>CM062608.1:2836866-5463005 GCA_031470985.1 Agastache rugosa | reverse complement strand
CATTTGATAAAAATCGAAGGAATAAAAATAGTTTGGAAGTTGTGTTTGCATAATTGGTCACTAGTAAGCATGATGATTATTGAGTAAATTAATTAGAATTTTCTAAGAATGTTTTATTTTTCGTTGGAGACGAAAAATCGAGAATATATTAAAAGTTGTTTATGATATGATCATATTGGTTGCATATTAGTTAATCTCGTAGCTTAATGATCATAATGTATAAGTTTGAGAATTTTCTAAGAATATTTTTCGTTTTGTAAGAGACGAGAGAAAATCGAGCAAAATCATCGACTAAGTTTTTGTAAGAGAAAAGTAATTGGATATTAGTAGTTATCTATGCTAAGAGCTCGTTGTGTATTTGTTTGAGAATTAACGAACTAACTTTGTTTAAAAGTATATTAAAGATCGAAATTGTTGAGAAATAGATTAAGGGTTTGATTTGGTGAGTTAAGCATGTTAATATGTTTATGTTAATGTTATAAGATAATGGAAATTGAAAGAAAATGAAAAGGAATTATAGAACTTGGTTTTATAATTAAAGTAAGTAAGTACTTGGACAAAGAATAGAGAAAACGAAGCTTTATATGTTATCTTTTGATAACGTTGTTCATCTATTGTTAATAAGCATGTAGGTGAATGTTTATTGTGATTTTATTAGAATTAATAAAAATGTTTTGGAAAAATCGACTACGCTCGTCGTTGCTCGATAAAGTTGTATACGTGTTTTGTTTAGAACTTTGATTGTGGATTTGATTATGTTGTTAGTTGATGATCAAATGATTAGTTGGTGATCATGTCATTAGATGATTGGATAAAAAGTTAGATTATATGATTATATGTTTTGTTAGATTTTGCAAAAATATGTTAAGTATGAAAATGTCGAATTTGAGAATCGAGAAGCATGATGTTTTGTGCATTAAGAACCTAAGATTTGCATGCTATGGTTGGTATGGTTGCATGGCTTAGCTTGGATGTCTATTAACGAGCCTAGGAAACCGTGCATCGAGGGTTAGGGTTCGCCGGATTTCTGGCAGTTCTGTCACCTTTTACTCCGGAGGCCATAACTTCTTGCTCGTTGAACGAAATCCAGATCCGTAAATTGGGTTGGAAACTAGACATCCATGGCTTTCTAATGGTATCTTTCCCCTCCCCTGTTTCCAGATACTCTGTTCTGAAACTGCCTTAGAAACTGATGCACTTGCACAGTTTTTCCGAACTCTTATTTTCCTTCAAGTTAAATTGTTTTAACTTGATTTCTTGGAAACATCTAAGTTGTTTTTAATTATCGACTATTCTTTAAGAATGTTCTAACCGTCGAGTAAGAATCGAGTTGATTTTCAATCGATATTTTCCCAAAGCTCTTTTCTTTTAATAAGAGATTAATCAAGTGCAAGTCCTAAAATTAAATAGTTATCGAGTCCGTTTTTTTTTTGTTTTCATTTTCCATCTCGATCTTTTTCTAAGATTTGATTATTTACGATTAAAGGAGGACATCGTACATAGAAGAAAGGACGGAAGACTGAAGCTTGGTTTCCGTTCTGTAAACTGTTAAGGTGGGCTTTTCTATTATACAATTAAAATGTGGCTATTCTATTTACTGAATAACTCGAGCTTTGCTCTGTTTTTCTTATCGCTTTAAAAATCATGTTTTAAAGTGATTATCTTGGCATAAAAGAATTTGTTTTGTGAGTTCTATTATGCCTATCTGAGTTGGTTCGCCAACTAGTAATCGATCGGATTCTGAGTTAGCCAAGAGGGTGCTTTCCAGAATTAGTGTACACGGTAGCCGGAGTGTATGGTACTCTGTTGAGGGGTAGCCAGCCACGGTGAGGAGCGACCGCGGAAGAAGGCCTTCTTCCCCGGCGTTATTCAGATTTGGTCATATTGAATTAAAAGTAAGAAAATGCTTGCAAGCGATTATGAAAAGAAATTTTAGTAAGCACGGGCCTTTAATGAAAAACCCCGTTGTGTTATTCTTGTTGAGATGCTGATAATTCTATTAAATCTATTATATGTTTTTGGCATGTGTTCACTAAGTACTTTGTACTTAGCCTGTATATGTTTATAAATATGCAGGTTGAGTGACAGTGACGGTGAAGTTGAGTGGTTGTCGGGGAAATGTTGAATAAAGCTAATCGAGCCTCGACGTCACATATTCATATGTGAAGTCAATCTACGTCTTTTCCGCCTGAGAACCTCTTTATGTTATAACATTTTTCGGTTTAAGTATTCTATACTTGAAACTCTAAATAGTACTAAGCTTCTATGTCTAACAATCTTTCAAGATTGTCTTATATCAAATAAACAAAGTACTTTTCAGTTTATATCTTTGACTGATCAAGATCTATTCCTCATTTATTCATTAATCCCCATTCTTCCCCGCTTCTTAATTCCAACCCCTAGTCGCACCCCGGCTTAGCCGTCCTTCGGGATTTGGGGCTGTGACAGAGTGGTATCAGAGCATTTCGTTTCTCTGAACCTGAGTCTTCTTTTAAGTAAAGTTTAGTTTGAATCACTAAACTTGGAAAACATGTTACCAACTCAACACCCCGTTACGTCGGCTCAACCGAAAAAAAAAGAGGTGAAATATTTTAAAAGTTCTCATTCATTTCAAAAGTCTCGAAATGCATTGAAAGCATGTTTTAATTATTATTCTAAGCATGAGGTGCTTGAATTTATTTTCTTGGAATTATTTGAGTTATGATACATTTCTCAAGAAACATGTTGGCATGAGAATTTAGAAATATTTTCTAAGATTTTTTCCGATTTTTTAAGAACCTAGACTTATAAGAAGCGTTGGTTTTAAAGTGGTAAAGATGGAAGAGATCGAAAGAGAAATAATAAAGATAAGAGAAGCAAATGCAAATGGAAACGAATGTCGCTAACATACATGTGACATGAGCATAGTCATCTTCATTTGGGGTTTGATTTTCGTCGGAACTCCAAAGTGACTTTGTTTTCCCTTATAGAGAACCGTTTAGTTTTGCTTGTTGAAAATTTGCTAGTAAGCTTCTGCTAGTGTTTCTCTCGTCGAAAGTCAAGAAGTCTTTAAGCTAAGAGTTGCTTATAAAAAGTGTTTAAGTGAAGCTGTTACACAATTATATAAATGAAGGACCAAATGAATTTTTTTCGAGTCTTTGGTCAGAAAAGTAGTGGATGCTATAGGAATTTCACTTATCATATTTGATGAGAAAGAACATAGAAGTGAAAAGAAAGACGTTATTCCAAGTTGAGATACGATTAACTGGAACTCTAAGTTTGCGAAAACATGAAGTAATATGTAAGTACTAATTTTCATCAAGACTCTATAAAAACATAGGATTTGTCATATTGGGATTGTAATCCCATATAGAGAGTTTGTCAAGCGGGACTGAATTCCCGTATGACTGAGAAAATGTTGTGTTGGGCCTGATCAACCCACATAACCAGAATCTCGGTATGTTGACGTAGTGAATTTTCCGACCTTAAGACGTATTAATGGTTCGGAAATAAGTTGTCATATCCCATTTAGTCAAATATTGTCATAGAATTACAATCTCTTACGACTAGTCAGTTATTGTAGTAAGGTCTTCTCGACCTTCTTAACCAATAAGTTAACTACTTTAGAGTTTTCTCAACTAAGTGATAAAGTATTATACACAATTATGAAACTACGCAATAGAGTACCTATAATAAGTTCTCTCACAAGCTTTAAGACAAAGATAAATACGATAGGTGGATTCAAGTTTTCACCTAGATACCAAGATAAGCAAGTGTGGTCTTCTCGTAGCTAGAAAGACACACTAGAGATTATTATACCTTTAGGGATTAAAGGACCTGTACAATGTCTATGTTGTTTTTAAAGAATATAGAAAAATACAAGAGATCATAATGTAAATTACTCTGATGAATTCAACTAATATTATTCGTGTACTCTTATATAGTTTTATCCAAATAAGAATTTTGGTTCTTTACAGACGATCGAATAGTTGAGACGCCAAAATACCAGACGATGAGGCATTTTTATGCTAAAATATCAAGTGAAACGTAAGACAAATGTCCTACCTGTTTCATTAAGTGATCAACATAATAAGAAATAAAGATAGACTTATCCCTGGAGAACGAGTCCTTTTGAATCGTAATAAGAATGAAAATTTTGTTAAGAAAAAATCACCTACTTATATTAGAACGAGTCATCCGATGGTTAGAACTTGAATTGGATCAATCATTCCCTAATGATATAACGAGCCATAGTTACTAAGATAAACGAGAGATCGAGACAAATAAAAAGATAACTTGAATTAGTTAAGGACTACAACTGCAATATCAGCTGGCAGGAAATAAAGCCGAAATACTCGCTCACTCAAAAGAATATGTCCATTCAAGAGTTTTAGACATTGAGAATAGAGGAGGTGAAACCACCCGAAATAATAGAGAGGATCACATCGCAGCCTTGGTAACTTGACCAGACCTCAGTGATAGAATTGATCAAATTGCTTAATGATTAACCTTGCCATCCAAGTTTACTAAGTACGGATAATATTTTAACATCTTCCAACTTAGAAAGTACGCATTTTATCGGAAGCTTGTAATTACACATGGAGAATTTTTCCTTAACCAAGACTTAAGTTATGAATAAAAGACCACCTACCTTGAACGAATAAGAAATTCAATGATTATCGAGAAGTAGAAATGAACTTAAAAGAAAAGAAAATTTTGACCTTATAGAATTGGAGTATCAGAGAAGACGAAACAGTATAGTATAATAACAGAACCACTAGATTGATTTCTAGTGAAAATTTATACGAGCACATAATCTCCACTATAAGTGAAAGCACTCATTTAAAAGGATATATATATTTTTCTTTGGTAGAGAAGTATACCCCAAGAACTATCATGTGAGAAAAGAGACCACGATTAAAAATCTGTAAAAAAAAAGTAAAGAAAAGAAAATGACAATCAAGTACAAGAGAACCGTTAGTTAACGATTATATTATACTCTATATCTAGTATAGAGAACGAAGGAAAGAAGTGCAAAGTATTGAACAAAGTACGGTACAAGATAGAGGCGACATTAGTTAATAAAGAGTTGTCAACCTGTTCTTAAGTATTTAACAAATCTCACGAAATGCGGGGAAATAACAAGTTGTGGGAGACTGAAGTGAAAGAAAATCCGACCATAGAATTAAATTTTAAAAAAAAGTTATATGAAAAAAAAAATGTAAAAGGGAAAAAAATAATTAATTAAGGAACATTGACCTAAGTACAAATATAAGACAAAGTCCTCCTCCACTGAGTCCTTATTTACTCAAAGATAAAAACAGGAAAATGAAATAGAAAGTTGGAGTTTAGAAACAGAGATAAATTTCGAGATTTGTGAAGGTTAATTACACTAAAAAAAAAGGATTAATTAGAACCATATTATAAATTTATATGCATTTTGAGCATACCTAATTGTTGATGGTAAATGAATTTAATAGAATTCAGATAATGAATGTGTTAGGATAACATGGTGCAACTAGATGTCATGAAGACGAAAAATTATAATCCAAACTACGAGTATAAATAAGGTTAGTCTCCAAGTAAGAGAATTAATACGAACGAACCCATTGCTACAATCTTCTAGACCGTTAATGATTTATAAAAAGAAGAATGCAAAGTTAAAAACTTGGCAATGAGTTCAAAGAAAGAAGTAATGTTAAAAGATGAATATATGGTAAGGTAACATACTCGGTTAAAACTCCGTAGATCAATAAAAATTGCCTAGAATAGGCAAAGCAAAGCTTATCATGATGTCAAAAACATGACTCTAAGTAACCTAAAGCAATTATTGAACCGGAGGTTCAGAATATCGAGTTAATGAATTTAGATTCAATATAACTCAATAGATCTATGAAGAAAAGTCGGTCCTATTTCATGAGGAAGAAGGATAATGCACTTAAATGTTTATTGGATTAAGAAGGGCAAACATAAATCACCATCAAGAATAGATTTCTCTTTTAAAATGGAGGCAATAGATTTGACAAGTCGAAGGGAGTCTTCTAATTATCACCTACTTAAGATGAGAAAAAATGAAAAAAAAAAAAAGATTATTTCTTTGACTATATAAAAAAAAAATATGGACATTATAGGGTCATCAGATGCCCTTTAGAAAATCAATAGATTCGTAAGTAAATGAATAATTGGTACCCAAGTTATTGATAATACTCTCATTTGTTTAAAAAAAAAAACATTGCAAGGAAACATTCGGACTCAAGAATAATGCATGGAAAATGTTGGATGTCAAAATCCTCAAGTATAAGTTTCACGTAGGAAAGTGATGTTTCTCGGGACATCGTACAAGATAATGTGAAGTAATGATGCCTTGTTAATAAAGGATATTGAAGTTAATCCGATAAAGGTCAAGGCATTTAAAACTGGAATACTCCATCCAGATAATTACAAACAATCAGAAGAATATTTCAAAATTTGGCCAAGACAGCGACCAAAGTAAAAAAATAAATAAAAAAAAGAAAATTAAGGAATTAAAGTCAAGGTTAACTATGACTCAAGTGTTCACATTCCCAGTCGGGAATGAAGAATTGATAAGTTAGCAGATATCCTTAATATAATCTAGGCTGCACGCTTTTAAAGAAATGAAAGATTACATGTTGCACGTCACATCAGTTAAGGACATATGAACTAAACTACCCCACTTATGACCATGAGTTAGTGGCATGGTTGCATGGTTGCATGCACTAAATTTATAGAAGCACTACTCTATAAATGAGAATGTGAGATCTTCACCGACTTTAAGAACCTCAAGTACTTTCTCGAGTGGAGAGACTTGAGAATGAAATAATAGAGATGACAATAATTAGTTATAACAATTAACTATAAAGTATCATCCATGATAAAAAAATATATATATAGTAACTAATGCTTGTGGTCAAAAGATCAAGGTCAAGAAGAATAATTGTTTATTCGAGAGAAGGAACTTACAACATATAGAGAAACTAAAATTAGTAATGGTCTACCTGTCGAGCCGATCAAAGTTCCATTATAGATATAAGTGCCAACCACGAAAAATGATGATAATTTTTTTTAAGCTCGATAAGGAGATGAATTTTTTTAGAAAGTATGTGCTTTGCCGTAAGGCCGAATGAACATTAGTTATTAATTGAAATTAGAGATAGTTCCATAAAATTAACAAAAGTATTGTGAACGCCCAAACGATTTTTTTTTTTTGAAATACAAGAAGAAATATATTATCATTTGTATATTGATAAATTACTTTTGAGCATATAAGAAACCCCACACTAAAGACCATATAGAATGTTTAGACCACTACCGATCTAGAAGTAAGAGAAATAAACTATAAGTAAATGCGTATTATGTCAATAGGAATTAATTGGCGCGTAAGAGCACGACCATTTGGATCATATGGGATCAAAATTAATAAGCTAAGGCATTCTCTTCGGATAAAAAAAAGGGGTTAATTAAATAATCTTGCAAAAGTTTTATGCAAAAAAAAAAAAAAAATCGTACGCCCTTATGGATTTACCAATCTCAAGTCGGTCTAATGTGACTCTAGGTTCACGTCACATGTTAACAAGGTTATGAAAGATTGATTAATCATTTCAAATTTTAGAACAATATCTCAAGCCGATGAACAGTCGGAAATGATAAATCAAAACTATAAAAATACTTTGCGAGTTTTAGTTGCCAACATCAATAAGAATATGTTCTTGTAAGGCTAAGGATATAGATCACTCATATTTTTGTATGAGATAATGGAAGGGAGAAAAACTCTTTGGCCCATAGTCAAATACAATAGATGGTCGAGGAAGTCAACCTAACTTAAGCAGAAAATCAAGGAGATGAAGAGATGAACATATAGCTTATACAAATAAATGTAGTTATGAGTTAAAGATTTGAAGAAGATAAAATATGATGCTTGATGCCAACAACCTATGTCGATAAGTGTAAATTAATAAAAAAAAAAAAGACTAAAATGACAATCTTACTTTCTTTCATAAAAAAAAAAAAAAAAATCTTTTTCTAAGAATGTTGTACGTATTGAAAAGAATAAAAGTTAAGAATTATCATTTAAGACTTGTCGAGATCCTAAGTAGTGTAGGTCCAACAGCCTATGAGTCGGCTTTGCCACTAAGAAAGAGGAATGTACGTAATTTATGTTTCGTACGTTAAGAAATGAGTATTGATCCAAAACCGGTGATCATACACTATATATGAAGTAACCTTATGTAAGAACTTGTGTTATAGAAGAATACAAGTACAAAGTTCGAGGAACGAGTAGATTCCTTCAGTTAACCTCCGATGAGATTGCCACGGACGAGACGAAGAGTTATAAGCAAAACTATGACAAGAAGAAAGTCCAGTGTCCCTAATAAAGTGCAGAAGATATGCAAATTTCGGGACGAAATTTTTTGTTAGAGGGGTAGGATGTAATACCCCGGTATTTCTAATCTCGTCATAATTAAAATTTTGTTAATTAAGTATGAATTTTGCATTCCTAAGTTATTAAAAATAAATATAAGATTTTAGGCGCGATCCGTTTCTGAAAATTAATTACAAAAATCGAGTAACCGGATACAGGATTATGATTTCGGCGCCCGATTAATTTTTCGTTCGAGACATCGGAATTGAGCAGCGTCTGCATTTCCATTCACTTATTTCTCGATACGAATCTTTTTCCAAAAAGTCAGTTTTTGTCATTTCCGGATATTTTTATCGACCCGTCGTGTCTCGACTTTTTCTTATTTTTCGAAAAACGAACCAGCATTCCCGACTAATTAAAATATTTCGGATTCAATGGTCTCGACCATTTTCGTCAAAAATATTGTCATCTAAGAATCTCGTTGCTCGTTTTAATTCACGGTTTAAAACTTAAATATCTAGATATTAAATTAAATAAAACATATCCTAAATAAACCTATTAAAAACAACTCTCTCTCTCTCTCATTCACCCCCCCCCAAACTGCCGTCCCTCCCCCCCATGAGCAACAAACTCCATTTTCTTCCATTTCTTCATTTCTTCAAGCTTCAAGTCTCGATTACTCTTCCGTCTACCGTCCGATTTTCGATCCGAGTTCGATTTTGACAAGGTATGAGTTTCTTCTTCATTTCCAACCAAACAAAATTTTATTTCTTCCATCTTGAAATTTTCGAAAATTTTGAAGCATGGTTGGATTGATGTTTGAGCTTTTAATTAATGTTTAAATGTTGATTGGGAGTGTTTTTAATAAAAGAATTAAGGTTGGATCCAAGTTTTGCACATTTTTTGTGCTATGACCGAAAATCTTAGAATTTTAGGCTTTTTATTTTAGCTTTGATTCTTGATAAATTGTTTATAGATTATGCTTCTATGTGATGATATAAGCATGTGTTAATTATTTGGAATTTTTCTAAAAATATTTTATTTATTGAATGAGATGAAGAATGTGATGTAGATTGAAGTATGATGAGGATATGAGGAAAGTGATTATGGGTATGAGCATTAGGAAGCATGTAGTTGAACATATATTTAATTTAGATTTTTCTAAAAATAAAATATAAACCGTTGGAGACGAACATTTGATAAAAATCGAAGGAATAAAAATAGTTTGGAAGTTGTGTTTGCATAATTGGTCACTAGTAAGCATGATGATTATTGAGTAAATTAATTAGAATTTTCTAAGAATGTTTTATTTTTCGTTGGAGACGAAAAATCGAGAATATATTAAAAGTTGTTTATGATATGATCATATTGGTTGCATATTAGTTAATCTCGTAGCTTAATGATCATAATGTATAAGTTTGAGAATTTTCTAAGAATATTTTTCGTTTTGTAAGAGACAGAAAATCGAGCAAAATCATCGACTAAGTTTTTGTAAGAGAAAAGTAATTGGATATTAGTAGTTATCTATGCTAAGAGCTCGTTGTGTATTTGTTTGAGAATTAACGAACTAACTTTGTTTAAAAGTATATTAAAGATCGAAATTGTTGAGAAATAGATTAAGGGTTTGATTTGGTGAGTTAAGCATGTTAATATGTTTATGTTAATGTTATAAGATAATGGAAATTGAAAGAAAATGAAAAGGAATTATAGAACTTGGTTTTATAATTAAAGTAAGTAAGTACTTGGACAAAGAATAGAGAAAACGAAGCTTTATATGTTATCTTTTGATAACGTTGTTCATGTATTGTTAATAAGCATGTAGGTGAATGTTTATTGTGATTTTATTAGAATTAATAAAAATGTTTTGGAAAATCGACTACGCTCGTCGTTGCTCGATAAAAGTTGTATACGTGTTTTGTTTAGAACTTTGATTGTGGATTTGATTATGTTGTTAGTTGATGATCAAATGATTAGTTGGTGATCATGTCATTAGATGATTGGATAAAAAGTTAGATTATATGATTATATGTTTTGTTAGATTTTGCAAAAATATGTTAAGTATGAAAATGTCGAATTTGAGAATCGAGAAGCATGATGTTTTGTGCATTAAGAACCTAAGATTTGCATGCTATGGTTGGTATGGTTGCATGGCTTAGCTTGGATGTCTATTAACGAGCCTAGGAAACCGTGCATCGAGGGTTAGGGTTCGCCGGATTTCTGGCAGTTCTGTCACCTTTTATTCCGGAGGCCATAACTTCTTGCTCGTTGAACGAAATCCAGATCCGTAAATTGGGTTGGAAACTAGACATCCATGGCTTTCTAATGGTATCTTTCCCCTCCCCTGTTTCCAGATACTCTGTTCTGAAACTGCCTTAGAAACTGATGCACTTGCACAGTTTTTCCGAACTCTTATTTTCCTTCAAGTTAAATTGTTTTAACTTGATTTCTTGGAAACATCTAAGTTGTTTTTAATTATCGACTATTCCTTAAGAATGTTCTAACCGTCGAGTAAGAATCGAGTTGATTTTCAATCGATATTTTCCCAAAGCTCTTTTCTTTTAATAAGAGATTAATCAAGTGCAAGTCCTAAAATTAAATAGTTATCGAGTCCGTTTTTTTTTTTGTTTTCATTTTCCATCTCGATCTTTTTCTAAGATTTGATTATTTACGATTAAAGGAGGACATCGTACATAGAAGAAAGGACGGAAGACTGAAGCTTGGTTTCCGTTCTGTAAAGCTTGTTAAGGTCGGCTTTTCTATTATACAATTAAAATGTGGCTATTCTATTTACTGAATAACTCGAGCTTTGCTCTGTTTTTCTTATCGCTTTAAAAATCATGTTTTAAAGTGATTATCTTGGCATAAAAGAATTTGTTTTGTGAGTTCTATTATGCCTATCTGAGTTGGTTCGCCAACTAGTAATCGATCGGATTCTGAGTTAGCCAAGAGGGTGCTTTCCAGAATTAGTGTACACGGTAGCCGGAGTGTATGGTACTCTGTTGAGGGGTAGCCAGCCACGGTGAGGAGCGACCGCGGAAGAAGGCCTTCTTCCCCGGCGTTATTCAGATTTGGTCATATTGAATTAAAAGTAAGAAAATGCTTGCAAGCGATTATGAAAAGAAATTTTAGTAAGCACGGGCCTTTAATGAAAAACCCCGTTGTGTTACTGCTGAGATGCCTGATAATTCTATTAAATCTATTATATGTTTTTGGCATGTGTTCACTAAGTACTTTGTACTTAGCCCTGTATATGTTTATAAATATGCAGGTTGAGTGACGAGTGACGGTGGAAGTTGAGTGGTTGTGAAATGTTGAATAAAGCTAATCGAGCCTCGACTTCACATCTTCATATGTGAAGTCAATCTACGTCTTTTCCGCTGCAGACACTCTTTATGTTATAACATTTTTCGGTTTAAGTATTCTATACTTGAAACTCTAAATAGTACTAAGCTTCTATGTCTAACAATCTTTCAAGATTGTCTTCCTCTCAAATAAACAAAGTACTTTTCAGTTTATATCTTTGACTGATCAAGATCTATTCCTCATTTATTCATTAATCCCCATTCTTCCCCGCTTCTTAATTCCAACCCCTAGTCGCACCCCGGCTTAGCCGTCCTTCGGGATTTGGGGCTGTGACAACCAAATAAAAGAGATTTAATTAATCGAATGTTTAAAGGAAATATATTTTCTTCATTCGATCTTAAATCTGGATTTTATCAAATTCTTCTAAAAGAAGAAGATAAATATAAAACTGCTTTTACAGTTCCTTTTGGACATTTTGAATGGAATGTTATGCCATTTGGTTTAAAAAATGCTCCAATGGAATTTCAAAATATTATGAATCAAATTTATAATCCTCATATGGATTTTATTTTAGTTTATATTGATGACGTTCTAATATTTTCAGAAAATATAGAACAACATTTTAAGCATCTCAATATATTTATACAAACTACTAAAAGAGCTGGTTTTGCTATAAATATTAAAAATGTTAAACTTTTTCAGACTAAAATTAAATTCCTTGGTCATTATATTGAGAATAAAATTATTATTCCAATTGAACGGGTAATTTTATTTGCAGATAAATTTCCTGATAAAATAATTGATCTTAATCAATTACAACGTTTCATTGGTTGCCTAAATTATATAGGTGATTTTTACCAAGATCTTGCACAAGATTGTAAGTTATTATTCCAAAGGTTAAAGAAAAACCCTTTACCTTGGACTAATAAGCATACAGAAGCTGTTTTAAGAATAAAAGAAAGAGTTAAAGAACTCCCATGTTTGTCTATTGCTAATCCTGAAGCATTTAAAATAATTGAAATTGATGCATCTGAAATCGGATATGGTGGAATCCTTAAACAAAAGAATTCCAACAGTTCTAAAGAAGAACTAGTCAGATTTACTTCTGGAAATTGGAATGACTTTCAAAAGAATTATTCTACTATTAAAAAAGAATTACTTGCCATTGTCAAATGTGTCACTAAATTTGAAAGTGATATTTTAAATAAAAAAAATTTAATTAGAGTTGATTGTAAATCAGCTAAAGATATTCTTTTAAAAGATGTTAAGAATATTGCATCAAAACAAATTTTTGCTAGATGGCAATCCATTCTTGCATGTTTTGATTTTGATATTGAGCATATTGCTGGAAAATCTAATTCATTACCAGATTTTCTAACCAGAGAATTCTTGCAGGGCAGAAGCTTGGAACACCATGGTAAAACAACGGTCCATGGGCAAAAGACCAATGGTTAATTTGACTAAAAAGTCAACTTCATCAAATATGGCTAAAAAGCCTTCTCAACAGAAATCAAATGATCAACAAAAATCAGATGATGATTTTCTTGATCTAAAAGATTTTCCGAAATTTAATCCTAACAAAGAATTTGAAGAAGATGAAATGACATATGAAATTCAATATTATCAAAACGCCATCTTCCTTCAAAAGGGTTCAAAAGAAGAAATTAGATACCCATATATCATTTTGGGATATATTAATTGTTTTCCAATTGAAAAAGATCTAAAAGGTCTTTCTCCAAATCAATTGGCACAAAGCTATCTTAATAAAGATATGCTACCAATCTTTGGAAAGAAAAGTCGAGAATATTTTGAAGCAATTCTTACTGAAACTGGATCTGTTGAAATTCAACATATGGATCGCGGTAAAGAATACGCTTATTCTAAATGTATTATTAAGAAAATTCTTTCTTCCTCAGATTGGGGATTGCCTCTTTATCAAAGCAGGCAACTTGAAAATTATAAAGCACTCCCAAATTTTTATAGTTTTTTTGATTATATTAAAGCTTGGGATAATTTGTTTATTTATGAAAATAATGCTAAAAAGCATTCGTGGTGGATTAAATTTGATCTTGATGATGTTACACAATACATCCCCATTTGGTTTTCAACATTTTTCTTTTCATGGGGGTATCACCTTGTATATTTCCTAAGAAAATAAAAATGATTTGGAAAATTTCAACAGGTTAATGACAACCTTGAAAGTCTTAATGCAGTTTTGCAATTTGCAAACTATTACTCTGTTCCATGGATTTTAAGATGGGACTATGGTTTGCAAGAGCAAAAAAGAGAAAAGAATGAAATTCAATTCACTCCAACAATTTTAGTTAGGAGAATTCTTATCAAATGGTGGCCCAAAGAAGATTTCTTTGGCGAAGGAAAAACTTATGATAGACGAGGAGTTTTGGCTATCAAACCATCTCAACAAATTTACAGAAGTCTCAATGCACAGACTCCTTCCTCAGACTCCTTACTTAAAGAACTTTTCCAGAAAATGGATAAAGACTCCATTAATAATATGTGGAAAGAAGTTTTTGGAAAAGACAATCCAGAAATTACTAAAGCAAGTTCCTCCTCTTCTTCAGTAGAGAAAAATATCTCAGATACTGAAATGAAAGAAATTGAAAATTTTGAAGAAGCCCAAGATCCCTACGAAGATCTAGACTGCATGAGTTTTCTTCTTGAAGGAGAACTACAAAAATAATAACTGCGAAATACGCATATCATCATAGGTTTAGTAGGTTTTTCTTTTTAGATTGTAGGTTACTATTCATGAATAGTTTGTTACTATTTATGAATAGTATGTTTACTTTTTGTCGTTTCTTTTTCTTTTGGCTATTTAATAGCCCGTCCTCAGATGTTTTGAGGACACGCCTTTCACTGCTTTCTCTGATTTTCTTTCTCTTGTAATATTCTCTTTTCCTCACTACTTTCCTCTCTTCGTATTGTAATAATTCCAGTGTAACGCTCCCCAAGAATTAATGTAAGTTCTTGTTTTATGAATCTTCCTTGCAATTCATATGAATTTTGGAATGCACCGCATGATTATGATTATGTTCATTATAAAAATTATAAATTAACTGTTAGAGATAAAATATCTTCTATTAGAAATTTTATTTCTTATTTAATTGAATGTATTGAAGACTCTGAAAGGGTATAACGTAATAATCACTGCGCATCGCGCGGGAACGTATACTAGTACAAATTTGAATAGAAAAACTCGTGATTTTTGTATCTCAATTCATTCATATTCGCAATTGTGTAATTTTGATTGTGTTTGAATCTGAGCTACATTTGACAATTTGACAATATTTCATATTCATAATTCAAATCAATTTCATAATAAATGATATATTTATAATTTTATTGATATTTGGTTGTGTTTGAATCCAAATACGATTAATATGAGTAATATCTAGTAAATCTTGACTCATCCAACGATAGATCAGAATACTCTGCAAACTAGAGCGTAAATTTAAAAGAAGTAATATAAATTTTGAAATTAGGTGGTATTCTATTTTATACTATTAGTCAAGAAAAGATAGATTTGAATGAATTCGGCCTAAGAGCAACGACACATAAGAGGAATATAATGAAGAACTAGACCTGTTTTTTTTTTTTTTTTAAGAATTATAAGGTATATATATAAATATATATATATATATATATATAGAACTGATATGCTACGTGCTTATTGTGAGGGATTTGGTGAGCGACAATCCAGTTAAGAGAGAGAAGAGAATTTTAATCGACGTGAATTATATATATATATATATATATATATATATATATATATTATAGGGTGTGGATCTAATGAGAATCAACCCTTATATGAGAAATAGGAACTAATCCTCACCACACATTTGCAAAGAACATGTGGCTAAGATAAAATCTAAACCTTTGACATATGGATTCAAAAAACAAGGAAGGGAGGGTTAAATTGGGAAATTAAATTTCATTCAACATCACTCTCGATCAACTTCTTCTTTCTCTCACTTCAATCACCAGACCTGTAATACCCCGTTTTTTTTCGTAACTAATCGTAGTAAATAATTAAGATAATTAACTAGAATATTTAGAATGCGAGAATTTAGTATGAAGTTAAGTTCCGGCAGATAAATTAATTCGGCAACTCTAATTTGCCGAATTTTGATAATTTAAGATTTATTTTTCATTTCGGTTAATCCGAAATAAATAGCAAAGATGTTATGATTATGTGCTATTAATTGATTAATTAATTAGAGAATTAATTGATCAATTAAGATGAGATTTATATGCTTAATGTTTAATTAATTAATTAGATGTTTAATTAATTAATTAAGCTAAGTTATTAAGCATAATTTTTCTTAGGAAATAAAGCTTGTATCATAAGCTTGATTATTATTTTCTAATTAATTTCTATCTAACAATAATTAGTGATTAATTTAATTACTAATAAATAATGTTAGTAATTAATTAAAACATGTGTTAGATGCTAACACTAAGGTATATTATTTTATTAATTAAGCTAGTGCCACCTCATTATGTTTCCAACATAATGATGGTGTATGTTGGATGAATAGCCAACATATTAATCTAAATACAATGAATTTAGTTAGAGGTTAGTGTGTTAGTGTGTATAAAAGTTCATGTATCTTCACCACTCTCTCTTCACTCTTAACACACACACGACACACACACTCATACACACACCGCAGCACACACTCACACACAATCACCATTGAAGAAGCTTCATCAAGCTCAAGTGATCAAAGAAAGTAGCATCCAAATTAAGTAAAAAGGTTAGATCTATCACTAATTAAGCTCTTAGCTCAAGATTGAGCATGAAAATCCATCTTTTTCATTTTCTAAAATTTTCGAAAATATGTATATGTTGATAGATGAATTTGATCTTCAAGTATGATGTTAATTACATCATTTAGATTATAATTTTATCATTAAATCATTGAGAAATCAAACCCTAATTCAAATCTCTATTTTTTGAAAATTATGAAATAATTAGGGGTTTTTGATTCTTGATTTAATTGATCAAATTGATGAATTATATGAGTTTCTATGATGATTATAAGCATTATATGATTTAATTTAGCAAGAATTTATCAATTTATTATTTAAATTAAAAAGGCCGAAAATTAGGCCAAAATTAGGGTTTTTAGAATTTGATCTTTTATGATCAAATTGATGATTGATATGAGCTTATATGATGTCTATGAGCATGATGAATAATTGAATTGAGAAAAATTTAATCAATTTCCTATTTATTTTAATAATAGCCGAAAATTTGGCTAAAAATAGGAAAATTTGATTTTGATGTTCTAAGCTTGAATTGATGATCAATGTGTGCTTAATTGATGTTATTGAGTATAATGATATATGGTTTTAACCTTGCCCTAATTTTATTTAATTCGAAATTATTAGGGTTTGCAAGTTGGGAATTTTTGATGATGAATTTCTATGAAGAAATTGATGATGGGTTTGAGTTTATAATGATGAAATAAGTCTATGATGAATTGATTGGAACTTTTAGAGCTCAATTGGGAAATTTGAAAAATTAAAGTTTGCTTAAAATTAGGGGTTTCTATTTTAAAGCATAATTTGATTAAGTATTGATATAAATAATCCCTATGATGTTATTTAAGAATATTATAAGTGAAATTGGAGAAAAATAAATCACCTAAACCCTAATGGTAAAATTTTTGAAAGTTATAAGAACTAGGGTTTCATTTTTCTCCAATTTAATTAAGTAATAATGTTATAATTAAGGTTTATAAATTTAATTGAGATGTTTGGAATTGATTGGAATGAAATTGGATATTTATTTTCCAATTTCTAAAAAGGCCGAAAATTTATTAAAGAAAATAAAAGTATTACTTGATTTTTAATTAATAAAATAATGATAGAAATGAAATCTACGATAAAAATTAAGCATCGTAGAATTTTTCGGAATTTTAATACAAAGAGTTGAGATTTTTCTATTTTCCGGTTATTTTTCACAGTCGGAAGTCTATACGTATAGAAGATCCAGTTTAATGAAGTGATTAAGTAATTATGTTACATTTAGTATAAAAAGTATAAGGAATTAATTTGAAATTTTTCGGAGCTCGTTTGTCGAGTAAAAAATATTTCTAAGTTGAAAATATGAATAGTAAGAATAAATTTTAAATTAAATGAATGATAATGATGATGTTAATTGTTAATTAAATACTAATGATGTTGTTAGCTATTAATTATATATTCTGATGGTCATTAGTTTCTAATGACGTACTAATGACGAATTAATTTATTAATGATAAGTCATTAATAAATAAATATGTCAAGGTCATATTTTATTAATATAATGTTAAGATTAAATGTTAATAAAGAAGTTAAGCATTTTCATATGCTTAATTAATCAAATGAAGAGCTTAAGTATTAATTAAATGTTTATATGATTAAATGATATGTTTATTGTCTTGAAATGATAATATGATTAAGAATAAGTTTAATTGAGTAAAGGAGAATTTAATATGAGTTTAATTATTAATTACATGTATATATATGTTCATTTATGAAGTTAAATGATGAATTATATGATTATAAGTTTTTAAATATTTCCTGAAGTTATAATCGATTAATTATCGATTAAGGAACTAAGTAAGAAAGAAAAGAAATTAGAAAAGTTTAATTTTTAATTGCCGAGAGAAAAATCCTAGAAAAGTCGAACTGAAGAAGAAAAATATTAAATATAGCAGCGGCATTCCTTATTTTAATATTTAAATTTTTCTCACTCTTATATTTAAATTTAATTCTTAAATTGAAGGATCGAGCGGGATCTTAAAGTAAGAAAAAGCCAAGAAGTAAGCGTGTAGATAAAGTAGTCAGTTCAGGTGGGCTTTCTGAACTAAAGAAATAAAGAATGTGATATTATGATTATATATATGTGTGATGATTTTTAAAGTGATTGACTTGCCAATTTTTGAAGTTTTTGCATGATACCCTCTACCAAGGAAAGATGAATTCGATCCTACTTAAGGTGAGATTTGTGTACACTATGTTGTAATCGGGAGCCTTCCGTTTTGGTGGGATGATTACAAGTGTTTGAGAAGGAGGCCTACTTCTCAACACTCAAAAGTTATAGTAGATGTGGTACATACATAAAAAGTATTTTGACTGCAGTCACTTATATAAACGAAAAGGTTTTGGCAAGCACATGTTTGTTTTTAAGTATATATAAATACTTGTGCTATGCTTTATGACAAGTTTTCAATCTATAGCTCTAAGCAACAATTTTCAATTATTTTTGGCATGTGTCCACTGAGTGCGAAAGTACTCAGCCCTGCATGTTATTTCTAAAATGTGCAGGTTAGCTCGGATGGGAATGGAGTGTGCTGGGCGGACTTTTGTTGTTAACCTCTTGAGATTTCTGTTGATGTTGAGCAGGGTTATATGTCTTCATACATATAACCAAAGATATGATATGTTTTTCCGCTGCAACACTCTGAATTTATTCAGTAATTGTTGTCCTATTATGATGATTGAATCTATGACTTGATAAACCTTGTTTCCGTTGCTAAACTCTGATACGAGATGGTGTTGTATTTTGACCATTCTCGTTATTTTGATTTTGAACTTGAAAAGTAAATTATTATTGATGCCGTTGTTTGTAATCTGATTCGACTTGGTTTACTTTGCGAGTATAATTTATTGTATGATTGGTTTTTGTTGGATAACTGGGTCGTTATCTTGTTCCTTGGTTAATCATAAATTGTGTACGTCGTGGGACCTACCGGCTTGGTCATCTTCATTCTAAGCCAGGCTGCGACAAGACCACAACTCTCTTCTCTCATCTTCAACCACCGACAAGATAATCAACCACTAGCTGCCGTCAGCATCACCACCGCCGTTGCAAACGAACGCCAATTGTCGCCGATGTTGCTTCCTCTCGCCTCTTCCTCACTAAAACCACTGTAAATCCCCAAAATAAAATCCTAAGTTCTCAATCTCTTCATCCCAAATCCAGCGAAACATCACCGATCTCCGCTACTGGCATCACCCACATGCCGCCTCGACTGGCTCTTACTCCTTCTCTGCTCACTTTCTTCATTACTCGAAACTAGAGCTAGCAAAAGAGGCGGCCCGGCCCATCGGGCCAAAATCATTTTTTTGGGTTGGGCCGGGCCAATTTTTTTCGGGCTGCCAAAATTGCAGCCCAGCCCAGCCTCCCTTCGGGCCACCGGGCCAAACCGGCCCGATTGTACAAAAGAAAAAAAAATGTTAAAAAATAATTTAAATAAACCAAATAAAATTCAAACTATAACAAATAAAATTCCATTGTCTTAAACATTAGTAAAAGTAGACAACGATCCAAAATATAACAATTATTAAATAAAAAGTCTTCCATGCCTCCCTCTCATCGTCAAACATCAACCACATTTGAATCTTGCTTCGATAAATGTATCTCTTCCACTTCTTGTGCACCTATATCTTTATCGTCGATAATTGTTATTGTTCGAAGTTAAAACGCAGTACAACAACATATTATATGGAACAATAATTAAACATACAAATAAGTTAGCCGCATAAATATTTAATTATTAGCCACAGGAAAATAAGTTGTCCAGGTCGGCGGTCAGGAGGTTTCACGGGCAAATAGAAGTTTAAATTTATATATCCACAAATTTCTTTAAACAATATCTACTGCTGCATATGTTATATACTTAAAAAAAATAATGGCATTGAAAATAACTAAATAAGCAAGTTCTTGCATTCATATTTTCAGACATGAATTTGAAATCAAGAAAACTGCAGTAGCATGGTTGTTATGAATTATGATGCATACCTGCAATTTCTTCTGCTTTTTAAGCTCTATTTTGAAGGGCATACGTTGATTCTTGTATCAACGGTAAAAGACCAGCAAGGAGTGGAGTGGTGCTACTGCTGCTACACGGTGGAGCTACTGCTGCCGCCGTTCAATCACGAAGGAGTGGTAGGTCAAGCGAACGACGGCGGGGCTACCGGAATCTGGCACCTCGCCGGATCTCGAAATCGAAAGGAGATGAGTGATTTGATTTTGGGGATCTAGGATTATAAATTGGGGCTGCTGAGGGTTGTCACCATAGTTGCAGCGGCGGGACGGAGACGCTGCGTTCACGTCGGTGTCGATGATGGAGATGGCGGCGGATTCACCGAATTTCCAGCCGAGGGAGCACCGAAGGGAAAAAGATGAGAGAGAGGTGGGGAACGTGGTGTCGTTCGATAGAAAGCGACCAACGAGACTTGCCGGAGAAGGAGTAGGACGCCGGAAATGGTGCGTTGTTGCTGTTGTTGTGAATCTTGTGATCGATGATAGCATAGCAGAGTGAGAGACGACGAGTCTGTGTAAGAGTGAGTGTTTGCGGCGGGTGGGAATGAGAAAAGTTTAGGGCTTCTGTCAAAAGTCAAAACAATAAAACATATTTAATTAAAAAACATATTATATTATTGGGCGGGCTTTTTGGCCCGAAGCCTGGTCGGCTCGGGGGGCTATCTGGGAGGGCTTTTTCGGCCCGAATTTTTTCGGGCCTCTAATTTTCTAGCCCAGCCCAACCCAAATCCCGGGTACCTCGGGCCGGGCCAAATTTGCCAGCTCTACTCGAAACACAAAAGCCCTCAATTTTTCAGAAATCCGAAGAGTATAGTCATCGCCGTTCATCCTCACGGTCGGAAGATCTTGTCACCACCTCTCACAGTTGATAAGCCAGCACCCCAGAATTCTACAGTCGTTGCCAGTCACAGCCTGAGACCCATCTTTTTTTTATCTCTGGCTCAACAGTAGCAGCAATGGAGGTTGCCCCCACCGGCTGCACCGCTGCCATGGATTCTTCCATCTCGCACCACCACCATCATCTCCTTCTCCAGCTAAACATCAGTAAGAGTTGCAAATGCTCCAACTGATATTTGGCAGCAACTTATTTTCTAAGAAACTCGATTTTGTTCTTGAAACCAAAAGAAATTTTGTTGTTAAAATGAAGTTTTGGGTGTTTGACTATGTATTTTCTGTATATATTTTTCTAGAATTATTGTTTGAAGATTGATACATATATCAGTGTATGATGATTTATGCATCGGTTTATTAATATTTATGCATTATCTGGCAAAGATTTTTTTTTAACTATTAATGCATTTGATTATGTAGTTGGAGTAATAATATGGATTGACATTGTTTCTTCATTTTAATTTGATTTTTCTATATATTTTTTCAAGTCCCGTAGATGCTTTCTTCATATGTTTGATTCTCTCTCTCTCTCTCATCAAATGAAATGATAAAATGTCACGAGAATGAAACATAATATTTGCCGTAAATTTTTGCCAAACTTTCCTATTCACATGCCTGCGTACTACTATAGCAATTCACGATAGATTGATGTATAAGAAATTGATAATTTGCGAAATTGATTAAATTTATAACTGTTGCAAAATTTATTAAATTCTTTTAACATATTAGTGGTATGCATTACATTATTACTATTAATGCATTGCATTAATATTGTTTATGCATTATAAGATGATTTATTAATGTATCAAATACTACACAATGTGATACATAAATCTAAAGAATGTATGCACAAATACCATATATACATAATGCATTAATTGTGATAATGGGTATTGTTCTATTATGTGCATTTACAGTTTCATATTGATACATCATGAAATTATGCTTAGAACATCAAGTAACAAATATGAATACGGTATACATATTGGACAAATGAATGATACTGCATGACAAGAAAAACTACACAATGTAATACATAAATCTAAGCACTATATAGTGCACAATAACGATATAATGAACGATACTACATACATGTAAAAAAAATACACAATGTCATGCATAAATCTAAACAATTAAATGCACAAATACCATATATGTAATGCATTAATTGTGATAATAGGTCTTTCGTTTTCACGCGCATTTACAGTTTCATATTGATGCATCACGTAAATCATATTAATGCAACATAAAATAGTGCCCAGAACATTAAGTAACAAAATACGAATACGATATATGTAATACTTTAATTTTATAAGTACACACTTTATAATTTTTTGTATTTTTGTTGAGAATACACTTTATAAATATTGTTTGTTTTTTATACACCATAAATGATGTGTAAAACCTATTATCCAAATTAATAAAAAAAATTGATGCATCAGATTTGTGATATTGATGCATTACTTTACACTAATTAATGCATCGCTTTACACTAATTTATGCATCTCGTTTTTGCACTTGACAAAACAACAAAAATTACCAAACTAACCTTACTTAAGTAAAAAAGGCGGGATTGACCCCAAAACAACGGGTTTGACTGGTTGACTATGAGATTATATCATATCCATAGATCTTGTAGGATGGAAGGCTTGGATTGGTTCATAGTTCTCATATAAATAGGAGTTCCTATTTGATCCTCTCCCATATAAAGAAGAGATCATATGTAAAACTCTTTTCCCGTAAGAAATAAGAAGCAATCTACACCTTTGATTTCATAAGATCTACGGTTAATAATTTTATTTATTTAGTTTTACTTAAATATACGAATTACATTTATTAAGGGATAAAAATGTAATTGTGGTTTTATTTGACCTAATTTCCTCCTCAAATCATGGGATTGATCGTACAGTTATTTCTCCCTCGTACGCAAATTATGTATGCAAAACACAAATCAAAATTAATTTCTTAGAGCTTTTAATTTGTTTTCATTTAGAGTTGCAGATATGAATTTAATAGGATGTTTTTTTCGGCTTCCTCTCCAACCTTTCCCTCTCGTCAATAGCGCCCTCGACGCCGGTTTCGCCAACATCACCAACTACTCCACCATCTCCGGCCTTGCCGTCGGCCATTTGTGGCATTAAAGGGTAGTTTCAATTTTTGAAATTTTTGTTCTTTAAACCCCTATAATTCCGCTCCCTCCTAAGCTCCCTCCTAAACTTGCGAAATGGTGGTTATTTCAATTTTTTACAAAGTTACCCTTTTTTAATTGAAAAGGACGGTGGTTTCATAAAAAATTACAAAAAAAATATTTTTAAATATTAAATCTTGGCCGTTAGATTATGAATAATTAATGGCTCAAGATGCTTCCTATTTTATACACTAAGAAAATTTACACATGAACTCACCCCTATAAATATATATATATATATATATAAATATATGAATGTATATAATATCATCTTTTAAAAAAAATTATTATATTAAAAATAATAATTTATTGAAGAATAATTTATAAAACAAACACGTGCCTACAAAAATAGATAAATATGAATGAACTACGAAATAATATGAGGTAAGAGGATATGAATATTTACCTACAAAAATAGAAGGGTTATTGGTGTCTAATACACAAACTTTGAGTGTTATTTGGTTTTGCACACTAATTTAAAAACCTTAAAATAAATACATGAACTTATCAATTTTTATAATTTTATCTCGGTTCAGAATTTAATCAACGTTAAAGCTGACATGGCAGCTTGGTGGCATAATTTACGTGAGGTGGCTAGACCGTGACACTACTCCTATACATAGGACTTCGTATTGATCATAAGAAAAGGGAAAAAAAAAATTACTTAATTCCACCTTACGTAACACCAGCCCATGGCCGCATACTAGTCATTCCCCTTATTGTTGTTATCATTTAATTCATGCCCTCTATCAACATTATTATTATTATTATTATTATTATTATTATTATTATTATTATTATTATTATTATTAAAATACAATATTAGGGTTTTTTCCAACACTTTGTATTAGTAAAATATTATACACTTTTTAATATTAAAATATTTATTATTAGCACTATTATAAACATATTAATTTTATTTAGATTAAGTTTTATTTAATATGCAAGCCAAAACTTTATCCCGATATCATAGTTTGAAATGAAAAATTGAAGGTTTGTAAATCTAAAAAATAAACTCAATTTGGATTATTTAATATAAAGTTTATCCAACTACAAATAAAATAGACCTATCATACGATTTTTTATTATTTGATATAAAGTTTATCCAACTACAAAACAAAAAAGAACTTATCATACTATTTCTCAGTTTCTTTTTTTTGAGAATTACAAGGTATATATATATAATCTAATCAAACACTATACCACCATGTAGGCGGGACCTCCACACCACATAAATGTGGAACCACTACACCACCACGTAGGGTGGGACCACTACATATATATATATATATATTTATATATTTTAACTCATGTTTTTATATCGAAATGAATGTTGATATTTTGAAAGGATTGTTTAGTTGCAATATAAATTGATTTATATAAAGTTTGATTTAGTGCTTATGTTTTGAGAAGAAAAGAAATGGTCTTAGATTATATGAATACATATACATTATTGTATTTGATTTTCCACGCCATAAAATTGTGATGAAAGTTATTTTCTAACATTCTAGTTAGTAATTTCCGTATTATGCTCATTGTTTTCTAACATTCTAGTTAGTAAAGAAAGTTGTGACATTCTTGTTAAATAGAAAATAGGGTGTTAGATACGTAGTTAAGATTCATCAAGGTCTTCTCAAGTCAAAGTTAAGGTGAGGAAACTTATGCACGTTGATTAATTATCTATGTATATTTTTATGTGTTTATATCTCATGTTTGATTAACGTATGCTCATGTTCAAGTGAAAGGAATACAACCCTATATGTCAAGTTAAAGGGATACAACCCTATATGTGTGGTGACCCGCCACCCAGGCCTATGCGGATCGAGCAAGCCGCCACACGGGGGTTAACGTCATGCGGAATAAAGATATAGATATACATGTCTAATAATTAAACATGGATATGAATTCAAAATAAGTAGTCTGAAGAATAACTTGCCCAGATACTAACTAGAGTTCGAAGTATGAGGACTTCGGACCCTGCACGGCGGAAGCAATTTAGGCTTGAGTTTCATCAATTACCCACGATCGGATAATCGGCACAAAGGAAAATGAAAATAAGTACGAAGTTCAAGTTTGTTTAAATTATTACATATCAAAAGTGGAATCTCGTATCAAGATACGATAAGCAAAATAACGATGACGATCTAAATGATCGCCATCCAAATAACTTCGGAAGCCATCACACCACTTGCCATCCCGTCGCTCATCCTGCATTTGAAAAGAAAAGATTTTGGACTGAGTACTAGCATACTCAGTGAGTTCTTGCCCTCTTTGGCAAACATTTGCATAAATCATTTTCATAAAGATACTGCATGCTACTTCACATATATGGGATGATACTTTAAAAGAAAACATTTGAATCCCATATAAGTGTAAAACATTTTATCTTAGAGCAAAACTCATCTAGTGTGCACAATTACATACTTACTCCATTGTGTTACCAGCCGGGACAATCAAGGGGGTAGCTAGCCCCGTCAATTGGACCGAGTTACTGCCATGGAAAATTCCTTTTGATTTCAACCATAAACAGTCTTCTGTGTACACACCCCTGCTCGATCAAAGCAGGGGACCGATCGTTTAATAGTGGTTGACACCCTTTGGTGCGAACCGATAACGGAAGGAATACCCGTTCTTTGGTAAACACAACAATGAGCAATAAAGCATGCATATCATTTTCATAAGAAAAAGCTTAGGGTTTAGTAACCCGAAATTTACCTCCGTAGGATTTTAACCCACGGTTTGAAAATAAGAACTTACCTTGATTCCTCCAAAAGCAAAAGATCTCAAGCTCGATCTAAAGTCCGACGTCTCCTACAAGACAGTCTCAACACTTAGGCTCTCTTAACATAAGGAAAGTCAAAAGCACAAGCAACAAAGTCCTAGGTCAACCTATTCCCGATTTACCCTTTAGTCTTGAAGAAAACCAACGAGGGGCTCCTAGTATTTTTGATTCTTAATTACGGACCAAATTAAGGTCCAAAACTTTTAAACTTGATTTTAGGAATCCATGTCATGCCATGTGATGCGCATAAGAAGTTTACCTAGTTCACATATGCATTTCATCAAGCAATCATGCTCAATTAATCATTTTTAAATCATATATCATAGTAAAATGGTTAAAATAATTAATAAACTCACATTCATATTTATATATAATTAGCACATATGCATACATGTACTTAAAATATATGTATTTCTCATTCAAGTCATTTTACGTAATAGGATTCATAAAATCTTGCAAAGATAAGAATTAATTCTCAAAATCTTCACTGAGGCATTTTTACAGATACTTTCTGTGCATTAAAGTCTTCCAAGTAACCATGTTCAACGTGAAATAACAAACTGATAAAAGAACATATATAGGCATGATTTATCATTCTGGAAAGATTATATGACATACTTTAACATGAAAGTAGTATCATGCAAACATATTCAGCGGTTTGGAAAGTATGCTCAAACAAAGATAGGTCAGTACACACACATTCTACATCTGATGAAATCAGAAACTCCACATACGCATTTTGTCAAACAGTTAGTGTGCGTAACTTTCATTCAAGTAACCATCTTTGACGTACGATAACCGACTGATCACTTAATGAAAAATTGAGTTCTTTATGGCTATGGAAAGCTTAGGATGTCTACTATATTTTCACCGAAGAAAATATTTTCAAATTCGAAATATCCAGAGAGTTATACTACGATGTTTTAAACTGCTCTAACTACGATTCTTAACAGGAGGTCAGTGGACACTTTAATTTTTCTAGAACGATTCGCTCGATGGATTTGGCTAATTTTTGTATATGTTATAGAAGACATATAAGGCTACAACATGTTAAAATCTGAGAGCAAACGGAGTTTATTTTCTATGGTTTTGGCTGGCCCATTTGGTTCGAAAATCATAAGAAAGAAATCTGGAAAATATGGCTTTCTATATTTTTTTTTTCCAAAATTCGAACTCTAAGCTTCACAAATCAACATATATGTCCTAGATCTAAACATATAACATATATAACATGTTTATTATGCATAACAAGTGAGATTTAACCATGCTTTCACTTTAACAACCTTCATGCTTCTCAAGAATGCATATATATCCATAGAGAGTTGTAAGATCGTTTGGGCCCTTATCTTAGGGTAGTTTGCAAATTTAGGCCATAATTCGGCGGGCTTGCAAGAAAAGGGCCTTCGGGCTTGAAAGATATGAAAATTTGAATTTTGGATTTGCAAAATTAGACCACTAAGTTTTATAAAAGTTGCAATTTTGGGCCAAAATCGTTAATACCCACTTGCTTTGGAACAAATCATAAATACACATCAAGATAAGAATTGCTCAAGGTTACCAGAGATCCACGCTTTCTAAGATGGTATCAGAGCATATAAAAAACCCTGAGCCTCTATTACGTGACTGCGTGCACGAAGCGTAGCTCTCTGTAAGGGGTGACCTAACTCCGGTGCCACTAAGGACATAAGAGTCAGAGGTGGGCCGGGGCTCTAGGTTTGCAAACTGATAGGTATCATTTGTTGTGCTACCCCTTAACTGGGCCGGAGGGACAAAATGGTATCAGAGCCTTAGGTTTATCTGGGAATTATATTTTATTTATTGCTTTAAGTATTATCCTAAAGGAGGAGACATCAAGAAAAATATGGATCCGGACAATTGTCCGAGATGCGAGTGTTACAGGAATTGTCTCCAAGATCTGGAGATAAAAAGAGAAAGAAACCAGATGTTAAGAACAATCTGGAGAGAATTGTTCGACTCTATAGTCGTACGAGAAAGAAGGCTCGAATATATTGAGCCTTTAACTCAAGAAATTGAGGCAAGAAGGAGATATGATTCAGATCTGAGCGATCTCCTGTTCGAGGTGCTAAACACCATAAGGAGGAACCATCATAACAATCATATCTGATGGATCTAGAAGAATGTCCAAGGTGTGGACATTTCCAGGAACGTCTCCAAATTTTGGAGAAAAGAAGGACGAGGTACCAGAGTGTTCTTATACACTTGAGAAATATGCTGGATATATTAATTCAGCATAACCAGGAGAAAGAACTAATTGATTCCTGTCTCCAAGGAATCAAAAGAAAAGAAGATCTTCTACATAGTTGTATACTCCTTGAATGGGAGATAGAACATGCTATGAGAAGAGATCATTGGATCTATCTAGGAGTAAATTGGAATTAGCTTTTTATATGCTATTCCGCTCTGATGGAACAAAAGAAAGATAAAGGAGTATCATCTACTCTTTTGTATCAAGAGATTTCTCCAGATTCCAACAAGATATCGGCGGATCTAAGAGAAATACAGAAGACAGTGCAACATTATGGCGATAGCCTGTATGGTGTACCATGCGATCTTTACAAGATTGCTATAAAACAGGATGAAATTTATAGTATCCTGAAGGAGATCCAATCACGGATCGAAAAGCTGGAGCAACAACCTCATTCCAGTCAAAGGAGAAATCCTTTTGGTAATGAACCCACTTATCCATTGCCAGTGGGAGAAACCAAAAAGGATCCCAACATGGAGACCTTGAAAAGAATGATTCGTGAAAGGAAAAAATGAGTAATCTTGAACGAATCAAGCTTGACGATCTCCAGGAGTTAGCGAAATCTTTTGCTAACATGACCATGATGGATTTAAAAATGAACCAGAATGTGGTCCAAAATCCACAACCGGTGAATCAACTTCCACCAGGAGCCATCATTGGAAATCAACAAGATTTTCAAAATGCACCCGGAGCCATTAACGCAGTCCAGGATTTTCAGACTGGAGCAAGGTATGATCAACATACCCCAAATGATGCATACATGGCAGCAAGAAGGACAAGGGCAAGAAGGCCGCATCCAAAGGTATAAGACACACCTTATGGAAAGGCAACCCTGGATCCTATTCATCCATATGGAGTAATGCTCGACCTCGATGAAGTAAATTTCAGAGATCGAGAATCCGTTATTGATGAGTGGACGTCAGCCCTGAGAATTGCAGCAGCAACTCTCGATTTGAACAAGGAAGGTTTCGTAAGAATTCTCGAAATGAGTCTTGCGGGAATCGTCAAAATTGCATGGGAATTCTTTCCTGTGGATATCAAGAATTCATGTTTTGAGAGTGAAAACTATACAGAAAATGTCCAGAATATGGCAGTACTATTTAAAAACCATTTTTTGGGAGAAGGATATTTCGAGGGATTTGATCAAGAGAAAAGGAAGAAATACTTGATGGCATTGTATAATCTAAGACTGGCTGTCTTGGATCAACAATCGCTTAACAAGTTTCTACAACTCTTTGCTCTTTATCAACATCAATCAAAAGTTGATGATAGAATAGCGCTGGAAATTTTCTTTCTGAAATTTCCAAGCCCATGGAAAGAGATGCTGATTCGGGATTACGAACCTGGTGATCCTGAAAATGTCGCAAGAAGGATGTCTTATGTACATCGGAAGCTCTCAGAGTGGTGTCAACAAGCAACAGCTCTGAGGAACATGAAAAAACTAAGGAGAATTAACAAATTTGCTCCTCTGAACTGTGATGACAATGATCTGCCAACGATTATTGGAGGAGAACCACCGAGGCTGAAGAAAATCAAGAAAAATAGGTTTCAGCCCTATTATAAAGGTGGAGATCCAAAAAGAAATTCTTGGAAACCAAGAACTAGGTGGTCAAGACAGAAGGCAAGATCTTATAAATCAGGCTAAAAAAGTGGACCATCAAGGACTAGGTATCCATTCCGAGGAGATGATAAATCACAAGGAAGGACACCTGCCAAGAAAACTTTCAGAAGAACTCACACTAGAGTGAATGAAAGTTTCAAAGATTGCAACTGCTGGACGTGCGGTGCAAAAGGGCATATTTCCACAAATTGCCCTGACAACGAGAGAAGAGGTATCAATAAATTCGAATCCACTCCGGATATCGAAGATGCCGTCTACTACCAGGAACTGGTACAAGTATATCAGTTCGAAGACATACCCTCAGATGAGAGTATATATGAACAAGAAGAAATCTTCAGCGAAGAGGATTCAGAATGGACTGATGGAACTAGATCGGAGTCAGACTGATCTAGAGATTGTTCATCAGGAGAAAGAGGACAGGACGAGATTCTCCAGTCACACAACTCTCTCTCAAAGTCTGATTGACAAAATCATGAAGAATAGTCTGAATATACAAAAGTATCAAGGCTTTTCAGCAAACAACATAGATCAAGTTCTAAGGAACTTTAATCTAAGGAGCAGGAAACAACAAATCGTCTATGGAATTTCTAGATGAGAAATGTCGCTTCCTATAGAGCTTACAGGGAATCAAGTGGAGATGCAGCTGATTTCAGCTAGTGACATCAGGGAGGATCTATCAAAGATGAAGCCTGAAGTCGCTGAAAAGATGAACTGGATCCATATTGGAGCCATCCAGTTAATGTTAAAATCGGCCCTCTTTACCGGAGTTCACATGCCGATCGATATCGCTATATGCGATAAAAGAGTTAGAAATCTGAAAGATTCCGTATTGGGAACAATTGCGGGAGATCTTTGTGCATGACAAGTAGTGGGAATCATCTATCCAAAGATTGCTTACAATCTTAATGATACCCATTTCAGCAAAGCCCTAACACTTTATCAGGACTTTAAACGCAAGGATTTATTGGAGGAAGGAAATAAGCCTTACTCCATTACTTATCAGGTATCATATGCTCTTTCCAACTCACATAACACTGAGTTATTTCTGGGAAAGAAGTTTATTGAGATACCAGATATCTTCAACAAGGTGACAACAGCTGTTTGTCCCGATAGAGTTGAAATTGCTCGGTTAAGGAATGTGGATATTCAAATCCGAAATAGAGAAGTCATGAGACACGATCAAAGTCTCAGGATAACTTCAGGGAGATTATCTTTCCAAGGAGACAGAATTATGTCATTGCCATATGGGAGGAGTCGGAGTCTCATTCGAGAAGCGCCACACCCTCAAACATCTCAGAGTAATAAAGTTCCAGTGAATCTGAAATGTCCCGAGGGATGGAGAGAGGTGATAGTAAAATTTGACACTACAAGGTGGGAAACCAACTTCCCTTGTAATGTTCTTTACTATCTGCAGCAGCCAGAGATCAATCATTACAAATGCACCCTGGAAATTGGGGGAGAAGTGATGGAGATCAAGGGTAGAGCTGGAAGAGAAGCAGTTTTGCTTTTGGGTTTGGATTTTCTCGAGGATCACAAACCTTGGGGAAATAAAGAAGTAGGAATGGAAATTACGATTAATGGGAGAAAACTATTGATCGAATGACAAGTCCATTCTCCATATACATCTCTATAGGGATGTTATATGAAAAATATAAAGCAGAATATTTTGCTGCTTATATTGATTCAGGTGCAGGAATTTGTACTGCAAAACGAGGAGTCTTCCCAGCAGAGGTAGAAGATGATCTACCCCGAATTACAGGAAGAGATTTCTCAAAGAAGATTTTGCTCCTTGCTAAAGGAGTAAAAGAGACGGAAATTCTAATTGGCGGAGCCAGAGGTACACCTTGGTATAAGGTTAAAACTCCACCAATTTATTTCCATGATACAGGTGCAGACATTCTGCTAGGAAACAATTTCCTACAGATGTTCAAAAGATATATGCAGGATAATGAAAGAAGGTAATTGGTATTCACAACCATTTGCGATCACAAGATCATTGTCCAGAGGCTCAAAGGGGCTTTTAATCGCCAGATACCATTGAATATTCGCAGCAAGCGTGGTGATGAAGGAAAACTTCGACACCCAAAAATGAAGGATCAAAGGAGATTCAGCGAAGCAGTGCTAAGCTGTATCAGGGATGAGGATCTCAAAGATGAAGAAGTTCAGATCCTCAAAGCATCTTTAATATCTCATCAAGATATTAAAGAAGAAATGCAGGTGTCCCTAGAAGATGTCAAAAGAAAGATTAAAAGAAATTACAATGAGAATCCTTTGGCATGGTGCGACAGAAACAAGCTCAAAGTTACCTTGAAGGTGAAACCAGAAAAGGAGTATGAGTTTGTTAGATACAGACCAATCCTGATGAACCTCAAAGATCAACAGGATATGAAGGAGATAATCAAGGAACACCTTGATTTAAAGTTGATCGAACCAGGAAACTCGCCCTACAGCAGTCCTGGATTTCTGGTAAGGAATCATGGTGAGATCAAACGAGGTAAACCCAGATTAGTTATTAATTACAAAGGAATTAATGATATTCTGGAATTTGATGGATATTTTATCCCTAGTTGGGAACACCTTATTAACTGCATTAGAAATGCTAAGGTATTCTCTAAGTTTGATTGCAAGTCAGGTTTCTACCAGATTCACATGGAGGAAGGGAGTAAGAAGTTTACAGCTTTCTCTACTCCACAAGGGCATTATGTTTGGAAAGTAATGCCAATGGGGTTAGCTAATGCGCCTCAAATATTTCAGAGAAAGATGGATAATCTGTAAAAGATTATTTTTCTTTTATATTCGTCTATATTGATGATATTTTAATAGCATCAAAAAATACGGAAGAACATATCAAACATCTTGAGATCTTTGCAGATGTTTGTTATAAAGAAGGCTTAGTACTGTCTGAAAAGAAGGCAGTCGTGACAACTCGGAAATGGAATTTCTGGGTATTGAGATTGATGAAGCAGGAATTATTCTGCAGGACCATATTGTTCAGAAGGTCCAGAATTTTCCTGAAGATCTAAAGGAAAAGAAACACTCCTAATGGAGAAGAACCCTGCAGATACTGTAGTGGTTTATTCTCAGATGATGAGGCCGTAAGATGGCACATCAACGAAAAAGAATTTTTTGCAGTCCGAAAGGCTTTTAAGAAATGGCCTTTATTTTTATTAGCAAAGAAATTTACTTTGAAAGTTGATAACACACAGGTTAAGGCTTTCTTAAAAAACAAGATTGAATCTAAGCCTGAAAAGGCTAGATTAATTAGATGGCAAGCTGAATACCAATATTATATTTATGATATTGTCGTTTTGAAATCTCACGAAAATGTTCTTGCAGATTTCCTAACAAGAGATGGAGCAAACTGATGTGAACTCCATTCTACTGGCCCATAGACATCTCAGAGAAAATCTGGAGATGTTAACGGGAGAGTGGGACGAGTGCATTCTGAATGCTGAGCAAGCAGGAAGATTGTAGACTCTCGATAAGACGAAAGTCACCGAGAGAATACGAGCTTGCATACGGTCTCAAGATCAACTCTGGGCTGCAGGTCAAACACCAATCCTTCGGGTGGCCAAAGATCCTTTGGTAAAAGAAGAGTTTCGAGTACAGGGCTCTAAACCTGTAGCAGAGGATTCAAATACATCTTGCCCAAGTTCTAAGGTGGTGGTATCTTCGGAACCATTGCCCCAAGGAAAAGATGATATTCAGGGGTCACACTCTGAACAATCATGTCAACCCAGCACCTCTGGGGAAAAAGAGGGACAGATTAATCTTAGGCCAATGACTGGCACATCTAAGATTAATACTGATAAGATTGAAGTTTCTTCTTCGTGGCAGGTTTATCAAGCCAATTGGGAGAAGCTCAACACAAGGACTGGAATCAACCCAGAAAAAATACGGGTTGATATCTCGGGAAAATATCCTCGGGTGTGGATGATGCCGAATTTAGATCCACACGAAGTCAAAAAATGGTATGAATTCGGAGCACTTGCTTCAGTTTATACTACATCTCCATCATTCGCCGAAATCAAGAATCTATCCAGGTGGATTCAAGAAGCGGTGTATGATACCTGGGCTAACAATCCACAGCTTAGCCGAGGTGACATTTTGGAGCTGTATTTCATCAGCGCAGCCCCAGAACCTGCAGGGAAAGAAAACCATGAAGCCTTCCACTATATTAGGCTTCGAAGACCAGATGCACGCGCCCTCGAAAAGATCAAGGCGCCTACAGAAAAAGAGACTACTTTAGTCTCTACATTACCAGAAGACCTCATCTCTACCAGAAGAGCATGGGGATTATGGGTCTGTCTCACTGAGATGGACAAAGTCAAGTTCCCGTTCAAATTCTTTCAGAATTCAGTGAACGGATCATTCCTGTTAAACACTATGACAGGAAAATCTACAAGATTCGCAGAGGAAGCTTTCGAAAGAAAGAGAACCTTGCTCTGGGAAAACAAGATTTCGACGAGTAAAGACACTCATCGAAAATACTGCAACATGGCTCATTTTGGAAACTGGTCTGAGCGCGTTTGTTCGGATTGCCAGAACCAGAAGGAACCAGAGTTCGGGAAGGGGTTCATGCCTAGAAGGGAAAAAGAGAAGGCTCGGTCAAACGAGCATCTCGAACAGAAGGCGCTGCCAAAGGCAAGGACGCCCAGGGCCCCGGGAAAAAAAGTAGATTCCCGACACAGGTTAGTGGAGTCATGTGACTCTGAGCTGGAGCAATCACTAAAAAGAAAACGACAGAAGTGGGTGGATGAACAGTAATTATCCACTAAACAACAGATGGATAAAGCAACAGGAGAACCACTACCAAAAGAAAGGTGGTCCATTTGTCACAAGAAAGGGACCTCACACCGAAAGTTGGTTGTCTTCATTCAATAATGGAAGACAATGGGGGACCCATTCACGTGGATACAAGCTGGCCAAGGATAAGAGCATCCAAGGCAATAATGCAGGAGGGAGGCCTTTCAGACCTCTATATAAACCAGGATGAAGGAGAGCAGAAGGGCATCGAAAATCCATCAGAAATCTTCTACACCATCTCATCTGCTCTCTCCAAAATAAAATTGTTATAGTATAGTTCCTAGTATAGTATAGTTTATGTATTTCAATTCCGCTACCATAGGTAGCTAAACAAGTCTGTCTCCTCCCTAAAGGAGATATACTTATGTTGTAATAAATTTTATATAATTCCTAAATAAAGTTCGGGCTTTTGCTCATCTCTTCCAGTGTCTAATTATTCTCTAAATACCGACTAAATACCCTACGCCCCGAGTAGGAAACGAACGAGGGCTGTGCTGAGTGTTGCTGAAGGAGTCTACATCTGGAAACCATCGGTTGCGATCGTGTGATTGGACGAGGTCCCTAAAACTTCCGGTAGAAATACCCGGCAGCATTACGGTCAAAAAGGTATGAAGTTGGTATGTTTAGAATTTTTATACGGAAGTGTGATGGGCCTGATAGTATTGCATGAATTATCTCCAAATTAGAAATTGGATCGATATTTGAAGAAAATAGTAAACTTGAGTAATTTTTGTCTTAATTTTGATGTGTAACCTTTATAAGCTTTGTGGGTATGCTGTTTTGAACTTATCGGGCCGAAAGGTGGCCTTTGACCGCCAATCGGGCCGAAAAATGACCTAAGATTGCCAAACTTTTAGAATAATGGCCTAATTTGAACGACCTGAAGAAATATGGCCCAATATTGCAAACCGTCCTAAGATAGAGGCCCATAAAAATTTTGAACTCTATCCATAGAACTCTATATTTAACCATAGACTTTTATTTTAAACCATAGGAACCATGAAACTTCATGAATAACATGCTCATAACACATGCAACACTCATATAAACAAAACCTAGTAGAAAACTTAGAAGGTTAAATCTTAGATTTAGAGTTAGAACATATACCAAACTCTTGCTTTTTTCTTCCTCACTCACGACTTCTCTCTCTCTCTCACGGTTTGCTTCTTCTTCTCCAGCCTTTCCCAGCCTCTTACTCTCCTCCTAGGGCTCTTCTCACAGGTGGAAAAGTGGTGGTGGTGGTGGAGTTTGAGAGTAAATGGTGTGAAGAATGGAGTGTAAAAGTGACTTGTGTGTGTGTGGGAGTTGATGGCGCTATAGCAGCCGAAAATGAGTGAGGGAGAGGGGAGTTGGTGGTGATTTGAGTGTGAGTGATGGGTGTGTAAGAGAAGGCTAGCCATGCATTGGCCAATTTTGAGGTTGGGTGGAAAAATGGGGTTTGAACAATGACGATGTTAGCATGCGAGTTTGAATGAGATCTCTCTCCCTCTCTCTCAATCTCTCTCTACTGTTTCTCTCTCTCTTTCATGTATTTTCTTTGTTTTATTCATCTCATAATACTAGTAAACTTGTTACATGTATTTATTTAATTAGGTACTAGTTTAATTAGATATCTTGTTCTTATAAAACATATCACATCATATATATATATAGGTACACTTATGTACACACGCAGTTCTAATATATATGTGTACGTATAGTTCATCTCATCTCGTATTTTATATCCGGGTACGAGCCCTCTAGATCGTTACGTAAATTAATTTGAGAAATTCTAATTGATCGAGTTTAAATAATTATTCTAGCAAAATTATGCCGTGATCGAATATCATTTAATCATCTAAAGCATACTCACTGAATTAATTTATGCTTGGTGGTCTTGTACAACCTTAATCAATTCTGTTAATACTTAATTATTCGATTTATCTAATAATTCTCATCACCAAACTTAATCACAGTTAAATCACATAATAAAGTACCATATAATTCACATGTAAACATATAATGTGCCATGCTCGTACTAAATGAAGAAATATGATAATCGAAACGATTTAAAATCACTTGCTACGCTTCGAAATCATTTTCTTTGAAGACTTATAAATAATGTCTTCCTCTTCTATTTTAAAAGATATTTTATTCTAAAAAAAAAATTCGGGAAATAGGTACCTTCCTAAGGTTATCTTATTCTTAAATCAACATATTCTAGGAATGAAAATTCGGGCTCTCACAATATGTTCAAGTTGAGATTCAAATCTTATGCCTCAAGTTTTATATGTTTATGATAATATGATTTGTTTGCATGTTTAAATATACATGGATAATTGCATGTTTTCTCACTGAGTATATTTCGATATACTCACCCCCTTTTAGATATTTAGTTTTCAGGATTTGGAACCGAAGCAGTCGTGGAGGCCGAGAATGACTAGAGCAAGGATTCAAAGATTCTAATTTAATTAAATTAATATGCAAGTTAAGGAATTTGCTTCGTTTGTGTTTAATTAGATTATTTATTTAAGTTATGTTATTAGTTTATGTACGTTGGTTTCACGGTTTTAGTTATGATCTTTCTTTATTGTTCAGAAATGTTTCTTTGAATAAAACTTATTTATTTTTATAAAGCAAGTAATCAGTTTTATTTTCATTTGTGCTTGTTTCTCCTCTCGAAATTGAATTGCAAAGTTAGTTGGGTCAGGATGTCTTGAAAATTTGATCTATATGTATTAAAATAATATATATATATATATATATATATATATATATATATATAGGGTGTGGATCTGGTAGGAACTCTTTTTTATATGAGTCCGTAGAAACCATGCATTTTTATGACTTCGGAAATGCACAAAATACAGTACTTTAATGCACAAATATAGCAAAGCAAAAAAAATTTCGTCTCCGACTTCGTCTTCGATTTTAATTTATAGATAATGATTGTGGCAACATTAATGTTCTTTAGCTCGCTCCGAAGCCTTCAGCTCCCCTCGCTTGACTCTTAAATCAAAACATATGTTTATGCATTTAAATAATGCAATTTATGCATTAACTTGTGTGATAAAAATGCATGGTTCCTATGGACTCATATAAAGATGAGTTCCTATTTGATCATCTCCCTATATATATATATATATATATATATATATATATATATATTATTGTGGCTAATAGCCTAATAACTCATGTTTTTATATCGAAATGAATGTTGATATTTTGAAAGGATTGTTTAGTTGCAATATAAATTGATTAACTTCATAAATGCGGAATTAATTAAAATTTTGATAGATAATAAATATATTTATTTTTAAGGCATTTAAATCATACAACACTTTATTTAAGAACCATTTCACAAACCAAGCAAATATAAAATAAATTCCTCAAAAATTTTAATACGATAAAATTAGTCAAAATAAAATCTCAAGTTCAACTTGAAATTGACCACTAACTCTAGAAAACCTAAAATTTAATCACAATTCAATCCAACTAAAAACTGATGCGCATAAAAAGTCTAACTTAACGGAAATTAATTCAAAAAGATATTCTAACAATAATTAATTAACTGACACCCCGTTTTCCTCCACGCAGCTCCGAGCTCACTGACCTGAAAATATTTTAAAAACATGGGGGTGAGTACTCATGAAACATACTCAGTGGTGGGTTAATCATGGGATCATTTTACTTTCTTGTCCAACAACATACATAACGCAGGAAGTGTAAACCGTACCATCACGCTTGTCTATAAACCACAAGAGCTCAAGGCATACAAGGGGAATATAGAACAAAACATGATCATCTATAACCCACATGAGCTCAAGGCATACAAGGCGATTATAGGACATTCAATCACTGTGCACAGGACATCCATTAACATATAATCCACAAGCGCTCTAGGCATTCAAGGCGATTATATGCATTCATTAACATAACACATCACACATTCCATACGATATACCATGTTGGATATAAAATATTTCACAAACATCATTCATTCTCATTTAAATAACTTTGATCCATAAAGCATAATAAAATACTTTCTTGAGATTAGAAGAAACTTTACCCACATCACGTAGCAAATCACAACTTTTGAGTTTGAAAGAAGTTTTACCCACCTTAAAAGCAGAGCACAATGATCCAAATAATCACGTAAGGGACGAGGGTCCTAGTTACGTCACACCTAATCAAGTAAATACTTTACTTCAATAAGAAAATTCATGGACTCTGCTAAAAACTTATTTGTAATATAAATTTACAAATCTTATAATTTTGAGCCCACAATTTAGTTTTGTATGATTTGAACCAAACTATTCTCGACATTCTCCAAATCGGTACATAAAATAAACCTAAATTTCAAAACCTTAAATCTGAGATATAATCTTATATTTTAATACCCAACTATATTATCCTCAAACTCATTAATAAAGTTCTACCAATAATCTAAATTTGGCCTGACTATCCTTTTAAACATACTAGTACTACACCCGTGCGATGCACGGGGTAAATTGAATTTTGATAATTTTTTGTAAAACAATATAAGTATGAGTAAAGAAAATATTAAAAACTTTAATATGTTGTCAATGGATTATGTACGTTAGAAATGTAGCCTAACAGTCATGAGGTTGCACGAAGCTTTTATGGGAAGTCTCTCAGCTGGTCTGAAAGATGATGTCGGAAAGAAATAAAAAAAATAGAATAAAAATTTTTGAACGACGCTAGAAGACCATTAGAAGGGAGGAGTAATTTGCACTATTTTTGAACGACGCTGATAAATCCTTATTTATTTACTCTAAGTACTTACACTTTAACTACATATAAATAGATTAGTTATATATTGATCAAATCAGTCAATCAACATCATTTACACAATTAGCTCCAATTAGTCAATCAACATCATTTACTTAATTAGCTCCAATTAGTGAAATTAATTTATGCAAAATAAAATGTCCAAGTACATTAAATGTATAGCTCCAAATAGGTATATGGTTCAAATTCCACCATCTCTCATACTCAACTCAAAACAAAGACTATAGAATGTGTATATACCAACACACATATTAAATTGTATGTTATATATATATATATATATATAAAATATATATATATAAAAAAATATATATATATATATATATTAATTAGTTAAATTTTGATTCAACTACTCAAATTCAATTTATTAGTCATTTAGCATCAAATTTAATTTATTTTATTTTTTATGAATAAATTAATTTATTAATGACTATTTATATATATATATATTGTTTATAGTCAAATATTAATTCAATTAATCAATTAGCAACAATTAATAAATCTAGTTAATTTATGAGTAACGTAATTACTTAATGAATTTTAATATATGTATTCAATTCACATTTCAATTGTCAACATGATTGAATCAAACTTAATTGTAAATGGAACACTCCTTAAGAAATTAATAGATTTTGTACAACTTAATCAGTGCAAATAAAATAAATGGGCGAAATATAGTAATCTTCATTGATAACATAATTAATTATTAAAATATTATCCTCGTATGTGGCTGAAATAAATTATTTGTTGTTGTCCACATATTAATGATAGATTATTTTTTTTTACTCTCCATGACGTTAAGAACAAATTTCGCAACTCTATGCTTTTCATCACAAAATCAATAATACACCAAATATCGACATAAGCATACATACATAGATTGACATAAGCATACATGCATATACATTAATCCGGCCTTATTATATAAAGATAAAGATTGTTTGCAAGTTTGTTACATATATTATTTTTTCTTAGTATATAAAATTATCAATTTCAGATGTAACATTCTTTTATCTTTTTTCGAATAATAACATTCTTTTATCTAAAGCATAGTAATTAGATGGAAACGAATTTTATGAAGGCCTGTCTAAGACTTTCTACTCAAATATATTTTGAATAATATATGTACTCAAACAGGTAAATGTTTATTATCTATAGAAATAAAAATATTATATTATCATCAAAGAAGAAACATGCATTTGCATATTATATTTTTGAAATTAACAACCAACATATATAGTGTTCCTATATATATACATATTCTGAATCAATCTACATAAATCGATTAATGAATTGACAATATAACAACAACTTAATTATAATTAATCCCATAATATTCTGATTATAATTACAATTAAACCTAATCACGGATCTTTTGCGACTAAAAATGATCAATTAAACTGACAAATTAATGAATAAAGAAATCAAAGAACCGGGATAAAAGAACGGCCAAAGAAAGATATCACATAAATTTTATAGTATATATTTGAGAGTGGACATTGGACAATGATCTAAAACTACAAATATATTGAGCACATCGTGGCTCCTTCTCAAATCTTCAACACTGGCCTTGCGATCTTCAAATCGAAGAAACTGCTACAGGATGAAACAAATAAAAAGTAGAAATTATATCCGATGCAGGGGTTTGCGCCAAGCATTCTTTAGCAATTTCGTCTTCGAGCCTATCTGAAATTTGATGAAGAAACCAATTCTAAAATAAAACAACGTTATTACGTTAATACGGTGAGATAATTTTTTTCTTATCAATCGTGCTTCCTTTAGTCGGGAAAGCATGAGGACGAAGAATGTGTTGTGGATGAAATTGCTTGTAGAATTTTAGTATTTATAAGAGAAAAATAGTATGAGAAATGGAAAGTTTATTATTAAAATTAATATTTTATCATAAATTATGCCTTTGTCCGACATTAAATAATTGATTGGTAAATAATAATGAATAATTAGGATATAACATTAATAAGAATTATTTCCATAAATGAAATATTGCAAAAAATAAAAAAAACTAAAAAAAAAACTAAAAATTGAATGTTACTATAAATAGCAGCCCGGGCTTGCTATTATAGTTTATAAAGATTAGAGTTAAAGGTTTTTATGGGCCGCTAACTTAGGGTGACTTGCAAATATAGGCCATAATTTTTCGGGCTTGCAAGAAAAGGATAATAAGATTTTTGAGTTGCAAAAACAGGACAAAAAGTTTTGAAAATTGCAAATTTAAAGCCCGAAAACATAATACTCACTAGCTCTTGATTAAATTTCAAACACATATTTAAGATAAAATAAATGAAAAATACTCAAGGTTATTTTTCTTCTCTAGCAGCAAGCTGAATGATCCACGCTTTCTAAAATGGTATTAGAGCTTTAGGTTTATCTGGGAATTATTTTATTTATTGCTTTAAGTATTATCCTAATGGAGGAGATATCAAGAAAAATATGGATCCGGACAATTGTCCGAGATGCGAGGGTTACAGGAATTATCTCCAAGATCTGGAGATAAAAAGAGAAAGAAACCAGATGTTACGGACAGTCTGGAGAGAATTGTTCGACTCCATAGTCGTACGAGAAAGAAGGCTTGAATACATTGAGCTTTTTATTCAAGAGATTGAGGAAAGAAGGAGAGGCGATGCAAATTTGAGCGCTCTCCAGTTCGAGGTGATAAACACCATGATGAGAAACCATCAGAACAATCATATCTGATGGATCTAGAAGGATGTCCAAGGTGTGGACATTTCCAGGAACATCTCCAAATTCTGGAGAAAAGAAGGACAAGATACCAGAGTGTTCTTACACACTGGAGAAATATGCTGAGCCTTTTAATTCAGCATAACCAGGAGAAAGAATTGATTGATTCATGCCTCCAAGGAATCAAAAGAAAAGAAGATCTTCTACATGGTTGTATCCTCCTGGAATGGGAAATGGAACATGCCATGAGGAGAGACCATTGGAGCCATTTAAGAGCAAATACTATATCGCTCTGATGGATTCAAAGAAAGATAAAGGAGTATCATCTACTCTTTTATATCAAGAGATTACTCCGGATTCATCCAAGATATCGGAGGATCTGAGAGAAATACAGAAAACAGTACAACATTATGGCGATAGCCTGTATGGTGTACCACGCGAGCTTTACAAGATCGCTATGAAATAGGATGAAATTTATAATATCCTGAAGGAGATCCAATCACGGATCGAAAAGCTAGAGCAACAACCTTGGTCCAGTCAAAGGAGAAATCCTTTTGGTAATGAACCCACTTATCCATTTCCAGTGGGAGAAACCAAAAAGGATCCCAACATGGAGGCCTTGAAAAGAATGATTCGAGAAAGAAAAAGATGAATAATCTTGAAAGAATCAAGCTTGACGACCTCCAGGAGTTAGCAGAATCTTTTGCTAACATGACTATAGTGGATTTAAAAATGAACCAAAATGTGGTACAAAACCCACAGCCGGTTAATCAACTTCCACCAGGAGCCATCATTGGAAATCAACAAGATTTTCAAAATGCACTCGGAGCCATTAATGCAGTCCAGGATTTTCAGACTGGAGCAAGGTATGATCAACATACCCCAAATGATACATATATGGCGGCAAGAAGGACAAGGGCAAGAAGGCCGCATCCAAAGGTACAAGATACACCTTATGGAAAAGCGACCTTGGATCCTATCCATCCTTACGGATTGATGCTCGACCTTGATGAAGTAAATTTTAGAGATCGAGAATCCGTAATTGATGAGTGGACGTCAGCCCTGAGGATTGCAACAGCAACTCTCGATTTCAACAAGGAAGGATTCGTAAGAATTCTCGAAATGAGTCTGGCAGGAATTGTCAAGATAGCATGGGAATTCTTTCCTGTGGACATCAAGAATTCATGTTTTGAGAGTGAAAACTACACAGAACATGTCCAGAATATGGCAATGCTTTTTAAAAACCATTTTCTGGGAGAAGGATATTTCGAAGGATTTGATCAAGAAAAGAGGACGAAATACTTGATGACATTGTATAATCTAAGACTTGCAGTCTTGGACCAACAATCGCTCATCAAGTTTCTACAGCTCTTTACTCTCTATCAACATCAATCTAAAGTTGATGATAGAGTTGCACTGGAAATTTTCTTTCTGAAATTTCCAAGCCCATGGAAAGAGATGCTGATTCGGGATTATGAACCATGAGATCCTGAAAACGTTGCAAGAAGGATGTCATATGTACATCGAAAGCTTTCAGAGTGGTGTCAACAAGCAACTGCTCTGAGGAACATAAAGAAATTGAGGAGAATAAAAAAATATGCTCCTCTAAACTGTGATGACAATGATCTGCCAACGATCATTGGAGGAGAACCACCGAGGCTGAAGAAAAGCAAGAAAAATAGGTTTCAGCCCTATCATAAAGGTGGAGATCCAAAAAGAAATTCTTGGAAACCAAGAACCAGATGGTCAAGACAGAAGGCCAGATCTTACAAATCAGGCTAAAGAAATGGACCATCAAGGAATAGGTATCATTTTCAAGGAGATAATAAATCCCAAGGAAGGACACCCGCCAAAAAAACTTTCAGGAGAACTCACACTAGAGTTAATGAAAGTTTCAAGGATTGCAACTGCTGGACATGCGGTGCGAATGGGCATATTTCCACAAATTGCCCTGACAACGAGAGAAGAGGTATCAATAAATTCGAATCCACTCCGGATATCGAAGATGCCATCTACTACCAAGAACTGATACAAGTATATCAGTTAGAAGATATACCCTCGGATGAGAGTATATATGAACAAGAAGAAGCCTTCAGCGAAGAAGATTCAGAATGGTCTGATGGAACTAGATCGGAGTCAGACTGATCCAGAGATTGTTCATCAGGAGAAAGAGGACAGGACGGGATTCTTCAGTCACACAACTCTCTCTCAAAGTCTGATTGACAAAATCATGAAGAAGAGTCTGAATATACAAAAGTATCAAGGCTTTTCAGCAAGTAATATAGATCAAGTTCATAGGAACTTAAATCTAAAGAGCAGGAAACAACAAATCGTCTATGTAATCTCTAGACGAGAAATGTCGCTTCCTATAGAGCTTACAGGGAATCAAGTAGAGATGCAGTTGATCCCAGCTAGTGACATCAGGGAAGATCTATCAAGGATGAAGCCCGAAGTCGCTGAAAAGATGAACTGGATCTATATTGGAGCAATCCAGTTAATGTTAAAATCGGCTCTCTTTACCGGAGTTCACACGCCGATCGATATCGCTATATGCGATAAAAGAGTTAGAAATCTAAAAGATTCCGTATTGGGAACAATTGCGGGAGATCTTTGTTCAGGACAAGTAGTGGGAATCATCTATCCAAAGATTGCTTATAATCTTAATGATACCCATTTCAGCAAAGCCCTGACGCTTTATCAGGACTTTAAAAGCAAGGATTTATTGGAGGAAGGAAATAGGCCTTACTCCATTACTTATCAGGTATCATATGCTCTTTCCAACTCACATCATACTGAGTTATTTCTGGGAAAGAAGTTCATTGAGATACCAGATATATTCAACAAGGTGACAACGGCGGTTTGTCCCGATAGAGTGGAAATTGCTCGGTTAAGGAATGTTGATATTCAAATCCGAGATAGAGAAGTCATGAGACACGACCAAAGTCTCAGGATAACTTCGGAGATTATCTTTCCAAGGAGACAGAATCATGTCTTTGCCATATGAGAGGAGTCGGAGTCTCATCCAAGAAGATCAACCTCAAACATCTCAGAGTAATAAGGTTCCAGTGAATCTGAATTGTCCTGGGGGGTGGAGAGAAGTGATAGTAAAATTTGATACTAAAAGGTGGGAAACCAACTTCCCTTGTAATGTTCTTTACTATCTGCAGCAGCCGGAGATCAATCATTACAAAGGTACCCTGGAGATTGAGGGACAAGTGATGGAGATCAAAGGCAGAGCCGGAAGAGAAGCAGTTCTGCTATTGGGTCTGGATTTCCTCGAGGATCACAAACCTTGGGGGAATAAAGAAGACGGAATGGAAATCACGATTAATGGAAAAAAACTATTGATCGAATGACAAGTCCATTCTCCATATACATCTCTATAGGGATGTTATATGAAAAATATAAGGCAAAATATTTTGCTGCTTATATTGATTCAGGTGCAGGAATTTGTACTGCAAAACAAGGAGTCTTCCCAGCAGAGATAGAAGATAATCTACCCTGAATTGCAGGAAGAGATTTTTCAAAGAAAATTTTGCTCCTGGCTAAAGGAGTAAAAGAGACAGAAATTCTAATTGGCGGAGCCAGAGGTACACCTTGGTACAAGGTTAAAACTCCACCAATTTATTTCCATGATACAGGTGCAGACATTCTGCTAGGAAATAATTTCCTACAGATGTTCAAAAGATACATGCAGGATAATGAAAGAAGGCAATTGGTATTCACAACCATTTGCGATCACAAGATCATTGTCCAGAGGCTCAAGGGGGCTTTTAATCGTCAGATACCATTGAGTTTTCGCAGCAAGCGTGGTGATGAAGGAAAACTTCGACACCCAAAAATGATGGATCAAAGGAGATTCAGCGAAACAGTGCTAAGCTGTATTAGGGATGAGGATCTCAATGATGAAGAGGTCCAGATCCTCAAAGCATCTTTAATATCTCATCAAGATATTAAGGAAGAGATGCAGGTGTCCCTAGAAGATGTCAAAAGAAAGATTAAAAGAGGTTTGGACCTAAAAGATTAAAAGATGTCCCTAAAAGAAAGATCTCGCAAAACATAGAAAAGGTTTCAGTACATTACTGAAAAAAGATGTTCCGTTCATCTGGACAGAAGAACATCGACAGGGTATGAAAGAGTTAAAAGAGGTTTGTAGAAGTCTCCCAAAACTCTCGATACCACAAGACGAAGACGACTTGGTCCTGTACACAGACGCAAGTGATTATTGGTGGGCAGCAGTCTTAACCAAGATCACTCCTAATGGAGAAGAACCTTGCAGATACTGTAGTGGTTTATTCTCAGAAGATGAGGCCGTGAGATGACACATCAACGAGAAAGAATTCTTTGCAGTCAGAAAGGCTTTTAAAAAATGGCCTCTATTTTTGTTAGCAAAGAAATTTACTTTGAAAGTCGATAACACACAGGTTAAGGCTTTCTTAAGAAACAAGATTGAATCTAAGCCTGAAAAGGCTAGATTAATTAGATGGCAAGCTGAATGCCAATATTATATTTATGATATTGTCGTTTTGAAATCTCACGAAAATGTTCTTGCAGATTTCCTAACAAGAGATGGAGCAAACTGATGTGAACTCCATCTACTGGCCCATAGGCATCTCAGAGAGAATCTGGAGATGTTAACGGGAGAGTGTGACGAGTGCGTTATGAATGCTGAACAAGCAGGAAGATTGCAGACTCTCGATAAGACGAAAGTCACCGAGAGAATACGAGCTTGCATATGGTCTCAGGGGCAACTCTGGGCTACATGCCAAACACCAATCCTTCGGGTGGCCAAAGATCCTTTGGTGAAAGAAGAGTTTCGAGTACAGGGCTCTAAACCTGTAGCAGAGGATTCAAATACCTCTTGCCGAAGTTCTAAGGTGGTGGTATCTTCGGAACCATTGCCCCAAGAAAAAGATGATATTCAGGGGTCACACTCTGAACAATCATGTCAACCCAGCACCTCTGGGGAAAAAGAGGGAGAGATTAATCTTAGGCCAATGACTGACACTTCTAAGATTAATACTGATAAGATTGAGGTTTCTTCTTCTTCTTCTTGGCAGATATATCAAGCTAGCTGGGAGAAGCTCAATACGAGGACTGGAATCAACCCAGAAAAAATAAGGGTTGATGTTTCGGGGAAATATCCTCGGGTGTGGATGATGCCAAATTCAGATCCACACGAAGTCAAAAGATGGTATGAATTTGGAGCACTTGCTTCAGTTTATACCACATCTCTATCATTCGCCGAAATCAATAATCTACCTAAGTGGATTCAAGAAGCGGTGTATGATACCTAGGCTAACAATCCACAGCTTAGCCGAGGTGACATTTTGGAGCTGTATTTTATTAGTGCAGCCCCAGAACTAGCGGGGAAAGGAAACCATGAAGCCTTCCACTATATTAGGCTTCGAAGACCAGATGCACGCGCCCTCGAAAAGATCAAAGCGCCTGCAGAGAAAGAGACTGCTTTAGTCTCTACATTACCAGAAGACCTCATCTCTACTAGAAGAGCATGGGGATTATGGATCTGTCTCACAGAGATGGACAAAGTCAAGTTTCCGTTCAAAATCTTTCAGAATTCAGTGAACGGATCTTTCCTGTTAAACACGATGACAGGAAAATCGACAAGATTCGCAGAGGAAGCTTTCGAAAGAAAGAGAATCTTGCTCTGGGAAAACAAGATTGCGATGAGTAAAGACACTCATCGCAAATACTGCAACATGGCTCATTTTGGAAACTGGTCTGAGCGCGTTTGTTCGGATTGTCAGAACCAGAAGGAACCAGAGTTCGGAAAGGGGTTCATGCCCAGAAAGGAAAAAGAGAAGGCTCGGTCCAAAGAGCATCTTGAACAGAAGGCGCTGCCAAAAGCAAGGACGCCCAGGGCCCCGGGAAAAAAGTAGATTCCCGACACAGGTTGGTGGAGTCATGTGACTCTGAGCTGGAGCACCCACTAAAAAGAAAACGATAGAAGTGGGTGGATGAACAGAAATTGCCCATAAAAATACAAATGGATAAAGGCACAGGAAGAGCATTATCAATCAAAGATAATGCGGTATGATTCATAAAGTAGCACCGAAAGTTTAGCTTCCTTATTCAATAATGGACGACAGCAGTGGTCCTACGCTGAGTCAGATACAGGCTGGCCACGGAACAAAAGTATCCGAGGCAATAATGAAGGAAGGAGGTTGAGAATTGAAACCTCTATATAAATCAAGAAGCTGGAGAGCAGAAGGGCATCAAAAATCCATCATAAATCCTCTACACCATCTTCTCTGCTCTCTCCAAAATAAAATTGTTATAGTTCTTCGTATAGTATAGTATAGTTTATGTATTTCAATTCCGCTACCATAGGTAGCTAAACAAGTTTGTCTCCTCCCTAAAGGAGATATACTTATGTTGTAATAAATATTATATAATTCCTAAATAAAAGTTTGGGCTTTTGTTCATCCCTTCCAGTATATTATTTTCTTTGTGTACAGACCGAAAACCCTACGCCCCGGGTAGGAAACGAACGAGGGCTGTGCTGTGTGCTGCTGAAGGAGTCTGCATCTGGAAACCATCGGTTGCGATCGTGTGGTTGGACGAGGTCCCTAAAACTTCCGGCGGAAATACCCGGCAGCATTCCGGTCAAAAAGGTATGAAGTTGGTATACGTAGAATTTATTTATACGGAAGTGTGATGGGCCTGATAGTGTTGCATGAACTATCTCCAAATTAGAAATCGGATTAAAATGGGAAGAAATAATAAACTTGAGTATTTTCTATGGATTTTATTTCAAATATAACATTAAATGGGCTTGTGAGTACTGTTCGGGCTGGAATGTGGCCTATTAATGCAACTTTTAAATCTTATTGTCCTAGTTTTGCCGGCCCGCAAACATATTGTCCTATTATCGAACTGAGGTAAAGTTAGTGGACTAAAAGAATTCTGAACTCAACATATTATCCAAGTCTTTATATGCTAAAAGTTTCAGAAATCTAAACTTTTAGCATATTTTAATACCCAACTATATTATCCTCAAAAACTTTTATCCGAGTCTCAACTCCATTTAAACAAATTCATTTGTATAACTAATAAAAGTGAAATGTTAAACTAATTAACTATTCAAATCTATTCATGATTCTAATTCGTCTGCTCAATTCGTGTAAGGAAAAAGAAATATATAAAGTTAGTACCATGTATAATATATATATATATATATATATATATATATATACGCACACATATATATACAATTCATGAACATAATCCGAATTTGTCTCTCTGAAAAGTAAATAATTTATGTAAGTATAAAGCGCCTAGTCATTCGAGACCCCTGCACTGCCTCGATTCCAAGGTACGTATGCACACTTCCTTGTTAATTAGAAAACTATTTATACAAGTTTAAGAAACTTTCTCTATGAAAACTCATGCATGGCATGTATATAATGATTATTTATGCAAATTTATGTCATTGAGATGTTTTTACGTTTATAATTCTTTATGGGTAAGTATTACCTAATCATGCAACTGCCTTTGTGATTTTAAGGACTAGTTGATTACGATAGTTAGATTAAGATGAGACGGACTTTAGGTTCTGTTTCTTTTCTCTTGTGTTCTTCCGGTATTCATTTTTGAATCAACGGATTAACCCTTACTCTACGTATTTCGGCATAATAAATTATCAATGGAGTTCGTATTACGGCATAATCTATTATCAACGGATATACCGGCATAATTTATTATCAACAGAGTTCGAAGTCCATTATAATTTATTATCAATGAAGTTCATAAGTAATTTTTTTTAATTATTTATTTCGGTTTTTATAGTAAAATGTTTCAGTCTTTGACATGATAAGAAAAGAAATAGAATTTCGAGGACGAAATTTATTTTTAGTTTGGGGGTACTATTTTTCAGTTTCTACTTTCAATTGTTTTGGGAATTTCTGAGTTTTAAGTCCCCTAGGCTAAAATCTAGATCCGTGATTCTAAAAAAAAAAAAACCTCTAGAATCGTGTTTCGTGTGAAGGGTTGTATACTGAAAGCAAGCCTTTATGCTTGTATACATTGATTCCTTATATTCATATGATTTTCCTATCTGAATTATTATTGTTGCATAATTAAATTAATGTCCATTTATCTCAATATTATAGATTATATGGTGTGTTGTAGATCACAGAAGATCATATAATTGGTTTCTTATGAGATATAAATTAATTTCACAGTCGAGACAACTTAGGACAAGTTGTTGGTTTAGACTGTAGCATAAATGATAAATAATTTATCTTGACTATTTATTTATGCTAGTACGTTTACGTATTGAAAGGATCACAGTGAGATGAGTTCTTTAATCTGACTTAAGAACCAAGATCTCGGTGACTTAAATTAATCTTAGCTTTAATTGAGTTTATTGATATAAATAAGTAATTGATTATTACTTTGATTTATCAAGGGTGAGAGCTTGGTCTATAAGCTCAATATGCTCGATATTTTGGGTGATGACGATTCTTATTTGATATGCAATAAAACTGCAATTAAGGATTCCGTGTCCTGCTAATAACAGGCTGATGATATCCATTGAGAAACTTAATAAGTTTATCATACTAAACCCTGCAGGTGGAATTAATTTCAGTATGATAATAAGTTTAAGTGGTAGCACTCAAGATGTTAATTATTATTAATTAACTTATTAATTAATTATAGAGCTGTCAGAAGCTGTTAATTAATTAATGAATATTTGTATACTTAAACACGGGGATTAATTAAGTCTAATACTAGCCCCGACTCATCAAATAAATAAGATGGTAATTCAGTATTAATTTTATAGTGAAATAAATTAATACTTGTGTTCTAATTTATTATTCTTGGCTGAATAAAAGAAATTAGACACTGGGAGGGCTAAATCTTATTTAAGCTAGTAGATCCCTAGAAAGTGGCGCCTATTTCTCTAAGGTCAAGCCCATCTGGGCTTTGACATGGGTATGACTTATGGGCTCTAATATTTATTAGGTATTGTATACCAGTTATAAATATTCGGAATAAGTCATTAGTTGTTTACGTGAAAAAAAAGAGAGAACTAAAAATCCCAGAGAAAAAAAAGAGGCGGCGGTTTTCTTGAGGAGAGGATCTCGAAGTTCGATCCCATCCATCGACGAGTCCTGCTACGGGAACAATTCAGAAGATCCACTCTGGAGTCTCTGACCGTTAAGTTTGCAGGTATATCGTTAAAACATCCTATGATTGTATTTAATTCATAGGAGCATGCATAGGTTGGATTTACAAATGTTCGTTAGATAACCGAAATAGATTCGTGGGCAAATCGAATCGGTTAGTCAAAAAGCCGTTTCCTACATCGTGTTCTTCTCTTAAAGAATTTCTGAATTCCAAAATCGGAGTTATAAACCCAAGAAGCAACCCGAACCCGAAATCCTTATATTTATAGCAAAAACTTGGATCGGGTTAAAAGCTAGGGCCGCAGCCTGCAGACAAATCTCAACCTAAATGAAGCCGAGAAATGGAAATAGAGCTATCACCTTCAGCAATTTACGAGGGCAGGGTATGTCTTATTTGCTCTTGCGACTGTTTCAATTACAATCTAGTAATTCTGGATTTTGATGGTGGTCCCACAATCATCGATAAATCGCCTAGTCTCCGATTCTTCGAAGATGAGAGACAGATGAGTTTCTGTGTGTCATATCCATATGTGTGTGTAATTTTTGGTGACGATGATGAATTTTTCTCTAAACCTACGTCCGTGTGGATGTCTAAATTCGATATGCGTCCCAAGTTGGACGATATCGGAATAAAATCATCCTATTTACAGAGATTTCGAGTCCCCGCCATGAACGGCCCCAAATGGGACCCACGCGTTGCTCCCTCCCCCGATGAGAGGAAGATTCTGGTGTATTCACGGACTATCCAGTATCTTATTTCTACAAACCTAGAGTTTGAGGATGATGATATCGATTTTGAGGTGTTTGATACAGAGACTAAGGAATGGAGTAGACTTCCTCAATTGCTCCTATGTATCCCTCCTCACGGTATTCACTCTCGTTCGTTTTATCAACGACATATTAAATCTGGTGGTGGCTGGATTGAGCGTGAGGGCGGCGATTTATTCAAAAATTCTGGTCTTTGGCCTTCCTGGTATTTTCAAATTAGCAATGTAAACACCTTCCTTGTCACCCTTGAAATTGGATTGATGTTCACCTTGAACCTTGATTCGCTTGAGGAAGGCTGGAATTTGGACCTCGTTGTCCTGAATTTCTGATTTTCGAGCCACTAGTATTGACTCCGTTGGAGGTTAAGGTGATTAAGGGGAACCATCCATTTAAATTATCGTCCAAGTATCCAACCAAAACCCCTTGTCTGTTTACTCGCTTATCTGTTCTCAAACATGTTGAAAATCAAGAATGCTTTACGTGCACTATGACGGGTGGGGTTGATAAAGATACTGGTTTTCCATTTCTGACATGTGATATCTTCAAACATGATCTTGTACCTGGGAATGATTCTCAACCAACTCATATAGGTTCTTAAGATATGCTCTAAACGTCAAGTGCGAGGTTTTCTATGTTGAGGAAGTGTTCCCCATCCCCATGGTATGTTATTTATGTTCAAATTTGTGATGAATTGGATATCTCTAGTTAATGATTCTACTCATTGGTTGATCGTATATTCGTGGCAGGCGATTGAATACCAACAAGGAAAACGTGCTAAAACTATCGTGCCATGTTAATTGCCTATCCACTGTTGCTGAAAATTTGGCTTATGAGAGCAAAAAGAGTAAAAATACGAGAGTATAAGAGAATGAATTGGATGCACTTTGTTCAAAATTCGTATGTTTGAGCCTTATGGATTGGTGAATGGTTGAGAAGGAAGATGACTTTATTCCATACTCAATTTGAAGAAGAAATAAGGTGGGTCATTAGTTGTTTGATTATCAAGTCACTTGATCAAATTCCAATACTTTAAAAAAATATTTCCCTCTCGACATACCCTAAATCTCGCCAGGATCGAGATCATCGTTTTTTTAACAAGTCGAGCGGGTTCATGAGAAATTAAGACTAATTAAATTATATAAATTATATTCGACGTGCAAATCAATTGATTACAGCTTCATGAAAATAACAAATTTTAAATCAACAATTACGTCATAAATTACGAAACTTTATATATAAGTGGACAATTAACAAACATATTTCATGGTTAATTTTAGAAATTAAATTCTGATATAAAACTGTAATTTCCCTCTCGGTCATCTCTATTATTACTAAGATCCCGCCCGAGTGGGATTTATTCTTGGTCGAGAGGTATTTACTTAAAACCGAGAGGGATTTGATTTAGAAATGGCTAAGTGCATTTATAATTCAACAGAATCATATAGTTAATCAAATTATGATTATTCGTCCAAAAATGTGAAACCATAGATAAACCACAGAAAAATTACAAATATTAATATATTTTGCACTAATTCACAAACAAATTTCATAGTTAATTTTTATAATTAAATACAAACATAAAAAGTTAATTTTCCTCTCGGACTTCTATAATTTTTCAAAGATCGGGCGGGATTTAGGTAATGTCGAGAGGGATCTTGTTAGAACGAGAGGGATTTGATTTACGAAGCCACTGACATAATTAACAAACCCTATAATGCTTATTCATAATATTCTACATAATAAAACGAAAGAATTGCCTAATAATTAACAAATTATTTAAACCATAAGAATAAACTTACAATTATAAACTATTCCACAAAAAAAAATCAACATAAGTAATTAACTAATTAGAATATTACTAACCTCTCCATAATTCGACATGATGTGGAAGGGAAGGAATGAAGCTCCCGCTGCAACAATCCGCTCGTGTAAAATCTGGACCACCGACTTTTTTTTTAATATTTGGGGACCACCGGCGTCTTTTAATTTGGCTGTGGGTTTGGTTTTGGTCGGGGAATGAGGAGTTTAAGGTGGGGGCGGGATTTAGGTTATGAAAGGTGGGGCGGGATTAGAGAAAGAAGGATAGCTAGGGCGGGATATTGAGTTGTGGGAGATAACCTATTTAATACCCACGTTCCCACCCACCTACCCACTACCCAATCCAATTAATTAAAAAGGAGTCAACATGTCAGCCAACATGCAGTCTCGTGAATTGCACCGAGACAAACACACTCAATTTTCAAGAGATTAATGTCTAAATCACCAAGTTTTTAGTAATAAACATGTACCAATCAAGGGTATATTTATAACATTGTGTATAACTAATTTGTTTCAATTTGAGTGTTTATATCTAATTTTTTACATTTGAAAGTGTGTATAACTAATTTTCACTCTAAATAAAACTACTATATGAACCTCAATATGGAAAAAAAAAAAAATTAAGATCAAAACAACCAACCATGATTTCTCATCTGAAAGGTAACCAAAAAATTTAAAATCATATAACACTCAACCACTTAAAGCGGCAACTATTAAAGTTGGGAAACTCAACACCGGAACGTTTTGATACAATTAGAAAGTTAGAGATAAAATCCACATATATTTAAATTTCAACATCAATATATTCCTACTATAAGAAGTTATCATACTATTCATATTTATAAGAGGTATTGGCTAATTAAATCACGAACATTAGGGATTTTTGCAATTTTCATGTGAAATCACGAACTTTTTAATTTTTGCAATTAGAACTTCACCAATTTTTCCTATAGCCGGAATGATGACATGAACGCCATCGCCGCTGACATGGACGCTACAAATATAAATGGGCTTAAAGATGTTCAAACACAGGACCTCATGAATGATCTACTAAAATTTAACAGATAACTAAATTTAAACAAGAATGAGTACGTGATTTTTCTAATGTTGTTACTAATTTTAGTAATTGATGATATTATATATATATATATATATAGGGATGAGTTACTATAGAAACTATTCCTCCCGTGAGAACTTGAGAACATGCTTAAATCTATATATATTCATGCTTAAATCTATATGTAGCCATGCTTAATGAGATTCATGTTTTTTTGTATAAACAATTGTGCTTATATAAAATCGTGCTTAAATTTATATATATTCATGCTTCGAATAATGACAACCATAGATCATACAAAGATCAACGGTTCAGATTGGTTCTCAATTTACACACTAGGAATAGTTTTTATATGAACCAATCCCTATATATATATATATATGAGTTAATTGTTGGAAAAATCCCGACCTTTAGTTAAATTCTGGTTTTTTTTCCTCACTTTTTAATTTTGCGAAGAAATTCTTCACCTTTTAATGTTTCTGATTTTTCCCCCGGCGAACATTTCCGATCAAAATGATGCTAATATGTTAATTTCATTTGCAGACGTGGCCCAATATATTACGTCCAGCTCAAAATCATTTTGATCGGAAATATTCGTCGGGGAAAAATCATAAACATTAAAAGGTGAGGAATTTCTTCACAAAAGATCGGAATTTTACCAGCAATTAAACCCTATATATATTTTTGATCATTCATATACATATATCTATATATATATATATATATATATAGTTATGTTTTGTCAAAATAAATCAATGATGTAATTAAAATAATTATTAAAATTTACAATTAATCAACAAAGCTTCGAAGCAACGCAAGTTTTATGTTTATATACAGCCATGTAATACAATTATTTCAATAAAAAATTAGAACTCACGTGCGACGTGCATGTTGTTTGCCAATTGGGATAACAAATATAGATTTATCTTTTGCGTACATAAATCCAAACATAACTAGATGCCAGCAAAATGCAGCAGAAAAGAACAATTAATTGGAGCAAGAATAACACCAGTCTCACTCATTAAAATCAGGAAATAAAGCCAAAATCACAAACAAACTCGCAACACATGATTCTTAGCGTGAACGAAACCACCGTTTCAAATTTCTCCTCCTCGTTCAAAATAACCTATAAACTACGACTCATTATACGGAAATGACCCATACTATTGAAATTACACAAAAACTTGGGTGTGATTGACTCGTATGGTGCGGTTGGATAAAAAATGACAGCTATCTTCAAGAAAAGTAACAAACTATACTTTTATCCTCTAAATAGTTTTAAAAAAAGTCAATTATCATGAAGAAAAATGATGATTATCATAAAGAAATGTGATAATCTGAAACGAACCGCACGATACGGTCAACCCCACTCAAGTCCTCGTCTCGATAATATACGGAATTAATACAAACTATCAATTTTTTTTCTCTAATATGACATCTGTGATATTCTCATTGACAGAACTGTTAATTAGTGATGACTGAATCAACCAATTGCGCAACGACATGGTTTTCATTATGTGGATTTCATGTCGTGGCGCCTTGACTGAGTCAACCATAATATGATCTAATCTAACAAATGTTAAATTAGAGTAAAAATTTGATAGTTGAGTTATTTATGTAATGTTAATAGTATGAGTCATTCCAGTGTAAATAAATAAATAAATAATAAGGTTATTTGGAATTACTTGCCCCAAAATTTTGTATATAAATTGGTCTAGTGCAGTATTAAGTTGCTATCATAAACGTAACATATTCTTCTATTCTGATACACAGAAATGAAGGGTGCAAAAATGCTGCTATTTACTGTCATATTAATATCATTAACATTAGATAATGCTACAGGAAGGCGTGTTTATCCGGCGCCGCCGTGTAATTTTCCGGCAGTCTACAACTTTGGTGATTCGAACTCGGACACCGGCGGAATATCGGCAGCGTTTGGGCCCGTGCCGCCACCGTACGGCGACAGTTTCTTTGGAAAGCCTGCTGGAAGAGAATCCGACGGCCGCCTTATCATAGACTTCATCGGTACTCTTTCTAACCTCTTTCTAAACTAAGAGATAATGCATGTGTTATAACTGATAATTATATTTTGTTGGGCAAAAAAGAGGTGATATATACTACTAGTATTTAATTTAGACAGTAGATGTTACGTTTTGTTAATGTTGTTTAATTTGTCTGTAGGTATCTTGTTCAATTTCATGTTGTAGTATGGTGCATATCTGCATATACTGATAATACTATGCCATTGGAAAGGCATACGATTTCAACGGGGAAAAATAATGAAAGAATATAATTATGAAACCAAAAAATATTATAGTTGTTGACTGTAAATGAGCCGAATTAGTCATGAGTTTATTTAGATCTCGATATTTGGCAAAATTCGTTATTTAAATGAAGACAAGTTTGAATTTTGCTATAGTGAGTTATCATGAAACATAAAATTTAAAAATTAACTTGGTATACAACATATATAATTATATTATATATCTAATTAAATTTAAGAAAATAATGAATTTTAGTAAATATATTATTTTTTTTGCGAATAAATTAATTTATTTCCTAAAGAAAATCATAAATGATTTAAATTTAGAAAAATCATTATGACTTAAGCTCGCGAGCCTGGAAGCGTTCAATAAGTAAAACTTGAGTATGATTAGATAATAAATTAGTCAAGATTAAACTTGGCAATACTCTCTGCCCGGCTTGGTTACGTTACACCCCGGCCCCATTATTGCATAACAATATAGGATTAATTACACCAAAAATATACACCAAATTAATTACAAATTCGTCATAACTTTTATAAATTAAATCTCCATGAATTTCACAAAATTTGTTTGTGCAGCTGAGCACTTGGGACTGCCTTATTTGAGTTCATACCTTGATTCAATAGACTCAGAGTTCCGACGAGGTGCAAATTTTGCTGCGGGAGGTTCAACTATTCGCAGCATAAACCAGACTATATTCGATGCTGCCATTAGTCCCTTTTCACTTGGTATCCAAATGCTGCAGTTTGATCAATTCAAATCACGTACAATTGATCTATATCGTCGAGGTAATTAATCATATCCCAACAATTAAATCCTAATTGACTCATTCTACTAAGTTAATGTTAATTTCTTGTCCGAATCTCAGCCAAAAATCAGTTGGAGAGAAGCAAACTTCCTCGGCCTAATGAGTTCTCCAAGGCACTCTACACGTTCGATATCGGGCAGAACGATCTTATCGATGGGCTCGAAAAGCTAACAAGAGCTCAACTCAGATCGTCGTTCCCCAACACTATCGATGAACTTGCAGCAGCAATTACTGTAAATTCAAAAACTCAAAACTATCTGAAGTCAGAGCGGATAACATATCATATTGCATCTTACGATTGTCACGTGTCAAAAAACCAAAGTTTTGCTTATGGAAATTGCATGAGCAAAATTTGATAGATTATTAAGTTACTTTGACACGTGATACAATCATCCGTAAATGTAATAGGAGAAGTCTGGTTTGATCTGAAATTTTGAGCTTAGTTGCTAAACATGCATTCTAAGTAAAACATGCATGCATGTTTCCAGCATTTATATGAGCAACGGGCAAGAACTTTCTGGATTCACAACGTGGGACCTATTGGATGTCTGCCTGCAGCCACTCTTCACATCAGAAACCCTAAGCCGGAATTCTTAGACCGGAACGGATGCATCAGATATCAGAACGACATGGCAGCTCACTTCAACGCTCTGCTGAAAGCTCGGGTGACGAAGCTCCGGCGAGAGCTTCCGCGCGCCTCCCTCGTCCTCGTCGATGTCTACTCAGCCAAATATCACTTGATCAGCCACACAGCATACTACGGTGAGTTAAAATAATCTTAAAGGCAAAAATTTGTGTACGGTCGACTCTAATTAGGGATAAATAGGAGATGATTAGTTAGGGTTTATTAATTTTAATTAGAATTTATTAATTCTAATTAAAATTAGGAAGAAATGATATAATAACACTTTTAAGATTAAAAATTCTAATATTAACACATGTTTTTCAAAAAAAAAAATAATAACACTTCTGGACATATTTATCCCCCCATCCCACCATCTTTCCATCATTATGCGTGAATTCACGATTTAGAATTTGAGAAATCACGAATTAAAATTTGTGAATTCTCAAATTCAAATTTATGAATTCTCAAATTGGAATTTGTGATTCCACGCTACATCTTCTTCAAATTTAAAATATTAATTCGAGAATTGATAAATTCACAAATTCTAATTTGTGAATTCGCGAGTTTTAATTTATGAATTCACGAATTCTAATATGTGAATTCACGAATTTTAATATGTGATTTCACGTATAAGAAGGAGGTCGCCGAAAGGGAGACGACGATGACGACTAGGCCATGTGAGTCGCTGGTGACGACTTTAAAATTCACGGCAGCGGCGGAAAGATGATCGACATGTATGAAAAAAATGAAGAAGATACGTATAAACAAATAAAAAGATAAAAAATAGATTGAGATAAAAGAATTAGAGGCAAAAATGTCCAAAAGTGCTATTATTTATCTTTTTAAAAATTGGTGCTATTATTAATGTTTTTTCCCTAAAAGTGCTATAATCTTATATTTTCTCTTAAAATTAATAAGATTTATTATATCTCAATTTGAATTAATCAATTATGGTTTGTTAAATTCTGATTATAATTAATTAAATATTATAAAATATAAAAGTATAATAAATATGTTGGACCTCACCAATTGTACGGTGCAGTCCATCGCATCAAAAACTTCATCAATCTTAAATTGTAACTGATACGTACACATGGACGAATTAAGGGGCCAATTTTTTTTTTATTTTATTTATAGATCTTTTAATTATGTATTTTGCTAGAAATTTGCGACTTTAGCTCCACCCAAACAATATTCCTGCATCTCTGCCCCATGTTGATACTTTAATGATGTGTTGGCAGGGTTCATGGAGCCTATGAAGATATGTTGCGGGCGGCACGAGGGGGGCGCCGACGTGTGGTGCGGGCAGAGAGGAGTGGCGAATGGGTCGGAGGTGATGGGCGGGTCGTGTGGGTTGCCGGAATCGTATGTGAGCTGGGACGGAGTGCATTACTCCGAGGCCGCCAACCACTGGATAGCCAACGGTATACTTACTGGCTCATTTTGTGATCCACCAACGCCTATTGCTCGTGCGTGTCTCATCCGTTGATCGTTTCTATTATTATTTATTCGATGCATGTTTAATTTGTTGCATTTTCTTAGTTTCCTTTTCTGAGTTTCTATTGCTCTTAGAAGTGTAGCTGCATGTCAGAATTATTCGATTTTTGTTGACTATCGGAATGGTGGGAATGTTATTCGCTTTGTGATGAATGAATGAAGGTCTAACAATCAAACAATAGTTTAATTCCCAAAAAAATAAAAGAAACAATCAAACTTTGCTCATAGGTTGCACGGATGAAAGCTAATTGATGGTCCGAGACGGATAGGTGTAGAGGGGGGTGAATACACCAAGGCTTAAAAACTTTTCCAATTAAAATTCTTTGAGTAAGCTGGCTGTGTTCGACAAAGTTGGAAGACAGCTGGGTAAACACAGCTGGCTGTGTGTGAGAAAGTTGGTGGGTTTTTGGAAAGCTCGTCTGTTACTTTAAACATATTACAAAGCTTTGTTTCTCTTTTCAATTAATCAGTTTATGCAACTTGAAAACATGCTTATAAAGAGTTAGTTGGATGCATAAATAAAAACAGTAAAGAACAAAACAGTTTAACGTGGTTCGGAGAAACTACTCCTACGTCCACGACCAGAAACCTTTGGTAAATCCACTAAGGATACCACTGACTTTTTCGCGCAGTCAGCAAGCGTTGCAGCTCAATTCCTCGAGCTGGATACAAGTTTATGCGTACTGTATCGAAACATGACAAGTTGTTTACGGGCATAGCTGACGCCTAACCTGTAGTTTACGGGTACTACAGAACCTATCACTCGATTTAACCGCTTCGAGCAGGCAAACCTTAACCTAACCTTTTCTGGAGTTTGAATAGTTTGAGTTTTGGGGTTTTTCAAATATGAACGAGTTCTTACAATGAAGAACATACGAGTATGATGAACTCGTTCAAACTAGGCTTAAGATATGAAGAATTATATGCCTAGATTCTAGTGGGAGAGAGCATAATTAGCAGCATGAGAACATATATGAACTCTGAAGAATGCAGGCTGCTTGATCTTGAAACTTTCAGAGAGATTTCTTGATATTAACTTGAGTAGTCTTCTTTCTGTGTAGACTTCTGTTATCTCGTCTCTTGTTCTCTCTCTAATTTCTGTTAATGGAGACTCATATATATATGGAGAGATTAGAACTAGCCGTTGGAAAGAGCCGTTCTGAATCTCGACCTAACTTCTGACACATAGGTCATGTCTTCATCCGTGATTTCCTCGTATCAGAGGCCTAAGCTTGACTTCTAGGTACTGAGGTGTCGAGATTCTGATTGTCCAGGTCAGCTCTGACTTTATCTCAAGTTGTCTTCGACTCTGCTGTGCTGTTGACGCTGAGCTGAGTCTTGAACTCTGCTGGGTCTTGATGCTGAGCTGAGTCGTCACATGAGCTGGGTCTTTCATACAGTTGTGTCTTGATGAGCTTGATCGTCTTAGATCTAAATATCATTGCATTGACCACTCGACTTTATTTGCCCTGCTGTGTACTCAACTTGGTTAGCTGAGTCTTTCTTCTCTTGTCTGTTGTAATCTCTGTACAGCTCTGCTGGGCTTCTCTGTTGTATCTTCTCTGCTGTGTTGGCTTTGTTCAGCTGTGCTTCACACTCAGCTGATGACTACTCAGCTGATCTTCAGCTGGATCTTCTGCTGTCTTCAGCGGCTTCACATGTAAACTTATAAAATTTACACGCTCAAACAGGCGAGCTGAAAAAATAACTTAGTCTTGCGCAATCATCTACTAGGTTGGGATCAATTGGGTTTTGGTATCTAATCAAAACATTCAAAAATTTTCCCAACACTAATTAAGAGCTCAATTATATTACTCCATCTGTCCCAATATTCATGGCCTGTATTTCATTTTAGATCGTCCGATGTAACATGGTCTGTTTCCTTTTTGGGCTAATTTAGAGCTTACTGAGGTCCTAATTAAAGCACTTTATTGACTAAAAAAATACTTTATTGTCTAAAGTAATAAATATTTCAATAAAAACTACACTAAACATGTGTATCACACACCTTTTGATCCCTAATTTTCTTCTCCTTAATACCCGTGCAAAAAAAAAAGGTCATGAATATTGAGACGAAATGAGTATTAAGGAAAGATGCATATAACGAAATCTTAGAATTTTGTTCATGTAAATTCACAAAATTTGGTAATTTTTAAATTTAATTGATACACATGTCGATAATCTAGACCGGGTGTTGACACTATTCCATTAAGGGTGTGTTTACTTTGATTGTAATGAAAAAGGAGGGAAAAAAAAATTCTCTCCCTTTAAATCCTTCATTTCTTGTCTCTCTCTTTTTCTGTAAATTAGAATTTCACCCTTAATTTCTTATTCTTTCTTTTCACTCCAAGGTGGGAAAATATTATCATGAGGTAATTTGGTGTGATGCTATTTTCGTTCCTTGGAGTGAAAAGAAGAAATAAGAAAGAGTGAAATTCTAATCTATAAAAAAGGAGGGATAAGAAATGAGAAATTTAAAGGGAGAAAGTTTTATTTACTCTCATTTTCCCTTACAATCAAAGTAAACACGCCCTAAGATGAAACTGCCCAATATTATACAAAAAAAACCATGGTTTTGTTGCATCCATGGAGGAGCACACTAAATTGTTCTTTCATATGGTGTGATATATCATACTCCCTTCGTCTCAATAGCAAGGTCTCACTTGCTTTGGGCACGTACGGTTATTAAGAAACAAGAGTAAAAAGATAAAAAGTGGTAAGTCCCTCAACTTTTAAAGAGTTAATTATTTTCCTTTCTGGAATGGAACATTGCTATTGGGACAGACGGAAAAAGAAAGCGAGACCTTGCTATTGGGACGCAAGGAGTATTATATATTAAGGGATTTTACCGACCGTATTTTCCTAGTATCACGTACGTTGGAACAAAAGGTGACAGAGTTAGTCCATAAATGGCAACACCTCCCCGACAATGATATCGACGAGAATCTCCTAGTCAGGCTTTTTTTGGCCGCCGACAACTCTACGACGACCGGAAACCGTATTGTCGCAGCTTCATTCACGACACTGTACCTTGGATGGACACGTCATTTTCCTCCTATAACGCAGGAGCATTTCCTCGAGCTGGGAGTAACTGAACATGATTGCATTGAATTGAGTTGGGTACAATCCGTACTCTACTTCGCGAGGATCGACAATCAGAAGCTCGATGTTTTGCTAGATCGGGCCCCACACGGAGCGTTCATGTTGTAATATCCCGATTTTTCCTTAGTATTATTTTAAGAGATTAAACTATAAATTTCTCTTATAGTCGATGCACGCCCAGAAATAAAGAAAATAAATTTTCTTTTAATTCCGACAAGGGAATTTTCAAAATAGATTTATAAGAAATTCTATTTATTTCAATTTAATGATATTACATAATTTGACTATTTCATTTATGTGACTACGTAAATTATTTGACGTACAATATGAGATAAATTATAGTTTGATATTATAAGTGACACCGAATGGTGCAATTTAACCTAATTACATACTACTTCTCCAATACCTTATACTATATATATATATATATATATATAATTATATGCTATATGTAAGACAAATATATAGCAAATATAAGATATAAACAATAAATACCTTCTTGTACCCCTAATTCTAGTAACAAGAACAAAAGTCAAAGGTTGTGGCAAATGTTGAGTAATGGCCGATCCATGCTTGAAGTTTTGGAAGGATTTTGTGTAGAGATTTTACTAGATAGAAATCACATGTTGCCACCCTAAATATGGTTAAAGTTAGATATGAGATTGTGTAGGGGGAAGAGAATGAAATGATAAACATAAATGAGGAAAGGAGTTTGTACAAGAGGTCACATGGTTGAGCCACACACCAAATGATGGTCCCGGAACGAGGTCTTCGGTGTAGAGGGGGGGTGAATACACCAAAGAGTGATTTTTGAAAACTTTTGCAGATTAAGACTGAGTTGAGTGAGAGCTCAGTTATGAATCCTGCTGACTTCTAAGGAAGATGGTCAGCTGGACTGATAACTCAGCTGGCGGTGCGGAATGTGGTGGTTTGAAAAATTTAGCTCGTTCCCTTTACAAAGATTCAGAAAAACTTAGAGTTTCAGTTTTCAGTTAAGTTCAGTTGAGCAGATTTAAAAAATAATGCAGCTGGATGGTTCACTCAGCCAGAGAATATGAACTTGAAAACTTGTGCTGTGATTATGCAGTTACTTCTTTAAGGAGATAAAATGCAGAAGATAAAGAAGGCAATAAAGAACTCAAGATTTTAACGTGGTTTGGAGAAACAACTCCTACGTCCATGACCAGTTTTAACTGGTAAATCCACTAAGGATTTTCACTTGGTTTACGAGTACCAAGCAACTTCGCAGCTCGAACTTGAGCTGTGTTTAAACAGTTTACGGGCACTGTAGAAGCCTGAATCCTTTCAGTTTCCGGGTACTGAAAAAACCTTAAACACTTGAATTTCGCGCTTCGAGACATCGTAACCTTAACCTATCCTTTTCTGGGTAAAGAAGGGTTTGGGTTTGGGTTTCCAACTTTGAACGAGTTCTTACAATGAAGAACTTTGAGAGATGAACTTGTTCAGAACTAAGCTTTGGATATACTATAATTTCTTCCTAGGGATCAGACGAAAAACTAAAGCAGTTTCTGGAAAGGAAACACTTGAAGATTAAGTGTTCTTCGAAGGATTTGAGAACTGCTTGAGAGCTTTTTAATGCTTGAGAGATTTAGAGATGTTGAAAGCTTGTAGAGAGTTTTTCGTGTTTGATTCTGAGGTTGAAGACTGGTATTTATAGGTAGAGATTCAAAACTAGCCATTGGAAGAGCCGTTTGAATCTCACCTACTCTCTGATCTACCGATCTGCTGTTGAGCATATCTTCACCTGTCTTCATCATTGTGTCAGATCCTAGGTTCGCCTTTCTAGGATGCTGAGATGTCGATTCCTCATTGGTCGAGGTATATTGACTTTCTCTGACACCGGGATTTTGACTTAGGAGCTGTATTTTGAATTCCGAGCTTGATTCATAATTTCTGACTTGAAATGATATCTTCAGAGTTAGTTCTATTTTGTCTGCTCAGCTAGATCTTGGCAGCTGAATCTCTTAGGCTTGAATCAGCTCTATTTCTTCTGCTCTATTGGATCTCCTAGGCTAGATTAAATCTTCTTTTTCTTGACATGAGTCAGCTTTATCCTTACTTGGTCTGACTCAGCTCCGACTTGAATTCTGTTCAGCTGAAACACTTCTCAGCTGACTTTGGGTCCAGTTGATCACTCAACTGGATCTTCTGCTGTCTTCAGCTTCCTTACCTGTAAACTTAGAAAATCTAAAGCTCAAAACAGGCGAGCTGGAAACTACAACTTAGGCTTGCGCATTCATCTACTGGGTTGGAGATCAGTTGGGTTTTGGTATCAAATCAAAACTTAGAATTTTCCCAATTTCCCCCTTTTTGATGATGCCAAAACCTAACTGAGAACAACAACCTACTTCTCCCTTAATAGGAAAGTGGGGTTGAAACGATAAATAAACTCAGCAGATAATCATATTCAGAGTTCAGAGCCTGGACAAAGAGTTATTGTCATCAGGGTGAGCTTGAGAGCAAACTATTTCAGTTTTATTAATCTTCAAGGATGATTACAAGAATTATAAGATTAATACTAAACTGAGACAAACAAAAAAAATTCCAATCCCAGTTAACTGGGTCTTCATTCATGCTGCTGGTGCTGTTTCTTCTATCTATCTTCTTCTAGTTGCTCATCTGTCCTCAACCTGTAACTGTTGAAGATGATCTGTTCCTGCTTTCTGTATTCTTCTTCATTATTTACCTTGGAAATTTTCCTCCTGATCGCTCATTTGTTTAAATCTGTGTTGATTTGCGACTTGTCAGGGAGATGAGTTCCAGGTATTAGAGGTGGCTGGATGTGATGCAACTCGGGTGTAGTCAGCTTGATCTTTGCAGTTCTAGCATCGTTGAAGAAGGCTTTGGCCGTCATCCTATCTTGATGATACAGCTTGTTGAGATACATGTTGAATGCAACATCTGGCGACGTGTTTGGATATGCTCCAAAATAGTAATAGTCCTCAATGAACTCAAACTTTGTGTGTTCCCAGTTGTCGTTAAACTCTTCTGGGATCCACAAGTCAACACTTCTCCAGTTCATCGGCACTTGCGACTTCTTCTTTGCTGCTCTGATGTTAGCTCTTCTTTTCTCCTGCTTCTTCTCTTCAGCATTGAGCAAGCTTTTCTTCTTCTTCTGCTGCTCTTGGAAGCTTTTCATCTCTTGCTTCTGCTGGTTCACAAAGTTGCAGAGCAATTGAGTATCATTGATCTCTTCTGGCGTAGCTCCGCAAGGTTTGGCAAGAAGGATGATCATTTTTCTCCATTTGCCTCTCCTTTCAGCTGGCTCTTTTGTGTCCAGCTCAGCAACAACTTCATCTATTGCAGACTGCAGCAATGGGATTTTTTCTTCAGCTGTTTTTCCTTTTCCTTTCCTCGAAGTTTTTCTCGTGTCACTACCTTCTCCCTTTTTGGCATCAGCAATAAGAGTGGAGGAGAGGCTGACAACCGTCTCATTCAGCTGGGCCAAGGCTTTCTCAACATCAGCGATCTTGGTTGTGTTGTCTGTTGTGACGAGGTTGAGCTTTGTTGTGCTGTTGCTTCCAGCTCTAAACTGAGTGTCCAGCTCTTTGTAGAGATTGAACAGCTGGTGAATATCAGTTCTGTTGGAGAGAGTTTGTGCTGTTGGAGAGCTTCCAGTTGGCTGGATAAGTTAGTGACGCTCTTTTCCAGTGGAGCTTGGAGTCTTGAAATGATCTCAGGAACTCTCTTCTCTAGATGATTTGATTGATCAAGGCTTTGAGAGACGAGAGATTGCTTGAGATCTAGACTGGTGTTTTCCTGTAGATTTTGGGCAAAAGTATGAACGTCTTCAATTGACTGTGCTTGACTATTGACTTGTCATTCTACAGTTGTGATGCGCAGAAGGGTGTCAGCATTGGATTTGAAACGATCCTGGAGTAGGATTGCCTCAACTTGTTTAGCGATTTCATCCTTCATTGCATCTGAAAGCACGGCATCAGGATCCGCTTGGGTCCCAAATTCAGCTTGACTGGGTTTTACTGCCTCGATCTCGACCAGTACGCGAGTGTCATCAGCCATTGGACTTTGTGGAGCTGCTTCTGTAGACTCAATTATTGCATTAGTTGGCTCTTCTTCAATCATCATTACCTCAAATTGTGTCGGCAGGGACAGCTTCCTTGGCAATCTCAACTGGAACAATTCAGCTGAGAGTGTGGAGGTAAGAGTTGGCTCTTGAAATTACTTCTTCAGAAGGGGGCACTTTATCCTGCTCGACCTTCTGGATGAGGGCTTGGATAAGCTCGTCTTGATGCACAAAAACATTCTGAAGACTTCCAAAACCAAAAATTTCTTGCAAGACTGCTTCTTCGGCCTTGAGCTTATTGAAAGAGTAAAACTCCACAAGTTCTTCATTCGCATACCAAGTAGTCATTTTGGTAGCAATGTAAAATTTGAAGTCGTTGACAGCGACTAGTGCGGCGGGGAGCGAAGCAAAAGTGGGGTATTTTTGGAGTGTGCTCTTTACACCTTGAAGCCTGAGGTCATCGAACTTCATGATAGTGGCAGCACGTGCAACGGCTCTGGGACTGAGGATTTCAACTTTCTCAGAGGTAGAAGGACTGGATGGTTCAGAATGGCTTTCATCATCCAGATGCAAAGGAGCATCATCTGGATGGAATTCTGAGGGTGAGCAGGGTGTTGGGGTTTGTGTGGGAAGGAGTTGGCTGGATTCAGGCACTGGAAGAGTTTGAAGAGGTACCTGAGGATGAAGAGGAAGGAGAAGAGAGTGTTGTTGAGTGATTCCAGCTGATGTGGGATCAATAGTTGGTTGGTCAGCTGGAGCTTGTTGGGAGGATGCTTGAAGAATTTGGCGAAGGGGAATAACATCCTCTAGGTCAGGGTGGGTGGTAGGAGAAGAGGTTGCTGCTTAGGCTTCAGCTCCACCAGAAGACACCACCACTTGTGGTTCTTCACCTTCTCATGATGTAATCACGAGCTCCCTTCCATTATCTAAGTTGGAGGAGGATCCCTGAGCTGTCTCCTCAACGACTGATCTCCACTCAGTTTTCTTATTTTGGACTGGGGAAGCTGTGGGAGTGGACTCAGATCCAGCTGGTTTATCGGTTGGCTTCTCTGCTGACCTGCTGGCTGCCTTGAATTTCAGCTTTTTTTTGGCAGGAAGAGATCCATCTGGCTGTGTCTCCTCCGGCTGCTTCCTTTTCCCTGCTTGAGGGGAAGCTGCAGTCTGCTGTTTTGCCTCATGTATCTTCTTCTTTCCCTCAGGGGTTGCTTTCTTCAATAAGTCAGTCAGCTGACTTTGCTTTTCAAAGAGAATCTTGGAAACAGAAAACTCTTCTGGTTCATGCCACCTGATGTGGCGTCCCGCAACATATTTCTATATGATGCAGGCAGCTTTGGAGCACAAGTAAATTGTCTCCCTACAGCTGTACTGGGTGCATCATTCATCATTGAAGTGAATATTCTTTGATTCTTTCTCCAGCCTTCCCATGAAGAAAGAAAACCAGTCCACAGGATCATTTCTGAGGATGGCTATCATTGGCTTCAATTTTGGCATGCTGATCTCTCTATAAGATCCAGCAATACCAAGAATACACTTCTGGGTGATATCCAGAAGAATTCTGTATTTGGGCTTGAGCAGGAGCTTGGACATGCTCACCCTGTGTGGTTCCGGTTTGAACAACATCTTGTCCAGTTCAGCCTGGACTTCTTCTTTGGAATAGCTTTCTGGAGAGAGGTCCCCAAAAGTCTTCAAGTTGAACAGAACGTTCAACATTCTGTTAACATTCATGTCGACCTCCCAGGGGATGATATGTCCCGACTTCTCCTTGATTTGAAGCGTGACATTAGAGTGGATGCGGTCGTCCCTGTTCGTCATCTCTAGGAAGAACTCGGCAACTTCCTTCCGGAGGATATTCTTTGGTTGTGCAGTTGCCCACTGCATCAGGCCGACTTTCTCGATGAGATCCAGCACCTCCTAGAACTCTGATATTTTATAATTCTTGGGAGTTAAGCAACTCTCAAAGTGAAGCTTGGATAAGATATCTCCTGTCTTGCCTGCTCCTGATGTTGGCTTCTTCGGTGCCATGTTCTTTTCTGCAGAAGTTGTTAGAATAACAAGGATACAAAGAGAGAGAGTTTGCAGAGAGAGATAAGTTAGAATCTGAGGAGATTTTTAGAGATAAATATGAGCGATAGAAAATATGGCGATGATTTGCATGTCTTCGATTACGGTTGTGTTTCTTTATGTTTGATTGAGCTTTTTTCTTCAGCTGAGTTTGAGTTTCCCCTCAGTTGATTGTCCCATGCGTTGTAGCTTATCCAGCTGACTCTGATTCCCTCTCAGCTGGATGGACTTGAAACTGGGCTACGAAGTCCAGCTTTGTTTGGTTCCCTTTAGCTGGATGAGTCTTCTTCATCAGGATTTAACAATCCTAGTAATCCATACAACATTTTGAACCTTGCTTCCACCAGCAGCTTTGTTAAGATATTAGCACGTTGTACGTCTGTGTGAATTTTCTCAACAATGATGTCCTTCTTTTCCATGTGATTTCTGATGAAAATAATGTCGCACATCCACATGTTTACATCTCGTATGAAGAACTGGATTCTCAGATATGGCAATAGCACTTGAGCTATCACAAAAGATTGGGACTTGTCCAATTTTGACTTCATAAGCATCTAGCTGATGCTTCAGCCAGAGAATTTGTGAGCAGCAGCTTCCAGCTGCCATATACTCTGCTTCAGTTGTTGATGTGGCGACACAAGTTTGCTTCTTTGAAAACCATGAGATCAATTTGTTTCCTAGGAACTGACATGTTCCTGATGTTGATTTCCTGTCCAGTCGATCTCCAGCGAAATCTGAGTCTGAATATCCAGTTAGCTCTAAGTTGTCTTCAGCTGGATACCACAGCCCAACATTTTGAGTGCCCTTCAGATACTTGAGAATATTCTTAGCTGCTTGCATATGTGCCTCCTTAGGATCTACTTGAAATCAGGCACATACTCCGACTGCGAATGCTATGTCTGGGCGGCTGGCTGTGAGATATAGCAGGGAACCAATTATCCCTCTGTATTTGCTGGAATCAACTGATTTTCCTTCAGTTTCTGGTTCAATCTTCCAGTTTGTATTCATTGGAATTTTAATTGTTCTGCTGGATTGAACTCCGTATTTAGCAATCAAGTCTTTAATATATTTGGACTGATTTATGAAAATTTCTTCTGCTGATTGCTTGACTTGAAGTCCTAAGAAGAAACTTATTTCTCCCATCATTGACATATGGAACTGTTCTGACATCATTTCTCCAAATCTTTTGCATAAGAAAGTTGATCTTGATCCGAAGATGATGTCGTCCACGTATATTTGAACTATCAAGATATCTTCACCTAGCTTGATGGTGAAGAGGGTTCTGTCGACTGAACCTTTCTTAAATCCTTTGGACACAAGGAAGCCTGACAATGTGTCATACCAAGCTCGAGGTGCTTGCTTCAGACCATAAAGCGCATTCTTTAGCTTGTAAACTTTGTTTCCTTCTACTTCAAATCCTGGTGGTTGTTCAACGTAGACATCTTCTTTGATTTCTCCATTCAGAAATGCACACTTCACATCCATTTGATATACTTTGAATTTGTGATGTACAACGTATGCAAGAAATAATCTGATGGCCTCCAGTCTTGCTACTGGAGCAAATGACTCTTCAAAATCTATTCCTTCTTGCTGTGTATAACCCTTGGCGACTAAGCAAGGTTTATTTTGATAATTACTCCAAGAGTATCCAGCTTGTTCTTGAATATCCATTTGAGTCCTACCACTTTGACTCCTTCTGGTCTATCGACCAGTTCCCAGACACAATTTCTGAGAAATTCATTTAGCTCTTCCTGTATAGCATTTGTCCAGAGCACGCTTTTTATTTCTTCCAATATTGTTTGAGGCTCTGGAACTTGAGCTACATAACATGCCATGAGAGCTGTGTCTTCATCATAGACGGTCAGTTCTAGCTCTACTGAGACTTGAGCTTCATCAGCTGCTTCTTGAGGATTTAACGGGGGATTCTGAGCAATTGAGCTTCTTGTTCTGACTCTGTCTGATGGTTCTCCAATTATTGCTGAAGCTGGATGATCTTCGATCCACCTTCGTCTTCTTCTGATTTCTTCTTTTAGCTCGTTGATGCTCGATGTTGCTAGGTCATGTATAGCTTGGAGATGTTTTGGAGTCAAGTGTTGAGACTCGATCTGCTTTGGATTTGAACTTGATTCTTCATAAGGTGAGAACTGAGTGAACTCAGCTGGAGAGGGAGCTGGGTCTAGGTTTCCAGCTGGCGGCATTCCCCCTTGATCTGGTATTGGGGTTCCCTCTGGATTTTCAGCTGGTTGGTTGCCTCTGTTGGTTTGATTTGAGGTTCTTCTGGTTTGTCATCCCAATTAAATGGTTTAGCAAGGTCTCTGATTTGAGTTTCTTGAGATCTTGTACGAGCTGGACTGGAGCTTGAAGTTCCAGCTGTGTTTCTTTTTTTGATTAAATCTCTGAACTCGAAGGATGTGTCGTCAAAGGTAACATGAGGTGTTACTTCGACTGTTTGTGTTCGTCTATTGAATACCCTGTAAGCTTTACTCACAGCTGAGTAGCCAAGGAATACTCTTCGGTCAGTTTTGGCATCGAATGTCTTCAGCTGGGTTTTTCCGTTGTTCAGGATGTGATATTTTGAACCGAAAACCTTGAAGTACCCGATGTAGGGTTTCCTGTTATTCCATAGCTCGTACGGAGTCTTTCCTTGTCTTGATGTGAGTAGCGATCTGTTCTGAGTGAAGCATGCTGTGTTTATAGCTTCAGCCCAGAATTTCTTTGGAATAGCTGAGCTGGCTAACATTGATGTAACCGCTTCTTTGAGAGTTATGTTCCTCCTCGTAGCTACACCATTCTGCTGAGGTGTGCGTGTAGCTGAGGTTTGATGCAATACTTCATTCTTCTCACAATACTCGTATATAGTTTCATTTAGAAACCCCGTTCCTCGGTCTGATCTGATTGAGATAATTTTGCATTCCTTTTGATTCGTCAGTCTTTCCAGCAGGGCCGACAGCTTGGACCTTGTTTCACTTTTCTGGTACAGGAATGACACCCATGTGAATCTGGAGAAGTCATCCACTACGACCAGAGTGTATTTTCTGTCGTTGAAGCTTGCTGGAGTCACTGGACCAAAAAGATCCATGTGAAGAAGTTGAAGAACTCGATCAGTTGAGGAAGTTAGCTTGAGTGAGAATGAAATCTTTGTATGTTTCCCTTGTTGGCAAGCACTGCAAATATGACTCATGTCATAAACTTGATATGGAATTCCATTAGTTAGCTGGTTTCTAGCCAGTTTGTTGATTGTCTTGAAGTTGAGATAATTCAGCCGTCTGTGCCATAGCCAGCTGACTTCATTGCTGCTTTTCTATACAAGACATGTGTCTGGAGGGCTGATGTTCCAGTCAGCAAAATATATGTTTGCTTCTCTTTTCCCTCTTAGTAATACCTGCTTGGTTTTTCTGTTCTTTACTGTACATCCCTGTGCATCAAACTTGACAGAAAAACCGTTGTCACAGAATTGGCTAATGGAAAACAAGTTATGTTTTAATCCTTGCACATATGAAACGTTGGATATTTTAACATTGTTTGTTTCAAATGTACCGTAACCTTTGGTTAGACCTTTAGAGTTGTCACCAAACGTTACTTGAGGGCATGAACGCTCTACATATTCTTGGAGTAGGTGCTTCAGATGAGTCATGTGCTTTGAGCATCCGCTGTCCATGTACCACAGTGTCCTCATCGACTCTTCTATGATGCGTCTTTCCCTTGCAGCCTGTCACAGAAATCAAACTTTAGGTCTCCAGTTTTGATTGGGTCCTTATGGGTTAGTTAGAGATCCCTTCACGATCCAGATCTGTTTGATGAATCTGATTGGGTCATTTGATCTGATAATTCTCCTTGTTGTGTCCACAAACACATTCTTTGTGTTCTTTGTTTGACTCTGCTGGCTGGGTCTTGATCTCTATTGTCTCTCCCAGCTTGATTTCTTTGTTGTTCAGTTCTCCTTCGGTTTCCAGCTGATTGTACAGCTGAGACATTCCTTTGTCTCTGTCTTTGCTGTCTAGCTTGGTATCTCGGCTGGAATTGATAATCCAGCTGGTGATCATATGACTGATATCCAGCTGGGTATCTTCTCTGATATCTTGGTTGATATCTAGCCACTTGTTACTGATACTGCGGGTATCTGAATTGTCCAGCATTATTCCTTCGTTGTGGTTGAGCACGATGATGTTGTCTGATTTGTGCTTGGGGTTGCCTTACAGCTTGTCTTCTAGGAGCGTGCAGTGTTCTTTATTTATCAGTCTGCTGTGCAGCTAGAGTTGGATTTTCTTTTGCTTTTACAAATGTCACATTGGTTCCACTTGTAGTTGCAATATTTGTAGCGTCCTTCGATCCATCGTAACCCAATCTTGTCTTTATTGCTGCTGGTCATTGCAAGCTGATGATTTCATCCATTGTTGATGTAGCTTTGATATATGAGTGCTACCATCTTAATTTGTAGTCAGTGTCTCTTCTGACTTTTTGAGTTCCAAGAATTCAGCTGACTTTCTTTCTGACTCAGTTGTGGATTTTTCAAATTCCTCCAACAGCTGCTTTTTCTCATAGTAGAATTCCTTCATCAGCTGGTCTTGTTTTACTATCTCTTCCTTGAGTGACACAACCTCCTCCTTGAGCTGTGTAGCATCAGCTACTTCTGATGCTTCTTTCTTTTTCAGTTCTTTTTTTAGCTCAGCATTTTCACACATTATGACATCAAGTATCTCTTGTAGATCCTTGAAATCATTCATGACCTTCTCTACCAGATTCCAATCAGGTTGACCTTCTGATTCTGATACCTGTGTAGAGTGTTCGTGTGATGGTGAGGGGTTAGATATGACTTAATTTTTAGAAGTTACCTCTTCACCATCGAGTCCGTCTGTCTGTCCCATGAAGCAAACATCCCAATCTTGATCATCACGGGCCATGAGTGCATTTTTCTCTGAGTCTGAGAAAGGCATGTCATCATCTATTTTGTTGCACTCGGACTCTTCAGCTTCTATACATGCTCTTCTTCTGTCAGCTGTCTTAGCTTTCAGAAGATCTTTTTCTTTCTTGGACAGTTTGGGACAGTCCTGCTTGTAGTGTCCCGACTCCTTGCAATTGAAGCAGCCTTCGTCTGTCCGTTTTGAGGTGTCAGCTGACTTTTCATCAACTGCAGCATACTTGTCTCTGTATGTCTTGGAGAATTTCTTGTATTTGCCTTTTCTGGTGTTGAGTCTGTTGTAATTTTTTACCAACATGGCAATTTTTTCGAGTAGCTCCTCTTTGCTCATATTTTTTTTGTCTTTTTTCTTCTTGAAGGAATCAGCTGTCTTGGCATGAGCTGACTTTTCAGAGTTGGCCTTGGAAGCAATTTCTTTTGGAGCTGGGGTCAGTTCTCCTTCATTCTGTCTGCTTGAAGACTCTTCTTGGGTAATCTTCAAGTTGTATTCGTTGGCTTTGAGAAGTGAAAACAACCTCTCTGTAGATAGATCACCCAAGTCACTTCGACTTTGGTGAACTACTTTGTAAGCGTTCCATTCAGCTGAAAGAACCTTCAAATTATTTTCCATCTGGGTATATTTCCCAGTTCTCTGATTGTTTCTATTTCAATGACGATGTTTGAAAACCTGAGTTCCATCGCTTCAATGGACTCGTTGGTTAGCTGCTTGAAGTTGTCGAACTTCTGGCAAGCTATTGTGAATTTATTTTCTTTGATCTCTTCTGACCCCTCTCATAGCTTGGCCAGGGACTCCCACATGTCTTTGGTTGTCTCGCACTTGATAATCTTGCTGAGGTAGGCGTTAGAGACTGTTGATGAGATGCTATTCCTTGCAAAGCTGTCTAATCCAGCTTGCTTCCTTTCTTCTGAAGAATATTCGTTCTTTGGCTTGAGAACTGGCTGGTACACTGGTTGTCCTCCATCTTGAGCTGGTACAAGCTCATTTCCTTGCTTGTAGATGAGGATGGGTCCATCTGTGATGACATCCCACATCATATCATGATGCGCACGGATGAAGCTTTTTAATCTGAATTTCCAGATTGCATAATCATCAACCGAAAAGGTAGGACGATTCCTGTTAAGATAATAATCCATAGAGAAATGCACATAAAGTACTAATATGAGTTTTTCTGAAGAAAGATCTGTTCAGTTGACCACTGACAGTGAGTTTCAAGACAAATCTCTTGATTCAAAAACAACGATCTTTTGAACCACTGCTCTGATACCAATTGATGGTCCCGGAATGAGGTCTTCGGTGTAGAGGGGGTGAATACACCGAAGAGAGATTTTTGAAAACTTTTGCAGATTAAGACCGAGTTGAGTGAGAGCTTAGTTATGAATCCTGCTGACTTCTAAGGAAGATGGTCAGCTGGACTGATAACTCAGCTGATGGTCCGGAATGTGGTGGTTTAAAAACTTAGCTCGTTCCCTTTACAAAGATTCAGAAAAACTTAGAGTTTCAGTTTTCAGTTAAGTTCAGTTGAGCAGATTTGAAAAATAATGCAGCTGGCAGGGTCACTCAGCCAGAGAATATGAACTTGAAAACTTGTGCTGTGATTATGTAGTTAGTTCTTTAAGGAGATAAAATACAGAAGATAAAGAAAGCAATAAAGAACTCAAGATTTTAATGTGGTTCGGAGAAACAACTCTTACGTCCACGACCAGTTTTAACTGGTAAATCCATTAAGGATTTCCACTTGGTTTACGAGTACCAAGCAACTTCACAGCTCGAACTTGAGCCGTGTTCTAACAGTTTACGGGCACTGTAGAAGCCTGAATCCTTTTAGTTTTCGGGTACTGAAAAAACCTTAAACACTCGAATTTCACGCTTCGAGACGGCGTAACCTTAACCTATCCTTTTCTGGGTAAGGAAAGGTTTGGGTTTGGTTTTCAACTTTGAACGAGTTCTTACAATGAAGAACTTTGAGAGATGAACACGTTCAGAACTAGGCTTTGGATATACTATAATTTCTGCCTAGAGATCAAATGAAAAACTAAAGCAGTTTCTGCAAAGAAAATACTTGAATATTAAATGTTCTTCGAAGGATTTGAGAACTGCTTGAGAGCTTCTTAATGCTTGAGAGATTTAGAGATGTTGAAGGCTTGTAGAGAGTTTTTCGTGTTTGATTCTGAGATAAAAGACTGGTATTTATAGTTAGAGATTCAAAACTAGCCGTTGGAAGAGCCGTTTGAATCTCACCTACTCTCTGATCTGCCAATCTACCGTTGAGCATATCTTCACCTGTCTTCATCATTGTGTCAGATCCTAGGTTCGCTTTTCTAGGATGCTGAGATGTCGATCGCTCATTGGTCGAGGTATATTGACTTTCTCTGACACCGAGATTTTGTCTTAAGAGCTGTATTTTGAATTCCGAGCTTGATTCATAATTTCTGACTTGAAATGATATCTTCAGAGTTAGTTCCATTTTGTCTGCTCAGCTGGATCTTGTCAGCTGAATCTCTTAGGCTTGAATCAGCTCTATTTCTTCTTCTCTATTGGATCTCCTAGTCTAGATTCAATCTTCTTTTTCTTGACATGAGTCAGCTTTATCCTTACTTGGTCTGACTCAGCTCCGACTTAAATTCTGTTCAGCTGAAACACTTCTCAGCTGACTTTAGGTCCAGCTGATCACTCAGCTGGGTCTTTTGCTGTCTTCAGCTTCCTTACCTGTAAACTTAGAAAATCTAAAGCTCAAAACAGGCGAGTTGGAAACTACAACTTAGGCTTGTGCATTCATCTACTGGGTTGGAGATCAGTTGGGTTTTGGTATCAAATCAAAACTTAGAATTTTCCCAACAATTTCTCCCTTTTTGATGATGCCAAAACCTAACTGAGAAAAACAACCTACTTTCACTTTAATAGGAAAGTGGGGTTGCAACGATAAATAAACTCAGCAGATAATCATATTCAGAGTTCAGAGCCTGGACAAAGAGTTATTGTCATCAGTGTGAGCTTGAGAGCAAACTGTTTCTGTTTTATTAATCTTCAAGGATGATTACAAGAATTACAAGATTAATACGAAGTTAATGGGATTCTCCGGGTTCATGCCCGAGATCCATAAGAATGATAAGACACTCTGGGCCTCTCCCAAAGTCTAAGTTTAGATCCGATAGTGACTAGAGGTTCGGGATCACAAGAGTAACTTTAGAACGCAACATAACATGCGCGTGCTAAAAAGTAAATGTTTTGTATACTTAGAAGCGACCCTTTGCCCCTTTAACTCTTCTAAGTTATACGTTAGATGGATAACACTGCTTGAAGTTTATTTTGAAATGTTTCTTCAATTGGCAAATCCCATTGAGTACTCCCATACTCAGCCCAACGTTTTTAAATGTTTTCAAGTTGAAGGCCGGTGTAGACGGGCAGAGCTGAGGCGAGGGTTCTCTAGTATAAGCTTCCGCTACATATATTTCTATTTCCTTAATTTGTCTTTGGACAATCATGTTTATTTAGACTAAGTTATGTACTAGCCTAATTGCTTGACGTTCTTATTCGCAAGCCATTTCTAAATAGCTCTGAATTCAGTTATCTAAATTGTAAACTCTGTCTGAAGTTTACTTAACCTCAACTTTTCTTTCTTTTAAATTATGATAAGCATGTTCCCCCTTCTTTCCCGCTTCTTAACTCTCACCTATGTCACCCCCGGCTAGTAGGCCTTCCCTCGGAAATTGGGGCGTGACAATATGGTATCTGAGCATAAGTTCTTGGCTCTAAGACTAATAGTTTATTCTATAGAGTCTAGAATAATAACTACAGACTTATAAGTACTAGACAACCCTCAGCTCGCCGTGTCACTACCTCAACGAAGGTTTGTTTTAACAGTTTTCTTTTCAAGCAAATTATTGAAGTGTACATGAAGTAGCTCTATTGCTTTACTCCTTTATTGCTAAAGAAGTTATTACAATTGCTTTGCATTGTAAATTAATGGTTATATTTATGTTTTCGTGTTAGGGATTACCCGATTCTTATGAATAAATGTTATTATCCCTCAGAATTTTCATAGATAAATCCAAGAATAATGTCAAGTAGGGATCCTCTAATTTCTTTTGACTCGACGCTAAAAAAATGCCTTTGCATAATAAACGAAAGTACGTACATCTCAATAAATATTGAGAGGGCGAGCACTGAGAGTGCTTTTATGATGCTAGTTGTACTCGATCTCATGCCGACACAACGATGTCCAGCAAAAATGAAGGGTGTGCTTCTCTGACAAGACTCGAGATCCAAGTGAACAAAGGTTACTCCAGGAGTCGACAATCCGTTTTGACCTAGTAACAGACACCCTTAATATATATGTATGTTTATTGAACTCGAATGCTTAAACATAGAAGTAGTTTTATGAGCTTTATTTCCCTTTAACTCATTGTACTAAGTTTTAAGATAAGTATCTCACCTAGAACCTTTCCTTTCAGATGAGGACACCCCAGTTTCGATGAGCCACCCACCAGTGACCCAGTGGGTACCTGCTTTTACACCTGAGGAGCGCATCGAGCAGCTTAGGAATATGAAGATGGGCTCTACCGAGAGCGTGGGACAGTTTCTCGTCCGTTTCACGACTATTTGGCAGGGTGCTTGAGAGGGTGTCACTCAGGACTACGAGGCCTCGGTACGCCTCGCACGTGGACTACCTTCCGGCTGGAGGCTTTGGGCTCTTACTCTGGCCCACTTGACTTTCCCAGCGGACGACAAGACTTGCTACCCGGTAGGAGACTTTCCAGCTATGGCTGCCAGAGTTTTCACTTAGTGGGCCCTACACGGCTCTGTTGACCCATCTCTCAGCGCACTTCTTGGAGACCCATTCACTCCACCACCTACTGCTAGCTCTCCACCAGTGACGACACCGAGTTATTCGCAGACCCTATCCCAGCGTAGGAGTCGTTCTGACTTTGAGGCAGGAACTTCCACAGTTCCTACTGAGGGATCAGTTACTGAGTCCCTTGAGGGCCGAGACTACACCAGAGTGTGTCTCTTTCCCTCTGGACCTATTACCCGAGAGAAGGAGCAATCTCGTGACCCTAGAATTCGGGAGAATGCCCGAAAGCGACGGGAGGACCGCGTTCATTTGGAGGACTACGGACAGCCGTTCGTACCACCGTCCCCACTTACTGATGAAGAAGCTGTTCACGTCGAGCCCGTGTCACCTGAAGAGGAGGCTGACAATGAGCTAGACTCCAACGAGGACCCTGAGGAGGAGGAGAAAGACCCGGACGAGGCTTGTTTCTGTTACTCTGTTTAGGGCACATGTTAGCCCTTGCTTTCTAGATAACTTTTAGCTTAGTGTAGTCAGGATGGGTGTGTCTAGTTTTACCCCTTTTTGTACGACTAGTAAGGACTTTTCCTTGTAGTGGATCCTCCTAGTCTATTCCTTTTTGTGAAGTTGAGTGCGTCTACCGCTCGAACTTCGCCTTGACACCCTAAATCCTTGACGATTTCTTATGTTACATGTTTTACTTAACAGCCCTCCTTAGAGGCACTGTGTTATTATGATGACTATGTTGCTATTATGGATGTTATTGTAGATGTTCTATATCTTTGTGTACCGTTGATTTTTTTTTTCCACAACACATGTTACCCGTTTTGAACTCTATGCTCGTACACTCTTTTAAACCTTGAAACCACATAATAGCTGCAATAACTGAAGGACGTGGACGCGGACTTGGACGTGGATGAGGACGAAGAGGAGCACAAAGGGGGCCTAACCCAGAAGAACATCCAAGGATTTTTCCCGAGCGTACTGTTGAAGAACAATTTTGCAAAGAAAGACCACCGACTTTCGATGGAATGGACGACCCTTCTGATACCGAGAAGTGGGTAAAAGCGATTGAGCGGATCTTCAAATACATCGTTGTAAAGACAATGATAAGCTAGCATGTGCCACTTACCAACTCGTCGATGAGGCTGACTTCTGGTGGGAGTCAGTAAGGCACACCATGACTGAAGAGCAGTTGGCAGATTTTAGCTGGAAAGATCTAACTGCCATCGTCAAAGAAAGCAGAATGAGTTTTGGAACTTGAAACAGAGAAAGGGAACAGTCTCTGAATACGACAGGGCTTTCACCTAATTATCAAGGTATGCTCCACATCTGGTGGATACTGAGGATAAACACGCAGAGAAGTTCAGAAATGGACTGCGTCATGAGATCTCGATTTCTTTAGCTAGCTAGGAGCACCTCTCAAACTCACAGCTGCTGAGTAGGGCACTCACCATTGAGTCACTGTTATCCCGAGAAAAGGAGAAAGCTCCTGGATTACCTGTACCCACGCCATCTCAGAACGACGAAAAGAGAAAGATAAAGTGGGATGACAAGAACAAAGGAAAATCTCAAAATGGCAAGAAGCCATGGGTGAACAATAGTAACCAGAACCCACAACACCAGCAAGCACCATCAACTGGAGAACGACCTATTTGTCCGAAATGTCAGAAATCCCATCTTGGGGAGTGTTTGAAATGAGCAAATATTTGCTACAACTGTGGACTGCCTGGATATTTTGCGATGGCATGCCCAAAACCCAAAAAGAACGAAGGAGCGCCACCGCAGCGTAACCCTGGAAACCAGCAAAGGCAGAACCCACGACAATGAGGCAATCAGAAACAACCACAGCCTGTTAGGGCTTATGCCCTGAACCAGCAGCAAGCCGCACAAGCTCAAGGAAATTTGGCAGGTATGATTAAAATATCTGGCATGTCAGTTATAGCATTATTTCATACGAGAGCATCACGCTTCTTCATTGCGCATGCAACATGTAAAATATTAGGTCTAATCCCAGAATCGACTAGTGACACTCTAAGGATTAGCACACCTAGTGGAGAAAGGATGACGAGTGAGCATATTGTCTCAAACTTAGAATTGGACATAGTAGATAAGAAGCTTAGAGCCGATTTGCATGTTATCTCTATGATAGAGTTTGACGTAATATTAGGAATGGACTGGTTAACCACAACCGGTGCCACTATACACTGTAATGAGAGAAAGATTTCTTTCCAATCCCCTGGAAAGGAAGAGACACATTTCTATGGCGCGAGATTAGGTAGAAGTGTACCTGTAATTTCTGCCTTGAAAGCTACTAAGTTGTTTAGAAAAGGAGGTTGCCAGGCTTTTCTAGTCAGTTTAATGGGAAAACCCAGGACATAGATTTCGGTTGAGAAGGTTCCAGTAGTACGAGAGTTCGTACACGTATTTCCAGACGAGCTGCCCGGTTTGCCGCCAGACAGATAATTGGAATTCATAATCGATCTCGAGCCTGGAGCAGCACCAGTATCAAATGCACCGTATAGGATGGCCCCACAAGAGTTGCAAGAACTAAAAGTTCAGTTGCAAGAATTACTGGACCAAGGTTTTATACAGCCAGTGTATCACCTTGGGGAGCATCAGTCTTATTCGTCAAGAAAAATGATGGTACACTGAGAATGTGTATTGACTACAGGGAGCTGAACAAGCTTACCATCAAGAATAGATATCCACTTCTAAGGATAGATGACTTATTCGACCAGTTGAAATGAGCCGGTGTGTTTTCAAAGATAGACTTGAGGTCTGGATACCATCAGCTTAAGATGAAGAGAGAAGACATTCCTAAGACCGCGTTCAGAACACGCTACAAACATTATGAGTTTACTGTAATGCCGTTTGGATTGACTAATGCCCCAGCTGTTTTTATGACTCTGATGAACAGAGTGTTCCATCAGTACTTGGACAGTTTCGTGGTGGTTTTCATAGATGACATCCTCATTTACTCAAAGAATGAGGAGCAACATAAAGGGCACATGCGTATTGTATTGGAGACATTACGTGCTAAGAAATTTTATGCCAAATTCAGTAAGTGTGAATTTTGGTTGAACGAAGTGATGTTTCTCAGACACATTGTGTCTGCTGAAGAAATCAAAGTAGACCCAACTAAGGTTGAAACAGTCAAAGATTGGAAGACTCCAAAGAACGCTAACGAGATTAGAAGTTTCTAGGTTTAGCTGGCTATTACAGGAGATTCATCGAAGGGTTTTCAAAATTGGTTAGGCCAATGACTCAACTTTTAAAAAAGAAAACCAAGTTCATTTGGTCTGACGAGTGCGCACAAAGTTTCCAGGAGCTCAAGACAAGATTAACTACTGCCCCAGTGCTGACAGCACCAGAAGAGTGAAAATGATTCGTGGTTTACACAGATGCCTCAATATTGGGACTAGGATGTGTCTTAATGCAAAACCGTAAAGTCATAGCGTACGCATCTAGACAGTTAAAGCCTCATGAGTTAAACTATCAAACTCATGATTTAGAACCAGCTGCAGTCGTTCACGTTTTAAAAATTTGGAGAACTACCTCTACGGAGTTAGGTGTGAGATCTTTACGGATCATAAGAGCTTAAACTACTTTTTCGAGCAAAAGGATCTAAACATGAGACAAAGAAGATGGCTTGAACTAGTAAAAGATTATGACTGTACAATTAACAACCACCCAGGGAAAGCAAATGTAGTGGCTGATGCCCTAAGTCGAAAGGCTAACCATAAGTTAGGGTGTTTTATCACCCAAGAGGAAGGGTTGATTCATGAATTCGCCGCACTCAACCTAGAAGTAATAAAGCTGCCAGATTCAATATTAGGTCGCTTAGCCGCCTTGGTAGTTGTACCGGACCTACAAGAAATGATTTTAAGTGCTTAGAGAGGAGATGAATTTTTTGAGAAGATGCATCTCGCAGCTAGATCGAATGAACCCAAGGGATTTACAAAAGCTGGGGTAGATTGTGTGTACCACACAATGAGGAATTGAAGAACGAGATCATGAGTGAAGCTCACAATACTCCCTACACTGCATACCCAGGAAGCACAAAGATATACTAGGATCTGAAGACAAAATTTTGGTGGAAAGGAATGAAAGGAGATGTGGCGTCTTTTGTAGAACGATGTCTTGCTTGTCAACAATTTAAGGCCTTACACCAAAGATCCTATGGAACGCTACATCCATTACCAATTCCAGAATGAAATGGAAAGGTATTAACATGGACTTTGTAGTGTGCCTACCAAAGTCAGCGCGTGGAAACACCGCAATATGGGTCATTATGGATCGACTGACAAAGTCAACACACTTCCTGCCAATCAAAATGACTTTCAGACTAGATAAGCTAGAAAAGCTTTATGTTAAAGAAATAGTACGTCTTCACGATGTACCGACATCAATCACGTCTGATCGTGATTCCAGATTCACGTCACATTTCTGAAAGAGTTTGCAGGAAGCTTTGGGCACAAGACTCAATTTCAGTACAGCATTCCACCCTCAGACTGACGGACAATCGGAAAGGACAATTCAAATCCTAGAAGATATGTTGCGTACGGTAGTTGCAGACGAAGGTGGAAATTGGGAAGATTTATTGCCTATTGTAGAGTTTGCCTATAACAATAGTTATCAGATGACCATCAGAATGGCTCCGTATGAGGCCTTGTATGGTCGGAAGTGCAGATCGCCACTTTACTGGGACGAGGTAGGCGAGAGAAAACTCTTAGGTCTCGAATTGGTGCAGCAAATGGTTGAGAAAGTCGACCAAATAAAACAAAGAACTAAGGAGGCCCAAGATAGACAAAAGTCTTATGTAGATAACCACCGATCAAGCTTAGAATTCAATGTTGGAGATCATGTCTTTCTCATGTTATATAGGACCTTTTGAGATTCTAGAGAGAATAGGCCTAGTAGCCTACAGGTTGGCTTTGCCACCAAGTATTGGAGATGTACACAACGTGTTTCATGTCTCACAATTAAGGAAGTATATCTTTGATCCAAAGCATGTGATCAAACACGATGAAGTAGTCTTAGCACAAGACTTAAGTTATGAAGAAAAGCCAGTCCAAATTCTTGACCGAAAGATCCAAGTTTTAAGGAACAAGCAGATTGTTCTAGTCAAAGTCCTGTGGAATCGCCATGGGCAAGAGGAAGCTACCTGGGAGCTGGAAGATAAGATGAAAGCTCAGTATCCCGACTTAGACTTTCAAGGTACGTAAATTTCGAGGACGAAATTTTAATAAGGAGGGAGGGATGTAATATCCCGATTTTTCCTTAGTATTATTTTAAGAGATTAAATTATAAATTTCTTTTTTGTCGATGCGTGCCCGGAAATATAGAAAATAAATTTTCTTTTAATTCCGACAAGGGAATTTTCAAAATAGATTTATAAGAAATTCTAATTATTTCAATTTAATGATATTACATAATTTGACTATTTCATTTATGTGATTACATAAATTATTTGACGTACAATATGAGATAAATTATAGTTTGATATTATAAGTGACACCGAAGGGTGCAATTTAACCTAATTACATACTACTTTTCCAATACCTTAAACTATATATATAATTATATGCTATATGTAAGACAAATATATAGCAAATATAAGATATAGACAATAAATACCTTCTTGCACCCCTAATTTTAGTAACAAGAACAAAAGTCAAAGGTTGTGGCAAATGTTGAGTAATGGCCGATCCATGCTTGAAGTTTTGGAAGGATTTTGTGTAGAGATTTTACTAGATAGAAATCACATGTTGCCACCCTAAATATGGTTAAAGTTAGATATGAGATTGTGTAAGGGGAAGAGAATGAAATGATAAACATAAATGAGGAAAGGAGTTTGTACAAGAGGTCACATGGTTGAACCACACACCAAACAAAAAAAAATAAGTCAAATCACTCCTCCCCCCAACCTTGAACAAATCGACAGCCACCCTTCCCCAAATGCACACCATTTTCAGCACGAAGAAGATAGAGAGAAAAAGAGAAAGAGATTAGGCACAAAAAAGGGGAATTAGATAGTACTTGAATCACAAGACAATTTATCAAATCTTAAAATCTACACCCATTCCCCCATCTATAACAGCAGCATTCAAACACCATTCAGTTTCACTATTAAGAAAAATAGAGACAAAGTAATTTAGAGTGGTAGAAGGAAGGAGAAAATGAAGGGATTTGCTCCACCAAGAACTAGGTGGAAGAGTTAGAGTGAAGATTTAAGCTACAAAGGTTGTAATCTCCAACCCTTCTTCCATATCTTTCGAAAATCTAGAATTTAGGAGGTGTAGAAACTTTATTTTGGGATCCATGTTTTATAGCTGCTTAGATGCATTGCACACTCGGATTCTTTTGATAAGCAAGAAATATATGAAATTATGTTTGTGTCGGTGATTGTTTGACTAAAGGAGAAAAGATGTATTAAATATGTGAACATGCTAATCTTGTAGAGAAATGCATGTATGCTTGTGTGTCGTGCTTTTAGATGAGAGAAAGAAAAGTTGGGTTTCTTTTACGAATTGTGTGTATCAAAAATTTATAAAAGAGATAATGGGAAGGACTTGAATATATATGTATATATAGTATATGATTTATATGTTGTGTGTGTGTCGATGTTTTAAAAAGATAAAGAAAATAAAGAACTTATATTGAATGAGTGTGTTATGTATCGACAGCTCTTAAAAGAAAGAAAAGAAAGATTAAATATTGGAACTTAAGCAATTGTGTTATATGATTTTATAGCTTCTGTAAGAGAAAATGGAAGAAAGAAGATTTCTTAAAAGTTGAACATATATCAGTATACATGTATGTATATATATATATATATATATATACGCGTGTGTGTGTGTATGAAGGCCACTTAGTATTTAAGAAGATAAATTTGTTTTGATTGATAATTAATCTAGAGTACTTATATGTTTGTATAAGATACGGTTATTTAAGTTAAATGACCAAATAGATTTTCAAATATAAAATTTTTATTTCGATAAATATTATGAAAGTCGAGCGAGGGTAATGTTGGTGCTCTTATTCGAATTTAGATTTTTCAAATAATACTCTAATTAAGTTATAAAATTCGGCTCGTAGCAACTCTAGTTTTCTAAGTAAGTCTAGTGACGTTTAGTTAAATATCGTCTAAGACTAGAACTCGTCTTATAGGGCACGTTGCCACAGAAGAGTAGAGCACGTTCATACGAGACTACAAAAAGAATTCACTATCGCTAAGGTGGGTAATTCTTTTTAAATAAATGTTTAGTTTTTCTAAATATTTTTCATAAAATGCATGTTATCTATAAAATATTTTGTATGTGTGTTCATAATAAGTTTAATGCTCTTAGAGAATCGATCGAGATTCTTGAATTGACCTAACACGTCATTCGAGAATTTGTGTACACTAAGGTTAGTAGCGCGATGGGTTGATCTCCATCGTGTACTAACGAAGTTAATGGGATTCTCCGGGTTCATGCCCGAGATCCATAAGAATGATAAGACTTTTTGGGCCTCGCCCAAAGTCTAAGTTTAGATCGACAGTGACTAGAGGTTCGGGATCACAAGAGTAACTTTAGAACACAACATAACATGCACGTGCTAAAAAGTAAATATTTTGTATAATTAGAAGCGGCCCTTTGCCCCTTTAACTCTTCTAAGTTATACGTTAGATGGATAACACTGCTTAAAGTTTATTTTGAAATGTTTCTTCAATTGGCAAATCCCACTGAGTACTCCCGTATTCAGCCCAACGTTTTTAAATATTTTCAGGTTGAAGGCCGGTGTAGACGGGCAGAGCTGAGGTGAGGGTTCTCTAGTGTAAGCTTCCGCTACATATATTTCTATTTCCCTAATTTGTCTTTGGACAATCATGTTTATTTAGACTAAGTTATGTACTAGCCTAATTGCTTGACGTTCTTATTCGCAAGCCGTTTCTAAATAGCTCTGAATTCAGTTATCTTTATTGTAAACTCTATCTGAAGTTTACTTAACCTCAACTTTTCCTTTCTTTTAAATTATGATAAGTATTTTCCCCCTTCTTTCCCGCTTCTTAACTCCCACCTATGTCACCCTCGGCTAGTAGACCTTCCCTTGGGAATTGGGGCGTGACACGTGTTCACATTCATCAAGAAAAAGTCGAACTATGTGACCGCTTCGATCCCGATAAAAGGTCTAAGGGAGATGTGAAGGTTCCTTCTAGAACAAGAAGGTTCATCGCTGCAGTTCTGTCTGTATGGAGGAGTGATGGATACTTTCTCGAAATTCGAGACGTCATTCCCTCATCGGAACGGGAATATATTCAGGATCCACTACGCCGTGCAGTAGAGTAGTGCGGATCTTTGTTGGATCCAATTATGGCAGTCGCCACAGCTTAGCTTGTCATAAGATCAAAGGCTCACTTCTTAAGTTGTATATGTTGTTACCACATGAAAATGTGAAAATAGTCTAAACGGCGTGAGATCTTTTATCCCACTTTTTATTGTTCTACTTTTAATACATTTGATTTTTCTTTAATTTTAATTTCTTTTGTTTTAGTCAGGGGCGGCCCTTGCACTAGGCCAATGGGGCGAAGGCCTAGGGCACCCAAATTTAAGGGGCCCCAAAATTTATTTAAAAAAAAAAACCATTAGTATTAATAAAAAAACATATTTATCTCAATTTTTTTTCCTTTTAGCATTAGGAAAAAAAATCGATTAGTATTGGTAAAAAGAAGCTCCAATTTTTTTCTTTAAATTAATTAGTATTAATAAACTTCTAACTATTTCCTAATGTTTCTATTGTATATAAAATATTGTTGACTATACCAATTACAGTAGCTTCATCAGAAAGAAGTTTTTCAAAATTAAAATTGATATAATCATATTTGCATAATTTTACTATGTCTCAAGAAAGGATAAATGAACTTGCAATTTTATGTGTTGAAAATGAGGTATTGAAAAAATTTGATTGTGAAGAAGTTATTCATGATTTTGATTCTCAGAATGCTGGAAGATCTAAATTATTTCAATAAATATTGTATCATTATTTTTTTGATTTATGGCAGATGTATTGATGTTTTTTTATAGTATTTATGAACTAACACAAACATAAAAGAATAAAAACTATGAAGGGCCCCTTTTTTCTTTTCACCTAGAACCCCCGAAATGTCAGGACCGGCCCTGATTTTATAGTATCATTCTGTAATTGTGAATCACATATGATTATATTCAATTAAGATACATAATTATTTTTGGTATTTCATTTCAATTTTTAGTTAACCCAATTGTTGGGACAAATGATCTGAACAATTTATAATTATAAACAAGGAAACAAACTAAACCTGATTTAGGTGAGGGTTTGTGACCATTAATATCTATACATATACTCCCTCCGTTTCACAAGGTATGTCTCACTTTCCTAATTGGGGTGTTCCACTACGAATGTCTCATTCCAAAAAAGAAAACTCTTTCTTTCACAAAAAGATATGGACTCCACCACATTCTATCTCTTTATCCTTTAATTTAATCACCTACTCCTAAATATTCGTGTCGAAAAAAAATGGAACATACATAGTAGAACGGAGGAAGTACGACTCAATATGTGAGCCAACAATATTTTTGTTGGGGGTGTAGTGGGACAGTGTATCTTCTTGGGCTAATTTACAAATGGTTAATTAAATTTTACTAGCCACTTAATTATATAGGGGAGATGAGGTGTCCCCAATCCTGTGTGTGTGTGTTTTTTTCAAGTTTTGTGTGTTTTTTTCAAGTTTTGTTTGAACTTAGACTTGTAACAAAATTGAGCCTAATTGCTTAACACGTAGCTAAACTTTTTTTTTCTTTTTTTTGGAGATAAAAACGCGTAGCTAAAGTTGAGGTTGATAGATAAGTTTAACCAAAATATAACATAACTAGATAAATCAAACTATTGAGCTTAATTAAGTCCAATTTGATTGATAATAGGATGTATTATTCTAACATGATAATTACGTTGTTTTTAAAAAATGTTCCACTATTGAAAAACAACAATTAAGTACCTAGTAGTAGTAGTACCTACCCTATTTAATATCGACCGAAATTTGACTTACTCGAAAATGACGTGAGTGCCAAAATTCTGCGTGAAAAAACTAAAATCATACTCATATTCCAATTGTACATTTTTGACATATAATAATACTTAAAAGTTATTTTTTTTGGTTAAATAGATTTTATTAATCAAATGATTAGTGAAGGATATAACCACACAAATCTCCAAATCTCAGAACAGTAACAAAATTAATTGCGCATGAAACTAGCTAACTTCCTATCTTTATTGCAGCACAAAGCAACATATACTTAACGAGCTAGAGTATATTTTAGGACTTTATCTTATAGCGGTTTGTAATTTCATGACAAAAATTTTCGGGCTTGTGAAAGTAGGACAAAATCTTTTAATTTTTTCGACCGCAAGACTATTTTCAGCCCATTCGGGCTTAAACTCACGTGTGACGCACGTGACGAGCCAGGTGGAGCCGGAATATGATGTGTCTCACACATCATCACCGTGTTAAATGAAAAGCGGGATTAACTTAGCAAAAAAACTCAAACCTCTTCATCTCCCCCAAAACCAGAGAACCATAATTCCCCCAAATCGCAAGAACCTTGAATCCCGTTTGAAAGTCACATCGATGTGAGTGATATAGCAGCATTCTCCATCCTCGCATCTTCAAACCTTGAAATCCATCTTCTCCGGTGAAAGAAGCTCCGAAAAATGGTGAATGTGAGGGACAAGAAATATAACAATAGGCCTCCTCCTATGTATAGTAAGTATTTTATTCTTATATATTCTGTTGTGCTTAGCTTTTATGAATATACTATGATGTATATTTGCTGTTTTGGTGGTCCAATATTTTCTGTGGTCCAATATTGTATGTGGTCCCGAATAAATGTGAATTTTTAAATATTGTTGGTGGGCCTGAAATGTGAAATTTTTATGATTTTTCAGTGCAGAACCGGTTGGTGTGTATATAAGTTTAATTATTCATCATGGTGATAAATTTGTTGCTTCTCCTGTAGCTAAATATACTGGGGATAGTAAAATGGTATTGGACAAAGTTGTGGCTAAGCAATTAAGCTTAGCATCGTTAAGAAACAGCTTGTGTGAGTGGTTGCTAATGGATGGAGATATTATGGTGTATAAGTTAATTAACAACACCATGATGCCTTTATCAATTGATGAAGAAGTAAGGCAATATTGTTTAGATAATTTGGGTGTGAAGAAGGGGCAGGGGATATGGTGATTGACAGAGGGGAAGAAGGCGCAGGGGATATGGTGAGTGAGACTGACAAAAAGGCAGGAGGAAAAGGTGTAGATGTTTTTGGTTCAGTGTTTATTCGAGTCAAACATGGACAAGATATGCTAAAAGCTTCAGGGGAGTAATCTTCTAGTTCTAGAAAAGAGAGTGAGACTATCTGTGATGATGATGATGATGATTCCCTATATGACAGTGATTACAATATGGCAGAAGAAGATAGTGAGGATTATTATGATGATTTATTATTTGAATCTAATGTGACAAAGGATGCAGACCTCGAGGTGTTTGATTCTGGGGAAGAGTCTGAGGTTGAGCCTGATGTTGTGAATGATTTTGGTGCAGATTTTGATGAGCATAAGGACTCTGATGGTGAGGAAAAGGAACCACATTATCCCGTGTTTAATAATGATGTGATATTTGAACCTGACTTTGCATTAGGAATGATTTTTAGCTCTAAGAATGTCTTTAAACGTGCAGTTCAGTCTCATGCTATTAAACATAAAAGAACACTAAGGTTCACTAAATCTGCCCCTACAAGAATGTATGTAAAATGTGATAATGAGGCCTGCAACTTTGCTATATATCCATTTAATAAAGGCTGAAGATGAAGAAACTTTTCAAATTAGGAAGTATGTTGGCACCCACACTTGTGATGAAGTTTTTCATGTTAAGAATGGTTGTGTGACAAGTATTTGAAGAACTTCATGACTGATAGAAAGAGGAAAGTCACAGTGTTCAAGCAAGATGCTATGCAAGAGCTAGGTTGTGAAATATCTAAGGAGCATGCATATAGGGCTAAGAAGCTAGCTTTAAAAAAGTAGAAGGGGATCATGATGTGCAATATTCCAAACTTTGGGAATATGCTGATGAGTTGAAAAGATCAAACCATGGTTCCACAGTTATCATAGGCTCATTAGATGATGATGAAGGTCAGCTTAGGTTTGATATAGTGTATGTATACCTTGATGCAGTGAAGAAAAGCTTTAAGTTAGGCTGTAGGCCAATTATTGGTGTGGATGGTTGTCACTTGAGGGGGCCACAACAGGAGATCATGTTGACTGCTGTAGGGGTTGATGCAAATAACAGTATTTTTCCCATTGCTTGGGCTATTGTGAGTAGAGAGACAAGACAGACATGGAAGTGGTTTTTGGTAGTATTGAAACATGATTTGGATATCCTAGATGATTCAACATACACATTTATGTCTGATAAGCAAAAGGGACTAATACAGGCTATAGGTGAGGTTTTTCCAGAGGCTGCTTACAGATTTTGTGTGAGACACCTCAATAAGAATTTCAAACTAGCAGGGTATAGAGGCCAAGGATTCAAAGATGCCTTGTGGAATGCTGCACAGGCAACCACCATTGGTGAATGGAAGGATAGGATGGGTGAGTTGAAGGCCTTGAATGAATCTGCTTGGAAGTGGTTAGAGGCAAAGCCAGCAACACAATGGAGTAGATCCCATTTCGCAGAATTGCCTAAGTGTGATATGCTTCTTAACAATGTATGTGAGGTCTTTAATTCTACTATTTTAGATGCAAGAGGGATGCCAATAATTACCATGCTTGAATGGATAAGAGAATGGCTGATGGTTAGGTTCCAAAGGAATAGAGAGATGGCAGACTTGAAGTGGAGGGGTGAAATTTGCCCAAGAATTAAAAAAATACTAGAGAGAAATGCCTCAAAGGTTAGTGACTATATTCCAATTAAAGGAAACAATAGTCACTATGAAATCAAATATAGTAATGGGGGCAGTTTGTAGTTGACTTGGATTTAAGAAGTTGTAGTTGTAGGATGTGGGGGTTATCTGGAATTCCTTGCAAACATGCAATATGTGCAATCAACCATCAAAAGAAAATAAGGGATGACTATGTACATGAATGCTACAAGGTGGCAACATTCAAGAACATTTATGCAGCAACAATCTTTGGCATTAATGGCCAACAACTTTGGGGTGAGAGCATATTTATTCCACCTCTGCCTCCAAAAATGGACAGAGGGAGAGGCAATGGATCAAGGAGAAAAGCTCCTGATGAAACCAAGTTGAAAAAAAAGACCAAAATGAAAAGAAGACAACACAATATAAAATGCGGTTCATGTGGAGGAGAAGGTCACAATTCTGTGACATGTAGGAGGCAGAAGGTAATTCTTTACCTTTGATACTTTCAATTTAACTAATATTCATTATTTGCATTAGTTAAGGGTTTCATTCTTCTCAATAGGTGAACATTGATGCTGCTCAAAGATCAACTGTACAAGAGCCTGCTCCTCAAGCAACACAAGTGATTGAGCAAGAATCACAAATCACTGCTCAAGAATCACAAGGCACTTCCAGTAGTCAAGTATGTAACCAAGTTCCTGGTCCATCCATGTACAACCAACTCAGACAAGGAACATTGATTTTGGAGAGTCAGAGGAAATTTATTTCTTTGGCAGAATTGCAGAAGAGAAAGAAGTGAGAGATGGATCTGCATTAATTGTTTTGTGAAGATTTGAAGATGTTTTGCTGATTTAGAATGCTTGAATTATGCATCTGTGAATGTCATGTTTTTTGTTGATTTGCTTTGGTACATTTATTAAGTTGTAAAGGTATTTTGATCATACATTATGATGTTTTGTAGTTCAAAGTATAAAACCAACTGCAATACTGGATACTTTGATCATTTTGGTGATCATGAAATCAATGTTTCTCTCTCACTTTTGCTTATTTATGCTATAACACCACCTTTTATCTTTTCATCTCAATCTCTAACATATATGAGTTTATCTTTTGACCTCAATCTCTCAGCTTTAATGACTTATTACAAAGTTAATGTTCCAATAAACCAAAGAATAAAAACTTATAAGTAATCAATTCTGTAATAGAGATGAATGAAACAAAACACAATTTTACATTTCCATACATAAACTTGCAAACTATTAAGATGTCTCAAATCAGTCTCAAACTAGCTACATTATATTACTCAAATCAGTCACAAAAACTCTCATATCACAAATCAGTCTCAAACACTTTCATTGCACAAATCAGTCTAACACTTTCATTACATAATCATCAATATCACTTAAACATCAATATTACACAAACCAGGACAAAAATGACTAAAAGCAGCATCAACTTTTTCTTCGTAGCTTTGAGCTTTGCAACCTCTGTCTCTGTCATATTAATTCTTCTCAACAGCCCCGGAATAATTGCTCTTGCCCGAGGACACATTGGAGGGCCGTACCAATCCCAGACTCCACCATAACGAGGATTCTACAAAACCTAGGATTATTATACACTAGTGTCCAGAAATTGACCACAAGTACACAAAAAAGATATCATTTTTACCCAACATAAATGAGTGATAAATTCTTACCCCATTTCGACAGCATACATATCTTCTCCCAGGGTTATTGTCAGACCATGATGTGCGACGTATAACTCTTGTTCCACATGAACATTCTCGGTTCAAGTATTCATCATTCACGACAGACATTTTGGCAAATCTGGCGATTTTGGGAATTTAGGGCTCTTCTGAATTGGGGAAAAATGGTTTGGCTTTTGTTCTCTATGTTAATCCCATTTTTCATTTAACACGGTGATGATGTATGAGCCACATCATATTCGGGCTCCACCTGGCTCGTCACGTGCGCCACATGTGAGTTTAAGCCCGAATGGGCTGAAAATAGTCCTACGGTCGAAAAAATTAAAAGATTTTGTCCTACTTTCACAAGCCCGAAAATGTTTGTCCTGAAATTGCAAACCGCTATAAGATAAAGTCCTAAAATATACTCTAGCTCTATTCTTGACATTGCTTCACCACAGCTTCCACACTACTCTTCTTACCTTCAAGCATTCCTCTCTTTCCATATGAAATAAACAGCAACAAAAACCAACACTCGATACATTCCTTGTTTGCTAGAATTGGTTCTACATTGGGATATAAGATATTGAAACTCTTGATCCCAGCTTTGGATTCACACTTGTAACATGTACCACTGAGATAAGGCTTGCCACACTTGTGCCGAAAACTCACAGAGGAAAAACAAATGATTGATGCTTTCATCGTCCTCATTACACAATATGCATGGCTGCTCACAAACAGTACCAATCTTGAGTAGATTATCACAAGTGGCCAGTTTATCAAGAATGGCTAGCTAGACAATGAAGATGCATTTAGGTGGAGCTCTATTGTTGCACGTCATTTTCATCCAAGGCACCTTTTGCACATTTCCTCTCAAAGCATTATACGCTTTCCTGATAGAAAATTTCTGGACTTGTAGCATTCTCATTCCTCATGTAATACTCCTAAGGTAGTCTCTAGCTTCGATAATCTTCCTCACTATCCATGAGGCCTGGTTAGGAATGCTCATGGTAGTGAGATCTTGCCCTCGAATGTAGTAGCCATGTATCCACTTTACACATACTTTATCTTGTTTCTGAGTAAGGCTCCAAAGCAGCTTGCAAATTGTTGCTTTATTCCAAATTTAAACTTTAGTGAAATTCCTATGGTTCCGAAAGTGACTTCGGTTCGCTAGTTCAGGCTCAACTCCTCGCTTTACGTTAGCGGACCTACAGGTCGGGCCGGGGCTCTGCGCTCTTTCTTTCTGTGTGGGACGATACCGGTGTAGTACCCCTATTTTTCATAATCGATCTTAGTAATTAATTAAGAGCTAGTTTAAAAGAATTAAGTTGTGAGAACTTAGAAAGAAAATAAGTTCCAGCAATTAAAATTTTTCGGCAGCCTAATTTGCCGAATTTTAATAAATTAAGATTTATTCTCGTTCCGGTTAATCCGAAATGAGATAATGAAAATGTTTATGACTATGTGCTTATATGTTTGAAGTTATTTGAGAAATGTATACTATTTTGAAAGATTTGATTTCTCCGAAAATCATAAGAATCTCTTCGGCAATTTATTTTGTTTTCGGATTTTATTTCCGGAAATTGATAAAGAAAGCTTATATTAGAGTTTGAGAAACCCTAATAATTTTTATAGTTCTAGAGTGTTTTAATTAAAGTCGTTATGATTGACTGATTAATGTTAATTTGACTAATTAGAGAATTAATTAATCAATTTAAATTAATAATTATATGCATAATGTTTAATTAATTAATGTAGTATTCCGTATTTCTTGAGTATTAAGATTTATTAATTTAGTAAGAAAGATAAGATTCAGTAAAAGAAAAATTTTCGTTCCGAAAATTTTATCCGGCAGATATATTCTATCGGAAAAATAAGTTTTTAATTATTTTTATCGTCTCGGTTAACCCAAAACGAAGAAGTTTTTACATTTATCAATAAATAATAAATGTTTAGTCATAAATTGACTGAAAGAAGAATTTAATTTAATTACGTAAAATTTTACGCAATTTAACGTTTAAAAATTTAGTTTCGGTCGATTTGAAAATGTTGCAAATCTCCGATTCTTTCTGTGAAATTTTTATGTAAGGTTCGTGAAACCTTAATCTAAATTACTGTGTTGAGAAATTAAGAGTTTAATGGAGGGTTAGTCGTTGATAATTAATTGACGAGAGAAAGCAATTAAATAATTTAACTAAACTTAGGAATTAAGTAATAATAAAATATTAACCTAAGCCTACTCTACCCTATGCATGAGATGTATATCTCTACTCTCTCATCTCTCAACTCTCACGCACACAAACACAAGCAACAGCTGCAGCTCTCTTCTCTCACTCTTTCTCCATCTCTCTCGACATATACACACAAACTCCATTTTTGTTCTTCAAGCAAGCTTCAAGCTTTTAAGATCAAGTTTATTTCTTTCTCTCATCCAAAGTAATCAAGAAGAGCTAGGTATATACTAACCTAGGTTCTTTCCTCAAGATCTCTTCTTCCATATATATATATGTCGATTATTTTGGAGAAATTGTAGAAATGGTTAGATGATCTTCATGTCTTAATATTATGTTTATATGATGGTTATATGATGATAGGAAGATCAATTATGAGCTAAACTGATGCATGAGAAACCCTAGTATATATATATATATATATATATTGGGAGTGGATCTGGTAAGAACACATCTTATATAAGAACGTAAGAACAATTCATTTTTATTACATTGGAAATGCATAAAATGTAGAAACTAAATGCATAAATATTTAAATGCATAAATTACAATAACTTAATGCGTTGACATTTAAATGCATAAATTAAGGTAACTAAATGCACGGTTAAATCTAGACCGTAGATCAACAAAAATCAAGGGTCCAGATTTGTTCTTATTTCTCACCTAAGAAAGTGTTCTTATTTGATCCACGTTCTATATTTATATATTTATATATATATATATATATGCATCGAGATTTTTGGGAAGAATTTGACAAAGTGATTGGAAGTTGTTTATATCTTAGTATGATGCTTATATGATGATTATATGATGATTAGTGAGATTAAAGCATGAAAATCAAACCTCTAAACCTACTTCTTGAGGAAGTCGAAACTTTGAAGAAAATGCTAGGTTTTGATTCATGCATTGAATGATGTTTTGATCTTCATGAATTATGCTTATAATATGCTTAGAAGATCAAATATGTAATTAGATTTAAACATGAGAAACCCTAGTTCATAAATGGTCATTTTCGAAAAAATGGAAAAATGGTCAAGTTTTAATCCATGAATTGTATGCTTAATTTGATGTTATAATTAAGCTTATATATTTATTTTAAGTATGTTTCATGTTAAAGTTAAGCATGAAATCATTAATCTCCTAATTTTGGTGATTATAGTCGAAAATAAGAGTATAAAATTAAGGTTTGATAATGTGATGTTATATGATGAATTTGATGATTAAGTTAATGTTATATAATGTTAAGGAAGTAAGTAGAATCAAGAAATAATTTAAATGAAAGCATGATTAAACCTAGAAACCCTAGAAATCGAATTAGGGTTCTTAAAATGAAAATTTAAAGTTTAATGCTTAAAGGAATGAAATTAATTAAAGAAATATGTTAAAGATGATTAATTAAGTAAGTTAGAAAGAAGATAAAAGAATTCTAGAAATCCTAAAATGATAAATACCGAAAAATAAATAAATAAAATAAAATATTAATTGATTTTTAATTAAGAAATTAATTGCATTTATGAACTTCTCATTAAAAATGTAGTATTGTATGATTTTCTAAAATTTTAATTCGAATTATTAAAGATTTTCTATTTTTGATTGAATTTTCCGAGTCGGGAGTTTATATGTTTAATCAAGTCGAATGTATGAGTTGAATGTGTAATTATGTTAAATATGTTGAAATAAGTGTATAGAATTAAATTGAGATTTTTCTGAATCCGTTAGACGGATTAAAATCGACTTAGTCGATTATGATGAATAGTAAATGATGAATGTTGTGTTAAGTGATTTTGATGTTTGTTTGATATTTGATGATTAATGATGGATTAAGATATGTTAAGTACGTTTAAGAAGTTAAGTTAGAAATTCTCGAGTTTCGACGTAGAATTCCGAAGCGAATTAAGTTAAGAATATCGAAATTATTTATTCGATAGAAGTTATTCTCGTTTTGAAGTTCGTATTTCCATTTCGATTAAAGGAGCAAATGGAAGTGGAAGTGGAAGCTGAAGCGTAAAGCACAAATTTAGCGAGTGTTAAAGTTAAGATAAAAGCTTAAGTGTATCAGGTGGGCTTTCTTAACCAAAGAAACGATAAATGATATATATATATATATATATATATGATGTTTTAAGTTGATTAACTTGCCAGATATTTTAAGTTTATGTATGATACCATCTACTATAGCAAGACGAATTCGGTCCTACGAAATGTAGGATTTGTGTACACTATTTTGTAATCGAGAGCCTTCCAAAAGGAATGGACGATTACAAGTGTATGAGAAGGAGGCCTCCTTCTCAACACTATCATTATGTGATTGTAGATCCGGTACTTACATCCAAAGTATATGTCTGGCCAGATAAACATGATTTACAGAAAAGAAAATGTTTGAGCATGCACAGGTTTGTTTTTTAGAAACATTACTTGTGCTTATGCTTTATGGCAAGTTTAAATCTCTAACTCTAAGAAGCAAGTTTTCAAAATATTTTGGCATGTGCCTACTGAATACTTCGTACTCAGCCCGCGTATTATTTCTAAAATGTGCAGGTTAGCTGGAATGAGGATGACGTGTGCTGGATGGACGATGTTGTTGTTAAATATTTAAAGGTTGTTTTGAGAAGTTAGACCTAGAATATATGTCTTCATACATATATTCTAACGTTTTTCCGCTGCCATGATAAGATGTTTGTTTTGAGAAAGTTTATGAAATTTGATGTTGAAGTCGTTTGAATTCTAAAGTCGAATCTCTTTTTGTCAAGTTCTTTTGAAACTCGGCCACTTGATCATATATATATAAGTTGTTCGTTGTTTGAGAAAGTTTTGTCGAACTTGAAACAGTTTTCTTTATCGTGCTTTCTTGATCCTGAAATCAGCTTGTCGTCTTCTTGGTTATTGTTGATAATTTGGTTGGTCAGGTCTATTGATTTTCGAGGTGATTTGAGTTGTATTCGTTGACATGCATGTTGTTATTGAATTCAGTTGATCGTCTCGTTGATCTTGAATCATGCATGTCATAATTATTCTAAGTTGATGAATTGTTGAGCATGAGTGTCTTTTGTTATTCTTGAACGATAGCCGGGTCGCTATCTTAATCCTTTTGTTAATTATAAATTGTATAAGTCGTGGGATCCACCGGCTTGGTCATCTTTATTCTATCAATCGATTTGAAAATAGCACGTTCATATCGCTTTTCGTTCATTTCCGCCGCGAAAACATAGCCGCCATAATAAGCAGGCAAAGAGAAGAAAGAATTGGCCTACACCAGCCAGTCTTGTGGTATCGACATCAGACTACTCAGAATTTGCTTCTTTCATCTAGATAAAGAGCACGATAGCCCTTAGTTCTGATCCTCAAAGCGTTATAAGGCGCCTCTTTCAGAGGATAAATGCCACCGTAACTGAGATGGTCCTTATGTATTGATCCAAAAAGGATGGAAGCTGATTTCCTTCAAATGGATCTCTTTTCGTCTGGATATATCAGCGAAAGTTTAAAAGTAGATTCCCCTTCATGGAACTTCTTCGTTCCCTAGCCCGTAGCCCACAAGGGAAGATTACGTCCAGCCTTACTATTAAGATAGACCCTGGGAACTTCCAAGACCAAGACGTAGTAGATTTGTCGCCTTGGGTAGTGTAGCCAGACTCGTCGGCGGTAGGCAAGGTATGCCAGTTGGCCGAATTCAATTAGGGTTTGGTGAAGAAGAAAGATGCTTTATATTCATGTCAATTTCTTGCATGCTGTTGATTTTCGATGTCCTGTGATAATGGTAGTCAAATCCGGTCCCGAAGGAGCTACTTACCTTCGATCAAACAACAACCCATCTGCTACTTTAGGTTGGCACATATACTCCCAAGAAACAAGTGCCCTTTTGGTAATTCCAGATGAACTAGACCACAAAAAGGACCTACACGCAGTTTGAATAACTTTGATAACCTTCTGTGGCAGCAGAAATATTTGGCACCAGTAACTTTGGATGCTAAAAAGCACTAACTTGATTAGTTGGATGCGCCCAGCATATGAGAGAAGTTTTGATGTCCAACAGTCAATCCGAGCTAAAATTTTCTTGATTAATGGCTGACATTGCAAGATAGATAGTTTTTGGATGAGAGAGGAACACCAAGATATTTGAAAGGTAGCTCACCCTTATCATACCAAATTCACTTTAAATAGCCTCTTGAGCTTTAGCAGAAACACCCCCAAAATAGACACAACTTTTTGTGGGGTTGGCCTGAAGACCAGAAGCACCAGAAAACTTTTGAAAGCAAGCCATGAGTTTCCTTACTGAGATAACATCTCCTTGAGCAAATAACAACAGGTCATCAGCAAAACACACATTAACCAACCCAAACTTTCTGCATTTAGGGTGGAAGTTAAGTCTCCATCTGTTCTCAATTCAAGTAAACATCTACTTAAATATTTTATACAGATCACTAACAAATAAGGAGAGATTGGGTCTCCTTGCCTCAGGCCTTTTTTTTTTGCTTGAAATGGTTCAGTCAACTCACAATTTACATTTACTGTATATGATACTGTGGTGATACAAGCCTTAATCCAGCAAATAAATTGATAAAGGAAACTCAGTTCAAGAATCAGATGAAGAAGGAATGGCCACTCCACAGAGTCATATATAAGCTTTCTGAATATCAATTTTTACCTTGCAACGAAGAGATAGATTTTTCCTAGAGTAACCTTTGATTAGCTCATGACTAATCAAAATGTTATCAAAAATCAACCTACCCTTCACAAAAGTGGACTGATTATCATCGATAATTCCACCCAAAACAGATTGCATTCTGTTTGCTAACACCTTAGAGATAATCTTATAGAGAACACTACAACACGCAATAGGTCTATAATCTCTAATGGTGCTAGGTTGGGCTATCTTGGGGAGCAGTGTAATGAGAGTGCTATTCACAGTGTTTGGCAAAAAACCGCCAAAGAACTCTTTTACAGTTGTACTTACCTCATTTCCAATGGTGGGCCAAGAATCTCTGTAAAAGAATGCATTGTAACCATCCATTCCAGAAGCTTTATTAGGATCCATGCTCCATATTGCATCTTTAATCTCCTGATCAGTGACAGGAGCACAAAGATGTTGAGTGTTGTTGAGCAGAGGGCCTCTTTCAATGACATTCTTATCCACCATGACAAGAGAGTCAACTGCATTTCCCATTTATCCCAAATAAAAATTCCTCACTTCTTCCTTGATATGCTGCTGTGTTGAACATTTTGAGCCATCTTCTCTAATAAGCAATTTAATAGCTTGATTATTTCTCCTTGCCTTAGCATAAGAGTGAAAGAACTTAGTATTTTTGTCGCCCAACTTGATCCAGTCAACTCTTACTTTTTGATGCTATATTTTTTCCTCTATACCACTCCATTTTTCAATCTCTGCAAGAGCTTGTTTTTCATCTTCAATCAAAGCATAATTCATAGGATCCATCACCAACTTCTTCTGAATATCTTCAAGTTGTTCTCTAGCATGACTTACTCTCTCAGCAGTGTGTTTGAAGTATCTGGTATTAAGCTGTTTAAGAGGGTGCTTCAGCATCTTGAGCTAATACCAAATATTAAGAATCTTATTTGAATGACATTGCTGCTCCCACCCTGTTTCCACAATACCTCTATAATCTTGATGTTCAGTAAGCACATTCAGGAATCTAAATGGAGTATTCCTTTTGACAGTAGATTGATCAAATCTCAATAACAGAGGGCAGTGATCAGAGACATTTCTTTCCAAGATCTCAACCACCACTTCAGCATAATTTCTGAACCAATCCACATTCGCAATACAACGGTCAATCAATGAGTAAATTCTATTCTCACCAGTTTGTTGGTTACACCATGTAATTATCAATCATCCCAACAGTGGTAAGTTCATTATTCTGTAAACAATCAGCAAAGTCCCAAATATCATCATCTGTAACTTGGCTCCCTTGATATCTATCATCACTGCTGAGAATAGAGTTAAAATCGCCTCCCACAAGCAGGGGACCATTTTTATTATGACAAACTCCAATAAAATTCCACAGGCTCTTTCTTAGCTCACATGTATTGAAAGCATAAACAACAACTAAAGAAAATTTAGATCCTGATTGCAGCTCAGTGACTTCACACAAAATACCTTGTGCCTGTTGTTCAATCATCTTGATATCCACTTTCTGAGGGTTCCAACCAATCCAGATTCTGCCATTAGCAGCTTGAGAATAGTTGTTATTAAACTCCCATTTGTGGTTCACCTTTTCTGAAATTTTTTTGAACTTGTTTTCTTTAACTCTTGTCTCAAAAATACCAGCAATATCAATTTTATTTCTATTTAAGAAGGCTTTCAACTCCTTCTGTTTTAAGGGTTTATTACAACCCCTGATATTCCACAGTAAAATATTCATGTTTTCACCAAGGGGAAGAGGTCCCCGCCCTCAATTTCCTCCATTATCACATTTTCTTGTGCAGCAAATAAATGATAAGAATTAACAGTAGGAACTCCTGCTACTTCTTCTTCAACTGTGGATTTGGTACTTGTTCTTCGTGGAATAGTCCAGGCTGCATCTTCTTGATGTTATGATCCGACACTATGACTTGTTCTACAGATTGAGTATGCACCATTGCTGCAGGTTGCTGTGGCTTTGGCTGCCATTGTTGCTTGGCTTGTGCTTGTTTCTGAATAGGCTTCCTATCCTTCCAAGAGCAGTCATGTCCAGCCAATTGACATTTCTTAGAGCATATGCAACGGTGGGCGGGTGGGGGGTGGGCGCGGCTGGGCGACCGGGCGGGGAGTGGGCGCGGCTGATGGCGCCCAGGGGAGGGCGGGTGGGGTGGGCGCATGTGCGCCCGGGCGAGCTTGCTGGGCAGGGAGGGGTGGATGCCACGTGGCGGCACGGTATTGGGCAACGGTTTTTTAACCGTTGCTCAACGGTTTTTTTTTTTTTTAATTCTAATTTTTATCTATAAATACTACACCTTATTCCATTCATTTTCACCCCATTCTCTACATTTCTATCTCAATTTCTTCTAAATTATCTCTTCCAATTTTCTTCGTCTCTCCATTGAATCATGTCGGGCGACGATCGTTTCCATAGAAAAATGGAGGAAAATAGGCGGCTCGCTCTCGAAGCAACAAAATTATACGCAGAACTACTCGAAGCACGTGAGCGAGAAGAGGCCGAAGAAGAGAGACGACGTAATCGACCAAAGAGGGCGTACGTGGAAAGAAACCGGGAGGCGGCTGAAGCCCGTCTCCACGCCGATTATTTTGCAGATCACCCAACGTAAGGCCCAGATATTTTTCGCCGTTGATTTCGTATGAGGAGAGATCTCTTCAGACGGATAGTCACTACGTTGGAGGCGCGAGAGCCATATTTTCAACAACGTCCTGATGCAACCGGAAGAGTGGGACTATCCGCTATGCAGAAATGCACTGTTGCGCTCCGGCAACGTGCGAACGGCGGCGCCCCGGATCAATACGACGAGTACCTACGTATTGGTGACACAACGGGCTGCAATTCCCTGAAGGAATTCTGCTCCGGCGTTATTGCGGCCTTCGGTGCAGAGTATTTGAGGAAATCGACTGCAGCAGATTGCGATCGACTACTTCAAATGCATGAGGAGAAGCACGGTATTCCCGGGATGCTCGGAAGCATCGATTGCATGCATTGGCAATGGAAGAACTGCCCGACTGCTTGGAAAGGAGCTTTCACTAACCAGAAGAAAGGTCATCCGACCATTGTGCTCGAAGCCGTTGCTTCGCAGGATTTGTGGATATGGCATGCATTTTTTGGAATGGCGGGTTCAAACAACGACATAAATGTGTTGAATCAATTGGATGTCTTCAACGATCTTCTGAATGGAAAAGCACCTTCGGTGACTTTCAACGCCAACGGCAAACAATACAACATGGGCTATTACCTAGCCGACGGCATCTATCCCGATTGGCCGACCTTCGTGAAGACTCTTCCATGCCCGACTGACCCGATGAGAGCTCTGTTTGCACAGAAGCAAGAAGCTGCCCGGAAGGACGTGGAAAGGGCCTTCGGTGTTCTCCAAGCTCGTTGGGCAATTATAAATAGGCCGGCACGCCTATTTTATGAAGAAAATTTGGCGGAGGTCATGTATGCTTGTATTATCTTGCATAATATGATTGTCCAAGACGAAGGCGAGCATGTGAGTAATTGGGCCCCGAAGGCGCATCGAGCTCGACAAACAACGGGGGTGCGACTCGTGGAGCAACCGGTGCATTTGAAGAATTTTTGAAAAGAAAGACAGACCTTCGCAATGCGAGAGCTCACGCAACACTTCAGAATGATTTGATCGAAGAAATGTGGGCACGATTCGGTGGGGATTAATGTATTTTTTTTATGTAATGTTTTTTTTTTCAATTAAATAAAATTTGCATTTTAAAAATAATTATTAGTTAAATTATGAAAATAAAAATAAAAATGAAAAATAAAATCATTAAAATAATAGGTGTGCCCACCACCATTTGTGCCCACCAATGTGGGGAAAAATTTTGTGCCCACCCTACCCCACAAATACTAATTAAATATTGGTGGGCACAATTTTTTTGTGCCCACCAATGTGAGTGCTCTTACAAAACGGAGGAACCCAATCGTACACAACTCTCTGTTTCACACTCTTATCATCCTCATCTTCTATCATAACCTCATATTTGATGGGCATTGTAACATCAATCTCAACTAGCAATCTAGCATATGAAATTTTGTTTTGTGTTTATGTACATTCATCCGCACACAGTGGTTTTCCCAGAACACTCCCAATACGGCTAAGTGAATTTAAAGTTATTTTTACTAAGTGGTTTTTTTTTTTTTTCTTTTCTAATCACATTCACAAAATTGATTCTCAGATCACTAACAATTGCAAAGAATCGTACATCAAATTTTAGCTCAAAAACAACGATTCATTTCTAATTTTGTTTATAAACCGAATGGCACTTATTAATAATTCGATTTGTTCTTAAAAAAAAATCGATTTAAAAATATCAGCGCGACCGCAAGAAACCTATCAATGTGGCTATTGCAATTTTATTTTCTTCAGGGACCAAATCTTTGTTTTTAATAAACAAGGGGCGAAAAAGACAATATCCAACACTTTATGCTTCTACGAAAAAAACAAAATTGATTTTCGAGGCTTACCGCTCAAATAATTTCCGATCTTTTGAAATTTTTGTTTCAATTTCCTGCATTTACGAACCGAAAATTTCTGCTTGTGGCCATGGCCACTGAAGCCGGCTCCGACAACCCCGACGACTGGGAGCTCATAAACGACGACGGGTTCGTGTACAAGCGCAAGAAGCGCCCCCGCCACGAACCCGCCGTCGCCGCCCCTCCGCCGCCGGATCTGGCGGTGGAACGGAAGCACCGCCGTGAGCGGAGGAAAAGAGCCCTGCTGAAGTTGAGGCAACGCTTTCTGGAAGAGATCGGCCGGTGGGAACTTTTGTCGAACACGTTGATGGCAATGGAGCAGAACGCTCGGACGCAGTCGATGGAGCGACAGGAGCTGCTTCCCACGACGTCGTTTGATGGGGCTTCTAGCTCCGGGGAGCCGTCTTCGGCGGCGGATTCCTCTCGCCGGATACTCATCGATGATCTTCTCTCTCAGGTACTCGCTGGAGTGACAGTATTGGCACTCGGAATCTACTTCAGTAGCTCCACATTTAGTTTCTGCAAGCTTCTAATTCTTTTCATTCTGTGCAAAGATTAGAAGAAAGAAGCACGAAAAATGAGCCAACTTTGTCCAATTTTAAAATTATTTACTTTGAAATTGTAGGTTGAAGCACAGGAGGCAATAATTCGGAATGTATCGAAAGTGTGTGATCTTGCTGAAGGGTTGTGCAGTGCAGAAGAGGAAAGATTGAGGCAGCAGCTCACAGACCTACCAATTTGGGATCCGTCGCCACACGAGCTCATGGCTGCATTAGGTGATCAATAGGCCTCCTTTAGAAATATGTAAGTGGAATATTTTGATTATTTTTCTGATTGAAAAAAATGTAGCAATTAGGAGAAACTGTACAATCACTGCAGTTGTGCAACATGTATCTTATGTGTATTGAGTGGTAGTGCAATGACATTTGATATGATCACTTGAGTTGTAGAGTTAGTTTTTGGCTGTAGAAACTAGGATTCACAGTGTCAGCTTCATTGCTGTTGATCTTTGAGCGATGGAGAATGTGAAATGATGGATATTCTGCTTTTGGTTTTTGGCTTTTCTTGATATCTATCTTCGAGATTTGAAGCTGGAAAGCTTTTGGTATCTCAAGGTTTGGCGTGGTGGTGGTGGTGGTTCGGTGGAGGATTAGGGTGTTCATACGAAGTTTGTGTGATTTGTGTGCCGGTTTAGTATCAAGATAAGGGTGGTGCCTAGATCAAGATGTTAGGTTTTGTAAGATGAAGTAATAGCAGTAACTAGTATCTAGATCATGGTGGCTAGATCGCTAACCTGGTGCTCGTTGCCTGGTCTTAGATCTTCTGAGAAATTTGGGAGTTGTATTATTAGTTTATGCTCATAATTCACTTCTCATTTCTCAGAAGTATTGCTGTTTGAGGTTTAATGACATTATCTTTATTTCTAATTGTGGCATCTGTATTAAGTGATGTTTGAGTAGATTTTTCATTAGCGGATACGTTATACTGAAATATTCTTGACTGCAGATGTGGTCTTTATGACCAGCTACATGTCCAGTTAAATTGTGTATATTGATTTAAGTCATTTTCTTCAATTTTGTGGATAAGGGAGCTGGATATAATTGCATTCCATTCTCACTTTTCTTAGAATAAAGTTCTAAAGTTTGTGGCAATTCAAAACAACCCGAGTACAAAAATATCATCAATTCATGTTGTTTTAGGAAAGTCTTAACAAGATTGCATAAAACCTCAGTCAAATTTTGGAATTATTCTTATAAAAATAAAGGGAAAAAGGAAATAGTAGTAGAAGAAGAAATCATGAAAATAAGTTCAAAAAAAACAAATGCGAACAGGTACATGTGTATTTCATGTTGATGACATAGTTTCAAGATCGACTTGAGATAGAAAAGATGGCATAATGTGAACGTGTTGGAAGGCAAAACCAGCTTTCTTGCATGCATCCTCCAAAAGGCTTACTTGTGAAGACCCTTCAGGGCAGAACACGACGACAGCGCCTCCACTGCCCGTAAACTTTGATGCAGCACCTACTCGTCTTGCGATTTCAACCATCTCTATGTTCATATCCCCAAGAGCTTCATCGCCAAACATTTGTCTGTGCAGAATGTGAACTTAAATTAGCACTAGTTCCGGCATGCTAACGTGGATGTGTGTGTGTACATATGTAGATGGCGAAAATGCTTGCAAAATGTGGCATCTATTAGAACGTGCCCCACAAGGAACGAGACTCGTGAGACATGACACTAAAAACTAGAAGCATGTGAGTTGAGACTTTTGTTTAGACAGCCTTACCTTCGCAAATCAAAGTTACGGTTCATGAGGCTTGCGAGTTTTGCATAGTCCTTCTCAATCAACGCAGTCCTTCCTTCTAATGCAATATTCGCAACCTCTTCCATTGATGATATGATGAACTTATCACCATTTAACCACCTTTGTCTCACTGTACTATGAACCTGCAGTATAATAATCATCCACCACCATCATGTCCTTAGTCACCCTAAATGACTAAAATGTTCGACTTCCACATACAACCTCGATGTCATACACATTACACATATAAATCACAGGACATATAAGTGATTAATTGGAAGTGTTGGACCAACTCAGAAAATTTAAAGAATATTGTCTGTTATTTTCAACAGCAGAGCGGACCTTTACTCGAGAAACTTGCTTCTAACTTTGTACTACTTTGGATGACAGATTGAGAACAGAGTGTGGCATCCAATGTAAGATTATTACCTTCCCAGAGTCGCTTGGGTTTTCTGCATAGATGAGAAAGAGCGGTGGGAGAAGATCCAGATCCATGGGTGTATATTTTCCATGTCCTAGCTCGTCCATGAGTTTCTTGTCAAAATCCTAAACCCCCAGAAATCAAGAAAGAAAATAAATTACATTAAGGGATGGATAAAGATAATTTCACATTGATGATAAAAGGTAAATATCAGTTAAAATGCATACCATATAGATGAGGCCCCCGTAGACCTGGGCTACCCTATCCTGGAGTCCAGCAACGATACCGAGTTCTTTCTCTGCATTGAGGATAAGGTTCGGCCGAACTTCAACTTTTATCAGATGCCTGACTTTGTAGAAGTCAAGAAGGCAGCTAAGAGCAGCACATACAATAGCACTAGAGCCAGATAGCCCAGTCTAATACGATTCAAAAAGAAAAATATAGCTGAGTGCACGTGTATTATTAATAATATACAATAGCGTCTGCAAACAATATAGAAGAGAGAAACTACAATTAAGTCTGTGCATTTCTAGGAAAATATACAGTGAGGAAAACGGCTGAGAGTTAAAACAAAAATAACCACTGATTTTTTTTGATTTACTGAATTCAATAATACATTGTATTACAATTGTTGAGCTCATTGGTAAAGCAGCAAAATTACGGGAAAATTATCGCTGCACTATAAGAAAACACAAAAACTTGTGAGACAGCCTCCTTGGTCAAGATCCGTAAGACGGTACCTATATCCGGATCCAAATGCATGATGACATATTTGTAATTTTGTTGGTATCTGGTTGTTTTTGGATCAAGGTACGGGCACCGTCTTACGGATCTTGACCCATGAGACGGGTCTCACACAACAGTCCCCCTAAATAAAATCACATCACCAGTTCCACATTTAGAAATGAATTGGCAAATGTAAGAATGTTAAATCTCAAATGAGCTTAACTCGAGATATCATCATATCAAGGGCCATTCATTGGCTTGTACTTCCCATACTAGAATCCTTATGCTTTTAACTGATCAAGAGCATGATACAATGCATCATCCTCGTTTGTAGAAGAAAAATGGAAAGAGTTGGATGCAAGAATTAGCTAATTGTTGCTAGAATGTGGCTTTTGAGCTTGGTGCCTTTCACGTTCTAAGATCACGTGATATCCTGAAACTTATATATACCATAAGGCAAGAGTTCGTATCATAACTGCCTAGTGCCTACTGAATCTCCTCAGCCAAAAAGGAGATTCTGACTTTAAACATAGTATTTTATGTCATTTCTAATTCTAGATTTACTAGGAAGTGGCAAAGCTACATATTCTGCTCACATCGTCTTCAGATTATCACGAAGAGCAAGAGCATGCCATGCAGAATGTACAAGACTATATAGGTTGGCAAAGAACTGAAGGCAAATCAACATGATTTAGGTTTTCATGTTATGTCGATAATATTAATCACATAAAGCACGATGAATCATATACCAATAGGGAACTGAATCAACACGAGGAAAATCATCATCAATACCTGGCGAGGTATGTTGGTATCATAAGACAGCTTAAAATTCCCCTCATGTAAATTAATGTTGTTTTCCTCACAATACTTGTGAAATATTTTACAGATCGCCAAGAGCAGACGTACTCCTCCATAATAACCATCCGTTTGGAGCCGATTAACCTACAGAAACAGAACATATGAACCCAATTCATGCCCCTTTCCATCAAAGTTCAACAGAACCATTAACCATCTATACAATTACCTAAGGAAAGTTACAGCATTGCATCAAAACATATAATTTCAACAACCCAATAATAGGAAACCACAATTAGATTAAAATCACTCTCATTTTATCTTATTTCCAACAAAATTTCAATCCCACGGATTCAGATCTACATCAAGAGTAACAATATTTAGCCAAAAACAAAGAATTTAAAGAAAATCAACATCAGCTATTGATGTCATTGACCAAAAGCAGCAACTTTTAACAAAATGGCACAATTTCAAGAAACCCCAACACCTAAACACACACACCAACACACATTTTCAGATCAAAGCCCAGATTTCCCAGAAAAACATAAAAATGGAATATACCAGAACAGTAAAGACAGAAAAAGGGAGAGTAGAAAAGAACCAAGTGAGAGAGAGAGTCAAATTGAACAAGATCGTAGACGGGGTGAGGAACGATCATCAAATTATCAGAAGGCTCGAGTTTGACCGAAGCCCAGAAGTTGCCGAGGCTGAATGATATCGCGCGCCCGTAGTAAACGTCGCTCGGATTGCCCAGAAAACCCACCCGAGCATACGCTCTGTGCTCGATCATTGAATTTGTATCAGTCGCCATTTCCTTAATTCTTGTCAACCTCAGTTTTCAAACTCTCGCTCTGCTATTTATATGTGTACAGTGCACACAGTGCCACTCGCTCTCTCTCTCACACATAAATACGCACATTTAGTTTCTGTTCGTTGATTTTACAACGTTATCTATTTGAGACTTTGAGTGAATTACCAGTATAGCACTCTGACAATTTGATAAAATGTTTGTTTTTTATTTTTTTTAATTAATTAATTTTAATTTAAATTTAAATTCTAAATGAGATTAATAAATTTTAATTTGAATAAATATTTATAATTAAGATTTAATTAATTTTAATTATATTTAATTAAAAATATTAATTAATTAAATTTATACAATAATTTTTAAAAAAAATAGGATGGATTGCACAGACGGTACAGTTGCACGTTAGAACTTAGAAGACTACACCTGCTTTAACAAAATAAGACAGGGTTTGAAAAAAACACTTTTTTTTTAAGAGACTTAGAGATAGAACAATCCTCACTTGAACAGTTGAAAGCTGACTAATACAAAACTATGAGATCCATCCTTATTTGCTAACTTCTACTTGTCTTTTATTGGCTTATTTGTACCCGGTCACATGATGGAACTCCCCTCGGCCAATCTGTTCGTGGTACATAAGTTTTTGCCTAAAATTTATATGTACGAATGTGCTTATTATAGTCCAAATGCAGTGTTTGTAAATAAAAAAGGTGTAAAGTAGAAAAAAGAGTTGATGTTGAACAGTTGAAGATATGAAGTATTTCCTTTTAGATTACATGCAGATTCGATATTATTTGATGTGATGTGGACTAAATTCTTGTTGCATCTTATTAGTATTTTAAAAGTGAGATATGATAGATTTTTTTGGAACTTTTTTACATCCCTTATCCTTTCATTAATCAAAATTACACCCTCAAGTTAAACAATCCATTTTAGTTTCTTTGCATATTAGAAATGAATTATTTTAGGTGTCATTTGAAGTCCAGCCCTATATAATTAAGCACAATACAAAATCTTTTAATTTTATACTTCCTCCATGGACAAAAATTGTAACTAGTTTCTGTGGTACGAGTTATACAATCTTCATGCACGGAGAGTATTTCGATTTAATTCGACTCGATTTTTTAATTATTACCGAATAGTGCTAATTCTGGGTCCAACACATCTCATCTAGTGGTCCAACTAGTCCGAGACACACTGAGCCCACAAGCTATTGTTGGGCCTTAAAAACATCAACCCATATCAAGGCTCAAGTGTGTGAAGATTCTAAATCTGCAATTATTTTTAAATTTTGAGTGCGTTTAACTGCATTATTTGAGGGCAAAGTTTTGAAATACCCCACTTTCTCGCCGGTTCTCGTTTTGAATTATTAACTTCATAATCTTGTTCTTGAGCTTGAGAGAAGTGAATTAGAGTAATTTCATGTGCGTTTTGGTTGAGTTTGAAGGTTTTTGAATCTTGAATTATATGTGTGTGTGTGTGTGCACATTTTTTCTAAAAGTGTTTTTGCTCGTTTTGAATGTGTTTTTATGTTTCGATGTGTGCAGGATTGAGTCACCGACGACATGAAGGTTGTCGGAGACGCATTTTTCTGACGAGGTTGAAATTTTGTGGCGCTGCTGTAATTCTCAGAAATTAATGGGTGGACTTTTGGAAACTAGATAAAGTTTAGAGACCTGTTTGTAATTTTTTAACATTGGGACCAAGCTCGGTCATACTTCCACGTGGCCTACGGCGAGTCACGTCAAGATTTTGTAGCCGAAAAATGAACTCTGAAATATTTTCGATAAAATATTGATAGTTGCTGATTTTAATGGATATTTTTTAATTTTTATAGTTTAGGATATTTCGATACCGTGGGAGGAGGTTATGGTTAAAAGGATTATTTAGCCAATAAAATAATACGGAGCAGGTTTCCTGAAATTCTATTTATAATACCCTGAAAAAAAAAATCTATTTCTATTGGTACTAAGAAACCGTGTTGATTAAAAATCAATTTGCAGTCGAAAATTACTATATTTGCATTCAAAAAGTTGACATATTTGGATAAAAGAAATAATTAAGATTCTGCGTATAAATACTTAACCTTTCATACTAATTTTAATTTGCATCCCTGCGAACTTCTCCGGCCAAATTAAGGTTGACATGGCATAATGACCGGTACATGGCATAAAAGTATGGATGTGGCATTCGGTGTGGCATGAGTGTCAATTATCATAGATCAAAACTTCTTCACCCATTCTTCTTCATCAAATTCAATAATAAAATTCCATCAATTCAAACCGTACCAACTATATAATAAAAAACTATCTTACTTATATAAAATCAAACAAATTCAAGTAAAAATTGTTTCCAATGAAACCGGAAAATTAATAGGGAAATTTCAAGAAAAAAATATTTTCGACTGACAGGAGCGCGGTGGAGGCGCGAGGCGGCGACGACTTTTATTTTTGGATATTGTCGTTGCCAACTTCAGGAGGTAGACGACGGTGGTGGCAGTTCCTCCGTCACTGCTGTAGATGCAAAGCGGCGGTGGGGCCGATTCAGATGACGGCATGGTTGCCGGAATTCAGAAGAGAGGATAAAGGTTTTAAGAGTCTATTTAGAGATGGAAAGAGAAGATAATTGAGAAGAGAGGCGGGAGAGAATGGTAGCAGAAGCAGAAGAACGGATCTAGAGAGAGAGATGAGGTGATGGTGGTTGTTTCAATTTGGGGTTTAATTTCTAGTTGGGAAGAGAGAGAGACGAGAGAGAGGAGGGGGATTGTTATCTTCTTCACAATCATTTCATTTCCCAGTGACCCCTCCGCCACCGGTCTTAGGCTGGTGGAGGCGGTCTTGGAGTTGTTCTTCCTAATCTAACGGGAGAGATGAGAAGCTGAAAGAGCTTCTTTGTTTTTTTCATTTCTGTATTTTTTTATTCCTTTGCCATTATTATTTCCTTTTATTTAATTCATTTTTATTTATGTTTCTAATTTAATAGTCTTAAATAAAACGACGCCGTTTCGTTCATCAAAATATATGGCCACATCAGCAATTCCGATTGCCAAGTTAGCTCTGATTTGGGGTTCTCGGAACTTGGGGGAGCAAAATCATACAAGTAATAAAGGTTGAGAATTTTAACGCATAATTTTTAATTGGTATGCAAAATGATAATTTGAAAAAAGTTTAGAAATTTAGGGATAATTTACCTTAAAATAAACATACTAGTACTTTTTATCCACATATATATTTCTTCCGAACAACTTTCTTACATAACTGGGGAATTTCCAAAAGAATTTCTTCCAACAACTTCCAATACGTGATTTGACATACCCTATCAGAATTTTTTCTCTTTAATTCCATTTTTTTTTTACTAATTTCAGAAATTATATTATTATCTTCAAAACTGTTTTTCTCAATTACTATAAAGCTCTCTCCACTTAAGGAAAGAAAAAAACAATTCAACACTCTCATTGCATAATATCGGACATGCATCGGCTTCGGTAGGCATGATGCGCGACTCAAACCGCATCGACATCATGTTGCTACGATGTCGCGCTGGGTAGAATATGTATCGGTAATTTGGGATGTGCCGTGCGCAATGATGCTTAAGTATGGCGCGTGCATAATTTAAAATAAAAAAATCGGAAGTAAGTGTAACGATCAAAAATTTGAGTGCAACGGTGGGGAAGCAACGATCATGTTGACCGATTTTTTTTTAAATTTATTTATCTATTTTTACCTATAAATAGACCATCAATTTCATTAATTTTGTCACCTAAAAATCAACTCTTCTCTCTCCTCTCTTTTTTTTTCTCATTGCAAAAATGTCTTCGAAATCGTCTTCCTCGTCTCATGGAGAGACCGAATTTTTTTTGCAAATTGTGCACAATATTCAATCTGTCGTGGCACAATACTTCGCCGACCAGGCACCCAAAAAAAGATAAACGACTCGCCACAACCCTTTCAAATGATTTAGTCGAGCACATTTGGCACAATTTGTGTCACTAGGGCCGGAATAGTAATTTCTATATTTTTTAAAATTAATATAATTTTCTTAGTTTTATTTAATGTAGTTTTCTTCTTTTCAATTAATGTAATTTTCGTATTTTAAATTAATGAAAATAAGTTCTTTCAAAACTAATTTTATCCTGCCTGTTATCTTGCCCTACCAATGCAACACATGGCGCAATAATAGATCCGGATCGCTATCCTGCTTCTAAGAGGCGCGAGGGATACTGATGCTCTTATATTTGACATCAAAAGAACGGAAAATTAAAATTAATAGGGAAAAGGTGCATTTACACCCCTATGGTTTGTAGCGGTGTGCAAAACACCCCCTGAACTTTGTTTAGGTGAATATTAACATTTTTTACTTTATTTTTATTTTTTGTGGGTCTGATGAGACCGGGCCTAGCACTGAAGACCTAAACCCGGAATTGCAGCTTAGAGGTCCAGTGACGAGATTAAGAGCCAAGAAGCTGCAAGGATATTTTCAGTGCTATATTCAGAAGAAGTTGGAAGACGATGGAGCTGAAACCCGACATTACAAGTTGGTAACTTTCATGAGCATTGAGGAGGACACCTAGCCACGACCATGTGTGCTATTGAGTTATTTATCCATTAGTATAGTTTGTTTTTATTTCAATTTAATTAGTAGCCCAATTATCACAACATGTTTAGGTGATTAATTGGCCCAGTTATATTTAATTAAGGGATTCGAAATTACCAAGCCCAAGCCTTGTAACTTTCGAACCCTAGCTTAGAATTAGCCTAGTATTTAATTAATTTTCGTAGGTACTGTTCGACAGACGAGTTTTGAATTAAAAAGTTATTTTTCGACTTTGTCTCACGTGTTCTCCAAAGTTCACAAACCCTAGTTCTTGGTAGGATTCGATTTTGGCACTTTGAATCTGAAATCTATAGTTCGTTCGTGATCTCGTGTGGGTCACGGGTTAACTACGCCGCCGGAGAATTGCTTCCGTGATACGTGTTTCAATCGTTCGTCGATTCGGGGTCCGTATTGAGGTAAATCTCCAACCTGTTCGTTTCTTGTTTCTGTGTTTTTCGCCCAGCCAACCTCGCCTTCTTGTTACCCTCATAAATCGTTCATATTCGTCCCATCCTTCGCCCAAGTCCAGTTTCCATCAAATTCGAACCCGTTGCATTGCTAAAATCCTAAGCACTTTTGAAATTGAGCACCGAGCGTTTTTGAGTTCTACTCGTGCGTTTTTGCTGAATTTTGGATATGTTCTTTCTGTGTTTAATTTATAGTTCGTGTTAAAATTTCAGCTCAATCGGAGTTGAATTGCTATAGTTTCTGTTCGAGTCGTCTTTTAGGGTTTTAAATCGATAGTTCGGGTATTTGTTTCGTTTTTTGTTCGTTCTGTTTCAATTGTCGTTTGAGATCAGTTTTTAGGTGTTATAATCTGTATTGGTTCAGTTTGTAATTTGGGTTGAATCATCCTTTCCGTTGACGTGAGTTCGAGTCCTCGTTTCCGCGTCTTGATTGGCCGTATCATAAATTTGGTATCAGAGCCACGTCAGCTTGCTGGTCGTGGTTCAATCCAAATTGTGGTGTGATATACTAGGGGCAAAAAGGATCGATCAGATCATATAAAGAAAAAAAGAGAAAAAAAAAAAAAAAAGATCGAGCCCTAGTTTTGGATCACCGATTAATTTTTTTTAAAAGTAATCTTGGTTTATTCTTGTTGATTTATTTTGATTGTTTCTTGGTCGAAAATTGTGTGAGCAATTGTGTTGGGTAGACTAGTGTCATCGTTTACTTACCGTGTGTGTAGCATTTGTCGTCCTTCGTCGATTAGCGATTGGGGTCGTCGAATTGCAGCTTGTTTTCTCATTCTTGGAGTCATTACCTTCGGTTATAGTGTCTAGTTGGGGGTATTAGCATTGGAGTGTTTAAGTCCTAGTTTGGTTTGGATTTGGAAGTCAAAAACTGTTTCCTAGTCGAACTCAAAATTGTTTCCTTGCTCGATTTGGTTTTGGTTTTGGATTTTGGTTCTGTAATTTTTCTCTACCTATTTCCCTTACCAACCGAAATATCCCTCCAGCCCTGTTACCAACCGAAATCCACCCTTTTCTGCTTTAAATCTCTCGTTTACGGCAGAATTTCGATTTGACGTAGAATTTGCTCTAGAACTCCGATTTTTCTCCATAATACCATTCCGGAAGCGGAACAACGCTCTGAGCAAGACTCACTGCTTTGCTGTGACATATAGGCATTTTTGGCCAAATTCAGTTGTCTTCTAGGCGAAATCGCCCTCCGAACTTTTTCGATTTTTCTGTTTTTCGAATTTTTTTCAATTTTTTGTTTGAGCAGCCCGTTTTTTGTGTTTCTTGAGTCAATTTATTGTGAAATATTGTTCTTGGAAGTAATTTGAGATATTGGTTGTTTTGACCCGTGCTTCACCGAGAGTCGAGTTCGAGCTACTGACTACGATCGAAGGGGTTCAATTTTGGATCCTTTCAAGTTCGACAAATTTGGTAAGATTGTTCTAAGTTGCATTTTTTCAATTCCTGAGTGATAAACACGAGTGGAAAAATACTGAGGGAACAAACGAGAGAATTGTGAGGATTGTGAGGATTACTTTTCCTTCTTTACGTTTGTTCATTGTGCAGGTTTAATGGATCCGGGAAAGACGCACGGACTTCGAGCACCCGCCATGATTAGGACGCCAAATACCACTTTGATGCTTTGAGTGGTCGCGTACAGGGTCAGTTCAGAGAAGTACAGAACACAATGGCACAATTGTTGGCCAAATTTGAGGAGTTCGGTACGATTCTGATTCGGACACCACCACGGGCTAATAGGGCGAGCCGGCGCCTACTAATCAAGAAGATGAGTTCGGCCATGAAGAAGTATCGAGTCGAACATTTTGAGGATGAACGAATTGAGGATAATACGGCTCGGTTCTTTCCGCCGGAGACGGCAGAAACGGCTTTGCGGCTCGAGGTAGAGGCGGGGTCATGGAGATCAATTCCAACCACGTTTCCGGGCGGCTCGCGGGGAACGTCTATACGGAACGAACGGATATGGAAATGCGGATGGTCTACTCGGCAACATCAAGACCACCATTCCGAGTTTGAAGGCAAGCATGATCCGGATGCCTATTTAGGCAGGAGCGCAAAGTAGATAAGATATTTGAGTGCTATGACTTCCCGAGAGGTGAAGAAGGTCCGGTTAGCTTCTTTGGAGTTTTGCGGTTACGCGGCTACATGGTGGGAGTTTCGGCGGAACCGGCGACGCAATCGGAGACATCCTCCTATTGACACTTGGCGGGAGATGAAGGATGTTATGAGAGGGGCGATTCATTCTGTGCACTATGAACGGGAATTAGAACGCAAGCTCGGTCGGATTCGTCGAGGTTCAAGATCGATAGAAGAGTACCACAGGATGCGAGAACGGCGTTGAACCGAGTTGGCAAAGAAGAAACCTTGTATGCCACCATCAACGGAGTACATCGAGGGCATGAACCCGGATATTGCTTGTGAGGTCGAGCTAAGAGACTTTAACGTATTGAGGCGATGGTTCATTACGCATCCATTGTAGAGCGGCGGCTTAGAGATGGACGCCGACGTCCGCTCGATCCAGCTCGCACGTGAAGTCTCCCGTGGGTTAGGGGCGAGACATCTACGCCAAGATGCCCCACACGCCCTCCAACACGGTCCACGCCGTCGGCGCGCCGTTTTGAGCGGCCCGGCCCGCGGGGAATGATTTCGGTGCGTACGCACGAGCAGAAGCTCGCAGAATAGGCCGGCGCGGTCTGGTCGGCCTCGAATGCTACATCGGGCGGGCGCGTGACGTTCGGTGTCACAAGTGCCATGGTTGGAGACATTTTCGAGGCCCGGTGCCTAATCGTCGTGTTATGTTCGTCACCGCGGATAATGAAGTTGAATCGGCCCGGTGAAGAGAAAGAAGATGTTCGACACGAGAGACCGAAGATCGGCCGAGGTTAGCATACCAATGGCGGAACTTGAGGAGGAGATAGCCACTCACTTGCCCATGGTTGTCTAGTGTCCGTCCGGACTTTGAGCATGCTAAGAGAGGAAGATGCGACGGATCAACGGGAAAACATCTTTTACACCGTTGCGTTATTCAAGACAAGACATGCTCAGTTATAATTGACGGTGGCGGCGTGGTGAATGCCATCGGCCGGTATGCGGTCGACAGGCTCGCACTCGTGCCGCGAAGCACCCAAAGCCATACAAACTACGGTGGCTTACGGATAGGGCGAGATCGAGTCGTGTGTCGGGTAAACGTTCAATTTACTATTGGAAGATTTGCGGCACCGTTCTTTGTGATGTTATTCCTATGGAGCGGCGCACGTCTTGTTAGGTCGTCATGGCGGTTTGATAGAAAGACAATTCATGATGGGTACGCGAACACTTATGCGATCCCAGAGAAGGAAAGACGACCATTTTGAAGCCGTTGTCGCCTAAGGAAGTGTTAGAAGATCAGTTGAGAATGCGGGGAGAAGTTTAAGGAGGAACGGGAGAGAAAGGCCAAAGTTGAGGCCGCCGGCCCTAAGCATGACACGGCCGAACACTCCAAGGCCAAGTCCGCGCCTCCAGGTGCCCAAGAATTCAAGAAGGCAGCTCTGCATTGAATCCACCGAGTTCCGGTGCCAACGGTGGGGATCCGGTGCACGAAATCTGTTCATTAGTGCAAAGGGAGTACGAAACGCCATCAAAGGTAAGCTTTATCGTTCTAGTTACTTTTAAGGCTTATGATACTTCGGACCCTATTATTCCTCTTGTTTTGCGTCTTTGATGGAAGAGTTCAAGGATGTGTTCCGGACGAGATTCCTAGTGGTCTGCCGCCAATTCGAGGAATTGAGCACCAGATCGACTTCATCCCGGGTGCGATCCCCTTCTAGCAGGCCGGCTTACCGGACCAGCCACGATGAGACAAAGGAGATAGACGTCAAGTCATGGAGTTCTTTGGAAAAGAAGCAAATTCGAGAGAGTATGTCGCCGTGCGCCGTTCCGTCATCCTAGTTCCGAAGAAGTCGAACGAGTGGCGCATGTGCATGGAGCTGAGCCATCAATAAAATCACGGTAAAGTATCGCTTTCCGTTCCTGAGGCTTGATGATATGTTGGATGAGTTGTACGGAGCGTCATCTTTTCTAAAATTGATTTGCGTTACGCTATTTTCAAGTTCGAATGAGTGAAGGTGATGAGTGGAAAACTGCATTTAAGACTAAGCATGGATTATATGAGTGGCTTGTGATGCCCTTTGGTTTAACTAATGCGCCTAGCACTTTTATGCGTTTGATGAATCATGTTTTACGTGATGTGATTGGCAAATTTGTCGTGGTTTACTTTGATGATATCCTCATTTATAGTACTTTCATTGATGAGCATGTTAGACATCTTAGGCATGTTTTTGAATTCTTTGCGTGATGCTAAGTTTGTATGCTAATTTGTCTAAGTGCACCTTTTGTATGGATGAGGTTGTTTTTCTTGGTTTTGTTGTGAGCAGTCGTGGTGTTGAGGTAGATAAGACTAAGGTGAAAGCCATTGAGGAATGGCCTACGCCTAAGTCATGTTCTGATGTGAGGTCCTTTCATGGTTTAGCTGGATTTTATCGACGTTTTGTGCGTGATTTTTCTAGTATAGTTTGCACCATTATTTGAATTGAGTAAAAGGACCGCAAGTTTGAATGGGGTAAAGCTCGAAGCATGCGTTCAATTTGTTGAAATCAAAATTATGTAATGCTCACTGTTTTGGTTTTACTGACTTTGCTAAGACATTCGAGATCGAGTGTGATGCCTACGGTATAGGCATTGGTCTTGTTTTGATGCGGGGCCAGAAAACCGGTCGCCTACTTCGGTGAGAGGCGAACGGCGCAACTCTTAGGTACCCCGCATACGATAAGGAGGCATGCGCGTTGAAGCGGTCTTTGGAGACTTGGCGGCACTTACTGCGTCCAAAGAGGTTCGTGATACACCGCGATCACGAGTCCTTGAAGCACTTGAAGAGCGGCGAGAATCTGAATTCCCGTCATGCCAGGTGGGTAGAGTTTATTGAGTCTTTTCCTTATGTGATTAAGTACAAGAAATGAGAAGAGAATGTGGTCGCCGATGCCTTATCCCGCAGGTACACTCTACTATCGGTTATGCATGCCCGATGTTTAGGTTTCGAGAACATTAAGTCATTCTATCTTCTTGATACGTTCTTTGGTCCTATTTTTACGTCTTGCATGACTAAGTCTAGGTGTTGATTCATATTACATGGGCGATGGGTTTTTGTTCAAGGAGTCGAAGTTGTGTGTCACACGATTGTTCTATGCGTGAGTTGTTGGTTGTTGAGTCGCATGCAGGAGGTTTGATGGGTCATTTTGGTGTTGCTAAAACGTTGAGTCAGTTGCATGAGCATTTTTTCTGGCCACGCATGAAAAAGGATGTTGAGAGGATCTGTTCCCGTTGTATTACTTGTAGGAAAGCCAAGTCTTCTTCGAGTCCTTTTGGATTATATATGCCTTTGCCGACGTCGTCGTCCCCTTGGGTCGATATATCCATGGACTTCATTCTTGGCTTGCCTAGATCTAAAGCGGGAAGGATTCCATTTTTGTGGTAGTTGATAGATTTTCCAAAATGTCTCATTTCATTGCATGTAGGAAGGCTGATGATGCGTGCATATTGCTAACTTGTTCTTTCGTGAAGTCGTCCGTTTGCATGGTATTCCTAGGACGATTGTTTCGATAGGGATTCCAAATTTTTGGGACATTTAAAGGCGAGTCTTATGGGGTAAGTTAGGTACCAAGCTTTTATTTTCTCTTGCATGTCATCCTCGGGCGATCGGCGGGCGGCGAAGTAGTGAATAGGACGTTAGGTACTTTGCTTCGTGCGTTCGTTCGGAATAATCTTAAGTCGTGGGAAGATTGTTTACCTTTTCTTTGAATTTGCATATAATCGTGTTGTGCATTCTTCCACGCATATGTCGCCTTTTGAGGTAGTGTATGGTTTTAATCCGTTGACTCCAACGGATCTTATTCCTTTGCCTCTTGCGATAATCTCTCGAGTTTGCAAAGGTTCTCGTAGGCGCGAGGTTCGAGAGATGCACGCAGTGAAGGCAAGGATAGAGCTACAAGGGGTGCGTAATGCCGCTAAGGCGAATACGCATCGCAAACAAGTGTTGTTCAAACTTTGGCGATAAGGTTTGGATCCCACTTCCCGGCCGGGCGTTTCCGAACTTGAGGCGATCTAAGTTGATGCCTCGTGGAGATGTGCCGTTCACCGTGATCGCCCGTGTTAACGACAATTCATACCGCATTGATCTTCCGGAGTGAGTATAAGTGTTCTCCGACTTTTAACGTTTCGACTTATCTCCTTTCCCCCGTAGATGATTTCGATGCGAGGAGGAATCGGGTCGAGGGACGAATTCTTTTTCGGCGGGGAATGATGAGACCGGGCATAGAACGAAGACCTAAACCCGGAATTGCGGCTTAGAGGTCCGGTGACGAGATTAAGAGCCGAAAGGCTGCAAGGATATTTTCAGTGCTATATTCAGAAGAAGTTGGAAGACGATGGAGCTGAAACCCGACATTACAAGTTGGTAACTTTCATGAGCATTGAGGAGGACACCTAGCCACGACCATGTGTGCTATTGAGTTATTTATCCATTAGTATAGTTTGTTTTTATTTCAATTTAATTAGTAGCCCAATTATCACAACATGTTTAGGTGATTAATTGGCCCAGTTATATTTAATTAAGGGATTCGAAATTACCAAGCCCAAGCCTTGTAACTTTCGAACCCTAGCTTAGAATTAGCCTAGTATTTAATTAATTTTCGTAGGTACTGTTCGACAGACGAGTTTTGAATTAAAAAGTTATTTTTCGACTTTGTCTCACGTGTTCTCCAAAGTTCACAAACCCTAGTTCTTGGTAGGATTCGATTTTGGCACTTTGAATCTGAAATCTATAGTTCGTTCGTGATCTCGTGTGGGTCTCGGGTTAACTACGCCGCCGGAGAATTGCTTCCGTGATACGTGTTTCAATCGTTCGTCGATTCGGGGTCCGTATTGAGGTAAATCTCCAACCTGTTCGTTTCTTGTTTCTGTGTTTTTCGCCCAGCCAACCTCGCCTTCTTGTTACCCTCATAAATCGTTCATATTCGTCCCATCCTTCGCCCAAGTCCAGTTTCCATCAAATTCGAACCCGTTGCATTGCTAAAATCCTAAACCGCACCGAAATTGAGCACCGAGCGTTTTTGAGTTCTACTCGTGCGTTTTTGCTGAATTTTGGATATGTTCTTTCTGTGTTTAATTTATAGTTCGTGTTAAAATTTCAGCTCAATCGGAGTTGAATTGCTATAGTTTCTGTTCGAGTCGTCTTTTAGGGTTTTAAATCGATAGTTCGGGTATTTGTTTCGTTTTTTGTTCGTTCTGTTTCAATTGTCGTTTGAGATCAGTTTTTAGGTGTTATAATCTGTATTGGTTCAGTTGGTAATTTGGGTTGAATCATCCTTTCCGTTGACGTGAGTTCGAGTCCTCGTTTCCGCGTCTTGATTGGCCATATCAGGGTCCCACCACCCTATTTACACCCACCTCATTCTCTTCCTCCATCTCTTCTCCCTCTAAAAAACGGCGTCTTGTTCGGAGACGTTGACGACATCCCACTCTTCTGCTGCGTCACTTCTTCTAATGAGGATTGTCACCGGAGATTTATAGCACTAATTGGATTAGCAGTGTATGATAGGAAAAGGCAAAGTTCATCTATTGTTCATGAGCCCGAGACCCTTGTTTATCATTATGACCAGTATCTACAAACACAACATTTGTTGGACCCTTGTTTTGGAATATCTACTAACACAATTGGCAATATGCATCTCAAGATTTTTCTGTGCAGTTTGCAATATGCTTTAGGTGTGCAAGCAGCTATGCCAAAATCTGTACTAGCTAGGATAAAAGTAGTGTCTCAAATATCTGACATTTGAAGCAGGGTCATTAAATTACTAACATTTCATTAACAGGATTAACAACCCAACCATAATCCCACTTCAAGGTATATAGGATATCATTCTACTTTTCTCTTTTTTATATTTTTTAAATGAACATGCTTCAACATAATATGTTGAATGGCGAAACACCAACATCTCAGCCAAGCAGGCGCCAAAATATTCTTCAATCTCTTGCTATTAGACAACCTGTTAACTAACTCATGGTGGATTTTTGGGTCATATATGGCAATATGCCTTGGCTGTTAACTATCTGCATCAATTTCAAAGTGATACCAGTTTCCGGTAACCATTCAATTAATGAGGGACTGGAACGTGAAAAAGCCAAATTCCTTGTGATTTCCAAAGGAAATCTTCGTCAAAGCATGCCGACATGACGACAGAGTTTCTCGTCTCCAAACAAGATCCACGTCTTTTAGAGGGAGAAGAGATGGAGGAAGAGAATGAGGTGGGTATAAATAGGGTGGTGGGACCCACAAAAAATAAAAATAAAGCAAAAATAGTTAATATTCAAACGGAAGTTAAATTTCCGTTAGCCATCGGGTTTATTTGCACCAGAAAACCATAAGGGAGGATCATTTTGCCCCTAAACAAAGCTCGGGGGTGTTTTGCACACCGCTGCGAACCATAGGAGTGTAAATGCACATTTTCCCAAATTAATTAATATAATAATATCATTATCGTATTTCTCTATAGGTGATACACATACATACATCAAATTCTTCATTTTGGGAAATATAGAGCTTTTTAATAATCCCATACGTCATAATATCTGTATGCATACAATAAGTGCAAATATTTCCTATTAATCTCAGAGATTTTAATTTTGATAGAATTATAATTACAAAAGAAGATGATGTTGTTTAGGACAATAACAGTAAAATTATTACAACAACGTACCACGCGGTTATCCGCATTTTTTTCCTTCAATTTTCCAAAATCATTATTATTATTATTATTATTATTATTATTATTATTATTATTATTATTATTATTATTATTATTCCTATCTGTAATTACTAGTAATTAATATGGAATTATGGATATCAATCATGGATAATGTTTTTGAGTGAACATAGGAAGTCGAAAGATTTTCCTCTGCATATTTGTTTCCCCCTTCTTTCCCTCTCCCTTTCCTTCTCTGAAACCAACTGCAACCCTCATGAGAGAGAAAGAGAAAGAGGAGAAGGAGAAGGAGAAGGAGAAGGAGAAGGAGAAGGAGAAGGCAAAGAAGAATAGCAGTTACCTTAACGAAGGTATTGAGGAGAGAGAAACCTACGAAAACCCAATATCATCTTAATAAAATACACAAATTGAATCCTCAGCCCGTTTTCGTGTACGAGAATGGGATGTTTTTAAGAACAAGAGTTGGCTTCAATTTCCCCAAATTTCTGCCTTTTTGAGCAGTTTTCTTGATATGTGGTGATCTGGATTCTTTCATGTGTAATTCTTCACGGAGAGGAAGAGGGATTAGAGAGAGAAAGGAAAATTGTATGAACATTGAGAGAGACAAAGCTTGTGCCCGGATGATTTCTGATGGTTATTATACTTCAAAAAAAAGTGATGAATTATGCGAAGATGATTGTGACGAGGTATGCTGCTTCTTCTTCTTTAATTCAATCCCTTTCAATTGCAAATTGGATTATTGTGCCATTACTTGTGCTTTAATTTAATGGTAGGAAACCTGAAATTTAATGTTGTTTTCGAATTCTTGGCTCAATATTCCTTTCTCATTGAAATAATATTTGTGAGTTTTGTCTGCAAATTTCTGGCGTATCTAATGGAAAATATTGTTATGCAGCCTAGGTTTTCTGCATCGATGCTTTATTTTTTGGGGATTTCTTTTTCATCCGCAGAGAAATACGTATTATGTTTGATTTTCGTTGGAGTTGTTTCACTGAAATTCTCTATTGGTGTTCCACATTATGATTATGATTGGTATATTTATTCATGTATGCATTTATAAATATATGTGTGTTTTTATGTGTGTGTGCGTGTTTGTGTGTCTGCATTCTGAGTTGATTGAAGGTAGAAGCTGTTGATTTGTTAATATCCACTCTAAAATTGCTATAATTTTGGCTCTTATTTGTATATGATCATGAAAATTCTTATTGGAAATGAAACTATCTTGTAGTTTTCAGTAAGTTTGAGATTCATATGCCTTAAACAGTCCCCAAAAGTAGTAAATTTGGTGTCTGTTTGAAATCTTTCTTATTGTGTTAGAGGTTTCGTTCTTACATATGGACAGGGTGAATCATGAATGTTATGATTTAGTATCTGATATTGGGATTCAATCATCTTAGGAACAACTTGTTTTTATATGCAGCAAGGTTCTTCATCATTCATAACCATGTCAAGACTCCGTTGTTTGCTTCACGGTGTAGATTTCAGAGTAATTTTCTTTTTCCTCCTCATTGTCCCGGCAGGCGTCTTTACCGTATACTGTCACGGCCAGAAACTTACATACTTCCTCCGGCCCCTATGGGAATCTCCTCCGAAGCCCTTTATCCCTCTAACTCACTACTACAATCAGAATGTGTCGATGTCGACTCTCTGCAAACTCCATGGTTGGGGAATCCGTGAGTTCCCAAGACGTGTATATGATGCAGTCTTATTCAGCAATGAAATAGACTTGCTTACTATCCGATGGAAAGAGCTATATCCTTACATCACACAGTATGTACTGCTCGAGTCGAATTCTACCTTCACTGGTCTGCCAAAACCTCACAACTTTGCCATACATAGGGACCAGTTCAAATTTATTGAGCCGAGATTGACTTATGGTGAAATTGGTGGAAGATTCCGGAGAGGTGAGAACCCTTTTGTTGAGGAGGCGTACCAGAGACTGGCGCTCGATCAGCTTCTGAGAGTTGCAGGCATAGAGGATGATGATTTGCTGATAATGTCTGATGTTGATGAGATTCCTAGTGGGCACACAATCGATCTCCTTAGATGGTGTGATGATATTCCTCCGATTCTTCACCTTCAGCTCAAGAACTACCTGTACTCGTTCGAGTTTCAGCAGCATCAGCTGAGCTGGAGAGCTTCAATCCATAGATACCAGAAAGGGAGGACAAAATATGCTCATTACAGACAAACCGACTATCTTCTCTCCGACTCGGGCTGGCATTGTAGCTTTTGCTTCCGCTACTTGAGTGATTTTGTATTCAAGATGAAGGCCTACAGCCACAGTGATCGGGTGAGGTTCTCTCGATTCTTGAACCCTAAAAGGATTCAGGAAGTAATCTGCAAGGGAGGTGATCTATACGACATGCTGCCTGAAGAGTACACTTTTAGGGATATAATCGGGACAATGGGTCCGATCCCTCATTCTCTGTCAGCAGTCAATCTTCCCTCCTATCTGTTGGAAAACGCGGACAAGTACAACTACCTTCTCCCCGGACACTGCTTAAGAGAGCACAGATGAGCCCGGGGGGGTGCAACGAAGCACATGTCGTGCAGGTTTGAGAATTCAACAGTGATCGAGGGTAAATTTCTACAAAGCTCGTCGTACGAGCTAGAATACTGTATACGGGATCCATACGAGAAGCTCATTCCATATTGATGTGAAAAGCTTCAATGGTGATGATTTGATTAACTGTCCAAATTGTGTTGCCCTCTTCTGCCTTTCATGGCTCTGGTACTGTTTAGGAACCGCCATGATTGCTCAGGGCAGCAGCTTCTATAATTCTGAGTTTTTTTTTTTTCTTCTTGTTTTTATAAAATATTTCCTCTTCTATGAAGGCTATTTATTTGTGTATTCTCATAGCTTGTACTTTCTTGATTTAGGACTAATGGAATCTTAGCAGTTAGCACTGATGTTTTGTTCTGTTTCTTGTTTCTCCTATCATTTTTGGTCATATGCTGTAATGAGGATGATGGCGTGCTACAAAATCATTTTGCAACTTACTATTTGGGTAGCAGATAGGGCTGTAAACGAGCCGAATCGAGTCGAGTATTGGTCTGCTCAAACTCGACTCGATTAAATATTCGCTTGCTCGAGCTCGAGTCGAGTTTCTGCCATCGTGATCGAGCTCGACTCGATCCAAAATTAGCGAGCTCGAGTTCGGCTCGAGTTCGACTCGTCAAATACTCGATAACGAGGTATTCGAGCTCGAGCCAGACTCGTCAAGAATTCGATTATATTTAAATTTAGCTAGATACATGTTAATCGAGCTCGAGCTCGAGCTCGCTTAAAGCTAATTTTTTAATATTATGTACAAAACTCGATTATTAGACTCACGAACAAGCTCGACTAAAACTCAATTTGTAGGCTCGCAAACATACTCGATTGTAAGCTCGCGAACATGCTCGATTAAATACGAGCCGAGCATGTTCGCGAGCCTGTCGAGTCGAACAATATGATGCTCGACCTCGGCTCGATAACTTATCGAGCTCGAACTCGACTCGATTAGTTATCAAGTCGAGTGCCGAACTAGCTTTTTTCGAATCGATCGTCAAGTAGCTCACGAACGGCTTGACTCATTTACAGCCCTAGTAGCAGATAGGTTTCCGTAAGACCGTCTGACGTGTTAATATCCGTTTGATGGGGGTCGACATTTGTGACATGCGATGATATATGCAGAAGACAAACGTTCTTCGACGCAAGGACAAATTCAATTATTCTAACGTATTTGAAGGACTAAGATTGAACCCTAATATGAGGATGGAATAAAATTCTAAAATTAAAGAAAATGAAAAATAAAATTAACTAAAATAGAAAGGGGCCAAACGGGTCTTATTATTACACGTCAATTTGGATGATCCAAATTCATATTTAATATATTTGTAATTTTGATACTCCCTCCGTCCACGATAAATTTGCCACAATTTCCTTTTTGGTCCGTCCACAAAAAATTTGCCATATCCATTTATAGTAATAGACCTCACACACCTCACTTACTTTTCCACTCACAATACAATTTAAAACTATATAAAAGTGGGACCCTTATTCCACTCAAAATACAATTAACCAATAAATTATTAAAACCCGTGTCATCCACAATGTGGCAAATTTATTGTGGATGGACGGAGTAGTATTTATGTGGATCCAAATTTTGACTCGCTAAACGGTCTCAGTCTCTGCTTTTTTGGATTGGTCAATGGTTTTTGTCTGCATGTGGTGTTGGCCTCAACTGTTTTGTGTGGAGTGCTTAGTTTTTGCACCGCCCCCAGGGGTGTTGATGCTAATTTATTCACCTATCAATTTCTGCATTCTGGATATTTTTTTTCCTTTTTTTTAATGTTGATTGAACTTGTTTTAAATTTAGAACACATATATAATATCCGCAAAAGGTCAAAAAATTAAAAGAAATTTAGAAAACATACCTACTTTTAGTTGAATAACATTTTACTGATGGAAAAAAATAAAATAATGGCATGTGGAGGTTGGGGATTTGCAAAGAAAGAGCCACACGCATCTCAACTGGTGGAGAGCATAAATAGACAGTGCAAAAATGCTACTAGAATATCCCAAACTTCATTTTGTAATATGCTTGCAAACAAACATATACATGTGGACAACATCAGATTTTCCTAGTTCCAACAACTTCTTAATTTTTTATTCTTTTTCTTAAAGGGTTGTTAAATTGGTGACACGTACTTAATTACACGAATTATTAATTTTATTGCGTGACCTTTTTTTAATCGACTGTGTCCTTCCTTTTGTATGAGTGCTCCAATTTATCACCATAGTCTTTGTGCGGATGTTGTCATTATTTAATAGTACTTGTTGTAAAATAAAATTTCAGTATTATACAATGAATGACAATTAATATGAATCCTAATTAATAATTATAAAATAATACTGATAATAAAACTCAAGAGATTGAATTGAAATTGAAAATAAATAAATAATTAAATAATACTAAAAACAATGATGGTGAGACATGATCAAAAATGGGATTGAAGTGTGCGTGTGTTAGCTTAGTGGTAGAGTGATTAATGCCCGAGCCAAAGGTCATGGGTTCAAGTCCACCGTCAGGCGGCCTTTAAAATTTCTTGTAATTGTTTGTTCAAAAAAAAAAGAAATGGGATTGAAGATATCAAGTGGTCTTCGCAAAAATGAGGAGCATGCTCACAAATTTAATGTGTATTTGAAGGAGAAAATCTCAACTTATTACTACCACCTGTAGATTTGGGCATGAATTAAATTAAATAAAGATGAAACCCTAATTTATGTTAACTGATTTGGGAGAAATCTAGCCTCACTTGCCTGTGTCATGCTAAATAATTTTCTTCCCAAACTAACAAAAAAAAGTAAAAATAAAAATAAAAATAAAAAATGTCCCTAATATAATTATTTGCCTGTTTGGGCAATGCATGCGTATTTGCCTATTTGAGCAAAACATTTGGCAACCAAAGAAATCATAATCATAGATAGTTCTTTTGGGGACAAATTGAAGCGTTAACCTCCTTGGAATACTTATAAAATTAGGAAAGTAATATACTAATCTATACTTATATAAAAAGAGCCTTATTTAGCAAAATTTGGATAGCCTATTATATCCTTACTATATAATTTAATCTAAGGGTAGTAGTGTAACATAATATATTATATTATAAAAAATATAATAATTCATTAGTAATTCAATTTACCTTATATATAGATTTTATATATGGTAAATATTAATCAATATCAATATATATAGACACTATGTGTTTCATTAATTTGTTGTTTATAAAGGATTTCTTTTTTTTTTTATAAAGGAACACTTATAATTTGTTGTTTAACGATCGCATTGACTTTTTCTCTTTACTCTTTGTAATTGAAAATAGAAAATCATTCAACACAATAATTTATTTTTGTCGCTAATCTATTATCACTATGTAATTTTTTATACTTTTAAATTCTTATTCGTTAATAATATTTACAACTATCTTAAAAAATCTTAACTTAAAATCTTTTAATGAATTAATTTATTTTACGGGAGTATATTACTATTATATTGATTAGTATAATTTTTTTAATCAGATCGAATTAAGACGAGTACCATCAACTTCAAACTATGTTGCATGGGTGCGTGAGGGCGGGTGCGGGGGCGATACGATATGGGTACGTGGATATGGAATTTTAAAAATTACAGGGTGTGATTCGACAAGGATACGTCTAGTATTAATATTTTTTTATATGTACGTAACACTTATAAAATAATTAGAAATATAAATTTTCATAAATCATATGTATGGAATTCATTTTCTTTAACCCAAAACTTAAGCATTTTTAATTATGTAATTTAATTAAGTAACAAAATATCAATTCAAATATCATTAGTCCAATAGAAAAATCATAATTCAAATAAAATTATCAAAGTCAACCTCATACACTTACTTCACCCACGGGATTCGCGAATTTTACACACAGGATTTGCGAATCCCATTACTTTTTATTCTTTATTTGGAAGGATACGCCACGTGGCGAATCGGGTGCGAATCCCACGGGAATCCGACGAGAATCGCACCCTAACAAGAATCCGATTTGACAATATAGTAGTTTTAGAAGAATCCGTGCATCATAGACTGCAAACTTAATTCAATTATTAGCAATCTTATTCAAGTTTAACCCACATAAACGAGCTTTCTAAATATGTATTTCAATTTAAATGTTCATTTTTTTAAAACAAATTATATTGTTCTAACTATATACTACTTCCTTTCATCCACCAAAGATTTGCTACGTTTGATCGGTATGAATTTTAATAAGTTTGAGTTGAATGTATTGTGAGTAAAATAGTAAGGATATAATAGGCAATCCAAATTTTGTAAAATAAGGCTTTTTTTATATATAAGTATAGATTAGATTGAGTAAATGTGTTATTAGTGGAATAAGGGTCCCACTTTTAATAATTTTAAATTAATATGGTGGTTTAACAATGACAATTTTTATAAATAATGAGGTATGAGAGGTTAATAAGTTAGTGAATTGTGTGTGGTCTATTATTATAAATGGACGTGACAACTATTTTGTGGAAGGACCGAAAATAAAATTGTGACAATTCTTTCGTGGACGGGAAATAATATATATCCTAAAATCCCACAACAAATAAGGTTAAGTGGATAATTAATATATATTTAATTATTTAAAGTATATAAATTATAATTTAGAAAGAATTACTTTACATATTTCAATTAATTCGAGAGGCCATTAACGAAATAATGAATTAAATAGTACTTTCTCCGTCCATGAAAATTGTGATGTAATTTGTATGACACGAGTTTTAAGAAATGTTTGATAGATGTTTGTTAAGTGGAGAAAGGACCCACCACTTTTGATTTGTTGTGAGGTTTAAAATATAAGGAAGTGGGTTGGGTCATGTACAAAAAAGAAAGCTCATAATTTTGAGGGACGCATAAATAGGGCAAATTACATCAAAATTCCCCACTTTTTACTAAATTCTGGTTTATTTCCCGACCTTTTAATTTTTTTTTAAATTCCTCACCTTTCAATTTTTCTCAATTTTATCCCGGCGAACAATTTTCGGTGAATTAAATGCTTACATGTCGCAATAAATGCTTATCTATCGCAATAAATGCTTACATGTTATTAGTAATGCTGATCTGTTATACGTGTGGCTGTTAAGTGGTATGAACGACGTCGTTTACAATAATACACAAAACGGCATCGTTTACTGAATGATTTAGAAAGATAGAATAATATGCACACGACTCCTCAGTTGACAGATTCTCTAATTTGCTCAAATCCCTAATTCTCTGTTAGTTGTTGCGATGAAGTCAGTAATTTTACAGTAAAAAATCACTTGAAGCTGGTAATTAGGATAATTTATTGTTTCTTTTTGTCATCTCGTGTTTATCTTCTTGTGCGAATGAAGTGGGGGTATCGCAGAAGTCGACGCAAAAAGCGAAGGTTGCAGGAGTGATGAGGGACATGTAGGTCCCTAATCTCGTTTGTTTATGTATTATTGATGCATTTTTTGGAAGTTTTTTTTTGCGGAAAATCAATTTTTTAGAATCTTCTGTTAGGGTTTGCGATTTTTGAAGTCTTCTGTTAGGGTTTGTTGCTGATTCATGTGTTTCTTATTGATTCATGCTATTTTTATACTTTTAAGTGAATCATTCGTTGTTTATGTTCATCATGATGGTAGTTTGTGTGTTTAGAGAATGATGATGTTTATGTTGGGGGATGCGAGGGGACGTTAGACCTAGATCCAGACCTCTTTGACTATTTTGATGCGGTAGAATTAGTGAAAAAAATGGGGTATGCTAGTTGGGAAAAATTGTGATATCAAATCCCTCATTCTAACTCATATAGAGTACTGAAAAGTGATAAAGAAGTTATGACCATGTTATCCAATCTTAACCCGAATACTAGGGTTCTTCATATGTATGTTGAGGGTGGGAATACTGGAAATGCTGATGAGGGAGGTGCTACACAAACTGAGAGTGGGACTGTTGCTAATGACAATGATGGGGGATCTTGATACGGCCAATCAATATGCGGAAGCAAGGATGCAAACACACGTCAACAGCAAGGATGATTCAACCCAAAATACGAATTGAACCAAAAGAGATTATAAACCTAATGGACTATCTCAAACAAGAATTGAACAAGAAACAGACCAAAACACGAAACAATGCCAAAACAACGATTAAAACCCTAACAGAAGACTTGACTGGAAACTATAGCAAATCAACTCCGATTGAGCTGGAATTTTAGCACAAATTATAATCTGAACACAAAAAGAACATATCCAAAATTCAGCAAAAACGCACGAGAAGAACTCAAAAACGCTCGGTGCTCAATTTCGGTCAGATTTAGGATTTTAGCAATGCAATGGATTCGAATTTGATGAAATCTGGACTTGGGCGAAGGAAGGGATGATTATGGTCGAATTATGAGGGTGATAAGAAGGCGTGGATGGCTGGGCGAAAAACACAGAACAAAGAAACGAACAGATTGGAGATTTACCTCAATACGGACCCCAAATCGACGAACGATTGAAACACGTATCACGGAAGCAATTCTCCGGCGGCGTAGTTAACCCGAGACCCATACGAGATCACAAACGAACTATAGATTTCAGATTCAAAGGTGCCAATTCGAATCCTACCAAGAACTAGGGTTTGTGTACTTGAAGAACACGTGAGACAAAGTCGAAAAATAACTTTTTGATTCAAAACTCGTCTCTTTTTCGTCCTAAACAAAACCCTCTATATATAGAGGTGAAAACCTAATTCAAATAGGAAACTAAATATGGAAAATAACTCCTAATCTAATAAGGAAACAAATCCTTAGTCAAAACAAAGGATAAAAGTCAAAACTAACTCAACTAAGACCTAATTTCGGTCACCCTAAATAAACCCACGAAAATAACAAATAAAATAACAAAAACGACTAATTAACTAAACTACGAGTCTTCATGGATCAGCCCAAACATAAGATATTAAATTGATTAATCTTGGGCTTCCATCTCCATCTTCTCCAATGGGCTTCTTTGACAATTCTTGAGCCCAAACTTTTTCAACCAATCCACTTAGCACTTTCTTGAACTTCTTTGCTCGAGCTCTCGTGATTGGCCCAACAGGAACTTGGATCGGACTACGGGCTGTATCAACTAATCATCATGGTAGAAGTAACCAAGCAATCTCGAGCTGGAATATCTTCAATGGCATCTCTTGAAGCTTTGGCATTACCGCTCAAAAATGCCTTGGCTGGATCTCGTCATTCCCCCCCTGCTCAAAAGAATTCGTCCTCGAATTCCAGCTCCCATTATGGATGAAAAATCTGCATGTAGGAAAAGAATATATGTTAGCATTGTCGAACATAGAAAGAAGATCATACTTACCATGAAGATAAATATAGTAGAAACCGTCGCTGATACGGACGACGTCCTTTTCTCTCTGAAGCTCAATGGGTGGCTTCTTCTTGATATGCAACTCAACAATCATTATTAGTTCAAACCAAGGAATAATCGAACACAATCTAGTATCATACATCAATGTAAGATTAAATCTCCTTGCATAATATGTACGACACTTATGCTTCAATTCAAGACTCCAAAGTATTCGGTTCATACAAAACAATGGTATGTTTAGCCGAAATTCATCAAAACAACCAACAAACCAACGTGTAACATGCATTATAGTAGACATTGAATAGCAATCAATCATGTAATTTCCAGCAAGTATCATTCGGTTTTTAGACCTCAAATAAATGATGGAACGACACAAACCTATTGCATTCAAATACCATGTACACGTCTTACTATTGGTTCGAACAAGTAATGCACTACGACTCTCTAGCATTAACATGCAATTCAAGTCAAATCCAAATATTAAATTAATTCTAGAAAGAAACATGGATTCAACGATACACATCAAATACCTATCAACGCTAGAATAGGATAGACGACACTTACCTTTCTCGATCTCAAGTAGCACGTCTTTTAAGTAAACATGGTCAGGGCTGGATGATTCCTCATCAATTGGCTGATCTTCACAAGGAACATCAACATGCACTAACTCCAGTTTTTCTTCTTCTTTCTTCAATGAATAGCTCGAAACTTCGTCGAAGCTAGGGTTAGGATTTGGTAAACTTGGTTCCTCTTCGAGCTCAACTTCAACCTCCACTTGAGAATTTGAGACTTCATCTATCTGACAATCAGGGTTAGTTCTATCTAGCTCAATTGGCATCTTCTCGAAATCTTTCTCCTCAATCTGCACATCACTAGAAAAGACAAAATCATTAGTAGCACTGTTCTGATGAATCAATAGATTATCCGACTTACCTGAATCAAGTGCTTGATCAATGCATATAGACTGGAACGCAATTGTAGCTCCACTTATCATGTTTGAATTCAACTGGTGACCTCCATCATCGGATAATGTAGGATCCAATTCTGCAACTTCAAGTACTGCCACAACTGCAACAGATGCATTCCTTTCACTGGATTTGGCCCATTCTTTGCATTTATGGCAATGAATATCACGGGCTCGGATTGGAGTCTTAATTGGCGGCTGATTGTAATGGTATAGTCGTGTAGGATTAGCTCGAATAGGAGTGAATGAGCTAGTTTCAGCTCGGCGACTGGGCTGTGGTGCAGACTGTCTGGACTGAGCTTGGAATCGTTGTGGTTCAGATCTAGGTGTAGAAGTTTTAGTTCTAACCCACAGATCCTTTGCTCTTGGCGTCGCATGAGATGAACATCGGCGTCCATATAAATCATCGAGCTGATCGAATTTGACCATTATTTTTGCCATAGTATCCTTCATTGATTGACAACCTTTTTGGATACTTTGATCTAGGACATCAAAGTGGTACTTGGCATCCCAATCTGGCTGGGTGTCTGAAGACAGTGGTGTCTTTCCCGGATCCATTAAACCTGCACAATGAACAAACGTAAAGAAAGAAAAGTAACCTCACAATCCTCACAAATCTCTCGTGTGTGTTCTCTTAGTATTTTTCCACTCGTGTATATTACTCAAGAATTGAAAAATGCAAGTTAGAACAATCTCACCAAATTTTTCGAACTTGAAAGGATCCAAAATTGAACCCCTTCGATCGTAGTCAGTAGCTCGAACTCGATTCTCGGTGAATCACGGGTCAAAAACAACCAATATCTCAAATCACTTCCAAGAACAATATTTCACAATAAATAGACTCAAGAAACACAAAATACAGGCTGCTCAAACAAAAAAATGAAAAAATTCGACAATCAGAAAAAATCGAAAAAAAGTTCGGAGGGCGATTTCGCCTAGAAGATGACTGAATTTGGCCAAAAATGCCTATATATCATAGCAAAGCAGTGAGTCTTGCTCAGAGTGTCGTTCCGCTTCCAGAATGGTATTATGGAGAAAATTCGGAGTTCTAGAGCAAATTCTACGTCAAATCAAAATTCTGCCGTTAACAAGGGATTTAAAGCAGAATAGGATGGATTTCGGTTGGTAACAGGGCTGGAGGGATATTTCGGTTGGTAAGGGAATATGTAGCGAAAAAGAAAAAACCAAAACGAAATCGAGCAAGGAAACAATTTTGAGTTCGACTAGGAAAAGGACTTCCAAAACCAAATCAAACTAGGATTATATCAAACCAATTCTAATACCCCCAACTAGACACAATAACCGAAAGTAATGACTCCAAGAAAGAGAAAACAAGCTTGTTGGGAAAATTAATAGAGTTTTGAAGTGATACCAAAACCCAGCTGACCCCAACCGAGTAGATGTTTGCACAAGCCCAAGTGTTTTTCCAGCTCACCTGTTTGAGCTTATAGAGTTTCTAAGTTCAGGTGGAATCGCTGAAGACAGCAGAAGACCCAGCTGAGTACACAGCAGGGTAAGCCAAGTCGAGTGATCAGCAACGTCATCTAGATTCAAGACAATCAAGTTCATCCATACACAGCTGTAGGAATGACCCAGCTTGTGTGGCAACTCAGCTCTACGTCAAGACCCAGCAGAGTTCAAGACTTAGCTCAGCGTCAATGATCCAGCAGAGTTCAAGACAGCTCAGAGTCACCAGCACAGCAGAGTCGAAGTCAACTTGAGATAAAGTCAGATCTGATCTGGACCATCAGGAACTCGACACCTCAGCACCTAGAAGTCAAACCTAGGATTGCTTTACAAGGAAATCAAGGAAGAAGACAAGTCAATCATGTCAGAAGTTAGGTAGAGATTCAGAACTGCTCTTTCCAACGGCTAGTTCTAATCTCTCCCTATAAATATAAGTCTTCTTGTTGGTCCCAAGACGGATACCTTGGTGTAGAGGGGGGGTGAATACACCAAGGTTTAAAAACTTTTCCAAGTTAAAACTCTTTTCAGAGAAATTGCCGTATGTTCGATCCAGTGGATGGCGACTTGATCGACACAGTGGCCGTGTGTGTGTGGAATGTGGTGGATTTGGAAAGTCCATACATTGCTTCAAATATATTGCAAAGCTCGTTTCACTTTTGATTAGTCGGTTTATGCAGATTGAAATGTATGCTCATGAAGGTTAGTAACATGCATAAAACAAAGCCGATAAATAACGAGCATTTTTAACGTGGTTCGGAGTAACCCCTCCTACGTCCACGACCAGTTCATCGGTAATTCACTACTTGGTTTCCAAGTACCAAGCAACTTCACAACTCTAACCCGAGCCGTGTTCCAACAAGGTTCGCGGGCACCTCAAGCTACACCTTCGGTTACGGGTGCAAGAACCTAACCACTCGAATTACACGCTTCGAGCAAGCGTACCTTTACCTAACCTTTCTGGGTTTGGGTTTGGGTATGGTTTTCCAACTATGAACGAGTTCTTACAATGAAGAACAATGAGTATGATGAACTCGTTCGAAATCTAGGCTTAAGATATTTATTCTGATCTATTCTGCCTATGACGAGTATGTGAACAACTAAGAACACACCTAGTGTTGGGTGTTCTTGAAAGATTCGCTTTGAAGATCGTTGTTCATTTTTCTATTTTCTTCTATTTCTTCGCCGTCGTCAGCCGCCCTCCTCCGCATCTTCTTCAATGGTGGAGGAGAGATATATATAGGTGAAGATTCAAATTAGCCGTTGGAAGAGAGCCGTTTGAATCTTACCTACTCTTGTTGACTTCTGGCCATTACCTACGAAGTAGGTCTGCATCCGCAGAAGCTATTCCTTCTACGATTTGTTGCGTCGAACAAGATCTTCTGACATCGGGATCTTGTCTTGGAGAAGGTCTTCGTCTTCGAGCTGCTAAGCGTCTCTGCTGTATCTTCAGTGTCTTGGACTCTGCTGTGTCTCAACTCTGAGCTGTGTCTTAGACCTGAGCTGTATCATCAACCTGAGCTGTGTCTTCAACCTGAGCTGTGTCGTTAACCTGAGCTGTCTTTGACCTAAGCTGTGTCATTGACACTAAGCTGGGTCTTTTTCACTGAGCTGGGTCTTTGACACTGAGCTGGGTTTCCGTCACTGAGCTGGGTCTTTGACTCTGCTTGGTCCGCTTCTCGCTGATGCCGTTTCTTCGAGTTCTTAAATGCCGTCTACTTAGCCGTGTCTTCGCCGTATTCAAATTGTCTTCAGCGAATCTACCTGTAAACTAAGAAACTCTATAAGCTCAAACAGGTGAGCTGGAAACAACACAAAGTTTGTACATTCATCTACTTGGTTGGGGTCAGCTGGGTTTTGGTATCCAATCAAAACTCTATTAATTTTCCCAACAATTTCCCCATTTTTGATGATGCCAAAACCTTTACAAACTTTTACAGAAAAACACAAAACAAAATTCCTAACTAAACTCTTCCTGGCTGCTCCACATGCCTTGACGAGAGTTTGCACTCTTTCTCCAGTTGTCTTTGCACTCTTTCTCCAGTTGTCTTTCCAGCTCGCCATTTGCCTATTTTAGATTCATTTTCTGTTCAATCCTTTCCCCCTTTTTATTTCCATTTTTCTGCCCTATTCTTTCACTCTTTCCCCTTTTTGGTTCATCAAAAAGATATTAGGAAGGCGGGAGTCGAGGTCGACGGCGGCGTTCGGCAATAATTTCTTCCCGTTTGAGGTAACTCAATTGGCTTGGAGTTAAAACCAATCGATGCATTTTCGTTCTTCCTTTTTCTACGATACCAATTGATGGCTGTATGACTCGGTTTGGATTGAGTCATCTTGTCTTTCTTTCTGTTGAAAGACACCGTTTAGAGGTTTTCAACTCGGTGGATAAACCAATTGGGTTTTATCGGGGTTTAATTCCCCCGACTTGATAAATTCATTTTGAAATCCTTGGGGTTCTGTCGAGTTAGTCAATGTCCGATTCCTTCTTGATGACACACGGTGATCCGTGAGTATTTCGCTCGGATGCTCTTCTTGAAGATCTTCTTTGAAGATCGGGATGAGATCAATTGTTGATACCAATTGATGGTGAATCTCGAATCGAGTTCCCCTCGCCTTGATTCCTCTTCTGGATTCTGCGATCCATGTTTGATCTAGCTTTGTTTGATATCCAGAGGATATTTGATAGTTCAGCTGGATTTCTCTCTTGATTCACCACTTAAATATTCTGCTGGATTGACTTTGCCCTCAGCTGATATCACAGCTGAGTCGATTTCCACTCGGTGGGTTCCCCGAATTTGATAGTATGTGTCTTTCTTTTCTCGCCTACTTCCTACTTCACTCGAGCTTCGGTGATTTTCTCAACAATTACGTTCATCCGTCAACTTGATCTCTCGATCTTGAGAAGGCCGATCACTGTTCCATGATCGGTGAGTTCACCTTGCTATTTTGCGGGGTAGAATCTTCGATTTCTGTTCTTTGCATTTCATTCTCGCTGCATTTAACTCACCGGGAAAACCGTAATCACAACAATTCATGGACAACGGATTATGCTAAAGTCCAACATAAGAGACATTTGATATTATTATTAATTGTCTCAAATGAGCTAAATCCTTTGACGTATCCTTTCGAGATATCACCAAAGGTTACATGGGACCAGTACGCTTGACATATTCTTTGAAGAGCTTTGAGGTGAGTCATGAGCTTTGATCACCAGCTGTCTTTCTTTCACAGTACGCTTGATGACTCCTCAAAACGCGCATGTCCCTCTTTGACCTGTTATCACTCCTTCGACACCCAGTTGTGATTGGGTCCGACTTTGTTGTTGAGGGTTCCATTGATAACCCAGATTTGTCCTTATCTTTTGTGAGTGATACTTCAGATTGGTCCTTGAAATGGTCCTTTCTTCTTTGGACCTTGTTGACTCCATTTTGATGAGGTCCAATTCATAGCTGGAGTTTGTCAGCTTGATATCTAGCTTGATATCCCGTCTGCTGGAATCTTGTTGTGAAGCTCGGTTGATTTTCAGCTTTATAACCCGAGATCATACCAGTCTTTTTAGTTGACCTTGATGTCAGGTCTTGGATGACATTCTCGTCTTTGATTTTGATTCCGGCCAATTGGATTTATCTCGTCGCTTTTAGCTTTGTGTCAGCAGAGCCATTGCTTTTCTTGGGCTTTAGATTGCTGAGCAACTTGTATTCTTTGGCAGGGCAGAGCTTTGAAAGCTGGCTTGATGATGTTCGATCTTTTTGGAACATCCTTGGCATTGATTCCAGCTGTGTTTGAATTGGCTGGAGCCAGTCTGTTCTGATTCAACTCTGGCCATCTTCAGTTTCTTGAACATTCTTCTGCTTGAGCTCATTCCTTAGCTCCAAATTCTCAGCTGGCTAGATTTCAAGGATTTCTAGTAATCTCTTGAAGTCGTTGAGCACTTCTTCGATGAGGTCTCTTTAGCATGCGTAAGCCGTGCCATGTCCACTTTGGACATTCTACTTGATTTTGCTCTCTTTCCAGTGTGTAGAGTTCCTCCTTGATTTGATAGTAGGTGGCTTTTTCTTCACCGCATCCTACTTCCTTTGATGAGGTCTCCGTTTGTATACAGTAGGCAATCAAATCCGGCTGATTCATCTGTCGCTTCTCGATTATTTTCTTGAGACCAATGTACTCGTAGCGGTGACTTGTTGAGTTTTTTTGTATCCAAATGTCTTTATTTCTGAACTGGTCCTGGCCAAATTAGTCGGGTTTCTTTATTTTCTTCGTCGGTTGATTCGGTAAAATGTTCCGTACATCTTAATCAAGGTGATCATCCTCATTCGAGTCGGAGAAGTCAGAGATTTGATCATCATCCATTTCGCTCGTTTCGAACCCTTTATCCTTTCTTCGGGATGATGACTCATCCGGGTTTCTCTTTGGGTAAAGTTGCTTGTCGTGATGAACCTTCACGATATTCTTGTACCTTCTCCTTGCTTTGTTCCAGTGATTAATGCTCAGTACAAGCATGGCAACTTCTTCGTTCAATTCTTCTTTGCTCATATTTCTATGCTCCTTCTTGTTGGTCCTTCCAAGCCGAGGCCGATTGAGCTTCTTTCCTTGGCTTGATCCTTAGCTCGCTTGATTCATTCGACCGGATTGAATCTGCAGTGATCCCTGGATCAAATTCGTTGGCTTTCAAGGCGCAAGAACTTTCAAGTTCTTATCTCGAACTGTATATTTTCCAGTTCGGATCGTCTCGATCTCGATGACGAGGTTGTAGAATCTAAGCTCCATTTGCTCGATGGACTCGTAGGGGAGTTGCTTGAAGTTGTCAAACCTCTGGCATGCAACTGAGAATTTGTTCTCTTGAATTTCCTCTGAGCCTTCACACAGCTTGGCTGAGTGTCCCGCATCCCCAGTCTGTCTCGCGAGTTGATGATCTTCTTGAGATAGCGTCCGTCACCGTTGAGGAGATGACGTTGCGGCGTAGGCGTCAATCCGGCCTTGTCTTCTTTCTTGGAGTACTCCCTTTTGGGCTTTACAACTTGCCGGAGTACCGGTTCCGCTCAGTAAGGTTTGCTTGTCTTTTTCGATTTCATGATGATGATGGGTCCGTCGGTTGATAACCTCCACATCATATTGTGATGCGCACTCGAGCTTTTGAGTCGGAACTTCGATCGATAATCATCGATGAGAATGTCGAAAGATTCTGCACGGGGAAGATTCCATGACAGATTATGCAATATAATGATTTTTAAAAAAAAATTGAAACTTTGAAGGATACGTTCGAGTGACCATTATCGGCAATGAAATGCGGCTTGACGAATACGGTGATCTTTGAACCACTGCTTTGATACCAATTGTTGGTCCCAAGACGGATACCTTGGTGTAGAGGGGGGGTGAATACACCAAGGTTTAAAAACTTTTCCAAGTTAAAACTCTTTTCAGAGAGATGACTGTGTTCGATCCAGCTGGATGGCAGCTTGATCGACACATGGGTTGTGCATGTGTGTGTGTGCGGAATGTGGTGGATTTGGAAAGTCCGTACGTTGCTTCAAATATATTGCAAAGCTCGTTTCACTTTTCGCTAGTCGGTTTATGCGGATTGAAATGTATGCTCGCTGAAGGTTAGTAACATGCATAAAACAAAGCGATAAATAACGAGCATTTTTAACGTGGTTCGGAGTAACCCCTCCTACGTCCACGACTCGCATTCAATCGGTAATTCACTACCACTTGGTTTCCAAGTACCAAGCAACTTCACAACTCTAACCCCGAGCTGTGTTCCAACAAGCCATGCGGCACGCCACACCCCCGCCATCGGTTTGGTGACCAAGAACCTAACCACTCGAATTACACGCTTCGAGCAAGCGTACCTTTACCTAACCTTTCTGGGTTTGGGTTTGGGTATGGTTTTCCAACTATGAACGAGTTCTTACAATGAAGAACAATGAGTATGATGAACTCGTTGAAATCTAGGCTTAAGATATTTATTCTGATCTATTGCACTTCTGTTGAGTATGTGAACAACTAAGAACACAATGGTAGTCGGGTGTTCTTGAAAGATTTGGCTTTGAAGATCGTTGTTCATTTTTCTATTTTCTTCTATTTCTTCGCCGTTCACTTGCCGGCCTCCTCGCCGCATCTTCTTCAATGGTGAGAGAGATATATATATAGGTGAAGATTCAAATTAGCCGTTGGAAGAGCCGTTTGAATCTTACCTACTCTTGTTGACTTCTGGCCATTACCTACGAAGTAGGTCTGCATCCGCAGAAGCTATTCCTTCTCTTATTTGACTGCGTCAGACAAGATCTTCTGACATCGGGATCTTGTCTTGGAGAAGGTCTTCGTCTTCGAGCTGCTGGCGTTCGTCGTATCTTCGGCGTCTTGGACTCTCGCCGTGTCTCTCAACTCGAGCCGTGTCTTAGACTCCGAGCCGTATCATCAACCCGAGCCGTGTCTTCAACCTGAGCCGTGTCGTTAACTTTGCCGTTCTTAGACTGAAGCCGTGTCATTGACACTAAGCTGGGTCTTTTTCACTGAGCTGGGTCTTTGACACTGAGCTGGGTTTCCGTCACTAAGCTGGGTCTTGATACTGCTGGGTCTTTGACTCTGCTTGGTCTGCTCTCCGCTTGATGCACTCTGCCGAGTTCTTTAAGTGTGCTTCGTATGTCTTCTAACGTCTTCAGCGAATCTACCTGTAAACTAAGAAACTCTATAAGCTCAAACAGGTGAGCTGGAAACAACACAAAGTTTGTACATTCATCTACTTGGTTGGGGTCAGCTGGGTTTTGGTATCCAATCAAAACTCTATTAATTTTCCCAACACTTCTTCATCATCAGAAAGAGAGGAGTGACGAGAGAGAAAATACATAACAAGAGATCAACATACTTCATAAAAAAAAGTCTAATCAAAGATCAAGAGATCTCTCAGAAAAGTTTCAAAGATCCAGCAGCCTTCACTCTTATGAGTTCTTATTCATTCTCAGGCTGCTGAAGCTCTCTCCCACTAGTATCTAGGCATATAATCCTTCCCATCTTAAGCCTAGTTTGAACGGGTTCATCATACTAAAAGTTCTTCATTGTAAGAACTCGTTCATAGTTGGAAACCCCAAAACCAAACCCTCAAACCCTGAAAAAGGTTAGGTTAAGGTTAAGGTTCTGTAGTACCCGTAAACTACAGGTTAGGTTCTTCAGTACCCGTAAACTGAATGTAGGCTTCAGCTGTGCCCGTAAACAGTCTGGTTACGTTTCGATATAGTACGCGTAAACTTGTATCCAGCTTGAGGAACTAAGCTGCAATGCTTGCTGACTGCGCGAAAAGTCAGTGGTATCCTTAGTGGATTACCAGAGATTTCTGGTCGTGGACGTAGGAGTAGTTTCTCCGAACCACGTTAAGTTGCTTTGTTCTTTCCTGTTTATTTATGCATCCAGCTAACCCCTCATAAGCATTATTTCAAGCTGCATAAACTGACTAACTGAAAAGAGAAACAAAGCTTTGCAATATATTTGAAGCAACAGACGGACTTTCCAAAAACCCACCACATTCCGCACACAGCCAGCTGTGTTGATCAAGCTGCATTCCAGCTGGATCGAACACAGCCAGCTCACTCAAAAGAGTTTTAATTGGAAAAGTTTTTAACCTTGGTGTATTCACCCCCCCTCTACACCAAGGTATCCGTCTTGGGACCATCAAAGCTGCAATTCGACGACCCCAATCTCTAATCGACGAAGGACGACAAATGCTACACACACACGGTAAGCAAACAACGACTCTAGTCTACCCAACACAATTGCTCACACAATTTTTGACCAAGAACCAATCAAAATAAATCAACAAGGATAAACCACGAAAAATTTCAAGATTACTTTAAAAAGTAATCGGTGATCCAAACTAGGGCTCGATCTCTTTTTTTTCTCTTTTTTTCGTTTTTTTTTCTTTTTATTTTTTTTATATAATCTGATCGATCCTTTTTGCCCCTAGTATATCACACCACAATTTGGATTGAACCACGACCAACAAGCTGACGTGGCTCTGATACCAAATTTATGATACGGCCAATCAATATGCGGAAGCAAGGATGCGAACACACGTCAACAGCAAGGATGATTCAACCCAAAATACGAATTGAACCAAAAGAGATTATAAACCTAATGGACTGATCTCAAACAAGAATTGAACAAGAAACAGACCAAAACACGAAACAATGCCAAAACAACGATTAAAACCCTAACAGAAGACTCGACTGGAAACTATAGCAAATCAACTCAGATTGAGCTAAAATTTTAACAAAAATTATAAATTGAACATAGAAATAACATATCCAAAATTCAGAAAAAACGCACGAGTAGAACTCAAAAACGCTCGGTGCTCAATTTCGGTCAGATTTAAGATTTTAGCAATGCAATGGATTCGAATTTGATGAAATCTGGACTTGGGCGAAGGAAGGAATGATTATGGTCGAATTATGAGGGTGATAAGAAGGCGTGGATGGCTGGGCGAAAAACACAGAACAAAGAAACGAACAGATTGGAGATTTACCTCAATACGGACCCCAAATCGACGAACGATTGAAACACGTATCATGGAAGCAATTCTCCGGCGGCGTAGTTAACCCGAGACCCACACAAGATCACAAACGAACAATAGATTTCAGATTCAAAGGTGCCAATTCGAATCCTACCAAGAACTAGGGTTTGTGTACTTGAAGAACACGTGAGACAAAGTCGAAAAATAACTTTTTGATTCAAAACTCGTCTCTTTTTCGTCCAAAACAAAACCCTCTATATATAGAGGTGAATACCTAATTCAAATAGGAAACTAAACATGGAAAATAACTCCTAATCTAATAAGGAAACAAATCCTTAGTCAAAACAAAGGATAAAAGTCAAAACTAACTCAACTAAGGCCTAATTTCGGTCACCCTAAATAAACCCACTAAAATATCAAATAAAATAACAAAAATGACTAATTAATTAAACTATGAGTCTTCATGGATCAGCCCAAACATAAGATATTAAATTGATTAATCTTGGGCTTCCATCTCCATCTTCTCCAATGGGCTTCTTTGACAATTCTTGAGCCCAAACTTTTTCAACCAATCCACTTAGCACTTTCTTGAACTTCTTTGCTCGAGCTCTCGTGATTGGCCCAACAGGAACTTGGATCGGACTACGGGCTGTATCAACTAATCATCATGGTAGAAGTAACCAAGCAATCTCGAGCTGGAATATCTTCAATGGCATCTCTTGAAGCTTTGGCATTACCGCTCGAAAATGCCTTGGCTGGATCTCGCCAGATCTATTACTAATGAGAATGTGAGTAGTTCTGTTGCTAATGAGAAAATGGGTGAGACAACTGCATCCCATAAGAAAGATGGTGAAGATGTTTTTGTTGATTTTGATTTTGGCATTGACTGTAATGACTTTGAAGTGCAGGGTTTAGATGTGAATGAGAGTGTAGAACAACATAATTTAAATGTGAATGATGGTGAAAAACAGAAGGATGAGGGTGAAAAACAGAAGGATTTTGACTTGAATGAGGGTGATGGTGACTTGAGTGAGGGTGAGTGGAGTGATGAATTCAGTGAGGACTCAGATTATAAACCTTGTGCTGGTGAATCATCTAATGATGAATTAGATGATACTGAATTAGCATATGATGATGAAGAATACATAGAATCTAGGGAGAAGGTCAGGACTGGAGAGAATGTGTTTGATTTAATTGATTTAGTTGGACAACATGGACTGGGGTATAAGCAAGGGCAATTTCCTGAAAATGTGGCATCTGATTATGAATCCTCTGATGGTGATGTGTGTTCAGATTCAACAGATGAGAAGTTAGATGGTAGAAGAAGTAAGAAGTTATGTCAGTCTATGATCCAAGGTCTGATCCTAAAACACTTGAGCTTAAGCTTGGTATGAGATTTGAAGATGGATACCAGTGTAGGCAAGTTTTGAGAGACAATGCCATAGCACATGGCATGTATATCAAATTTAATAAAGTGGGTAAGCATAAGTGTGAGGCAAAATGCAGACCACCATGTCAGTGGAGAGTGTATGCTTCTCTTGTGTAAAATAAAGACAAATTTGTGATCAAGACATATAATCCTAAGCACACCTGTACAAGGAAAAATAATAACAAGCTTGTAAGTTCAAACTGGAATGCTAATAAGTATTTGAATGTGTTCAGAGTGAACCCTAATATGCCTATTAAATACTTAGCAGAGGACATTAGGAGGAGATTCAAAACTCTTGTTCCTAAGGACAGATTGTATAAGACAAAATCCCTTGCTCAGGGTATGATTAGAGGATCAGTTGAGGAGCATTATGGCTTACTTAGGAGATATGTGGCTGAATTAATTAGGGTTGATAGAGCAGGAAAATACCAGTTACTTTTGGGTGATGGGGTTGTTTTCAAGGGACTCTACATAGGACATAGTGCACTCAGAAATGGCTTCAAAAAGAGCTGCAGACCAGTGACAGGGCTTGATGGTTGCTTCCTTAAGACCTATCTAGGTGGAATATTGTTGTGTGTTGTTGCTAAAGATAGGAACAACCAAATGTTCCCTATCTCTTGGGCTGTGGTGGAGGTTGAAAATGAAGAATGTTGGACTTGGTTCTTGGGTTGTCTCCTTGATGATTTGACTATCTCAAATGGAAATGGTTGGACATTTATAAGTGACCAATAAAAGGTAATTATTTAATCTCTAAAATAAATTGCATGACTGTTATATATTGAGTAACTTATAACATATTTTTCTTTTTTGTCTTATTAGGGACTAATGAATGCTGTGAGCAAATTAGCACCACTGGCTGAACACAGAAACTGTGCTAGGCATGTGTACATGAATTGGAAGAAGTATTATAAGGGAACAAGCCTGAAGAACATTTTCTGGAGGACTGTGAGAAGCACCTAAATACAATAGTACAAACACCATCTGGAAGAGATGAAAGAAGAAAATCAAGCTGCCTATGAAGACTTTGTTGCAAGAGAAGTGAAAAAATTCTGTAAGGCTTTTATTTCTTTGCATCCATGTAGTGATATGATAGATAACAACATAGTTGAAACATTCAATGGTTACATCCTACATGCAAGGGGGATGCATATCATTCACATGTGTGAGGATATTAGGAAATCCTTGATGGTTAGGCAGGTTGAAAAGCTTAAGAAGATGGTTATGGTGCATGATAGAATCTGCCCAGCTATTACAAAGAAATTAGAAAAGTTGAGGGAGAAAAGTGTGCAGGCTTATGTATACCCCAACTTAAACAAGAAGTATGAAGTGCACTACAATGGTGAGAAGTTTGTTGTGGACATGAACATGCGTTCATGTACTTGTAGGAGGTGGGACTTGACTGAAATCCTTGTGTGCATGCTTGTTCTGCTATACACTTTCAGTGTGAAGAACCAGCAGCATATGTACACTCATATTACACTGTAGAAAGGTATTTACAAGCATACAAGTTTGCTTTAGAGCCTTTATTTGGTGAGAACATGTGGCCTGAGGTTGAGGGATACAAGGTTCAACCTCCAACAATTAGAAAAATACCGGGCGGACCAAAGAAGGCCAGGAGAAGGGATCCTGAGGAAGACCCTAAGAATCCAAATAAGCTCAAGAGATTCGGGCTTGTCATGACATGCAAAAACTGCTATAATAAAGGGCACAATAGAAAGACTTGCACAAATGCAAAGGTTCCAGCTCTAGCAAAGATATTTACTTTCATTTCTTCTAATTTCACTCATGTATCATTTCACTCATATATGTTTCATCAATCAGGGAAAGAGAGGTCGACCAAGAAAATTCTCAACTGAATCACCAAGGCCACAAATGATGAAGGGGCGTGCAACCTCTAAATCTCAGAAGACTTTAGGGGCAAGTATTTCTATTTCAAATGAGTTTTTCAATTAAGTGTTCTGTTTATCTTTTCAGTTTCTGGAAACTGTGGTTCTAATGCAAGAAATATTCACTTATGTTATAGATGCCAAAGCAAAGAAGACCGAGACACCAAACAACCTCCTCAACTTATACAAACACCAATGTTAGTGGAGCAAAAGAAGGTCCTTCTACGCAAGAGAGTAGGAATCCAGCAGCTGAGAATTAGAGCTTGGAGTTGGCATTAGGCATATTTTTGTGCACAAGTTCACATGTTCGAACTTGTTACTTTTGTAACTTAAGTACACTTGAATGATGATAACTTTGTTGTGACTTAAGAACACTTGACTGCCATCCATTTTGTATGCTCAATATTTAGTTTTAAATTGTTACTTATCAATGAAATGATGGTGCTGCTTTTGGGATTATATTGTGCACCCTCTCAAAAATTTATATTTTCAATCCAAAGCACAACCAAATATATTCAAAATAGATACTTACATCACACGAAATAACAAGGACACATGATCAGGCCCTTAAACATCCTAAATAACAAGAAATAAATCCTTAAACTTCAAATTTCAAAATTAAAATTCATATCAAACTACATCACCCTAAACCCTAAATAACAACAAATTAAACATCAGGAAATCATCCTTAATGCATTAAAATGACTAATACTACAACATCAAATGCAACACCCAGTCCCCTTCATCCATCCCATAGTTTTCATATTTTTGGCCAATTTCTTCAAGTTTTGAACATCTGCAACAACTTCAACAGCTTCGAACTGTGCATTTAACTCTTCATTCTCTTCAATACCAGAAATATTGTCGTTTCTCCTATCTTTAACCGTTGAGTTCATGAGTCGCTCTACTGCCAGATCCCTCTCAAACTTAATCTTTTGGAAACAACGTTTATAGTACATCGTTAGCTTCGGGTCAAGCCAATCCCAGTAGCCACAATCACCTAACTACATTCGAAATAAAAACATCACGCTCCAATCGATTGAGTAGAGCGTTAAATTCAAATATAAAGTTGAATTTCACTTACCCGGCCTCTGTGACGACAATAAAAATAGCGCCTCTCTGGGTTCTCCAAACTATTTGAAGTCTTTATGACTGCACGATCTCCACATTTGCAAAGCCTTTGGTATTCGGGTTTGGACGTATTCATTGAGCCCGTTCGTGAAGACGAAGAAGCCATCAACGATTAACACAAAATACGAGAAAGAGAGGAAAAATCTACAGAGGGGATGAAGTGGGAAAGAGGGAGAGAAAAAGGGGAAATCTACAAAAATGCAAAATTGATATGCACTAGGACGTAGATAAGTGTTTCTTAGAGAGGAAACGACGACATTTTTCATTAATTAAAACTACGTCGTTTGCTCGGTCTCGCCGATTTTCCATATAAGCATTTTTGGCCTCCACATCAACTTCAATTTGGGGGAAATTATTCGCCGAGATAAAATTGAGAAAAATTGAAAGGTGAGGAATTTAAAAAAAAAAAATAAAAGGTCGGGAAATAAACCAGAATTTGGTAAAAAGTGGGGAATTTTTATGCAATTTGGGTTCTAAATGAACATTTGTTTAATGATTTGATTAATAATACTCTCTGAGTCCCCCAAAAGTGTGGTGCATATATGATTTATTGTGAGGCATAAAATATTAGTTGAACAACGCTAACCTGGGACGGAAGGAGTATCTTTTTGTGTACTTATTAGGGCTGTCAAATTTTCAGGCCGGATCGGGCCGACCCGAAAATTCACTGGGCCGGAAAATATGGAGCTCAACCTGTAACAGCCCAAATCTATTTATTATTTTATTTACAGTTATTAAATTATGAAATTTATTTAAAGTGCAACACGTGAAATTTATGAAGTTAAATTGAAGAGTATCGTATTGTTAGTCGAAAGTCATAGTTAAAAGGATAATGTTGAAATTAAATTTTGGGCCTTAGAATTTAATTTCTAAATTTTTATCTTGAAAAGTGTTGGACTAAAAGATACATTATTTGGATCCAATTCAAAATTTTGGGACTTCATGATATTATGGGTCATATTTTAGTGAGTTAGTTAATATTAACTTGTGCGTTTAAATTCCAATTCAGGATTTGGGCCTAATTCTATTTATAATTAATGAATTGAGTCTTAAATTAAGAATGAAATACATATTTTTCTTTTATCTTTAAAGACGGTGACATCAGTGAAACTTATCCACAAATTTTACCACACATTTCTTATGGTTCAGTGAACCTAAACGTCACCTCCTTGTTTCACTTTCATTGTTCTACGCTTCACCCCATCTTTTATCTCCACATTTAATCTCTTGTATCACTTTCTTAACCTAACAATCTTGATGGAGTATTTCTTATTCTAACATTTCTGATAATTCATTTCTACTGCACAATATACCTCTTCGTAGTTCACTCTCCCAAATATTTTCAAATTCACCATAATCTTTTGAGTTCTCAAGCTTTCAATTACAAATTTCAGCATCAAATCTCCTTCAATAATCCAAAGGTAAATTCTCAATCCAAACTTTTGAGAAGCCCATTTATTTATCTAATATCATACTCTATTTTTATTTAAACCTTCACAGAGACCAAAGCTGAAAACCAGATATCTCACAAGTTTCATCTATATGAATAAATTACAGATTATGATTTTTTTGCAACAAAACTGAAATTTCAGTAACATATTTTCATTTAATTTAAATTCTGGATTCTTAGTACTAATAATATACTTGCATACAAAATCATAATCTACAAGCATGATTTGTGTTCTTTCAATAAATAGAAGAAAAACATTTAATTGCTCTCTGAGTTGGACCGGATGAGTTGAGCGAGTTAGCTGAGCTTGTAATTGAATCTGGGTTGAGATATCGGTGGAATAGGTGGTGACGACGGCGGCCTCCGGGTTGCTGGCCGTTCGTCCGGTGAGGAAGAGGGTGATGGAAAACGGTGAGCTTTCGCCGGAAATTAGAGAATGAAAGATATAAATAATTTTTTTTGGAGTTTGAATTGGGGATCTTTTGTTTTCTTTGTTGCAGACGAGCTTTGAGGGTGAAAGAAAGAGAAATGAGAGAGAGAGAAGTTGAGAGCGTGAGTTTGAGAGAGAGAGAGAGAGAAGAATTGTCATTGTGTCTTTATTTGATTAATTTAGGATGATGGGCTTTGGGCTTTTAAAATTATTTAAGTAATGGGTTAAGAGATGATTTTATTTCAAGTCATGATTTGAGCCCAAATTCTTGTCTTTTAATTTAATTGAAGTATAATTATAGTTTTAGTAGGATTTCTCAGTAATGTTTTGCAAAGTTTTATTTTTAGAATATACAAAAGAGATTCTATTCTTTAAGGTTTGGAAATAGCCCGAAAAAAATTCAAGAAGTCAATTTTAAGGCTAAGCATTTTTTTTTAATAAATTAGAATGGTCCTAAACATTTTATAAAATGCTTCACTAAGTCTTAGTAAGTTATTTTAAGATTTATTTAGGCTCTTATAAATTATTATTATATTTATGTGACTAGGTGCGGCGCGACTAAGACATAGAGTTCATTTTGATTGCTCGACTTCATTTCAAGTTCAAGGTTTAAGGTGTGGTGATTCATTTCAGTTATGTTGTTGATTTATTATTGTCCATTTTAATATTGTGTGTTGACCATATAAATTATCAGTGCGGATTCCATTTTATTAATTTGGACATTATTGTTCACTTTAATATCATGTGTTGACCGTATCATTTATTATCGCTAGGGGCCATTGAATGGGTCCGGGACAAAAGTCTCATGCGCTATCACGTTACGTTAGGTTCATGTTGAGAAATATCATGTCAGTATGGATTCCATAATATTGAGTTGGACAACAACGTTGCATACTTCCCACACTGAGTATACTTGTATGCTCACTCCACATAAACAGTTTTTCAGGTACTCGATGTCGGAGGCGCGTGGAAGGTCGAATGATACGTCAAATTATATCTAAACTTTATATTTCTGCATAAGTACTTTTTGAAAGGCTAAATACTCTAAATTTTTCTAATTTATGTTGACTTGTTTGTAAAATAACTTATTATCAGTGATGGTCCCAAGACGGATACCTTGGTGTAGAGGGGGGGTGAATACACCAAGGTTTAAAAACTTTTCCAATTAAAACTCTTTTGAGTGAAATTTGGTTTGTTCGATCCAAATTTAAGGCGTTAGCTTGATCGACACGAAGGCTGTATGAATGTGGTGGGTTTTTGGAAAGTCCGTCTGTTGCTTTAAATATATATCAGAAAGCCGTGTTTTCTTTCAGCTTAGTCGGTTTATGCGAAATTGAAATAATGCTTATGAAGGGTTAGTTTGGATGCATAAATAAACATGAAAGAACACGAAACCGATTAACGTGGTTCGGAGAAACTACTCCTACGTCCATCGACCGAAACCTCTCGGTAATCCACTAAGGATACCACCGACTTTTCACAAGGCACGTTGCCGGCATTGGTTCCTCAAGCCGGATACAAGTTTACGCGTCGTATCAAAACGTAACCAGATCGTTTACGGCATACCCTCGAAGCCTATCCCGTAGCTCGCGGGTACTACGGAGACCAACACTCGAATTACGCTTCGAGCAAGCGTACCTTTACCCTAACCTTTTTCCGGGTTTGGGTTTGGGGTTTTCCAACTATGAACGAGTTCTTACAATGAAGAACTTTGAGTATGATTTGAACCTCGTTCAAACTAGGCTTAAAATGGGAAGGATTATATGCCTAGATACTAGTGGGAGAGAGCTTCGGCGTACTCGAGAATAAATACTAACTCATAAGAATGGCCGCTATCTTTGAAGCTTTTAGATCTCTTGATCTTTGGTTAGACTTCCTTCAATGAAGTATGTTGATCTCTCTTGAATCTATTCTCTCGTCTCTCCTCACTTTCGATGATGAAGAAGACTTCTATATATAGGGAGAGATTAGAACTAGCCGTTGAAAGAGTCAAGCCTTCGAATCTCTACCTAACTTCCGAGATTGACTTGTCTTCTTCCTTGATTTCCTCGTAAAGCAATCCTAGGTTTGACTTCTGCGAGGTGTCGAGTTCCCGATGGTCCGCATCGGATTCGACTTTATCTAAAGTTCACTTCGACTCGCCGCGTTGGCGACTCGAGCCGTTGAACTCGCCGGATCATTGACGCCGAGCCGAGTCTTGAACTCGGCCGGGTCTTGACGCCGAATGGCCGAGTTGTCACACGAAATGCCGGGTCTTTCCTACAAATGTGTCTGGAAGAACTTTATCGTCTTAGATCTTGGATAACGTTGCTTAACACTTCGACTTGGCTTACACATATTTGTGTACTCGGTATCTTCATTGTCTTCGGCGACCAGTAAACATAGAAAATCTATAAGCTCGAACGGGTGGTGGAAAACACTTGGCTGTGCAAACATCTACTCGGTTGGGGCCATTTTGGTATCACTTCAAAACTCTATTAATTTTCCCAACAATTTCCCCTTTTTTGATGATGCCAAAACCCCAAGTTGGAAAAACAAAATTGCTTAATAACGGGAAACGGGATTCAACGAATTAATCATTCACAGTTCATGTAAATATATTCGAGCTCGACAAAGAGAGATTTGCTTCGTGTTGATTTTGATAAAATGAACTTTTCATTAATAGGAAGAATTTGTACAATTGTCTAAATACAAAAGTTTAAAATAAAAATTCCTACGGTTAAAGTCTTGACTGATCATTTCCTTAGTTCATCAATTTGATGGTCGATTTTTAGACCCATATCTATTGAAGATGAACTCTTCCAGCTTCCTTCAAATTCGGCTTGATTCTTCGACTTTGAAATTCCTCTTTCACCACCTAAGATTAATTTCTTTGATGATTTGGGCCTTGTCGGGAAGGTTTGTTCCTAGAAATGGAGGCTTTAATGTTTGACTTTGGAAGCCTTCACTGGATGTTATTGCTCTTGGCATAGAGGGCGATTGACCTTGCCATCATTGGATCCGTCTCACGAAGCTCGAGGAAATAGTCCCGAAAGCAGCCTTCCGGATCCATGCCTTTGAATCGATTTAAGTAGTAGAATTCTTTGATGAATTCGATTCGCATCTTTCCCGGTTTTCATTGATATCGTCCGGTTCTTCTTATCACCGAGGCTTGGATTTGTTTCTTCGTTCGCTTCGTAGCTCTGCCTTTTCTTCTTCTGCTTTTTCTCAGCAGGCTTGAGAGCTTCAGCTTTCTTCTTAACAATCTTATCCACTCTTGCATTTCTTTTCTTTGCTCATTGTGGAAGTATACACGGATAGTCTTGGTATTCTTCAGTCGTGTCCACATGCTTTGGCAAGAGCGACCATTTTCTCTCTCCATGTTCTTTGGCAGCTTTGGTGGAGCAATGTCTCGTCTCTTCTTCATCCAAATTTTTGCAAAATCGTCGATTTCTCTCTGTATTTGCCGCAGTGTTCCCCCTTAGCCGTGCCTTTCCTCTCACTTGTTTTTTCCAGCTTCATTCGATCTTCCCTTTTTGGCATTATCAACAAGCTTGAGGTAGAGAGAGGTTGGCAACGATTCGCCGAGCTTGGAGAGAATACCTTCAACATCGGCCGATCTTGATCGAGTTGTCACCGTGACGAGATTCGACTGGCAAGAGTCTTTGCTACTGAATCGAGCATCCGCATCTTTATATAAGTTGAAGAGTTGGCGGATGTCGAATTTTGTTGGAGAGAGTGGTCTTTTTGAGAGCTTCCACTAGCTTGAAATATTTGCAATGTCGTCAACCAAATTGAGCTTGAAGGTTTAAGATGATCTCGGGGACTCTCTTCTCTAGAAGAATCGATCGATCAACTTGTTGAGAAACAAGAGATTGCTCGAGATCTCTCGCCGGTGCTTTCACTGCCGCATTGAGAGCGAATGCATTGAACGTCGTCACGGATGGGCTCCATTGCTCTGGACTTGAGACTCTATAGCCGTGATGCGCGAAGGGTATCCACATTTGATTCGAGTCTATCCCGAAAAGGATTTCCTCGACTTGTTTTGCAATTTCGTCCTTCATTGCATCGTAGAGCTCAACATGATCCGTCCTGGGTTCCCGGATTCGGCTTGCCGCAGGTTTTACCGCTCGATCTCGACCGGTGAGCGAGTGTCATCGGCAATCGGACTCGTGAGCAGCCTTCGGTTGCTCAATCCGGTTGCGGCGTGCTCGTCTTCAATCATCATCGCTCACTCGTGTTGTGTTGGCATACGGCTTCATTGGCACACTCACTCGAGACTTCCTTGGAAATGCCGGCCGTAACGTGTCTCCCACCCCGCAATTCGTAGAAGCTTGTCACCGATTCCCGCACTTCGGTACCGGGTGCGCGTTGGGATACCGCCGAGACACTTCAATTATTCCTCCGACGAGATCATCTTGATGTAAATATGCATCCTCCCGGACTTCCAAAGCCAAAAGTGCGCTTTGGGCGCGTCATACCGTCTTCGCTCAAAGGAGAGTCTCTATCACTGTTCATTCGGTACCAAGTTGCCATCTTGGTAGCCGGATAGAACTTGAGGTCTCCAACTTTGACAAGGCAATGGGCGCGCCGACTGGATACCGAGCGAGCACTCTTGACCCCGTATGCGCAAGTCCTCGTACACGTGCTTCCATAAAGGCCGAGCCGGTAAGTTGAGAGGCGAGAGCAGTAGTAGAATCACTCTCCTCCGATCTGTGGAGATTCGAGCGGTTAGGTTCAAAAGGGTTCACAATTGGGTCACGTGAAGAAGTATCGGCCAGTTGTGTGGGAGATCGAGCTCAGGAGATGGGCCGTTTTGGAATGGGATAAGTAGAGGGTTCAAGATGGGTGTCACCCGTGGAGGAGGCTTCGGCCGGTTGAATATCTTCCACTTTCTCTTGCGGGAGATGGCTCTTTCGTTGGAGAGTGGGTGGAGGGAAGGCCGTTTCTGAGGAGAGGGCGTGAGGAGGTGATGGGCGTGAGCTGGATTATCCAACTCGTCCTTCCGAGCTGGATGACAATCCGTCATTCAATCCCATCTCGGCCGGGATGTTTGATCCGTATTGATCGAAGGCCGACACCTTTGGGCGTAAGGGAGAGAATCACCATTGCTTGACCTGGGAATGACAATGTTTTCTTTTCTCACTGACCTCCACTCACTGGGTTTAGTGGCCGCCTACCTTCCTTTTCTTTGTTTCTTCTCACTGAACTTCGCCCGTTCCTTCCAAATGTTTTCGCCTTTACTCACAAGTCGCCGTTCTTCCGAAGATCATTGATTTGATTTATTCTTTGGAAAAGAATCTTCGTTTCGAAACGGTTCGAATCGACCACGTTTTCGTGTGCCCTTTCACCGCTTTTGCTCTATTAAGAAAGAAATTTTGGAGCGAGATACAAGCTCTGAATGAACGTCGTCCCGGTGGAGTTGAACTTTATCTTCTCGACTCCTCGACTATTGAGTAGAAATCAAAACCGACGTTTGCGCCTTTGATCATGGCAATCATCTATTGAGTTTTGGAATGCGCGTTCTCTCCCGAGATCCCGCCTATCCCAAGAATACACTTTTGCGCGATGTCCAAGAAGAATTTCAGATTGCTTTCGAGGCTTGACATGCTTCGCTCAGACGCGGCTCGGGGAGATAAAGCATCTCTCCGCCGAGGAATTCATCTACTTCTTCCCGACCGTAATCATCCGGGATTTGAATCCTCCTTCTCTCAAGGTTGAACACCTTTCGTAGCATCTTGTTGAGTTTGATGGTGACGGTAGCTGTATCAAACTTTCCGTCTTCGCCTTTGACACTCATGTCAAATGATGATGAGTAGAAGCCATCTTCGTCAATAATGTTGAGGTAGAACAAGGCGGCATCTCTCTTCAGCATGAAAGGTATGGAGGTTGCCACAGCAGAGACCGAGTCCGCAACTATATCCACCATCTCTTTTAACTCGTAAACATGGAGATGGAGCAGATGGACATACTCTCAAATGACTTTGTCATTAGGGCTTCAAACCGGTTCATCCCCAGCTTGATTTCTTTGGAGCCATTTCTGCAATCTGTTGATTTTAGATCTTGCGAAGAACTTGCAGACAAAAGATGAAGATTTTGAATCTTTGAAATTTGCAGAGATAAAGATGAAGGATGAAAGAATCTGCGTATCTTTTCCATATATATCAACTGCCATAACGGATCAACGGTTAAGATTGAAATGCTTGATATTCCGATCGACTACGAGAGATTCACTCATCACGTTTTGTCGACGTGCTTTCGGCGAGCAGTATTACAACCGCGCGTGAGGTATTTCAAACGTTTGACGTTCGCTCGATCCCGCCGTGCTACGATTACTATGCGTACTTTATAATTAATGCGACGGGAAAGGAAACTTATCAAACAACTTAACTAAGGAATGTCGTCCGCTTAACATATGAATTCAAAATAATTGGACTTTATATAGCATATTCCTCGAGCATTTATTACATGAGATGCGAATAGGTCGGCTTGGATACCTGAATCCAGTGATATCACAACGGTCTTCTTCTTTTGCTTGATTGACAGTTTTCCTCAGCTGAGTATTTCGAGATTAGCTTGAATTTCCTTCAGCTGAGTTCCCTTTATATCTTCGACTGATGTCCAGCTGAGCTTGATTCCCTTTTTGGCTGGGAAATCCTTCTGAACTGAGCTTTTGGGATCCAACTGTTTGTTCCCACAATTTGGATGATCTTTCTTCATCCGGATTGAAAGCGGTAAAATTCCAAATAATTCACATCATCTTGACTTGGATTTCAGCAGATTGTGCTTTTGTGTGAATTTTCCCAACAATGGATTCCTTCAGATGTTGAGAAGTCTCTTGGATGCTTTCATGTCGACAGCTGGGTTAGAGAATCATCTTTATTTTCTCCTACTGGATCAGGTTTCTCTTCAGCTGATGACTCCAGCTGTGTTTATTTTGGAGAGAGCATCCTGCTGGGTATTCTACTTGATTTTACTAAATCTTTCCAGCTATGTAGAATTCCCCCTTGTTTTGTCAGTAGGTGGCTTTTTCTTCAAATTTGCATCCTACTTTCTTCGAGCGGATTTTTCTCATCATGGCGTTCATTTATTTGTTAAGGTCACTGTCCTAAATCCAACATTCATCGTCTATCTCTAAACTTCTCTTCGAGACCAATGTACTTAGTCAGACAGGGCCGATTCTTCAGCTTTGTATCCATTTGTCTTTATTTCAATACTGGTCCTAACAAATTTGGGTTTCTTCTCTAAGATGTTTCGGACATCTTAATCGAGCAATCATCTTCATCTCGAGTCGGAGAGGAGATTTGATCATCATCCGTTTCGCTCGATTCGATCCTTTTATCTTCTCTCCGGGAGGATGACTCACCGGGTTGCTCTTTGATAGAGTTGCTTGTCGTGATGAACCTTCACGATATTCTTGTACTTTTCCTTGCGTTTGTTCCAAATTGATTAATGCTTCGTACAAGCATGGCAACTTCTTCGTTCAAATCTTCTTTGCTCATAACCGAGCTCTTTATTCGGTCCTTCCAAGCCGAGCCGATTCGAGCTTCTTTTCTCGGCTTGATCTTCGGCTCGCTTCATTCATTCGCCGATGAATCTCTCGCTGTGATCCCCGCATCAAATTCGTTCTTCAAGATGGAAAACAATTTTTCCGTCTCCATGCCGCGCAAGATCGTTCTCGCTTGGTGAACTACTTTGTGTACACCATTCGAGGAGAAAGCCGAAAGAACTTTCAAGTTCTTGTCTCGAACCGTATATTTTCCGCCGGACGTCTCGATCTCGATGACGAGGTTGGAGAATCCGAGCTCCATTTGATCGATGGACTCAGTAGCGGGAGTGCTTGAAATTGTCGAACTTCGGCATGCAACCGAGAATTTGTTCTCTTGAATTTCCTCCGAGCCTTCACACGGCCTTGGCTAGAGTGTCCCACATCCCCTTAGCCGTCTCGCGCTGATGATCTTGCTGAGATAAGCGTTCGTCACCGTTGAGGAGATGACGTTGCGAGCGTAGCTGTCCAAACCAAATTGTCTTCTTCTTCTGGAAACTCCTTTTGGGCTTCACAACTTGACGGAAGACTTGGTTCGGCTCAGTGTGGTTCTCGCTTGTCTTTTCGACTTCATGATGATTACGGGTCCGCGCGGATAACATCTCACATCATGTCGTGATGCGCACTCGTAAAGCATTTCGAGTCGGAACTTCCGTATCCGATAATCATCGACGAGAGAATGTCGGAAGATTCTCGCACAGGGAAGATTCCATGACAGTATGCAATATAATGACTTTTAAAAAGATTTTGAAACTTTGAAGGATCTGTTCAGGTGACCACTATCGGAAAGAGGGCTGACTTGACGGATACAATGGATCTTTTGAACCATCGCTTAACCGATACCAATTGATGGTCCCAAGACGGATACTTGCGTAGAGGGGGTGAATACACCAAGGTTTAAAAACTTTTCCAATTAAAACTCTTTTGAGCTGAATTTGTTGTGTTCGATCCAAATTGGAAGGCGTTAGCTTGATCGACACACGTGCGGGAATGTGGTGGGTTTTTGGAAAGTCCGTCTGTTGCTTCAAATATATTGCAAAACGTGTTCTCTTTTCAGTTAGTCAGTTTATGCAGCTTGAAATAATGCTTATGAAGGGTTAGCTGGATGCATAAATAAACATGAAAGAACACAGCTGATTAACGTGGTTCGGAGAAACTACTCCTACGTCCACGACCAGAAACCTCTGGTAATCCACTAAGGATACCACTGACTTTTCGCGCAGTCAGCAAGCGTTGCAGCTTGGTTCCTCAAGCTGGATACAAGTTTACGCGTACTGTATCGAAACGTAACCAACACTCGAATTACGCGCTTCGAGCAAGCGTACCTTTACCTAACCTTTTCTGGGTTTGGGTTTGGGGTTTTCCAACTATGAACGAGTTCTTACAATGAAGAACTTTGAGTATGATGAACTCGTTCAAACTAGGCTTAAAATGGGAAGGATTATATGCCTAGATACTAGTGGTAGAGAGCTTCAGCAGCCTGAGAATAAATACTAACTCATAAGAATGAAGGCTGATGTATCTTTGAAGCTTTTCTGAGAGATCTCTTGATCTTTGGTTAGACTTCCTTCAATGAAGTATGTTGATCTCTCTTGAATCTATTCTCTCGTCTCTCCTCACTTTCTGATGATGAAGAAGACTTCTATATATAGGGAGAGATTAGAACTAGCCGTTGGAAAGAGCCGTTCTGAATCTCTACCTAACTTCTGACAGGATTGACTTGTCTTCTTCCTTGATTTCCTCGTAAAGCAATCCTAGGTTTGACTTCTAGGCCGAGGTGTCGAGTTCTGATGGTCCGCATCGAGATCCGACTTTATCTAAAGTTCACTTCCCCGACTCGCCGTGTTGGTGACTCGAGCCGTCTTGAACTCGGATCATTGACGCCGAGCCGAGTCTTGAACTCGCCGGTCTTGACGCCGAGCCGAGTTGTCACACGAGTCGGGTCTTTCCTGTGACTCGTGTCGGAAGAACTTTATCGTCTTGGATCTGGATAACGTTGCTTAACACTTCGACTTGGCTTACCCTGGCATTGTCTTCAATTTGGTCTTCTTGTCTTCGACGACCACCTGTAAACATAGAAAATCTATAAGCTCAAAACAGTGGAAAACACTAGCCATGCAAACATCTACTCGGTTAAGGGTCGAATGGGTTTGGTATCACTTCAAAACTCTATTAATTTTCCCAACAATCAGGGATCTCTATTATCATGGTTTTAAATTCTGAAGACATCTTATCATTTTGGGATCTAAATCTCATTTTAGTATTCTTAAATTTAAAGACGTTATTTTCTTTAAATTATATAAAAAAATACTATATTTTTCCGCATTATTATTTTTAATATTTAATTTAGAATATGGTATTACACAACCCGGCCCGAAAAATCATTTATAGCATAATTTTACCCGGTCGGGCCGGCCTGAGCCCACCGGGCTTTTTCCTATTTCGGGCCGGGCTAGCCTGAGCCCACCGGGCGTTTTCCTATTTCTGGCCGGCCCGAAAATTCACCTGGCCAGAATTTGCGGAGCCCAGCCCGGCCCGTCGGGCCGGACCTGGCCGGGCCTGTTTTGACAGCCCTAGTACTTATATTTATTAAAAATTTTGTAATAAAATAAAAATAATAGTTAATACATTAAGAGAAATTAAGATATCCATATTATTTAAACTAAAATATTTTATTTAATTTTGATTTTATACGTAACTAATAATAGATTTTAATATTTTTGAGAAAGCTATCCTCTAATTAATTCATAGTGTGTTGATAATAGAAATGATACTATACTAAGAATGAAATGTAACATAAAATATATATAATAAAATTCACTTATTAACAGTTATACTTATTTATGTGTAATTTGTCTAGACTGTCTTAGAATAGGCAAAAATAAGTTAGATAAAGCAAAACTTTAGTATAATTCTAAGTAAGCTCTACAATTAGATTTTTACAAGGAAAAAATGAGAAATATTATGCCGCTTAACAAGTTAACAATCACGATCTACCTTTTATTTTGTAACTTATATTCATATTACTACTGACAATTGTGCAAAATAATAATATTATAATTAAAAAAAATATTATACGATACTACAAAATTACAAGACGAACAACATTGAATAAAATATTAATTGTAAGATATTTATCAAAACAAAAATATTAGCTTGGTTTTGAATGATTAGAGGCAAAGAGGGAATAATTGTTTTATTGAATTTTTTTTTATCGGCTAGGATATTTTTGATCTAGATCTTGAAATTTCCATAAATCAAATATTAGAAGAGTAAGGAAAATGAGGAAGGAAATCTTACAACATAATCTCACTAAATTTTGGAGCCAAAATAACATTGAGGGTACTATAGTCACAATAACAATATGAACACTTCAAGTATTAATTTTTAAGATATATTTAATATATAATATGATATGCTATATGTCATACAAATATCCACATTTATTCATATTTCTTACTTTAAGTTTTCCTTTTATTTGATCCTTCTCATATACATATATATTATTTAAATTCATAACTTCTACGTGCGATGTACGAACCATCCATCTAGTACTGAGTAAAAGAGTATTTGCTTAGTAAAATTCAAGATTCATCAAAGTAGATGTGATAAAAGTAACACCATCTAACAGATCTTGAACCATAAACTCTATTTTGCAAAACTTTATATTTTAAAATGCAGTTCTTTATACTCTATTTCAAAAATCTTTTACAACCATATACTCTATATGTTTATTCAGTTTGTATTTTTTTTTATTGATTTTCAATAATGAATATCTATTAACATATCACAATAAAATAAAATAGTACTCCCTCCGTCCACGATAAATTTGCCACAATTTCCTTTTTGGTCCGTCCACAAAAAATTTGCCACATCCATTTATGGTAATAGACCCCACACACCTCACTTACTTTTCCACTCACAACACAATTTAAAACTATATAAAAGTGGGACCCTTATTCCACTCACAATACAATCAACCAACAAATTATTAAAACCCGTGTCATCCACAATGTGACAAATTTATTGTGGACGGAGGGAGTATAATACAACAAATAACAAATATAATTGTTTACGATTATATAACTATAATTATGTTATTGATTAACTGAGTATAGAGTATTACTGTTCAATACTCCATATTCTAACTTCCAAATAGAGTACGATAGAAATGCACCCCGTATTTATGGAGTTTTACTCTATTTTGGAGTGTGGTTGGAGATATTCTAAAGATATCCCTTTTATGAACAAGGAAAATTAACCAATATACCTTAAAACTATGTGAGTGTATGTAGTATCCCGCCTTTTCATAACTAATCTTAGTAATTAATTAAGATAATTAAATAGAATTTTTAAAATGTGAGAATTTAGTATAAAGTTAAGTTCCGGCAGATAAATTAATTCGGCAGCCCTAAATTGCTGAATTTTGATAATTTAAGTTTTATTTCGTTTCGGTTAATTCGAAGTGAAATATTAAAGGTATTTATGATTATGTGCTATTATACTTGCATTATATGTGAAATATGTGCCATTTTTAAAGTATTTGATTTTCTAGGATTTATGAATTTTCTCCGGTAATTTATTTAATTTTCGGATTTTAATTCCGAAATTTTTTAAAGGAAGTTTATATTAGGGTTTGAGAAACCCTAATAAATTTATATGTATCGAGAGCTTTTTAATCGAGAGCTTTTTAATTAAAGCGTCTATGATTACTTATTTGATGAATGATCAATTAATTAGAGAATTAATTGATCGATTAAAATGAGATTTTTATGCTTAATGTTTAATTAATTAATTTGATGTTTAATTAATTAATTAAGTTAAGATATTAAGCATAATTTTTCCTAGGAAATAAAGCTTATATTAATTATTATTTCCTAGTTACACCTTGTTTGTTAATAATTAATGATTAATTTAATTATTAATCTAAGATTAGTAATTAAATTAGCATATGTTAAATAACTAACACTAATACCTATTATTTAATTAATATATATGTGACACCTAAGCTTGTCCCCAACATAATGATGAGAGATGTTGGGTGACTAAGCATGTAGTTAGCATTATTCAATGAATTTAGATTAGATAAGTTAGTATTTAATTGAATGTATCCTTCTTCTCTCTCAACTCTCAACACACACGCAGAACACACACAACACACACTAAAACACACACGACACACACACACAAAACAGAGCACACACACACTCAAATCAAGAGAAGAAATTTAGCTTGGTTGATCAAAGAAAGTGGTACTAAAATCTTCTAACAAGGTAAGATCTCTCATTAGTTAAGGGGAAAACTCAAGTTTAAACATGAAATTCTATTTATTTTATTTTTTTAAATTTCAAAATTTATATATATGATAGAGAATGGATTTGATCTTCAAGTATGATGATTAGGGAGTAATTTAGATTACATTTCTATGATTTAATCATTGAGAAATCAATTCTAACATTATTTTTATTTTTTTCGAAATATATATGAAATAAATTAGAAAATTTATTTCTTTGATCCTATGGTTGAATTGATGATTATGATGAACTTCTATGATGATTATAAGCATGGTGGATAATTGGATTGAGTAAGAATAATCATTTTATTTATTTGTTTCAGACTTGGTCGAAGGTTTAGCCAAAAATAAGAATATTTGATTTTGATGTTCTATACTTGATTTGATGATCAATGTGGGTTTAAATGATGTTATTAAGCATGTTTATGTATTAAGTTAATTGTTTGAAGCATAATTATGCAAATTTTAGAAATTGTCGAAGCATCTAGGGTTTAAAAGTAGAGCTCTTTGATTTAGATGTTGGATGATGAAATTGATGATACAATTGAGCTCATAATATTTAATTAAGTATGTGGGAATTTTGTTAGAATTTTTAGAGCTCAATTTCATAATTTTAAGAATTTTCAGCATTTAAAATAAATTAAAAATAATTATTTAGAGCTTAAATTGATTAATTGAGATATAATTAATCTCTAGAATATTAATTATACATGTTGAAATTTGAAATGGATAAAAATAAGTAAATGTGCCCTATTTTTCGATAAAGGTCGAAATATATATATTAGGGTTTTGATTTTTATTCAATTAAATTAAGTGATTAAGCTATAAATATAGCTTATTAATTAAATTAAGATGTTTGGAATTGATTAGAATGAAATTGGATATTTATTTTCCAATTTCTAAAAAGGCCGAAAATTTTCAAAGAAAATAAATGTATTATTTGATTTTTAATCAAGAAAATAATGGTAGAAATGAATTCTACGATAAAAATTAAGCATCGTAGAATTTTTTAGAATTTTAATACGAAGTTTTGAGAATTTTCTATTTTCCGGCTATTTTTCAAAGTCGGAGGTTTATACGTATAGAATAGTTGTATTAATAATGTGATTATGTAATTATGTCACATTTAGTATAAAAAGTATAAGGAATTAAATTGAAATTTTTCGGAACTCGTTTGTCGAGTCGAAAATATTTCTAAGTTGAAAATATGAATAGTAAGAATTTATTATAAATTAAATGAATGATAATGATGATATTCATCATTAATTAAATGCTAATGATGATATTAGCTATTAATTATAAATGTTGATGATCATTAGTTGCTAATAAAGTATTAATGACGAGTTAAATATTAATGGTATGTCATTAATAAGTAAATATGTCAAGGACATATTTTATTAATGCAATGTTATGATTATATGTTAATAAATAAGTAAGCATTTTATATGCTTAATAAATTAAATGAAGAGTTTTAGTATTAATTAAATGTTTATATGATTAAAGGATATGTTTATTATCCTAGAATGATAATAAGATAAAGAATAAGTTTAATTGATTGATGAAGTAATTAATATGAGATTAATTATTAATTATATGTTAATAAAGAGATTAAGCATTTTAATATGCTTAATTAATTAAATAAAGAGCTTAAGTGTCAATTAAATGCTTATGTGATTAAGTAATATATTATTATGAAGTTAAATGATGAATTATATGATTATAAGTTTTTAAATGTTTCCTGAAGTTATAATCGATTAATTATCGATTAAGGAATTAAGTAAGAAAGAAAAAGAAATTAGAAAAGTTTAGTTTCTAATTGCCGAGAGAAAATTTCTAGAAAAGTCGAATTGAAGAAGAAAATATTAAATATAGCAGCGGCATTCCTTATTTTAATATTTAAATTTTTCTCGCTCTTATATTTAAATTCTTAAATTGAAGGATCGAGCGGAATCATAAATTAAGGAAAAGCCGAGAAGTAAGCTTGTAGATAAAGTCGCCAATTCAGGTGGGCTTTCTGAACTAAAGAAATAAAGAATGTGATATTATGATTATATATATGTGTGATGATTTTTAAAGTGATTGACTTGCCAATTTTTGAAGTTTTTGTATGATACCCTCTATCAAGGAAAGACGAATTCGGTCCTACTTAAGGTGGGATTTGTGTACACTATGTTGTAATCGGGAGCCTTCCTTTTTGGTGGGATGATTACAAGTGTTTGACTCAAAAGTTATAGTAGATGTGGTACATACATAAAAAGTATTTTGACTGCAGTCACTTATATAAAAGAAAAGGTTTTGGCAAGCACATGTTTGTTTTTAATATATAAATACTTGTGCTATGCTTTATGGCAAGATTTCAATCTATAGCTCTAAGCAGCAGTTTTCAATTATTTTTGGCATGTGTCCACTGAGTGCGAAAGTACTCAGCCCTGCATGTTATTTCTAAAATGTGCAGGTTAGCTCGGATGGGAAAGGAGTGTGCTGTGCGGACTTTTGTTGTTGACCTTTTGAGATTTTTGTTGATGTTGAGCAGGGTTATATGTCTTCATACATATAACCAAAGATGTGTTATGTTTTTCCGCTGCAACACTCTGAACTTATTTAGTAATTGTTGTCCTATTATGATGATTGAAACTACTACTTGTTAAACTTTGTTTCCGTTGCTAAAACTCTGATACGAGATGATGTTGTACTTTTGACCATTCTCGTTATTTTGATTTTGAACTTGAAAATAATTTATTATTAATGCTGCTATTTGATATTTGATTCGACTTGAGTTTGCCTTGAAAGTATGGTTCATTGTATGATTGGTTTTGTTGGATAACTGGGTCGTTATCTTATTTCTTGGATAACTGGGATCCACCGGCTTGGTCATCTTCATTCTAAGTCGGGCTGCGACAGTGGATTTTCTAAAATGTCTTATACTATCAATAATAACAATACTCATACTTTTAATTTGTTTGTCATAGTCTAACATCCGTTAAATATCGACTGACGGAACCATTAGTCGTTTTATGGCTCGGCTAAATCTCCCCTGCAACGACAAACTAGGGTTGTATACGAATCGAATAATTTTGGTTCGGTTCGGTATTCGATTCGAATTTTTGATATTCGAATTTGAAAATTTATGATTCGAATTAGTTATCAAATACTTTTTTCGATTCGATTAGTTATCAAATACAAATTCAAAATCATGATATTCGATTCGATATTCGAAAATATTCGTTCAAATATTCGATTATATACATATATATTTAATATTCACAAATACATATTTATATAGATATATATACACATTAAAATGTGTTGTTTGACCCATCTTTAAGCTCATTTTAAAATAAGGTCAAAATTTTCCTTAAGGGATATGTACTGCATTAACTATAATCTCTTCATTGGTGCGGATGTAAGTCACAGTCTTTCTCTCTCATCTAACTATTTTACATTGTCTCGCATCTACCATCATTCTTATTATCGTTTTTATCGCATTCCTTTACAGATTTATGGAAATTCGTTCTTCATCTCCTTTCTATATAGATTCGATATTCGATTCGAATTCGTGAAATTATTCGAATATTCGAATTCAAATCAAATTTAATATTCGAATATGATTCGAATTCGAATTCGAATTCGAAAATGGTTTCATGAATTCGATTCGTTTACAATGATATTCAATTCGATTCGATTCGTTTACATCCCTACGACAAACTATGCTAAGGACATTTTCGTAAGAGTGACTAGTTTTATTTATGTTTTTCAAGGTGTGCTTATATATCATATAATGTTTCCATAATAGCCAACTAATTAAAACAAGGAACCCGTCGTCATGAACGGACAAACAACAGATGCACAGACAATATCATAGCCAACCATAACAGTTTGTATTGTACACAAATACTATTACAAATACATAGAAAAGGTTGAAACACATAACGTTAAACTGCATAATTCTTACAGAGGGATTGGCAACAAAATGATTACATACATTCATTGAGCATTTGAAGAAGCTTTCTCTATCTCACAGTCACAGCTCATAACAATGGGAGTTCAACAAAGTCGAGCCACAACGCGGAAGTGGATTCAAATTTGTTTAATAACTCCCAATATAAATTTCATTCTGTAATCAACTTAAGTTTTTCTTTTTTTTTTTTATGTTACATTGATTTGTTGGATCTTAGTGCTCCGCACAAGAGGTTTGTAGTCGCCAAAAAATGGGAAGGTTCCCGTCCTCTACAGTCGTTCCACAATATCAAACACGCTGTCTTGAGAGGCAAACTGCAAATCCTGTGGCGAGGAACAAAAAGGACATATATATATATAACAAATGAATTATGAAACAAAATGCATGATATTAAGCTTTGAAGAAGCAGAGAAATGGCTTACACTAAACTGAAAATCCGGTGGAGTATCAAGCTCTAAGTTTTCAAGCTCACCAATTCCACTGGCATAAGCATCTCTCTCGTGTGCAGCGTTTATGTCACCATATACTTGGGTTGAGGAGGGGTTGTTTGGTCCCAAATCACCAAATACAGTATAAGAAGACTCGATTCTTTCATTGCCAGCATAGGCATCTCTCTCGTGCACAGAGTTCATGTCACCATTTAGTTGGGTTGAAGAGGGGTAGTTTGGTCCCAAATCACCAAATACAGCATAAGAAGACTCCATTATTTCATTGCATAGTAGGGCATCTTTCGAACTTAAATCAACAGCTTCAGAGTTTGTATCCAAGCAAGCGGGGAACTCATCATCTTCCAACTGAGAATCATCATAAGAAGCATGATATGGTTCCTTGACATGCTCCGTATGCTAGTCCACAAAACAATAACCGCGCGTGAGAAAGAAACAAGAAAACGTGAAGATATGGTACGAAACTTATGAATAAATACAGTCATCCCATAATATCAATGCAACAGTAACCTATTGGTGATTTAGCTGCCACATTGCATAAAATAATACTCCCTCCATCCACGATAAGTGTGGTCTGGAGGAAGTGGCACGGGTTTTAAGAGTGGAGAGTGGGTTAGATAGATGTATTGTGAATGGAGAATGAGACTCATGTTTATAGTGAGTGGAGTCATTTTCATTTAAGGAAAGACCACACTTATTGTGGACGGATGAAAAAAGAAAGAAGACCACACATATAAGTTAGACACTAAAAACCTTCTTGAACTCGCCCGCACATCTTTACCACCCAAAGTTTGTTGGCCAATAACTTGGTTATCCAGAGTTGGATAGACAGTCCGAAGATACCATTGGAAAGCTCTCAACGATAGCTTTCAAATAGTACTGATATTGTTGGGTTTTGGTTACCGGAGATGACCGGAAAATGGATAGAAATTTGCTGCATTGACACACTTTACCTATTTTCTGGCCGGAATTTGAATTTGGGCTAAATACCAAACACTTAAAAAAGTTGGTGTATTTTTCGCCAAATTTTTTGATTGTGCTGAAACCCAGAATTTAGTAATAGTCCATTCTACATGCTGCATGTCAATACCCGCAACAATGAAATTTATAGTAAGAGGAAAATCCGGTTGTGTATTTTGAGGCAATTAACCCAATAAACAAAGTTACAAATTATAAAGATTCAAGTTTACAGAGTAGAAGTTGCTACCAACCTTGAGAAATGACTGGACAGAGAGCCAATCGGAGAAGGAAGTTTGGTCGTGGCGAGGAGGATCGGGAGTAGTTGTCTTAGGTGTCATTGGAATTACTGGAACTGCCTTTATATCAGATTCCTCCATTGCCAAAGTAGGATTTTCATTCTTGAAAGTCTCCTCCTCAGGCTGATGAAAGATTTTTGAGATCACTAGTTTTAGTAAATTATTAAGGATTTCTGAATCATAGAACTAGTGAATGAATGCCTAAAGTATTCATAATCATTATTACATCTCTGCAACCTCATGGAAAATAAGCAAAGTTACAAATTATACAGAGTAGAAGTTGCTACCAACCTGAAGAAGTAACTGGAGAAAATAATCGACATCGTCAGAGACACAATCGGAGTAGGGAGTGTGGTCCTGGCGAGGAAGATCGGGAGTAGTTGTTTTAGGAGTCATCGGAACTACTGGAACTGCCTTCACATCAGATTCCTCCATTACCAAAGTAGGATTTTCATTCTTGACAGTCTCCTTATCAGGCTGATGAAAGATTTTTGAGACGACATACTCTCCTTCGTTCTCCTCTTCATCGGTCCCAAGATGGTACTGATGCATAACCCAATTGCATTTATCAGGCTTGGACCCCTCCTTTGAGGTTCCATAAAGAACCATGATTTTCTTAAATCCTTTCTGAATTCCGTTTTCCATCACCGGTTTGGTTTTGCCAGTCTTGTGCCAACGCACGTTTTTCTTTATCTTGCTTTCTTGATCCTGGATTCTACGACGTTTCCTTCTACCACTAGCGTATGCATGAGTTATTCTATAAAAGAAGTGCACACTGCTTCCATCTTTTTTTACTCCTAGAAGCAAACCAATTCATCAAATTACTTCTTATGAATTACGCTATCAAGTCTCCGTTTTGAATTTATATGAAGGCATGAATAATAGCAGAGGACTTAACACACTAGACCATTAAACCTAATGTTTTCACTCAAATCATTAGTAAAAAACGAATAAAACGAGAAGTGCATGACTAAATCCATAAAAAGAAAATGATTCTTCTGATATTCTTAACTTTATACTCAAAATTAGTTGTGCATTGTCTCCATTAAGAGGCATAACATTACATTAATTTTTTCTCCTCGCTACTTGCATTTATAGAAATGAGTAATCATGCATTGTAACATTAAACATTTGAAACTCGAATTTATCACCAATCATTTCTGCTACATGAACTACAGAGGATAAACTCAAAGAGTTAGGCCTAACTCACCAGGTAGATTTTCTGGATGAGTGTAACAAATCCCCTCCTCACCATCCAAAGTCGGGATGAACTCATCGATGAATAAGTGGGGCTCCGATTCCCCCACACCTCGTTTTGCAGCCAAATGATGTAATAGCTCCACATCAGATGGATCAAACTTTACTCCAGCAGGAAGGCCAGGCCCTTCATGAGCCTATTCAAAAGGGAAGAGTAGATATGGAAAATGGACATTGACGACCAAATTGGATTGAAAATGAAACACTACACACAATTTCTTGATGAATGGAAAGAATCAAACTCACATTACTATTGTCAATTAGATGGTGGCAGTTGGGGCATCTCAAATTCGCCTTACAGTCTTTGATCTGATAAGCATCAGGATAACCAGCATTGATCACCTTTTTCGCAAGCGCTCTGCTATCAACAAACCACGACCTGCATTGCTCGACATTGTCAACAAACTCAACTTCAACAGATAAATTTGAGGCATAACTCTGCACAATTCTAGTCAGATAATTACCCTAGGTATATTCTGATTAGCAAAAATGAACTAAAAACTCGGAAATCATATAAGGAAAGAATCTCTGTCGAGATTCATTCTCGCTATTAAGAAGATCAAAACACCACATTATTACATATGCCAAATATCAATCTCAAATTTAAGAAGTCGATCCTGATTTTGATCTTATGCAAAACGACTTTATCCGAATTAAAAGTTCTTTTTTTGCCTTGAACGAACCTCACATGTGCAAACAAGAGACATTAACAAAAACATCATAGGAGCATCAATGTCTTCCAAAACCCAGAAAAGGAACGAACACCAGAAAAAATCAAAGCCCTCATCCATTGAAATTTAAAATTAAGGAAACAAATTGAGCCCACAAAAATAAAATTCCTTTTTCCTAAAAAAAGTTAATCCTTGGACACCATAGACTGAGCTCGAAACCTCAAAACTAGAAACGAGAAATTTCAAACCAGAAATACCCCTTTTCTTACATATACACACACGCAAACATGTATATATACATTTTTTGGGTCCTCATATAATCTGAGCCAGACCCAGAAAATTTTGAGAGTTTAGATGAACATTTTGTTGGTTCAAAGATTGAATTTGTACCTATCCATTGAAAAATTTATCGAGATAGTATCAGATAATTGATGAAATCGGAATCCCGTTAGACCTAGTCATGGAAATGGATAAGAAGAAACGAGGATCGTATGTTCATTCGCAGATGATAAAATGCATTTTCATCTGAAGTTGCGAAGAGAGTGTCGGATACTTTCCCCTTTTTCTACACTCGGTTAAGTAAGCGAGTGAGTGAGAGCGGGAAAACCCATATCAAAAGGCTCGGAGTTTCCGAGCCTGAGCTTCGGACAGGATCCTAGGCGTGTCAGGGAGTTTGGAGCTTGGTTCGTATGGGGCCCATGGTTGACTGAACCTGACTCCGAGCCTCGGGCTGCTGTTGGCAAATTAAAAAAACAAACTTGCGCTCCAAGCTAAAAATGGAAATTTGATGTCAGGTGCAAACTCCATTTTGCCCTTAAATTGTGCTTCAATGGGCCGGTTTTGTTTGAGAGTTGTAATTGATTGTTGAGGGTAGTATGGATAATTCGGTGGTTATTCTTTCATAGAATTTAATGCAATAGGCAGTAATCTAGCGGGTGGATTTGCTGCAGAGCTACTATGTTTTCTAGTTTTAGAATAAATAAATTTATAATGAATAATTTCCCATATATTTGCTGACTCCACTTGTAAACTGTATATATGCTATGCTGTAACTCTGTTGAAGAAAAGTTATTTTATCCACAACCCATTTTTTTCTCTACTACAACTAACACATTTATTTATTTAAAATATAAAATATTATTTGATTATATTATGTCGTACAATCCCACATTAAACGTTGAAATCATAGAAAACAAAATAAAAGCCTCTTAAATGTAATAATTCGAAATTCTTTTCAACGGTCTTTTCATCTCTTCAAATCATACTTCTACTGTTTCCAGAGAATGTGGAAATATTATACCCTCCCTCCGTTTATAAAAAGTGACTCATACTTTATGGATATAGTTATTTAAGTGAATGGCAAAAGGTAGTTAAAGTGGTATGACTCATAAATTTTGAAGAAATAATTATTTTTTTATTTGAAATAAAATCACTTGTTATGGACGGTTCCATATAGTAAATGAGTCACTTGCTATGGGTCGGAAAGTAGTATGTAACCAGACATGATAAATCAAATTTTTTTCTTAATCCGCAAAACTTGGACAATGCCTCAACTCCAAACCCCCAGCTGCAGCTTTTGGGTGAAAGTGAAAGGGAGAGATGCAAAACAAAAGAAATTGGGCTTGGGCTTGAGTTTCAATTATAAAGAGAATTGGGCATTTTTATTTTATGAAATCATAATATTTTCTAAAAGTTCAAATCTGTTTTTTTTTTTTACTTCTCATTATTATTTATTTTGGTTCGGGATGTTAGTGGGATGGAGTGTAATGCTGGATTAATCTTGCCAAACAGCTCTCGTAGATTTTGATTGATATTTTTGTAATTTATTAAACTAGTAAGTATACCGTCGGAATTCGACTGGAAATAACTTTATGTTTTAATTTACGTGTATACATTTTAAAAATAATTTTATATCTTATTTAAAAGTTGTGATATTGTTCGCGTTAATTATTAATCAAACTTAGAAAATTAATTTTATTTCACGTATCTAAATTTATAATTAGGAATGATAATGGATCGGGTATATTCATTCATTACGTATTTTCTAAATCTAAATTTACTTAGAATTTTTCTACATGTTCGTCCTAATCTCGGTTAAAATAGTAATTTTACTGTACATACCCGTCTCAAATCCGTTGAGTAATACTCGATAAAAATATGAACACTACAAGTAAAATTAATTAAAATTAGTAAAAATCATTTTTCTATATTATTTGAACTGTCTCGTTAGTTTATGCTAAATTACTCGATAAAAATGCAAACAAAGTTAATATTAATTAAAATTAGTAAAAATCCTTCTTTTTAAGTATATTTGAACCGTCTCGGTGGTTCATGTTGAATCGATATCTCTAATCTTTGTCAAAATGCGAAAAAAATTGTTTACATCTTCAAAGTAATATTAATTAAAATTAGTAAAAATCTTTCTTTCTATGTTATTTGAACCGTTTCGTTGGTTTATGCTAAATTACTCGACAAAAATCTAAACAACGTTAATATTAATTAAAATTAGTAAAAATCCTTCTTTTTAAGTTTATTTGAACCGTCTCGTTAGTTCACGTTAAATCGATATCTCTAATCTTTAATTAAAATTAGTAAAAATCATTCTTTTTAAGTATATTTGAACCGTCTCGTTAGTTCATGTTAAATCGATATCTCTAATCTTTGCCAAAATGCGAAAAAAAAATATGTTTACATCTTCAAGTTTTTTTGTTCTTTTCTTTAGCTACCTATCCCACATTTGATTCAATGTATATATTTTCTAGAAATCACTAATCGAGATTTTTAGAAAAATATGTATGAAAAATGAAAAGGATTCCATGTAGACATGTTGATTAAATATATTTATTTAGTCTTCATATGTATTTTCATTTACAAATTTTCTATAAATTATTATATATGAATTAAGAATGTATAAAATAAGGATTTATAATAATACATTCCGAAATTATTATTATTTTAATATGTGTAATAGAAGAAATTAATTAAATAGAGGAAAAGATAAATATGAGATGTGATTAATAGATAAACATGTGATATTTCAAGAATATAAACTTAATAAAATCTTAATTAATAAAATTAGAATATATATCAATTAAAATTAGACAAATTATCATAATAAAGAAAAATCTGAACGGAGCACCGTGAAGGGGGCACTTTATTTTCGTATTAGTAATAGATATGAGTGCCATTTCTTTCTTCTTCTTTTTTTTTTTGAGAGAATGAGTGCCATTTCAAAAATAAAATAAAATAAATACGAGTGGCTAAGAAGAAAAATGGAGGCTACAAATAGATTTGCTCGTTAAAAAAAAATAAGAATTAACCTTTTGTCAATAAATAACAATTAACTCATTATTCCTCTCAAAAAAACAATTAACTCATTATTGAGAATTCTCATTATCTCGCTTCTAAAGCTTTGTAGAGAATGTAATAACTAATAGGTTAGAGGCAAAACTTAGAATAGCCAAAACACATAGTAAAACACAAATGTTGGCCACAAGTTTAATTTTCACAAATTATGGCAAACATTTGCCTTTTTGGTCGAAAATACCCCTCTTGTAGATGGAAGTTACTTTTTAGTTGTCACTTTTAACTTTTGAGATTTCACTTTTTTTTTCAAATCGTCCAAAACAAATTCTCTCTCTTCTCTCTCATCTCTCCCCGTTTTCTGCAACCGAACCTCCTCCATCACCGCGCCGTCTCCGCCACCGCGCCGCCTCCATCACCGCAACCGCCTACTGTCAACACATATATTCTCCACCACCACACCGTCTCCACCATGGTTCGAGCAAGCAAAAAGAAGAAAACCGTTCCAGAGAAGCGGCGACCACCAGCGCGCCAACTGAAACACGAGAAGCAAGCATACTAACGGAATCCATGGCGCAAGAACCAGAAGCACAAAATCCGACCACATCGCCGGCGAGATCTGAGGAAGAAACGGCAGAACCAACGACCACTGAACTGGATAGATTTGGAACGGACGAAGAAGAACAACCCTATGAATCGAGAATCACCGATCCTTTTGGTGAATTGTTGGTAAGATTTCATCAATTTTGTAGATCTGGAATGTAGATCTGGAAAAAAAGTTTTGAATTTTTTGATTTTGCGAGTTTCGTACGATTTGTTTTTGAATGTAGATCTGGAATGATTTAGTGGTAAGAAATGTTAAACTTCTTACTTGAATATTGAATTGTTTCGTATGAATATGTTCTTCGTACTTGAGTATTTGTACGAAGCGTGAAATTCTTACATGATACGTGGTAAGAATATCAAACTTCTTACCATGATTTGATATATTCGTGCTTGGTTAATGGTACGAATTGTAAATTCTTACCTGATACTTGGTAAGAATTTCACATTACGTACCATGGTTTCTATGTGCTTGGTTATTAGTACGAAATATGAAATTCTGGTACGAATTACGAAATTCTTACTAAGTATACGTACCATGGTTTCTATGTGCTTGGTTATTAGTACGAAATATGAAATTCTTACATGATACTTAGTAAGAATTTCGTAATTCGTACCAGCATATCACTTGAAATCTGGTACGAAATGTGAAATTCTTACATGGTAATTAGTAAGAATTACCGTGTACCATCTCAGAGTGTGGCATGCAGTTTGGAATCTAGCGAATGGTACGAATTACATTTATTTCGTAACCAGCGTAACACCTCGGTACGAATTTAATATAAATTCGTACCCCATGTTGCATCAGTTGCACGAAATCCTTGCAATTCGTAACAAGAGTATCATCGTCGGGTACGATCCTTACATATTCGTACCGTGTACTATATCGTGAGTGTGGCATGCAAGCTTGAATCTAGCGAATCGTACGAATTACATTTATTTCGTAACAGTAAAATTTACATTTTAATTTAATATAAATTCGTACCCCATGTTGCATCAGTATTGCACGAAATCCTTGCAATTCGTAACAAGAGTATCATCGTCCGGATACGATCCTTATATTCGTACCGTGTACCATATCAGAGCGTGGCATGCATTGAATCTAGCGAATGGTACGAATTACATTTATTTCAGAATCAAATAAGTGTAACACCTCATTTAATTTAATATAAATTTGTACCCCATGTTGCATCGCATTGCACGAAATCCTTGTAATTCGTAACAAGAGTATCATCGTCCGGTACGATCCTTACATATTCGTACCGTGTACCATATCAGTGTGGCATGCATTTAGAATCTAGCGAATGGTACGAATTATATTTATTTCGTAACCCGTGTAACACTCGGTACGAATTTAATATAAATTCGTACCCCATGTTGCATCAGTTGCACGAAATCCTTGCAATTCGTAACAAGAGTATCATCGTTTGGGTACGATCCTTATCATATTCGTACCGTGTACCATATCGAAGTGTGGCATGCGGTTGGAATCTAGCGAATAGTACGAATTACATTTATTTCGTAATCCAAATACCTCGATACATTTAATTTAATATAAATTCGTACCCCATGTTGCATCATATTGCACGAAATCCTTGCACTCGTAATAAGAGTATCATCGTCCGGATACGATCCTTACATATTCGTACCGTGTACCATATCGTAGTGTGGCATGCGGCTTGGAATCTAGCGAATGGTACGAATTACATTTATTTCGTAATTACTTAGAACACTTCGGTACGAATTTAATATAAATTCGTACCCCATGTTGCATCGATTGCACGAAATCCTTGCAATTCGTAACAAGAGTATCATCGTCCGGATACGATCCTTACATATTCGTACCGTGTACCATATCGAGCGTGGCATGCTTGGAATCTAGCGAATGGTACGAATTACATTTATTTCGTAACCGCGTGTAACGCCTCGGTATGAATTTAATATAAATTCGTACCCCATGTTGCATCGTATTGCACGAAATCCTTGCAATTCGTAATAAAGAGTATCATCGTACAGTACGTATCCTTACATATTCGTACCGTGTACTATATCAGAGCGTGGCATGTACGTTTGGAATCTAGCGAATAGTACGACTACATTTATTTCGTAATTTCAGCCAGACACCTCGGTACGAATTTAATATAAATTCGTACCCATGTTGCATCATATTGCACGAAATCCTTGCAATTCGTAACAAGAGTATCATCGTCCGGATACGATCCTTACATATTCGTACCGTGTACCATATCAGAGCGTGGCATGCAATGGAATCTAGCGAATGGTACGAATTACATTTATTTCGTAACCGGCGTGTAACACACTCGGTACGAATTTAATATAAATTCGTACCCCATGTTGCATCGCATTGCACGAAATCCTTACAATTCGTAACAAGAGTATCATCGTCCGGGTACGATCCTTGCATATTCGTACCGTGTACCATATCGAGTGTGGCATGCTGGAATCTAACGAATGGTACGAATTATATTTATTTCGTAACAGTAACACCTCGGTACGAATTTAATATAAATTTGTACCCCATGTTGCATCGATTGCACGAAATCCTTGCAATTCGTAACAAGAGTATCATCGTCCGGGTACGATCCTTACATATTCGTACGTGTACCATATCATAGTGTGGCATGCATTGGAATCTAGCGAATGGTACGAATTACATTTATTTCGTAACAACAGAATATTCTAGAATTTAATATAAATTCGTACCCCATGTTGCATCGCATTGCACGAAATCCTTGCAATTCGTAACAAAGAGTATCATCGTCCGGGTACGATCCTTACATATTCGTACGTGTACCATATCGAGTGTGGCATGCATTTTGAATCTAACGAATGGTACGAATTATATTTATTTCGTAACAGTGTAACACTTCGGTACGAATTTAATATAAATTTGTACCCCATGTTGCATCGATTGCACGAAATCCTTGCAATTCGTAACAAGAGTATCATCGTCCGGGTACAATCCTTACATATTCGTACCGTGTACCATATCGAGTGTGGCATGTCGTTTAGAATCTAGCGAATGGTACGAATTACATTTATTTCGTAACTCGGCGTGTACGCCTCGGTACGAATTTACATATAAATTCGTACCGCATGTGGCATCACTTTGCACAAAATACATGCAATTCGTAACAATAGTGTCAACTTCCGGGTACGAATTACGCTATTTCGTAATCGCCGTGACACCACAAGACGCCCAGCGGAGCTATGCTTCCCACTCGCTAAAGTCAATAACACATTCAAGCAAAGAAGACGACGGGAATTGTGGGCTCTACGTATTGATGTGTACGTCGAGCAAATTCTATCAACGAAGCCATTGCTAAAGAGCTTGAAAGACCAAAAGCAAACTTTATCGAGACCACATTGTAAGGACCATTTATGGTCATAGCACAGATGAAGCCCCTGTTCCAATTCTTATAGAAGCACTTTAGTATGTCGAACAAAAACTATATATATTTTGCTAGTAATATACTTAATCTATGTTAATATTATGTACATATTACGATGTTGTATATTTTGCTGTAATATCTGAGAAAAGTATTGTATTTATTCTGTAACTATTATGTAAATTATTGTATGAATATTACGAGGTACGAAATGTATGTTTCGTTCTATAACACAGTACGAAAAACAACATTTCGTACCCAGCTTGAAAGACCATTTCGTACCCTATATCATTAACAAAACTTCAACATAGTTGCACGGTACGAAATTCAACCATTTTGTACCCTATATCGGTACAAAATTAAACCATTTCGTACCGTGTTACCTCAATTAGAACCTTTATATCGCGGCACGATATAAAAGTTCGAACTTTGGTAACACAGTACGAAATTCAAACATTTCGTACCACAATATCGGTACCAAATTCAACCATTTTGTACCGGGATATAAAAGTTCTATCTTTGGTAACACGGTACGAAATTCAATCATTTCGTACCACGATATGAGTACGAAATTGAATCATTTCGTACCGTGTTAGCAAAGTTAGAACCTAATATCACGGTACAAAATTCAACCATTTCGTCCCACGATATAAAAGTTCTAACTTTGGTAATACGGTACGAAAATCACCCATTTCGTACCACGATATGGGTACGAAATTGAACCATCTCGTACCGTGTTATCAAAGTTAGAACCTACTATCACGGTACGAAATTCAACCATTTCGTACCACGATCTAAGAGTTATAACTATGGTAACATAGTACGAAATTCAATCATTTCGTACCACGATATAAAAGTTCTAACTTTGGTAACACGGTACGAAATTCACCCATTTTGTACCACGATATGGTACGAATTTAATATAAATTCGTACCGCACGTGGCATCAGATTGCACGAAATACATGTAATTCGTAACAACAATGTCAACATCTGGGTACGATCCTTACATATTCGTACCGTGTACCATATCAGAGTGTGGCATGCAGTTTGGAATCTAGCGAATGGTACGAATTACATTTATTTCGTAACCAGCGTGTAACACCTCGGTACGAATTTAATATAAATTCGTACCCCAAGTTGCATCAGATTGCACGAAATCCTTGTAATTCGTAACAAGAGTATCATCGTCTAGGTACGATCCTTACATATTCGTACCGTGTACCATATCAGAGTGTGGCATGCAGTTTGGAATCTAGCGAATGGTACGGGAATTACATTTATTTCGTAACCGGCGTGTAACACCGATTTCGGTACGAATTTAATATAAATTCGTACCCCATGTTGCATCGATTGCACGAAATCCTTGCACCGTAACAAGAGTATCATCGTCTGGGTACGATCCTTACATATTCGTACCGTGTACCATATCAGAGTGTGGCATGCAGTTTGGAATCTAGCGAATGGTACGAATTACATTTATTTCGTAACCAGCGTGTAACACCTCGGTACGAATTTAATATAAATTCGTACCCCATGTTGCATCAGATTGCACGAAATCCTTGCAATTCGTAACAAGAGTATCATCGTCTGGATACGATCCTTACATATTCGTACCGTGTACCATATCAGAGTGTGGCATGCAGTTTGGAATCTAGCGAATGGTACGAATTACATTTATTTCGTAACCGGCGTGTAACACTTTCGCATTTAATTTAATATAAATTTGTACCCCATGTTGCATCAGATTGCACGAAATCCTTGTAATTCGTAACAAGAGTATCATCGTCTGGGTACGATCCTTACATATTCGTACCGTGTACCATATCAGAGTGTGGCATGCAGTTTGGAATCTAGCGAATGGTACAAATTACATTTATTTCGTAACCACCGTGTAACACCTCGGTACGAATTTAATATAAATTCGTACCCCATGTTGCATCAGATTGCACGAAATCCTTGCAATTCGTAACAAGAGTATCATCGTCTCGGTACGATCCTTACATATTCGTACCGTGTACCATATCAGAGTGTGGCATGCAGTTTGGAATCTAGCGAATGGTACGAATTACATTTATTTCGTAACCAGCGTGTAACACCTCGGTACGAATTTAATATAAATTCGTACCCCATGTTGCATCAGATTGCACGAAATACATGTAATTCGTAACAAGAGTATCAACGTCTGGGTACGATCCTTACATATTCGTACCGTGTACCATATCAGAGTGTGGCATGCAGTTTGGAATCTAGCGAATGGTACGAATTACATTTATTTCGTAACCAGCGTGTAACACCTCGGTACGAATTTAATATAAATTCGTACCCCAAGTTGCATCAGATTGCACGAAATCCTTGCAATTCGTAACAAGAGTATCATCGTCTGGGTACGATCCTTACATATTCGTACCATGTACCATATCAGAGTGTGGCATGCAGTTTGGAATCTAACGAATGGTACGAATTATATTTATTTCGTAACCAGCGTGTAACACCTCGGTACGAATTTAATATAAATTTGTACCCTATGTTGCATCAGATTGCACGAAATCCTTGCAATTCGTAACAAGAGTATCATCGTCTGGGTACGATCCTTACATATTCGTACCGTGTACCATATCAGAGTGTGGCATGCCTTAGAATCTAGCGAATGGTACGAATTACATTTATTTCGTAACCAGCATGTCACACCTCGGTACGAATTTAATATAAATTCGTACCAAATGTGCCATCAGATTGCACGAAATACATGCAATTCGTACAACAAAGAATGCCAACGAATGTAAGAAATACAAAATCGACGAACTGTAAATTTATGAGCTTCATGAGAAACCTAGATCTAAATATATAATTACCTCCATACAATTACAAATAATTACAGAAGCAGTTGTGGGTAAATATTTCAGAGGATTCGCCGCCGTATCGCCGCCACCGATCTATAAATACGCCGCCGCGGATCTAGAAAATTGACCGCCGTATCGCCGTGAATTAATCCACCGCCGCCGACAACCAACTGAAAAGAAAAAAAAAGCGAGAAAGATGAGCTCGAGCTCATCGACCTGAAAGAGAGAAAAATATACCGCCGCCACCGCTCTACGAAAATATATCTCCACAGATCTATGATGGGCGGAATAGAGGCGATGGTGGTGGTGGCATAGAGAGAGAAATAAGAGAATGGAAAGAGAGAGAAAGTGAGAAGAGAAAACACAGCAGCAGCAGGAAAAAATGAGAAGAGAGAGAGGGAAGGGAAAAATAAGGAAAGAGAAAAAGAAAGAGAGAGAAAAAGTAAAGGTATTTTGGTCCATAAAGGCAAATGTTTGCCATAATTTGTGAAAATTAAACTTGTGGCCAACTTTTGTGTTTTACTATCTCATGTGGCTAAAAAGGTGTATTTTCTCAATAGGTTAATTAAACTTTATGGTTCAAATTTTGACCTCATGTTAGGATTATGACATGAATTTCAAAAAATTATAAAAACAGCCTGAACTTTAGAGTGTTGTTCACTTTATGACATGTGAACCTAAATTCTAAAGATTGAAAGTTGACTCATAATACCAGAATACGATGTCGCTTAAGGTCTGGTGGAAAATATAATTTTCACATATTTTCACATCATACACTGCAATTTTAGTCGGTTTTCCGTTTATAGAATTTAGCTTATGTGTCATAAAGTGAACAATGGATTAAAAGTTCGAGTTATTTTTGTAATTTTTTGAAGTTCATGCCACAATTGTAATATGAGACCAAAATCTAGGCATTAAAGTATATTTAACCCCGAGGTAACTAGCAGTATTAGATCAATTTAACGGCAGATTGTCTTTTATTACATCTTTTGATTATTTTTCTATTATTAGGCGTTTGAAGTATAAATAACCACGTGTTGTCTCCCTTTAGGGCACGTTTGGTAGGCATGTTAGAATATGATAAGATAGTTTAAGATAAGATTTGTATCGTAGATAAAGTAAGATTGGTATTGTATCTTTGTGTTTGGTAGATAAGATATGTAATGTAGATATGATAGATTGGTTGTTTGGTATCCTAGTTTAAATTCAAGATTAAGTAAGAAATGACAATTCTACCCCTAATTATAATTAATTATTTAAAATATAAAATTAATGTAATCTCTCTCTCCTCTCTATCAGCTCTGCAAATTTATGTCTTCTCTCTCTTGTCTCCCCTCTCCAACCCCGCCACCATCCTCTGTACACACTCTCTCTCTCTATCCCCTCTATCTCATCCCTCTCTTCTCTCTCCCTGCCACCGCAACCACCACCCCAAATTTCTTCCGCTTCTGAAATCTCACACCAGATCTCACCGACCCCTTGACTATGATTTAAGAAATAGTAATTTCTGTAAATAATTATAGAATGAAAGCAAGGTGTAATAATTTCTTATAAGGATTTTCATTCGAACATTAATGAAAGTTGAGGTGGATCGCTTAGAAATGCATAATTTCTTACTAAAATAGGCTACGAGCCGACCTTCCTGCATCAATACCGCACCAATTCCTGAACCAGAAGCATCTGTTTCCACAACAAATGGTAATTCAAAATTTGACAGCTTGAGCACATGCGCCTTACTCATTGCGTGTTTGAGAGCAGAGAAAGATTTCATCGCCACGTCGTCCCACACAAATTCACCCTTTCGCAATAAATTTATCAGAGGAGCTGCAATATCATAATATCCCCGAACAAATCTTCTATAATAACCAGTAAGTCCCAAGAATCCCCTTAGTTGCTTAACATTCTGAGGAACATGCCATTCCATCATCGCATCAATTTTCTTCTTGTCGGCATGAATGCCCTCGGCATCAATCACATTGCCCAAATAATCAATAAAATGCTTACAAAATTGACATTTAGACAACTTAACATAGAATCGATTATTTTCTAAACGAGTCAAGACCGCATGCAGATGTTCCTTATGTTGCTCCATCTAAGCAGAGAAAATTAATAAATCATCAAAGAAGACCACTACGAACTTACGCAGAAAATATTCCAAAAGTTCATTCATAGCCGCTTGAAAGGTGAAAGGAGCGTTGGTTAACCCAAACGGCATAACAAGGAATTCATAGTGTCCATCATGTGTTCGGAATGCCGTTTTATACACATCTTCATCACACACTCAGATTTGGTGATATCCTGAACGCAAGTCCAGCTTAGAAAAAATAGTCGCCCCCTCCAATTCATCGAACAACTCATCGGCAGTCGGAATGGGAAATTTGTCCTTGATTGTAGCTGAATTTAAAGCTCTGTAATCTACACAGAAACGATAAGTGCCATCCTTTTTTTTAACCAATAGAACATGAGAAGAAAATGGACTTTGACTTTTTTGCACTATTTCTTGTTCAAGCATTTCCTTCACCAACTTCTCAATCTATCCCTTCTGAAAATGAGGATATCGATATGGCCGAACATTTATTGGTTTAGATCCGGGTTGGAGATGAATTCTATGATCATAACTTCGTCGAGGCGGTAATCCCTTTGGTATCTCAAAAATAATTGAGTGACGCCGTAGAACTACCTGAATATCTTCAGGGACAGATGGGAATTCCATGGATTCAGCCTCCACATCTAAGCTATCAACTAACTCACTTCCATTTCATAATAACTGTGGATTTCATCCTTTGCAACTAAAGCTTGCAATTGATGATGAGTTATCTTTCGAGGATTTAATGCCTCAACCCCTTGTAGCTCTTTTTCCTTCCCATTCAAATTCCATTGTCATCTGGGTATAATCTTGAGTAATTCGTCCTAAACTCTGCAGTCAGGTCACCCCTAAAATAATCTCCGGACCTTGCAATGGGAGAACAAACAAATCAACTTCAGATTTTGTTCCCTGCAAAATAAGTGGCACCTTGCTACACTTGCAATCACATCTCATGTTGTCACCATTCCCAATATATACTCAAAAGTCTTTGACTTTCTCAACTGGAAGTCCTAAACGTTCAACCACTTCAGGTTGAACAAAATTGTGGGTACTACCCCTATCAATCAAAACATGAGCACGTTTTTGTCCCACCTTGCCCCAGACTCGCAATGATCGTGAAGCGTCTGGTCCCGCCATAGAATTTAGGCTAGAAACATCAGCAATTATTGTTGTGTCATCATTAACTTCGGCCTCTTCTTCGTTGCCTTCATTCATCTCCTCTGACTCACTAATCATGTAATACCCCTCTTTTTCATAACTAATCTTAGTAAATAATTAAAATAAGTAATTAGAAGATTTTAAAATGCGAAAACTTAGTATGAAATTAAGTTCCGGCAGATAAATTAATTCGGCGGCCCTAATTTGCCGAATTTTAATAATTTAAGTTTTATTTTCATTTCGGTTAATCCGAAATGAAATAACGAAGGTGTTTATGATTATGTGCTATTATTTTTGCATTATATGAGAAATATGTGTCATTTTTGAAGTATTTGATTTTCTAAGGAATTATGAATTTTCCTCCGGCAATTTAATTAATTTTCGAATTTTATTTCCGAAAATTTTTAGAGGAAGTTTATATTAGGGTTTGAGAAACCCTAATAAATTTTTATAGATCGAGAGCTTTTTAATTAAAGCCTCTATGATTATTTATTTGATAATTGATTGATTAATTAAAGAATTAATTGATCGATTAAGATGAGATTTATATGCTTAGTGTTTGATTAATTAATTAGATGTTTAATTAATTAATTAAGCTAAGATATTAAGCATAATTTTTCCTAGGAAATAAAGCTTGTATTATAAGCTTAAATATTATTTCCTAATTAAATTTTTGTCTAACAATAATTAGTGATTAATTTAATTACTAATATATATATTGTTAGTAAATAATTAGAGCATGTGTTAGATTACTAATTATTATATTATAAACTTTGGTGACACCTCATTATGTTCCCCAACATAATGATTATGAATGTTGGGGGAATTAATTACAAAGTTAGCCAAATTCAATGTATTAAATGGATAGCATGTAATATTAATACATTCATCTTCATCACTCTCTCACCTCTCTCTCGCCCCACTCACGCAGCACACACACTCACACACACACTTATATACACACTCAAATCTCCATTAAAGAAGGAAGAATCAAGCTCAAGTGATCAAAGGAAATAGTACCCAAATCATGCACAAAGGTTAGATCTATCATTAATTAAGTTTGTAGCTCAAGAATAAGCATGCAAATCCATCTTTCCTATTCTTTAAAATTTTCAGAAAATTATGTATATGTTAGAGGATGGATTTGATCTTCAAGTATGATGTTAAATAAGTGGTTTAGATTACATTTCTATCATTAAATCATTGAGAAATTAATCCTAACCCTAATTTCCATTTTTTCGAAAAATATGGAATAAATTAGAAATTTTGGCTCTTTGATCCTATGATCAAATTGATGAATTAAGTGAGTTTCTATGATGATTATAAGCATGAGAAATAATTGAATTGATCAAGAGATAATCAAATTATTTTTATTTCCAAAATGGCCGAAACTTTGGCCAAAATATAGATTTTTAGAATTTGATCTTCTATGATCAAATTGATGATTTATATGAGCTCATATGATGTCTATGAGAATGTTAGATAATTGAATTGAGAAGAAATTAATCAATTTCCTATTTTTTTCAATATAGCCGAAAAATGTGGCTTAAAATATGAATATTTGATTTTGATGTTCTATGCTTGAATTGATGATCAATGTAGGCTTAAATGATGTTATTGAGCATGATGATATATGGTTTTAATGAGTTGAAATTTCTCTTGCCCTAATTTTAATTAATTTCGAAATATTAGGGTTTATAATTGAGAAATTTTGATGATGAATTTTTATGATGAAATTGATGATGGATTTGAGTTTAGAATGATGAAATAAGGCTATATTGAATTTATGAGAATTTTTGAAGCTCATTTGAATGAAGTTGGAAAATTAAAGTTTGCTTAAAATTAGGGGTTTTTAATTCAAAGCATAATTTGATTAAGTATTGATGTAATTAATCTCTATAATTATATCTAAGAATATTACAAGTGAAATTGGAGAAAAATATATCACCTAAACCCTAAAGTTGAAATTTTCGAAGGTTTAAAGAACTAGGGTTTCAATTTTCTCCAATTTAATTAAGTAATAATGTTATATTTGAGGTTTATAAATTAAATAAGCATGTTTGGAAGTGATTAGAATGAAATTGGGTATTTAACCTAATTTCTAGATAAAGGGCCGAAATATATATATATTAAAAGGCCATGTATATGATTTTTAATTAAGAAAATAATGATGGAAATGAATTCTACGATAAAAATTAAGTATCGTAGAATTTTTCGGAATTTTAATACGAAGTTTTGAGATTTTTCTATTTCCGGCTATTTTTCGAAGTCGGAGGTTTATACGTATAGAAGATCTATTTTAATGATGTGATTATATAATTATGTCACATTTAGTATAAAAAGTATAAGGAATTAATTTAAAATTTTTCGGAGCTCATTTGACGAGTCGAAAATATTTTTAAGTTAAAGATACGAATAGTAGAGATTAAATATATGTTAAATAAAGGATAATGATGATATTTATCATCAATTAAATGTTAATGATGATTTTAGCTATTAATTATATATGTTAATGGTCATTTGTTGCTAATGACGTGTTAATGATGAATTAAGTATTAATGATACGTCATTAATAAATAAACATGTCAAGGACATATTTTTATTAATATAAAGTTAAGAATATATGTTAATAAAGAAGTTAAGCATTTTAATATGCTTATTAAATTAAATGAAGAGCTTAAATGTTAATTAAATGTTTATATGATTAGATGATACGTTTAATTTCTTTAGAATGACAATATCTTTAAGAATAAGTTTAAATGATGGATGAAGTGATTAATATGAGTTTAATTATTAATGATATGCTTATATGCATTTATGAAGTTAAATGCTGAATTACATGTTTATATATGTATTCATGAAGTTTAATGATGAATTATATGTTTATATGTTTATTTATGGAGTTAAATGAGGAATTATATGATTATATGTTTATTTATGAAGTTAAATGAGAAGTATATGGATTTATGTTTTAAAATATATCTTGAAGTTATAATCGATTATGTATCGATTAAGAAGTCAAGAAAGAAAGAGGAAGTAATTAGAAAAGTTTAGTTTCTGATTGTCGAGAGAAAAACCCTAGAAGAAAAATTAAGTCGAAGTAGAAAAAAAGTTGAGTATAGAATCGGCATCCCTCATTTAAATATTTAATTTTTCTCGCTCTTATGTTTAATTTAATTCTTAAATTGAAGGATCGAGCGGGATATTAAAGTAAGGGAAAAGTCGAGAGGATTAAAGTGTAGATAAGTAGCGCCATTTCAGGTGGGCTTTCTGAACTAAAGAAATGACGAATGTGATATTATTATATATGATGTTTTTAAAGTGATTGACTTGCCATTGTTTGAAGTTTTTGTATGATACCATCTACCAAAGAAAGACGAATTCAGTCCTACGTAATGTAGGATTTGTGTACACTATGTGGTAATCGGGAGCCTTCCTTTGTGGTGGGACGATTACAAGTGTTTGAGAAGGAGGCCTACTTCTCAACACTAAAAAATTATAGTAGATGTGGTACATACATGATAAGTATTTTAACTGCGCAGACACTTATAATGAAAGGAAAAAGGTTTGAGCATACACAGGTTTGTTTATAAAAGTTATTTGTGCTATGCTTTATGGCAAGAGTCAATCTATAGCTCTAAGTAGCAGTTTTCAATTATTTTGGCATGTGTCCACTGAGTGCAAAAGTACTCAGCCCTGCATGTTATTTCTAAAATGTGCAGGTTAGCTCGGATGAGGATGGAGTGTGCTGGGCGGACTTTTGTTTGTTGACCTCTTGAGATGTTGTTTAAACTTGAGCAAGGTTATATGTCTTCATATATATAACCAAAGATGTGTTATGTTTTTCCGCTACAACACTTGTGTTTGTTATGTCACTTATGATAAGAACTGGTAAACCTTGATTCCAGTTTGCTTAACTCTGATACGAGATGGTGTTGTCTCTTGGCCATTCTCGTTTATTTTTACTTGGATTTGAAGTATAAATTGTCGTTTCTAAATAATGATGTAGTCGTTTGTCACTTGTTCGATAACTTGGGTCGTTATCTATTTTTTGGTTAATCATAAATTGTGTACGTCGTAGGACCCACCGGCTTGGTCATCTTCATTCTAAGTCGGGCTGCGACAAATCAAGCATAGAAACTTTGGAACACAACGATGAACTGGATTCCAACGATGATCACAGTAATAACATAAACCTTTTGCCCTACGTTCCTGCATCTCAGCAGCAAATATACGACGAATATGCAAGCTCATTTTATTATTCTTAGATTCATATTTGGAGTTGTCAATTACCTTTGAGACTTGATTCGTCGACGAGGTACTTTTTGACATCCCTCCTCCAACATGGCTTTCCGGAGTTAGCCGTTGCCCTGTCTTGTTCGATGGGTTTTTAGAAGACCAGTGATTCATCACCTTTGCTCCATTTGTGTTTCTATCAAATCGTGATTCAAATGCTCTAGCAAGAGCGAAGACTTCCATCAAGGTTGTTGGCTTAGATAAAAGTAATTCCCCTCGTATTGCAGGTTGCAATCCTGAAATATACATGGATATAAAAACATCTTCTGACAATCCTGAAACTCGATTCATGAGACTCTCAAACTCATTTTGGAAATCTGTAACTGTTCCATCTTGAGTTAACTTAGAAAGTTGCCCTGTGTAGTCCTCGAATTGAGAGGGACCAAACCTCGAACGGACGACGTTCAAAATTCCTGTCACGAATTCAACATCTTATTTGATTTCATCAATTGGTACCAGTCAGATGCCCTACCTTCAAAATTGAAGGCTACAATTCTTAGCCGTTGATCATCTGGCGTTCCATGATAATCGAAATACTCCTGTATTCGAAAGATCCATCCGCTGGCATCAGAACCGTCAAATTTCGGAAGCTCGAGCCTTAAAAAACTAGTACGTGGATGTGCTCCACAATACTCCAGTTCTCCTCCATCCTTCTTCTCTGACCAAATGTTTCTCGGTTGATCACGCGCACGTATCCATTCCCTAACTTCCTTCATAGATTCAAAAACTTCCAAGTACTTCTGATTTTGAAGAACTAATTCCTTTCCATGCTTTTCTTGCTGGCGAACCAATTTTTCGAGCAATTTTGTCATTGTTGAGTCGTTATCTTTCACTGTTGCGTTGCCGTCCGTCATGTCGAGAGCTCTGGATGAAAGCACCAATTGAAACGTCGTGCGTTTCTTTCGCAATTAGAGCTGTAAAAAACTCCTAGCCCTTGCTGGAAACCTTGATATTATATTTCTGATGATTTGAAATAAGGTTCGTACAACTTATATAAGGAATAAGAAAATACCTAAACCTAGCAGGACTCTAATTAACACCCATAATAAAATAAATAAATTGCATATTAAGGAAGAGTAATAAATCCTAAGTAAACAAATAATTTAAGTTGATATCCCGCAAGCCGCTTTGAAAGAACACGCACACGATTGCCTCGTCTTGGCCCATCATTAATAATTCCCTCCAGCCCATCTGCATCTCCTTCATCATTTTTTCTTCTCAGCCCATCTGTATCTCCATCGCTATTGACCGTCGTAACACAACACTCCTATATATTCGTAATTATTATAAAAAAATAAAAATAAATCATTTGTGCATGCACTTGTAAAAAATTGATAGGCAGAAATATTAGTGCTGAAAAATTGGAAATGAAACAGTTTGTTGTGCATGAAATACATTGTCTGCTAGACTACTAATTCTATAATCAAACTTGTTTATTTACATGATATGGTTTATTTCTCATGTCTGATTTTCAAGCTATTGCATAAAAACGAATTAAGTTTATCCAGTGCGCACCTTGAATAGCCGCGACGTACTCCCGTCATAAATCAAAAGGAAGCATACAAGACACAAATATATTTCAAGACAAATACGTGTAACCTCTTTAAATTAATACTCGATAAATTAATAACTTCTCTAAGATAATAGTTTTTTCTGGTCCCGACTGTGTTACTGTCCTTTAAATTTCAATTCGATAAATTAATAACATCTATAAGATAATAATTTTTTTCGATCCCGACTATATTAATTTATAGAGGTTTCTACTGTAGTAATAACATTTATCGCTAATTGAATTGCATGGAGATTCTAGAGATCAGATTTTGCTCCCTCTTGAAAAGAAGATGGGAGACAAAGAAAACTACCACTAATCACAAGATGCCTTAATTTTGGCATACTTTAAATTTCTAGAATAAGTGGAACATGTGCTTAATTATGTGAATGAGATATGATATATCAAATTCAAGGATATGATTGAAGTTTGTTGGTCCCATTTGATTCAATTATTGTTATTTAATTATTATTTTTGTCCTTTTATTATGAAGGAGGTGGGGGATGCAAGTCTAGGGTTGTCAATCCAATCTCAAATCAAGTAACTAATGGATTGGCCTGAATAGATTGGAAAAGGAGGCGTAAGGGCTATGTTCGATAATTATAGTCCCAAAAAAATCATCCTATTAACCCAAATTAAATAGTCAGCCAATATGATAGGACTGGCCCGAAACCAAGTGGTTTAGTCTCAGAGAAATCAATACAATCAGAAACTGGCGTGTGTTGAACCTATGACCGTAAATTTCTAACTCGAAAAAATTGACAACTCTAGTCTCAACTCATACAAGCAAAGCAAACCGCACCGGGTGCGACAAACTCAACCGATGGTGTAGATATCATAGTCCAAACTTGAAATCTCAACCTCAAATTTTCGACACCATTGTACCAGATTTTGAAAGAGAGATTTTATAAAGCTAAATATCCAAGAAAATGTTAATTATTACTACATTCTAAGGAACTATTTCACAGTTACATTGATAGGAATAGTAGCAGCGATTGTCGCTGGTTGATTATTTGTAACTGAGTTTCTACCATATCAATGGAGTCTAGGCATTTGGATGCACCTTATTTTACAGCTACAATACATCACAGCAACCCTAACTCCATAATCTACAACTTCTTGCACACAGTGTCAGACGAAACGACAGTTAAGGACGAAGCTCGTCGCCTCCTGCAACAGACATCGGAATTCAGAATTCTACAGATCTTTAGCAGTTGAGGCTTTTATCTTGGTAAAAGTTTTCAAGAATTTCCAGAATTTACCTTTGGGAGGCAAGTTTCGACGTTATCTAGATATTAGTAGCAGTGATTAAAGCAGAAAAAAAACCCTCTTGGCTTGTTCTCCATTGGTGTTTTAGGTGTGTCACAGTTGTCGTCTCTCTTGGCCATCAACGAGCTCGTGCCTGGAGAGTCCGGGTGAAAAACAGCATTCTCGGAGGTGAAAATCCTGGGTGGAATTGCGTGCTCGGGAGGTGAAATTTGTGATAGATAATTCAGTAGCATGTGTATTATCTGAGTGAAGTTGGGCCGATCATTTGGGTCCTCCTTCCAACATGAAGTGACGATTAAGGCCAAATCCTGTGGAAGATCTTCGGCACTTGGCCTTGTGTTCTGATAAGGAAAAGCACAAGTTTCAGTCGTGTGGAACGCTTTAACATAGAGATCAACCATACTTAGAGGTTCATTAAAAAGAGGAAAAATGAAACTAAGACAGGTTTGCAAAGAATTGGTGAGGCGGTACCTTGAAAGCAGCAGCATAGGCGGCCTGCAGATTTGACATGCCTTCAAACGGTAACTTGTTATGTATGAGCTCCCACAACACGATGGCGAAACTATACGCATCTACCTTGTGGTTATAGTGCTTCTTTTCTCCCTGTCTAAGCGTCACCGTACTATAAAGCTGCAAGAAACAACAGATTAGCAACGAAATATACTCTTAGCAAACCTGTCGACCCAGAGAAGTCACAAAAGGAGAGATGGAAAACCGGAAGCAGGAAAAACATCGGGTAGCAGACTACCTCTGGTGCCATCCAACGATATGTTCCAGTCTCAGCCGTCATCATCTCTGTCAACGACTCTTCTCGTGCCAAACCAAAATCCGCAAGTTTGATGGTTTTATGGTCTGCTGTCAAGAGCAAGTTCTCTGGATGAAAAACAAAACCAAGATAAATCAATCAAGTTTGCCAACTAAATAACAGTATTTACTACATCCAATGTGTATCTCAATAAAATACAGCGAGTCATCAAGATTTCACTTGCAATTTGAATACTCATCACAATCCCGTAGAATAAAAAATATATATGTACCGTCCTCTAATCAGCAATTAACTCAAATCGGAAGTATTATATGTGCAAAGTTCTGGTTAAAACAGCAAACTGGTCCCTGATCATTAGCAAGAATCTACACTTTCAATAGAACAGTGCAGCCTTTAGATCAATTTCATTGGATGAATGAGGCTTCCATGAGGTGAAATCAACGGACATCAGAAATGAACAACAGGGTTGCCTAAAAGCAACCCAACATGTGTTCCACGATAATGTAATTTGAAGAACACAACAGCGATGAAGCAGACTTCAATTTTCTCTTAATAATTAGAATATATGAGACAAAGGATCTGTCTAAGCTGCTGCTACATAGTAAAACACAATATGTCAAGAAAGTTTAGATGCTCTGAATTTCAACATTATAAGTCTATCAACTCAAAGGAAACTACCAAACTATTATTACCAGGCTTCAAGTCACGATGTATAATCCCATGTGAATGCAAACATTCCATTCCACGAGCAATGTCGAGGGCGAATCCAATAGCAACCCGCATATCCAGGCACCTTGGCCGCAGGTTTAGCAAATACTTCCTCAACGTCCCACCAAGTAGAAGTTCAGTTACTATGACCATAACAGGTTCCTTACAAGCTCCAATAAACTGTAGAGAAAAATCCATTATCATTACAACAAATTCATGGTTACTCAAGACATACATATGCACAAGTCGAAGATAAAATTCATTATTACAAAGCAAAAGACAACCTTAACTAAGTTCTTGTGCTGGACTTTCGATAGCATTGCAACTTCTCTATCGAATCTGGCATCCCTCTTTGCAATCTCTTCGGGTGTCTCTCCTCTATGCACAATTTTGATAGCAACATTTTTGTTTTTGTATCTGAGAAGATAGTCAACAATTAGGTTAGATAATTAGTCTCACAATATCTCGGGGAAAAAACTGTAAATCATGATTTTTAACCAACTGATAGCAGAAAGATCAAACTGATTACTAAACCGAGCAAAAACACCTTATGCCAAAAATAGGAAAGAAATCGAATAACAACAGTTTTCAAAACTCGGATAAAAATTGCAAAAAGGCTAGATAGAGTAAACTCATTTGTACTGTTGCTCCTAGAGAGTAGAGATCATGATTCAGACAGAAGAAGGAGAAAGTCAACTTACTTTCCCTCGTAGACTTTGGCGTGGGCGCCTTCTCCAATCTTCGGACCAACAAAAAGAAGCTTCGGATCGACCAACCATTTAGGGTCCAAACAAAACTCTGCTCCTCCATAAAAAACATTTCCAGATCCCATCCCTCTCTCTCTAGACGAGCACAGACATTTATTCAAACATCACCAAGATCAAAACTTTATGACTTCCTCAAACATCATACACAAATCCCACATCAAAAAGCACCCTTGTAAGAAATTCTCCTCAGATAAGTACGAAGAATGAAAACTCTCTCTCTCTCTCTCCCCAACAGAAACGCAATAGTCAACAGACAGATAACACTGGGAATAGAGAATGGCAGCCCGACAGCTCCATATTTTTTTTTCTGAACAGAGCAAATCAATTGTAATTAGAAGCAGAAGAACCGCCACTTATAGAATAAACAAAGAATTCTTGAAAACAACTCAAGTACAGAAAATTGAAGATTCCCAAGCAAGAATGATTTCAAGATTAAGTGGGGGAGAGTTGATAAAATCTTTACTCACCGCGTTGTAGTCCTTGTTCCTGTTCAGTTTATTTTGCTGCTCTCTTTTGATCTGCAGAGATAAAGCCGCGGAAGGAATTGGGTCTGTGTCAGACAACAGTGGGGTTCTTCTCTCTCTCTCTCTCTCTCTACTCTAAATTTCAATATCTTTAATATTTAAAATACAAATAATAAAGCCGAAGAGGGGGACAGTGGAGGGTAGAAATGGAACTGTACAAGATGCCCCGTTGAAAAACTAAGTATTTTTTGTTCAATTTCTTTTTAATTTTTTAATCAAGAGATATTATATACTCCCTCCGTCCCATTATTGTTGGCACGTTTCTTTTGGGTACGGGTATTAAGGAGAAGGGTGTTTAAAGGGTAAAAAGATAGAAAGTGATGGAGCCCATAACTTTTTGTAAGAGAAAGATATTTCCCAAAAAGAAAACAGACTAACTTTCGTGGGACGGCCCAAAAAGAAATACAGGCCAACAATAATGGGACCGACGGAGTAATGTTTACTTATATAAGTTAAAAAAGAGGAATTATTTAAACTGCACATGGAAATGGATAGTCATATTGGCGACAAGCCCACTCAACCAGACAACCACTGATGAGGATCCCACCAATTTCTGTTCCTAGATTTACTCTATCTATTATACAATGACTTTCTATTTTTTAAATTTATCTCATCCATTTATATTTCCATTATTGTGTAAATACTGATAATACTATCATTATAGAAATGCATATCAATAAGTTAATGAATAAAATGAAATGTTATTTTATACTCCCTCCCTCTGTCCCGTTATTTTTGTCTTATATTTCTTTTTTGATTGTTCCGTTATTCTTGTTATGTTTCATTTCTTGGACTAAATTAAGAGTTATTAAGGTTCTATTTAAATTGCTAATTAGTGTATATCCCGTCGAAAATCGATGGTGAATTATATTATTAAAATAAAATATATTAATAAGGTTGTTTCTTCGATTTTATACATTCTTTAACAAATATTTTTATTTTTATATTATTTTGCAATATATAAGTATGAACATTAAAAATAATTTAATATTATTTCAGAGTGATAATATTTCGATAATTGATCAAAAAGAGTGTTTCTTTTATTTTATTTCACTTTCTTTAGTTGCAAGAGATCAAACTATTTTTTTTTCATTATATACGATGTTAATTGTTGTGTACCGTGTACGTCTGATCATCTCGTCATAAAGTCAAATTTCAAGAATTGTATATATACAAATCCAAAAATTATAATTGAGAATACGCATTTTTGAAAATTTTCTTTTATTTGCGTCAATTTAAAAATTTGTTAAATTAAACAAATTAATATTGACAACTTAATAATTGATCAAATTAAAATTATCAATAAAAATAAAACTATTTATTTGGCCAACAAATTAATTTGCCAAATTATATTGGTTGTGCAAAATAATTGCGGAATTAGAAAAATACAGTATTTATATAGGTTTTCCAAGAGTGAAGTTTTATTCAGAATCAATGTGGGATGGAAAATTTATATTAAATATACATAGAGTAGATGAATAAAAATGCACAAAATGAGGATTAAAGATAAATAACAATATTGAAAGGAGAGAGCACCACGTAGACCTCGAATTAAGGAGAGGGCTCGAATCCGCAATCGTTTTAATAATATATAGACGTGATCCTTATTTCTCCTAACTACTCCACATTTCACTAATTTTCTCCGTATTTTCTGTGTCGTTCATTATTCACTCTTTCTACCCACTTTATTTCACTATTTGTACCATATTAAGTATTCAATTAAAAACTTCACTAACACACCTTTTATCCTTAATTTCTTTCTCCTTAATACTTGTGCCCAAAAGAAATGAGATAAAAAAACGAGATGGAGGGAAATAAATTCCAATAAGAGCTCCTTTTTTTTTTCTTTGGGGTGAAAGTAGAAATCTACAAGTACTTATTATGGATGTTTATGTTTTTTTGGAGAAAAATCTCGTAACATTATTATTATTATTAATAGGATACTTTATTTATGTTTTTCTTTCTTGGGATAGATGTTTACGTTTAATGGTTAACACCTTCTTACCATGCATCATATTTATGATATGTCAATCTATTCCGAAATTGATCAGCGGTTGTGCAATTAATCATTTTATTTTTTTTCATTTTACTTGAATATTTATTATGTATGTAGAGTTGGTCTGGTAAAAAACTATTCTTAATGAAAGAAATATGAATAAATTTGGTTTATAAATTTTGACCAGATGAGGGTCAAGATTGATTCTCACATAAGATTGTGAATTTTATGTATTACTTTAATTCACTGTCACATTGAAGCATTTTGTGCATTACTTTAATGCATTCATTAATTTGGACCATATATCAACGGTCCAGATTCATTTTTATTCTCAAATTAAGTTTACTTGAATATATATATATATATATATATATATATATATTTTGAGAATACCATTCTTATATATATGTATATATATCAACATGATACATATATGCATATATTTATATATATGAGTTAATTGTATGGAATACCTAATATAGATAGTAAAAAATAAATCTTATTCACCAATTTTATTTTTGTAAAAGTTGGCCAACTTTTAGGTAAACGGACTAAATTATCCTTTTAATAAAACAAGTAAACCCTGTCAAATCTAATAGCAACCTCTTTTATCCCTTCACATACTCTCTCTCCCTCACTTCTACTCTTCTCTCTTTCTTTGATTTTCTTCTGCCGCCACCACATCTTCTTCCCCGGTCGTCTTTCCGATTTAATTTATTCATACACTTGCTTCTTTGGACAGTTTATCGTTTCTCTTATCGTTTTATCCGGTCGTCTTCTCCGTCGTAGCTTTCGTCTCCGCTGTGAGTGATGTTCGTCCCCGCTGTGGATAAGGTTTGCCTTCGGTGAATCGTCGTCCTTTTCACGATTGACATCTCTAGACGTACAAATCTGTTTTGTGGTTAAATTTTACAAAATTTATAAAATTTGGGTTTGTTTACCACGATTGTGGTACGAAACGGATCTCATTCGTTCCAAGTATAGCACGACGCACGTAATAGCTTGGTACGACTTGTACGAACGGATCTCATTCTTTCCAAGTGTACCACGTCGCAACACCATAACTTGGTACAACTGGTATGAACAGATCTCATTCGTTTCAAGTGTACCATGTCGCAACGCCATAACTTGGACTGGTACGAATGGATCTCATTCGTTCCAAGTGTACCAAGGCGCAGCGCGCCACCAATTGGCACGAATATTGCCCATTCGTACTAATTGTACTATGGCACAGTGCAATTCATCAATCATCTAATTTCATTCCACATTCCATTCAAATTAAATCATAATTTTAACCAAAATATCATCAATTAATCCGAATATCACCAAATATCTAAAAAAAAAGTCATCAAATATAATGATATAATAGATTACAGACAGGACAAACTAGATCTACTCGTCTCATTCGTCCCACAAATACAAATCAAGCTAATCAGCTTAATGGCAACAACGGATTCCTGAAGCAGCAACGTCATCGGATTTGAAAGACGGCAACATATGTTGAGCTTGAAGCCATGGCGGATCTGGAGAAAGATGCACGACGATGCAATCGATCGAGAAACTAACACCATCGAAGCCGAAATCTATAAATCGAGAAACTGATGCCATGAAAGCCGATGGGATCTGGTGGACGGATGGATCTGGTGGAAGGGGCAGCGGACAAAGAAGTAGCCAGAGAAAGAGAGCCAAAAGTTGTACGGCGGTGGTGCGACGACTAGTGCGGTGCGATAGAAGGAGGGTTTCTAGAGAGAGAATGTCTGATTTTTATGAAATGGAAAAATGAAAAAAGTGAAACATTAATTGGTATAGTTGACAAACGAAAAAATAAAGGCATATTGGTCCAAAATTTTCAAAAATTGGCTAGAATTTCTACAAATAAAGTTGGTAGACAATATTAATTTTCACTATTTATATTAGCTATCTCAAATTTTGCCTCTATTTACATTTATACATATCAAGATATGAATGTATCCCCTGTAAAATATACATAGGATGTGCTAATATAATACTCCTTCCGTCAACAATAAATTTGTCACATTGTGGATGACACGAATTTTAATAATTTGTTGGTTGATTGTATTGTGAGTGGAATAAGGGTCCCACTTTTATATAATTTTAAATTATGTTGTGAGTGGAAAGATAAGTGAGGTGTGTGGGTCTATTACTATAAATGGATGTGGCAAATTTTTTGTGGACGGACCAAAAAGAAAATTGTAACAAATTTATTGTGGACAGAGAAAGTATTCACATAAGCATCTTACACATAAGAATTCATATGATCGTATCATCGCCCCTCTCTCATTAATGTATCATCTTCGAAGATGATACATTAATGAGAGAGGGGCGATGATTAGAAATATGTTATTTAATAGTTTAATTATCAAGTCAATTGTATTTAGTATTTTAATAACTATTTTATGTTCTTAGTTTGGGCTAATTGGTAAGCCCGTAGATTAGGCCTATTATGCGTAGGAGTCGTAGTTCAGTATAAATAATTGTAAACTCTTATTCTGATTAGCATGTCAATAATATTATCATGATACATTAATGAGAGAGGGGCGATGATACGATCATAGAAATATGTTATTTAATAGTTTAATTATCAAGTCAATTGTATTTAGTATTTTAATAACTATTTTATGTTCTTAGTTTGGGCTAATTGTTAAGCCCGTAGATTAGGCCTATTATGCGTAGGAGTCGTAGTTCAGTATAAATAATTGTAAACTCTTATTCTGATTAGCATGTCAATAATATTATCATTCAAGAACCCTAGGGTTTGTTTAGGCTTTGCGTGATCGTAAGGATTGGAGCTGTTCACTAGCTTATCATGAAATTATCGTTACGTTCCTGAAGCAGGATCGTTTCATTGGTGCTTTCATTGAGAGCTCAACATTTGAGAGATCTAATTGAAGGTATCACATCTTTATCCTTTGTTTAGATTTATTTAAAAAGAAAAAAAAAAACGGAGTGATCGAAGTTTGAGGTGAGTGTTTTCGTTGGTGTGGCGGCTAAATGAACAATTTACTTTCGAGATTTGGGTTTGTTCCGAATACATTTTTATACTGTTGAAGTTCAGAAGTAGATTTCCTTTTGTGGCGGTGATTTGCGCACAAGTGGCGACTTGAGGAATAGGGAAGGATTAAATTGGTTTTGGTTTTGGTTGATTGTGGTTATTAAATTGGCGGCAGAAGGTTATTAATTGTGGTTTATTGATATTAATTTTATGCATATACTTGGTTTTGGGCTGTCTGTGGAAGGAATATCGGGAGTTTTGTAGTCTGGAGAAATATTTTTGGGTTGTTGAGAATTCATATGGTGTTGATGGCTTTGGACAAGGGGACGATATTTTCTACGATACTTAATACTCTAAGATTTGGTGGAGAAGATGATGATCCTTACGAGTGGGCGTCTCGTATAGAAAAATACTTCACTTTTCGTAATGTCCCCGAGGAGCAGCTACTTTTGTTGGTATTTTATCACTTAGAAGGCGAGGCATTGACATGGTTTCGATGGGTGGAGACGAATTGCTTATTAACCACTTGGAGTAACTTCTTGATAACTGTCAAGTTTAGTTTTGGATCATCGAAATTCGAAGATCCTGAGGGAAGGTTACTCAAGTTATATCAGTTTGGTTCAGTTGCAGATTACCAATGTGAATTTGAAATGATACGGAGTAAGTGATTGGAATGTCTGAGGCAATATTAATTTCCTTGTATATTTCAGGATCGAAACTTCATATTCGCAAGGGACTGCAACTAAATCGACCAAGGACTCTGAAAGAAGCATTTGGGCTGGCTAGAACATTTGAAGAACAATATGAGAAGAGCCAAATTAAAGAGCAAGAAGTTGATGAAGTAGTCATATAAGAAACTGAAGAAACAAGCGAAACGGTGTACGGCGTGTGCCTTGTCAAGGCAACTGAACAACCACTCTGCATAGAGATTCAAGAAGCTAAGGATGCGCTTGAAGTAAGTGAAGTGAGCCAGAAAATTATGCCATTATACTTTCAGAAGGGTAATGAAGTTAAAGGATTGGTTTGTGAAGGATTGATTGGTTGTGTGAATGTTACCATAGCACAAGCTCAAAATGACAAGTCTACTGGTATGTCTGAATATGTGCAATTCTTTCACTTATGTGGGAAACACGACGAGGGGATGATATGCCAAGATGGTTTATGTATTGATTCTTCCTACAAGATGAACAAGCATCTTTTGGGCTATATGTTTGGGGATGTGGCTTGAAGAGGAAGTACTCTAAAATTCTATGCACTTGCAGAAGTCTATAAGGAGGTTTTGACTTTCCACCTTGAGGACAAGGTGGATTTGAAGGAGTATGGAGTTGATACGGTCATAGAAATATGTTATTTAATAGTTTATTTATCGATTCAATTGTATTTAGTATTTTAATAACTATTTTATGTTCTTAGTTTGGGCTAATTGTTATGCCCGTAGATTAGGCCTATTATGCGTAGGAGTCGTAGTTCAGTATAAATAATTGTAAACTCTTATTCTGATTATCATGTCAATAATATTATCATTCAAGAATCCTAGGGTTTGTTTAGGCCTTGCATGATCGTAAGGATTAGAGCTGTTCACGAGCTTATCATGGAATTATCGTTACGTTCCTGAAGCAGATAGTTTCAGGCGATGTAAACTAATCAAGGGATAAATACATTTTTGTGCGTCTAACTTTTGATAATTTGACTATTTGGTAAGAGTTTTATTTCGAGGGTGACAGTTGCCACATTGGATGTGTGTACAGACCAAATAGTCAGATTTGGTTAGAATGCCATTCATTTTCAATCTAATATGAGGTAAAGTGTTTTAGATGAAAAACATAACTGATTTATTTCCTTTAAAAGTAGGGTTATCGAGAAAATTTATACATGTTATCTTTTTTATTTTGTTAACCTTTTTGGTCTGCGAACTAGCCTGATAACCCTTAGGATTATGATCAAAATTTTATCGCAAAGACTTCACTACGACCAGTCTCTTATTAGAGACCGGATCTGACCCGACCCGAACTTAAGGAATAAATAAAATACAGATAAAACATTATACATTAGACCCGCTAGCCTGGTGGTTGTCTACTCCGCTGAGGACCTAAGGGTTGTGGGATCAACCCCCCGCTAACACATACATCATCTATTATTTTTTGTTTATTGTTTTTTCGGTTTTTTTTTTAAATTATTAATTCCAATAATATTTGTTAATCTCAAATTAGAATTTATTTATCCCTAAATATTACTATTTATCTTGTTAATTATTACCTTTTACCTCGTCAAATATTCATTTGTTTACGACAATTGATACATTGAAAAAAATATTACTTTTCTTCTCGTAATTATTACTTTTTATCCCGACAAATATTACTTTTGAAAAATATTACTTTTGTTTACCGATAATTGTTACATTGAAATAAATTATTATTTTTCATCTCGTGAATTATTACTTTTTATCTGACAAACATTATTTTTGCTTATGACAATTGTTATATTAAATTAATTATTACTTTTTTTCTTGTGAATTATTACATTTTATCACGACAAATATTACTTTTGAAAAATATTACTTTTGTTTACAAACAATTGCTACATTGAAATAAATTATTACTTTTCTTCTCATGAGTACTTTTTATCACGACAGATATTACTTTTCATGACAATTGTTATATTAAATGAATTATTACTTTTTCTTTTTGTGAATTATTACTTTTTATCCCGATAAATATTACTTTTCTTTATGAAAATTGTTACATTGAAAAAATATTACTTTTCTTCTCGTGAATTATTACTTTTTATCTCGATAAATATTACTTTTATTTACGACAATTATTACATTGAAAAAAATATTATTTTTCTTCTCTTGAATTATTACTTTTTATCCTGATAAATATTACTTTTGTTTAACATAATTATTACATTGAAATAAATTATTACTTTTCTTCTCGTAAATTATTACTTTTCATACCGACAAATATTATTTTTTGAAAAGTATTACTACTTTTGTTTACGATAATTGTTACTTTTCTTTACGATAATTGATACCTTTTATCCCGATAAAAGTTAACTTTTGAAAAATATTACTTTTGTTTACGACAATTAATGTCACATTGAAAATATGTTACTTTTCTTTACAACAATTGTTACCCTTTATCACGACAAATGTTACTTTTGAAAAATATTACTTTTGTTTACGAAAAATTGTTTCTTTGAAAATGTACTTTAATTATTATTAATTATTACTTTTTATCTCGACAAATGTTACATTGAAAAAATATTACATTTCTTATCGTGAATTATTACTTTTCATCCCAACAAATATTACTTTGAAAAATATTCATTTTGTTTACGACAATTGTTACATTGATAAAATATTACCTTTCTTCTCGTGAATTATTACTTTTTATCCCAACAAATATTATTTTGAAAAATATTACTTTTATTTACTATATAATTGTTAAATTGAAAAAATATTACATTTCTTCTCGTGAATTATTATTTTTATCACAACAAAAATATTACTTTTCTTCTTATTAATTATTACATTTTATCCCGACAATTATTACATTTGTTTACGACAAATATTACTTTGAAAAATATTACTTTTATTTACGATAATTGTTACATTGGTAAAATATTACCTTTTTTATCGTGAATTATTACTTTTCATCCCAACAAATATTACTTTGAAAAATATTCATTTTGTTTACGACAATTGTTACATTGATAAAATATTACTTTTCTTCTAGTGAATTATTACTTTTTATCCCAAAAAATATTGTTTTGAAAAGTATTACTTTTTTCTCGTGAATTATTATTTTTTATCCTGACAAATATATTACTTTTGAAAAATATTATTTTTGTTTACAATAATTGTTATATTGAAAAATAAAAAAATATGTTAATTATGCTTTAAGATTAATTAAGTATAAAATAAAAGAAGAAAAGGAAAAAATATGTTAATTATGCTTGTTAATTGTTTTTAATTGACGATTTAAAAATTGAATAATTAATAAAATAAAAATATATGAAAACATATCCTACTTGAATCTATTATCCAAAAGTGAAATTTATTAAACAAAAATAAACATAAAACAAGAAAGAAAGAAAAAATCAGAAAAAAGTGAAAAATAAATAAAACGTGCAAACTAAAAAAATAAAAGAAATAAAAGTAAAAGCAAGGGAAGATGATTTATATTTTTAATATTTTTGAAAAAAAAGCGAAAAATAAAAAAAAATAATAGTAAAAGAAAGGAAAAAATAAATAATAGTGAAAGAAAGAAAAAAAAAGAAAAAATGCACTTCATGGGACTTGAACCCAGGTCAACAGATGGGCAAGCAGGCGCTTCCGCCTAACAAGCTTCCTTCTACCACTAGGCTACAACCATATATTTAGAATATTTCAGTATTGTTAATATATATCGTTTTCAAAGCGGGTCGACCCGGATCCAGTCTCTTATTAGAGACCGGTCTCACGGGAGACCAACCCAAATTTTATAGCACGAAATAAATTCAGCCTAATTGATTCAGAACCGAGTTACCCGACAACCTTATAAAACTGATCCAAAAATAAGTGAGTTAGCCCGATTGACATCCCAAGGTCCTAACTAGTCATATTATTGTAAATAGGATAATTTGTTTTTATTTTTATTTTTTAGTTAAACTCTCTTAACATATCATTAATATAAATTAAAAAATTTATTTGCTTTGCCCAACAACTGGTTTCACAAAAAAGAATTACATTTTATAATGTAGTTATTTATATTTCGTATTTCGCTATCATCAATGTATGACATGTGTGTAAATTGTACGGACGTACCTGGTTTGTGGTCAGCCTATGATTGATATATCCACGAGATAAAATATTAGTTTAATTTTTATCTTATATATTGAATAAATTTTTTACATTATCGAAAGTCCTTGTAATTAATTAAATAAAGTGTCGTCTAATATTGCAATAGAATTATTCTTACGTGTGCAAGCTAAAATTTAGTTTTTATTCATTATCTAATAAATTTCGAAAAAATGTATATTGGAATTAATTAAATTCATTTTAGTATTATAAAAATGAATTGCATTTGTTGGAGACATTTGATATATCAAAATTAATTTACAATAAAATCAAAACAAACAACAAATAATTTAGCCAGAAATGAAGGAATTAATAAGTTTTAGATTTTTTTTTTAATTTTTGGTTTATAAAATTATGGCTTTTCTATAGAACTATATATGATAATATGAACGACGATCTATTCATTTCATAATAGTAATGTTATATTAATAATACGTAATAAATTGTATAATTAATATATTTTTCTTACTTTACAAAGATGGTAAATGATTTCAGTTTTTAATTTGAAAATATTAAATAATATCCAATAGATTATTATTTTTTAATTTTAAAACGTGTATATTTTTACTTTATATTTACTTTGGTAAATTCAATTTTTTTTTCTCCAATAAAACTATAAAAACAAATTTAATATATATTTTAATTTTTATAAAGGAAACAAGAATTATACAGTTACTTACCAATGATATTTTTTTACATATTAAAATATTATAAACACAATTATATTTAATATATCAAATCTTAAGTATTTTAGCTCATAAAGAATGGCATCATCTTTATAAACGGTAATTCATCAAAATATATCCATAATAGGAATGATAATGAGCATATGAATGATGATTCCATTATTATCTCACTCCACCTTACCAATTACTTCATTATAGATTTGTCTTAGTTGTAAATCTCTAACGATATAGAGGTCTTTAGATTTTTCCGGATTCAACGATCTATTTTAATTCTAAACTAAGCCAATCTTACATGCATGATTTTCTATCTATGTAGAGGCGAGCAAAATCGAATCGAAATTGTTAGGGAGCGTTTATTTTGTGTGATATGATAGACTGATAAAACATAGGACTGACTATATAAAAAATTAGATGATCAAGCAAGTTCAAAAAGTAATCAATCCATCAAAGTAAACGGTGGATTGACCTATATAATTTTTATCTATCTATCTATCTTATCTATCTTATCACCCGAAGTAAACAGCTCCTTAAAGAATCGAAATGTAGAATTTTGCCACGTTCAGTTTTTAGGAAATATGGATTTGATTCGAGTATTTTTTTTTGTTGAAACTTAAATTTTCTTCAATTCGGTTCGGTTGCTAGTTAAATTATTGAATTAAAATTAATCAATATATATATATATAATGTTAATATTTTTTTCTCTATAAAATTCCAAATGTAATTAAAAATTAATTCAAGTTATATTCATTCCCCTCCCACCCAAATACCATTACGGTGATAGTGATACTTGATTTATTTGAAATTTTAATATAATTTTTTTGGCTATTTTTTACAATAGGTTTTTATTACAAATTTGAAACACATTAATTGTAAAATTTTGATTAACCGGTTCGGTTTGAGGAAAAGTTCAGTTGATTCGGATGATATTTTAAAATAAATTTGTATTGTTCAATCGAACCGACCCGACCATTAGCTCACCTCTATATCTATAAATTCTAAATTAATCTAATTGTCACCTTTTAATTTTATACTTAATTAGTCATTTTTGCAAGAGTGTTTCTTAAATTTCCTACTATATAATTTTCATTATCAAAATCTATATAATATTTTTACAGAAAAAAAGATGATTTTGTATTCTTTCAAATTAAGTATCTTCATATTGTAATGTTCTTTTAGGAATTTGCAATCTTCTCTAATATGAGCGTTTTACAGCTAGATTTTTAGAAGACATTAGTGAAATCTAATAGCTTTTAGGTATAAATAGGATTGTACACGAATCATATTAATCGTGATTTATTTGGAATTGGATTAAAAAAATTCATTCAGTATTCGTTCATTTAGTAAACGAGCTTCGGACTGAGCTCGGAAAAAAAAAATTCAAGCCAAACTCTAACATGCCTATGTTCGATTTGGAAGGCCCGCGAACATGTTCAAGCTCGAGCCCGGAAGAACCAGTTCACAAACCCACCTAACTAGAGTATATTATTAGTTTTAATTTATTCTAATAATTTAATACCAACATCAAGTTCTGCTTACGATAATAAACTAAAAGTCTAAAATATATATTAAATGTGAATTTGTCTATGTATAATAATATTGTAATAAATATTATCCAAAAAGTAATATCAAACAAGAATTGATTTATATAAATGCAGATGTAGACATGTAGTTGGAAAATAAATAAAAAACTATATGTGTTATACATAGTTAGTTATATAGTAACTTATAAATTTATAAAATTAGATTATGTATTCAGATTGAATCAGACGGACTTTTTGAATGAGCCCCATCTCGAATATCTAAACGAGCCGAACTTAAATTAAATATTATTCCCACTGTCCTGAAAAATTTGTCACAATTTCTTTTTTCGGCCCGTCCATAAAAAATTTACCACATCTATTTTTAGTAATAGTCCTCACACTTCATACCTCATTATTTACAAAAAACTAGATTGCACCCGCGCGTTACACGGTAGAATGCATTTTTAAAATATGTAACATATAAATTATCAAATCACATAAATAATGAGTAAAATATATTAACTACTCTCATCCGTTCAAAATATTTAGGACACAATTTCATTATTCGAGTGTCCACCATATTTATGTCACTTTCCTTTTTGGGATAATATCTCACATATTCATTATTTTATACCTCACAACAATTCAATATAATGAATCTCTTTCTCCACTCAAACACTACATACCTAACATTTATTAAAACTCTTGCCGCACCATACGTGACCTATATTTCGTGGACGAAGGGAGTATAAAATTTCATACAACAAAAGAGAATAATAATAATACATTAATTTTTCAGTATATAAATTAATAAAGAACATTTTTAAGTACAACAATAACAAATATAACATATTTCCTCCGTCCACGAAATAGTCCACGAAATGTATATCATATCCATTTTTGGACATAATTCCACTCACTTTCTTATATATTATACCTCACAACAATTCAAAAGTAATGGGTCCCTTTTCTCCACTTAACAAATAGTAATCTACAAACATTATAAAAACTCGTGCCACTAAAGTTGTGCTATATATTTCGTGGATGAATGAAGTATTACATTTCGAACATTATGAAAATTTTCTTTTTATACAATAGTTTTTAAAGAGTGTTCCTCATTACCACACACCAATATATTCAAACCTTTTCAATTTGCAACTCTTGAAATATCCATATAAGATTGTCGAAAAACTGTCTGCCACAAATAAAATGCATTAATCATCTAATATGTTAATTATAGAATAACACAATAAAATATAAAATTCATCATTACATCAAAAAATTTTTTAAAGAAACATTCAATCCAAATAACATTAATAAATATGACATATTAAAATTTGTATTATGATATACTTCTCTATACATAAATTTAAATACACTACTAAATAATTACATATAAACATCTAAATAATATTTATAAATTATAAATAATCCAAATATAAAACACAAAATATTTAATTACATTAATAATTTATTTATTTTTAAAAATAGCATAACACTTATTTTCTAAGCATATATCTAAACAACCATTTTTTTTATATATTTGAAAATATAATTTCGATTAACCATTTCAAAATGCTATTAGAATTAAAGATGAACAATCATTATAAAAAATTCAACAAATTTTGGCATTTTTAATAATTCTTCATTTTTGATAACTTCCAAACATCTCGAAATATATATTTTTAATTTTCAATATTTTTTTCACTAATATATTTTTTTAATATTTATGAATCAAAATAATGAAAATAATAAAATTATTTTGGCAACCATGAATTGTGCTAATTTCTTTTTTCAAAATTAAATATCTTAGTCAAAATAGTGTTGTGTTAAATTAGAGTATTTAGTATATAAATAATAAATAGAAAAAGTAGAAAATTAAATTACATAATCCCAAATAAGCCAAAATTCATAATCATTCAATTTTATTAAATAATTTGATTTTTTTTAAAGCTCAAACATGATAACCAAGAAAGGAGATGTATAGAATTAACCAACATATATTATTCATCATTCATGAAATAACTTAAAGTTCAAGACCTATTATCCACTAAATTGGTTTTGGAGGGAAAATGGCAAATTTGTTAATATAGTTACAACTTTCTTATTTAGTATTAGTATAGATGCCATTATTGAGCCCACAACTCCACTTACACGACTTTCTCTTACCAACTTTACTGTAAGACTCTTTCTCCACTCACACAACTTTTCACTAGCTTTTATTAAACCCATGTCAACTACAATGTGTTTGTGGACGGAGGGAGTACAAAATTTTTGCAGATTCAAAAATGAGGTGAGTTCGAGCTTGAGCTCGAATACGATCGCATCTAATAAATCATGAGGCGAGCTCGATCAAGCCCGAAAGATAAAGCTCGAACAAGCTCGAGTCTGCAAACTTTAATTTCTAACAAACTGAGCTCGAGTATGCTGGTATTCGGCTTGATTCTTGTACAATCCTAGTTATGAACATCCACGAACTAAGCCATTTTGAGCATCGAGCGAAGTCCAGAATCTACACAGACTATTTTAATCGCAGGTTGCATTTTTCAGTTCAAAACTGTTGTGCTCATTTTGTGTTCGGTTCCTACTTGCTTACTGCAGATGAGATTTATATTTGTATTTTTTCAGCATGATCCGGTGATAGAATAACAAAAGTATAGGTTTTGCATATTTTTAGTATAATAACCTCATGTCATATATAAAATATTACTAATATAGACTATATAATTGTCAACAAAATACAAAATACAAAATACATCATTGTTCGATAATCCTAGATTAAATTAATCTGGTATAATAATTCACACGTGCTGTTCACACGTGCGTCGGCGGTGCCAGCGTGGACGTAGCAAAAGAAATTGTTTAATAAATAAATCCAGCACTGTGTATTGTCTGTGTCAATTTGGTGTCGGGGTACGGTACCGCCTTATAATTGTCTTCCACTATTAAATATTTATTGCCATTATTTAATTTTTTACTTGCTACAAATTTATTGTTCCACAATGTTTTCCGTCTAGACTAGGCAAATGACAAATGTTTTTGAATTTGATTCAACGGCAATTTCTATTTGATTTGAATTAAACTCACCTACCCGTATTTCGTTGTCATGTTTTAGAGTTTAATGATATTTAAGTTGGAAGAGAACAACAATAATTATATTCAAAGAAAGCAATATATAACAGCTTTTATTACTAATCAATTACTAAATCAATTAATTGGTCTGCATGTGGAAGAGTGAATTCATATTCATTCCACTAATGATTATTCTTATGCGATCTCCTTTTTTGGAATAAAAGACTAATGAATTGCTCCTGTTATTTAATATTCCTCCGTCCACAATAAGTGTAGAACAATTTTCTTTTATGTACGATCATGATAAATGTAACACTTTCTATTTTGAGAAATGATCCCACTCATTAATCCTATTTTAAACCTCACATCAATTCATTATGATGGGTCCTTTATCCACTTAAAATCAATCTACCAACTATTTTTAAAATTCGTGACAAACCCAAAGTATTACATACTTACATTTGTGGTGGACGAAGAGAGTAGTATTTTCTTATAAAAAAAATTAAAGATAATTTTTTTTGACATTTTGTACGCGTTTTGGCAAAACAAGAAATAAAAATCGATCATTATATAATAAATAAACCACATCTCTCAAAAGAGTAAACCGTTCGTTGAAGACCTGCTGACGGTTGAAGGAGCTACGAGAGCTGCTAATATTTTTTTATTGAAATCAAATTTGTATGATCCCCTATCAACTGGATTCAAAAGAGAAGGATTAATACATAAAATTATATTGTCATTTTATTTTTTTTAAATAACACTAACCTTTTTTTTTTTTTTTTGCGCCTCTTCCAGCACTCTAAGGGCTCGCACCTCTCGACTTGGTACACGTAGAGCTGGCAAAAGATTGAGTCGCGCCAGCCTGGGCCCACCAGGCCTTTGGGAAAAATCGAGCCGGGTTGGGCTAGCGCGAAATCCCATCGGGCTAAGAAGATAAGGTCTAGCCACAGAGAAAACATTTATAGGGTAAATGTCGCTCTGATCCGAGGTTCATTTCAGATGGATACGAAGGTGGAATAGGACTAGGAGAGAGAGAAACAGGCCACAACGCTCAATGGTGTTTCCTGGTTATTATATTTTAGTTTAATTTTACAAGTATTAACTAGGGTTCATTCCTTCATTCGTATAGGATTTATGTATATATTTTTAATATTTAATATGCATTTTTTTAATTTTTAATTGATTATTAGGGTTCATTATTCCAAAATTAGGGTATATAACTTTTTAAAATTCTAATTTTTCATAATAAATGTTTATTAAGGTTTATTATATAATACTAAAATTTTATTTTTAAATAAATCATTTTAAAATAGTGAAATTAATAGTGGAACATAAATTGGGGACAAAGAATCCCATTCAGAAAATTTGAGCACGGTGGCGGATTTTGGTTGTTAATATTTTCTTTATGAAAACGAAAATCAAAATTGTTTAAGGACTTACAACTTAATGGCGGTTATTTTATAAAGTCGAAGGCGAAACAAATTTTATTCATCATTTAAAGAAACGAATTCTGTCACCCACGAAGGTAGATTCGAAGTTCAAACAAATTTCCTATAAAATTTAGTAAAAATAGTTAAGTTATGAGTCAGAGTCGCTCTATTTATTGAACGTAACATGTAGAAAATACCTCGCCTATCACTTTTGTTGAATTTAACGATATAATTGAAATATAAATTTTGATTTTATTGATACTACGTATTGCAAACGGAAATAATAATAATAGTATGACATCCCGTCAATCACATTTACAAGTAATGTTTTTAATATACAAAAGTCATATTTCTGAATAACTTGGTTACATAATTTTTTAAATAACCGTCAGCATTATTAATTAACGTCATGTTTTTCTTTTTTGTTTGTCCCATTATTAATGTTATTTAAGAAAAAGTAACTCTTCAAAAGTAGTGGGACCTGCCAATTTTCATTTTTTGTACCATCAACAATAATGTAACGAAATGAGTACTATTTGTAATTATAGATTTAAAATTATAGTTTTTTATAAAGGAGTTAAAATTTGATGGAAATTATTAATTTGTCTTTTTATGTGCTACACAGCCTATATTGGAAAGGTTTGAAATTAACTTTCCTTTTACCGTTTCCTTCATTATCAAATAAAAAAAAAAATTGCCCCTTCATTATCTATATATCTTGCTTTTATTTTAAATCGGTAAAATTGAGCTTGCACCGTCACCGTGTATATGGACTACTGAAAATTACGAAAAACTAAAGATATACGAATGAATTTCTTATTTTCATTTGCATAAATTTCAGTCACATATATTAATTTCTTAGATCGGTGTCTGAGTGCATCTCAACTACCTAAATTGTGTGTAATCGAAAATATTACAATTATGTGGAGTATACAATAATTATATGCAAGAGATAGAATCTGCCCTAAAAGTCATCCGATTCCGATCTTTTGGACTCTTCCAATCATTTGTGTTACCGAACCGACTTTAATTTAATGTTGTACTTATGTCTAATTTGGACGTTTGCGTTTTTCATGAAAATTTGGCAATTTAACTGTGTCTCTGTTTACGCCATCTTCAATCCAAAAACCCTAATTTTCGTTTTTTTTAATAAAATACACTACATGATAAATTCATAATGTGATAATTTTAGCCCAATTTTAGAATAATACCAATTTTTAACCCTATAAATACAATTTTAGTCAATTACTAATTTACGGCGCCGAAAAGTCGCATTGGCAACATTAATTGATACGCGTTGGCCACGTGTGATAAACCGACGTCGTTTCGTAAGAATAGACTCTTCGAATGATGGTTTTTTCATTATTTTTTGAAAGACTGGGTTCGAATGATTAATTTTTTTTATCACTTTTTGTAATGATCTAAAAAATGAAACGACGGAAATGTCATTAATCCAACAAAAACAATATAGAGGATGTCACACAAATTGGTAATAGACGAAGATCATGCATGATTTTTTTTTCTATTATAAGTACATGTTATTTTCCTTCTCTAGAAATAGTAAAATTTACTTTATTTTATATATAACGAGGGGATGCATTTTCTTATCTTATAATATGAACAGTTTAATAAAATATTATACTGTATTAGTTTGACATCTTACCATATCAACGAAATATTAAAATTAACATTTCTCTCAGCTAAAAATATATCTAATGTATATATTTTAATATTTCCTGCGTAATAATATTAAGATATGTAGTCCTCATATCATATGTTCTGACTAACCTCTCTAAAATGATTGAAAATCAAATCAAACATGAAATTTGATGGCACATAGACCTAGTAGCTAGAAATGTCAATTTATCTGAAACGGACCAACCAGTCTGAAAAGACCAAAAAAGAAGGATTATGATCGAAAATTTATGGTCCGAAAAAATTTAATTCAATTGACCCGAACCGAAAATAATCTGAATTCGATAGGACTGGCCCAAAAACCGAATGAGTTAATAGATTGACATTCCTAGTAGTAGTTGCTGCATTTTGGATCGTTTTATTAGTAAACTGGACTTCTCCAAGCCTATAGCTAATTGGGCTCATGAAGACTTGTAAGCCCATTAAGATCCATATATTTAGAGCATGCCTAGTTTGTGACTCTCAACATAAAGGAGAAATAGTGAATGCAGCTAGCCTTTTGGTTTGAAGTGATAATTATTAAGAACGTATATTTCTACTCGGAAAATAATGAATCTCGAATAATAATTATAGTGTGCAAAATCCGTTTACTTGGCCCAAGTCTAATAAACATATCAAGTTGGCTCAATCGATTAGACAGATTTAATCGTCCAGCCCAATAAACTATAGACCAATCTGGACAACTTGGTTAGATACTCTATACTCCGGCCCAAAGGCCCATTAAGCCGGTCCTCCAAGCTGACATGATCAAAAGAACCCAGTCATCAACCCTAAGGCACATCACGCAGGCCAACCTGATTGACACGGTCAGAGAACGTATCTTGACGGTTCCAACAAAATAGCAACGGCTTGGAAGTGTAGGGCGCAGATGGATAAGATTGGTATACTAAACCTTAACGGCATGTCGTCCTATATATACAGCCTGACTAGGTCACAACCTGGGAGATTCCAACTTGCACGCATTGAACTCTCTACTATCCATTCTCTCTCTACCTCCATTTACCTTCTTAACAGCCTGTCATAGCACCCTGCCATACAACCTACATCCATCATACAATCTGTCATACGGCTGACATCCATCATACAATCTGTCATACGGCTGACATCCATCATACAACATGTCATACGACTTACGCCCACAATACAACATGTCGTACGGCTTACACCCACGTTCCAACATGTCATACGACTGAGGTTCAATCCAACTAGCCTAATCATTACTACTCTTACTATCTCACGATTTCTCTCCATCTTCTCTCTATTTCCGCCGCCTTATTTTCTTGCTCTCACACACCGGAACTAGCCAGCCTGAACTATCTCCGCCTTACTGTCACCGTTTCCACCCTCCGAACGCCACAACTTGTGTTACTTCTCATATACTATTTCTATTATCTATTTCATTTACTTTCCGTTTAAGATATCAATTTACTAATTTAAGCGTCGAAGACTCTACGGTCGACACCGATGCTCAACTTAGGACTCTTACGTGTTCTTGTGTTGACAGGTTGCTAGGGCCCGATGAATTCGAACGTGCATGACGTCATCATAAATTATAAATTTAGCCTCTAAAATAATAGGCTGACACTTGGATAGATGGGATTGTATTCGAGTTAAGTAGCAAATTATTCATAATCTGACACTATCAAAGTTTGAGAGATCGAATAATCTTTAATAAAATAACGAATTTACGAGTTGGTATGGCCATGATACAAGTTGATCACACAATAACAAGTTAACAACTACATATCCATGCATCATGGGGCTTGACTTGGAGTTTGGTTCGTCAAAGTAGTAATTATATAGTATTTTTTTATAATTAGAAAAAGGGAGCAGTAGAATTTGAACCGTAGACCTCACTCTTAATACAAGGTAGTTACTGTTTGGATGTTCTCGAACGGATAAATATAATAATTGTATTAATTCATTAATTCTTAGTACAGTATTAATTTTCTATTCGATAGGATCCGAATCCTCTGTTGTGACATCAAACACAACACAATCGTTTTGGCATAAATAAAGTTGTGCCAATGTTTTAATTATCAATAATAAGGGTGCCTCCAACGGTGAGGAGCCAGTTTTCGCTTTCAAACCGTTACATTAGCGCCACATCAGCTTTTGTAATTTACCTACTTTATTTATCTAACATCTACTCCAACAATGAAACTAGTTTCTATATTTTAGAGGGTCCCACTATAATACACACTACCTTTATATATCTATACATATGTTTCTCCAATTAATTTTATTTGCATTATTGTTTATATATTATTTACATATTTTGATTATATATTTTATTTAAAATTTTATATTTAATGATTTAATATAATAAAATAAAACGGCCTTACAATTATAAATAATAATTAAAATTACAGTGCTAAAATTAAAATTACATTACTAAAATTGAAATTACAATAATTGAAAGTACATAAACATTAATAATGAAAACTAAAATATTACTTAATTATGATCATTGGCATTGTATTGTGCCCAAATATGTTGTGTCAAATCGTGTTGAAGTTGGAGATGTGCTTCTTTATTTGTTAAATTGTTGTGCTTTATGAGATAATTTTCAAATGCTTCGAGGTTATTAGTACCCATTGGTATTGGTTGTTGAGGAGTTGCATCTTCTTCAGACTAGTTGACCGCTTCTTCACCCTTATCCTCAATAATCATATTGTGTAAGATAATACATGTGAGCATTATATTGTTGATATCCTCCTTGAAATAATATCGCGCGGAATTTCGAACTACTGCCCAACGAGCTTGTAGCACTTCAAACGCTCGTTCGATGACTTTTCTTGCAGCCTCTTGTCTCTGCACAAATTTTTGTCTACACGAATCTCTCGGGACCGGGTAACTCTTGACGAATGAAGCCCATGTCAGATAGTTTCCATCTGTCAAATAGTATCCGTTGTTATACATCCGACCATTCACCGTGAATTGAACTGGTTGAGCATTTCCCTGAAGGAATTGATTAAATAATGTAGACCAATGAAGAACATTGATATCATTGCTTGCTCCAATAACACCAAAAAAAGTATGTCATACCCACAAATCTGCCAATGCCACCACTTCAAGAACTATTGTAGGAACTCCATAATTGCCTCGTGTGTAGAATCCTTTGTGAGCAACTGGACAATTCCTACACTCCCAATGCATACAATCGAGGCTCCCCAACATTCCAGGGAAGCCATGTCTTTCTTCATGCATTTGTAACAAGCATTGAGTATCTGCTGCATTTGGACTCCTCAAATATCGCGCACCATAAACATCAATCATACTCTCGCAAAATTCATGTAGACATTCCAACGCAGTAGTCTCACCCATTCGCATATACTCATCCATTGAGTCACCGGGAGCCGCATATGCCAATTGTCGGATAGCTGTAGTGGACTTTTGAAGTGGTGATAGACCATTCCTCCCAGTTGCATCTTGCCTCAATGTGAAATAGGGTGTGTAGTTGCCTAAAACATCAATGATCTGGACAAATAACTCTCTCCGCATTCGAAATCGACGACGAAAAAGATCTCCATCAAAGATGGGTTCTTCATAGAAATAATCACGAACGAGATGCTCATGGCCGCTTTCACGCTCCCAATCCCTATATTTTCTAGGACCGCTGCTCCTTCATGAAGTTGGACCTCTTGGTCTTCTGCATCAGCCATAGCAATCATCTCTCGCATAATCGGATCTGTTGCCGAATTTCGAATGAATTGCTTCCACATTTCATCAATTTCATGTGAACTAGGAATATCAGACATTTTAAAGAAAGTTTTGTATTTGGATGAAAGGAAGTTTAAGATTTTTGTGCTTCAATGATAAATGAAGCACACATATATATAACCAAACATCAACAACTATATTTGTGACCGTTGAATTGACATATTGCAGTTGTTAGACTCAACAACTGTATTTATTACATTTGTGACAGGTGCCGACAATAATAAGTACAATTCGAATTTATTAGATAATAACAAAACTAACATTATTCAAATTACATATAACTGATATTACAAATACATTAACTTCAAAATACATAAGTAGATAAAACACACTTAAAAATACATAAACGACACAATTATTACATCCATCTGTATTTAGCTTTGATCTCAGCTACCATTTGGTTAAAATTGTATAGTTCTACCTCCGACATACCACTAGTATCCTAACTGCAAAACTCAGCATGTTGTAGCTTAAGTTGGGACTCTTGAAGGCTTAATTGTCTATCCATAACCTCCTGCAGATGCTTCCACTTGTTGTAGTCTTCGCCAGCTGTAGCTGTCATTTTGGCCTTTTGTTTCGCTTGTCGTTTAGCTCTCTGTTGTCCCATTGGATGCATTCGAGGTCCACTTTCAGAAGATGGGCTATCTGTTTCAGAATTTTTTGCTTTTTTTCTGAGGATTATGTGGCATTTGTTGAGGACTCTATTTCTCATAAGTTTGAATGATTTTCCATATGTGTAAGAACCTAAAGGCCTTGTTCTTTGGATGATCATTTATCCATGCTTTTTTTGCAGCCTCCAGTACATCATCATCGCTTTGTCCGCTCGCTCGATTGCTCCAGAAATTATTGTAGAGACCTGTCCACTTATTAATATTTGGATTAATTTTATTGTAATGATTTTTAACCTACAAGTAACTTATCTCAATAGTGCCCTCCGGCTTCCATTCGTTGTAGTACGCAACAATTTTCTCCCAAAACTCTCTTCTCTTTTGTTGATTGCCAATTATGGAGTCGGTGTTGGTGTTGTACCAAGCTTTTACAAGAAGAACGTCTTCATCAGGTGTCCAAATCACCTTTATTTCCTTTGCCTTTGTAGTGGGCTTAGCAACTTCATCATCATCATCAGCAAGGTGGATCTGTTCTAGTGGAATTTAAGAAGAATGCTGCGGAAACTGGGAGCTATTTTTTTGATATTGGTTTGGTGGCAACATGAAATAGTTGGAAGGAATGTTGGATGCAAATTGTGGAAGAAAATTTGATCCAGTAGGAGAGTTGAATGAAAATTGTTAAGGAAAACTCGAACCACCTGGAGAGTTGAATACAAATTGTTGAGGAAAATTCGAAGGCATTTGAAAGTTGGATGAGATTTGTTGAGTAGAAAAAGTGCCTGCATTTTGTTGAGTAGGAAAATTGCCAAAATTTTGTTGAGTAGGAAAATTACCTGCATTTTGTTGAGTAGAAAAATTGTTTGCATTTTGAAAGTTCTATGGAAACTATTGTTGAGAGTCAGACATTTGATGATATTGTGAACTTGGAAAATAGGAACCTTGAAAATTTTGGGAGCTTGAATTACTAGAGTCGGATTTTTGAGAGCTTGAATCCGCCATTTTGATTGTAGTGAAAATGAAGTGAAGAAGAAAGGAAGAAAATTGGAGTGTTGGAGAGATGAGTGAAATTGTAAGGTTGGAGAATAGATATATATAGAGGATTTTGGAAAAATGACCATTTTAAATTTTTTATATAAAAGTGGACGTTGGGAAAATAGTCGTTGGAACTTGGAAGTAAAGGAGATTAAAATTTTTTTATTACAATAAATTAATAAAATATTAATTATAAATATTGTTAATATAATATATGAATTATAACTATTTATTATATAATCTATAAATTATTAGCTTTGAACTTTAAAATATCATCATTTGCTCGTTTCAAATCGAATTTTTACGATTTTTATGTCGAATAAAAGCTCTCGTCGTGATCTTTAATATAAGATATATGTTCAATATGTTTTAGACGAGTTAAAATGTCCGTATTTATGAAAATACATAAAAAACGAAATGAAAAATAAAAAAACCGAAAACTGGAAGGAAAAAAAATTGCTCAAACCTGTCAGTTGCCCCACGCGCGCGTGGACTGCACGTGCCAACCAGCGCGCGCCTTGGGTGACGCGCTGATGGGACCCATTTTTGGGGTTGGAAACCAGCTTCATTTTTGGAACTGCATTTCTAGTTCTTCATTTGGGAGCTAGTTTCTACTTTTTTCAATGGTTAATTTTGGGTCCCAAATTTTGGAACCCAACTATTGAAGGTACCCTAATGTTTCCATCTCTTTTTCTTCTGTATGTGAATATATCGAGGTTAGTTTTTCTTGTGTTTAATATTGAACTCATTATCATAAAATATTGCATTCATAAAGAACTAAATAATTAACCACCACAAAATTGACACAATTATTAACATTTTACAATTATTATAGGATCTTGTAGCACAAAGTGCACTGCCTGTTCCTTGTTCGGCACAACACCTCGTGCATGCGGCATGCCTTCAAAAAACTACAAACCAATTCAATTTCAATGAATTGTTGATGGTATGAATTATCTATATTGTAGCGAATTATGTCTCTCAAACTTATGTCTTAATAATGAAATTGAATGACTAATTAATAGCCAATTATTATCTTAAAATAATGTTTAAAAGCTCGAGTTTGAGTTTTTTTTTTTCAATACACACGTACACATGACTCAAACTTTTGGAGGGTAAGCGTCTTACCATTAAGCTGCGCTTCGTTGTCTAGCTCTAGTTCAATTTTTGAGTCATAACAATCAAATTTCATTTTACTTTATGTTTTAGATTCAACTCAAGCTAACTAATTCAAACACATTCTTAGAACTGAAGAAAAAATATAGACAAATAAAATCTAATGAATAGTATATTGAACAGTTACGAACCGGGTTAATAAAGAAATTGTTTTATGTCATCATTATCCAAGAGATGAACATAAGAATCGGGTGAGCTGCGAACCGGTCGGCTCGGTTTAGCCGTGTACAGCTGCCAATCTCTACGCCGGCAGCCTCGGTTATTTCAATTTGTCTCTGCGGATTCGTTTTTTTTTTTTTGGCGCCAAGGGGTATAAATGGCGCCGCCGTTCGTCACCGTTTTCATCTCACTATCAACCGTAGAAACTCACCCAATTTCAACCGTGCAGCTAAGAATCAATTGATTTTTCCAGCAGAAATGATCAAAGCGCGAACTGCGTTCGATCTTAGTTTTTCCACCAATTCTCCTTTCCAGAATCAGCACTCACCGGTTGGCCGACCGTCGCTACGATTATCGCAAGCGGAAGCATTTCCTCACCGATTCAGAAGAACTCAAATCGCATTTTGTGCCGAGAAGCAGTTTGGTTCGCCGCACAAGGATGATTTTTCGCACACTGAAATTGTAGTACCATCAGGTTCGCGTATTTCGAACCCAAAGTTTGTTAAATTTAATTACTATTTATTTTATGCTCGTGTGTTGTTAATTAAACTTATACTTTTATCGTATAGGTCGTAAATCAGTCGACGCTGCTACATTGGCTGGCATGGCTACTCTTACGAGCAAGATTTTGGTAATTCTATGACTAGTCGAGGTGTAATTGAGCTAAGTACTATCAAATTCAATCTTGATTCATTTATTATGGAATCCAGCTCGAACTTAAAATATCGAATATATCAAACTTGACGAGCTTTTTTTAGCCTTATGAAATTTGAAGAAAAAGGTTAGTAAATATTGAATTAATAGCTTTTAATTATTGAGCTAGATCATGAGTATAGTGGCAAATTCTCTTACAAGCTAAAGAGCCGAGTATTCAAGTTCTTAAGATTGAATTTTTTGTGTTAACAAGCTTTACTAAATGAGCTCAAACGAGCTTTTTGAACCTAGCTCCGAGTAGCTCGGCTCATACAAAGTGCTGGTGTTTCTAGGGATGCAATTAACTTCTATATTGATGAATCTGCACACTCGTAGTAACATAATTGCATTGATCAATGTAGGGATTACTTAGAGAGGTCGCAATGGCTTCAGTTTTCGGTGTTGGCCCCATTGCCACAGCTTTCAAGTATTGAACTTTTGACTAGTTTGCTCTTTTTTTTTTCTTTTTTATTTTTTTGAAGATTTCGTAATTGTCCATGGAAAGCAATTTCTCTTTAGTTTGACTTCTGATGGTGATATTTTTAGGTATGCCTGGGTTTTGCCTGGCTTCTCATCATCGCTTCTTGGTGGTTAGTTATTGTTCTTTCAAAATTGTGTCTCTTGCTTTGTTTTTTATTTGAGTCAGATGCATTAGGGTATGTATGGATGGAAGAATTTGAAATTTGAAGAGATTTCAATTGAATGGGAATTCCTTGTTTGGATATAGAGTGGATGTGCAGGGTGGTACTGTGTGTAGTGTATGTCTTTGGGACCTTAGTGCATGCGAATGACGAAGGATGAATTTGAAATGATGCTTCAAGTCCTTCAATTTAAACAGATTCTTATGCTATTCTCCCTGTGTGATAAGGATGTATGATGTAGTGGAAACTCTAAATTAGTTGCATAATCTATGCTATTAGATGTGTAGGGGAAAGTTCTTGAGGAAAATGGCGCTTTTTTTAAGGAATCTGGAAAAGTTCAAATTCGGATGTCTGGTCAGATTTCCATTCTCGATACAAATACATATTAACTTTGCACCAACTATTTCTCGCTGGTTTTTTGTCTTGCGCAGGTGTAAATGGTCCTATCCATATTATCATGTCTACTACTTTAAGGTAATATTTTCCTTAAACTGCTTACTGCCCATATTATATGTTTTAAAACGTTTGTTACATTTCTGGTGCTTAATCATCTTGCCATATCACAATCCTACAATTTTACCAAAACTATACTTTTGTGTTCCAGTCAGCATCATTCATGTCTTTTTGGGATCATTGGAGGTCTATATGTGGTCATTAATTTTCTCTTGCTCAATGGAGATAAACTTGTAGTTAGACAAATTTTGATTGGGGTTAGCTGTTATTATATTCCGAATCTTTGTGCCTGAAGATTAGCTCTCTGATTATTTTAATTCTTGTTCCCAAAGTAATAGACTAAAATTTGCTTTCGTCCCTTTGAAGATACTTAATATGTAGTTTACTGTCTTGGCACTTTCCAAATTGAAAATTGATCAGTAAACTTCCAAAGGAGCGAGGAAAGAAGCTATTTCAACATCTGACCATCATTATGTTTCTGGTATGCTGGTTCACATAATCGCAAGTTCGCTTGTGCTTCTAATAAACTCAATATCTGTTCATAATGTTCAGTGGTGCAATGCAGGTAGGAGGTGTTGTGGGTGCTCTTGTTTATATCTTCCCAGAATTCATAATTCAAATTTATGCACCAGGGTAAGATGAATGGTATAGTAAACAGGCTAGAAAAGTTACTATGGTTTAGTTAATCCTCACCACTTCATATATGGACAATGGTCAGAAGTGTATGTTACTTTGCTGACTGCTTTCATTGCAATGGTGTCGCCTCACAGTTTGTGGATATTGGCTGAAGGCCAAATCATAAGGAAAATAGCTATCAAGCAGGTATGGCATGTATATTAAGTACAGGTATTGAAATATGTTGTTTTAGACTTTATATTCCATTATAAGTGAAAAAATGCAAATTAAGTCCCATCTACACATGTAAAAATGCAAATTAAGTTAAACCTTCCCATTTACATCTCTCTCTCTCTCTCTCTTATTTTAATTTTTTTTATGTTGCTTTATTCCCTCCTTGCTGCCCCTTGCTGTAGAAAATGCTGGTACTCTCTAGCAATCATACCACCTACTCACTGTTGAATTCTATTTCTTTGCAAGTATTATTATGAAATGGTTTTAGATGTTTTTTCAGTTCCTATTAATTGTTTTTCTCTTGTCGTGTTCCCTTTTTAGCTGAAAATTATGACGCCATGCATAGTCCTTGCAGGTCCTGTTGGACTCGGCTTTGGATACATGAGGTGTGCATGTTTCTTATTAGTTCTGTGTAGCATGTAATTATCCAACAACTAATGACCCACCCTTCAACCTACACAGTGCACAAGGAAATAATGCTCTCCCTTGCATTAGCCCTGCTCTATCCAGTTCACTCCTGATTGCTAGTGTAAGTGGTTCCCACAGTGCTGAAATTAAACTCTCTCTCTTTCTTACCCAAGCATGCTATCCAAATCATGTCTCTACAAGATCTAGTAATATTAACAAACACTTGCAGTTTCTTATTTGTGTTCTTACCAGAGGATTGGATGGTTCTTCTCCTGGTCAGTAAGGAAGTGTTCACTACCTTTTTTAATACTCTTCTCAATCCTTGCTCATATCCTTCCTATGACTTCCTTTATAGTTCCTATTTTCTTTCTTCAGGTGCAAGTCTTGTTTCATACGCAGTTTCTGTTGGATTATTCCTCCAGTGGATCACCCAGGTTTACCTTATTTTATCAATGCTTCCCCTCCCATTCCCTCACCTCATTCTACTGGGGAAATATAGTATCGAAACATTCTTTTCCCTTCATATGAAGCTTTTTGTGATATTGTTTCTGATCAATTCTTATGCGGAATGTAATACATAATACCAGGTGATAGTGCTCAGAAGAGGACTGTCTGATATTAGTCCAGATGCATTAGTGAACATCTTAAAAAGTGTGGATGTTTGTCAGGTGCAGGCTCAAGAACTTTACGCCATAGGGTTTTTATGTTCAAACAGACAACCAAATATTGATTGCCACTGACTCCTCTTCTTTCATTAAATTTCCTTTGTTCAGTTCTTCTCGCTGTTACTCCCAGCAACTGTAAGTTCAGGCTTGGCACAAATTGCATCATTTACTGATCTCTTTTTCGCATCTCTCATTCCGGGTGCTGCAGCCGGTCTCTCATGTAGGTGATACGTCCATGTAACTTATACTGTGATTTTATTACATGATATGTACACATACACACACACACAGAATCAAGTGAAATCATGATACTTAGTTAACATATGACAATTTTCATGCGGTGCATCTCAAATATATACATATGGCTTTCTAGATTTCCTCTTAAAATAGCAAAGTAGTCCAAACCCCTTTCGTGAGCTCTTTAAATAAACGTGCTCCTTCCAACAATGTGGGTTTCTTTTTTGATGCCCTATAAAATGTGCATAATTGGATAAAGTAGGTCCCACACTTAACAAGAATGAATAATTAGATAAGCAGGAAAGGTGTAAAGACTACGTGGTTCTCCTGTTCAAGAGACAAATGGCCAAATGGGTGAATAATAGAACTAGTCTTTCTATGATATTGCAGATGAGAGAGGAACTTAATTCTTCTTGTTCAGATGCAAATGTAGCACTTAATAAATCATCCTACTGTGGTGAATATTGGATTCACTTAAGCAGGCACAGCTGTTCTGCTTCATTTTGATATGATCTCTGGTAGTTGTCCTAGAAGAAATTTCAAGAGCTAAAAAATTTATCAACTTTAGCCTTGGATGATTTTCAGTTTATCCTCAAACCAATTTGGTTTCCAGTCAGCCATGTGATTAGTACACCTGGAACTGTGTCATCTAACGATTATTTTCCGCTGGAGCTGATTTCCATCTTCGTTGATGCATTTTCAGATGCATATCTTATGGTCATGGCACCATTGGGTGTTCTGTCTAGCATCATTATACTACCTCTTGTGCCTAAGTTTTCCAAACTAGTGAAGGTACCGCATGGTTATGATTGCTTTCCTTCTAATTATTCGACATTTTCTGTTTGAATTCTCTTTGGTTCTCTTCTTCTTCTTCGTCTACTAATGCTTCAAATGATTTATACCATGGTAGACGTCATCATGGGAAAGCTTAGTCGATGATTTAGAAAGAGCTCTGCTTCTTTGCATGGTAAGCCATTGTCAACTCTACTATTTTTTACGTGTGGGTAAAAAAATATACCACATGCTGGCTTAATTACCGCAAAAATTCTATGATCTCACTTTAGAGTACAACATACTGATTATTTTACTCGTGCCAATTTGAGAGAGCAATCAATAAGAACTTAGACTTCAGAAATATAAGGCAGGTTTGGCCTGAAGAGTTGCATTGCCAATGTTTACATTATTTGATACGAATACGAGCATGCCGAATAGATCGCTGCATTGCTGCAGAGGAGTAGCGCGGGTTGCAGCATGCGAGTCACTATTTTTTATTATTTTTTAGTTATTAAATTATTTACATTCCCGTGTTATATATTTGTTCTGTTGGGTCAGTAGTTAGTTAGCATTCAATATCCCTGCCTCTATCATAATTCTTCAATGACTGAATGGCGTCCTGGTTTATCTTTTAATACCTGTGTATGTCCGCCTATGCTGCAGGTGCTTCTATTGCCCCTTTTTTCAGTTATGCGTAGCTTGGTAGAGCCAATCATCCATATCATGTTCGAACGTCTTGCATTTGATTCTTCAGCTAGTGCTCTAGTTTCCAGTCTCTTCCTTGCTTGTGAGTATTTCTTTTTCAGCTTTTTGACATTAACTAGTAGACTATCACGTGCGTTGCACGTGGTTTGCCTTTTTCTATAATAATTGTTTATAGTTCTTTGGCATATAAAGTTTGTATTTCAGGTACAAAGTTAAATGTCACACTTTATTATTACATTATTTATGTATAGATAATATATCATAATAAGTAGAACACACTATTAATTAGAAAATAGATAATTAAAAATATAGTATAGCTAACAAAATAATGTTATCAATGTTAAATTACCGTGTATTGAAACTTATAAATCATAGCGAGTGAACCGTTAATAACCTTTTAAGTTTTTTTTTTAGGTTTAAAATTCTGTGGAGAAAATAATTTTTTTACATTATGGTTATTTTACTAAAGATTATCAAATAGTGCATTTACATGGAAATTCGAAATATTAAAAAAAAATTAGTGAACTTTATGAATAACTTGCTTTGTTTGGAAGTTAATTTTTGCTCAACATATATACTGTTTGAAAGCCACATGAATATAATATCCAATGAAAAAGACTATCCTATAATAGAGTGTCGTCTCCTTCAAAATTTCTCCATATTTCTTCTTAGTTTCTCAATTTTGTCATTAATCTTCTTACCAAAACCAAATTCATACGGTAATGTCTTCTTCTTCACATTGATAGGAGAAATATGGAAAAAGTGTCGCTCAATATCACCCTAAATCCTAGCAAGACAATTAAATAGTTATTTTAATTTTACGGACATATATACTATTTGAAAGCTACATGAACATAATATCCAATGAAAAAGACTATCCTTTAAAAACAAGAGTGTCACCTCTATGAAAAGTTCTCCATATTTCTTCTTAGTTTCTTAATTCTGTCATTAATCTTCTTACTCAAACCAAATTCATACAGTAATGTCTTCTTCTTCACAAATGTCTTGATAGTAGAAATATGGAAATTAAAAAATTTCCATAAATATTACCCTAAATCCTAGTAAGACAATTAAATAGTGTTAATTTTTACGGCGTATGGAGATGCAAAAACAAGATCGTTTAATTTAGTCGCGGACGAAAAGACTGCATACTTTGGATTGCCACATAAACGACATGTCATCAGCTTCAATTTGGACAAAAATTAAGATAGCAGAAAAATTAAAATCGGATCAATGTTCATGTACGGTCATAAAAACTTATTTAAATTGTGTTGTAATAAAACTTACATCTAAAACTTACATCTATAGTGACTATTTTTCAGATTTTTAATTCAATATAGTTATATTAATTGTTTAATTTTTCCAATAAGTACATTTACTCGTTACAATTAAATATAAAATAAAATAAAATAGAAGTCGAAATGTATAAAATACAATTCGACGCAACAGATGAAGCAATCTCATAACTTTTAGAAAATTATTTGTACATTGAGGCTCAATATATAATACAAATATGTTTTTTTTTCTTTTTTTTTTCGGATGAGTTATGTATTTTTTTGGATTGTGATCAAGAGTTCTAATAGGATAATACTACTAATTTAATTTTAATTCTTTATATATACAAAATAAAACTTATTTTAAAATTTGGTTAATTTCTCGTTTCTTTTTTTCTGTCCTTTCAGAGATTATCTGGTGCGTTTGGTACAGAGTAGACTATGTTGTAGTATATGATGAACCATATCAATATGAAGGTTTTAATTAGCCAGGTTAATAAGCCAAAAAAAAAAACCTAGATTAATTATATATGTCATTCATAATATGAGGGTTTTTATTTTTTTTGTACATAAATTCAATACATGGGATACGATAAATATTTATGGAGAAATGGGCTTGAAAAGTCTGATTATCTTGATCAAGAGTACAATAGGATATTACTACTAATCTATTTTTAATTTTTTATATATACGAAATAATTAAAAGGTTTTTAATCAATATTACATTAAATTATATTATTGCCTTTAAAATAGATATTTGATAGGGACATATTAGGCAAAGTCAATTTTGTAAGAATCCGCTCTTTTATAATAGGTATAGATTTATATTTTGAGCATAATTAGTTTAAATACGCCGACTATATGTTTGTGGTTTCATCTCCAGACATTCCTAGAAGCTTCTCTGCTATTATGAGTGCAACTTTTCTGATTTCATTTAGAATCACCTCCTAGATTTTCTAGCCATTGAATTCTTACAGATTGAAGTATTACCATTTTAATGCAAGATTGTTTTTCAAACAAACGCGGTGAATTTTGAGTTTATTCATGCCCCACCTGCAGTTTGACTGTCATTGATTGGTTAAAGCAGATCAACTTGTTTCACTTGCTCTCAAAGAGATTGACATCTTCTCTCTGCATAGGAACTACTTGTGCAACCAGGCGCTTATTTGTTTCATCCTGGCCATATAATCATGGGTTTATTATTCAGTCTCTTTTCGAGAAAGATCCAAGCTTGAAATTGCAACTTAGCTTTAGCTGACTTTCTTGTCAAGTAACAAAATTTCCATGAATGTGTCATCTCAGTAAGCATCCATCTGAAATTTCTGATACAGCTATTTGAACACAGATTCTCTCGGTACACCATTTTTCATTGCTAAAGACTTGCTAGTGGCAGCTTTTTATGCCCTTGGAGATGGAAAGCGACCTTTTCTAGTCAGTGCAGGCGCGGTTGCTCTGAATGCCATTTTGGATTGGCTTTCAGTTTCCAGATTTAATCTTGGAGCAAAGGGACTGGTAAACTATTTCTCTCTGATCTATTGATGTACAAATGATAACTGGTGTATTTTTTATGTGACGGTGTTTTTACCAGTCTGCATTTATGCAGGCACTCTCAACATCCTTTACAGCTGCTCTGTCCGTTTTTATCTTGTTCCATCTCCTTAAGAGGAAGCTCGGCGGTAACAATCCATGAATCCATTTATATGCAATCTAAATTACATATGACCGTGGTGCAAAATTTTCAGGGCTGTCGAGTTATGCAGCAATGATCTATCCCACTATACTGCTACTGATTTGCTGCATTACGTCAAACATCACCACATCCGCGTGTTACAAGCTTATGCGCGTCTTGTTGGCTTCCACCATCCTTTCAAGGTCTGCTCCTTGAGTGTCGAATATAGTTCTTTCCCACACATACATTATCTTCTGAATTCTGCTACAATCTTTTCTTCATAGGTACAGTTTGATGATGGAGTTGTTCACTATATCGATAGCCGGTGGTTTAGGACTTATTGGCTTCTTTGTTCCCTCCGTCCTCCTATACTTATCTGGATTCGAGGTGGCACGAGATTTGTATAAGATGTTGATTAAGCAGCAATCTCTCAGACCAATGGCTAAGTCGTTCAACTTCTAAAAGATGATTCAGTCATGATCATAACCATTTTCAACTTCTGTTCTGTTGCTGTTGGAGAAACCAGAGCTATTTTCTGGGCTGGCCGAACGTCTCGTGGTACGTGAAAATTAAATCAAACCAGGCTTCTGAATTCTGATCTGTTGAGTTGGGAGGGATTTAAAAATTATTTGGATGAATGCTTTCTGCCACTGCAGGTAAGAACGTTGCTGGAGTTGAAATGAATTTTGTGGCAAAGTGTCACTCTACTGTCGACTGTTTTATACACACACTAATTATTTAGATAGATAAATAGATAGGGTTATGTTTTCTTCTCTAATTTTAGTACATGAATTGCTCTCAGATTTTGATCTCAACTCTGGTTGAAATTACGATACATTACAACTTCGATACATGATACAAGGACTACAGCCAAAATTGATTCAAAAATAATACTTTCTAATTGAATTTTTGACACTTAATTCCATAAAATGTGGGATGCTACAAAGATACAACAATCAAAACTGCTTCAGTGCTGAACATAATTCTCATCGGCCAGAACTTGACTAAAGTTTACTCAACGGCGCTTGTACAAACAAGGTTTTAACTCCGGCCATCTAACGTCCTTAGGTTTTTGTTTTCCCTACAGAGAATACACCGATTCATTAGAAACTCACCTATATATACCGCACGGTAGTACCCGTAATCAAAGTGTTTTAGAACAGAGCAGGGTGACAGCAACAAACCTTTTTCTGAAAGTAGAACAGTATAAACATTTTGTTCGAGAAGTCCTGCACAAAACAGATAACTCTGAGCAACGGTCGTGCATGCCGCATAATAAGAGGATGCAAAGTAGAAATTGTAAGAACCTTGTACGTTGAGGCAAATCCTAGTTCGCATATGGCTTTAACAAACTCATTTGGGTCTGCTCCTCCCGTAGTAGGATCTAATCTGCTTTTTACTTCAGCTATTAAAAGCCATCCACTGCATATAGACAATTGAACTTACATTATGAACAAAGTATGCAAAACATTTGGGAGCTTCATGAAAAGGAAGATGATATCCAATGCATACTGAGGCTTAAGAACCCGATTTGCTTCCTGAATATAATTAGGGAAGTTTGTCCCCATGAGTGAGAGACAAAACACAGCAACATCCACGGAGGATGAGTCGAGCGGTGTCTGAAAGTTAAAGTAGATGATTTTCAGCAACAGCAAAAGATGATTTGAGACAGAAAGAGTTCCACAAGACAGAAAGAAAACAAGGAAAAAGCTTGGCACATACGTTGGACATATCGCATGCAACTACAGCAGGATCATTTGAGACAAGATCAAAGGAGTAGACTTTATTCTTCACGCTTTTAGCAACCCTTGCGTCCCCTGAATAAGATGAAAACATAGACTTTAATAATCAGTGAGCAAAATATAAGATTCTTGATACAGGTAATGATTGAAGGTTCGTACCACAACCAAAATCTGCAACAACTAAAGAAGGGCTGCGATCCTTTATCCATTTTATAATGATATCATTCGGTAGTTCGGGCCAAAGTGACATCTGCGCTTGGTATCCAGTATGATACTGGTAAAAAAAGTAAACAGACATGATGAGCTGCATCGCACAATGAGTTGAATATACTTAATGGAAGATATAGAAAGTATGCTACACATAACAGATTACGCAGAAAAAAAAATCACATGAGGCAAATCTGAGACATCATTTTGAAATCCTCCCACAGAGGACAGTGGATCGAAAGGAGTGATGGACTCTCTCTCTCTCACTCGCACCACACACACACACGCAAAGGAAAATAAACCACCGCATCATGCTGTGCGGGAAACTTTAATGCTTTCAGTCCGCAAGCCAGTTAACTTGCTTTTGTGCACTAGAAAATGTTACTAAAAAAGATAACTTTACGGTACCCGAGCTGCAAACTCAAATTGCATCTCCTATTATAGCAGATTGTATTCAGTTAAATCCAATTAGCAAAGTAGATACATTGCTACAAATCATATGAAACAGGACCTTATTTCATAACGTTCAGTAACCATTAGACAGCACTAGAATAATCACGCTCTAATTTCTTTTTTATCTGCTATAGTAAAGTTTGAGTGAGCATTCTACAGATCTATGCCGCTATGTAACTAACTGATAGAATGTTTAGCAATCAAGCTGCTAACAAAGGATCAAGATTAAAGTTTAAAAAGTACAGAATTAGAAATAGCAACATTCATGCTCTACGTAAAAGCCAGTAGAACTCACTAACAAAGCCTAATCTTATAAAACTGAATTAAATTAACAAGAAGATGACAAAATCAATTACAACTCAACTCACCTTTTCAAATATTCAAGATTATCTCGTTGTAGCTTATCATAAAGTTATCAATATATCAAATAGTATATTTCACACTTAATAGTAGAGATACATTATGTCATAAGGTTCAGTCGCCATTAGACAACACTAGAATAACTACGCTCTACACAAATTTATCTGCTATATTAAAGTTTGAGTGTGCATTTTACAGACGCTACGGACTGATATGTTCTTGAGAAGTCAAGCTGCTAACAGAGGCTCAAAATTCAAGTTGAAGCAGTGCAGAATTAGGAATAGCAACATTCGTGCTCTACGCAAAACCCAGTAGAACTCAATAAGCTCAAGCTTGCTTCATACTTCAAATAATCGAGATTTTCACGTTGTAGATTATAGAATTAAATAAAATTAACAAGAACATGAAAAAAAAAAAAAAAAATTAAAAACAACTTACCACATTGAACAATGACGGATCCTCTTTAAAATATTTCAGGGCCTCATCTCCACTGCACATCCCAAAAAGAAATTATTTTTGGCAAAAAATAAATAAATTTTAACATAAGGAAAAAGAATCAGACAATACCTGCAAGTGTAAAGCTTCTCATTGATCATGCGGAAATAACCTCCCGATAATCTAGCTTTCATCTGTCCAATTCAATAATACATTTAAAATTAAATAACATAATCGAACCAACACCCATCTTACTCGGAAAATTACTAGAATTAAACCACGTAGTCGTACTTTGTCAAGGAAAGATGACTTCGATTTCGAGCTGCTTTTAATCGGAGTAGCGGAACCGGACGATGCGATATTTGATGATGGTACTTCATTTTTCGCAGCGGAGATACTCTTTTCTTCGCGGCGGTGGCCCCGTTTCCTCTTTTTGCTCCGCCGCTGCTCCTCCGTCATTTTCCCCACGAATTTTAGGTTCAATTTTCAGCGGTAGAAATCAGTAGCAATTAGCAGAGAAAGAAGGCAAAAATTGAGAGATGGGCTGTTCGGCCCATGGCCCAAAACGATATTGTTGTTGTTTGGACTATACTGATTTCGGCCCATTTACTATCACAAAATTTAAATTTGCAGAAAAGTTACTAATTTAAAAAAAGAAAAAGAGTAAATATATTCATGTGTTTTTCTGAAAAGGAAATAATATCACGTGGTTTAAATATTAGAGCGGATAATTTTTGACAAGATCCAATAGCACGATATAATTATGCACAAATTTAATAAATCCGTGTAAGGTTGTAGGCCAAAACTTGCGTGCACCCGCCACTTAGGTGCGATGCATCCACGCTTGCCGGGCGCGTATAACCCACGCGCCCATTTTGAATGTATAAGTTAGGCGCGTGCACCCGCCTGATAATTTTTTATTTTTTTTATTCGGTGCGTGTGTTACACGCGCCGAATCTTTAATTTTTTTTAATTCTTTTTTTTTTAGTTTTTTTTATTTTTTTTAAAAGAGTCGAGCGAGGGGAGTCGAAGGCCTCGGAGCGAGCTAAAACCCATTAATATTGTCACAATCATTATCTATAAATTAAAATCGGAGCCGAAGGAGGAGAAGAAAAATAAATTAAAAAAATTGAATAAAAAAAACTGGCGGGTTGACCCGATCCGTTTTGACCGGGTCGGATCAAAAGGATCCGGTCACTTATAAGTGGCGGTCTCACAGGAGACCTTCTCAAAGTTTTATTGTATTCAAGTTGTGGTGTCGAAATTGTGTTCGTGTCGGATGTAGATTGGATTTGTGTAGCACAATAATTTTTTTTACTACTACGTTATTTCCTTTTCGAGAGTTTATCAAGTTTTAATCATGTCGAATCATAACATTCACATTGTTGTTGTATTCTTATCCGTACATGTTGTATCATGTTCGTGTTTGAATCGAGCAAATTCCTAACATATGATGTTTTTGTTTGACCTTAACAGACCGTGTCGATCTTGCCCGCACGATTTGTTAATCCTAATTAAAACTATACACCAAAAATTCCTAGATTTATTAGAAAATCATGCACACATAAAAACTTAAATGTCAAATTATCAAGATGTATCGGAAAATTTAAGTTTTTCTATTATTTTTCTCGACTTATTTGACCTAATAAAATGGTCTAAAATACCCTTAATTATATAAACTTAGAATGAATGTAATTACATTATTTAAGTATCATGAAAAGTTATTAAAATCAGCGAAGCCAGAATTTCGACTCATGGAGTCCAACTTATCATTCTTTTATAAATAGTCAATTTTTTATAAAAAAATAGTTAAGAATAAATAATAATTTTTAAAATACAACTATAATTTCGTTTATATTATAAACTAGAGAGAATGTAGAAGAAAATGTAAATTCTGTGTATTCAAGTGTATTCAATATGAGGATTGAAGGCCTCTATTTATAATGGTAGAGAGCTAGGGTTTTAGGGTGGATGACGTGGTCAACACTCATATGATATAAATCTAAACAATTAAAGATATATTTACAACGCTCTGATCATTTCTAGAACAAATGTTGCCTCATTAAAACCTTGCCAGGAAAATCCAGTGGGATAAAACTTAATCGAAAGAAAAAGAGTACAACTGCACCGCTTGACCTTGATCATTGTAATATTTGAGTCGTTGCATGCCGATCTTGTGTACCAACTTTCTTAATGTTGACGTCGACAATGTCTTTGTGAATAAGCCCGTCAAATTATCACTTAAGCGGTCTCCGTTGTCACAGACAATCTTTGTGGTTATTTCTTCGGTGGGTGGATGGATTAACGACACTTGTGATTTTGATTGGCTTTTTTCACCGAGTTGAACCCATCCAGCTTTGCTTCGCCACTTTGATTTCTTCAACTCGCACATGAACTTGCATTCATAAGGGCTACTATTCTTCCATGCATAAAAGTTCATTAAGAGTTGTAATGTTTTTACGCAAAAACTTGCGTGAAACTGCTGCACAGTAAGTGGCGGGGCCCACGTGCTGGGCGCGTGTAAACCACGCGCTCCTTTTCGACCTATAAGTCAGGTGCGTGCATCACACGCGTCTCTCAAGGCGCGTGCACGCGCCTGACAAATTTTTTTTTTTAAATTCGACGCGTGTGTTACAAGCGCCGAACTTTTTTTAATTTTTTTCAATTTTTTTAATTCTTTTTTTTATTTAATTGTCGAGCGAGGGGAGCCGAATGCCTCGGAGTGAGCTAAGAAACATTAATGTTGTCACAATCATTATCTATAAATTGAAATCGGAGCCGAAGGCGAAGAAGAAAAATAAATTAAAAAAATCGAATTAAAAAAATAACTTACGGGTCGGGTTGACCCGTTTTGACCGGGTCGGGTCAAAAGGATCCGGTTTCAAATAGCTGACGGTCGCACAGGAGTGTAGCTGATGTTTTTATACATCTCGATTTTTGTCTTTCATTAATCTGGGTCTGTATCACATATTATGCCTAATAATTTTATTGAATAATGATTCTTTGTTGATTTTCGACATGCTACGCACTGGTTATATAAAATTAGAATGATAATCATTAATGCACTATTTAAGCATCATAACAAACCATTAAAACCAAAATTCGATGGATGAGATACTAAATATATCATTATTTTTAAACGAATATTGAAGCTTTTATATATTTAATTTCAGGAATATACTTGATCAATACAAAATGATACTATCAATTAAGTAAATGATCGAAAGGAATCCAATTCCAAATTTGACCAAAACAATATAATTAATGAGTGAAGATTCTCAATGAAATTACAGTGGGTTCTAATATCCCTTGAGTGGTGGTACAAGTATTTAAAGACAGTAGATGCAGATGAGAAACTATCTACCAAGTACCGAGTGTGAGCTAGTAGTAAAATTTGTTCATTATCTATAGAGAGAGAGAGAGATATGGGAAAACTTATGTCACAAACAAGCATCAAGTGGGAGGGAGATATGTTCAACCTGTTTCTGTTTCCCTACCAATTCTCACAAATCATTCCTCATAAGGTTCATAGTGTTGATTTGTTGGCTGGGCGCTGGGGAACTGTTGGTTCTGTTATCTGTTGGACATACAACCAAGGTATTAAATTTTAAATGGTTAATATATATTTTTTTCAATTCTATTCCATTTTTTAATAATTTATCGATTTTATATTGATATTTCAAAAATTGATCAATTCTATCATTTATTTAATTCATGGAAGGACTTTCTAAATGATTGATATTTTTTAAGCCCATGATTTGGATCGTCCGCCATGTTTTTTATTTCTATTGTCGGACTTTTGTTTCTCTGCTATGTCACTCAATTATTCAGTCACCAAAAGTTGCCGGACAAAATAAAAAATATATTGAAAAGATAAAGATAAAATTGATAAGATTTTATTGTGATCGAATTGAAAATATATCAAAAATTGGGATAGAAAGTGATATTAATTGTTTATTAAATCTATTTCATTTATACACAGTCTATCTCTTGTAAATATCATTGATAGAATTATATTATACTAAAAAATATGGGTTATTAATGTCAAAACAAATACCTCGATCTCCAATTACTTTCAAAGTGTATCAATCATATATATAACATATTCAACTTTTGCAACTGAGATCATGTCCAATTCTTTTAGTATCTGCAATTGGAAAATTTTATTAAAACATGCAACATCCTCCTATCTCTTATGTGGCTCCCATTGTCTAAAACAAACTTTAATTAATCCACATCGATTAAAAAAAGTTCACGTTATGAATCCGGTCACTAAAATATTGGTTGTGATCGCAATTGTATAAATTGCATGTCTTATGAATATGTTTGATACATTTTAAAAGTGCTAAAAATATATAGCGTTGCAAATGCAAATCAAGGTATAAGTGACAATTTGGTGATTTGATTCACAATAGCCCAAAAATTATTTCATCCTTAAATTCATAAGCATTTTCTATCATCAACTAATAGAAAGGAAACTGGAACATGCAGATGGAGAAAAGTGCGTAGGAAAAGAGATTATTGAAGCAATAGACGAGAAGAAGAAATCGATCACGTTCAAAGTGATTGAAGGAGATCTGTTGAAATATTATAAAGCATTTAAAATAATTATGGAGGTCGGGAGCAACGGCAATGGAGAAGACAAGATGGTGACGTGGACTTTGGAGTACGAGAAAGAGAATGAGGCAGTGGCGGACCCCACTGCCTTCATGGATTTTGCCATGGATTTCGTCAAGGATGTGGAGCGCAGCCGCCAACTTATCCCTAATTAATTAAATTATCCATCCTTAATATTAATTAACCACAAATAAATATTAAAGAATTAAGCCGAGTTCAAAACTCTGTGTGCCATGTAATGCCACCTCTTCAATATTATGTTTTTAAAGTATGATCTATATGCATTTAATCTTGATTAGTATTTTGCATGGGAGTTGATTCTGAATTTCTCTCTCAAATCTTATCTACTTCATCATAATGCTCTATCCGCATGCATGGTTGCTGACCATGGAAGAGAACTAGATGAAAGGTGATGTGAGAGAGGGAGAGAAGGAAAGAAAATACATGAACATATTGTATTAGTTTAATTTTGAATAATTACACGAATAAATCTGTATTTAATAAAGAGTATAATAAATCAGGTGCGTAGCTAAAAAAATTTCTTGACGGGAGTTGAGTTTTCATAATTTTGAGTTCTAGAAACAAGTTTCCATACAATTTAATTTGGTGACGAGGGTTTTTGCACAAAATGTCAAATTTTTTAAATTCATACGAATAAGAATAAAGGAAAGAAATTCTTTTTCTTAGAACATTCACAATGGTAAAAAGGTTGTGTCCACCATTATTTAATTAATATTTGTGGGGTAAAGTAGGCACTCCTTATTTTCCTACATTGGTGCCCACCAATCAACAACCGACACATCATCATCATCATCAACCCTCCGCCATAGCCTCCAAAATGGCGGCATTTTGCCCACCCGCAACGCCCTCTCGTGGGCGGCAACAGCGAGCGCCCCCGCGTGGAGGGCGCTATCTCATCCGCCATGTCTCGAGCGCCCGTTGATGTGGGTGCTCTAAGAGGCCGAGGGGGCTTAACCCTCCCTTTTGCTGTACATGGTTCTCTAATTTATTAGCATAGTAGATAGGTAGAAGTAGACTCTTTTTAGTCCACATTACCTTTTTTTGGGAAAGAAATCTCTAATTGAAAGAACACGCAATAGGGTCTTCCATGACAACGAGAGGCTCAACCCACACATGAGGGTAGGGATGTATACGAATCGAATAGAAGCGAATATCTCTGTATTCGATTCGATTCGAAAAAATATTCGCATATTCGATTCGGTATTCGATTCGATTTCGAATCTTATTTTTTATTCATATTCGATTCGAACTGCTATTCGCGAACATTCGAAACTATTCGAATTTTTAAAATGTTTGATAAACAATACAATTCAAATATTCGATTCGAAATTTCCTTATTTTTTAGACTATTCGATTCGATTCGCAATTTTGAAGGAAATTTTTCTAAAACAATATTTTATATTAAATTTCCTTCTTTTATTTATTTTAATTTTTCTAATTTAGTTTTTAAATATATATATATATATATATATACACAAATATATATTTATGAATATCAAATATATATATTTATTTATATATATATTCGAATATTTTTGAATACCGAATCGAATACCATGATTTTGAATTCGTATTTGATAACTAATCGAATCAAAAAAAGTATTTGTATTTGTATTCGAATCATAAATTTTCGAATTCGAATATCAAAAATTCCAATCGAATATCGAACCGAACCAAAATTATTTGATTTGTATACATCCCTATATGAGGGTGGTCACGAAAAATTCTAATTAGCAGTCCTAGCTAAACGGTGAGTCGTAATCTTATATTTATTTTAGAATATTTATTTTTAGATTTATCTTTAATTTAATCAACTACGATTTTTCTTTTTTCTTCTTGTGCTTCGATTTTGAAATGTTTGTTTGATTGATTGATCACCAATTGAATATGATTTGATATATTGATTTGGAATCAAAAGAGGAAAATTGATTCTTATTTTGAATGTTTGTTTGATTTATTCATCACCAATTGAATATGATTTGATATATTGATTTGAAATCAAAAGAGGAGAATTGATACACGATTTACAACACAAGACACATTAATTCAATATAATTGGGAGGTTTGGGGTTAGTTGTGAGAAAAATTTTAACTATTCATTCAATCCATTATTTTACTCATTTTGCCATTATTAGACCCACCACAAATAACAAGTGGAACCCTTATTCTAATCACAACATATTCAACTCATTATTTAAAAGCAATTTAAAAATATATAACAAGTGGGACCATTATTCCACTAACAACAAACTCAACTCATTTATTAAAATACATGCCCTTTTCAAATATACGTCTTTTTCGTGAATTGAGAGAATAATATTTTTGCAAACTGTCGTCAGACGTTGTTCTAAAAAAACTCCAACTCTTGGTAGCATTAGAAATGAAAGGGGGTAAAAATTTGGGTGATGGGCCAACTCGGCCCATGGCCCAAAACAATATTGGATTTAATGGACTTTTTTTTGAAAGGTATCATAATTACGATTTGGTGGGCCATTATTAGAACCGAAGTTTGATGAATATTATTCTTACTAAATTTATCATTATTTATAAAAAAGAATATTGAAACTTTTATATATTTAAGTTAAGGAATATATTTGATGGATACAAATTAAAGGATATCTTTTTTAATTATGTTTTTTTAAATTGGAATAAATCTATACGGCCATGTTATGGCCGACCATAAATTAATTTAATAACAAAAAGAACTCGATTAACTTAAATTTTTTTAATTCTAAGTGACTTTTAGTATTTTATTTTTTTTAATTTATATAAATTTATCTTGATATATTTGAATTTGGAGGCAACATAAATCTTGATGAATATAATAGATGGAATACAAAGATTTTTGTGGAAAGAATGAGAGGAAAATATATTTACAATAATCATGATAGAATTTAAGTCAAGAATATAACATTAACATAAAATATATACTAGTACTTTTTAGATGAATCAAATATCTAACTAGATCAGTCTACTTATGGCTGATCACATTATGGCGGAATAACATCACACAATTAAATTAAAGAATATCATTGTCAAGTAAAGGATTGAAAGGAATCCAATTCGAAAATATAATATAATAAATGATTATTGAAATGAATCCAATTCCAAACTGGACCAAATAATGGACGTGTAGATTCTCGTCGAAAATGAAATGAAATGATAGTGGACTCTAATATCCCTTGAGTGGTCGTACTAGTATTTAAAGACAGAAGATGCTGATGGGAAACTACCTAACTATAACCAAGAGTAGTAAAATTTGTTATCTAGAGAGAGAGAGATGGGGAAGCTTGTGAACCAAACAACGGTGAAGTGGGAGGGAGATTTGTTCAACCTATTTCTGTTCCCCAACCAATTCTCACAAATCGTTCCTCATAAGATTCAAAGTGTTGATTTGTTGGCTGGCCGCTGGGGAACTGCTGGTTCTGTCATCTGCTGGACATACAATCATGGTATTATTATTTTAATTAAATGGTTAATATCACTTTCTATTCTGATTTTAATATTCAATTCTATAAAAAATTTTAAAACTAATTAATTTAATCTCGATCTTTGAAATGTGATTGATTCTATTATCGAAAAAAATGGAATGAATTTCGATATTGATTGATGGTTTTTGAAGCTCGTGCATGGTCTGGATTATCATCGTACGTCTGTTGTTTTTGCGCTAAGTATTCCGCCACCAAATGTCTTGGGTAAAAAATTGAAAACATGTGTGGATAGCTCAAACCCATGAGCTTCAAAAACCCTAAAACAATGTTAAGTTTCATTTTCTTCCTCCATTATTTCGATAGAGTTGATACACATTAAAAAAATCATGAACAAAATTGATAAGATTTGGTTGTGATCGAATTGAAAAGACATAAAATTAAGATAAAAAAAATAATTTATTCATGCATTAAATCTATTTTCAGTTATACTACTTAAGTCCAATATCTCTTGTAAATATGATAGTAAAAAAATTATTTAATTTCAAAATTTATTAGCACTATACTCCATATTCCAATTTATATTATATAGAGTTTGTATTGCAAAATCAAGGATGAACTAATAGAAAGGGAATTGGAACATGCAGATGGAAGAAAGTGCATAGCAAAAGAGATCATCGAAGCGATAGACGAGAAGAAGAAATCGATGACGTTCAAAGTGATTGAAGGAGATCTGTTGAAATATTACAATGCATTCAAAATAACAGTGGAGGTGGGAAGCAATGGCAATGGAGAAGAAAAGATGGTGACGTGGACTTTGGAATACGAGAAAGAGAATGGGGCAGTGGCGGACCCCACCGCCTTCATGGATTTTCTCAATGATTGCATCAAAGATGTGGAGCGCAGCAGCCAACTTATCCCTAATTAATTGACCATAAATATTAAATAATTAAGCCGAGCTCAATATATAATATGCATGCGTTTTATCTTGATTAGTACTTTGTGAGTTGATTATATATGAATTTCTCTCTCTACTTCATAATAATGCTATCTGCATGCATGGTTGCTGACAATGGAAGAGAAGTATAGATGAAAGGGGTTGTGGTGGTGACTAGTGAGAGAGAGAGAGATTAAATACATGAACAAATTTGCTATATACATTCGTGAATTAGTTTAATTTGAATTAATACACGAGGAAGAACAAGCTTAAACAAAAAATTTGCCTCAAGAATGAATGATCACTGTGGTCGCGGCGAGAAGGCTAGCTAGCTTGGGACTGTTCCCGAGCAAGGTTCTCATGAAGGAGAACCGAGTGTTTATAAAATCGGACCGGACATCGAACCGATCACTCCATCGGGCCATTGAGTCAATTGTTTGATCGGTTGGACCGTCTTGAAAAAATCGGATGATCCATGTATATATTTTTTTTTTCTATGCATGATATAATATATATATATATATATATATATATAAATACTTGAAAAAATTATTTAACATGATAAAAATTAATCAAATTAATAAAACCATATAAATTATATCAACTTAAAGTAAATGAAATTGTTCATCAATACTTGCTCAACACCATAAATAAATCAAACTATTTACATAAAATAAAAAATGAGTTTAAAAAATAGAACAAAAGAATAGTTACAAAATTATATATTAGTACTTTTTATCATCATCTTAAAAGAAGTTATTATTTGATAAATATATATATATATATATATATATATATATATATTTATATAGCACGTCTTACATTGGTGGAGACGTTGGTGCATTAATTAGTCTGTCTATCTATACTTATATAAATAAAGTCTTGTTTTATAAATTTTGATTTACCTATTATGCTCCTATTACAATAATAATTTAAGGATAATAGTGTAATATAATATATTATAAAATATATAATATTTCATTTATAATTAAATTTGCTTGATTGAATTTGTTTGTATATGCTAAAACTAGAATTATACATATGTTTTGCTCGTGCAAAGTACGTGCAATATATAATATTTTATTAATATTTGAATTTGCTTGAATAAATTTATTTGTATATGCTAAAACTAGAAATATATATAATATTTCATTAATAATTCAATTTGCTTGAATGAATTTGTTTATACTAGTAGAGATCACGTGCGTTGCACGTGGTTTAATTATTTTTTTTCAATTTGTAACAAATAATATATCATATTCATTAATCATATACTCCATGATACTGTTAAATTAAAGATTTTCCTTCAATAATAATTTTTAATAACTACTGATTGTTACATTTCTTTGCCACTTAAACTTTGCAGTTTAGGTAATAAAGATGTTATATTTAACAATGATATTACTATATGTACAAACTATATATCTAAAACACGGTATGAATAAGCAAATAGATCATTAAAATAAAATGTCTGACAATATAATGTTCTAACTTAATAAATTTGACACAAACTCAATTAATTAAGCCTGACATTTGTGATTCAATTCAATGCACTCTTTCTTCACTATTACTAATTAACCATTTATTATTCCCACAAATTTAGCAACAAATTAATGTTTTGCACTCTTAGCTGAAATATACCAGTCACTTAAAAAAAAGAATGCCTACCACTGTAAATGAAACCACTACAAAAACTGAGATTTCATGCTGGAGATTAATTGATCCAAAGAGATTAATTAATACTTCCCTTAATCCACTCAAACTCCTATATATTACTCTTACTTTCATAAGCAGATCAAGAATTATTCAAACACAAAACTTCAAGTCTTTCTGCACCTTATAAGTTCAAATATAAAGTAAAGCAATCTATCCTCTATATAGCAACTTTCAGCACAGCAACTGAAAATGACAATCAACTCAAAAATAAATATTCAAATGCAGGGATCTATGCAGACAATGAGAAACTGAAGATCTCTTAAGGGCAAAAATGGGGAAAGCACCATCTAAAAGAACAAAGGACATGTATCAGCTGGTGATTGACAGCGATGTGCCAATGATAGTCGTCATTGCTTACTCCGGCCTTACCATGAGCTTGGTGAGGAAAAACTTCGATGAAGGCCTCGGAGCATCCATTAAGAAGCTCACAGGAGTGAAGAATGAAGAGCTCACAAACAAGTATGACTTACCATTAAATCAATTCTTTTAGGCTAGTTGGTATATTAATTGCATAATCTCAATCACCCCATTCCATGAGTCTTTCCCTTAGAAAGCTGACCATATTTATATGGGAGAAAATATAGAAAGATGAGGACGGTCATTGAACATGAATACGGATTAGCACGGCAGAAAATATAGAAAGCAGCTCATGTCATGTGTATATATACCAAAGAAATCATAAAATGCTAAACAAGAAGTGCTCATTTTGCAGACAAAAAAGGCCTCACATGAATATCTAGTGCACCCTTAATTTCTTCCCATGTAGCCTTGAACAACTTTTTGAGGATCCAATTGTCCACTGTAATAACTTGAGGAGACGTATATCAGCTCCTGTCGTCCCTTCCACTCTTCACAGGGTTTCAAGACTATCGGGGTCTCAATAACTGCTGAATCTACACATAACATTGTTTTGTAATCTTCATCGCCTAAATCTGGTAGACCTTTTGCTTTCTTGTCCCAAGGATTCCACACAACTGCGTATCACAGCCATTCACAGCCATTTCTTTATATGTCAAGAAAACGAGTGCAAGTCTTCAGATTAAGACACGGTAAATGCAAGTGAGAATAAGAGAAAGCACCTGCATCCGGCATGGCTTCTTTGCGGAGTTCATATGTTCTTTTCCTCTCGTGATCAATTACAGCTATCTTCATTGGTGTGCTTAAATAGGCCCTGTCAATCTATGAAGGAGCAGAGGACAAACTAATAAGTGGTTGGAGATGTTTTGAATTCCAAAAGAAACATTTTGCAGATGAACTTTTGAATTCAAAAATTCCTTTTGTATAAGAAAGATAAGAAACTAAGAAAAATGCATGGACAGAAAGCAGTACAACGAGAGTGAGATTAAAAGCATTACCTCACCATCGAAAGTTATTGCATCTGCCTGCTCTGTACACCTTTCTCTTTGCAACAAGTAATCAAAGTAATCAAGCGTCTCTAAGCCCTCAACACGCACTTCACTGCAAAATCAGACGGTATCATGCAACCTATCGAAACGATGATAAAGTATCGAGCAGATTTATCAACCATATTCCATATTAATGCATAAAATACTAACATGTGGGTCTGATATGGACTGATTAGTATACAACTTGACAATTGAACCGATCAAATAATAATGTTCTGAGGTATACCTGATATCAGAAACAGGTAGGTAATTACGCAGTGCAAATGTGAAGGAGAAAGCCTTGCTATCGGTATTTCGCACCCGAGGGATCAAGGTGAGCTTGTCAGCAGTCAAAGAAATACGTATACGCAACTCAAATCTACAAGTAGCAGCAGAACACCATGAAAACACAAACAAAAATTTCTCGATTACTATTTACTGAAGGGAATTACATCATTTCTATCCTCACCTGTGTGGCCAAGTCTTCAGATCGTCATCTGTGGACTTCAGGATAAGATCTACCGTTGACTGGTTATTGATTGCAGGCAAAGGCGAAGGAGAGCTGTCGATTGACCATAATCTGGTCCTTGCAAATCCATGTTGCTCCAGTGTACCGAGATTCGAAAACTAAAAGTGCAATCAAAAAATAAGAATGCATTCAATCAGTTTGACAGAAGTAATATCTTCACTATTTGGGATTTAACCTGTGGAAAGCAAATTGGTATGCCACCCCTGATGGCTTTTGGGGCATTCCACGCAGCCTAACACACAACAACAACAACAACAAGAGATGTACAACAGTTAGACTACTAGCTAAGACTAATTAATAATTAGCAAATCTTTTAATCTGCATAAAGAAATTATGCCATTCATAACCTTGCAAGCAAGCTCACCTTACTGCTCATGAAGAGCAACTCCTGTCTTCTGTCATTCTTCCAAGAAACCACTTGTCCACCATATAAAAGCACCTGGCACCACAAATAAAAATATGATATTACATTTCTGTTCGACCATCATCAATAAATTTGTCCTCTAGATACACACTCTTATCTTATTAAGCTATATATACCAATATATGAAGTATAAACTTTCCCCTTTTTCCGTGTACCAAGGCTTGCTACAGTTACAACTTGCACTCTAACACGGGACACATTCAAATTATATCTCGATCATGATTCACTATCAGTCGTTTTTCTAGAAAACTAAAAGCCTGCATCTCAAATCCATACTACATACACTACCATAATCATCAACGCCAATTCTTGCTACTTGCGGGATCAAAATTTGTTCCTTAATTACTTGAATCCAAGTTTTTACAAACCACACTCTAAAAATCATCAAATTGGGTGTTATTTGGTTTTCCCATAAACCACACTGGCATGCCCATATGAAAAGATTAAAGATACTGCAAAAAACCATGCTATGAAGAACTAGGGAATCTATATCAACATAATCATACTCCACTATGAAATCAATTTTAAATATAGTAATAAACAAATAACAATAATCATAACAATAAAACAACGACGACGAACCTCGGCAGTGGAACCAGTTGGCTCCGACAAAACAAGGCGCGGCGATCCATCACGGTCGTGGATTAGATTAAACGGCAAATGGTTCATTTTCTCAATTTCGCCCCCAAATTGCGGAACCTTTTCCTCCTCCGGCTACCACAAAAACTACACCGCCAAAAAGATGTAAAAAAAAAAAAATCAAAATCGAACAAGAAACAATAAACAATAAACAAAATTACAAATCAATTAGATTAGATTGAGGGTTCCGTACCGTACCTGGAACTCAAAGATCACTAACTACATACAGATTCTCCGAAACGCGACGGAATCGGATGATGATTACTCAGTACGATCGATCTTAAAATTCAAACTCCATATATAAAAGAAATCGACGATCAGATATGAGGAATTTAATAAATCTGGTTGGTTTCACGTAATAGGAAAGAAAATCATGCAGTAATCAAATGAAATTATGGGAATATGAATTTTGGTAATGGATTATTTTATTTACCGGATCATTCTTATTCGTATTCGGATGCTCCATATTTTCGTAAGAAATTGGGGGGAATTGATTATTGAATACTAAAACAAAATATTGAAAATTGATTTTTGGATTTGGGCCTCTTCAACTTCCGCCTAAGCTGGCTGCACATTTGGGCCTGGTTTTTATTTACACTAATACTTTTTGGACATATATGTCCGGACATAAAATGAATATATTAATAATGTTAATTTATAATTTATCAAATAAAATAATGGTATTGGTTAGTACTCTAATATATTTACTTAATTAATCTAAACCGCCATTTTTAAAGAGAGAAATATGAATACAAAAAATACGAAATTAAACTAATAAAGTTATTTTGTGATTTTCACTAATCTTTCGGAAATACTATTACTTAATAGATATTTATGCATTCACTTGAATTAGATTACTCAAAAAATAATAAATTGAATGAATGTGGAGAAATTACAAAATTAAATAAATAAGTTAAACGGATCGAACCATTTCATTTACCTAAACGAGCTAGATTATGTCCGGACATTTATGTCCGAATAGCATTACTCTTATATTTATACCCCCCCCAACCCACCCCACCCCAAAAGAAAAACCATGAAAAAAGGAAAGATTTCTTACGAATATTTATATACATATATATTGATTGACTAACATAGATAGAATGCAACAGTTTTGTGTGTTAAGGATAATGATAAATTATTTGGATATGAAGAAGAGAATTCAATCTTCCCTTAAGCTTTTTTAGGTGGATATTGTCGTGTATTGATAGACTGAAATATACATATGTATCGTGAAAATTAAACAAATAATTCAAAACATTTTGAATATTCTACACTCATTAGTTGACTGAAATATGATATGTGGCATGAAGATTAAATAGGCTTGGGAGAAGTAGTATATATTCCCTAACATATTTACCTCTTCATTTTTTTTTTTTTTGAAGTTGCTAATACCTCAACATGCCATAAGTAGTACGAAAATTCCCTTGCCTCTAACGGATAATTAACACCGTTAATAATTTTTTAATTTTTTAATTTTCTATAATTTGACTAACAAGACCGTTAATTTTCTATTTTTATAATTTTCTATATTCTTAGGGCTCGTTTGGTAGGGGTGATTAGGGTGTATAATATGTCTATGACACCCTAATATCTTGTTTGGTATGAAGTATACGGCCCTTTATAAAGTTCGGGCCCGTATGAATAATACTTATTTTTATTGTTATGTATACTACCTATGAGGTGGTATAAATAATACTGCAACTAATTATAGCAATAAATTACAATAATTACTATGTATTGCAGAGAATTTAATACATCATACCAAACCGAATATTAATTCTTTATATTTATAAGACATCTCAGTCAAACATATCAGGTCTTATCCCATACTTTGTACCAAACGAGCCCTTATTGTATTCTTACTCCCTCTGTCCCAATATTCATGATATGTATTCCTTTTTGGGCCGTCCCATTAACATGATTTGTTTCCTTTATGGGCTAATTTGGAGCTTACTTAAGTGCTAATTAAAGCACTTTATTGACTAAAAAAAGCACTTTATTGAATAAAAATTACACTAAACATGTGGGTCACACACCTTTTGATCCATAAATTTTTTTTTCCTTAATATTCGTGCCCAAAAGAAATATGCTATGAATAATAGGACGAAGGGAGTATTTTTTAATTTTCTATTTTCTTAATTTTTCATATTTTTAATTTTTCTATTTTCTTATTGGGTACATCGCCTCTAATTAATGGATTATTGTTTACAATTTTTCATTTTCTTAGTGAGTCTCACTCAACTTCACTCAAACTATATACATCTCTTGAGAAAACACCAATAAGAAAAGTAGAAAATTAAAAGAATACAAAATTATAAACAATGGAATTTTGTAATGTTAATGTTTATAATTTTTGGTGTTGTTAGTCAAATAAGAAAATAGACAATTAAAAAATAAGAATATAATAAGAAAACAAAAAATTGAAAACTAACAAAATAGAAAATTAACGGTGTTGTTAGTCAAATTATAGAAAATAGAAAATAAAAAATTATTAACAATGTTAGTCATCCGTTACAGGCGAGGAGATGTTTGCACTATTTTTGGAATGCTGAAGTATTGGCAGCTCCAAATCAAAACATAAGAAAGTAAATATGATAGAAAATATATGTTAAGAATGTATTTGCTACTTCTCCTCAAATATAATTCAAAACATCTAGGACTTCTACACTAGTGACTAGTTAGTTGTAAACTTTTGTAGTTGACGTTGCGCGTATGGAGAAGAGAGTGTCTACAATGATGTGCACAATAATCTACAAATTATATGTGATGACTGATGAATGTGAGAAACACATGCTAAATTATTATATTTTATACGAATGACACACTAATATACTATGCTTCTGAAGATTTAACAAAAGAAAACTAGAATAAGAAAAGATGAACATCTTGGTCTTTAAATTCCAATAAATTGGACAACGAAACAAAGGTTAGTGGTGAGACGTTTTCTCTTCAATTATGAGATTAGGAATTCGAGTAATGTGTACGTGCATATATTGAAATTAAAAAAAAAATCTAATAAATTGACTTGGGATAAAATTAATACCAAACTAATTTATTGAAACAAAAATTTGAATACTTTCCCGTTATGTAGCACTCTTGTGCATACGTATGTACATACAACTGGATCCGGAATCCAAGATCCGACCCGACCTGGAGATAGGTGAATAAATTGGTTTTAAGGGTATTTTTCAAAAATAGATTTAAAAAAAAAAGATTTTAAAAATAGGAGAAATCGCCATTATGATAAAACACAAGGTTTTCGTCGTTGCAACTTTTTCTTTTTCTATTTTTCATAATTTTTTGGCATTGTTCTAACTCTAAAGATTGAATTTGCAGTCGTCAGATTATTCGAATCAATGAAGCATGTAGAAATGGAAGATGTTTAGTCCAACTACATTCCGCCGCCATCAAAACCGGTAACACGGACGACGCTTTTTATGGCTGCGAAACTAAACAGATTAAGCTATTCTAATATTGCGCGCAACCTGTTCGACGAAATTTCGCATAGGACTGTGTATGATTACAACCGCATGCTCAAATACTATTGCAGAGACAAACGGTACGAAGAAACCCTGTCTCTGTTTTCCCGTTTATTTTTGTATGAAAAACCGGATCTTTACTCGATTCCTGCTGCTCTTAAGGCGTGTGCCGGGCTAAAAGCGCTCGACTTTGGGAAGGCGATTCATGGTTTTTCCAAGAAGAATGATCATATTGGTAGGAGCTTGTTTGTTGGGTCGGCTTTAGTAGAAATGTATGCTAAATGTGGAGAGATGGATGAGTCGTTGCGTGTGTTTGAGGAGTATTCTGAGCCGGATACCGTGTTGTGGACTACGGTTATTACAGGGTTTGAGCAAAATGGTCGGAGTATGGAGGCACTGGAGTTTTTTGCTCGAATGGCTATGACGGAAGGAGTTATGATCGATTCTGTTACTCTCGTTAGTGTATTATCTGCTTGTGCGCGGTTGTTGAACTTAAAGGCGGGGAGAAGTGTTCATGGTTATATGATCAAGGTTGGATTGCAGAGCGGCTTATCTTTGTTGAATGCTTTGTTAAATTTGTATGGAAAGACGGGTTCAGTGTATGCTGCAGCGAAATTGTTTGAGAAAATGGATGAAAAAGATGTGATTTCTTGGGGTTCTATGATTGCTTGCTATGCTCATCATGGGGGTGCTGAAGAAGCACTTGATCTTTTCAATGAGATGGTGGCTAGAGGAATTGAGCCCAATGCCGTTGTTTTGATTAGTGCTTTGCAAGCATGTGAAGCTACTTGTAGTTTAAATGAGGGGAATAGAGTGCATGAAGTTGCTTCAAGAAACGAGTTAGATACACATATCTTGGTTTCCACGGCTCTAATTGACATGTACATGAGCTGCGGTTCCACTGATGAAGCATTTGAGGTATTTGAACGGATGCCTGAGAAAGATGCAGTTTGTTTCTCAGCAATGTTGTGTGGTTGTGCTCAAAACGAAAGGGCATGTGAGTCCATTGGAGTTTTATGCGATATGCTGGCGTATGGTTTTCAACCTGATGCTTTTGATGTGGTTAAAATTTTGACTGCTTGTTCGGAATTAGGTGTTCTTCAGCAAACTAGTTGCATCCATGGTTTTCTAATCAGGTGTGGCTTAGGCGATAATGCCTTTGTCGGTGCTTCACTCATAGAATCGTATGCAAAATGTGGTAGCTTGGGAGGTGCTGTTGCCATTTTCAGACAAATAAAAGATCTAGATGTTGTTGTGTGGAGCTCCATGCTAGCAGCATATGGTTATCACGGGAAAGGGTGGGAGGCTCTCGATTTGTTTGACCAGATGATCAAGAATTCATCTGTTAGGCCAAATGAAGTAACATTCCTCTCCGTTTTGTCTGCTTGTAGTCATGCTGGTTTAGTTAATGAAGGCATTGAGATGTTGAAGATGATGGTGAGGAACTATAAGCTAACACCCAACTCGAAGCATTATGCAATAGTCGTAGACCTTCTTGGCCGCGTTGGAGAGGTGGGGAAGGCCATGGAGTTTATCAATGGAATGCCAGATTCTGTTGATGCCAATATATGGGGAGCTTTGCTTGGTTCATGCCGGATTTATCAAAATATGGAGATAGCCGAAATTGCAGCAAAGAAACTGGTTGAATTAGATGCCTTGGGTGATGGTCACTATGTTCTGTTATCAAATATATATGCTGTTGATAAGAAATGGGGTGAAGTAGCTCAAGTTAGAAATTTAGTTGAAGAGAAGCAATTGAAGAAGGTGTCGGGTAAAAGTATGATTGAAATAAGAGACGAGGTCTGCACTTTTGTAGCTAATGACAGATATCACCATGATTCCAACCATATCTATGATTTGCTCATCATATTACACAGCATGATGAAAGAGGAGATTGATGTTTTTAGTATGGAAGATCATAGCTGATTGAGTTCCGACCTTGCTCGTATTTGGATTGCTAAATAATGGTGCTCAGATATTTACATGGTAACTGATATTCCCTTGTTTTTGTGCTTCAAGTGAGAATTTTATGATATTTATACAACTTCCTGTCTTTGTTGCATGCAGGTACATCATCATACAGATATTACCAGCTCGTCCCAGATCGATTTAACAGTCCAAAAACTTAACAAGATCAAGAAAAACCTACAGTTCGAGGTAATTACATAACTTAGCCTTTCGATCTTTCCTCACTTGTGTTTGTGTAGTAATCCATAGTTGAAGCTTTGCTTCATTCTTTTTAGATGACTGCAAAAGATGTCTTATCTTCATTAGTGATCATGTTTATACATGGAAGTCATTGTTCCACTACAAATTGCAGCAAACGAGTCATATAATAAGATCAAGAAAAACCAAGAAAACGAAAACCATAATGGAAGAACTTGTCAAAATCTTAGTTTTAATTAACTTTTTACTATTCACTGACTCGTGAGCTCTTTAACCATATGAAATCCTCATAAACTCTGCTCTCTCTCTCTCTCTCTCTCTCAATTAGCTTAGATGATGAGAAAGAATTTGGTTATTCTTTCGATTTGGATATGGTGGCCACATTATGGCAATATTCAAAGAACTGACAATAAAGAAAAAACTGCTTAAAAGATTAAAGGGTTCTCCATAAGAAAAAAGAGGAGTAACTGCTTCCAAGTGGGACTTGGCATTAAGATAACAAGAGATAAATTTGCAGATATATTTCATCCTTTAATTTATTATCGGATAATGCTTCCTTTCCTACTATTATATTCGCTTCTCGATGCAGATTTATTTTTGTGCGTGTGAGGGAGGCCACGATTTCTGGATTTTTGTAAGTTGTACTTCCTCATAAAAAATCGTATATATCAAGAAAGTGTGTAAATTTACTCTTTTCATGTTTATTTATTATGGGGAATATGAAGAATCTGAAAAGTCATAGTAGTATCGAAAATACGAACACTGGTAAAATGAGAAGTTTAATACTCCCTCCATCCCACTCGTCTTGTCATGTTACTGTTTGACATGGTTATTAAGGAGAATGGTAAAAAGATAAGAAATGGATAAGTCTCATCACTTTTAAAAGGTTAATTAGTACTCCCTCCGTCCCGCAATAAGTGGTCACATTCTTTTGTAAGATAAGTATATTTCCTTATAAGGAAAGTGATCACTTATTCCGGGACGGAGGGAGTATCATATTTAGAAACATGACAAGTTAAATGAGACAACCCAAAAAGAAAAGAAAAACAAGTTTAATAGCACACAATGAATATTATTTTTCTATAGAATTTTGCAATATGACATTTATTCAATAACAAGTTTCATTTGAAATATGATATTTTTTGGGGAGCGACGGAGATCATATTATTATATTAGTATATTTCATTTCGTTTTAATAATACAAGACGTTAATTATAGGTATTAAATTCTGTTGGAATTCTAGTATTTCGTTACTTTTATCAACATGCCTCCCATGACTTATATGATGTCATTTTACTTTTTATTGTTTTTGTAATCCCAATGATATTTTCAAAACTTTAATGCATGTTATAACTATTCATATGGCAATAAGAATATAAATTGATTACTATAACACAAACAAAAATAGTATTAATGATATTTTGATGTTTTCAAGGTTTGGACCACAAGCATGATAATCTTGAAAATATCTTTATGTATGCGCGCGCTACCACAATTTAATGAGATTTTTTTAATGAATTCATGAAAATCGATTCATTCAAGATCTTTGGACTAAAAAACCATTGAATAATTCACTTATGCATGATTTTTTTTTTTTTAATTTTCCAATCCCCATATGTGTGTGTTCAATCTCCAAGCTACATAAAATATTACACATTGTATCTGTGTATAAGTGTATCGACAAATTATGTATTTGGCTAAATATAATATGGTTGGATGTTAAAGTTACTGCAAAGCTGACATGTGGTACGTATTTATTTGTGCATAAAAAAAATTAAAAACAAAAAAGGAAAGATTGAAACAAAGGCAATTCCCACTTATGGTAGTTACAAAAAGATGAAGAGGGAATAGTTCATTGCTTCCAACTCAAACAATACAAAGTAATTTTTTCTTTAAAAATGCACCTTATCCCTTACAAACCAGAAAAAGCAAGCAAAAACCTTGCATCATCTTGAAGCAATCACTCTATTCATTATTTCAATCTACATATATACTACCAACATTTTCATATACACATATCACCAATATTTTGAGAGAGAGAGAGTGAGAGAGGCCGATAGTTGGAGCCTTCTTCCATGGAAGAGGAAGCCATGGTGGAAGCCCTTCTATACGGAGAAAGTGAAGCTCAGATTGCAGCGGCGAGAGAGGTTGGAAAGCTTAACACAATGCAGAAGAAAATATTAGCTGAAAATGGAGCCATTCCTCCATTGATTATGATGCTTCACAGCCAAGATTACGAACTCATTGAGGCTGCTCTGTTTGCTCTGCTCAATCTTGCCTTTGGAAGTGAAAGGTTTGTGTGTGTGTGGTGTGTGTGTGAATGAATAATCTCAAGTTGGATTTAGAACAGTTTTTGGTTCAAATATGAAAAGGGTGTTTTTTTTCTTTTTCTTATTTTGCTCTGAAATTTGCAGGAATAAGGTTCTGATAGCAAAAGCAGGAGCTATCCCAGCTATACTGAAGATCCTTCAATGGCAGAATGAGTGTCTTATGGAATTAGCAGTGGCAGCTCTCTTGATTCTCTCTTCTTGCTCTCGAAACAAGCTTGAAATCGCGACGTCGGGGGCGATTCAACTTCTCATCGAGCTTCTGAATTCTCAGTTTTCTATCTCCCAGAGCATTAGTGGTCAAGCCAAGTATGATATGCTATCCACATTGCATAATCTGTCAACTTCTCCCCAAATAATCCCTTTGATCGTCGTCTCCGAAGGCGTGATCATGCTGATTCGGTTGATCTATGCCTCGGATAAGTCATCGGACTTGGTGGAGAAGGCGATGGCCTTGTTAGAGTCACTAGTTTCTTCATCACAGGTCGCCTTAAATCAGGTACTAATAACGAGTGTTTACTTTGGATGATAGCTCAGATAGATAAAAATAATATTTATAATTTGTTAATTAATGTAATCTGTCAATCAAAATAAACGTCTTATCATGTCTCGTCTAAAAGTTGAAGTTGTCAGTGAAAAGTCGGGTTTGATGTTGACATGTTTGTGATGTTAGGTATGTGAGACGGGTGGCGTGATCCGGGTGGTGGTGGAGGCGGTGGAGGAGGGGACGGCCGCGTGTCAGGAACACGCGGCCGGAGTTCTGTTGTTGATGTGCAAGAGGTGTAGGGAGACGTATAGAGGGTTGATTTTGAGGGAAGGGGCAATGCCGGGATTATTGCAGTTGAGTATTGATGGTACGCGGCTCGCTAGAAAGAAGGCTAAAGCTTTACTTTTGTTGCTTAGAGACCACGATAACGGTGGATCCTCGTCGTCATCGTCGTCGTCGGTGTCGAATGCGATGTTGGAAGAGGTTATGAGGCAGATTGATAGAGGAGAGAGAGCTGGAACTTCTATCCAGCTTGTGGAGGAGATGATTGCCAAACTTAGGACATGATTTTATTTTTAGTCTCATTTCATGTTTGTTGTTTGGCGCAAACTAGAATGCTGAGGTTTAGGTTTTGGGTATTTTTTTTTTAGCATGGATTTGTAATTTCTTTCTTGGTGTACAGATGTAATTAGTGGAGTTATGTTCACATTTGAGAGATCTCGGAAATTATACGTTTGGTTGTTGAAAATATGATGAGATAATCGATCATAATCCTTTGATTCCATATGTATAATAGTAACTGTTAATCATGTCAAATAGTCAATATGAAGAAGAAAAAAATAATATTTGACAATAAACTTAGAAAAAGTATAAATTTATAGCCAACATTGATGTCAAGGGACTAAAATGCCCTTAATAAAATGATTTAAAAAAAAAAAAAACAGCCGTCATCCCATATGCACTCATTCCTCCATTCTCTCTCAGTCTCACCCATCCATGTTCTCGCCCTCCATTCGATTTTGATCTTCCGCCACCGTCATGCTCCTTTAGCTGCCGGACAGATTCATTCCCACACTTTCATTATCCTCTTCCCCCTCCCCCCTCTCTTCGATATATTTTTTTAGATCTGCCATAATGGTTCTGTCATCGTCATCACTGCCGTGCAAACCGTTCAGATCCATCATCGTCATCGCCGCCACCGCCGCCTTTCAGAAACCTGTAAATTCAAAAAATCTAGATTTGTTTGTGATGTGGTATGAACGAGACAAATGGATTCCGCTCGTTCCAATTGTACCAGCGCAACGCGCCACAATTTGAAACGATTGGAACTAATTGGACCATTCGTTCCAGTTGTACCACGGCGCATAGCCACCCATTGGCACGAATGGAACTAATAAGACTTTTTTGTTCCAATTGTATGTAAAAATAATAGAATTCGTTAACATAAAAATATAATATCATCATCAATCAACCCAAATATAATCAAATATAAAAAAATCATTAATTATAATGAAATAATAAAATTTAGGATGGAACGAACGAGACGAACTAAATCTACTTGTCCCCATTGTCCCGTAAATATGTATTGGAGTCATTAAAGATATTTTTGTCCAAAAATCTGAATCTTGATCAGAATTTATAATTTCTAAGTTGGTTGTCAAATATTATTTTTTTTATGCCCAAAATGGTTATCTCGCATATTGCCTCAATATATAATCCCTCCGCCCTGAATATGTGTTTCGTGCTGCTAAAACTCGTATGTCCATTCTTTGTTATTCCTAATTTTTGCATGGAGAATGGAACGACTAAAGAAATTATATTAAGTATAAAGAGAAAATGAAAAATTTGACATCATTTTTTAATAAAATTCTGAAATAAGAAACTTATTAAAGGACAAATTCTATTTCGAAATATGAACCTTATTGTATGGATGAAGTAACAACTATAGTTCGTCAAAGGGGCATTCCAAAAGCAGCATCACGGCATAATTCATTGATATGAATATGAAACGTTACAATTACATAATTTTACAATTATGCTTATTACTACATCCTAGTTTCTTGTATTGGTGTCGAGTAATCATGGTTCAGATCCAGACCAAACATAAGATTTTCCCCTACCTACGCAAGAATTATACGATTAATTATGACCAATTAACACTCCAATTACTCTACGAGAAAACGGCTTCTTTTCATGAATGCTCATCTTCTACCAAAATATAATAGAATAACCAAGTTATTCGTCGTGGCAACCCACATATGCTTCCGAGCTACTGTTTCTGTACCAAATTCCACTCTAAGCAATTATAATTGAACTCCCAATAACGTCACTATGAGAGAGAGAGGGAGAGCGGGGGGGGGGGGGGGGGGGGGAGAGAGCTCCAATTAACCAAGGGAATAGGGGTGTAAACAAATCAAACAATTTTGATTCGATTCGGGATTCGTATGCGAATTTTGATATTCGTATTTGAAATTTTACGATTCGAATTCAAATATTTCTTTTATTCAATTATTATTCAAATACTTATTAGTAATTACGATATTCGTCGATTTGATATTCGTAAAGATTCGATTATATATATATATATAATACAATATCTATAATATACTTATAAATATATATGTAATTATCAATTTACTTTTTTTAAAAGCAAACTAATATACCTTCTTAATAATTAATATATTAGTATATTAATATTTTGAAATAGCTAGGGTTTTTTCTAATCATCTATGCTAGCTCTACCACTTTTATTTTCTCCCGCTTTCACTCTCTCTAGTCTCTCCTCTTTTTCATTTCTCTCATACTCTCAACCGTCTCTCTACTCGCCGGCGCCGCAACGTTGCGCTTCTCCGTCCGTGTTCTCAGGTAGAGTGAAAGAGTTGTCGTAACAAGAAGAAATCTGTGGCTATGTTAGGGCTATGCCGTCAGCCTTATGAACCACTAGCATTTGCAATCTTATTCTCATCTTCACCTGGGTGTAAGAATTCTCTAGTTTTTAATTATTCTACTCTTTTAAGTTTTAATAGAATTAGTTGTAAAACTTTGAGGTACATTTGAAATTTGGTCAGCAAATTGGTTGAGTAAACTCAAATATTTTAATCAATAAATCTAGGAAAAAGGTGCCAATACTCCCCTCATGTTGGCAGCGTTAGACAAATACCCCCTTGAACTTTGTTTAGGCGCAAATTCACCATTCCCTAAAGTTTTCAGGTGCAATTTACCCCTCGCCGTGACAAAAACGACACTTCCGTTAGAAAAAAAAATATTTTTGATTTATTTTTATTCTTGTGGGACCCTCACAATTTCCACGATTATATACTACATAATTGGTGCTAAAAGCTCAAATTAGGGAAAAAATTATTTCGAACCCTAGCTCACAACTATCAAAATTCAAGCGAGGTTCTCCGATAATTTGCACGAAAAATGATGACGAACCACTTGAAGAATATGAGATCATCAATGTCAACAACAAATAGTTGGCTTGGATTGCAAATTATCGGAGAACATCGCCGGAGAACAAAGGGTTCGAAATAATTTTTTTTCCTAATTTGAGCTTTTAGCACCAATTAATTCTTGAGAATTGTACGGGTCCCACAAGAATAAAAACGAATCAATTTTTTTTTTGCCAACGGAGTTATTGTTTACGTCACGGGGCGAGGAGGTAATTGCACCTGAAAACTTTAGGGAATGATGAATTTGCGCCTAAACAAATTTCGAAGGTATTTGCCTAGCACTGCCAACATGAAGGGGTATTTGCACATTTTTCCATAAATCTAGTATTTGTGATTGTGTGTTTGTAAATTGTAAGTATGCATAAAATAAATAAAATCAAGTGATTTAGCTTCGAATTTTTTTTAGCTTATATATGATTCAAATTCTTTTTAGCTTCTGGTGTATTTATTTGTTAAATGAATTGTATTATTTTATAAAAAAATTCAAAGAATTTCAAATCAAATAATTCGAATCGAATAATTTTACGAATTCGAATCGAATATTCAATAAATATTGCTTATAATATATATTTTTTAAATTAATCGAATACTCAAATCGAATAGTTCGAATTTGAACTTCGAATCGAATTCAAATCATATTTAAGAATCGAATCCAAATTCGAATCATCGAACTTTTCACAAATCCGAATCGAATATAGTGCTATTCGATTTGATTCAGTTCGTTTACACCCCTATAAGGGAGATGCCAAATGCTACAAATATGAGCTCTCTTTATCGGGCATGCAAACGACTGTAGAGCTGGCAAAATCAACCCAACCAGACCCAATGTGTCAGTCATTTTTTGGGCCGAGTTGGCCATAGAAATTCTCACATGATCAAATGTTTGGGCAAATCCCACTGCCTGAAATGACCTCCACCCTGATGAATTAGATGCAGGCGGACCCTATTATTTCTACACAAAAAATGCTTTTCCGGACAGGTTTGCATTTTTGCAACCCATTGGAATTTCGGGCCAAGACCAGCCCAACTCGGTTTTTGCACCTACTGCAGTGGGCTCAGGTCGGGCCGGTCAATTTTGCCTGATCTGCGTATGAGGTGTTTTTCAGCACAATAAAGACCATCATATAAGCATGTATAATTCAACAAGATTACTTCATGCAAGGAGCAATCTGAACAAAAACAAACAAAATAATAGCCATTGTATATAACCGATAACGCCACTCAGCAAAAAAAGAGGACTGACTATACGGTTGGAGACAGTGTCAATCCTCTATCCAACCACAATACAAATGCTATAACTTCCATTCCTATAAATGTCACCTGCCAGGAATCAGCATTGAGTATACGTATCAACCAGTCGACAGTGTAACCACTAGATTCTGAGGCTAATCGTATCACAAATCACATGGTATTAAGATATTTATTCATATATCATTGAGCATCTCTGTAGAAATCGTGCACGTGCAACTTACTATTCAATATTAGGGTAAAATACTTCATCTTGCCCTACGATACAAACCATATGCCACAGCGACAGTAGCCACCGCACCCACCAGAGCAACAGTTGTGAGGACTTGACGCTGCTCCAATTTCCCGGTCCAGCTACAGAGTCCTCCCACTTCCTTCTTGTCTGCTTTCTTCTCAACACTCTCATCTCTGCAGCACGAGATCCCATTAGCACCTTGGCAACAGCCTCCCACTTTTTCTGTTGTTTGTCCAGTACCAATCTCTTGAGGTGGTTGCTCGTTGTTTGTGATTTTCCCATTAGAAAGCTTTGGTTCCTCAACTTTTTCAGCTTCCTTGACACCCATCTGTCCCCTGCAAAATAGCCACGATAATTCCAATATCAGTAAATGCAGCGATCTATAAACAACGAAACTTTACTTAATCATAATTCCAAAATAAAGTGCCCATATCGTCTGAATCAGATAGCAAAAATAGATAGTTGTTCACAGTCCATTGAGGAAAGTTAAATTTTTCCTATAAGGAAGTTGGGTTGAAGAATGTTGTTCTGCGAGCAAGCAGAACTAATATCTACACCTTTCTACCTTTGAGATGCAGTTGATATTGCATTAGATGATCTTTATTGTTAGGACATATAATTTAAAACCACATTGCAGCTTTTGTAATGATCATAAGAGATCTTGAAAAAATTAGTTAGATTTGTTTGCTAGAGAAGTGAGATAGAGGCTTCAACTAGCATGCAGCGTTCAACATGACATGGATTTCTAATAATAAAGTCATAATATCAAGGAAAGAAAACACAAACCTCCAGATCCGGTCAATGACTACCCCCTTCCTAATTTGTTTATCCAGCAATTCAACAACATCGCTAGGTGTGACGTACCCATACCTGCAGAAAAAGCAAAGAAATTATTAATCCACTATCCTAGAGACATTCTTAGATGTAGATATACATGCAATTAACTTGACATGTGCTCAAACAGTTGTTTGAGTAATAGAACACACTGCAATTAGAGGCATATTCCTTACCAGTTACCAGCAACTTTTCCATCGGCATCTGCACTGAAGATTATCACATTTCCTGCATACTTGTGTCCTCCTATATGTGAGCAAGCAGTCACAAAGACAGGGTCGCTCGAATTCTGGGATTCAATCTCCTCTTTGAACTTTTCAATTAAAGGAGGGCCACAAACACCGCATCTCCTGTCTCGGTTGTTATGAGCACAAACAAACACAAATGAACCATTCAACTCCTCCGTAACTCCAGACTGCCAAGGTTTGCCACTCACCAGTACATCCTCAACAAAGCTATCGATATCTGACTCTGTCAATCCCCTTCAACACACAAAAACACATATATTTTACAAGCTATCAGAAGTTTGTAAATCATGGAGTCAATATACAAATACAACCATGACCAGAGCCCCTTATTATACACCAAAACACTGTAAATATTGAATTTAGTTCCAAATTTGGGAAGCAGCAGTTGCTCCAATAAGATAATCTGAAGCAAAGCAAATTGTACTTGGGAGGGAGTTGGATACATTGTAATATGTAGGAAACTACAGATGCCGAGCTCAGCTGTAATAGAAGCTTATAAAATACAGGCCAACAAATTGGTTATCACGCCTGTGTGAGCATAACCAAGGTTGCAGAATCACTGTATGGCCACCAGGCGGCGAGCACTCAAATAATTCTTTTAGGCATTTTTATATACCTATAATAGCTATTATGTATTAAAATTAACCTAGTATTCAGTGTTTATCATCTACCTTTTCATATGTTAATTAATTTTCTTTACTAAATAAGCAAATCAATTGGAAAACTTGCAATATGCCAATGACATCATATAAACATAGGGCACCTTTTATCTCATGGTCAATGTAGGACCCAACATAATCCTGTTTTGGCTGTAGGAAATTTTTAAGGAAAAGAATAACCTAGACAAAAACAACACTGCTTTGGTCATTAAATCAAAGAAACATTCAACCCAATGTCAGCCCCTAGGTGGGCGTCTCAACCACATTTCACAACACTGGGAGTAATCAAATTACAAATACGGAACTAAGTTCAGTTTATACCTGTATACAGTCATCTGAGGGAAAATCAGAACATCTCCATCCCACAAGTTCACCTCAGGGACTGCCTCGCATATGGTCAAACGAGTCTGCAATTCAGAAATCATCAAAGCTTTTAAGTCTCTTAGTTGTCTTTCTTAAGATTATATCTCAAAAAGAATTATACCTAACCTAATGAGGCGACATCATTCTATATCGAGAAACATAAAACACAAGCACATCCAGATTAAATATCGTGCTTCACTAAAAAAATAGTTGAAATTTAAACATGAAAATAGCCAGCATACCATGTTCAATCAGTCAAAACTGAATGAAACAGCAAACAACATGATCTGACCGATCAAGCTATATAAGAACAACAGTAGTATACCGATCATAACTAAGTTTTGCTGAACAAGTATTTAACCGGAAAATCAATTGCAGAATATAAATACACACAAGACATACTAAATTAGGTTTTGCTAATTCTACAGTACAAACCTGAAAACTGATTCAGCTACACATCTAACACGTGTCTATAAACAGATAATGCAGATATCGGATCACAAAATGCAGACTAATTCACTAAACTCCTAACGACAATTAAAACATCAAAAATCGAAGGAAAATGCCAAAAAAAAACAAAACACAAAAAAGGAGCTAAATACGCATAATCGTCACTAGTTAGTTGTACCTTGATTTTGATATCGCTTCTACGAGCTTTGAGAGCGGAAGCGAACAGCTTAGGGAGCGGATCGGAGTCGGAATCCTCCACGCGTGACGGCCACGAGTCGTGAGACTTGTAGCAGAGGAAGAGGTGGCGCTCGAAGTAGTCAACGGTGCCGGCGAGGTTGGTCTGGTACATCTCGCTGCGCTCGAAGCCGTACTTGGCGTCGTCCTCCGCGGAGACGGCGGTGGTGAAACTTTCCGATTCTCCGGCCATGGCGATGGGAGGAGCAAAGGAAATGGGTATGGATGAGAGTTTTGGAAGATTTTTGGAGAGGGGTTTGGTGGAGAGGTAAGAGAGATATAATTGTGTGATTGAGGAGAGAGAAATGCGCATTGCGCTGAAATCGCCGTGTTCAAAACTCGAAAGTCACAACCCCCCAAAAAGAATATGCGCGTGACCTACACATGTTAGACTAAAATATGAATATCAACGTATTTTTGTGCTAATCTATATCTATATCTATATCTATATCTATATATTAAAACAGAGTTTTTAGGGATATTTTTGTAATTTAATTTAATTCATAGATTTGCAAGGGATTAACGGTTTCAACTATTCACTCCGTTTCTTCACACCTTTTGGTGAAAAGTGGCTACCGATCGATGCCATAATCTAATTTATTGTCATCTCACCTCTTTTGGTTGTTTTAATATATGCATATCTGATAATCAGTGTTCTTCTATATAACACTTTTGAATAATCGAAATAACCAGCATTCAATATACTTTAATTGATTTTTAGATGTACTTTATTATGTATTTTTCCTTTTGGTCTGTACTCTTGAATATCCCTTTTCTTATTAGAAGTAAAGAAAAAAACTAATTATCCCATCTGAATAATTTTTAATATATCTATCTCACATTGTGACCGTTGCTACTCACTTAATTACAGGTAAAATGTTATCTTTCATTTGCTAATTTTTGCATCCAATAATTAAGTTGATAGTGAAGAAACTTGGTAAAACTAATTCCGGATAGCAGGAATGCATTTTACAGGTCATATGGAATATGAACAATGGAGTCGATGTCTTTGACTTGGTGAAACTACAATCAAAACTTCAATTAAAACTTCAGGAAGACGATGGAAAAAGAGAGATTTGGAACAACTTTCAACATGAGGTTCAATGTATGTAAAAGATTAGAAAGAAGAGAACATTTCAACTCGATTCTTAAGATAATTATAATTATAATTATAATTATTATCTTCTCTAGCCAGTGAAGCACTTTACCATGACTGTCACCTTGCAGCTCCAATAAGAATCTTAACATCTGCTTTCCCAATCTTCACATTGTATTCACTTGCTTGCTTATGAAATTTATTTTAATTTTTTTTTTTAAATTATTGGGCGACCAACCGTCCTTAATTTAAAAAAATACTACTTATTTACAAATTTTTAAAAAATACTACTTATTTACAAGTTGAATTAAACAGGTATTGCTCATGATATCTTCTAAAAAAATTCTTATTTACATGTAGTATTTTACATAATTTTATATGATCGATGTATCTGTGCATCACACAAACAAGAAATAATTAGTATAAAAAAAATTCAGAAACCTTATTCTTTATTTTATTGGTGAATTGATAAGTAAAATTCTTATATTTTTGAAACACTATAGAATTTTAAATGTCATATCCATGCATCGCACGGGCCAAAATACTAGTTCTAAATTAAAGGGTAGTTTCTCTCTTTTATCCAATGCGGAATCGACGACCTATGCCTTATGTATAAGTAAGAAGCATTTTTGGATTTGAACTGAAGAAAAAAAAGAAACAACTTTGCTTGAGTTTGTCACTCAATTAAATTACTACTTATAACCAGTTAAAAAAAAAACATAAAACCCGGCCACTAAATTGCAACTTATAACCAACTCGTCACCTCACTCTCTCTCTCTCTCTCGTCTGTCACCACCGCCATACAGCCCCCGGACACATCTTTAAGAATTAATCGTCATTCTACCAAAATCATAATCATAGATATCGAGTTCCTTCAACTTTTTCTCCACCAAATCATAAACTACTAGTTGCCGTCGGCAGCGGCCATTAATAGTAATGTAAGAAACAACAGTCTCCCATCTTTCAACCCCAACGGTCTCTCAACATCATCAACAATAAAACGATCATATAATAGTCTCCACGACTTGGTTTGTTCTCTACACGCCCAAAGCTCAAAAAGGATTTAGAAACTTCATCTCTAGTATAGAAAACAACACCTAACGTATCATCATCAATGTTGACGGCATAAAAGCAAGTGTCCTCAGGGTGCGGTGGTAAGGAGAAGGAAGAGAAGGTTTCGGTAGCGAAGTCGAATGCCAGAACCTTTTTGCGGTAAAGATGATAGTATGCTACCCAATAAACACTACCCTTAACTAATGCAGTTCCCGGCATGGGGTTAAGGATAAATTTATTGCGTCTAAGCGAATACAGCTGATATTTTCTGGTGCAATCCATTATGGTTTTCCTTCCATAATCATCTAAATCGTAGTTCTGCAAGATGACTTTGTAGTCATCAGATGTAGAATCGTATCCGAAGCCACAAACATTAAACAACATTTTAACCCAACCACGAGGGCGAGGGTGTTGGATTGCAAACAACAGCGCGGCCAGAGCAATCCCCCACTAGTACGGACATCAAGGTCAACATTCTTTGGTAGAAAGAAAAGATTGAGATTTCGTTGAGGGAATTCGGACAAAGAGCAATTCACACGTCCTACAACAAGTCTCTCCATCCTACGACAAAAGAATGAGCAACGATGGAAGATATGAAATTTTAATATTGAAGATCTTCCGTATCAGATATGAGTGGAGGGGAGGGGTTCTGATTTATGACTTCACAGATTGAATTTTCTAGGGAAAGGGAACCTAAAAACAAATCCTATTTCCTATTTCGTAAAGGAATAAGAATTCAAAAAAGGAAACTAAAAATAAATAGTTTCACATATTATCACTTTTGGAATAATATCGTATATGTTATCGGATGAAATATAGTTTTTTAGAATTGTGGGTTACAGCATTATTTTATGAGAATTTTTCTGTTCATTAAATTTTGTATTTTATTCTAATATCTGAAAAATTATTATCAGGATGGATCTCTTTATGTTTTGATATTATTTTTATTTTAATACCTAAGACATTATTATGATATATTGATCATCAATTCACAAATTACTTAAAAATTGAAGTTCGAGTTATACTTTTTCTTCATATCGCTGAAGATAAAGGGAAGAAATATAAATTGGACTTCGATATTTACATGATTCATAAAATTGATGATCCTCGACAATAATATTAAAAGATCAACAGAAAAAAAAGCGATAAAAGAAATTGGACTTCGATATTTACGTGATTCATAAAATTGATGATCCTCGATAATAATATTAAAAGATCAACAGAAAAAAGCGATATAAAAGCGATATATCACAGTCATTAATTTGCATTATGATTATCAATAAGCTCGAATATTCCAATTAAATAAATAAAAAACAGATAATTTTTAAAAAAAAATGTTATTCACCCTATCCACAATAAATTAAAAAAATACTAAACATCCAAGGTGCCGTAACCAGTGAAGTCCAAACCTCACCGCTCCCATTTTCCACAAGCCAAAAAAAAAATATATATTAAAACAATTGAATAGGATTCATAGGAACCATGTGACCAGAATTATCCACCCACACACGAGCCCTAGCCACCCCATTCATGCTGCTCTCATCCACCACCAATTCCACCACCATCGCCACCACATTCCCGCCCGAAGTCGCCCGAATCGCCTCCTGCCACGGCATCCCTACCGCCTCCATCGCCACCCTCGTGTGGACCCTCCTCCTCCTCTCCATGCTGAACCCCGGAACCATGCGGGTCCCCAGCGAAGAATTCTTCTGGAGCTCGCCGTAATACAAAGTCATCCGCAAATCTTTGTAGCTGGGGCTAGTTGAGGTCCATGCTCTCTCGAACTTGAACTCGACGAAAACGGAAGCGTTGAACGACGTCGTTTTGTTCAGTTCCGGGACTAGGGCTGGGACGTACAAATCTTGTATGTATATGCTCGGTTCGCTCATAATAGTACCCACTAACATGTATATAGGGATTAAGATGGCCATGAGAATAATCAACGGGACACAGATTGCACCGGAACTGTGGCGTTCGGATTCGGGTGCGGCGGCGCCCATGGAATCGGCGACGTTATGAATAATCTTATGCTTCTGGTAAATTGTAGTAGTTTCTTTACGTACACGAAGAGGATGTGATGATGGTTGGTGTGATGATGTTGGATATTTATAGAGATTGATAAATCTTAATTTTTGAAGAGTTTTAGATATAATATATATAACTCATGTTCATGTAAATCCGATGTTTATTATAATACTAACTGTTTATAAAGATCATAATTTGTAAGGGAAGGGTGTTATGGATATATATTGAAATACTAATTAACTATTTTTAAAGATAAAAAATTTGTATATATATTTATTATGTGATATCTATCTATCTATCTATCTATTACTAATACGAAAATAAAGTTGCCTCATCCACGGTACGAAAATAAAGTTGTCTCATCCACGGTGCTCCGTTCAGATTTTCCTTTATTCTGGTAATTTGTCTAATTTTAATTCATATATATTCTAATTTTTATTTTTATTAATTTCATATTCTTGAAATATCACATGTTTATCTATTAATCACATCTCATATTTATCTTTCCCTCTATTTAATTAATTTCTTCTATTATACTTATTAAAATAACAACAATTTCAGAATGCATTCTTATAAACCTTACTTTATACATTCTTAATTCATATATAATAATCAATAGAAAATTTGTAAATGAAAATCCCTATGAAGAATAAATAAATATATTTAATCAATATGTATATATATATAGAATCCTTTTCATTTTTCATTCATGTTTTTCTAAAAAATTCGATTAGTGCTTTCTAAAAAATATATACATTGAATCAAATGTGGGATAGGTACCTAAAGAAAAGAAAAACTTGAAGATGTAAACATATTTTTTTCCGTATTTTGGCAAAAATTAGAGATATCGATTTAACATGAACTAACGAGACGGTTCAAATATACTTAAAAAGAAGGATTTTTACTAATTTTAATTAATATTAAATTGTTTAGATTTTTATCGAGTAATTTAGCATAAACCAACGAGACAGTTCAAATAACATAGAAAGAAGGATTTTTACTAATTTTAATTAATATTACTGTGAAGATGTAAACATTTTTTTTCGTATTTTGGCAAAGATTAAAGATATCGATTTAGCATGAACCAACGAGACGGTTCAAATATACTTAAAAAGAAGAATTTTTACAAATTTTAATTAATATTAACTTTGTTTAGATTTTTATCGAGTAATTTAGCATAAACCAACGAGACGGTTCAAATAACATAGAAAGAATGATTTTTACTAATTTTAATTAATTTTACTTGGAGTGTTCATATTTTTATCGAGTATTACTCAACGGATTTGAGACGCGTATGTACAGTAAAGTCACTATTTTAACTTAATTTTACTTGGAGTGTTCATATTTTTATCGAGTATTACTCAACGGATTTGAGACGCGTATGTACAGTAAAGTCACTATTTTAACTTAATTTTACTTGGAGTGTTCATATTTTTATCGAGTATTACTCAACGGATTTGAGACGCGTATGTACAGTAAAATCACTATTTTAACCGAGATTAGGACGAACATGTAAAAAAATTCTAAACAAATTTCGATTTAGAAAATACATAATGAATGAGTATATCCGATCCATTGTCATTCCTAATAATAAATTTAAATACGTGAAATAAAATTAATTTTCTAAGTTTGATTAATAATTAACGCGAACAATATCACAACTTTTAAATAAGATATAAAATTATTTTTAAAATATATACATGTAAATTAAAACATAAAGTTATTTCCCGTCGAGTCTCGACGGGCTACTTACTAGTATTTATATAATTTCAAATAGCGATGGTTTTTCGAGGCGTTCCTTAAATCCATATTTTGTGCATCCTTAATTCATGATATATTCTAATTTTTATCTATTTAATTAATATTATTTTGTGTATTCTTCTTAATTCTATATTTTGTGTATGCTTAATATATATATTTTAATTTAATTCTTATTCAAAATTTATTCTATATCGGATTTTATTATTATCGTTTTCATATTATTGATCATTTAGTTTATTCTTTTGATTATCTCTAAGTTAAATTTGTGATAGGAGTACAGATTAATATCGCAAGCTAAGATATATTTAATGTGAATGAACTAATCCCTCACTAAGTCAAACGACTCAACTCAACTTAATTAAAGGATCTTAATTAAGATGTGTTTTGCTTTTTTATTTTTGATATATACAATTCTTTTTGACACTAAGATCATTATAATCTGACATAGTTGATTTTTCTTATAGATAAAAATGACTATGTTTTATTGTTGATGGTTGACACGTAATGAGAAGGAAATTAGGGATCAAAATGTGTGTGACTCACATGTTTAATGTAATTTTTATTCAATATATAATCATTTAGTCAATAAAGTATTTTTTTTTTGTCAATATACTTTAATTAGGATTTAAGTACCCAAAAAGGAAACAAGTCATATTATATGAGACGGTCCAAAAAGGAATACAGACCATGAATATTAGAACGGATGGAGTATTAGATATGTATATATAATAAATTTTTATAAATAAATTATTACTCATTTAATTTTTTGGGTGGTGGACGTGTAGCAGATGCACATTAACTAACAAGAAATATGCATAATGAATAATAAAAAAGTGCATTTAAATAAGATGTGGTAAGCAATATTCAATACCTCAATTTTTTTATAAAGAAGTAATGCATAATCAATAACGAATTATGCCTAATCAATTTATTAATCAATAACAAATTATGCTTAAATTTTTTTTATTAATGAATTATTAGATTACTTTAATTTTTTATTTTTTTTTTGAAAACTTATGCATTATTAGATAGATATAATAAATTTGTATGAACAATTTCTGCATAATCAATGATGCAAAAATGCATAACCAAAGTTACCAAATTTGTATCAAAACATAATCAATAAATCAAAAGTGTTGTAAATATCTTATAGATATACATTATATGAGTGTTGACCAAGTCATCCACCCTAAAACCCTAGCTCTGTACCATTATAAATAGAGGCATTTGGTCCTCATATTGTACATACTTTCAATACACAAAATTCTTATTCTCTCTACTTTATTCCCTGTTCTCTCTAGTTTATAACACGTTATCAGCACGAGTCTCTAGCCCAGAGTCTCAAACCAATTGATGAATTAGATTGAAGGTATGCCCTAGGAAAGAATCGTGTCTTTCCAACGAGGTACAATTTTGATTGGTTTATATCATCTTCGATTGTTAAAAATCGGGTTTTCACGATTTTTTCATAAAAATTAAATCATGTTTTTGTCTTTAATCATATACATTGGAATGTTATAATATAATATATTTAATGTGTTCCCATCAATACATTGGTCGTGGAAAGGTTCGATTTCTCATAACGGAAACAATTGATTGAATTATAAATAGATGTTTATTATTTGAGGAACCTGATACATACATTAAGTTTATGGTTTTGATTTATATGAATTACTTACTGTGAATATTTTTATTTATCTATTGATAATATGGATTCACATGCTTGGATTCTCATAATAGTTTTGATTCTCAAATTACGAGAATTTGATTATTACTTGCATCATACAATTTTTATTTTGTAATATAAGCATGTTGTACATGCTACGTGAGCAATATATGTCTCATATTATATGTTATATTTTAAATCTATGTTATACTGTAAAATATATTGTGATATATTATATCTATAATTCTTATGATATAATAATCGTTGTTTCTAAAGAAACAAGAACTTCGAATAATCTTGAAAGATTATATATTGATGCTATTGAAGTAGCACAATTAATATTCATAAAGAATATTACATGCTTTGAAGAACAAAGAAATTAAATATTTGGGGTAATATATGATTATCCCTGATTTTTTGTGCGTATATATTGCACAAATGATAAATGGCTCCGGAAGAGCTTGTATCATAATGATACTAAATTAAATGCTAAAGAATGCTCACTCTAGTAAGTTCAAAAGGAAACTTACTTAATGATATCCAATAGAAAGGATACCACATTGAGACAATATTAGTTCATATATTGTTGGTCGAGAACATAATGCAAACCCACAACATTTAAAAGATGGGTCTCCAACAAAAGGTTGGAATATATGTTGGATTAAATATTCACGCAATGAACTTGAAGTTCTATTACTGCCAAACGAGTGATCAAATCTCATATACATATTGTATATGCACCAAAAAGATCTTGAAGTTCCTCGTGAACTAAATAAATTAGATGATGCTCTTTAACGCCATAAGCGTGAGAGATCTATTGGTGTTAAATATAAAGATCCACGGAATATAAAATTGAATAGAGAAATTATATCACTTCATCAATCTCTTAAAGAGAATCGTCATAAGGACGAAAATCCCAGTGCATATGCACGTGCACCAAATATTAAAAGACTGTGATTACGGAATAACCAGTAAAGAAAAATATCATTGAGAAATGATAAAAATCTGGTTGATTGAAAATGCCATGAATTATGTGAATTCAAGAGAAATGAGAAATAGTAAAATATTATAATTGTCGACAATACTTTTGCGTCGACAAAATTGCTTATATCATTTTGAAATGATATTCTGGATCCAGATCAAAGAAAATAAAAGTGCCAGCGGCATTGAGCAAATTTGAAAGAAGCAATTGAGGCAGAGCTTGACTCGCTAAATAAATAATCTTTTGCTCTGTAGTACACATGTCAAATAATGTTGACACAAATGAGTATTTGTACTAAGAGAAAAGAAATTGATGAGATGATGAGAAATAAAGCGATGTAAATAGCTCAAAGATTTAGGCAGAGATCCTAAATTGATTTTTCTTATATATATTCTCCTAATATGGCATCACGTTCCGTTATTTAATATCTATCGCAGTAATGAATATCATTGATCCGTATATTTGTTGGGTCATTGTACGTGAATATATATAAAAGTCTCTAATGTACTAAAAATTTCTAAGAAAGAGAAATATAAATTCACAACAAGTGTGAATTAATCCTTCTGAAGTAAGGAAATGCGAATAATGATATATGTACTTGTGTACATATCCAAAAGTCTTTGAATGACTTATATTGATGAAAGAGTCAACTCGTACATAAAGGTAGAGTTTGAAATAGAAGACTTAGCTAAATCTAAGTATTGACTTGATATGAAGATCGAACATCTCCTAAAGGAGCATATTATTATTACACCAGTCGACCTACTTGAAAAGGTTGTAGAGAGATTGATTTTTATTATAAATCACATCTAGTTAGACCACAATGATTGTCTCTTCACTTGACTTGAAGTGAATATGGAAGATAACAATTATATTATGGGGCCAGAAGTTCCCTACTTTGAGTGCTGATAGCACTATATATTCTATCAGATCTGATATAACATTTAAAGTAACATTGCTAGCAAAGATTTAATGATCTCACAAGGAGACATTGAACTGATATTGAGAATATCATTCGTTATCTTCAAAAGGTTAAAATTATATTAGTCTATTTTATGAAAGAGATCGAGATTCACATTGGTGGCTACTAGGATGTTGGTTATTTATCTCATCCTAATAATGCAATTTCTCAAATTGATATAATGATATGAGATATATCTCCCACTATTCTCTATGAGAATAATTCAACTTGTGTTGCACAAATGAGTTCTATATGAACTATGGCTACAAAAGTTTGTTTAGTGAAAAACTTGTGGATTTATTCACTAAATCTCCTCCCAATATTTATACGAAATTACGTTTATAGTAGTGAAATATGTTAATTTTGAAGATTATTATCTTCAGGGGGAGTGAGAAACTACTACATATTTATGAAGATTTGGCCGTGAAGGTTAATTTTGAGTAATCATAAAGATTATACTCTAAAGGCAAAATGGTTGTACTTGTGTTTTTTCCTTACTAAGTTTTTCTCCCGATGGATTTTCTTAGTCAAGGTTTTTAACGAGACAACTAATGCAATACATGAGTAAGTGTATGTTATGTAATTTTTTCCTCTATCGAGTTTTTTTTTTTCCACATGATTTTTTCTGAAGAGATTTTTAACAAGGCATGCACATCACAATAATATTGTCAAATGTGAAATATTATACTTGTATCATTGTTTCAACGGAGACTCGCACAAGTGACAATTTGGCGTGCTTATTCACAAAGGTATTGCCGACGTCAACATTAAAAAAGTTGGTACACAAGTCGGCATGCAACGACTCAAAGACTACAATGATCAAGTTCAAGCAGAGCAGTTGTACTCTTTTTCCTTCGATCAGATTTTGTCCCACTGGGTTTTTCTGGCAAGGTTTTAATGAGGCAACATTTGTTTTAGGGATTGGTCACTCAAGGGGGAGTGTTGTAAATATCTTATAGATATACATTATATGAGTGTTGACCAAGTCATCCACCCTAAAACCCTAGCTCTGTACCATTATAAATAGAGGTCTTTGGTCCTCATATTGTACATACTTTCAATACACAGAATTCTTATTCTCTCTACTTTATTCCCTGTTCTCTCTAGTTTATAACAAAAAGATCATTATTAGGTGGAGTTCGATTCTTGTAGATATTAAAGGTTTCAATGTTTTCTAAAAAAATAATTCCTAATTCTTACACCTAATTTCTTGTTTCTGCAAGATAGTTAGTTGACTTAAATTGGCAAAATTATCCTTTTCATCTATTAAGATATAAAAAACACATTTATCAATCCTTATATTATCTATGTGCATAATCTAATCCATCTATTTTGTTAAATTTAGGATCTTAATTAGTTTTTGGTTTCTATACTCGGAATGATTACTAGCTACAAGAACTCATCCATCAATATATTATAGTAAAACAGATTCTCATCACCACAAAAATTCAAACGCCTACGTGGTATTTTCATATTTTTTGTTTCAATATTATCTAAAATCTCACATATATACATCATTTCACTCTTCATATATCGATAATCACGCTTCACATTTTGGAAAATCAAGAGCAATTTTAGGAATGTTAAATGAGAGATTCAATTTTAGGAATGATAAAATCACGTCAATTACAATAATCTTCTCAGAGCATCATACATGTTCTCAGCACGTCAAGCCACCGTATTTCTGGGATGGAAAACATCAATCAAAGAACTAATTTTGGGGATTGCGTCTAGGAAATAGACAAGATATATCAGTTCGAGTATTTAAAATTAAGCTGGATGAACTGATAAATGATCTGAAGCACAAGAAAGTGTTTGGCAAACACACTGCACGTAAGTTCTTCTTATTATTTATTGAATTATATACGTATAATATTTATTGAATTAGACGAAAAATGAAAGCGAGACCTTACTATTGAGACGAATGTAGTATATTTTATGACTTAAACAAATAACATGGTAGAGTTTGTGGTTTAGTTGATGCACCACTTGCCAACCAATCTTTCAAAACCATAGCTTTTTTTTTTTAAATGACACGTCATTTTCAAAAAGATGAGTAAGAATTTCACATTAATGTCCGGCATCCCACTTAGACTTTCAAAGGCTTGAAAATGAAACTCCTATTTTTTTATTCAAATTTGATAGTTCATGATTAAAACTGGGTATTATTGATAACACATGTTATTTTTTGTAGTATTAGAATAGTTTAGGATTTAAATAATAATTTAGTCTTGTATAAAATACACTGTCAATGATAATAACCTTTTGCTTATATGCTAAAAGCTTCCCTTCTCATTTTCTTGCACGCAAAGGCAACGTTTGCCTTTCTTTAATAGGGAGAAAATGGGAAATAGGAAATGTGGGTCCTAGTTTTATACTTTATAAATCGATTCGTTTTTTTTTTTTTTTTCAAAATCATTCTTTTCTAAAAGCCTAAAATTTGTTTTAAAACGGGACTAGCAAATCTGAAAAAATTCGAAGGGGCTGAACATTATCGAATTAGATATTCTAAACTTTGTAATCAGATGCACCGAAGCCTTTTATTCTAAACTTTGTTAACACAAACACAAACACAAACACAAACACAAACGTCAACTTTGTTAACTGAAGTATTTATTTTAGACTGTTACTCTTTTTGTTTACTCTTTTATTGATCCTTTGCATACTCTTCAATTTATTGGCACCTAATCCTATTTCAAGATGTTCAAAGTCTCTCTCTCTCTCTCTCAAATACTCATTCAAGATCCACACTCGTTTGGGTAGCTGAATATATCGTCTGGGTAGGGTAGCTCAACTGGAGCTCAAAACGTCAACAAATAAACAGAATCAATTTCTAATACAATCACAGCTTAATAAATAAGAAAGGGAGTAACATCAACTTGACTAGACTGAATTGAAGTTCAAAATAACTTCCCAGAACATAGCTAGTGAGTGCAGTTTCACGTAGAAAACAGGAGTAGAGCAACTTAAGCTCCGAGATATATGATATCAAGTAAAAATGTAATGATAATGTAGTAAAACTGATAGGAATGTGCTTCTTACCCAGAAAAATTAAGGGCAAGGAAATATACTGACACAATCAGATACAGCTACAAGAAGATGTAGATATTAAACCTTATGGCCTATACTAACAAAGAGTAAGCATACAACATTCTGATAGATAGTTTAACCCTATACCATTTAACCCCTTACCTCTCATAAGGATGGTACCTTCCACTCCCACCACCACCATATCCTCCTCTGGGCCCATAAACCGAACTTCCGCTTCCGCTTCCATAGATATCACGGAAACCAGCATCATAACCACCTCCATACCCAGAGCCACCATACCCTGCATACCTATCACCGGGGCCCCCATACTCATTGCTACCTATATCGTACCCTCGACCAAAACCACCGCCAAAATGGTTCGAGTATCCTAAAGGGGATTCCATTCTCAAACCTCCATAACCGGCAGCACCATATCTACCATAGCCATGAAGTCCAGGTCCACCATAGTCACTAGCTCTACTTCCATAGACTCCGCTCGATCTATAAGAAGTACCACCGAAACCACCACTCCCAAAACCACCATCATATCCACCATAGGAATCTCGAAGCCCTCCACCAAATGCGACTCTGGAATTACTTTGGCGCCTCGATGGTGCCGGTGGCAAGTTTGGCTTCTTGGGTTCTGCCTTCTTGATCTCCACCTTCATAACAATGAGTAGTTATACGAAAAGTGTTGATTGAAGAGAATGAAACAAGAACACCAGACAAAATGACGAATTACCAGCCGTAGCTTATTAATGGTGTTAATCACTATGAAGGTGAAGAAAAGTAACTAACACAGCAGAACTACTTTGTAGCCTCTTCATGAATAAAAGGGAAAATATGCCCATCTATATATTATGATATACAAGGTTGTCTAGATATAATAGATCAAGATCAATGTAATTTGTCAAATTCTGTTGGGTAAAATTCATTTAGATAGCGGGGCGCCTAATCAATTGCTTTATAAAAGAAATAGACCCAGAAACAACCAAAATGCACCTACTAAATCATTAATGCCATACTAAAAGTAGTTAGAACCATTTTCACATAAATTGGCAGTAGAGAGACCTACTGCCATTACACATATGCAACACTAACTATATTCACACTTCTTGAAAAAGAATATATATTCTCATTTAAATAGCAGTATAAATATCATTTCTTCAAGGATATAGCACATGTACTTACCTGAGTTCCAGAAAAATCAAGCCTGTTCCCCTTTCCTAAGAGATCATCAACACTCTGATCAGACTCGAATGTGACAAATCCAAAGCCACGAGAACGGCCACTAGAATGATCCCTCATAATCTGTTGCTCCTTTACCTCTCCAAAGTTTGAAAAGAAATCCCTAAATTCATCTGCACAAAACAAATGCAACTAACTCACCATTAATCAAAACGTCCTCTCATATAGCTTGAATGCCACCATGACGAATCAAGCATCAGAGTCGTATCTTAAAACAACATTTCAATCTACCATCATCTACAGTAGTTGGAATGCCACCAACAAAAATCTTCTTAGTCTTAAATTCTTTCGAATGTGCTCCTCTTGGTATAGTTCTCTTTATCTCCACCTATACAAAGTTCAAGTAAATGCCGTACATAAGAACTCATCTTAACATGTAAAGAGCTGCAAATAATTGCATTAGCACTTCTTATAAATTCAATATACCTACTTGCTTTCCATTAATAATGTGAGTGTCCTCGATGACCTTATCAACGACGGAAGCATCAGCATACGTCACGAAGCCAAACCCCCGGGGCTGCCCTGTGTTCCTATCCTTCATTATCACTGAATCCGTAATCTCCCCATATTTACCAAAGTGCTTGATAAATTGGTCTGCATTATCATTCCGTATTGCAAATCACGTTTCACGAAAATAAAAATAAATAACAAGACCAACAAAAACAAAGAACCCCCTTTTTTATTAACGAAGAAAAAGAAAATCATGTAGAAGGGATACTAATTTTGTTCTAAACAAAACAAAAGGTAAAAATCCCTCATTTCCTACAATTTTTCGTACTAGCTTCTACGGTTCAAACCTAAAGAAATTGTGAAAAGATCAATTACCAGACGTTGTTTCTCGCGCAAGACCTCCAATAAAAATTTTACTGCCTCGCATAAACACATTAAAAAACACCATTAGAAATACAAATCACAAAATGAACATAGCAAAACAGTAGAAGAGCTACATAAAATTTACCCAGGGCTAGCTCCGTCGCCGGTGAGAGGATGAGAATTTTCAGAATTCACGTTATCAGGTGTCCCCGGAACGTCGTCGTTCTGGTTATCCGGCGTAGGGTCGGAATCGCTAACATTTCGGTGTTCGTCCATGTGAATTGGCTGTTTGTGGATTACGTGGTGGTTGACGGCGGCGTTATCGGTGGCGAAAATATGTGGTTGAGATACGGCTGCCCTTGCCGCTTGGTCTACGAGCGTTCAAAAAATTTGTCGGCGATTTTGAATTTATCCAAAACCCTATCAAGGTTAATGCGGACCCTCGGATTTTATCTTGTTGATCTGAATTTTGAAATGATTTTAAGGGTCAGTTAAAATAAGTAGTAAGGGTGAGGGTGGTTACAATGGTTAACTAAAATTTCTAGCTTCCAACTTGTCACGTCAGTTTTATATTAGCTTTTGGAATCCAGCAATTTTTTTTCATAAATTTACTCCAATACTGAAACCAGCTTCCAATAAAAAAAAAGGATCCACTGCAATACATACTATTTTATATCTCTATATATAGGTTTTTTCAATTAGTTTTATTTGCGCAACTATTTTTATGTTAATTGTATATCTTCAATTATATATTTAAATTTAAATTCTAAATATAACAAAATAATAAAATAAAATACATTTCTGTAATTATAAATAATAATTAAAATTACACTAACAAAATCAAACTTACGTTATTATAATTAAAATCACATTACTAAAATGAAAATTACACTAGAGATGCATAATTATAAAATAAAATACATGATAATAAAACTAATATTACTTAATTATAAGGATAACTGGAAGTGAATTGCTGAGAAAGAAACTTTTTTATTTTTAAAATTTATATAATATATAAATTATGAATTTTTTTCTTTAAAATATTATAACTAATTCGTTTGAACTTCGTTTTTTATGATTCTTATGTCGAATGAAAGCTCTCGTTGTGATCTTGAATATAAGATATATGTTGAATATATTTTATTGGAATTTTAGACATCGAAATGCCGAAAAACTAAACAAACCACAAAATGAAAAGAAAATATAAAAAAAATTAAAAAAAGAAAAAGAAAAAGGGTGCTGCCAAACTTCTGCCAACCACCCCCTCCCCCACTCTCATTAAAAATACGCACAAACATACAGCCGCCGTTTCTTTCACTCTCTCCTCACCTTACGCGCCTCCCTGGCCCACCTCTACTTGGAAGCGGACTGCCCAGCTCCGCACCCATGCCCTGGGCTTCCATATTTTGGGAGCTACCCAACGGTGGGAGTTGGGTTCCATTTTTTGGAACCCAACCGTTGGAACTACCTAATTGCTTATCAATGATTGTTGATTCTCGACTTATATAATTAGGAACTTTGACACATTTCACCCGTTTTGACTTTTGAACCGTAAAATGGTCTCACACATAATTTGCATTATAAATTTATTAATGATTGATTGTGTTTGAATTTATATCTTGACTCATCTTAACGTAAGACAATCTTATCTCAAAAAAAAACGTAAGACAATCTCACTCACGACTCTCAATCAGGTTTTGCTTATTTTAGATCTCAATTTATTGTTATAGTAGAGGTTTTTATATAATTCCAATTATATATAGTTTAAAATATATTTATATGAAATTGTCATTTTTGTAAATAAATATTGCAATCGATAATTTTAGGGATGTCAATCGGGTCAATCCACTCAGTTTTAGGTTAGTTCTATGGGACTGTCGTACTATTCAGTTCGGATCTAATCGGGCTAAAATTAGTATTCCTCATTCATTTAAGGATGAGAGACCAGTGTTCAATCCTCATTGCCCATCCCAACTAAAAAAAAGGGTCTTAAAAATAAGAGAAAATGTAGTGATATGACATTATCACTTTTAAAAATACAATAGTTGTCAAAATTTTGAAAAAACACAAAACATAGCACTTTTGAAATATTTTGGACCCTTTTGCCCTTATTTTCCATCAAAACCATCTTTTACTATCTTACCCCTCTCCTCCACCAAACCATCAACAGATTTAATTTTCTCTCTCTTCCCACCTTTTTCTCTTTCTACCCTCTTCTCTCAGTTCACGTTTTTTTTTCATTTATTTTCCTTCTTTCTTCTTCCCATCGCGAACTCTCTATCTCGATAATTTTTTTTTCTTTCACTATACAGTGTGCGACAGATTCCGATGCCGTTGGTGTAGTTTTTCCGGCGATGATGGTGTAATTTTTTTTCCAACGAAGTTTGCTAATATTTCTTCTCCTGCAAAGCTTACTAATTTCCCCGGCGATGTTGTAATTAGGGGTGAACAAAAATAACCGAAAACTGAAAACCAAACCAAACCGAAAATAGAATTTGGTTTGGTTTGTTTGGTTTTATTTTTTTTAAATTTAATTTGTTTGGTTTGGTTTGGTTTGATACTTTGGCAACCAAACCAAACCGAAAACCGAATATATATATATATATATTAATTTTTTATGTAATATATATAGATTAATTATATTTATATATAACTTTTCTCAAAAAATAATTTGAAAGAATTTAGCGCAAGAGCTTGTTGGACCCAATAGAACTTGAAATAAAGCACGGATATCAACATCATGCAACAAGGCAATGGACCGATCTTTTTGTTACTCGTTTAACATATTTGGCTTTTCTTATAATATGTGTGTATATATATATATGTTATGTTAATTTTTTAAATTAAAATATTATTATTATTGTCTTATTGTATTAAGTATATTTTTGTTGATTTTGGATGAAATATTTAGAACATAAATGACCGTTTAGTTTGTTTGGTTTGGTTTGGTTTTAACTTTTAAAAATTTGGTTTATTCGGTTCGGTTATTCGGTTAGTTTGGTTTGGTTTTGATTTTTAAAAATTTAATTTATTCGGTTTGGTTTGGTTTAGACCAAAACCAAAACGAATAACCGAATGTTCACCCCTAGTTGTAATAATTGATTCCGACTATTTGCTGGTTCTTTGTATTCCACACCACCCTGAAACAGTCCCAAACTTGGCCAGAATACTCACAGCAGAAAAAAAAAGTGATTCAAAGTTTCATTTGTTTTCTCACATTAGCAACAAGTCTGATCAACCTGGGTTCCAATTTTCATAAGCTGATCACATGTAACCATTCTTCCCAAGAGAGCCAACCACATAATGAAAATACATTTTGGTGGAGCTGAGTTTTGACAGATAATCTTTTGCCAAGCAACTCTTTGCACCATGCCTCTCAAAGCTTGATACATCTTTCCGATAGAGAAATGAGGTAAATCCAACCAACTCACTCCATCAGATATAGTAGCTAAGTAATTTCGAGCACCAATAATTTTCTTCACTACCCAAAAGATTTGAGTAGGGATGACCATTTTCTGCAAGTTCTGATTCTTTACATATATAGAAACCATGCACCCATTTTACCCAAATTTATCTTTCTTTTGGGCTAAATACCATAGTAGCTTGCATATAGCAGCTTTGTTCCAAATCTGGAGATTAACAACATCCCACCCATCAATTTTCTTTGGTATACAAATTTTATCCCCTGGTGAGGCTTGATTTACTAGTCCATAAGAACGATTTGCAAGCAGCTTGTATCATCTTAATCACTTTCCAAGGCAGAATAAAGACTTGACTCCAGTAAGTCTGAATTCCAAATAGAACGGACTTTATAAGTTAAATCCTCCTTGCATAAGAAAGGAGCATGGTAGACCAACAACCAATGCGAGCTAAATATTTGAAGGGAGTTCCCCTTTTGTCATGCCAAATTCCTTTAAAATCTCTTCATGAATTCTATCTTGAACTCCACCAAAGTATATGCAGCTTTTTGCTTGATTGGCTTTCAAACCAGAAAAATTTGAGAACTTCTGAAAAACTCTCAAAAGCTATCATATAGAAGTAGCACCCCCACTGGTGAATAACAACAGATAATCCGCAAAGCACACATGGATGAGGCCAATTTTTTTACATTTAGGATGGAAATGAAAGGCTTTATTTGTTTTCAGCTCCTGATAGGGATGACAATTATACCCGCGGGTTCGGGTACCCGCCCCTCATGGGGCGGGGATGGGGACGAAAATGAAAACCCGAAAAGATTCGGGGCGGGAGCGGGTATATAGGTCCCCAACCCGAACCCGCCCCGAAAAAAATATTATATTATATATTTAAAAATTGTACTTATATTATTTAATTAAAAAAATTATTAATATGGAAATTCAGATTTTTGGTGTTGACCAATAATCCAAATTAATTAGATACATGTACATTGTTTCCTCTCCTCCTTTATATAACTCAACTCTCCTTCTCCTCTTCCATCAATTTTCGAAATGGGATAACTTGTTTCTCTTTATTTCTTTCTCTTCTCTCAATATTTTTTGTCCCACATCGAAAATGAAAGAAAAATAAGATAGGAGTTGGCTTATAAATAAGACTTGTCTTCAATAAGATTAACTTCATCAACTTTTACTCTTTTTCCTTGATTTTTTGGAAAGAAAGTAAATTAAGAATTCTAATAATTTAATTAATATTTAGTTCAAATTTTTGAATTTTATCTTAAGCGGGTACCCGACGGGTAACCTCCCCCCACCGGGTAATCCCCAACCCCGCCCCGATTTAAACGGGTATGGGGACGGGGACGGGTATAAAATTCTCAGGCGGGTATGGGGATGGGGAAGCAATACCCGCCCCCGCCCCGCCCCGACCCGCCCCGACCCGACCCGTTTACATCCCTAGCTCCTGAAGACACCTGCTTAGGTACTCCATACTCAGAACAAACAAGTAAGGATATATAGGGTCCTCTTGTCTAAGCCCTTTTCTGGCTACAAAAGGAGCAGTAAGATCTCCATTCATATTTACTGTATAAGATACAGTAGATAAGCAAGCCATGATCCAAGTAACAAATTGGTAAGAAAATCCCAATTCTAATAAGAGATCTTTCACAAACGGCCATTCAACAGAGTCATAAGCCTTTTAAATGTCAATTTTAACCATGCATCGAGGGGATATGTGTTTTCTGTTATACCATTTGATAATCTCATGGCCAGGGACGGATGCAGCTGGGGACAAGGGGGGACAACCGTCCCCCCAAAAAAAAATTTTTTTTTTACTATATATATATAATAATTTAATATTATTAGTATTAATTAAACTTTCATTCTAGTAACCCCACCCACAATTAATATAATTCAATAGTTTAACATAATATTTTAATAATTTAATCCCCAATTCACAAGGTCCCACTATGTTTTCCTATTTTTCATTTACAGTTGCCTTGTTCTTTTAAAGAATCGAATTTATTCTTCTTTCTCTTTTGAAAATGTCATGGATCGATTCCTGATAATGAAGACTCGTCGGCTCGGACTCGAGTCTTCAGTTGTAATTATATATTGAATAATATTGTTTTTGAACTCTATGAATATTTCTTTATATACATTTTATCTCATTTTTTGCATTTTAAATCATTTTTATTATTGAATAGCTCAAAAAAAATTTCGGGGGCGAAGCCCTCGAACCCCCGAGCATGGAGGCCAGCCCCCTACAACCCCCCAATCAATTTCGTACCCCCATATTTAAAATCCTGGGTCCGCCACTGCTCATGGCTAAGCAAGATATTATCAAAAATAACTCGTTCCTTCACAAAAACAGATTGATTTTCGCTAATGCTGTTATTCAAAACTCCCTGCATTCTGTTAGCAAGCACCTTAGAGATTATCTTGTATAAAATGTTGCATCAAGCAATAGGCCTGTAATCTTTAATAGTGTTACCGTTGTCAATTTTTGGTAGGAGGGTTACCAGCACTACAAAAAAAATGCATATAGACAACATGAAATAGACAACGGATTTAGTAAATACGTTGTGTATTAAGTTATAGACGACGGGCAACAACAAAGACGTTGTCAATGACCGCGGTAATAGACGACGGGTACTATTCCCCATTGTCTATAACTCCCTATAGACGACGGATTTTAATCCGTGTTGTCTATTACTGAATAGACGACGGGTTCTCACCACCGTTATCTATTACCGCTTAAAATAGACGACTGTGTTGCTAAACCCGTCGTCTATCACCGCATTTAATATATTATAATACGTTTTATTATTTATTTCTGCAATTTTTTTTAAGTTGTATTTTATTTATTTCTTTATTCTCTCTTCCACTTGCACCCTATATATCCCATTCTCAACCCTAATCGGCGCGAACAATTCCCTCCACCGCATCGCCGTCGATTCGCTCCTCTCCGGCCTCGCCAATCCACATCCGCGCCGCTCATCTTTGTTCTGGCGACGTTGTTCACCTATTCCATTCCATAACCTCTGTTGCTCCGGTCACAATCACAGAGCCCCGACTGCGTAAACTCCACCAAGCGCTCTGCCGCTCCTTTGTTCAGTCCGTTAGTCATCTTCAGCCATCTCCCCGTAAGCATCTCTCCGACTGCTGAATTCAGGAAAGTGGAAACCCTTTCCCTCCTTGAGCCTTGAGGTCGTCATCTCTGGAAAGTACTCTAGGCCTCCTCCGTCGTCATGCGGAGATTTTTCCATAGCCGTCACGCTCAGATTTGGCCCTCGATCTCCGTCGTCACGCCGCCGACGCTGCCCTCCTGCCCCCGTCTTCTCGGTCTTCTACGGCGTTCGCTGCGCTCATAAACTACAGCGTTGCCGCCATCACAAACTAATATAAGTCAATTAATTAATTCATCTCTTTAATTATTTATGATTTGATTCTCTACACTTTTGATACCTAGAATCAAGTATAACAAATTTTTGTTTAACTTGATTCATTTGTCTCTGGTGATTTTCAGATTTTCAGCAGATAAGAAGCAAGATCGTAGAACAATTATTGTGACAGCAGTGGTTTGCTGAATTTGTTGTTGAATTAAATACAGAGGTAATATGTTAAGTTGATCCAATTTGATTCTCAGTGATGCATGCTATCAATTCAAATGCAACACAAAATTAAAATGTGATCCGGGCATCAAACGCTGCCACTTTTGAAGTTGTTGCTTTTATTGCGCATGTTTATTGTTTTTTTTATAAGTTTCATTGTTGAGCTCTTTAATTTCTGCTGTCAATTTCAGTGCTTCTTGACGGGGGGAATTTGGTATAATTCTTTTTTGTCTTTAGTTATTCTTGCTTTCTGTTCTGATTATGTTTCTTTGTTCATCTGTGGTTTGTGTTCTTGTTTTGCAATTATGTGTATGGGGTTTCATTGTTGTTTTCTTGTTTGATTCCTGTACGAGATTTGATTTTCTCTCAGTTTTGCTAGAGCGGATTGATTCGGAAAACTGGTACTCTTATTATCTTACATGTTTTTTTCTCTTTAAATAATCTTGTTTTTCCAAATGTTTCTTTCTTGATTTGTTATTTATGTCTTGTCTTGGAATTTTTTTCACATTGTTTAGTTCATGAACAAGAACAGATTTCTCCCAATATGTTATTAGTTGTGTGTGAGTGTGTGAGAACATAGAGAAGACACATAATTATTTGAATTGATTATATATAATTGTTTCTCCTACATTATTATGCATCCTTTTGTATATGAGCTTCAAAAGTTCAATTTTCTCTAAATATCTAGTTGTTTTGAGCTGTAGAGGAGTAGAGAGATTTAAAAATTATTAAAAGCTTTGTGAATATGAAGAATTTGTATGAGGTTTTCGATTATTATCTAGCTAGGAATACTAATTAATTCATTTACAACTTTAGCTAGGATTTAATTATGAATTTATCCTCCCATCGGAGTTTGCTATGTTTGTGAAATAATTTAGATTTTGCTATGTCATGTTTTTGATAGATGATGTAGGTGTTTGCATAGTATTACACTCTTGTGCTGATGTTGTATTTGTGTCTCTCTTTGCAGATAAGATTCACAGCAAGATGGGTGAAGGTATTTTGCTTAAATTCCTTTAATGGTTTTTTATTTGCCTTGTTTGCTTTATTTCCTTTAATTATTCAAGTATCTTCAATGCAGGCACCTTTGATCAGGTTTTATAATTACATTTGTTACTTTTTTGGGCTTTTGTGAATGATTGCAGAGGTTATACAAGTTTATTCCTTGTAGTTGTGTTCTAATACGGAACTGATTTGACTATTGTAACCATATCTGTTAGAGTAATCAATTCAAGATTAGCATTTTGAATCTCTTTGTTATTTAAATTTGTTTCTATTAATGTTTATCTGCCTACATCTAGTTCCATGTAAATCTCCTATTTGTAAGTTAGCAGAAGTGGATTTCAATTGGATGTCAAAACTGACATTGCTTGTAAATTTAAACTTGAATCTTTTTTGTTTTGGTGGGGATTTATTGATGGACTCCTATTTGGTTTTCTGGTTTTCCAGCTCCTACTCTAAAAGCAAGGACTTCATACTTTTCCAAGGCTCATAATGAGTATTGAGTTCCCGTAAGTACATTTTATCTTTGGGACCACCTTGAGCTTTCCCGTTTTTGTAACTTTACAAATATGAAAATGTTTAATTAAGCTAGATGACTATACACAACTTTGTCACTTTACAAATCTGAAAATGTTTAAATAGGTGAAAATTCGAAGATCGCGATGAAGTATGCTGGAAAGGAACTTCTAGTTGCATGAGGCATTGCTCTTCATTGTTGGGAGTTAGAAATGGTAACTTAAAGCAGTTACTTAGCTTTATCTTCCTTCATCTATGTTGGTGTATGTTGGTGTATGTAGGGTGGAAATGTATTATGTTAGTTGGAATTTGTTGAAAATTGTACCATTACTTTCATAGAGTGAATGATACTTGTATTGTTGAAGCCCATTGTATTATATTTATATTTAATAGCTTGAAATTACTTTGAAGTTATTTATTTGAGTTTAGCCTACTTAATATGAAGTAGGCTATTATTTTTTTTTTCGCAATTGATATAGACAATGGGAAATCCATGTTGTCTATCTCACAATAGACAACGGGGAATTCTTGTTGTCTATCTCGCAATAGACAATGGGAAATCCGCGTTGTCTATAACTGAATCCCCGTTGTCTATTGTAATATAGACAACGCAGTTTCCCCGTCGTCTATAACCGCATTGTAATAGACTACAAAGCTGTAGATGACGGGTTTAATTGTTAAAGACAACGCGAAAAACGCGTTGTCAATTAGCAAAATTCTTGTAGTGCAGGGCCTTGTTCACTTCTTTTGGCATAAAACCAGTGTTGAAAAATTATTGAATAGCTTGGATTAACCCCTCCTTGAATCACATCCCGAGCAATTTTAAAGAAATGAACATTAAAACCATTAATTCTAGGGAATTTGTTAGAGTTCATACCATAAAGAGCTTCTTTAACTTCTTGGGAGTACAAGCCTTGCATAATTGAATCTGTTGCAGATTTGTTAGGAATGGGCATCTCAATATTTTTGTCCACCATTAGCAAATTATCAGCTACATTTCCCATAAGAGTCATATAGAAACCTCGAACTTCCTCCTTAATCTAATTTTGGGTTGCATATCTTGACCCATCAGCTCTGGTCCTTTGCCTAGCTTTAGCATAAGCATGAAAGAATCTGGTGTTTGAATCCCCCAGCCTGATCCAGGCTACTCTAGATTTTTGTTGCCAAATTCTTTCCTCAATGTTGCTCCACTTTTCAATGTTTGAGATAAGAGTTTTTTCTGATGAGATAAGATGTGAGTTTAACTTATCATGGATGATCTGTTTTTGGATCTCAACAAGTTTACTTCTGAGATCATACAATCTTTCAGCTGTTAAACTATATAATATTTAGCTACCTGAGAGGATATTTCAACTGTTTGCATTGAAACCAAATGTTCAAGAGCTTATTTGAATGACATTGATTCCCCCAAATCTCATAGATGATAGTCTTAAACTCAAGGTAATATGCTAATACATTTAGAAATCTAAATGACACTTTTCTATCAACTGCTGCATATTCAAAATTAACAAGTTGCGGGCAGTGATCTGACACCCTCTTTCCAAGATCTCAACAACGACATGGGAATATCTATTAAACCAATTTACATTTGCAACACACCTATCAATGATGGAATATATCCTATCCTTCTCTTCTTGGTTGTTGCACCAAGTAAACTCATTCTCAACAATCTCACATGAGTGAGCTCATTGTCTTGTAGACATTCAGAGAAATCTTTGATATCAACATCAGTAACTTGATTTCCTTGAAATCTATCTTCTACACTAAGAATAGTTTTAAAATCACCCTAAATGAAAAGTGGTTTAGACGTATTCTGATTCACCTTGGAGATGAATTTCCATAACTGCTTTCTTTGTTCTACATAATTATACGCATAGACAACCACAAAATGTTGTTTCTCACCAGTGACAAGATCAGGAATAACACAATAAATGGCTTGTTCATGATTTTCAATCATATGAACATCAACTTTTCTTGGGTTCCAGTCAACCCAAATCCTTCCATTTGCTGCAAGATTGTAATTATTGATATAAATCTAGCTTTTGCATATATTTTCAGAGATCTTTTGAAACTTTCCTTGTTTAACTCTAGTTTCAAGTAAAGCTACTACATTGAACTTTTGCTTTTATAGAAAGAGTTTAATCTCTTTCTGCTTGAAGGGTTTATTACAACCCATCACGTTCCATATATATTAAGAGTTTCATGACCCAACCAAGGGGAAAAGGTCCCTGCCCTTTTCACTGTTTTCCATGTGTTCCTCAACCTCACTAATCATCTGATATGTGTTTTCAATTATGTAATTGGTATTAATCTCCTTAATCATAGAATTGGTGGTTGTTTTTCTGGGTTTCGACCACTCTTCTACCACCTTTTCTTTGCCCTTTTCCTTGGGCTGGTTAACAGGAAGCTTGATTACAGCAGTACTAGTAGTCTTTTTAGGTATCCATTGCTGTTTTTTAGGTGCAAAGTGTGTGGCTTTAGCTTTCTCCAACTCTTTACAATCATGTCCAGCCATTTGACATTGCGTGCAAAAGGGTGGAATCCATTTATACACCACCTTCTGCTCCACTCTGTGTCCATTCTCTCCTTCAATAATAACGTGAAATTTTAGTGGTTGTGTAACATCAATCTCAACCAGAACCCGAACATAAGAAATATTGTTCTGATATGATGTACACTCATCCGTACACAGTGGTTTTCCTAATATACTCTCAATTAATTAATATTTAAAATACAAAATAGTGAAGATTATAAAAAACTTGAATGGATTGCATAGCTCCCAGTATTTCCCCTTTTTTCATTTTCCAAAACAAAAAAAAAAACAAAAAAAGATTAATTATCGGAAAAATCACGACTTTTAGTCAAATTCTGATTTTTCTCCTTACTTTCTAATTTTGCGAAGAAATTCCTCACCTTTTAATGTTTCTGATTTTTCCCCCGGCGAACATTTATGATCAATTGAAATTAACAGATCAACAATATTTTGATCGATAGCATGCCTTAAAAGGACAATATATTGGGCACAACGTCCTTTTCAGGCATGGCGCGCGTAATATATTTGGACCAGAAATGTTCGCCCGGGGAGAAATCAGAAACATTAAAAGGTAAGGAATTTCATCGCAAAATTAGAATGTGAGGAAAAAAATCAAAATTTGACCAAAAGTCGGGATTTTTCTGACAGTTAACCAAAAAAAAAAATAACATTTTCAAAAAACCCCAGTCAAACACACAAATTTTGCAATTCACTATTAATTTGTGATTTTGGGATTTGTTTGGCAGTAGCTTGCCTGTTTATAGATCCCCCAAACTCAAATGTAAACCCCCAAACCTTCCTTAAAGCGCAAACAGAACCGTCTTCTCTCTCTACACTCACAGTCACAGCCTTTCCTCCATCTCTTTCTCCGTCTCTCTACCTCCCGCAGCTCACTCACACGGACAGGCTGACAGCATTCACATCAATCTTTGTCTACATGTATAAACCCCAATTCTTTCAACTTAATTCGATTTTCCCTCTATTTCATTTCATATAAAACCATTTCTGAGAACGACGCCTTCCTCTTCCATCGCCGTTCCTTCATTTGGCTTCGGCTCATACTTTAGATCCATCCTTCGTTTGGCTTTGGCTCGGGAGTAGCGTCGTCTACTTCGTCCGCGATCGACGCTTCTCTTCAAATTTATTCGGATCCAGGGATTGCAGATTTGTCTTGCTGAGATTCTTGCTTGAGTATTGATTTGGAGGTGTCATGAAATTCTTATTGATTCTGCAATAATCTGTAAGTGGCCATACTTAGGCTTGTTTTTCATATTGCACCTTTACCAGAAACGGAAAAGGCCAGAGCTTGTTACGAGTCATCGCACACTGTACTCCAGGGCGGCGAAAGGTGAAAACTGAAAAGCTCAACGCCAAGAGGCGATGGCGGAAGTTGTATCTGTTGTTAAACCGAAGCCGCGACCAATTATCCGCATCGGCCTTTTTCTCATTTCTCACAGTCTTTTAGTCAGGTATGTTATTCCTTCCGTAGATTTCGACAATTATTGGAAGATTAATTCCTTAATATGAATGAAACTTAAAACTGATTTTGGATCGATTTTTCAGTATTGTATGTTGCATAGCTGGAGTTTTAGCGCTCCTGCTTTTGCCTGTTCTCGCCAAGAACACTTATATCTCGGAGAATGCGTTAATGCCTGGTAGGTTTGATCTCTCTCTTTCTCTAGATTATTTTGTACAGTAGTGGTTAAATGTGGTCTTTTGTGTGAACATTGGCAGAATCGTTGCTTGTGAGAATTTATAGTCCATTGGAGCACGGCTTACTTTTTGTGGATTTGTTTGTGATCTGTTATAATCAATCACTTGCTTATATGCATGTATATACTTTTTTTATTGGATTTGTGTTACCTCTACTGTGTCAGTTTTGATCTTCGGCTATCATGAGAAGATACCTTTCTTTGTTTGAAACCAATGTTTTTTGAGTTGATTTGTGTTGGTGGGGATGGTTTATTCTAAAGAATTTGCTTGATTGCTTCAGTTTTATACTTGAACTTATGCAAATTTGGCTAATTTGCAATTTGAGGCTATCGATAGTTGGCGTCTAATAAGAAAAATAAGCTGGTTTTTTTAGATTTATTTTATCACTATTGATATTGTTCCTCCCTTCTTTTCCACTGTCAATTTGTAGGCTCTGCAAGCCCTATGCTCTCCAATGATGATGCCTCAGATGGGCAAAGATTTCTCAACAAGATAATGAGTATTAATTCAATGACTATCAACACCGGCATGTAGGTATTTTCTTTTAAGTCTGTCTTTGTGTAGAAAATCATAATATCTTGCTTTAAATTATACGCTGCAGATATGTGCAGATACTTAGTGTTATATATTGGCATACTCAAATGGCTGTACCGTCTAATCTTCTTGATTTGCATATATTGCAAGGCGTGCATTTATTATGCATTCAATTGGCCATGTTATGGCCATCTTAATCTATCATACCCCTTGTCTGTTTTGACAACGTTATCTCCTTGATTTCACTCCCTTGCAACCTAGTTGAATTTCCGTGACCATCATCACATGCCTTCTCCCCCTCTTATGGCATCAAATATGCTCACCTTGTCATCACTTCCCCAAATATTGCTCCCCTATGGCCCCTCCTGCACCTTTACCCTTACCCTTTTATTTTGCTACTTTAATTAGGAATAGGGTGGTGGTGGTGGAGGCAGTGGCGGACCCATGTGGGAACAAGGGGGTGCAGTTGCACCCCCTCAAAAAAAAAAATACTAGTATTGGTTAAAAAAAAATTAATTTTTGCACCCCTAAGGTAGAGAGAGTGTTTTTTGGAATGTAGAGAGAATGTTTTTTGAAATGTAGAGAGAGTGTTTTTTAGAATGACTTATGTCAAGAATAAGTTGAGAAATAGTATGGGGGATCAATTTTTGAATGATTGTTTGGTCACTTTCACTGAGAAATAGATGTTTCTACAAGTTTCCGATGATAAGATTGTGAATCGCTTTCGACAAATAAAGATTCGTCTGATAATAAACTAGATAGATATGTAATTTCCTTTTGTAAATGACTTATGTCAAGAATAAGTTGAGAAATAGCATGGGGGATCAATTTTTGAATGATTATTTGGTCACTTTCACTGAGAAAGAGATGTTTCTACAAGTTTCCAATGATAAGATTGTGAATCGCTTTCGACAAATAAAGATTCGTCTAATAATAAACTAGATAGATATGTAATTTCCTTTTGTATTTGAAATGCATTACTTTTTATGTCATAAATTTTTTACGTCTATAAATTTATAATTATTTTTCGCACCCCAAAGTTGAAAATCTTGGGTCCGCCACTGGGTGGAGGTTCATTTTTGTGGTGTGTGGTGCAGATATGGTGGCAATAACGCATAATAGGAAAAGTAAAAATAAAAGTTGGGCCGTATCCAGTTGAATTTTGGATTTAGTATGTGTTCGCAGTTAACTCATCTAGGCTTTGGGAATCATAATTAAACTCCACGCTACTTGGCAACTATATTGAGTTGCATGGATAGAGAGATGCCAATTTATATAGTAGTCTACTGGCGTCAAAAGGCTCCGTTTCTCTAACTACATGAAAATTTTCAAAGAACACCAGCATAATATCTGAATGATGAGTTGGCATAATTGGTCCTTTAACAAACCACAGGCAGACGTGAGTGTGAACCGGTGAAGAATTAGAAAAAGCTCAATAAGCATATAGTACTTTTTCTTTTTTGGAGCACAAATTAGTTTAAAATTGTATCATTCACCAGACTTCAACAATTTGTCGAGTTGACTTCTTCCTACATATGTTAGAGCTGTCGGTCTGTTAATACTTTGTCCCAAATTTTGACTTATGCCTTCTGAAATGTGCATGCAGTGAAATTCCTCAGATGATAGCAGAGCACATAATGGAATTGGGTGGCGAAGTTAATTATCACAAGTTCCAGCCAGCATCTGATAATCTTCAACCCCTGCAGTTCTTCTTGGGGCCTGATGCCAGTATAATCCGAGAAAACTACAGTTGTACATCTTATGGGATCAATACTGTTGGAATAGTAAGGGCTCCACGTGGTGACGGGAAGGAAGCTATTGTTATGGTAACACCTTATAATTCTGTTAAGACCACTATGAGTGAAGCATTATCTCTTGGGGTCGCATACTCAGTCATCTCTCTTCTTTCTCGAGTTAATTGGCTTGCTAAAGATATTATATGGCTTGCTGCTGATTCAAGACATGGGGAACATGCTGCAGTTGCTGCATGGCTGAGAGATTATTATACTCTCTCATATGGTGGTGACTTGAAGCAAAATCTGGATACGTGTGGCGCAAGTAGTTATCCTGGGCACGAACTGACTTCTGAAAAGAGAGATGGGGTTTCTAATGGATTTCGACGTGCTGGCACAATGGCTGCTGCACTTGTCATCAAAGTTGCTGATAGCAGCATGGGATTTGAGAAGGATGCTCTCAAGATATATGCTGAAGCTTCTAATGGGCAGATGCCAAATCTGGACCTGATCAATATTGTTAATTATTTGGCTGTACATGGACAGGGGTTGCAAGTAAGGGTAGAGAAAATTTGGTCTTTGTTTGATTCTTGGTGGCTGTACAGCCTGGGTGAACTACAGGAGTTGCTCGGCAAGGTTGCTAAAAGCTTAAATCCAGACTGGAAATTTGGCATCCCTGCTTCTGACTATGTTGAAGGCTGTGCCACTCTTGCCAGTTCCCTATACAATCAGGTAGTTGTTTTGATTTCATGGATACCATTACTTGAAGTGCCAAACGTCATTCTTACATAACTGTTGACCGCTCCTCTATATTCCTCTTTACTAGTTCTAAAAAAAAAGGCATTGAAAAATTGTTATTCATTATTCACTTTTACATTGCATTCATGTCATCGATATCAGGCGTTAGGTGTTCCCACTGGTCCACATGGTGCCTTCCGTGATTATCAAGTGGATGCAATTACTTTGGAATTCTCACCAAGGTTCTCTTCAAGTCAGAGGGTTCTGTTCCTTTTGCATGTTGGCAGGTCAGTTTATGCTACTTCCCCCGTCCCCTGATATGCAAGTGATTCATTTGCTTGATGCTAATGTTATTTTGTCTGCTCCTTTTCCATTTTCTTGTGCCATTTACTTTATTTAATTCTCAAAAACATTCATCTTTTTTTCTTACTTTATGTTCCTCCAGTGACGTGTGTGTTCCCCATACTTTACAGGTTGGTTGAAGGAGTCATAAGGTCTGTGAATAATCTTCTTGAGAAGTTTCATCAGTCCTTTTTTCTGTATCTCATGACATCTCCGAGTAGGTTTGTTTCAGTTGGGATCTATATGATTGCCTTTGCATTACTCATTGCCCCCCTGCCATTGGTTGCTGCTGCTCTCTTTTCTGATGCTAGTAAATCGAAGTCCGGGAAGGATGATGTCCGTGTAGAATCATCTCATCCTGGTGAATCTTTCCCAACTTTTACAGCATGGAACTGGCTTTATGCTGCAAGAACTGTTCTCGTTGTCCATTTATGGGGTGCAATTGTAACATTAATTCCTTATTTTCTCTCCCAATTTCCTAATTTCTCACCATCAACCAGCCTTTTAATGTGGATCATGTCTTCAGTAGTTGGCCTCTTCTTCATACGTGCAGCATCCGGTTCTTTATCAATTTTGCGTGCAAGCCAACTGCAAACCAGGGAATGGGCTCTTCTTAAGGCTGTGACCGTTGCTGCTGCTTTTATAGGGCTTTGTCTCATGTCTGTAATAAATTATGCAACAGCAGAAATTGGAGCCCTGCTACTGGTTCCTATGTGTTTGATGGTTGTACCCTTGAGGATTGACGTGACAGCAAAAACCTCGAAGGCGCTTATCTGTGGAGCTTGTAACGTGTTATTGGTATTTGTGGGTTTCCCTCCAACTGTGTTTCTTTTGTTGAAAGGCGGATTAGATAGTTATGACAGAATTAGATTAGATGACTTCTGGAATTGGATGGAGTCCCTTAGGGCATGGAACAGTGCTACTTACATCTACATTTGCATGGTTCATCTCCCCTGCTGGGTTCTCTGTATTCACATTTTACTACATCGTCGTTGAGTTGTTACAAACTTGTAGGCTCCTCCATCGTTGTATCAGATAACTAGATATCAAGACGGTAGACATTTATTTTGCTTCAGCTCTGCCACGTCTTAGCTTGGAAGCTTTGTTGCTTACTGAAATGTAGAACCAGATTTTGAAACGATTGCCTTTTTATTGGCATGGCAGTCTATCTACTCGGATACTTTATTCAGTGTATTTGGCAATCATAGCAGCAAAAGGGAGTTTGTGTTTTTTCGCAAGCCTTGGAACATTCTGGTTGTGGTTTGGTGTGAATACAATCAAAGAGCTGGAAGCATAACAAAATCTATATTGCTTTTTGGCGAAGCGTCTGTTTCTTGACAAGGTACGAAAGAATTTATTGAGTATGCCGGTTTGCTATGTCGTTGCTCTTTCTCTGTTTGCCTCTTACATAGCTACATTCGTTGTTTAGGACAGTGGAACAATGAGGGAGATTGTGATTATGCTGTGTGTCATTTGCATACATCTTTTTCCCATATAATACAGGTCAGATGTTCCTTTAACTTAAGGAATCAGAATGCTTTTATTTATATGATCTTATGAAACTTCGTTTGCTCCCTTTTGCTGTTTCCCTTGCATCAATATCAATAGTGCGCTTGTGTGTGTGATTGCTTATGGACTATGATTATGCTACTTGTCAACTTGCAAAGAAGGGGTGGTCTCCTGTGCGGTCGACCCTTGGGTGAGGGCGTCCCCTAATTCATAATTATGGGTTTAATTAAAGAGTAGTGCTAATTGAACATAAATGTCCGGACATAATCTAGCTCGTTTAGGTAAATGAATCGGTTCGATCCGTTTAACTTATTTATTTAATTTTGTAATTTCTCCACATTCATTCAGTTTATTATTTTTTGAGTAATCCAATTCAAGTGAATGCATAAATATCTATTAAGTAATAGTATTTCCGAAAGATTAGTGAAAATCACAAAATAACTTTATGAGTTTAATTTCGTATTTTTTGTATTCATATTTTTCTTTCTAAAAATGACGGTTTAGATTAATTAAGTAAATACATTAGAGTACTAATCAACACCATTATTTTATTTGATAAATTATAAGTTAAGATTATTAATATATTCATTTTATGTCCGGACATATATGTCTAAAAAGTATTAGTGTTAATTAAATCCTAATTTTATGTTAATAAACTAAAATTAAGAATTAATAAATTCTAATTAGGGATTGATAAATCCGAATTGAGGATTATTAAATCTAATTATCCCCTAATCTCTAATTAGCCCTGATTAAGCCTAGTTTGTGGTGGAAGAAATAGTTGTTTCATCTCTTGTTCTTTTGTTCCACTACTGCAAGTTATGTGTAATAACACAAATATGTTTGTGCACTTAAACGGGTACTAGTACTATTTGTATTGTGAATGAAATGTTATTTTGCTTCAAAAGAATGCAATTCTTATTTTGCTTTAAAGATTCCGCGATTTTTATTTTGCTTTGAAAGATTCGGCAAATCTTGGTACCTAAGGACTCAGATGCTTCACTTAGGTGAATGACAGGTAATTTTGATGTTTTATCTAAGTTGAGTTTGCAACTCATTTCATTTACCCTGCACGTTATGTCATACACGTCATTTTTACTATTTATACTATATAATTGAAGCTATTATTAATCTCTTAATGAAAAATAATTTTTAGGCAGTTTGGGATGGACAATATGTGAACTTGAGGAAGAATAAAAGACTGCGGAGTGCGGTTATTTGTTACATCATCATATACTAGTTTAAAAAAATTTAAAAAGTATTGTTAATAAAATCTAAGATTTCTAATAATTAACTTAAGGCAAAAGCGAGAGACGGATTGAGGGATAGCTCAATTCTATTACCACTTCACTCAATCCTGTGCGTTTTTTCCATTTTAAAGTAACTAATTTCTTTTTATTTAAGCTAATAAGATATTTTTTAAATATTTTAACTAAGATACTCTTTAATTTTATAAGAATAAAATGGGTAATAAAATCAAAATAAAGATGTAATTGGTATAATCGATAAAACTATGTAGGTATGGAATGAGTTCTGAAGTCGAAGTATATACATGACTACCATTTCTCGTGATTAGTATGTCCATGAAATCAAATATCAAAATTTTAATTCTTAAAGAAGAATATTAATTTTGAATGAATCAAGTTTTTATGTACTAGAGATAATATTCACTAAATTATTATTATTATTATTACAGGTCAGAAAATTTTGATGACATGTCTAAATTGAGATTTTTGTTTTTATAATTTTTTGTATCAATTTGCAAAAACTAAGAATAAATCATAGCAATATAACATCATTTTGTCTGTCATGATAATGTAGTATAAAATTCGCTTGACATGGTTTCACACTGAAATTAATTTATTTTCTAATCAAAATAAATGTTATAATATAGTTGTGCTAAAAGGAAAATATATAGAATACAAAATGAATATAAAATTATAATTTATTCATATCTCATTCTATTATACAAATTATCTCGTAACATTAACTTACAAAAGTATATTATATTATCTAAAAGGTTAGGTTGGAGTCTTGGACTTTAAACACTGTTTTGTGGTGTGATAATATTTTATTTTTTTGACTTGGGAAAGGGGAGAGATAGAGATTCGAAACATTTCTATTCATAAACAAGATTTATCAACTTTTGAATGTCTTGGAAGAGACGAGGTGTGATAAATTATTTTTTTGAACTCAGGTGTGATATTATTAAGAAATGTTTTTTGCTTGAATTATCCAATATATGTTGAAGATTGAAGTTATGATATTTATTCATGTACTTTCCAAAATTTCAACCAAAATTTGTAATTTGCCGCAAAAATTCTCCGCAAAGCCTTCCATATATGTTTTGGTCAATGCACATTTATTTATCTTCTTATTCTAACACTTCTAAATATGCTTCAAAGATATTTGAATAAATAAAAAATATGGCAAATTAGCCTTCACAATTAATACAAAATCTCTCATTCAAAATCAGCAATTAATTACATTAATTAAATTCCTAATGACTTCTATATATACTGATTTTAAATTGTATTAATAGTTTTCTACAATAATGATATAACCATAAAAATAATTAAAAAAAAAAATTGGTAGGTAAAATGGAGACTTTTTGTAGTGAATAGTCAACATCATATCATCAGCATAAATAAAAGAAGCAAATGATCCAAAAAAAAAGACGAGTCTTCAAAATGGACACGCATCTTTGCGATGAGCTCCTCCAAGAAATATTCCACCGCCTTCCGCCGCCGTCCTCCGCCGCCGTCTCTCTCGTCTCCAAGCGGTGGCGCCGCCTCCTCCGCTCCTCCACCACCTCGCTTTCCTTGAATTCCCCCCCTCCCTACAACCCCACCACCATCACATCCTTGTCCACTTTCCTCTCAGACCACCCTTTCCTCTCTTCAATCTCTCTCACCGGCGGCGGCGATCCCCTCCTCCTTGCCGTGGCCGCTTCTTGCCCCAACCTCCGGCAACTCCGCCACCTGAGCGACCCCGTCTCTCCGTTCGCCCTTTACACTCTCTCAGCTTCTTGCGCCCATCTCTCCTCCATCTCCGTTTCTCTCTCTAGACCTCTCTCTTTCCATTGGCTTCCTTGTTTCAATTCCTTGAAATTCCTATCTCTCTCCTTCACCGGCCCTTCATCGGAATTTAACGATCTCGAAATTGAAGAGACGAAAGATGCGATTTTGGATTTGGAATTGAAATTGGAAAGTCTTTCTCTGCGTGGGATTTTGCCTGGAGATAGTGGGCTCAGTTTTCTATGGAGAAACTGCAAAAAAGTAAAGAAATTGCAGCTGAAGAGCTGTGAAAGCGTGGGAGATTACGCTTCTTTCTCAAAATTTCTCAAATTCTTGAATGGCCTTCAAGAACTCGAGCTAAGAACTTGCAGAAGCATTGTGGATTCAGTGCTGCTGAAATTGGCCAATTGTTCTTCTCTCGATTCGTTGTTAGTCTATGACGGCGGCAGCAAAGAGGGCCTGCTTCAGTTCATCAATGAGAGCAAATGCAGATTGAGAAAGCTAGATTTGAGGCTGCCCCTCGATCTCGACAACGCACATTTGATCGCCTTATCCCGGAATCCGAACTTCAGCAGTTTGTCGACTTTAAGGTTGGAGAGCTGCTGCGTGGTCACAGGCGAAGGGCTGAAGGCTGTGGGCAGGGCAATAGGCAATGCGGTGGAGGAGCTTGCTCTGATCAACTGCGACGTGGTGGAGAGAGAGTCGGGTTTGCTGGCGGCTTTAGGACAGGATCTGAAGAGGCTGAGGAAGTTGGATTTGTCCCACAATGAGATGCTGGTCGATAAGGAAGTGGTGGCGATGCTCGTGTCGTGTGATTGCTTGGAGGAGTTGAGGTTGAGGGGTTGTGGTAGATTGAGCAATGCAGCTGTGGTTGGGATGGTGAGAAGGTGTGGGAATTTGGAGACTGTGGATGTGAGTAATTGCAGTGGGATTGGAGGAGAGGGAGTGGAGTTGATGGTGTTGAAGTTGTTGCTTTTGAAAAGAGTGGAGGTGGAGAAGACCAAAATTACTCAACTTGCTAAGGTAATGGCGTCCAAGAAATCTATACAGCTTGTTTCTTGATCAGACTGCTTTATGTTAAGTGTATCTATTGTCTGTTGATTGTGTGTGTTGTAGGATTAAATATGGCAAAATATTGTTTTTTTTAATGTAACGCGAGGTGCGTACGGGTTAAATTGCACTAGGAAAATATGGTCGACAGACTCGACGTATAAGGGGTTGGTGAGATGGAACTTGTTAGCTTTGGTCATATAAGAATATCCGCTCCACCTGTAGTATTAAATATGGAAAATTTGTTCTGAAACCATGCAAATTGTTGATAATACTTTTTTTTTTGAGAATAAATTGTTGATAGACTTGTTTCAATTTATATGAATCTTCCGGTTTAGTAGTTAATTTGAAGCATCTTCCTTGTATCTGAGTCACAATTTGGGTAATTCGTAGTTATTTGTGGTGCGTACATGATAAATCCCACTTTTAGGCATGAGAGCTAAATCGTATTAGGAAAATGTAGTGCGACGGACTCAACCTAGTATTGGTGAGATTTGAACTTGAGATCTTTAGGCCATCTCCAAGAGGATTTTTATTCCGATGCAAATTGAGGATACACTTGTTTGAAATTATGTGAACCTCACACTTAAGTGGTTAATTTGATGCATTTTCCTTTTATTGGTGTTTGTTATTGGTCTGAGTTATGGGTTAATTTGGCTTATCTTCTTTTTGTTTGGGTTAAATTAGATACACCTATAACCTTTTATTTAGGGTCGAAATGGAAATACATTAGACATTCATATTTTTAATCATTGGGTTCAGACATTACTTCTCTTAATCTTTTCATAATGGCAGCAACCTACCTTTTTTATTTCTTTCTGTCATAGAATCCTATGGACCGACAGTTGATTCTAGTATAATACACGTTGAATCGAAAATTTTGGAATTTTGATTTTGAGAAAATTATACTAGCAGATTTCTTTGTTATGTGTTTGAAAAGAATACCAAACAAATCGTGGTTGGTTCGAATTAATCAAAAAAGTGATGTATGTAATATCAAACTTATTATATATTTCAAACTATTTTAGAGATTATTATCAATCGGGAAAGTTTTATCTCTTCTTCCCTCAGTAAGATTGTAGTAACCCAGTTCGAAAAACATTTAAAAGCGGGTTTTAGGCCTTAGGAAAGTGCTAATGGAATTTAAATAGCGTTATTGGGCCAAAGTTGTTATTTTCGAGCTTACGCGTGCCTTAGAATTTTGGGCCTCAAAATAGATTGGGCTTTAACATATTGCGAATGTTCACAACTACAATATAGAAAGAAAAAAATTAAAAAATTGTTCACAACAATTCATTGAGAGGCCAAGATCACACTATTCGGTTTTAATAATTTGATTTCATTATGGGATTAAGATGTCGGATTTTCATCAAAACTGGTGCACAAAATTATGATCGTTATAATCTTTCATCAAGTTAATACGAGTTCACTGTAATTTCAAGACGAAATAATTGTTATTTCAAGTATTTTTTATTTTTATTTTTATTTTCAATTTGTGTAATATTTTACATAAATTTGAAAGTATGTGTAGAATGTGCAATTTCAGTAAAAAATTGTGTTTTTTTGGTATAATTAACTCAAAGAAAAATAAGTCGAAAACTAGGATGAGACTAAGAGTTTATAGAGTCTCATTCATTTAACAAAGAGATGTATGCTAACGACTAACGACTAATGAGCTACAAATTTGTCTAATGGATTATATACCTAATTGATCAACTGGAGGAGTTTATTATTGGAGCAATAAAATATAATTTCAATGAAATTGATAATAAATTGATGACATGCATTTCGAATATAATGCCATAACAACTGATAGATCATTTCCCAACTCAAAAGGCAATGCTCCTATATAATCATGTTTATGCGTTATTATATTTGTTTTTTTTTTTTGAAAGGAAATTTTATTAAATAAAATCACGTAACATAAGAAAGAACAATCTCCCTCAGGCCACAGTCAAGCCGGAAAATCTTGAATCCAAACAATCAAACTAGAAATATGCGCAGTATATTGCGCTAAAAAATTACCAGAATTATTTGTATAATAGCTATAACATTTCATTATTTGTCCATTCAAAATGGATTAGAGATTGTTTTCTTTATGTATAAAAAAACATAATTAAATATATATTTTAGTGCATTAATATATTACAAACAAAATGAACTCATATTACTATTGTTATATGTCGTAATATGAAGTACAAATTTATAAAGTATTATTCTAAAATAAATCACTCAAATTAGTCGTGGCAGCTGCGTGTAGAATAGAGGTATGATACAAACTTGATGGATTTTCATTTTTCTATCATTTTACAAGCAACCACATGTACAGTTTATGTGTGATTATAGTCCAAGAATGTGTCTAATTTTTTTTATAGATATTGTAAGAACTCGCATCTGCTTCTAATTTATTAGGATTGCTACACGTGCACACTTCCAACTGCTGAATACGACAATATTTCAAATTCACTTTCTTCTTCTCCCCTCCGCTTCTCTATAATTTTTTAGCACCCACATCTCCAAAAATATAGTATAAGAGAAAGAAAATCTGCATTATTATAATAGATAAGAAGATTATAATTTTGAAAAATTGAAATTTTATTATTTATTTTAATCAATGAAAACATTCTTTTATTTTTTAATTTAATTTGAGGAAGACGATATTAAAGAAGAATTTCAAGAAAAAATGAAGATTTTTTATTAAAAAATAAATTTCAAAAAAAAGTTAGGTTAGTAAAATGATATTGAAAGTCGTCTCTTCTTTCACTCCTCTTCCGACTGAATAACCTTTGTTAAATTTAGCACCCCCTACAAAAAGTTTATGGCTCCAACCCCGACATCAATAACATAACTTTATATTTTTTCAGTTTTCACACGATTTCCATTTTCAGAAAAATTAATGTCGATGTGTGGTACTAACGTGGTAGCAAATAAATACAACCACACGGGCATCAATTTGATCGAAAAAGAAAATCATATGAAAAATGTAAGAAAATATAAAGCTTATGTTACTGAATCCTGATATTGCGTTTTTCCAGTTTATGTGCAAAACCTAAAACAACATAAAGTTTTTATATTTTACAGCAATTATTCTTACTAAAAAATATTTCCTCCGTCCTGATAACAAGGTCTTGCTTTTCTTTTTCGTCTGTCCCAATAGTAAAGTCTCATTCAAAAAATGGAAACACAACCCTTCAAAAGCAGTGAGACTTACCACTTTTTATCGTTTTACTTTTATTTCTTAATAAGCATGACTAAAGCAAGTGAGATCTTGCTATTGAGACGGAGGTTGTAATAAATAATACACATTCGATTGTCGAAACAATCTTTGTACCATTCCTAATTACGTTACACTTGTAATTTTGTGATTGGAATAAGTGCAGTGTAGGTACACACAGCAAAGCATGAAGTACCATGGGTAAAATCCAAAGGCCAGTATATCACGTTAAAGAAAAAGAGTTCGTAGAGAATAATCACCGCTTTTTGCGGGCTATACTCCCTTTGGCGCCAACCCCAAATTTCAACTCTTTTCCCGCCTAGATTCTCCGGGCAGCCCGGGCAGATTTAAATTTTGTGGGCCTGAGCCAACTCGGTTTGTGGGCCGCCGTAAGCCAATTGGGTTAATATAGATTGCTTAAATATAAGGGGATGTTTGGTTTCAAATTCTGAGCTCCTCATTCTCTCATTTTTCGATGCTTCATTTATAGATTATTGCAAGATTGTTCAAGTTTAATTTGGTGAGCTAATAAACTATTGATAATAAACTAATTTTATGATATCTTAACAGCACTCAGTTTGACTTTGTGAGGGAAAATATGATAAGGGTGAATAAATTATAAACTATTCGAGTTTAATTTGCACTCAATTCGATAAAAAAATACTTGAATTGTAGCGTAATTCCTCGATTCATGTATGCCTCATTAGATGTAATGCAAGGGTTGTTAGTTACAAATTCGGAGTACATATTTAGTTGTTTCATTTAATTCCATATCATTCGAATTTGGCACGAAGCATTTATTTCCTTTTGCCAATTGTATTATACCTTCAATATTTATTGTGTGTCGATAAAATGCAGTAAGAGTAGAAGATATGCACTATCGATCCAACTAAAACAAAGATATGAACGGTCAATTTGTAGTTTTGAATTATTGTACTTCCCCCAATAATACAATTTGGTATAGTATGCATCATATAGAACTTCAAAATATATATACTCCCTCCGTCCCATTTATATAGGCGGTTTGAAATTTTTACAACGATTAAGAAAAATTATTAGAAAAGTAAATTTTATAGTAAATTTCTTAATATGCCCCTATTTATTATTTCACTATGTATTTTTTATGAGTTAATCAAAGAATTAAATAGGGATATATTAGTAAATGAGCTACAAATTATAATTACTTTTTATGGAAACAAGCCTATATATTTGGGACATCCGAAAAAGGAAAACAAGCCTATATAAATGGGACGTGGGGAGTATCTGATTTCCTTGGGATAAAAATCCCAGAAATACAAAATAAAAATAAATTAAAATAAAAGGCTCTCTTTGAACATGACTTGGTAGATCATAATAGTAACATTTAAATTCAAATTAATGCCTGTATCACAAAGCTAAGATGTTCGTAACATTTTCACCTATATTTTCGTGGTTCACTTCTTCCCAAAATGAGTCCAATTAAACAGAACCTAAGGAATTCAAAAATGGGAGGGAATTGGAAAAAAATGATAATAAAAAAGTATGAAACGAATTAAATGAGTGTGAGTAATTAAATAATTAGCTGGTTCTCCCAATTAATTATGGAATCTTCTACTACATAGGATTCCTCACATGTCCCATGTGTGCATGTCTAATGTTTTCTAATCATTCCTTTTTTTCTCTTGCAACCTTAAATATCCTCATGCATAGGATTCTTATTCATTCATACTAGCCCAATTATGACTTTCGAGATTTGATTTTATGATCCCTACATTTATAGATACTGCGTGAATAAATTCAGATACATATTTATTCTTTATCATACTAAGTTTATTATTTTTGGATAAAGTACATATATTCATTTTAATACAAGATCTTGTTTGAATTGTAAAATACTATAGGAGTACTGATGAGTACACCCAAAAATAGATAATAATGTCTCATCCGTGTTTTGTAAGTTCTTATCCCTTTTATTGTGACAGGAGCAAAATTCCCATTTATTGATTATAGTGCATTTTTGCAAAATAAAAATGAAAAGTAAAACTATTGTACAATAGCAGAGATATATATACCCGATGCACATGTCGAAAGTAGCGGTTATAGGTTCCCACAGTATCAAACAAGAAAAGGAATAAGGAAAATGAGAATTCATGTATACTTTATAAATTCAAAATGGCACTTTCTTTACGTTAGATTAAATATAGAGAAATATATGGCTGTTTTTCTCCATTGATACTAAATTAAAAGCTCAAGCTATTTCCAAAGTTTATTTTCTACGTATTAAATCTCAATAGGTGCAGCAACATTACAGAATTGAATCTTGTGGATATATTTGCGATTTTAAGAATTCTAGTGAAGATGCATATTTATATAGTACTTTATTCCTGTACTCGTTTTACTATATAAGTCTAGCAAAATCATTCTAAATTTATTACAACTTCCAAACAATGGTAATTAGATTCAAGGTAAAGTTAGTTCAAGCTGAATTTTCTCCTTTCTTGTTCACGTGTGAGTGTGAGTTTGTGTGTGTTTTTGTCAATGAATTAATTCCCTGCATGATTATTAATGTTTTTTCTTAATTTCGTAATTAAAAATTGCATACTGTATATTTGAATTGTTTTGTTTAATTTGTTGATTGGTAGCGGAAGAGAGAGAAAAAAATATATTAATTTTTTCACCGCTCTTGATATTGCACAATCACCAACCATAGTGAAAGCGTTATGTATATTGAAGTCTTAATTAGGCTCCATATCTGCGAATTAAAGTCTTAATTAGGAGGTTATGTATATTGAAAGCGTGTTTTTGAGTGCCGGACAAATGGACTCCGGATAAAATAACAATGTATTGTGTTATTATTATTATTATTATTATTATTATTATTATTATTATTATTATTATTATTATTATTATTATTATTATTATTATTTTTTGGAATAAACATTATAAGAAATTTTTTAAAGGTCGCGTAACGGTGGATTTGAACCCGTGACTTTTGGCCCGGGCATTAACCACTCTACCACTAGACTAACACAGACACACATATTGTGTTATTTTATTCTTTAAGAATGTGCTAGACACGATTTATACAAATATGGGCACAACACGAATGCTAAGGTAACACGACTTTGTTCATGTCTATTTGATAAGATATGATACGAAAATGACTCGATAAAATTAAAACCGTATTAAAAAGTTAATTAATAATAAAAACAAAAAGATATTACTAATTCTAATGGATCTGAACACGACACAAAATTATCGTACTATATGAAAACGATATTATAATTAAAAACAAATTATCAGCCATATAGTAAATCCGATGGGAATACTCCCAAGCAGGAGCATATATATATGCTTGATTCCCTAATCAATCCGACATCTTAGAATGAAATGGTGGAATCTTAATGTAATGCTCAATTTTATGATAGTCATATTTCATCTAAATTAAGAGGAAACTTGTTCCTAATTAGTCAAAATTTTCTTTAGCTTTAATCTAATCTTTGAGATGTGTCCCCACACGCAAAACAAATCAAGAAAATTACGGTTGAAAGCCGCTAATGCATATTGGGAAAAATATAAGAATAGACAACTTAATTTGTACGGTTTATTCGTTTTTTATTGATAGTACACACTAATACATTGTACTAATCCTCATCTCTTATTTACCTTATTTACCTAGAAAGGTGTATTTTCTATTGATTAAATTGCCGCAAATAAATTTTTTTAATCCTTGGCATTATATTAATAGATCACAAGCGTGTTAGTAATTAATTAAATGGTTATGATTTATATTGGATATCAAGAATTTGTGCAGACAAATAACCTTGAAAATAAGGTCTTGAAGAAAATAAAAGCTATTCCTTCCTCAAAAAAAAAAATAAAAAAAAATCAAGATATTCCAAAACACAATTTGAATTTATTTGAGTTTAGTTAAAAGGTAAAACACATCACCAATCGTCAAGCTAGGACACTAATTTTTGGTTTGATTAAATACAGAATCTAGATCGATCACCAATTAAGTTTGATTAATATTCAATTAAGTAGAGCTCAGTTCAATTAATATATACTCCAATTTCATTTATTTGAATCAAACAGATTTATCCTGTAACCTGTTGGAAGACTTTTATTTGTGCGGTGGAGACAAGCATTAATGTCTCTGATAACTTGCAATTATCATTTTCAATTCATAGTGTCTTGTACTCTCGATGTTTTAATTTGCAACATGCTCAACGAAGTACAAAAGTGCTTCATATGTATTCCGGTAAGTTCAACTTCAAAACTATCCATGTCCTCAGCTTTTTTGACACCCCATCCTTTTGTTGTACAAGTCTTGCACCTATAAATCATTTCCATCTCGATCTCCAAAATCTCCCGCAGAAGGAACAATCCACACATTTGATTCTGAGATAATCACAATCTCTTCAGAATCTAAATGACTAAAATTGAAGAATTTTTACACCCCATGATATAATCTAGGGGACTAAGCCACTATCGACCTCACACTTATCGCGTTCGCATTTTCTTTTTGCCATGGTGACTGTCTCCCTCACATATCTTTCATCAAAATAAGGAACATATGTGTGAGTTACCAAATTCTGCGTAGCTTTAAAGTATTTAGTGTATCTCCATTCAATTATATCTCGATTCAGCCGTATATGAATTTTGACAAATGAAATACGTCTCGCCTTCTTCACTAACAACCTCTCATCTTTTGTAAATATCTTGTCATCGCAAACCTTCAATTGGTGAGCCAATGTAATGATTCCAATGATTGGCTTATGGTAGAGAACCTACTTAATGTATATGCTTTCAATGTGTTTATATCTACTAATAAAAAAAATTTAATCCTAAAAAGCATATACAACAAAACAAACATCAAAATATTTATAATGAGAACTATTAAGAACTCAAGTTCACTTAGGCATGTCAATGGGTGGGTATTACCCGGACCAGAACCGGTACAAATGTTATGGTTCCGGGTCCAGAACCGCCCATTACTCACAGGACCCGGACCATTAACTTATAATTAGAATGGGTCCGGTTCATGTTGGAGTATGGAGCCTGAAAGAAAGTGAATCATACCAAGATTCCGGCGATCCAACTAGGATTAGGGCCTTATTTTTTGGGCTTATTTTGGCCAAGTGTATTATTTTTTGGGCTGCCGTACAAGTGTATTTTGAGCTCTACGCGGTTTCCTAGTTTTACTAGGATTATGGCTCAATTGTTTGCTATATATATAGTTGTTCTCTCATTGTAATTGATATCCGAAAATATAGTGAAAATCCCTGGCTTGGCATCGCCCCCAGACGTAGATACACATCGTATCGAACTGGGTAAACAATTCTTGTATTTTTTGATTTCGTGATTGTGTGTGTTTATTTCCTAACAACTGGTATCAAGAGCTCCGGGTTTAGTGGGAGCAATCAAGATGAGCGATGGGAAGATTGCAGTCGAGAAGTTTGATGGATCTGATTTCGGTTTCTGGAAGATGCAGATCGAGGATTATCTCTATGGTAAAGATCTGTATCAGCCCCTCAAACCCAAACCGGAGAAGATGGATCCGGAGGAGTGGGAGCTGCTGGACAGAAAAGCAATGAGCGCGATTCGTTTGTCGTTGTCCAAGGACGTGGCTTATTACACGGCTGCAGCAAAGTCGACGATGGAGATGCTGAAGATCCTGGAGGAGATGTATCAGAAGCCATCAACAACAAACAAGGTGCATCTGATAAGACGTTTATTCAATCTGAGGATGTCAGAGGGGTACACCGGTGCAGCAATATCTGAACGAGTTCAACATGATCACCGCGCAGTTGAACTCGGTTGAGATCAAATTCGATGACGAACTTCGTGCCCTAATTTTGCTATCTTCACTGCCAGAAAGTTGGGCCGGCAAAGTGACAACAGTTAGCGCCGCAGAGGCAAAACTGACGTGCAACTTGAGAAGATACTTGGAAGTGCTAATCCAGCCGACATGTTTACTAAGGTGGTGACCTTAGAGAAATTGAAGTTATGCATAGCTTCAATTAGCCTTGGAACTTGAAGAGAAGGCTAGGCGATGCTAAGCGGATACAGGGAGCAGAAGAAGAAGATATGTTTACTTGGGAGTGTCAGTCTCCAAGTGGGAGATTGTTGGAGTATGGAGCCTGAAAGAAAGTGAATCATACCACGATTCCGGCGATCCAACTAGGATTAGGGCCTTATTTTTTGGGCTTATTTTGGCCAAGTGTATTATTTTTTGGGCTGCCGTACAAGTGTAATTTGGGCTCTACGCGTTTTTCTAGTTTTACTAGGATTATGGCTCAATTGTTTGCTATATATATAGTTGTTCTCTCATTGTAATTGGTATCCGAAAATATAGTGAAAATCCCTCGCTTGGCATCGCCCCCAGACGTAGATACACATCGTATCGAACTGGGTAAACAATTCTTGTGTTTTTTGATTTCGTGATTGTGTGTATTTATTTCCTAACAGTTCGGGTCAAAACCCATGGCTAACGATAGAACTGGAAATTCAAAATTAAGAAATAAGAATTACGATTTACGGGATTCTTGCAAAACGCATAACCCTCTATCCCAATTCCTAAATTCCCAACCCAAACAAAAATTGGCATCGAAGCTCGCCGCCGCCCGCCGTTGCTCGCCGGCATGGAGTATCCCTCGCGGTCTCGCAAGCCGTTGCTACTGCCTCTTCCTAAAATTCAACGAGATATCTTGGCCTGATTGGTGAGTTCTTTGATTCTGCACAAGTTTTATAATCAAAATCTTTTATGTTTCTCATCATGGGCTTGCCTCAAAATTTCTCATCATGTGCTTTTCTTCATTCTTTCTTCTCATTGTGTGGTTAAATTATCGAATTTTTGCATTTATTTATGTTGATATTTTTGGCATGAATTTTTTTGAAATAAATTTGCAATTTTTGTAATGTACGTGGCTCTATATTCTTCTAGTTTGGTTTTTCTTTATTTTTTTAATTTGTAATTTTAAGTTCTTGGTTTTCTACTGAATCTGATATATTTACTATCAAGTCAAAGTTCTAGATTTTTTAATCTGGAGAAGGTCAAACATGTCTGAAATTGGTTATTGTTTAATATGTTACTTGGTTGGAATTAAATATATGCATGTATTATATTTGTAACTGTAATTTACGAAATTAAGAATTTGCTTACTATGATGAACAAATATTTGATCACATATGATTTTTGGAGAAAAAAAAAAGCAAAAAAAAAGGTCGGGTCGGACCGAAACCGGGGCGAGCGGATCGGTCCGGATCTACACTGGTGCGGTTCAGGGTATGAGCGGGTCCGGAATCGGAACCGAAACTTTGTAAGGCAATGGGTTGTCAACGGTTCCGAGTCGGTTCGGGTAATACCCATCCATTGACATGCCTAACTGTTCACTCACTCGCTGAATCACATCTTTATCACACACGACCTTTCTGTCCAAGCGACCACCACGACAATGATCAAATTTGGATTTAGGAAGCCAAAGGTAGTCATCTTCAGGTGATATTTTGTGTTCCCTTACATAGTTGAACGCTACTTTGTATGAAAACAAGTATCATGTAGGCGACACTTTAAATTATTTTCGAGCCATTACACACACACACAAACACACACTCACACATACACATACACACACATACACACCATATATATATATATATATTAGACGTTCTAGTGAGGCATATAATCAAACAATTCTTGTGTTGAACCTTCAATTGTACTTTCTTTGTGTTGGTATCTCCATAGTGGTGGTTGTCATAGGGAAGACGTAACATGCATCTAAAATAAAAAAAAATAACATTCAATTAAGATGATCTCAACTGTATGATAAAAAATGAATCATATTTAAGAACATCTCCGATAGGATTGAAGCGTAATGAGTCGACACGGACAAATGTTTCATACACGCTTGCCAATTAAAGAGAAGAAAGTTATATGAATGGATGAAAGGTCTATTATTTTTGGATGAGTATATGTCAAATATAGGTGCATGTGTGGACATGAGGAAGCTAAAGATGTTTGGGATGAAAAGTCTAACTATCATGTTCTCATGTTTGTTCTGTCACCCAATCTCCATCAACGATATTGATAAATGGCGCGATGGATTGTCTATTGCTAGATGTCGTGACGGACTAGGAATTTGTCACTAATTCTTCGACCGATGCTATTTTTGAGACATTTAGTGTTTGTCACAATTCTGTCGCTAAACATAAATGGTGCCAAATTTCAAAAAATTTATGAGGGACGAATTCGTCATTGTTCGACCAGTTTCTAGTAGTGATTGGAGATTAAACTTAATACTTCTTTTTTTACGAATGCTATTATTAGATTTTTTTTTTCCTCTAAAAAAGGTATTTTTAGATCTAGGTTGCCTCACATTGCTGCCTAATTTTACAGTGGAGTTAAATCGAGTCGTATATTTCCAAGATTAACATTTTTATAAACAAGTTGAGCTCAATATTTTATTGAATACATTTGAACTTACAAGAATTATATCCAAACCAAAATGAGATTTTTGAATATAATTTCAATATTTAATTTAATCATCCTCTTTTGAAAAAAAAAATTAATTTTTGATGCAGACTATCAATGGTTGAGCCTAACTTTACATCAAAATCATGTCAAGAGGGAAGGATTGTCACACTATTTAAACCTCAACAACCTTGCATATTCAACCTATGTTAGACAACCTCCTCAGAGTTACCGCAGCCAAAGGAGTACTCCTCACTTACCCAAGGACTGAATCGATACCCTTGCATTATCCACCCTCCATTGAGGACCGAGCCCACACCCTATTCTGATATCAATCTGATGCAAGCTGTCAATAGCTAGGTCTAACATTGCCTCAAATTTATGGTCAAGACGGAAGGATTGCACACACTATTTAAACCTCAACAACTTTGCATACCCAATTGATGTGAAAAACGACCTCCTAAGGCTTACCTTAGCCAAATGAGTTATCTTCACTTGCTCAGGGGTGGCTGGATCGATGTCACTGCATAATTCACCCTCACTTAGAGGCCCGGCCAGCGGCCCCACACACGACCTCGTCAGGCTTACTGCAACCAAATAAGTACGTCTCACTTGTCCAAGAGGCGGATCGATACCCCTTACATCAATCTTATACCATAGACAGATGATAATATGATTTAATATATTTAGTCAAAATTCAATATTATCTTATACCATAAAGAGTTGATAAGATAAATTATATACTTATTACTAGTTAAAGTATACAATTTTTATTTTTATTTTCAAGCTACCTACTAAACAAGCTTTCTTACAAGTTGAGTGTGTCGAGTTCGACTTGTGTCCATGATTATAATACTATAAACATGAAATGAGTTTTCACATCATACCTAGAAGTGTTGCGTCGAGACAATAACAAAGGAAGAGCCTCTCCACGTAAAATGCTCTCCGCTGTCTTAGCCTACAAAAGAGAGTGCCGAGGGTGTTCCAGCGTCGACTCTTCGACGATCAATTCAGTTTTCCGTTCAAGAAAAAGAGTGTTCAGTTTCTTATGTGAATAAGAGAGATGATACCTCACAAAGTGGTGGAATTGTGTACATATATCTCACAATAATGCAATAACATTTATATAATATCTAGCTAACTTTAAGGGTTATCTTGTCATTTCATGGCGGAAGGACACCATTAAGACGGACATCAGGAACAACCCCATTCGTACGGTCATTGAGCAATTCTGCCATATTCAATGACTTGGGAGAGCTGATGCTCATAAGGATAGGTATGCCCCGAGGTCAACCTTGGTGTAACGAGATGATACTATCAGACTTGATTCAATTATTTAATTAATTTTTCTAAATAATTTTCAACGAATTTCTTTTTTTTCTATACAAGTTTGCTATTAGCAGCCTTGTGGCTCTCTAAAGCCTCAAAAAAATCTTCTATTTTTATCATTAACAAATACTCACTCCGTCCGCGATAAGTGTAGTACAATTTTCTTTTCCGTACGTCCGCGATAAATGTAGCACCTTCCATTTTAGGAAATGACCCCACCCACTACCATTATTTTAAACCTCACAACAATTCATTGTGGTGGGTCCATTTTCCCACTCAAAACCAATTTATCAATAATTTCCTAAAACCAGTGCCGAACCCAATGTGTTACACTTTTCGCGGACGGAGAGAGTAATTATGTGCATTTTTAAAAAATTTCTCCTAGTCATTCTCCTAGATATAGATGTTCTTATTTCTAAGTTCATGATTGTTGGTAGAGGCCATGCAAGAAATAATGTTAGTAGGGATGAGTTTTCTAATTTAAAATTCAAAATTTTCAAAGATACATTTTCTTGCGAATTGATTAGACAATAGGGATTTTTGTACTCCGATTCATATAAAATGCCAATAATTTAATGATTTTATAAGAATAACAACAAAAATGATTGACGGCTAACGGGGAGATGGTGAGACACAAAACGAGCTTAAGTCCTTGCTGATGTTAATACTATACACATATTTATACATGATATGCATTGATAAATTAGAATATAAAAATCCCAATCTGAATCACATCAACACTTAATAAATCAAATCTGTTATACAAAATTTCTTTTTCATACAGTTTATTTCTCTTCTTTAGATTTGCATATTTGCACAAGAACATTATTTATCTAAAATACACGTCCAATAATGGTTGTCCAATAATGGTTGTGGGTTTTCCTTCTAGAAAAATTAAGATTCAAATTAAATTAGGAGGAATCTGACAAAGTCGAAGACCGATCTCAGCTTTTACTACTATTGCAAATTAGCTTTGTTGTTACGAGTGATGATCCCAAGAAAAGTTATTATCTTTGTGTTAAAGGAGCAAGTATGACCCTTTAGTCCAAATTAACTCTTGCATTGTCCACCTTTTAAACAAACACTTTATCCAAACACAATATATATATGCTTTCATCGTCATGCAAATTAATCCTTTATCTAACTGTATGCGACTTTATACTCAAACGTGTGTTGACTTGTAACATGAGTTTATTTCTAAAGTAATTAAAGTCCTTATATGCTAGTACATCTTTATACTATGATATGGATATGTGAATAAATGCATGGATGTATATATTTGCACATTAAAGTTTAAACAACAATAATTGATAATGCTTGGAATATGTAATGCATGGAAGATAATATGTTTGGTTCGTTACTTGTTAGTATTTCATTAATGGGCTAATTTTATGCTATTATGTTAAGTATAATTGAATGCTTCATTTTAATTTTTAATTATTTATTGAAAAGTATGTTAATTGGTGATATTAAGCATTAATTTCATACAAATCGTGCATGATGAAACTTACTGTGCGATCGGATCGGATCCAAATTGTCAACTATCACTTGGTATTTTAATTAGTTAGAATGTAAAAGAATAATTGTCACGTTTTTTAGGATAATTATCACTTTAAAATTTATGACAGTTTGAAGGCCAGACTTCACCCAAATCTTTATTTATGGTTTTAGTCATATCTCATTGTATGATATGGATATGCCACCAGACTTACCCTTGCTTTTTTTTTCATGCCAAACCAGTAAAATAGACTATGTAGGTAGATAGTAATCTTAATTTGTTGAAATTAAATTGAGTTGATACAAAAGAACGTAACTATTCTATCTAGAGACAAAGTATTCTTTTTTCTTTTTTGTTGTTGTTGTTCAAGGGTTCTAAAGATAAACAGTTATATATTTTCTCCAGATTCTTTTATATCTTGTTCTTTCTCGTTTCTTAATTTAAGTAAATCATCTCTCAAAAAATGTGCATTATTTCGCTCTTCATTTGCAACTTTTATTTTGATTGCATTGCATGTATATTGATTGTATAAATATATAATGATAAATAAAACTAGAAATAATTTAAGATAAAAGACAAAATATTGGACTGGTGGTTCCCATCCTCCGCCGTATATTGATCTGTGTCAGTTCCTAAATAATAAATCTTGTAATGTACAATATTTTCCAAAAGTCTTAATCATGAAGAATGATGTGGGCCTATTAAAATTGACTGTAGAAAACAGTGCATTGAAGTCATAAATCATTATTTAAAAAAATAAATAAATACTAGTACTACCCCACATAGGATTCTCATTTGTAACAGGTTCTCAATTATGTAAGTGCGCTTGTCCTTTTTTTTTTATTACACTATTACGACTTACGAGGGTGGGCTACCCTTCAATTACTTCGAATTTTTCAAGGTTTAAATTTTCAAAAAATTAATATTGTAAGAACTGCTTGGGGTCCAAGAAATAATAGGAGGGATTTTCTCCATTGGTTGTTCTAAATAATTTAAACAAATTTTGAAGAGGCGAAATTTATTTGTTTTTCTTTTGATTAATAATTAATCACTTTTTTGCTTGAATTTCTACGCACGGACGTGTTCTCTGGTTATTGCATGATGAAAATGAGAAATGGGCTCTCTTGGATTTATTCCAACTTCGGAAGACGCAACATGATTTTATTATAATTTATTTGGAGAAATGAATTATTGCAATATATATATATATATATATATATATTATTTTCCTTAGATTGGTAGAAAAATATTTTTAAGGTGTGTTTATATATGGAGGGATTTGAAATTCAGTGTTTGGATAAAGTGGGGCTTTTTTTCTTCAAAGAATTCAAACCCATATAGGCCATAGTTTCAAATAAACTGTTTGGTAGACTATAATAAAACATTTGAGTTTTTATATATCTAAATTATTGTTGGTGTTTAGTAAATATTTAATGTATATGTATGTGTATATGTACTGCGTAATGTGTGCATGCTCACTTTGTGTAATGTCTGCAAGTTTTGTGTGTCAATATGTATAATGTGTGTGTCTGTTTCTGTATTCAGTGCATGAGTATGTGTATGTGAGTTTTGTGGTCTTAGTGTTTGAGAACGATGGTGAAATACATTTGGAATCATATATACATTTTTAAAATGATTTGAAATCCATTCAAAATGAACTAAATTTCATGAATGAATTTAAATACTTTACCAAACAAGATAAGTAAATTTAAGTGAAAATTTCGGATCCATAAATTCAAACACCAACCCACATATTTCATATTTGGATTACTAGTGCGGTTGGTGGAGGGATCGAAAAGAAAATGCTGGTTTGCATGTCGTTTTATTTCACGACAAAATAAATCACAACCGTTATTTGAAACCACGCTCCTATGCAATAGCTTGAGGATGCAAAAATAATATTGATGGGGGCTCGACTCCATTGTTTGCAGGATTCAATAGTATCACAACTATTGATGCTATCTCTAGATTATCTCAAATTCTTTTAATGGATACACCGACTACATAGAGAATCAATTTCTTTTAGGTTAGTGGGAGCTAAAGCCCCCTCGGACATAATTTTGTCAGTTATCTGGAAAATACGCATAAGAAGTAAACTCTACTAAAAAAATCATATGCCACATGCTCAATCTAAAGTGTTGGTGAAATTAATTTATTTCAGGTTAGTGGGAGCTAAAGCCCCCTCAGGCATAATTTTGTGTTACTGTCTGGAAAACACGCATAATTAAGAAGTAAACTCTACTAAAAAAACCATATGCCACATGCTCAATCTAAAGTGTTGGTGAAATTTAAATTTAAGTTTTAGTGTTGACAATTGACATGAAGATGAGTTGAAAATATGGTATATGCAACACACAATAGAAATATATACAAAAAATATAATACTAGATCCTAAAATTAATTAGGGTCAGTAAGAAATGACACCATCAATGACATCATATTGGATAATTACCCACGCTCGTGAAATAAACGATGTTCCTACCTAATTTGGAAGCTCATTAGTTAGTTCTTAAAATCGACAACTATCAAATGCTTCCTTCTGCAATTTTTGCACTTAAAACAGATTGCCCATTTCAAGGCCCAAAAAAAAAAAAAACAGAACGAGAGGAATAATTATCTAAAAAAAAAAAATCATTCAAAATTTGAAGTTAATTTGATTTGAAGCTAGTAGGATAGAAGATTCATACTAATAAGTAGTAGTACTATATTTATACATGGGCGCCCTAACTAAAAACTACAGCTAAACTACAAATTAAAGCACTGACAAAATCTAAAGTCTAAAGTTAAAAACTACTACAGCAAGGATACAATATTAATTAAACCCAAATTAAGGCAACAAAACCTTAAATTTAACCCCAAAATGTAACCTTAAAATCTCAGAAAATTATCAATTGGCTCGGCAGATGAATACCGATTCCAAGTCCGGTGGATTAAAGAACTCTCTCACTACTTGACACGTCGACACGGGGCGGCGCTTCCTCGGCGCCGCCGGGCAGGAAACCTTCTCCGGTATTCTTGATTCACGCGCCGTCGGGGTTGTGGTCCCCTCTTCATCATCGCCGCCGTCTCTCACCTTCGTCGACACCGGCTTCAGCGGCGCCCGTATCGCGATTCCGGCGATGACCCATTTTTTGCCTTCTGATTCTTTCGCCAATTCAACTTGATGTTTCTTGGAAAAACCCATGTAATTAAATTAGAAAAAGGGATCAAAATTCCGAACAAATTATAGGGTTCAAAGACTACTCTTTTTAGAGCAAATACACGAGAATGGATCGGTGAAAAGGGTGGAAATTTTTAGAGAAATTTGGGGGAGGAAATGAAAAGACAAAAGGGTTTCTCTTTCTTGTAAGAATTTCTTTTCTTGTGCGAGAAACAGAAGAAATTGAAAAGGGAATTTGGTTTTGGGGTAAGATTTTAGAAAACTTTGAATAGGAGAGAGAGAAGAAGGGATGGCGGCAAAAATGAGAGAGGAATTTGTGCTTCAAAGAGGGATTTTTATATGCGAGAAAAAAGAGGGAAACATATTAGACCTAATAAGTGACGTTTGCAGAGCTAATTCTTTGGGAATGGCAATTTATACGTGGATTTTTTTATTCTCCACAACACTCCATAATTTAATTTTGTTTCACATGTTATTTATATATATTTGTTATTTTAAATTCTTAGAGGTGGAGTCTATTAATCGTTTGAATGAATTCATGCAGTAAGATTTTGTTTTATTTAAATTTATTACAAACATATTTTATATATTATGTCACATATTAAATCACAAGTAAGTATGGTAGTGATACAAATACAATACTTGTTAACTAAAAAAAAAAATTGCACGCACGATTGCCTGCGGATAACTTAAAACTCTATAGTGAAGAATAAGAATTATGTAATCTTGTTAGTTTTACAACTTACAAGAACAAGAGGGTGTGCGATATTACCTGAAGTTTAAGAAAATTAAACATAAAACTCACAATTTCTAGTTTAATTTAATTTAATTTAATTTATGTTGGCCAAACGTAGAGCATAATAGACATTTTAGAAAATAAAAAAAAGTGTGCGTGTGTTAGCCTAGTGGTAGAGTGGTTAATGTCCGGGCTAAAGGTCACGGGTTCAAGTCCACCGTCACGCGGCCTTTAAAATTTCTTGTGATGTTTGTTAAAAAAAAAAAATCAACTAAAAAAACATAAAAAAATAAAAAAATAAAAAAATAATTTTGTGAGCTTACAAGGGAAGTTAACCTGTGCTTAGGTGTGTGTGTATGTGTGTGGAATTTTTAGTGGGAATTGTGAAGGGATTTTTCAAAGCTGCCCGTAAAGAATATTCGGGCAGCTGAAAATTACAATTCAAGATTTTGGCGCATCTTTTTTGGTGAGCTGGATATCAACGGCTCTGATTCCCCCTCGTGACTTTTGATTCCAAGTTTACCCCTCGATGTTATGTCCTAAACAAAGGCTTAATGGGCTGATTCATATCATGGGCCTTTTAGAATTCAATCTGGGCCCTCCACTACTTATTTTGTTTCTCATGTATGATGTTTGGGCCAAACTAAAGAGGGGGTATTGAGTGCTTCACATTAACAGCCCGTTCACTCATACACACACAGTGTGTGTGTGTGTTTTTCTTTTTTCTTTGTTGGATGTAGAGATATATGATAGAAGGCTTTATTTAAGAGAGGGCATTATTATCATGTTAATTAGTGTAGACACACACATATATATATATATATATATATTAATGTATAGTATTGATCATATGATTATGACTCGAACCCATAAAATTTGGTGAAATTCGAATTTGATTTTTCAACAAAAACTCTTTAAATAATTTTTTTTTTGAGTTGGGCGAGTAGAGATTTGAGATTGAACCCGGACCACGCATCTACAAAGAGATGATAAAGACCACTACTGTACAAGCTTGTGGTCCAATAAATTTGTTGAATCATGTAGGTTTGGAGTGATGTCCTTTCAGTTATTTAACTACCAGTCTAAGTAGGTATAGTTTTTCAAACCCCACTTTTAGATATAAAATATTTATTTCTTTTCCTTTGTTAATAGCTTAATCAGGTGATTGGTATGATAGAATGGAATGAAATGATAGTAATAATGAAATGGTAGTAGGAATGGAATGACAACCATGATCGTCGATTCATATGCTTGGTATGCACAAGGAATATGGAGTAAATGAAATCGTTATTATTTTATTTTTGAATTTCCTTTTTATGCTATTCTCTTCTCTCCTCTCTCTATTTCAAAATACTTTTAAAGAGAAACTTTTAGAGAAAGAAAATTTTGGAGAGAGAAAATCCTAGAGAGAAAATTTTGGAGAATGAAAAGTTTTGAAGAGAGAAAAAAATTAATAGAAGTAAACTTTTATAAAGAGAGATAGATATATGTTAGGAGCAAAGTCTAGAGAGAGAAAATATTAGAGAATGAAAGTTTTAGATAGAGAGAGAAAATTTAAGACAAGAAATGTTATTGAGAAAATGATCTCTCTAAAATTTTTTCTCCCTAAACTTCCTCTCTCTATTCCCATTAGAGTAGGAATGGTGATTCCAGATGAAATGATGATTCTGAATCATGAAATGTATCAAGCAAAACAATGGAATTGAGGATGAATTACTATTTCACTCCAACCACATTTCACCATCCAATCACCTCCAAAAATTTTGATAAAATTATTAACAATACGTTATACGTTCAAATGTGTCATTGTTTCATTCACTAGACTTTTAGAGAGCATATATTATACCAATTTTCAACCATCTTATCTTTTTTCATGTAACTTTAAACATTCTTTATAACAAATTAATTGTGCTCCATTTTATGTTATGTCAATCGCATTAATTTAAAAGGCGAAGAATCAAATTTGCATTCCTTTTTTTTTTCCCTTTCTTTTCTTTAAGTAAAGCGTAGTGCATGCACTGATTTTCTAGGAGGCTTCAATAATGTGGCCGTCATTATTACACAGTTATGAAGTTGCAACCTTTTTAGCCTAAAATGGATGTATTCGAAAATTCAGAATCTAGTAGCCGAATTCATTTTGATTATGAAATCGTTGCACCCATAATCCCCCAACAATTTTCAAATCTGTGACATCAGATATTTTATTGCCAATTATTTTAAAAATGAAGCACTTAGGTTATATTAACAATTGTTGGAGCATCATAATCTAATCTCTTTATTCTCCATGCCCAAATAATTAAACAATTTTGCATACGACAATTCGATGTTGAATTACACATACAAACCCATAGAACGAATTATTATAATAATAACAGACTTTCCAATCATTAGCACCACTACTTGATTGGGCCTGAACATTATTCCTTCGCATGTTGCCATATTTTTATCAAGATATAATCTTAATTATTTAATTTCTTTATATATATACATATAAATTTATGAAAATTATACTAAAACCCAAACTATTGACTTCTAACAAAAATGTTTGAAACAATTTAATATTACATTGAAATATCCCTTCCTAGCTAACATAAATATCCCAAGAATTAACATCGGTGTCGGAAAGAATTGATTTCGAAGAGGAAAGGTATAAGTATAAAATAATATAGACCGTAAAATAATATCAGCAGTGCACAAATTAAGGATGTCAATTCAGCCTGAACTTGGCAGATCGGCAAAAATGTCTTGAACAATTCAATTGTATTACATTGAAATCTAAACCATTAATTACCTAACAAAAATATCCCAAGAATTAATTAATTTTGGTGTCGGAAAATTGATATGGAAGAAGAAAGGTATATGCATAAAATAATATAAAAAGTAATATATACCGTATATAATATCAATAGTGCACACATTAAGGGTGTCAATTTATAGCTTAGAAAAGTGACAGATTCGCCTGAACAGAATGTAAAATAGAGGGTTATATAAGATTAAAAATTTCTATCCCGAAAAAAATTCAGTCCATTTGATCCGAATCGAAAATAATTCAAGCCCAGTAAGACTATCTCACAAACCGAGTGGATTGGCTAGTTAATCAAAATTTTCTCGTTACTTGGTTGCCAAACTTCATTACTTTGCTTTTAAATTTGATAAGAATATATGTCTTGTTTCAAATATTTGTGAATGTGTTTTGATTATTTTTTTATCTGAAAATTGTACTTTTCATGTTCACTTCTTCTTCTTCTTGTTTTTTTTTTACTCAAATACTTAATGAAAACATTTGTGACTTGAAAATTAGAAAAAGATTCGGCCCCTTAGGAAAAATGTGTGTCCAATTCTTACCTCTCACAGAATTACTATTTAGTTATTATTATGTATGTTGGGGTTGAAATTATACTCATGTTTGCATCTTATATGATTATATTTTGTTAGGTAAAGTGTATTATATGAGAAAACACGACCTATTTTTTTGTTACAATAATATGATTATCAAGAAAATTTATACAATTTCTTTTTCATAAATTTCATAACTCGATGGAATTGCCGAATATCAAAGATTTAGAGTTAGGATTGAAAATTTATATATCAATTAACCCGACTCAAAAATAATCTGAGCCTAATAGAACTAGTCTGAAAATCGAGTGAATTACTGGATTGAATGGTATATTTACACATCATGCATCGTCATTGCTGAAACGAAACGATATTTTACATTAGGGAGTTTAAATTTTTGCATCATTGACGTCCAAATTAATCAACCGTGTTTAGCACTTTAATTAATCATTACTCTTCAACATGTGAAGGGAATAAAATATAGGCCTAGTTATAGGCCGGCCACAGTTTTTTTTCTTTTTCTTCAATTCTTCTCAATATTTTCTGTTCCTCATAATATATAATGTAATTAATATAAGACATTCTTGTAAAGCATGGGGAATAATATAGATAGTTATATATGTACTCAATTGAGTTATTAATGATTCAGTTATGTACCATATATTTTATACAAGTAAGTATAATTGCATATATAAAATCTTGGATAAGATTTCAAAAGGCATATATATATATATATATATATATATATAGGGTATGGATTTGGTAAGAACTCATTCTTATATGAGTCTGTAGGAACCATGCATTTTTATGACTTCGGAAATACACAAAATGCAGTGCTTTAATGCACAAACATAGCAAATCATTTTTTTTCCATCTCCGCCTTCGTCTCCGATTTTAATTTATAAATAATCTCGCTCCGAGGCCTTCGGCCCCCCACTCATCTTTATATGAGTCCGTAGGAACCATACATGCATTTTTATCACTTCGAAAATGCACAAAATACAGTACTTTAATGCACAAACATGACAAATGACAAATTCAGTAACTTAATGTACAAATATTTAATATATATTTATAATGCACGGTGTGCAATAATTTAATGCACCAATTAACCTCGACAATGCATAAAAAAATCAACGGTTCAATTTTTTTATTAATATATATTTGTGCATTAACCGATGAGATAAAAATACATAATTCCTACGGACTCATATAAAGATAAGTTCCTATACGATTCTCTTCCTATATATATATATAGGGGAAGGATCATATAGGAACTCCATTTTATATGGGAACTAGGAACTAATCTTAAACCCTTCATTTATCTTCATCTAAGGCTGATATTGAATTGCAGATTTTAATAAAATTCCGCTTCATTAAGGCTATTATTGTCATTCCACCTTTTTTCCTACGCGCCAAGCTACTAAATTGTCTTTCTGTTTGTTGTTTTTCCATACCTTTTTCTTTTTCTGCTCTTTTCTTCTGTTGTGCGCGATGTGGATCCATAATTTTTCTGGGTTTCTCAATTTTGATTCGTCTCTTGATTTTATTGGGTTAACAGAGTCGCTGAAGATGGTGAAAGTTTTAGGTTTCACTTGATTTCCATAATTTAAACATATTTATTCAGTTGATCATTGTTTGTTGTTAATTTTGAATTTTATTTTATCTGCAGTTTTTGTGAAAAATACTTTCCACCAACATTCTTAATTTCGATCTATATGTATTAATTTCGATCTTCAGTTGGGTGATCGTAGCGGTTTATTATATGGTTTGCTATATTTCGTCCGATCGATTATTGTGAGTTAAGTAGTTTTTTTTAAATACGTGCTAATTTTCGTTCTTCAAAAATTGTATTCGTCTGTAATGAATATGTCTCTGCTGTAAATTTGGTATTTTGAAGTTAAATTTTTATTATTTAATTAATGCATTGCATTTGGTGATTTTATGCATTTGGTTATAGCTGTTTATGCATTATCTCATCAATAAGTTAATTGTGCGATGTATTAATTGTTTTCTCATTATTTGATTAGTTGTTTGTGAAGAGAGTGAACCCGATGTACCTATCCAAGATTCAGATGTTTTTTATATTTCAAAATGTGCAAATCACTCGAAGTCTTATGTTGATTGTAATTTCGATCTATATGTATTAATTTCGATCTTTAGTTGGGTGATCGTAGTTATTTATTATATGGTTTGTTATATTTCGTATGATCATTCTTTGTGAGTTAAATAGTTTCTTTTTTTTCAAATACATGCTGATTTTTTATCTTCAAATATTGTATTTGTCTGTAATGAGTATGCCTCTGCTGTGGATGTTGGTATTTTGAAGTAATATTTTTATTATTTAATTGATGCATTACGTTAGGAGGTTTTATGCATTTGGTTATAGTTGTTAATGCATATCTCATCAATAAATTAATTGTACGATGTATTAATTGCTTTCTCATTATTTGATTAATTGTTTGTGAAGAGAGAACCTGATGTACCTATTCAAGATTTAGATGTTTTTTATATTCCAAAATTTGCAAATCACTTGAAGTCTTATGTTGGTCATTAGTTTATGACGTTAGAGAAATCTAATCACTAATCAAATATTAAGCTAAAGAAAACCTAAAAGTCACGAGCAAGAACATGAAATGCGAATATTGCGTAAGAGGGATGGAGATGGAGCGACTTATGTGGCAGAAAGTGGCCTAGGAGAATGATCCAATTACGACGTTGATGTGCAACACGGTTTAATGACTGAAGGAGGTTGTCGTTGGTGCTTTGGGGGATACATAGTCATGCGACTGTGTGGAAAGAGGGGAGAAGAAGAGAGAGAAAAGATGAAGATAATGATGAAGGTATGCGAGTGGTGCAATTCTAGAAAATCATGTGTGATAATCTTGTTTTCTGTTTTTTAGTATGTAGATATGATTATTTTCATGATTTTTCTCGTAACTTTTTTTATTCAGAAAACGTATAAATTTTGTATGTACAAGAAATTAAAACTCTATAGTCATGTATACCAGTATTTGTTTGTTAGGTAGGTTGTGCATTTTATAATTTATTGTTAATTATTAATGCATTAATTAAGTATCGGACGTTTGTGCATTTTATTGAAGTACTAAATGCATTATATATATCTAAATATTCTTCGGTTGTTTTACAGTAATTGTATTTTCATTATTTGTTTAGGAATGCAATGACATGATGGAATATCAGAACAAATGAATGTTGTTTATACTCAAATATGTAGGAATAAATGAAGTCTTATGTCGGTCGTACATAATTTTTAATCTTTCACTAGGTAAGTACATTTGTTAAAGGTAATCACTACAACAAAATTGGCTTTAGGGGACACTAAAATATGTCATAATAAAATATCTATAGCAACATTTGACTTTTCTCCACGTTTATTTTTAATGTCGTCCTTTCTAGTGTTGCAACAGAATACTATAGCTATCACCACATCATAAACTGTCAGGATAGATATATAATAATATGACGTTTTAAATGTAATAAGACATTTGCTAGTGTTGGCAAAAAAATTATTACGACATTTTTTATTGTCGAATCCTTAATTACAATTCCATAATAATTCATGATACTACATTATATATTGTAAGGTGTAATTTAATGATTTTCACGCCATTACAAAAAAAAATCATAATAATAATAACTAAAAGCTAGAAATTCACCAGAACAAAATTATTCTATTAATTTCCAAAACAAATACAATAGTCAAAATTCCAGGTCAATAAGTCAGAAAAGAAACTGAAACTATTGTTATATGATGAGCTAAGTAACAACTAAGCCCCACCAGATTACTTGAGAAAACTTAAAATACAAATTGCAAAACTGAATCTGAGAGCCAATGCTTCTAAGCCTGCACGTACTAGCTCGATAACTTCTCCATATATATATATATATATATATATTTCCCAAGAGAGTTGGACATCAAGTTGCACAATTTAGCAATTGTAGTCGAATTTCGAAGAGGCCAAAATCTCAAATGAGTTGGATACTTTCATGATATTCAGGTCACACCTATATGTAAAATATGTATATGAGAATTTTCAGAACGAGCCAAAAGAATGGCATGTCAGTATGAACAAAACCATAGAGAGAGGAACTAAAGAGAATATCTGTTTCATACAAGCACGTAAGAAATTTGATAAATATATTAAGGTCAAAGAATCAAACTAAACAACTACCAAATGCTCTACGTTGAGCTCTTAATAAAGAAAAAGAAATCTCATAAAAGAAAGAAGCTTGTACCTGCATGTATAGGACAACTACCTAGAGGAAAGATGATCCATAAGACTAACATTAGAAGCCCAAGTCACAGATCATTTGATGCGAACTTTCAACTCTGTCAAGATTTCCAATATAAATGAACTTTCAATTTATATAAGCAGAACAAGAAGCTCTCATCATATCATAATTAATATTTAAACAACAAAATTGACAATGCGTTGGTAAGGTAAGACATAATATCCACTACTAGCCTTCTCTTTTGTCCTAATGTAAATTAAAGACATAATTATACTAAATTTATCAGCTCATGGAAATTTAAGGACTTTATATAGTTTGTTTATCATCAATAATTGAAGCTCACTTTATCATTGAAAGAAGAAAACTTAAGCTTTCAATCATACAGGAGATGAAAGTTATTCAAAGAATAAGTACTTCTACAAAATTTTACCTATTTTCTTAGACTTCGAGAAGTCTTCTTTTTCTTTAGCATGTTCCACTTTTCCCAAACACTTACCACCTGACGTATGCATTAAAGCTCTAAGCAACATATTTTTGTCCTGCATAATTCAGCCAACAATAATACATTTAATATGGAATCTTAAGTTACAGAATTTTATCAAAATGAGAGGAGTAATGTGGTTCAATATCAACAAGTAAGACAAACATTACAATTAAAAAAATGAAATAAAACTAGGAAACAACTACAGGTAACTCACCAGAGTTTAATATATAGTTATCATGTTAGGAGTAAAACTGCACATAAATTGAGGTATGTCACAGTACTTACTACAATAAGCTAAAGAACTTCCTTGAGTAAACTGCACCAAAATTGAGAGTGATCAATCTACAAAATATTTTTAAGCACGTAATTTTTCTCTCAACAACTTTTTGACATCTATAATCAATATTTTGTCCTCCAAATGATCTACTACAATCACTAATTTTAAGCTCAGCCAACTGCCTAATATCCATGACCAAGTGTAGCAATTAACTTCAAATATTAAAGAAAGCATATGTTAGACCCTAAATCAAATTAAATTACCAAATACAAAATTTCGTTTCAGAGAAACATTAAAACATAAACTCACTCAAACAACCATAAACCAATCTAGATATAAGTTTTCTCCACTCTTAATCCAATACGATAATTAGAAACTGAATATATAACAAACCTATCTAAATTCTAAATATTGATTTCTAAACTTGAAATTGCAATTTAATATCGATTCACAACGAGTAAATTGACTATGGTCAATCACTACTAGAGCATAAATACAGGGAAGAGGGTAAGCTTTAGTACCTCCGGACATGGCTAGGAGAGATAGTGAAATGAAGTCGACGGAATAGATTTTGGCCTCGTCTGAGTCCTGAACCACACTGCTTGCCTTTCATAAGGGGTTCAAAACAAGGAATTACGCCACAAAATGCATAGAAAATGTGAAGAGAAGAAAAATAACTACCGTTTAGGCATTCCAATGGACGTGGCCGACTGCCAAGGATGATTTAGACGTCGGTGCTACACTAGCATCAATTAATCTCCGCTTTCTACCGTCAGTAACTAAATCAAAATCAAATTGAAGAAAAATCAAGCTTCGGCTAGGGGTTAGAAATTGATATAGGTCGGTTAATTTCCCCTTCTTGTTCTCTTCGCAGGTAGGGGGTAGGGCAGTTCCTTTTTTCACAGTGTTATTTCGTTAATTTGCTTTTGTTTTTTAATTATTATGATATAAAAGAGGTTATTGACTTCGGTGGGAAAGTTACCGCCAACATAAAAAGTATTTTTGTTTTTTCTCTTACTATTTTCCATTTATTAATTTAATAGAAAAAAAAATCTTAATCACTTTGGGTCATGATTTTCATTTTTTGGCTAGCGACATTTGATGCTGTTGTAATTGACATAATATTACAACACAATCCTTCACATGTCGCAATAGTATTAAATAATTCTGTATCAGTTGATATTAAAAAAATTAATGTCGTAATAGAGGTTTTATCCATACACCTATGCCATAGTGTTGTAAAAGTAGTGTTGTAATAGGCCTTTTTTGTTGTAGTGAATTGAGAAATGTAAATTGAGCATTTTGTACGTGAGATTGGGAGATAACAAGATATTGGTGACTACATCAAGATGCATGTGGATAAATTTATGATCGAGTAAAAGAATTGATAAATCGAATTTTTTAGCTGTAAAAAATGAAGCTCATTCATGTACGATACTGCACATCAATAATAGAATGAGAAAGGTCAATATGAATATTATTACTATAAATTTTGTCTTAATGACAAGATCAATATGAAAAGTTTGTTATTGAATGTAATAAAATTATTTTTTGATGAGAACGTGTTATTAAACCTGATTTATGTTTGGTGTTTGATGGTACAAGGTTATGTATGTTAATTTTTATAGCGTCATTCATTACAATTAATATGTGTAAAGCATGATATTACAATTAATGCATTACATATATGGTGTTTGTGCATTACATTGTTTATATTTATGCATTACATTGATTATTTTTTCGTCATGCAATATCATTCATTATAAAATTATTTTTCATTACATTGTATATTTTTTTGATCACGTATTATCACTAATATTTTTACAGTACTAAATAATATTTTTATAATGTGGCAAATACAATATCATAATTAATGTATATACATATATGGTATTTGTGCATTATATTGTTTAAATTTATCCATTACATTATGTACGTACTTTTTTATAATATTAAATTACATTAAGAAGTACAATGCTAGTATAAATGCACAATTAACACATAATATCATTATTATTGTTGTAAATATCTTATAGATATATATTATATGAGTGTTGACCAAGTCATCCACCCTAAAACCCTAGCTCTATACCATTATAAATAGAGGCCTTTGGTCCTCATATTGTACACACTTTCGACACACTTTGAATACATCTCAATAAATAGAACTCTTATTCTCTCTACTTTATTCCCTGTTCTCTCTAGTTTATAATACGTTATCAGCACGATTGTTCTACTGCTCCTTCGATCCTCTCTTTTGATCCTAGAAGGTACATCCTTCTAATTTTCTTTTCATTCGTCCTGATCATATTGTTGTATTGCTGTCATATCTTAAATATTATATTGTGTATATTATGTTTATCATTATATTATAATAATCGTTGTTTATAAAGAAACACGAACTTCGAATAATCTTGAAAGATTATATATTGATGCTATTGAAGTAGCACAATTAATATTCATAAAGAATATTACATGCTTTGAAGAGTAAAGAAATTAAATATTTGGGTAATATATGATTATCCCTGATTTTTGTGCGTATATATTGCACAAATAATAAATGGCTCCGGAAGAGCTTGTATCATAATGATACTAAATTAAATGCTAGAGAATGCTCACTCTAGTAAGTTCAAAAGGAAACTTACTTAATGATATCCAATAGAAAGGATACCATATTGAGACAACATTAGTTCGTATGTTGTTGGTTGAGAACTTGATGTTTCTCATCTACGAACTTTTGATTTCAAGTTTCAATTGCACACCCACAACATACAAAAGATGGGTTCCCAACAAAAGGTTGGAATTTATATTAGATTAAATATTCGTGTGATGAACTTAAAATTCAACAAGTTATTACTCCCAAACGAGTGATCAAATCTCATATACATATTGTATATGCACCAAAAAGATCTTGAAGTTCCTCGTGAACTAAATAAATTAGATGATGCTCTTTAACGCCATAAGCGTGAGAGATCTATTGGTGTTAAATATAAAGATCCGTGGAATATAAAATTGAATAGAGAAATTATATCACTCTATCAATCTCATTAAGAGGATTGTCCTGAGGACGAAAATCCCAGTGCATATGCACGTGCACAAAAGATCAAACTATTTGGATTACGGAATAACCAGTAAAAAAATATATCATTGAGAAATGATGAAAATCTGGTTGATTGAAAATGCCATGAATTCTGTAAATTCAGGAGAAACAAATAATAGAAAAATATTATAATCATCGATAATAATTTTGCCTCGATAAAATTGCTTATATCATTTTGAAATGATAGTCTGGATCCAGAAGTGCCATAAGCTAGCACTTAGTAAATTTGAAAGAAGCAATTGAGGCAGAGCTTGACCCGCTAAATAAATATATAATCTTTTGCTATGTAGTACATATGTCAAAGAATATTGACACAAATGAGTATTTGTACTAAGAGAAAAGAAATTGATGAGGAAAAGAAGAAATAAAGCGACAACTCAAAGATTTAGGCAGAGATCCTAAATTGATTTTGATTTTATATATTCTCCTAATATGGCATCACGTTTCGTTATTTAATGTCTATCGCATTAATGGATATCATGAATCCACATATTGGTTGGGTCATTGTGCGTGAATATATATGAAAGTTCATGATGGACTCAATATTTCTAAGAAAGAGAAATATAAATTCACAACAAGTGTGAATTAATCATTCTGATGTAAGGATATGTGTACTTGTACATTTATCAATAAGTCAGCTCATACATAAAGAGTTTGGAATAGAAGACTTAGCTAAACCTAAGTATTGACTCGATATGAAGATCGAGCATCTCCTAAAAGAGCATATTATTATTACACCAATCGACCTACTTGAAAGGTTGTAGAGAGATTTATTATAAATCACATCTAGTCAGACACCAATGATTGTCTCTTCACTTGACTTGAAGTGAATATAGAAGATAACGATTATATTATGGGACCAGAAGTTCCCTACTTTGAGTGCTGATAGCACTATATATTCTATCAGATCTGATATAACATTTAAAGTAATATTGCTAGCAGGATTTAATGATCTCACAAGGAGACATTGAACTGATATTGAGAATATCATTCGTTATCTTCAAAAGGTTAAAATTATATTAGTCTATTTTATGAAAGAGATCGAGATTCACATTGGTGGCTACTAGGATGGTTATTTATCTCATCCTAATAATGCAATTTCTCAAATTGGTGTAATGATATGAGATATATCCCCCACTATTCTCTATGAGAATAATTCAACTTGTGTTGTACAAATGAGTTCTATATGAACTATAGCCACAAAAGTTTGTTTAGTGAAAACTTGTGGATTTATTCACTAAATCTCCTCCTAATCTTTATACGAAATTACGTTTATAGTAGTAAAATATGTTGATTTTGAAGATTATTATCTTCAGGGAGTGTGAGAAACTACTACATATTTATGAAGATTTGACTATGAAGGTTAATTTTGAGTAATCATAAAGATTATACTCTAAAGGCAAAATGGTTGTACTTGTGTTTTTTCCTTACTAAGTTTTTCTCCCGATGGGTTTTCTTAGTCAAGGTTTTTTAGCAAGGCAACTAATGCAACACATGAGTAAGTGTATGTCATGTAATTTTTTCCTCTATTGAGTTTTTTTTTCCCACAGGGTTTTTCTGAAGAGGTTTTTAACAAGGCATGCACATCACAATAATATTGTCAAATGTGAAATGTTATACTTGTATCATTGTTTCAACGGAGACTCGCACAAGTGACAATTTGGCGGCCTTATTCAGAAAGGTATTGCCGACGTCAACATTAAGAAAGTTGGTACACAAGTCGGCATGCAACGACTCAAAGACTACAATGATCAAGTTCAAGCAGAGCAGTTGTACTCTTTTCCCTTCGATCAGGTTTTGTCCCACTGGGTTTTCCTGGCAAGGTTTTAATGAGGCAACATTTGTTTTAGGGTTGGTCACTCAAAGGGGAGTGTTGTAAATATCTTATAGATATACATTATATGAGTGTTGACCAAGTCATCCACCCTAAAACCCTAGCTCTATACCATTATAAATAGAGGCATTTGGTCCTCATATTGTACACACTTTCGACACACTTTGAATACATCTCAATAGATAGAACTCTTATTCTCTCTACTTTATTTCCTGTTCTCTCTAGTTTATAACAATTATGATTTATAACACCACTATAATAAATCATTTATATATAAATTAATTAAAAAGCAATCCAAAGAGGTGATGCAAATATTTTTTCTTTATCCGCAATCTCCTTCTGTACATAAAGCTCGAGTTACAGAAAAATTTAATGTCAATGCATCAACTAGAATAAACAAATGCATAAACCCTCTTATACTGTAGAGGATTGTTCTCAACATGTTAATGCATCAACTAGAAGAAACAAATGCATAAATTCTCAACATGTTAATGCATCAACTAGAAGAAACAAATGCATAAATCCTATTATATGGGAGCTTAGTACTTCATCTACGAACAACACATCAAAAAATCAACACAAACCAATAAATACTCAGTGAAACAAAATTTCAGATGCAAAAATACTAATCAAATTTGACAAAAACTCATAAATTTATATAAAAGTGTTACAAACCACATGCAAACCTTGTAGAATTATACAAGACACTTAAATATAAATTTAGAATTACTTTTTACACAAACAAAATAAAGTGAAACCAGATTCATCTTCATATAATTCCTCCATGAAGCCTTGCAGCCAAATGCAACGTCGACTCTTTCTGAATATTGTAATCGACAAGCATCCGGCCATCTTCAAGCTGTTTTCCAGCAAAAATCAGACGTTGATCAGACAAAATTCCTTCTTTGTCTTGGATTTTGGCCTTGACATTATTGGTCGTTCGATTTGACCTCGAGAGTAATTGTTTTCCCGTCAAGATTTGCATTTTCTTCCAATTGTGCACTAAATAAGAATTGATTAAGAATATAAAAAAATTCAATTAAAACGGAATTATACGCACCTGTAACTGATTATTAGTTTTGATCGATCTCAATTGTTGATAATGGAATCGGCGACTTGCTATTTGCAAAAATCTACAGAAATGAGAGAGAGAGAGAGAGAGAGAGAGAGAGAGAGAGAGAGAGAGAGAGAGGGGAGAGGGGAAAATTTGTTGCATATTCTTCTCTAATATTTTCCAGCGAATAATGTGAATTTTTAACCTTTTCCTTTTCTACCCCTAGCTTGGTGATTCCATATGACAACTGCAAGTAATAGTGTAATTCTCATTTAACACGGGATTTTAATTTGACCGTTAAATGATGGTAATCAAGGATTTAGATTAGTTCCTATTTCTCATATAAGGGATGGTTCTCACCAGATCCACACCCTATATATATATATAAAATTTCAAAATTGAGTTCATGCATCTCTATCTCTATCTCTATCATAAGAGCCGACCATATTCACGTCTACCCACTACTTTTTCCCTTTTCTATTTAAGCAAATTAATTAAAAATAACACACATATATATATATATATTTAATTATTTGTATATAATGTATGTAATGTTCTTTTGAGAAGATTACCAAGCCGTCGTCGGCATGCGTGCTCTCAGTGTTTGGTATAACGACTGAATTTTTGCTAAAATCGCAACTTTTTCGGTATTTTATTTGCATCTTACGGTGACATTTCAATATTAATTAGGTTATATTTTGTATTTGATACTGTTTTTACTCCATATACAACGTTTAAATATTTAGTAGATTAATATTGCTATACATTGATGTTAAATTAGAGTTTCATAAATACTGATCACTCTGTACATGAAACATATCACATTAGTGTCGGTACGGATTTTAATAAATGTTAGGTAGATACTTCTTGAGTGGAGAAAGGGTCACACCATTGTGAATTGTTGTAAGGTTTAAAATAATGAAAGAGTGTGAGACAGTGTCCCAAAATAGAAAGTAATATATATTTGGTGGACACCCTAAAAAGGAAATTGTGATATGTATTTCGTTGACAGATGGAGTAATACCTATCATCTTTGATCAGTGAAGAAGAAGTAGTACTTACATTAATTTTAATTGAGTACTATTGAAAATTTTAATACATTTTCCCATAACATGATTTTATGGAAACTTGAAATTGATACTCTCTCCGTTCTTTTATAAGTGTCCCCCACCGTCAAATTACACATACCAAAAAAATAAAGAAATTTACCTATGTAACCTTATTAATTACCATCATTAATGTATACATACAACTAATTAACAAATTACAAGAAACATTAAATAAGGATAAAATAGGAAGAAAACCACTATTTTACTCTCAAATTTTAAAATATGACACTTATTTGGAAATAAAAAATTGAGCTAAATGAGAGATTTAAAAAAGAACGGATAGAGTATGGATTATTCCCTTTTGACAAATCATTAATTCTACAAGTAATACATAAAATTCATTCACAAAATACATTATTTTCATTATTAAGAAAAAAAAAAGAAAACCACCCTAATTTAGCTTCATTGATGAAATGCCCTATCATCCAGTCTTGGCATACATATTTATGAATTAAACATCCAACTTAGAACTGAGATCAATTTCTACACGATATTAGAGCCAACATATACGTTTATTTATTTATTTATATATATATGTCAAGCCGAGACCATCTATACTATCTAAATAATGAATATAATCTTATATAGGAGTATATCACATTCTATGACTACCACACATATTTATAAGGTCCACGATGAAACTATCCCTCATAAAAATATATACTACTATCATATATACACTTCACAATTAAGTATGAACACTATTACTATACAGTAGAATTTGTCCATAAAAATCTAAATTTTCTGACAAATACTCATTACGTGCAAGTTGTCGACATGTCGGCGAAGAACAAGAGAAAAAGAGCAGTAAAGTGAAAAGGATATATATAGATACTTCAACTGTGTGTGTCTCTGTGTGTGTATCTGAAATGATATATATACGTACATACATACATATATAGTGTGTGTGTGTGTGTCTATGTAATTTGGCATAGAAGCATTACATGATATTTACATGCATGCAATTAAAAATGAGTTTTGGGTGTCTGATTTATATTAGTTGCAATCAATAATAGAGTTGAAACAGTGGAAAAAGCAAATTTGAAAGGATCTTCTTCATCAGTTGGACAGTTCAATTTAATTATCAATTCTGACTGACTGACTGACAACAATTACGACTCACAGAGGAATATAAGCATATGTCCATTCACAACATACATTTCTTTTAGCGTTTCATAGCTCTTGTCCTCTACTTGCTCTTTTTTTTTTTTCCTAAGAGAAGAAAATATAATTAATAAAACCAAGAGTACTTTTATTATCTGCCGAGTGCCGACTAATAATTAATCATTGTCCTATCAACTTTCTACGATATGTGGTTGTGTTTAGGGTATCGAGCTGAGGAGATTAGTGCTCCCTTCGTCCCAGGAATTCACTCTTAAATGCCCCTAACGCAGATATTAAGAAATAATTTGAATATAATAAAATTGGAAAAACAAATTTGGAGGGTATTTTTGTCAAATTACGATTGAGGAGCAAGAGAAAATAGTTCTTTTTTTTGGTTGACACAGTGTGTAATTTAGAAGTTATGTTGAGATTTGAGACTCAACATGTTTATTAAGCACTCTAGGTAATGTAATTTCTATTTTTGGGTATGTAACTAATTCGTTGGGACGACTAAATAAGGAAACTGTGTCTAAACTTTTTGGACCGAGGGGATATTATATTTCATTAAAATATTATTTTATACCTCAATATTGTTTAAATTTTTTTCACAATTGTACCATAACGTATGAAAAATTACAATCATACTTTTTTAAATTATACCTTACAGTTCTGTTTCGGTATTTCCGATGGCTAAGTGCTAACCTAGAACGCTGAAAATTCACATGATTAATGACGTGGAAAATGAGGTAGGATTTTTCATAATTATTTCTGGTGTGTTGAGTTAGTACGTACTTAGCCGTTTGAATCGTATAATTTAATAAAAATTAAATTTTAGGGTATGAGATTGTAATTTTTTAGATGTTATGATATTCTTAAGAAAAAGTACAAACTTTATGGTCATAATTGTATTTTCCCTCATATTATTATGACAATACTGCATCGTACATATATAGTAAAATGATTTTTTTCGGCCATAATTATAGTTTGAAGTCAAAAAGAGACTCGAGAAGTCAAAAATTAGGCTAGCCACATGCTTAATAGACCCTCATATTTAATTAAATGGAATTAATTAATGTGAGCCGCCTCTTAGGGCCTTAAAGCAATTAACAAAAATAAGTACAATTTAAATTCACGAAGCAAATAGAAATAAAAATAGGTAGGGGTAAAATAATTAATTATGATCTGGTGTCGAAGGTTAGGGCATGAGGGAGAAATGTGTAGCTATATAGACTTATACTCCACTTGTCCTTCTCAAACCCCTAAATCTGTTGAAACAATGAAAGTCAACCAAATATAATAGTGAAAATTAAAAAGATATGAATTTGTATTTGGATATCGTTCAATTGTAAAACATAAGGTGAATTTTGGAGAGTGATATATCATATATAAGATGATCGTCAAATTTTCGTATATTCTATATGTTCTTAGTGAATACATATATTTTAATTTAGTTTGAGAGTGAATTAGGGAAGATGAATATATGGACATCAAGGTTAATATTGATTAGAAAAAAAAATACTACTTTCACTATCTTTTTTAAGAATATTTTGTGGATGATAAAAAAAAGGAATAAAACGAGAGAGAGAGAAAGAGAGAGAGAGAGAGAAGTGTCGCAATTGCTACAACTACAAGAATTGCATCTAACAATAAAATTAGAAATATATATTTATTATGAAATGATTATATTTTTGTTGTTGGTCAAAGTGTCTCATTTGATAATTCTTAATTTTGGGGGTCATGGTCTTCAAGGAAATATTTATCTATGTAAAAAGGAAATATTGGGTTCATTTTTATCTTTTATTTTATTTTATTTATGTTTCTCCTTTTGATAAAAGGGTCAGAGTATTCATTATTTAAACTGTTTTTCTTAGCTATATTAATTATGGCAGAGGCTTTTGCTTTACATTAGCACCACCATTCACTCCAAACAAAATGCTTCAATTTGCCATTTTTCTCTGTCATCATATTCTTCACTTTTACATTACTATCTGCTGCTTCTAGGGTTTCCCTTTTTTTTGCACTCTCTCACCATTCCCAACTGAATTTTTTTTCTTATTTTTCATGGCTGATTTACTCAATCAACCTTAAAATTAGGAATTAATCATGGGTTAGTTGCAAAATTAAACAGGAAGAAAGAAGAAGAAGATATATCTCCAGATTCAGCACGCAGCAGGCTTTTCTTCTGTTATAAGAAACCCTTGTTTTTCTTTAATTTCGACGAAAAGATCGATCGCTCCACTTGTTCAACTGTTTGATATTTTGCCAAAGTGAGACGCTTCATCTAAGGAAGGTTTGCTTTTCGAGGCCCTTTAGATCCATATATATTTTAATTAATATTAAATATTTTTGTAGGAGAATCTAGTTGATCAAGAAAAATCATATATGTTTTTCATTTCTGCATAAAATGATTAGACAAGATCCAAAAGAATTCACGATAATAGAGTGAATATTATTAATATTTATTTGATTTTCGAGCTTGCATTAATTCATGATTCATGTCTTTTCTGAGATTCAGGGGTTGTTGTAGGAAAATCTTATTTCGTTGAGGTAATTTGCTTCTGCGATGATTTCATTTCAAAATCTCAATTAAGCTGTTGAAAATGTTGTTAATTATGCTTTTCTTTTTTTAGTCAATTCCCTAGATTCATTATATTCTTGTCAAGGCAAAACAGAATAAACCTCTAATCTCTCTCTCTCTCTCTCTATTACACACGCACAAAACTATCTTCTTGATAGCATAGAAATGTTTTCATTCTCAATTTTGGGATCATGTTGATCATCAAGCGATTATTAATTTATTAAATTTATATACATCGATGCCAGCCTTAATTAGCAAATTAAATCATATCTAGTGATAAATAAGTCCACACGTAGAATTGATTATACATCTGGATTGAATTCATCTACAAATGATCTTGTATTTCAATATATGCTACACATACATTTTAAGCCAAATAACACACACATGCATGTAAAAAAATAGCACTAGCTAGACTATGTTATTACAAATTAATGACTAAAAATATTTAATAAAGTTGCAGGAAAAGAATAAATAGAAATGGCTTCTTCAAGCAGCTACTCAAACCCTCCTTGCGCTGCCTGCAAATTCTTGAGGCGAAAATGCCTCCCCGGATGCATTTTCGCCCCGTATTTCCCCCCGGAGGAGCCGACAAAATTCGCCAACGTGCACAAAATATTCGGAGCCAGCAATGTGAGCAAGCTGCTAAACGAGATCATGCCTCACCAAAGAGAAGATGCTGTGAATTCTCTGGCGTACGAAGCGGAGGCCCGGCTGAAAGACCCCGTCTACGGCTGCGTGGGCGCCATCTCCGTCCTGCAGAGGCAAGTGCTTCAGCTGCAGAAGGAGCTCGACGCCACAAATGCAGATTTAATGCGTTATACCAGCAATGACCCTTATCAGCAGAGGAGGACCATTGGTTATGGATCCGGAGTCGGGTCGTACCACCACCCGAATCCGGGCTATTCGATTCCGTATTCTTATGGTGAAAACCCTGAGACAGGCCATGGCAGCAACTGAGAGAGATAGTCATCTCCATCTTTCTCAGTGTGTGTGTGTGTATATAATATATTTATGTATAATTGAGGAAGTTAATTGGAGGTTCTTAATTTGTTGCATGCATTCTTCTTGTCTAGTGTTGAGTTATACATTTGATTGGGATGAGGTCTTGTATTTGGGTCACTATACATATACATATAATATGTTTTTGTTGCCTTCTATTTGTGGAAATAATTAAAATGGTATTAAGCTCAACATTGTGTTGGAATAAAAGTTGTAACTTGTTTAGAGATATATATCCTATTGGATTAATTAGTTTTTGTTTGGTTCTTAATTTGCACTTACTTTTGACAAAAAAAAAATTGCATTTGAGCGAGTTTGCATTACTAATTAGCTTTGTTCCATAAATAAATGTCGACACTAATTAATTAATTACAATAACCGGCCCATAGAGCTAGTACTAATTAATGAAATATATTATTATGTTTAAAATGGAAGAAATATTGCCATGCATGACTTCGAATCTTGTCCTTAATGAATTACGAGGTAAACTTATCCACATTGGGTACTCGAGGTGTGTATTGAATAAATCATGTTCTTGTGAAATAATCTGCAAATAACATAAGAGGAGTATATATACTATGAAAATGTAGTGTGATAGATTTGACCTATAAATTATTGGTGGGATTATTTAAGCGCCCATTTCGTTATAAGAATTCACACTTCATTACTAGGTCAGCTCTAATTGGATTACTTTGAAGTTTCATTTTTGGCTATTTGTTCAAGGCTTGTTTATATTATGTTGACTATCCAAATTAAATTTTGTTCGAGCTTAGTTTCATAGCAAATCAAATTGAAATATGGAGGGTTAAGTATTATTTATGGCCCGAACTTTGGACCGGAACTTTCCTTTAATTTCTAAAAATCTTAAACTTTACAGCAGTACGTTTACAATTGTAGCATATATCCGAGAATATAATGTTGGATAGTTGAATTAATGGCTTTCAATTTATCGATCAAACATGAAATCGGTAATACGATCAAAAACCTCATGCGAACCTTTCATTTTGAATGTTCGTGTCTATCGATTAACCACCGGAGCTAGTCGGAATAGGCTCCGGAAGTTCACTGCTACTAGTGCATAACAGTCTCTATTATTTTTTTGATTTACACCTAAATATTTGACCAATCGTCACGACATTAAAGCCTAAATATTTCCTACACTTAAAGGTCTTTTCAACTGTAGGTAACCTGTCTCCATCTCACCCGTAGTGTGAGCGAAATCTGCATTTAAAATCAGTAATATTGAGCGTTCAAGAATTATGGCGAGTTGATTGAGTTTTTCAAGTCCAAAATCTCGAACACATGCCAAAATTGAACTTTTCTCACAATTCCACCACATTTATTGTATATTATACGAGAGATTCCAGCGAGCTGATTTCACTTTATGACGTCGGATTCTCGGATGTGTGCCACAATTGAAAAAAAAAAAAAAAAAAGAAGATGCAGTAAATGATTTTTACATAATAAATGAAAGTTCAAGAGGCATGCGGTCTCTAAGCCCGGAATGACCTTGATCGCATTCCATTATCTCTGAGCCCGGTCTGGGGGGATTCGTCTTAGCTTATTGTGGCTCGTTTTAGCTTTGGTTTTCGATCAATATATTTTTCCTATAGACTCGTTTCAAGCCAATTTTCAACACTATTGTGCCCATTCTCCTTAAGATTTACTCCATTTTCCTAAAATTACATCAAATTAACCAAACAAGCATAATAATATACTACACAAGATTATGAAATTAAGGTACAAACTTGTTTATCATACATGATTTTTCCTTATCAAATGCACCCTCTAAAGCGTAGCTAGATATGACACACAAATCCTTTACCGCACTGACAGTTTCCGATCGAATCTCTCCATTTTGCACAAAAGAGTGTCCCTCAAGGACCTGTGAATAAAATTAATAGAAGTTTGCAGAAATTATGATCGAATTAATTTGATACATATATGCATGCCCATATTTTCCCAATTATTTTCTAGAAATACATTAATGTGGTGGTGGAATGCTCAAGTTAAGGTGCGAGCATCTTCCAAATATGATTGTCATTTTCTACAACAGTAAAAGAATCCGAAGAAGATTTTTTTCTCATGTGAACCAACAGAACTCGCATGCAGATAATTATACTAATACTATAAAAAAAAGAATATCGACTCATAATTATTTTTGTTATATAATATTTTAACTATACGGGAATGGAGTGATTGCTAGGACTTATTCATTCACATGTCCACTAAAAATATAATCTAAAGATTAATTAGTAAATTGTTTCACTCCATATATATGAGTATAGATCGAATTAATCCACTTTGGAATTTGTCTTCCGTTTTAGAATCTCGGGACATGAACACTCTCGTATGTAATTTTGTGTAATATATTTATTTTCCCAAATCGTCCATACACTAATGACCTAATTAAAAAGTCAACTTAGACTAAGACAATGAGAGTTGATTACAACGCGTAAAATCCAATCAATCCAGATTAGACTTGAGACATCCTTCGTCTTCAATAATAGTAACTAATTAACGTTTAAATGTTTAGAGTTGAAGTCGAGTTCAAAAATAACAAAACCCAAACAAAAAATCATTGGTGATCCTTTATTTATTGTGGGTTCAGTTTTACAGTTTAATTGGTTTCTACCAAATAAAAATAATAAGTATATATGTAACATGCACAGATTAATAAAAAAAAAAATTGCAAGGTTTGGAGTTCGATTTTCGTACCCCTCCCCTAGCTTTACAATTACAAAAAAGAAAAAGAAAAAGAAAACTAAATGCAAAAACTTGTGTGTGGCCAACCCCGCGTGCGGTTGACAGTAAGTATAAGGTAATTAAGGGAATATGGAGTAATTATGGATAATTAATGAATAATTAAAATTTATTATTTTTAATTAAAATTTATTAACCTTGATTAAAATTTATGAAACTCCGATTAGATTTTATTAATTCAAATGTTAAAGTTTGTTAATTCCAATTAAGATAAATTAAACTTCAACTAGAATTTATTAAAATCAAATTATATTATTAATTAAATATTAATTAATTAAAAAAAATAAAAATAAAAACATAGTGGACCGCACAAACCGTACACGGTGCGGTCCACCGCACTCCCTCGAAACTAAATAGAGAAGATAAAAGAATTGGAATATAGTTAAGCGAAAAGTTTGATTTTTTATTTGGGGAAAAAATGAGTGATTTATATTCAAAGGTACCCACCATTTATCAATTATCATGAACATGTACACATGTTTTATACTATTAAGATGGCCTACACAAAAAGTGCATTTGAATTAGCGGTTTTCTTGAAAATGTATAGACGACGGATAAAAACAATGGATGTCGTACTTTCAGGTGGGGTGGGGGGTGGGGGGGGTCCCCAAGGGTGGTAGGCTAGTGGAGGGGGACTATGGCTTAAATTTAGGTAGGGTTGGTGAAGATGATTGAAGTGTGATTCTCCATGAGAGAAAATTGTGTGCACAAACTTTTACATCAAAATATGCTATCTGTCTCTTTTACTTTCTCTCTCTATCTCTATCTCTATCTTAGTCTATATCTCTTTTAGTATAAAGTAATCCACGCCTCTTATTTTAAATAAATAATGAACTTTAATACTCTTGTAAATGGTCTTCCGTCTACTGATGAAGTGGATATTCCGAATTCTATCAGCATTTTATAGGTCGAGTTCATCGTACCTGTTTTAATTTCTAAACGTGGTTTATCTTTTTCTGTGTGATTTGCAAACTATTGGACATGAGCGTGGTTTTATATAGTGTGCATTCAGATAGTGAAGTTCAATTTGCATAGAAACGGTGTTACTCATTGCATACCTCGAGTTATCCCCGACACCAAAAAAAAATACTTGAATGGAAAAAACTAAATTGTGATTGTTCTTTTATTTATTTTAGATTACTATGTATCGAGTCCATTGTACGAGTGAGTTTATTTTGCACGTTTAGAAACATAAACAAGTAAAAGTGGAACTACCAAATATAGGTTTGCCTTCAACTTTTTCAACACTTATCAGTAGTACAATGGACTCGAAACATAGTAATCTAAAATAAATAAACGAACATTCACAATTTAATTTTTTCCATTCAAGACATAGTTTTATGAGACTGAGGAAGTATTCAATAATATATTTGTCGTTAATAGAAGAATTAAAACATAATAAGTCCCATCAGTCAATCGGGAGATAGGCCATAGTAACCGTCCATATATTCTGAGATGGCCCAATACTAAGGCCCACTTTAGCCCAACTCCAAAGTTTCGCAATTTCTATGAATAGTGACTGATTGATTTGATGGGCTGATTCAACTCCTTTACAACACTGTCACTACCGGCAATTCCTACTGTGCTCTTCGTGGGATTGTCTCCAATTTTTTATTTCATACATCTAGCATTTTTTTTTTAATTTAATGTGGATTTTGGCAATATTTTAAAAATCGGATCAAATCAGCCAATTAAACTGGTTCAATTGAGAATTAGAGCTTGGTTCGAAATTAGACAAAATCAGTGTGAATCGTTCTAGTCCAATCAATTTAGACACCGTTGGATCGGAAAAATAGGAAATCGGAGGCCATGCCGATATGACTTTTAGTTCGACTTTTAAAATATTGATTTTTGGTTAAGAGAAGAAATGTAACAGAGCATGCGAATTGCACTCCCATCACTTTATAGGAGCAATGTTATGATTAGATAAGAAATATTGTAGTTTAGTATTCCTTCCGTCTCAATAGCAAGGTCATTCTTTCATTTTTTTGTCTGACTTAATTGTAAGGTCTCATTCCAAAAATGTAAACAATTAACTCTTCAAAATTGTGGGATCTACCATTTTTTATCTTTTTACTCTTGTTTCTTAATAACCGTGCCCAAAACAAATGAGACTTTGCTATTGAGACGGAGGAAGTAGTATTCATTTCCGTTATAAAGATGAGAGTGAATGATGCAAATTTTGATCCCCTATTTTCCAACTCAAAAAAGAAAACAAGAGGAACGATAGTTAGATGCTTATTTCTACTTTAACAATTAGGACGCTCAATTAAAATAATGTATGTATTTTATATTTAGTTAAGGAAAAAGAGGGGAGCAATGAGGATAAAATTCGAAACCTCTTTTTTTATACACTAGTACTACACCCGTGCGATGCACGGGGTAAATTGAATTTTGATAATTTTTTGTAAAACAATATAAGCATGAGTAAAGAAAATATTAAAAACTTTAATATGTTGTCAATGGATTATGTACGTTAGAAATGTAGCCTAACAGTCATGAGGTTGCACGAAGCTTTTATGGAAAGTCTCTCAGCTGGTCTGAAAGATGATGTCGGAAAGAAATAAAAAAAAATAGAATAAAAATTTTTGAACGACGCTAGAAGACCATTAGAAGGGAGGAGTAATTTGCACTATTTTTATATGTTCTGGTGGTGGCAACCCCATACATTTTCATGGAGTTGTAATTGAGATAAAGGTGTTTACATTGAGGGGAAATTTTATAATGTGTGTATATGTAGTGCACCCACTTCTCACATAATAATATTTTATTAATATATATTAATATAATATTATCATGTGAGTGGAGTGTGATATTAATAAAATATTGTAATTTCTACTACTTTTCCCTTTAATATTTTTTCAATATGTCACGAGCTTCAATTTCTGGCGTCGAAAATTATATATGGCTCATTGGAAAGGAATTTGAAATGTGATCAAGATAACAAATATCTAAATTCAATTGAAAGCAAAGAAAATCTAAAAAATAAAAAATAGAATTTAGTAATGGACCATCGTACGTCATCTTCTCCATCTTGTCTTCACCACCATCATTGGCTACCGCTCGCAGTTGTCGCATTCTCCATTAACGACTACTCCGACATCCGCCACTCTAAACACATTAACTTATTAACATTCTTCCATTCCTACCCATGTCATCTATATCAGAGTCTTCTGCTCAATAATATTCTTTACCAGAAATAGCTCTCCATCGCGTAACTCATTTTGGAAAATGACCCCACTCACTACCTTTATTTTAAATCTCACAACAATTCATTATGGTAGATTTCCTTTTCCACTCAAAACCAATCTACCAATCATTTCTTAAAATCCATACCAAACCCAAAGTGTTACATTTATGGTGGACGGAGAAAGTATTATTATTTAAATCTTGATTAAAAAATTACCCATGCAAAATATTGGTAATCAATATTCAAAATTTTATCCAAAAAAGTAAATAATTTGAGAGATGTTTTTTAATTATTAAAAATAATAAGATGTGAAAAAATTATGTCACGATTTCAAAAATAAAAGCTCTGTATGATTAATAATTTGTATTTTCATAGGCTCATAATATTAAATTTCAAATAAACTAAATGATATTTAATAATTTAGTGATTACAAACTCAAAATAAATATTGGGCTTTCATTGTATTTTGTATTATAAAAATTTTGAAGTAAAATTATGTAGTAAACAAATTATTATAGCAAAGTGATTAATTATGAATACAACACAACAATAAAAATATAAATTATTAATTATTTTAAACAAATAATTTTGTTATTATGTTATTTATTTATTAGCATAGTAAAATTGATTAAAAAATTATTGCACTAAAATTAAATATGAAATAAATAAGATACATTTATATAAATTTGACAATAAGATAATTTGATAAATGTGATACAACAATAAAAATGATCACATCGTGTTGGTGTTATATAGATCTGTATGTGGCTCGTCGAAATTAACTTTTTAGGGGATATGATCTTCAAGTCAAGTAGGAGAGAGAAAAAATATACCCATGTGGCATAATATTTTATTTATGAGTTACGTTGAGGATGTTATAATATTAGTGGAATATCAAACTTTCTATTTATAGTACAAACCAATTGAAACGTGACAAACAAATAACGCAACCATATCAATTGAAATGAGACGAAGGAAGTACTATGATATTACACAAAAGTTGGGATGATTTTCAAAAATCTAATTTTTGGACATAAACTTTGAAAAATTTACTATTATTAGTTACACATAAAAAAAAATGCAAGTTTATATTTAGATTTTTTTAATAATTATTAGTATTAATTATTAATTACGCATATGTATTCTTGTATACAACAAATCAACCAATATATATTTCTACTGATAAATCCTTATTTATTATTCTAAGTACTTACACTTTAACTACATATAAATAGATTAGTTATATATTGATCAAATCAGTCAATCAACATCATTTACACAATTAGCTCCAATTAGTCAATCAACATCATTTACTTAATTAGCTCCAATTAATGAAATTAATTTATGCAAAATAAAATGTTCAAGTACATTAAATGTATAACTCCAAATAGGTATATGGTTCAAATTCCACCATCTCTCTTACTCAACTCAAAACAAAGACTATAGAATGTGTATATACCAACACACATATTAAATTGTATGTTATATATATATATATATATATATATATATATATATATATATTAATTAGTTAAATTTTGATTCAACTACTCAAATTCAATTTATTAGTTATTTAGCATCAAATTTAATTTATTTTATTTTTTATGAATAAATTAATTTATTAATGACTATTTATATATATATATATTGTTTATAGTCAAATATTAATTCAATTAATCAATTAGCAACAATTAATAAATCTAGTAATTTATGAGTAACGTAATTACTTAATGAATTTTAATATATGTATTCAATTCACATTTCAATTGTCAACATGATTGAATCAAACTTAATTGTAAATAGAACACTCCTTAAGAAATTAATAGATTTTGTACAACTTAATCAGTGCAAATAAAATAAATAGGCGAAATAATTGTAATCTTCATTGATAACATAATTAATTATTAAAACATTATCCTCGTATGTGGCTGAAATAAATTATTTGTTGTTGTCCACATATTAATGATAGATTATTTTTTTTTTACTCTCCATGACGTTAAGAACAAATTTCGCAACTCTATGTTTTTCATCACAAAATCAATAATATACCAAATATCGACATAAGCATACATACATAGATTGACATAAGCATACATGCATATACATTAATCCGGCCTTATTATATAAAGATAAAGATTGTTTGCAAGTTTGTTACATATATTATTTTTTCTTAGTATATAAAATTATCAATTTCAGATGTAACATTCTTTTATCTTTTTTCGAATAATAACATTCTTTTATCTAAAGCATAGTAATTAGATGGAAACAAATTTTATGAAGGTCTGTCTAAGACTTTCTACTCAAATATATTTTGAATAATATATGTACTCAAACAGGTAAATGTTTATTATCTATAGAAATAAAAATATTATATTATCATCAAAGAAGAAACATGCATTTGCATATTATATTTTTAAAATTAACAACCAACATATATAGTGTTCCTATATATATACATATTCTGAATCAATCTACATAAATCGATTAATGAATTGACAATATAACAACAACTTAATTATAATTAATCCCATAATTACGGATCTTTTGCGACTAAAAATTATCAATTAAACTGACAAATTAATGAATAAAGAAATCAAAGAACCGGGATAAAAGAACGGCCAAAAAAAGATATCACATAAATTTTATAGTATATATTTGAGAGTGGACATTGGACAATGATCTAAAACTACAAATATATTGAGCACATCGTGGCTCCTTCTCAAATCTTCAACACTGGCCTTGCGATCTTCAAATCGAAGAAACTGCTACAGGATGAAACAAATAAAAAGTAGAAATTATATCCGATGCAGGGGTTTGCGCCAAGCATTCTTTAGCAATTTCGTCTTCGAGCCTATCTGAAATTTGATGAAGAAACCAATTCTAAAATAAAACAACGTTATTACGTTAATGCGGTGAGATAACTTTTTTCTTATCAATCGTGCTTCCTTTAGTCGGGAAAGCATGAGGACGAAGAATGTGTAGTGGATGAAATTGCTTGTAGAATTTTAGTATTTATAAGAGAAAAATAGTATGAGAAATGGAAAGTTTATTATTAAAATTAATATTTTTATCATAAATTATGCCTTTGTAACATCCGACATTAAATAATTGATTGGTAAATAATAATGAATAATTAGGATATAACATTAATAAGAATTATTTCCATAAATGAAATATTGCAAAAAACTAAAAAAACTAAAAAAAATTAAAAATTGAATGTTACTATAAATAGCAGCCCGGGCTTGCTATTATAGTTTATAAAGATGAGACGTCTACAACAAGGGTATTTTTGAGATTTTTATTTCATTATTTAATATAGAGTTTATCATGTGAAATAGTCACTATGGATAATGAAAAATAAAAGTTGTCAAAAGCCTAATTTGTTATAAATTTTAGCAGATTTTAATGTGATGAGACAACAATACCCTTAAGTAAATAAATAAACCCTACTCTCCTGCTTTCCACCGTAATATATCTCTCTCTCAATTTTCCATCGCCACCACCAATCTTCTCTGCAGCTTTCCGCCACCGCCATCTCCACCGCCTATTTTCTGCCATCGCCACCGCCTCCACCATCATCATCGCCTCCGCCATCGTCATCTTCTCAGTTGCAATCTCTATCTATTTCCAGATCTATTTCTAGATTTTTTTTCTCCACACCACCAATCTTCTCCGCACCACCGTTCTTCTCCGCAGCGCCGTATTTGTCGCCGACAGCAGCCCAGCGGGGTGCGATCTCTATATGCAACTGTTTAGAAACATAATTCTGCCAATTTCCGACACATTGGATGTGAGTTAAGTTCTTGTTTCACAGTTGTGGTTTCAATTCCCAGCAACAATGCCTAAACTTATTGAAGTTGTTGGTTTGTATTGGATCTCATTTATACCAAGTGTACCATGGCGCAGTGCCATAACTTGGTACAAACGGTACGAATGAATTCATTCGTTCCATTCGTACGATCTAGTTGTGATGTGTAACTTGGTACGAATAAATGCATTCGTCATGTTCGTACCAACTAGTGGCGCACCATAATCTGGTACGAGTGGTACGAATGAAATTATTTTGTCCCGTTCGTACCAACTAGTACCGCACCATAACTTAGTACGAGTGGTACGAATGGACTCATTCATCCCGTTCGTACCAACTAGTGGCGCATCATAACTTGGTACGAGTGGTACGAATTAATCCATTTCGTACCAATCTCACCACGATTTTGGCTTTCTATTTTGTGAATCGGCACTGTCGTGACATGATCTAGATTTTTCTCTTTTCTGTAACAATGCGGTCGTCGGATCTATGTTTCAGCGTCTGAATCGACGACGGATCTACGGTTTTGAACCACAGATTCGGCGTTGTTGCCGGAATATTTGTTTTGGTTGTTCGAAGCTATGAAAATCGCTAGGAAAAACGGTCAAAGAGGCGCGGTGGATGGTCGACAGCAGTAGAGCGGCGGCGGTTAGGATTCGGGTGAAGGATGACAAAGAGGAGAGAGAGAGAAGAGAGAAATAAAAATGAAGGGTAAAATTGTCCAAAAATTACAAAATCTGACATAATTCATATTAAATTAAATTTTGGACAACTTTTATTTTTCACTATCCATAGTGGCTATTTGACATTTTTACTCTACTATATTTGTTCTACGTAATTATTATGCAATTTGTGAATACACATAAAACGTGTTGTTGACATAAATAAGTTAAGATAATATTACACCTCAACAACGATTCACTAGAGAAACTTTAATTGGTTCATACTTCATAAGGTAAAGGACGTTGTAGTCAAGATTCCATCATGTTTGTGTTTATCTTAAAATTATGTTGAAAGCTTTATGTCGAAAAATCTATAAACGTTAAGCAAGTAAAGTTTGTGAAAACGTTAGTAGGTTTATAAAAAAAACTTTTTTGCTCATTGAATAGAAGAATGTATTTTTATTTTCAAAACTTTTCGGTTGGAAAATAGCACATGGGTTGTCTCGTTTTGAATTGAAATTCATTAGAGCATCCACAACAATGGTTGATTTTAGATCGGTCTCTTAATATTTAATTATTTTTTTTTGTATTTTAGGTGGGGTTCCAATCATTGAAAGACCGGTCTCAAAATCTTCTCCAATGGTAACGGTCTCTCACTCAATCTCTCAAAACAAGCTAGAAGGACGAGAGGATGACACGTGGCGGAGGGGAGAGAGAAGCCCGATCACGACCCCGGGCGCAAACAAGACCGCGGGTGCAACCGTTTCCCGATCATCAATGGTGGGGACCACCTTGCGCCCGATTGATAGGAGAGAGACCGGGGGGCAACTCCCGTTGTGGATGCCCTTATGAAATTAGTATTTTATATCTCGTTTTTTATATACTATGCGGATACCATATCATTATCATCATTTTTAGAATTAATTACACTTTATATCTTAAACTTTTACCTCAGGTTACGATTATGATCTGAACTTCAAAAAATTATAAAAATAGCCTTAACTTTGGCTCATTGTTCACTTTATGCACATGAGCGAAATTTCGAAGATGAAAAGTTGACTCAAACTACCGAAACGATGTTGTTTTGTTGTTTAGTGGAAAACATAATTTTTACATCATACTCCATCAATCCGAATCAGACTTTCCGACCTCAAAATTTAGCTCACTTGCTATAAAGTAAACAGCGAACTAAAACTTTTTTTATAACTTTTTGAATTTCATGCTATAATTTCAGTGTCCACCAATTAATGAGCGTATTCATATAAATATGTAAGAGCATCACAAATTACATATATAATAAGATGCTAAACAAATCACAAGTTTGCTTAATATTTATTATCATCATGCGAAAAAGATTTTTGAGATATATAGTTGTTCAAAATATATTGAAAGTCATCCCTTCGGGGACATCCTATAAAATTGGAATGATACAGAGAAGATTAGCATAGCCCTACACAAGGATGAGACACATAAATCTAGAAATGGTCCAAATTTTTTCATGTCAAAAAAAAAAAAAATCGAAAGTCCACCTAAGGAACTGTGATTACATATATAACTCTTAACAAAATAACTTTACGGTCGACAAATCAAGAAAAGGAATACCTATAGAACCTATTGGTGCTATATATGGGAAATTGCACCTAAATTCACAAATTTTGGCAAGTGTAGCATCACAATTTTATCTAACGTTTGTTGTTCACAACACGTAAAAAAATTTTACCGAAAAGTTGACTAAGGTGCAATTCCAAAAAAAAAAGTAAATAAATAAAATTTAGGAATTATAAACCAAATTGTTTTGAGTGTAAATATAATCCGAGTAAAGTTTTTAAATTTGAGGGCAACTTGCCCAATTATATATGTATATGTATGTATAATTACTTAAAAATTCATCCCAAGCCCAATTTCTGTTAATCCGGTTCGAACCCAATCTTGCGCATATAATTCGATCTAATGACTTATATTATGAAGTTGGAACTTTCAATTGTTTTGAACTCAAAAAAATGAAAAAGTTGAGTTCCCTTGAAAGATAACAAACAGAAATCCGTTGGGAAGCAGCACAACGGCCATTTGATTTCAGTGTAGTTCGCATTCTTGCAACAAATCGGTTAGGGATTACATTTGATCAACCAACTTTCCTTGAGCTTCCAGAGAGAGAGAGAGAGAGAGAGAGAGAGAGAGAGAGAGGATTATCACATTGTGTTCGACGTTAAAGTTAACGTTGAGGGTCAAGGGGCGACAGGAGCAGGGGCGTCCGGCTCTGCATCAGGCTTGGCATCATCAGGAATCCAAAAGGTTAGAACCGAAGAAGCAGCAGCAGCAAACATGACTCTACGAGGAGCCCATCTCAGGCACGCTGGAACACCTATGTGGCTATCCAAAGAAGCAACCTGTGCACAAGTAAAAGCAATTTGTTCAGATACATCTTGCTTACACAGCAGCTCGATAAATTCAAGAACGTCGTGAGTCATGAGATCATGCATGATTGAAGGGCTAGCACCTAGCACTTGAACTTGTCACTATTCTTAAATCGAACCCACTAGTGTCTGGATCTTTCATCTTTCTAATAAAGGGGGTTTAGTACCTTATTTGGCTCATCACCGATGTTCCATGCATGTATATGTCCGTCCCCAGAACCTGGAACAAGGTCGAGATCAATTCAGTAAGTATGCTACTGATAAATTAACCAGAATTGCATTGTGGATGCCATTTGATCGATCAGGATGTTATACAATCAGAAATGCAAGGATCAGAAAATTCCGAACATGTATTAAACGAGGCAAAATTAATTGTAATGGAAATGTACAGAATAAATACAGCTGTACCAGAAACTACATATTGGCCATCAGGGGTGAAGGTTGCTTCTATGGTGGCACTCGCAGAAGTGTCCATATTAAATCCACACTTCTGCACCGAGTGAAAGTTAACGCTTCTAAGACTTTAGCTCAACATTTAAAGTTATAAAAATTAAACAACCACAAAATATGTCTGATACACAAGTTATGGTATACTGGGAGGGGAACTTGGGCAAATTATGGTTTCTGGACAAAACTGACCTTCTCTCCATGATAAGCATCAAGGAGATATACATGGTTGTTCGTTGTTGTCAGAAGCATTGATTTACCGTCATTGCTGAACTTAATATCACACACCTCAGCTGTATCCCCACCAACTAGGAAGGTATCGAAGGGACCCTGGGCAGAAGAAAGATTTATTGGAGAATACAAATTTGCAATTAGAAAAAGAAAAAGATACTCAATAGTGCAAACCTTGTCGTATGATCTAGAATCAAATAGTTTGATTGCACCTCCTTCCATTGCCACAGCAAAGACCAAGCCTTGTTGATCATAAGCAACAGTAGGCCGACCTCGCAGATGCAATATTCCCTGAAAGCTACATCAGTGAGTATAGATCAGATTGGACGAGCTCTTTCAAAGCAAAACAAGTATTGAACAACGGCAACAAGCATAACATGCTATTTTACAAGGTCTACTGAGGAACATCCTTTGGTTGTAAAGATATTACAAACTTATGTGCCATACCATCAAAAAATGAACTTCTTGTGAAAACATATAGACCATAATCAATAGCTAATTTTCAAAGTAGAATCAAATAATAGAATTATAAAAAACATATTTCAGTCAAATGAAGCATAGCTGCTGCACAAAAAAAAAATATAAGCACAAATTAAAATTCAATTTAGAGAGCAATTAACCAACCTGACAGGCATTAACACGTAGATCCCACATGCGTACACTGTGATCTAGTGAACCAGACATGAAGCTGTCGTTGACTGGAGACATGCACAGTGATACAACCCTATAATTCATTTCAGAGAAAAACACTTGGAATGATCAGAATCAGAAAATTACTCCCTCCGTCCCACGAAAATAGTCCCTTATTCCTCTTTGGGATGTCCCAAAAATATAGTCCACTTTCTTAATTAGAATTGTATTATAACCTAATTTGGAAATGAGAAAAATTGATGTGTGGAATAATAAATAGGGGTAAAATAAAAAAAATTGCATATAAATTCACGTGTTTCAAAGAAAATTGAATGTACTTTCTCAATATGTGTGAGAATGGAAGGGGGACTATTTTCGTGGGACGGAGTCACGGAGGGAGTATTATTTTCATAAGCTCATTATGAAACCTGACAAATAAAGCAAGCAAAATGAACATCAAAATCCAATTCAAGTACTAAAATTCAAGCACATATATATCTTTATTCAACATCAAATTCAATTAAGGAGCAACAAAATTACTTTTTAGTTGCTACCAATGTGTAAAAAACATGCTCATGAGTTGACAGGCCACTTTGCATTTAACTCATTCATTTTATCCGTCTGTCCACGTGTAAGGAGGAGGGAGTAAAATGTGAGCAAGTGAGTATTCCTGAATGGCGCAGAGTGTTTTTGTAAGACACATGCCTCTCTATCCTTATGAAGCTAATCCATAGATGGAGACAAATTGGATGACTACAGTTCTAGTTTCCAAATAAAAAAGGGCAAATAATTTTGGCACCTACAAACGTGGACATAAATCAACAAAGCCAGATGAAAAAACACAACGTACCTGTCTTTGTGCCCTTTGAAGTACCGAAGGCACCTATTATCATATAGAGATAGGTACCTCAAGGATTCTGGAACAAAAACAGGAAAATAATCAATCATTTGGCTTGTTATAAAAATTTTAGATCATAAAAAAGCAGCCAATTCATCTCACCCCCATTAGAATCCAAGTTGTATTTTGAAGAGCATATAACGGAACTCGGGTGGTGACTGAAACAAACCCTATCAGCCCCATGTTTCTTATGATATGTTGTCTTTACCAATCTGAACTTAGCAGAATACATCAAAAATATATTAAAAAAAAAAATAGGCAGGAGCTAGAGACACCTAATTCATCTACTAAATATGACAATGTCTTACTGAGCACTAGTAATGTCATAAAATCGAACCGAATCATCATCACTTGCTGTAACTAACACATCTGCTGTCCGATGGAAATCGAGCGAATTAATTTTTCCACCCTAGAAAAAAAAGTGAAATGTTTTTTTATAATGCCTCAAACACCAAAGCCTAACAACTCATCTCAAAGTGTCGCAAGATAGCAATAACACAACAACTGTAAAAAAGGTTTAATTCTCTAAAAGACAGCATAACAATCATTATCGCTTAGAATTATAATCCAGAACTATCTTAAAATGAACCGATTCTTTCAATTAGAAAACATTAGCTACTTTCAAGAAAAGCATATATATCCTAACATAATTCCTACTTTTTTTCTTTCTTCTGGTAATCATAATTCAGATGAAGTGCTTCAGAACTTAATTCATCAGAAAATACATTCAACAATAAACTTAACACATTGAGGAAAGAAGAACTGACAAAATCTGAGAAGATAGCGCCAACTGACATGCTGCGGATGATGTCGTCATTAAGTTCGGAAAGTGTCGTCATCTTCATATGGCGGTCGGCAGTGAGCAAGAAATCAAAATTGTAACTGATTTGAAGTGATGTAATTGGATTAGGGTTTACTAGGGGATTTAGGAATGGAATCCTGATATCAAGTTTTTACTATTTGGGTTTTTGTATTCAGAGCCCCTCTCTCTCTCTTCAGCAATAACTAGAGCTGGCAAAAGAGGCGGGCCGGGCCGGCCCGGCCCGGCCCACCGGGCCAAAATCATTTTTTCGGGTCGGGCCGGGCCGGGCCAATTTTTTTCGGGCTGCCAAAACTGCAGCCCAGCCCAGCCCTCCTTCGGGCCACCGGGCCACCGGGCCAAACCAGCCCGATAGTACAAAAGAAAAAAAAAAGTTAAAAAATAATTTAAACTAACCAAATAAAATTCAAACTATACCAAATAAAATTTCATTGTCTTAAACATTAGTGAAAGTAGACAACAATCCAAAATATAACAATTATTAAATAAAAAGTCCCTCTCATCATCAAACATCAACCACATTTGAATCTTGCTTCGATAAATGTATCTCTTCCACTTCTTGTGCACCTATATTATTAAAAAAATACAAATAGTTATAATTCAAAGCAAAAATTACAAATTTTAAAAAAATAAGGATATTAATATATCATTACCTAAATTTTCATCCACTTTAAAACCATGCAACCAATTACGCGCACAAATGAGAGCTTGTACATTTTCGGGGAGCAAACAATTCCTATACTTGTGCAAGATACGGCCTCCAATACTAAATGTAGACTCTGAAGCAACTGTTGTGATTGGAATACTTAGAATATCAGAAGCCATCCTTGCAAGTCGAGGGAATCGTTGTGCATTATTTTTCCAATATTCTATGGCATCTAAAGATTTGCCAACACCGGGAGGTCCGATACTCTCATCCAAATACACATCAAGCTCTGACTTACCAGTATTTGAAGACTCTTGAAGAAATTCCATATCATACTCCTAAAATGAAATAAATAAAATATAAAATTAATAGAATTTAAATATAAACATATAATAAAATCAAACAAATATATAGTGCAAGATCACACTTACATCCATATCGGCATAGGGCATAGTCATAGATGATGAACTTGACATTGGAGTTATGTTTGAGTTTGATGCAACTCCATCTCGTTCATAAGCAGCAAAGAGTTTGTACAATGCATCCCTCACAATTTTCACCTTCTCTTCATGATCTTTGGGATAAAGTCTCTTGCATACAAATGTTAGGTATCTCAACTTTCTTTCTGGGTCAAGAACATTTCCTAATGCAAGAGTAGTAGAGTATGAATCCCAATACTTGTCAAATTTAACTTTCATCCGTTTAGCCATGTCTTTGATCACCTCATCTTCAGAATTCAAGTACTCATACAACTTCATTTCTATTCTTGCAACTTGCCTAAAATACAAACTCGATGTGGGATAAGATGATCCGGATATCAAGTTAGTGATCTCGAAAAATGGGGCTAAGAGGGTGAAAATCCTCTCTCCTCTTTCCCACTCTTCATTAGTTGGACAATATTTGTAATTTGTGTCACTATAGCTCAAACTAGTGAATGCACGACGATATTTGATTGCACTTTCGAGCATCATATACGTCGAATTCCATCTAGTAGACACATCCAACTTTAAGAAACCCCCACTGACATTTCCTAAATTCACCTCTTCTACACATTTTTGAAAATCCCTCAACCTTCCATCCGATCCTCTCACATACTTAACACTATTTCTAATTCTTTTCAAAGCATCATCCACAACTTTCAAACCTTCTTGAACAATTAAGTTCAAGATGTGTGCACAACACCTCACATGAAAGAATTCACCTTGACATAACAAACCATCTTGCAAATTAAGCCTATCTTTGAGAATTCTAACCATGCTATCATTGGAACTTGCATTATCCAAAGTGAGTGAAAAAATTTTAGACTCTATGCCCCAATCCTTAAGCACCCCAAGCAATTTAGAAGATAATTCAAGACCAGAATGAGGTGTGTCTAACTCACAAAATGAAAGCAATTTACTATTTAACTTCCAATTTGAATCAATGAAATGTGCAGTCACACTCATATAACCCCGTGAAGTAACAGCAGTCCAACAATCGGATGTCAAACAAATTCGCCCGGAATGAAGCTAACAAACTCTTCAACTTGTTCTTTTCAGAATGGTATACTGCAAGACAATCATCTTTTGCGGTGTTTCTAGAAATAGGTTTGAATTCAGGATTTATAATCCTATTCACCGCATTAACCCCATCATACTCAGCATAATTGAAAGGAAGATCATGCTTAATGATAGCTCTAGCCAAAACATCTCGATATGCCTTACTATCAAACTTCCATTTCTTCAATAATTGGGCTCTATTATCTAACAACTCACTCACATCATGATACTTAGGAGTTTTAAAACATTTCTGCATGTGACGCTTCAAGTGAGTGGTACCAGACTCAACTTTACAAGTATACAGCCTTTGACAATGTTTGCATTTGCATTTTTCTACCCCATCTACTTTGCCAACTTTATAAAAAAAAAACCACACCTCAGATTTAGATTTTTTAGCATCCCTATCAGCATTTTCAGAATCATCCTCCATAACACTCTTGCTTTTAGACTTATCACCAGTACTACCATGGTCAACAGTAGTAGTAGTACCTGGTTTACTCACAGAAGTAGCACCCGGTGTCATAGGGGTTGAAGCATCAATCAACTCCACCACATCATCATTTATATCCTCCAAGTTTTGAGTTGGGTATATTCCTATAACATTATGGAAAAATTTTAATGACTATATAATCAATATTTGCTTCGTATAAGATAATTCATATTTCATACCTTTTTCACGATTCTCAGACTCAGACATGGATAGTCGTGGCCGGTGGGCGGTCGGAAATACGAAAGCTTACCACGGTGGAGCTACTGCTGTTCAATGCATTGAATATAAATTACACCTGAAATAGGAGAAAATTAAATGTGCAGCCCCTATTTACAGCAGTTCAGTTTTCAAATTAAGCAGTTGGTACTTGGTAGAGTGACGCTATACTGCACCGACACGGCTCACGGTTACAAAATATAACGTGCAACCCCTACTTACAGCAGGACGTGTGTACTGTACAAAATTGCATAATCTAGAAAATAAATATTTCGGAGTATATGTTGCTTAATTTGAAAACTGAACACAATGTCATGCACATGTTTAATCTTCAAAATAGAACAAAATTAATCACCATATATAATCATTCCACTTCTCCAGAGAACAATTTGTGAGAACAATAATTTTTTTCTCTTAATATGATCATAAATTCAGACTTTTTTTCTCTTAGCAAGACAGAGGAGGCACTACCACAGTACCATTTAAAACTCAACAGTTCAACAAATCGTAAATCACATACCACAGTTCGACACATCTGTATAAATATGAGCTGCACTACTACCTGGCAAATTATACATAAACCAAGAAGCTACCAACCTTTATAGCCCTTGGTTGATAATCGCTGCTTCATCTTCTGAACAGCAACCGATGATAAATCATACAATTAGAATAAAAAAAAAGAATTTCAATAGACGTCACCTCGTCAATACCAATCGCAACATATATCCATATTAAGAAAATCACACTTCTTTCTAACTTCTCCCAACCAAAAATAAAAAATAAAATCGAAGAAAATGAACTGCAAAATCGATGCAGGTAAGATCAGTAACTCCATCTTTATACAGTTCCTCACACAGCTGAGAATTTCCACAGTTACTTACCAAATCGCCGACGGATGCTGGACCAGGAGAAAGGGCGTCAGAGCCAGGTCCGGGAGCTTCGGACGGCGGCGCCGGTGGGCTTGAAAGCTCGGGAGCCGGAGCAGGGTCGGCGTGCTTCTTACCCTTCTTCTTGCTCGGTGTCGGCGCCTCAACCGGTGCCTCAGTGGGCGGAAAAGACTCGGTGGGTGGAGTAGCGGCTACGGGAGTAGGAGTTGGCGGAGAAGGAGTAGGACGCCGGTGATGGTGCGTTGCTGCTGCTGTGTGTTCGATGGGAGCAGATTGAGAGAGACGACGAGAGAGACAGATAGTGTGTTTGCGGCGAGTGACGGGATGGGTGGGTGGGAATGAGAGTGAAAAAAGGGTTAGGTTAAAGTCAAAACATATTAATTAAAAACCTCATTATATTATTGGGCGGGCTTTTTGGCCCGAAACCACCTGGTTTTTTTGGCCCGAAGCCCGGCCGGCCCGGGAGGCTATCTGGGCGGGCTTTTTCGGCCCGAATTTTTTCGGGCCTCTAATTTCCTAGCCCAGCCCAACCCAAACCCCGGGTACCTCGGGCCGGCCCATCGGGCCGGGCCAAATTTGCCACCTCTAGCAATAACCTTTACACATTTTACAATTATATTTGAAAGAAATTATATTCTATCGGACTCCAAAAAGTGTGATTAATTTATTATTTTGAATTGTTTTTATAAGTGTGACATTTTCATAAATGGAAATGACACCACTAACTTTTTTATACTTCACAACAAATTAAATACGTGGGTCATTTTTCCAATTCAACAAACATTTACTTACCTTTTCTTAGAACGCGTGCCGCATACTCCGCATCACACTAACCCGGAACGAGGGGAGTATTATCTAACTAAGGGAGTAAATTGCATAATTCACCCCAATGTTTTCTTTAACATGCATAAAACACACCTATATTTTTTAAATTGCATAAAACACCCTTATATTTTACTAAATTCTGCACACTTGCCCTTACCGCTAATATCGCAGTCCGAAAATGAGTAAAATGCATAATACACCCCTATCTTTTCTAAAACACCTGCATAAAACACCTTTATATTCTTAAAATTGCATAAAACACCCTCATATTTTAATAAACTCTGCACGCTCGCCTTTCCGTCTACTACTGTTAATGATTAATTAACGTTGTCTAATGATGTTCATAGAAAAATTAAGGAAAAGAAGGGAGGGCATCGTCCATTCTGATGAAATGTGGTTTTTAATGTAATGTATTAAGAATCATTTTCTTGAACAATACATTTTTTTGTCTTGAATAGGATGCAAAATATTGTTACGGTACCTACTTGCCTTTTGTTGGCTTTTTGTCTGTATGAATGTTGGTGGACATATGCTAAAAACTTACTTTGAACTCTATATTTAAATGTCATCTTGAATTTTTATTATATAATGAGTACTGTGAACTTTATTTTTAATTAATTATTTTTGGATATCACTTGAACTAAAGATAAAGATGAACTTTATGCATATGTATAAATACATGTAAGTTTCTCGAAAAATATAAAGATGAACTTTATGTGTATATATATAAATACAAGAGTCGGGCTATACCATGTATTAATGGTCAGTAGTAGAATTTCATGGATGAATTAAATATATTCAAATTTTGATTTGAGATGGATGCTTTGAATTTTATTAAATTTTGTTTTGTAACAGTATATGAGAAAGAATTGATAATAGGAAGAAAGTCTTTTAAGGTTTAATATTAATGTTTATTTTGTTTTAGAATTTTTGATTTATAGCCTAACATAATGCTAAAAGATAAATCAAACTATTTGTTCAAATGTGTGAAACAGCAGGGAAGAAGAGTATGTTATTTAATAGAATGTTGGAGGGTATTTTGGATTATTTGCACATCTTAAAAGTATAAAAATATGAACTAGTTGCATAGAGAGCGAGTGAAAGCCACACTCCATTACTTCTCATTGATTGGGTTTCTGGTGCAGGGTTTATGAAAATATATGAATGTTTTATGCAATTTAAAGAACATATTGGTGTTTTGTGCAGGTTTTAGAAAATATGGGGGTATATCATGCAATTTACTCCTAAGGAGTGTTTACTTTATGAGTTTGTACCTAAGCAAATTATCATCAAATAATTATTTATATTTTAGAACCATCTGACATAAATATTACAGTATAATTTTGTAAAGAGATCAAGTTATTAATGACCGGACGAAACCAAGAAATCACCCCGAAGATCTCCTTTAAGATCAAATAATTCTATCGAATTGAGTAAGATTGTATGTGTGATAGCATCTTGACATGATGTTAAAAGTTAGCCTGTAAGTTCATGACTTTTCAATTTTATTGACATAGACGCCAAAATTACCTACTTAATTGGATAAATCGTCCGACCAATAAAATGATATCGTTTCTAATTAATCAAAACTTGTCGTCATTTTGGGCATAAACGAAAATTGTTTTCCATCTTCTTCCTTGAAAGTGTTCGGCAAAATGCTGCTTAGGACGGAGAGAGAGTCGTGACCGACAAACTCGCCGGCGCCATTGCGCCTCCGCCGCGAAAGACATAGCATCGTTGTAAGTCTGTAATTGATATCCATTAATTAGACATCTCATAGTCGCAACCTCCATCGCCGCCACCGCCGCCCGATCCATGACAGCAACACCCACCACACATCCCAAGCCCAATTATTTTTTCTCAAAAAATAAAATCTTCAATTTTAATTTTTTGTATTTTAGTTTAATTTTCTCTTTTCATTAGCAGTATTTAATTTCAATTTTTTAGTTAATAATTAATTATTAGATATTATTATTCCATAATTAGAGTATTTAATTTTTAAGCGTCAATTTTTAGTAAATATATTAATTAAATTTTATTATATTATAATTTTTTTTTAGTAGTGAATTTTTTTTTACAAATATTTTTAATTAATTAATTTAATAGTGGAATAAGCGTGGGACAAAAAAATATTGGATAAAGCATTCCAAACCGCTAGACTCTTAGGCGGAGCAGTCGACGACTTCGCCGATGACCCGTTCTTCATCCTCCACTCCTAGTCTTCTACATTGTGTATTCTCTTCGCGACGTCGCCCTAGTCCGGCCCTCGTTTACACTATCATGATCACCCCCGCACCCTTTTTTGTTGCCCAACTGAATTTAAGTAAAAAGGTCAAGAAATATTTTCATGACAAATAAAAAAAAAAAGCAATTGAAATTCAAGTTTGATTTGCACTAAGGCAACACATTGCATGAAGAAAAGAGAAAATCAATGGTCCTTTGGGAGTGACCTAGTTGTAGAGTGGGTTGCTTGAGGCCAAAAAATCTCGGGTTCAAACCCCGGTAATATTTCTATAGGTCGAACCTGTCATACTTGTACTTGGAAAGTATGGCTTACCTATCCTGTGTGGTTTGTGGGCTATTGCACAGTGATGAGAGTTAACCCAGTGCGCACACACTTGTACTTGGAAAGTATGGTTGTTGCGAGTTCCCACGATATCAATTAATGCGGATAAATTTTCAATTTCCTCAATTTTGATATGGGAAAACATTTGGACACAAAATCTTTTCATACTAGCGAAAACGGGCTTTTTGGCTCTTTCTTATAAATTTGTGAATACTGATAGTTAATTCCATTCAATGCAAATCCAAATTGATACATACATAACAGATATGACATATTGACTAAATAATTAAAATAAAAAACAAAAATGAAATATGACGTCATAAAAAGGAAAACTAATTAAGTGGTTGATGGAAGCAAGTTGTAATCTTGTTGATGGAGTTGTGAGGAAGCTGGTGCAGAGAACATTCCACCAGAGGCAGGGAAGTAAAGTAGAGTGATTGGAAGTGCACAAATAATCATCATCACTCCCATAACAGATATTCCATTTTGTGTTGACATATTATTTCTGCCTGAAAACAGCAACAATTGTGTGAATACTGCACCCACTGTTCCACCGCTGCCTGTCATGCCTGAAATTACTCCCAACGACCTGTATAGAATCATAGCATCATTCATCCAATCATTTGCTAACTTGTAGTCGCTATTCGAGATGCACACTGCATAAACTATTGCTCATGTCCAAGTGCAATAGCTAGCCTGGTAACTACACAAGAATGACAAACCTAGCGCTATCGAAAATGGCATGGCCCAACAAGGTGGCCCGATTTTGGGCAGGGTCAGAGCACATAATTTTCGGCCCAAAAAGTTTCCAACCCGACCCGACCTAACTTGGATATTGTGTGCATAAAATGGTTTTTGGTCCGGATTGGACTAGTAGAATTGCAATCTGACTCAGTTTTACCCCTCAGCTCCGTTCCTTTAATAATTTGAAATAAACTATATTAGAAAAATCTGGTATCATAAATTTGCCCTATAAATTATTGATAACATTCGAACTTAAAATAATACTTTTGTCCTCAAGGTACAAGATTGTAATATATGGGAGCTTCATGGGGCGTGGACTATTCTTAGCCAACATCAAATTGTTGTGGTTGTGGCTAATAGCAACTCTATGATTTTTTTAGCTTTAATGAGACTTTAGCACATATGGCCATATGGGGTTGTTGCCGAGACAAAAGTTCATTGCTCCATCAATCTCGATCCATCATGACTGTTATTTGGAACTTGCTTAGCTAATAAATTTAGATATTTCTTTATTTTCTTTTTTTATATTTTTCTAACTGCATAAGTCAGTTTATTCCGACGTGTCATACCAATATTAGATGACATCATAAATATAAATGTAAATGGAATCAAATATATATATACCTGTTATAAAAGAGTCTTGTTTACAAAATTTGTTTTACCTATATTATAGTATTTTATTATTAGTATCTATTATTATATGATTATTTTATGTTTGACATATATATATATATATATATATATAGGAAAAGGATCATATCAGAATGGATCTTAACCTAAGAAATAGGAATAGAACTCCACCATATATCTACAGGGGATGGAGGGTCAGACCTGATCCAGGTCAAACTGGGTAGGATCGATCCGGGTCAACGGGTCGAACCCGATCAACCCGTTGACTTTCGGGTTTTAATTTTCGAATTTTTTTTAAGATTCAGATGATATGCACCACACTGTGCAATGAGATGCACCACTAAGTGTATTGGGATGCACCATTTTTAATTTTTTAATATTCTTTTTCACTATTTTTATTTTTTATTTTTTATTTTTTTTCAAGAGTCGAGCGAGGGAGCCGAAGGCCTCGGAGCGAGCTAAAAAACATATAATGTTGCCACAATCATTATCTATAAATTAAAATCGGAGCCGAAGGCTGAGACAAAAAAAAAATCCCAAACACTTGTTTATTGATATGGTATGAATACAATGATTTGAAAAGTAGTTTGATTTCATCATACCAAATCACCCTAAGATTTTCCCTCGTTTTGATATAGTTATACACACACATATAGTGTATGAGATAAATCTCCATGTATTATGAGATGCACCACAATGCATTTTGAGATGCAACACTATGTGTAATGAGATGCATCACAATGTGTAGATGCAACACACTGTATAATGAGATGCATCACAACATGAAATGAGACGCACCACATAGTGTACTGAGATGCACCACACTTTATTAAAAAAAAACGGAAAAAAAAATTTCGAAAAAAATTTTTTCGAAACATAAAAAAAATTGAAAAAGTCAACGGGTTGACCCGGGTCCGACCCGGTTTGACCCAGATCCGACCCGCTTCAAATCTAGCCATCCATCTATTGTGAATCAAGGGTTGGGATTTATTCTTATTTCTTAGTTTAAGGGCTCTTTTCACTAGAACCACTCCATATATATATATATATATATATATATATATATATATTACTCCTTCCGTCCCTTTATTTGTGGCTCATACTTTTTGGACACGGGTATTAAGAAGAAGGTGTAAAAGATAGGAAAGTGGTAGGGTCCATACTTTTTAAAGGGTTAATTTTTGCTATTTTTGGTCCGAACCACTAATACCGGAACAACCCAAAAATTAAAATGAGCCACTATTAGCGGGACGGAGGAAGTATTAAAATCTATCAATATTACATGCATCGCACATACCACTCTACTAGTATAAATAAATATACATGACATGCATTGATGATAAGTATAATTAAGTAGTAACACACAAGACTAGCTAGTCAAACACAAAGGTATAAGATATATGAATCTAACCATGATATTATGCTTTGCATTTTGATATACAAATATACAATGACCTTACATAACTTGAAAACTATTATTAATGGTGGCCAATTTAAATTTTACCAATATTTTTATGTCGTTTTCAAATTTAAATGTCGTTTTTTACCGACATTTGCTTGATGCATGTATATTGCTGGAACAATGTCGATTTACCAATTAGAACGACCTCGTTTCAACATCGATTTACCAATTAAAAGATGATGCATATATACATTATTGAAATCTTTTAAAAGTCCGGTAGAATATGCAAATATTACACAAATATTTATTTAATCCTAATTTTAAGTCTAGGTACCATTAATTAATCTATTACTAATAGGAAAATAAAGGTTCCATATCTATGGTGCTCCGTTCAGATTTTCCTTTATTTTGGTAATATGTTTAATTTTAATTCATATATATTCTAATTTTTATTTTATTAATTAAAAATTTATTAATTACATATTCTTGAAATATCACATGTTTATCTATTAATCACATCTCATATTTATCTTACCCTCTATTTAATTAATTTTTCTATTATACATATTAAAATAACAATTTCGGAATGCATTCTTATAAATTCTTATTTTATACATTCTTAATTCATATATAATAATCTACATTGAATCTTTTTCATTTTTCATTCATGTTTTTCTAAAAACTTCGATTAGTGCTTTTTAGAAAATATATACATTGAATCAAATGTGGGATAGGTAGCTAAAGAAAATAACAAAAAAACTTGAAGATGTAAATATATTTTTTTCCGCATTTTGGCAAAGATTAGAGATATCGATTTAACATGAACTAACGAGACTGTTCAAATATACTTAAAAAGAAGGATTTTTACTAATTTTAATTAATATTAATTTTGTTTAGATTTTTATCGAGTAATTTAGCATAAACCAACGAGACGGTTCAAATAACATAGAAAAAAGGATTTTTACTAATTTTAATTAATTTTACTTGGAGAGTTCATATTTTTATCGAGTATTACTCAACGGATTTGAGACGAGTATGTACAATAAAGTTACTATTTTAACCGAGATTAGGACGAACATGTAGAAAAATTCTAAACAAATTTAGATTTAAAAAAACATAATGAATGATTATACCCAATCCATTATCATTCCTAATTATAAATTTAGATACGCGAAATAAAATTAATTTTCTAAGTTTGATTAATAATTAACACGAATAATATCATAACTTTTAAATAAGATATAAAATTATTTTAAAGTATATACATAAAAATTAAATCATAAATTATTTTCCGTTGAATTCCAACGGGCTACTTACTAGTATTAATATAAATGGGAATGTGGCGCATGCAAAAAAATTGATAATGTTGATTCATATGTAAAATTAAAGGTAAATAAAAATAATAGTACCTGGTGGAAACGAAAGGTACAACTCCGAACGTAAGGCCAGATGCCGCTTGTACGCTGAACGAGAAACAACACATCACCCAAATTGAACCCCATAACGTGCTTATTCTCCCAAGACAAAAACACAGCATTCCCGCCGCCGTCATCACCGCCCACAAGCTCCACAGCCGCCCCCTCATCCCGAACCTCCGCCCCATCGCGTCCGACACCACCCCTCCCGCCGGCCGCGACACCACGTTCGCCAACCCGAAGCTCGCCGCGATCGCCCCCGCCGTCTTCATATCCACTCCGAACCTCTCGTAGAAATATTCCGCTATAATATTATCAGTCGTCAATTCCACGCCGAAGCAGAATCCATACGTCAATCCCAAAATCCACCCTCTGTAATTTTTCAATCCGTTGATTAAAATACTCATCGCATTTTCCGACGAATCCCTGCCCGTTTTTGGCGTCCGTTTGTAATTTCCGTCGGGGAGATCCTGACCGACGGCGAGGACCATGAGCGCCGTCGCTATTTGCAGCGCCGCCGGAGCGACGAAGGCGGCGCGCCATGCGGTGGAGGAGGCGAGGTGCGCCGTGTCGACGAGGAAGGAGTAAATTAACGGCATGAAGAGCTGCGTGAGGCCGGAGCCGACGTTGGCCCAGCCGGCGGAGACGCCGTTGGCGACGCCGACGACGTTCCCGGAGAACATGGAGCTCATCCAGAACTGGCAGGCGACGAAGTTGGCGAGGGAGACGCCGATGAGGAAGCGGATGGCGATGAAGGAGGGGGCGGAGTAGATGAAGGCGGCGGAGAGGACGGCGGGGGCGGTGAGGAGGGAGACGGCGGCGGAGGCGATGCGGGGGCCGAAGAGGTCGCAGGCGGGGCCCATGGCGAGGCGGGAGAAGATGGAGCCGGCGAAGGAGGCGATGTTGGCGGCGCCGATGTCGGCGTCGGAGAGGTGGAGGTCGCGGCGGATAGCGGGGAGGAGCGGGGGGATTGCGAAGGTGGAGAAGAAACAGGAGAAGAGGGAGATCCAGGCGAGGTGGAAGGCACGCATGTGCGGCGGAGAGAGAGAGAATGGGCGGAATTCGATGGCTTTGCGGTGGGAGTCAAGTTTCAGAGGGGAAGAGGCAGAGCGGCGGTCGCCGGTGGCTTTCAAAGGCAATTCCATGGCTGTTCTATCACTATGTTATCTCTATTTTTTGTTTTGTTTTTTTCTTTCTAATTTACGATTATAGATACATGCCAAATTAATTATGCAATATACCCTTTTATAAATATAGTACCTCTCAATAAGATCTTTTATATAAATAAAAAGAAATGAAAAAGAGAGCCAAAAAACCTATCACTTTGGAGGTAAGACTTACCACTTAAGGCCGAACTTATTAAAATTTTTTGGGAAAACCCAAATGAAAAACTCATAGAGGAAAGAGCACCCGTCTAATAAACAACCCTCGTGAAAGAGGAAGAGAACATATCCGCACTAACTAGGTTGGTAATGGCAGGATGCCCGTCTGACCAAAAATCATCTTGAATATCTGGATCCGCCATAGCATCGGCAACCTGATTTTCTTCTCTAAAAATATAAGAATATCTAAAATCTATAACATCCAAAAATTGCATAATTTGAATCCAACGACCTCTAAATCTCCAAGGAATGTAGGTCGGGTCTTGCTTTACAAAAATGATCACAACAAATTTGGAGTCAGATTCCAACCATACTTTGTTCCAACGCTTCATGCGAGCATGATCAATAGCAGTTATAGCAGCAAGAATTTCAGCTTCGAAAGCGTATCCTGAGGAAGCAGAAGTATGAAAACATCCCGCCACCATACTCTGGCAGTCTCTGAACACCCCGCCACCATGAAGACGAGCAGGAGCGTCTTTAACCGCCCCATCCACGTTTATCTTAATCCAGTTTGGTAAAGGAGGCCACACTGTCACAGAAATGTAAGTAGCCGGAGGTCTAACCCGACCTTTCACCCCTATCCGATCAAGAATAGGTTGATCGGTCGTCTGCATATACCCCATTTTATTAAATATAGTACCATATAGTGATATAGTGCTGTCGCAACTCATATTTAGATCATCTAGGAACGGTCGCCAGAAAAATATTTGTGGATGTTTTAAAATTGAAATTTTCCGACGAAGAGGTCCAACACCCCTATATCAGTTATTGGGATTAATTTTTTAATATTTTTTATATTGTGGAAACCATATATAACATGTGATACTCAATATCATATAGGATTATATTAGATTATATGATAAATAATATACACACTTGACATGTATAGATGAAAGAGTGAGACGAAATGTAATATGAAAGTGTGATGGAGGAAAATCAATACAAATTATGAGATTTTTTTTGTTACTTTCTGTAATTACTACTTGCATATTCATCTTTCTGTTCTAGTTTATAATAGCTTGAATTGTATTATGTATATTATTTCAAAAAAAAAGAATAAAAGAAAAAAAATCACGATATATGCCGGTTGTTGGAAAAATTCTAAGTTTTGATTTGATACCAAAACCCAACTGATCTCCAACCTAGTAGATGAATGTGCAAGCCTAAGTTGTAGTTTCCAGCTCGCCTGTTTTGAGCTTTAGATTTTCTAAGTTTACAGGTAAGGAAGCTGAAGACAGCAGAAGACCCAGCTGGACCCAAAGTCAGCTGAGAAGTGTTTCAGCTAAATAGAGTTCAAGTCGGAGCTGAGTCAGACTAAGTAAGGATAAAGCTGACTCATGTCAAGAAAAAAAAGATTGAATCCAGTCTAGGAGATCCAATAGAGCTGATTCAAGCCTAATAGATTCAGCTGACAAGATCCAGCTGAGCAGACAAAATGGAACTAACACTGAAGATATCATTTCAAGTCAGAAATTATGAATCAAGCTCGGAATTCAAAATACAGCTCCTAAGACAAAATTCCGGTGTCAGAGAAAGTCAATATACCTCGACCAATGAGGGATCGACATCTCAGCATTCTAGAAAGGCGAACCTAGGATCTGACACAATGATGAAGCCAGGTGAAGATATGCTCAACGGCAGATCGGCAGATCAGAGAGTAGGTTAGATTCAAACGGCTCTTTCAACGGCTAGTTTTGAATCTCTACTTATAAATACCAGCCCTCAACCTCAGAATCAGATACGAAAAACTCTCTACATGCTTTCAACATCTCTGAATTTCTCAAGCATTAAAAAGCTCTCAAGCAGTTCTCAAATCCTTCGAAGAACACTTAATCTTCAAGTGTTTTCTTTCCAGAAACTGCTTTAGTTTTTCGTCTGATCCATATGCAGAAATTATAGTATATCCAAAGCCTAGTTCTGAACGAGTTCATCTCTCAAAGTTCTTCATTGTAAGAACTCGTTCAAAGTTGGAAACCCAAACCCAAACCCTTCTTTACCCAGAAAATGTTATGTTAAGGTTACGTCGTCTCGAAGCGCGAAATTCGAGTGTTTAAGGTTTTTTCAGTACCCGGAAATTGAAAGGATTCAGGCTTCTACAGTGCCCGTAAACTGTTAGAACACAGCTCAAGTTCGAGCTGCGAAGTTGCTTGATACTCGTAAATCAAGTGGAAATCCTTAGTGGATTTACCAGTTAAAATTGGTCGTGGACGTAGGAGTTGTTTCTCCGATCACGTTAAAATCTTGAGTTCTTTATTGCTTTCTTTATCTTCTGCATTTTATCTCCTTAAAAAACTAACTGCATAAATATAGCACAAGTTTTCAAGTTCATCTGCATTATTTTTTTTCAAATCTGCTCAACTGAACTTAACTGAAAACTGAAACTCTAAGTTTTTCTGAATCTTTGTAAAGGGAACGAGCTAAGTTTTTCAAATCACCACATTCCGCACCGCCAGCTAAGTTATCAGTCCAGCTGACCATCTTCCTTAGAAGTCAGTAGGATTCATAGCTGAGCTCTCACTCAACTCAGTCTTAATCTGCAAAAGTTTTCAAAAATCCCTCTTCGGTGTATTCACCCCCTCCTCTATACCGAATATCTCGTTCCGGAACCATCACCGGTATATGCTGAATTTAGGATTTTACCAAATTGTGAAACTTTTGATGGATAATGAGATCAAAATTCAAAATTTCACCACTTTTCTTTCCCGATTCAAGAATATGGAAAAGATAGATATAAATCATCTCTGACTCAGTCCTATTACTTAGACATAGGCCAAAAATAATTCCCTATCAAACTCAAGTTTGTAACTAGTTAAGTTAACTTTTATGTACTGATTCCAAAATTAATGAGTGAAAACAAACAAATAAAAAACTTATAGAAGGACAATTCGATTATTGCATGACTTAACCGGAGAAAGTGGTGGACAGCTCCAAAATTCGAGGAACTAAGAATTCCAATGGGTTGAGTTCGAAAAAATCAATTCAACATACAAATTTATAAACAGTGGGAAGAAACCAGTAAGAACGTTCGATTATAATCACGAAAGGTAATTAATGAAGAAATTATGAATGTTTCTTGAGAATTAAAGCAATAAAGACAATGAATTATCTAAACAAAATTGAGCTAAGATGGCAATATATAACGAAATATAAGAGATTTTGCAGGATTATAGGATATTTTTAATAGAACAGTGCCTTGGAGCAATTTATGAGCTCATGAGTGTTTATAAGAAAGATGACATGATTTTTAAATGTGATGGGGTGCCTCTATTTATAGGCATTTTACATGGGTAGAATAATAAATTTGACTAGGCTAATGTCAGGGGTAGAATCATCCTTTCAAATCTTCTTGTGAGTGATGCCAAGGGGCATATTAATCCTTTAAAGTCTTCCTAAGGTAGGTGTGAGAGATTGTTATCCACATCATGAGGATCTTCCTGGGCCTAATGCACAGAAAGTTGGTTAAGGACACTTTAAAAAGGGGCCAACGAGGAGCTTACTAGTCAAAAGGGAAAGAGAAAATGGTATCTCTATTAGATAGCGAGTAGAAGTTTCAGCTATGAGCTTTATGCGTCCACGTCGATCTCTTCAGATAATTGCCGCCTTCTCGTGACTTAGTCGTGTTGGAAAAATTGATTTTATTAAATCAATTTGCGGATAATATTTATTTTATTAAATATTAAATATTTAAGTAAAATAAATATTGAATGGTTTAAGTTGTGTGTTTGGTACTTATGTTCTCAAAACCATTAAATGGTGAGTGAGAAATGATACATTTGAGTTGTGTGTTGAAATTGAATTTGTTGGAGGCAAATTCATTAACGTAGTTATTCTACGTTGAAGAAACGAGCTCGAGCCCGATCCGATGGCATTGGGCCTGGATCTGACAAATTGACTTTGAGCTTGAACTTAGATTAATTCTAAAATTTGGGCTAGATGAAATTGTCAGTTTTATAAACTAATTAAATATTCACAATTAATGTTTAATTATTTAGAATTCTCGGCTATGTTGTACAACACACAAAACAAAATCAATTAAATAATTTAATGTTTAATTGATAGAATTTAAAGTCACATCCATATATGACTTTTCAAATGGAAGAAACGGCCAAATTGATTTTAATCAATTGTGTAATACACCCATAATTGTTGAATTGATAATGATCAATTGTAAATTGTTTAACAGCAATTTTTGAAAACAAAAACCGATGAAACATCAATACAATGATGTAATTACACTTTAAGGTGTATTGAATCTCCCACAAGTGAGTTTGGCTATATATAGGGTGCATTTGCATGGTTTTAGAAAGATAGAAAATCGGCATCTCATCATCATACGAAAATCATATTAGTTTGCTCAGTTTCTCGATTCTTGTCTAGTTCGTCGGAGCTCGCCGGATTGTGGTGCTACATCCGTCGAGACGAAGTCGTTTTACCTTTGGAGACGAACCGCCAAACCGAGAGCACTACCGGGCGTTATTCGTCTTGCGGGGAGAAGGATTCCTTCGACTTCATTTGAGTTTGTTTTCCATTTTGTAATTTCAATATAGTTCATTTTGTAATCTCATTCTCCTACATTTCTTGTTTCATATTGTAATCAAGAAAGGACGTGTACACCGGTTCTAACAAGTCGAATATGTAAGTGATCTTCAATCTCGATTTAAGCGCCTGATTGGGAGAATATAAATGATTTTCATCTTTGGTTCTTCTTTGGGGTCAAAATAGTCGATCTGGTCATCTTCTCTGTCCAAGCTTTGATCATCTTCAGAGCTGCTTGTTGTTTGGTTTTTATCTTACTTTTCGGTGATGAGCGTTTGCGGAAGAAAGGCTTTCTTCCCTGATGTTGTTTCAAGTATATGGGTTTTGATGAATTATAATGTGAATTCAAATACATACCAAAATGGTTAAGTAAACACAAATTTTTATTGAAAAACTCATATGTGTTACTTTGAAGATGCATGTTTTAATCTATGGAAACTATGATATGTTTGACATTGTGTTCACTAAATATATTGTACTTAGCCATGTATATATTTATAAATATGCATGTTGAGTGACGAGTAATGTCGGCAGGTGTTGAGAGGAAGTCTTTTTGTTGAATAAAGCTTAGTCAAGTCTCGACTTCACATCTTCATATGTATAGTCAATCTACGTCTTTTTCCGCTACAAACATTCTTTTATTCTAAGACTTTAATGTATAAGTCATTTGGTACTTGAACCTATTTAGCTTAGTTTGTTTTGTTCAAACAATCCTTAGTGACTGTCTTTCTTAATCTAATCAAAGTACGGTACTACTTATTTCATTGGTTTATCAAGGTCTTTCCTCGTTCATTTCATTAATTAATTCCCCTTCTTCTACTTCCAATCCCAAGTCACTGCTCAGCTTAGCTGTCCTTAGGGATTTGGGCTATGACATTGAGCTCGATTTAAACTTTATATTCGGGCTCGAGCTCACCTCGTTAGATTAGACTATAATCGAGCTCAAGCTTGAACTCAGCTCGATAAAAATTCAATAAATCATAAGCCATAAACAAGCTCAAGCTAGAACTCAGCTCGTTTAGATATTCGAGTTTGAGCTCGAATAAACTCATTTCACTCTGAATACATATGATACATTATATATGATATATTAATGGAATATGCTATGATATAACCTAATACTATACTCATTCAATAAATTATCGAATAACTTAATACAGACTATATGATATACATAAATTGAATGTGTGTGTATATATATATATTATGATAGTATATCATACAGATTAGTTATCAAATAATTATAAATCGACCATATGATAGGAATTGGATCATATAAAAACTAATCCCCGTGTAAAAATTATGAATTAATCTCAACCGTTAATCTTTGTATGCTTTAAGGTTGTCATTCATCGAAGCATGAATGTAATGCATAAAAGGTCCGTTTGGTTGGTAGGAAAGTAAAGTTAGGGAATATGATTCTGTGAAATATTATTCTGAGGAAAATAAAAAGTTTCCCGAAAATATAATTCCGCGGAATATGATTCTAAGAAAAATAAATCCAAGAAGATTATTATCCTTTGTTTGGAAAATACCAAAAAATTGTGAGGATTCTGATTTTTGCTGTGGGTAAAAAATTTCTGTCATTCCAATTTTCGTTCCTTTCCACTCTCATGATCAGAATAGAAATATTTTAAGCCTAGTTTGAACGAATTCATCATACTCATTGTTCTTCATTGTAAGAACTCGTTCATAGTTGGAAAACTCATACCCAAACCCAGAAAGGTTAGGTTAAAACAAGTTTTCAATCCAAAAAAATGAATCAACCAAAACTAATAATCAAATTCAGAATAATCCCTTCATCAATTTTGTTTTCTACACCAATAATGACAATCAACCACAGAATCAAAATGCATATACCATTCTAATTAATTCTCAGAAAAACAAAATATCGAAATTACATGTTTATAGCACAAATCCAAAAATCCCCCAACACCCCTTGTAAATACACGCATAACCCAGATTAAAGGATTAAAACATTGATATAAGAAATTAGGAAAGAAATAGGAGAGGGATTTATACAACTCTTGTCGGGTTGTGCTCGATCTTGGGACTTTTGGAGTGAGTTCTGACTGAGATGGGCGTGTCACAAACGGCAGTGACGATGGTGCAAGGCAGCAGTGAACGACAAAGCAGCGGACGGAAGGGGGTACTGGAGTGGCTCGGCGAGCGCAGCCGGGCGGTCGAATTGCAGGCCGCCGGAAAATGGAAGAAGGTTTGAAAATAAGCGAATTGAAGAAAGTTTCAGAGACTTGAAGAGAAAGAAAAAAAATCGACTCAAACAGAAAAAGAGAAAGAAACAGACTTGCAGAGATCAGAAGGCGACGAGTTTTTGAGAAGAAGATAGCGAGAACGAGATATTTTATCTTATTATGTGCTATATGAATTAAAATCCCGGTACCAGGAAAAAGAATACTTGGGCTGGAGTAGGAAATCAAAATCCTGAAATATTAGGCTATTTTCTTTGTTTTTAGGATTTTGATTACTTCCATTATTTTTCTAAAATTAAATCAAACACAGAAATTTAAATTTTTGGAATCAGATTATTTTCCTTATTCTACCAAACACATAAATTTAATAATTAGAAATCAGATAATTTTCCTATACCAGAATCCTTGCCAACCAAACGGGGCCAAAAAGTATGATTTTATATAAGTAATCATTGTTTATATAAAATAGCATGAATCGAAAAAAAACATCACGCTTATATAAAAAGAGCTTGTTTTACAAAATTTGATTTACCTATTATATTATATTTCTATTATATATTTAATTTAAGTATAATTGTGCAATATCGTATATTATATTAAGAGTGGATATATTTGGGAAAAAATTAATGAATTGAATCAAAACCTAAATTTCATATACAATTTAAAATCTAAAATACTATATGTGTGTGTGTGTGTTTTTATATATATATGTATGTAAAGGTGACCACGGTTCAGTTCGAAACCGAACCAACAGTTCTCGGTTTCGAAACCGAACTGCCTACCACTTCGGTTTCGGTTTCGAATCGGAACCGCAAGTTTTAGTTTCGGTTCCGAACCGGAACCGCAAATTTCGGTTCGGTTCGGTTCCAAATCGGAACCGCATGTTTTGGAGTTCAAATTATGTATTTTTTTCTTCATTTTTTGCTACATTTTCTTGTTTAATTGTAAATTATGCATTGTAATGTAATATTTAGGTGAAATACATATGAATTGTAACATAAATATAGATAAAAACGTAAAAAAAAATAAAAGAAAAATAGGAAGAACCGTCGGTTCAGAACCAAAACCGGCGGTTCTCGGTTCCGAATTATAACCGAAACGGAACCATTGTCGATACGGTTCTCGATTCCGAACCGGAATCGGCAGTTCGATTCTTGTTCCGGAACCGCCGGTTTCGGTTCTTTTAGCCACCTCTATAAGTATGAACCAATTTCTATGTGTTAAAAGGCAATGAAATATGCTAATGTGGCAGACTTTTCAAGTCTAGGCATACTTTTCCACGCTCGTGCAGACTTTCCAAGCTTGTGCAGATTTCCCATCCCATACTCTTGCAGACTTCCCAAGCTTGTAGAAAAGACAAACGTTCGCGCAACTACTAGGACATGTGTCATTTGCTTAATACGCTTCAGATATTCAAATGGTCCCTACAGAATAATATCATAATGAATTCGCCGCTTCGAGAAAGCTTCAGATATTTGCTTTAGCTTATGTTGACATGAGCACAAAGCGTGTGACTCTGGAAAAGACAGAAATGCCCTCAACTCCTTCAACGTTGGAGACTTGAGCTGACAAAAATGCCCTCAGCACAAAGAGTTGAAAGACGAAATTATCCTTGACTGTAACTTAGCTATAAATAGTACTTGTTGTATTTAAAAATGCCAAGTATAATTCAAATATATGCCTAAACTCTACCAAAATATCTAATGATTCAATACATTGCAACTTCAACCGTTCTTTGTCACAAAAATTCTATCATGCGAAAGAGAGGAAAGGAATTTACGATAAAGCTTGAAGTTCTATCCCATTATTCTATCCTCTTTTTCAACTTAGGTCCGATTTCCACAGATAATATAAATTCGTATGTTGGGTTTAATTTTGGACTCAACACCAGCCCTTCTCTTTTAGTCCAACACTTCTTAATTAGATAGCTCTATCATCAAATAAGTATGGTGTAGAATATCCAATATTAATTTCATATTTTATATGTTGGATTTACCCTTTTTCGGCTATGTACAGTCTTATCTTTTAGCTAAATAGAGAATATAGATGTCTTGTTTCGCTATAAAAAGAATAGGATATAGAGGAGAAATTTTTATTATTTTTTTAGAAATAATATACATGGTATAAATCAACAAGTATAAACTAGTACATAATCCATACTTTGATGGGACATGAACCAAAGACTCTCGTTAAAGAGACTTTGATGCCTCAGTTTTACAACTTGAGTTAGACCTTATCGGCAGATGTAGAGGAGAAATTATATTCTTCCATTACTCTTTCTTATATAAATAACTATTAGTCAAAGATTCATTAGATGATGATGAAAATACTAAATATACTTTCTCCATCCATGAAATTAGCCCCGTCAATTCTCACATAGATTAAAAAAATACATGTAATTTATTTTGGAAAACATAATCTATATGAAATTGTTCTATTTTGACCTTATTTATTACTCCACACATCATGATTTTCACATTTTCTGAAAGGTTATTTTAGTAAAAGAATGTCTAAATAAAATTTCAATTAAGAAAATGGACTATATTTTAAGATATTTCAAATATGAATAAATGATTAATTTTATGGGACATAGGAGTATCATGATATGTAATTATGGATTTATTATTTGTCAAAGATACATTAGATGATGTAGAAAATATTTCATGATATGTAATTATCGCAAACTATCATTCTTTTAAATTAAGACGTAAATGAATTAATATATTAACTTTATAAAAAGATTCTCATATGATGTTTTTGTCTATAAAATTAAGGGATGATTTGGTAATACACGAATTTTATCCCGTTTTTTTTATATTTTTTTCACGATCTTTTAAAGTTATTTTTAAATACATGAACTTTAACTTTCTTTTACAATTTTTCCACAAGACTCAATTTGAGGAAGATCTGTCTACGTGACAACCAAATTTTGTGACGGGGGCATCCCAACGGCGAGAGAAAATGATGTTGTTCCCTATAAAATTGAACGATGATGTTTCCTCTCCAATCATAATATAAACGTCACAAAATTCGACTGTCACGTAAGACATGATTTATCCCAAATGGAATCCTATAAATTGCAAAGAAAGTTAAATTCATGCATTTAGAAATAACTTTTAAAGATTGTGGAAAAAATAAAAAACGCGTAAAGTTTGTATAATTTAACCAAATTAATTCTTAAATTAATGTTGTATAAATTTTAGTCGACCGTCACTAACGTGTTTCAAGGAATATCGACAATAACCAATGCCACGTAAATTTGGAAGGAGTCTAAATTTAGAAAACTTTATTTACAACCGTACACATAATAGTTACAAATTTGTCTAGAAAAATGAATTTAATTTGTCTCTTTTTTTTAAATGAATGTGCTACTTAATTTGTCTACTCCCAAATAATGAAAAGTTTAAAAAATCTCTTAAAAGTGGTGGACATATCTACTTTCTATTTTTTTTTTATCCTTACTAGTAAGTAGCCCGTCGAAATTTGACAGGAAATAACTTTATGTTTTAATTTATATGTATATATTTTAAAAATAATTTTATATGTTTTGAACCGTTTCGTTAGTTCAGGTTTGTTCTTTTCTTTAGCTACCTATCCCACATATTTGATTCAATGTATATATTTTCTAGAAAGCACTAATCGAAGTTTTTAGATAAATATGAATGAAAAAATGAAAAGGATTCTATGTACACATAAAAGTCTATTAGAATTCAATAACAACATGGATAGATCAATACTACAACATTTAATAGTTTATTAATGTCATTACACACAAAAAGATAAATATAAATAAATTACAAATATTAATTAAATACATATATAATGAATATAATAATAATCATAATGATAGATTCGAATTAGAATATATGAATATATATATATATATAATTAATTAAATTGATTGACTAATACTTTTCGAGCGCTTACAATTTTATACATAATCTAATTGACAATATAATTTTATAATTGTATAGAATATAATAAAGGAAACTTTAATGAATATACTGCCGCATAATAGGAATGTAAAATTTTCTATAATATTAAATATATATATATATAGATTATTATATATGAATTAAGAATGTATAAAATAAGGATTTATAAGAATGTATTCCGAAATTGTTATTATTTTAATCTGTGTAATAGAAGAAATTAATTAAATAGAGGGAAAGATAAATATGAGATGTGATGAATAGATAAACATGTGATATTTCAAGAATATGAAATTAATAAAATTTTAATTAATAAAAATTAGAATATATATGAATTAAAATTAGATAAATTACCAGAATAAAGAAAAATTTGAACGGAGCACCGTGGATGGGGCAACTTTATTTTCGTATTAGTAATAGATTCTTAAACAAATTGAATGCGACGGAGGGAATACTAATTAGTTGCAAATTGGAATTGCGTCTTCCTCCTCCACCAACAAATATTAACGCGCGGCTTCATCTGGTTCACAAGATCTCCTCAAAATCTCAAATTAATACTGTCAATCATTTTCCAACTAACAACAAATAAAAATGAATTTGCCTAATTAAATTTTGAGAAGGCAACGTCGTACTTTGGACAACCACACATTTTATGAAAATAATACGTACGGTACACATTTGTCGAATGTCTAATATTAAAATTTCACATTTTAATTTCAGGAAAAATTACAGTTAGTTCTCAGATTATTGACTATGCATGTAACAAATATTTTGTTCGTATATCATAAACTATCGATAATTTACATTAAACTATCTATACTAGTATCAATTATCTGACAAAACACTTCTCAAATTTTTATTTCCGGCATCAAAAAGCTAATCTAATGGATTGTCAGACTTTGACATGATATTTTCACTCAGTTTTATTAAAAATATGTGGATCAAAAAATAAGAAATATCCTTGCATAATATTGCTGTATACGGATGCCTGAAACAACGTCAGAAAGATATCTTTAAGCTTCATGGTTCTAACTATATTTAATTAAATTTCAAATTTATATATAGAGATTAATAAATTTTAATTAAAGATTATTAATTCTAATTAAGATTGATTAATCTTAATTAAAACTTATAATTCGTCATAGTCCAATTTTGGGCCTCATGGGTCATCAGATTTCCTCAAATATTGTCAATCATTTTCCATTGAACAATAAATGAAATTGAATTTGCCTATCTAAATTTTCACATGGTGACTTCGTACTTTAAATTTGGAGTCGGACAAGCACAAATTTTACGAGGCATTTTCTTTAAGGGGGCGTTTGGTTTGATGGATGAGATAGATAATGTTTGATAAGATAGTGTAGGATGTGATTATTTAGATTATTTAGTCTTGTGTTTGGATTGCTTGATTGTGGTGTAGGATAATTCAAAGACCATGTGAGTGTGTGCGCTACTGTGTGCAATATGTATGCGTGTGTATCTGCAGTGTGTGTGTTTATGTGTGGTTATTTTTGGAATTTTGCATCATGGATTAGACAATAATTAATAATCAATTCAAATTTGGGATGATAAGTTATCATCCATTTGAATGATTGGAGCACGGGCCTAGTTATTCATCACGGATTTCATCATTTAAACCAAACATGTGATTAGGTGGGATTATATTATCAATCACTCCTTATCAAGCAAACCAAATGTCATCTAAATGTTTAATATTGAATTCTAAGAAAAAAATATTTGTATTGAGCCCTCAAACTTATGTCTGTAATGTATTGAGTCACGATCTTTTTATTTTGTTGCATTGAACTTTTATGCTATTATTTTGTATAGTAATTTATTTTTAGGACTTCTATTTCTGCAGGCATACTTTATGTTTAACATTAAAAGCTAATGAAAAATGTAAAACTATTCCAAAAATAAAAAATAAAAAAAATGTAAAACTCGTCAGAGGTTATAATAATATTTTGTAATATATGTATAATGTATTAGTTGAGCTTGAGCCTTGAGGGCTCAAAGCCTCAAAGCAAGTAGGCAATACAAAAAAAATTCGATGACTTCATACATACTACTAAATTTAATAGTGCAAAAGTACTTTATTTTATTTCGTAAATTGTACATTCTCCAATGGGAGTTGCATTCTGAGTTTTGAATGCTCGTTTTAAAGTATATTTTAGTTATAGGGAAAAAGTACTTTTCCATCTAGGTGTAGTATTAATAATAGTGTGAGGTTCCATTGATTACCAAAATTAGTAGTTAATATGAGGAGTTGATTATATACTTGGATTAATACAAGGTCTTCTTTCCTTTCTCATTTGTCCCGTTAAGAATATCTCATTCAAAAATGGAAACAATTAACTTCTCAAAAGCTGTGAGACCTATTATTTTTTATCCTTTACTCTTGTTCCTTAATAACTGTATCCAAAAGTTAGGGAACTTTGTTAGCGGGATGGAGGGAGTAAAAAATTATCTTGAAATAAGTGTCCATGTTTGAAATTATATAGAAAAGTAGAAAAAATTACATTTTATTATCCAAACTATTCGTTTTTTTTTTTCATAACTACAATATGTTCCAATCCAAAAGAAATTACAATTAAATGCTCATGCTATCAATATTTTCACAATTACATTTCGAACTCGATTTTTTGACAACAAAAATCTTGGCTTGCTGGAAGCTAAGTTGGACTTTGAAAAATAAATATCCAAATCAAATTACAACTCTATTAATGGTCATAAATTTCTTTGTCCGATGGATTAGCCTGAAAACCCAAGGTTTAGGGTTAAGACCAAAAAAATTTAACTAGACTGATTTAAACCGAAAGTAGTCCAAGTCCAATAAAACTGATCTGAAATCGAGCGGATTGCTTCGATCAATATCCCTAAAAATTACTCACTCTGCCCTTTAAAAATATGTCTAAATTTTTTTTTTGATCCGTCCCTTGAAAACATGCATATTTTTATTTATCCTTTCTCCACTCACAATATTTCACTCACAATTCCTTAAAACCCGTATCACTCTAGAGATGGCATTTTTATTGTGACAAAAGGAGTATATATTATTAATACAAGTCATGAGACTATTTTATGAGTGCTATTTAAAATTTAATATATATACTTAATAGAGGTGTCAAAATTCCGGACCGGGCCGACACGAAAATTTTTGGCCCTAAAAATGTGGAGCACAGCCCTACCCAAAAATTGATTTATAGTATAATTTTTGGGCTGGACCCGGCCGAGCCCACTGAACTTTTATCCATTTTGGTCAACCCGGCCCGAAATCAAATTGGGCCTAAGATTGCTTGGCCCAAAGCCCGCCCAAAACCGGGCCGGCCCATAGAGCGGGGCCTTTTTTGACACCCCTCCGCAGCCCAACAAACTACATTCTGAAACGTTCGAGTTCTGAAATTACAGCCCAAAGTAAGTATAGTGGAGTGGAAGAATATTATGAGAGAGAGACCCATAAAATTCTGAAACGTTCGAGTTCAATATGATCAACACACTGATTTCGTCTAATGCAATGAAGTCATTCATTCGGAAAAGCGTTTCTCAGCTTGAAATTTGCACGCGCGAGAGGTTGATCAATCAAGGAAACGCCCTCCACTGCCAATTAATCAAAATGGGCCTCTCATCCCAGAGATACATATCCGTTAAATTACTGATCATGTATTTAGACTCGAGGAAATCACTCGAGATTAACCAGATGCTGAAGGAGTTTAAAGGCTTCAATTTAGTTGTTCATAACTGTTTAATCAATGCAAACCTTCAATGGGGCAATGTGGTCGACGCCTGCCGCTTGTTCGACGAAATGCCTGAAAGAAACGAGGTTTCTTGGACTTCACTCATTTCTGGTTTATTGAAACATGGGAAAGTGAATGAAGCGATCGCTTATTTTGAAAGGAACCCGTTTTCGGATGTTTTTTCTTGGACTGCAACGATTAGCGGGCTTCTCCATAATAAACTGAGCTCTCGAGCAATGAGGCTGTTTAAGGAAATGCTTCGGTCTGGGGTTTCGCCTAATGACATTACTCTTACTTCTGTGGTTAAGGCTTGTATGGAGTTAGGTGATTTTGGATTGGGAATGAGTGTTTTTGGGTTGATTGTTAAGGTTGGTTTTGAGGAAAATGTATGTGTTTTGAATTCTTTGGTTAAGTTTTTTCTGAGGTTGGGCGACATTGATTCTGCAAGGAAGGCATTTGATATGATGGAAGAAAAGGATGTTGTTTCTTGGACAACGATGCTAGATATGTACGTTGAGATGGGCGACATGGGAGAAGCTCGTCGGATCTTTGATGAGATGCCCGAAAGAAATGAAGTTACTTGGAGTGCAATGATAGCAAGATTGAGCCAGAGTGGCGATACAGAAGAGGCGGTGAGGCTGTTCCAACAGATGGTTGAGTTTAACTTTAAACCGAATATATCTTGCTATTCTAGTGTGATCAGTGCATTGGCCAGCCTGCAGGTTTTGCAAGCTGGAAAGAACATTCATGCTCATGTCTTGAAGAGTGGTGTGGATATGAATGTGTTTGTTGGTTGCTCACTTATAGACTTGTATTGCAAATGTGGGAATACGAAAGATGGGCGTTTGGTGTTCGATGCACTTCCGGAGAAGAATGTTGTGTGTTGGAACTCGATAGTATCTGGTTATAGTTCAAATGGCCAACTTGCGGAAGCTATAGAGCTTTTTAATCGTATACCTCAGAGAAATAACATATCTTGGAACTCATTGATTGCTGGTTATTTAAGTGTTGAGGAATATGGTGAAGCTTTTGAAGTATTCCATCAGATGATTTTGTGTGGAGAACAGCCGAGTAAATCCACGTTTTCAAGTGTCTTGAGAGCTTGCGCGAGCTTGGTTTCGTTAGAGAAAGGAAAGTATGCACACGCGAAAGCTGTAAAACTTGGTTTTCACCATGATATCTTTGTTGACACTGCACTCTTAGGTATGTATGCAAAATCTGGAGAAATTGGAAGTTCGGTAAAGATCTTTAATCGGATGACCAAAAGGAATGATGTTGTCTGGACAGCTATGATTCAAGGGCTTGCTGAAAATGGATTTGCAGAGGAATCACTTGAACGGTTTGAAGAAATGGAACAAACCTCATCCTTTGCACCAAATGAGCTCATTTTTCTGTCAGTTTTATTTGCTTGCTCTCATTGCGGTTTAGTTGATAAAGGGCTTGCTTACTTCAACTCAATGGAGAAGGTTTATGGTGTCAAGCCAAATGAGAGGCACTACACTTGCGTGGTGGACATGCTGTCTCGATCAGGACGCCTCTATGAGGCAGAGAAGTTCATAGCGAGCATGCCATATGAACCCGAACCAAATGCATGGTCTGCTCTACTCGGTGGTTGTAAAACTTACGGGAACGAGGAGTTAGGTGCAAGGGCATCTCAAAAGCTCTCAGAACTTGCGGAGGCGAAGCCTGAAGGGTATGTCCTCCTGTCGAATATGTATGCTTCAGGAGGGCGATGGATTGATGCAATGAACACAAGAAACCTGATGAGCCAGAAAGGAATCAAGAAAAGTGGAGGTTGCAGTTGGATAGAGTTGAGAAATCAAGTGCACCTATTCTATTCTCAGGATGAAACTCACTCTCAATGGACAGAAATGAACTGGCTTTTGCAACTGTTAAATACTGAAAGACAATCATATCTTACTTGAAAATGGAAGGGGGGTGACCTAGAGTAGGTCATCCATTCTGTTTCTCGAAAAGATGATCGGAAGAATACTTGGTGCTAAGAGAATTCCCCTGTATATACATCTGTCTAGAGGAAAACGGAGCGATTATTTGTGAATCAAGAAGCTGCAGAGAGTTTGAAGTAAGCTCAATGTGACTAGCGTGAGTGTGAACATCTTTTTGTAGTAAAAGTCGGGGTTTTCGAGGCCAATACTTGTATTTAGAGTTTCTAACAGCTGACAGCTATATTAGATTTTGTAGAAGTTTTAGTTCTTGGTGAAGAATTCATACCATGGATGGTCAGAATGGTTATGAAATTTCATTCTTGTTCTCATTATTTATTTCATATTCCAGTGATAGCAGATAATGATAATAATGGAAAAAACGTAAAAATCTTGATCCGAGAAACTTTTAAATTGAAACCTTAAAATCCTTTCGAGTAAATCCAAATTAACGAAAATATACAAAAGGGGAAAAGAGTCTCTCGTTCAACCTTATTGCCTTTGTCATCGTTTTAAAAAAATTAAAAATTTTATCCTTCGTTATAGTTGAGAAAATCAATCATCGCATCCGATAACCAAATTTTCTGTTTGTAATCATTCTATTTGGTACCCAAAAAATCATAGAAACTTCTACTTATTAAGTTTTTACGTTTGAAATAAGGAATTTCCAGTTCTTGTTTTTCATCTATTGATAGAAATATTTTTATTATTTTTGTTATCCACTAAAATAGTTTTATTAGGATGCCAAATTCACATCATTTGTTTAATAGTACGTCATAATTTTGGCATCAAATTCATAAATAGTTTATCGATTTCTTTTTTTGGGTTAGTAAATTCATGTACTTGTTATTAGATTATAATGTTATAAAAATAAATGAAATTATAAATAATATTGCAAGTAAAAAAAGTTTAGGAAAAGTCATTTTTTATTATTAATTATTATTATTATTATTTTACATGAGGGCCTATTTTTATTGTTTCATGTTGGATTTTGTTTTATCAAGACCGACACTGCTTCTAAATGACGTGGTATAGTCCACATAAACTGCCACATATACACTTAATGTTTAATTAATTATTAAATATTTTTATTTATACTCATAAATCTACATGATAAAACAGGCAAATGAAATAGATGTGTTTTTATATGGATAAATAGACATTAGCCAAATATCCAAATTCGTTCCAATAAATTGATATAGTATCAATTCTATCCCAATAAATATGTTAATGTCAATTTATAACTCAATAAATGCAATTCCAAACTAAATTCCGGCATTAGAAAGAATATGTGGCAATTGAAGTGACGTGTGGCACCTTTGTGGCTATCTTGGCGATGACGTGGTCCGGACGTGGGTTAGGCTCATTTTCTTAAAAAACTATATACAAATATACAAAAATTAACATAATAGTTCCTCCACAATATGTGGGGTATTATTCGACAAATATATTTGTATTTATATTTATTAAAAGTTTGAGAATTAATCTCTTCATCTAAATCTATTTATTTATTTTTGGCCATCTGTAAGTCGCTAGCGTGACAAACTGACAACTAAAACAATTAATAAATTTCAGAAGGTAATAAAAAAAGGAAAAAAGACAAGAAAGGAAATTTGGATACTAGTCTCCAAAATCCTCGATATTTCACAAGAAGACTATTCACATAAGCAATACTATATTTCTATTAATGTATATCGTATTGTTTTCAATAATAATAATAATAATAATAATGATGATGTATATCATATTTCAATATCGTGTAGTACTTAATAATTTGTCAAAAAACCGAATAAGACAAGGTGATGAATAATCACATATTTTAAATTTCTAATTAGAGGCACAGAACAAAAGGTGGTATTAGTCAATTACTACATATTTCAACAATTGAAGCTTTTAGAATCAATATTAATAAATGATAAATCAATAATAATAATTACATTTAAAAGTGATGAGAACTAATCTCGTCAAATACCCCACACCCACATATGGTGGAGGAACTAATATTTTAATTTTATTTGTATATATCTTTTTATAAGAAAATGAGTCTAAGCCAGGTCAGCACCAAAATAGCCTATAAGACACTCTGATTGCCACTTATTCCTTTTAGTGTCGGAATTCGAGCTTAAGATATATTTGAAAGGAAAATGCATTTACTGGGTTGTAAATTGACATTACATATTTATTGGGATAGAATTGACACCAAACCAATTTATTGGGATTGATTTGGATTATTGGCCATCTATAGATGATATAAGTCGCGCTCATTAATAAAATCAAAGCAAAATACACAATTTTAACTCGATAAATACACAATTGACAAGTTTTTCCCGAATTTAATATAATACAAATTTTGGCCCTAACTATTCAATTTGTGATAAATTTACTATTTTAGCCATTTAATGATTTCCGGCGCTGGAAAATCCAATTTGCAACTGGATTTTCCATGTGTATGCCATGGGAAAGTCCGGATTTTACACGTGTATGCCTTTTAGCGATTTCTGACGCCGAAAAATTAGATTGCCAACTGGACTTTCTGGCGCCGAAAATTACTAAATGACTAAAATTATTACAAATTGAATAGTTAGGGTCATAATTGAATAGTTGAGACCTGAAATTTATATTAAGTTATGTTCGAACTAAACTTGTCATATTATGCATTTATCATACTAAAATCATGTATTTTGCCTAAACTTAAATACAATATATACTAAACGTTTCAAAATATATTATTGCAGATTCTCTGCTATTAACGTCCACCCATTGTCTAAATCTCTCTCTCAATTACATGCTGAGACCCTTTCTTCCATCCATACATTCCCAACGATTCATCACCACCACTCACCACAAAATTCCAAATTCTCGATTTCAAGATATTTCTTTTTCTTCTTTTTTTATGCAGTAGGGCAAACCACATCATTTATATAAATCACGAATGCGTAATAGGTTCGATCTATTTACAGTATTTGTGGAGTTCGAATCTAAAACATTTAGCCTTGAATTTACTCACTTCACCACTAAATCATTTCAAAGAGAACAATTATTTTTTTTAGCTTATGCGTGTGTGCCTCCTAACAAATTTGAATTCTTGTTTCTTTTTTATTTTTTCTTAGAATGAATTCTTGTTTCTTGAATTAACGTATATTCAACTTTGAAAATACACCATTTTATTTTTTCCTAGTATGTGGTCCACATCGGATAGAATTGACACTCTTAAATGAGAGACGAATTACTTGAAGCTACTCCAATTAATTAGGTCTGGTATATATGTGTGTGTGTGTGTGTGTGTGTGTGTGTGTGTGTCTCATGTGAATTAATTACTATAGTCAATGTTTGATACATACACATTCAGATTTGTATATTTATGGCTTACAAATATACAACGTTAGTATCTACAGATGAGCATTTTGGTCGATTCGGATCGTACCAACAAACACAAATTCCAACTTTAATTTTGAAATAATCAAATTTGATTAATTACATGCAGTTTTCTATAGTCGGGAGAAATCAAGAATAAATATTATGTAACCAACTATAAACAACAAAATAGTGATTATAGACTAGCTAGAGGATATATGGCGCTTTGATCTTTCAACAAGCATTTAGGTTTAGTTGCAATCACTCTAATTAAGAACTTTTTTTTAAACGACGAAGGTAACCCCACAGTCATTAATTATCTGAAGGGCGTACTAGATAAAATTAAACCTTCATTTATATATTGTGGAGGTAAATCACACGCACTAGTATTAATGTTGTGACAGTTTAGATAACTCTACTTCTCATAGTCATTGGTGGTCTTTTTTTTACTTAAAATAGTTTTGTCCTTTGTTTTTTTATCGTTCTACGATCCTCTCTAGTCTATATCATACTATATGTAATAAATATAGGACGGAAATAGTCGATTTTTATAACAATTTAAGCCCACAATTGCTAATGGCATTAGTTACCATCAAGTGTACCTGGAGTTGACTGTAATTAGAAAATAATTATGACAATTAGAATTTATTAAGCCTCAATTAGAATTTAGGGCCAATCCAAATAATAATTATTTTACTATTATAAACCCAAATAATAGTCATTAAAAAAAAAACTCATGTCATTGTTTACTAAAATGCCTCTAGTGATTAATTTAATTTGCAAATAATAATCATATTTAGTGTTTTTTTTAAGGAACAATACACGATCGAGAACAGAGCACTCTTATAATTAATGCACATTTAAGAAATAATACATAAATAGTACACAAATCATGTGTTGATGAACTCAGTTTAATCCTTTATTTTATCGTACTTCTACGCTCCTCTCTCTAGTCTATATCATATTATATGTAATCAATAATCAATATGCATAACTCGGAAACCGTCGATTTTCGTCCCAGCATTGAAATTAAAGTGTATATGATAATTTAAGCCCGCAACAATAATGGCAAACACTAAGTTACAATCAACCCCAGCCTAATTACGATAATTAGGGTTTATTAATCCTAAGTAGTTTATTAAGCCTCATTAATGAATTATCTAATCAAATTAGAATTTTTTAAGCAGCAAGCAAAATTAAATATTAATCACCCCGTCCCATTATTCTTGTCTTGTATTCTTTTTTGGGTTGTCCTGTTATTCTTGTCGTGTTTCATTTTTCACTAATACTTTTTGGACATATATGTCCGGACATAAAATGAATATATTAATAATTTTAACTTATAATTTATCAAATAAAATAATGGTGTTGGTTAGTACTCTAATGTATTTACTTAATTAATCTAAACCGCTATTTTTAGAGAGAGAAATATAAATACAAAAAATACGAAATTAAACTAATAAAGTTATTTTGTGATTTTTACTAATCTTTTAGAAATACTATTACTTAATAGATATTTATGCATTCACTTGAATTAGATTACTCAAAAAATAATAAATTGAATGAATGTGGAGAAATTACAAAATTAAATAAATAAGTTAAACGGATCGAACCGATTCATTTACCTAAACGAGCTAGATTATGTCCGGACATTTATGTCCGAATAGCATCACTCTTCATTTTTTGGGCTAAATTAAAGGTTATTAAGACCCTATTTAAATTGCTAATGTGGACCTCATAACTATTCCACCTTTCACTATTCTTTCCTCTTTTTTAGTGTCATTCACTATTCACTCTCTGTCTACCCACTTTATTTTACTATTTGTACATATTAGTATTTAATTAAAAACTTTACTAGCACACATTCTATCCCTAATTCTTTATTCCTTAATATCCGTGCCCAAAAGAAATGAAGCAAGAATAACGGCACGGAAGGAGTAATTAATTAAAAATAAAAATGGAAAAAATAGGACTGTACGGTATCGTCCACTGCGCATATCTCTTAATAATTCACTATTACGACTCACGAGTTTGAAACCACACGCGATTTATGGAGAGTATTTTTTGTAGCAATACAATATTTATATATAAAAAAAAAATCTCCACAAAAACATGTTTGCAATTCAATCTGCAAATACTGCATGAATCCTTAATTACCTCAAAATTAAAGTAGAGTAGCTAGGAAGAAACAATTAACATTTAAAGAAAAAATGGCAACTAGCTATGCATTGGCTCTCTCAACTCCAAAACCATTCTTCTTCACTTCATGTCTTCTAAAACAATCATCATTTGTCTGCAGACATGCTGTAGTCAATCAGTACTCCCATGTTCCAAAATCTTATGATAATCTTATTTCCTCAAATCCAACTTCAAGTTTCAGCAGCAGAATCCTCCTTCACAACAACTTGTGTAGCAGCAGGAGATTTTGCGACTTCAAAGTCAGATCAGCAGCAGTTCCAGAGAGTCGAGACGAGGCGGTCAACACCGGACAATTCATCAGGATATTGCAGCTTGGAGCCATGTTTGTTGTCTGGTATTTCTTGAATATATACTTCAACATCTTCAATAAACAGGTCCCTTCACTTTTTTATTTATTTATTTTTTTATTTTTTTTTTGGTCAAGTTGTGAAATATATATATGCTGATTTTTAGCTTCTTGAATCTAATGGTGAAGGTGTTAAAGGTTTATCATTTTCCTGCAACGTTAACGGCCTTTCAGTTTGGTTGTGGGACACTTATGATACTTGTGATGTGGGGATTCAATCTTCACCCTAAACCTAAACTCAACAGGTCCCAGGTAATAAATAATGTTTATTAGAAAAATATTGAAATACGAGATAGTAACATAAATCAAGATAGTGAAAAATCTTGTTTTTTAATGATTATGTTTAATTTGGGACATTGTGTTTTTTTTTTTAGTTTGTATCAATATTTCTACTTGCTGTGGGGCACACCATTGGAAACCTTTTAACGAACATCAGTTTAGGGAAAGTGGCGGTTTCCTTCACACACACCATCAAGGCAATGGAGCCTTTCTTCACAGTTTTGCTCTCAGCACTTTTCTTTGGTGAGGTATAAAAGCGTGTTTTCTCTCTTGTCTTTCGACTCTCGTCGCGTTTGATATATGTATTTGGTGTCTCACTCTGTGTCTCATTCCGTCTTTAGAAATTTATTAATATAATGGAGAAAGAAAAAAAAATGAGACACGGATTAGGAAACCAATGTGTTAAAAGATTGTGCGTATTTTTGGGAATCATAAGTTTGGAATGACTTTTCAATTTTTTCAACATTTGCATATTTTTTAAATTGCATGATCAATTTTAGTAACTCAATTTCTTAACACTTGCTATACTTTGAAGTTTATCCTTGTTAATAATGATCAATCAATACTCAAAATCCAATCATACAATAAATTTACATTGGAAACCTTAGTTCAAGATTTTGATTGTTAGATCATTTAAAACTAAAACTTGATTAATTTAGTAGATTTAGCAAAGTGTTATTAGATGAAGTAATTTTGACCTTCAGTCTGATAACACAGAGGCCCTCTTTATGGGTAGTTTCTTCTCTTGTTCCTATTGTTGGTGGTGTGGCATTGGCATCATTCACTGAGGTCTCCTTCAACTGGTACGAACATATCTCAGACTATCACCATTTCATTCGAGTTCTCGTCTCACAAGGTATCTCTCCTAACAGGGTAGGTTTTGGCACGGCCATGGCTTCGAATCTCACCAACCAGACACGAAACGTGTTCAGCAAAAAATTCATGGGCAGGAAGGAGGAGCGTTTGGATAACATCAATCTTTTCTCCATCATAACAATCATATCATTCTTGTTTCTTGTACCTGCTGCCATTCTCATGGAAGGTGTCAAGTTCAGCCCTTCATACTTGCAATATGCTGTAAGTATCAATTTGAATAAGCTCATTTCAATTTGAAATGGTTGTAATATTTATTTGGAATGATGAGATTTTGTCTACTTATGATTCAGGCAAGTGAAGGTTTGAATGTGAAGGAGTTGTGTATAAGAGCACTGTTATCTGGTTTGTGCTTCCATACCTACCAGCAGGTAAGCCCCCCTAGGCTTTTACCAACTGAAGAGAGAGAGAGAGAGCATGCACGCTAGCAGTTTGAGATATGTCTGTCATGGACAGGTTTCATATGTGATACTAGGAATGGTGAATCCAGTGACGCATGCGGTCGGAAACAGTGTGAAGAGAGTGGTGGTGATCGTGTCGTCGGTTATCTTCTTCCAAACGCCTGTTTCACCCATAAATTCTTTAGGTATGAACATGATACTCAAATCTCCCATCTAAGTTTTCCTAATATATTATTTTCAATTTGAAATGCATTTTATGAATTTGGGGGCTATCTCAGGAACTGCTTTGGCTCTTGCTGGAGTTTTCTTGTATTCCAGAGCAAAGAAGATGAAGCCAAAAGCTGCTTAAATTTATGGGACTTGAGATATGAAGGAAATTTACTAGGCCTCATACACCTTTAAAAATACCACACTCCCAAGTACAGGATGGGACTTTTTTTTTTTTTTTTGCATGTTTAAATAAAGTAGAAACTGTAAGGTTTTTAAAGATGAATATAGATGCACCTGTTATACCCTTCATTTTGTTTAACTTTTTCTACATATGTACATAGTTTATTGTGTACATGCATACAGAACATAATATCAGCAATAAAATTACCCAACAAGAGAGAGAGAAGCACATTTCAATTTCACAAGCACCTCATTAGATAATCAGGAGCAACAAAATATATGTTTGGCTACCAGACATAGGATTTAAATATCCAACAAAAGAGACTTCCAAAACCATTGACTATGGCAGTAGCACTTGTGTCAGACCATGTAAAGCTTGTAAGTTTGTACCTAGTACAGCAGCAAACATGTACCTCAAAAATTTGCCCATCTTAGAAAAGTTTATGGGTGCATCTCGCGGGATCAACCACCACGCGTTTCTCAAGTCTTACTTACAAAAGATGAGTTACCCTCCGAGCAGCATGGGCGACAGCGAGGTCAGATGCAGGCAGGTTGTTCCTCCCCCAATGGTTCAATTGATGCATCATCCTCTTTGTTGCAGTTTTGTTCTTGGTCAAGCTGTTCAGTTCCCGATTGTAGGGGAGATGACCTTGCTGCAGCTTCTTCTTGAACATCATGTGAGAGTTGTGATTTCTGGCAAAGATTCTGAGGATCATCACTACTCTTGCAATCAATGGTATCAGAATTGTGATTAGGTGAGGCTCCGGCATCTGAAGATGTTGGTGGTCGGGCCACCTCCGTCATAGTTTCATGAAAACTACGCTGGGTGGTGGCAGCTCCATCAAATTTCTCTGAGTTGGGGCTAGGCTTAGGGCCGCTGTTAGAGTTGTCGGCCCATTCTGAATTCCTGTTGGGGCTTCTGCTACGGCTTCTATCTCTATTCTTGGTAGCAGCAGCCATCATGGTCTCATGAAAGCTCTTTTGATGAAAGCCCCCAGTAGCGTTTGAGTCACGACCAAACGATCCAGAGCCATTCCTGCAAGAATAAGATTATTAATTCGCACGCTCACCCAACATATAACAGCAAGCTAATTGAGTACCATCAGAAGAAAGAAGAGAACATGTACCTATCTTGTTGCTCACTGTCTTGACCACTTTGGAAACCCCTATCAGGAGATGATGGTGGCCCCCAACCTCCCCTTCCTCCGCCTCTTCCACCATAGGAAGAATCGTAACGCCCACTGAATCCAACATCACGTCCAGAAGGGCCAGAACCCCATTGGCGCCTTCCTCGTCCCATCCCACCACCTTGTGAGGCCATATCACGAAGTACAGCAGGAACATTTTGATTTGCTCCTTCCAGAATTTTGACAAGATCTGATGCATGTCTTGCATCCTGGTCACCGAAAAAAGTGTAAGCCTCTCCAGTAGCACCTGCCCGTCCAGTTCTTCCAATTCTGTGAACATAATCCTCAATTCCCGTCGGGAAGTCATAGTTCACTACCACCCTGTGACAAAATTGAGACTTACATTAAATAAGATGAATCACAATCAAAATACACATATGGTGCCAGATCATTGCAAAAGAATTGGCAACCTTAGTCGTAATGTTGAATCCAGCAAAATCTTGATACATTAATCATACTATCTTATATAATGGGGTGTAGAGTAGAACATTTAATATTAGTGTAACAAATTTTCGTCTGGGACTAAAATATAAAATAACAAAATAAATTACAGATCAGCAGACAAAAGTATGTTTTATGGAAACCAAAGCTATGATTTTACCCATATGGGCTCAGGTCAGAGTGAAGCATTTCAAGTGGGGCACGCATTTTCATGCATGTGTTGAAGTCTATCCTAACAACTTATTTATGCCTATTGCATATACCATCATAAATTTAACAGCCACCAACCTAATATCTTTTACGTCCAATCCACGAGCAGCAACATCAGTGGCTACAAGCACTGGGGACCTTCCAGTTCGGAATTGACTCAACACGTGATCCCTTTGATCCTGAGATTTGTCCCCATGAATAGCAGAAGCCCCAAATTGACGGTTTAAGTTTTCTGCAAGGATATCGCACATTTTCTTAGTTGAGCAAAAGATAATTATCCTTGACCCTGGTTCTTGAGACCTCAATATCTGTTCCAGGCGACGGCGCTTATCCATTTGTGATAAAACTTCAATATGCTGTGACATGAAGACAAAAAATAAGTTAATGCAAAATTGAACCTCATATGCAGCCAAACAAGATAATTCTTAACTATATATTTAAGAAAACAAAATCAGGATAAGAAATTAAACTTACCTGGGTTATTGACTTGTTTGCAACAAGTTCATCAGAATTTCCAATGTTAACCTGAACAGGGTTCACCAGTAAATCAGCAGCAATTCTGCGCACCTCCTTTGGCCATGTTGCAGTGTACATCAAAGTTTGCCTACGAGGAGGCACCTCCTTCACAATTTTCCTTATCTGGGGTTCAAAGCCCATGTCTAGCATCCTATCTGCCTCATCTAGTACCAAATATGAAATTTGATGGAGATAGACTCTCTTCATCTCCAAAAGATCATTCAAACGACCCGGAGTAGCCACTACAACATCCACACCTCTGTCTAGATCCTTAATTTGAGGTCCTTTTGGTGCACCCCCATATAAACACTATTAAACAAAAATAGTAGCTGATTCAGCATGAAGCACTGAGATTAGGAAAAATGGCCACATTCACATGAATGGGTTCCGAGTGCAACCACATAAACAATCAACGAAGCAAACCCAAAAAAAGATGATAAAAACTTACAGGCAAACAAAAAAGGACATTATCAATGTCTAAACAATATGACATATAATGAACATATAAAGAAGCAGTAGTAAGGGGATTTGCAGAAATAGAATACAAAAAATAATACGCTACTTTAATATAACCAGGCTAGATCATACCGTACAAGATATCCTAGATGATTTTCCAAACTTCACTGCTTCATCTTGTATCTGTGTAGCCAACTCTCTTGTTGGTGAGAGCACCAAAATGGTTGGACCTAGTTTAGGATTGTTACGCTTTTGTTTCAGATGAATAAATCCAGGAATCAAGTAACCCAAAGTCTTCCCAGATCCTGTCTTGGCAATGGCTACTATATCACGACCTTGCATAGCAATCGGCCACGATTGTGCTTGGATTGGAGTTGGAGCAGAGAAACCAGCTTGTTGTGCCTGGGAATTGTGATTGGGGGGGGAGAGGGCGAGATGCAGGGATAAGGAGGCGAAAGACAGAAGAATAAAAAAAGAACATAGATCTCTATAAGTAGAGGTAGTCCACTAGTGCTTCAAGTAGGACTGTCTTGGATGAACTTATGCAAGTTTCCAAGGAAAGAAGCATAATCCTCTGGTCAAATCAGGCAGTATTTGCTGATGTGAGCAAGAGTCAGAGTATGCTTCTCTTCTAACTAGAGGCCAGATTATAAATCACCAAGATGGTAAGTCCTGAGTGAATTAAGAAGCCCTTCACATAAATTGAAGGACCTATACGAGCACTTCAATTACAAGCAAGTCCCAAAAGGAGGGTCGCACAGTGTACGACATTTGGCTCCTCCCTGGAGCAAATATCGCACCTGCAACAGAAAGTTTAGAACTTAAGATTGGAAGAAATTTAATCATAAGTTCTTAACTCCCTGGATCTCCAGTTGTACTTGAACGTAGCAGAGAATTATTTGATCCACAATTCAGATTCATGAGAGCATCTGTCTATGCATTACTGAGATATGAACTGTGCATGTACCTCTCTTAAAATCTCTGAAGGAAAACCAGTGGCTTGAAATGAGATGAATGGTTTGGGCACATTTCCTCCCTGGCCAATTTAGTACAGCCAACAAATTCAGATTTATTGAAAATTGATATAACAAATAATAAATCAGAAATGCAAAAAAAAAAAAAAAAAAAAAAAAAAAAAGGAGTGAGTTACATAGGGAAAACCACAAAGGACAGACTAAATTACCAAAAAGGAATACATGATTAATCCTTAAGGAATAGACTAACTTCAATGACAGTAACTTCAAGTCAAAAATTAATCAGGCTTGGACTTCATCTGATTATGTAGGTTCAAACTTGACTACAAGGTAAGAGAAAACAAACTGAAGATAGAACTCAAAAACATTTTACAAGAACCAACATAAACTATAATAACATATGCACTTCTTCTCATGGGGTCTCACCAGCTCAGTTGACAACTTCAGAAAAAAATTAGGTTTCTATCCAAACGGCAGATCCTAAATGTAATAGCTCTTTTATACAAAAAGTTCATAAAATGGCAAAAACCTGGTGGTTCGAAGTTCAAGATCTTTCACATTAAAAATTTATCCCACCAAGTCATTCAATCCTGAATCAACTATAACATAAGATTGCCAAGCTTTACTAAGCTCAGCCATAAGAGACCTCAGACTATGTATGTAGCTACAAGAAATATCAGTATTCCCTAGATGACAAGACTTTGCTTCTTCGACAAAATCACACAAATAATAGTGGTTATATCCTTGATTAAGCATGAGATAGGAATTACATGGAGCCAGACTGAAGGCAAGTTGGTACAGGATTGGACTCATCTAGCTCAATAAGTATTAGGTCCCAAAGATGACACTTCTTGAAAATTTGAGTATATAAATGATATTTAGACGGAATAGATGAATGCTTACAGTTACAGAAATTTCATGACGACGACAATATGCCTCCACAGACAAACCAGTGTCTGCGCCTTTAGATTCCATGGGTTTATGCACAGGCTGCACAGCATTTTTCGTCACATCTGGATCACTCGGCGTATGATCTGATCTGTTTCTGGCAGACTGACACATTGCAGTATATAAAAAGAAACTATACATTGTGAGTCTCTCATAGAATTCAATAATTCATCAAGCATTGTATATATTACATACACAAATATAGGTTACATCACATGCATAAAAATGTGAAGAATGTTTGCAAAAAAAAACAAAAATTGGGAAGAATAGCATTTAAATCACTCCTAAACAATGCAGGAGAAAAACTTGAGACACCTGATCAGTTCCGGTACCAGAAGCGAACTTTTCTGAGCCATCTTCTTTGCTATATCTGCCTTCATCATGAAATCCACGGCATTGGGGGTCTTTTTGAACAGTTGAACCCAAAGCATTGTCAGACTGTACAGAGCTTACACCAGAGGAGGCGGCAGGTCTCTCATACTGGGTTACATTGGTCTCTGGGTTCCAGAAGTAAAGATTTCCCGTCCTACCATCAACAAGTCCTCTCCATGGTTTTGGAAGTGAAGGGTCCTCTGGTGCATGCCGTACACTAGCAGTAGCCATATATCAAAGCTTTTTCTTCGTGCCCTGCAGCATATACAAATGCACAATATCCAAAACAAAAATTAAAACGAAGATCAGACATCTTATACAAAAGTCATGAAGCATACACCACGGCCAATTAAATCTATGCATAGGAATATAATATATGGGCATTGAATTCACAGCAAAACAGATAGGAACAGTAGTTTCAAGCCACAAGACAACAAACCCAAAAAGGAAAGCACAAGCAGCTAATCCATGTACAAGGGAAAAAATAGACACATAACATACTGCGATTAATATTATCATACCAAATACAACATTTACAACAACTCTCACTAGATAGAGATAAACACACACACACACACACAAGGGGCCTCGAAAAGCTAATTCTACAATAACAGTTTGCCTAGCTCCGACAACAGATCGGAGAACACGAACTCAAGCCTGCATGCACTAACATCAACGCTTTATACATTCAAAATTTCCAGCTCATAAAGCTGTTACAGACGACAAATGTTTCTCTTCGATTAATATAAGAAATGTGTAGAACAAAAAAAAAATAATAACAAAAATGCAAGGACATGAAAATACAAATAAAGAAAACAAAAAACAAAAAAAAGGAAGCAGACATAAGGGGAAACAAACACGCATTGAATGTTCGCACCTTAAACCCTAAAAAATCATAATAACGCACAAATGCATTCACCAGAAAAACATGTATATATGAAGCATTACATTCCGATCAAGTGTGACTACAAAATGCACAACAAAAACGTGAACACTGTAGAAGAGATTGAGGGCAAGGAGCGGAAATGGTACCTTACGCCGTCGTTTCGGAAAAAAGGAACGGAACAGAGCACACAAAGGAAATGCTCTCTCCGCTGTAGCTTTCCAAGGACTGCTTCTTCTCTCTCTAAAAAGTGACCAACATTCTAAGCTTTTGTGTCTATTTGTATGTATGTATGTATGTAAAGGTTAGAGAGAGAGAGAGTTTATGCTTCCGAGAAAGTGGAAGAGTGGGCAAGTGAAGAGAGAGAAGGGAGAGTGAGACGAATTTATTTCAGACGGAAAAGACGACTTAACCCATGGTCGACTTTGATTTTAACCGTGGTTAATTGTGCATTAATATTCCCCCTCAAAAAAAAAAATTATTGTGCATTAATATTCTATAACATTTTTTTGGGGGGTAAATTATTTTGTAAACATTGTCTTTTAAACATTAATCTTTTGTAGACACAAGTCTTGTAATAACTTAAACTCAAAAAAATCTAGGAGTCTTAATATTCTCCAAAAAAAAAAAAAGAAATTTAGGAGTCTTAATTTTTTACCCTCAATTCATAAAAAAACATTAATATTTTATAGTATGAAACGTATCATGTAACATGTTGAGTACTCGAGCTCTTTACTTTTCAACTAGATTTTGATAAAAATGATTATACATTAATTGTTTATCTTTTATTTAGTTTTATTTATACGCTTACACAATTATATGTATATAACTATATATGTTATGCATTTATTATTCAATGGCTGAAGGGGTGGTGGTTGGTAATATTGGAATTATTATAGATTTATGGCCTGTTAGAAAAATGTTGTTCGGCCACTGATAACCTGACTGATGAATTTCTTAGGACATGTTTGAAGAAGACAGCTATTCCAAGGACTTAAAAGCAATTAGAGCAAATAACATAGATATACAATCCACTGGATGTAAGAGTAAGAACCTGAAAACCCAAATGTGAGATTTAATTCTGCAGCAGTTCGAATTTTGGAAAGAGTACAGTAGATTGAACTGAAATTACTCTTGTTCCAGAGTAATAGTTTTGATTGGTTCAGTGCTCACTACATTCATGAGAAAAGAGGGAAAAAATGTAGCACCTCCAGTTACAAAATTATTAACATTAATAAATGATAGTTACCCCAAAGTGCAAAACCATCTACTTCCAATTAATTTTACATCTGACTACTGTTGTCTACTGCGCATGACACACTTGACTAAATCCAATATCCGGAAATAGTCATAGAACAAAGATGATTCTGTTCCCTCCAACCCATCTCGGCTGACTCTGTTGCTTCCTGCAAGATTGTTGCAAGGGCTTCCACCAACCACCAGATCGAAACCACCAATGCTTTCGATCAAATCCTCGACTTTGGCGGCGTCAAACTGCTGTACATCGTCATAGTCAATCAGGCAGCCCGTCTGGTTGGTTTGCTCCCACCAACTCCTCACTATGTCTCTGTTCACCTTCGACTTCTCAATAGAGACTACGTTCTTCAATTTGACTCCGAGGCGATGGAGTGCCACCTCTGCTCCACCAATGCCGGAAAATAGGGATAAGACATTGATGCCATTAGGATACATATCCTTCAGCACAGACAGATGATAGGCCACTGTGTCGACCTATGTTCAAAACCAAAGCAAACTATAAGAATTAAGAATAATGAATATTGTACTGCAAGGAAAAACCAGAGAATGAAAGATAAGGAGATGCTAACCTGAAACGAATTACCCAGAGACTTGTATCTGTCGGTTCGACTTATCCCACCACCCCTTGTGTGGTTCTTCGGGAAGCCCAAGAGCATTTCCACTTCATCACACTCGAGAGGGGCAAGTTTGTTCCTTCCCACCCAGACGAGGTTCCACTTTCGGCACTGTTCTAGAACATAGCGCTGGACTGATTCTGGTGGGTCACCCTCATATCTCTCTAGCGCAGTGCGAATCCTTTCGGTCAACTTGGCACTCGCAATAGCTGTCTGTATACAATTCAACTTCTCTCGAGGATCCCATGTGGGCCACCACCTCCTCGATAAGGGAAAGGCCTGCTGGACTGTAAGGGGTGGAAGAGGAATGAGAGGAAATCTGCCCTCAATGGGCAGATTGTGAATATACCCTCTCTTCCTTGCACAGGCGCAGAAGAACTTTGAGTCCACAAACTCAGGCTCGATCTCGTAGAGGAACCGTGAGATGGTGTCCCAGACTCCCTTTGGTGTAAGGGCGACATTCTCATAGTAAAAATAGGGAGGGCCTCTAGCTTCTTGTGGCAAGGAACGATGAACTCGTTCAGACTGCATAGAAGGAATGCCATATCCGATCATCGGATTAGGCAGGCGAATGGACTCTTCGACTTTTTTCTTCATCTCAAGAAGTTTCCTCTTTTTGTTCTTGTTGCTCCCACCATGAAGAAGATGCTTCGGCTGTAAGAAATGGTAGAAAGCAGTCAGCAACATGTCTCCGAATTTAATAGATAATGAAGATAAGGTGTAAGAATAAAGGCAGCCCAATCTTGATGGGGTTTACACATTAAATGAATGAGAAAGTTAACCTTGAGATCGTCTTCAGGCAAGTAACAGTCTTCCTCTCTAGCTATTTGAGCAGCACATATAAAATCAGTCAAATCAGCAACAGATGCTCCTGGCCCTGAAAAGTAGCAGCAAGTGTAAATCATTACTGACATTGAATAAAACTATGAAGTGTTACTCCATTTCTTGTTGTTTTCAGCCTACAAATATACAAGCAGTCATATAAACTTTATGCATATCTTTATTACATCAAAGCATGCCTTTGAGAATTTAAAACAATGAATCTATTCGTGAACCTACATGGAGAATGATAAACACCAAATAAGATAGATAGGAGTGGAGATATCTGCAACACCACAATATTGGCTATATGGTCCCATCTTACTCATTCAGCATTGAAACATCTACCAAATATTGTAATTAACCTTTTGAAAACTTTGCACATTAAAAAATAATTGGAGAACGCAAAACATCCACCCCAATCATTCAAAGATATTTTTTACAGCATAATTCAAAACGCATACTGGTCAAAAAAAAAAAATTGCACCACAAGCCATGGGAAACATACAAGATATATTATGTGTTGATTGACAAAGCAGCCAACAGAATAGGTGCAGAAGCAATTTAAAAGAACTCAAGATATTCATGCAGTTAAAGCTATTTGCTAAAATTACTTGCCACGATATGGAAAACAGAGAATAAAAGATAGGTAGAAATGAAAAGAATCAGGCTTCCATGCGAATTACGATGGAAAAAACAAAAAAAAAAATTAAGGAATAGAAGTAAAATCAGGACTAAGGAAAAGGGACGGTGTTGGAATACAAACAAAGCATCTAACACACTCTATTATTACTCACATCTGTTCATAGCAATTTCAGCCTCTTCTAGAGGGTATCCCATTTTTGCTAAGTCCAGCAATTTTTTCTCTCTCTCTGACAATGATCCACCACTTTCCAAGGACAACAGCATCTTGTGCTTCTCTGATAAATAAGTACCATTACCATTCAAGCAATCCTGCATGCCAAAAGGAGTAAATAAGTTATGTTATATCCAAAAAAACAGAAACTAAAGATTTCTTCAAATATTGTCACATGCATGCATCTGAAAGCATATGAACAGAATGTGGAGTATGAGAGAACTAGTAAAGCTTCACGTACTTCTATTTCATCTTCAGACCAGCTGTCCATATCGGAAAGATCATTTGGAAAGGTCTCATTAAAATCAGAAGAGCACGGTGTGCTCAACTGTTGTGGGGGAGGAGAGTCTTCAAGAGTCTGCAAAACCAAACCATACATAAGCACACTGGAAAAGTAATCCTAAAGAAAGAAATTTGATAGGATCCACATGCTAGTAACATTCACGCATCACTCACCGAAAATGTTAAGATTGAGTTCAGTATAGCGTCTGAATCTCCTTCTCCTGCATTATAATTGAATAATTAGATAGACAGTCATATCAAACAGATTTTACTCAATTTACAAAAGAGCTTGTACCATTTTCCTCGATGGCTTTTGAGACCAATTTGTCGGGAAACCCCATTCCAACAAAATGATCAAATAACTTGGAACGGGATACGCTTGTTGATGAGCTTGCCTTCATACGAAACAAGAAATTATTCATCAATCATAATATCTGAGAAGACATGCATGCAGCTAAGGAAGTAAGAATTCAGTTTTACCTCCTCATTGCCAACATTTGTTTCTTCATCTGAACTCCAATCAATATCTGAAATATCTTCTCCAGATGCATTTCCATCCTGATCATAGACATTAAAGCACAAAGAATACAATGAAGAGCCATTAGTATCTCAAACAACAGGAAAGTGTGAAATCTTGAAGTAATCCATATAAAATGTAAGAAAAAGGAGAAAAAAGTACCATGCTCCCCAAATTTGGACTGAAGAAAGAATCTCAACCTGTTCAATATACCATTTAACTGATGTAAGAATTCACTTAATGAAGCCAATTGACATTCTAAACATTCTAGTCTTTAGTGGTTTATAAAACACATCAATTTCATAGCAAAGCATTCAATCTTAGATATTCAAACTATGAAGGACTGGTACGAATATGAAATACGAATACTATTTTACGTCAATTTCAAAAAAATCAAGATACGAATACATTCAAAATACGTTTATATTTATATATAATATTTTTATATTTTATTAATAATAATATTATGAAACTCATATAAACACATTTATCTCAAAATAAAGCAAATAACTAGTTAATTAAAAGTCTAAGATAACTGTCTTAGTACAATAAGTTCATACTTCCAATTCAAAACATACTAATATTATCAAACAAAGTCCTTCCAATTCAAAGCACACTAACAACCCTTTAAATTACAATTCAAAATCAATTAGAAAATCAATTCATCCATTCATCAATTGAAATATAACCCATTCATCAATTCATCCATTCTTCAATTCGAAACCATTCATCAATATTCAATAAGAATCGCGACCAGTTTTCAAAAAAAAAAAAATAGAATCGCGACCTGATGGGTGCTAAATTCGAACCTAAACCCTAAATTCGAACCCAACCCCTAAATTCGAACCTGATGGGTTAGCACCCAGTGCGAGCCACCGGCGGCGAACGGCTTGAGGCGGCGAGAATCCGAGCTTGAGGCGATGGATGGAGAGTTATGTGTTTAGGTTGCAAACATGCTGCAGAAAACGTAGAAACTTAGTAAAATCACGACCTATAATCAACAATATAAGATTGGAGCAATTAGGTTAACTAAAAATGAATGTAACAGCTGAAAATCGCAATGCAATTACATAATACTACAGAACAAAAACTGAAAGTAATCGCCGATCGACTAATTGGAGAGATGCACGCACCTGTAAAAAGTGAGACAGATAGGAACGACTGAGAAAATTGAGCGCAAAGAATTTGGGGAGAAATATAATCCGTAGTGAAATTACGAACAAAGGAAAGGAAAGGAAAGGAAAGGAGAAATAAATGAAAAAATGAAAAAATAGAAGAAAGCGAGATTCCTCTCCAGTCTCCAACAGCACTTAACAGATTAATTGTACGTACAAATATTTTGAAACCCACGCGCCAAGTGCAAAACAAAATAATAAATAAATACCAACCAATTAAAGATGAACAAGAGAAGATTTAAATTTATCCTCTCTCCCTCTTCAAAAAAAATATATATCTTGTTTCTAAATTCAAATATGTGTTTTGATTATTTAGTTCGAAAATAATGATTTTATTGGGTTCTTTATGAGAAAATTTAGAGTAGTAATGTTTTGGGATTTTGATTGACTACCCTTGACCACTTTGAAATTTAGGTACAACAATAGTGGGAAAGGAGAGCAAGTACCAAGAATTTTATACTCTCATGTGTGGATAGCAGGGTAAGTGTTTTTCTTGAAGTTGCTGCAAAATAAAAATGATTGATATTTTGTCTTTTTCTGAACAACTTGGACAATATATTTTTTAAAGTTTTATATTCAAATATCATATCTAGCCAGCTGCTACAACTTACTAATTTTTAAGAATATAGAATTTTACGTATCCATCTCGAGGCTCCTTTTAAAAATAAAGTATACTCATAGTAACGCAGCTAAATATCATCAATTATCTAAAAAATAGTTGAGAAATAAGTTGCTTATGTAAAAGAGATTAACTTTGGTGCTTATTAGTGAATTGCTCTTGGAGTTTTCAATAATTACGCATATATTTTTCCTCAAAAAAAAGTGTAATTTATTTAGTAGCATCATGATTCATAAGTCTTGATGTAGGAGTGGCAAGCATTGTAATTTTCTAAAATGGAAAATCGGCCTTGAAGAAAGGATTAAATACGGCGATGTCAACTTACTAGAAAATGCAATATTATACATTTATTACTATCGACATGCAAATCTTTTTTGCCATCGGGAAATTGAGTTATAATTTATTGCGCTCTCACTTTTTCAAAATCTGAAAACAAATAAATAAATAATGTAAATAAAAAATATTATTAATATTAATATAGAAACTAGTTTTTCTTGTACAAACACCTTTTGAATTTATTTGTAACTTTTGTGGAGCTTAATTTTTTTAACAGAGTACGATTCACACGTTCATGCCGCTACAAAATTAATTTCATATATATCTATCTATCTATCTATATATATATATATATATATATAGGGAAGAGATCATATCTAAAACTATTTTCCCTTAAGAAATAAGAAGTGATCTGGACCATTGATCTTTCTAGATCTACGATTGTCATTGACCGATGCATTATAATTAAACATGAAATGCATTATCGTAGAATGCATTGTAATAAATCAAAAATGCATTATTATGACAGTGCATTGTAATAAAACATAAAATACATTATTTTAGTACATAAAATGCATTATTATTATTATTTACGGGAAAAGTGTTTTGTGAACCAACCCCTATATATATATTAGAATTATGATTCTAATAACATATTTTATTCCACATTCCTAATTTTGTATTTTCAGCCCCTATAATTTAAGTTTTCAAACATCATTAAATTATTTTTTTGGTCATTCCAAACTACAATGCAGGTTCACAAAATGAACTGATTTCTCGTAAAGTGTCTAGATTATTGTGCAGAAATGGTTGTGCCATCGTGGAGGATCCATAATCTATTTACTGTAAAAAATAATAAGAATTGTAAAAATAAATTATATTCCTTGTTCTTTATTTTACACTGGTACCACCTCAAATTTATTATTGGTTATGTAGTAAAAAATAAGTACTTAAGTGACAATTGACAAGTCTTGTGAAAACGATTCTATATAATTTAATGATAAATATAGGTTTGAAAATAAAATTTAGCAAAATCCCAAATGTTAAAAAATTATTTTAAAATAAGATTACGATGAAACCAACATTATTTATCTTAGTATACTACGAATTTTAATAAGGGGTTGAAAATTAAACCAAACCTACACATTCCTTTCAAATTTCGACTTTTAAAGCAACCAACCATACCCAATTTCATAAGACAAACATTTGTGTCGTGTCGTGTCGTTTGTAGGGGTGAGTGTTCGTGAGAGACACATGTATGCAGCTTTCGAAAGTGATTACATGGTTTGTTTAGTGCACGATTCGAATAATTATTGTAAGTTATTCTCGTCATAAAAAAAAGTGAGAAAAGAGCAAGCAAGTAGCAAGAATTTTATACACTCAGAATTTGATAAGTGTTTTCTTGAAATTGGAGCAACAATAAATCGTGGCTAATATTTGATCCTTTATAATTACTTTTAACAAAATATTTTCAATCTTAAAAGTTTTTCTTAGAGCATAAAAGTATTATTTTTATGCAGTATAACTCAGTTGTACAACGTACTAGTTTTTAAGAATATAGAATTTTACTTATCGATCTCGAGAACAGATATATTTTATAAAATAATAAAAGTTGTGTGATTGTTAGTGATGGAATCTAATACTCTCTCCGTCCCAAATAGCCTAGTTACAGAGGTTTGAATTATAATCGTCAAAATGAAGAATACTTGGGAACTCAAATAAAAAAAGGCTAATGAGGTCATTAACAATCAGTAACTAAAATATAAAAATAACGATTTAATATCAAAATTCCAAACCTTTTTTATTCATAACTATTGGAAATCAAAACCGAACTAGTTCTAGACTAAGTGTTTGACACTATTTGACAGGTTTAATTGTTCATGCTCTCCAATATTTCTTCAGGAAATACTTATTTCTTTTTATTAACACATTACTCAAACAAATGATGTATAAAAAGTTCAAGACCACTCATTATCTAATTCATTTGTGATTCAATGATGTAAAATTGACAGCCCAGAGAACTCAATAACTAAAAGATAAAACATAATAATTAATCTAGAAAGGAAAAAAAAAAAAGAACAAACAAACAAAGAGAAGTCTAGTAATAAATTATAATACATTGAGTACTTACTCAAGTCAAGAGAGCTGCGCCTGTTATGCACAAACTTAAAATTTTGTAATGTATATTGTCTTCGTAATATTGAGTTGGACTTGGATCAGTGGATAGGTCGGATCCTGATCACCATTTTTCTTTAAAATATAATAATTTTCATTGTTAATAATTGTCCCTCAATATTTTACCCAATTAGGATGGGAGAGATAATTGTCACTTTTCTTTCAGGATGATTGCTATTTTTTATCCGACCCCACGATAAGGCCGATTACACCCAAATTTTTGTAATATCCAATAGGTTTTGTAACGTCTCGTCATTCAATTCACCTCCAACTTTTTTTTATGTACCTCAACAAATTGATGGTGTTATTTATTCCATATGTTATTTCTTAATTTAACGAGAGCCGAATGAAAAATAACCTAAAAAATAACATATTCAAAGATAAAGAATATTGACCCTTGCATGTGTAATTTAAAGGTTTCAATAAAATTTCAGTGCATTGTCATATAACTACAAAATGAAACAAGATCATCTCTACGTAATATATTCAGAATTAATTGTCACACAAACTTTGGATCGATTTTGAGTTTGTGCATTACTTTCAAAATTTATCTTAAAGTAACGAATTATGTGGTTTGCAAATTGCAATTTTATTAGGATTGCCTCAATATCTTGATCTTCAATGTTGGTTTTACAATTCGGGGGTAAGTTTGACCAATACAGTCGAAAATAAAGTGGAAAACTGCAAAATTCCCCAATTGGAATAATTTTCTGAATTTCCAATATAAAAACTCCAGTCACCTAATTAGATCTCTAAACTCTGTTCAAAATTCGAAAACTTTTAATTGGATGATCTAGAGAATGTCTTTCATTTGCTAACGTGGATGGTTTCCCATCAATTTTCCCCCAATCATGCTAAATCTCAAATTTTAATGTTTTTTATTTTATTTTTTCAGGCGAAAAAGATCTTTGAGTACTTAAGCCATATGGGCTTGAACAATATAAAAAAGCCAATGAGAAAAATCTTTCCAAATCATTACATTTTGAATACTAGCACAAAGTATGTGCGTTCACACATAAAAAAATAATTATTAATATTATGTATTTTATTACACTTTTGATCATATTTATTATATTTAGAACTGTTTTGATGCATTAATTGTTGATTTTTTTTTAAAATGGTTCATATGAATGAACTATATTATTTATGCTTGATTTTTATTTTTGTTTCCAACACATTGTTAAATGAGATCAAACATGCACTACTATTTATACTTAAACTACTTAAATCAATGATTAAGATCGTTCGAACACATATTTGATCCAATAGCAATAATTAACTGACCATAAAATTCCACATATATATATATATATATATTATTTCAATATCCTAGATGTATATATGTATATAAATATTCATAAGATTAATCTAAATTTAGTTTCTAAAACTTGAGTTTTTTTTTGGTAACTCAATTCAAAGGTCAACTTTACAGATTTTCACAAATCATTATTTTTATTTTCAATTTTTAAATCTAAAAATTTAAAAATATTTTTTTTAATTCTTGTCGTCATGAAGTAGATTAAAATCTTCAAAAAAATAAAATAAATTTTTTTGTAAGAATGGTTATAAACTTACAATATTTAGAGAACTAAAGGTTAAAAACATAAAATATCAAAGATAAAATAATTAATACTCGATAATTATAAGAGATATTAAGTATTATATCAATAAGTTTTTAATATATAAGTTTTTACCCTCATTATTACATAATTATATTATTAGTCTTATATTCAGTGCTTACAAAGAATAATTGTATCATAGAATCGTTATAGTTAGATAATACAGTTATAATACTAAGATAATTACTAATAAAAAAATATAAATGTTTATATAGATAGCTTGATAATTTCTTACATATAAATTTATATTGTCCATAATTTTTTTTATAAGATATTGTCCTGAAATTAAGTATCAATTTATTTCTGGATGATCCGTTCGAGCAATATCATAATTTAATATTAAATATATTATAAAATTATAAAATTAGCAATAATTATCTTATCATAACTCTTGATCAATACCTAAAGAAGATATAAATAATTGATATGTAATAGATAAATAATATATTTAAAATCAGAATGTTATGATCATATAAAGTTTCATACTAATATTTAGATAAAATACATTTTTATTTTTATTTTTATTTCACTTACACACACACATTTTTTTCCTTCCTTTTCATATTATCTTTTTGTTTTTATTTCATTATTTAATATTCATCTTCTTTTTTTTTCATTTTTCAGGATTTTAGTAAACTAAAAATTTAAGCCTAAATTTAAAGAAATTTATCATAAATACAATAAAAAAATTATTCAAATTAATTAAGCAACAAATTAATGGAATGAGATTCATCCAAACATGGGCCAAAAACTTTTATGTCAATCACATTAGTTAAGAAACAAATTACTCCCTCTGTCCCGCTTATATGACTGCTTCGCCTAGTAGCACGACACTTGTATTGCTCCCCCATCTTCACATACATGTCTATTTCACCGAGCCTCTCTCCGAGACAGTGCCCACATCGTTATGTCTTTCGTGCGGGTCGGAACTTACCTGACAAGGAATTTCGAATACGAAGAACTCACTATTCACTGGGTTTTTGATTCATAATTATTATGTGAACAAGTATGTCGTCCTGTGCTGGGATGTACTATTAAATCTATATTGGGGTTATCTGCTAAAATTATTTCGTGGGTTGGATTTCACTTGACTGTCTACGGTTCTATTGACCTTTCTCAACGCATTTCTTTAGACAAAGACTCCATTTTTTCCTCTTTTCGGATGGTAACTCAGAACATGGAGTGTGAATCAAACTCATGTTTTAATTGAGATACTGATGCAATCACTAAAACCCCCTTAGAGGGGAGTGAAAAGGTATTTCCATGAGATGGGAAATGCAAAGTATTAGTCCCACACGAAGTTTGTGAATAAGTGATTGTCTGATAATGAGCAAGGAATACCCGTCTTTCTGCTAAAGATTAAAAATAAGGGTAGAAAGATAGAAAGTGAGTAGGTCTCATGTCTTTCAAAGGGTTTTGAAGTGTTAATTTTTTTCTTATTTGGAACAAGATAATTTGTGTGAGACAATCCAATAAAAAAAAGAAAATAATATGAACGGGATGGATGGAGTATTAGGTAAGTTTGATGTAATTGCCCTAGCTATTCAATTTTTATTTTTATTTGTGTCAATCCCTCAAAAAAGTTTCGACAAATTAAGCAACTAATTAATTAAAAGGGATTCATCTATAGATGAGCCCTAAACTTTTACGTGAATTACAATATTAAGGAAGAAATAAGTTATTGATAAGGTAAGTTTGATTTTCATGAATGAATATATCTACTATAACTAAAATATTATGTTATACTATTTCCTTATTACCCTTTAACTTAGGTATATAATAAGGATATTTTAGGCAAATCAAATTTTGTAAACAAGGTTCTTTTTATATAAGTATAGATTAATTCGCTAAACTATGCGTTGCCTGATTCGCTTCTCGTCGAGCATATGAAAATTTTGTTCTGGAACCACCAAACGCTTCGCATGTAGAATGGTCATCGCCCAAGGAACAATGTTTAGTCCAGTATAATATTTGTTTCTTTTTGTCATATTTTTATTTTTTTTGTTAAATTTAGTTATGTATATATCTACAAAAATTATATAATGAAAAGTTGAATATAAAATTATACCAACAATAAAATTACATAAAAATTGCTAAAAACAAACACAGTTACAATGAGCCTCGACTCTCGAGTTATCGCTTTTACAGTATAATCTTATTTGAGTTCCGAGTTTATATAGCCTTTTCTCATAAAAATAGTAGTTATTTGTCCCTAGTTCATAAAATAGAAGTTATATGATGTCACAGCCCCAAATCCCGAAGGACGGCTAAGCCGGGGTGTGACTAGGGGTTGGAATTAAGAAGCGGGGAAGAAAGGGGATTAATGAATAACTGAGGGATAAATCTTGAATCATCAAGGAAATACATAGAAGTAAACTTTGATTATATAACGCGAGACAATCTCGAAGGATTTCTCAAATAGAACTAACAAGTCGTTTCAAGTTTCAAGTACAAAATACTTAAACAAAAAGTGTTATAACATATTAGAGTGTTTGCAGCGGAAAAAGAACGTAGATTGACTCCACATATGAAGATGTGAAATCGAGGCTCGACTAGCTTTATTAAGGATTTACAACCACGTACTCAACTCCCGCCGTCACCCGTCACTCAACCTGCATATTTAAAAACATATACAGGGCTAAGTACAAAGTACTTAGTGAACACATGCCAAAAACATATAATAGATTTAATGGTTTTATCAGGCATTTCAACAGTAACACAACGGGGTTTTTCATTAAAGGCCCGTGCTTACTAAAATTTCTTTTCATAATCGCTTGCAAGCATTTTCTTACTTTTAATTCAATATGACCAAATCTGAATAACGCCGGGAAGAATGCACTCTTCCGCGGTCGCTCACCGTGGCCGGCTACTCCTCAACGAGTACCACACACTCCGGCTACCGTGTACACTAATTCGGAAAGCACCCTCTTGGCTAACTCGTAATCCGATCGATTACTAGTTGGCGAACCAACTCAGATAGGCATAATAGAACTCACAAAACAAATTCTTTTATGCCAAGACAATCACTTTAAAACATGCTTTTTAAAGTGATAAGAAAAACAGAAGCTCGAGTTATTCAGTAAACTGAATATTCACATTTTATTTGTATAATAGAAAAGCCCACCTTAATGGTTTACAGAACGGAAACCCAGCTTCAATCTTCCGTCCTTTCTTCTATGTATGATGTCCTCCTTTAATCGTAAATAATCAAATCTTAGAAAAAGATCGAGAGGGAAACCATACGATAACGTACTTGATAACTTGATTAATCTTTAATATATACTTTTGAGTTTACGAAAGAAACAACTGAAAACAAGTTGATCATAAATCAGTTGGATAAAACAAGCTGTCTGGAAAATCAAGCTAGCTGGAAAAACTGAGTTAGTTGGAAAACTGAGCTGGCTAGAAAAACAGAGCTGAAAAACAGAGCCGGAAAACAGAGCCGGGCCGGAAAAACAGAATGCATTGGACCTAAAAGTTAATCCAATGACCGGGTCCAAATTCGAGTTAATCCAAATGGCCGGGTCCAAATTGGTAATTCCAATGACCGGGTCCAAATTTGAGTTAATCCAAATTGGTCCAAATTTCGGTAATTCCAATGATCGGGTCCAAATTGAGTTAATCCAAATTTGGCTGAGTCCAAATTCGGTAATTCCTACTTAATCCAGAATTAAACTCTCAATTTCACCAGCCTCTCTCTCTCTCTTAGAAATCAACAACGAGCAGAGCACCACCGCCGTCGTCTCCTCCTTTTTCCGGCGGGGCTTCGCCGTAGCTTCTCACCGCCGCCGCCGCCTCCTCCTCCTCTCTCTTATCTTTCTCACTTCTTGGTCTCTTTCTATCTCTATCCGACGGCAACAGCAGAGCACGACCGCCGCGTCTCCTCCGACGAACTTCACCGGTCGCCGCCTCCGTTCCATCGTCGTCGTCGTGGCGCGTCACCACTACCATGGTAAACTCTCTGCCTTTTATCCTCTTATTTCTTATTTAATTGCTAATTTCAGATTTTAAGATTTTAATTTTAGTTTTAAATTTTAATTCTCTCTTTTCTTTTAAAACCGGCAGTGGTTGCCGTTCTTTCGCCGTCGTCGTCGTCGCCGGCTTCTACCAGCACCGCCGCTTCCTTGGCTAAACGGACGGTTGGGAAAACCACCACTGCCGTCTTCATATTGGCAAAACGAGCGGCTGCCCAGAATGACTTTCGTCGTCGGCGTCGATGTCCAAACTATTCCGACTCGGCCTTATCATCGGACTCGACAACAAACCGTAACCAAGACTCAATAATTCGAGTTTGAAGGAAAAGCAGAAATGTAAAGCAGAGGCAGGTTCTAAAATTTTATTCAAAGTTTCTTATTTGGCAAAACAGTGTTTCTAGAATCAGTTTTGTGAATACTGGACTCTGGTTTCTTTGTTGACTTGCACTTAGTTCATAGATGGATGATTCTTGAGTTATGATCATGCTTGTGTTAATATTGCTTTGCTGGTAAAAATTAAAATAGGTTATACTCTTATTTTATATGATTTCAGTTTGAAGTTCTTTAAGAAAAGGAAACAGAGTTTTTCGTACACATAAATTAGATTTTGAGTTGTATAAACTTACTGGTTGGATTGATGAGCGGATGGATGGTTTATGAATGAATTGAAATGCTGAATCTTGTGACTGAAATTCCCCTGCAGAGCTTCTTCTTCCTTTACTTTTTCTTGGGTGTAATTTGTTTGTGATGAGAGAGTAATTAACTCAGGAAAGTTATATTTAAGAGGAATGGTTGATCTTATTTGCTGTAATGATTCAAATGTAAATGTGATGGACGTGTATTACAAACTTAACCACAAGATTACTGACAAGATTTTGGAGAAGATTTACTCCTATCATCGGCACATTCACAGCTGTAAAAGATAATACTTGGTGCATTTCTGGTTGATTAAGGGCCTCACAGGCTTTTAAAGTTTTTCATGGTTGGGCTTTAATTTGGGCTTTTATTTATTTAACAAGATGGGCTTAAATTTATTTAAGCTCATTGGGCTATAAATAAAAGAAAAGGTTCGGCCCAAGTTACAAAGATATAAGTCGGCTCACTAAAACATATATAAGATTATTAAGTCTTTTATTACGAAGGATTTGATCGCCGATAATTAATTATAAATATAAACGGTTCAAACATTCAAAATTAATTTCTTAATTTCCCTATTACTTAATGACGGCAACAATATAATCAAACTTTAGAAAAAAAAATGGAAATGAAAAAGTAAATCGTTTTAATACTCGACTCTGAACTTTAAGAGTATTCGGTTAAAATAACTTAAGGCTGCAAAAATTGTAATTAATTATATAAAATTAATTATACGCAAGTTTAGAAAAATCGGGGTATTACATCCTACCCCTCTAACAAGAAATTTCGTCCCGAAATTTGTATACCTTCTTCGAAAAGCTCAGGGTATTTTTCCAGCATCTTTTCTTCGAGTTCCCACGTAGCTTCTTCCTGCCCGTGGTGATTCCATAAAATTTTTACAAGCGATATCGTCTTAGTTCGGAGTTCTTGTACCTTTCGGTCCAAAATAGCTTGCGGTCTTTCTTCATAGCTCAAATCCGGACTAAGAATAATGTCTTGCTGGCGAACCACGTGTTTAGGATCGAACACGTATTTTCTTAATTGAGAGACATGGAAAACATTATGAACACTCCCTAGACTTGGCGGTAAAGCCAATCTATAAGCAACGAGTCCTATCTTTTCCAAAATCTCAAAAGGTCCAATAAATCTGGGTCTAAGCTTACCCTTCACGCCAAACCTAATAATTCCCTTAGACGGAGAAACCTTGAGGAAAACCTTATCCCCAATTTCGAATGATAACTCCGATCGACGTACGTCGGCATAAGATTTCTGTCGACTTTGGGCTTCCTTTATTCTCAGTCGGATCTGTCGAATGATCTCTATCATTTCACTGACTGAATCTGGCCCTAGATTTTTCCTTTCACCTACTTCATGCAATAAAGCGGTGATCTACATTTCTTTCCATACAATGCTTCATATGGAGCCATGCCTATTGTTGCTTGATAACTGTTATTATAAGCAAATTCGATTAGTGGCAAAACATTTTCCCAGCTCCCACCTTGATCCAACACCACAGTTCTCAACATGTCTTCTAGTGTTTGGATTGTTCTTTCAGACTGACCGTCTGTTTGAGGGTGAAAAGCTGTGCTGAAATTGAGTTTGGTACCCAATTCTTTTTGCAAGCTGATCCAAAATCTTGAGGTGAATTTTGAATCTCTATCTGATGTTATCGATGTTGGTACTCCGTGCAGACGTACGATCTCACGGACATATAATTGGGCTAATTTCTCCGATCCATAGGTAATCGGAATTGGTATAAAATGAGCTGACTTTGTGAGACGGTCTACTACAACCCATATTGCAGTGTTTCCTCTTTTTGACTTCGGCAGACCGGTCACAAAATCCATTGTTATACCTTCCCACTTCCATGTTGGAATATCCAACGGTTGTAACTTTCCATAAGGTCGTTGGTGTAAGGCTTTTACTTGCTGACAAGCCAGACATCGTTCTACGAAGGAGGCTACATCTCGCTTTAAGCCGTCCCACCAGAACTTTCTCTTTAAGTCCTGATACATCTTCGTACTTCCCGGATGAGCAGTGTAAGGTGTATCATGAGATTCACTCATGATGTCATTTTTCAGCTCGTCATCATGAGGAATACAAAGTCTTCCATCGAACTCGATTGCATTATCTCGTTGCTTCGCAGTAACCGCTAGGGTTACTCGATCTCACCTTCGTACGTAGTTTCTCAAACACCTCATCTTTCCTCTCGAGCACTTATTATTCTTTCTCGCAAGTCCGGTATAGCCACTGTGGTTGCAACACAACTAGTTATTGTTTCTGGTGAATTGATCACCTCCAAACTCATTCTCTCAAAGTCTTGAATGAGTTCTCCTTCTTCGGTAAGGAAACAAGCTAAGTGTGTTGGAGTCTTGCGACTCAAAGCATCTGCTACAACATTTGCTTTGCACGGATGGTAATTGATACCACGGTCATAATCCTTTACTAATTCGAGCCATCTTCTTTGTCTCATATTCAATTCTTTTTGCTCGAAAAAGTATTTTAGACTCTTATGATCCGTAAAAATCTCAACCCTAACTCCATATAGGTGATGTCTCCGCATTTTTAACGAATGCACAACCCGCTAATTCCGTATCATGTGTGGGGTAATTGACTTCATGTGGCCTAAGTTGTCGTGATGCATAGGCTATCACTTTTCCATCTTGCATCGCACACAACCTAGTCCATTTTTAGAAGCATCCGTATACACCACATATTCTTTATTTGCTTCGGGAGAGCCAAACCGGTGCCGTAGTCAACTTGTCTTTTAGTTCTTGGAAATTTACCTCACACTCGTCCGTCCACTTATATTTGATTCCTTTCTTCGCAATTGTGTCATAGGTCTAGCTATCTTAGAAAATCCTTCAATGAATCTTCTATAGTATCCGGCTAGACCTAAAAAGCTCCTAATCTCATTAGGGTTGGTTGGTGACTTCCAGTCACGTACCGCTTCCACTTTAGCAGGGTCCACCTTGATACCTCCTGCTGACACAATGTGCCCAAGAAACATCACTTCACTCACCAAAACTCGCACTTACCGAACTTGGCATATAGTTTCTCGCTCTCAAAGTTTCCAACACTATTCTCAAGTGTTCTTCGTGCTCTTTCTCATTTTTGGAATAAATGAGAATGTCGTCAATAAATACTAAGACGAACTTGTCTAAGTATGGGTGAAAAACTCTATTCATGAGATCCATGAATACCGCAGAGCATTAGTCAATCCGAATGGCATAACTAAGAACTCGTAGTGGCCATATCGTGTTCGGAAAGCCGTCTTGGGTATATCTTCTGGTTTGATTTTCAATTGATGATACCCAGACCTAAGGTCTATTTTTGAAAACACACATGCTCCCTTGAGTTGATCAAACAAGTCATCTATCCTTGGTAAAGGATATTTATTCTTGAGGGTTATCTTGTTCAACTCTCGATAATCTATGCACATCCTCATTGTGCCGTCCTTTTTCTTTACAAATAGAACAGTGCTCCCCATGGTGAAACACTTGGTCTAATAAAACCAAGATCCAACAACTCTTGTAGTTGTATCTTGAGTTCTTGTAATTCCTTCGGTGCCATTCTCGTATGGTGCTTTCGACACTCGGGCCGACCCGGCTCCGTGTCAATGTTGAAGTCCACTTGTCGATTTTGTGGCGCCCCGGTAGTATTTACGGAAATACGTCCTCGAATTCTCTCGACGATCGCCACATCTCCTATGGTCTTTTCGACTCCGGCTTCCCGTTCGGGTAAACAAGGAAAGCTCGATGCCTTTTCTTTTTCATCATCTTCTTAGCTTGAAGGGCGAGATAACCGGCACTCTCCTACCCATTGTAATTCCGTGAAATTCGTGGGCTCTTCTCCGGTAATTGAAAAGAAATTTTTCTCTCATTACAGAGAATCGTAGCATAGTTCTCGCCTAACCAATCCATTCCTAGGATTATATCTACGTCCCGCATTACCATGACATTCAAATTGTTAGCTATAACCTTAAAAGTTCCTAGTTCCAATTCTAGGTTAGAGCAAACAAGTGAAGTGGTTGTGATCTCTCCGGATGGTGTAGTTACTCTCATTTTATGGCTAGCTCGTTCTGGTATGATATCTAAATTATCAACACAAGAACTAGAAATAAAAGAGTGTGATGCCCCGGTATCGAACAAAATAATTACAGGAAAGTTAAGAAGTTTGCCCATACCTGCCAAATTTCCTTTGTTCTTAATTGGCGGCTTTTGTTCGATGGCAAAGGCCCTAGCATTCTGCTGTTGTGGCTGTTGTTGAGGTTGCGGCTGCGCCCGTATAGCCCTCGTAGGTTGGGGTTGACCATATTGGTTCGGCCTAAGTGCTTGGGGTGGTCTCGGGCACTCTCTCTTCATGTGACCCTTTTGGCCGCAGCTTAAAACGGTTTTCGGTGCCCACCGACAGACGCCGAAGTGTACCCTATTGCACTTACGGCAAGCAGGGATTACAACCTTTCCCTGACCGTTGCCTCCTTGATTCGGAGCATTCTGCCGCCCTTGCCATTGCCCTGACTGGTTGTTTCCTTGCCATGGCCTATTGCCAAGGTTGTTATTGTTCTGATTGCTATTCTGATTAGACTGTTGAAAGCCACGTTGATTACCACCCTGATTACCCTGACGGTTGTTGTGTTGATAGTAACCACTGTTATTTCCGCCTTCCCATTTTCTCTTGCCCTTGTAGTTATTGTTGAAATGGTTCTGAGTCTGAGCTTGAGCTTGTACCGCACGTATACCGGAGCTCGTCTTTCTTCCGCATTATCGCCTCCATCTCTAGAGCTCTCTCTAGTGACTCGGTGTAGCTCGGCCCTCCATGACTAGCTAACGACACTCCAATCTCGTGTCTTAGTCCGTAACGGAACTTCTTTGCCATTTTCTCATCCGTATCAACTTGATCCGGTGCATATCTTGCCAATTCACGAATATTCCATCATATTCCGTCACGTACATCTTTCCTTGTTTCAAATTATAGAACTCGATTCCTTCTTTGCTCTATAAGTCTTTGGCACGTATTTGTCAAACGGTCTCTTTGAATTCATTCCAGTATACCGAGCCGGATGCTCCTCCGGAATGATTTTCTTGCGAGCCTCCCACCGAAGTCGGCGGTGTCCAATGAGTTGAAAGGCTATGCAAGAAAGACGCTCCTCATCAGTACATCTGAGAAGCTGGAAAATTCTTTCAATAGCTCTTACCCAAAGCTCAGCATCGCTCGGGTTTCCAGATCCATTGAAAATAGGTGGATTTCTTTTGAGGAATAGATCCTCGATATCACGGCGATGTGGTGGTGGAGGTGGAGGTGGTGGTGGGGCTTCCTGACGCTCCTGATCTTCTCTTCGAGGTCTACCCCTACCCCTACCTCTTCCTCTACCTTTCCCACGTCCTCTTCTTCCTCCTTCATTTTCAGCTTCCATTTTGAAGATATTCTGGGATTTAGAAAGAAACTTATTAGAACACAACTTATCAAACTGGTATACTCGATGACAACTTTAAACAGATTGGCAATCATTACTTGAACAAAGATAAATGGATTTCGATTGTACAACTTCTCAAGTTGACAAACATAAAAACGAATATAAGAAGATTGCAACATAAGAGTAAAAGCCCTCACATGGGGTCATATATATATATATTGGAATAACCAAAATTTGCCTCCACGAGGTCTTACATCCAAAAGATCTAGACTTTATCTCGTCCAGACTAGGCTATCTGCCTATCTATAATATGCTTCTATAAATTTAAAAGACGGTATGCTTTAACAAGATGCATTGCCGTCAACAACAGGGAAAGATGTTAGACTCGGGATTATATTTACATTAACTCCCGACTATTTACACCAAAAGAAGTCTAACACATTCCTGATCTATTTACAAAAGCAAAAACTAATTCCCACAGCTAACTGGCCCTAGACGGGTCCATGTCTGACTCTCGGAGACGCCGCAAGATTCTCCTCACCGCCCTCGCCGGGCTCCAACCACCAAGGAAACTCCTCGGGGTCCTCTTCCTCCTCTAGCTCTACGCCGAAAATCGCTCCCAAGGTCCGCTTCGACCTCGGCGTCGGGCGAGTGCTGATCCGGTATTGCCAGCTCTGCTACTCCCTGGTGTGGCTCGGCCGGTGCTAGCTGCTCGGGCCCCAAGTACAACTCTGGTGCTGCCATCTCCTCAGCAAGGCTAGCCCAGTCGACAGTAGCCCTCGGCTCGTCTAAAAAGACAGGGTATGGGAGCTCGCAAGGTCCACCGCGGCTAAGGGCCGGGTTAGGTGTGCAGGGTACGAGGAGGTGATATCTTCAAGAAATCCATAGTCAAGTGGGACCGCAGAAGGTCCAGCTGCAAACTCGTCGGCCTGTCTAACCCCAAGAAAGGGTAGGTCAGTAGTCGACCCTGCCTCCTCTGGTAGAACTCCAGGAAGAAAGTCAGTCACCGGTACTAGGTCATTCAGTCGACGGTACGAAGCGTGCTCCTCAAATTCAACTCTTGGACAACTACCCACCGTGACAACCGTCTCAACAAAGCGGATGCAAACGGACAAAAGTCACCTGTAGGTTCCGTGTTAGCCCCCACCAAGACAAGGAAAAACCATGACTGTTTTTGCGCCCATCCCTTCCATTTCTGGGGCATCATGGCGATACAGTCCACCATAGCTTGTCTATCGTCCACTCCAAGTTGCTTAACAGGTTTCCAGTAGTGTAGAAAGTCTATAACATACTGTCCAAAGTCACAACCCGAGCGTGGGATGAAGTCATGGTACAGCCTTAATAGTACCTCAGGCCTAACGGGAGGCTTGAACCGGTTGCTGAAGAAGCTCGAGAAGCACTCCGTACTCATCCTAAGAGAAGAATTTGCAAAACACAAATCAGTAACTGGTAGGATAAAAACTAACACAACTTAAGGGATTCTTAAAGCACTTAAAGAATAAACTGTGTATTAAACAAAAACAACTTAAGCAATAAATAGCACCACTTAACTTAAGCACTTAGCAATTATCTCAAAATTGCATATAAATCCAAAAATAAAATAAAAAAAATTCCCAAATTTTATAACTCTATACTTAGAGGTTTCTTAACTCTAATAAAGGAAGAACTCAACTAAACTTTACTTAGCTAGATTCGACCAGCAAAATCTAAACGGTTCTCTATAATGGAAAGCAAAGTCAACTTGAAGTTCCGTCGAATAATGAACTTCAATGAAGATGACTGTGCTCATATCACTTATACGCAAGTGACATTCGTTCTCTTTTGCTTTCGTTTCTCTTTACTTCTTCATTTCTTCGTTGATTGAGTTCTTCTTTATTGCTTTGAAACCAACACTTCTTAAAAGTCTAAGTTCTCAAAAATCGGGAAAATGCCTTAGAAAAATTCTTCTAAGTTCTCAATCCGACATGCTCTTGAAAACGGAAACTATAAATCATATAATTCCAAGGAGATAAATTCTAGCATTAAATTCAAGCTTAGAATAATATTTAAAACATATTTTCAAGATGTTTTTAAACTTTTGCAAAGAACGAGAACTTTTAAAATTTCTTACCTTATTATTGGTTGAGCCGGCGTAACGGGGTGTTGAGTTCGTGACTAGTTTCTCAAGTTTAGTGGTTCGAACTAAACTTTTACTCAAAAGAAGACTCAGGCTCAGAGCAAACGAAACGCTCTGATACCACTCGTCACGGCCCCAAATCCCGAAGGACGGCTAAGCCGGGGTGTGACTAGGGGTTGGAATTAAGAAGCGGGGAAGAAAGGGGATTAATGAATAACTGAGGGATAAATCTTGAATCATCAAGGAAATACATAGAAGTAAACTTTGATTATATAACGCGAGACAATCTCGAAGGATTTCTCAAATAGAACTAACAAGTCGTTTCAAGTTTCAAGTACAAAATACTTAAACAAAAAGTGTTATAACATATTAGAGTGTTTGCAGCGGAAAAAGAACGTAGATTGACTCCACATATGAAGATGTGAAATCGAGGCTCGACTAGCTTTATTAAGGATTTACAACCACGTACTCAACTCCCGCCGTCACCCGTCACTCAACCTGCATATTTAAAAACATATACAGGGCTAAGTACAAAGTACTTAGTGAACACATGCCAAAAACATATAATAGATTTAATGGTTTTATCAGGCATTTCAACAGTAACACAACGGGGTTTTTCATTAAAGGCCCGTGCTTACTAAAATTTCTTTTCATAATCGCTTGCAAGCATTTTCTTACTTTTAATTCAATATGACCAAATCTGAATAACGCCGGGGAAGAATGCACTCTTCCGCGGTCGCTTCTCACCGTGGCTGGCTACTCCTCAACAGAGTACCACACACTCCGGCTACCGTGTACACTAATTCTGGAAAGCACCCTCTTGGCTAACTCAGAATCCGATCGATTACTAGTTGGCGAACCAACTCAGATAGGCATAATAGAACTCACAAAACAAATTCTTTTATGCCAAGACAATCACTTTAAAACATGCTTTTTAAAGTGATAAGAAAAACAGAAGCTCGAGTTATTCAGTAACCTGAATATTCACATTTTATTTGTATAATAGAAAAGCCCACCTTAATGGTTTACAGAACGGAAACCCAGCTTCAATCTTCCGTCCTTTCTTCTATGTATGATGTCCTCCTTTAATCGTAAATAATCAAATCTTAGAAAAAGATCGAGAGGGAAACCATACGATAACAGACTTGATAACTTGATTAATCTTTAATATATACTTTTGAGTTTACGAAAGAAACAACCGAAAACAAGTTGATCATAAATCGAGTTGGATAAAACAAGTCATCTGGAAAATCAAGCTAGTGGAAAAACCGAGTTAGTTGGAAAACCGAGCCGGCTAGAAAACAGAGTGGAAAAACAGTAGCCGGAAAACAAGTAGGCCGGAAACAGAGTATTGGACCGAGTTAATCCAATTGATCAATTGAGTTAATCCATTGGTCCAAAGTAATTCAATGGCCAGGTCCAATGAGTTAATCCAAATTGGTCCAATTGAGTAATTCCGATCGGGTCCATTGAGTTAATCCAATTTACTGAGTCCAAATTGGGTAATTCCAGCTTACTTAATCCAGGAATTAAACTCTCAATTTCACCAGCTCTCTCTCTCTCTCTTAGAAATCAACAACGATGTGAGCACCACTGCCGTCGTCTCCCTCCTTTTTCCGGCGGGGCTTCGCCGTAGCTTCTCACTGCCGCCGCCGCCTCCTCCTCCTCTCTCTTATCTTTCTCACTTCTTGGTCTCTTTCTATCTCTATCCGACGGCAACAGCAGTAGCACGACCGCTGCGTCTCCTCCGACGAACTTCACCGTTCGCCGCCTCCGTTCCATCGTCGTCGTCGTGGCGCGTCACCACTACCATGGTAAACTCTCTGCCTTTTATCCTCTTATTTCTTATTTAATTGCTAATTTCAGATTTTAAGATTTTAATTTTAGTTTTAAATTTTAATTCTCTCTTTTCTTTTAAAACCGGCAGTGGTTGCCGTTCTTTCGCCGTCGTCGTCGTCGCCGGCTTCTACCAGCACCGCCGCTTCCTTGGCTAAACGGACGGTTGGGAAAACCACCACTGCCGTCTTCATATTGGCAAAACGAGCGGCTGCCCAGAATGACTTTCGTCGTCGGCGTCGATGTCCAAACTATTCCGACTCGGCCTTATCATCGGACTCGACAACAAACCGTAACCAAGACTCAATAATTCGAGTTTGAAGGAAAAGCAGAAATGTAAAGCAGAGGCAGGTTCTAAAATTTTATTCAAAGTTTCTTATTTGGCAAAACAGTGTTTCTAGAATCAGTTTTGTGAATGTTTGGACTACGGTTTCTTTGTTGACTTGCACTTAGTTCATAGATGGATGATTCTTGAGTTATGATCATGCTTGTGTTAATATTGCTTTCTTTGGTAAAAATTAAAATAGGTTATACTCTTATTTTATATGATTTCGGTTTGAAGTTCTTTAAGAAAAGGAAACGAGTTTTTCGTACACATAAATTAGATTTTGAGTTGTATAAACTTGCTTGGTTGGATTGATGAGCGGATGGATGGTTTATGAATGAATTGAAATGCCGAATCTTGTGGACTCGAAATTCCCCGCAGCTTCTTCTTCCTTTACTTTTTCTTGGGTGTAATTTGTTTGTGATGAGAGAGTAATTAACTCAGGAAAGTTATATTTAAGAGGAATGGTTGATCTTATTTGCTGTAATGATTCAAATGTAAATGTGATGGACGTGTATTACAAACTTAACCACAAGATTACTGACAAGATTTTGGAGAAGATTTACTCCTATCATCGGCACATTCACAGCTGTAAAAGATAATACTTGGTGCATTTCTGGTTGATTAAGGGCCTCACAGGCTTTTAAAGTTTTTCATGGTTGGGCTTTAATTTGGGCTTTTATTTATTTAACAAGATGGGCTTAAATTTATTTAAGCTCATTGGGCTATAAATAAAAGAAAAGGTTCGGCCCAAGTTACAAAGATATAAGTCGGCTCACTAAAACATATATAAGATTATTAAGTCTTTTATTACGAAGGATTTGATCGCCGATAATTAATTATAAATATAAACGGTTCAAACATTCAAAATTAATTTCTTAATTTCCCTATTACTTAATGACGGCAACAATATAATCAAACTTTAGAAAAAAAAATGGAAATGAAAAAGTAAATCGTTTTAATACTCGACTCTGAACTTTAAGAGTATTCGGTTAAAATAACTTAAGGCTGCAAAAATTGTAATTAATTATATAAAATTAATTATACGCAAGTTTAGAAAAATCGGGGTATTACATATGACCATTTTGGGATTAAAAGACAAAAATACCCTTGCACATGTGTAAAAAGTAAGTGATGTTGACTATTTTTTTTTGGATATATACGAATATACTTAGAGCACCCACAATGGGAGACCTACCTTTGGATAGGTCTCCCAATATTTTAGAATACTTTATGCACTTTTTGTGGGACCTCAATGATTGAGAGACCGGTCTCTAAATCGGCCACAATGGGGTAGGTCTCTCACCTCGGTCTCTGACCTAGGTCTTTCATTATTTTAATTATATTTTAATATTATTTTTATGTTTTATATTTATTTCGAATAATAAAAATAATTATAATTAAAATATTACGAAATAATTAAGAAATAACTAAATTGTATTTGAACATTGGAAAATTACAATACAATTTGGAATTTAAAAACGAAAAATTAAATACTACGAAATATTCTACTGACCAAAACCCCATTTCTTCTCGAGCATCATGCAAACTTTGCGGTGATTTTTCAATACATCCGGGTCCATATCTTTCGTTGGCCTCGTGTAGATATCGTAGGCGGTCCCTAATTCAGATGAGCATTTGATCTCTCTAATTTCTTGAGTGATGCGCTCAAGTTTGTCGTCTTGGACGTCCACGGCCTTGCCCTTTCCCTTTCCTTTTTTGGCCGACTTCTGTCCCAGTGGTCGGGAAATCCTCGAAGACTCCTCGGTTGCAGATTCAGCGTTGCTCGGATTGCTCGGCCAGCTCGGATTGCTCGAATGGCTTGTGTAGCTCCCGTCCTCTCGATTCTTCGTTCTTTTCGCCGGTTGTGTCGGGACGTCTGGATTGATGAAGTTGGGCAGATATTTCACTACCGCCCACGGCTTATGTTTATTGAAATTCTTCTTCGTTTCCCTGTAGAAGCCATCCTCAGCCAAGTGGATGAGATCGAGGTCGCTTTGCCCGCTTCCATGCGCCCTCTGTGCTTTTACGTATTCGGCATTGAATATTAAAATTTTCTTCTTTGCGCGTTTCCACGCCTGCCGAAGATGTTCGGAATCCCTCGCCGGTGTGCCTTCAGGCCGTATGTCGTTGTAGCGCCTTCTAATTCGCCGCCAAAATTCACCTAGCTTCTGATTATTGGCGACGATGGGGTCAAGACCGATGTCCACGTAGCACCGGGCGAGGCACTCCAATTCGTCGTTGGAATAATTGATATATTTTCCTCTCGTTGTATCGGAGGTTGTTGTCGCCTTCTTTTTCCCCTTTCCCTTCCCCTTTGTTGGAGGCGGCGACGGTGGAGGAGAATTTTGCTCCTCTTCCTCTTCTTCTTGCTCATCATCGTCGTCGTCGTCGTCGTTCAAGTTGAAAGATTGAAACTGACGATATGCACCGGGCGACGTGGAGAAAGGTTGAAAGCCGCCACCGGGCGGCGTGGAGAAAGGTTGAAAACAGCCACCGGGCGAGGAGGAAAAAGGTTGAAAACCGCCACCGGACGAGGAGGAGAAAGGTTGAAAACCGCCACCAGGCGAGGGCGATGAAGAGAATAGTTGATGTTGCGGGATAGAATTGGGGGATGGCTCGTTGGATTACGGAGAATTTTGCATATACGGGAACCCGCTCGGTTGTTGATACCCAAACCAATTGTTGAATTGAGCATCTTTGTCACCCATTTTTTGATTAAGAAATGATAATTTGTGAAATAAAATGGAAGAAGATAGAGATTGTAGGTAGAAAATGTGTGATTTGAAGTGTAATAAGATGTGGTATTTATAGGTAGAAAATGTGGAAAAAAAAGTAGCCGTTTTTAGCCGTTGCATTATAATAATTTTTTTTAATTGCAACAGAAAAAAAAATAATAAAATAATACGTCCCAGGTCGCAACCTCGGGCGCAAGCCCGACCTGGGGTGCGACCGACCAGGTCGCTACAACGGGTGCGACCGGAGGGGGGCGGTCGATAGGGGCGGTCGCAGGGCCAGCGACCAGGCCCTTCGACCGCCGTTGCAAATGCTTTTAGGGCTCGTTTGGTAGGTATGTTAGGATAAAGCAAGATAGATAAAGTCAAGATAAATATAGTGAATAAGGGATGATTGTTAGTGTATATTTGTGTTTGGTAGATAAGTTATGAATGTTAGATAAGATAGGTTAGATGTTTGGTACCCTAGTTACAAATCTAGATTAACTTATGCTTTCCAATTTTACCCCTAGTATAATTTAAATAATACTAAAATACCCTATCATCTATCATCAAGTCGGACAAATCCAGTGAAAAGGCAAAATGAACTTTTGATATTTCCAACAATAAAGAATTGAAAAAAAAGAAAAGAAAAAAGGAGACCCAAGAAGCTCAAAGAACTCCAGATAGCTTAAACTCACTCGCAAATGTTTTGTTCAAGCTAATGAGTTCTGCAAAATAAAATTATATCTCATCTCTCTCTCAACAAACCATCCACACCGCCACCGCCAACCCCCACCGACTAGACAACTACAAACATGGGCTAATTTTACTCCACCCAACTTGAACAAATTCTCACCAACTTTAAGAGCAAGCTGATGTTGAGATGGGGCAACTCGACCTTTCAGACGGAATCATTTCTCCAAATTCTTCGCAGAAGCAGGCACAATCAAGGCTGATATGGAAGAAATCACAAGCCTCTTCATTTTCAACAGCTCAATGAAGACATAAATCCACACAAAGTTTGAAATTCTTCGAGGGCTGAGGTATGAGATCAACTCCGATATGGTCATGCTCATCAGAAAAGCCAAGATCATCAAATTGCGGTTGGAATCGTGTCGCTATCTGCGATTGTGGCGGGTTTGGTTTTGGGGACGAAAAAGAGAAAGAGATGGATGAGAGGTTGAGAGAGTCTTGAGACAGAGAGAAGAAAAGATGAAGAAGTGGGAGGGTAACTTTGTCATTTCAATCCCAATCTAGTTGCACTGTTCAAGGAAGGTTAGGTATCAAAGGTAGGGGGCGAGTTGTGTTTCCTGAAAGTAACAGTGAAATAGAAACGGGCCTTCTTTAATAAAGGGCTTGATAGATTAGGCATCATGGATACCAAACAATAGTTTTGGACCAGATATGTATCATATCTAGGCCTAATAAGGGCTACCAAACATGCTCTTATTATATAAATAAATCAACTCTCTCTCTCTCAACTGACCCTCTTCTCTTTCCTCTCTCTACGAGAAAAACATATAACATGTTTCGATCTCTCCTAATCGTCGGTGACATCGCTAAAACGCGATGGTGCCTCGACCAAGTGCTCTATCAATTTTGCATCATTAAATCTCATTCCTAAATTGCTAATTAATATTAAATGAACCTGCTTCAAATTAGGAATATTCTTTCGCAGAAATATTAAAAAAAAATTGGATTGTTCTTCGAGACTCGATGGTAACATCGAGGGATCCATCGAGTCCCCGATGTTCGTACTCGACCGAGTCTATCATCGAAGATTGTGATTCATCACTCGATGGTGAACACGATCGAGTGATCAATCGAGTGAAGAACAATAATACTTTTTATGCATATTGATACGAAACTTGTAATATCAAAAGTGTTTATAACCAAGAGTATTATTTAGTTGTCAAATACATTTTTTTGACATTATTAACATATAACATGGTTTATAATCATTATATTTCAAAAAAAATATTATTGTTCTTCATCACTCGATGATGAACTTGATGGGTCACTCGGTCGAGTTCACCATCGAGTGACCATGAACAAGCTTCAATTTGTGTCATTTTCTTAAGATTTGTTATGATATTAATGTTTCCATCAGTCTTAAATGACATGTTTATGCTAAAGTTATTACAAAGTAAAAATAATAAGAGCATTTAGATTGTCTAAGTGTGAATCGTTTAAGGATGATGTATCTCAAACAAAAATGATAGTATGAACATATATCTTGAAAATTAAAGGATGCTATGCATGTTGATACGAAACTTGTAATATCGAAAGTGTTTATAACCAACAGTGTTATTTAGTTGTCAAATACATATTTTTAGACATTATCAATATATAACATGGTTTATAATTACAATCATTCAAATAAAATATTATTTTTCTTCATCACTAGATGGGTCATTCGGTCGAGTTCACCACCGAGTGACCATGAATAAGCTTCAGTTTATGTCATTTTCTTAAGATTTGTTATGATATTAATGGTTCCATCAGTCTTTAATACATGTTTATGCTAAAGTTATTCCAAAGTAAATATAATAAGAGCATTTGAATTGTCTAAGTGCAAATAGTTATCTCAAATAAAAATGATAATATGAACATATATCTTGAAAATCAAAGGATGTTATGTATGTTGATACAAAACTTGTAATATCAAAAGTGTTTATAACCATAATATTATTTAGTTGCCAAATACAATTTTTTGACATTATTAACATATAATATTGTTTATAATCATTATAATTCAAAAAAGCATTATTATTCTTCATCACTCAATGGTGAACTCGTTTGGTCACTTGGTTGAGTTCACCATCGAGTGACCATGAACAAGCTTCATGTTAGGTCATTTTCTTAAGATTTGTTTTACTATATTAAGCGTTCCATCAGTTTTAAATGATATGTTTATGCTAAAGTTGTTGCATATTATAAATAATAAGAGTATTTAGATTGTCTAAGCGTGAATCGTTCAAGGATGATGTATATCAAACAAAAATTATAGTATGAACATATATCTTGAAAATCAAAGGATGTTATTCATGTTTATACGGAACTTGTAATATTGAAGGTGTTTATAACCAAAAGTGTTATTTAGTTGTCAAATACATTTTTTAGACATTATTAACATATAACATGGTTTATAATCACAATAATTCAAACAAGCATTATTTTTCTTCATCACTCGATGGGTCACTCAATCGAGTTCACCATCAAGTGACCATGAATAAGCTTCATTTTCTGTCATTTTCTTAAGATTTATTATGATATTAAGCGTTCTATCAGTCTTAAATGACATGTTTATTCTAAAGTTGTTGCATATTATAATTAAATAATAAGAGTATTTAGATTGTCTAAGTGTGAATCGTTCAGGGATGATGTAAGTAAAACAAAAATGATAGTATGGATATATATCTTGAAAATCAAAGGATGTTATTTATTGTGATACGAAATTTGTAATATCGAAAGTGTTGATAACCAATAATATTATTTAGTTGTCAAATACATTTTTTTTAGACATTATTAACAAATAATATGGTTTATAATCACAATAAATTCAAAAAAAGCATTATTATTTTTCATCACTCGATGGTTAATTCGATCGTGTTCACCACCGAGTGATGAAGCACAATCTTCGTTGAGACTCAATCGAACGCGATCATCGGGTACTCGATGGTAACCATCGAGTGAACCATCGAATCTCGAAGAACAACCCAGAAAATTTTTAATTTGTTCGCGAAAGAACAAATCTGATTTGAAGCAGGTTTATTTAATATAATTTAGCAATTTAGGAATGTGATTTAATGATGCAAAATTGGTAGAACACTTGGTTGAGACACCATCGCGTTTCATTGATGTCGCCGGCGATCGGAACATGCTGCATATTATTCTCAAAGGTGTTTTTGTCTTTTAACTCTAAAATGACCATATAACTTCTACCTTATGAACTAAGGCCAAATAACTTATATTTTTATGAATTATGGCTATATGTGAGTATTATCACATCTTATTTTGTGTTTTAATTTAATTAATTGAAATTTTTGTAGTAGTCCCAATCCATGGATGATAGATTTACATATCCTCAATTATCTAAATTTTAGTCATAACAATTGAATATAATCAGAAGAGTAACCAAATATAGTAAAATAAAATACTCAATCATCCCAATTATATCAAAGAAGTGTAGAAAGGGTAAGATCATGATTTCCCAAACCCAACAGCTTTCTTTCTTCTTCCTCTTGCTTCAATCTTTTCTGGGCTCGCCAATCCCGTCCTCTCCTCGTATTCCTTTTCTAATGCCTGCAAAGACCACAACCAATGTTTCGAATGTCTGAATATCACGTCTACTACATCACTCTCTACTTATATCAGATTATACGCGTAACTTACCTGTAACTCAGCACGAATAGTGTCAAGAACTTCATCACTCATCCTATCAAAGAAAAGAACTCCCTGCAATTAACGCGTTAGTTAGAGTGCTGAACTAGGGATTAGGAATCCAAGCTATTTAAGGCTTGGTTTCAACATGGTAACAATAAGAGTATGGCAATTTCGAGTGTATAAACCTGCAGATGATCATATTCATGCTGAAACACCCGGGCAAGAAGTTCAGTCAAGTTAATTTCAAACTTTGCACCCATAATATCCTGTGCCTCAACCTTTAACGAATCTGGTCTCTGTAAAGCAACGAGTAATATGAAGCTTAAATTATGCGGGGAAAGTTCCGTATGGAATGAAAAATCTAAGTTGGCCATAAAAGAGCATATTATAAAGCGGAGAAGTCTAATGCTACTAAGTTACTAACTATCTCGTACTGGATAGCAAGTTTTGCTAACAACAAAAACAATTTGACAAATAAAGAAATAAAAAGGGTTCTCCGTTCACATATTATAAGGTACTGGCATGGTTAGGTTACCTCAACATCAGCATAAATGCCAGGGAACGACAGACAGCCCTCATTAAAAGGCACAATCTTTCTTGAATATTTGTTGATTCGTGGATTTACAAGAACAATCTCTTCTCCTTCACCACGCTCACCAACTGGATTAAACACCATGAGCTGAACATTTATCCCAACTTGAGGCGCTGAGAGCCCAATGCCATCAGTTCTGTGGAAAAGCAAGCCAATTACTATTGTTCACATTCCTGTAATTACCAAGAATCTCGAATAAGAAAAAGTCGCAAGTCTTCTATAGCAGTACTGCAGGACTATTGATCCGATGACTTAGATATTATGATAATAATTTCAGATATATGCACTTACTTTCTTGAAAACTAACTAGTACAAGGACAGATTAATTTGGAGTTGTTCATAAGAATTTTGTCCTAATTTGACTAGCTTGTACGACAACATTCTTGTGAATTTCGAACTACACACAGTCAAGGTTCTTATTATTATTTTTTATTTATGTTTCATTGATATTGATAAACCATCCCTCAGAAAAACAATGTTTTTTCAGTCGGGGGGAGGGAAGAGCAGTGGGATTGAACCGAGACCTCTCCCTTTTACAGAGATGCCATGCTTAGATTTCTTAACTATATTAACAAACAAAGATTTATATGAATATCAAATTTAAATATTAGATTCAAGAACAGAGTACTTACAAAAATCACACGGGTGAAAAAACAAATCAACACTATCGCCAAGGAGCTTAAGGTAATTATGATTCTTATGGTCGATATTTGGATGATCTTAGAGGATCAAGAAACTACAATTCTTATTACAAATTACTGTGTTTTATTAAGCTTAAGTCATACTATTTTTTTCCAAAATTTAGAATCTGATATTCATATCTGTCGCATTGTTATTTTCTAAATGTTCAACATCCCTAACCTAAGTTCTGGGGGCAAGTAATTTATTTCTGAGTTCCAATTGTCATCTCTTGATTGCTCTGTTCTGTGCAAGCAGTAATCATAAACACAATTCGGTTGAAGTAAAAATAATAAATAATAAATAAAAAAATACCTGTACATTACGTCGAACATCTCGTCGACAAGCTTCTTCAAGCTCTCATCAAACGAGTTAACTCGCTTGTTCTTCGCTCTCAAAATCGGGTCCGGGTACTTAATTATTTGAAGGGGCCCCACATACTGCAAATCGGATGCTGTTCCAAAATAAGAAAATGAAACGAATTTCAATCTATATGTAATTTGAAAGTGATGAAGAGTAGAAAATCAATCCAGAAATTTGTTCGATACTTACGGGAGGCTACTAATTCATCTTTAGCAACGGAAGAAGAGGTCCGCCGCGCCTGCGCAAGTATCGGTTGGATCCGAAGTTTGTGGCGGTGGGACAATGATGTGTACGAACCGACTGAAGTGAAGGCGCGGCGGAGAAGAGGGTGGTTCTGGCGGCGGAGGAAGGGGAGGAGTTTCTGAGTGAGGGCGGTGGAGTGGAGGCATGTCGGAGCAGCCATTACCGCCGATAACGGAGGGTGAGGACTGGACTGGGAGTAGTCAAATTTTACACGATTTTTATTTTTAATTTATTTTAATTTTTAATATAAGATTTTTTTTTTTTTTATTAAAAGCTTAATAAGGCAAATACCCAATTTTCACGATTTTCTTTTCTGACTTTCACTCACTTTAACCAAAATCGTCCGTCACTTGCAAGTGGCGCAAATCTCTCTCCAATGGGAGTAGACCTGCCCACGGGCCCCGAACCGGCGGTTCTCGGCCCGAGCCCGCCCGATACTGATTTCGGAGAGTGAGCAATCAGACCGTCCGTGTCTATCGTATACGATTACGGGCCGGGCTTTTTAACCGGCGGTTCCGGGCCCGGTTAAAACCCGCCGGTTCCCGTTATCGGCGCCGGTTTTAATTTTTTTTATATATATAATATTGAAAATTAAGAAAATGAAATATAAATGAAAATGAACTAGTTTTTCATTAATACTTGAAAATTAAAATAAACATTACTAAATAGAAATAACAAGTACTTGAAAATTAAATTAAACATTACAAAATACATATTTCAATTTTCAACTACAAAATAGAGATTACATTAGTAACATTACATACTCAATTTCCCATAGCTTCGGTCGGATGCGCTTTTTGAATGTGACGAACAAGGGAAGCATAGCTATCATTTTGAGTCCACTTGAAAACTTTGTTGCAATAATTGCAATGAACTTCATAGGTTGGATTAGAATAGTGGGGCAATGGAGCACTACGGGTGTAGTGCTTGTTAAAAATATCAACCTTAATACTAGATCTAGGTCTAGGAGGCATTGTTGTTTGTATTTTGTAGAATTGAAGTTGAAACTTGAGTATTGAGAGAGAAAATTTAAAAGAAGAAAAAATGAAGAAGATAGATAAGGTGAAGAGATGAGAAAGATAGAATGATAGATCATTAAGGTGAAGACGGCTGAAGGAGTGAGAAAAGGGTTGGGGTTGGGGGGTATTTATAGATAGAATTTAGGGTTTTGAAAATAATAATAATAATAATAATAATTAAAAACCGCCGGTTTCTGCCGAAACGCCGGTTCAGGGCCGAAAACCGGCGGTTAATTACAGATTGTTTTTGTGTTTTGGGAGCACTTTTTTCAACTTTTGTAATTTTTTTTTATAATTAAATGCTGTATATATATATATATCTTAAGACAATATAAGCAAAAAAAATTAAATTTTACTTAGTAGTCATTGAATAAAAATATTAAATCATTTCTCATCAATATTGTTGAAATTACAACACTTGAAAGTTGAAATGAAAAAAAGGAAGAAAAAAAAGGACTTGAGCTCAATTTTAATATTAAAATTGAGTTGTCTATGTATCCTCATAGAGGAATCAAAGTCCATATAGTTCGATTACGTTATATTACTCCCTAGTAGTTCTCATCCACCGATCGATCACTCTCGGTGAACTCTTCGTTTGGGCTCTCATCGCGATCATCCCAATCGAGCTCTTGAGCTCTAAGGTCGGCCCTCGACCAATCATCAAGCAACATTGTGGGTTCAATGTTTCTTGGTTTCATCGTTGATCTTCTTTGGTCCAACATGAGTCTGCCAATGCTAAAAGCTTGTTCGACCGAGACGGTGGATGCGGGAACGGCAAACAACTCTTTCGCCATGATAGAGAGTACGGGATACTCCGTTCTCTTTGACCACCATTTCATCACGTCGATTTGTGGAGCACTATCTTCAACACCAAAAACAAAACGACAACCCAAATACATATCTAATTCACTATTACTTGGCCCCTAGGGAGTTCATAAGATCTATCTTGGTACATGCTACTTAATTATTGAACTAAGGGATCTAAGGAGTTTAAATCAAGTAGTATAAATGAAGAGGTAGAAGTAGAAGAAATAGGTGCATTTATGTCAAGATCATATCCATGAGTCATCTTATATTCGGCAAAAAGAGATCTTAAAGTTCTTTCTAAATCATCTTTTATTTGACTAACATTAGGAATATCAAAGAAAATTATTTCTCCATCAATTTTTACATTTAAAAAGTCCATTTGCTTAAAAGCATTATAATAAATATCTAACATTTGACAAACACCATCATATTTCCATTTAGGATCTAAGCACTTAGCTATTAAAAAAATATCCGGAATATTTCTAAAATATTTTAGCCATTTTTGAACCATAAAATAAATCACACCTTGCAAATTTGGTTTACCAAAACAATTTTTAAAGCTAAGTGCAATATACATGCAATGTTCCAACACACGAACGGAAGTACAATAATAAACACCCGATAATTGAACGGTGGCATTATTAAAAACCTTTAACAATTGATATAAATCTATGCATTGGTCCCAATAAGAAGGTAATAAAGTCAATTGAACCGTCGCAAATTCTTTTCTAAAAAATTCGCATAAATAATCTTTATACTCTAAAGTAGAATTAAGCATTTCATAAGTGTAATTCCAACGATGTGATGCATCTCTAACAAAACTCCTATGCTGAATATTCTTATGACAACAACATTTTTTCCATTTTTTACCTAAAGTTATATTTTTATGCAAAAGGGCAACGGCTTTTCTAATTGGCATAACCGATTCATTAAAAATTTCAAGTCCATCTTGAACACATAAATTCAAAATATGACAAATGCATCTACTATGAAAATATTTTCCTTGAAAAGATGGATTACATGCTTTAATGAGTTCGGGAATACTAGCGGTGTTGGCGGATGCATTATCAAAACCAACCGAAAATACTTTATTAATCAATTGGTATTCATTTAAAACGGTTATAATTATTAAAGCAATATTAGTGACCGTGTGTGGATCATCGAACTCCCTAAATGCAATTAAACGTTTTTGTAGTATCCATTTATCATCAACCCAATGACATGTTATTCCCATGTAATTATTTTGATGAAAACAATCCGTTCAAATATCGGCACAAATAGAAACTTTATGGTCTAAGTTCATCAAATATTTCATTAATTCCATTTTTTATCAAAAGCTTGTCTTCTAATTCGTCTAAGCATATTACTTCTACTAATTTGTTTAGCGGCGGGACAATATGCATCTTTTATACTTTCTTGATAGGTTATTTTATCGGCAAATGTAAAAGGTTGTTTTTCCATAGCACAATATCTAGCCATAACATCTTCGGCATGTGGATGATCATATTTAAATAATGGGTGAGAAGACGTACCCGTCGCCGAGAAAGCGGTGCCACGAATTTGAGTTTGTGTTGATGCAATCCGTATTCTCTTGGATGACACGTCTCCATGTGTCGCCTTAGTATGCCATAGCCTCCTCCATGCGTCCATTTGTAGACGTTCTTGCAATAGTTGCAATAGGCGTTGTATTTTGGAGGATCTCCGGGCTTGTCGCTAGGTGCCGGGGCTCTAGGCATTTTTTTTAAACGCTTAGTAAAGATATCCGACACAAGAGGTCGACCCGTCGGTTTGTTTGGCGGCGCTTCGACTTCTTCTTTTTCTTCGTTGGATTGTTCTTGAGATTACCGAAGCATCTCCTCCTCTTGACGATGAACTTCCTCGGCAAACTCTCGATCCTCTTGTTGTTGAAGTTGTTCCGCATACGCCCTTGATATTTCTTCGGCGGCCATTGCTCGAGTTTGCCGAGCCGATCTTCCTCCTCTTTTGGATCGAGGAGGAGCATCGTCTTGATTTTCGGCAACGCCCTTGCCCTTATCGACACGAGAAGAGGTCGACATTATGGAATATGGTTATGGATGGATTGGTGAAGTGTTTGGTGAGAGAAGTTGAGAACTTGAGCAAAAAATTAACATAAAAAATGAAGAATTTGAGCAACAAATAATAGATTGAATGTTTGAAATTAAATAGAGAGAGATGAGAATTGGTGTGATTATTTGAAAGATTATTGTGTGGTATTTATAGGGTAAAATGGGGGGAAGGGAGGGGGAGAAAGCAGTAGCAACGACTATTTTTCTAGCCGTTTGAGCTGCTGATGCTGTAGCAACACTGCTGGTAGCCTGGTGCACTTCCTTTTTCCCGTTGGAACCGGCGGTTCCAACGGTTAACCGCCGGTTTTGACTGTTCGAACCGGCCACGTCATATGTTTTTTTTTTTTTTATAATTCCGATTAACCGGCAGTTTTAACCAACGGTCACAGTTTGAACGAAGGCAGGCCCGGAACCGGCCCTTGAGCTCACAGTTCCGATTACGGTTCCGGCCCGTTGACTGCCGGGCCGGTTAAAAAACCGTTGACCAACGGGCCGGTTCCGATTAGGCCCGCCGGGCCCTCCAGTTTGGGCAGGTCTAAATGGAAGGCGCTATCTTCAACCAATTTTTGTGATTTGAAAACTGTTGCGGGTAAATATTGTCTAGCACTGTTCCTTGCTTTATTTTTTCCATATATATTTATATTTTGTTCGTAAAATATAGTTTATTTAATTATTTATCTATATATAAAATTATTTCTCTCAAATCTTTGTGAAAACTTAGCTTACTCTTTATTAAAGAGTCTTTAAGATGCACAACCAAACTTGAAGAGTATGAACAACCGCCCGCGTAATCAATCTCCTAGAATTTTTTTTTGTACACCACTACGTTTCTAAATCAATTACTAGGATATACAATATCCGACAATTATATATTACCAATACGAGAAGTAGAGAACATGACAACTAACTTTATAAACCCGGCACCATGTATAAACAAATTACATCGTTGTATTTACAATCAAGATCTGACCGTCAGACAGTCTCACATAAATCCAACTAAAATACGAAAGTACAACGATTTAAAAAAAAAAAAATTGCAACTCAAACAAAATACGGAAGGACAAAGTACAACATAGAGACTCTAACTAAACTAAACCCCATAAAAGTTGGGTGGTTTAATTTGTGGCCGAGATTAAAGTCTAATGGCGCAGGCCCACTCAATCCAATTTTTGTCCACAAATTGGGCTTGCGGTCAACAATTTATTAAAATTTGAGACTATTTAAAGCCCGTAATCTTGGTCCAACTTTTGTCCACATGTGGAAAACTGATTAAACCGATTTATCATTTAGTAATAAAAGTGGTCACACACTTGAAAAATATATACTTAAAATGGTAGCCTCATTCTCATCCTTAAACAGTGTACTCCTACTTAGCTACATTCCATGTGGCAAACACTTTTAAGGGAATATTATTAAGTTGGGATTACGCTAGCCATAAGATTTTGAGAGAGAGGGAGAGTAGATTTTTTAGTATGTCTACATAATTTTTCTGTGGTGGTTACACCTTCGTGTGATGAAAGTCATATTGGAATTAATTAGTTTAATTCATTTAATTGATGGTTAATTATTTAATTTATTGTAAATTAAATAATGTAGGATTATTCTACGCATCGAGTAGATAATCGTAGTATATTCATGTTCTCAAAATCATTAAACGGTAAGTGAGAAATGATGTACTTAAGTTTGTCTGGGTGGCTATATAGTGCTGTCACATTGAGGTTCAGAGCTGGCTCATTTTCAGTGTTGATATTTGGCAGATGTCGTCGTTTTATATTTGAAAGACGTATGATGTTTCGTTAGCACTAGTCGTGGCATATCTCATCTTGTAGATAGAGGCATCCTCGACTCGACAAAAACCAAGTTTGTTAGTTCGTTCGTCCATTGTTTGTTAGTTAGCTTCAACATGCATTCGCCAATACTTTTTGTATTAGTATGACCAACCGTACCGTACAGTTGACATAGTTAGAGGTAACTAATGGAAATTACGAGTAATTAGAATTTATTGATTATTATAATTATGCTTCATTAATTTTAACTAGAGTATTAAGTTCCAATTAATTTATTAAGTCCGAATTAAAATTGATTAAATATTAATTAATTAAATATAATGGATAGTACCAACCGTACACAGTCCACAACACATGAGTGCATCTTATGATATAAAATTATTTTTGAGCTCTTTTACATAGAATATGAGAATATGCTAGGAATGACTACTGAAAATGCATCATCATCTTCTACTTTGACGATATATTTTGTAAAGTGATTCAAAATATAGAATTGCAATTTATGAGATAAATGATTTGGCTCTGAACGTCTTATCAATTTTGACCAATTAGGCTAGCTCAAATTTATAGGGAAAAAATATTTCAACCTGAAATCTAGTACAATATCAAATTGAATTGAGATGAAATTAATTTGGAGTTGGTTGATGTATTAAGATATTCCGAGTCGGTCTTAATTAAACTTGATTTATTTCTTAAGCATAGACAACAAATCCTTATCGAATATAATCAATTTTGTCCCTTTCCTCTATTTTCATGTTATAATTTTCTGTGGATAACAACTGTTGAGACCTAATTTCGACATGCTAATGTTTCACACCTTCACTTGTCTTCAAAATATTTTTTTGAACTCAACAGCTAATACACTTTATCTCAACCACATATCAATTTCACAGAAGCTAGCTAGTCCCTATTTGCATGCATATCTCTAATGTAGGACACACGTGTACGTGTATATATATAGGATTTGATTTATATAATGATGATGACTATCAGCTGGGGAGATGACCTACAGATAGAGTGATATTTTTGTGATAAAAATTCTCAAGTTTGAATCTCACCAACACTTTATAATTCGAGCTTGTCGCATCAAGTGAGTCATAGTGCGGTCTACTTCTCATGTATAGTTTGCAAATTATTGCACATAAACTCAATTATTTTATGTGTATTTTGGGTAACAGCTGTGAGTTATCCTTGTCATTAAAAAATAACGATTCAAATTATGCCCGTCATAAAAAATTTTATCACCTATTAATTGATAGATGGCAAAAACTTGTGTAAGGCCAACTTCGCGGTAACCATAGTTAGTATACAATTAAAGAGATTAGTGGTAATTAAGGGATTATAGGTAATTAGAGAGTAATTAAGATTTATTAATATATCTTAATTAAAATTTATTAAACTTCAATTAAAATTAGTTAAATATTAATTAGTTAAAAATAAATAAAAAATTTGGTTGACTGCACGAACCGTACAGGAGACCTCCTCTTGATAGACATGTTAATATGTCATTATTACGGGGGTTGGCACAATTAACATATAATAATATATTTGAAATGGAAAAATGTGTATCATTGTCACGTCTAACTTATAGTGGGATTGGATTTATGTGAAGTATTATAAGAGATTAAAATCTAATATGAAGAAAACGTAGTTCTAACGGAAAAATTATTATTATGCAATGATTTGTTGGGCATATACGCACTATGATTATATACATTGAAAAAAGATGAAATTAGTGAAATATATAGAAAGTTTTACAAACCCTAACATAAGACAAATTATGCTTTTTTTTAATTGAATTTTTATTCCAATTACTGATAATAAATTGTGTTGATTAAGTACTAAATTAGTACTCCAGAAATCATTTTGGCCAAAATTAATCTATTGACTAAATCAATAAGTTAGCCATAATTTTACTGAATATATTGACAAATAGTTTGACTAAATCAATAATTTAAACATAAATTGGCTAAAATCTAAAAAACTAGCAAAGACCTTTATTTAAACGAGTAATTAAATATATTTGCAGATACATTAATTTTGTCCAGAATAGCACTTCATCGCCTGAAAAAAGGGCCAATTACTAAAAATATTTTGAGATACACTCCTGTGCATACAGGCATACAGCTGCACATACATCCCATCCCATCCGACCCGACTCGCCCGACCCTACCCACTCCAGTCAATGGTCAATGTTTGACCGTTGACTTTTTTTAATTTTAGTTTTTTTTTTGTCTCTGCCTTCTGTTCCGATTTTAATTTATAAATAATGATTGTGACAACATTAATATATTTTAGCTCGCTCCGAGGCCCTCGGCTCCCCTCGCTCGACTCTTGAAAAAAAAAATTAAAAATAATAAAAAAGTCAACGGGTCAACGTTGACCGAGACGGGTTGGGTCGGGTCGGGGCGTGTTCGCTATTTTCTTTCACACCGCAAGTGCACACGGGTGTAATTGAGCACAGGAAAGCAAGGTCGTATTCCACAGAGATTGTATTAATTCTAGCAAGTACCACTTTCAATTGTTATCCTACTATTTAGACTTTTAAATTGTAGATTTGATTATACTAATGATGCAAATAATTAAATAAAAATAAAATAAACAAAGGCAAGGAAAAATATTTAAGATTAAAGATAGAGAGAAAATATCTCAAGGCTTCGATTTCAGTGAATACTCGAATTCAATTCAATCAATCAATTGGTTTGTCAGACTCGACTCTTACTAGAACGATCACAAAATTAGTCTAGACCTACTGTCGTGGCGCATAGACCGTGGATTACATGCAAGAATTGTTGTGTCCAATCAATAACTAAACATGCAACTCCTAAAAGCTTATTAGATCTATTGCCCTCACACAAATCTCAAGATCTTTCGACTATATTGAAGAGTGTGTCCTATATTCTAGATCAAACATCAATTCTCATCTGTCGAATGTTGAATTAACACATCAAATATGCACAATTGGTGATCAATCAATCAAGCATGAAAAAGCACAAGAATATAGAAAGCAAAAGAAGGTCTCAATTGATTAATTAAACCAAAATCAAATCCAAATATTCACATATTCTCTAACCCTAGGATAAACGGAATTAGCTACTCATAGTCATAATAAACACAATCCAATTATTGAAAAACATAAAAAAAAAACCTAAGATGAATCTTGGTCTTAAACGCCTCCAATCTTCTCTTCCTGTCTTCAATCTTCAACAATTCTCCCAAGCATAAAAGTGTATGAAAATAAATCTAAAGTATCTCCTTAATGAACAACCCTAAAACAATGTAATACAAGGAGTATTTATAGGTGAGAAAAGACTACAATTCGACTAGGGTTAGGAATTAGGCCAAGAAAGGAAGTAGAAACGAAAAAGTAAACATATTGGGAAATTCCGCCGGTCCATGCGGTCGCATGCCGGACCGCATGCCCGACCGCATGCGCTATCTGCCTGATTCTGGGGGGGTGTGCCATGCGGCAGCATGCCCGACCGCATGGCCCTATTTCTGCGCGCAATGTTTTTGTTTTGACTCGCTCTTCCTCGTTTCAACTCCGATTTTGGATCCATTTTCGCCTACGAACTCCTATCGAACTCTACTTTCATCCTATCATGCACTTTCATCCTATCATGCATTTTGCATAATCTTTACTCCATTTTTCCTGAAAAATCAAACAAACAACGAACGAGTATCATATTTTACAAAATAACAATACTTAAGCACAAAACTCATTCCAAACATGATTTCCCACTACAAATTAACTTCAAATAACCTTATAAAGATGAGAAAATCCATGTTTATCAGGACGGATGTGCCGTACAACTGTTGTACATGAGTTTTTGCGAAAAATTTCACCCCACCGAAATATGAATTGTACTTACAATGAATGAATAAATTTGAAACGGAAATATTGTTGGAGAAAAGCTAAAATATACGATTCTACATTGTATTTGCAACATATGGCATTGCAATTCTTCTTCTTATTAAGATCATATAAATCATAAAGCAAATTCTCATGTGCGGTGGACCACATTGTATGGTCAGTGCGGTCCAATTTTTTTAATTTAAATAATTAATTATTAATTAAATACAATTATTATTTAGTAATTTCATTACTCTATCCGTTCCACTCATTTTATCTATATTCTCTTAAATGGACGTTCCACTCAATTTGGTTACTTCCCAATAAGGAAAGAATTTATTCTTCAAAATCATTGAAAAGTGGTGGGACCTATCCACTTTCTATCTTTTTACCATTGTTCTTATTCTCCTTGCCGAATAATAAGTAGACAAAATGAGCGGAACGGAGGGAGTATAATTTATTAATTTCAATTACAATTTATAAATCACTAACTGAAATTTAATTAATTAAATTTAAAAAAATTAGGATAGATCAGACCGATTGCACGGTACGGTCCACCACACAACAAACTCTCCTCGCTCTAATCTTAATTAGCATATCAATAGTCCTTACAACAACTTGCAGACATTGAACATTTTGCCTTAACTTCAATGGAAAACAAATTTTATTGTTTTGTTGCATAGTGTACAACTTGCATTCTTGCAAGGTAATGTAGGAGTTTTTCAGTAGTAGTATTCATTTGCAGATAGAAAACTAATGGAATTGTATGATTCTGTATTTAGTGAGTGACGAGATAAATTCTTGTGTAATCACTTTTATAAGGTACGAAATGGGTTGAAGCCTCAACATCTGTTTTTATACAGTTATGCTTGAGATGGGGAGGGGGCAATGAAAAAAATATATCGGCATAAAATTTAGAAATAGCCCCATAGTCGTTGCAGTACTATCGAAGCCAATATTAATTTCTGAATCTATACACAATAGCCCACAAACTATAAGTCTATAATATTGCATAGACACACTAGAAAATTTATGTGCGAATTATATTGTAAAATCTTGATTCCATGCATGTACTTGTCTAAAATTCCGACTTTAATTTTTTCCCAATTAAGGTGGGCATGGTGCATGTTGATGTAGCTTGTTGATCATATATGTATATGTAATACATGGTTAGTAATGAACAATGTAGAATATCATGATTATTCATATTAAACTTAATAAATCAAAGTTAGGCTAAAAGCTATTCATTCATACGTCTACTAATAGCTATTTAACTGGCAACTAATTATCTTAATTATAAGCTGATCTCTATAAATTGAGCTCCACCTCTACTATTTCCTACAATTAATACCTCTCTCTCTCTCTCTCACATATATACATATATATATTAGTCGCTCTCATGAGTCATGACTAATATGGACAAAAGACCATGCAACTCTCAAGACCCTGAAGTGAGGAAAGGGCCATGGACTATGGAAGAAGATCTCATTCTTATCAATTACATTGCTAATCACGGCGAAGGTGTTTGGAATTCACTTGCTCGATCTGCCGGTACGTCTATATATCGATTATTTCTTCTTCTTCTTCTTCTTCTTCTTCTTCTTCTTCTTCTTCTTTCTATTAATGAGGAGACGAGAAAAATCTGACGTCAATATTACTAGTGCATTAATTAGTAGGGGCGTTTACTTTGGGTGATAGGATAGATAAATAAAAATAATATAGGTTAATCTACCGTTTACTTTGATGGATTGATTACTTTTGAACTTGTTTGGTCATTTAATCCTTCATATAGTCAATCATATGTTTTATCAATCTATCATATCATGCAAAGTAAACGCCCCAGTAACAATTATGTCCATTTTCTTTCATTCAAGCTTCTTCCCAGTAAACAAAAATGAAACTAATTAAATTCTATATGTGTGATTTTATCATTTTAGGGTTAAAGCGCACCGGGAAAAGCTGTCGGCTACGGTGGCTGAATTACCTCCGGCCGGACGTCAGAAGGGGCAATATTACGCCGGAGGAACACCTTTTGATTATAGAGCTACATGGTAAATGGGGTAACAGGTACTTGTTTTTTTTTTTTTGTAGATAAATCTTGATCATTTTTATTGAATACATTAATCATATTTAATGTAAAAATCAAATTATTTAAACATAAAAAAGGGATCGATGTAAATATTGAAATAATTTAGGGGAAAATTTTGAAAAAGGGAAATCACAATTGCCGGTGCTAGTAATGTTGAAATGGACAGCTACCGTATTATATATTTCTAGCTTTCCGCCAAGACCACATAAAGGCTCCTTAGGTAAAATTACATTTTATTTGCCTTATGATGATCCGATATAACATATCATATATCTATGGTAAAATTAGAATTCAACCTAAATTTAATTCCCTTTTGCAATAAAAACGTCGATCAAATTTCGAGTCAAATATGTTCAAAAAATCAGCAGAAACGTCTTTTCTTGTGATGAGTTTACATAAACAGCATCGTTTTCGAAAATGTATACTCAATTAGTATATATATATATATATATATATATATAAGTAATTTAAAAAAAAATAGAAGGATGATTAATTATTATTTTTTTGGCAGGTGGTCAAAAATTGCAAAGCATCTGCCTGGAAGAACAGATAACGAGATAAAGAATTACTGGAGAACTAGAATTCAAAAGCACATAAAACAAGCTGAAAACTTTACAAATATACCCCTAAATTTAGACCACAACAATGTCGATCAACCTACCTACACAAACGAAGTTGCCTCCAGTTGTGTCCCTGCGGATCATGCAGTTAGCCAATCATATTCTTCAAATGTTGCAACTTCTTCCTTTCAAGGAAGTATGCCAAATTTTGAGGGCCCTAATTTTCCCACTCAATCAAATGATCACAGTATTTGGAGTATGGAGGATTTTTGGTCCATGCAGTTACTTAATGGAGACTAATTTATATTTATTTTTAAATTAATAATTGTTGATCCCTTTGATATTCTATTCTATATTATTTATATTTTGGTATTATGTAATGTACGTACATTGCCTTGATTAGTAGAAAAGTTTTAGTGTATATTATTATTATTATTATTATTATTATTATTATTATTATTATTATTATTATTATTATTATTATTATTATTATTATTATTAACATGCAACGATCTTGAACCGAGTGTTTTGATATGTATTCTATTTGTTAGAGAATATACAATGATTTATGGTCTGATTACGCCTCGTATGGAATTTACTGCGTCGGCCTATATATTAGTAAAAAACAATAAGAAGTAGCAAACTGTAACAATCAAAATTAACTCAATCCATATTATCAAAATTATCAAAATCGAATTAGGGTTGATTATTTTCACTTAGGGCTCGTTTGGTAGGGGTGATTAGGGTGTATAATATGTCTATGACACCCTAATATCTTGTTTGGTATGAAGTATACGGCCCTTTATAAAGTTCGGGCCCGTATGAATAATACTTACTTTTGTTGTTATGTATACTACCTATTAGGTGGTATAAATAATACTGCAACTAATTATAGCAATAAATTACAATAATTACTATGTGTTGCAGAGAATTTAATACTTCATACCAAACAGAATATTAATTCTTTATATTTATAAGACATCTCAGTCAAACATATCAGGCCTTATCCCATACTTTGTACCAAACGAGCCCTTAAGATCATCTATATATTACACTTTTGATATCATGCTATTAATTGTTTAGGTTTTCTTCTTCGTTTAATTCTTCAATTTTAGTTTCTTGTAAATCACTATAATTTCATAATTACTAATTATATTTAATTATATCTAATTAAAAATTATAATTATTTTTAGCAATTAATTTCTATTTTTAGTTAATAATTTATTCGGTTTATTACTCCATAATTATGACATTTATTTTTTAAGCTTCATTTCTTTTTCTTCAAACAAAAGCTTGATTTTTTTTTGTAATAAATGTTAATTAATTAGGATTTACTATATCACAATAATTTTTATTTAATGACAAATTTTAATTAGATAATAAATTTAATAGTATGACCATAAAACATTGGATCATAGGATTCGAAGTGGACAAAATCCACTCTATTGCAATTACAAACAACTTGCAACTTTCTGAGTATTTTACTTAGTACTATATATATATGAAGATAATCTAGGAACTCAATGCACGTACATTTAATATTCAACCTAGCAAACTTCATATTTCCCTTTCCAACCATGCAATTAAATTTCCCATAGTTAAGAAGTTATCACAAGTGATGTTTGTTCAAATTCGTTATGCATGGAAGATTTTTTTTCAAACCAAAACTACTAAGTAACTTTATGTTTTGATTTACATGTATACATTTTAAAATAATTTTATATCTTATTTAAAAGTTGTGATATTGTTCGCGTTAATTATTAATCAAATTTAGAAAATTAATTATTTCACGTATCTAAATTTATAATTATGAATGATAATGGATCGAGTATAGGTGGATTTAAAAATTAGCTCATTTGCTTAGAAAAACTCAGCTTGAAAATTTTATCTTTAGTTTTCAGTTTAATCAAGTTGTGCAATTTTCTGAAAAACACAGCTATCTTTGAAGAACAGCTGAGTATGCAAATTTGATAAAATGCAATGTGCTTATGGAGTTAGTATAAAAACTGAAAATATGGAGAAAGATAATAACACGAGATTTTACGTGGTTCGGAGTAACACCTCCTAAATAGTGACTTTACTGTACATACGTGTCTCAAATCCGTTGAGTAATACTCGATAAAAATATGAACACTCCAAGTAAAATTAATTAAAATTAGTAAAAATCCTTCTTTCTATGTTATTTGAACCATCTCTTTTTCTACATGTTCGTTCTAATCTCGGTTAAAATAGTGACTTTACAGTACATACTCGTCTCAAATCCGTTGAGTAATACTCGATAAAAATATGAACACTCCAAGTAAAATTAGTAAAAATCATTCTTTCTATGTTATTTGAACCGTCTCGTTGGTTTATGCTAAATTACTCGATAAAAATATAAACAAATTTGATATTAATTAAAATTTGTAAAAATTCTTCTTTTTAAGTATATTTGATCCGTCTCGTTGGTTCATGCTAAATCGATATCTCTAATCTTTGCCAAAATACGGAAAAAAATGTTTACATCTTCAAAGTAATATTAATTAAAATTAGTAAAAAAACATTTTTCTATGTTATTTGAACCGTCTCGTTGGTTTATACTAAATTACTCGATAAAAATCTAAACAAAGTTAATATTAGTTAAAATTAGTAAAAATTCTTCTTTGTAAGTATATTTGAACCGTCTCGTTAGTTCATGTTAAATCGATATCTCTAATCTTTGCCAAAATGCGGAAAAAAATATGTTTACATCTTCAAATATTTTTGTTCTTTTCTTTAGCTACCTATCCCACATTTGATTCAATGTATATATTTTCTAGAATGCAATAATCGAAGTTTTTAGAAAAATATGAATGAAAAACGAAAAGGATTCCATATAGACACGTTGATTAAATATATTTAATTAGTCTTCATAGGGATTTTCATTTACAAATTTTCTATAGATTATTATATATGCATTAAGAATGTATAAAATAATGATTTATAAGAATGCATTCCGAAATTATTGTTATTTTAATATGCATAATAGAAGAAATTAATTAAATAGATCGAAAGATAAATATGAGATGTGATTAATAGATAAACATGTGATATATATTTCAAGAATATGAAATTAATAAAATTTTAATTAAGAATATATAGCCCATCGAGATTCGACGGAAAATAATTTTATATTTTAATTTATGTGTATATATTTTAAAATTAATTTTATATCTTATTTATAAGTTGAGATGTTGTTCTAAGTTAATTATAAATCAAACTTACGAAATTAATTTTATTTCACGTAGATCGGGTATTCATTCATTAAGTATTTTCCAAATTTAAATTTGTTTAGAATTTTTCTACATGTTCTCATCCTATTCTCAGTTAAAATAGTAACGTTATTGTACATACTTATCTCAAATCCTTTGGGTAATACTCGATAAAAATCTAAACACTGCAAAGTTAATATTAACTAAAATGAGTAAAAATCATTCTTTTTATTCATATTTGAACCGTCTCGTTGGTTTACACTAAATTGTCTATTTATAATAATTGCTTAATACAAAAATATTTATGTTAGAAGTATTGGCCTATTATAACTCTTGCTCCTGCAAAAATATAGGCCTTTTAAAGGGTAATACTCGATAAAAATCTGAATACTACAAAGTTAATATTAACTCAAATTAGTAAAAATTCTTCTTTTCATGTCTATTTGAACTGTCTCGTTGGTTTACACTAAATTGTCTATTTGTAATAATTACTTATTATAAAAATATTTATGTTAGAAGTACAGTATAGTCCTATTATAACTCTTGCTCCTACAAAAATATAGGTCTTTTATAAATTTGTTATTACTTTCGTGATTTAAGTAGCATTAATATTGTCGACGATCAAAATTGACATAGTTAAATTGGTCACATAAATAGTTCTATATTGCACAACTGAATATTTAGGGTAGCTTGATCCAATTATATTAGGATAAATATAGGGTACAAATTATGTGAATTTATGCAAAATAGCTAATTATGAAAATATTTAATTATATGTAAAAATTATTTAATTGGACAAAATTAATTATTATTTAGCCAAATTAAATAACAAACTTTTATATCTAAAAATGTAATGTGGGATTCAATATATTAGATAAATATCATGTAGAGGTTTGGTTTGGACATATATTAGATATTAATATATCTAAATAGATAAAAATTATTATTAGATTAAAATATATGAAAATAAATTAATTATTGCACAAAATACCAGAATAAAGGAAAATCGGAATGGAAAATCGGAAAATTATTTTATGTTATAATTTATATAAAGAAATTTAAAAGTAACTAAACTAAACATATTATTAAAAAGTAAATTTATATTTATAATTTCCGTCTAAAATGTATATGCTCGTACGTGTTTCAAACCCGATTTAAAAATAATTTCGCTATTGTTCTCGTCTCAAACTCATATACTAATATCCCATAATAATCCAAATCTATTAAAATTTATAAACATAAGTTGTTACAATCACTGACTGAGTATCCATCTCAATAAAAACTCGAATATTATAAAATAAATATTAATAATAAATATTATAAATAACAAAAGATAAAAATGCGAAAAAAAATTACCAGACATGTCGATTATTGTTCAGACGATCCATTTAGAATTTATATACTCTTACATGTCTAAAACCTGATTAAAAGTAATTTTACTACTCGTTCTCATTCCAAACCCGTATAGTAATACCCACTAATTATTCAAACCCGTTTAAATTTATGAAATATCTAAATAATCAAAAGTTGTTACAAAATATAATCGGTTATTCGTCTCATTAAAACCGGAACTATACATAATAAACAATAATAATAAATAGTATATTTAATGTTAATTTATTCAAAACAATTAAGAAGATAATAAACTGAGAGAAGGTAAATTTAGTTATAGTATTTATATTAAAACATATTCTCAATATAGTATTAATTAGGCCAATTCACTCGATTTTCGGGCTAGCCTTGTAGGATTCGGGTACTTTTTTGGGTCAATCAGGTTAGATTTTTTCGGGGTCGAAATTTTCGGCCACAATCCTCCTTTTTTTCTCGGTCTATTTAGGTTGGTCCGTCGGTTTCGGATTAAATTGACATCCCTGTACCCAAACATTTCCAACCTGAATTAGAATGTCTTTACTCATACCCATCTCAAATCAAATTAATAAAGAGACTTTACTATCCTTACCCATCCCAAATTAGTTGGATAATATCTGCTAATTATCATCCCACTCAGTCAGTCAGGTTAAATTTTTTCTAGCTATAATTTTTCAGTCGTAGCCCTTCTTATTTCTCGGTATATTCGGGTCAGCCCGTCGATTTCGAACTAAATTGATATTATTCTATATATATTTTCATTCCATATTCCATAAGTTCATTAGTATATGCATGCATTTTTAATTATTTATCAAATTTTATAGGCTCTCCGGTCTTTGAGAACTACTAAAAATTCGATGTGAAATTCAAAATTTAAGAAAATATACGAATTAGATAAACTATATAAATATATACACATAATTGATGCGTGAGGATTGAGATTAAGAATTTCATATTATATTATTATACCTAAATAGTGTATTAACTTTAGGTTGATGAGTATAAATCGATAGAAATCAATTTTAATTTGATGAGTAATATAATATCTTAAGCACCGATTCAATTGCTTAATTATTATTATTATTGTTATTATTATGTGTGAGAATTGAGATAGAATTGATATATACAAATAGATGTTGATATGTGGATATATATAATAAAATAAAAATTATAATTAGAATATATGAATATGAATTAATAATGCACAAATTACCAGAATTAAGGAAAATCTGAACGGGGCACCGTGGATGGGGCAACTTTATTTTCGTATTAGTAATAGATTACTTTCATTAATTAATCAACTATAATCCGAAATTACAATATCTATTAACCATATATGATGATCAATTATCACACCACAAGATAAGATTTATGGATAGAACACAATATATCTTCGCAGCCGAAATAGTACATTATTATTATTATCTCTTGCTATTTATATATGCAAGATTAAACATAATTAATCTTTTTTACTCTTAACCTGGTCACTATTTCATTGGTGGTGTCTAGGTCCACGTTGCATAGCGCGCGCGCGCACACACACACACATATATATATATATGTATTGTATTTTCTAAAATTTGGATTTATAGACACGTAGAAAAGTGGCAAAGCTATTATTGGGAATTTTGAATAATTGCTTTATTTAAATTGGACTATACTTGCCAATGTCATTCCAAATATTAAGTTCGACATCTGCCTAACGCTAAAGTCCTCTTATAGGGAAATGTTCACGTGGTTTGGCACACTGATTAATAACTTTTTATATTTTAGTACACAAAATCTTAATTTTCAAATTTATCTCATGTTCTCTTTTGGATAAGATGACATTACTCATTTTCGTTTTAAAAAGAAAAAATAAGAAAAATATGATATTACTCGTATACATCTGAATATCTAATACGTATTAAATCAATATATCAAATTAACTTTTTTTAATTGTTAGAAACTTCATAAATTATAAAATCATATACATTACTCCCTCCGTCGCTGATAAGTGTGGTCCGGTGGGAGGGGCACATGTTTTAAGAAAGATGTTAGGTAGATGTGTAGTGAGTGGAAAATGAGACCCTCTTTGTTGTAGTGTTAGTGTAGTGTTAGTTACTTTTAAAGGGTAAAAGGGTAAAATTTTAAGTGGGGTCATATCCATTAAGGAAGGAACACACTTATGGGGGACGGACGAAAAGGAAAGTGAACTATACTTATCAGGGACGGAGGGAGTAATATATAATGAAATCTTTAAAAAAGATATAACTCAGATTATCCTGAGCTGGTCCGATCCGAACCCATCGGACTTTTTGGAAAAATTGGATCGGGCCGAAAAGTTGATGTCCAACTAGGGCCAAAATATCGTCCTTAGTGTAAAAAGTCGAGTTAGGCTGGCCAAGTCCACCGGACTTTAAATTATTTATGAAGGCCTAAAATCTTTAATTAAGCTAACTCGGCTCAAAATCGTGTGGATAAGTTTTGCCAGCTCTAATTGCAAAGGTTGCGTACTATCATACAATATCTAATACCTATTGAATTTTTTTATCTAAGAAGAATCATCCATTAGCTTAGAATTTGTTAGTAGGGCATTATACTTTTCTTTTTTCTTTCTGAATTCATGGGCGTTATGATTTCTAAATAATTGGACAATACTGTATCTTACTTGTTTGCTACATTCCTAAAATTCCTCTCCTTTATGAAAAACTGCATATTGTTGGGATCCTCTGTTTAGGTTAGCATTATATTTTAGCAAATATATATATATATATATATATATGAGACAAAAATTGAAATAGTCAAATCAATCAGTAAAAATCAATAGTTGTCAATCAAACTTAGTATACACAAATTCTAGCTATCTTTTCAATTTTCGGACTATTATACCCTTAGAAGGGATATGGAGTCAATTTTCACTTTGTATCCCGTTTGACCAAAATTCCACTCCATTTTCAAATTTTCAGATTTCACAAAATTTCTCTCTCATCTCCTCTCCTCTCCTCTCTCTGGCGATTTTCGTACCAGCATTCCGGCCGCCGTTCTCCGCCAATCTCCGCCCATCCCTGTCGTGCTCTGCAACTCACAACGCCACCACGTCACCCATCGCCCAAATCCAACCACCACCGGAAATCATAGATCTCTTTCATCTCCCTTCCCCCCTTTCTCTCTCTCTAGAAAACTCTAGATCTCGCGGAAATAGCCGCCGCAAGCCCGCACAAACCATCGTGCCGTTGACAATCTTCTCTCCGAAATCCATGGCATGTTTATACTCGAGATCCATGAACAGATATGAAATTGATGATTTATTATTTTTTTTTTGAATTTTTGTTAATTTATGGTTTTTTCGTATTTATTTTTTTATGATTTATAGGTTTTTTTATTATTTCTGGTGATTATTGGTACATTTGGGTTGATTTTCTGAATGATTAAGGTGTTTTTGTGTTGATTTCTGGTTCGTTTGTGTTGATTTAGCAGGTTTCTGCTTGCTATCAAAATCCGTTGGTACGAAATGAGTGTCTTCGTACCAGTAGTAACTCGTACCAGTAACGCGCAACCTATTATTTGCTTGTTGGAACGAATATAATTTATTTGTACCGACGTACCATGCATTGATATGATTTTCTTGATTTCGTGTTATGGTTGTTTTCGTGCTTGATTTATGGGTGCTTTGGGTATTTTTATAGTCTATTTCAGGATAATTTGGTTGTTTTTATGCTTGATCTATGGGTGATTTGGTTATATGCGTTGATTTAGTTGTATTTATGGGTAATTTTGGAGGATTTTGTGATTTATTGTTGGTACGTTCGAGTGTATTCGTACCACCGTACCATACGGACACGACACGTTGTATTGGTAAGTTGGAACGAACATGGTTTATTCGTACCGGCGTACCAAGCATGCACGGGCGCAAACTTAGTACGAATATTGATAAGTTGGAACGAACATAATTTATTCGTACCAGCGTACCATGCATGCGCCGGCACAAACTTAGTACGTCGATACAAAAATGATGAGTTCGTATCCGCGTACCATGTGAGCACAACGTGCTACGTTTAGTACGATTATTGTATTTTCATACCTGTGTACCAACATATGCTGGTACAATTATGAGCATTCGTACCTATCGTATTGGGTGCTACTGTATAATGTTGTACTGTTTTTAAAACTGTTTTGTTTATTTTTTTTAAGGTTATACGGTCTTATAAGAATTTGCAATGGCTTAGACATCACACAAGGTGCAAAAGAATAGTGTCAGATGTGGTCCTTTCACGTTGAAGTATGCCTAGCTCAGACTGACAAGCAGCGCACTTGAAAAGCAGATGACAAAGAAATAAATCAAAAAATGTTAGGCACACGTTTGTTGAGAGCATCTCAACACGGATGAAAGAACATTTTTTTTTCTTTTTTTCTTTTTAAAAGGGGATCAAAGGATTTCACTCCTACCCCCAAGGTGACTCGAACCCAGGACCTTGATCCTAGGTAGTTGTTTGGTGCGCTCGGCCTCCCACCAGGCCAAACAACTTCGTCACACACGGATGAAAGAACATTGACAATAAATATTTAACTAGATTAGGGTTTATTGAATGAATAATTCTAGTTATGACAATTTGCTACAATTTATCATTTGTAAATAATTTATTATTAATATTAATATTATTCTACTCAATTTAATTATATAGTCCTAAATCAAACCAATCCTCGTATATGTTATTTCATACTCCTTCATGGACAACAAGCAATGAAGATGACATCGTCTGCATGAAATAAATATGAAATAATCAGTTTAAAATTAATGGTACACTATACATTGATACGAGTATATAATATTCGTACCATCGTGATAGCACGCCGGTACGAACATGCTATATTCTTACCATCATACCAGGCGTATGTGCATAGCCAATGTTGGTATGCTGGTATGAATACACAATATTCATACCATCGTGCTGGTGCGCTGGTACGAAAAGGTACGAATTCAAACATTCATGCCAACAGTGTATATGAATATACTATTTTCTCTCATCCTCGTATATGTTTTCATTCCATTCTCCTTCATGGGAAATAACTAAAGAAGATGACCTCGGCTGCATGAAATAAGTCAAGACAATTAGGTTTGGTACTAATAATACGGTAGGTAAGAAATAACTAGGTTATAGCGCGGTACCCGATACGAATTGGTTATTTCGTACCAAGTTTTCAATCTATAAAGCGGTATCCCGGTACGAAATTTCAATATTCGTACCAGATACGGTATGAAATAACCTATTTCGTGCCCAGATGTGGTACGAACTTATAGAGAAACTGTCGCTCAGGTACTCTGGTACGAATACAGATAATCGTACCCAATTACCAATACAAGTAATCTCGAACCGATGTATATAAACAACCAACATTGATACGAAAGTACGACTTACCAAATTCGTACCAACTGTAGATTCGAAAATTCAGGCGAAAAAAGTAAATCTAAATGTACTCTAAAATCAATTATTCATCCACCAAAACATTAAAAAAGATAAAAAAAACTAGAAAAATGGGACATTACCTCGATCGAAATCAACAAATTACAGAATCAACTACATAAAATTGATAAGAAATCCGCCGGATAAATCGGCGACGAAGATAAACGAAGGAGAAGAATCGTCCATCTAGTACAACACCGCCGATCGAGAGCCGAAATGCTTAATTTTGGGGTGACGGAAAGTGAAGTCCGACAAAGATGAGAGCAAAAAAAATAGAGAATTGAGAGATATATACGTATAGCTGAAAGGAGAGAGGAGAGAGAAGATAAGAGAGGAGAGAGGAGATAATATATGCGGCAAAAAGAAAAGAAAAAGTATGTAAGAGAAAAAGTGAATTTAGTCAAAGTAAGGGTATTTTAAGTACATCATTCCAAAATTTGCTAGAATTTGTATAAACTAATATTCCTGACAACTATTGTGTTTTACTAATAACTCTATATATATTATGATGATAAGGTACTTTATTATATATTTACTCCAAATTATATGTGACTGGCGGTTCTAACGTACAAGATACAAAAAATACAAAAAAAGCCACGAAATTAAAAAAAATTCATGAGGTCGTATATATAATCACTTATAGAAATACTAAATCCTTGAAAAATGATTCATTAAAAAAAAATTTATATTACAGTATTAGACATAGATTACTACAACCAATCTGTAAAGAAAAAGAGAATAGATAATAGATTAATCAGTACCAATTGGAAATGAGGTAAGTAAATTGTTTTTTGAAAGGTAAATGAGGTAAGTAATTAATGTTAAATAAGTGGAAAAAAAGAAGAAATGCCGTTTTTGGGCTTTTACAGTACAAGTGTTCATTTTTTTTCCTTTTTTGTTAAAGGACACTGAGTTAGTGTGAATATCGACTGATGTGGATGTCATGTCGTTTTTATTCAAACGTGAATATTTATTTATTTTTATCTCTATATTCAACATGTTGCTATAATGTCTATTCGAGAACATTTAAGTGATAATAAATATTGTATGTGAACAGTGAGTCTTATGATGAGAGACCATAGTTCCATCATCCAATTCTGCTTCTATCTAATAATAATAATAATAATAATAATAATAAGGGAAAAATGTGCAAATACCACCCTCATGTTGGCAGCGTTAGGCAAATACCCCTCTGAACTTTGTTTAGGGGCAAATTCACCATTCCCTAAAGTTTTCGGGTACAATTACCTCCTCGCCATGACGGAAACAACACTTCCGTTGGCAAAAAAATATTTTTGATTCATTTTTATTATTGTGGAACCCTCACAATTCTCAAGAATTAATTGGTGCGAAAAGCTGAAATTAGAAAAAAGATTTGTTTCGAATCCTAGCTCACAACTATCAAAATCCAGGCGAAGTTCTCCGATAATTTGCAATCCAAACCACTATTAGTTATTGACATTGATGATCTCATATTCTTCAAGTGGTTCATCATTCTTTTTTTTGTGCAAATTATCGGAGAACCTTGCCTTAATTTTGATAGTTTTGAGCTAGAATTCGAAATAGTTTTTCCCTAATTAGAGCTTTTAGCACCAATTATGTAGTATATAACCGTTGGAAATTATGAGGGTCCCACAAGAATAAAAATAAATCAAAAATATTTTTTTTTGCTAACGGAAGTGTCGTTTCCGTTATGACGAGGGGTTAATTGCACCTGAAAACTTTAAGGAAGGGTGGATTTGCGCCTAAACAAAGTTCAAGGGAGTATTTGCCTAGCACTGCCAACATAAGGGGGTATTTGCACCTTTTTCCTAATAATAATAATAATAATAATAATAATAATAATAATAATAATAATAATAAGGTGATATCTAGAAATATTGGTACTTAGAGAAATTCTCACATTAGTTGTTGTTACATGACATTCCTCATCTTTAACACCCATACTTTGTTGAAAGAATAGTTTACTTTAGAAAACGATTAGTATTTTATTTTATTTTGTGCATAACATTACCCAAATGCATGAAACCATTATGCACATTCAAATTCGCGCATTAAATAGTTTTTAATAGTTTCAATAAACGCACGCACGCATCAAGGTGTAATCTCCAAGGGCACTTGATGGTGATTAAATCCCCTAGCGAGTGAGCTTGCCTATAAATAGACAGCATATAAGCATTGTTTGTGACACAAAAAAAAAACCTTTGCATTATTTATTCTCTAAAAAACAACATTCTTAATTCATGGTACGCTCAGTTCCCATCTATTTCTAATTCGTTGGAGCTCGTCGGTCTTTTGGTACTACAACCGCCGAGACGAAAGTCGTTTTACCTTTGTGGACGAGTCATCAATTTCTAGAGGCACTACCGGGGCAATATTCGTCTTGCAGGAAGAAAAATTCCTTCAACTCGACTTCAATTTGAGTTCATTATTTATTTTTGTTATTTTGATTTATTATTTCTTGTAATTCTCACCTCTCACATTTCCTTGTTCAGAATTTATTTGTTAGATTTTGTTGTAATTGTTCGAGTTCGTGTACACCGATTTTAACATTATCAACTAAACGAATGTAAATCTTCTCAATTTCTCCATGTCTGCATTCATTTTTTAATCGACCATTTAGATGTTACACTCATAATTCTAGGATTTTTTTTTTACCATGGATCTATGTAAATGTACAATATGTACACGTATGTTGAATTTATTCTTAAGCCATTAATTTGGTATAATTCATTTAGAGCAGTGCAACACTCCCATGCAGTTAACCACATGGTGAGGTTGCTTTTTATTTTTATTTTTTTTATTTTCAATTAATTAATATTTAATAATCTTGATTGATGATTAACATATTCTAATGGGAAGAATTAAGAAAAAAATAGAAAATTCGGCGGGAGTATGAGATACACCCGCTAGCCTAATGCGCTTGATGAGGCACATGTGCTGCACGCGTCAATCCTAACCATTGTTTAGGCGATTGAAATACACGCATCGGACGAGCGTACTGTAGACTGCACATGAGTTTTTGTATTTAGAATAATATAAGTTGCAAGGATAAAAAAGTTACGCCACCTGAATTTTGAATCATTTTAGACTTTGCCGCTTAAAGTATTTTGTCGGCTACAATTTGTAGCCTAAACTTTGCGTAAAGTTATTCTTATGAACTAATAATTACAAGTATAATTTGATTGAACTATCCATCATTAGAATTATATATAGGTGTTCTTTAATTTGTAGGGTATGATTGATAACATGTGATAGGATAAGACTTGATTATATGATTATTAATAATCACCCCAAATTTGGAAAGACAAATTATCATTCCATTAATAGATATGATCAAGAGTCTAGTTATTCATTACGCGCTAAATCATTCAAACCAAACATGTGATTATGTTGGATTATTTATCAATTAAGCCTTATCAATTAAACCAAATAACTCTTTCATGAATAGTAGTAGATCTTGTTTTATTCTATATTGTTTTCCATGTAAATCAAGGGCAACTAGTATAATTCAATTGCATATATGTTTTATTCAACAACGTCTATTTTATGAAGACACCAATCAATTATCACCCTAAGAAAATTAAAGACAACCTTAAAATTGTTCAACGGGTATTTTTTAGCTAGAAACAAAAAGATCGAAAAGTCTCTCCTTAGCTAGGAATTTTTGTTCGATTTCGCTGAAGTATGAGTTGTCTTCTCATTTTATATGAATGTGTTCTAGTTTAATTTATATTAGTTTGAATAGTACTGCCATTTATATTATTTGTATTATCATATGATATTGTATCTCAAAAAAAGAAAAATTATTTTTATATTATATTTAATATTCGAAAAAGAATAAATTAAAGATGTGGCAACAAAATAAGATCTGAGTCGAAGGGGCAATACAGTAAACTTGGTGGCAAATCGCAAGAGATTGAGAATCAGTGAACCCTATTTTTCTTGGAATTTATGAACCCTATTTTTCTAATCATTTATATTTATCTCATTTTGAAAATCAATTAATTTCAGAAAAAATAAAAACAAAAAATGAAAGAGAAAAGTCAATCTGGCAGTTATTTTGGTAATGGCTCAAGTGTGAAGAGGTGGTGGCTCAACTCCCAAGAAACGATGAGATTATAGTCTGCTTGTATATACACGAAGAGAGAGAGAGAGAGAGAGAGAGGTAGCGTGCAGCAGGAAATGGGGAGAGCATTCGTGTACGTGATAATTGGAGGAGGCGTGGCTGCTGGCTACGCGGCCCATGAATTTGTTCAGGCAGGCGTCTCCCTCGGTGAACTCTGCATCATCTCCGAAGAGCCTGTAACTCTCTCTCTCTCTCTCTATTCCCCCGCGCGAGCGCGTTTGTTGATATATACCTGGTGTGTGTGTGTGTGTGTGTGTGTGTGTGTGTGTTGATATATTCGTGCAGTGCGGATTTTAGTAAATGATATTAATTGATTTCTGCATTTGTTTGGGGCAATTAGTTATTCCTCTACCGCATACGTTTCGTTTTGGTTGGTGAAGTTCGCACCCAATTATGGTAGTCATCGTGTTCGCTGCTCTACAATCCTAATCTTTTCAGCTGGAAGGATGATATATTTTTAACTATATATATGATTTTATTTGTTTATACTTCTCTACACCTGATTGAGTGCTGAAAAACTAAGGATTTTGGAGTTTTTGTGCTAAGCCAGAAGAAGGAACTCACTCAACATAGAGGAATTTTACAGTCTTCGTTACCCAATTAAATCCCTAGCGATTTTTAGGAATCCCTCATGTTAATTTTCTCCTGAACGTGGTAGACATCACAAAAAATGAATAAATTGCATTCTTCCAAACCATCTGAAAAGGTCTGAAAATGTTAGAAGATGCCATCTCTATCTAGTTAAGGTTTGGTGGAGTCTCTAATTCGTTTGCAAGAGCACTGGATAAAGTCTAAAAACATTGGTTCCAATAAATACACTTTCAAGTTCCTAGTCTCGAGTCTCCTAGGACTTCATTGCATTGTAATTAGTAAGGGGTAAGTAAAATCCGGTGCGTCGATGACCCCCTGACTGCTGGATTCAAAAGGAATTGATGAGGTGATCTATCTTAGGTCCTATTGGGTGGAGATGAAAGGGTCTGTATCGCTTATGGATATTTCCTTCATTTATTTTGTTGCATTTTCACTCAGAAGGATGAAAGGAAATCCTGTATCAAGCTGTTTGCAAGGGCCTATAGATCTTCTTCCCTAAGAAACTCAGCTAGGACCTTGGGAAAGCCATCAACTACCATCCACATATCATCTATATAGTTCAGATCAGCTGGCAATCCTACTTTCTCTACATTCTTGATTGCATATCTTTGTTCCAATAGAGGGTTTCAATAGCATATTCTCTTCATAGATCGCTTGTTGTCTTTGTGTTGATCCCCCCCCCCCCAAAAAAAAAAAAAAAAAACTGAGAAACTAGAGAAAGTCTGTAGAAATTTTGATAGGTGAAGTTTTGTGGACCCAGTAAGATTGTAATACGAGCAAAGCTATGTGTGCTCATGTGAGTTATCAATTTGTGGTAGCTTGTTAAATCTTTAGTAGCAAATAGCAATTTCATCAATAGTCCATTAATAGCGTACACTTAGAGGATGATATATGTTTTGTAGTTGTTCATGTTTCTTGGTTAGATACAAGTTTTTGATATGATTATCTTAAACTTTTAATGAGTTAAGGTCAAGATTAGGTTATGGTGGTAAGTTGGGTAAATTCACACACTGTTTGATGCTCTGTTCTATTGGACTAGATTGTTTATTTGCTTTTTTTTTTTCTTCTTTTCAATATGCTATTTATACTGGTACACTTTGCAGGTTGCACCCTATGAAAGGCCTGCATTGAGCAAAGGTTACTTACTTCCTGAAGGTATTTATTCGTTGTGGTCCTTGTAGAGCAGTATCACAAATTTCCTTCATGATGTATAGCAGCATACACTTCTTAACTTGCATATATTTTTACCTTGTGTTGTGGGTTCATTTTCAACAAAAAGATGGGGAAAATGGAATGTCTGGCCGGAAAATTGGATTAAGAATTTTTTGGGTACCTCAGATCTATATCTGTGTTCTGCTTCGACATATATATATATATATATATATATATATAGGCATTTTATATTTGAATTTGTAAGGTACTTCTCTAGGGGGAAATGCAGATCCATGTCCTTAAGCTGCATAAAACGTCATTTACTCAATATCTATTTTTCAGATTCTTAATTCCAAATCATGTTCATTGATTACTTTCTTTGGATATGTTTGTGCTGTGTACATATGTGAAGGTCTAGTATTAGATGCTTCAGAAGTTATTATTATCCTTCACCATATCAATCTGTTTGAGAATAAAGGTTTGACATTTTAAATGATTTAACTCTCTCTACTTGCTACTGCTTGCAGCTCCTGCACGCCTACCTTCATTTCACTGCTGTGTAGGTACCAATGGGGAAAGATTGGCTCCAAAATGGTACAATGAAAATGGTAATTTTCTGTTAGTAATGTAGCAGCGGCGGTTGTACTTTTCAGTTGTTTAAACTGGCATTTATTTGAGGGTAAGCAGCTATGTGGAGAGGCAGCCAAGGAGGCTTAAGAATATGTCACCACCCTCTTTGTGAGCGATATATTTCTTACTAGGTTTCCTTAGTATAATGCTAATTGGAAGAATTGGTTCTCCCATCACCCAGGGCAAACCATTTTCCTTAGATTTCTGAAGTGGCTGGTGTGGAGTTGTTGCCTCATGGCAATAGTTTACTTGAAATGGTAGAGTCACTATGACTTGGTTTGTTTACTTTTGGGTTTGTTGTGGAAAATAATATAGGAGACATGTGGTGAATGAATTCATTTTCTTTTTTCATTCTTAGGAAAAATATTCTGTAAATATATATTATCATTAAAGACTGTCTAGTGCCTACTCTTGTCTTTGTACAAATGTAATATTAGAGGATGTATTTATATATATGTGTAAACATTGATGTACAATAATGATCAGGATGGAGAAGAGGGAAAACCATTTAGTGTATGCTTGATTTATCGGTCACTCATACGTGACTGAAGAAAAAGTAAGATAAAGTAGGTGATAGGGAAAGTGGAATGGTTTTCTGGAGTGAGTCTGAACAAGGAATAAAATGGAAATTATTTTTATTGCAGAAGTGTTTTATCTTGGATATCTTTTAAAAAAAGTGATACAAGCGTTTAAAAAGGAGTTTCTTAGCAGAATTTGCATCCAAACAGAATTGTCGGTAAAACATGTTCTCATATGAATTTCTAGAAACAAAACTTACTAATGAACACCTTAATTTGATGACTGATCTGTTTTTAACTTATTTCTCTATTTTTCTTCCTTCTTGTACATCTTGAAGATACTGTTCCTACAGTGAATTTTTAGAAAACCGCAGCTTTCATTGTATGATTTCATTTTGGAATCTTAACAATATTCCACCGCAATAAAAGCAAAACATAGGCTACATTCGGATACTAGCCCTCCAGTGAACTAAACATTGTTGCTTCTAGTTTTTGTTGGATTTCTATTTCTTGAGCAACATCTTTTACATAACATTTTGATACTTACTTCTTCTGATGAAATTCTTCAGGTATTGAGTTGATTCTTGGAACTCGAGTTAAGTCTGCTGATGTAAGGCGGAAGACACTGCTTACTGCAACGGGAGAAACAATAAGCTACAAGTATCTCATCGTTGCAACAGGTGCTCGGGTACTGAAGCTATTCTGTTTTCATATTCTGGTAGTTTTGTGCTGGAAGAATACGTTAGTTCTGTTGTTTCTAGGTAAAAAATTCTATGGGAGGGCGGGTGTTTTCGCACTAAAAATAGAAGGCAATGGGATAAATTTACACAATACTTTTCTTGTCTAGCCTCTTATTGTTCTGGCATAATGCTGGCTGCTGTGCTTGGCCAAGTGTCCGATGCATGGGAAATAGTGTTAAACCTTGTCCTATCATCACAGATTCTGTATTGTTTTTCGAGAATTAGCGTGTTATATCCTTGTTGTTTGTATCCAATTTGGAGACTTCCGTAGAGTAAACTAATTATCTGAGTTATCCTTGTTCGAGTTCAGTTTATACTGTGATGGGAATCTGAAGCATGTGCTGGACCATGTCCAAGCATAGTGTTGAATTGACCAACTTCAGAACTTATGCCTGAGCTTAGTGTTGAATTGACTAATGAAAAATTGAAGCATATTCGTGCATGGTATAACTTATTATGGACCAAAGTTAACTTCAAACCTCCATCTAGCATGAAAATGCCTCTATCATTACTTCATATATTTAAAAGACTTGAAAGACAAAGTTTATTACTGTTATTGGTTTCTCATTGTTTTGTAGGCTTTGAAGCTCGAAGAGTTCGGAGTAAATACTTTAGATGCACCTAATGTGTGTTATTTAAGAGATGTGGCTGATGCGGACAAACTTGTAGATGTGATTCGATCTTGCAGTGGTGGAAATGCTGTTGTTATTGGTGGTGGCTACATAGGAATGGAATGTGCTGCATCTTTGGTGATAAACAACTTAAATGTGACCATGGTCTTCCCAGAGGCACAGTGTAGTAAGTAGTTTTTGTTTATACTTCTTATATTCTTCATTCCATTTTTATGCATCAAATTATATTGTTTGGGGTCATGCTGCATGAGATGATTTGTTAAGAGTGGAATACAATTTTATGTCATATTGGAATGTGGTGCAATTAAGTAGTACTGCTGCTGTCTAATATAAAGATCTCACCGGCTAATCCAAAAAAAAAAGCTACCTGCTGCTGCTACTCTGATTACTCTCTCTCTCTCTCTCTCTCTCTCACACACACACACACACACAGAGTTTCAAGTGTCAAGTGAGAACGCCTCTTAGTTATACTAGTTGGAGAATTATGTTCATTAATCTTCCTATGCTATGTTTTCGTATTCTGGCTTCTGCAGTGGCCCGCTTATTCACCCCCAAGATTGCTGCTTACTATGAAGAATTTTATCAGTCCAAAGGGGTGAAGTTTATTAAAGGAACTGTGTTGACATCATTCGATTTTAACTCTGATGGGAAGGTATTACTGTTCTTCCCTTTGCTTGTTAAATTCTTTGCAACTTCTGAGGTGGCATCATTATGCATCCAGTTTCAAACTGTTACATAATTTTATAAGCAAATTCTTAAGAGAATTTTACCCTTGAAAGTGAATTTTTAGGAAATTAAATCTGAATTGGAAGATTAATGGATACTGCATTAGTGCAGTAAAGGTCCAAGGAAAAGTTAAGGTCGGTTAGTGTTAGTCACAGAACAGTATCACTTATTTTTCATCCCAAGATATGAAATCAGATGCTAAACAACTCTCATTTAGCTATCAGCCAGTTTTTGCGACTTTAAGAACCTTCTCAAAGAAGTCTTGTACTGTCTGGCCATTTCAATAACGGAGAATGATCAAAGATGAAATCTGTTGAAGATGATGATATGGCTTCATATTCTTAAACTTGCATTGACCTACTTTTCTAATAGGTCTGTGCTGTTAATCTTCGAGATGGGAGCAAGCTTCCTGCGGATTTGGTTGTGATTGGTATAGGGATTCGCCCAAATACGAGTCTGTTTGAAGGTCAATTAACCATGGAAAAGGGGGGAATCAAAGTAAACGGCAAAATGCAATCTAGCAACAGCTCAGTCTTTGCAATTGGAGATGTAGCAGCTTTTCCAGTCAAAACAGTTGGTGAAACACGCAGGCTCGAGCATGTTGACTCTGCACGAAAGGCAGCAAGGCATGTCGTTGCTGCTATCATGGAACCAGAAAAGACGGGTGAATTCGACTATTTGCCCTTCTTCTACTCGAGAGTCTTCACTCTATCTTGGCAGTTTTATGGGGACAATGCAGGGGAAGTTGTTCATTTCGGAGATTTCGACGGACATACTTTCGGAGCATACTGGATAAACAAGGGGCATCTGGTCGGATCTTTCCTCGAGGGTGGAACTAAAGAACAGTACGAGGCATTAGCCCTGGCCACGAGGCTTAAACCAAAAATCGAGGACTTGGCTGAGCTCGAGAGCCTGGGTTTGGAATATGCCTTGTCCGTAAGTGAGAAACCTCCGTCTCCACGTCCAGCAGAAGCCGGTGGGTCTAGTCTCGTCGTAGAGAAACCACTACACGTGTGGCATGCTACTGCTGGAGTGATTGTTGCTGCATCTGTGGCAGCCTTCGCATACTGGTATGGAAGAAAGCGCAAGAGGTGGTGAAATGTGAGAGTTTGGCATCTTTGAAGATTCATTATTGTATAATGATGCACTGCACCTGTTGTAGCATTTTGTATCTCAAGAGAAAAAAAAGGGATTAATACTCTTTCTGCAATTTATTTTTAGTCAGAAAAAAAAAAAAGAGTTTATCAATACATTGTTGTGGGACCTTTTTGAGGCAGCTACATGTAATGAAGTTATTATGCAGAATAATTCCTTTTTATCTTTTTAGTGAGGAGTTCTATAATTAATAACATGTAATGTTAATAAATCCTACACACACTCCCCGCCAAAGAATTCGAACGTTAACATAAATACATAATTAACATTCCTTTTTTTTTCTTTTTCAGTGACGCTACTAACATAATTCTAGAAGCTTAGCATAACTGAATAAAAGATGTAATAAATAATATATCCCATTTCTTCAGCAGCGGGCATTTGGTCTAGTGGTATGATTCTCGCTTTGGGTGCGAGAGGTCCCGAGTTCGATTCTCGGAATGCCCCGTCATTTTTAAATTTCATTTTATCTTTTTTTTTTCAGGGTTCCAAGGGCAATTTAGTCAATACAGAAATCGAACTTCCAAAACTCTTGTTAAGTATTCATCCCGAACGATTCTTATCCTATCTTCTTGTAGCGCTCTTTCACTCCCATCCATCTCCAAATTTCGACATGGCTTCAACCACGCTATCCTACGCCGCCCTTCGCTCCGCCGCTTATCCTACACTCCCCGCCGCCACCCCTAAACAGCCAGTCGAATTCCTATCCAAGTCCGCTCCCAAACTCCTCGGCCGGCGAGCGCACTTCGTCCGCCCCCTCGCCGCCGTCGACGCCCCCGAGAAGGTCGTCGAGCTCGGCGACGAGATCTCGAATTTAACCCTCGCCGACGCGCAGAAGCTCGTGGAGTACCTCCAGGACAAGCTCGGCGTGTCCGCCGCGTCCTTCGCCCCCGCCGCCGTAGCCGCGGCTCCTGCGGCGAGCGAGGCGCCGGCGGCGGTGGAGGAGAAGACGGAGTTCGATGTGGTGATCGAGGATGTGCCGAGCAATATGAGAATCGCGACGATTAAGGTGGTTAGGGCGCTGACGAACTTGCCGCTGAAGGAGGCGAAGGAGCTGATTGAAGGATTACCGAAGAAATTCAAGGAGGCAGTGTCCAAGGAGGAGGCCGAGGAAGCTAAGAAGCAGCTCGAAGAGGCCGGCGCCAAGATCTCCATTGTCTGATTTTCGCGGTAAAAATAAATTGGATGTTTTTCTTTTTCTGAGATTATTATTATTATTATTTTTCTTACATTTGGTAGCAGTTGTAGATGCAGTAATTTTGGGGATTTGTAATTTCTGTTCCAAAATTATCTTTAATCTAGTTATTTATGATTTTTGGCATTTGTGCATTCACAATTCATATAAATGCTGCTGAAGTTGGGTTAACGTAGTTTGAAATGTGGTTAGTACAGTTCTTTATTCCTAGTTTTTTTTTTTTTTTTTTTTGAGGAGTCTTGTTTCCTAGTTTTGATTTTGGAAATATGGAAGAATGTTCGCATAATTATTTATTTAATTATATGTTAAACAATTAGATAAAGGTCTACTTATAAGATTGACAATTTGACATACTGTAAAACACAAATTTTATGTATTTAATATAATAAACACGATAAATTGTGTACAAATAAATATTTATAGATCAAAATAGAAGTGCGGGTTGCAATCTCTATTTTATCCTCTGATTCGTCTCTTTGATTTGTTCTTGAACGATCTTCAAACAGTTTCCGGGATTTTCGGAGATTTAGCGTCTCCTTGATCTTTATCGGATTTGATGTTTGACTTTATAACGTTAATCCAGAGGGCTGACGCCTTATTTCTGAATCAAACGCTAGACTTTGGACGCTTTTGGTAAGAACGCCTTGCTTCCCACGAAGAACGCCTTGCTTTCCTTGAAGAACGCCTTGAATGTTGGAGAGGATTCTTAAAGAAATTCTCTACAACTCTTGAGCTCTTCAATATGATTTTTTGGTGTGTTTATGACCTCTCTAATCACCTTTATTTATAGGTGAAAATAGAGTAGATTTGGTGGGCTTTTGGGCTTCATCTTGGGCTTTGGAAAGGTGCATGTAATCTTATTGGCTCCTCAAAATTTGTAGTTATCACAATCAAATCTGATAATTATCATAATCACATATTTGATCTTCTATGCAGATTTGACACATGGCGACTTCTGATTGGCTGAAAATCTCCATGTTTTAAATATCAATTTATATTTATTTAATTTAGGAATTATCTTTAATTAAATTCCTAAAATATAAATAAAAGATATAATTTGATATTTATTTATTTATTTTTCACGTGTCACCAATTTATTGGCCGTGAATTTAATGTATCTACAAATGCCCCCTTGAGACTTGTTTGTGGACAATTTATCTTGAAAACGAATAAGTCTCAAGATTTTGAATTTATTAGATAGTTTAACCTCGTATCAAGGAGTTCTTAATTTATAAATAGTTTAGAACTCGTATTTAGGAGTTCTTAATTTTAATTTGAAAATTTCTTCTCAAAGTTGGACTATTTATTTTATAATTTGAGCCGCACAAATCGATTTCAAATTCGGCCGTATCCGCGCAAACAAGTAAGAATTTAAAATTTGACTTTTACTTTTTAATTTCCTTCAATGCCTTTTAATATGCAGACCCAATATAATAGCCAAAATAAATAGGCTGGTCAAGGCTTTTACGCATGGCCCCATTAACAATCAATCAAAATTTTATTTTTGAGTTTTGTGAAACTCATGCTTATCCATCTGTAGCTTTTATTGTCGAAACTTTGGCGGCAAGAATCCTTCTCCAATTAAAATTCTGACAACATCAGACTCACTCGAACGAGAATCACGCTCCAAGTCTCTTTATTTAGATTTCTCTTAGTAGTAGGATTCTTACGAACAATAATTCTACCTTTTGATAGAAATTAGAATTATTGTCATACACAAGCTCAAAATCCTTAATGATCTTGAATTCTTGAACATAAAGGACTCTTTTTTGAACAAGATGGGGCTTATAAATAGCCCTCTCCCTTTACTGATTTCCTTCGCACAGAGCTTGAAAGAAATAAATCTTTAGCATTCGTTTCTTCTTCTGCTGGGTATTGATCGATTTTTTTTGCAAGTTTTATCCTCCATGTTTGTCAAATATCAACCTTTATATTTTGCACAGCAGATGTTTGAATTTATGCCTGAAAGAAGAACTCCTTTTCAATTTCTTTACTTGTGCCTTCTTGCTTTGCAGATTTTGACTGATAGAAACTTGGCGGAGAATAATCTTTGGTCTTTGTCACAATTCCAATATTGGTAGACACGTTCAGGAGAGGTAATTACCCATATGTGAGTTGATTTGCCTTTTATATATTATGTACATATATATATATTTATATATTTATGCACATGTAGAAATAAGAATATACTATGCTTTATGTATTAAAATATTTTAACACACAAAGGCATGCCATACGAATCAAATTTAATTCATGGCCAAACTTTAATATGTAGTAATATTGTAATATATATTTGTACGCATGTATGCTTTTAAACAAATATATTTGCAAAATTACACATGTTTCTTTCTCAAATCCAAAGCTCTTAGATATATATATATATATATATATATATATATATATTTTGACAAATCTCATGTATTTTTTCTTTATCAAATATGATTTAGAGTTGAAATTTGTGGTTACCAATGAAAATATTTTCTTAAGAAAACATTTCTCATCTATCCAAGGGGTTCAAGATGTCTTTCTTGAATGTGCTCCATCATCTCAAAGGGTTCAAGGTGTCTTCCTTGAATGCTCTATATCATCTCAAAGTGTCTTCTTTGAGCTCAAGGGCTTCAAGGTGACTTCCTTAAATGCTCTATATCATCTCAAAGTGTCTTCTTTGAGATATCTTTATCAATTCAAGGTGACTTCCTTGAATTCTCCATATTCTCAAGATGTCTTTCTTGAGATCTTCCATCAATTTAAGGTGACTTTCTTGAATTTCCATATTATCTCAAGATGTCTTTCTTGAGATCTTCCATCAATTCAAGGTGACTTCCTTGAATTTCCATATTATCTCAAGATGTCTTTCTTGAGATTTTTCTATCAATTCAAGGTGACTTCCTTGAATTCTCCATTTTCTTCTTGAGCCTCAATTTCAAATGGCAAATTTAAACTCTAAATTTTGGTCAAGAGTTTTATGTACTTCTTGATATCTTGTATATTTCTTACCACTTTGATAAGATTTTAACTCATCTTTTTCCTTGCAGTTGGAATATGGCTTACTTCAAAGACACCACAGTTGATGAACAAGATTATTTGGTGATTCTGAACAATGAGAAGCAAACTTTGGAGAGAAGAACCCATCTCAAAGTATACAAGTCGTTGATTGGCACATATGCTAGTGAGTGGCCTAAGTTTACAAATCCTTTGCATGAATCGGGGTGGACTCGTGAGGTCAATGCGATCAAAACACCGGTGTTGTGGTCTCTGCAATGCGCTCACCATCGACAAACCAAAGAGACCAGTCCGTTGCCAACTTTGGGTCGAAGCATCGTCGAAGGCAGTGCCAAATGGGGAGACAAGACAGAATTTCTCGGCGAATTCCACCATATTGCGGGATATTGGGAATGGAGTGAAGACATCCTTAGTCGCTACGGAAAGGAGCTCCGCCGTGTTGGAATTTATGATTCCGTGTATGCATCATTGTTTACTTATGATCGGAATACCGAAGTGATGAAGGCATTTTGTGAAGCTTGGTGTCCATCGACAAACACTCTATTGACTTCGTCTGGTGAATTGTCTATTTCCTTATGGGATTTGCATTACTTGTCTGGGCTCCCTTCCCTTGGAACGCTTTACGATGAAGTAGTACCTCGTACGAGAGAACTTCTTGGAATGAGTAGGGATAAATTACATATCCCCATGAGTTGTCGATATTTACTTCATGCTTACCATCTTCTTGGGAAGAGCAACAATGGATTTCAGAATAGGCCTGTCACGATTGAGGCTTGGATCAAATTTTGGTCGAAGAAGAGCTTAAGATATCAGCCGCCTCCTCCGCGCAAAGAAAAGAAATCAGGACGCCCCAAGTCAACTCATAATCCCACCGGTGACATCAAGAGCCACGAGCCATGGACTTCCATAGAGAAAGCTTTATTTGCAAAGCTTGATGTGAAAGATAGAAATTGGGATGAAACATACTTGGCTGCCTACATTGCTTGTTGGCTCTGTGTTTTTGTTCTTCCTGATGATGATACTAAAGTGATTAGACCCACCACTTTCAAAATGGCGAGCATGATGGCAAATGGAAAGACAATATCTCTCACTATTCCAGTCTTGGCGAGTATCTTCCGAGGTTTGAATCTTATTTCAAACTCTCAAAAGCCTTCAGAAGTTCGAGCAGTGTTTCCAATTCATTTTGTTTATGGGTGGATGTCACACTACTTCAAGACTCATTTCCCTCTTGAACGAGACTTCTGCATTCCTAGCATGATTCAGTATTCGGGTGAAGGAGGTGCGAGATATTATGATTATAGCGAAGCTCGTAGGCGAGTCCACAAGTGGGATCTAATCTCTTGGAATTGTACTATGCTTACCAAGAACAAAGACATCGTGTATATTGATACTGAACAAGCAGTTGAATCCCAACGGTGTTACTTCATGGCCATTCGCTCCAATTACTTGACTCAGAGATTAGATGATGGTTTCATCCTTGAGCCATATAGTCCGCATCGTTTTAGTCGTCAGTTTGGCTACTACCAAGACGTGCCGGGCATTCTTACTCAAGATATTCGCAAAGCATCTTTGACTGATGGAATCAAATATTGGCGTGCATTTATAAATCCAAATCAAGGGCTCGCTTTCCAAGCTTAACTTCCAATGCAAAGAAGCTTTGTTCTATTGCCTACAGGAATTGGTGGGATCAAGCATACAAAAATTTTATAGATGATGAGCTTCCAACCTTGACCCAGAAAGCAATTGATGTCTTTGAGGAACAAGATAAACCTATTGAGGTTAGCCACTCTGATGGTAAGCGAAAAGCGACTCCGATTGTATCAGACTCTGCTAGCGATAACGAGCATTGTTGGAGACATGAAAAACGTGCAAAGTCTCAAGAACTTATCAATGATCATGTTGAAAGCGATCATCACCAATCAAATGCAGTTGCATATGAGGTTTTCCTTTGCCTTACTCATATGTCGTTATCTTTTGTTATTATTCTTTTCTTAACATGTTCTTCCTTTTAGGTGATAAAGAGTCTTGGGATGGATGATGAAGAAGATTCGCAAGATAGTCATGCGTCTGCTGAACTTGATCAACCAAAAGAGACTCCAATTCTTGATAAGCAGGTTCGTAGACCTCAACTTGGAGCTGTTTCCGAGTTTTATGGCAGCAACACGATTGATGATGAGCTACGGTTATTTCTCCAAAGAATTTGGTACAAACTTCGTAGCAAGATGACAAGAACTGAAGCTGACTTTGTATCATCAATTGAGGATGAGATACGGAGTGGTTTTTCTCGTATGAAGAGTTTCAAGTCTAACTTTGATCTCTCTTATGTTGAGAATAGCATTAACACATTTTTTGCTAGAGCTATTGATTATGATAAAGAAAGATCCGCATCTCGTGAAATTGGAGAAATTTCTGCACAGCAACACCAAAAGGACAAAGCTCGTCTTCGTGAAGTTCGTGCTAAAGAAAAGGTTGATGCTGCCACATTGGAATCTGACAAAAAGGAGCTCGCTGAATTGGAGAGACGCAAGAATGAGTTGGCCAGTTCTGTTAAGAAACAACAAGAAGCACTTCAAGTCATTCATGCTGATATTAAGGAGCTTAAGGAAAAAGTTGACAAATTCAAGAATGCCCCCTTAATTGATGATGAAGTCTTGGAGAACTTGAAGAATGCAAAGGTTCTTTTGGAGGCTGCTCAACAATCATTGAAAGACCAAGATCCTTTTGCTTAGACATTGTTTCTTTGCTTTGTTGCACTTTTTATTTCTTTTCTTTTTCTTTTTCTTTTTTTGCATTTTTTTTAGTAAACATTTATGCAATAAAGTACTTGGTATTTCTTTTTCATATTTCTTCTCATACTTGAATACCACTTCTCTTTGAATATTTGTGCTATTTCACCACAACTATCCAATATAAATCACAATCCAAAATATGATTGTAATCATCCAATTTGAAGGAAAACACAAAACATGACTGAACTTAGAATATATCTAAGCTGCCTACGTACTTTTTTATATAAAAAGGATCAAGTCAAAACGTAGTTCAAAAGATCAACTTGTGTTTTAAGAGGGGGGTGCCGTACACAGTTTATACTCATGCGGGCCAGGAGTGACTATTTTTTTAACCACTATATAGACAAAGTGGAGTATATATCAGTTTAACCACATAAATTTACCTTTTGGTGGGATAATTAAGTTTAGCCATATTAACTTAACTCTTGGTGGAGAAGTTAGCAGTTTAACCACGTACACTTTCTTTGGTGGTTGTCTTTCACAATTTATACTCATGCGGGCCAGGAGTAACATGCAGTTTTGGCTCGTGCGTCATGGAGCTATCTTCTTTCTCTTTTTTGCTTTTTTTTTTTTCTTCTTCTTCTTTTTTTTTGCAGGTACACTCCCATCATTTAGGGATAGTAACGCTTCAAAAACTTCCCATTAATTGGACCAACTCTCACATTCTCTTTGGAAACCAACTTGTATGCACCATTGGTGTAGACTTCCTTGACGACATAAGGACCATCCCATCTCGATACGAATTTATTTCCGACACAATGAGTAGCGATGATTGGCCTTCTCACAGCTAGCACCAAGTCTCCAACTTGAAAAGAGCGTGGCCGGACTTTCTTATTGAAAGACTTTGAAAGACGAGCTTGATAGCATTCCAGTCTTTGTTGAGCCTCAAGTCTTTTTTCATCTAGGGCTTCTAATTCTTCAAGGCGTAGACGAGCATTCTCTTCTTCAGTCAAGCCCTCTTGGATAGCTATTCTTAATGATGGAATTTGTTGCTCAAGAGGATTTACAGCTTCCACGCCATACACCAATGAGTAAGGAGTTGCTTGTGTAGGGGTCCTGTGAGTAGTTCTGTAAGCCCATAATGCTTCTCCAATTTTCTCATGCCAATCACGCTTTGTCTTGGCCACAACTTTCTTCAATAAGCTGCACAGTGTCTTATTAAAAGCTTCCGCCAATCCATTAGCTGCTGCATTGTACATGGATGACTTTCTCTGCTTGAAACCAAACTTTTCACAAAGTTTATCTATGAAGGCATTACTAAAGGACTTTCCATTATCAGTAATGATGTATCGAGGAATTCCATGACGATAGATGATATGGCATTTGATGAAATCAGCAACGTTTTCTTTCTTTACTTCTCTTAATGGTATTGCTTCAGCCCATTTGGAGAAGTAATCTGTCGCAGCCAAGATATATAAATGCCCTCTTGATGATTGTGTCAAAGGCCCTACGACATCCATGTCCCAAGCATCAAAAGGCCATGAAGCGACTGTGGGGTGTAGTGGCTCGGGCGGTTGATGAATGAGATTTGCGTGAAACTGGCAAGCTTGACATCTTTGAGCGTATTCCATGCAATCTTTCACCATTGTTGGCCAGTAGTAACCCATTCTTTTGATCCGAAAGTGTAATTTTGGACCAGATTGATGAGCACCATGATAGATCTAGGGTTTGTGAACGTAGCTAAAAGAAATATAACACGACGACACAGAGATTTACGTGGTTCGATCGATGTGATCTACGTCCACGGGAGAGAATATAGAGAGCTTTTATTATGCTTGAGAGTACAATGAGTATTGAAAATCCCCCTACACCTCTAATCTTGCATCTATTTATAAGCCTTGGATTAAGCCCTAATCCTTCTAGGGATCGAACTCCTTATACATATCTAGTTTCTTAATACATGCATATCCGATTCCCATTCATAGTAGAATTCTATCTTCTTCCAAAGTAGGGTCTCGTTACTTGGTCTTCAAGGCAGATGTTGACTTTGTTTGGGCCGAACTCTGTGGGCCGAGCTTTAATATACATGCCCAATTAGCCTTAGGTCGGGCCCAGGATGAGGCCGGTACTATCACATCCCCCCCTAAAAAAAAGGAAAAAAGACATGTAGATGCAGACTACGAGGTCTAATTATTCGAGGTGATTGATCGCGCAAATCACCTATGCGAGCTGAATTTCCGATCTGATGTTCCGAGTTGAAGTAGCAGGTAGCGGCTGTGTTATGTTGTTTAGGTAGGTTAGTAGACACGGCCCATACCCGATTTAGAGGGCGGGAAAAGTAATGGGCCATTTGAATTTTGTTGAGGGACGGTTCATATTCCGAGAAAGGCGGGCCCACGTTCACACGTGTGTCAGATGCAACGGCGGGATTCAAATGTATATTCCCAGAAGTTGAAACGTTTCTCCCCCTATCACATTATTCCACATCCACCATCGTTAGCAGAAAAATCTCTTGCTCAGAAAAGTTTTCTTCTTCCCCAAAATCTCCGATTTACTGCTTCCCGTACCGCCGGTGCTCACGCCGTTGGGGTTTCCGTTGACAACCGTGCCAGAACGTTTCCGCTCATTTTCACAAGTAAGTATGACCTCTCATTCTCAGTCTAGTAGTAGTGGTAGCGAATCTCCGCCGGCAGTAGGCTTGAGTAGAAGCGTTGATTTTAGGATTTTTTCATTAGGATCTGCTACTTTCATACATCGAAACGTTAACAGTGCCCCCATGTGTGAAGGGGAAAGTGGCTGATTACCCCTCAATCTTAAACAAATCTAGGATTAGGTTTCTTGCCCAATCGTATAATTTTCCTACCGATGCTGAGTTAATAGAGCCTCGCCCAGAGGATAGGGCTTGCTCTCCCCCGATGGGATTTGTTACTATTTATGAGGACAGCCTGCACGCTGGTCTTCGACTACCCCTCCCTGAGTCCTATTCCAAGCTCCAGAAAAAGCTTGGCTTAGCGTTAGGGCAGATAATGCCGAATTCGTTTAGGCAATTCACCGATTTGGGTGTGGCAGCGATAGATAAGGGTTATCGAATATCCGCCGAGCTCATTCACGAGCTCTTTGTCTTCAAAAAGGCAGGGGGCTGGTACTATGCTGCAGCCCGGACTGGGTACAAGGGGCGAACTCAAAATAAAGTGGACAAATGGCACAAGAAATTTTTCTTTTGCCGCCACAATAGTTTTGTCGACCTGGTTTGGAGGCTAGAAAAATCTTGCGAGTGGGTAATATAAGAGGTCGATAAGGATTTGGAGACCGCTGTGAAAGCGATGAGGGATCACGGTCCTTTTGAAGGGAGCTACAATGAAGACTTCCTAGCTGAAGAGGGGTTGAACCCGTATGAGCCCCAAAGTATGGTGGATCCGGCGACGGGTGAGGCCCCGCTAGTGTTATTAGGATTGTTGTTCCTTGTTTATTTATCGTCCTAACCCTTCTCTTGATTTGTATTTGCAGTGAAGTTCGGGAAGATAAAGGGAGCTGATGCCAAGGCCGCAGCTCGTGGAGGTAAGAGGCCGAGGTCGTCAGGCCGATCCGCTTCTTCGTCTGACCTGGTTCAGCGAGCTGAGGTAAGAGATCCTACCGCGACAGATGTTCGCTCTCCTTCCCCCACACCACCTCAGAAACGAGCGAGGGTCGGGGACCAGGTCGATGTGGACATTATCGACGTCAAGGGAAGTGACGCGAGCCCGGTAGCTCCTCCGAACAAGCTGGCTGGTCTGCCTTTTCCCGAGGTGAAGACTTAATGATTTCATGACATAATTTTCCTTAAGTCTTGCCTGTGTATCTAACTGCATTCCTTCTAGCAGGGTCTCGATATGTTCGTGGGTTGGCTGAAGAACAGCATCGGGGAGATGTCCTCGAAACACGAGGACGAGAAAAGCCAATACTCCGAAAAGCTGATGTCGGCCAATGCCCGGGCAAAGAAAGCTGAGGCTGAGCTGATTAAGGCCGAAGAGGGCAGGAAAGCTGTCAAGACCGAGCTGGTTGCTCAGCTCGCGAGGGCCGAGGCGGAGGCCGAGAAAGCTCGGAAGCTTGAGTCCGAGCTGATTGCGGCGAAGGACCGAGAGGTCAACCTTGCGGCTGGCCAAGGTGAGCTCCTCCGGGCCTATACAAAGTGGTTCCTGTTGTCGGAGAGTTTCTCCGAGCTTGCCAATGACCTGGCCATGCTTATCAACGGGAACTTCGCCGTGGCTGCCTTGGAGCGGGCTGCTAAGGACTTTCCGGACCTGGACATCTCCAAGTATGGCTTCGAGCGGCTAGGGGATGAAGCCCTCCCTTCCCGGTACGCCAGGGTGGTCCGAGATCACCTCGGTCAGTTTCCTGTCCTGGAAAATCTTGCCGGCTCGTCCACGCTTCTATCTGTCGAGCAGATTGCTGACTGTTCGGTAGATCGGGACCTCGACCTGGACGCTGCTTTTGATTCTCTTCGCGACGAGGAAGAAGAAGGAGAGGACCAAGAAGAGGAAGTGGGGGAGGAGCGGGAGGCCGGGACTGGTGAAAATCCGACCGCTGACAAGGATGTGGAGGATTACCCCTCCGAGCAGCCACCTTCTCAGAACAAGGATGTCGGCGATGTTTAGTTAGTTTTTTTTTTTTGCATTGTACACTGTATTTTTTGTACTTAGCATTCTCGATCAATGGAATTTGTTTTCATTTTCTTGCGTGTAGACTTTGAATTCTGTCGGTGTCTCTTCTTTACGCATTCAAATAGCTCTCCTTTCACAAGATCTGCTTGAACAACGATCCATTGCTCAGCAATGGAGGAAGAAATGCCGCCGAGCTGAGGAGCTTTTTAGCACAAAGTGTACTCTGTTGAAATCCTAAGAAGCCAAGCTGAGGGAGTGGCAGTCGAAGTTCGAGGCGCTTTGTGAGGAGGTTGAGGTCAAGCGGCTTGCTTTTCAAGAAAGTACCGATTTGCTTCAGGCTAAGCTTCTTCAGGCTGAGGAAGAGTTGGAGGTTGCCCGAGGTCAAGCTGGCCGCATTCCCAAGGATCATGAGAAGATCGCCGAGGAGCATGCCGAATATGAAGATATTATCCGTCGCGGCGGTGGTATCACCATATCCGAGGCGGAATTGAAGACGAAAGAAGACTTGGAGCAATATCTCGAGCTGAAAGAAGCACTCGGGTCCGAGTCTTTTGGACTTCAGGGTGCTTTTGACATGCTGAAAGAGAGTGCGGGCAGGTATAAGTGTATATTGGACCGCCGACCTAAGTTACGTGCACTTCTGGCAAATGGCGCTGGCGCGGCCATTCCTTCTTCTTCTCGGACAATGCCTGCCCGCGAGGTGAAAACGGCTTCGCGGGGACATCAAGTCAGCCCGAGCCACGGTAGCCGAGCTGTTAGGTGAGGTTCGGCGACCCCGAGAGGTCGGAATTTTCTTGCTGGAAGAAGTCGAGGTCGGGGACGGGGCCGAATTTCGATTGATGATCTCTTGGGGCCTTCCTCATTTGAGGAAGATTGGCTTAGCTTTAGCAAGAAACATCCTCCCCCATAGATTAGCTCGATTCTGTCTGTAATTTATGTACACACAAACTGTTCCAAATAGTTAGAAATAAAAATATATATATATTGGGTTTTTGAACTTTCCTGTTCTTTGTGAAGATTGCTTCCTTGGTTTATTTGCGTGTTGCATCTTTTAAGGAGTTGAACTCGGACCTCTTTTTGTTGACAAGGGAACCATGGTTCGGACCTCGTATTTTATCCTCCCGGGGGAACCTGGTTCCGACCCCAGTTGAGAACTAATTATCCTTAGGAGGGAGTTTGACTCGGACCTCGTGGGATCTTCCTTTTTGGAGGGAGACGAGCTCGGACCTCGGAAAGGGTTTCCTTTGCGCATTATAGGATATTATTACCCCATGTCGGGTCATTACTGACCACGCAAGAGAACCGTAGTTCGACCTTATGAGGGGATTTTTGATATTATGGATACTTCGTATAAGCAAATCAAAAGACTCAAGATGCAAGATGAAAAAGAAATTTTATTAAAAAAAAAGACCAAAACAAAAAAGAGTTTTGACGAGCTCGTTAAAAACAAAACATTAAGGACAAAAAGAAAACCTAAGACTCTATATGCAAGACTTTGCTGCTTATACGAAGAATCTCTTTAGATGGGCGATGTGCTACGTTCTGGGTATTAGCTCGCCCGAAAGATAGGCGATTTTGTAAGCTCATTTGCCGAGGACTTCGTGTACTCTGTAGGGCCCTTCCCACGTGGCTTCGAGCTTGCCGAGCTTCTCTGAAAGGCTTATCTCATTGTTTCGAAGCACAAGATCACCGACCTGGAACTGTTGGGGCTTAACCCTTTGGTTGTAATACCGAGCCATCTGCTGTTTGTACCGAGCTTCTTTTATGCTGGCTTGTTCCCTTTTTTTCCTCCAATAAGTCCAGGTCGGTTCGGCGTTGTTCTTCGTTAGCTTCGGCGGAGAAATTGATAGTGCGGGGGCTGGGTGCTCCGATCTCGACAGGTATGACTGCTTCTGACCCGTATACTAAACGGTATGGGGTTTCTCCCGTCGGAGTTCGGGGTGTAGTCCGATATGACCACAGGACGTTTTGGAGATTGTAGATCCACTCCGTTTTGTCCTTCTCTAGGCGGGCCTTGAGTCCGTTCACTATCGTCCTGTTGGTGACCTCGGTCTGGCCATTAGTTTGAGGTCGGTTGACCGAGGTGAAATTTTGCTGGATATTGTGTCCTTCACAAAATTCTCGGAATTCTCTGCTCGTAAATTGCGTTCCATTATCCGAGATGAGGACTCTAGGTACTCCGAACCGGCACACGATGTTTTTCCAGACGAAGTCAACGGCTTTCTCACTTGTGACTTTTGTGGAAGGTTCAGCTTCGACCCACTTGGTGAAGTAGTCGACGGCAACTATTAGAAACCGTTTTTGCTTAGGTGCCGGGTAGAAAGGTCCTACGATGTCAATGCCCCACTCCATAAATGGCCACGGGTTTTGCATAGTAGAGAGGTCGGTCTGGGGTAGTCTTGTCACTCTGGCATGTAGCTGGCATTTCAGGCACTTTTTCACGAATTCTTCCGCATCTTTTGCCATTGTTGGCCAATAGTACCCCCATCGCATGACCTTCTGAGCTAGCATCCGAGCTCCAATGTGGCTTCCGCACGATCCTGTGTGTACTTCATTTAATATGTAGTCTGCCTCCCTTGGTCCAACACATCTTAGAAGAGGCTGTAAATATGACTTTCGATAGAGGATCCCTCCTTCGAGGACGTACTGCGTTGATCTAGCTAGAATTTTTCTAGCCTTCGTCTTGTCCTCGGGCACTTCCCCGCTCTCCAAACATCTTATTAGGGGGGTCATCCAATTTGGGTCGTCCTCTATGATCGCATTGACTTCTGCCTCCTCTATACTCCTGTTTCGGACTTCTTCTACTAGCGTCGAGCTAGTTTGGGAGTTCGCCAGCTTGCTTAGCTCGTCAGCTCGGGTATTTTGGCTTAGGGGAATGCGAACTAGTTTAAAGAACTGGAAGGATTGTTCTAGGAGCTTTACCTTCTCCAGGTATTTCTTCAGCTTCTCACTTTTCACCTCGTACCTCCCCAGCACGTGGTTGACTACAACTTGGGAATCGCAGTGGACTTTGACAGCTCGTACCTGGAGGGTTTGGGCGAGACGCAGTCCGGCAATAAGGGCTTCATATTCCACTTCGTTGTTCGTAGTGGGGAACTCGAATCGCAGTGAGTATGTCAACTCCTTTTTCTCCGGGCTGATAAGGAGTATGCCAGCTCCACTTCCCTTCTTTCCCGAAGCTCCATCTACGTACATCTCCCAGCCGTCCGGGGGTGTTTTCTCTGGGATTTCTTGGAGTTCGGTTTTGGCTTTGATCTCTTTTGGTTCCTCGAGGTCCTTATATTGAGCTTTTACGAGGAAGTCTGTCAAAGCCTGCCCTTTTATAGCTCGGCGGGGACCGAACGATATAGAATGCTCTCCTAGCTCGATTACCCATTTCGCGATCCTTCCTGAAGCTTCTGGCTTAGTGAGAACTTGCTGAAGTGGTAGATCGGTCAAAACTTGTATTGGGTGAGCTTGGAAGTAGGGTTTTAGGCGCCGAGCTGCGTTTATCAGGGCTAGAGCGACCTTCTCGAGAGGCTGATACCTTGTTTCGGGGTCTTTTAGAACTCGGCTGACGAAGTACACCGGTAGCTGTCGATCTCCTTCGTCTCGGACCAACACTGCGCTTATTGCTTCCCCTGATGCTGCGAGGTATAGAGAAAGGGGTTCTTCCTTTTGGGGGACTGACAAGGTTGGTAAGTCCCCGAGGTAGCGCTTGAGCTCCCCAAAGGCTAGCTCATGCTTTGGTCCCCATCCAAATTCCGGTGCCTTCTTGAGAATTTTGAAGAATGGGAGCTGTTTCTCGGCAGCCTTGGAGAGGAAACGACTTAGCGCGGTTATACATCCTGTCAACCTATGCACATCGCGGATAGTTCGGGGTACCTTCATCTCCTGCACGGCTCTAACCTTCAGCGGGTTAGCTTTGAGACCTTCTGGCGAGACCCAGCACCCTAAGAATTTTCCAGATCGCACGTTGAAAGTGCACTTCTTTGGGTTCAGCTTGAGGTTCGCCTGCCTTAGTATTCGTTGGTCGCTCACCGCCGAAACCTTTTCTTTACTTTTGACGACAATGTCGTCTACATATACTTCGACAATCTTGCCGATATGATCTCGGAAGAGGAAATCGACCATTCGCTGATATGTCGCCCCGGCATTCTTTAACCCGAAGGGCATATATTTGAATGCAAAAACACCGAAGCTAGTCGCAAAAGCTGTCATGATCGCATCTCCTTCATCCATTAGAACCTGATAGTATCCTTTGTAGAGATCGAGAAAGCAGAATACCTCGTGTCCCACTAAGGATTCGATCTTTTCATCGATGTTGGGGAGAGGATAGCAGTCCTTTGGGCAAGCTTTATTGAGGTCGGTGTAATCTACACACATTCTCCACTCTCCTTCTACTTTCTTTACCACTACCGGATTAGCTAGCCAAATTGGGTACTTGACTTCAAACAAAAGTCCTGCTTTCAACCATTGCTGCACCTCATTGTAGATAACTTGATTTCGTTCGGCAGCAAATGATCGCCGTTTCTGCTTGATCGGGGTTGAGTTCGGGTTAATGTTAAGTTTATGCGTAATGATTTCCGATGACACCCCCGTCATGTCTGTTGGAGACCAGGCGAAGACGTCTTGATATTCCCTAAGGAGCTGGATTACCTGCATGCGAGTTTGAGGTCCCCCTGCAAAGCCGACCTTGACGACTTTCGCTGGATCTGTTTCGGATAAGGGAACCTGTTCCGCCGAGGTGTCTGGGATCGACGTCGTTTCTTCCGGCTCCTTGGGATACTTTGATTGCTATGTCTGTGGTTGACCTCGGAGAGCAACCTGCATGCACTCCTTGGCCTTTATCTGGTCACCTCGGACAGTAAGGATCCCAGCCGAGGTCGGGATCTTCAACAACAAGTGGTAAGGCGAAATGATGGCTCTGACTGCATTTAGCCAGTCCCGACCTAGTATGATGTTGTAGGGGGAGTTCGCTTTAACCACGTAGAACCGAATCAGCTTATTGACGCTGGTCGGCGGGCTGCCGAAGGCAACATCAAGCGAGATGGTCCCTTCAGGTCGCGTCTCGTGCTGTGTAAAGCTCTTGAGGGGCAGGGGTGTGGAGTTCACCCGAGCTGGGTCGAGGCCCATCCTATCCAAGCAGTGTTGGAAGATGATGCTCACGCTGGCCCCACCATCGATGAATACGCGATGGACCATCTTGTTGGCCACTCCGACCTGTATCACCAGGGCGTCATTGTGTGGGGTAGCTGTAGGTACAGGATCATCCTCAGAGAATGTGACTGTTTCTCCCTTCTTGAACCTCTTCTTCGTTTGCTCCTCACCCGATGGGACTGGTGGTCTGCGATCTTCTGCCCTCAACTTAGTTTTTGTCATGCCCGGGGGTAGTCCGGTGATGGTGGAGACCACTCCGCCGTATTGTGGTGCGTCGTACTGAGGGTCGTCATCATCCTCGTCTTGATCGACCTTAGCTCGCTTATTGTTTGGGGCACAGCGACCCTGTCCTCCTTTCCGTTTTCCTTTTCTGTTTTTCTTCCCCCCGGCTTCGTACTTCTTCAGAGTTCCCTCCTGGGCTAACCTCTCTATCTGTTCCGCGAGGTCGCGGCAGTCCACCGTGTGGTGCCCATGGTCGTCATGGAAGAAGCAGTGTTTGTTTCTGTCCCGAGGTTTAGACCCTGACATAGGACGTGGTTTAGTGAACCAGTCCTCGTGGAGTGCGAAGATCTCGGCATTCGTTTTCACAAAAGGAGGTCGTTGGGACGGCTCTGGTCCCACCCGAGGTCCAAGCCGGGACTGGATAGGTCCTGATCCGAGCCGGGACTGGATAGGTCCTCTTTGGAGGCGCTCGTGAACACTTCTCCAATCACGATCATTCCGACCTCGATCTCCTTCAGTTCTCTTCTTCCCGGTCTTTTCCCGCTTCAATCGGTCCGCATCTTGGCCATCAGCGGACTGGTATACAATCCTCCACATCTCCTGGGCTGTCTCGGGTTTCTATTTAGCGAGCTCTTGGTTCAGGGACCCGGGAGCAACCCCATTTCGGAAGGCCGAGATGAGAAAGACATCGTCGATTTTATCGACCTTCAAGCTTTCCTGCATGAATCTGGAAGCATACTCCCTTATAGATTCTTTGTCCTTTTGCTTCACCGATAGGAGGTAGGCTGTGTCTCGGCGAGCCTGAACCTTCATATGAAATCTTTGCTTAAAGATTTTTTCCAAATAGGTCCAGGACCCCACGCCGCGCCGGGGAGGCTGTCAAACCAAGCTCGGGCATAATCGATCAGCATCTCGGGGAATAGCTTGCACATGTGTTCCTCTCTGAGACCCTGGTTGTGCATGCTGTACCTGAAACGCGTTAAGAAGTTAAGGGGATTATCTTGCCCATTGTAGGCTGGTATGTTTGGCAATTTGTACACCGTGGGGAGTTTGGCGTCAAGCAGCTCGTCGGTGAACGGGCTGACAAGTCGAGCTGGTTCCTTTTCACGTTAGTGTCGGTTCCTCAGGGGACTGCGACTCTCGCAATAGCTCGGACTTCGGCTCCTTCTGGGGCTTCGAGGTCGCCTTTGGATGTGATGTCGCCTGGGACTCCGCTGCGGGCTTGGACTCTGACGCTGGTTTGGAGCCCGTCGGGTGTCGTGCTTTCCCCTCGGCTCTGGCTCCTGCCTCCTGGTGTGGTGAGGAGTTTTAGGTAGGGATTTTTGCGTGGAACTCTCCCTAGCCTCGGGTATGGGAGACATCCAGGTCGTCGCAAGAAAGCGTTTGAAACGCTCCTTGTTCGCTTTAGCGAATTCGGTGGCGGCGTAGGTGGTGGCAAGGTCAAAGTCTCTGGAGAGATCATCCTCATTCGACTCAGATTCCTTCGGCTCTGACTCGTCGTTGATTTCTTCGACGTACCCTTCGGGAGTATCACCTGTTCTAAAGGACTGTCCGTTATGTGTCCTCCGACGCCGGTTTTGCGGGGGGTTTCTCTGAGGGATGTACTCTAGCGCGGGCATCCCTTCGTAGGGATTTCCTTCTATTGGGTCACTGGTGTGCCCCTCCTTTTGAACCGAACTGCCTTTCTGGCGATTCTCCTTGCTTATGGGGCGGCTTTCTGCTTCGTTGGGATTCCCGCGTTGGCTTTGGGCCTCCCGCACGCTTTGTGATCGTGTTACCATCATAAATCAGCTACGAAAGAACCGTCGATCCTTCCCACAGACTGCGCCAATGATAGATCTAGGGTTTGCGAACGTAGCTAAAAGAAATATAACACGACGACACAGAGATTTACGTGGTTCGATCGATGTGATCTACGTCCACGGAAGAGAATATAGAGAGCTTTTATTATGCTTGAGAGTACAATGAGTATTGAAAATCCCCCTACACCTCTAATCTTGCATCTATTTATAAGCCTTGGATTAAGCCCTAATCCTTCTAGGGATCGGACTCCTTATACATATCTAGTTTCTTAATACATGCATATCCGATTCCCATTTATAGTAGAATTCTATCTTCTTCCAAAGTAGGGTCTCGTTACTTGGTCTTCAAGGTAGATGTTGACTTTGTTTGGGCCGAACTCTGTGGGCCGAGCTTTAATATACAGGCCCAATTAGCCTTAGGTCGGGTCCATGATGAGGCCGGTACTATCACACCAAAAATACCAGAATGCGCTTCCTTCATGGCTTTTGTAGCTTCTTCTTTGTTCAAACATCTCCGGAAAACTCCATCAAATGAGCGCCTATAAAGTGTATCTTTGAAATAGATGAAGCGAGTGGCCCGACGCCGGACATCAACTCTTCTACGTGGATCACTTGGTAGCTTGTCATACTTTAGGTAATCAACCAACACTTGGCGCCAATCTTCTTCTTCTATCTTGAAGACTTCAACAAGATTACTTTCATTGTCTTCACCATCTTCTTCTTCAAAGATAGGTGGAATGACCCAACTTTGGCAAATTGGTATAGAGATCTTATCTTCAGACATAGCTATAGTAGAAGCAAGTTTGGCCAGTGCATCGGCTTGCTTGTTTTCACTTCTTGGTACATGCCCAATTTCCACATCTCCAAGCCATGCGATGATTCTTCGGGCATACTTGACATATGGAAGCAGCTCTGGCTTCTTAACTTCGTATAATCTGAGTATTTGATTCACCACCGATTTAGAATCACCATATACCTTCATGTGTAATCTCTTTGCATCCACCGCCATTTCCAAGCCGATGATAAGCGATTGATATTCTGCTACATTATTGGAGCAATTTTCAGTCTAAGTGAAGGAATATGGCAATACTTGTCTTTCATGTGTTACAAACACAACTCCTGCCCCAGCTCATTCTCTGTGAGATGCTCCATCGAAGTACATCACCCAAGGAGGGCAAATATCAATTAAAAGTGCGTCTTCATCTGGGAGATCGTCAGTTAATTCCCATTCGGCAGGAATTGGATGATCAGCTAAGAAATCTGCTAGCACTTGTCCTTTTACAGCTTTTTGGGGAACATACACAATTTCAAACTGCTGCAGTTGTAGATACCAACGCACAAGTCTATCTGAGAGTACGGGCTTAGACATGACGTACTTCAATGGATTTGCTTTGGATATGAGACGCACGGTATGCGCTTGGAAATAGCGCTTTAACTTCTGGATAGAGAATATCAAAGCCAAGAACAACTTCTCAATTGGAGAATACTTCAACTCATTTGGCGTCATCATCCTACTCAAGTAATATAGAGCATTCTCTTTTCCATTCTCATTTTCTTGTGCAAGTAATGCCCCCATAGAGCGTTCTTAAGCGGCGAGGTACAAGATCAAAGGACGACCCGCGACAGGTGCAGCCAAAACAGGAGGTTTCATCAAATAAGTCTTGATACTTTTGAAGGCATTTTTACATGATTCATCCCATTCAAATGGTATGCCTTTTTTCATAATTCGACTAAAGGGTTGACACCGTCCAGCTAGATTCGAGATGAACCTTCGTAGATATGCCAACTTTCCTTGTAGACTCTTCAACTCATGAATATTCCGAGGTTCCGGCATCTTCAAAATTGCATCAATCTTTGCCTGCTCGATTTCAATCCCTCGATGGCGGACGATGAAACCAAGAAACTTTCCGGATTTTACTCCAAATGCACATTTTAATGGGTTCATTCTTAGCTCGTATTTTCTCAACCGTTCAAAGACTATTCTCAAGTCTTGCAAATGGTCATTTCTTACTTTCGACTTCACCACCACATCGTCCACATAACATTCAATGTTCTTGTGGAGTATGTCATCAAATATCTTCTGCATGGCTCTTTGATATGTGGCGCCAGCATTTTTCAATCCAAACGGCATCACGGTATAGCAAAATATTCCTTTTGGAGTACGGAATGCCGTCATTTCTTCATCGATTGGTGACATTCGAATTTGATTGTAACCGGAAGATCCATCCATAAATGATAAAGCTTCATGTCCGGTTGTAGCATCAATCATCAATTCAACAATGGGTAGTGGAAAGTCATCCTTAGGGCATGCCTCATTGAGATCTCTAAAGTCGACGCAGACACGAATTTGTCCATTCTTCTTTCTTACAGGGACAATACTAGAGATCCATGTTGGATACTTTACTTCCCTGATGAATCCAGCTTCAATGAGCTTGTTCACTTCGGCTTCAATCAATGGAATTAACTCGGGTCGAAATCGACGTTGAGCTTGCTTGACGGAGTCGTGCCCCTTCTTAATGTTTGCAAATAAGTGATGAACAGCTATCTTCGGATTCAATCCTGGCATTTCTTTGTACGACCATGCGAATATGTCTTTGAACTCTTTCAAGAGTTCAACATATGAATGCTCTTCCTCGGCAGTCAGTGAAGCACTGATGTAAGTGGGTCGTGGATTATCTATAGTGCCCAAGTTAACTTCTTTCAATTCATCAATAGTGGACTTCACACCTTCTTCAAATTGTGCAAAGGCTTATGTCCGCATCTTCTTCTTCAATGCTCACTTCTTCACAGAGAGTGATATGGTGTGATGAGGCGACATCTTCATTCCTTTGCTCGGAATTTTTGAAATCTATGCACATCCTCATTGTTCCATCTCTCTTTCTTACTCTAACCATCTCTGTTATATCACTTGCTCTAATAATGCCACTTCTAAGTAAATGGGCGACATCTCGATGCAATCTACTGTGAGAAGTAGGATTTTGGATACTTTCGATAGCGTGGTAAGACGAAGCCACACCTTCTCTATCTTCTTCATCTTCATCATTTTTAGAGTCTTGGTGAGGATAACAGTTTTCATCCTAGCTTTCAACTCCCTTCCACATGATACAGAGAGTATAGTACTTCTCTTCATTCGAGATGGGATTAGACTCCTCAATTTCTGAGTCATTTGTGGCTTTTCTTTTGACATGCTTTTCTTCATACTTTTATCCCTGCTCAATCTCTTGAAAACAGACACTCTTTCGATCCATCCTTCTCCTAATCTCTTGAAGGCCGATACTCTTTCAACTTTTCTTTCGTGTGGGAGGCTTGTTGATGTAGATGATACATCCACCTCAAAGATGTGATTGGTAGTTGCCCTTTTGATGGCAATACGAATGGGATTTCGTGGGACGAATCCTAGGCCTGTCTTGGTACTTTGGACAATATGACCATTTTTCTTTAAGAGTTTTTGGGTATTGTCAAGTTCATGATCATCTTGGTTTGTAACTTTCAAGTTGGGCTTCAAATTAGGATTTTCTTTGGGATCATATCCGGCTTTGACCAGAAGTTCATATGCTTTTGGGCCGAAGCATTTAGCAACTTCAGGGCTCGAAAGTTCACCATGTTCGGTAGTACCACCTTGCTTTGGACGAACGAATCCTTCAAGTGGTGGATGAGTTGGTTTTGTTGTATCAATCTTTCTCAAAGGCATAGTGAGTCCATCCAAAGATTTTTCCTTAATGGTTAAAGCCTCCTTCTTGCTCTTTTGACTGCTTCCAGGCTCTTTATGACACTCGACCTGCTCTTCTTTGGCAGCCTTTGTCTTTGTCATGTAGTACTTTGAATCGGCAAAGTGTGATTCAGCTTCTGTAAAGGGCTTGTGATCACCAACCACTTTCTTCACTATGCCATCTCGGCAATATTTGAAACATTGATGCCACGTTGAAGGAATGACACCATTTTCGTGCACCCATGGTCGACCAAGGAGCATATTATAAGATGTCTTGGCATCAATTACTTGGAACAATGCAGTTGAACTCATATCATCCATTAGTAAGTCCAGCCTTATTGTACCAAAAGCTCTTTGTCCTTCATGATTAAAACCTTGAATCATCAACCGACTACTTGTGAGCTCACCAACTTGAATCCCCAACTCTTTAAGAGTCCTTAGTGGTAAAATATTGACCGCGGATCCTCCATCAATGAGTACTCTATTCACTCTTTGCTCATTAGTGTAGCAACTTACAAACAAAGGTCTATTATGAGGTTCGGCTCTAAGCTGCAAGTCTTCATCGGAAAAGGTCACCACTAGAACATCTTCATCATCGGCCACACTTGACTTGAGTTGACCTTCTACTTGGCTCACCATACCGCACAAGGCTTCAGTACCTTCTTTTATGTTCTCGGAAGTGACATTATTTGCGGCGACATTATCTTCCTCAAGCGATATTTTCCCTTGTCGGGCAAGTTGCATGATCTTATCTTTGAAAATGAAACAATCATGTATGGGATGCCCTACTAGTCGATGGTACTTGCAGTATTTTGGATCATCAGTTTGTCCTGCTTCATTTGGCCTCTTCATTTCTGGCAATTCAATAAGTCATTCTTTGACTAAGTCATCAAATATCCCAGAGACATCAGAGTCTAGAAAGGGATATTGTTTTTGCTGCATTTCTTCTAGGGTCAACCTTCTTTGCCTCATGCCTTGAGAGACATTCTGCTTATCTTCTTTATTGGCATCCTTTCTTGAGAACTTGACAGGAGTCGCTTTGATCGCCATTGACTCATTCTTTGGGGTTTTGTCAAAAGAGTTGGCTCCTTTCTTGAACTCTTGTTTCTCCTTAACCCGACGAGGTTCTTGGATTGGCGGTCCTTCAATTCCACTTGCTGCCATGCTCAACTCCATATCGTGTGCTCTTGTGGCCAATTCTTCAAATGTCCTTGGTTGAATCCCTCGCATAATGTATTGCAGGCCCCAATGCATCCCTTGAATGCACATTTCAATAGCAGATGATTCTGACAATCAGTCTTTGCAGTTAAGACAAAGATTCCTCCATCTATTGATGTAATCGATCACTGTCTCTTCTTTGAATTGACGGGAACTTGTGAGTTCCACCATGCTAACAGTTCTTCTAGTACTATAGAAGCGATTGAGAAACTCGTGCTCAAGCTGCTCCCAATTGTCAATTGAGTTTGACTCCAAATCCGTATACCAATCAAAAGCATTTCCTTTGAGTGAACGAACAAACTGCTTAACCAAATGATCTCCAAAGGTGCCAGCATTATTACAAGTTTCAATGAAGTGAGCTATGTGTTGTCTCGGATTACCCTTTCCATCGAATTATTGAAACTTAGGTGGTTGATAGCCGAGCGGCATCCTCAAGTTGTTAATTCTTTGAGTGTAAGGTTTTGAGTAAACCAATGAAGACTTGGAGCTTCCCTCAAATTTGTCTTTTATGGTTCCTTCAATAAGCTCCTTGACTTGGTCTATTGAGATGAAACCGTCGGAAGAGAACTGAAAATCTTTATCATGCGACTTCCTTTCTTCGTGTTTTTCCTGCTTTTGGGAGGCTTCATCGTCGTCTTTCTCGTCATCTTCATTATTATCCTTACAACTTGATTCTTCTTTCTCTCTTATGAGTTTTGAGATCTTGGCATCTTGTTCTAGGATATGCTTGCCCATGCTTTCCATCATCCTTGTTAGATTTGCAAGTTACTCCTCTACTGTAGATGCGTTTGTTGTCATAACAGGAGCCTCAAATGAGTAACTTTCTGCCGAATGGCTTTTGAGCGATGCAGATCCATCTCCTATGTCATCGCCTTCTTCATTCATAGCAGCAAGGTGCATCTCTTGCTCCGTGATAGAGATTGACTTAGCAGCTTCCTGTATTTTTTTAGCTTTGCTTCGCGTCATGACGCCATCACTCTTCAAAGAGGCCATTGAAATAGATTCACTAGAATCTTTAGTTTTTGGAGACATCCTTCAAGATTTTGGTGAAGAGTAGAGATGAGAGGTAGAGAGGTCCCACTGGGCGTGCCAAAATTTGTAAACACAAATTTTATGTATTTAATATAATAAACACGATAAATTGTGTACAAATAAATATTTATAGATCAAAATAGAAGTGCGGGTTGCGATCTCTATTTTATCCTCTGATTCGTCTCTTCGATTTGTTCTTGAACGATCTTCAAACAGTTTCCGGGATTTTCGGAGATTTAGCGTCTCCTTGATCTTTATCGGATTTGATGTTTGACTTTATAACGTTAATCCAGAGGGCCGACGCCTTATTTCTGAATCAAACGCTAGACTTTGGACGCTTTTGGTAAGAACGCCTTGCTTCCCACGAAGAACGCCTTGCTTTCCTTGAAGAACGCCTTGCTTTCCTTGAAGAACGCCTTGAATGTTGGAGAGGATTCTTAGAGAAATTCTCTACAACTCTTGAGCTCTTCAATATGATTTTTTGGTGTGTTTATGACCTCTCTAATCACCTCTATTTATAGGTGAAAATAGAGTAGATTTGGTGGGCTTTTGGGCTTCATCTTGGGCTTTGGGGCTGAGGTGGCACAATCTTATTGGCTCCTCAAAATTTGTAGTTATCACAATCAAATCTGATAATTATCATAATCACATATTTGATCTTCTATGCAGATTTGACACATGGCGACTTCTGATTGGCTGAAAATCTCCATGTTTTAAATATCAATTTATATTTATTTAATTTAGGAATTATCTTTAATTAAATTCCTAAAATATAAATAAAAGATATAATTTGATATTTATTTATTTATTTTCCACGTGTCACCAATTTATTGGCCGTGAATTTAATGTATCTACACATACATTAGAGCATTTACTAGAGTATCTGATTTATTGTTTTTATTTGAATATAGATGGAAAGAAAGCATAGTAGATAGCCGTAGATCTATAAACAAACCGAGCTGAGCTACTGTCAAGTTCGACCTCGGCCTATTAAGGAATTTGTTTGCTCGAGCTCGTTTCGAGCTTTTTTCTTCAAGCTTGAGCTCGGCTCCGCACATAACTATCGAGCTCGAGTTCAGTTTGCGCTTGATTTCGTGAATAATTTGATGCCGCAATATTCGAGCTCGAATTCTACTCATTCTAAGGCTTGAATTCTGTTCGAGCTCAGCTCACCAAAATTTTGTTTATATGTTACATACCACAGCAGAGTATTTATTTGCAACTAAGATAAGAAGAGAAGAATTTTCAAAAAAAAAAAAAAAAAAAACAGAGATAGAAGAGAAGAGAAGAGAGGATTAAGAAGATCAATAGGGTCTGGCGAACAATTTTAGCACCTTATTAGCAAAAAAAAAAAAAATAAAAATCCCGGCTATTATAAGCATATTCAAGGCTGAATTTCAAACATAAGTAAGGTATAAGCTTGCTAAATTACGTTCTTTTTTTTTTTTGAAATTATGTTTAACAATATTAATTAATTGTCCCAGTAAGATATCAACCGGGTAATCAGTCCCTGACAAACTCCAATTAGTTAAAATAGACATAAAAAAGAAAGAAAATAAAAAGAGTCTAGATGATAATCAATAAAAAGATAAATCGAATTTAATTGGCATGAGAAAAAAGATGCAAGTTCAGGAGACATAAATTATTCCTTATCATGGATAAGGGCTTACAGATTTTTATACATTGCCTTCCAATGCATTTTTAAATTATATATTCCCAATTAGTATTTAATTAATTTTAGTTAAAATTTATTAATCTCTAATTAGAATATATTAAGTTCTAATTAAATATTAATTAATTAAAAAAACAACAAAAAAAATATATATGATGCACCTCGTCCGTTATATATATGATATGGTTTTACTTACAAATGGTAAAATAATATACTCCAATATAAGTATGTCATATAAGTAACAATTTACTAGTTTGCAACATTTGCTGAAAAGGTCTGTATAATTCGTATTCTTCTAACGCAAAAACTCACGTGAAATCGCCGCACAGTAAGAGGTGCCTACCATCCACGCGCCCGTTTTCAACCTTTAAGTCAGGCGCATGCATCACATGCGCAGCGCGTCCACGCGCCTGACAATTTTTTTTTATTCGTCGCGTATGTTATACGCGCCTAACTTTTTAATTTTTTTTTTCTTTTTCCCAGTTTTTTTAATTCTTTTTTTTTTCTGTTTTTTATTTTTATTTTTTTTAAAGAGTCGAGCGAAGGGAGCCCAAGGCCTCGGAGCGAGTTAAAAGACATTAATGTTTTCACAATCATTATCTATAAATTAAAATCGAAGCCGAAGGCGAAGAAGAAAAATAAATTAAAAAATTCGAATTAAAAAAAAATCAACGGATTGACCCATTCCGATCGGGTCGGGTCAATCCGGATCCGATCTCATACTATGAGGCGGCCTCACAGGAGTGTTGTTGTTCTTCTAATTAGGACTATAATCTCAATCGCTCATTTCGTGTCAAATTCGACCATTACCTTATAGAAAAATGTCAACGGGATACATATTTGTCTATTACTTTTCATTGGTTACAATGACTTGGCTTTTATTCAAGAAATTATTAATAGCCAGTTATATTTGCATGTACATAGCTGGGTTATGTGTGATGTGGAACATTTCTTATTTACCTTGTTGGGCTTGGCCCAATAAGGTCCAAATACTTAATAATGAGAAATTTGACCCGAAAATAAAGGGTTCAATCACGGCCGGAAAAATATCTAACCTTAAAATATTTGTAGAATGTTTGTTTATGGCTAGGTACCCGAACATGAAAAGCTCAAGGGCAAAATTGACCTTGCACATGAAATCAAGTTGGAAATAAAGGAAATCAAGCAGGATAGATCTGACAACATCTTCCATCCCTGGTGATCCTTAAGCCAGATTTGGATGTCAAATGAAGGCCGAAATGTCAAGTTTGGAGTTATCTAGCAAACCTAACGTGCCTAAAGTCGCTAAACTATAAAAGTGTTTAGACTTCTACACACGGTCGTCTATTATTCGATCATAAAAAAATATTTTAACCGTTTTCATGTGCACGAGATGCGCTCGGTGTTGATGTGGATTGTCTGCATGCTTCACGTGAACGCTCAAGCATGCCCTCCACCCATACATAAACACTTAATAAGCATGCCCTCCACCCATAAACAGGACGGACTGGAAAGACGGATTTCTCCAACGCACATATCTGAATTTACTGTTTTACCCCAATGTAAAATGGCCATAAATAGATCTTTCATGTACATGTAAAAACATGCTATTAATCAATATTATTATAATTTTCAAATTCAAATATTCAAACGTTCTTCTCTAGCATTCAAGTCTTTCTCCAAGTTCTTCATATTTTCACTATAAAATACTCCTTTAATCTATATTTTCAGCTCAACCGTGCTGGAATTAAGGAGAGGGCACGATAAAGCTTCAAAATCTCGATCTTTCTCCAATCAATCCATTCAAAATCAATCATCGAAAGCTCTTACACCAGGTTTTTTTAATTTTTATATGGTGAGATTAAAATTTAACTCAACAATGTGGTACGACATACTATACATACAAACATACGTATTTTGAAACAATTAAAAAGGTATTACGTTATCTGCCAATGAGGCCTAGCTCAAGTGGCTAGCTGAGGCACCACAAGATTCTTCTTAGTGAGAGATCTTGGGTTCAACCCCGCCTGCGTGCGGGTGTTATTATATTTCCCACTTTGCTTGGTTGTGTATTTGTCCCACCCTGCGTGGTGGTGTAGTGGTCCCACCTTTGTGTGGTGTAGTTGTCCCACACTGCGTGGTGGTGTAGAGGTCTCGCCTATATGATGGTGTTGTGTTTAATTTAATTATATATATATATATATATATATATATATATACCTTGTAATTCTCAAAAAAAGGTATTACGTTATCTAAAAGAAATTATTTATGTACTTTAAGTTTCAATTTAAGGTTATTAATCTTTTGTCATTTAGATTCAGTCGAGTTCATTTTATTATGAAGCATTTTAATTTACAAGGTATCCAGCGACATGTCTAATTACATCATATAATCTGAACAAAAATTGATAAAAAAAAAAAAACGAATTGTTAGAAATAGAGGTAATTGTCGAGAATATTACCACATTTATCACTTTGAAAACATCTATATATATATATATATATATATTTATTAAAACAAAATAGTAACAACTACTTTCAATTTTAATACAATTTGGATGACAATTTTATAAATAAATTTAAATTTAAGGATTAATACAATTTTTTTAAGGTTCATAATAATAAAAAAATAAAAATAGAAAACATATTAGCAAGTTAGAAACACGATTTTTTAATAAAAAAACAAGTAACAACACGTTTCTTATTTATTTATTTTATTATTTTAGATAAAAGTAGCAACACGTTTCGAGTATAACTATAATAATAATTCTATAAAAACTTACAATATCCAATTATCCATATCAAATCACACGGCCAAGATGATAGTATTATCATATTCTTCTCTTTTATTTATATATTTGTAATTTATAATTTAATTAGTATTAATTTTTTTATTAGTTAAATTATTGTCGTGCATCGCACGAGTGTAAAAACTAGTTATAATTACACCATCATATTTTATTATGTAGCAATTAATAAATATTAGTACAATTTTTGTGAAAAAAAAAACTTGTTTGATATACACCGTATTAAAATAACAACAATTTAACACTGAGAAATTTGAGAATATTTCTAATTGCTGGGGAAAATGAAATGACCTGACTTCCAATTTAAAAGATTTGATTTAAAAATCCTCAAATTTTTTTTTTTGATTTAAAAATAAATAAATAAAAAATCTGGCATGCGGAACATACCGGATTGTTGACCGGCAACTGCCAGTGGAAATATTTCAAACACGCTTTTCAATTTGCGTACGAAAACCACCGCCTGCTAGTAAAAATGGTTCGATTACGCTGCAATTGGTGTATTACACCGCCTATACTCTAACCAGTACCATTTGTTCATTAACTCTTCTGTTCAACAACAAATTCCCGTAGTACAAAATCATCAATTCTTTCTGGTGACCCGCGCTCCACTATAACATTTCTCGCAGCTTTTAATTTTCACTCTTTTTTTTTTTTTCCTTTTCTTTGTTATCCGCTTTTCATTTCTGTTGCCCGAAAAATGAAAATCATCTTCAAAAACCCTAATTCTTAAACTCATTGCTACTACACTCACAAAAGTTTTGCTTCCTAGATTTTCTCTCTGCGTAATTTTTTTTTGGAGAAGATGCTTGGCCAAGTAGAGGACGGTGTAAGTTAATAGCTGGAATTCTTTTCCGTTTTTTTAGGGAATATTTCATCTTTTGTCTATTTCAGTTCTTCGTATTTAGCTCGTGGTTATTTAGATAGGATTATTTTTAGTTTTTTTAATCGATTTATTTGTTAATGCGTGCTGCGTCTTTCTTTAAATTTTTAGGGTTTTGAGCAAGATTTCCGGCTGATGTTTGTTTATTTCAGTTTATTTGGTGATCTTGCTAGTTAATGTTTAGTTATAGCTGCTATTTACTGCTATTTATTCGGTTTCTATTCTTTTTTTGTTGGTTTATTTTATTGCAGCTCTAAATGTCCGAGAGCTTAGGGTAATATATTGAAAGGAAAGGAAAGGAAATTTGGGGTATTTTTGTTTTGTGTATAAAAATGGCGACTTTGGAAGATATTGTAGCTGCGACAAAAATCCTCTCTGATAATCCTGAGTCCGTAATGGGGGGCTCGGGTTCTAAACCGAAAGAAGATGAAACTAGGGTTTCTAATTTGGGGAAATGCGATGGGAGTTCTGATTCTGATGCTGTTGTTAGCAAACGAGTTGTGGAGAGTGAAGTTGTTTTAGAGTCTACAATAGAGGTGAATGGTTCTGAGGATGAAGTTGTGAAAAATCGCGATGAAAAGGATGAAATTGGTGAGAATTCTTTGGCTGAAAATGGGGAATGTAGGTCTACAGATTATAAGCAATTGAATGGAAGTGGGACAGATGTTATGGACGTGGACGGAGATGGGTGTGAAGGAGGTACCGATGAGAAGATGAAGGTTCAGGATTTAGGGTTTTGCGTGGGGGATTTTGTTTGGGGTAAAATCAAAAGTCATCCGTGGTGGCCGGGGCAGGTATATGATCCGAAAGATGCTTCAGAATTTGCTATGTCACGTAAACAGGAGGGTCGTCTCCTGGTGGCCTTTTTCGGGGATGGTTCTTGTTCTTGGTGCTCGCCATCACAGCTGAAACCCTTTGTGGATAATTTTTCAGAGATGTCGAGAGATAGTAGTTCTAAGAGCTTTCTTAATGCTGTACAGAGGGCTACGGAGGAGGTTGGTAGGCTAATGGAGTTAGATATGACTTGTAACTGTATCCCGGAGGAGAAGAAATACACCCTTGTTAAACCAGAGGTGACGAATGCCGGATTGAGAGCAGGGGTTGTCATGCCAGAGGTAGATGTTTGCCGCCTTTCTTTCCCCAAGTATGAACCTGCAGATGTATTGCAGAAGGTTATGCAGTTAGCAAAGGTGGTTTCTGTAGGAAATGGTCTTGACGTTGCTGCCTTGAGGAGTTGGTTGTCTGCGTTTTATTATTCGAAAGGTGGTCATCTGTTGCCTATGTATCATGCACCCTTTCATATCGAAGGTCTGGAAGACAAGAATAAAGATGTAGACGGGGCTGGAGATGATTTCAGTGTTCCGATTGAAGTCCCTATCCTTGGCCCACAGGAAGATGACTGGCTCTCTTTGCCCACAGCTGGTCCCATGAACTCACAGGCCCCATCAGAGAATAAGGTTTTGCATAAAAGGAAGCAGAGAAGTGTGGCTGAGCTCATGGGAGAAAACAAAATTACAAAGCCTGAAAGTCGGAAGCTAGCTTCATCTAAAGAGGACGTGGATGTTGAGAAGTCTGCGACAACCCGGAAGAGGAAGAAGGATAATGATGGAGAACTAAAGGTAGCTGGCAGTGAGCAGCCTTCTTTGACAGGGAAGAGAGGTAAGAAGAGAAAGGCAGAGGTTTCAGTGTCCCCTATGATAACAAATGCAAAAGATGACGGTGCAGATGGTGCAGACAGAGGCAAATTGTCAGGAAAGCTGAAGGAAATTGATGTATCTGCTGCTGAAAATGCTTCTGAAGCCAGAGAGGACTCAGAAACAGTGTCTACCCCAAGGGAAAGGAAGAAGAGTAAATACTTATCTCCTCCTTATTTAAACCTTGCATCGAGAGTGGGCAATTCAAGTTTTAAGTCAGAAGCACAAGTTATGAAAAATGAAGCTACCAAGACAGCTCAGGAAGGAGAGCGCACAGAGGAACGAGACATTGCTGATTCTGTGGACAACGGTTCTCAGGAGGAGAAACTGCCTAATGAGCCGGATGGAAGTCTCAGTACTTCTGTCGACACTGGTATAGGGACAGTCAAGGATGATAAGAAACTAGGTTTTCCTGTGTCTGATGTCAATGTTCTGGTTAATGAATTGCTGACAGAAATACAGCATGCAGCTCTTGATCCATTCTACTTACGCGAGAAGGGTTCCCTAGATATGGTTTGGACATTCGTCTCTGCACTCAGAAGCTCAACCTACTTGCACGGACCGGACTATAAATTGTACCTCAAACGCAAAACAGGTGGGAACCAAAAATCACTGCCCTCTCAGCAAAGAGATGTAAGCAACGAACGAATTGAGGAGGAAACGGCTAAATCACCTGAACAGAACACTTCGAGAGCATCAAAGAGACAGAGGAAGTCTGATACAAAGAAGTCCAAGAAATCTGCTAAGACTAGCGTCGCGAAAACTACTACAGAAACGGAAGAAGGCAAAACTTTGCCATGCCTTATTCTGACTTTCACGCCTGGATTCCCTTTGCCTTCAAAGAAAGACGCTGTGGAGCTGTTTGGCAAGTTTGGGAGCCTCAACATGAAAGAAACAAATGTCAAAAAAGATAGTCGCTCAATCCGGATCGTGTACACTAATGACTCTGATGCAGAAGCAGCCTTCAAATCATCATTAAACCAATGTCCATTTGGTTCAGAGAATGTTAAGTACGGGTTAGAGCGTTCTGCAGCTGGTTCTAAGTCGCGTAAACCTCATCCAAAAGTGTCGCCGCCTGCTAAAAGAGCTCCTGAGAAACGAGAAGCTTCCCATCCTGTTGATGATTTGGTTTCAGATCTCAATACCATCAAGCAGAGGCTCGAGATAACGACAGCTATCATGGAAAACTACCATTCGAAATTCTCATCGGAGGATAAATCGAGTTTGAAGGACGAAATGAAGCATCTTATGGAGAAAATCGAGACAGTTGGTGATATGGTGAGGATTATTGCTGAGAAAAGCACTTAGGAATAAAGTGGATTTAGTGTTGTCTGCATTTTGTTGTAGATGTTTTTGGTTGAATTTGATGAAGATGAGCTCCAATTTCTTAACATTTTGTTTAGCCTTTTTTGTATATTGGTAATAGGATAAACTGGGGTTTAGTAGTACAATCTTGGGAGTAATGGATTAAATTATTGGCAATTTCCCCCAGCAGTTTAGGTTCCTCATAAAATCCAAACCAATTATTTAAATGTTTAATTCTAATCGTTGTCCAAGGCTGGTCGGACCATGTATTTAAACATAATAATTCTTTTAAATTCCGATATTTTATTGTCTATTTGTGTAATATTCTTTATTGCCTCCGTTGGATTAATGACATATATTGATTTGTTGATATTATATACTCTAATTGAGTGGAAATTATGAATATTCTAACATGTCATAACTTCGACGGAAATTTCTCAAAAATATTCACAACGTTCAAGTCATATAATTTTAATAGCCAATGTCTAGATAATATTAACTAAAATATGCTGAATCCAACTTTTCGGGGTCGGAAAATTGTCGTGGAAAACCAGATATCGACCCATCTTCTTGTTTAAACAGAAATATATGTATAAAATTCGACATGTCCAGCCTCTCCACATTGATTTTCCAACCGAAACGTTAGATACTAAAATGATACGACTGAAACATTTTGAGAAATTTTGGTTATTAAACAAAGTTGAAATGCAAGCCTACAAACTCTGTAATATCTTCAACAAATTTAGGACAAATGTCGGTTTAAAAGATCAATTACTGCTGGAGAGCATTAACACGAGATAAAGAACAACATATGGCATCATCTCAAAGAAATATAAAAACGGCATAATGTCTACAACTGACAGACGAAACAATCTCTCACGAATATACAAGAATTGGTCTCGACTAATGCTTTACAATGCAGTGGATCTCTGAATTAAAGGGGTGGCTACAACAGGTTTGAGTGTGATTACTCTGATATACGAGGCACGGTGAACTTGTGGAGATTCCACGCATTATTGAACAACAAAAAGCGAGAGCATCAATCCATTTACATTAAAAGATATGACCCAATTGTCGATCAACGGGCAACAGCAGTATCACTCAGTCATCAACAGGGTCCTGAGGAGTCTGAGCTGCATTGCGCTTAATTGCAATGACAGGGCAATCAGCATGCTTTATACAGTATTCACTCACAGTTCCCACGAAAACCCTACAAAATAAGACGATAATTCAATGCATTTGCAATATTAATAAGAGCTGAATCTTTAATAATCTTATACAATTCTATAATTTGCATGCTATGGCCAACCATCATGACTACACATTGGGGCAGTTCGAAATTAATATCCATGTAAAATCAAATTTGAACCACGGCAGGCAAAAAGATGGAAGTTGAAAAGGACTCGTACCTCTGGAAAGGACCAAGACCCCTGCTTCCCACAACGAGAAAATCTGGGTGGACGCGTTGCACTTCGTGGCAGATGACTTCTTTAGCATCACCTTTCTTGATCCATGCTTCACAAGCAAGCTACAAAGATATTACGTGTAACTACATTAGGTAAACACCACTTTCGTCAACATATGATTGGCCAGAACGAACAGTTAGGGCATAGATGAAATTGCACGGACCTGTTACTCGTGCAGGTGGTGCCAAAATACACAAAAATGATCAAATATGGAAGGGGAAGTTCTAAAATAACCAGAGTAGAAGTAATTGTATACCCCAATTTCATGACAGTGGTTCACAAAATACTCCAAAAGATGAAGACTTCTAGTCCTGTCCCTATGGTTCATCGTCTGGAAATCTTCAGGAGAGGCAAATATGCTATCCGTATCATCAAAACCTAGACAAGTCGAGTAATTTAGCATTTTTCACCAATCTGCCCAGCAAATAAAATTGACACAACACACATCTAAAACATCAATTATTTATTTTTGAAGTGCAGAAGTTGAGCAAAGGGCAAACTTCGGAGATGATGGTGAATTGATCAAGTCGATGAACACTGACAGCAGTAAACACTAAAGTCAGACAAGAAAAGCAAGTTCACGAATAACATATGCACTCCAAGAAAGATATCAATGGCAGAGAATCGTTCGCCCATTATCTATGTATAAAGTAGTTGATCATAATCTGAAGTCAAGTACCAATTAATTCAAAATCTGAAACTTAGCAGAGATCAGAAAATCCTCACCAGGACCAACAGTTAATTAGAAAACAGTAAAAAGAAGTTAAGACACGTAACCTAATATCCAATTTTATGTAGAAGATCAATCAAAGGTAAATGGTCGAATAAAATGGAACTCTACAATAATACGAAGGATATCAACCCTTTCGAACTCAGCTCTCGGCTAAAAATTATTCAAAATCGTGGTCGGAATATCAGTAAATACAATCAACATATAATAATCACGGCGGCCATTTTTCTCACAAATATTCGATATTTTAATACGCCTAATTAAATTAAATAAAAAATCACAGAATAAATTAACCAAATTAATGAGTCGGAAAAAGAAATCATCGTCCGTTTCTAGCATCTACTTCGATTATTGACAAAATTAAAAAAAAATCCAAGCACACAAAAACCCTAACTAGACCACACAAAGAGAATTTAACTAAAATCACAATAAAGTATACCAATAAGAAGCATTAATCACAGAATCAAAAACACCTACAATAACGGAAACTTCAAAATACACCAACATATAGTGAAAATCGGAAGAGTTTATACCGTCTTCATCGGGGACTTGAACATGAAGAAAGAGAAGCTTGAAGCCAGAAGTGTTGGAGCGGACGATTTTGTTGAGAGTCCAGTCGAAAGCTCCTCTGCTACTAATCGAGGCGTGGGGATAACCTTTGATAGTTGACTCGTTCACCGCCAACATTATCCGAGTCGGCTCACCGCTCTCTGATGTTGCCATCTCCGAGTCACAGTTCACAACTCCTAATCGGTACTCTCTCTCTCTCCCTCTCCTGCAGAAAGCTTAGGGAGTACTCTAGCGTTAGACTACTGTAAAATGAACGTCGGTGACTCAATTTCATTTTTTATTTATTCGATTATCGTCTCTGTATTGTTTGGATTTATTTTCGAGTATTACCCTAAAAAAGTAAAACTTACAAATCCACCTGTCACATTTTATGATACTTTTCATATTGCAACTATTCCCGCATTTGTAAAGTAAGTCGATATTATTATTATTATTATTATTATTATTATTATTATTATTATTATTATTAGTTGTAAATATCTTATAAATATACATCATACGAGTGTTAACTAAGTCATCCACCCTAAAATCCTAACTCTGTACCATTATAAATAAGGGCTCTGATCCTCATATTATACAAACTTTCAACACACTTTCGACACACTTCAATACATCTGAATACACATAATTATTATTCTATATTATATTCTCTCTTTCCTCTCTAGTTTATAACACGTTATCAGCACGAGTCTCTAGCCCTGAGTCTCTAACCAACCAATTGATGAATTAGATTGGGGGTATGCCCTACGAAAGAATCGTGTCTTTCCGACAAGGTACATATATATTGTTCATAAATCTAAATACTGTCTTTTAATTAGGATTTCTTCATGAATGTCATATTTTATTTATTATTAAATCATTAGGGCCCGTTTGCTACGAAGTATGTGATAAGGCTTGATATGATTAGCTGGGATATCTTAATACATATAAAGAATTAATATTGTGTTTGGTATAATGTATTAAATTCTCTGCAAAACATATTAATTATGGTAAAAGGGTGAAATTATAGTAATTTATTCTTATATTTAGTTGCAGTATTATTTATACCACCTCATAGGTGGTATTAGATAATAACAACAATAGGTATAATTCAACGGGCCCGAATTTTATAAAGGGCCCTATACTTTGTACCAAACAAGTTATTAGTGTGTATAATATATATTATACACCCTAATCACCCATAGCAAACAAGCCCTTATGATATAATAATCGTTGTTTCCAAAGAAACACAAAATTTATGAATAATCTTAAAGATGATCTATTTATGCTATTGAAGTAGCACAGGTAATATTCTTGAAGAATATTACATGCTTTTAAAGAGCAATTAAATATTTGGATAATATATGATTGTCCCTATTTTTAGTGCGTATATATTGCACAAATGACGCATGACTCCTGAAGAGCTTGTATTAATTTATGATACTAAATTAACAATAGAAAAGTTCAATACTTAAGTAAGTAAAAAAGAAACTTACTAAGTTTTGATGATATCCGCTACAATGGATACCACATTGAGACAACATTAGTTCGTATATTGTTGGTTGAGAACTTGATGTCTCATCTACGAACTTTTGAATTCATGTCTCAATTGCACACCCACAACATAAAAGAGATGGGTTCCCAACAAAAGGTTGAATATATGTTGGATTAAATATTCACGCAGATGAACTTGAAGTTCAACAAGTTATTACTGCCAAATGAGTGATCAAATCTCATATACATTTGTATATGCACCAAAAAGAATTGAAGTTCCTCGTGAACTACATAAATTAGATGATACTCTTTAACGACATAAGGGTGAGAGATCTATTGGTGCTAAATATAATGATAAGCGGAATACAAAATTGAATAGAGAAATTATATCACTCTAACAATCTCCTAAAGAGGATCGTCCCGAGGACGAAAATTCCAGTGCATATGCACGTGCATCAAATATCAAAAGACTGGGATTACGAAACAACCAGTAAAGAAAAATATCATTGAGAAATGATGAAAATCTAGTTGATTGAAAATGTCATGAATTATGTGAATTCAAGAGAAATGAGAAATAGAAAAATATTATCATTGTCGACAAAATTGGTTATATCATTTTGAAATGATAGTCTGGATCCAGAATCAAAGAGAATATAAGTGCCAAAAGCACTAAGTAAATTTGAAAGAAGCAATTGAGACAATGCTTAACTCGCTAAATATATAATCTTTTGCTCTCTAGTACATATGTCAAAAAATGTTGACACAAATGAGTATTTGTACTAAGAGAAAAGAAATTGATGAGGAAAAGAAGAAATAAAACGACAACTCAAAGATTTAGGCAGAGATCCTAAATTATTTTGATTATATATATTCTCCTAATATGGCATCACGTTCCGTTATTTAATATATATCACAATAATGATATCCTTGATCCGCATATTGCTTGGGTCATTGTACGTGGATATATATGAAAGTTCCTAATAGACTCACAATTTCTAAGATAGAGAAATATAAATTCACAACAAGTGTGAATTAATCCTTTTGAAGTAAGGATATATGAATAATGATATATGTACTTGTGTATATATCAAAAAGTCTTTGAATAATTTTTATATTGATGAAAAAACCAACTCGTACATAAAAGTAGAGTTTGGAATAGAAGACTTAGCTAAATCTAAGTATTGATTCGATATGAAGATCGAGCAACTCCTAAAGGAGCATATTATTATTACACCAGCCAACCTACTTGAAAGGTTGTAGAGAGATTTATTTATTATAAATCACATCTAGTCAGACACCAATGATTGTCTCTTTACTTTACTTGAAGTGAATATGGAAGATAACGATTATATTATAGGGTCAAAAGTTCTACTTTGAGTGCAGAGCACTATTCTATCAGATCTGGTATAACATTTAAAAGTAACTTGCTAGCAAGATTTAATTAATGCTCTCATAAGGAGACATTGAAATGATATTAAGCATATCATTCGTTATCTTCAAGGTTAAAACAACCTTAGTCTATTTTATGAAAGATATCGGGATTCACATTGGTGGCTACTAGGATGTTGGTTATTTATCTCATCCCATGATTCAATATCTCAAATTGGTGTAATGATATGAGATATATCTCCCACTATTCTCTATGAGAATAATTCAATTTGTGTTGCACAAAGGAGTTCTATAAGAACTATGGCCACAAAAGTTTGTTTAGTGATAAACTTGTAGATTTATTCACTAAATTTCCTCATAATCTATATACAAAGATATGTGTATAGTATTGAAATAAGTTGGATTTGAAGATTATTATCTTCAGGGGGAGTGAGAAACTTTTACATATTTATGAAGATTTGGCCATGAAGGTTAATTTTGAATAATCCTAAAGATTATACTCTAAAGGCCAAATGGTTGACTTGTATTTTTTCCTTACTAAATTTTTCTCCCGATGGGTTTTCTTAGTCAAGGTTTTTAGCGAGACAACTAATGCAACACATGAGTAAGTGTATGTCATATAATATTTTTTCCCCTATCGAGTTTTTTTTTCCTACATAATTTTTCTAAAGAGGTTTTTAACAAGGCATGCACAACACAACAATAATGTCAAATGTGAAGTGTTATACTTGTATCATTATTTTAACGGAGACTCGCTGATACGGCCAATAAATACGCGGAAGCAAGAAATTGAACACACGTCAATAGAAAGGTTGATTCAATCCAATTACAAACTGAACTAAAAGATATTAAAACACCTAACAATCTGATTTAGATCGAAAATCGAACAAGAAACAGGCAAAACACAGAACAAAGCCAAAACCAACGACTAAAAACCCTAGACTGGAATCCGATTAGAATCTATAGCAAATCAACTCCGATTAAGCTCCAATTTTAACACAAATTATGAATTGAAGTCAGGAACAACATACCCAAAATTCAGCCAATTCGCACAAGGGGTTTAGGATTTGACACGGGACGGACTTTCTGGGCGTTTTAGGTTAACAACTTGGGATCGATGGCTTACTGGGCGGAAGTCTGGACTTGTGTGGTTTTGGGATGGATAATGGAGTGGTATGGACGGTAGATGATGGGTGGAAGGAGGTCGAGATGGCTTGAAACAAAAAGAAGGAAGGGAGGATGAAGAACTTACCCGAAACGAACCTCGGATCGACTTGAATCCGAAACGCGTCTTTGGAGCAATTCTTCGTGGCTTGATTAATCCGGATACGACTGGATATCACGAACGAATCAATTGATTTCAAGCTTGAAGTTGCCAACAACAAACTCTACCAAGAACCGATAGGAATGTGAACCGAAGCACGAAATATGAGACAAAACGATCAACTATGATTTCTGATTCAAAATTGTCTGCTGAACAGTACATACGAAAATCACTTAAATACTAGGCTAATTCTAAGCTAGGGTTCGAAAGTTACAAGGCTTGGGTTTGGTAATTTCGAATTCCTTAATTAAATGCAACTGAGCCAATTAATCACCTAAACATGTTGTGATAATTGGGCTACTAATTAAATCAAATAAATACTAACTATTGGGCTTATTACTTAATTTAAAATAATTAAACTAAGTATTACAAAGTCTGAGCCCAAATAAAATAAAACATAAAACACTAAATAAATAGAAGCCCAATTTTCGAACGACAAAGACTTGTTCGAAACTGGACGCATCATAATCATCAATCCTGGGCATTGGTCAAATTAACCAACTTGGACTGCTTACTCCCAATATCGTTATCTTCCAGTTTCTTCCGGATAATGCACTGGAAATAGCCTTGCAACTTCTTGGCTCTCAATCTTGTAACTGGACCTCTCAGCTGCAACTCCGGGTTTGATTCATCAGTGCTGGATCCCGGCTCATCACTCGCTCAAGTGAAAATTTGGCGGGCTTATTCACAAAGACATTGCCGATGTCAACATTAAGAAAGTTGGTACCACAAGATCGGCATGCAACGACTCAAAGATTACAATGATCAAGTTCAAGCGGAGCAGTTATACTCTTTTTCCTTCGATCAGGTTTTGTCCCACCGAGTTTTCCTGACAATGTTTTAATGAGACAACATTTATTTTAGGGATGGTCACTCAACAGGGAGTGTTGTAAATATCTTATAGATATACATCATATGAGTGTTGACCAAGTCATCCACCCTAAAACTCTAGCTCTGTACCATTATAAATAGAGGGCTTTGACCCTCATATTGTACACACTTTTAACACACTTTAATACATCTGAATACACAGAATTATTATTCTTTGTTATATTATATCTTTCCTCTATAGTTTATAACATTATTATTATTATTATTATTATTATTTATTATTATTATTATTATTATTATTATTATTATTATTATTATTATTGTTGTTGTTGTTGTTTTCCTTTTTATGCTATGCAGTCAATAATCATATAGCATGATTGGGACATTATCGTGTCACACCTTTTTATGGTCACATAATATCACAGTATAATCATAATATTATGACACTGTCAAACTATATGTTTTTTTTCCCGCATAATTTACTTAGGTCACGTTTGGTTGGCATGAAAGTAATGTTGTTTGAGAATATGATTTTGGATAAAATGAATACGCGGATTCTTTATCCTTGTGTTTGGAAATACCTTGAAAAATAGTCAAGATTCTAATTTTACATATTTGATTTAAATTAATGTGTTAATTAATTTATAATTATAATACCTAAAGAATGTCCAACACTTTAATATTTTTAATTTTTAAATATTAATATTTATTTTTTATAATTTAAAAGTATTAAATTTTATTTAATAATATATAGATATACAATAAAATTATTTTAAAACATAGCAATCCGATTCTATAATAATAATAATAATAATAATAATAATAATAATAATAATAATAATAATAAATGATAATAGTAGTAGCAATAATATAGTGGAAATATGAATAACAATAGTAGTAATAAATAATTATAATAATAATATAATAACAACAACAATAAAAACAATATTAATAAATAATAAAAATATAGTCATAATTATAATAATAAGAATATATTAGTGATAAAAATAATTTTAATACAAAATATAATAATAATAATAATAATAATAATAATAATAATAATAATAATAATAATAATAATAATAATAATAATAATAATAATAATAATAATAATAATGCAAGAATCCTGAGATATGGAATCAGAATACCTAAATTTTTCTAAGGAATAAGAATCCAAGACAGTGGTAACAACTTTTCTTGCATTTGAATTTTTTTACTTTCCAAAATCTATTAAAATTGAATCAAACAGAGAAATCTGCAAATCAGGAATCAGACTACTTTCCCAGACCAGATTCCCTGCCAACCAAATGGGCCTTAAGAGTGTTTTGACGAATGTAGATAAAAAAAATGTTACTCCCTCCGTCCCATTATTCATGACTCAAAACTTTTGGGCATGAGTATTTAGGAGAAGGAAATCAATACTAATACTAAATAAGAGAGTTGTAACTATATTAACATGTTTGCCATTTTCCATCCAAAACCAATTTAGTGGATAATAGGTCTTGAACTTTAAGTTATTTCATAAATGATGAATAATATATGTTGGTTAATTCTATACATCTCCTTTCTTGGTTATCATGTTTGAGCTTTAAAAAAAAAATTAAATTATTTAATAAAATTGAATTATTATGAATTTTGGCTTATTTGGGATTATGTAATTGAATTTTTTACTTTCTAAAATTTAACACAACACTATTTTTACTAAGATATTTAATTTTGAAAAAAAAAATTAGCACAATGAATGGTTGCCAAAATAGTTTTATTATTTTCATTATTTAGATTCGTAAATATTTAAAAAATAGTGAAAAAAATATTAAAAATAAAAAATATATATTTTGAGATGTTTGGATGTTATCAAAAATGAAGAATTATTAAAAATACCAAAATTGGTTGAAATTTTTATAATGATTGTTCATCTTTAATTCTAATAGGTAATAGCGCTTTGAAATGGGTTTTAATCGAAATTATATTTTCAAATATATAAAAAAATGATTGATTACAGATGCTTAGAAGGTAAGTGTTATGCTATTTAAAAAAAAAATTCTTAAATTATTAATGTAATTAAATGTTTTGTATTTTATGTTTGGATTATTTATAAGTTATAAATATTATTTATATGTTTATATGTAATTAGTTAATAGTGTATTTAAATTAAGGGTGAATTTTAATAATAGCCTTTTCAAGATCACAAAAATAAATTCTAGCACCCAACATTTAAAAGATAAATTCTAGCCTTTCTTGACTTTTTACCCTTCTTTCTAATTTTCTAGATTTTTTATTTTTCATTTTCCAAAAAAAAAAATTATTTCTTATTACTAAATATAATAGGAAAAAATGTGTGAGTTCACATAATAAAATGTGTGAATTCGTAAAAAAAATATTTGAATTTAGAATAAAATGTGTCAAATTCACGTAATAAAATGTGTGAATTCGTGAAATTAAATATGTGAATTCATGAATTCGTAAATTAAATGTGTGAATTCACATAATAAAATGTGTGAATCCGTTAAAAAAATATTTGCATTCAGTCATTCACAAAATGTGTGAATTCACTAATAAATGTGTGAATTCATGAATTCGTAAATTAAATGTGTGAATTCACATAATAAAATGTGTGAATCCGTAAAAAATGATAATTAAGAAAACAAGAATTAAGGGCAATTTAGTCCGAAAAATTTGAAAAGTGCAGAATTTATCTTTTTAAAATGAGGTGCTATAATTTATCCTTACAATGTTCAAAGGGCTAAAATCACTAAATATCTCTTAAATTTATGTACAAAGAAGTATATCATAATACAAAATTTAACATGTCATATTTATTAATGTTATTTGGATTGAATGTTTCTTTTAAAAAAAATATTGATGTAATGTATGAATTTTATATTTTATTGTGTTATTCCATAATTAACATATTAGAAGATTATGCATTTTATTTGTGGCAGACAGTTTTTCGACAACTTTATATGGATATTGATGGTCCCTGAGCTGGGTCTTTGGTGTAGGGGGGTGAATACACCAAAGATAGATTTTTAAAAACTCTTTCAAGTTTAAACAGAGTTTGTGAGCTCAGTTATGAATCTAGCTGAGGAAGGTCAGCTGGGCTAATAACTCAGCTGGCGGTGCGGAAAGTGGTGGTTTGAAAACATAGCTCGATTGCTTAGAAAAACTCAGCTTGAAAATATTCTCTATGTTTTCGACTTAGTCAAGTTATGCAAGTTTATAGACAAAACACAGCTGTCTTTGGGGAGCAGCTGAGTATGCAGATTTGATAAAGATGCAATATGCAAATGGAATTAGTACAATATCTGAAAATAACGAGAAAGTAAATAACATGAGATTTTATGTGGTTCGGAGTAACACCTCCTACGTCCACGACCAGATTCACTGGTAATTCACTACCACTTGGTTTCCAAGTACCAAGCAACTTCACAACTCTAACCTTAGTTGTGTTCCAACAGTTTACGGGCACTGTCAAGCCTAACCTTTTAGTTTACGGGTACTGAAAAAACCTTACAACCACTTGAATTTCGCGCTTCAAGCAAGCGTAACCTTGACCTAACCTTTCTGGGTAAAGAGGGGTTTGGTTTGGGATTCCAACTATGAACGAGTTCTTACAATGAAGAACTTAGAGTTAGATGAACTCGTTCGAAATCTAGGCTTAAGATATACAATGATTTCTGCCTAGGAATCAGACGAAAAACTGGGCAGTTTCTGGATTAGAAACACTTTAAGATAAAGTGTTCTTTGAACTATTTAGAACTGCTTGTAAGCTTTTGAAGGCTTGATGAATTTAGAAATTGAAAGCTTGTAGAAAGTTTTTCGTATCTGATCATGAGGTTGAAGACGGGTTTATATAGGTAGAGATTCAAGACTAGCCGTTGGAGGAGCCGTTTGAATCTTACCTACTCTTCTTAAATTCGAAATCTGCTGTTGGGCGTTTCTGCACCTGTCTTCATTAGTGTCACATCCTAGGTTCTGAAGACTAGGATGCTGATTTGGCAATCCCTCATTGGTCGAGGTATATTGACTTTCTCTGACACCGGGATCTCTGCCTTTGGAGCTGGTTTTTGAATTTAGAGCTGGATTGTGTAAACTGACTTAAAGTGACGTCTTCAAAGTTAGTTCATTTTGTTCTGTACAGCTGGACCAGCTGTGTCTTGAACTCAGCTCGATTTATCTTCAGCTTGATCCTGCTCTGTTTTGAACTCAGCTCAGCTGGAAAACTCAGCTGATAGTTGACTCATGCTGTAAACACAGCTGGATCTTCTGCTGTCTTGAGCTTCTGCTATCTTTCGCTTCTTGAACCTGTAAACTTAGAAAATCTAGAGCTCAAACATGCGAGCTGGAAAACACTACTTAGGTTGGAGAACAGTTGGGTTTTGGTATTAAATCAAAACTTTATAATTTTCCCAACAATTTCCCCCTTTTTGATGATGCCAAAACCTAACTGAGATAACTTATGAAGCTTCCCCTTACGTTTTAAGAGAGTAAAAAAAATCAGCAGAACAGAGTTCAGAGTTCAGAGCCTGGACAAAAAGTAATTGTCATCAGGGTGAGCTTTGAGCAGCAAAGAAAATTATGTTTTATTAATGTAAGAAATTACAGCATAAAAAGAGAAAAAGTTTTTTTTTCAATTCTTCAATCTTCAATCCCAACTAGCTGGGTCTTCTCTTCTGCATCCGCTGCTTCTTTCTTTTGACTCGTTTCTCCTTCAGCTGATTCAGCTGGTTCCTCTAGCTTAGCAGTTTGCCTCTTCTTTGTCTCATTATCTTCCCCCTTTTTGGCATGATCAACAAGGCTGGAGAGACACACCATCGTCTTATTGAGCTGTGCAATTTCCTGAATTGCGTCAGCGATCTTCGCTGTATTATCAGCTGTTACGATGTTTAGTTTGGCTATGCTGCGGTTGTCAGCTCTGAGCAGCGAGGTCTAGAGTCTTGGTGGCTCAGCTGTTGCATTGGCTGGCTCTTCTTCAATAGCATTAGCATCAGCTGTGATTGCAGACATATCTTCCTTGGCCTGTTTCAGCTGAGTGCTTGGAGGTATGAGTTGGCACTGGAGATGACATCTTCTGAGTAGGGCACAACTTCATTTCTTGCATTTTGGCTTCTTCAGACTTCATTAGATTGAATGAGAAAGTCTGATTCAGCACTTCAGTTGCGCTTGTGACTCCTTTAAGCATGAGGTCTTCAAACCTTGAAATGGAGGCATCACGTGCAACTCTTGAGGGACTTAAGTATTCCCCTTTCACTTCTGAAGTGGTTGGTATGGGGTTCAGCTCATGTTTTCATCATCCAGCTGCAAGTGATCATCAGCTGGATGATGCTTTCCACTTGAGCTTGGTGCAGGGGCTTGAGCTCCAACTTCCATAAGTTGATTTTGAAGCTGGTGTCCCTATTGAGCTGAAGGAAATTGAGAAGAAGGCGGTTGAAGTATTCCATCTGCTGTGAGGTTTAAGCTTAGTTGATTGGGGTCTAAGCTTAGTTGATCAGCTGGAATACGTCATTGTGGTGGTGGCGATGATGATGTTCACGCTGGCACATGAACTTCTTCTCCACCATAAGAAACCACCGCTTGTGGACCTTCTGCTCCTCGGAGAGTAGTTACGAATTCTCTCTCAATGTCAGCTGGCTTCTCGGCTGACTGACTGAGCACCTTTAACTTGAGTCTTCTCTTTGAAGACGGTGCTTCAACTTGTTTTGTCTCCTCAAGTTGTTTCATTTTCCCAGCTGGGAAGGAAGTAGATGCATGCTGCTTTGTCTCATGAATCTTTTTCTGTGCCTCCTGTGGCGGAGCAAGAACTTTGACATGTCTGCTCTTAAAGACTCCGGCTTTATCAACATCTCATCCAGTTCTAACTGGGCTTCCTCTCAGGTTGAATTCCTTTGTCAGAATCTTGTTGACGTTGATTTCCGCATCCCAGGGAGTTGTGTGTCCCGCTCTCTCTTTTATTTTGAGAGAAACAGTGGGGCGGATGAGGTATTTTTCCTTTGACATTCCTAGGAAGAATTCTGCAACTTCCTGGTGAATGATGTTCTTGAGTTTTGCAGTCACCCACTGCGTTAGACCGGATCTGTCGATGAGCTTCATTTTCTCCTGGAACTCCGTCTTCTTGTGGTTCCTGAGAGTTAAACAACTCTCATAGTGAAGCTTTGACAGACTCTTCATGTTGATTGGCTTCTAGAGATATCTTTCTTGATTTCATGTTCTTCTTCTGCAACTTTTGTTAGTAGAACAAATAATACAAAGGGGAGGAAGAAGAAAGAGTGCCGAAAAAAAACTTTTAGGGTTAATGCAAATGTTTGCGTATCTAAAAAACATATTTATATCAACTTTCTTGATGAATGGACGATCAAGATTTAGTTTGATAAGAAGAACTACGACTGGGAGTGATTCTCGCGTCATGTCAGTTTCTTGTTCAGAAAATGCGCGTGAGAGGACGGTTGAGGCATTTTGACTTTTGCCTCGAAACTCCCATGTTTCAGTTCTTTGCAGACTTTTAATTAATTTGATTAGATATGACAAGATATGATTTGACTGATGTCTGTCTAAAACAGAATGAGTAGGTGTATGTAATGATGTTGCAAACCTCTCAGCTGATCATCGTAGTCAGCTGATACCTCGGTTATGAATAGTTGTGTTGAGTGATCGTTTTTCCAGCTGGTTCCCCCTCAGCTAAATAATCCTTCAACTTAGGCGTCTGGCTGAGCTTGATTCTTTCTCAGCTAGGTTCTTTGAGGTTGGTTCTGAATTCCAGCTGGGTCTGCTTCCATTCAGCTGGATGTAGCTTCGTATGGGTTGAGTAATCCAAGTAATCCACACAACATCTTGAATCTTGCTTCTATCAGCGGCTTTGTGAGTATATCAGCCCGCTGTATGTCTGTGTGAATTTTCTCAACAATCACATCCTTCTTTTCCACGTGTTCTCTGATGAAGTGATGGCGCACGTCTACATGTTTGCATCTTGTGTGATGTACTGGATTTTCTGATATAGCAATCGCACTTGAGCTATCACAGAAAATTGGAACTTGTCCAGTTTTCACTTCATAGTCATCCAACTGATGTTTCAGCCAGAGAATTTGTGAGCAGCAGCTTCCAGCTGCCATATATTCTGCTTCTGTTGTGGAGGTTGCGACGCACATTTGCTTCTTTGAAAACCACGAGATCAACTTGCTTCCTAGGAACTGACATGTTCCTGAAGTTGATTTTCTGTCCAACCGATCTCCAGTGAAATCTGAATCTGAATATCCAGTCAGCTGTAGATTGTCTTCAGCTGGATACCACAGCCCAACATTCTGAGTTCCTTTGGATCAACTTGAAATCTGGCACACACTCCGACTGCGAAAGAGATGTCTGGACGACTAGCTGTTAGATACAGCAGGGAACCTATCAACTAACTTCCCTTCAGTTCCAGGTTCAATCTTCCAGTTGGTGTTCATCGAAATCTTTCACGTACTTGGATTGATTTATAAAAAACCCTTCTGCTGATTACTTGACTTGAAGTCCTAGGAAGAAGCTCATTTATCCCATCATAGACATTTGGAACTGTTTTGACATTATCTCTCCAAATCTTTGGCATAAGAATGTTGATCTTGATCCGAAGATGATGTCGTCTACATAGATTTGAACAACCAGGATGTCTTCTCCCAACTTGATGGTGAAGAGTGTTCTGTCTACTGAGCCCTTCTTGAATCCTTTGGATACAAGGAAATTTGATAGAATATCATACCAAGCTCAAGGTGCTTGTTTCAATCCATAAAGCGCATTCTTTAGCTTATAGACTTTATTTCTTTCTACTTCAAATCCTGGAGGTTGTTCAACATAGACATCTTATTTGATTTCTCCATTAAAAAATGCACACTTTACATCCATTTGATAAACCTTGAATTTGTGATGTGCTGCATAAGCGAGAAAAAGTCTGATTGCTTCCAATCGTGCTACTGGAGCAAATGATTCTTCGAAGTTAATTCTTTCTTGCTGCGTGTAGCCCTTGGTAACTAGTCGAGCTTTGTTTCTGATGATGACTCCAAGGGTATCCAGTTTGTTCTTGAAGATCCATTTAAGTCCTATGACTTTGACTCATTCTGGTCTGTCGACCAATTCCCAGACACAATTTTTGAGGAATTCATTTAGCTCTTCCTGCATGGCGTTTGTCCAGGGTATACTTTTTAAGGCTTCTAGAATTGTTTGAGGCTTTGGAACTTGAGCTACATAACACGCCATTAGAGCTGTGTCTTCATCATAGACAGTCAGTTCTAGCTCTATTGAGAGTTGAGCTGTGTCAGCTGCTTCTTGATGATCCGATGTAGCTTGAGCAGCTGAGCTTCTGGTTTTGACTTGGTCAGATGGTTCTCCAATGATTGCTGATGATGGATGATCTTCAATCCATCTTCTTCTTTTACGAATTTCTTCTTCTAGCTGATTGATGCTAGAAGTGGCTAGATTTCGTCTGGCTTGGAGTTGCTCTGGAGTTAAGTCTTGAGAAAGAGACTCTCCTTGGATTGAGTTTTGAGGTGACTTCTGTAGAAGCTCTGCTGGAGATAGTGCTGGGGATTCAGCTGTGTCTGGATTTCCAGCTGATGGCATTCCCCCTTGATTTGGCGTTGGAGGTTCCTCTTGATTTCCAGTTGGTGGAGCTTTTCGATTGATTTGAGGTTCCTCATCTAGCTCATCATCCCATATTAATGGTTCGGCCAGATTCCTGATTCGATTCTCTTGAGCTCTTGTCTGAATCTGCCTTGAAGATTCTCCTTCATTTCTTCGTTTGATAGAATCTCTATATTCGAATGATGATTCGTCAAAGGTAATATGTGGAGTTACTTCGACCATTTGAGTTCTTCTGTTGAAGACTCTGTATGCTTTACTCACAGCAGAGAAACCAAAGAATACTCCTCGGTCAATCTTCGTGTCGAACGTCTTGAGCTGTGTTTTTCCATTGTTTAGGATATGACATTTGGATCCGAAGACCTTGAAATATCCAATGTATGGTATTCTGTTATTCCATAGCTCATATGGCGTCTTTCCTTGCCTTGTTGTGAGTAGAGAGCGATTCTGAGTGAAGCATGCTGTGTTGATTGCCTCGGCCCAGAACTTCTTTGGAATGGCAGAGCTGGCTAGCATTGAGGTAGCTGCTTCTTTGAGTGTTCTGTTTCTTCTCTCTGCTACACCATTCTGCTGAGGTGTGCGTGCTGCTGAGGTTTGATGTTGAACTCCATTCTTCTCGCAGTATTCATAAATAGTTTCATTCAGAAACTCCGTTCATCTATCGGATCTGATTGACATTATCTTGCACTCCTTCTGAGTTGACAACCTTTCCAGCAGGATTGGCAGCTTAGTCCTTGTTTCGCTCTTCTGGTACAGGAATGACACCCATGTGAATCTTGAGAAGTCATCCACTACGACCAGAGTATATTTTCTGCCATTTAAGCTTGCTGGAGTAACTGGACCAAAAAGATCCATGTGTAGGAGTTGAAGAACTCGATCAGTTGAGGGCGTCGGCTTGAGAGAAAATGAAATCTTTGTCTGTTTTCCTTGTTGACAAGCGCTGCAAATATGACTCTTGTCATAAACTTGATCTGGAATTCCATTAGCGAACTGGTTTATAGCCAGTTTGTTGATTGTCTTGAAGTTGAGATGATTCAGCCGTCTGTGCCACAGCCAGCTGACTTCATTGCTGCTTTTCGATACAAGACAAGTCTCAGGAGGGCTGCTGTTCCAGTCAGCGAAATACATATTTCCTTCTCTTTTCCCTCTTAGTAGTATCTGCTTGGTTTTCCTGTGCTTCACTGTGCATCCCTGTGCATCAAACTTGACAGAAAAACCGTTGTCGCAGAATTGGCTAATGGAAAACAAGTTATGTTGCAGTCCTTGTACATAAGAAACATTGGGGATTATAACATTTTTAGTTTTAAATGTACCATAACCTTTGGTTAGACCTTTGGAGTTGTCACCAAATGTTACTTGTGGGACTGGACGCTCGATATACTTCTGGAGTAGATGTTTTAAGTGTGTCATGTGCTTGGAACATCCACTGTCCAAGTACTATAACGTTCTCATCGACTCCTCAATGATGCGTCGTTCCCTTGCAACCTATAAAAAAGATCAAAATTTAGGTACTCAGTTTTAATTGGGTCCTTATGGGTTAGACAGAGATCATTTTACGACCCAAATATGCTTGATGACTCGAATTGGGTCATTTAATATGATGATTCTTCCAGCTGAGTCGATATACACATTCTTTGTGTTCTTCGGTTGTTGCTGGTGGGGTCTTGATCTCAGTATCTTCCCATCTTGATGTCTTTGTTGATGTCCTGGTCTTTTTCGGTATCCAACTGAGTACCCAGCTGAGACGTTCCTTTGTCTCTGTTGTCTCTTGTGATACCTCGGCTGGAATTGGTGCTCCAGCTGGTGATCATATGAGTGATATCTAGCTGGGTATCTCCTTTGATATCTCGGTTGATATCTTTCGACGTGTTGTTGATGTTGCTGGTATCTGAACTGTCCAGCCTGCTGTCTTTGTTGAGTTTGAGCACGTTGCTGTCTGATATGTGCTTGATGTTGTCTCACAGCTGGCCTTTTTGATGCCTGCTGTGTCCTCAACGGTCGTTGCTGAGTTGCTGGAATTGAGTTTTCTTTTGCTCTTACAAATATTACATTTGTTCCACTAGTGGAAGCAATGTTTGTGGCATCCTTCGATTCATTGTAACCCAGTCCTGCTTTGAGTGCTGTTGGACGTTGTGCACTTATGATTTCGTCCATTGTTGTTGTAGCTTTTATGAGAGCTACCATCTTCTTAGATAGTACATCTTCGGAACTTTTCAGCTCTATAATCTCAGCTGACTACTTTTCTGATTCAGCTGTGGCCTTTTCCAATTCTTCCATCAGCTGTTTCTTTTCGTAGTAGAAGTCTTTCATCATCTGATCTTGTTTCACTATTTTGTCTTTTAGTGAAATAACTTCCCCTTGGAGCTGTGTTGTATCAGCTGCTTCTGATACCTTTTTCTTTTCCAGTTCCACCTTCAGCTCGGCCATTCACACACATTATGATAGGGGTGAGCAAAATATCCGTAATCCGAAAATCCATAACGAACCAAACCGAAATATGAAATTCGGTTCGGATTTTTTCGGATTTCGGATCGGATTGGATCGGATCGCCTCATCTCAAAATTTTGGATTTTCGAATCGGATCGGATCGGAGCTTTAAAAAACCGAACAAATCCGAAATCCGAATTATATATATATATATTATATTATTTTTATTAATATCCATTTTATTTCTAATACCCTAAAACTAAGTCCAAGTCTGAACTGAAGTTCCCCTCGCCTCACCCGCTGCCCCGCAGACACTCAGTCTCACATCCATCCCCAGATTCCCCACCTCCAACCCTACCCTCCAATCTCCAATCTCCATCTCAAATCTGTTCGGCTGCTCCTGCCTCCTCTACCTCGCCTCGCGTGTCGCCGCCGTCGCCAGCCCCTGCCACCCGCTGGATGCCATCGTCTTCCTTGACTGTCTCTCCACCGCTGCCGCATTTCGTTCCATCTCCGTCTCTCCAATCTCCATCTCAAATATGCTCGGCTGCTCCTGCCTCCTCTGCCTGGCCTCGCGTGTCGCTGCCATCGCCAGCCCCTGCCACCTGCTGGATGTCATCGTCCTCCTTGACTGTCTCTCCACCGCTGCCGCATTTCATTCCATCTCTGTCGACGACAATCCCTACCTTCCAAATTCTCGGCTGACATACAAAATTTTCACTATTTATTGGTAAGTTTTTCTAATTTTTCACTATTTTACAGGATTTATAGAACAGAAAAAGACAAGACCTTCTTTGATAGATTTGATTTGTACATAAAAGTCTCATAGGGATCCCTTACTAGGCAGTTTTGTTACCTTCCTGCTTATATCTAGTCTTCTTTGAAAACAAGCATCGAACTAGTATACCAATCAGTAAGACAAATCCAGCTGTAAACTGGATTCAGTTACGGGTACAGATCATTTGATTCAGTTTCGCTGCTCTTTTGTAATTTTGTTAGCTTCAATCGGTTTCATTTTATCTTGAAGTGTGTAATTAAAGTTCTATGTTTGAATGATGTTTGTCTTGCTACTGCTATTAATTCTGAAGCCATGAACCCTTTTCCTCTATTTATTTGAAGCATTTAAGAATCTTTGTGATTTTTGGGGTATTTATAATTTATAGGAATTCTGCTGTGAATTCATCTCAAATTTCCATCATAGATTCTTTGGCAGCAAGTTGTAATGCAAGTTCGTATATAACTTTTGATGATTTTATGTTGCAAATTATCTAACTTCGAATAATTTTTTTTTCTTTTGTAGATGTCTCATAATGAAACTGAAACAATTGGAGATGCAACTGGAGATACACCGGGAGATGCAACTGGAGATACAAAATCCTCGCAATCTAAGAAGCGAAAAATGATGGACAAAAGGTCAGATGCGTGGCAACATTATATTCCCTTTGTAGATAAAGATGGGAAAAATAGAGCTAAGTGTAGATATTGTGGGAGTGATTTTGGGGATGAATCTAAGAATGGAACCACTACACTTACAAAACATTTTGGTAAATGCAAGAATGCTCCTAAAAGCAATGATCTTAAGCAATCACAATTGATTTTATCATCCGGACAAAATTCTTCTCTTAGTGCTTGGTCTTTTGACCAAGAAGAGGTTAGGAAGGCCTTAGCTTATATGATTATTGTTGATGACCAACCCTTTAAGTGTGTTGAAAGGGAGGGGTTTAGATACTTTGTTTCTAAGGCTTGCCCAAAATTTAAGATTCCATCTAGATGGACAATTTCACGTGATTACTTTAAGTTGTATGAGGAGGAAAGAAACTTGCTCATGGGAATATTAAAATCCACTAACCAAAGAGTTTGTCTTACCACATGGACTTCTATTTAAAGAGTGAATTACATGTGTTTAACAGCCCACTATATTGATAATGATTGGAAATTACACAAAAAAATTATCAATTTTTGTCCAATTACAAGTCATAGGGGTAGAGACATTGGTTGGGAAATTGAAAAATGTTTGCATGATTGGGGAATTGAGAGGGTGTTCACTGTCACTGTTGATAATGCTTTCTCAAATGATGTTGCAATAAGTTATTTGAAAGAAGCTATTAGTCAATGGGGGGAAAATATTAGAAGTTGTAACCATATGCATATGAGATGTATGGCTCATATATTTAATTTAGTAGTGCAAGATGGTTTGAAAGAGATTGGGTCTTCTGTGAAAAAGATTAGAAATGCTGTTCGATTTGTCAGACATTCACCTCTTAGGTTGCAGAAGTTTAAGGATTGTTGTGAGCTAGAAAAAATCTCAAGTAAGAGTTTGTTGTGTTTAGATGTTCCTACTCGATGGAACTCTACATACTTGATGTTGGATGCTGCAATAACATTTGAGAAAGCATTTTTTAGGTATGATTTGCTAGAACCTGCTTTTGGGATTGATCTTGATATTGATGATGGGGTGCCTAGTAAGGTTGATTGGGCGAAAGCAAGAAGGATGTTGAGCTTTTTAAAGATCTTTCATGAGGTAACTTGTAAGATTTCTGGATCTTCGTATGTCACATCCAACTTGTTTCTTCATGAGATTTATAAGGTCCAAGTTTTATTGAAAGCTTTTATACAAGGTAAAGATGAGGAATTAAGTAAGATGGCAAAGGGTATGAAAGAAACATTTGATAAGTATTGGGGAGATCCGAAGAAGATGAATAAATTGATATTCATGGCTGTTGTTGTTGATCCTCGATATAAATTAAAATGGGTAAAGCTTGCATTGTCGAATATGTATGGTGATAAGATGGGTAACTTGATAGGAAAAGAAGTTGAAGATGAATTGATTGTCATGTGTGGTGATTACAAACAACCAATTGTTACGGAAAATGTTGATAAGCATGGAGAAATGGAGTTGCCAAGTGTTGGAGTTGAGGATAATGATGCATTAAAGAGTGCTTTGAGGATGCTAGGTGATATGTATGAAACTTTTTATCATAAGGATGGTAATGATGTTCTTCAGTTTCTCAAGGAAGATACTGAGAGTGGTGGGCCTAAATTTGACATTTTGGCATGGTGGAAAGTGAATGAATGTAAATATCCTGTTCTCTCCCAAGTGGCCCGTGATATCTTAGTATCTGAGTCGGCATTTAGCACTGGAGAACGAGTACTCGATCCATTTAGGAGCTCATTAAGTCCTAAAGTTGTGGAGTTTCTTGTTTGTGGTCAAGATTGGCTTCGCAATTCCTCTACTTCAATTGTTGTTGAGGAAATGCTTGAAGATGTCGAGAAAATAGAAGCAGGTATGCATTTAAGTTCATTATTTTCAATTAAATTAGTTTAACTTTGTTTTAAATAACTCCATTTTTCTATTGTAGGTTTAAAAAATTTAGCATTGCAAGATTCAACAGGTTAATCAATCTCAATTATCTGTTGGAACTTGTAAGCTATTGGAGACTAGAGAGGCATTGATTTGAGGGATTGTAATTGATTTGGTAGATATTTTGAAACTCATTTTTATTTTCAATTTTTATTTTGTTTGATTGTAATTAATGAATAATTGGTAAACTTAGGTATTTAAGAATGTTCTATGTTTTGAATTGTGATTGGTTGATTGTAGATTGGATTGTGTTTGCTATATTATTTTCGAATTCTTTGCTACCAATTACCAAATGGGATGAAAATAAATGAATAATTATATTAATTTTAAATTTATGGATATTTTGGAATTTGTTTGGAGAATTTCGGATTTTTTGGATCGGATCGGATTTAGGGTTAAAATTTTGGATTTTTTCGGTTCGAATTTTCGGATCATTCGGATCGGATCGGATTAATTATTTTCAGAATTTCGGATTTCGGATTCGGATCGGATTTGGCAGAAATCCGATCCGTAATCCGAATACTCACCTCTACATTATGGTGTCAAGGATCTCTTGAAGCTCCTTGGAATCGTTCATAACCTTCTCTACTAAACTCCAATCAGATAGCCCTGATTCTGAAACCTGTGTAAAGTGTTCGTGTGATGGTGAGAGGTTAGATAGATTTTGAGTTCTTGACATTACCTCATCTTCATCAATTCCGTCTGTATGTCCCATGAAGCATGTATCCCATTTAGGTTCATCATGAGCCATCAGTGTTTCTTCTTTTGAGTCTAAAAATGGCATGTTATCCTCCATTTTGTTGCACTCCGACTCCTCGTCGGCGATGTAGGCTCTCCTTCTGTCAGCTGCCTTAGCTTTCAGTTGGTCTTTATCTTTCTTGGATAGCTTAGGACAGTCTAGCCTGTAGTGTCCCGGTTCCTTGCAGTTGAAGCATCCTTCGTCTGTTCGTTTGTTAGCTGACTTCTCATCAGCTGTTGCGTACTTGTCTCTGTAAGTTCTTGCGAACTTCTTGTACTTGCCCTTGCTGGTGTTGAGTCTGTTGTAGTTTTTGACCAGCATGGCTATCTCTTCAAGTAGCTCTTCCTTGCTCATGTCCTTCTTGTCCTTCTTTGATGACTCAGCTGACTGCATGTATGTGGATTTTTCAGAGTTAGCTCTGAACGCAATCTCCTTTGGCGCAGGTGTCAACTCTTCATCATTCTGATTGCTTGAAGATTCTTTCATGGTAATCTTCAAGTTGTATTCGTTGGCTTTCAGCAGGGAGAATAATCTTTCAGTTGAAAGATCATCCAAGTCACTTCGACTTTGGTGTACCACCTTGTATGTGTTCCATTCAACTGTGAGCGCTGAAAGGACTTTTAGGTTCTTTTCACGCTGGGTGTATTTCCCAGTTCTGATGGTTTCAATTTCTACCACGATATTTGAGAATATGAGTTACATCCCTTCGATGGACTCATTGACAAGCTGCTTGAAGTTATCAAACCTCTGGCAGGCAATTGTGAATTTATTTTCTTTTATCTCCTCCGACCCTTCGCATAGCTTGGCTAGAGTTTCCCACATCTCCTTTGCGGTGTTGCAGTTGATGATCTTGCTGAGGTAGGCGTTGGAGACTGTTGACGAGATGGTGTTCCTCGCGAAGCTGTCTAATCCAGCTTGCTTCCTTTCTTCTGAGGTATGTTCATTCTTTGGCTTGGGAATGAGCTGATACGTTGGTTGTCCACCATCTTAAGCTGGAACAAGCTCTTTTCCTTGTTTGTAAATGATGATGGGTCCGTCTGTGATGACGTCCCACATCATGTCATGATGCGCACAAAGAAAGCTTTTTAATCTGAACTTCCAGATTGCATAATCGTCGACCGAGAAGGTTGAAAGGTTCCTGTTAAGATAAGAATCCATGGAGATATGCACAATATGAAATAATATGAGTTTTTCCAAAAGAGGATCTGTTCAGTTGACCACTGACAGATTATCAAGACAAATCTCTTGATTCAGAAACAACGGTCTTTTGAACCACTGCTCTGATACCAATTGATGGTCCCTGAACTGGGACTTTGGTGTAGAGGGGAGATGAATACACCAAAGATAGATTTTTAAAAACTTTTTCAAGTTTAAACAGAGTTTGTGAGCTCAGTTATGAATCCAGCTGAGGAAGGTCAGCTGGGCTAATAACTCAGCTGGCGGTGCGGAAAGTGGTGGTTTGAAAACTTAGCTCGATTTCTTAGAAAAACTCAGCTTGAAAATATTCTCTATGTTTTCGACTTAGTCAAGTTATGCAAGTTTATAGATAAAACACAGCTGTCTTTGGGGAGCAGCTGAGTATGCAGATTTGATAAAGATGCAATATGCAAATGGAATTAGTACAATATCTGAAAATAACGAGAAAGTAAATAACACGACATTTTACGTAGTTCGGAGTAACACCTCCTACGTCCACGACCAGATTCACTGGTAATTCACTACCACTTGGTTTCCAAGTACCAAGCAACTTCACAACTCTAACCTGAGTTGTGTTCCAACAGTTTACGGGCACTGTCAAGCCTAACCTTTCAGTTTACGGGTACTGAAAAAACCTTACAACCACTTGAATTTCGCGCTTCAAGCAAGCGTAACCTTGACCTAACCTTTCTGGGTAAAGAGGGGTTTGGTTTGGGGTTCCAACTATGAATGAGTTCTTACAATAAAGAACTTAGAGTTAGATGAACTCGTTCGAAATCTAGGCTTAAGATATACAATGATTTCTGCCTAGGAATCAGACGAAAAACTGGGCAGTTTCTGGACTAGAAACACTTTAAGATAAAGTGTTCTTTGAACTATTTAGAACTGCTTGTAAGCTTTTGAAGGCTTGATGAATTTAGAAATTGAAAGCTTGTAGAAAGTTTTTCGTATCTGATCCTGAGGTTGAAGACGGGTTTATATAGGTAGAGATTCAAGACTAGCCGTTGGAGGAGCCGTTTGAATCTTACCTACTCTTCTTAAATTCGAAATCTGTTGTTGGGCGTTTCTGCACCTGTCTTCATTAGTGTCACATCCTAGGTTCTGAAGTCTAGGATGCTGATTTAGCAATCCCTAATTGGTCGAGGTATATTGACTTCCTCTGACACCGGGATCTCTGCTTTTGTAGCTGATTTTTGAATTTAGAGCTGGATTGGGTAAACTGACTTGAAGTGACGTCTTCAGTGTTAGTTCTTTTTGTTCTGTACAGCTGGACCAGCTGTGTCTTGAACTCAGCTCGATTTATCTTCAGCTTGATCCTGCTCTGTTTTGAACTCAGCTCAGTTGGAAAACTCAGCTGATAGTTGACTCCTGCTGTAAATACAGCTGGATCTTCTGCTGTCTTGAGCTTCTGCTGTCTTCCGCTTCCTGAACCTGTAAACTTAGAAAATCTAGAGCTCAAACAGGCGAGCTGGAAAACACTACTTAGGTTGATGCGATCATCTACTCGGTTGGAGAACAGTTGGGTTTTGGTATTAAATCAAAACTTTATAATTTTCCCAACAGATATTTCAAGAGTTGTAAATTAAAAAGGTTTGAAGATATTGGTGTGTGGTAATGAGGTGTTCTCTTAAAAAACAATTGTATAAAAAGAAAATTTTCATAATGTTTGAAATGTAATACTCCCTCCATCCACGAAATATATAGCACAACTTTAGTGACACGAGTTTTTATAATGTTTGTAGATTATTTGTAAGTGGAGAAAAGGGACCCATTACTTTTGAATTGTTGTGAGGTATAAAATATAAGAAAGTGAGTGGAATTATGTCCAAAAATGGACATGATATACATTTTGTGGACTATTTCGTGGACGGAGGAAATATGTTGTATTTGTTATTGTTATACTTAAAAATATCCTTTATTAATTTCTATACTAAAAAATTATTCACTTTTGTTGTCTGAAATTTTATACTCCCTCCGTCCACGAAATATAGGTCACGTAGGGTGCGGCAAGGGTTTTAATAAATGTTAGGTAGGTAGTGTTTGAGTGGAGAAAGAGATTCATTATATTGAACTATTGTGAAATATAAAATGTTGGTCCTGAGACGGATATCTTGGTGTAGAGGGAGGGTGAATACACCAAGATTTAAACTTTTCCTGTTTAAACTCTTTTGAGTGAGCTGGCTGTATTCGACCAAGGTAGGACTCAGCTGGGGAAACACAGCTAGTTGTGTGTGTGTGCGTGCGAAAGCTGGTGGTTTGGAAAGTCCATCTTGTACTTAATTTTCAAAACTGTATTTCTGTTTTCTCTTAATCAGTTTGAGCAGCTTGAGAAATATGCTAAAGAAAGAGTCAACTCAAAACATGAATAGACGAATAGCTTCCTCCAATTGTTTGGCGATTTCTTCCTTGATAGCTTTTGAAAGCACTAAAACGGAATCCGTTTGTATCTCGGATTTGATCTGACTGGATTTTGATGCCTCAAACTCGACCAGTGTGCGAGTGTCATTGGCATTTGAAGTTTGTAGTTTGAAGAAGAACTTTAATTTGTAGCTCAGCTAGTTCAGTAGCTGGTTCTTTGTCAATTGCCATTACCTCAGCTGTGGTGGCAAGTAGAACTTGAGATCTGCAATTCTGACGAGTGCTATGGGTAGGTGAGCCAAAATTGGATATTGAGTAAGGACATTTTTGATTCCTTGAACTCTCATCTTCTCAAACATGGAAGCCATAAAGGCTGAGCCGTTGAAGGAGAATGAAGGAAAAACATAGGAAGTGCTTTCCTCTGAATTGGTTGGACTTTGATGGGTTGGTTCAGAATGGTCTACAACAGGCTGTGAAGGAGCATCAGCCAGCTGTGTGGTATTTTTTGAGCTTTGGGTGAGGACAATTTTGGGTGTATGCTAAATGGGGTGAGTGAGGGTTTAGCTTGGTTATCAGTTGACTGTGAAAGAGCTTCAGTCAACTGAGGAGGAGTTTGCTCCTTTGGAAGAGAAGCTTCTTTGGGTGGAGAGTTGAGGTGAAGTGAGGATTGTTTGGGCGAAGAGCTGGGAGGTGGCGAGGGTTGAACTTGGGCTAACTTGAATATCACCAATGACTTTGGTGACGATCTAAGAAGGAAAAGGTGGGAAAGTTACCTTCCTCTTAGCAACTATGAATTCGTCATCTGTGCTAGAAGACGAATCAGCTTCCAATCTTAGTTCGGCTTGGATGTTTGTTCCGTACTGATTGAGGGCAGGTATGGGCTGTGGAGCAATTATTTTTCTTGCTTGACTCGACTGAGCAGCAATCTTGTTTGGTGAGGCTTCTGGAGTAGCATCTGAGGATGATTTTGCTTCAGCTGGTGGGGAGGCAGCTGGTTTCTTCTTCTTCTGTGTTGCTTTCTGAGCTAGCTTGGAATTAGCTGGTTTTCTCTTTTTCAGAGCTGGTTCCTGAGCTGGCTTTGACTCAGTTGACTTTCTCTTCTTTTGTTTTTTCTCAGCTGGGTCTACTTCTTCCAGCTGTTTCTTCTTCTCTTTTCCCACAGTCGGCTGTTTCTTCAGCAATTCGTTGATTTCACCAACTTTGTAGAAAAGAATTTTGGATTCATGGAATGGCTCAGGGTCTTGCCACTTCACTGCGTAGTTTTTCACAGTATGCTCTATCAAGTATGAGATCTTAGAGCAGAGGTAGAGGGGTTCTGAACAGCTATAAATTTCTCCAGATGAGTCGAACTTTATCTTTTCTGATTCCTTCAAAATCCGATTCAACAGAAAATCGAACCAATTAACCTTTTCGCTCTTGATCATGGCTATCATAGGCTTGAGCTTTGGAATACTGATCTCTCTTTGAGATCCAGCTATCCCAAGGATACACTTCTGAGTGATATCTAGCAGTAATCTGTACTATGGCTTGAGCAGAAGTTTCGACATGCTTGCTCTGTATGGTTCTGGTTTGATCAACAACTCTTTACTGAGAATTTCGTCAACTTCCTCTCTACTGTAGTTGTCTGGAATGAATCTTCCTTCATCAGGTAATTCAAACACCCTTTGCAGTTGCCTATCCAGCTTGACGGTGATTTTTGCTTCACTATCCCATCCGTCTTCTTCAGCGATTACATCGAAAGTTGAATGATATCGATGATTTTCTCTTCTGATGTTGAGGTAGAAGAAAGCAGCTTCTTTGGTTAACATGAATTTAGGCATAGCGGATGCCCACTTCAGCAGACCAGATCTTGAAACAATTTCCACCATTTCATTGAGTTCTGAGATTTGTCGGTTGGTGGTAGAGAGGGCACTTTTAAAAGAGATCTTGTTTATTAAGGCAACGAACTGATCTACTTTGTCGGTTGATTTTGCGAGAACCATATCTGAATTTTTGTGTGGTTTGAAAGAGAAGAGATTTGAAGAATATGGAGAAGATGAATCAGTGATTTGGGATTCGCAAAGATAGATATGAAATGATGAAATATTTTGCTTATCTTTTCCATATGTATCAACTGCCATAATAGATAAACGGTTGAGATTGAGACAGTTGATATTCAGATCGACGAGTGAGAGTGATTCTATCATCACGTCTGCTGACGTGTATGCAGCGAGTGTATTTCAATCGTGCGTGAGGCAGTTCAAGCATTTGAACTTCTGCCTCGATCCTGCCATGCTACAGTACTCTGCATGCTTTACATTTAATGCGATGGAAAAGGAAACTTATCAACCAATTTATCTAAGGAATATATGTCCGCTGGAATTAAGAATTCAAATTATTTGGACATAAATAGTATATTCCTCAGAGAAGTAAATGAAAGTTGTCGCAAACTTTTCAAGTACAGCAATTTTAATTAGCTGATATTGTGACTGATAATTTTCATGATTTTTGAGCTCTTCTTCTACTGAGTTGTTGAGGTGGTGGCTTCAGGTTCCCCCTCAGCTGAGTATTTCTTCAGTTTTGAGGTCCAGTTGAATTTGTTCCCCTCAGTTGGATGGTCATTCTTCCGGATTGAGCAAGTAATTCACACCTTGAATCAGATTTCAGCATGTTGTACTGTGTGGATTTTTCCAACAATGATGTCCGACAAAGGTTGAAGCTTTCCTCGGGTGATCTCACGATGTCAGCTGGTTGTGAGAAATTTAGAGCTGGCAAATTTGGCCCGGCCCGAGGTACCCGGGATTTGGGTTGGGCTGGGTTAGGATATTAGAGGCCCGAAAAAATTCGGGCCGAAAAAGCCCGCCCAGATAGCCCCCTGGGCCGACCGGGCTTCGGGCCAAAAAAACCAGGTAGTTTCAGGCTAAAAAGCCCGCCCGATAATATAATGATTTTTTAAATTAATATGTTTTATTGTTTTGAGCCCTAACCTTTTTGTCTTTCCCTCTCACTCCCCCCAGTACCAGTCCCGCCGTAGACACTCTCTCTCACTCTTACTCGTCGACCGTCATCTCTCTATCTCTGCTCTCATCGAACACAACAACAGCAACAAACAAGCACCATCACCGGCGTCCTACTCCTTCGGCGAGTCTTGCTGGTCGCTTCTTTGTCTCTATCGAAGGACACCACTTTCTCCACCTCTCTCTCATCTTCCTATCTTCGGTACTCTCTCTTCTTCCTCTGGTGGAAATCCGGCGAATCCGCCGCCAGCACCATCATCGACACCGCCGTGGATGCAGCGTCTCCATCCCGCCGCTGCAACAGTGGTGACAACCCTCAGCAAAAAGCCCCCATAGCCCCGCCGACCCACCACTCCTTTCGAGATCCGGCGAGGTGCCAGATTCCGGCAGCCCCGCCATCGTTCGCTCGATCCACCACTCCACCGTTTAGCAGCGGTAGAAGAAGAAATTGCAAGTATGCATCATAAATTAGGTAGAATGCAGCTGGAGCTTTTGGAAACTCAAAAAAGTTAAAAACAATTTTTTTACTCGTTTAGATTTTTCTTTCCTTCTCCAAAGATTCATAACAACCATGCTACTGCAGTTTTCTTGATTTCAAGTTCATGTCTGAAAATATGAATGCAAGAACTTGCTTATTTATTATTTTCAATGCCATGATCTTCTAAGTATATAAATTATTTAATTATAACATATGCAGCAATTTGTAAGAAATAAACATGAACAAATAAAGCTCTATGCTTTTAAGATTGTCTACGGTTGAAGAAATAAACATGAAATTATGCGAAATAAATGCGTTTTTGTGTTTCTTGTTGTAATTTGCAGAAATTGTTAGATAAAAGGGCAACCGTCTTAATTTTCATATCCAATTCTCTAAATCTCTGTATCCATCATTTTAGGCTAAATTTTTTACTCCTTTGCTACTCAATCCTGTTTGGTATCCATATTATGATGCTCACGTTGCTGCAATTTTATTTTTGTTCATTTATTTCGTGCTATTTACATTGCTCTATTTTTGGTTAATTCTGAAGAAAAAAAAATGTGTGCTTTTTGTTTGTAGTATATTGGTAAGCAGCAGTAGCTCCCATCGCCAATCCACTTTCGTATTTCTGACCGCCCACCGACCACGACTATCCATGTCTGAGACTGAGAATCGTGAAAAAGGTATGAAATATAATTTTTCTTATACGAAGTAAATATTGATTATATAGTCATTAATATTTTTCCATAATGTTATAGGAATATACCCAACTCAAAGCTTGGAGAATATAAATGATGATGTGGTGGAGTTGATTGATGCTTCAACTCCTATGACACCGGGTGCTACTTCTGTGAGTAAACCAGGTACTACTCCTATTGTTGACCATGGTAATACTATTGATAAGTCTTTAAGCAAGAGTGTTAGGGAGGATGATTCTGAAAATATTGATAGGGATGCTAAAAAATCTAAATCTGAGGTGTGGTTTTTTTTGACAAAGTTGGTAAAGTAGATGGGGTAGAAAAATGCAAATGCAAACATTGTCAAAGGCTATATACTTGTAGAGTTGAGTTTGGTACCACTCACTTGAAGTGTCACATGCAGAAATGTTTTAAAACTCCTAAGTATCATGATGTGAGTGAGTTGTTAGATAATAAAGCCCAATTATTGAAGAAATGGAAGTTTGATAGTAAGGCATATCGAGATAGGTTGAATGATAGCATGGTTAGAATTCTCAAAGATAGGCTGAATTTGCAAGATGGTTTGTTATGTCTAGGTGAATTCTTTCATGTGAGGTGTTGTGCACACATCTTGAACTTAATTGTTCAAGAAGGTTTGAAAGTTGTGGATGATGCTTTGAAAAGAATTAGAAATAGTGTTAAGTATGTGAGAGGATCGGATGGGAGGTTGAGGGATTTTCAAAAATGTGTGGAAGAGGTGAATTTAGGAAATGTCAGTGGGGGTTTCTTAAAGTTGGATGTGTCTACTAGATGGAATTCGACGTATATGATGCTCGAAAGTGCAATCAAATATCGTCGTGCATTCACTAGTTTGAGCTATAATGACACAAATTACAAATATTGTCCAACTAATGAAGAGTGCGAAAGAGGAGAGAGGATTTGCACCCTCTTAGCCCCATTTTTCGAGATCACTAACTTGATATCCGGATCATCTTATCCTACCTCGAGCTTGTATTTTAGGAAAGTTGCAAGAATATAAATGAAGTTGTATGAATACTTGAATTCTGAAGATGAGGTGATCAAAGACAAGGCTAAACGGATGAAAGTTAAATTTGACAAGTATTGAGATTCATACTCTACTACTCTTGCATTGGGAAATGTTCTTGACCCAGAAAGAAAGTTGAGATACATAACATTTGTATGCAAGAGACTTTATCCCAAAGATTATGAAGAGAAGGTGAAAATTGTGAAGGATGCATTGTACAAACTCTTTGCTGCTTATGAACGAGATGGAGTTGCACCAAACTCAAACATAACTCCAATGTCAAGTTCATCATCTATGACTATGCCCTATGCCGACATGGATGTAAGTGTGATCTTGCACTATATATTTGTTTGATTTTATTATATGTTTATATTTAAATTCTATTATTTTTATGTTTTATTTATTTGATTATTTCATTTTAGGAGTATGATATGGAATTTCTTCAAGAGTCTTCAAATACGGGTAAGTCAGAGCTTGATGTGTATTTGGATGAGAGTATCGGACCTCCCGGTGTTGGCAAATCTTTAAATGCCATAGAATATTGGAAAAACAATGCACAACGATTCCCTCGACTTGCAAGGATGGCTTCTGATATTCTAAGTATTCCAATCACAACAGTTGCTTCAGAGTCTACATTTAGTATTGGAGGCCGTATCTTGCACAAGTATAGGAATTGTTTGCTCCCCGAAAATGTACAAGCTCTCATTTGTGCGCGTAATTGGTTGCAGGGTTTTAAAGTGGATGAAAATTTAGGTAATGATGTATTAATATCCTTATTTTTGTAATTTGTAATTTTTGCTTTGAATTATAACTATTGCATTTTTATTAATAATATAGGTGCACAAGAAGTGGAAGAGATACATTTATCGAAGCAAGATTCAAATGTGGTTGATGTTTGATGATGAGAGGGAGGCATGGAAGACTTTTTATTTAATAATTGTTATATTTTGGATCGTTGTCTACTTTGACTAATGTTTAAGACAATGGAATTTTATTTGGTTAGTTTGAATTAGTATTTTCAAACTACAAGACTAGTACGACTTTCAATTTTAAAATATTGTCATTTTATTGTGGATTGAATTATTGTCATTTTATTGTGGATTGAATGATTGATTTTAGTCAAAAACTTTATTTATAATTTTGTACAGAATTATTTTTGCCAATTTAATTACTAAAAAAATTATTTTTTAACATTTTTTTTTCTTTTGTACTATCGGGCCGGTTTGGCCCGGTAGACCGGTGGCCCGAAGGAGGGCTGGGCTGGGTTGCAGTTTTGGCAGCCCGAAAAAAATTGGCCCGGCTCGAGAAAATGGTTTTGGCCCGATGGGCCGGGCCGGGCCGGTCCCGCCCACCTCTTTTGCCAGCTCTAGCGAGAATTAGCTTGATACTTCCGTTGAATCAAGTTTTCCTTCAGCTGGAGATACCAGCTGAGTCTATCTTGGTGAGTACATTCTACTGGGTACTATGATTGATTTTGTTGATTCTTTCCAGCTATGTGGAGTCCATTTGTTTGATGGTAGGTGGTCTTTTCTTCAGTTGCATCCTACTTCCTTTAACGATCGGATTTTCTCATCATAGGCTCATTTCTTTGATGAGGTCTCAGTATGTATAGCATGTAGACAGCTGTCCTAAATCCAGCTGTTTCATCTGCTGCTTCACGATTCTTCTTGAGACCAATGCACTAAGTTGTATGACTGGTTGAGCTCAGTCTTTGTATCCAGCTGTCTTTCTTTCACAGTTGGTCCCAGTCAGCTAGCTGGGTAGGCATTTTCTTCAACCGCTTATTCCGCAGATGTCCCAGACATCTTAATCGAGGAGTTTATCCTCATCTTTCCTTACTGTGATCCAGCTGATTAATACTTCATATAAGCAGGGCAACTTCTTCTTTGCTTATTATGTTGAACTTCTTTCTGACTTTTACTGTGTGAGCTGATTGAGCTACTCTACTTGTTTCATTTTTTAGAGATGTCTCATTTGCTGTGGTCGTTAGCTCCATTTGATATGACCGGCTGGATAATTCTCCCTTTGTGATTCCTAGATCAACACCGTTGGCTTCAGGGTGGAGAATAATTTATCTGTCTCCATTCTGCCAAGATCAGTTCTGCTTTGGTGAATCACATTGTGTGTACACCTTTCTGAAGAGAGATTTGAAAGAACTTTTCAAGTTCTTGTCTTGAACTGTATATTTCCTAGTTCGGATCATCTTGATCTTGACGACGTGGTTGGAGAATTCTCAGCTCTATTTGCTTGATGGATTTACAGTTGAGTTGCTCGAAGATGTCGAGTTCTTGAGCTTTGAAGTTCTGGCGGTTTTTCCTGGATTGGTTGAATCTCTTGAACATTTTTCAAAAATCCATCAGATATCGTGATGACTCTGATGGTTGTCTCTCATGATGTCATATCCTCTGAGTATGAGACGTTCCAAGTCTTCGAGCAGTCTTTCTGTTTTTCTCATCTCCTGGTGGCTTGAGACGATTGCATCACAGTCCATCTTGTTTGCTGCTGAGTGAAATTCCTCTCTCCAGTGCTCCAAAACACTTTGGTATCTTGTTCTTCGTACCCCCAAGACATGGAGATAGTTTCTGTAACATTCGCATCTTGGACAAACGCCCAGATCCATAATTTCTCAAAGACTTAAAGCAATTAGAAGAAATTTTGAAAATTTAGGGATCAATTTAGGTTACCACTGTCAGCGAAGAGACTGAATTGACACAGATACAGTGATCTTTTGAATCACTGCTCTGATACCAATTGTTGGTCTCGAGACGGATATCTTGGTGTAGAGGGGGTGAATACACCAAGAATTAAACTTTTCCTGTTTAAACTCTTTTAAGTGAGCTGGCTGTATTCGACCAAGCTAGGAGTCGGCTGGGAAAACACAACTAGCCGTGTGTGTGTGCGTGCGGAAGCTGGTGGTTTGGAAAGTCCATCTTATACTTAATTTTCGAAACTGTGTTTCTCTTTTCTCTTAGTCAGTTTGAGAAGCTTGAGAATTATGCTAAAGAAATAGTTAACTCAAAACGTGAATAAATCAGTAGAGAATAAAGGTTTTTAACGTGGTTCAGAGAATGACTCCTACATCCACGACCAGAAACTTCTGGTAATTCACTAAGGATACCACTGACTTTCCGCGCAGTCAGCAATCGTTGCAGCTCAGTTCCTTGAGCTGGATACAAGTTTGCGCCTACTGTATCAAAACGTTACCAGACTATTTACGGGCACAGCTGAAGCCTACCTTCAGTTTACGGGTACTGAAGAACCTGACCTTAACCTAACCTTTTCTGGGTGAAGAGGGGTATGGTTTGGGGTTTCTAACTATGAACGAGTTCTTATAATGAAGAACTTTTAGTTAAATGAACTCGTTCAAACTAGGCTTAAAAATAGAAAGGATTATATGCCTAGTTTTTAATGGAAGAGAGTTTATGTAGCCTGAGCGAATGTGAACTTTGATAGGTGCAGGCTTATTTTCTTTGAATCTTTCAAAGATATTTCTTATAGAATTCTTCTTTCTTGAAATGTTAATCTTTCTTCTCTCATCTCTTTTTTTTTTTTGAAATAAGAGGAAGACTCATATTTAGAGGGAGAGTTTAGAACTAGCCGTTGGAAAGAGCCGTTCCGAATTCCTACTTAGATCTTGTCTTCAATCGAGGTCTTCTCGAAGAGCAGTCCTAGACTTGACATCTAGGTGCTTTAGCAGTTGACTAATCAACGATTCCTATCAGAACTTTATTTCAAGTTGTCTTTGACTTCTGCTGAATAAGATGTCTCTAAGCTGTGTCTCGAACTAAGCTATTTTCAACCTGAGTTGTGACTTCAACCTGAGCTGTGTCTTAGACCTGAGTTTTATCTTCAACCTGAGCTGTGTCATCGATACTGAGCTGAGTTTCCGACATCGAACTGGGCCTGTGACTCTAAGCTGGGTGAGTTGCGTCTTGACACTAAGTTGAGTCATCACACGAGCTAGGTCTTTTCCGCAACTATCTTTAGATGAACTTGATCATCTTGCTTCTGGATATCATTGAGTCAGTTGCTTGACTTGACCTGCTGAGTCTTCTGCTTGATCGGTTGGGTTTTTCTTCTGTGACTTCTCTGCTGTGTGGGCTCTGTTCAGCTGTGTTTGACTTCAGTTGATCTTCATTCAGCTGGATCTTCAGTTATCTTCTGTGGCTTTACTTGTTAGTCTAGAAACTTGATACGACCAATCAATATGCGGAAGCAAAGACTCGAACTCACGTCAGCGGAAAGGATGATTCAACCCAAAATACTAACTGAACCAATTCAGATTATAACACCTAAAAAACTGATCTCAAACGATAATTGAAACAAAACGAACAAAATACGAAGCAATTACCCAAACTATCGATTAAAAACCATAAAAGACGACTCGATCAGAAACTATAGCAATTCAACTCCGATTATGCTGAAATTATATCACAAACTATAAAATGAACACAGGAACAACATATTCAAAGTTCAGCAAAAACGAACGAGTAGAACTCAAAAACGCTCGGTGCTCAATTTCGATCAGATTTAGGATTTTAGCAATGCAATGGATTCGAATTTGATGAAATCTGGACTTGGGCGAAGGAAGGGATGATTATGGTCGAATTATGAGGGTGATAAGAAGGCGTGGATGGTTGGGCGAAAAACACAGAACAAAGAAACGAACAGATTGGAGATTTACCTCAATACGGACCCCGAATCGACGAACTATTGAAACACGTATCACGGAAGCAATTCTCCGGTGGCGTAGTTAACCCGAGACCCACACGAGATCACGAACGAACTATAGATTTCAGATTCAAAGTGCCAAAATCGAATCCTACCAAGAACTAGGGTTTGTGAACTTTGGAGAACACGTGAGACAAAGTCGAAAAATAACTTTTTAATTCAAAACTCGTCTAATTTTCGTCCAAAACAAAATCCTCTATATATAAAGGTGAAAACCTAATTAAAATAGGAAACTAAACATGGAAAATAACTCCTAATCTAATAAGGAAACAAATCCTTAGTTAAAACAAAGGATAAAAGTCAAAACTGACTCAACTAAGACCTAATTTCGGTCACCCTAAATAAACCCACGAAAATAACAAATAAAATAACAAAAACGACTAATTAACTAAACTACGAGTCTTCATGGATCAGCCTAAACATAAGATATTAAATTGATTAATCTTAGGCTTCCATCTCCATCTTCTCCAATGGGCTTCTTTGACAATTCTTGAGCCCAAACTTTTTCAACCAATCTACTTAGCACTTTCTTAAACTTCTTTGCTCGAGCTCTCGTGATTGGCCCAACAGGAACTTGGATCGGACTACGGGCTGCATCAACTAATCATCATGGTAGAAGTAACCAAGCAATCTCGAGCTGGAATATCTTCAATGACATCTCTTGAAGCTTTGGCATTACCGCTCGAAAATGCCTTGGCTGGATCTCGTCAAAACTCTATAAGTTCAAACAGGCGAGCTGGAAAAACACCTGGGATTTTGCGCAATGATCTACTCGATTGGGGTCAGATGGGTTTTGGTATCAAATCAAAACTTTTATTATTTTCCAACATAAAATAATGAATGTGTGGGATATTATCCCAAAAAGGAAAGTGATATAAATATGGTGGACACTCAAAAAATGGAATTGTGTCCTAAATATCTTTGACGGATCAGAGTAATTAATATATTTTACTCGTTATTTATGTGATTTGATTATTTATATGTTACATATTTTTAAAATACATTCTACCGTGCAACGCACGGGTGCAATCTAGTTAGGGATAAAAAGTGTGTGACCCACATGTTTAGTGTAATTTTTATTTAATATTTAAATCCTTGTTAATTTAGTCAAACACCATAACATCACACAGTAAAAAAAACGGCTGAGATTAAGCTTTTTAATTAAGGCCTAAGCAAGTCCTAAATTAGCCAAAAATAAGAAACATGTCATGTTATATGGGACGACACAAAAAGAAATACATGCAATGAATTTTGGGACTGAGGGAGTACTAAATTTTATGTGAAGATGTCTAAAAAATCTTTTTATATTGCTAGTTACATTTTGTTTTATATAAGTATATAACTAATTTAAAGCCACCAATTCTGCGTATGCTATGAAGATATTTTCACCATGATATAGAGAAAGAAAAGACATTCTATTAAAATCGATTTTTTGAACAAAGTGAGTAGATGGTTTGTAACACTCTATTTTCGAATTATCTAAAATGTTATTTGTTAACACATAGTGCTACTATACAACATAAATTTGATTTTACAAAATAACTCTAAAAATAAAAACTTCACTTTTAATCATAATTCTTATAGACTTTTGTAGGAGCTCAACAAATTCGTAAATATATATATATATATCCAAAAAAAATCAATCATGCACAAAAAAAAACAAATTCGATTATTTACTTGATCAACTTGCATATAACTTCTCACACTAAACAACGAAAGAGTAATAGATATAGATGCTAGAAAAAATAATTGGATAAAACGTGAAATCAATTTGAATACCAAAAGAACCCAAATCTATTATCAATTAACAATCTCAAATACGTAACTATATATTGAAAACCGATCTAGAGTATATACTAAAGATTTAAATTTGAATCTAATTATAAGAACTAGAATAAATAAACGTAAATTATCTTGAGATCTCAAATCCTGGCACTAGTCTTCTCGGCCTCCACGACTGCTTCGACTCCAAATCCTGAAAATTAAAAATCTAAAAGGGGTGAGCATATCGAAATATACTCAGTGAGAAAACACGCAATTATCCATATATATTTTAAACATGCAAATAAATCATATCATCATAAACGTATGAAACTTAATGCATGAGATTTTGTATCTCAACTTGAACATATAGGGCTGTATCCCTTTAGTTTGACATATAGAGTTGTATCCCTTTGACTTGAATATATAGGGATGTATCCCTTTAACTTGAACATGAACATACGTTAATCAAACATGAAATATAAACACATAAAAACATACACAGATAATTAATCAACGTGCATAAATTCCCTCACCTTAATCTTGTCTTGCGAACACTTGACGAAACTCAAAAGTGTCGCCTAAATTCTTAAACTCTATATCTTCGAAAATTTTCCTCCTCCCCTCTATGGACAAAGCACTGATCCTATTTATACAAGTGAGTGGTGCAATGTGGATAACCATAAAATTCATCTCTAAAATAGAATTTTGAAAATAAATAAATAAATAACCGATTAGGCTAAGGATGATTAGAATTATTTGATATACTTCCAAGACTCACATTTGCACTAGGAGTTTGAAATCTTGCATCTACGTGTTCCACATAATAATAATAATAATAATAATAATAATAATAATAATAATAATAATAATAATAATAATAATAATAATAATAATAATAATAATAATAATAATAATAATAATAATAATAATAATAATAATAATAATAATAATAATAATAATAATAATAATAATAATAATAATAATAATAATAATAATAATAATAATAATAATAATAATAATAATAATAATAATTAATCATACAAAATTTCAACTTTTCTTAACAAAATACTCTTGATTTGTAAAACTAAACTTTTCCTTGAAATAAATTATAGGATTGGATTATTTTAAATTACTTTTCATTAAACCAATGCATACAAGAAGTCTAACTGTACAAAATTTCCTTAAACCATTTTCTTTTATTTTTCTTCTACAGGAATAATAAATAAAAGCTTTTAAATCATCATTGAAATCTCATATGGAAAAATAATTTGACTAAGAAAATTACTTTGGGCTTCAAATTTAAATCGAAGAACTTTAGATTTTTGGCCTACGATCGAATATAGTCTTGGTATGCGTATAATAACAATATGTATGCTTATAGAAATAAAGTATAATTATGCATACGAAAATCGGGGTGTTACAATCTCTCCTACTAAAAAAAATTTCGTTCTCGAAATTGCTAGAATAAAATTATCTTATGCATGTATTTCATGAACATATCTTCATATAGGAGTTCTAATCTATCATGCTTATTTGAACATAATCTAAGTATCACTAAAGAAAACTCTTATTACCTTCCAATGTTTCTCTTTGGCATCTTGTTGTCCCATGTAGTAAAGTCTCGCATTTCCTCGCTTTTTGGGTTCCTTTCCTTTTTTTTTTGGCAATTCAAAGCATTGTGGCCGGGTTGGTGACAATTATAGCAAGTCCAGAACGATACATGCAATCTCCTTGATGGTACTTGTGGCACGTAGGACATTGTGGATAGGTGCGTTGTGGTTCTTCTTCTTGCTTGTTCTCAAACTTCTCCTTCTTGTTTTGTGTTCTCCTTTCTCCTTACTCCCATTTTCTTTTCTCGTTCCTCTCGATGTTCTTCAAAGGTAGCTTATCCATTTCCAAACCCGCTTCTACTTCTTGAGCTCTTCACACGGCTACACCATAATCTTCTATTCCTTGAGCAGCTAAAATTTCACGGATTTCAGATCGAAGACCTCTTAAAAACCTATCCGTCTTTTGAACTCGCTGTCGACATGGGTTTCTTGAGTCTCGTTGTTGCCATTGCTATAGCTTGCTCGTTTACCGGATCATCTCACTAATCTAGAAGTTAACTAAAAAGAAAGAAACTCATACTTCACATAATTTTCTATAGTGATCTTCTAGGTTCATCTTATATCTACTGGGAGTTGAACTTAGATTTAGTGGGAGTTCAACACGTTCGTGCATGTCATCTACTTGAGCTATTAAAAAAAATTGCACATAACAGAGTCATTAAAATATTATCATACATTATAATTATCATAAAATTGCATAAATAACATGTCAGGCACTTGCATAAAAAAAATATTCCTTAAACTTGCATAAATAAACATGTACCTTGGAGTCGAGGCAACGCATGGTCTCGAATGACTAGGCTCTTTATACTTCCATAAACATTTTTTTTACAAGTCTACAGGAACGTAGGCCCCTCTCTGATACCACTAAATGTAACACCCTATTTTCAAATTATCTACTATACAACATAAATTTGATTTTACAAAATAATTCTAAAAATAAAAACTTCACTTTTAATTATAATTCTTATAGACTTTAGTAGGAGCTCAACAAATTCGTAAATATATATATATATATATATATATATATATATATATATATTTCCAAACAAAAAATCAATCATGCACAAAAAAAAATCGATTATTTACTTGATCACCTTGCATATAATATCTGATGGTTTCGGAACGAGGTCTTCGGTATAGAAGGGGGTGAATACACCGAAGATAAAACTTTTGAAAACTTTTGCAAGTTAAAAACTGAGTTGAGTGAGAGCTCAGTTATGAATCCTGCTGACTTCTAAGGAAGATGGTCAGCTGGACTGATAACTCAGCTAGCGGTGCGGAGAGTGGTGTTTTAAAAACTTAGCTCGTTCAGTTAGAAAAACTCAGCTGGAAAACTTATATTTCAATTTGCAGTTTAGACAAGTTAAGATATTTTGAAAATGCAGCTGGCTGGGTCACACAGCCAGGGAAAATACAGTTTGAAAAAAATATGATATGCTTGATGTCGTTAGTTCTTTAATAAAGAATGCAGAGGAAAATATAAAGCAATAGAGAACAAGAGATTTTAACGTGGTTCGGAGAAATTACTCCTACGTCCACGACCAGAGTTAACTGGTAAATCCACTAAAGGATGACCACTTGGATTAACGAGTACCAAGCAACTTCGCAGCTCAAACCAGAGTTGTGTTGTAATAGTTTACGGGCACTGTAGAAGCTGAATGCTTTCAGTTTCCGGGTACTGAAAAACCTTACACACTCGAATTGCACGCTTCGAGCTAGCGTAACCTTAACCTAACCTTTTTTGGGTAAAGAAGGGTTTGGGTTTGGGGTTCCAACTGTGAACGAGTTCTTACATTGAAGAACTTTGAGTTGGATGAACTCGTTCAAAAACTAGGCTAAGGATATGAAAAGATTTATGCCTAGAATACAGATGAAAAACTGAAGCAGTTTCTAAACTAAAAACACTTTAAGATTAAGTGTTCTTCGAAGGATTATGAATTGCTTGAGAGCTTTGAGTGCTTGAGAGTTTCAGAGATGTTGAAAGCTTTAGGAAATTTTTTCGTGTCTGATTATGTTGATGAAGACTGGTATTTATAGGCAGAGATTCAAAACTAGCCGTTGGAGGAGCCGTTTGAATCTCACCTACTCTCTGACTTGCCAATCTACCGTTGAGCGGATCTTTACCTGTCTTCATCATTGTGTCAGATCCTAGGTTCATCTTTCTAGGATACTAAGATGTCGATTACTCATTGGTCGAGGTATATTGACTTCTTTTTTCACCGAGATCTTGTCTTAGGAGCTGTCTTTTGAATTTTGTGCTGATCCATGAGTTCTGACTTGATCGGATGACTTCAGAGTTAATTCCACTTTGTCTGCTTAGCAGGATATACTCTGTTGGATCTGCTCTGCTGAGTCTTCTTGAGTCAGCTCAGCTTTCTTGGTTCCGTTTGGATCTCTTCTTCAATGTTCTTAGCTCTTTGCTTAAGTCAGCTCTTCTGGGTCCTTTGGCTGACTTTGCTTTGCATGAACTTTGTTTAGCTGGGGAACTCCTCAGCTGCTCTTTGTTCCAGCTGATCACTCAGCAGCTGGGTCTTCTCCTGTAAACTTAGAAAATCTAAAGCTCAAACAGACGAACTGGAAAGACAACTTAGGCTTGTGCAAACATCTACTAGGTTGGGGTCAGTTGGGTTATGCTATCAAATCAAAACTTAGAATTTTCTCAACACATCTCACACAAAACAACGAAAGAGTAATAGATATAGATGCTAGAAAAAATAATTGGATAAAACTTGAAATCAATTTGAATACCAAAAGAATCCAAATCTATTATCAAATAACAATCTCAAATACGTAAATAAATTAAACCATGCAACTAAATATTGAAAACCGATCTAGAGTATATACTAAAGATTTAAATCTGAATCTAATTATAAGAACTAGAATAAATAAACGTAAATTATCTTGAGATCTCAAATCCTCACACTAGTCATTCTCGGCCTCCATGACTGCTTCGACTCCAAATCCTGGAAATTAAAAATCTAAAAAGGGGTGAGCATATCGAAATATACTCAGTGAGAAAACACGCAATTATCCATATATATTTAAACATGTAAGTAAATCATATCATCATAAATATATGAAACTTGATGCATTAGAGTTTGAATCTAAACTTGAAAATATAGGGTTGTATCCCTTTAGTTTGACATATAGAGTTATATTCCTTTCACTTGAACATATAGGGTTGTATCCCTTTAACTTGAACATGAACATACGTTAATCAAACATGAAATATAAACACATAAAAACATACACAGATAATTAATCAACGTGCATAAATTCTCTCACCTTAATCTTGTCTTGCGAACACTTGACGAAACTCAAAAGTGTCACCTAAATTCTTAAACTCTATATCTTCGAAAATTTTCCTCCTCCCCTCTATGGACAAAGCACTGATCCTATTTATACAAGTGAGTGGTGCAATGTGGATAACCATAAAATTCATCTCTAAAATAGAATTTTGAAAATAAATAAATAAATAACCGATTAGGCTAAGGATGATTAGAATTATTTGATATACTTCCAAGACTCACATTTGCACTAGGAGTTTGAAATCTTGCATCTACGTGTTCCACATAATAATAATAATAATAATAATAATAATAATAATAATAATAATAATAATAATAATAATAATAATAATAATTAATCATACAAAATTTCAACTTTTCTTAACAAAATACTCTTGATTTGTAAAAATAAACTTTTCCTTGAAATAAATTTTAGGATTTGATTATTTTAAATTACTTTTCAATAAACCAATGCATACAAGAAGTCTAACTGTACAAAATTTCCTTAAACCATTTTCTTTTATTTTTCTTCTACAAGAATAATAAATAAAAGCTTGTAAATCATCATTGAAATCTCATATGGAAAAATAATTTGACTAAGAAAAATTTCATGAACTATATATATTTCGGGCTAGCAATAAAATTACTTTGGGCTTCAAATTTAAATTGAAGAACTTTAGATTTTTGGCCTACAATCGAATATAGTCTTGCTATGCGTATAATAACAATATGTATACTTATAGAAATAAATATAATTATGCATACGAAAATCGGGGTGTTACATGGTTGATTCCTCAAGAAGACCAAAATATCCTTGTGGTATCTTTGGCAAACAATGATAGGAAATAAGTACACACATAATTACAAAAGCAAAGAAAAATACATGGAATTGTTTATGTAGTTCGTCACGATGTTATTACATCTGGGAAGTTGTCAAATTAGGATTTTTCACTAGAGAATTGTTTACCCTGTTCGTCGTATCTTATGGGTTCTCGTGCGCAGAATGTTTGTTAGGAATATTCTTAGGTAAGCCAATGAGGAACCTCCACATTAAAAGGGAGAGAAAATGATATCTCTTATCTTATAGTGTCCGAATCTTTCAGATATGAGCTCTATGCTCCAGTATTGATGTCTTCAAATGAATGCCACTTCTCGTACTTGACTTAACGCTCTTTCAGGTTTGATTCTCTTCCTTAAGTTGAAGTAATCGAACTTGCCTTCCTCCTTCACCTTTATTTCCTCCAGTTCTCTCTTATCGACATTTTAGGCCATTATTGGGCCGAAGCCTACTATTTTATTGGTAAAACACATAATTTCATATTGATAAATCATAAATCTTATTGGACCCAGCCCAATAAAAGATGCTAAAATCATCCTCATCACATAGTTTTACTTTTTCCTTTCTCCCTCTTTTATTTCTTTCTTTTTCACCTTGTCCCCAGACCTCTCTAAAGAAGAATAAAGGATATTTTTCAATTCTAAAAATCTTGATGGAGAGATAGATTATTTAGCAATGAAGATTTTTCTAGACCTTGAGTTTAATATCAAATTTAAAACTTTCATTTTGTTGAGACCGAATCTAATAACATTTTGCTCATTAACCCATCATCTAAGAACATGAGTTGAGCCCTCTAAATCAAAAATCTGACTTCGTCACTGCACGAATATATATTTGAATAATTATTGGAAGAGTTTTAAAATAGTAACACAAAAAATAAATATACGAGAAATATAAATGAAATTATGCGGAGCGTTGAACATTATTACATGTAACTTAGTTGTGACGAAATATGACCACCGTCACGCGGTCTTTAAAATTTTTTTGTATTCTTCTCAAAAAAAAAAAAAATTGATTTGATTACTTTAAGAAATGTTTCAACTCAGACTACAGAGTTATCAAGAAAAAAAGACAAATCCAAATCGTATCTACTTAACAAAATTATCCTATCCATTATTGGCAGACATAAACATTAAAATTCTTATTAGACAGCTAAGGATTGCCACATAATAAAGGGATGTTTCATACTTCAAGCAAAAGTTTAGTGCAATTAATGTGGACGTAAATTAAATGATTCGGAGTTTACGTCACTAAATTCTTTGGAGGATTAAGAAATCTTTGATTCCCTATTCTATTTTAATATTTATTCCGATTCGGATATAAAAGAAAATATGAGATTCATCCGTTATGGAAAAAAAGATTCAGATAATTATTAATTCGGATAATTTAGGGGGAAATTCTTTTTAGCAGACTATCAAATCTTAGATTGGTAATTAAACTTGTTAAATTGTTTGAACAAACACCAAAGAAATCGAACCGAAATAGGTCGGTATTCTTTTGGTTTGGTTAAAAACGTGTAGATCGGTTCGGTTTGATTCAGTTCAATTATGTTGAGAAGAAGTATAGAATTTCGGTTTCTTAAGAGCATCAACATTTCTTACGCCTCTTAAATGCAGGATAGCGACCCGGACCCACCATTATGCTGAGTGCTGCATTGGTGAGGCAGGATTGAATAAGTTTTGAAAAAAAACTGATTTTTCATTTAATTTAAACTATGAACATTACATTAATTGAAAATACGGAAAATTACATTAATTAAAAAAATACGAAAATAATATTAATTTAAATTTAAAATATAAAAAATTCATTAATGAAAAATAATAAATATTACATAATTTATAAAATGACATAATTTACATTAGTTTCCATCAAAAAACTAATTCCTTGTTTATTAGTCTAACATAATTAATAATTCAAGCCCACAAGGCACAAACCCACTTTAATTTGAAGCCCACAAACTTAAATAATGTTAACCCTAAAAATTAACTAAGCGTCGTATTCCTCCTCTTCAGCTCTTCTTCTTCCTTCTTCTCATCTTCTACACACCAACATAGCAAAACAAAGGTGCGTGTAAGGTATTTTTTCTTCTCTATCCCCCAAATCCCCTATTGTTTCACATTTCAAATTCGATTTTTTATTTTTATTTATGGCGCGTGAATGCCGATTGAACCTGATTCGTTGGAAAATGCCGCGGCATTTTCATGGCAACACGATGTCAGGTTGGCTCGAGCCGCCCTATCGTGCCCCGATGTTGATGCTCTAATTTTGATAGAATTTCGAGACAAAACCAACTAAATAAACTCATTATTCATCCCTATATGGTATATCGGAGGGAGGCGTGTTCAAGAACTTAAGCAAACTCAATTAAAAAAAGGCTAGCTAGTAATAGTATATATTCCAATTTTTGATATATATATATATATATATATATATTTGTTATATCTCAATTATTAACTTATCAATTTTATTTATGGTATTTTTAATGTGTATCAATTATATAATCGGAGTTGTCTATTCCAGGGTAAACCTAAAAAATATTGAGGGCTTTTTGAAGTTTATAAGATTAGACTTTCAGCTCATGTTTTCAATAATATGTTAAAACGTTCATCTCTCAAGTACAAAAGTCCCAAAGATAATTTCATGAAACACATTATGATTTGATCGGAATATGATCGAGAATGTTCCTTGTTCTGCGCATGCCCCTAGAACAACCTCATTATGATTTGAAAACTAGGAATTTTATTTATATTAATTGTGATTTTTTATTGAACGAGCAGATAACTTACGTGAATTGAATGTATAACCTCGTATTTAAGATAATACATTTATTAAGTAAATAGTAATATATTTGTAAAAAAAGTAATATTATTAATTTTGACTATTAACTTCGAAAAAATTATTAGCAAGTAGGTAGAAAGAGTAGACCTTAGAAGCAAATCTATCTATAATTTAAATAGGTATTATATTTATGTACAATTTTAAAATTTATGTACAATTTTAAAAATTGTATGACAGTGGTAAAGATGATCTATTATAATGTAATTAATTTAATTAGCGATCTTAGAACTTAAAAGAAACAGAATGTACATTATGGTGTTTCAATTATAAGGTAGAAAAATTGCTCTCATTTTATATAGTTTGAGTAATTCAATGAAATAATTTTAAATTACAAAGCTAATTATTGATGATTGCATTTAACCATAATAATCATATTAAAAGAGAATTCATTATACATAACTCGTATTTTTGGAAGTGAATGAGACTACTGTTATGGAAGACCATTTTGGGATTAACTTCTTAAGTTGTTTTATAGATTGTAATCCATTGGTCCAACTATATGTAGTAAACACTTTTGTCTCTCTTCATAAGTTAACAAACAACACCATCAATATTGTTATAAAATATCTAATAAGGAAATATATCTTGACCTTTCGAATATTCAATTTATCTTGTAGTCTTTTACATTCATTTTACGCTCGCATTTAAAAAAAAGAACATCATACTCAAACATAATAATTATTGTTATCTATTTTTAAACACATGATATCATCTATTATCATATCATGCACATATCGAAAAAAATTGCTCTTAAGTACATACTTACCAATCCACCCAAGAATTGTATGAATATTAAAATGCATATCAATATATCAATTTTTTCTCGCATCTTGAGTTCCACAATAAGCTAGTCATTTTCCTCTCATTCTCAAGTTTTACCATTTTTTTGTTGAATAAATATACAAAATTACGTTATTCTCAAGCTTTCTTAAACTCTTGTTAAAATATATAGGCTCTACATGTGGTTCTTTATGATTTCTATCACTAGTCCATGTATAAGTCATTTGTTGCTAACATCTACTTAACACATTTTAGCAATGAATTTTTGTCATTTTTGCATAGGAAATTAATCTTGAGTTCTCTGAAGAATTGTTAAGGTTATCCTCCAATTTGAGTTTCCTATAATTCAGTTTTATTAATATCTTTATTTGAGATTTTTAATTATAATTAACCAACAAAATATTTGAATATTGAAATATTAACAATAGAGAAGAAATGTTAGATACCACCATGTTCTTTGAATGATAAATTAAAATAATATCCTAAATTATATTTTTATCAATCTCTTGGATGGTTCTCGTATCTATGTAGTTAAATAATTTATATAATAGATAATGATAAGGGGTATAACAATTACTAAGTGTCTCAAGTATCATGTTTTAATTTCTCACACTTTTTTTATTTATCTCTAATTTTCTTTTTCAATTTTAGTACATATATTTTTATTTTACTTTATATTTAAATATAATCGGAATTATTCAACATTAAATTTTAATTTAGTTCACTATTAATGATTAGATGAAAAATATATGTTAGTAAATCAATTGTCGTGTATTATTTCAACATTAATTTAGTTGAGATTGTAGCTATCAATAATATTTAATCACACCAAAAATCACATCTTTTACACCAAATAAAAGAGTTCCATTTAAGATTAATATATTTATCAAAGACTAATATGACAATAATCATTTGTGAGCACCATTGACGTTTAGCCCACATCAATGTTTTTTTTTTTAATTTTTAATATTATTTTTATTTTAATACTTAAGAAATTATAATGAAGATTGTCAGTTTTACAAATTATGCAAAATTAAAGCCCGATTTTTTAAGCATAATGAAATCCAAACATGCTCGATTCATTTAATTTTATCGTCTAATATGATATTATGCTTTAAAGCTATGAAATTAATTTATCAACAATTAATTTCTCGACTCTCTTCATAATAACCATGGCTACAGACCTAAAAATACTTCATATATAATCAAATCAAATAATAACTTTAAATTAAAAAGTAAATAAATTACACAAAAATACAACATTTCTGCGCCATAAAGTAATCTCGAGCTATCAAAATTTAGGTTGTCTTTTATCTTTTACTTTTGAGTAATGGAACATGTAGAACTTTATTATTAATTAATTTATTAAGTTGAGTTATAGTAAAAGTAGGATTATATTATTAATTTATTATATTTATAATAAATTCAATATTGATTTACACTATTGTCCTTAAAATAAAATAATAATTAAGATATATCAGGTAAAACTAATTTTGTAAGAATCAGGTCTTTTATAATAGGTATATAAATTTATTCGTTCATAATTAAAAGTACAATTTATTGTCATGCATTCATGATATTTTAACTGAAAATTATTTAGTTAAATCATTTCGTAAACTTGTACAAAAGTATTTCTTTAGAGTTATGTTATCCATGCATATATGTTCTATTTTAAAATTTGCTTCATACTATTACGTGTATTATTGAAAAAAAAAAATCTCTTTTATTTAAATTATTTTCATCGTCATCGGGCATGGATATGATGGAACTATATATAATATTTTACATACATTACAGTACTTGTTTAGTTGTTTATAATAGGTATAAATCAATTTGATTGTTTTACGTTCCGATTTGACCCGGCTCCCTATAATCGCGGAGAAGTTATATTTTGTTTGGTATGAAGTATGGGATAAAGCTTGATATGTTTGATTAAGATGTCTTATAAATATAAAGAATTAATATTCAATTTGCTATGATGCATTAAATTATCTCCAACACATAGTAATTATAGTAATTTATTGCTATAATTAGTTGCAGTATTATTTACAACAAAATTAAGTATTATTCATACGGACCCGAACTTTATAAAGGGCCGTATACTTCATACCAAACAAGATATTAGGGTGTCATAGACATATTATACACTCTAATCACCCCTACCAAACGAGCCCTATATAGTATAGAATCTCTTATAATCGCGATGGGCTCGGGGCTGACCCGACGACTTGACAACCCAACTCATCAACAATAGTCTAAGAGGGAAATATTATAATAGCCACTTAAGTTAATGAAAACAAAATAGTAGCCACTAAGTTAATATTATATAAATACTGGCCACTCTTACAAAAATATCCCTTCATAATTAATTTCGCACCACCCCGTCTCCACCGCTCATCCTCCACCGACTTCGCCGCTGTCTTCGCCGCTTTTCCTCTACCTCCGTCGCACTTCTATGGCCTCTCCTCCACCTCTCCACCGTTTCATTCGTCTTGCAGGTCCACCGTCTCCGCCCATCATGAATCCATCTCCAACCTCACATCTCCACCTCCGCGAATTCATCTTCGCCGCTCCAACCTCACATCTCATCCTCCACTTCCACCTCCTCGGGCTACCCTGCTACACCGCCTCGGCCTCCGTCGCATCTTCGCCGTTGTATCTCCGCCGTCCAAATGTCGAACAGCTCCGAGTAGATCGACTAGCACCACCACGTAGGATGCGAATGGATCTACTCGCGCCTTGCTTGTACGTGGGCGAGAGGCTCGTGCGCGCTGCTCGCGCTTGTCCACCAGAGTCAGGACGAGGCGCGAACGGGACGAGCGAGGGTCGTTCGCCCCACTCGCGCCTCACTAGCACCACTATTACCACTCGCACCACTTGTTCGAGCCACTCGCACCACCCACTTGCATGTCCACTAGAGTCCAGACGAGGCGCGAACGGGGCGAGCGAGAGCCGCTCGCCCTGCTCGCGCCTCGCTCACACCACTTGTTCGAGCCACTCGCACCACCCACTTGCATGTCCACCAGAGTCAGGACCAGGCGCGAACGGGGCGAGCGAGGGCTGCTCGCCCCAGTCGCGCCTCACTCGCACCACTATCACCACTCACACCACTTGTTCGAGCTACTCGCACCACCCACTTGCATGTCCACCAGAGTCAGGACAAGGCGCGAACGGGGCGAGCGAGGGCCGTTCGCCCCGCTTGCGCCTCGCTCATACCACTCGCTAAACTCACTCGCACCACTCGCAACACCCACTCGCATGTGCACCAGAGTCAGGATGAGGTGCGAACGGGGCGAGCGAGGGCCGCTCGCGCCTCACTCGCACCACTCCATGTTCGCCCCCCTTGACCCCCCGACTCGCTGACCGGGCAGCGAGACCCCCGTTTGCGTGGCGGCAACATTGCAACTTCATAATTAAAATGGTAGAAATATAAGTTAAAGGGTAAAAAAGTATTTTCAAACAAATAGTGACTAGTATTTATATAACATTAAGTTTGTGGCTAGTATTTTATTTTTACTAACTTAAGTGGCTATTTCACATAGTTACTCATAATCTAATATGAACTCAACATTTTTTTAAATAATAATTTAAAAATAGATATGAATTATTGTTGTGCCAAAAATTAGGGCCACAACTTTTGATTTTGTGATTTGTTTACCAATTCAATGAATCGAAGTCCTCAGATCTAGAAAAATGGGAAGAGATAACATGTGATGTGATCCTGTCCGGATTCAATTTAAAAATAGCAAGATTTGTATATAATTATGGTTAATACTATAATTATAATCCCTTTAAAATAATCACCAAACGCTTTGATGTTTTGAGTCATCAAGATATTTCAAAATTAGAAATCGCAACAACTTTTTTCTAATTTATATAGATAGTATTAAAAAAATTCAGTGGATAAAAAATCGAGTATGGCCGTTTTCAAATCTAGCTAGATAAGTAAGCAATTTTACTTGTGTAAGAAACAATTTAACAAGGAGGCTCACTCTGGTACGACCAGCTACACCGTGTGGTCGGTCAATTTAGAGTTTTGATTTATTTATTTATTTTTTATGTTTATTTTGATTAATATAAACCCTAATTTGGATTGATAAATCATAATTGTGGATTAATAAACTCCATCGAAATTAATAAATCTTAATTAAGAATTAATAAATCGGTGATTGATATAAACACTAATTGAAAAGAATTAAAGAAAAATAAAAGTTTAAAAAAAGAAAAATAAATAAATAAATCTTAAGAAAAAATAAAAAAATTAAAAGTTACACACGTCCAACAAAAAAAAATATAAATTATTACGGTGCTTGGACGAGCTAGCGTGTATTACACGCGCCCTATCGAAGTATCGATACCGCTGAAATGGGTGCGTGCATTGCACGTGCTCGAATCACGAGAGTGACAACACAAGGCCTTAAACAAGTACACATTAATGCTAAGTCTTTCCTCACCTGAAAGTATCTTTTTTGTTTAAAATTTTAATATTACACCTCATATTACATATTACTAGATCTTACTAAGTAAAATATATGGTACTATTGAAACTAATAACGAAATAAATAATAACTCGAAAAAAAAATGAATATAATGTTGAAAAAAATATAGCAAATATTGCAAAAAAAAAAACTGTACAATATATTTAATGGTCAGAGGTATGAATTAACAACTCAAAAAGAAAAGGAGGTACAAAATTATGGTGTTGCTATTTTGTCTCATCAATTGGAATCCACTTTGTATTCATGTTGTATCTCATTAAAAAAAAAACTTTGCATTCATGTTGTTTTTGAAAGTGAGTAATTATAGTTAGTATTAAATCAATACCTTTTACTTATTATTAAAAAGGTATTGATTAACATCTTTAAACGTGTATACTAGACTTTAGTTACTCTACGACTGAAAAAGGAGAAAAAGAAACGGAAAAGGAAATAATAACACTAAATTTTCAAAGTAGATAATAATAATAATTATTATTAATACTAGATTAAATCAATTTAGTTTTAAGAGTCATCAAAACTATCACATCTAAAGATGTAAATTAATACCTTTTTTATTATTAAAACATGGAGAAAGAGAAGAAAGAAAAGGGCAAAAAAAACAAGAAAGAAAGTAATCGACTTTTAAGCAAATGGATTTTCTTATATAATCATATATCTTAATTTAATTATATAATATACAATTTACTATACATCCTGAAGAATTAAGACAAATAAAATAGATCGCATACAAAAGAAGTTGGGAGAAATGAAGAAAGAGAGGAAATATATACTTGAATTTTTCTTTACTAGAGTAATCGGCCAATGATAAATACATATTTCCACTATCCAAAAGGGTAAAACGGTCATTTCAGCTCACCCATCCGGGATTCCTACCTAAGACCGAAAAAAATGGTAAAAATTTTGGAAGAAAGAAATGGGAAAAATAGAAGTGAATTCCCCTAATCGGCCTTGTCTTGGAAAGGAATTTCAGTAAAGGAAACCCTACCAAAACCCAAATGGCCCAACTCATACAACTCTAACCACACGTCTTCGCCTTTGAACTCAGCCCTAAAATGGTCATTTAACTCCTCCCCAATATTCACTACCATTTCCCCCTCCCCTGCCCTCCCATTTCCCCAAATACCGTCCTTGTCCCTGTCCCCACCACCGCCGCGCTTCCGCCTCTCCTCCTCCAGTAGCCGCTGCCGGCGCCTCCTCTCGCGGCGCCCGAGGCATCGACGAGCCACTGCCCACGGCAGCTTCACGAACGCCAGCGTCAGAAGGTTCACCACCGCGCAGGGGCAGCAGCAGACGGCGACGCAGTCGGCGATCACGCCGGCCGTGCACGACTGGCATGACTTCCCCGTGCAGGCCGCGCCGCCGTCGTCGTCAACCGAATGGCGGCTGCGGCACCGGCCCACGGCGGCGCTCGACGAAGAGGAGGGTAGAGATGGGTTGCGATCGCCCATTTGAATTTTTCTCGCTCTAAAATGGACACCAATTCTCCTGCGAGAACAACAGATTCCACGCACATTTACACCACCCGCAAAAGTTGCACGCTAAAAACAAAACGATTTTTTTTTTACTCTTTAAATTCTGCTGTAAAAAAAAGAAATTGGGAGACGTTTTTTCCTTTTTTTTTTTGGCTTCCTTTTATTACTGTAGATGCACAGTGTCTCATAAAGAAAAAAACCCTTGATTTCTGTACATCAAACTGTACATATATATATAACATGAATATATCAGTTATGATATTACATAATATATATATATATATATATATATAGAGAGTGAGAGAGAGAGAGTAAAAATGAAGCGGGGTGAAAAGCAGAGCACGGTGTTGGAGGAGATAAAAACGTGTATTAATTTAACTTGAGTTCAACTGAAGATATAAATAAATAAATAAATATGCATTCAAAGAATTTCAAGATGGGGATGGGGATGGGAATGAGAGTGAAGTACGATTAAAAATAAACAAATTTGAAGGTACCTTTTTTTAGCTTACCGTATATATATGATCGGAAATTCAATACTCCTACAATATAAAAATTAATTATAGACATATGTGGAAATAAAATACTTATTAGACTAGTAGAAGTAGTATGTATGAATCTGGTAGAAACTCATCCCTATATGAGTTCATAGGAACCATGCATTTTTTATCACTTCGAAAATGCACAAAATGCAATACTTTAATGAACAAATATGACAAATGACAAATTTCAGTAACTCAATGCACAAATATTTAATACATTTTTAATGCACAACCTACAATGATATAACACATAAATTAAATATCGACAATACATAAAAAAAATTAACTGTTCAATTTTTTCATTAATGTAATGCATTAAAGTAATGCAATTTGTGCATTAACTTATATAATAAAAATGTATAGTTCCTACGGATTCATATAAAGATGAGTTTCTATATGATCCTATCCCAGTAGTAGCATTTGGTAAGAGCTAGTCACATAAATAATCACTAATTAAAAAAGGGTAAAAAGAACAAATTGGGTGGGGAGGGGGTTAATTTTGCCATGCAATTATTATTAATATTAATATTAATATTATTCTTATTATAATTCCAAAGAGGTGCAGAGATCCATGTATTTAGTGAAGGGAGAGTAGAAAGAGTTGCTCAAAAAAGAAAAGCTGTCAAAGGAAGGAAATCCACAGACGCACAGAGGGAGCGCGTGGAAACACACGCCGCCAATAACATAGTACTGAAACTAAGCTAGCTTAGACTAGACTAGATTGCTCAGAAACTAGGTAGCCTACCTGAGAAATACCACTACTACTATTCCCTCATTTCATTTTTTGTTTCTATTTTTTTTTAAATCTTACTCTCTCCGTTCCAATATCAATCTCCCCTTATTTTGGGCACAGTTATTAAAAAATAGGAGTAAAAAGATAAAAAATATAGGGTCCAAGGACTTTTAAATAGTTAATTATTTCTATTTTTAGAAGGGGACCTTGCTATTGGGATATACGAAAAAGAAAAGAAAGACCTGACTAATGGGACATAGGGAGTACTTAACTTTTATTTAATTTCATAAAAAAATAAAACTCCCTTACAATTTTAATTTCTGTTTGTTCTAAAAAAAATATAGCCCACTTTCTTAAATTTTGTTTCTTTTGAGATTACCAATATTTCTAATTTGAGTGTTTGTTTAGTAGGAACGGATTTTGTTATGTGAATACATTAATTAAAGACATTGTCTTTAACAATTAACATGCGAGCAAATTAAAAGAGAAAAATGACTAGTATATTTTTGGGACTAGGGGAAGAGAAAGACTAGATTAATCTCCATGAATTTCTCATCAAATACTATATGTGTAGAATAAAGCAAGTAATTAATTAAAAAAGAAAACGTAAAAATAGTATAGTAAAATGTATGGACTATTAATTAAATAATTAGAGTAGTCAAGCGTGACATGCACTGCATTAAGAGGTGGAGAGCTAAAAGGGAGGTGGTTCAGTGGTGAATGAGTGGGTGGAATTATTATACTGTGGACTAAAACATGAAAGAAAATATGTACTCGTATTTAAATGTGTGTTGTGTTGTGTTGTGTTGTTTATGTATGTGTGTGTGTATGTGTGTGTGTATGTGTGAGAGAGAGAGAGAGAGAGAGAGAGAGAGAGAGAGAGAGAGAGAGAGAGAGAGAGATGCAGCAGAACCCTAATTTGTGAAATATATGGATGAAATTAGAATGTTGTCATAGTAATGAAGATGCATGCCTTCTGTCAATAAAAAGCTAGCTTTTTGAAGGTTGCTTGCTTCTAGTTTGTCTTGGGCAAAAATAGGGACCTTTCTCCAATTTGATGCCTATATCACTTCTTCTCATTAAACACATCTCATCCTATTTTATGTTGTTATAATATTAATTGCATAACAACAACTCGGATACATACATATGTCATTTTACTTGCATATTTCTTTTAATTACTTTTGGTTTTAGTATTACACCCAAATATGCATTATATATCTAGAGGTCATAAACTAGATAAAAGACAAGGAAAGTGAATGCATATCACACTACAAATTTGTTTTGTCAATTTAGTATTCACTAAAACATGTACGTGTATATATATATATATATATTTATAAATGTGTGTGTGAGAGAGATCAAGTAAAAAAAATTCTCTGAGTTAGGAACCAATCCGAACTACTCCATTGATTCTGATATGATCTACTACGCTTATAAAAATAAAAATAAGTATTATTATTATATAAACGTTAATTAAGAGTACTATAAGTAATGTAATATACATAAATAAACAGAATCATAAAATCAACATTATTGTGTATATATACATTTTTTTGGTGAAGTTTTCAATGCAATCTTTAGAACTAATTTTTAGAATCGTTGATGTGAATACTCTAAAAAATAGTTAATTAATTATGTAATTTGTAGATTACTATTATCGAAGACTAACGTTGTGTGGTGCTGCTATTAATTACGATGATTTTGATGCAAAACAGAACTCCAATCTCAAAGTAAAACCACCAGTGTTATGATAAAAGAAATTAATTTGATTTATTATATATATACTCGTTGCAGGGAAGGATTTAAATTAAAGTATAAACTAAGGAAAGGATCTTTTACCGATGCCCATTCATATGGAACTTTGACATCTTGCTGCATAATTAAATGAAAATCGTGGTACTTGAAAATTAAAATTAATCATATCTTTCTCCAAGGAGAATTAAAAAGTATATTTATTTATGAATCTCACACAAATCTACAAGATCTTGAGTTAATGGAAGATACTAATTATTTCCCCAAGCTTTACGAAAGGAATCCCACATATTGACTTCTCGATGTACTTAAATACTAGGTAAAATATTAATATTATTTTGATTTAGAAATTATGTTCCGAAAATATTTTCGAGCCTCAAATTTAAATTTGCCCAACAATATAATAATGTAAAGTTATTTTTTACTTCATTGTTAAATACTCTATCACTTGCTTAATTATCAACTATATATAATAACCACATCATATTATATATGTGCATTATATATCAATATACTTATATCATAAATAACAAAAGTGCATATAATTCAAATCGCATGTAATCTAACAAAAAGAAACTTGCTTAATCTTAAGATTAATTTATGATAGAAAAGTCCATATTTAAAATATGAAAAAGAACAAGTTCCAATAAAATGATTCGTAAATAGATTCCACATGGGGTTACCTAGAGTTAATCTTAGCCTGTGGTTTTATGCTCCATGCTGACCTGGCATATCTTTTAATGCTCCTCTTATTATAGTATGTAAATTTCTTCACCTCACTAATAATTAATACGTACCTGAAAATTGAAATCAGGACTAAAATTTAATACTACATTTTATTAAATAAGATACTACCAAAAACAAACCCTGTGTATATATGCATATTAAATTAATACATTCAATGCATGCTTTAGAAAAAGAGATTACCTCTCATGGTTTATAACACACACACACACACCGGATAATTCCGGATATGATGATTCTTAACTAAACATATATAATTATCGTATTATAATAAATCAAATTTGATTTGACTCATATAATTCTGCTAGACCTTGTCATGATGAGGTGAATTTTATTAAAAAGAAATACAAAACAAATTACTTAATCAAATAAGACCAAAATGAAATTATTACCACCTATTTTACTTGTCTTTTTCAGTTTTTTGGGGCCGAAAGGTGGAAGTGCGCTGACTTGATTCTTTGTTTGTTTAGGAGCGATGACTTTATTCTTGTAATCACAATATTTATATTACAAAATGACAATATGTAATAGTAATACTTATCTATTTCTCTTCACATGGGATTTTTTTTTCTCAGGTGACTGATTGAGATTGGTATTCAAAGTCAAATCCTAAAAGCAGCTTTAATTCTTTGTGTACTTTCGGTCAAATAGAATTAAATTCAAATTAAATCAAAGATAGTAGTAAAATACATAAATTTGTAATAAAAACTGAATGTATATTGAAGAAAAACAAATACAAAAAAATCAAACCGCCAAAAATTAAATAATATACTAGCATCTAGAAGTGATCCTGATAGTAATGTGAAATTGTACTACTATAATAATTTTCAACGGTGACTTCTAAAGAAATGTCAAATAAAAATGTTTTATATGACTACTAGTATTATTTTTCACATACTTTAAGCATATTGACAATCTCATTTTATTTTATGTTCGTAGCTATTATTATACTACATAAAATGATGAAATAAAATACGAAATTACAACAGAGACGTTTAATATAAGGTGAAGAAATAGGTAGAACGTGCAGGGCATTTACTAGAAATGCAGTCTTAATTATTTTTTTACGACGAGGGTAAAAGAAATTAAAATGCACTAGTTTTATTACAGACAGTTGTTGTCTGAACTCAAAGTGATGATGCTACTCATTTCACAATTACTACTCTCTTCAAACTACAAAACACAATCATTCTCTCTCTCTCTCTTCTCTCTCTTGAAGAAAGAGTATATATCAGAGTGAAAGTGATGGGAATCAATAATCTGAGGTCTGAAGCCCCATATATCCATCCCAGGGAACAAGATTAAACTTTAAAGGGGGAAATAATTGGTTAGAATATTAAATGTCAATATCAAAAAAAAGTTGAAGAATGATTTCATTTCACAAAGAAAGAATTAATGTGAAGACGCAAGGAAGCATACATATATAATTTACACGAACACATTCTTTAATTTATACTTATATTTAAGGATGGGAGTTGAAATTAAATTAATGTAATTATAAAAATGATGAGTGTTAATTAAGAAGTAGGTACCTCAGAAATGCAGGAAATGGCTGCAGATTTTCACCAGATATATATATATTGCATCGTCACAGTATACGTAGAACAGCTCTTGACGAAAGCAATTTCAGTTATCAATCAATCAAAAGTAGAGCATTTACGGTTTTTATCTCTTCGTCTGGCTTATGTACTCTCTCTCTCTCTCTCTCTCTCTCTGTGAGTATTTATAAGTATTGTTTTATTATTTAATATAATATATCACCTGCCGTTGTCTGTGCAGTGCGGTTAGGGATCATATAATAATGGTTTGCAAATCTTGACTACAGCAAAGCTTTTTTACGATAATTTAATGTATATGGGAATATATAGGAGCATATATAGGGATGTCAATTGAGCCCGAACTTGACGGGTCGACCCGAATAAACCAAACAAAATAAAGGGTTAGGGTTGATTTTTTACAACCCGAATACATAATCGGGCTATTTGGGTTGGCCCGCTAGGGTTGAAGGGTTATCCGGGCTAGCCCGATCAGGGTTATGGTCAATCCGAATAACCCTGATGTATTTTTAAAAAAATAAAATAAATAATACATAATACTAATTACTTGTAGTAGTTGTATGTCGCGCCCTCTTTTGCTCTACACAGAAATCATAGAAGATGAATGTCATTCAAGTGTTTAGTTTCATTTGTGAGATAACGAATTAATGTTGAATATTATTGTTATTTTTCATGTCGTGTAGTGCTACTAGACTTGTTTTGTTGGATGCTATTTTTTGGATTTAATCAAGTTTCTATTTTTTGGGCCACTCATATTCTTGTTTTGTTACTTTTTAATTTTTTTGTGTGTAGTTTTTTTGCGACAAATATTGAATAGTCAAGAAAATATATACATTTTAATTTTTATTTATAAACTTTGTGACCCGACGGGTCAGCCCGAAAACCGAAGGGTTAGGGTTAGGGTTGAATGTTTTCAACCCGAAAAAAAATCAACCCGATTTAACCCGGACCGAATAGCCCGATAACCCGATAGGGTTGACCCGAAACCGAAAGGGTTGGCCCGATTGACATCCCTAAGCATATATAGTTCCATAACTTATTAGTATTATTTTTAATTTGTTGTATTAACTTGAAAATAATATTATTATGTTGGATTTTTTTTTCCTTCGAAAGCAAATATGAATTAATTTGCAATGATTTTTTAAAATATTACTGGAATTTAATATTTTTATTTTATTCTACGTGTGTTTTTGAATTATTCTCTGAAAGATGAAATTAAATGAAATTGATGTTTCAAAGTTGATGATAGACTAAGAAATGAAATACTTTACGTTGGTCAAATAGTACTCCCTTCATCCCATAATAAGTGTAATTTCTTTTCAATACTGAAATTAAGGAAAATAATAATCTAAAGAATAAAGAGATAGAAAGTAGTGGAGCTCATCATACCTTTTTGTGAGAAAATGTGGTTTTCATAAAAGGAAATGGAACATTTGGGTGGGACAAACCAAATAGAAAAGTGTGACATTTATTGTGGGATAGAGGCAGTATATATTATGATAATAATAATTATAATACTTTTTTTTACAAAGATAATAATTATAATACTACGACATGCATTTCTAAGCTATTTTGAAATGCATCTCTTCCCATGTGAAAATGACATTTATAACATCCAAACAATTAATCTTTTAACAAAAATATTCAGAACTATGAGAATGTGATGAACTGCATACATATTACAATTAAATACCCTAGTTGTTAAAAAAACTAACAAAGTTGTTCCAAAATCCAATTTTTGGCTACTGAAGGATCTTGTGGCTCGTACGCTAAATTTGAACACAAAAATATTACTAGAGTTAGCCAAATTTGCATCAAAACATCATTTCACTGCCTTAAAAAAAAGAAAAAAAAAACTTAATAGCCGCAGAAATCGTAGTCTTATGTCACTGAAAATTGGAATTTAGGAAATTGTTGTTAATTTAGTTGTACTTTAGATATCGAATTATAACTAGCACAAGACAAATCTGTTAAAAGTACTCCCTCCGTTCCACCCATCTCTTTTTCATATTGAGACGTCTCATCCATATTGAACTCTTTCCTAAAAAAGAAACAATTAACTCTTCAACCTAACCACTTTTTATCTTTTTACCCTTCTCCTTAATCTCCGTACCAAACAGTATATAAGCTCAAGATGGACAGGACGGAAGGAGTACTTAATTGTAATAATTATATAATGTTCGAGACAATCCCGCTAAAATATCAATAGTTCAGGTATTAATAGTATACAAATTTTATTTCTCTAAACTTCAAAAGAATTCGTCAATATCATATCAACCGATTCATAGCAAAGTTGAATTACACAAACGTAATGCTCATCTTTGTAGCAACTTTAGTTTAGACAAACAAATCTCGTAGCTTCAACAACAGAGACATCCAAATATTGAAGATATATTCTATAAACAAAGAGGTTTAGGATCAAACCCACCGCTCTCTTTTTTCCAACTCAATAAAGAATAAAAAATAAAAAAATAAATGTAAAAAAATGATGAACTCCATAATAAGTTGTCTCCAGTCACCACCATGACAAAAAAACGACTCATTTACATACCCATTTTGCTGGTAATTTACATCTTATGTGAATGATGCAATAATAAAATGACAAACCGTGCCACCAGTGGTACTAGGCCGTAACAATTATTCGTGAGCAATGTGGATCAAATTAATTAATTACAATAATGGAACAACGATTTAAAATACACAGCACATGCCCCCACTAGAACTGGGAATAGCAACTTCACAATAGGGATTAGAGGCACTGCTAACATTCACACTACGCTGCACAATCACTTTTGACCTACAAATGACGAGTCGAGGCAAGCATGCCGAGAGCTCGTTCTTGTAGGATATGTGCATGAAACGCGAATGGAAACGGATAGGAGATCGAAGATGTTACAAGGGAGATGTGTCGTCATAAATCAAGGGAGATGTGTCGTCATAAATCATTGCACGCCATCCTCATTTCCTTGCGCTTTTCTCCTAGAAACTCAATATTATCGTTTCTCGTCTTGCTTGAGTACTGCATTTATTTTTCTTTCCATCTGTATATTGAAAAGAGAACCACTCATGTTATTTGGATCAGAGAGTAATCTTGGTTGCATCAATTTGGAAATCTTAAGAAATTGCATAATATGACTGGAGCAACAAGCAGGGAGCACGGGGCGCTAGAATGAGAAGATGATCAAGTGAAGTTGTTAACAGAATTAGGCATTTCAACATTGGCAATGCAGAGACATACCTGAGAATTCTTGGCCTTTACTCTCTGGATTTCTTCAACCATACTTCCGATGCTGAAATTTGAAACTCGTTTAGTGAGGGCATAAAACAGCATGATCCCTTAATATACAAGAGTTTGATTTCATACCTTTGTTGCAATTGAATAATCTGAGATTGCAACTCTCGCTCCTTAATTGTCGGGTTTATCTGTAAGGAATGAAAATAAAAGGGAAATAAATATTGTTTCTTCTGAAGCAGTAAATACTCCATACATCAAAGAATGGTTGTATCAGCTAAAGCGACTATACCGGCGAAAGTGTTCCAACTTCTGTTTGCTCAATACCATTACCTGCACACAGGATAAATCAACTGCTGAGAGACCCAACTTAATGTAAAATATTGACCCATTCGTCCTGTAACCACTTTACGTTCCCTCCAATCGCATGGAACACTTTTCACAACTCAATATAATAAAGAAAAAGAAAATCCACGAAACAACAAACAGAGCACATGACACTTCTTTTTTCTTTTTTTTTCCTGTTTTTTTTGGGACGGGGGTGGGGGGGAATAATCAGCTACTTCCAACTAAGCACACAATCAAAAAGTTGAACAGCACACACGCAGAGATTAAGTGTAAATGGCATACCAGAGGTTTGCTCCAACATCTTGATCAATTTAAGTATCTCGTCCTGGAAAGATGACCAGGAACATTTCAGCAACGAGTCATCAGAGAAAATTTGACTGAGTTAAGCAGTGCCTTACTCTTTGTGCAGTGTTCTGCTGCAGGATGAATTGCAATGATGGAAGAATTGAAGCAGCTGATTGGCTAGGCATCGTTGGGCTTGTTGAACCACAAGAAATTGGGCTTAACAAGTTTATCGTACCCTGAGTGCACAGATAGGTATCCATCAAACAAAAAAATTGCAGATTTCCACGACTTATGTCGTTTTCAGAAACAATTAAATTATGAGTGCAACTAGGCGGCAATGCATGTGGAAAGTTGACACCCTTATGGTACCACCTGCTAAGTGGTCTATGAATTAATGGAACATTCGCGCCCAGTTAAAAAAGAACCCCAACAAGTATGGGGAAGCTTCTTAACTAGGATTACATGAGCACAATACATAAAGAAGCATTCAAACAAACCAAAAAGAAAAACACAACAATGACTGGAAAAGGGCATATAGAGAGCCCATCTTAGCTGCATGCACATAATATAATCTTATGAGGTTTAAAAACAGTACCTTGGGACTCACATCTGCTGATGTGACTTTGAAACGTCCTCTACGTTCAACAACAGCACCTTCTGATGCATCCTCCCCTAAAATGGATACTTTAATATATTTGAAAGGATACAGAGAATGGATAATAAAAAAGAAAACTGGAAAAAGAAACATCATTTCCATCTCAATCAGCATCTAATATGGAAGTGCTAGCTTTAAAAGCATTACCAGAATTAGCAATATTAAAATCTTTCTTGTGCCGATGCTGCAGTGGGCCACTATAATTCCGTTCCACTTGATATCTCGGTTGCATATGTTCCCTTCATGTAAATCAACACTAAATTACTCGAAACAGTAAGCCAAAAATGCATCTAAAAATAACATTACTATCTAGACTTTGGCTTGGAACTAGCAAATCCGTGTATTTAATCAACAAGTTTCCAATGAATCATAGGATCTATCCACAAGTAAATACAGAAATGTTTCATGATGCAAGACGCTCCAAGCCTCCAAGCAACTTGACAATTCAGTTTTTAAACCAGTAAGTGGGAAGATAAATTTAACTCACTCAAAGATATTTCTTCTATAAAGTTTCAAAAGGGGCAAAATAAAAGTTATAGAAGAAAAGAGAGCAGAGCAATAGAAAATATTAGACATCTTAAAAAAAGACGCATTTTAAATAAAGTCGCTCCACCCAATGGTGGAAGTACAAGCAGAGTTTGCAAAACAGCTCAACAGATCTTAAGGCTTTTAGGAAAGAAAAATCTGAAGCTAAAATGTATTTAGAGGCAACCCAAATTGAACCACAGTAACTACCAAAATAAAGGTGTTTTATCTTTGTAAAAAGAGAATTACTAATGAAGAAGATATACCTATCTCCATTACCAACAAGTTTTTTAGGGGAAAGCACGTATTCCTGTAGCAGTGAGCCACTGGAAAATTTTCTACGCCCTGCAATAGAAGAACGAGATAAATCCCCACCATCATATGTTCCTGCTTCTCGATCCACAGCACTCGCAACGGATTGTTGTTGATTTTGCTGTTCAGAATCTGAAGGCACAGTATCTCTTGGACTTGGACTACCAGCAGCAATATCATCTTCACAAACATCAAAACAACCCCTGTATTAAACAAAGGGGAGTCATACACCACAACCAAGCAAAGGTTATCAAAGTAATAACTGGCAAAAGAAAATAAATAATAAGATGATGAGATGAATATACAGTAACTAATAACCCGGAAGTTCTACAATTCAATATGTTGATTCGAGCAAATAGATGTCACACACATAAAATATGTCCACTTCAAAATATGAGAAAAAAGCGATGCAAGCCATTAATATCTCTTGAATTTGGTTAAAAAGAGTTCTATTGACTAAATCAAGAAAAGTAAAACTCAAAGCCATCATTCTACTTTCATCCTTAAGACATCATCTTTTATAGCTATCATAAAATAGAATTCTGATCATTGATTATAAATGTTAGATATTAGGATCGTGGATCCTAGCAAGAATTGCATACTACCATACTGATACCTAAAATAACAAAGCATTCTTAAAGTACAGAAAGAAGAGTATAACCCAAAGGTCGATAGATTTGATAGCATACTTTAGAGCCTGAAGAGGTTTCATTGGAAATGCAGCAAGAGAATCCTCCATATTAGGTAAATCATTGAGCTCATCCTAATAAAATAGAAAAATAAATATTAAAAAAAAAACACACATCAGAAAGACAAAGAGGGAGGTAGTAAAAAAAAATGGAGCTAATGTTACAAAATGAAAAATGAAATCAGGAAACAGAACAGAAGCAATACCAAGTGAGACATAGCTTTGGAATCACAATCCTTCTCAGAGAACCTTTCCTGACCATCAGCATGCTTCCCGCTAACACTTGCATCTTCAGAATTTGACACAACATCATCCGGAATCTGCAAGCGCCAAGAGATGTTATAGAAACTGGAATTTGTATGAATTTAACCAATATCACCAACTTATTAGAGGCCATGGCATACAAGGGCAGCTTGGGTCTTCAGATCATCCAAGTTGAAATTCCAAGCACTGATTCCGCGAATGTACTCTTGCTGCATACAACAGCTCAGGATAAGGGCTGGCTAGAATTATCAAACAAGTGCATGATTATGCTGTAAATGAAATTCGTATATTCATTTTTCAATAATGCTTATCATGGTGGTCCTTGTTTTTTTAATAGTAAGAGTTGACATTAGAAGCAGCTAGACTGACCTTCTACACATATCAAAGCATAAGGTCAAACATCATACAATTAGCCATATATAAAACCACGTTCACATGTATGTAAATGAGATAAACTGCAATTTTTCACCAATCCTGTTTCCTACCTTTATCATTGTTCTTCAACTATGTCCTCTCTACTGACAAAATAATTGATGCCCCCTTTGATAATTAAATTCGTTAAATGTCAGAATATAAAGTTCATAATGTACGCCCTAGCTATTCAGCCAGGAATCAGCGACATACACTCCCAATCAACTACTAATTTTCCTCATATGTTTTGTTCATATTTTATTCGAAGTCAACAAGTATGACATAAGTTTTACTTGGACGCTTTGGTTTCTGATACCATTCTAATCTACCAACAACTATGCATACATATTATAGGCCGTGTGAGAAGTACTCAAGGCACAACTCCCATGGAGCTGGGTTGCAAGCAAGTAGGATAAATAGGGAAACCAAGCTGGCCCTAAAAGACATTCCGACCCTTATGTTCTCCATTACTCGGCATGAAAGGTCTTTTGCGCCAAGTTAATGCAACAAACTAACTGTTTTTTTATCTCACACATCCTATGAACTACATGTCATAATAGCATGCATGTTTTATTCTAGATTCCAGACCATTAAGTTAAATTCTACAACTTTAGGGAATACAGTTCCTGATAGTCATCAGATATTACAAGAGAATATTTAATTTACCTATATATCAGTAGATTCTCCTGATTATTTGAGATTGTTTTCTCAAAAATATTTGCAAATTACACTTTGCTTTGATCTATATATGGTTGTAGATTCACAATACAATCAGAGAGTATATAGTGTTTCTTACTCGTTTTCTTTGTCAAAAATTTTCCTCAAGTCTTTTTTCTTTCAACATATGATGAGGAATCTATGCTACTGTATTGTGAAATGGATAACCAATGGTTAATCAATTCCAAGATAAAACTGAAGATCAAGTAACCTAACAGGTATCAATTCTAAATTTGTTGTTGTATGTTCCTGAAAGGAGAAATGGTATGCATAAGTAAACAACGAGAGTAATATTAAGTTTCTAAGCATATTACTGTAATATGCAAATTTTCTTCTTAGATGAGTTTGGAAAATCAGACTTCATTCCCAACCTGTGATAAGTGTTCCTTGTCCTCATACAATGCTTTATTTTGTACCAACATATCTGCTTCTTTTGCCTGTAATAGCAATTTAAAAAAGACAAATCCGACAGTAAGAAATAAATTTTAAAAAATGATGTTAAAGGTAAACAAACAAGAGAATGGAAAGAACATGAGACCTTAAGAATCCTAAAACGTTCTCCTAGAGGCGGCATGCCAGCAAGGATACCGCGCTCCAAATATTCTATTGAGCGTGCCTGTTTAAAGAAGGGATGCTTCAACAGCTTTTCTGAGGAGGGACGTTTTTTGGGATCCTTCACCAGACAAGCAGCAACCATCTCTTTGAAAGACTGCAGACATTTGTATATTAGCAACAAATAAAAGAATAGCACCAAGTCTCTAATAGAAAAGGATATACCTTCGAGAACCTTCTGTCTCTTTCATAGTCTAAACCTGGAGGTGCATTTTGTAGGGTCATTAGTAGAACCTGAATATAGCATCATAAGACCAGATATTTCACCATGGTTAATTTGTCAAAAAAATATGAGCAAATGAATAGTTATTAACCTTCATAGGTGGGTACTTGGAGAAAGGTGCATGACCATGAGCAAGTTCAAGTGCTGTGATTCCAAATGACCAGATGTCTGCTCTGTAAAGGCAAAATAAAATCACAAACCACTTGAGAAAGATAAAAGACAGTCGAGATAGAAAAATAGCCGTTCTTTAGATACTCACTTGAAATCATAGCCATGTAATTGCTGCATGACTTCAGGTGCCATCCTGTTACACAATATATATAAATAAAAAAGACTCCAAATAACAAATTGGCATTCCATTGTGAGAAAACCTGAATGACAATATTGTCATTCGTGTCAGATAATTACCAGCATGGGGTTCCAACAAACGTATTCCGGGTACGCTGACGATCACCAGTATCATACATGCATGCAGAGACTCCATAGTCTCCTAACTTAACGGCACCATTAGAATCAAGCAGTATGTTCCCAGCCTGTGATATCATACCAAAAGACATAAATTAATCATTACATACTCGCAATTGGCACAACTAAAGAAGGATTATTTCTTGGAGCAGAATTCATATAAATCATACATTACATGAGACAACAAGTATACAGAGACTATGAATTGTATGTGAACTAGTAAACCTCCAAACCAGATGAATTGATAGTATCATTAGATGTAGCTTCAATTTTCAAAAGTCCTGTCACATAACAGACTGCAATACTAATTCCAAGTGCAAAAGCAGATCATGATTTCAACTCAAAACAAGTATATCAAATATGAAATAAGAACACACAAGGGAAATGCCAAAGTAGAAGCCAAATCAAGTAAGCAAACAAGGACTAACAGTGATACCTTCACATCTCTGTGGATATGTCCATGGTTGTGAAGGTACACCAGAGCTTTAAGGGTCTCACGTAATAATGTAGCAATAACAGGCTCCTCAAAACCTTCCGGATAAGATGTTTTTATAATGTGTAGGCAAGATCCACCTGCCATGTAAGGCATTACAACCCATAGATTATGGCCAGACGTGAATGAGCAGTGAGCCCGCAAGAGATTTGGATGGTCAATCAGAATCATGGTTTGCACCTCTCGCCGAATGCCATCCTATTATTATACAACCAAATAGAAAAAATTAAAGACAAGAACAATATGTTGGGGTGGGGGGGGGGGATACCTAGCAGCAACACGAAGTACCACTTTGCTGGCAACATTTTAATAGAAGCTTTTAACCCGACCTTGACTTTAAACACTGCGTTCCTTACCTTTAACAATTTTAACAGATCCAACATCTTATCAAAATACCAGCACCGTAAAGCTAAGCTGGTTCATCGGATTCCTACGTCTAATCTCACAAAAGTCACAAGAGAACATTGTTTTGTGTGGGGATACTAAAAACAAAAATTGCAACTTCTACGCTAAAAAAATTAAATTTTGAGAAGATAAACATCTGAGCCAAGTTGACGTATTAAAAAAATGTAAACAACAGGCGCAATCCCCAGCCACCATGGGGATCATCGCTTCCATCAGCAGCCACAGGGATTTGTGTCGCTGCTATGAAGCTTTCTTCCACAATCATGTACATAACAGCCATCGGTTCCGATTGTAAACAGAATCCAATCATCTTAGCTTGCAGAACAGCAGAAGAATAATACAGTGCTGCGAGTTTGTTCAATCAGCTTTAAAATAAAATCCAAATCATTACATTTATTTGAAATCCAACTGCAATTGATGTAAAGGAAACGATGGATAAAGTCTCAATGCTCGACAAGGTCTATCTACTCCTCTCCTCGGCACGACACTCAATTACTCATTATGTTACATCACGATGGTGGTTGGTTTGTGGCGCTCACTGTCAGCAGCGATACGTTGGCAAGTGTGGCAAACAACATCGAGTACTAGGGAGAATCAACCGAATCCAGCTTGAATGATTCTTTAAATTAGTGGAAGAATCAACCGAATCCAACTTGAATGATTCTTTAAACCAGTAAGAATCAACCAAATCCAACTAGAACAAAGAGGGTTTGGAGAAGAAATAATGGAGAAATGTTGGAAATGAAGGTGGCATCAGTGCAGAGACGCGGGTGGAAAGCTTAACTTTTGCAATTTATTTATTTATTTTCCAACAAAAAAATTTCCACCTCATTTTCTAATCAATGTTATTGATGGCGGATGGCGGGTTATGGCATTTTGCCGAAAAACCGCCATAAGGTTATGGCTGTTGACATGGCAGGTTGTGGCAGACGCATGATACATAGGTAATATAATATCTTAAGTTAAACCATAACATATAAATAGAAGGAAGTGAAGGAAGAGTGAAAAAAGAAGTTGTTTGTTGCTATGCCTAAGTTCTAAAACCTAATTTAAAACTTACACAGGTCGGTCAATGGGGTTGACCCACCCATTAAGAAGATACGGCGCCCATGAACGACATAAACCGCCATAACATGGCGATGGCAGAATGCCCAAAAACTGCCACCGCCATCTGCCATATCCCCGCTATGGCGGAAATAATTTAGCATCCTTGTTTCTAATTTGGGTAGAATTACGTAGGAATCCAACGAGCCAGCTCGCATTATGGTGGCGAAATTTCAATTAGCTCTTACATTTTTTGGATAAGTGAAAGAGTGTTTTAATTGATTGAAGGTCGGGGCGTTTTTTGTGAAAGACGCCAAAGGTCAGGTTATCAGCTAGTACTTTCCCTATTTTTAATAAATTAGACAAATATTAGCAGCCCGTTTTGATATTGGGACTTTAACCAAATGCATCAAATCATTAAGTGGACATCAGGCCTCAAAATTATTCATTCATCAGCCAGAATATATTTCCAGTGGCAAATTAGTTACTTTCAAATCCTTGCTTCTCAAATGCACTCCGCCAATCCTTTTAATCCAAGTTCCTTCATATTCGATGACATCACTCCTAACAACAGTCTATGATAGAAAATTGTGGCACTCTTGCCATATAATTATTCAATCAATAAATCATGCACACCATCTCCTTACAAAATCAAACATGGATACTACAAAAGCATGAAATAAAACCTCGAAAATATGCTAAGGACTTGTATCTAGACACCTTTCAACCCTTGTGATTCCCATCTTATAGAACACCCTTCTAATTGAGAACCACATTTGTCCCAATGGAGTTAACATATAATAACAGCTATTAGACTACTGTTGGTATGGCACAAAAGGACTCTTAGATAGTGACGTTTTATGTAGAGCATCACTTTTACACACTCTAGCAAGGATTTCTTCAAAATTTTATAGTCAATGTTTTTCATAGGATGAGATATGCAGATACAAATGATATATTTTCAGACATTAGATATATCATTAAAAATAATTATGATACTTATTTGAACATAAATAGCAAAATAAATCTTACTCAGACAGAAAACAAAAGAAAAAAATGAAGCATTCAAAGTTTAAAATATTATCAGAGCAAGCAAGCAGAAAAGTGAATATGAACCCTAACGGTAACCTGGTACAACAAGCTACAACAAATTGTGATCACATTCAATTTCAAACTAGTACAAGTTCACAAGAAGATGGCGTACCAAATCATTGTTGCACTTCTCAAGATCAAGAACCTTTATTGCAACAACCTCATTTAGCGGAATACAAAGAGCTCTGAATACAGTAGCACTGACACCCTCCCCGACTTCCTCGTATAACTCATAATCTTTATCATTGAGAGGAAACTTTTTTGCTAGTTCTTGTGACATGATTTGTTATACCACAATGTGCAGCTCTAAACATCGACTGGATATACACAAAGAAGGCTGGTGCTGAAATAATGTTCTCCTCCCACAAAATAATTTAACACTGTTCGTTTCCAACACAATATATGCAGCTGAAACAACTCGAAACGAGATCCATTAGACTCAATGTTTATACCAAAATCAATCTCCAACTGTATAATTTATCAGAAACTTTCAACTTCATAAACGGAACCTCACCAAATACCTGTAGATAAACAACATAATATCTCAACACTTATGAGGAAGTAATAATTTGTCCAGCCCTATGAATAGCATGGCATTTCATAATCAGATCGTGTTCCACACTTCTTAGGAAACTCAAAATATAAAGCCAAGAACTTCAGCAAAGAATGTCGGACCAAACTCAGCAAAACTTTGTATATCTGCACAATTCAGACATTAACTGTTAGGTGGATATCACATCATGCAGTTACGTAAATAGGGAGAGGAATATCAAAGTATGCACGGCTTTCATACAATCCATATCTTGTTTTTTTAGTGAGTTGAATTAGTGAGAGCTAATACAAAGTTTCTAAGTCTTCTTCCCATTGACTGACAATTCTCAAATAACTCTATAATTTAGGAAAAGTTTCACTCTTCAGAATTAGTTGTCAAATTGCTAGGGCAGATGGAATCTACACTTGTTTCGACCAAAGTCATTGATTGTTGGCAAAATCATCAAAACGACGACTTCATAAACCCAAACTCCACGAAGCTAAAAACCTATTCAGAAGCTAATATACCTAATCGCCGAGCAACGAATAAACAAGTGCTGTCGTTCCAATTCAAGATCTTCTAGCATCATAACTAAAAATACGCCACTACAATATGTAACAGGATTGAAAAGGAAAGGAAAAACAAAGAAACAGATAGAAAAAAACTCTACATTTCCGAATAAACTCGAACGCATTCTATCAAGACGCGAACAATCACAGAACCATAACACAAACACTTATCTACAATCAAATTCCGCTTTGCGCCAGCACTCGATGTAAAAAAGTAATGTAACTTTTGCATTCAGGCAAACAGAGCAATGTAAAAAATACAAACACGCACGCAAAACGCCGCAAAAGTGGAAAAAAATAAAATCACAAAACTAATCAACAGCAATGAACATCCCTGCGAATTCTCATTTGAAAGAAGATTGCGGACGAACCTAGGGTTCCAGGCCGGATAATCTCCGGAAGCGAATCGGAAAATCCAATTGACGACGGAAGAAAGGACGAAGAGAGGAGAACGGCGTCGTCTAGTTCCGTCGTTTCGACTTCTCCGCCATAGACGTTGTCGAGAAAACCACCATTTGGTATATAGATATATTTATATAAATGTGCAGACTCTTCCTGTTTGCGGGTCTACGGTTGAATCAATCTTCACCACGTAGTTTTATGGATGGTAGAACTCAAATATTGTTAGTATTTCTTACTAAAATATGGTATAAAATTACCTATATTTAGTTACATTTCCGATTATTTTGGGAGATACATATTTTTATTCTTGTAGTATTTTTCATCAACATTTGGAATTGGAGCTGTAATTCTTTTGTGTTTTTTTTGCCTTGATGAAGTGAATTATATTGTCTTGTAGGATTACTAGTTAGTGGAACTTTACATAATACTATTACCCCTGCCCATTTGAAATGGTAGAAAGTGGTTTTCGAAACAAGTCATTTTAAATGAGATAATCCTAAAAGAAAAACATGTCATTTTCAAATCAAACTGATGAAATAAATTATTTATATAAAATGTCATTTTATTCTCCCAACCTTTTACATTTTTCACAATTGTATCCGACTGTGTGAAAAATTACAATCATATTTTCACGTATGCATTTTTTTTTTTGAATTTACCATATGAATTAATTTTCGACAGTGATTGCTGACTCAGTGCGTCGAAAATTTATGAGGTATATGCGACAGAATTTGTCCAAATGAATTTCGTTTTTCTTTAATTCTTGAAAAAAAAAATTGTATCTTATTACAAAACAATAAATTAATAGAGGGGAATAATGCCGAACATACATCCTTTGTTTTACCCAATGAGAGTGGAAGTTCCTTAATTTGGTCGTTCAATTTCAATTAATCATATTTTCATGAAGTGTGCGTGGGTAAATGTGTTTTTACTTTTAAATAATTATGGAGTACCATTTGTATTTTTTTTTTTTAGTTCTTTACATCGTGAAAACGTAACAATTTTAATCATATTATTGAAAAAAAAAATGCTATATTTATGGGACTAAAATTGCTGCCGGATTCTATCGATCGCATGTAATGTTTAGTAACTCGTGGCAACAATTCACTTCGGGACTATAATGATGGGTAATTGGGTATATTGCGTATACTAAAATATATATAAAAAAAGTTGTTAAAATTTTCACATTTTTTGTACTTCAATTATTAATTTACATCTTATTAAAATATCATAAAAGGACTACACACAATGTATTAAATTAGAACATGATATAAAGGACATATACTACAATTCTTATTATTTTATAATAAATGATAAAAAAAATAATAGTTGTAAATTGTAACTTATTTTATAATTTGAGATGAAAGACTAGGCAACGACACGAGCACGAGCTTTTGAATACGTCTGTCAAATTTGAGACGAAAAAGAGAGAGAGGAAATTAATTCGTAAAAAGAAAGACATAAATTCAAATAAGGTGGAATAATAGGCAAGAGAGGGGGAGAAATGATGATGACGATGAAGAGTCACATGAGAGGGACCATGATGAAGATGATTATTGATTGGTCAACTATTAGTATGATTGGATCACAATAGCTGACTACAGTCAATTTTCAATATTTAATGGGTTATTTTTTTTTTTGACATGAATATTTAATGGTTTTGTATCTATAATAATAGTCATTGCCGTTGGGTCCTTTGGGAATGATCTAGTAATAGAGTATGGGTGCTCGAGGCCAAAGATTTTGGATTCAAATTTTATTAATGTCTTTATAAGTTGAGTTTGTCATACACGTATTTGGAAATTGTGGTTTATCTGTCATGTATAGTTTACAAGCTATTGTACAGGAACAGAAATTTACTCAATACACAAATGCTACGGATTTCCAAAACATAAAAAAAATAAAACTCATTCGCTTTCCGAGAAAAATGACAAAAATTGCATAATTTTAAAAATAATTATACATATAATAATATTAAAAACTATTTTAATGATAACTAATGAGACCTAATTCAAGTGGTAAAGTTGATGCACCACAAGTCTCTCCTTAACAAGAGGTGTTGGGTTTGAATCTCACATGCGTGTGTTGTAATGTATTTTCCACCTTGTTATATCTTATGTACAGTAAAACGTCTATTAAGTCATATGTTTGGGACTACATAAATTATTCCTAAATGGAGGTTATTCTTAAATAGATGTGTAAGATGAAAAACTTTTTTTCTTTCCTTCTTATTTTAAAGTGCATAAAAAATAGTACATAAATGTTATAATTACCAAATACATGTGTACTTAGGAGAATTTTAACAAACATAAGGCTAAAAGTTTCATGTGAAGAAGCTTTAGGCCTGCTCGACAAGTTAGAAATATTTTTGGTACAACAAGAAGTTGGTCATGTGGACGAGATATTGAAAACACACAAGTTAAAGAATGTGGTTACAACATAAAAGATTAACTTAGACTAGTATTTTAAATCAACTTAAATATATTGTGACGAGACATATATATATATATATATATATATATTATTTATTCCTAAATGGAGCTGTATTTACTTAAGGCGGGACCTAAAAAAATATGAATTATGACAATGTAGATTTTATTTCTATTTATAATTGGTCCCAAGTTGGGAGAATGAATTTTTATTCTTAAATAGAGTATTCTTTTTATAGAGGTTTTACTGTAATTCTAAAAAAAAAAAACACACTAATTTTATGATGAAACCTTATTTTGAACAATTTTATTTTATTCATAATTATTTATTGATGTAAGAAGGATGTTAATTTAGCGCGAACGTGAAAACAAGTCGAACATAATAGACGGAAAAAAATTAAGATTAAGGTCGAAAATTTATAGTCCGAAAAAATTAGTTGATTGGCTCAAAACCAAAATAGCCCGAGCCCAATAGGATTGGATGAATTTACCGTTATCTAATTCAAAATATATATTAAAAATAAAGTTTAATATCAAACATATCAAATTATACATATTAAAATAATAATTTATTTTAAATATCAAACTTTATTATGCGTATTATTTAACTTTAGTATGACTTAATATTATAATTTATGAGTATTATTTAAGAAACTCAAAATATAATACTCATAAATAAACTCATAAATAATAAATTATCATAATTTAAATAATACTCATAATAAAGTTTGATATTTCTAAATGTATTGACCATTATCTAATTCAAAATTCAAAATATATATTAAAAATAAAGTTTTAGTTGTTTCGTCTGGTTAATTATCCACATTCAGCATATTAATGCACCAATATTTGTATATATGGTATACTAGTGTGTAACCCGTCGAAATTCGACGGAGATCACTTAATATTATAATTTATGAGTATTATTTAAAAAACTCAATTAAATAATTGATTTAAAATAATAGTACGGCGACAAATAATTAAAAGAAATGTTACATTACATATAAATGAAAATAAGTTTATTCAATTTATCCCAACTTCTTTTTATCTGCAAGAAACGAAAAGAAATCAAAGTAAACATATGCTTAAAATAATAATAATAAATTTTTAAAATAATTAATTTTGTATTTGCCTTATAATCTGTCGAAAATTTCATCGTAAACCGTGTGTTAGTTGTTGTGTCATCTTACCATCATCGTTAGAGATTAAAATTTTGAGACATTTTTTGCTAGTGACTCGTGAGATAATAACGTACATCTGACCATGGGTAAACCCGAGTTTTGGTAGGTACAGTCCTACGTTCGAAAGAGTTGGCTCTTATTCTTGTTTATGGTCATAGCAAAGCAAACAATCAAGAGGAACTGCCTCCTCTCGAATCAAATTAGAAACTTAGTAAAATTCGAAGACTCATTATTATTCTTACAATTGGAAACTTTTTGTTCGCATTCTTTCCTGAAATTAACTTGGCTTCAATTACGCGGTCCGCGAGGATAGTATGTTGCCCGTCGAAATTCGACGGGGATTGACTAATTATATAAAATGTGAAAAAGTATTAGACATATATCATATCATGTAATGCCAATAATTATAATATTTAACTTAAGTGCACAATAAGTATCTTTTTTTTTGCCTTTTTTTTTTGGAAATCAATAACAATTTCTATTCATAAAAAAATTATGTACATGTATTTAGGCTAAACTATATTTAAGTATTTTTTTTTTTGGTAATTATCTATTTAAATCATGCCAAGTTCAAACATGTTTTTCAAATAAAAAAATGTGAAGCTAGGATTCAGTCACTCGGATCTATTTAGAATTTAGATACTCATACTCGTCCCAAACCTGATTAAAAAATAATTTCACTACTCGTCACCATCCCAAATTCTTATTAAAATACTCGCTAATTGCACGAATCCGCTTATATTTATGAAATATCTAAATAATAAAAGTAAGTTATTATAATAATTGACTATCAATCTCAATTAAAACTCGAACATTAAAAAATAGACATTAATAATATAAAAATTGAATTTCAAGTTTAAACTTGAAATGTATGCAATCTAAGAAACACGTTTAGAATTTATATAGTCGTACTCGCCTGAAACCCAACTAAAAAGTTATTCACTCTCGAAACCCATATAAAAGTAGCCGCTAATTACACGAACTCGTTTAAATTTCAAAAATATCTTAATAATCAAATAGAAGTTACAATTCTCAATATAAAATCTGGCATTACATAGTACACATTAATAATAAATAGTATAAATAACAAAAGATTATAAATTTCAAATGTACAAAATGCATTTATAATTTATACATCCATTCGCATTTTAAACCCAATTAAAAATTAATTTTACCATCCGTTTTCGTCCAAAAGGACCAAAACACGTATAATAATGCCCACTAATATTAAAAGCAAACATCAATAGCATAAATAACAATACAAAAAAAAAGTTTATAAGTTATGTATAAATTTGAAAGTTATACATTCTACGAAATTCGTATACAAATTAACTACTCATACTTGTCCCAAAGCCTATTAAAAAGTGATTTGGTACTTATTCTCGTCTCAAACTACTCGTTTATGGTCCAAACCCATATAGTAAACTCGTTAATTACTCGAATCCATTTTTATATACACGTACCTGTTACAACTTGTTCTCGTATACACTTGAATATTACAAATTAATCATTTATAATATATAGAATAAATATATAACAAAAAATTAAAATTTTAATTTCAAATATAAATTTGAAAATAAGACAATTTATGAAACCCTTTTAAAATGTAGTATATACTTATACTCGTCCTAAAGCTAATTAAAAGTAAAATAGTTTTACAACTTGTTCTCATCTCAAATCCGTAGAGCTAGTAATACCAGTTATAAAGCCGAGTATTAACAAAGTAAAAATTAATAATTCACAATATAAATAACAAATGATTAAAAATTAAATTTCAAGTATAAAACGATATAATATCTACAAATTCGGTTTAAAATTTAGTCGATTAAAAAGTAATTACTATTTGTTCGTATCCCAAACTACTCGTTTATGTCACGAACCTGTATAGAAATTCACGTTAATTACATGAACACGTTTATTTATATACCCGTACCCTTCTAATATTTGATTAAAGAATAATTTTACAGTTAGAGAAAAATAGAAATAGAATATTTAGAGAAAATATGGTTCCTTTTATTTAGGTTCCAATTGATGTCGTAGACTTCTTTTATTTCAGATTTTAGTGAATGGAAAATTAAAAAACAATTCACGAAAACATGTCAATTAGCGGTCACCCGTTTAATTTAATATTACACATGTTGTTAAAATATATACCTTACGAAACCCGTTTAGAATTTACATACATGTGCACGTTCCAAACCCTTATAGTAATACTCAATTACTTGAATTCGTTTAAATTTATAAATATATAAATAATAAAAAATTAAGATGTTACTATAATTATTGATTATCCATCTCACTAAAAATCGAACATAAGAAAGTAAACATTAATAATAAATAAATGACAACGATTTAAAAAAATGAAGAAAATTCCACTCAGGTATATCAGCGTGATGCTTTGAAAACGGATGAACAGGTTCATATGGAAATGATATAACTAAAATTAAAAGTGTGATTCCTTAAAACTATTATATATATATATAATATATATATAGGGAGAGGATTAAATAGGAACTCCTATTTATATGAGAACTAGGAACCAATTCAAGTCATCTATCCTATAAGATCTATGGATATGATTTAATATCATAGTTAATTGATCAAACCCGCTTTATTTTGGTCAACCAGCTTTTTTTGCTTAAGTAAGGTTAGTATAGTAATTTTCGCTGTTTTATTCAGTGCAAAAATGAAATGCACAAAATAGTGTAAAGTGATGCATTAATTAGTGTAAAGTGATGCATTAATATCACATTTCTGATGCATCAATCATTTTCTTATTAATTTGGAACAAATAATAGCTTTTACCCCTATTTATGATTTATAAAGAACAAATAAGATTGAGTGTGTACTTATACAATTAAAGCATTGTATATATTGTATTTGTATTTATTACATGATGTTCTGGACACAATTTTATAATGCATTAATACGATTTCCATGATGCATTAATATGAAACTGTAAATGCACATAATAGAGACAAACTCATTATCACAGTAAATGCATTAAGCATATGGTATTTGTACATTACATTGTTTTTGAAATTGCCCTCCTTAATTTGCTTAGTGTTGCTCGGAATGGCCCCTAGCTATGCTGGAGTATATCGGGGACAAATATTGTTTTTGACACCCATTTATGGTTTATAAAGAGCAAATAAGATTTATAAAGTGCACTTGTACAATTAAACATTATCATATTCGTATTTGTTACTAGCTTGATGTTCTGAATACAATTTTATAATGCATTAATACGATTTACGTGATGCATCAATATGAAAATGTTAATGCACATAATAGAGAAAAATCCATTACCATAATTAATACATTACGTGTATGGTATTTGTGCATTACATTGTTTAGATTTATACATTACATTGTATATTTCTAGGTTATGACAAACCTTTTGCATTAGGTGCACAAGATTGATGCATTCAAAAACTTTATTAGATGGATTTGATTTAGTATACTAATTTTTGCTGATATATTTAATGCAAAAATGATATGTTTTAAATAGTTTAAATTGATGCATTAAACAGTGTAAACAGATGCATCAATATCACATTTTTTATGCATCAATATCACATTTTAAATAATGTAAAAATAATATACGTACATGATGCATTAGGTGTATAAAGTTGATGCATTAGCTCCACAAGTTGATGCATTAAATAACCTTAACATATGCATCTACCTTCTTATCCCTTTTTTCTTCACATTTGAAATCAAATTTACTGCTCAAAAATTATCATTTACACACACTGCGGATTTGATCAGAGAGCTTAGAATCTTCTCATTTACGATTGAAAAAATATCACAAGAAATTCCCAATTGAAATTCAATAATGTCCTATAAACTTTACGGTGGGTCTGAATAAACCACAAAAATAAAAATAAAAAGATCAAAATTTGAAAACAAAAAAATAAAGAAAATCAATACTAAAAGAGGACTAACGAGAAGAACATAGAAACACATAACAATTGTTGATTTGATGCATTCACCTCTCTCCAATTCGTTTATCACTTTCACCATCCATATTACCCAAATCATCAAATGGTTTTCAAAATAATAAGAGAGAGAGAGAGAGAGTGAAAATTATGGTGGGTAGAGAAAAGAGGTGAGTAGATAAGGTATGAGAGCAAGCCGCAGAGGCGTGCCGATGGCGGCAGTAGCAGATACCGGTGATGTCTCGCTGGATTTGGGAGAAAAAGATGAAGAATTTAGGGATTTGTTGTAGTTTCAGAGAGGAAAGAGCGAGAGAAAGTAGCGACGACGACGATCGGTGGTCGTTTGCAACGGCGGTGGTGGTGATGGCGGCGGCCCAACGATTGATATTCGCCAGTAAGAGAGTGAGAGAGTGAGTGTGTGTTTGTGAAAGTGAATTTCCTAATTTAGCCTTCCATCTCTTACCTTTTAATTCATGCTAAACTTTTAGATTAATCCAAGCCATAATCTTTTATAAATGAGTGGTCAAGATTAGTTCCTAGTTCTCATATAAGGAGTGGTTCTCACCAGATCCACACCCTATATATATATATATATATAGAGAGAGAGAGAGAGAACATCTTCTTATGAGAGAAATATGAACAAATCTTGATCCTAGATCTTCGTTGATTTATGGTCAAGATTTAACCGTGCATTTAGTTACTGTAATTTATGCATTTAAATGTTAATGCATTAAGTTATTGTAGTTTATGCATTAAAATATTTATGCATTTAGGAGCTGTTTGGTAGGGTAGATTAAGCAAGATAGCTAAGCTATCTAGACTTAACATGCCGTTTGGTAGACGAGATTACTATCACGGGCGGCCCGGTATTATACCCGGCCCGTGTTTATTTCACTGTTTCACTTTAGAAACGGTATCTCACCAAATTGGTGAGATACCTTGAATCTGGGTTCAACAGTGCCATTATATCTCTCTCTCTTTCACTCGCTCTCTCTCTCTCTCTCTCTCTCTTTCTCTCGCGTTCCTCTCTCTCTTTCTCTCAGAATTGATCCCGTCGCCCTCTCTCTCGCGTTCTCACCCTCTCTCCCGTCGCCCTCTCTGTCTCTATCTGGACGGAGATGACACGGTGGGAGTCGGAGACGAGGGGTGTGATGGTGGTGGCGGCGGAAGTAGATCTGGTGGTGGAGATGGGTGGTGGCGGCGGCGGCGGATGGTGGTGGTGAAAGACGAGGAGAGAGAGAGAAGAGTGGTGGTGGCGGGTGACGGTGGTGGAAGGGATGGGATGGTGTGGCGGCGGAAGTAGATCTGACGGTTGGTGGAGATTGGTGGTGGTGGCGGCGGCGGCGGATGGTGGTAGTTGAAAGACGAGTGAAGAGAGAGAAGAGTGGTGGTGGTGGTGGCGGGTGACGGTGGTAGAAGGGATGGGATGGTGTGGCGGCGGAAGTAGATCTGGCGGTTTACCCGGTGGTGGCGGTGGCGACGGCGGATAGTGGTAGTTGAAAGACGAGGGGAGAGAGAAGAGTGGTGGTGGCGGGTGACGGTGGTGGAAGGGATGGGATGGTGATGGTGGTCGAAGGGTGGGATGGTGGTGGTGGCAAACGAGAGGAGAGAGATGGTGGTGGTGGTAGGTCGGCGGCGGCGGATAGTGGTGGTTGAAAGACGAGGGGAGAGAGAGAAGAGTGGTGGTGGCGGGTGACGGTGGTGGAAGGGATGGGATGGTGGTGGTGGCGGATGGTGGTCGAAGGGTGGGATGGTGGTGGTGGCAGACGAGAGGAGAGAGATGGTGGTGGTGGTAGGTGGTGGCAGTGATGGTGGTGGCGGGTTGTAGGTGGCGGTGATGGAGAGAGAGACGAGCGGCGGCGGTTGAGGGGCATGGTGAAAGAAGAGAGAGCGAGAGGGGCATGGTGGAGGTTGTGGGAGGCGGCGGCGGCGGCGGCGGCAGACGAGTGGAGAGAGAGGACCAGGAAATTAATTCAAAATTAAAAAATAATTAATTATGAGGGATATAATTGTTATTTCACACCTAATCTTAAATTTAATCTAGCGTACCAAACAACCAACGTGTTATTCACTATATTTATCTTGACCCTATCTTATCTACCAAACACAAAAGATACACAACAATCACCCCTTATTCACTATATTTATCTTGATCTTATCTATCTCACTCTATCCTAACCTACCTACCAAACGAGCCCTTAGTTTATGCATTTTGTGCATCTTCGATGTAATAAAAATGCATTGTTCTTACGTTCTCATATAAGATGTGTTCTCACCAGATCCACTTATATATATAAATTTACAACGTAGATGATATATTTTCTCAACTCCAATGTAAACTAAGGTGCCTAACCTCATGCCTATTAATATGACGATGCTTACGTTATAAATTTTCCAATTCTAAACTTAGTTATAAGTAACATGTAGAAAATCGACGGGAATTTATTATATAATATAATTTGTAAAATTATTATACATGTATTACTCCCTCCGTCCACCAAAAGTGTGGTTTTTGGTGGTAGCATATTTTAAGAAAAGTAAGATAGATGTTATTTGAGTGGAGAAAGAGACATACCATTTGAATTTATGTGAGTTTTAAAATATATAAGAGAGTATGTGGGGTCATTTCCTTAAATGAAAAAATCACACTTTTGGTGGACGACAAAAATGGAAATATGACCACACTCTTTGTGGACTGATGGAATACTAAGTTAAATAAAAAATTTAACTATGTATTTAGCCAACATGATAGCAACAAAACACAATGATTAACTGAAAGATCTGAAATGATGAGTCTAGGATTACTCAGACTCGTTTGAAATTTATATATTCATACTCGTTTAAACCCAATTAAAAAGTAATTCGAATTCATTTTACTGTCTCAAATCTGTATACTTATAATACCAACTAATCTTCATACTTAAATTTATAATATATTTAGATAATCATATATAAATTATTACAATAATTGGTTTTCTATCTCAATGAAAATCCAAATATTAGATAAAAAAATATTAATAATAAACTATATAAATAATAAAAGATTAAATATTAAATTTAATTATAAAATTATACGATCTGCGAAATTCGTTTAGAATTTATATAATTGTGCATATACTAAATTCAATTAAACAGTAAAGTTACTACATGTTCTCGTCCCAAGCCCATCAAAAAAATAAAAAATAAGTTTGTTACGATACTTGGTTATCCACTTTAATGTAAACCTCGAATATTATAAAGTAAACGTTAATAATAAATAATATAAATAATAAAAGATTAAAAATTAAATTCCAAGTATAAATTTGAAAATTATACAATCCACGAAATCCGTTAGAATTTATATTGTACTCGATCAAAACCTGATTAGAAAGTGATTTTACTATTCGTTCTCGTCCTTATCTTTCAATGAATATTTTAATGTTTACGTTATGTAATTGTGTTTATTTTCATAAATCTTATTGTTGTTGTAATTTTATATCTTGACTTTTTAATTTTATTTTGATAATATTTTTATTTTTGATATTTAGAAATATAATATATTTTTTAATCATAACCAAATTTAGCAAAAAATAAAAATATGAAAACAGTTAACAATATGCAGCACTAAACATGCGCTATGCTCTAAATCTAAATGGTACTAATATGAGAAAATAATTTTAAATTAAATTATACATATTAAAGAATACAAAAGTAAAAACCTAATTTCAGCAATATTTGGGAAAGAAATTAAAAAAAAAGCATGTAATAATACACAATATATAAATCAATTAACAGATAAATAACAATATATGAAATAGCAAAATGTTGAAATTACTTTAATGCTTTTCGTAGGCGAAAGTCTGCAAAATAATTTCAAATCCCTTGATCCGATTGCAAACTCGATATTTGGTAGTATTTCTTGCTTTGTTTATATTGGGTTGCTATTAAATTTTCTCTCATCTCTAAATAGAACTTGATTTGTTTGAAGACTTCTTTTTTCTTAACCTATATAGTAACAACAAATTCCTGATTTTTTTTTATTTTTCATAAAAGGAGATAAATCATAGACTATATGTACTTGCAGGGATCCGTTGAAAGACAAAACTCAAGGCAACTGATGATAACCCTTAATAGTAGTAGTAGCAGAAATAGGTGTATAAAACGACTGACCATGAAAGTGTAGCATCTCATATAAATATAGTCATTAAACATCAATGAATATTTGAAAGATTGTAAGAGATGTCTAAAAATAAAATTTATAATTCATCCCAAAATAGGATGAGGCTAAGATAAATATGAACTGAAATCTGAACTCTCTGCTCAGAAATATGATGATAGAATGAAAACCATTTCATTTATAGAGGTTTTTGTGTTTGGCAAAAGAATTGAATATTAGATCTCCAGGAGTATATTAGCGCTGCTATTGTTAGTTCATTGACAATATCATAATAGATGATAGTGTCATACTCATCTGCATTTTATGTACCTATACAACATACCTTAATACGTTCCTATACATAGGTCACAAACATATTTTTGGAAATGCATTCATTCGTGCACGGTAACAGACAATCAATTTATACCAGATTTAATTCTATCATTTATGGTGCATGATTATATATAAATATTTTCAAGAAAAATATAATTAATATATAATTGAATGATATCGTAATTGAATCCCTCTAATAAGCTATAAGCCAATAATAGTTCTGATATGCATATAGTATTAATTTATGTTTTTAGTTAATTATTTGCCGTGAGGCCCTTGATATATCATACTTTCTATGTAAAATAATTAATTAATTTGGTTAATTTCACAATCTTTATCAAACTCCAGTTGCAATTCAATTCAACGAATCTAGCATTCTTTATAACAATTGAAGAAGAAAAAAAAAGATGTAGATTTCATGGATATTTATTTTTCGGGAAAAACAATATTTATAAATTCCTTAAATAATTTGAACAAATATTTTTATATATCCAACATATTGTAAACATATTGTAATTTGGGGTCAACCATAATACCAATCTTATGTAATTCTTCACAAGTAGTTAGTCTTCCCATCACACCTAACCAAGTAATGAAGATGTTCTTTGGTGGCGCTACATTGTTTCCAATAAGTTTATGCCAAGCCACTTATAGTACCCCTCATCTCTATATAGAGTTTTCTGATAGAGAATTGAGGTCCTTCAAGATATCTTAGGCCAGCTGCAGTAGATGCTAAATACTCCCTAGCTCCCAAAATTTTCATATGTTTTTACTGTTAGCATATCATGCTTTTTATTCGTTTCAAACATACTTAAGTACATATTATTAGTTTTTAGTTTTTTTTTTAATATCTTGAATCGTTTTTAAGCTTTCTTGGGCTCTACACGTTTGGATCATATGACTAACAAAACTTGAGTATGAGCAAAGAAATGAACGATTGATGGATTAAATATTGGATCTTTTTTATCCACCACAAATCTTCATTTCTGCCAATAATAATAATAATAATAATAATAATAATAATAATAATAATAATAATAATAATAATTGTTGGTCCCGAGACGGATATCTTGGTGTAGAGGGGGGTGAATACACCAAGGTAAAGAAACTTTTCCAATTAAAAATATTTGAGTGAGCTGGCTGTAGTTGACCAAGCTAGGAGACATCAGTGTAAACACAACTAGCTGTGTGTGTGTACGTGCGGAAGCTGGTGGAATTGAAAGACCGTCTTCAACTTAAATTTTCAAAACTTTGTTTTATCTTCTTAGTCAGAGTTAGCACCTTGAGAAATATGCTTAAAGACTGAGTTAATACAAACAAAAATAATGCAGTAAAGAACAACAGTTTTTAACGTGGTTCAGAGAATGACTCCTACATCTACGACCAGAAACTTCTGATAATTCACTAAGGATACCACTGACTTTCCGCGCAGTCAGCAAGCGTTGCAGCTTCGTTCCTTGAGCTGGATACACATTTACGCGTACTGTATCAAAACGTAATCAGACTGTTTACGGGCACAGCTGAAGCCTACCTTCAGTTTACGGGTACTGAAGAACCTGACCATAACCTAACATTTTCTGGGTAAGGAGGGGTTTGGTTTAAGGTTTCCAACTATGAACGAGTTCTTACAATGAAGAACATTTTGTTAAATGAACTCGTTCAAACTAGGCTTTAAAAATAGAAAGAATTATCTGCCTAGAATCTAATGGGAGATAGAATATGTAGTCTGACCGATAAATGAACATTGATCGGTTCAGGTTTATTTTTCTTTGAATCTTTCAGAGAGATTTCTAATAGTTTTCTTCTTTCATAAAGCTCTTTCTTCTTCTTGATTTTCTCTCTCTCTCTCTTTTCATCTCTGCACACCCACATTTGAAGTGTGAGGAAGACTCATATTTATAAAGAAGGTTTAGAACGTCTAGCCGTTGGAAAGAGCCGTTCTGAATCCCTACGGAGAGCAGTTATAGACTTGACATCTAGGTGTCTAGCAGTTGACTAATCAATGATTCCTGTCAGAAATTTATTTCAAGTTTTCATTTGACTTCTGCTGAAATAAGATGTATCTAAGCTGAGTCTCGAACTCAGCTGATTCAACCTGAGTTGTGACCTCAACCTGAGCTGTGTCTCATACCTGAGCTGTGTCTTCAACTTGAGCTGTGTCATTGACACTGAGCTGGATTTCTGACATCGAACTGGGTCTGTGACTTTTAAGCTGGGTGGGTTGATGTTTCTGAGCTAGGTTTTGTCACTGAGTTGAGTTGTCATTTAAGCTACTTCTTTTCCGCAGCTGTCTTTAGATGAACTTGATCTTCTTTCTTCTAGACATCATTGAATCAGTCATTTGGCTTGGCCTGCTGAGTCTTATGGTTGATCGGTTGGGTTTTTCTTCTCTGACTTTTCTGTGCTGTGTGCACCCTTGTTCAGCTGAGTTTGACTTCAGCTGATCTTCATTCGGCTGGATCTTCAGTTGTCTTATGTGACTTTACCTGTTAGTCTAGAAACTCTATAAGCTCAAACAGGCGAGCTGGAAGAACACTTAAAATGTTGTGCAATCATCTACTTGGTTGGAATCAGTTGGGTTTTGGTATCAAATCAAAACTTTTATTATTTTCCCAACAACAACAACAACAACAACAACAACAACAACAACAACAACAACAACAACAACAACAACAACAATAATAATAATAATAATAATAATAATAATAATAATAATAATAATAATAATACTCTCACCGCACTGTCACCGACTTCTAACACTCTCGACTCTCTCTCTCACTGCGGCAGCAGCAGCGGCACCGCCCAAGGTCCATGCAGCAGGTGCCCACCCCCGTAGCTCGCTTGCCAGCCTCGCCTTCTTCTCGTAATGAGTGACTACTACTTACTTGCATCAAGATGATCCTACATATATATAGTTACAATTATAGTCTTTAACAAATTAACAATCAATATTACATTTGCTATTTGTGTGGGGTCTTGATTGGTATTATGATTTTTTTATCATAATGATTGGAATTATGTAAAACATTCTATGTCGAATAAAATATATTGTAACACATCGTAAGTTGAATAATTTAACTGAAAAATAAGTTATTCATACATTTGGCTCTTGACCATGATTATTGAAGTGACAAATCAAGAACAATGCCACATCCAGCTTAGAATGTGTTAATCAGGTCAATAATCACTATTGAAAGACTTTACTTTTGTTGAGATTATAAATAATCAATAGATGCATCAATGTTGCTACAGAGAGAGAGAGACTTTTGTCTGATTCCACTAAGTGCTGCCATTGTTCTTTATTCCATTCTTCCCGCAAAAACAGAAAAGGAAAGAGGTTCTGCATTTTAACACACAAAAAGAAAACATGAGAGAGATCTATAAAATGTCATAATCGTATAGACATAACAAAGAAATAAAAATAAAGAAAAACATAAATTCAAGGTGTAAGGGTGAAGCATTATTAAAAAAAAAAATCTCGCATACAAACAATATAAATAGGCACAAAACACAATAAAAATGAGAATTAAATTAATTGATTGTCATGATTTATGATTTAGCAGTGGGGATGGCCTAGTGGTGGAGTGGTTGCCTGTTGACCAATAGGTCAGAGGTTCGAGTACTCTCGGCCACAAAAAAACCCTAGGTGGGGTGTGTGAGTATTAATATTTGTAATGATATTCAAAAAAAAAAAAAAACTATATATGAATTCATTTATTTAGAAATTGATATAATATTGGAGATTTTAGATAAATGTCAAAGAAATTTTCTAAAACTGCCATGTAAGCATGAGGATGAAGGTGGAGATTATAATATGTTTTGCTATTATATATTGAAAATAGCAATAATAGGCGATAGTGGAAAGGCTTCAGCACAATGACATTTTGGAGGCGGTCATATACTCATCCACTATGTTTTTGAGATCTTCGTCCGAGGTTACATTGATTAAGGAATCCAAGTCCTCGTATGGGAGCTGATACTCGACGGACATGATTGTTGAGATCTTCGACGGAGATGATTGTGATTGAGGAATCGGACATCATCTTATTCACCAAATTTGAAAATTTTCTTCTCCGTCAAATAACTCTTTCTTTAGCCATAAACAATTTGGTGTTTGAGATGCTTTGAAGTGTATGAATTAAAAAATACTTTAAAATAAGGAAATAAATTAATTTGTTGCCATTAATCTTAATTTTGTAACGGTTTTTTATTAATTGTATAATTGTCAATTATTAATGAATAATTGTGATATACCAAATTTAAAATAAAAGTTGAGATTTTTGATAATTAAAAATGAAAATTAGTGAATTTGCCACATAAGCATGAAGATAGATTTGGTGACTTGAAAATATTTTGTTATTAGAAATTGATACGTATGTGCATTATAAATGATATTTATTCTTTATTAAATTAGATTTTGAAAGCTCTATAACAGTAAAGTACTATAATATATTGGAAATTTGAGATACATAATACTTTGCCTAATTTTAGTACATTCAAGCACAATTGTTTTAATATGTTTATTTATATTAACCTCTTTCAAAAAATTTTAAATCGTAATAGTGAATGAATAATGATTTACCATAATTAGCGGCCGCCGTACTGTGCGGCTGCCGGACATGACTCTTTGTCTTAATTATTTATTTATTTTTTTGGAGAATCTCTGTCGTAATTTAATTCAACTAGATTTAAATTAAAAATAAACTCAAATCTGATATTCAAAGCTCGGTAAGCTTTCACATAAATTTAGAAAAACGAAATAAATTTGATATTCATATCCTAGATTAATCTCGTGTTTATTTTCTTAACACTATCTGCAGTTTTTTTATCTGGCTAAATTAGTAAATTTGGTTTTTGTGGACCTCGAAAACAATTAAATTAGGCTTGCGAGTATATGGGCCTAATTTTACTTATAAATACTACTTAATTAACTATAGATACGTGCAGGCCCAAATCTGGAATATATTTTCTGAACTAGTATTGCCCTCTGTGCATCGATAAGAGATATGTCATAAATTCGAATAAAATAATATTTTATTTAAAGATAAAAATGAGTTAATAGGTTAAAAAATCTTGAGAGAATAACAAAATAATTTAAAAAGAACCAAAATAATAATAATTCAAAATACACGTATTTGAAATTATAAAATATTGACAACGAAGTGCATCTTAGTTGTAAGAAACTTACCCTCCAACCATGAGGTTGGAAGTTCGAGTCGTGTGTGTGTGTTGAAACTCAAAAAAATATATATATAAAATATTTTTATATTTATTTCAAAAAATATACTCTATTTTAAATTGCCTCAATTCTATTTTGATTATATGTTTTATACAGAATATTCTGCAATTTCACTATTTTGTTTTAATATATATATATATATATAGATATTATTATTATTATTATTATTTTGAAACCATAAAATAAAAATGTATTAATCCTTGAATTTAAAATTTATTTACAAAATTGCTATTCAAATTGAATTGAAATTAAAAATGGCGGTTACTATTTTGTTTCAATATAGACTTAATAGTGTGAAATGGCCACACAAGATAGTAAAAACTAAATTTTGTCACCCAACTTAATTTTTATAAATTTTGTCATTCTTTGGGGAAAACTTCCCATATTGCCCTTACTTTTGACCAAATCACACAAAGTACATTCTCTCTCCTCCTTTTCTCTAGCTATTCAACAAAAAGTACACACTCTCTCTCATTCTTTTTTATATCAAATGAATCTTATTTTCTCTCTCCTCTCCCTTTTCAGTTGCATTTTTCTCTCTCTCCATTTTCAGTTGCATTTTTCTCTCTCCCCCTATATCTTCCAGCTTATTTTTTTCTCTCTTTTCGTATTTTCTGCATCACAATCACGTTAAGACATGCTACGTCTGTACGAAGACAACATATTTGTACCGGGAGTACCACATAGTGCCGGAGTACCATATTCGTGCCGGAGTACCACACTAGTGCAAAAATACTATATTCGTACTGGAGTATTCCGTTAAGCCGTGGTAAACTGGAGTGAAATTATCATATTCGTACCAGAGTACCACGTTAGGGCGTATACGCTGATTACGAAATTAAGATATTCGTACCGAATAATCGAATCATTGAATTTTTTCTTTTGTACCAAAATTGGATGTGCACACACATGATGTACGCTTATTCGTACCAACATATCATGTTACATGCCTCTGTACGGTGGTACGAAATATATTATATCGAGTTGTTCGTACCAAGAGTACCTGTATTATTTTCATGTAGCCGAGACCATCTTTTTTTATTGTTGCATATGGAGGAATATGAAATAACAATATATACAACAATTTGTTTGATAATTATTTTCAATTGTATAACACGTTTGTTATTTTTATTTTTGGAATGTTCCGGTGAAATTAATTTTTTTGGCCTAATAGGTTCATTGATGCCAATTGTATCAAGAAACTACATATCTAAATTAGACAAATTAAAAAATACATACAATTTTGACAAATTGATAAATTAAAGCATACGTACTAATAATACTAGTATTGTATAGAAAAATATTTACAAATCAGAAATTGTAGCAAATTATTTATAATAAGAATTGTTTATTTACTAATCCTTAATCCAGCTTCATCACTACGGTAAGTACTCTTTCATCCGTGCTGAAAGAATAGATGCTCCCAGCCAAAATATTGATTTCTCAAGTTCTTGTAGGACACTATGACCGATTTCTTGAGTTCTTTCATACCTCTTGTAGGTCCATTGTACCTTGAAAAAAAGAAAGTAAAAACAGTTTAGGATATGGTACTAATATATCAGGTACAACTGGTACTAACACACAATATTCGTACTAACGTACCAAGGTTAGATGTCGCGATGTCATGGTACGAAAAACTACAAATTAACAAGAAATTAAAAAAAAAAACTCACAAAATGCCGATTTCAGATTTGTACGAATTTTTCAGATCTGGACGGTATTTGATTTGAACTTTGGCCCGTGAAGAATGATAAAGAAACGACGATGGACGGCGAGGAGCTGCACGACGGAGATGAGCGGCGCGGCGGCAGAGATCTAAGATTTCCCGAAAGAGAAAAAATCACGAAAGAGAGAGAAGAGAGAGAATTTTCAGAAATTGAATGAATGAAAATGGGGGGAGGGATCGGTCAAATGTATTAAAATGTGAAATTTGACTCCCCACCTTTAGTAAGGGCTGGTCTGAAATTTGAAAATATTGCCAAAATTTATAAAAATTAAGTTGGTAGACAAAATTTAGTTTTTACTATCTTGTATGGCTATTTCTCATTTTCACTCTTCAATATATATACATATAGATATATAGATAGTGATGTGGCAACGTGCATATTTTAAGATTGGGCTGCAGTTGCGTGCGTTCACCCGCCTAAACTTATTATTTTATTTTATTTTTAATTAATTATTATTTAATTAATCTTAATTAGGACTTAATTAATTCTAAATAATACTTAATAAATCTTAATTTTTTATTAATAAACTCTAATTAAGGATTTTGGGGCAGCAACAATGTAAGTAGTCCACTTCTGAATACGAGTCTTGGGTTTGTGTTTGTTGTGTCTTTCGACTTTTGAACACCAAGGCCAAGGTGAAGGTAAGAAGATCCAGTAGTAGTTGGATTCATTTTCATAGTATGTTCTCTAGAACCAACTAATTGAAATTAATAAATTTTAATTGAGAATTAATTCTACTTGTGATTGATAAATCCTCACTGGTGATCACCAAATTTTAATTGGGGACTAACCAATCACAATTGGGAAGAATTAAGAAAATAAAGAAAAAACGAAAATAAAAGAGAAATAATAATTTTTTTAAAAGCAAAAATAAAATAACAATTGTAGTGGACAAAATTAGTCTATCTACGAAGCCCAATAAAATTCTCGTATAGCCCGCCTAGCCCGACATGCCAGACATGTCGGCCCAATATGAAATAAATATAATTATTGGGCTTATAGAGCCCATACTCGGATATAGGGGTGTCCAGGACTACTCAGATACGTCGGCATGACTAGTCGCTAAGGTTTGTCATGCGAATATACGACTTAGTCAAAGGATTTTCTTCCCTTAAGAATCGGAACGGACTAGGAGATGGAAGCAAGCGGATAAGGCGGACGAGTCGGGTGTGGAGAAAACCCTAAGCAAGCAAAGCCGCCCTATAAATACAAGACCTACTAGGTCATAAAGATATACAAGCATTCGTACTCTACTTTTTCTCTTGAATTCTTTGCACCTATCTTTGCCATATTCGCATCCATTTATTCATATCACCACACCGTCGGACTAATCCGATATACCCTCCACGTCGGCATCACCCGTCGGCCTAACGCTCAAGCTCTCTGCTTATCTCTATCACTCTCTCCACTACATCCCGGATGTCCAGGACATCCAGGATATCAATACCCTTTTATCTCTATCATTACTCATTTGCTTATTATTTTTGTTATACTATTTCAGTTATCCCGAATAACTAACTTGAGCATCGGAGGTCCTACGGCCGACACCCCCACCGGTGTTCCGTTGGACTCTTACGTGTGTTTCTTGTGACAGGTTGCTTGTGCCCTGTCATTCACGTCACCCACGTCTTCCGAGTAGTAGGATTTATCCCCTATAATTTGGTGCCCACCGTGGGCATAACAACTGAGTTAATCAACAACCGAAGAGTCTTTCTAATACCAATCATGTCTGATGGACGTGACGGATCTGAACAAGCCACCCCACCTGACATGAATGCTCAGTCGGACATGGCGGCCCAGATTGCCGCTCACACTGAGCAAATGAATCAAGAGCGAGAAAGATGCAAGAAGCTGGAAAAGGAGAATGCCAACTTGTATGTCCGTGTCGAGGCTTTGGAGCCAATCGAGACCGTCGACTCTCCCCGCTTCCGTGTCCAAGTGCCTTCCATGCAGCCTCTGGGAGAGACTCCAATTGCGCACGATGATGGATCTGACCCTCTAGTGACGGATCCGTCGTCTTCGGTAAGGAATCATAATATTGCCAATAACCAAACTGATCCGGGTTACTCTTTCTTGAATGTAGGTAACATCATTCCATCTGCCACCCTAGAGCGAGCGTAAGTGCTAGGGCAAGTCACTCCGGATGCCAGAACCGGACAGACCGCCCGGCCAGACAGAACAATCACTGCTGGGGGACAACATGCCCGAACCATCTTGACCACCCCCGGCATAGCAATGAGTAACGCCGTCATCGGATGCACACAACCAACTATACCGGCACCCAACCAGACGGTTCCACCAGTTAATGTTAACCAACAGACGATTGGAACCAGTCATACGGAGGTCACCCAGGATCAACTGTTTGCCGATGAACTCGCCCAACCAATCATGAAGTCAAACATAGTCAAGAAGTCCACCGTCCTAATCGGATTCAATGGAGAGCAGAAGAATACGGTAGGAGAGATTGGGTTACCAATCTATGCAGAGGGAGTCAATCTCTGCACCAGATTCTTGGTGACCGACTCTCCCTCAGCCTACAATGTCATACTGGGCAGGCATTGGCTCCACGAAATGGAAGCAGTCCCCTCCACTTATCACCAAGACTTAAGATTTCCAATTAAGTGGGTGGGTGAAAGAGATACATGGCGATCAAAAAGATTCGAGGGCATGCTACCAGACAACCATGAAGGCCAAACTAGCTGCCTTATAGCAATTACAGCAAGAGGGACCATCGGACTCTCAATCAAGTTAGACAGTTCAACCTGAGCAGCCCTATATGGTGGAGTTAGATGAAGTCTCTATCAACCTGGATTTCCCGGACAATAAAGTCCGAATTGGAGCACAACTAGAGCCCGACCTCAGAGAGAAGCTTATTCGATTTCTTTCCGAACATTATGATTGTTTTGCTTGGTCCCATGCTGACATGACTGGTATTGACCCCAATGTGATTGTTCACAGGTTACAAGTTGATCCCGATTATCCTTCCAGGAAACAAAAGTGACGCAAGTTCGCCTTCGAAAGAAACAAAGTGATCAATGAGTAGATCCAAAAGCTCTTGGATAGCGGGTAAGTCAGAGAAGTACAATATCCTGATTGGTTAGCTAATGTGGTCGTCGTAAAGAAAAAGAATGGGAAGTGACGAGTCTGCATCGACTTCACGGACCTGAACAAGGCATGTCTGAAGGATTCCTTTCCACTCCATCATATAGACATGTTGGTAGATGCCACAGCCGGACATGAGCTCCTAAGTTTCATGGACGCCTACTCCGGGTACCATCAGATATTGATGCATCCAGACGACCAGGAGAAAATAGAAACAACAGGAAGCTGGCGCTAGCACTTGTCCACGCTGGAAAGAAGCTACGACCGGACTTCCAATATCATCCCATTGTGGTACCCACCAGCTTTCCTTTGAAGACAATACTCCATAAACCAGAACTATCTGGCAGGCTTGTCAAGTGGGCAGTGGAGCTTAGCGAATACGACATGACGTACAAACCACGAACTTCATTAAAATCACAGGTATTAGCTGATTTTGTCATAGATTTTACACCTAACCTACAAGTGCATGCATACCAAGAGCTATTATGCCTAACGGAAGAATAACTCGTCGGTACATGGAAGCTAAGTGTGGACGGTTCAAGCAATACCAAAGAGAGCGGACTTGGACTTGTCTTAACATCACCCCAAGGTGATGTGTTCGAACAAGCAGTCAGATGTGGCTTCAAAGCCACCAACAACGAGGCAGAATATGAAGCAATGATAACTGGACTTGGACTATCAAAAGAGATGAGAGCAAAACGAATCAATGTCTTCAGTGACTCCCAAGTTGTAGTCAACCAAATGCAGGGGAGCTATCAAGCTCGTGACAACAAAATGACAACCTTCTTAGGAAAGACTAATGAACTTCAAGCGCAGTTCGAAGAGTTCACTGTCAATCAAGTACCAAGGGACGAGAACATTAATGTAGACGCACTAGCCAACCTTGGCTCTTCAATTCAGACCACCGTTCCCAAGAATATCCCGGTCATCTACCTTCAATGGCCGGCCGTATGGAAAAATAAAGAGGAGCAAATATCTGACATATCACATAGTCGAACATGGTTGACACCTATATAGGAATACTTGGAACATGACATACTACCGGATGACAGGAATGAGGCGCGTCGGATCAAAGCTCAATCAATCCGATTTTCTATCATTCGAGGCAAACTTTTCAAGCGTTCATTTTCTGCTCCTTATTTAAGATGTATTAACCCAACAGAAGCTAAGTATGTCTTGGCCGAGCTACACGAAGGAGAATGTGGCAACCACTTCGGTGGAAGGAGTCTGGCACACCGGGCTCTGACTAGTGGATACTATTGGCCGATAATGAAGTCAGATGCAGCAGACCATGTCAGGCGGTGTGACAAATGTCAGAGATTTGCTCAAGTCTCTCACCTGCCACCAGAACCACTTACGACAATCACATCCCCTTGGCCCTTCATGAAATGGGGGATGGATATAGTAGGCAAGTTGCCCACCACACCTGGACAGAAAGTATACATGCTGGCCGTGACGGACTATTTCAGCAAATGGATAGAAGCAGAATCATTTCGTAAAACCAGAGATAGTGAAGTGAAGAACTTCATTTGGAAAAACGTAATTTGCCGGTATGGAGTGCCAAAGGAGATAGTGACAGACAACAGATCTCAATTCATTAGCGCAGACTTCCAGGATTTCTGTAAATTTTGGAACATCAAATTAAGCTTCTTAACTCCAAGATATCCGCAAGCTAACGGACAGGTAGAATCTTCCAATAAGACCATCATCAACACTCTAAAGAAACGACTCGAGAAATCTAAAGGAAGGTGGGCAGATGAGCTGCCTGGAGTCCTCTGGTCATATCGGACAATGACAATAACCTCGACAGGAGAAACACCTTTCTCCCTAGCATATGGAATGGAAGTAGTAATCTCGACAGAGAGCGAAGTACCTACGGCTAGATACGAACTCGCATCAGAAACCCAGAACTGGGAAGATTTATGTCACGAGCTAGACACAACACTAGACGAGAAAAGAGATAAGGCCAACATTAGACTGGCCTCCTACCAGTAAGCTATTGCTAAGCACTACAACAAGAACATTCGCACCCGAACGTTCAAACGGGGTGATTGGGTCTTAAGGCGAGTCTTCCAGAATGCAAAGGAAGCAGGCACCAACAAGCTCGGCCCAACCTGGGAAGGGCCCTACTTGATCACCAAGGTGGTCGGTAAAGGAGCTTACAAGCTCCAAGCACTAGACGGTCGCAATATCTCCAACAGTTGGAACGCGACACACTTGAAACAGTATCACGCCTAACTTTTGTCAATTATTTCAATATAGTTTAGGTTCTACGGGACCCCCATTTCCAGCCACACTAGTTCTAACGGTTTAATGCAGGACCTCAAAGAACTACATCATGGATTGATAATTTTTTAGGGTATGTAGGCAGGTCTAAGGAGCACAGCCACCCATGTCTTCCCTCCCGACACTTCTGACCATTTGTGCAACAGGTCAGAACTACATCGGGCATGATCCCGCAAAAAAGGTATGTAGGCAGCTCCACGGAGCCCAGCCCAGTCTGCCCAATAAGAAAAGACGGCCGCACATCCACCATAACACCAATCCCATCGGCACAAGGCGGTAACTTTAGACGCTTTCTATCAATTATTTTAAGTCCTACGGGGCTTACATTTCTAGCCATACTAGTTCTGACAATCTTATGTAGGCTGCTCTCCGGAGCCCAGTCAACTTTCTTTATAGAACAAACCCGCACGATAGAAAATGATAAATGCTTAGTCATCAACATCCTCCATACCAGACCTATATGACGGTATCAATTCTAACTAAATCAATTTTTTCATTAGTCCTATGGGACCAATCATTTTCCACGTTAGTTCTGACAATTCTATGCAAAAAATTCTCAGAACTACATATGGGCTTGATCTCCGAACGGAGTATGTAGACAGCTCTCCGGAGTGCAGCCCTCCTTTGACTTAACCTTCTTGTCTTACCAAGAATGTAGGACAAGCAATACAACAAATGACTAAGCGTCAATAATATAAAGAGTCCACACCAGACATGCTAAAATATACACGTCCAACAAAACAAAGTAAAAATGACCAAGTATCAATAAACTAAACGGTTCGTCCTAGATATGTTGGACAAGCTGGAGTACGCAAAATGACGAATCCTATAACATGCATCAGGTGCATCAAATGAAACTTAAACACTTTATCTCAGCCATGCAGTAAAAGAAAGCAAATAAAAAGAATCACAAGTAATAAAGGAACGCCCCGAACGAACTAGCCGCCGTCTATAATTTAACAACCAATCCAAGCCATACTTTCCAACTATGACTTGGACTGGGGGAAAAAATAGGGATACGCTCCCTACAAGCCATACAAAATATAAAAACAGGTCATGAGTTCACAAATATAGGCTCGACCATCGGGTACATACACCCGGACAAATAAAAGTAAACATCGTCTAAGCAATATAAACATCAAAATAAAGATATGAGTTAAACAACTAAGGCGCTTAATGAGAACACGCCAGATCAAGCATCACCTTCCACATTCTGCTCGACATAGACGTTTGGATCATACAAACCCTCCGACTGACCCCCAAGGGCCGGATCAGCAGAGATCATGTCCTTAAGAGCCGCGGTGAGAGCATCAGGAGCAGAGTCAAAAGCTATTTCTCTCTTGTACTCATCCAAGTCAGCAATGAACTTATCCAAATCATATCTTTCAGTCTGGCCATCCCGGATCGCCTCAGCCATCTCCTCCCTCACCTGGACCTCCATCTCAGCACCGGCATGCACAAGTCGTACTTTCAGCATGGCCACTTCAGCCTGAACAGCCTCGAGTTCAGCTCGAGATGCCCTACTTTGTGAAATCTCATGATCACACTCTTGTAATCGAATCTTCAACTCTTTGTTAATCCACTCAACCTCTTTCTTCCCGGCCAAGAGGTCTTCAATTCATCTTTCCACTTTGACTTTTCCTCCTGTAGTGACTTCACCTGCTCAGTCAGCTTTCGAAGTTGTTTCTTTATCTAATTGGATATCGATATAGCCTGACAAGATAAACAAGAAAGCACAATAAGTTAACAACACACCCAAACCCAAAGCATGACATGTTAATGAAAAAACTAACCTGGTACAATGCTAGAAGGCAAGCATCGGAGGTAGCCTCGATCCCCAAGTCATCACAAGTATCTTCATCGTCAGAGAGCATCATCTTCTCAACCTGACTAACGACGGGGCTAAACTCGGCCAAAGAAGTAGTAGTCGAAGAAGAAGAAGGCAAGGAGTACGATAATGCAGACAGATTGACAAACTCCTTAGTCGGATCAGACACGGCCTCCCGAGTGGTCCTATTTTTCCCTCCAGTCCGGGGAGTAGGCAATGGAGCATCAACAATGTTAACATGTTTATCACTCTTGGAAGTAACTGCAGCAGCCTTCTTAGCATTCCTAAGAACTTCCATAGCTCTCCCTCCATGGGGCTTAAAACGCCCAGTTTTGTCCATAACGTCTTTTGCAAAACTCCGGTTAATCACAGTCGACTCTGGATAGTAAGGATTTGGTTGGTACTTCAAAACTTCACAACCGTTTGGAATGAAGGCAATTTGATGCTCGATATCAATCGTAGGCATAACGATACCTTCCTGACGTGGTGGACAAGCAGGATATCTGTTGGGAAAATTAATAGAGTTTTGAAGTGATACCAAAACCCAGCTGACCCCAACCGAGTAGATGTTTGCACAAGCCCAAGTGTTTTCCAGCTCACCTGTTTGAGCTTATAGATTTTCTATGTTTACAGGTGGTCGCTGAAGACAAGAAGACCAGTGAGTACACAGCAGGGTAAGCCAAGTCGAAGTGTTAAGCAACGTTATCCAGATCCAAGACGATAAAGTTCTTCCAGACACAGCTGTAAGAAAGACCCAGCTCGTGTGACAACTCAGCTCAGCGTCAAGACCCAGCAGAGTTCAAGACTCAGCTCAGCGTCAATGATCCAGCAGAGTTCAAGACAGCTCAGAGTCACAAACACAGCAGAGTCGAAGTGAACTTTAGATAAAGTCAGATCTGATCTGGACCAGCAGGATCTCGACACCTCAGCACCTAGAAGTCAAACCTAGGATTGCTTTACGAGGAAATCAAGGAAGAAGACAAGTCAATCCTGTCAGAAGTTAGGTAGAGATTCAGAACGGCTCTTTCCAACGGCTAGTTCTAATCTCTCCCTATATATAGAAGTCTTCTTCATCATCAGAATGAGAGGAGAGACGAGAGAATAGATTCAAGAGAGATCAACATACTTCATTGAAGGAAGTCTAACCAAAGATCAAGAGATCTCTCAGAAAAGCTTCAAAGATCTAGCAGCCTTCATTCTTAGTATTCATTCTCAGACTGCTGAAGCTCTCTCCCACTAGTATCTAGGCATATAATCCTTCCCATCTTAAGCCTAGTTTGAACGAGTTCATCATACTCATTGTTCTTAATTGTAAGAACTCGTTCATAGTTGGAAAACCCCCCAAAACCCAAACCCAGAAAAGGTTAGGTAAAAGGTACGCCTGCTCGAAGCGCGTAATTCGAGTGTTGGTTCTGTAGTACCCGCAAACTACAGGTTAGGCTTCAGCTGTGCCCGTAAACAGTCTGGTTACGTTTCGATACAGTACGCGTAAACTTGTATCCAGCTTGAGGAACCAAGCTGCAACGCTTGCTGACTGCGCGAAAAGTCAGTGGTATCCTTAGTGGATTACCAGAGGTTTCTGGTCGTGGACGTAGGAGTAGTTTCTCCGAACCACGTTAAATAGCTGTGTTCTTTCATGTTTATTTATGCATCCAGCTAACCCTTCATAAGCATTATTTCAAGCTGCATAAACTGACTAACTGAAAAGAGAAACACAGCTTTGCAATATATTTGAAACAACAGACGGACTTTCCAAAATCCCACCACATTCCGCACATGCCCAATGTGTCGATCAAGCGCCTTCCAAATTGATCGAACACACACCACTCAAATACTCAAAAGAGTTTTAATTGGAAAAGTTTTTAAACCTTGGTGTATTCACCCCCCCCTCTACACCAAGGTATCCGTCTTGGGACCATCAATTGGTATCAGAGCAGTGGTTCAAAAGATCACTGTATCTGTCAAGTCAGCCTCTTTGCTGATAGTGGTCACCTGAACAGATCCTTCAAAGTTTCAAAATCTTTTTTAAAAGTCATTATATTGCATACCGTCATGGAATCTTCCCTGTGCAGGAATCTTCCGACATTCTCTGTCGATGATTATCAGATCTGGAAGTTCCGTCTCAAAAGCTTTCTGAGTGCGCATCACGACATGATGTGGGATGTTATCACTGACGGACCCTTCATCATCATGAAATCAGAAAGACAAGCAGAAACCTTACCTGGAGCTGAACCAGTACTCCGGCAAGTTGTGAAGCCCAAAAGGGAGTACTCTCCAGAAGAAAGAAGACAAGCTGGATTGGACAGCTACGCTCGCAACGTCATCTCCTCAACGGTGACGAACGCTTATCTCAGCAAGATCATCAACTGCGAGACAGCTAAGGGGATGTGGGACACTCTAGCCAAGCTGTGTGAAGGCTCAGAGGAAATTCAAGAAAACAAATTCTCAGTTGCATGCCAGAAATTCGACAATTTCAAGCAACTCCCCTATGAGTCCATCGATCAAATGGAGCTCAGATTCTCCAACCTCGTCATCGAGATCGAGACGATCCGAACTGGAAAATATACAGTTCGAGACAAGAACTTGAAAGTTCTTTCAGCTCTCTCCTCAGAATGGTGTACACACAAAGTAGTTCACCAAAGCAGAACTGATCTTGGCAGCATGGAGACGGAGAAATTGTTTTCCATCTTAAAGGCCAACGAATTTGATCTGGGGATCACAAGCAGAGATTCATCCAGCCGAATGAATGAAGCGGTCGAGGATCAATCCGAGAAAAGAAGCTCAATCAGCTCAGCTTGGAAGGACCAACAAAGAGCTCAGATTTATGAGCAAAGAAGATTTGAACGAAGAAGTTGCCCTGCTTGTACGAAGCATTAATCAGCTGGAACAAAGCAAGGAAAAGTACAAGAATATCGTGAAGGTTCATCACGACAAGCAACTCTACCCAAAGAGCAACCCAGCTGAGTCATCCTCCCGGAGAGAAGATAAAAGGATCGAATCGAGCGAAATGGATGATGATCAAATCTCCTTCTCCGACTCAGATGAAGTTGATTGCTCTGATTAAGATGTCTGAAACATCTTAGAGAAGAAACCCCTAATGGCCAGACCAACAGAAATAAAGACAATTGGATACAAAATCGAAGAATCAACCATCATACGGTAAAGTACATTGGTCTCAAGAGAAGTTTAGAGAAGCGACGGATGAATCAAATTTGGATTTGGGACAGCTGACCTTAACAAATGAATGAGCCAATGATGAGAAAATCCGCTCAAAGGAAGTAGGATGCAGCTGAAGAAAAAGCCACCTACTGACAAATCAAGGGGGAATTCTACATAGCTGGAAAGATTTAGTAAAATCAAGTAGAATACCCAGCAGGATGCTCTCTCCAAAATAAACACAGCTGGAGTCATCAGCTGAAGAGAAACCTGATCCAGCAGGAAAAACAAGATAATCCTCTAACCCAGCTGACGACATGAATGCATCCAAGAGATATCTCAACATCTGAAAGAATCCATTGTTGGGAAAAATCACACAAAAGCACAACATGCTGAAATCTAATTCAAGATGATGTGTGGATCACTTGGACCGCTCAATCCGGATGAAGAAAAATCATCCAGCTGAGGGGGAACAAACTCAGCTGGATCCCAAAGTTCAGTTCAGAAGGATTTCCCAGCCAAAAAGGGAATCAAGCTCAGCTGGACATCAGTCGAAGAGATAAAGGGAACTCAGCTGAAGTAAATTCAAGCTAATCTCGAAATACTCAGCTGAGGAAAACTGTCAATCAAGCAAAGGAGAAGACAGCTGTGATATCAGCTGGATACTGTGTCCAAGCTGACCGGTCTGCATCTCATGCAATAAATGCTCTGAGGAATATGCTATATAAAGTCCAATTATTTTGAATTCATATGTTAAGAGGACAGACATTCCTTAGTTAAATTGTTTGATAAGTTTCCTTTCCCATCGCATTAATTATAAAGTCTGCATAGTACTGTAGCACGGCAGGATCGAGGCAGAACGTCAAAACGTTTGAAATACCTCACGCGCGGTTGTAATACACTCGCCGAAAGCACGTCAGCAAAACGTGATGAGTGAATCTCTCCCAGCCGTTGATCAGAATATCAACTGTTTCAATCTTAACCGTTGATCCGTTATGGCAGTTGATATATATGGAAAAGATACGCAGATCCTTTCTTCCTTCATCTTTATCTCTGCAAATTTCAAAGATTCAAAATCTTCATCTATTATCTGCAAGTTCTTCGCACAATCAAATTCTCCAAGTTGCAGAAATGGCGCCCAAGAAATCAATCGCAGGGATGAACCAGTTTGAAGCCCTAATGACAATCTCCATGTTTCTGAGTTAAAAGAGATGGTGGATATAGTTGCAGACTCCGGTCTCCTGCTGTGGGCAACCTCCATGCCCAAGCTTTTGCTAAAGAGAGATGCCGCACTGTTCTTCCTCAACATTATCGATGAAGATGGCTTCTACTCATCTTCATTTGACATGAGCGTCAAAGGCGAAGACGGAAAGTTTGATACAGCTACCGTCACCATCAAACTCAATAAGATGCTACGAAAGGTGTTCAACCTTCCCAGAGAAGGAGAATTCATCCCAGATGATTACAGTCGGGAAGAAGTAGATGAATTCCTCAGCAGAGAGATGCTTATCTCCCCAGAGCCGTACAGAGCAAGCATGTCAAAGCTCCTGCTCAAGCCAAAGTACAGGCTGCTGCTGGACATCACACAAAAGTGTATTCTTGGGATAGCTGGATCTTAAGGATAGATCAGCATTCCAAAGCTCAAGCCGATGATTGCCATGATCAAAGGCGTAAACGTCAACTGGTTTGATTTCCTACTCAACCGACTGGTCAAGGAGTCAGAGAAAATAAAGTTCAACTCCACCAGGACGACGTTTTCAGCTTCAGAGCCACTGTATCTCTGCTCCAAAATTTCTTTCTTAATAGAGCAAGCAGTGAAAGGGCACACAGTAAAGTGGGCTGATTCAGAACCGTTTCTAGAAACGAAGATTCTTTTCCAAAGAATAAATCAAATCAATGATCTTCTGAAGAAGCAGCCTGCTGTGAGTAAGGGCAAGAAGCAGCTGGAAGGAACAGAGGCAGAAGTTCCAGCTGAGAAGAAACAAAGAAAGAGGAAGGCAATGACCACTAAACCGGAGGTCCAACAGAAGAAAAAGAAAACAGCTGTCATTCCCAGTCAAGCTATGGTGATTCTCTCCCCACAGCCAGTGTCGGCCTTCGATCAATACGGATCAAACATCCTGGCCGAGATGGGATTGAATGATGGATTGTCATCCAGCTCAGAGGACGAGCTGGATAATCCAAGAAGCTCACCCCAGCCCTCACCTCCTCTCAGCTCTCCGCCGAAACAGCCTTCCCCTCCACCCAGCTCTCCAACCAAAGAGCCATCTGCAAGAGAGCTGGAAGATATTCAACTGGCTGAAGCTCCTTCACAGCCAGCTGACACCCATGCTGAACCCTCTTCCACTTATCCCAGCTCACCCCCAAAACAGCCTTCACCCAAAGCTCAAATTCCCACACAGTTGGCTGATACTTCTTCACAGCCAATTGTGAACCCTTTTGAACCTGCTCCTCAAATCTCCACAGAATCAGAGAGTGATTCTACTACCTCTCCTTCTCTCAACTCTACTGGCTCAGCATTTATGGAAGCCATGTACGAGGACTTGCGCATTGCAGGGATCAAGAGTGTTCTAACTCAGCATCCAATTCTGGCGCACCTGCCCATTGCCCTTGTCAAAGTTGGAGACCTCAAGTTCTATCTGGCTACCAAGATGGCAACTTGGTACCAGAATGAGCAGCTGATAGAGACTTTCTCCTTTGAGAAACTGAAGACTGATGAAGCACGCCTCCAGCACACTTTTGGCTTTGGAAGTCTGGAGGATGCATATTTACATCAAGATGATCTCATCAGAGGAATAATTGAAGTATCTCAGCAGTATCCCAAGCCGCACCCAGCTGAAGTCTGGGAATCAGCCGACAAGCTTCTTATAGCAGCGGGATGGGAAACACATTCTGGAGCTGACAATTCCAAGGAAGTCTCAGCTGAGTGTGCCAATGAAGCTGTACCTGCCAACACAGCTGAGGCAATGATGATTGAAGACGAGCCAACTGCTGCAACAGTTGAGCCAACCGAAGCTGCCCCACAGAGTCCAATTGCCGATGACACTCGCTCACTGGTCGAGATCGAGGCAGTAAAACCCAGCCAAGCCGAATCCGGAACCCAGACGGATCATGTTGAGCTCTCTGATGCAATGAAGGACGAAATTGCAAAACAAGTCGAGGAAATCCTTTTTCAGGATAGACTCAAATCAAATGTTGATACCCTTCTGCGCATCACAGCTATAGAGTCGCAAGTCCAGAGCAATGGACTGTCCATTGACGACGTTCACAGATTCGCTCTCAATCTGCAGGAAAGCACCAGCAGAGATCTCAGGCAATCTCTTGTTTCTCAACAAGTTGATCAGTCAATTCTTCTAGAGAAGAGAGTCCCTGAGATCATCTCAAACCTTCAAGCTCCACTGGTTGACGACATTGCAAATATTTCAAGCCAGCTGGAAGCTCTCAAAAAGACCACTCTCTCCAACAGCTCTGACATCCGCCAACTCTTCAACTTATATAAAGATCTGGATGCTCAGTTCAGAGCTGGAAGCAGCAGCACTGCCCAGCTGAATCTCGTCACAGCTGACAACTCAGTCAAGATCGCTGATGTTGAAGGTATTCTCTCCAAGCTCGGCAATTGTTGCCAACCTCTCTACCTCCCTTTTTGATAATGCCAAAAAGAGAAGATCGTAATGAAGCCGGAAAAACAAGTGAGAGGGAAGCAGCTAAAGGGGGAACTCATGCAGCAAATACAGAGGGAAATCGACGATTTTGCAAAAGAGCTGGATGAAGAAGAGACAGAGCCAACTGCTCCAGCCAAAGCTGTCAAAGAGACATGGAGAGAGAAAATGGTCGCTCTTGCCAAAGCATGTGGACACAAGCCTGAAGAATACAAAGACTATCACTGGCTGTGTAACTTCCACAACGAGCAAAGAAAAGAAATGCAAGAGCTGGATAAGATTGTTAAGAAGAAAGCTGAAGCTCTCAAGCCTGCTGAGAAAAAGCAGAAGAAGAAAAGGCAGAGCTACAGGCAAGCCAAGAAGAAACAAATCCAAGCAGCCTCAGCTGACAAGAAGAACCCAGATGATATAAATGAAAACTGGGAAAGATGCAAATCAGAATTCATCAAAGAATTCTACTACTTGAATCAGTTCAAAGGCATAGATCCAGAAGCTGCCTTCCAGGACTATTTCCTCGAGCTTCATGAGACAGATCCAATGATGGCAAGGTCAATCGCCCTCTATGCCAAGAGCAACAACTTCCAGCTGAAGGCTCCAAAAGTCAAACAGCTAAAGCCTCCATTTCTAGCTGGAACAAACCTTCCTGACAAGGCCCAAATCATCAAAGAAATTAATCACTGGGCTGGTGAAAGAGGAATTTCAAAGTTGAAGAATCAAGCTGAATGGAAGGAGCTGGAAGAGTTCATCTTCAATAGATATGGTCTAAAGACTGACCATCAAATTGATGAACTAAGGAAGCAGTCAAGCTGAAGACCCAGCCAACTGGGAATTTTTATTTTGAACTTTTGTATTTAGATAATTGTACAAATTCTTCCTATTAATGAAAAGTTCATTTTATCAAAATCAACCTGAAGACAATCTCTCTTTGTCCAGGCTCTGAATATGTTTACCTGCTGTGATTGTTTAATTCGTTGAATCCCCGTTTCCTGTTAAGGGAAAAGCAATTTTTTGTTTTTCCAACTTGGGGTTTTGGCATCATCAAAAAGGGGGAAATTGTTGGGAAAATTAATAGAGTTTTGAAGTGATACCAAAACCCAGCTGACCCCAACCGAGTAGATGTTTGCACAAGCCCAAGTGTTTTCCAAATTTCACCTGTTTGAGCTTATAGATTTTCTATGTTTACAGGTGGTCGCTGAAGACAGCAGAAGACCCAGCTGAGTACACAGCAGGGTAAGCCAAGTCGAAGTGTTAAGCAACGTTATCCAGATCCAAGACGATAAAGTTCTTCCAGACACAGCTGTAAGAAAGACCCAGCTCGTGTGACAACTCAGCTCAGCGTCAAGACCCAGCAGAGTTCAAGACTCAGCTCAGCGTCAATGATCCAGCAGAGTTCAAGACAGCTCAGAGTCACCAACACAGCAGAGTCGAAGTGAACTTTAGATAAAGTCAGATCTGATCTGGACCAGCAGGATCTCGACACCTCAGCACCTAGAAGTCAAACCTAGGATTGCTTTACGAGGAAATCAAGGAAGAAGACAAGTCAATCCTGTCAGAAGTTAGGTAGAGATTCAGAACGGCTCTTTCCAACGACTAGTTCTAATCTCTCCCTATATATAGAAGTCTTCTTCATCATCAGAATGAGAGGAGAGACGAGAGAATAGATTCAAGAGAGATCAACATACTTCATTGAAGGAAGTCTAACCAAAGATCAAGAGATCTCTCAGAAAAGCTTCAAAGATCCAGCAGCCTTCATTCTTATGAGTTAGTATTCATTCTCAGACTGCTGAAGCTCTCTCCCACTAGTATCTAGGCATATAATCCTTCCCATCTTAAGCTTAGTTTGAACGAGTTCATCATACTCATTGTTCTTAATTGTAAGAACTCGTTCATAGTTGGAAAACCCCCCAAAACCCAAACCCAGAAAAGGTTAGGTAAAAGGTACGCCTGCTCGAAGCGCGTAATTCGAGTGTTGGTTCTGTAGTACCCGCAAACTACAGGTTAGGCTTCAGCTGTGCCCGTAAACAGTCTGGTTACGTTTCGATACAGTACGCGTAAACTTGTATCCAGCTTGAGGAACCAAGCTGCAACGCTTGCTGACTGCGCGAAAAGTCAGTGGTATCCTTAGTGGATTACCAGAGGTTTCTGGTCGTGGACGTAGGAGTAGTTTCTCCGAACCACGTTAAATAGCTGTATTCTTTCATGTTTATTTATGCATCCAGCTAACCCTTCATAAGCATTATTTCAAGCTGCATAAACTGACTAACTGAAAAGAGAAACACAGCTTTGCAATATATTTGAAACAACAGACGGACTTTCCAAAATCCCACCACATTCCGCACACAGCCAGCTGTGTCGATCAAGCTGCCTTCCAGCTGGATCGAACACAGCCAGCTCACTCAAAAGAGTTTTAATTGGAAAAGTTTTTAAACCTTGGTGTATTCACCCCCCCTCTACACCAAGGTATCCGTCTTGGGACCATCAATATCCACTCCAAATACTACTTGAATAAAGACTTTTACTAGACAGAAGAGTCTTACACGAACGATCTTTCTCTGGGTAACTGAGAAACTTATCCACTCTTTCCTTGACCTCCTGCTGGAATTCAGGACTCTCTAGATTACCTGAAAAGAAACATAAGAAAGGTGAGAATAAGAACAAGACAAACGGTATATTCCAAACATAATAAACAAAAACTCACTAGCATAAGACCAATAAGGAGGAATCCCATCATATTCATGTGTTCCCAGTAACCCAATTGAGACAAATAAATAGCGTTATTTCTAGTGTTTCTCCGGCTCAGGAAGATAGTCATCAAATGTTTGCCCCGTCTCTTCTTGAATTGATATCTCTCCTTTTCGGTGCCATGATCTATCAAAGAATAGACATGCAAGACTTCCAACAAGCCAAAATTTGTAACTTCAAGTAAGTCGCAGAACACCTACACCCCCATCAAGACTCGCCAAACATTCGACATTAGTTGGCTGGGATGTATCCCGTAGTAATCAGAAAGCTCCAATATCAGCCGAGGAAGAGAAAATCGGGCACCTAGTTCTAAGGATTTCTCGTACAAGCATTCATATCCCGGCATAGCATGATCGGCCCACTCTTCAGGAGAATGAATTACCAGTATAACATGACTAGGGATAAGATAATAACTACGTAAGTCGTCTAAATAAAGCAAATGAAGCCTAATCAGCTCACTCATGGAAAACACCTTAGTATCCCAACTCCCGATGATTGGTCCGATACAATTCACCCCACTACTAGGCAAATTGGATACAAGATAAGGATGACCATTCGGGATCTCTGTATCATCTTCAACTGCACTAGCCTGAACATTAAGACAACCATTATCTCCGCTGCAAGACATGCTAGCCCTAGATGACCCGACAATACCTCTCCAACTATGAGATGACATAACTTGCAGAATGACCTAGAATAAAGGTGATATCGAAAGTTCAGGACGCCAGACAAGCAAGACATGTCGAAAGATGAACATAATAAATGTGCAAACTATAACGTGCTATCCCGACATAATTTCAGTACGTCTTTGGCTTTACTGGACATATATGAAAGTTCATCAACTTAGCCTATTATAACAAAAATATATACACTCACACGTTGGAAGAACCACAAGAGTATCTAGATACACCAGACATGGCGGAAAGCAACACTAGACAGTAAAAACTCTAATCTTTACTACTAGCAATAGATTAAATAAAAACACTCATCACGGTAGAATAAAAAATCTATAACTACGACTTTCACATTTTTACACGAAGAATGTGTGAAGAACGATCGAAGGACAAGAGTGAAAAGAAAGACTAACCTCTCAGGGATCCACAAATCTTCTCCTACAAGGTCACTCTTCCTACTCCAAAACTCCAAACTCCTTTAAAAATTCTCTCTGTAAAAAACAAAGAGAAAATGCTGTAAAAATTAAACTTAATACAAGCACTATCCAACTGTATCGCAGTTAAAACTTGAGCTAGTGTATATATGCACCTACACACATTGTCAAGGTTAATGGCATACTTATTCCATCTATACATGAAACATTAACATATATATGTATATAGGTGTATGTACATATATATACACAACATGCTTGATTAAAGATGATAATTACACCGACTATGAGATCTCGGCAGACCACGACTCCAGGCCATGTTGCTCTCAACGTCGTTGGATCTATCTGCCTAGTATGACCATTCAAGGCTCTACCTCCTCCCCCGTCTCAGTGGGACTTAGGGACACGCGAAAGCAACTCTGAGCTCTCTAAACTTTCAAAAGTGAAAAATGATACAACTAAGAGGTAAAAGGTCACATCTCTTATAGCCGGATGAAAGCTTCTTAGCTCCTGACAATAGCTCTCTTATTGTACGAATCAATTAAATCCACCATACTCTCATTAGTTGGTTCTATAAACATATACTCCCTCCGTCCCCAAATAAGTGTCCCGAGCCGCCAGAATTTTTATCCCCGAATAAGTGTCCCATTTCGAAATTCCAAGCAAAAATTACACTACATTGCCATATTTACCCCTGCCTTCAATATTATCAAAAGTTGACAAGATGGTTTGAAGAAATGCGTGTGTATCAATTCTACTACACTCAACCGTCACTTTTTTTTATTTTTCTGAAAATAGTGACTCTTCATCTCCACTACTCCCTCAACCTAGCATTGTCCCACATGAAAAGGCTGCAGCATGATATGAAAGGCTGGAGCATGATTCCTCAGTTATCGAGAAACATTAAAAATAACAAAAGCTAATGATCAAGGGTAGAAGAGTAAAATTACATAGCTCCTTGGTATACGAAAATCGGCGGCTTCGGACACTTAAAATGGGAGGGAGTATTATTGTTCAGAAAAGCATACTCTTTACTCCATCCCGTACATGCCAGTCAACATTGGAAAGAAATAAGATAAGAAATGAAAAGGAAAAAAATTGACTTCTGACACCTTTATGCTCTATTTAGAATTGAGGTAACAACTTGCCATTAAATCATATACCACAATTATAAGTATATGATATATACACATACATGAGAATGCCATGGATCCATGATCTCATCTTCCATCATGTACACATATGCACGTTGCATACTTGCATATATACACAATAATTTTATAGGAAACAACAAAGTTCAAATTGAATTTTGCTTCGAGTTGGATTTTGCGTTATATATATATATATATATATATATATATGCACCAATATAATATCCAAATATATCATAAATGAATGAAGAAGAGAAATAAGAGATACACGCAGGCTGCTCCAGACTACGGCTGCGACAGCATTTCAGCGGTTTTAACGTTCTCGCCGGACTCGATGTTCTTTCAACTTTTGGCCGGAAGTAGTAATCACCTTTGACCAAGCTGCGTGCTGCCATGGCCGTCAGACATATCATATTTGTCAGCGGCACCATTTTATCTCTCTCCCTCGTTCGACGACGGCTACGAGCTTCACGCAGCTCTAGTCGGCCATGCCGGAATTACCAGCAAAATTAATTAATATATCTCCCTTGGTGACGGCAATGAGCTCCACGCTGCTGCTCCCGTCGGCCACACCGGCAATGCTCGAACCTTTCTCTCTCTCGTTCATGGAAAATTATGAGCTTTGCGATAACTTCGTTGGGCTCGTCGGCATGACCGGACATACTAGACGATGCATTTTCTTGACATTATAGTTGTTACCCGCCTCACCGGCCATGCCGGACACGCAAGATCCAAAAGAAATGAACTCGAATAAATTATCCGATGATGTGATGTTTCACTCTATTCTTCCCATACATACCGGACAAGCCGTTCATGCCCGCATGTGTTGGGAAAATTAATAGAATTTTGATTTGATACCAAAACCCAGCTGATCCCAACCGAGTAGATGATTGCACAAGTCTAAGCATTTTTCAGCTCACCTGTTTGAGCTTATAGAGTTTCTTAGTTTACAGGTAGAGTCGCATAAGTCAGCAGAAGACACAGCTGAGCGGACACAGCTGAAGTATTCAGCATAAGCAGACTCAGCAGAGTAAAAAACCCAGCAGTATCAAGACCCAGCTCAGTGACGGAAACCCAGCTCAGTGTCAAAAACCTAGCTCAGTGTAAAGGACCCAGCTTGGTGTTAATGACACAGCTCAGGTTGAAGACACAGCTCAGGTTAATGATACAGCACAGGTCTAAGACACAGCTCAGAGTCGAGACGCAGCAGAGTCCAAGTCGCTGAAGACACAGCAGAAACGCTTAGCAGTTCGAAGACGAAGACATTCTCCAAGACAAGATCCCGATGTCAGAAGATCGTATCTGAAGCGGTCAAATCAGAGAAGAAATAGCTTCTGCAGATGCAGACCTACTTCGTAGGTTAAAGGCCAGAAGTCAATGAGAGTAGGTAAGATTCAAACGGCTCTCTTCCAACGGCTAGTTTGTATCTCCACCTATATATATCTCCTCACGATGGAAGACTGGTGAGTCTGGTGAGACGAATAAAGAAATAAAAGAGCAAACAGAAAAATGAACAACGATCTTCATAGACAAATCTTTCAAGAACACCCAACCAGTCAGTTGTGTTCTTAGTTGTTCACATATTCAGTCATAGGCAGAATAGATCAGAATAGAAATATCTTAAGCCTAGTTTGAACGAGTTCATCATACTCTAAGTTCTTAATTGTAAGAACTCGTTCATAGTTGGAAAACCCATACCCAAACCCAAACCCAAATCCAAACCCAGAAAGGTTAGGTTATGGTACGCCTGCTCGAAGCGTGTAATTCGAGTGGTCAGGTTTTCTCAGTACCCGCAAACTGAGAGGTGTAGGCTTGACAGTGCCTGTAAACTGTTGGAACACAGCTCGGGTTAGAGTTGTGAAGTTGCTTGGTACTTGGAAACCAAGTGGTAGTGAATTACCAGTGAATCTGGTCGTGGACGTAGGAGGTGTTACTCTGAACCACGTTAAAATTGCTTTGTTCTTTACTGCTTTGTTTATGCATTCTGCTAACCTCTCACGCATACATTTCAAGCTGCATAAACTGACTAACTAAAAAGTGAAATAGAGCTTTGCAATATAATTTGAAGTAACAGACGGACTTTCCAAACCCACCACATTCCGCACACAGCCAGCTGTGTCGATCAAGCTGCATTCCAGCTGGATCGGACACAACCAGCTCACTCAAAAGAGTTTTTAACTGGAAACGTTTTTAAACCTTGGTGTATTCACCCCCCCTCTACACCAAGGTATCCGTCTTGGGACCAACAATTGGTATCAGAGCAGTGGTTCAAAAGATCACTGTGTCTATGTCTAATCAGCTTCTTTGCTGATAGTGGTCACCTGAACAGATCCTTCAAAGTTTCAAAATCTTTTTAAAATCATTATATTGCATACTGTTCTGGAATCTTCCTTGTGCAGGAATCTTCCGACATTCTTTGTCGATGATTATCAGATCTGGAAGTTCCGACTCAAAAGCTTTCTGAGCGCGCGTCATGACACGATATGGGATGTTATCACTAACGGACCCATCATCATCATAAAATCAGAAAGTCAAGCAGAAGAATGAATGATCAGGAGCTTGAAGATGAGAAAACACAGCTGATCAAGAAGCTGAAGATGACCAAAGATGAATCAGATCAAAGAATGGCTCCAGCCAATGCAAACACAACTGGAACCAAGCCAAGGATGTACCAGAGGTTGTACATAATCAAGCCAGCTCTCCAAGCTCAGTCCTTTCAAAGAAGATAACTGCTCGGCAACTCCAAGCCCAAGAAAAGCAGCAACTCCCAGCTGATCACAGAGCTAAAAGGCAGCAGATAAATCCAGCTGACTGGAATCAAAATCAAAGACAGAATGTCATCCAGCACAGACATCAAGGTCAACTAAAAGGACAGCTGAGAAGGATCTCAGCTGGTTATATAGCTGAAAATCAACCGAGCTTCACATCAAGATTCTAGCAGACGGGATATCAAGCTAACAGGCTCCAGTTTGAAAATGGACTGCATCAAAGAAGATGGAATTCAACCAGCCATAAAAAGTCCAAAGAGAAGTGGACTCATTCAAGGACCAACCAGAAGTATCACTCACAAAAGATAAGGACAAATCTGGGTTATCAATGGAACCCTCAACAACAAAGCCGGACCCAATCACAACTGGGTGCCGAATGAGTGATAACAGGTCAAAGAGGGACATGCGCGTTTTGAGGAGTCATCAAGCGTGCTGTGAAAGAAAGACAACTGGTGATCAAAGCTCATGACTCACCTCAAAGCTCTTCAAAGAATATGTCACGCGTACTGGTCCCAGCCAATTGTTGTGATAACGATTTTCCTGGTGAGTTCAATGCATAAGAATGAAATGCAAAGAACAGGAAATCGAAGATTCTGCCCTGCAAAGCAGCAGTGAACTCAGCTGATCATGGAACAGTTGACATCATCAAAGAAATGAGCCAGTGATGAGAATCCGATCAACTCAAGTAGAAAGCAGCTGAGAAAAGACAGCCACCTACTATCAAATTCAGGGGAAACTCCACCAAGCTGGAAATCTACACAACTGTGATATCAGCTGAGGGCAAAATTCAATCCAGCAGAATATTCAAGTGGAGAATCAAGAGAGAAATCCAGCTGAACTATCAAAGATCATTCTCTGGAAACCAAACAAAGATCAAGCGTAAATCGCAGAATTCAGAAGAGAAGTCTAGATGAAGGGAACTCTGTCCAGCAGATTCACCAACAATTGGTATCAGCTCAAAACGGATGAAGAAAGTTCATCCAGCTGAGGGGGAACAAACTCAGCTGGATCTCAAAGCTCAGTTCACAAGGTTTACCCAGATGAAGGCGAATCAAGCTCAACTAGATGTCAGTCGCAGAACCTAAGGGAACTCAGCTGAAGGAAAATCAAGTTAATATCCAGATACTCAGCTGAAGGGAAAACTCAGTCAAGCAAAGGAAAAGACTGCCGTGGTATCAGCTGACTTCTATGTCCAAGCTGACCAGTTTGGGTCATGCATTTATTTCTCTAAGGAATATACTATTTAAGTCCAATTATTTTGAATTCCTAATTTAAGCGGACATATGTTCCTTAGTTAAATTGCTTGATAAGTTTCCTTTCCCATCGCATTAATTATAAAGTCAGAGTTCCGTAGCACGGCAGTATCGAGGTAGAACGTTAAACGTTTGAACTGCCTCACACGCAATTGCAATACACTCGCCGTAAATACGTCAGAACGTGATGAATGATTCTCTCCCAGCCGTTGATCAGAATATCAGCTGTCTCAATCTCAACCGTTGATCCATTATGGCAGTTGATATACATGGAAAAGATACGCAAAAATCTTCCATCTTTATCTCTGCGAATTTCAAATCTTCAAATCATCTATCTATTTTCTGCAAAGTCTTCGCTCGATCAAAATCAACAGATTGCAGAAATGGCACCCAAGAAATCAACCGCAGGGATGAACCAGTTCGAAGTTCTTATGACAAAGTTGTCATTTGAAAGTTGTCTTTCCACCGCCAACCTCCAAGTCTCAGAACTCAAAGAGATGGTTGATCTCGTTGTAGACTCCGGTCTCTTGTTGTGGGCAACCTCCATGCCCAAGCTTATGCGGAAGAGAGATGTTGTTCTCTTCTATCTCAACATCATTGACGAAGAAGGCTTATACTCATCGTCATTCGATATGATCGTCAAGGGCGCTGACGAAAAGTATGATTCAACAACCATCAACATCAAGCTAAATAGGATGCTGTAAAAAGTGTTCAATCTGCCCAGCGAAGGAGATTTCATATCAGACGATTACAGCCGTGAGGAAGTGGATGAATTCCTTAGTCAAGAGATGCTTATCTCCCCAGAGCTGTACAGAGCGAGCATGTCAAAGCTCCTACTCAAGCCAAAGTACAGACTGCTGCTGGATATTACACAAAAGTGTATTCTTGGGATAGCTGGATCTCAAGAAGAGATCAGTATTCCAAAGCTCAAACCGATGATTGCCAGTATCAAAGGCGCAAACGTCAACTGATTTGATTTCTTACTCAACTGACTGGTCAAGGAGTCAGAGAAGATCAAGTTCGACTCCACCAGGACGACGTATTCAACCTCAGAGCCCCTGTATCTATGCTCTAAGATTTCATTCTTGATAGAGCAAGCTGTGATAGGGCACACAGTAAAATGGGCTGATTCAGAACCATTTCCAGAAACGAAGATTCTCTTCCAGAGAATTAGTCAAATCAATGATCTCCTGAGGAAACAGCCTGCTGTGAGCAAAGGCAAGAAGCAGCTGGAAGAAACAGAGGCAGAAGTTCCAGCTGAAAAGAAATAGAGAAAAAGGAAGACAGCTGACCTCAAACCAGCTGGAGGCCCAGCTGAAAAGAAGAAGAAAATAGCTGTCATTCCACCAACTGAGGTGATGGTCCCGGAACGAGGTCTTTGGTGTAGAGGGGGGGGGTGAATACACCGAAGAGGGATTTTTGAAAACTTTTATCAAGTTAAAACAGAGTTGAGTGAGAGCTCAGTTATGAGTTCAACTGACTTCTAAAGAAGATGGTCAGCTGGACTGATAACTTAGCTGGCTGTGCGGAAAGTGGTGGAAAGAAAAACTTTGCTCGTTCCTTTTACAAAAGCTCAGAAAAACTTAGTTTCGCTTTCGAGTTAAGGTGTTTGAAAAATATGCAATTGGCCGGGTCACACAAATTTAAAGTTGAAGCTTTGAAAACTTGTGCTGTGCAAATGCGGTTAGTTCTTTAAATAAATATAAAGCAAAGACTGAATAACGCAATAAAGAACACAGAATTTTAACGTGGTTCGGAGAGAAAACTCCTACGTCCACGACCAGGTTTTAGCTGGTAAATCCACTAAGGATGATCACTTGGTTTACGAGTACCAAGCAACTTCGCAGCTCTTCCTCGAGCTGTGTTCTAACAGTTTACGGACACTGTAGAAGCCTGCACCTTTTTAGTTTTCGGGTACTGAATAACCTTACACTCAAATTTCGCCCTTCGAGACGGCGTAACCTTGACCTAACCTTTTCTGGGTAAAGGAGGGTTTGAGTTTCCAACTTTGAACGAGTTCTTACAATGAAGAACTTTGAAAGATGAACTCGTTCAGATCTAGGCTTTGGATTTACTATGATTACAGCCTATTAATCAGACGAAAAACAAACACAGTTTCTGAAATTGAACACTTAAGAAGTTAAGTGCTCTTTTTAAAGAGTTAGAAAACTGCTGGAGAGCTTTTTAATACTTGAGAGATTCAGAAAAGTTGTAAGCTTGTGGGGAGTTTTTCGTGCCTGATTCTGAGATTGAAGACTGGTATTTATAGGTAGAGATTCAAACTAGCCGTTGGAGGATCCGTTTGAATCTTACCTACTCTCTGATCTGTCGATCTGCCGTTGAGTGTATCTTCACCTGTCTTCATCACCGTGTCAGATCCTAGGTTCGCCTTTCTAGGATGCTGAGATGTCAATCCCTCATTGGTCGAGGTATATTGACTTCCTCAGAAACCGGGATTTTCTATCTTTTGAGCTTGACTTTGAATTTAGAGCTGGATGGGTAAACTGACTTGAAGTGACGTCTTCAGAGTTAGTTCCCCTTTGTTAGCTCAGCTGTCTTTCTTAGACTTTGATGCAGCTCAATTTATTCTGCTCCGTTGGATCTCCTTGGCTGTATCCATTCTTCTTTTCTTGAGTCGGCCCGACTCGCCTCGATTCTGGAGCTCTGTTCAGCTAAGAGACCTTTCAGCTGACTTTGGGTCCAGCTGATTACTCAGCTGGGTCTTCTTCTGTCTTCAGCTTCCAAACCTGTGAATTTAGAAAATCTAAGGCTCAAACAAGTGAGCTGAAAAACTTAATTTAGGTTTGTACATTCATCTACTATGTTGGAGAGCAGTTGGGTTTTGGAATCAAATCAAAACTTTAGAATTTTCCCAACAATTTCTCCCTTTTTGATGATGCCAAAACCTAACTGAGAAAAACAACCTGCTTCCCCCTAAATGAGAAAGTGGGTTTTTTTTTAAAAAGATTTCAGTAGAAGATTAAATTCAGAGTTCAGTGCCTGGACAAAGAGTTATTGTCATCAGGGTGAGCTTGAGAGCAAAATATTTCAGTTTTATTAATCCACAAAGATGATTACAAGAGATACAGGATCAACAAACTGAAAACAAAGAAAATTAAATCCCAGTAAGCTGGGTCTTCATCTCTGCTGCTTATGCTGAATCTTCAGTCGATCTTCTTCCAGCTGCTCATCTGTTCTCAATCTATACCGGTTAAATACACTTGACTGACTACCTCTGGCTTATCCACGGGTGGACGACCACTTCTTTTACGAATGGATAGGGCGAACCCTGTCCTTACTGCTACAGCTTCCTGTATTCTTCTTCGTTGTTTGCCTTGGAAATTTTTCTCCTGATCGCCCATCTGTTTACTTCAGCGATAATCTTTGATTTGTCAGGAAGATGAGTTCCAGGTATCAACGGAGGCTGGATATGATACAGCTGGGGAGCAGTGAGCTGGATCTTCGCGGTATTTGCAGCGTTGAAGAATGCTTTTGCCGTCATCCTGTCTTGATGAAAAAGCTCATTGAGATGCATCATGAAAGCAACATCTGGGGGCGTATTTGGGTAAGCTCCCAGATAATAGAAATCTTCGATGAACTCAAACTTTGTATGTTCCCAGTCGTCGTTTAGCTCTTCTGGGATCCATTCATCAACTCTTCTCCAGTTCATCGGCATCTGAGACTTTTTCTTTGCAGCTCTAATGCTTGCTCTTTTTCTCTGCTGCTTCTTTTCTTCGGCATTTAGCAAACTTTCTTTCTTCTTCTGCTGTTCTTGGAGGCTTTTCATCTCTTGCTTTTGCTGAGTTACAAAGTTGCAGAGCCAATGAATATCATTGAACTGTTCTGGCGTGGCTCCGCTAGCTTTGGCAAGAGGGATGATCATTCTGCTCCATTTTCCTTTCCGTTCACTGTTCCTTCCGCATCCAAATTTCAAAGAACAACTTCGTCAATCTCTGACTGCATCACTTGGACTTCAGCTACAGCTTTTCCTTTGCCCGTCTTTGAAGTTTTTCTCTTGTCATTACCTTCCCCCTTTTTGGCATTATCAATAAGAGTGGAGGAGAGGTTGACTACTGTCTCATTCAGCTGGGCCAAGGCTTTGTCAATGTCCGCAATCTTTGCTGAGTTGTCTGCTGTGACTAGATTGAGCTGTGCTGTGCTGCTGCTTCCAGCTTTGAACTGATTGTCCAGCTCTTTGTAAAGATTGAACAGCTGGTGGATGTCAGTTCTGTGGGAGAGAGTCTGCTGATGGAGAGCGTCCAGCTGGCTGGATAAATCGATGACGCGGCTTTCCAGCGGAGCTTGGAGGTTTGAGATGATCTCAGGGACTCTCTTCTCTAGATGATTTGATTGATCAATACGTTGAGAAACGAGAGACTGTTTGAGATCCCTACTGGTGCTTTCCTGCAGATTCTGGGCGAATCTGTGCACGTCATCAATGGACTGTCCATTACATTGGACTTGCCATTCAATAGCTGTGATGCGCAGAAGGGTGTCAACATTTGATTTGAGTCTATCCTGAAAAAGGATTTCCTCGACTTGTTTGGCGATCTCGTCCTTCATAGTATCAGAAAGCTCAACAGGATCCGTCCGGGTCCCGGATTCGGCTTGGCTGGGTTTTACTGCCTCGATCTCGACCAGTGAGCGAGTGTCATCAGCAATTGGACTCTGTGGGGCAACTTCGGTTGGCTCAACTATTGCATTAGTTGGCTCTTCTTCAATCATCATTGCCTCAGCTGTGTCGGCAGGGACAGCTTCCTTGGCAGTTTCAACTGGAACGATCCAGCTGAGATTGTGTAGGTAGGAGTTAGCTCGAGAGATGACTTCCTCAGAAGGTGGTACTTCATCCTGTTCAACCTTCTGAATGAGGATTTGTATCAGCTCGTCTTGTTTCTCAAAGGTATCATGAAGACTTCCAAATCCGAATGTCTCCTGCAGAGCTGCTTCTTCGGCTTTAAGCTTGTCGAAAGTGTAGAACTCCACCATTTCTTCATTTGCGTACCAAGTGGACATCTTGGTAGCCAGATAAAATTTGAAGTCGCTTACAGCAACTAAAGCAGCAGGGAGCGAGGCAAGAGAGGGATAATGTTGCAGTGCGCTCTTTATTCCTTGGAGTCTGAGGTCCTCGACCCTCATGACTGTGGCAGCACGTGCAACGGCTCTGGGACTGAGGATTTCAATTTCCTCAGAAGAAGAAGTAGGGCTTGATGGTTCAGCTTGGTATTCATCATCCAGCTGCAAAGGAGCGTCAGCTGGATAGGGCTCTTTAGGTGAGCTGGGTGCTGAAAGATGGGTGGTTTCAGGTACTGAAGAAGTAGGGGAGGATTCTTGGAGAGGTACCTGAGGATTAGGAGGAAGGAGAAGAGAGTGTTGTTGAGGAGGAAGGAGAAGAGAGTGTTGTTGAGGAGGAGATCCAGATGACGTGAGATCAACAGGAGCGGGTTGTGAGGATACTTGTAGGATTTGGCGAAGTGGAATAGCATCCTCCGGGTCAGGGTGGGGACCACTATCTGTGGTTCCTCAGCTTCTCGTGAAGCAATCACGAACTCCCTTCCTTGATCTGTGCTGGAGGAGGAATCCTGAGCTGTCTCCTCGCCGATCGATCTCCATTCGGGCCCACCGGCTTGTCAGCTGGCTTCTCTGCTGTCTCCTCAGCTGGCTTTCTGGCTGCCTTAAATTTGAGCTTCTTTTTGGAAGGTGGAGATCCAGCTGGCTGAGTTTCCTCCGACTGTTTCCTTTTCCCAGTTTGAGAGGGAGAGGCAGTCTGCTGATTTGCCTCCTGCATCTTCTTCTTCCCTTCCGGGGCTGCTTTCTTCATCAAGTCAGAGAGCTGACTCTGCTTTTCAAAAAGAACTTTGGACACAGGGAACTCTTCTGTGTCTTTCCACTTGATTTGCCGTCCAGTTGTGTAGTGTTCTATTATGCACGCCACCTTGGTGCATAAATAAATGGTCTCCCTACAGCTGAACTTGGTGAAGCTGTCATCTTCGAAGTGAATCTTCTTCGACTCCTTCTCCAGCTTTCCCATAAAGTAGGAGAACCAATCCACAGGATCATTCCTGAGGATGGCTATCATGGGCTTCAACTTGGGTATGCTGATCTCTCCTTGAGATCCAGCAATACCTAGGATGCACTTCTGGGTTACATCCAGAAGCAGTCTGAATTTGGGCTTGAGCAGTAGCTTGGACATACTCGCCCTGTAGGGTTCCGGCTTGAACAACATCTGGTCCAGTTCGACCTGGATCTCTTCTCTGGTGTAGTTGTCTGGGGAGCGGTCCCCAAGAGTTTTTAATCCGAATAGCTTGTTCAATATCCGGTTGATGTTGATGTCGACGTCCCAGGGAGTTGTATGCCCTGTCTTTTCTTTAAGTTGGAGGGTGATGTTGGAGCGGAGGCGTTCATCTCTGTTCGTCATCTCCATGAAGAACTCTGCTACTTCCCGGCGGAAGATATTCTTCGGACGCGCCTTCACCCATTGAAGTAGGCCTGCCTTCTCGATGAGATCCAGCACCTCCTGGAACTCCGAGTTCTTGTAGTTCTTGAGAGTTAAGCAACTCTCAAAGTGCAGCTTTGACATGAGGTTCTCCGATTGGTTTGCTCATGGGGTTATCTTCTTTGGTGCCATTGTATATTTCTGTATTGAAGAGTTAGAAGAATACAAGAGAAAAGAGTTTTGCAGAGAGATAAGCAAGAACTTGATTTGCAGAAAAATTTCAGAGATAATAAGTAAATATGGCGACGATATGCATATCTTTGATATATATATATCAACCGTCTATCTTGATGAACGGTTGAGATCTTTAGATTTGAATTCAAGATCTGCGGCTGGGAGAGATTTGCGAAACACGTTAAGTGACGTGCGTATGTAGAATGTAGGTCACACGCGCGTGAGGTAGTCAAAACGTTCTGACTTCTGCCTCGACTTTCCTGAGCTACAGTACCATGCATGCTTTTCATTAAATGCAATGGGATTCGATTTGATGGATGGCTTGTTGACGAATCCTTCTAAGGAATGTCTGTGAATTTTGAATTTAAATTCAAATAATTTTATCCTTAAATAGCATATTCCTCAGGGAAATAAATGAAAGATCGTAAAACTCCGTCACCGAACTTTGTAGTCACCGATACCTCGTCGTGTTTCTTTGTGTTGAGTTACTCCTTCGCTTAACTATCCAAACCGAGCTTGATTCCTCACCGGTTTTCCTTCTTGAACTGAGTCAACGAAACGACTGGGTCTGGATTCTTCCATCTTGATATCCCAAAAGGTTTCCAGCTGAGTCTTATTCCCCCTCAGCTGGATGAAGTTTCTTCATCAGGATTAAGTAATCCAAGCAATCCACACAGCATATTGAATCTTGCTTCCATCAGCGGCTTTGTTAATATGTCAGCTCGTTGAATATCTGTGTGAATTTTCTCAACAATGACGTCTTTCTTTTCCACGTGATCTCTGATGAAGTGATGTCGAACGTCAACGTGTTTACACCTTGTGTGAAGAACTGGATTTTCAGAAATTGCAATAGCACTTGAGCTATCACAGAAGATTGGAACTTGACCAGTTTTCACTTCATAACCATCCAGCTGATGCTTCAGCCAGAGAATTTGAGAGCAGCAGCTTCCAGCTGCCATATACTCCGCTTCAGTTGTAGAGGTAGCGACACACGTCTGCTTCTTTGAAAACCATGATATCAACTTGCTTCCTAGGAACTGACATGTTCCTGAAGTTGATTTTCTGTCTAATCGATCTCCAGCATAGTCTGAGTCTGAGTATCCAGTCAGCTGCAAATTATCTTCAGCTGGATACCACAGCCCAACGCTCTGAGTGCCCTTTAGATATTTGAGAATATTCTTGACTGCTTGCATATGTGCCTCCTTAGGATCAACTTGAAATCTGGCACATACTCCAACTGCAAATGATATATCTGGGCGGCTAGCTGTGAGATACAGCAGGGAACCAATTATCCCTCTGTATTTGCTGGGATCCACTGATTTTCCTTCGGTTCCAGGTTCAATCTTCCAGTTTGTATTCATAGGGATCTTCACCGTTTTGCTGGATTGAATTCCATATTTGGTGATCAAGTCTTTCACGTACTTGGATTGATTTATGAATATTCCTTTTGCTGATTGCTTGACTTGGAGTCCTAGGAAGAAACTCATTTCTCCCATCATTGACATTTGGAATTGTTTTGACATCATCTCTCCAAATCTTTCACATAAGAAAGTTGATCTTGAGCCGAAGATGATATCGTCCACATAAATTTGAACAACTAAAATATCTTCACCTAGCTTGATGGTGAAGAGGGTTCTGTCAACTGAACCTTTCTTGAAACCTTTGGATACTAGAAATCCTGACAGAGTGTCATACCAAGCTCGAGGTGCTTGCTTCAGACCATAAAGCGCATTCTTTAGCTTGTAAACTTTGTTTCCTTCTACTTCAAATCCTGGGGGTTGCTCTACATAGACATCTTCTCTGATTTCCCCATTCAAGAATGCACACTTCACGTCCATTTGATATACTTTGAATTTATGATGTGCTGCGTATGCAAGGAATAATCTGATAGCTTCCAATCTTGCTACTGGAGCAAATGACTCTTCAAAGTCTATTCCTTCTTGCTGTGTATATCCCTTGGCGACTAAGCGAGCCTTATTTCTGATTATTACTCCAAGAGTATCCAGCTTATTTTTGAATATCCATTTCAGACCTATTATTTTGACTCCTTCTGGTCTATCGACCAGTTCCCGTACACAATTTCGAGAAATTCATTCAGCTCTTCTTGCATAGCATTTGTCCAGCACACTCTTTAAGGCTTCGAAAATTGTTTGAGGCTCTGGAACTTGAGCTACATAACATGCCATGAGAGCTGTGTCTTCGTTGTAGACGGTCAGATCTAGCTCTACTGAGACTTGAGCTTCATTATTTGCTTCTTGCGGATTTGATGTCAGGTTTTGAGCAATTAAATTTCTTGTTCTAACTCTGTCTGATGGTTCTCCAATGATTGCTGAAGCTGGATGATCTTCGATCCATCTTCGTCTTCTTCTAATTTCTTCTTCTAGCTCATTGATGCTTGAAGTTGCTAAGTAACGTCTTGCTTGGAGATGTTCTGGAGTCATATCCTGAGACTCGTTCTGATTTGGATTAGAGTTAGATTGATCTTGAGGCGTAGACTGAGTGAATCCAAATTTGGAGGAGGTAGCAAGTAATCACCGGGTCTTGATTTCCACCGGCGGCATTCCCCCTTGATCCGATATCGAATTCCTCCGGATCATCGCTGGTTGATTTGCCTCTCGCCGAATTGATTTGAGGTTCTTCTCGGTTCATCATCCCAAATCAATGGTTCGGCCTAGATTCCGGATTCGAATTACTTGAGATCTTGTTTGAGCTGGATCGGAGCATGATGTTCCAGCTGTGTTTCTTTGTTTGATCGACTCTCTGAATTCGAAGGATGTTTCATCAAAGGTGACATGAGGGGTCACTTCGACTGTTTGTGTTCTCCTGTTGAAGACTCTGTAAGCTTTACTTCCAGCTGAGTAATCAAGGAATACTCCTCGGTCAGTTTTGGCGTCGAACGTCTTCAGCTGGGTTTTCCCATTATTTAGGATATGGCATTTAGACCCGAAAACCTTGAAATACCCGATGAAGGGTTTCCTGTTATTCCATAGCTCGTACGGAGTCTTTCCTTGTCTGGATGTGAGTAGCGATCTATTTTGAGTGAAGCAAGCTGTGTTGATAGCTTCACTTAATTTCTTTGGAATGGCCGAGCTTGCTAACATTGAGGTAGCTTCTTCGAGTGTTCGTTCCTCCTCTCAGCTACACCATTCTGCTGAGGTGTGCGTGCAGCTGAGGTTTGATGTTGTACTCCGTTCTTCTCACAATAATCATATATGGTTTCATTCAGAAACTCAGTTCCTCGGTCTGATCTGATTGAGATAATTTTGCACTCCTTTTGAGTCGTCAACCTTTCCCAAAGGTCGGCCTACTTGGATCTTGTTTCACTTTTCTGATACAGAATGAAACCCAAGTGAATCTGGAGAAGTCATCCACTACGACCAGAGTGTATTTCCTGCCGTTGAAACTTGCTGGTGTTACTGGACCAAAAAGATCCATGTGAAGGAGTTGAAGAACTCGATCAGTTGAGGGCGTCGGCTTGAGAGAAAATGAAATCCTTGTCTGTTTTCCTTGTTGACAAGCACTGCAAATATGACTCTTGTCAAAAACTTGATCTGGAATTCCATTAGCGAGCTGATTTCTAGCCAGCTTATTGATTGTCTTGAAGTTGAGATGATTCAGCCGTCTGTGCCACAGCCAGCTGACTTCATTGCTGCTTTTTGATACAAGACATGTGTCTGGAGGGCTGCTGTTCCAGTCAGCAAAGTATATATTTGCTTCTCTTTTCCCTCTCAGTAATACCTGCTTGGTTTCTCTGTTTTTCACTGTACATCCCTGTGCATCGAACTTGACAGAAAAACCATTATCGCAGAATTGACTAATGGAAAGCAAGTTATGTTTTAATCCTTGTACATATGACACGTTAGATATTTTAACATTGTAGGTTTCAAATGTACCGTAACCTTTGGTTAAACCTTTGGAGTTGTCACCAAACGTTACTTGAGGACCTGGACGCTCTTCGTATTCTTGGAGTAGATGCTTTAGATGAGTCATGTGTTTTGAGCATCCGCTGTCCAAGTACCACAGTGTTCTCATCGATTCCTCTATGATGCATCTTTTTCTTGCAGCCTGTCACAGAAATCAAAATTTAGGTCCCCAGTTGTGATTGGGTCCTTATGGGTTAGTTAAAGATCCCTTTACGATCCATATTTGTCAGATGACTCTGATTGGATCGTTAGATCTGATAATTCTCCCAGCTGTGTCTATGAACACGTTCCTTGTGTTCTTTGTTTGACTCTGTTGGCTGGGTCTTGATCTCTGTCTTCTCTCAACTTGATTTCTTGATAGTTCAGTTCTTCGTTGATTTCCAGCTGAGTGTACAGCTGAGACATTTCTTTGCTTCTGTCTCTGCTGTCTAACTTGGAATCTCGGCTGGACTTGATAATCCAGCTGGTAATCATAAGACTGATATCCAGCTGGGTATCTTTTCTGATATCTCGGTTGATATCTTGCCACTTGCTGCTGATGATGCTGGTGTCGATGTTGTCCAGCGTCATTCCTTCGTTGTTGCTGAACCCAATGTGGTCTGATTTGAGCTTGGGGTTGCCTTACAGCTTGTCTTCTAGGACCTTGCTGTGTTTTCTGTTTCTCAGTCTTTTGTGCGGCTGGAATTGGATTCTCTTTTGCTTTCACAAAAGTTACCTTCGTTCCACTTGTAGTTGCAACATTTGTTAGATCCTTAGATCCATCATAACCCAATCCCATTTTTAATGCTGCGGGTCGTTGTACGCTGATTATTTCATCCATCGTTGATGTAGCTTTGATGAGTGCTACCAGCTTTGTGGATAGTGTTTCTTCTGACCTTTTTAACTCCAAGATCTCAGCTGTCTTTTTGTCTGACTCAGCTGTGGATTTTTCCAAATTGTCCATCAGCTGCTTTCTCTCATAGTAGAACTCCTTCATCAGCTGATCCTGTTTGACTAACTTTTCCTTGAGCAATACTATTTCCTCGTTGAGCTGTGTAGCATCTGCTGCTTCTGATGCTTCTTTCTTTTTCAGTTCTACCTTCAGCTCAGCATTTTCACACATTATGACATCAAGAATTTCTTGTATATCCTTGAAGTCATTCATGACTTTCTCCACTCGCATTCCAATCAGTTGTCCTTCCGATTCGCAGACTCGCGTAGAGTGTTCGTGTGATGGTGATGGGTTAGATATGTTCTGAATTTTAGAAGTTACCTCATCATCGTCGAGTCCTTCTGTCTGTCCCATGAAGCAATCATCCCAGTCTTGATCATCACGGGCCATGAGTGCATCTTCCTCTGAGTCTGAGAAAGGCATATCATCATCTATTTTGTTGCACTCGGACTCTTCATCAGCTATATATGCTCTTCTTCTGTCAGCTGCCTTAGCTTTCAGAAGATCTTTTCTTTCTTAGACAGCTTGGGACGAGCCTGCTTGTAGTGTCCCGGCTCCTTGCAATTGAAGCTAGCCTTCCTCTCGTCCGTTTTGAAGTGTCACCGATTTTTCATCACCGCCGTGTACTTGTCTCTGTACGTCTTGGCGAATTTCTTGTACTTGCCTTTGCTGGTGTTGAGTCTGTTATAATTTTTCACCAACATGGCAATCTCTTCGAGTAGCTCCTCTTTGCTCATATCCTTTTTGTCCTTCTTCTTCTTGGAGGACTCAGCTGACTTGACATGAGCTGACTTTTCAGAGTTGGCTCTGAAAGCTATTTCTTTTGGAGCTGGGGTGAGTTCTCCGTCATTCTGTCTGCTTGAAGATTCTTCTTGAGTGATCTTCAAGTTGTATTCGTTGGCTTTTAAGAGTGAGAACAACCTTTCTGTAGATAGATCACCCAAGTCACTTCGACTTTGGTGAACTACCTTGTAAGTGTTCCATTCAGCTGAAAGAGCTGAAAGAACCTTTAGATTCTTTTCCCGCTGGGTATACTTCCCAGTTCTGATTGTCTCTATCTCGACGACTATGTTTGAGAACCTTAGCTCCATCGCTTCAATGGACTCATTGGCTAGCTGCTTGAAGTTGTCGAATTTTTGGCAAGCTATTGTGAATTTGTTTTCTTTGATCTCTTCTGATCCTTCACATAGCTTGGCAAGTGTTTCCCACATCTCTTTGGCTGTCTCGCACTTGATGATTTTACTCAGGTAGGCGTTTGAGATCGTTGATGAGATGGTGTTCCTTGCGAAGTCGTCTACCCGCTTGCTTTCGCTCTTCTGAAGAGTATTCCTTCTTTGGCTTGAGAGTTGGCCGGTATTCTGGTTGTCCTCCATCATGAGCAGGTACGAGTTCATTTCCTTGTTTATAAATAAGGATGGGTCCGTCTGAAATGACGTCCCACATCATGTCGTGATGCGCACACAGGAAGCTTTTCAATCTGAATTTCCAGATTGCATAGTCATCAACTGAGAAGGTGGGAAGATTCCTGTTAAGATAGGAATCCATGAAGAGATGTACAGAATGCACTAGAATGAGTTTTTCTGAAAAACGGATCTGTTCAGTTGACCACTGACGCAGAGTTTCAAGACAAATCTCTTGATTCAGAACAAGCCGGTCGTTTGAACCACTCGCTTCCGATACCAATTGATGGTCCCGAAACGAGGTCTTCGGTGTAGAGGAGGGGGGGTGAATACACCGAAGAGGGATTTTTGAAAACTTTTATCAAGTTAAAACAGAGTTGAGTGAGAGCTCAGTTATGAGTTCAACTGACTTCTAAAGAAGATGGTCACCGGATCGATAACTTAGCCGGGCCGTGCGGAAAGTGGTGGAAAGAAAAACTTGCTCGTTCCTTTTACAAAAGCTCGGTAAAAACTTAGTTTCGGTTTTCGCATTAAGGTGTTTGAAAAATATGCACTGGCCGGGTCACACAAATTTAAAGTTGAAGCTTTGAAAACTTGTGCTGTGCAAATGCGGTTAGTTCTTTAAATAAATATAAAGCAAAGACTGAATAACGCAATAAAGAACACAGAATTTTAACGTGGTTCGAAGAGAAAACTCCTACGTCCACGACCAGGTTTTAGCTGGTAAATCCACTAAGGATGATCACTTGGTTTACGAGTACCAAGCAACTTCGCAGCTCTTCCTCGAGCTGTGTTCTAACAGTTTACAAGCACTGTAGAAGCCTGCACCTTTTCAGTTTTTGGGTACTGAATAACCTTACACTCGAATTTCGCACTTCGAGACGGCGTAACCTTGACCTAACCTTTTCTGGGTAAAGGAGGGTTTGGGTTTCCAACTTTGAACGAGTTCTTACAATGAAGAACTTTGAAAGATGAACTCGTTCAGATCTAGGCTTTGGATTTACTATGATTACAGCCTATTAATCAGACGAAAAACAAACACAGTTTCTGAAATTGAACACTTAAGAAGTTAAGTGCTTTTCTTAAAGAGTTAGAAAACTGCTGGAGAGCTTTTTAATACTTGAGAGATTCAGAAAAGTTGTAAGCTTGTGGGGAGTTTTTCGTGCCTGATTCTGAGGTTGAAGACTGGTATTTATAGGTAGAGATTCAAACTAGCCGTTGGAGGACCCGTTTGAATCTTACCTACTCTCTAATCTGTCGATCTGCCGTTGAGCGTATCTTCACCTGTCTTCATCACTGTGTCAGATCCTAGGTTCGCCTTTCTAGGATGCTGAGATGTCAATCCCTCATTGGTCGAGGTATATTGACTTCCTCTGAAACCGGGATTTCTGTCTTTTGAGCTTGACTTTGAATTTAGAGCTGGATAGGTAAACTGACTTGAAGTGACGTCTTCAGAGTTAGTTCTCCTTTGTCAGCTCAGCTGTCTTTCTTAGACTTTGATGCAGCTCAATTTATTCTGCTCCGTTGGATCTCCTTGGCTGGATCCATTCTTCTTTTCTTGAGTCAATCTGACTCACCTCGCTTCTCGGAGCTCGTTCGGCTAAGAGACCTTTCACTGATTTTTGGGTCCACGATTACTCAGCTGGGTCTTCTTCTGTCTTCAGCTTCCAAACCTGTGAACTTAGAAAATCTAAGGCTCAAACAAGTGAGCTGAAAAACTTAATTTAGGTTTGTACATTCATCTACTAGGTTGGAGAGCAGTTGGGTTTTGGAATCAAATCAAAACTTTAGAATTTTCCCAACATGAGGCGAGCCTTTCTTCAGAGGCTACTCCAACAATCTCACCAAGTAAGCTTAGTCAAGCAATGGTAATTCTCTCCCCACAGCCAGTATCAGCCGCCAATCAATTCGGATCAAATATCTTGGCTGATATGGGATTGAATGATGGATCGTCATCCAGTTCAGAGGACGAGCTAGATAATCCAAAGAGTCAGACACCTCTTCCCAGCCCTCACCGCCTCATAGCTCTCCGCCGAATCAACCTTCTCCTCCAAAAAGCTCTCCAATCAAAGAGCCATCTCCTGTAAGAGAACAGACAGATATTCAACTGGCTGAAGCTCCATCACATCCTGCTGACACCCAAGCTGAACCCACTTCCACTAACTTCAGCTCACCCCCAAAACAGCCATCACCCAAAGTTCAAACTCCCACGCAGTTGGCTGATGCTTCTTCACAACCTACTGTGAACCCATTTGAACCAGTTCCTCAAATCTCCACAGAATCAGAGGAGAGTAATTCTACTGCCTCTCTATCATTCAACTCCTCTGGCTCATTCAAGATCCTGATGTCAGAAGATCGTATCTGAAGCGGTCAAATCAGAGAAGAAATAGCTTCTGCACATGCAGACCTACTTCATAGGTTAAGGCCAGAAGTCAATGAGAGTAGGTAAGATTCAAACGGCTCTCTTCCAACGGCTAGTTTGAATCTCCACCTATATATATCTCCTCACGATTGAAGACTGGTGAGTCTGGTGAGACGAATAAAGAAATAAAAGAGCAAACAGAAAAATGAACAACGATCTTCATAGCCAAATCTTTCAAGAACACCCAACCAGTCAGCTGTGTTCTTAGTTGTTCACATATTCAGTCATAGGCAGAATAGATCAGAATAGAAATATCTTAAGCCAAGTTTGAACGAGTTCATCATACTCTAAGTTCTTAATTGTAAGAACTCGTTCATAGTTGGAAAACCCATACCTAAACCCAAACCCAAACCCAGAAAGGTTAGGTCATGGTACGCCTGCTCGAAGCGTGCAATTCGAGTGGTCATGTTTTCTCAGTACCCGCAAACTGAGAGGTGTAGGCTTGACAGTGCCCGTAAACTGTTGGAACACAGCTCGGGTTAGAGTTGTGAAGTTGCTTGGTATTTGGAAACCAAGTGGTAGTGAATTACCAGTGAATCTGGTCGTGGACGTAGGAGGTGTTACTCTGAACCACGTTAAAATCGCTTTGTTCTTTACTGCTTTGTTTATGCATTCTGCTAACCTCTCACGCATACATTTCAAGCTGCATAAACTGACTAACTAAAAAGTGAAATAGAGCTTTGCAATATAATTTGAAGTAACAGAAGGACTTTCCAAACCCACCACATTCCGCACACAGCCATCTGTGTCGATCAAGCTGCCTTCCAGCTGGATCGGACACAACCAGCTCACTCAAAAGAGTTTTTAACTGGAAACGTTTTTAAACCTTGGTGTATTCACCCCCTCTCTACACCAAGGTATCCGTCTTGGGACCAACAACATGACTTGCCAAACTAAAGTCACGCCTAGCGAACTATCACACGTGAAGTGAATGCACCAGAAATGGGCTAGCTTCTATGAATAGGCCCAAATTATTCAACCTATTTTTATTCAAATAAATAAAGCCCATTTGTTTCTTTTGATACTAAGTTGGCAGACCACTTCGACAAAATACCTTGATCAAGCACGAATGATAAGAAATTATGGCTATCGTATGCACATATATGTATATACGTTTATATGCACATATAAATATATACTCAAAAGGAAAAGATTATTGTTTCAACCCTCCACAACAGAGCTACATCCGTCAAAGACGACATACCCGACTAGTATAACTCTATAGTTAAAATTATTTCAACTAAAGAGCGGGGGACAAACTGTAGTGGACAAAATTAGTCTATCTACGAAGCCCAATAAAATTCTCGTCTAGCCCGCCTAGTCCGACATGCCAGACATGTTGGCCTAATACGAAATAAATATAATTATTAGGCTTACAGAGCCCATACTCGGATATAGGGGTGTTCAGGACTACTCAGACACATCGGCATGACTAGTCGCTAAGGTTTGTCATGCGAATATACGACTTAGTCAAAGGATTCTCTTCCCTTAAGAATCGGAACGGACTAGGAGATGGAAGTAAAGCGAATAAGGCGGACGAGTCGGGTGTGGAGAAAACCCTAAGGCAAAGCCGCCCTATAAATACAAGACCTACTAGGTCATAAAGATATACAAGCATTCGTACTCTACTTTCTCTCTTGAACTCTTTGCACCTATCTTTTCCATATCTGCATCCATTTATTCCTATATACCCTCCACGTTGGCATCACCCGCCGGTCTAACGCTCAAGCTCTTTGCTTATCTCTATCACTCTCTCCACGACATCCCGGAAGTCCAGGACATCTAGGATATCAATACCCTTTTATCTCTATCATTACTCATTTGCTTATTATTTTTGTTATACTATTTCAGTTATCCCGAATAACTAACTTGAGCGTCGGAGGTCCTACGGCCGACACCCCCACCGGTGTTCCGTTGGACTCTTACGTGTATTACTTGTGACAGGTTGCTTGTGCCCTGTCATTCACATCACCTACGTCTTCCGAGTAGTAGGATTTATCCCCTACAACAATCTAGCGGGTGTGTAAGATGCACGCGCCTCTTCAGGCGCGTGCACAACACGTGCCAATCTGAACTGTTCAGCGGACGAGTGAGGTGTATGCACTCAGAGTACGTGCATGGTGCAGATGAGCGCACCCAAATTTTTGCCTTTAAATTTTTGGGTGTCAAATTATGGGATAATTAGACCAGCGATACTGCACACAGCCCGTTCCTAACATTTTGAGGGCCCTAGGCAAAAAACAAATATAGGCCCCTATATGTTGACCAACTTCTTCGGATTTTATATCGACGCCCTCACCTACAAAATAATACACAAGATACATATCATAAGAAACGATTTCTTTCGGACATTTGCAGATGCAAAATCATTAATAATTATATCTTTCTTAATATTTTCTAAGATATCTTTCTTAATAGATAAAGTTGCCAAACCATTCAACCTTTCATGTCACATTGATGACCTCAAATAGGTTTTAATTAATTTAAGCTTTGAAAAACTTATTTCGGCAGATGCTACAGTCACGAAAACAATTAATAAAATTTGATAAACAATTGAGACATTCGGATAACAATTTGTAGCTTTAACAAATTCAAGAATTTCAATTGCGGACATTAATTCAGCAGGCAAAGTCAATTGCAACACTTTCAATTCAAAGAAAAAATCATCTAAATCAACATCTGATAAATTACCATGAGAAAAGGTTGAATGTTTCTTAACTCACCATTATCTAATGCCTTTAACTTATTTGAATCATATAAGAATCCAAAAATACTTTTAAATATTTTTAATTCCTCAAATCTATTCCTGAAAGAAGAAATTGACATATCAACAACAACCAAATAATATTAATATATAAAAAGAATAAGATTGAATTTAAAACCTTACTTTATCTGCAGATTCAATACACTTCGTCTTTTTCCATAGGTCCCAAGATAGAGAGAGAATACAAGAGACTGAGAGCTAACGAGAGAAACGAGATAGAGAGTCCGAGAGAATACGAGAGAGAGTCAGAGAAAGAGAGCCAAATAGACAAACGAGAGAGAGAGAAATTGAGAACGATAGAATCAAAGTTTGAGTCATAGAACGGTAATTTTATTTTTGCAGAATATGATGTAGTAAGGGAACGATAATTAACATTAGGTTATTATAAATTGAATTGAACATTTAATTGGGCCCAATTAAAATGGACCCAAAGTGAAAAGAAAATATAACATAACTTAATGAGTTGTATTGTATATATATAATTTTTTTTGGGCCCCATTTTGCCCTGGGCCCTAGGCAGCTGCACTCATGGGGCCCTGACTGCGCAATGCCAAAACGACATCATTTTGAGCTAATATGTGTCGCAGCCCGACTTAGAATGAAGATAACCAAGCCGGTGAGTCCCACGACATACACAATTTATGATTAACCAAGGAATAAGATAACGACCCAGTTATCCAACAAAAACCAATCGTACAATAAATCATTCTTTTAAGTCAAACCAAAATAGCCGAGAATGGTCAAAAGACAACACCATCTCGTATCAGAGTTTAACAACGGAAATAAGGTTTATCAAGTCATAGCTTCAACATCACACTAAGACAATAATTACTGAATAAATTCAGAGTGTTGCAGCGGAAACAACATGACATATCTTTGATTATATGTATGAAGACATATAATCCTGCTCAACATCAACAATGTCTCAAGAGGTCAACAACAAAAATCCGCCCAGCACACTCCATCTTCATCCAAGCCAGCCTGCACATTTTAGAAATAACATGCAGGGCTGAGTACTTTTGTACTCAGTGGACACATGCCAAAATATATAATAGATTTTATAGATTAATCATGCATCTCCACAGTAACACACAGGGGTTTTTTCAATAAATGCATGTGTTTACTAAATCATTTTCGTACTTGCTTATCCACTTTATTTATTCAATTAAAACCATATCTGAAACAACGCCGGGGAAGAAGGCCTTCTTCCGCGAACGCAACTCACCATGGCTGGTCGCCCCTCAACAGGGTCCATACTCATGGCTACCGTGTACACTAATTCTGGAAAGCACCCTTTTGGCTAACTCAGAATCCGATCGATTATAACAGTTGGCGAACCAACACAGATAGGCATAAGAGAATCCATAAAACAATTCTTTTATGCATGATAATCACTTTAAAACATACTTTTAAAGCATTTCGAAAATAGAGCAAAGCTCGAGTTATTTGATATATAGAAAAGCCCACATTTTATTTGTATAATAGAAAAGCCCACCTGGACTGAAGCTACTTTATATATACTTTAACTTCTCGGCTTTTCCCTCATTTTTCAGTCCCGCTCGTTCCTTCATTTAATAATTAAATTTAAACATAAGAGCGAGAAAAATTAAATATTCAAATGAGGGATGCCGCTGTTATTCTTAAAATTTCTCTAATTTGTCTCGGCTTTTTCTAGGGTTTTTATCTCGGCAATTAGGAACTAAACTTTTCTAATTACTTCCTCTTTCTTACTTAACTTCTTAATCGATAATTAATCGGTTATAACTTCAGAATATATTTTAAAACATAAATCACATATTTCATCATTTAATCTCATACTTAAGCATATAAACACTTTATTAACATTTAAACTCATACTATTTACATCATTAAACACTTAAGCTTATCATATCATTCGTAACATCATATCATAAAAAAAATAAACATTTCATTTCTTCATATAAGCATCTCATTAATCATTAAGCTCATTCTTTATTTATTTTAGCATATAAAAAAAATGCTTAAGCTCTTTGATAACATTTAAGCTTAACATTATATTATCAATATATGTCTTTGACATGTAAGCTCATTAATGACGTATCATTAATTCTTAAACTCATCATTAACGTATCATTAGGAAAAATTAGCTAACATTTTAACTTTTGAGTTTACGGAAGAAACAACTGAAAACAAGTTGAGCAAAGATCTGCTGGATAAATCAAGCTGACTGGAAAATCAAAGCTAGCTGGAAAACTGAGCTATCTGGAGAACTGAGCTAGCTGGAAAACTAAGCCGGGCCGGAAAACCGAGTTGGAAAACCGAGCCGGCCGGAAAACCGAGCCGGCCGAAAACCGAGTGAAAACCGAGCCGTGAAAACCGAGCCGGCCGGACCAATTGAGTTAATCCAGTATTGACCGGGTCCAAATAATTCGACCGAGTCAATTGGTAATTCCAATCGGGTCCAACAGTAAATCCAGTTCGACCGAGTCAATTTGGGTAATTCCACTCGACTAGGTTCAAGTGATTCCAATGATCGGGTCCAAATTGAGTTAATCGTTGGATCCAATGAGTTAATCAATGGTCCGGTCCAAATTGACTTAAGCTAGCAATTAAACTCCAGAAACTCTCAATTTCAAGACCATTAATTTTGAATTTCTTATAAATTAGGCCAGGGAGTTTCAACTCATTTAATTCATGTAAAAACATGTTCAAAAACATCATATAAGCTCAAATTAAACATCAATTCAAGCATGTAAGATTAAATAAAATATTCTTAGTTTTAGCCCTTAATTTCGGCCCTTTTTAAATTAATTAACAAATGATCAAGCTAGCTAAATTCAATCACTAAACATGTTTATATACATCACATGAACTCATATAAGTCATCAATTTGATCATGAAATTCAACAATCAAAAACCCCTAATTTATTCATTAATTTTCGGTAATTCCAAAATAAATAAAAGGGTCTTGAATCTTTGATTAATTCCAACATTAAACATGCTTAAAATAATTTTCTAAGCTCAAATAATCCATCAATTTAATCATCAAGTATCAAAATTAAAAATCCCTTATTTTTCCATATTTTTCATAAATTTTGAAAAATAAGATGGATTTTTATGCTCAATCTTGAGCTAAGAACTTGATTAGTGAAAGATCTAACCTTCTTGATTAATTTGAATGCTAATTTCTTTGATTTCTTGAGCTTGGTGAAGCTTCTTCAATGAAGATTGTGTGTGATTGAGTGTGTGTTGCCGTGTGTGTGTCGAGAGTTTGAGGAAGAGAAAATGAGGATGAAGATGGATGCTAACACACTTATCTAATAGCTAAGTCCAAATACATTGAACTTAAACACACGTATGTAGCATGCTAATCTTGACTGTTGGGAAAATTATAAGGTTTCGATTTGATACCAAAACCCAACTGATTCTCCAACCGAATAGATGATCGCGCCAACCTAAATAGTGTTTTCCAGCTCGCCTGTTTGAGCCTTAAAATGTTCTAGGATTACAGGTTAAGGAAGCGGAAGACAGCAGTCGACCCAGCTGTATCTACAGCAGGAGTCAGCTAGCGGAAGACAGCAGTCGACCCAGCTGTGTTCACGAGTGAGTCGGCTAGCAAAAGACGACGAGCGTCAACCTTCGGTGAGTGATCCAATGAGCTCGATCAAGGCGAAGAGAATTCGAGCGAGTTCAAAACACAAATGGTCCAGTATGCGAACAAAGGAACTATCTCCGAAGACTCCACGTCGAGACGGTCCGGCTACGAATTCAAAAGCCGGCTCTAAAGGCGAGAAGATCCGGAATCGAGAGGAAGTCAACCTACCTCGACCAATGAGGGATTGCCGGATCGCATCCTAGACTTCGTAACCTAGGATGTGACACAAATGAAGACAAAGGCAGATACGCCCAACGGCAGATCTTGTATTTAAGAAGAGTAGGTAAGATTCAAACGGCTCCTCCAACGGCTAGTCTTGAATCTCTACCTATATAAACCCGTCTTCAACCTCAGGATCAGATACGAAAAACTCTCTACAAGCTTTCATTATCTGAAATCATTATTCTTTCAAAAGCTCCCAAGCAGTTCTACATAGATCAAAGAACACTTTGTCTTAAAGTGTTTCTAGTTAAGAATCTGCTTAGTTTTTCGTCTGTTCCCTAGGCCAAACTCTTTGTATATCTTAAGCCTAGATTTCAAACGAGTTCATCATACTCTGAAGTTCTTAATTGTAAGAACTCGTTCATAGTTGGAACCCCATACCCAAACCCAAACCCGAAGGTTAGGTAAAGGTACGCTTGCTCGAAGCGCGTAATTCGAGTGGTTAGGTTCTTCGCACCCGTAAACCGAAGGTGTATAGGCTTGACAAGGCCCGCAACCGTTGGAACACAGCTCGGGTTAGAGTTGTGAAGTTGCTTGGTACTTGGAAACCAAGTGGTAGTGGATTACCAGTGAACCTGGTCGTGGACGTAGGAGGTGTTACTCCGAACCACGTAAAAACTCGCGTGCTTCTCTCTCTCTCTCTTTACTTTTGCTTTATATTCAGCTGTGTACTAACGCCTTCATATCATTGCATACTTGTTCAAAACTGCACACACACAAATGCTCTCCAAAGATAAAATGTGTTCTCGAAAAGTTGCACAACCCGACTAAGCCGAAAACGATAAGTTAATATTTTCAAACCGAGTTTTTCTAAGTAATCGAGCTAAGTTTTCAAACCACCACTTTCCGCACCGCCACCGAGTTGTTTACCCACCGACCCTCCCCAGCTGGATCAATAACTGAGCTCTCACTCAACTCCGTTTTAACTTGATAAAAGTTTCGAAAAATCTACTTGGTGTATTCACCCCTCCCCCCTCTACACCAAGTACCCAGCTCAGGGACCATCAATTGGTATCAGAGCAGTGGTTCAAAAGACCACCGTTTCTGTATCAAGAGATCTCTCTTGACGCTCCGTGTCGCGGGTCAACCGAACGTATCCGTTCTTCAGAAAAACTCATATTATTACATACTGCACATGTCTATGGATTCCTATCTTAACAGGAATCTCCCCACCTTCTCGGTAGACGACTATGCAATCTGGAAATTCAGATTGAAAAGCTTCCTTTGTGCACATCACGACATGATGTGGGACGTCATTTCAGACGGACCCATCCTTATTTATAAACAAGGAAATGAACTCGTACTCGCTCAAGATGGAGGACAACCGAATACCGGCCAATTCTCAAGCCAAAGAAGGAATATTCTTCCGAAGAGCGAAAGCAAGCCGGGTCCGGACAGCCTTCGCAAGGAACACCATCTCTTCAACAGCCTCAAACGCCTACCCGAGTAAAATCATCAAGTGCGAGACGACGAAGAGATGTGGGAAGCACTCGCCAAGCTATGTGAAGGATCGAAGAGATCAAAGAAAACAAATTCACAATAGCGTGCCAAAATTCGACAACTTCAAGCAATTAGCCAACGAGTCCATCGAAGCGATGGAGCTAAGGCTCTCAAACATAGTCATTGAGATAGAGACAATCGAATCGGAAGTATACCCGGCTGGAAAAGAATCTAAAGGTTCTTTCAAATTCTTTCACCGAATGGAACACTTACAAGGTAGTTCACCAAAGTCGAAGTGACTTGGGTGATCTATCTATAGAAAGGTTGTTCTCACTCTTAAAAGCCAACGAGTACAACTTGAAGATCACTCAAGAAGAATCTTCAAGCACACGTAATGACGGAGAACTCACCCTACCTCCAAAAGAAATAGCTTTCGAGCCAACTGCGAAAAGTCACCATGTCAAGTCACCGAGTCCTCCAAGATGAAGAAGGACAAAAAGGATATGAGCAAAGAGGAGCTACTCGAAGAAATTGCCATGATGGTGAAGAGTTATAACAGACTCAACACCAGCAAGGGCAAATACAAGAAGTTCTTTAGGACTTACAGAGATAAGTACGCAAAGAAATTCGATGAGAAGTCACCGACAAACGAACCGAAGAAGGTTGCTTCAACCGCAAGGAACCGTGACACTACCGACAAGATTGTCCAAAGCCGTCCAAGAAAGATAAAGACCAATTAAAAGCTAAGGCAGCGGACCGAAGGAGAGCTTATATCGCTGATGAAGAATCAGAGTGCAATAAAATGGATGACATGCCATTTTCAGACTCGGAAGAAGAAGCCCTGATGGCCAATCATGAACCTGATTGGGATACTTGCTTCATGGGACAAACAGACGGCATCGATGAAGATGAGGTAACGTCTCGAACTCTAAATCTATCTAACACCTCACCATCACACGAACACTCTACACAGGACTCAGAATCTGGACTACCTGATTGGAGTCTAGTAGAGAAAGTAATGAACGATTCCAAGGAGCTTCAAGAGATCCTTGACGTCATTATGTGAGAATGCCGAGCTGAAGGCGGAACTGGAAAAGACAAAAGTATCAGACACAGCTGATACAACTCAGCTCCAACAGGAAGTCGTTTCACTAAAAGACAAAATTGGGAAACAAGATCAGCTGATGAAGGAATTCTACAATGAGAAGAAACAGCTGATAGAAGATGTGGAAAAGATCACAGCTGAATCGGAAAAGAAGTCAGCTGAGATCATTGAGCTGAAAAGCACCGAAGAGGTACTATCTAAAAAGATAGTAGCTCTCATCAAAGCCACGTCAACAATGGACGAGATCATTAGTGCTCAGCGTCCAGCAGCACTCAAAGCGGGACTGGGATACAACGAATCAAAGGATGCCTCAAACATTGCCTCCACAAGTGGAACAAAGGTTATGTTTGTACGTGCAAATGAACCTTCAACCCCAGCAGCTCAGCATCAACAATTGAGGACACAGCAGGCGTCGGGAAGAACAGCTGTGAAACATTCTCAAGCTCCGTTGAGGACACAGCAGACGTCAAAAAGAACAGCTGTGAAACAGTCTCAAACTCCGTCGAGAACACAGCAGACATCAAGAAGGTCAGCTGTGCGACAACCTCAAGCTCAACTCAGACAGCAACGTGCTCAACCTCAACGAAGACCACAAGCTGGATTTTACAGATACTACGACAAGACTAAAGACGTTGATCGATATCAACCAAGATATCGAATACCCACTGGATACCACTCATACGAGTATCACCTGATAATCATTTCCACCACAAGATCGAGACAAGAGAGACAAAGGAATGTCTCAGCTAGGCACACAGCTGGAAATCAAACAAAATACAGACAACAAAACAAGAAGACACGGAGATCAAGACCCCGCCAAGAATACGAGTAAGAACACAACGAATGTGTATATCGACTCGGTTGGGAGAATTATCGATCAAATGACCCAATTCGAGTCATCAAGCGTATCCGGGTCGTCAAAGGATCTCTGTTTAACCCACAAGGACCCAATTAAACCGGGTACCTGAATTTTGACTTTTTGTTTAGGTTGCAAGGAATCGACGCATCTCCGAGGAGTCGATGAGAACGCTTGGTACTTGGACAAAGGATGTTCCAAGCACATGACGCACCTAAAGCATCTACTCCGGGAGTATATTGAGCGTACAGTCCACAAGTAACATTTGGTGACAACTCCAAAGGCCTAACCAAAGGTTATGGTACATTTAAAACTAGAAATGTTATAATCCCAAATGTTTCTTATGTACAAGGATTGCAACATAACTTGCTTTCCATTAGCCAATTCTGCGACAACGGTTTTTCCGTCAAGTTTGATGCACAGGATGCACAAAGTGAAGCACGTGGAAACCAAGCGAGATACTCCTAAGAGGGAAAAGAGAAGGAAATATGTACTTCGGCCGATCGGAACAAGCGGCCCTTCGGAGACTTGTCTTGTATCAAAAAGCTGAAGAATGAAGTCACCGTGTGGGTACGTACGGCCGAATCATCTCAACTTCAAGACAATCAACAACCGGCTAGGAACCAAATTTCGCTAATGGAATTCCGGATCAAGTATATGACAAAAGTCATATGTGCGGCGCGTGTCAACAAGGAAAACAAACAAGAATTTCATTCTCTCTCAAGCCCTACCAACTGATCGAGTTCTTCAACTTCTTCACATGGATCTTTTTGGTCCAAGCATCTCCAAGAAGCTTCAATGGCGTAAAATATACTGCGGTCATTGTGGATGATTTCTCAAGATTCACTTGGGTATCTTATACTGTAAGAGCGAAACCGAACTAAGCCGCCTATCCCGCCGGAAAGATTATCAACACGAAGGAGTGCAAAGTAATGGCAATAAGATCGTATCGTGGAACGGAGTTTCTAAATGAAACTATTTATGATTTTTGCGAGAAGAACGGAGTTCAACACCAAACATCTGCACTTCGCACACCTCGGCAGAATGGTGTAGCGAACGAAGAAACGAGAACTCTCAAGGAAGTTGCCTACCTCAATGCTAGCTAGCTCGCCATTCCAAAGAAGTTACTGGCCGAAGCAATCAACACAAACTTGCTTCACTCGGAATCGCTCCCTACTCACATCAAGGCAAGGAAAGACACCGTATGAGCTATGGAACAACGAGAATACCATACATTGGATATTTCAAGGTATTCGGATCCAAATGTCACATTCTCAATAATGGGAAGACACGGCTCAAGACGTTCGACGAAAAGACGTACCGAGGAGTATTCCTTGGTTACTCCGCCGTGAGTAAAGCATACGAGTCTTCAACGTAAAACTCAAATAGTCGAAGTAACTCCACATGTTACCTTTGACGAATCCTCCTTCGAATATAGAGATTCTATCAAACGAAGAAGCGAAGGAGAATCTTCAAGATTGATTCGTACAAGGGCTCAAGAGAATAGAATCGAGGAATACGGCCGAACCATTAATTTGGGACAATGAGCCGTAGGAGGAAATTCAAATCAACCAAGAAGCTCCACCACTGGAAATCGAGAAGAAGCTTCAACGCCAAATCAAGGGGGAACATCATCGACTGAATCCAAAACACAAGTGAGTCCTCAGCCCATCTCCACTCGAGCCTCTACGTAAATCTCCTCAAAATCCAAATCAAAGAGAGACAAACTCTCAAGATTTAACTCCAGAACAACTCCAAGACAGACGAATTTTAGCCACTTCAAGCATCAATCAACTGGAAGAAGAAATTCGTAAGAGGAGAAGATGGATTGAAGATCATCCATCATCAGCAATCATTGGAGAACCTTCTGACCAAGTCAAAACCAGAAGCTCGAGTTGCTCGGCTTCATCGGATCATCAAGAGGTTACCGACATACGGCTCAACTCTCGGTAGAGCTAGAACTCGACGGTCTATGATGAAGACACGGCTCTAATGGCGTGTTACGTAGCTCAAGTGCCAGAGCCTCAATCAATTCTCGAAGCTTTGAAGAGTGTGCCTTGGACAAATGCCATGCAAGAAGAGCTGAACGAATTCCTCAGAAATTGTGTCTGGGAATTAGTCGACAGACCTCAAGAAGTCAAAGTCATAGGACTCAAATGGATATTCAAGAACAAGATGGATACCCTGGGAGTCGTCATCAGAAACAAAGCTCGACTCGTTGCCAAGGGCTACACTCAGCAGGAAGGAATTGACTTCGAAGAATCTTTTGCTCCAAGAAGCACGATTGGATGCAATCGGACTATTTCTCGCCTTTGCAAAGACATCACAAATTCAAGGTCTATCAAATGGATGTGAAGTGTGCATTCCTAAATGGAGAAATCAAAGAAGATGTCTACGTTGAACAACCTCCAGGATTCGAAGTAGAAGGAAATAAAGTCTACAAACTAAAGAAGGCTCTTTATGGATTAAAGCAATCACCTCGAGCTTGGTATGACACTCTGTCAAATTTTCTCATATCCAAAGAATTCAAGAAGGGCTCAGTAGACAGAACTCTCTTCACCATCAAGTCAGGAGAAGATATCCTGGTTGTTCAAATCTACGTAGACGACATCATCTTTGGATCAAGATCAAGCTTCTTATGCCAAAGATTTGGAGAGATGATGTCAGAGAAGTTCCAAATGTCCATGATGGGAGAAATGAGTTTCTTCCTAGGACTTCAAGTCAAGTAATCTTCAGAAGGGATCTTCATAAATCAATCCAAATACGTGAAAGATTTGATCGCCAAGTATGGAGTTCAATCAAGCAGAACTGTAAAGATTCCAATGAACACCAACTGGAAGATTGAACCAGGAACTGAAGGGAAGTCAGTTGATTCCAGCAAATACAGAGAGATAATAGGATCCCTGCTGTATCTAACAGCAAGTCGTCCAGACATCTCTTTCGCAGTCGGAGTGTGTGCCAGATTTCAAGTTGATCCAAAGGAAGCACACATGCAAGCAACCAAGAACATTCTCAAATACCTCAAAGGAACTCAGAATGTTGGGTTGTGGTACCCAGCTGAAGACAATCTACAGCTGACTGGATACTCAGATTCAGACTTCGCTGGAGATCGATTGGACAGAAAATCAACTTCAGGAACTTGTCAGTTCTTAGGAAGTAAGTTGATTTCATGGTTTTCAAAGAAACAAACGTGCGTCGCAACTTCCACGACGGAATTTGAATATATGGCCGGCTGGAAAGCTGGCTCGCAAATTCTACGGCTGAAACATCACCGGATGACTATGAAGTAAAACCGGACGGTTCCAATTTTCGTGATAGCTCAAGTGCGATTGCCATTTCGTAGAATCCAAGATTTCACACAAGATGCAAGCATGTAGACGTACGACATCATTTCATCAGAGATCACGTAGAAAAGAAGGATGTGATTGTTGAGAAAATTCACACACACATACAGCGGGCTGATATTCTCACAAAACCGCTGATAGAAGCAAGATTCAAAATGCTGTGCGGATTACTTGGACTTCTCAACCCAGACGATGCTTCACCCAGCTGAACGGAAGGCACTCGAATGGAAAGCAGACCAAATAACGGAAGCAGACTCCAGTGAACGGAAGCAGACCCAGTGAATGGAAGCGACCCAATTGAACGAAGCAGACCAGCGAACGGAAGCAGACCCGAATGAAAGCAGACCTACCGAATACAAAGCAAATCGAAAATCGAATCAATGTCACTGATATCAGCGGAGAAAGAATTCAGCTAAACCAGATGCTGAAAGGAAAGGATTATTCGAGCGAGGGAACCAAATTTGGAACCACGATGACCCAGCACACCCACTCAACCGAGGTATCAGCTGACTACAATGATCAGCTGAGAGGTTTGAAACAACTTTAATTACACCTACTCAATCTGTTTTCTGTCAAATCACATTTTGTCATTTCTAATCAATATTAATTAAAAGTCTGCAAAGAATTGAATAATGGGAGTTTCGAGGCAAAAGTCAAAACACCTCAACCGTTCTCTCTCGCGCATTAAATTGACATGACGCGAGAATCTCTCCCAGTCGTAGATCTTCTTATTAACAGACAAATCTTGATCGTCCATTCTTCAAGAAATCTCTTTAAATATGCTAGAAGATATACGCATCAAACCTAGAAAGTTTTTTTTTCTTTCTTATTTCCATCAATTGGTATTGTTTGTTTCTACTAACAAAAGATGCAGAAAAAGAACATGGAATCCAGAAAGATGTCTCCCGAAGCCAATCAAACCTGAAGAATCTGTCAAAGCTTCAAGATAAGAGTTGCTTAACTCTCAGGAACCTCAAAGAAGACGGAAGTCCAGAAGAAGGTGAAGCCCATCGACGTAACCGGGCCGCCGCAAAGAGAGACTGCAAAGCTCAAGAACGTCATCCACCAGGAAGGTGCAGAAAACTTTCTGGGAATGACAAAGGAAAAAGACCTCCTCAACCCCACTGTTTCTCTCAACATAAAAGAGAGAACGGGACACACAACTCCCTGGGATGCAAAAATCAACGTCAACAGACCTGGACCAGATATTGATGAAACCGGAGTATTCAAGAGCAGTCATGTCAAAGCTCTTGCTCCGCCACAGGAGGCACGTAAAAGATGCGGGAGACAAAGCAAGATGCATCTAACTCCGTCCCACTGAATCGGAGACAACTTGAGGAGACAAAATATATCAAGACCGTCTTCAAACCGAAGACTCAAGTCAAAGGTGCTCGGTCGGTCGGCGAAGCCAGTGACATTATGAGAGAATTCGTAATCACTCTCCGAGGAGCGAAGGCCCGCAAGCGGTCGTTTCTTACGGTGGAAGAGAAGTTCACGTCCCCGCTTGAACATAATCATCACCAACACCGCAACGGAGTATTCCAAATAACAACCAAGCTTAAACCCCAAGACAGATGGGATACTTCAACCGCCTTCTCCTCAGTTTCCTTCAGCTCCACAGGGACACCTTCTTCGAGATCTTTCAATAAAAGATGCTCAAGTCCCTGCACCAAGCTCAAATAAGAAACATCACCCAGCCAACAATCTCCTGCAGCTGGATGATGATGATATGAGCTGAATACAACTCCCTCAAGTGCTGAATCAGACTTTCTCATTCAATCTAAGAAGTCTGAAGAAGCAAAATTGCAAGGAATGAAGTTATGCCCGACTCAGAAGATGCTATCTCCCGTGCTAACTCATCCCTCCAAGCACTCAGCTGACCGCCCTGCTCGAATCGAAGCGCGGACGCCGTGTCCGCAATCACGCCCGAGGCTAATGCAACCGAAGAAGAGCGCCTAATACAACAGCTGAGCCACTAAGACTCTAAACCTCGCCGCTCAGAGCTGAAAACCACAGTTTCGCCAAACTAAAACATCGCAACAGCCGATGGTGTATATCTCCCACCCTGTTTTGATCATGCCAAAAAGGGGGAAGTAAGGGAGAAGAGAGACAAGTCAATGAAGAGGCAAACTGTTGAGCTAGAGGAACCAGCTGAATCAGAATCAGCTGAAGAAGAGACGAGTCAAAAGAAAGAAGCAACGGATGCAGAAGAGAAGACCGGCCGATCAAGGATCAAGACTGAAGATTTTTTTTCCTTCTTTCTTTTCCTGTGTTATAATGTATTTTCTTACATTAATAAAACACAAGTTTCTCTGCATCATAAGTTGTCTCAGTTAGGTTTTGGCATCATCAAAAAGGGGGAAATTGTTGGGAAAATTATAAGGTTTCGATTTGATACCAAAACCCAACTGATTCTCCAACCGAATAGATGATCGCGCCAACCTAAATAGTGTTTTCCAGCTGTTTGAGCCTTAAAATGTTCTAGGATTACAGGTTAAGGAAGCGGAAGACGACGGTCGACCCAGTGTCTACGGCGAAGTCGGCTAGCGGAAGACAAGAACGGTCGACCCGAGCTGTGTTCACAATGAGTCACTTAGCAAAAGACAAGAGGCGTCAACCTTCACCGAGTGATCCACGAGCTCGATCAAGCCGAAGAGAATTCGAGCCGAGTTCAAAACACAAATGGTCCAACAGACAAAAACAAATGAACTATCTCTCGAAGACTCCACGTCGAGACGGTCCGGCTACGAATTCAAAAGCCGGCTCTAAAGGCAGAAGATCCCGGAATCAGAGGAAGTCAACCTACCTCGACCAATGAGGGATTGCCAGATCAGCATCCTAGACTTCAGAACCTAGGATGTGACACAAATGAAGACAGGTGCAGATACGCCCAACGGCAGATCTTGTATTTAAGAAGAGTAGGTAAGATTCAAACGGCTCCTCCAACGGCTAGTCTTGAATCTCTACCTATATAAACCCGTCTTCAACCTCAGGATCAGATACGAAAAACTCTCTACAAGCTTTCATTATCTGAAATCATTATTCTTTCAAAAGCTCCCAAGCAGTTCTACATAGATCAAAGAACACTTTGTCTTAAAGTGTTTCTAGTTAAGAATCTGCTTAGTTTTTCGTCTGTTCCCTAGGCCAAACTCTTTGTATATCTTAAGCCTAGATTTCGAACGAGTTCATCATACTCTGAAGTTCTTAATTGTAAGAACTCGTTCATAGTTGGAACCCCATACCCAAACCCAAACCCAGAAAGGTTAGGTAAAGGTACGCTTGCTCGAAGCGCGTAATTCGAGTGGTTAGGTTCTTCGCACCCGTGGCCGAAGGTGTATAGGCTTGACGATGGCCCGCAAACTGTTGGAACACAGCTCGGGTTAGAGTTGTGAAGTTGCTTGGTACTTGGAAACCAAGTGGTAGTGGATTACCAGTGAACCTGGTCGTGGACGTAGGAGGTGTTACTCCGAACCACGTAAAAACTCGCGTGCTTCTCTCTCTCTCTCAATACTTTTGCTTTATATTCAGCTGTGTACTAACGCCTTCATATCATTGCATACTTGTTCAAAACTGCACACACAGCTGCTCTCCAAAGACAGCTGTGTCTCTCGAAAAGTTGCACAACCTGACTAAGCTGAAAACGATAAGTTAATATTTTCAAACTGAGTTTTTCTAAGTAACTGAGCTAAGTTTTCAAACCACCACTTTCCGCACCGCCAGCTGAGTTGTTTACCCAGCTGACCCTCCCCAGCTGGATCAATAACTGAGCTCTCACTCAACTCCGTTTTAACTTGATAAAAGTTTCGAAAAATCTACTTGGTGTATTCACCCCCCCTCTACACCAAGTACCCAGCTCAGGGACCATCATTGACTAATCTCTTCATCATCATTGCATTTTGGATAAGGTGAGGTGTCACTTCCTTATTAGTTAGTAATTTGACTTTAGTGTTATAATATCTAAATTAAGATATTATGAATTAAATTTAATACTAACAATATCTTATAATTTATTCTCTTAGATATTGTTAGATTAAATTAATTAGAAATTAATAATAAAGCTTATAAGACAAGCTTTATTTCTTAGGAATATTATGCTTCAAAAATTAGCTTAATTAATTTATTAAACATTAAGCATATAAATCTTACTTTAATTGATTAATTAATTCTCTAATTAATTAATCAAACATCCAATAAACAATCATCACAGCTTTAATTAAAAAGCTTTCAAACTTATAAATATTATTAGGGTTTTTCAAACCCTAATATAAGCTTTCTCAAGAAATTTTGGGAAATAAAATCCGTAACTAAAATAATTTGCTGGAGAAATTTTACGATCTCTGGAGAAATCAAATCTTCAAATTAAACACACACTTTTCAAATAAAATCTAAACATATAAGCACATAATCCTAAACACATTCGTAATCTTTCTAGGATCATCCGAGACGAGATTAACATCTTAAATTACTTAATTTACTTAATTTCTTTACTTTCGGCAATTTAAGGCTGCCGAAAATTTTTAATTTCTAGAACTTATTTTCTTTCTAAGTTCTCGCATTTTAATTATTCTAAATAATTATCTTAATTATTTACTAAGATTAGTTATGAAAAAGCGGGGTATTACAATATGGCATAAGAGCATGGACGGATCCAATACCCAGGCACCCTAAGCGGTCGTCCGGGTAAAGTGAATTTTGTTTTATTATTTTATACATATGTTATGTTCCAGCTAGCAATCACTCTTTTTGTATTATTTTATATTTTTGGTCCCTCCTCTTCACCATATAGATTTACTCGTCCCTCCCTCTCTTCTTTTTATTATACTTTTATGTTGTGGTCCCCACTCTTTGACTTCATACTATCAACTTTCTTTTCCCAAGTATACAAAATCGAGAATATAGAGGGGTGGAAGAATTACAGTACAACAACTTCCATAGTTCCATTCTTCTTCTTCCCCAAAAACCTTCTTATTCCACAAATACAGAGCTAAATTCACAAAATCATACTTTGAACATATCAAATTAGTAGTTTTTTCATCATCCATTTGTAAGTTTTAAATTCTTTGTATTGTTCTTGTTTTATTTAAGTTTCCTTGCGTTTTAATTTAGGTTGTACTTTAACTTATTTTTGTCATCCATTTTCGTGATGAAAATTGAAGTAATTTCATCTCATTTATGTAATTGTTAGGATTAATACACATATATTTGATTGTTTTGTTTGTTACTTTGCTTGACAACATTTTTTAGAGTTTGTTGATTAATTTACTGTTATTGTTATAGATTAATGGGAAAGAGAGGGATTGAAACATTTTTTAGAAGTTTTATAACGAAAGTTAGATAATTTTTTATTTTGATTGTATAATTATAAATAAATATTTCAAGATCTTAACTTCATTTATTCACTGTTATTCAAAAAAAATCTTTTGGAATTTTTCGATGGAATCTCGCCCGACTATATTTAAATTCCTGGCTCCGCCTCTGCATAAGAGTCTTCAGTATGATACATTACTTCACTAGGTTTCCCATCAGCTTAATTAGTGCCTGCAAAAATAAGCCTAAGTCTATAAACTCCCTAACATGGCTGAACTCATTATCCTGAGTACTGCACTGTACATTCAGGTTCATCATCTTTTCTGGGATTTTTGGGATCTTAATCAAAATTCATTTAAAATTTATCCCAACACTGAGTCATAATCACTATTTTTAAAATTTAATATATTATCTTATTTGTTGATTTTGAAATATATTTATAAAGTAGTAGAGGAACATATTATTTTTTATGGTAAACAAACAATGACAAGCTAGGTTGCAAGATGACTAATGATTTTGATTTTATGATGATATTAATTATATATTCCCTCCGTCCCAAGGAGAATTAGTGTATAAAGTTTATTGGCCCACATGTTGTTGTGTCTCACTTCTTTTCTTGAAATGGACTAGAACATTTGGATTGAGACGACATAATACAGAAAGTGAGACATTTTGAATGGAACGCATGAAGTAATATCTATCACTATGCATTACTTCATATATATAACAATCAAGATAAAGTTAACGACAATATTTTTAAGGGGAGTTATTCGATGCAGCGGATCGCACCAAACGGTTGTCATGATCTATCATATTTTTTATTATTTATTATTTTAATTTAATTAATTATAATTCAATTTGGTAGGAGTTTGGCATTCTTGATCGGCAAATTAAAAAAGTTAAAGAAAAATCAAATTTAAAAAGTAAATTCGTAATGCAAAAATTCGATGAAGGTTGCATGCACATTTTTAATTAACTAATATTTTCCACTCTTCTAGTTCTAGAACGAGCAATATAGTACACGATGAAATTTATTGAAATACAAATATACAATTCAATATTTGGTTGGTTAGGGTAAAGGTGAATATCTAAGAGGCGTAAACACGAGGCTTCATTTCTTGTTGCATACGTGTGAGATGATCACATCACTCGTGCGAGACAAGTAAACTAGACTCTCACACTCGCCCCATATAAATACGCCCTCCTTCAACTGAATCCCTCAGTGTTTTCCTCGTTTTCCTCCTCCTCCTCCTCCTCTTCCTCTTCTCTCTCTCTAAAGTCCTCCATTTTTCTCTCTCTAAACGTACATACAAAGTTACAAACAAAAATGTATAGCAAAGAGGATTTTTGCATATGCCCTAGCTTCAATAGCTATTCATCGGATCGATTAGCGGAAATCGCGATGAGAGTCGCCGCTACGAGCGACGCCGCCGGAAACGAAGATAGCGGCGGCGATGATGATTTTGAGTTCGCTTTAGTTCGCGAAGACAAGGAGGTTACGGACGCCCAATTCCTCTACGACGGCCCGGTGTTTCCCGTATTTAACCGCGATTTGATAGAGAATGGCGGCGAGTTGAGCACCAGCGGCGGAAACGAGCAACCGGAATCGACTAATCTGATTCCCTTGAGCAAACTTTTCGCTGAAGAGGACGACGAGCGCGACTCTCCTCCATCGTGTTCCTCGTCGGAGGCCGATGAGCTGGAGAATATTCCGGCAGGCACGTACTGCGTGTGGCGGCCGAGAGTGGCGCCGCCGCCGCTGCCGAGCCAGTGCGAGAAAAGCAAATCGACTGGATCGGTTTCGAGGCGGTGGAAGCTTCGCGATTTGTTGCGGCGGAGCAAAAGCGACGGGAAAGAGAGTTTTGTGTTTCTGACGCCGAAACACCGGGAAGAAAAATCGGAGAAATTAATACCCCGAGATCCGAAGAAAGGAAACGGAAAAGGTTCTTATTCCGAGGCGTCGCCTCCGCCGCTACCGTCGGCGCATGAGGCTTTTTACGTGCGGAACAGAGCGATGAAGGAAGGGGATAAGAGGAAATCGTATCTACCTTACAGGAGAGACCTCGTCGGGTTTTTCGCTAACGTAAGCGGTGTGCGCAGGAGTTTCTCGCACTTCTAGAACGGTGCAGCAAAGGATTGTACTGCGGCGTTGTAGGGTGGTACGCCAATTGCACATTTTATCTATAATAAATTTTAAAATGTCTTCTTCCTGAGCTGCAGTTGTATAGATTCTTGCCTATTTAGTGCTCATTACTACCGCGCCACTTCACAATTTCCTTCTTCCATGATATTTGGTTTCTATCTCATAAATGTTGTATGGGGGGTAATCTACCGACTTTTAACATTTAAAATCAATGAGATTTCTCTAAATATATTTTTTTATTGTGATGTATTATTGATTTGTATCCAATTACGTATACATGCTTTTTATCATTCAGGACAAAAAAAAAATGTAGGATAGTAATGATTGAAATTATCAATCTAAATTTTTAAAAATTAATTATTCTAGATTTTTGCTTTGAAAATATTCTTTTATTAAAATTAAGAGAGATCATGCATGTGAATTTAAAATAAATAAGTTGATTAATAATTTGAGTTATTCAATATTTGTTTGAGGTCTCAAATTAATTCAATAATACTCTTAATTAATGTGGATATACAAAAATTGATTAATCTAATTAACATAGATTTTATGTCTTTCCTTGTCCTTTCTTCTTTCTACAATAAGGTGCAAAACATTATGACAAACAGTTTGAATTAAATTTGTAAAATATGGGAAAGATAAGGATTGGAATCATGTGCAATGATGAAGTGAGACAACAATTAAGGCTCAAGTATTGATAGGTAGTTTCTTTGCTGTTTCCCAAAATGGTCGGCGTGAATATGCATAAATTTAAAGCAAATTTAACAATATTTAATAAACTATTAGTACTAAATTACAGCAGTCGGCATTTAAACATCGAATTGCTGGTAAGTTTATGAAATCACACTATATAAATCTACCCACTCTGAGTGGCTACTTCAAAGTTCAAACAAACTGCTAAATAAACAGTTGGTTTTAAAAAACGATTTATTGCTTTTTTTTTTGAATAATTCTCTTATTGTTCAAAATTATCAGCTGTTATTGTTTATAATAATTGGAAGAGTTTGACAATGCATTTATACTAAAAATTTAGCGTATGGTTGTTGTTTTCCAACTTTTATGTTGGTTCGTGTCCCATCATTAATTTGTTAGTTGTACTATATTGATTTTCTAATTGATTGTAATTATATTTTGTAATTTTCAAAATAAAATTGAAAATTGTTTCCATTATTCATACATTTGTCAACTGTTCCCGTTATAATAAATCCTGCCAAAATAGTCTCTTGAATTGGTAAAAATATATATATATACTATAATTCCCTAAAAAATGCATGGAATGATATTTATAAATACTTATTTCGCGGACCAATATTTTTGTTTTACGTCTAGAATATCAAGCAATATTCTAATAATCAACCAAGAGCTTCCGTTCATAGACTCAATAGATAATTTAGTTTTCCCACGATATAACATTATTAACATATATATATATATAGGGTTGGTTCACATACAAAATATTTTTCCGTAAAAAATAATAATAATGCATTTTATTTACTAAAATAATGTATTTTATGTCTTATTACAATGCACTATCATAATAATGTATTTTTTATTTATTACAATGCATTGTTACGATAATGTATTTCATGTTCAATTATAATGCACCGGTCAATGACAACCGTAGATCTACAAAGATCAATGGTCCATATCGCTTCTTATTTCTTACGGAAAAATGGTTTTACATATGATCTCTTCCATATATATATATATATATATATATATATAATTTAGTTATCATTACAAAGGAATAATATATCACTATCATGTTCTCAAAAGAATCAATTTTTCTTTTTTGCATTTTTAACATTTTCCTTACAATTATCATTTTAACCCAATTATTAATTTTAGCTAACTAAGTGAAATCATAGCTAATTTGTGACGTTAGTCGAAATTAGGTAACCTATTTGAGTTTGAGAATCCTTGATTGGTATTTGTGTGCTCTATTTTGTCAATTGGACTAAACAATTAAATAATATGGAAGAAATATTTACAAGACTTGATGTGATGAAGAATGAAAGAAAATTGATACTTAAAGCCTTAAAGATGATGAAGAGCAAGAAGAACAACAAATCTATTACTACTATCATAAAATGTATGCGTTCTTACAAATTTTGATATATACATGTAATTAATATTCTTATTTATTTTAATCTATAAGAATCTATTATTATTATTATTATTATTGTTACAACTTTTTGGAAGTTATATTCTTACAAAGTTTGATGTACTTATAATATCTTTACATTTCTTATATATCTTTAAGGATAGTTTAATAATTAAATATAAATATAAATTATACACACACATAGATTTTTTTGATAAGAAAAATAGTCCATATATACTTAAACTTCAAAATTATGTAAAATAAAGATAATCTATTTATATATAGTATATATATATATATATTAAATTAATAAATTTATAATATTTACATGCATCGGAAAATATTTAGCTAGTCTAATAGAGGGGGAAATGAAGATGAATAGTCACAATCTAATTAATATTCTATGTGGAAACCATGTCCCATAAACATCATCCAACTTTTACCAAAATCACAAATTGGCTTAGATTTTACTCAATAAGTCAAAAATTAGCTGGATCGAAATTTTAAAAAATGGGATAGAATGCATAAAAATCGCAAAGATTTGGATTTTGTTGACTATTAGGCTAATAATATACAGTATAATAATGGGGGAGTTTTGTGTAGGAAGGTCACGGTAAGACATGAAGTGCATCATAATATAATTATAGATAACATATCTACCAACTATTTTTTTTTTTCGAAAATTATTCTGAATTTTAAATTTTTCATAATTTCAACGAGATTTAATAATCCTCACCATTATTTTTTATCAAATAACACTTAATAGTTACCTACCACAAACATAATTAATAGAGGGAGAGTGGCTTTCTCCTAGATTTCTTATTTCTAAAAGTAAAATTGGACTTTTTGCATTTTCTATAGATCAATAAGTTGCTCATGAATTACAAATTCATAGACAGAAACACGCCGTACACCTAAAGTTACTGAGATACAAACGTTCGAAAATCGAAACTCTAATGTCTTGTCCTATTTGAATTTTCTACTTTATATTATAATTTATTTTATCATATTTAATTTTAAAAATTAATGTACACTGCTTTTTTTTAGCGTAAAAGATAATTATTAAAAAATAATTATTGTTGTGGCGAAGCGTAATTAATTTTGTGGTTGATTTTTCTCATATTCGTAGAGTTGTCAATAACGTATCTCAATATGACATTGAGCATGATGGTGTAAGTTTGGAAGTTGAATTTCCCGTCTTGGCTTCTAGATACTTTCTCCGTCCCCCAAAAGTGTGGTCCAATTAATATTTTATACCTCACATATAATCAAATTTGGACCACACTTTTGGGGGACGGAGGGAGTGTTCTTTATGCCGATTTGGCTTAGTTAGTTTTAATGAAAGTTATTTTCCTTTATAAAAAATGATTACATACATATATATATTTTTTTTGAGGGAATTACATTAGGTGTATATATATATATTATCAAATAAATCGTTACACCACCATATCGGTGGGACCTCTACACTATACAAAGGTGAGACAACTACACCACCAAATAAGGTGGGAATATACTACATATTGATATCAATATATATATTAATTTGTTTGTTTGACAAGAGTCACAAAATGACATAATTAATTTCGAAAACTCCCGCGCTTGACTACTTTTATTGTTCTATTTTAAATGTTTCTGAAAAATAATGTTATATTTTAAATATTTTATAAATCTTCACTTTCAAAAAATGAGTATACCGGTGTACTCATTTTTTTAGTATATTATCATCATCTGAATATCTACTTAAAATTAATGTATATTAATAAAACATGAAGCCAGACTGAATTCCCAACATAAAATAATAATGATTTCGTATTCTTTCATCATAAATTACAATATTTAAGATGAGATAATCTTGATATGTAAACAATTGAAGGCTCAAGACTGCAGCTTCAACAAAGTATATCAATTGGATTTGCATTTCATTAGTACAGAAGCCTTTCATTCATTGCTGTAATTCTTTAACTAATTAAACCCTAGACATAGACTCTCTCTCTCTCTAAAGAGGGAAAAACTCTGAAAATATTATATAAATATAGGAATAATTATCGTAATTAAATACATAAGATCAAGATTATTTTTTGGTTTTGCACACGAACTTAAAAACGTGACACCCAATAACATAAATTTTATGCTTTTGTAATTTGTCGCACTAACATGGCAGTAGATAAATACAATCACATCGGCATCAATTTGGCCAAAAATAGAAATCAGGCGAAGCACTACAAAAAAATTGCAAGAATTGTAAAATTTATAATATTAGTGTTGTGTTTTCAAATTCATGTGCAAAATCAAAATCGGTTCGGAATTCGTGTATTTTAGTGCAATATACATTTATATAATGGGTAATGATAAATAGCCATAATGGCTAAGCCATAATGGGGATATTTTGGTAAAATTATATTATTTCGGATTTTCCATTATATAATTGAGTTTCCCTTAATTATATGTATACAATTTTACCCTTGCACAATTTTAGGAAAAAGATTAGGGGAAGATTTGATTTCAAAATTTAAAACTCAAATCATATCTATTTTTTAATTAATTCAGATTTATATTACCATAAATTATTTGTATCAATCGTATCCTAAAATGAAGCAAATAATTGGAGTATCATATCATTATTACCATTTGTGATTTGAATCTAATTTTTAGGCGTTTTGGTCTGTTTTTTTTTTCTTTTTCTAATGAATGTTACAATTACACAATTTTAGTATAAAAATTATGTTCAATAATGAAAAATGTTTTCTTAATTTTTGTTAAATTTTTTTAATGATCCATAAATAATTTATTTAATATTGCAAGTATTAAAAAAATATATAAATTTGAAATTGATGATAGTTTTTGGAAAAAAAATATAAGTTTAAGAACAAAGAACATATTGTGTGACAAGAAATATAGTTAAATAAATTTCTACCTCAAAATATATCGGGGGCAGTCACTTACCTCAGTGACAAATTACATTCAATATAACCTAGATCACTCAGGTTTGATCATCGTTGGTCACGAATATTTCATGTTCTTTTAATTTATTTTTTCATGTTCTTTTAAATTGTTAATATTGATATTTTAATTTATTTTATCTCAATTTTTTTTGAATTAAATAAATAATTGTTGCATTTTATTTGATATCTTGATTGTTACAACATCTTGCATGGGTGTCATTTGTTGGTCACCCTATTTAAAGTCTCATTTTTATAGTTAAATAATTATTCTAAAAATAAAGTCTCATTTTTAAATCATTAAGACAGTGTCGCCGACTACTTAAACAATGCAGTGCACCTTGTAAGTTAAGAGAAAATGGTGAAACAAGTAATATATGTGGTGGTATATATTTTAACGTGCATGTGAAAAATAATTATTTATTTTATTTAATAGATTCAAATAATCTCCATACTTGATGTCTTGATTGTAGGAAATAATTGATATGAAATTATCTAAAACCAAAAATAAATTAAGGGCAAATCAGTCACCATGAAAAATAATTAATTGTAAAAAAATCGAAAATCCTATAAATCGGTTCTCTAAACCCGGTCCAAGGGCATTATGGCTAAGCCATTATGGCAAAATATCATTTCCCTTATATAATATGATGTGAATCAAATAGTGCAACACGAAACACGCGATTGACATAATGACATATATATTTAGTTCATTTAGACAATGTGGCACAATCATAATAAAAGGTATTAATAGTTGATTGAACCATTTCCTTTGTTTGAGAGGCATTTTCCTTTATTCTTACTCACCCTCAAATGTTGATGGTATGTTTGGTAATTGCCAATTGGTATTGGTTTTTTTTTTTTTTTTTTCTTTGTAGTGCTCGGCAAAGGAAATAAAAACGATATATTCGTCGTTAGAAAATACATAATGAAAAATGACTAAAATATCATGAGGCAAACTTCCGTATGGTGACGTTAATTTTTATTTATATTTATATTTAATAAATTTTAATTGTAGATTAATAAATTCTAATTGGATATAATGATACAAATTCTTCCAAAAAGATCATATAGCCGTATCGGATTCTCGTAGGATGTGATTATTGTTGGATTCGCAATCGATTCGCCTCCTACTAAATAAAAAATAAAAAATAATCAGATTTGCCACGGGGTTGACTTTGATAACTTTATTTAAATTTGACTTGTGTACTGAGCTAATGATTTTTGAATTGTTATTTTGCTGCTTAATTAAATTACATAATTGAAAATGTATTATTGCCGAATCATACCTTATAATTTTCAAAATTTCGTATCTCCGTACCCGTATCGGATCCCCCTGCACCCACCCCACGCACATGTGCAACATAGTTGGACCCAGGAGCGGACCTACAACATGCTCTTAGGGGGCCTCAGCTCCCCCAACTTTTTTCTTACACTTGAAAAAAAATTGCGATGTACCGAAAATATGTACTATCGGCCCCGCCGTTGTTAGATTATAGAGATGTATTTTTAGGGAAAATGATATTGTTTTATAAGAAAAACATGAAAAAAAATCTAATGTGGCGTAGCACGCCTAAAAGAATAGGAATCGTCGCCCCACCACACAACAATGAGTCATTCGAAAGAAAATTTTCTGGTTCCACCCTTGGTTGGACCCTAATTGGGCATTAATTAAAAAAATAAAGAAAAATATAAAAGAAACAAAATTGAAAAAGGCAGACGCATGTATCTCACGTACCCGCCTAATGTGCCTGAAGGGTCGCATGCATTCTTACCATTGATTAGGCGAGTGAGATGCACGCAACCGGGGCACGCGTCGGAAAAGTGCGGTCAATCACACAGTATAGTTGACCGCACAAGAGTTTTTGTAAAATACTATTATAGTAATTATTTGTCTAATCTAATTTATGTAAATGTAGATTGTCGTTAATATTCACTCGATCGTCGTCATTGTTTGCCGTCATTAAACATCACAATGAGAGGAACACAAGTTAATTTCTCACCCAACTATACTTTGAACGAGTAAAATGACGGATGTCGGATTCATTAGCTAAACATAAAAATCATGGAAATAGTTAATATTGGACCTCAAAAAATAAAAATAAAATTAACACACAATGCACGAACTTACAAGTCGTGGAACTCTTGTATTTGAGTATCGTCTAATTTTAAACATGGAATATACGAATACATGAGTTGGAACTCGTGTATTCATGCATCAAAACATATAAGGGTTAATTGGTTTTAAATATATACACGAACATTGCTGCATTTTTTATTTTTAAGACTTTCCAAAAATTGTGTCAAAATAAACAACCTTAAGTTTGATTGCAATATTTCCACATATTCAAATTCCGACAATCTAATTTTTTACATGACAATCAGATTTTTTATGTGGACAATGATGTTGCTATAGTCGAACATGTATACATCCAGTGAGACAAGAAACGATGCCGTTTTATCCAATATATGCATACCACGTCGTTTAGTAATTTGATATAAAATGACGTCGTTTCTTATCTAACTGGATGTACACATGTTGTTCGACTATAGCCATATCATTGTCCGCATAAAAAATCCAGTGCCAGGTCAAAAATTAGATCGTCCAAAAAACACACATATTCATGGGCAGAATTACAGCCACCTTTGGGAGAGCCAAGGCTCCCCCAAACTTTTTGTGTACACTTGAAAATTTTTATGACTTATCGGGAATTTATACCACCGGCAGAAAAAGTATTTTTAAGGAAAAATGACCTTGATTCTTAAGAAAAATATAAAAAATCCGAATATGACGTAACACGCCTATAAAAAAGAGAAACGTTATTCCGTCGCACAACAGTACGACTCCCTTCAAGAAAATTTTCTGTTTCTGTCCCTGCACATATTTTCTGCATCCAGTTATAAAAAGTGAATTAAATCATAGAAATTGATGAAGGTGAAGATAAGAATTATTCGTTTTCTCAAACATCTGAAAACGTGGGTGGTTGAACAAAATGGTTGTATAGTGGAATTAAGTGGACATGATTTACATACTTAGTGGTGAAGAAGAAGATATATTGCTGTCAGAGTTGTGTTGTTTTGTTGGCCTCTCATTATTTTAAGGAAATTGCTTCATCTTTACTTTTGTCTTATTCATGCTTTCCTCTTCCTACATCTGGATTTCACCATTTCATTGCCTTCAACTTTAATCATTTTTAGTCAAGTTTGGTTTGCAGAATGGGAATAATGCAATTGATAAGAAATGATAAGATTGTATGATTGATTAATAATCAACTCAAATTTAAGATGATAAAATTATCATTAAATTAGTGGATATGAATTGAACACGGACCAAGTATTCATCACGAATTGAATCATTCAAACCAAATATGTAATTATGTTGGATTATTTTATCAATCAAGCTTTAGCAATCAAACCAAATAAGACCAGTCTATCCTGTATATATTAACTATGATCTTTAAATTTATATACATATTATATCTGCAAAATGATGCAAAGGTAAAATATATTGGTAGTCATGACACAATGCTATTGTTTGTTTGTTTGTTTTTTTTTTATCGTGGAAATATATAGCCCTTACTTTCAGTACGTACTGGATAAATTTCAGTTCCTATGTAATAGTCTGCAAACTATACATGTCAGTAGAGGTGCCCGCGGTTCGGTTCGGTTCCGAAACTGGAACGGCGGTTCTCGGTTCCATCGGGATGGAACCGGAACCGAACCGCCTATTACTTTGGTTTCGGTTATGAACCGGAACCGTGAATTTCGGTTCCGCAGTTCTTGCGGTTCCAAACCGGAACCGCATGTTTCAAGGTAATAATTTTTATTTTTATTTTTATTTTCGTTTTTTTGCTATTTTTTCTTGTTTAACTGTATTTTTATGCATCCTAATATAACATTTAGGAGAAATAAAAATGAATTGCAACATAAATATAGATAAAAACGTAAAAAAATATAAAAAATTAGGAGGAATCGACGGTTTGGAACCAAAATCGAACTGAAACCGGCGGTCCTCGGTTCCATAGATTTGGAACCGGAACCGAACCGACGGCGATGCGGTTCTCGGTTCCGGAACCGCCGGTTTCGGTTCGGTTCCGGCGATTCCGGTTCCTTTGGCCACCTCTACATGTCAGGTAAATTGCACTTTTTAAGTATAGGTCTGATATGTTCGACCTATAAAAATATTAGCGGAGTTTGAACTCAAGATCTTTAATCTTAGACAGCCATTATACAACTAGAGGGCATCTTCAAGGGGACAATGCTATTCTTTTTTGAGTTGGTGAAACGAGTTAAGTAGTTATTTACTCATTTATTAATAGAGCTGTTAAATGGGTCATATCATCCCAACCCAATGAGCCAAGGGTTAAAATCAGGCAAGTCGGTCCGATTTGAAATTTTTTCGAATCCCAAAAATACACTAGTCTAACTAGTCCTGAAAAATATTTTAATGTCGCAGCCCGACTTAGAATGAAGATAACCAAGCCGGTGGGTCCCACGACGTACACAATTTATGATTAACCAAGGAACAAGATAACGACCCAGTTATCCAACAAAAACTCATCATACAATAAATCATTCTTTTAAGTCAAACCAAAATAGCCGAGAATGGTCAAAAGACAACACCATCTCGTATCAGAGTTTAACAACGGAAATAAGGTTTATCAAGTCATAGCTTCAACATCACACTATGATGGTCCCAAGACGGATACCTTGGTGTAGAGGGGGGGTGAATACACCAAGGTTTAAAAACTTTTCCAATTAAAACTCTTTTGAGTGAGCTGGCTGTGTTCGATCCAGCTGGAAGGCAGCTTGATCGACACAGCTGGCTGTGTGCGGAATGTGGTGGGATTTTGGAAAGTCCGTCTGTTGTTTCAAATATATTGCAAAGCTGTGTTTCTCTTTTCAGTTAGTCAGTTTATGCAGCTTGAAATAATGCTTATGAAGGGTTAGCTGGATGCATAAATAAACATGAAAGAACACAGCTATTTAACGTGGTTCGGAGAAACTACTCCTACGTCCACGACCAGAAACCTCTGGTAATCCACTAAGGATACCACTGACTTTTCGCGCAGTCAGCAAGCGTTGCAGCTTGGTTCCTCAAGCTGGATACAAGTTTACGCGTACTGTATCAAAACGTAACCAGACTATTTACGGGCACAGCTGAAGCCTAACCTGTAGTTTGCGGGTACTACAGAACCAACACTCGAATTACGCGCTTCGAGCAGGCGTACCTTTTACCTAACCTTTTCTGGGTTTGGGTTTTGGGGGGTTTTCCAACTATGAATGAGTTCTTACAATGAAGAACTTCGAGTATGATGAACTCGTTCAAACTAGGCTTAAGATGGGAAGGATTATATGCCTAGATACTAGTGGGAGAGAGCTTCAGCAGCCTGAGAATAAATAACATCTTATAAGAATGAAGGCTGCTGGATCTTTGAAGCTTTTCTGAGAGATCTCTTGATCTTTTGTTGGACTTCCTTCAATGAAGTATGTTGATCTCTCTTGAATATATTCTCTCGTCGCTCCTCCTCTCTCTGATGATGAAGAAGACTTCTATATATAGGGAGAGATTAGAACTAGCCGTTGGAAAGAGCCGTTCTGAATCTTTACCTAACTTCTGACAGGATTGACTTGTCTTCTTCCTTGATTTCCTCGTAAAGCAATCCTAGGTTTGACTTCTAGGTGCTGAGGTGTCGAGTTCCCGCCGGTCCGCATCGTATCCGACTTTATCTCAAGTTCACTTCGACTCTGTTGTGTTGGTGACTCTGAACTGTCTTGAACTCTGCTGGATCATTGACGCTGAGCTGAGTCTTGAACTCTGCTGGGTCTTGACGCTGAGCTGAGTTTGTCACACGAGCTGGGTCTTTCCTACAGCTGTGTCTGGAAGAACTTTATCGTTTTGGATCTGGACAACGTTACTTCTCACTCGACTTTGCTTACCCTGCTGTGTACTCAGCTGGGTCTTCTGCTGTCTTCAGCGACCACCTGTAAACATAGAAAATCTATAAGCTCAAACAGGTGAGCTGGAAAACACTTGGGCTTGTACAAACATCTACTCGGTTGGGGTCAGCTAGATTTTGGAATCACTTCAAAACTCTATTAATTTTCCCAACAATTTCCCCCTTTTTGATGATGCCAAAACCCCAAGTTGGAAAAACAAAAATTGCTTCCCCCTTAACAGGAAACGGGGATTCAACGAATTAAACATTCACAGCAAGTAAACATATTCAGAGCCTGGACAAAGAGAGATTGTCTTCAGGTTGATTTTGATAAAATGAACTTTTCATTAATAGGAAGAATTTGTACAAATATCTAAATACAAAAGTTCAAAATAAAAATTCCCAGTTGGCTGGGTCTTCAGCTTGACTGCTTCCTTTGTTCATCAATTTGATGGTCAGTCTTTAGACCATATCTATTGAAGATGAACTCTTCCAAATTCCTTCCATTCAAATTTTGATTCTTCGACTTTGAAATTCCTCTTTCACCAGCCCAGTGATTAATTTCTTTGATGATTTGGGCCTTGTCAGGAAGGTTTATTCCAGCTAGAAATGGAGGCTTTAGCTGTTTGACTTTGGGAGCCTTCAGCTGGATGTTATTGCTCTTGGCATAGAGGGCGATTGACCTTGCCATCATTGGATCTGTCTCATGAAGCTCGAGGAAATAGTCCTGGAAAGCAGCTTCTGGATCCATGCCCTTGAACTGATTCAAGTAGTAGAATTCTTTGATGAATTCTGATTTGCATCTTTCCCAGTTTTCATTGATATCGTCTGGGTTCTTCTTATCAGCTGAGGCTGCTTGGATTTGTTTCTTCTTTGCTTGTCTGTAGCTCTGCCTTTTCTTCTTCTGCTTTTTCTCAGCAGGCTTGAGAGCTTCAGCTTTCTTCTTAACAATCTTATCCAGCTCTTGCATTTCTTTTCTTTGCTCGTTGTGGAAGTTACACAGCCAGTGATAGTCTTTGTATTCTTCAGGCTTGTGTCCACATGCTTTGGCAAGAGCAACCATTTTCTCTCTCCATGTCTCTTTGATGCCTTTGGCTGAGCAAGCTGGCTCGTCTCTTCTTCATCCAGCTCTTTTGCAAAATCGTCGATTTCCCTCTGTATTTGCTGCACAGGTTCCCCCTTAGCTGCAGCTTCCCTCTCACTTGTTTTTCCAGCTTCATTCTGATCTTCCCCCTTTTTGGTATTATCAACAAGGGAGGTAGAGAGGTTGGCAACAGTTGCGCTGAGCTTGGAGAGAATACCTTCAACATCAGCGATCTTAACTGAGTTGTCAGCTGTGACGAGATTCAGCTGGGCATTGCTGCTGCTTCCAGCTCTGAACTGAGCATCCAGATCTTTATATAAGTTGAAGAGTTGGCGGATGTCAGAGCTGTTGGAGAGAGTGGTCTTTTTGAGAGCTTCCAGCTGGCTTGAAATATTTGCAATGTCGTCAACCAGTGGAGCTTGAAGGTTTGAGATGATCTTAGGGACTCTCTTCTCTAGAAGAATTGACTGATCAACTTGTTGAGAAACAAGAGATTGCCTGAGATCTCTGCTGGTGCTTTCCTGCAGATTGAGAGCGAATCTGTGAACGTCGTCAATGGACAGTCCATTGCTCTGGACTTGCGACTCTATAGCTGTGATGCGCAGAAGGGTATCAACATTTGATTTGAGTCTATCCTGAAAAAGGATTTCCTCGACTTGTTTTGCAATTTCGTCCTTCATTGCATCAGAGAGCTCAACATGATCCGTCTGGGTTCCGGATTCGGCTTGGCTGGGTTTTACTGCCTCGATCTCGACCAGTGAGCGAGTGTCATCGGCAATTGGACTCTGTGGGGCAGCTTCCTCTGGTTCAGTTGATGCAACAGCTGGTTCTTCAATGATCATTACCTCACCGTTTTCAACAGTATGCCTTTCCTTGGTAATCTCAGCTGAGACTTCCTTGGAATTGTCAGCTCCAGAATGTGTTTCCCATCCCGCTGCTATAAGAAGCTTGTTGGCTGATTCCCAGACTTCAGCTGGGTGCGGCTTGGGATACTGCTGAGACACTTCAATTATTCCTCTGATGAGATCATCTTGATGTAAATATGCATCCTCCAGACTTCCAAAGCCAAAAGTGTGCTGGAGGCGTGCTTCATCAGTCTTCAGTTTCTCAAAGGAGAAAGTCTCTATCAGCTGCTCATTCTGGTACCAAGTTGCCATCTTGGTAGCCAGATAGAACTTGAGGTCTCAAACTTTGACAAGGGCAATGGGCAGGTGCGCCAGAATTGGATGCTGAGTTAGAACACTCTTGATCCCTGCAATGCGCAAGTCCTCGTACATGGCTTCCATAAATGCTGAGCCAGTAGAGTTGAGAGAAGGAGAGGTAGTAGAATCACTCTCTGATTCTGTGGAGATTTGAGGAGCAGGTTCAAAAGGGTTCACAGTTGGCTGTGAAGAAGTATCAGCCAACTGTGTGGGAATTTGAGCTTTGGGTGATGGCTGTTTTGGGGGTGAGCTGGGGTTCGTGGAAGAGGGTTCAGCATGGGTGTCACTCGGCCGAAGGAGCTTCGCCGCTTGAATATCTTCCAGCTCTCTTGCGGGGGAGATGGCTCTTTGGTTGGAGAGGCTGGGTGGAGGGAAGGCTGTTTGTTTGGCGGAGAGCCGAGAGTGAGAGGGCTGGGGTGAGCTTCTTGGATTATCCAGCTCGTCCTCTGAGCTGGATGACAATCCGTCATTCAATCCCATCTCGGCCAGGATGTTTGATCCGTATTGATCGAAGGCCGACACTGGCTGTGGGGAGAGAATCACCATTGCTTGACTGGGAATGACAGCTGTTTTCTTTTCTTCTCACTGACCTCCACTGGTTTAGTGGTCACCGCCTTCCTCTTTCTTTGTTTCTTCTCACTGAACTTCGCCTCTCGTTCCTTCCAAATGCTTCTTGCCTTTACTCACAAGCAGTCGCTTCTTCAGAAGATCATTGATTTGATTCATTCTTTGGAAAAGAATCTTCGTTTCTGGAAACGGTTCTGAATCAGCCCACTTTACTGTGTGCCCTTTCACTGCTTGCTCTATCAAGAAAGAGATTTTGGAGCAGAGATACAGTGGCTCTGAAGCTGAAAACGTCGTCCTGGTGGAGTTGAACTTTATCTTCTCTGACTCCTTGACCAGTCGGTTGAGTAGGAAATCAAACCAGTTGACGTTTGCGCCTTTGATCATGGCAATCATCGGCTTGAGTTTTGGAATGCCGATCTCTCCTTGAGATCCAAGCCTATCCCTAAGATGCATTTTTGAGTAATATCCAGCAGCAGCCTGTACTTTGGCTTGAGCAGGAGCTTTGACATGCTTGCTCTGTAAGGCTCTGGGAGATAAGCATCTCTCTGCTGAGGAATTCATCTACTTCTTCCCGACTGTAATCATCTGGGATGAATCCTCCTTCTCTGGGAAGGTTGAACACCTTTCGTAGCATCTTATTGAGTTTGATGGTGACGGTTGCTGTATCAAACTTTCCGTCTTCGCCTTTGACACTCATGTCAAATGAAGATGAGTAGAAGCCATCTTCGTCGATAATGTTGAGGTAGAACAGTGCGGCATCTCTCTTTAGCAAAAGCTTGGGCATGGAGGTTGCCCACAGCAGGAGACCGGAGTCTGCAACTATATCCACAATCTCTTTTAACTCAGAAACATGGAGATTGGAGGTGATTTAATACTCTCAAATGACAGCTTTGTCATTAGGGCTTCAAACTGGTTCATCCCTGCGATTGATTTCTTGGGCGCCATTTCTGCAACTTGGAGAATTTGGATCTTGCGAAGAACTTGCAGATAATAGATGAAGATTTTGAATCTTTGAAATTTGCAGAGATAAAGATGAAGGAAGAAAGGATCTGCGTATCTTTTCCATATATATCAACTGCCATAACGGATCAACGGTTAAGATTGAAACAGTTGATATTCTGATCAACGGCTGGGAGAGATTCACTCATCACGTTTTGCTGACGTGCTTTCGGCGAGTGTATTACAACCGCGCGTGAGGTATTTCAAACGTTTGACGTTCTGCCTCGATCCTGCCGTGCTACGATTTCATGCGTACTTTATAATTAATGCGATGAGAAAGGAAACTTATCAAACAATTTAACTAAGGAATGTCTGTCCGCTTAACATATGAATTCAAAATAAATGGACTTTATATAGCATATTCCTCAGAGCATTTATTGCATGAGATGCAGACCGGTCAGCTTGGACACAGTATCCAGCTGATATCACAGCTGTCTTCTCCTTTGTTCGATTGACAGTTCTCCTCAGCTGAGTATTTTGAGATTAGCTTGAATTTCCTTCAGCTGAGTTCCCTTTATCTCTTCGATCGATGTCCAACAGCGTGATTCCCTTTTTGGCCGGGAAATCCTTCGAATCGAACTTTGGGATCCAACAGTTTGTTCCCCTCACTCGGATGATTTTTCTTCATCCGGATTGAGCGGTCCAAGTGATCCACACATCATCTTGAATTAGATTTCAGCAAGTTGTGCTTTTGTGTGACTTTTCCCAACAATGGATTCTTTCAGATGTTGAGATATCTCTTGGATGCTTTCATGTCGTCAGCTGGGTTAGAGGATCATCTTGTTTTTCCTGCTGGATCAGGTTTCTCTTCAGCTGATGACTCCCAGCTTGTTTATTTTGGAGAGAGCATCCTGCTGGGTATTCTACTTGATTTTACTAAATCTTTTCGCCTATGTAGAATTCCCTTGATTTGTCAAGAGGTGGCTTTTTCTTCAGCATCCTACTTCCTTTGAGCGGATTTTCTCATCATTGGCTCATTCATTTGTTAAGGTCAATTTGTCCCAAATCCACTCGATTCATCCGTCGCTTCTCTAAACTTCTCGAGACCAATGTACTCAGCTGTATGACTGGCTGATTCTTCAGATTTGTATCCAGCTGTCATTATTTCACAATGTCCTGGTCCATTTAGTCGGGTTTCTTCTCTAAGATGTTTCAGACATCTTAATCAGAGCAATCATCCTCATCTGAGTCGGAGAAGGAGATTTGATCATCATCCATTTCGCTCGATTCGATCCTTTTATCTTCTCTCCGAGAGGATGACTCAGCTGGGTTGCTCTTTGGGTAGAGTTGCTTGTCGTGATGAACCTTCACGATATTCTTGTACTTTTCCTTGCTTTGTTCCAGCTGATTAATGCTTCGTACAAGCATGGCAACTTCTTCGTTCAAATCTTCTTTGCTCATAAATCTGAGCTCTTTGTTGGTCCTTCCAAGCTGAGCTGATTGAGCTTCTTTTCTCGGCTTGATCCTCAGCTCTGCTTCATTCATTCGGCTGGATGAATCTCTGCTTGTGATCCCCAGATCAAATTCGTTGGCCTTCAAGATGGAAAACAATTTTTCCGTCTCCATGCTGCCAAGATCAGTTCTGCTTTGGTGAACCACTTTGTGTGTACACCATTCTGAGGAGAGAGCTGAAAGAACTTTCAAGTTCTTGTCTCGAACTGTATATTTTCCAGTTCGGATCGTCTCGATCTCGATGACGAGGTTGGAGAATCTGAGCTCCATTTGATCGATGGACTCATAGGGGAGTTGCTTGAAATTGTCGAATTTCTGACATGCAACTGAGAATTTGTTCTCTTGAATTTCCTCTGAGCCTTCACACAGCTTGGCTAGAGTGTCCCACATCCCCTTAGCTGTCTCGCAGTGGATGATCTTGCTAAGATAAGAGTTCGTCACCGTTGAGGAGATGACGTTGCGAGCATAGCTGTCCAATCCAGCTTGGCTTCTTTCTTCTGGAGAGTACTCCCTTTTGGGCTTCACAACTTGCCGGAGTACTGGTTCAGCTCCAGGTGTGGTTTCTGCTTGTCTTTCTGATTTCATGATGATGAAGGGTCCGTCAGTGATAACATCCCACATCATGTCGTGATGCGCACTCAGAAAGCTTTTGAGACGGAACTTCCAGATCTGATAATCATCGACAGAGAATGTCGGAAGATTCCTGCACAAGGAAGATTCCATGACAGTATGCAATATAATGACTTAAAAAGATTTTGAAACTTTGAAGGATCTGTTCAGTGACCACTATCAAGAAAGAGGCCGACTTGACACGAGAAAAGTGATCTTTTGAACCACTGCTCTGATACCAATTGATGGTCCCAAGACGGATACCTTGGTGTAGAGGGGGGTGAATACACCAAGGTTTAAAAACTTTTCCAATTAAAACTCTTTTGAGTGAGCTGGCTGTGTTCGATCCAGCTGGACGGCAGCTTGATCGACACAGCTGGCTGTGTGCGGAATGTGGTGGGATTTTGGAAAGTCCGTCTGTTGTTTCAAATATATTGCAAAGCTGTGTTTCACTTTTCAGTTAGTCAGTTTATGCAGCTTGAAATAATGCTTATGAAGGGTTAGCTGGATGCATAAATAAACATGAAAGAACACAGCTATTTAACGTGGTTCGGAGAAACTACTCCTACGTCCACGACCAGAAACCTCTGGTAATCCACTAAGGATACCACTGACTTTTCGCGCGCCAAGACAGCGTTGCAGCTTGGTTCCTCAAGCTGGATACAAGTTTACGCGTACTGTATCGAAACGTAACCAGACTGTTTACGGGCACAGCTGAAGCCTAACCTGTAGTTTGCGGGTACTACAGAACCAACACTCGAATTACGCGCTTCGAGCAGGCGTACCTTTTACCTAACCTTTTCTGGGTTTGGGTTTTGGGGGGTTTTCCAACTATGAACGAGTTCTTACAATGAAGAACTTCGAGTATGATGAACTCGTTCAAACTAGGCTTAAGATGGGAAGGATTATATGCCTAGATACTAGTGGGAGAGAGCTTCAGCAGCCTGAGAATAAATAACATCTTATAAGAATGAAGGCTGCTGGATCTTTGAAGCTTTTCTGAGAGATCTCTTGATCTTTTGTTGGACTTCCTTCAATGAAGTATGTTGATCTCTCTTGAATATATTCTCTCGTCGCTCCTCCTCTCTCTGATGATGAAGAAGACTTCTATATATAGGGAGAGATTAGAACTAGCCGTTGGAAAGAGCCGTTCTGAATCTTTACCTAACTTCTGACAGGATTGACTTGTCTTCTTCCTTGATTTCCTCGTAAAGCAATCCTAGGTTTGACTTCTAGGTGCTGAGGTGTCGAGTTCCTGCTGGTCCAGATCAGATCTGACTTTATCTCAAGTTCACTTCGACTCTGCTGTGTTGGTGACTCTGAACTGTCTTGAACTCTGCTGGATCATTGACGCTGAGCTGAGTCTTGAACTCTGCTGGGTCTTGACGCTGAGCTGAGTTTGTCACACGAGCTGGGTCTTTCCTACAGCTGTGTCTGGAAGAACTTTATCGTTTTGGATCTGGACAACGTTACTTCTCACTCGACTTTGCTTACCCTGCTGTGTACTCAGCTGGGTCTTCTGCTGTCTTCAGCGACCACCTGTAAACATAGAAAATCTATAAGCTCAAACAGGTGAGCTGGAAAACACTTGGGCTTGTGCAAACATCTACTCGGTTGGGGTCAGCTGGGTTTTGGAATCACTTCAAAACTCTATTAATTTTCCCAACACACTAAGACAACAATTACTGAATAAATTCAGAGTGTTGCAGCGGAAACCAACATGACATATCTTTGGTTATATGTATGAAGACATATAACCCTGCTCAACATCAACAAAGTCTTAAGAGGTCAACAACAAAAGTCTGCCCAGCACACTCCATCTTCATCCAAGCTAGCCTGCACATTTTAGAAATAACATGCAGGGCTGAGTACTTTTGTACTCAGTGGACACATGCTAAAATAATTGAAAATTTGCTGCTTAGAGCTATAGATTGACTCTTGCCATAAAGCATAACACAAGTAACTTTTATAAACAAACCTGTGCATGCTCAAACCTTTTCCTTTCATTATAAGTGACTGCGCAGTCAAAATACTTATCATGTATGTACCACATCTACTATAACTTTTGAGTGTTGAGAAGTAGGCCTCCTTCTCAAACACTTGTAATCGTCCTACCATAAAGGAAGGCTCCCGATTACAACATTGTGTACACAAATCCTACATTACGTAGGACCGAATTCGTCTTTCCTTGGTAGAGGTTATCATACAAAAACTTCAAAAATTGGCAAGTCAATCACTTTTAAAATCATCACACATATATATAATCATAATATCACATTCTTTATTTCTTTAGTTCAGAAAGCCCACCTGGACTGAAGCTATTTTATATATACTTTAACTTCTCGTCTTTTCCCTCACTTTTCAGTCCCGCTCGTTCCTTCATTTAATAATTAAATTTAAACATAAGAGCGAGAAAAATTTAATATTCAAATGAGGGATGCCGCAGCTATTCTTAAAATTTCTCTAATTTGTCTCGGCTTTTTCTAGGGTTTTTATCTCGGCAATTAGGAACTAAACTTTTCTAATTACTTCCTCTTTCTTACTTAACTTCTTTAATCGATAATTAATCGATCACAACTTCAAGGCACATTTAAAATCATAACATCATATAAATCATCATTTCATTTCAAAGAAATTAAACATATCATTTAATCATATAAGTGTTTATTTAAACACTTAAACTCTTCATCTAATTCAATAAGCATATTAAAATGCTTAACTTCTTTATTAACAAATAATCATAACATTATATTAATAAAATATGTCCTTGACATATTTATTTATTAATAACGTATCATTAATACTTAATTCGTCATTAACACGTCATTAGCAACTAATGACCATTAACATATATAATTAATAGCTAAAATCATCATTAACATTTAATTGATGATTACTATCTTCATTATCCTTTATTTAACATATATTTAATCTCTATTATTCATATCTTTAACTTAAAAATATTTTCGACTCGTCAAACGAGCTCCGAAAAATTTCAAATTAATTCCTTATACTTTTTATACTAAATGTGACATAATTTCATAATCACATCATTAAAACAGATCTTCTATACGTATAAACCTCCGACTTCGAAAAATGGCCGGAAAATAGAAAAATCTCAAAACTTCGTATTAAAATTCCGAAAAATTCTACGATACTTAATTTTTATCGTAGAATTCATTTCCATCATTATTTTCTTAATTAAAAATCATATACATGGCCTTTTAATATATATATATTTCGGCCCTTTTTAGAAATTGGAAAATAAATACCCAATTTCTTTCTAATGAATTTCAAACATCTTAATTTAATTTATAAGCTATATTTATAGCTTAATTACTTAATTTAATTGGATAAAAATCAAAACCCTATTATATATATATTTCGACTTTTATGAGAAATAGGGCACAATTGCTTATTTTTATCCATTTCAAATTACAACATGTTTAATTAATATTCTAGAGATTAATTATAATCTCAATTGATCAATTTAAGCTCTAAATAATTATTTTTAATTTATTTTAAATTGCTGAAAATTTCTAAAATTATGAAATTGAGCTCCAAAAATTCTAACAAAATTCCCACATATTTTAAATAAATACCATGAGCTCAAATATATCATTACTTCATCAAATTATGCTTTGAATTAAAAACCCCTAATTTTAAGCAAACTTTAATTTTCCAACTTCATTCATATGAGCTTCAAAAATTCTCATAAATTCATTATAACCTTATTTCATCATTCTAAATCCAAATTCATCATCAATTTCATCATAAAAAATCATCATCAAAATTTCCCAATTTATAACCCTAATATTTCGAAATTAATTAACATTAGGGCAAGGGAAATTCTAACTCATTAAAACCATATATCATCATGCTCAATAACATCAATTAAGCATACATTGATCATCAATTCAAGCTTAGAACATCAAAATCAATTATTCCTATTTTTAGCCAAATTTTTCGGCTATATTGAAACAAAAATAGGAAATTGATTATTTTCTTCTCAATTCAATTATCTAACAAGCTCATAGGCATCATATGAGCTCATATAAATCATCAAATTGATCATAGAAGATCACATTCTAAAAGTCATAATTTTGGCCTAGGTTTCGGCCATTTCAAGAAAATAGAATAAAATAATTATTCTTGCTCAATTAAATAGTTTATCATGCTTATAATCACCATAGAAGCTCACTCAATCCATCACTTTAATCATAGGATCAAGGAATAAATTTTCTAATTTATTTCCATATTTTTCGAAAAATTGGAAATTAGGGCTAGGATTAATTTCTCAATAATTTAATGATAAAATTGTAATCTAAATCATGTAATTAACATCATACTTGAAGATCAAATCCATCCTCTAACATATACTAAATTTTCGACATTTTTAGAGAAGAAGGGGATGGCTTTATCTTGCTTAATCTTAAGCTTCAAGATTAATAGATCTCACCTTTTTAGATGATTTTAGGACTATCTTCTTTAATCACTTAAGCTTGATCCTTCCTTCTTCAATGGAGTTTTGTGTGTGTGTGAGTGTGAGTGTGCTGCGGTTTGTGTGTGTATGCGTGAGTTGTGTGTGTTGAGAGAGTGAAGAAGATGCATGAATTAATATAATTCTCTCAAACACTAATACATTGAATTTAATTAATGTTGTATGCCACATGTCCAACACATTTCATGATTGTGTTGGGAAACATAGTGAGGTGGCATAAGCTTAAATAATAAAATAATATCCATTAGTGTTAGTAATCTAACACGTGTGCTAATTTAATTATTAACCTTGGATTAGTAATTAAACTAATCATTAAATATTGATAATCAAGGTTTAATTAGGAAGTAATAATTAAGCTTATAATAGAAGCTTTATTTCCTAGGAAAAATTATGCTTAATAACTTAGCTTAATTAATTAATTAAACATCTAATTAATTAATTAAATATTAAGCATATAAATCTCATCTTAATTGATCAATTAATTCTCTAAATAATTAATCAATCTTTAAATAAATAATCATAGAGGCTTTAATTAAAAAGCTCTCGTTCTATAAATATTTATTAGGGTTTTTCAAACCCTAATATAAACTTCCTCTGAAAATTTCCGGAAATAAAATCCGAAAATTTACTAAATTGCCGGAGAAAAATTCATAAATCCCTAGAAATTTAAATACTTCAAAAATAACACATATTTCTCAAATCATGCACATATAATGGCACATAATCATAAACATTCTTAATATTTCATTTCGGATTAAGCGAAATGAAAATAAAATTTAAATCATCAAAATTCGGCAAATTAAACTTGCCGAAAAAAATTTTTAAATGTCGGAACTTAATTTCCTTCAAATCCTCGCATTTTAAAATTATTCTAATTACTTATCTTAATTATTTACTAAGATTAGTTATGAAAAAGCGGGGTATTACATTCTCTCCCCCTAAAAATAAATTTCGTCCCGAAATTTGCTTATCAAAAAGGAAAAGCTCGGAATACTTCTCTTTCATTTTATCTTCGAACTCCCATGTAGCTTTCTCTAGCCCATGGTGTCTCCACTTAACTTTTGCTGAAGCGATCGATTTATTTCTTAATTGTTGGACCTTTCGATCCAAGATCGCTTCTGGTTTCTCCTCATAACTGAGGTCTGGTTCTGAAACCACTTCTTCTTGTCAAATAACATGCTCAAGATCGAACATGTATTGACACAACTGGGATACATGGAATACGTTATGCGAATTCTCAAAACTTGGCGGTAATGCCAGCTTATATGCTACTTGACCAATCCTTTCCAGGATTTCATACGGTTCTATGTAACATTGCTTAAGCTTTCCTTTTACGCCAAAACAATAAATTCTTCTCGAAGGCGAAACTTTTATAAACACTTTATCTCCTACTTCAAATTTTAATTCGGATATTCGAGAATCTGCATAAGATTTTTGAAAATCTTGCGCTTCTTTAATTCGTTGCTTAATTTGGCAAACAATCTCGATTATTTCTTCTACAGCATCGGCCCTAAAACTTTTCTTTCACTTATTTCATCCCAATAAAGTGCAAACCTATATTTTCTTCTTTATAGAGCTTCATAGGGTGCCATGTCAATCGTCATTTGATAACTGTTGTTATATGCAAACTCAACGAGAGATAAAACTTGCTCTCATTAGTTATCTCGATCTAATACAACAGTTCTGAGCATATCTTCTAAGATTTTAATTATCCTCTCGGACTGACCATCCGTCTGAGGATGAAAAGCAGTGCTGATATTTAAATTGGTACCCATCTTACTTTGTAAACTTCTCCAAAAACAGGAGGTAAACTTTGAATTTTGATCTGAAGTGATCAATCTGGGCATGCCGTGCAATCGCACTATTTATTTGACATATAGCTGAGCTAACTTATCCAATCCATATGTTTCGGGAATTGGTATGAAATGAGCAGATTTCGCCAATCTGTCCACTATTACCCATATTGATATATTTCCTTTCTTAGACTTAGGTAACCTAGTTACAAAGTCTATAGTGGTACCATCCCATTTCCATTCCGAAAATTCTAACGACTGCAATTTTCCATAAGGCCGTTAATGTAAAGCCTTAACTTGCTAACAGGCTAAACATCGCTCTACAAACGAAGCTATATCTCGCTTCATTCCTTCCCACCAAAATTTCTGTTTCAAGTCTTGATACATTTTGGTGTTTCCAGGATGAGCTGTATAAGACGTTTCATGAGCTTCTCTCATGATCTCAGCTCTTAATTCTTCTTTATCTGGAACACAAATCCTTTCTTTAAATAGGAGAGTATTATCTCCAGCTTCATGAAAATCTTCTGCTTTTCCTTTACGAATCTTAAGTTGCAAATTCTCTAACTTTTCATCTTTTCTTTGAGCATCTGAAATTCTCATTTTCAAATCTGGAGTTATTTCCAAAGCTGCAATTAATTGCTCTGTAAATTGTGATTATAAAACCACTTCTATTTTCAGCTTTCCAAAACTTTTTAATAAGTTCTTTTTCTTGAGTAAGCAGAAATCCTAACTCGGTTCTGCTCTTTCTGTTTAGAGCATCAGTTACTACGTTTGCTTTTCCTGGGTGATAGGAAATTTTGCAATCGTAGTCCTTTACTAATTCGAGTCATCTTCTTTTCCTCATATTCAACTCTTTTTACTCAAAAAGTATTTGAGGCTCTTATGATTCAAAAAGATCTCATACTTGGCTCCATAAAGATAATGTCTCTAAATTTTTAAAGCATGCACAACTGCTGCTAGCTCTAAATCATGGGTTGGGTAATTCTCTTCATGAGGTCTAAGTTGTCGTGATGCATACGCAATAACTCTGCCATCTTGCATCAGGACATAACCCAATCCATTCTTTGATGCATCCGTATATACGGTAAAATCCTTGTCTGCTTCTGGCACTGCTAGAACTGTAGCAGTGGTTAGCTTTCTTTTAAGCTCTTGGAAACTTTCTTCGCATTCAGGAGACCATTTAAACTTCAATTCTTTCTTGAAAAGTTGGGTCATTGGCCTTGCTATCTTAGAGAATCCTTCAATGAATCTCCGATAGTAACCTACTAGACCCAAGAAACTACGATTCTCATAGGGTGACTTTGGAGATCTTCGTTCTTGAATTGCTTGAACTTTAGAATTGTCTACTTTAATTCCTTCGGAAGAAACAACATGACCGAGGAAATTTATTTCTTTTAGCCAAAATTCACACTTGCTGAATTTGACATATAACTTCTCAGATCTTAACTTTTCTAAGACAATTCAAAGATGCTCTTCATACGCTGTTTCACTTTTTGAATATATAAGAATGTCATCAATAAAGACTATGACAAATCTATCCAAGAATTCGTGAAAAACTCGATTTATGAGATCCATGAATACTGCCGGAGCATTTATCAATCCAAACGACATTACTACAAACTTGTAGTAGCCATATCTCGTTCGAAAGGCAGTTTTTTTGAAATGTCTTCTTGACGAATCTTCAACTGATGATAGCCAGATTTTAAATCAATCTTTAAGAAAACACTGGCTCCTCTGAGCTGATCGAACAGATCATCTATCCTTGGCAAATGATACTTATTCTTCAATGTCAATTTGTTTAGCTCTCGATAGTCTATACACATTCTTAGACTACCGTCTTTCTTCTTGACAAACAAGATTGGTGCTCCCCACGGGGAAACACTAAGCCTGATAAAACCAAGATCAAACAATTCTTGTAGCTGGATCTTTAGTTCCTGAAATTCTTTTGGGGTCATTCTATACGGCACCTTTGATATTGGAGCTGAACCAGGTTCAAGGTCAATGGTGAACTCCAATTGCATGTCTGGGGGTAATCCTGGCAAACTTCAGGAAAAACATCCTTGAATTCTCGGACTACAGTTACGTCATCGATTTTCTTCTGTTGGTTTTCATCTTTGTTGAGGTAAACAAGATATACTTGCACATCTTTTCTTCTCAACAATCTTCTTGCTTGAATTGCCGAAATAATCATCATTCCTCTCTTGCTTCTCTCTTTTCCGAAGAATAAAGTTGACTCTTTTCACGGGATATGAAAAGAAATCTATCTTTGCTTACACCAAATGGTGGCAAAGTTCTCAGTTAACCAACTACTTAGTCGCTATTTGCGTCGGTGAAGTTTATGTTTCTCAATTTCTCGAGTTTCAAATTGAAAAGTGTTGCAAAAGAAACTATTTAGCGGAGAAAAAGACCAACATGTGTCAGACATGGAAAAGTGCGGAGGAGAGCGGTTGGCATCACCCAACTAGTGACCGCTGAAATTCCATCCGGCGCTAGAAACTGGCAGCCAACGGTCACTAGACTCCAACGGTCGTTGGATCACTTCGCTGAAGAGGCAGCTAGCGATCGCTGGCTGTCAGCCGGCGCTGGCTTGCCGTTCTCTAAAACAGGTCCAACCGGCATTGGAAACCAGCCGACGGTGGACATCAATTAGTATTGCTTTCTTGCACAATTTTAAATGCACTCAGCAAGGGTTTTTTTTTTTTTTTAACATATTCTCACATTCTCTCTTGACGGACAGCAGTAGACTCTTGAACGGCAGCATCACACGAAATTTACTCTTCTTCACTTACCAATACATTCCCAAAATGATGTCTACGTGCCACATTCGAATTAGATTTAGGGTTTTGGCTGACATCTTAAGGGAACCAATCTCAAATTCTAGATTAGGGAAACATGCGTGACTGGGTAGTTTTACCTACCGGGGTCGATACTCTTAAGTTCTGGCTATCTCTCTCTATTTAAGGCCAAGAGTATCTACGCATGCAAAAGAATGTGATGCACCAGTATCGAAAAGAATTATAACAGGTACATCATTTATCTGACCCATACCTGCCAGATTGCCCTGATCTTTGACACTCACTTTCTGCTCAACAGCAAAAATTCTCTAGTGTTGTTGCTGCTCTTGCTGCGGTGTTCGCAGCTTCGGCTGCAGCTGCTGCTGCTGAGGCCTAGGAATTTGACGTTGACGCTGCTGCATCTATGGGACTCCTTCAATGGCTTTTAAGTGTAGAGGCTGATACTGATTAAGTTTTCTCCTCCAGTTCCTTGCTGCCTACATGGGCACTGATAAGAGTAATGCCCTGGTTGCCCATATGCATAGCAGCTGTTACTTCATGCTGCGCAAATATCCCTGGTGCAATTTTTTTCGCACTTAGAGCATGCAGAAATTCCTTGCTGTCTCTGAGACAAGCTACCCTGATCAACCACATCAGGTCTATATTTTTTTCTTGAGTCGAGTGTTGTTGACTCTGCTCATGTCATGGCTTCTTGCTAGGTTGATTCCTAGCATTCCATTTTATTTTTCCCTTTTGAAACTGGCTTTGGTGCGAAGATTGCGGTTTAACAGCCGCTGAGGATTGAATCGGGGGAGGTGCTGGAGTCTGAACTAACTTCTCTGGCTGCATAGCCAGCTCCATATCTAAAGCTCGGTTTAACGCTTCAACCTAAGTCAAAACACTTTGACTTGCTAGTACTATTCTTTATGTCTTGCCTGAGTTCGAAGAAAAAGTTCAGACATCTTCTTGTCCGAATCAACTTTGACAGGGCGAAACAGGCTAAAGTCACATTATTCACGGACATACTTTGACTCTATCTTTTTTTTTTCCTTGCTTTAAATTTACGAACTAACTTGACTTCTGTTTGCAGCAGCTTTTCGAAACATCTTTCGAAAAGGGCTTCATTGGACACCCAAGTGAGATTTTCAAGCTGCTCGGGTAAGTCTTCTGGCAAGCTTTCCACCAGCAGTCTGCAGATCCTTTCAGCTGATATGACATACGTGCGAGACGTTTGCTATCATCATATCGAAGAAATCTAAAAAAAAAATCGCTCTAAAACACGAATCCATTCTTCCGCTTCTGACGGATTTCTTCTTCCGTCGAAGGTCGGGGGTTTTTGTCAAAGAAATAATTCTTCGATTCTCCTCTCAGGCTGAGGAGGTAGGGTAGGATCTCGCTGCTCTTCTTCTACTTCTTCCTCTACCCTATTTCTTCTTTGGCATTCTAGTTTTTAAGAAACTATAAAACTATCACGAAATAACTTTATTCTTATCGAGCTTTGCATTTAAGCACCTTTTTATCTTATTCTATATTGCATAAGCAAATACTTCACAAGCGAATTCTTAAATCGTAGATCTTAACATTCAAGAATTCACATCACATCATAATATAATCACTTACATAAATTCACTTAGTAGTCATGTAATAGCAACATAACTTAACTTCATAACTTTTCTTAATCATTATTAAAGCACTCAGATTTATATCTTTTCTTAATTAGACAATCAGTAATAAAGCACTCGGCTTTATAAAATTGTCTTAAATAGCAGCAGAATAACTTGACTTATAAATTGACAGAATAAATTATCTGTCTTTAATAACTTGACTTTAACTTCTATCATTCTTAATAGCCCGACTTAGAATGAAGATAACCAAGCCGGTGGGTCCCACGACGTACACAATTTATGATTAACCAAGGAACAAGATAACGACCCAGTTATCCAACAAAAACCCATCATACAATAAATCATTCTTTTAAGTCAAACCAAAATAGCCGAGAATGGTCAAAAGACAACACCATCTCGTATCAGAGTTTAACAACGGAAATAAGGTTTATCAAGTCATAGCTTCAACATCACACTAAGACAACAATTACTGAATAAATTCAGAGTGTTGCAGCGGAAACCAACATGACATATCTTTGGTTATATGTATGAAGACATATAACCCTGCTCAACATCAACAAAGTCTTAAGAGGTCAACAACAAAAGTCTCATTTCAAAGACACTCCATCTTCATCCAAGCTAGCCTGCACATTTTAGAAATAACATGCAGGGCTGAGTACTTTTGTACTCAGTGGACACATGCTAAAATAATTGAAAATTTGCTGCTTAGAGCTATAGATTGACTCTTGCCATAAAGCATAACACAAGTAACTTTTATAAACAAACCTGTGCATACTCAAACCTTTTCCTTTCATTATAAGTGACTGCGCAGTCAAAATACTTATCATGTATGTACCACATCTACTATAACTTTTGAGTGTTGAGAAGTAGGCCTCCTTCTCAAACACTTGTAATCGTCCTACCATAAAGGAAGGCTCCCGATTACAACATAGTGTACACAAATCCTACATTACGTAGGACCGAATTCGTCTTTCCTTGGTAGAGGGTATCATACAAAAACTTCAAAAATTGGCAAGTCAATCACTTTAAAAATCATCACACATATATATAATCATAATATCACATTCTTTATTTCTTTAGTTCAGAAAGCCCACCTGGACTGAAGCTATTTTATCTATACTTTAACTTCTCGTCTTTTCCCTCACTTTTCAGTCCCGCTCGTTCCTTCATTTAATAATTAAATTTAAACATAAGAGCGAGAAAAATTTAATATTCAAATGAGGGATGCCGCAGCTATTCTTAAAATTTCTCTAATTTGTCTCGGCTTTTTCTAGGGTTTTTATCTCGGCAATTAGGAACTAAACTTTTCTAATTACTTCCTCTTTCTTACTTAACTTCTTTAATCGATAATTAATCGATCACAACTTCAAGGCACATTTAAAATCATAACATCATATAAATCATCATTTCATTTCAAAGAAATTAAACATATCATTTAATCATATAAGTGTTTATTTAAACACTTAAACTCTTCATCTAATTCAATAAGCATATTAAAATGCTTAACTTCTTTATTAACAAATAATCATAACATTATATTAATAAAATATGTCCTTGACATATTTATTTATTAATAACGTATCATTAATACTTAATTCGTCATTAACACGTCATTAGCAACTAATGACCATTAACATATATAATTAATAGCTAAAATCATCATTAACATTTAATTGATGATTACTATCTTCATTATCCTTTATTTAACATATATTTAATCTCTATTATTCATATCTTTAACTTAAAAATATTTTCGACTCGTCAAACGAGCTCCGAAAAATTTCAAATTAATTCCTTATACTTTTTATACTAAATGTGACATAATTTCATAATCACATCATTAAAACAGATCTTCTATACGTATAAACCTCCGACTTCGAAAAATGGCCGGAAAATAGAAAAATCTCAAAACTTCGTATTAAAATTCCGAAAAATTCTACGATACTTAATTTTTATCGTAGAATTCATTTCCATCATTATTTTCTTAATTAAAAATCATATACATGGCCTTTTAATATATATATATTTCGGCCCTTTTTAGAAATTGGAAAATAAATACCCAATTTCTTTCTAATGAATTTCAAACATCTTAATTTAATTTATAAGCTATATTTATAGCTTAATTACTTAATTTAATTGGATAAAAATCAAAACCCTATTATATATATATTTCGACTTTTATGAGAAATATGGCACAATTGCTTATTTTTATCCATTTCAAATTACAACATGTTTAATTAATATTCTAGAGATTAATTATAATCTCAATTGATCAATTTAAGCTCTAAATAATTATTTTTAATTTATTTTAAATTGCTGAAAATTTCTAAAATTATGAAATTGAGCTCCAAAAATTCTAACAAAATTCCCACATATTTTAAATAAATACCATGAGCTCAAATATATCATTACTTCATCAAATTATGCTTTGAATTAAAAACCCCTAATTTTAAGCAAACTTTAATTTTCCAACTTCATTCATATGAGCTTCAAAAATTCTCATAAATTCATTATAACCTTATTTCATCATTCTAAATCCAAATTCATCATCAATTTCATCATAAAAAATCATCATCAAAATTTCCCAATTTATAACCCTAATATTTCGAAATTAATTAACATTAGGGCAAGGGAAATTCTAACTCATTAAAACCATATATCATCATGCTCAATAACATCAATTAAGCATACATTGATCATCAATTCAAGCTTAGAACATCAAAATCAATTATTCCTATTTTTAGCCAAATTTTTCGGCTATATTGAAACAAAAATAGGAAATTGATTATTTTCTTCTCAATTCAATTATCTAACATGCTCAAAGGCATCATATGAGCTCATATAAATCATCAAATTGATCATAGAAGATCACATTCTAAAAGTCATAATTTTGGCCTAGGTTTCGGCCATTTCAAGAAAATAGAATAAAATAATTATTCTTGCTCAATTAAATAGTTTATCATGCTTATAATCACCATAGAAGCTCACTCAATCCATCACTTTAATCATATGATCAAGGAATAAATTTTTTAATTTATTTCCATATTTTTCGAAAAATTGGAAATTAGGGCTAGGATTAATTTCTCAATAATTTAATGATAAAATTGTAATCTAAATCATGTAATTAACATCATACTTGAAGATCAAATCCATCCTCTAACATATACTAAATTTTCGACATTTTTAGAGAAGAAGGGGATGGCTTTATCTTGCTTAATCTTAAGCTTCAAGATTAAATAACAATAGATCTCACCTTTTTAGATGATTTTAGGACTATCTTCTTTAATCACTTAAGCTTGATCCTTCCTTCTTCAATGGAGTTTTGTGTGTGTGTGAGTGTGAGTGTGCTGCGGTTTGTATGTGTATGCGTGAGTTGTGTGTGTTGAGAGAGTGAAGAAGATGCATGAATTAATATAATTCTCTCAAACACTAATACATTGAATTTAATTAATGTTGTATGCCACATGTCCAACACATTTCATGATTGTGTTGGGAAACATAGTGAGGTGGCATAAGCTTAAATAATAAAATAATATCCATTAGTGTTAGTAATCTAACACGTGTGCTAATTTAATTATTAACCTTGGATTAGTAATTAAACTAATCATTAAATATTGATAATCAAGGTTTAATTAGGAAGTAATAATTAAGCTTATAATACAAGCTTTATTTCCTAGGAAAAATTATGCTTAATAACTTAGCTTAATTAATTAATTAAACATCTAATTAATTAATTAAATATTAAGCATATAAATCTCATCTTAATTGATCAATTAATTCTCTAAATAATTAATCAATCTTTAAATAAATAATCATAGAGGCTTTAATTAAAAAGCTCTCGTTCTATAAATATTTATTAGGGTTTCTCAAACTCTAATATAAACTTCCTCTGAAAATTTCCGGAAATAAAATCCGAAAATTTACTAAATTGCCGGAGAAAAATTCATAAATCCCTAGAAATTTAAATACTTCAAAAATAACACATATTTCTCAAATCATGCACATATAATGGCACATAATCATAAACATTCTTAATATTTCATTTCGGATTAAGCGAAATGAAAATAAAATTTAAATCATCAAAATTCGGCAAATTTAACCTGCCGAAAAAAATTTTTAAATGTCGGAACTTAATTTCCTTCAAATCCTCGCATTTTAAAATTATTCTAATTACTTATCTTAATTATTTACTAAGATTAGTTATGAAAAAGCGGGGTATTACATTTAATGTAAAATGAACATCCCAACCCAAACACATGGTGCAAAATGGATAACTTAGGCATGGCGCTTGGCATGACCCGAAATTCTATCAAGTCAAAATTCTTATGAACCAGATCGATTTTGACAGTTCTATTTGTTAGACTTAATTAATATAAGAAAAAATATTTCAAAATGAGTATTTTATAATATATATATATATATATATATTGTCAATTCATTTAATTTTGTCGATTTAAAAAAGTTGTGACATTTCAAAAAAAAAAATTTGTGACAAATTAGTAAAATACAGCCGAGGGTAAACGTTAGTCAAAATCAACTGACATGATAGACACGTAGATTAAATTTCAATCACATAATCACTTATTAAAACCTAAAATAGGGAAAACGGAAAAAAAAGAAAGAAAGAAAGAATAAATATTGACTATAAGTAAGAAACCATCACTGCCGCTGCAGCCTCTCTGCGGCCATCATCAACACCTCTACTTTCTACGCAATTGAGTAAACTTTTGCTTTAAAAAATCTAACGTAATTTCTATATATTTTAGATCCACATGATAATCAAGTTGCTTCTTATTTTGGTTATGTGTATGTAATTTTAAGAGACAGAGCATAATCAATATGACCATCATGAGTTACGGACATCTCAACTAGAAATTTGTCTAGTAGCCAAACGGTCCGTGAAAATTTATTTGGAAATTCGGCTCGAAAAAAGTTCGTTCGAAATTCGTTCGTTTACTAATCGAGCCGAGCTCGAGCCTCGAACCGAGCTCGATAATTTTTTCGAGCCGAACTCGAGCTTACCTATATTCGGCTCGAAAAGCTCGTGAACACATTCGAGTTCGATACTAAACGAGCCAGCTCACGAACATGTTCGCGAGCCTTTTAAACGAACATGTTCTCGAACATGTTCACGAATTTTTCTAATTATTATATATGTATATATATATATAAGAGATCAAAAAATTACATAAACTTAGTTGAAAATTACCTTTCTTTCTATTTAGTGAAGTACTGATCTTAGCTTCGACGACCAAAATCAAAAGCAAGAACAACAAAGCATAAAAGATCTATAGGCTTTTAGACGAAGCATTTAATAAGATGTGAAGATTTTTGTGAGGTTACTGAGAAAAATTCATAGATTTAATGGGGAGAGAGAACACAGTTGAAATATAGCTCAGTGAGGAGTGTGAGTGGGAGTGTAAGAATGGCTGCCGCATATGTGTGTTTATTTAATTTCTGTACCTAAATTTGAATGGGCCATATTAAAAAACAACTGTTCTGGAAGTTTTACTGAGCCTGCGAAGAATAATCATTTGAATTAGGATTTAAATTGTGGAGAAAAGGATTTTTCAGTCTCCATTTCACTATGTTGGAAATGTATAGTACACTACGCATTGCTGGGCGATTTAATGGGCTGGGCCATAAAACATGTTGGCCCAACAGATTTTGTAGTAGAATTATTATTGTATGGGCTTAGCCCAATTGGTTTGTTAAAATTTGATGGAAGCCATGATTATCAAATGAAACCTCTCTTTAGTAGTAGGGTAATTTTAAATATAGCCCCCAAATCTCTCTTTATAACTTTCTAATTAAAATAATAATAATAATAATAATAATAAATATAAATGTACAATTATATCCTTTAAAAAAATTATATAGATATATTAGTTCATACCCCTAACTTAAAATTTTAATTAAAAAATATTAATTTATTCCATAACCTCCATTCCCTGAACCTTATAGCCGGCGACCATAGCCCTCAGAATGCATCATAATAGAAACTGATAGAAAAAATTGTGACGATACATTTTCGTCATCAATATTTTTTTATGTCTATTTTGGTCATCAATTAATTGAATTAATATTTACATTTATATAATTATATAATAAAAATAAGGAAAATGAGAAATTATTTTCCAAGTTTTATTTATATTCATATACAACTATTTTTAAAAATATTTATATTGTTCTTTTATGCAGATAAGATGGATCACGCACATAAAAAAAGCGAAACACCATAGCAGTAATTGTGAAATCCAAGATTTAGAATCTTCTTCACTGATTAATGATATACGTAATGGTAATCATAATTTATATTTACTAAAGTATTGACAATATACATAACTTTTATATTTATATTTATATTGTATATTTTATTTAAATTGTAATATATATTCATATTATTGTAATGCAGCTTTTGGAATTACACCACAGCATCCAATTAGAGATTTCACATATATGAATGAAAGTAGACATGAATGTTTAACACCACGTGAAAGAACCAGTCAAACATCTGAATTTATTGATTTAACAGAGGATGGACCATGTATTGATTTAACAGAGGACGAACCATGCGACACACAATCTTCTTTGCTTATGATGATACAGAAAATGGTAATTTTATTCCGAATCTCAAAGTATATATTATTTTTGTGATTTTTATACTATGAGAAATTTATTTTATTGAATTGTTTTTATTATTAATATATGCTTTCTTTACTGGTGTGTGTGTATAAATATATATAAATACAACATGAACATCCAAAATGTCTATTGTAAATAATATGTTAGCATGCATTTTTTGAATTACATTACAAATATATATATATATATATATATTTAAAGATATTAGAATTAAACGACTTTTAACATAACATTTAATTCATTTCTTAATTATTAATGATTAAATAAATCGAGTAACTTTTACTTTTTTTCTCTTTCTTTTATAATTATATTTATTAATATTAATTTGGGATTGAACAGAATATTGCGATCTTGGTGATCCTGTTTGTCAATGTCAATTTTGTAATGCCAACTTTTGGTATGATGAAAGATTGGGAAAAAGTTGTGATTCCGAGAATCCAAAATATTCATTGTGTTGTCAAAGTGGTAAAATCATACTACCGAGTATGGAAAGACCTCCAGCTTTGTTGCATAACTTGCTTTGCGGGAATGATGTAAAGAGTAAACATTTTTGTGATAATATTCTATCATACAATAGTATGTTTGCATTTACATCAATGGGAGGGAAAATAGATTTGAGTTTGAACAATGGTAATTCACAGCCAACATTTCGATTGCACGGTCAAAATTATCATTTGATCGGGAGTTTGATACAATCTGAAAGTTCGCCGCCAAAGTTTGCTCAACTTTATATTTATGATACAGAAAATAAAGTTGCGAATAGAATTCATTCTGTGAGGTAACTCTTATTTTCTTATTTAATTTTTAACTAATACGTGCATTTTTAATATTGTATTATATATATATATATCTATATATATATATATGTTATTCTTCATTTAGGCAAAAAAAAAAGACATCAACACTCTGCATGCTGAGATTGCTTTTGATTTGAAGACAATGTTAGATCAAAACAATGTGTTTGTGAAGACATTTAGAATGGCAAAAGAGATGATTATTGATCATGGGCAACCTGATGTGAAGATAAAGTTTATAGGCAGAAGAGCTGGAGATGCTCGAACATATAACCTACCATCAGTATCTGAAGTGACAGCTTTAATTGTCGGTGATTTTGATGAATCTTTAGGAGATAGAGATTTACTCATTGAAACTCGATCAGGCGAATTGAAGCGTATCAATGAGTTAAATGCAGCTTATCTTGGTTTGCAATATACACTGTTATTTCCATATGGCGAAGATGGTTTTCGTGAAGATATTCCTCTGAATATAGTTAAAAAATCTTCTGCTTCTAACGCTCGAAAGAATGTTAGTATGAGAGAATACTTCGTTTATCGGTTGCATGAAAGAGAGTCAGAACCAGCAACCATTTTATCTTCTAAAAGGTTATACCAGCAGTTTGTGGTTGATGCTTACACCATGGTTGAATCATCCAGATTGAAGTTTATACGTAGAAATAATTAAAAAAACAATTGAGATCTGATATGTATAAGGGTCTAACAGATAGAGGTGTTCACAGGCCGGTTTCGGTTCGGAACCGAGCCCTAAACCTCCGGTTCCGGTTCGGGGAAATTGGAACCGGAACCGGCCCGCCACATCCCACGGTTCTGGTTCGGAATCGGCCCGTATTGAACGGTTCCGGTTCCGGGTTGGAACCGGCGGTTTAGGGTCCGAACAGTCTGAAATTTTTTTTTATAAATTATTATTATATTATAATTGAAATGAAACACATAAATCATCAATGTAATGTACAAAATCGATATAGAATAAAATATATCTTCATTGATAATAATGTGTAATCAATTACAAATGAAAATATATAATTATTTAAAACTTGAAATCCTAAAACTCTTGAAATTCACAAAGCTTGAAATATATCCTTCGGCTTGTGTTTGTTGATATGGCGGGTATAAGTGTCATACCCATTTCCTTTCTTATGCTCGTACTTCTGGTCGCAGAAATTGCATAACGCCATTACAACTGGCGTTTCTCCTTCGGCACAAGGTAATGTAACCTCTTTGAACCATATTGAGAACACTTCGGTTGCCTTTTCCTTATCCTTATCAGTACGACGAGGGTTGGAGAAAGACATTTTTGCTAGAACTAAGAGCTAGAAAATAGAACAATGAAAAGAATGAATAACTTAGAGAATAGAGAGAAAGATAGTAAAAATTGGTGTGAAGAAATGGTTGTGGGTAGGGGGTATTTATAGTTGAAAGTGGGAGGAAATAGGGGGAAAAACATTTTGAAATTCAAATTTTTTTTAAATATGTTTTGTGTTTTATTCTTGTTAATTATACCACTTATGGAACAAAAATGACAATTACAATGATAAATGGTTTGAAAAATGCAAAAAAAATAAAATAAGGGTCATTAATGAACCGGCGGTTCACACGGTTCCACGGTTCCGAACCGGAACCGCCGGTCATTAATGACCCTTATTTTATTTTTTTGCATTTTTCAAACCATTTATCATTGTAATTGTCATTTTTGTTCCATAAGGGGTATAATTAACAAGAATAAACACAAAACATATTTAAAAAAAAAAAACATCTGAACCGCCGTTTCACGGTTCCTATCCGTTGGAACCGGAACCGGCCCGCCTACTTCACGGTTCCGGGTCGGAACCGGCCCATTGACCGCTGTTCCGGTTCGAAAACCGTTGACCGCGGTTTCGGTTCCGGGCCCAACCCGCCGGTTCCGGTTCCGATGAAGTTGTACAAGATTTCATGCTTCATGGTCCATGTGGAGCTGCAAAACAGAGCTCGCCTTGCATGACGAACGGTCGTTGTACAAAGTATTTTCCCAAAAAATATGTTGAGACATTGACCATAGATGAAGATGGCTATCCAATTTATAGACGTAGGGACAATGGACGGACAATTCTAAAGAAGGGTGTGCCTTTGGACAATAGATATGTTGTTCCACACAATCGTTATCTTCTAATGAAGTATGGAGCACACATAAATGTTGAATGGTGCAATCAGTCACGATCTATCAAATATTTGTTCAAATATATTAACAAAGGGCATGATCGTGTCACAGCATATTTCTACAAGAGCACAGATGATGAACATATGGGAAAGAAAGTCGATGAAGTGAATATGTATTATGATTGCAGATACATATCACCGTGTGAGGCTCCTTGGCAAATATTTGGATTCGAAATTAAGTATAGAAATCCTCCGGTTGAAAGATTGAGTTTTCACCTTCCGAATGAGCAAAATATAATATTCTCTGATTCCGATCCAATTATGAAGTGTTGAGTAAACCAACAATTGGAGAAAGCATGTTCTTAGCGTGGTTTGAGGCAAATAAGATATATAAAGTTGCGAGAAAACTTACCTACGCAGAATTTCCAACTGAATTTGTTTGGAAACATGATCTGAAAGAATGGAAACCAAGAAAACAAAGATACTCAATTGGAAGAATATTTTATGTGCCTCCTGGCAGTGGAGAAATGTATTATCTGAGATGTTTGCTCAATATAGTACGTGGACTTACATGCTATGAAGACATAAGAACGGTTAATGGAATTGTATACAGTTCATTCAAGGATGCTTGCTATGCATATGGATTGTTAAGTGATGACAAAGAATACATTGATTCTATAACTGAAGCAACTTATAGGGCATCTGCAAAATCTTTAAGAAATTGGTTCGTCACGTTTTTGTCGTCGAATTCTTTAGGACGTGCAGAATAAGTCTGGAATACATGTTGGACATATTTATCAGATGATATCTTATATAATCAAAGAGCTTTGTTGCATCATCAAGGTAACATTTATTATATAGTTTAATGTTATCTTTGTGAATTTTTGGATTTTTTTAATAATTTTGAGATAATAAACTATGTAGCTTTCAAAAACTATTGCAGAACTGCAATTGACTCAGTATCAAATCAAGAGTTATACTCTTGTGGAAATTGAGAAACTATTGAGAAGTTTTGGTATGAGTTTACGAGAATTTGAAGGTATCCCTTATCCAAGTGCTGAATTCTTCCTATTTCATGAAAATAGACTGATCAACGATGAAATAAGATACGATCGTAAAGCTCTAATGAAGGAACACAAAGTGTTGATTTCTAAGCTTATAGATGAACAACACCGTGTTTATGATATCGTTATGAATGCAGTACATTCAAGTTCTGGATGAATGTTTTTCGTATATGGATATGGAGGTACTGGTAAAACTTTTATATGGAAAACACTCTCTGCAGCTGTTAGATCAAAAGGAGAAGTTGTTTTAAATGTTGCTTCAAGTGGTATTGCATCTTTATTATTGCCCGGTGGAAGAACAGCTCATTCAAGATTTAAAATTCCTTTGCATGTTAATGAAGATTCTACTTGCAACATTAAACAAGAAAGTCCTCTTGCAGAACTTATGGTTAAGTGTAAGCTTATTATTTGGGATGAGGCACCAATGATGCATAAATATTGTTTTGAAGCTTTAGATCGAAGTCTACGAGATATAATACGCTTTGTCAATCCATCAAGTGCATACATCCCTTTTGGAGGCAAGACAATTGTCTTTGGAGGAGATTTTAGACAGATATTACCTGTTATTCCAAAAGGGAGTAGACAAGATATTGTTTTTGCAACAATAAATTCTTCATATCTCTGGAGAGATTGTAAGGTTTTACGGTTGATGAAAAATATGAGACTTCAAAACATGAGTTCGAATGAGGAAGTGATGGAATTGGAAGAGTTCTCTAAATGCATTGATGATATAGGTGATGGAGAAATTGGAGGTCCAAATGATGGTCATGTCAGTATCAATATTCCTGAAGATATTTTGATAAAATGGTCAGGGAATCCGATTGAATATATAATTAACAGTACGTATCCATCATATTGTACTGATAATGCTGACACAAGTTATCTACAAGAAAGAGCAATACTTGCACCAACTCTTAAAGTTGTCGACTCTGTGAATCAACACATGATTTATTTGAATAAGAGTGAAGGTCTTTTATATAAAAGCTCTGATTCAATGTGCAGATCGAATTCAAATATTAATTTGATGCAGCAAGTACATACTCCCGAATTCTTGAATAGCATCAAATGTTCGAGTGTTCCAAATCATGAAGTGTATCTGAAGGTTGGAACTCCAGTTATGTCGTTGAGAAATATCGACCATGCAAATAGATTATGTAATGACACTCGATTGATGATAACAAGGCTTGGTAAACATATTTTGGAAGCAAAAATCCTTACTGGACAAAATGCAGATCAAAAGGTATTGATTTCAAGAATGTCTTTGACTCCAGCTGACCCGAGATTGCCTTTCAAGTTTGAGCGACGTCAATTTCCTTTGATTGTCTCTTATGCCATGACTATCAATAAAAGTCAAGGGCAATCACTTTCTCATGTTGGTTTATTCTTGCCAAGACCAGTTTTCACACATGGACAATTGTATGTTGCTATATCAAGAGTTCGAAATCGTGATGGTCTGAAAATTTTGATTTCTGAGGCAGATAGGAATGGTGATACTGCTACCACAAATGTGGTGTATAGAGAAGTATTCCAAAATATATAGCCGTATGTTTTTCTTTTTTTTTGCAATTGCCGATAGCTTAATTCACTTCTAAAATTTATATTATATTATTTGCTTAAATTATTAATTTATTTTGTTGATTTCCGTGCATCGCACGGGTGGCGTACTAGTCACTTATTAAAACCTAAAATAGGGAAAACGGAAAAAAAAGAAAGAAAGAAAGAATAAATATTGACTATAAGTAAGAAACCATCACTGCCGTTGCAGCCTCTCTGCGGCCATCATCAACACCTCTACTTTCTACGCAATTGAGTAAACTTTTGCTTTAAAAATTCTAACGTAATTTCTATATATTTTAGATCCACATGATAATCAAGTTGCTTCTTATTTTGGTTATGTGTATGTAATTTTAAGAGACAGAGCATAATCAATATGACCATCACGAGTTACGGACATCTCAACTAGGGTTATATACGAGCCAAACGGTCCGTGAGCTATTCGGAACTCGGCTCGAAAAAAGTTCGTTCGAAATTCGTTCGTTTACTAATCGAGCCGAGCTCGAGCCTCGAACTGAGCTCGATAATTTTTTCGAGCCGAACTCGAGCTTACCTATATTCGGCTCGAAAAGCTCGCGAACACGTTCGAGTTCGATACTAAACGAGCCAGCTCGCGAACATGTTCGCAAGCCTTTTAAACGAACATGTACTCGAACATGTTCACGAATTTTTCTAATTATTATATATATATATATATATATATATATTCATATTTTTTAATACCAACATTTAATTTATATATATTGATAAATTAATATTTTTTAACTATTATATATATTTTTATTTTTAATGCTCATGATAATTTGATAATAAATAAAAATAATTACTATATAATAAATAAAAATAATTTATTTTTTAATTATTATATTTTTTTTTCTAGCCGAGCTCAATCTTGGTCTAAACGAATATTTAGTTAGCCGAGCTCGAACCGAGCTCGAGCTTGGTTATTATATGTCGAACCGAGCTCGAGCTCGAAACACAAAGCTCGAGCCGAGCTCGAGCCTTTGAATTTTCTAACGAGCCGAGCTCGAGCACGCTAGTGTTCGGCTCGGCTCGGCTCGTGTAAAACCCTAATCTCAACTAGCTAGGTTTCCATGATTTATGAGGATGACTTGGGTCGGGTGCGGTCATATAAAGTGGACCAAGCTAATTTATTTTTTATTAATTTAATTAATGCTAAATTATATTTAATTGATGAAAAATAGATCTTAATTGAAGTTTCTAAATCCTATTTAGATTTTAATTAAATATCAATTAACCAAATATTAAAAAAATGTAAAGTTTGTATGGTCCGTTCCATTTTAGTGGACCAGAGTCTTTGTGTTAATATATTTCTATTGCGCACTAGTTTAAGAACACAATCATTTCTCACTACTCAATACTTCCTCCGTCAAACAAAAGTGTGGTTCATATTTGAGTTATTGTGAGGTATAAAATATTAGTTGAATCACACCAACTTGGGACGGAAGGAGTACTATTATTTGAATCACTAATACTTTTTGGACATATATGTCCGGACATAAAATGAATATATTAATAATCTTAACTTATAATTTATCAAATAAAATAATGGTGTTGATTAGTACTCTAATGTATTTACTTAATTAATCTAAACCGCCATTTTTAGAGAGAGAAATATGAATACAAAAAATACGAAATTAAACTAATAAAGTTATTTTGTGATTTTCACTAATCTTTCGGAAATACTATAATTTAATAGATATTTATGCTTTCACTTGAATTAGATTACTCAAAAAATAATAAACTGAATGAATGTGGAGAAATTACAAAATTAAATAAATAAGTTAAACGGATCGAACCGATGCATTTACCTAAACGAGCTAGATTATGTCCGGACATTTATGTCCAATTAGCACCACTCTATTTGAATTGCCCCAAGGTTGAATTAATGAAATAAATAAATAAATAAATAGAGTATAGAAACATTATAATGTCAAAGAACTCATTGATACGTTGGTTAGGGGAGCAAGGAGAATGGCAATGATGATTAGGCTAGGCAAATCCGATTCAAGGGTTGATTTAACGAATATGTTGGTTTTGTCGAGATCCAATAGTTTGTTTCATCCGTGTATATTTCCTTTCTAATTTTGATCATAAAAAAATGTTAATATATACCGGAGGAGGTGGACTTTGATTTTTATTTCTATTTATCAAAACGATATCATTTTGATTGTCACCTCAAATTTAATTTGTCACGTCAGTTTCAATTTTTCATCCAAACACATCGTCGTGGAAAAAAACTAAACAAAATCAATAGTGCATGTATTTGTACGTAGGCTTTTAAATTGAGCTGCAAAACCACAAAATATCCAAAATTTATTTATTTACAAGCTATTATCTAAGCGGTGAAGACTTTCATAAATAAAACGGTGAAGGGTTCAATCTTCTCTCCCCAATCAAATAAACCTACAGTCCAGATGGCCATAGACTGTTTTCCTTGACAACCATTTTCAAAATTTATCCTTCAACCTTCTCCATCACTATTAAAAACAAAAAAAAAAAAGAAGTATTATATTTTTACTATTCTTATTCTTCTGAAAGAAAAAGATAAACTAACCACTGCTACCCCGGTGAAGAGAATTGGACGGTCTTGATTTTTTTTACGATGGAGACAATTTGTTTTTGAGTTTTTTTGATGAAAATTCTTTAAAACCAAGAAAAAGAATAAGTATTGACATACTTATATTTGGAAAAGGGCCCTTTTTCCTTCCCAATATATTTGGGGAGTGGAGTGTATAAGGAAAAAAAGAAAGAGGAGAAGATTGTAGACATGTAGACTTGCACATATGACATGAAGTACTGAGATACTTATACTTGGAAAAGGGCCTTTTTATTTTTTATTTAGAAAAGAGACCTGCGCATATGACTTTTAAGTAGAAGCACAACTTTTTTTATTTCATTTTTTGTAAAGGAAAAAAAAACAAAAAAAATAGACTTGCACATTATTGGACCAATAATGTGGAGATAAGGGCTTATCTATTTATCATAACATATAACCACATATTTTTCTCAAATTATTAAAGTGTGACATCTTTTCGGTACTACAGAGTGTCAGTGGTTACTAAACTAGTTAAACCGGCTTTTACAAATAATAAATATCGAAATTCATAATATACACACACACACACAATAATACACACATAATGCAAAGTAAATATCAAGCCTTGGCATTCAGATATTATATATTATTAATATCTAGTCACTAATTATAAAGTCATAATCTATTACTAATACGAAAATAAAGCTGTCCCATCCACGGTGCTCCGTTCAGATTTTCCTTTATTGTGGTAATTTGTCTAATTTTAATTCATATATGTTCTAATTTTTATTTTTATTAATTTCATATTCTTGAAATATTACATGCTTATCTATTAATCACATCTCATATTTATCTTTCCCTCTATTTAATTAAATTCTTCTATTATACATATTAAAATAATAACAATTTCGGAATGTATTCTTATATTATTTTATACATTCTTAATTCATATATAATAATCAATAGAAAATTTGTAAATGAAAATCTCTATGAAGACTAAATAAATATATTTAATCAACATGTCTATATGGAATCCTTTTTATTTTTCATTCATGTTTTTCTAAAAATTCGATTAGTGCTTTCTATAAAATATATACATTGAATCAAATGTGGGATAGGTAGAAAAATAAAGTTGTCCCCTCCACGGTGCTCTGTTCATATTTTCCTTTATTCTGGTAATTTGTCTAATTTTAATTCATATATATTCTAATTTTTATTAATTAAAATGTTATTAATTTCATATTCTTGAAATATTACATGTTTATCTATTAATCACATCTCATATTTATCTTTCCCTCTATTTAATTAATTCATTCAATTACACATATTAAAATAATAATAATTTCAGAATACATTCTTATAAATCTTTATTTTATACATTCTTAATTCATATATAATAATCTATATATATATATTTAATATTATAAAATTGGCAAAGATTAGATATATCGATTTAATTAGCATGAACCAACGAGACGGTTCAAACATACTTAAAAAGAAGAATTTCTACTAATTTGAATTAATATTAACTTTGTTTAGATTTTTATTGAATAATTTAACATAAACCAACGAGACGGTTCAAATAATATAGAAAGAAGGATTTTTATTAATTTTAATTAATATTACTTTGAAGATGTAAACATATTTTTTTTTTTTTGCATTTTGGCAAAGATTAGATATATCGATTTAACATGAACCAATAAGACGGTTCAAACATACTTAAGAAGGAAGGATTTTTACTAATTTTAATTAATATTAACTTTGTTTATATTTTTTATCGAGTAATTTAAAATAAACCAACGAGACGGCTCAAATAACATAGAAAGAAGGATTTTTACTAATTTTAATTAATATTACTTGGAGTGTTCATATTTTTATCGAGTATTACTCAACGGATTTAAGACGAGTATGTACAGTAAAGTCACTATTTTAACCGAGATTATGACGAACATGTAGAAAAATTCTAAACAAATTTAGAATTTAGAAAATACATAATAAATGAGTATACTCGATTCATTGTCATTTCTAATTATAAATTTAGATACGTGAAATAAAATTAATTTGTTAAGTTTGATTAATAATTAACGCGAACAATATCACAACTTCTAAATAAAATATAAAATTGTTTTTAAAATGTATACATATAAATTAAAACATAAATTTATTTCCCGTCGAATTTCGACGGGCTACTTACTAGTAAATTAAAATAAGAACTTTTACCAAATGGCTGCAGCTGGCTCTCGAAGGCGGCTTTCTGTTTTCTTCTTTCCTCCAATTTTTTTTAAATCTTTTTTAGAATAATTTTATTTTTATAATGATAGAATCTGAATTTTAACAACATTAGAGCTTTAAAATACTGCATGAAAGAATACTACAAAGATGACAAATAAAACAATGCTAAATTAACAAGAGTGGGAACAATTCCTGTTTAATTGTTATACGTACCGTTAACCAATTTTTTGTCACTCTACATACCCAGTTTCCCCTTTCATTTATTTTTTATTTTCTGGACATGAAAAAAAGAGGTTCAAAAACCACAAATCTCATCTGCAAGTGTAGAGACTCTGGTTTACTTAGCTTTCGCTTTCATTATCCTATGTGTTCGCATGCATGCATGTCTGACATAATTGTTTCATAGATCAGTGAGGTAAAGAGAGAAAAAACCTGTATCCTACTGCGAAATGTCGACCATTAACGGCTTTCTCACTCCACCCACCGCCGGTCTATCGAGACCGGCCACAGCATTCCGGCCCATTGCCACCGCGAAGCTTAGCTCTTCCAGTTCTGCGCCGCCGAACCTCATCCAGGACAAGCCCGTTTTCGCTGCTCCCGCTCCCATCATCCGCCCCGTTCCGGTACACTCTCCCATCTTCACTGCTTCATAGTTCATTCCACTAAATATCAGGAATCAAGATTAGGATGAAAAAAATAATGTGTTCTATCATTCTAAAGCATTAGAAAAATTAATGCAGAGAGAGGATTTGGGAAACTACTCATACGAGGAAGCCATATCTGAACTGGAAAAGCTCCTAAGGTTTTAACTTCGTAGAAACATGAATTTTTTTAACGATTGATGCTTGTTAGAGAGGGATTGAATTGATTATATGATGGAATATTACTTTTCATGTAGTGATAAGGGAGAACTAACACCTGTGGCGGCGGCAAAGATAGATCAAATCACAGCAGAGCTGCAGACAGATAACGGCAGTGCTGCTCTTTCGCCCTCCGTTGAAAGGTTGAAGACCGGTTTCCTCACCTTCAAAAAACAGAAATACGAGTAAGTTACCAAATGAGACATTCAAATAAACTCGAAAACTCCAAATACATGAAAGCATAAAAGAACAATGAAGCAGAATAAGATTATGAATTCTAACTTTTGCCCCAATATTTCAGCAAAAAACCAGGATTGTACAGCGAACTTGCCAGAGGCCAGACTCCCAAGGTACAACACCACATTGCTTTTCATCTTGGATAATACATATTCTTGACTTTCTACATACACTGTAAATGATTGATATGGATCAGTTATTTACCGCAGTATATGATCTTTGCATGCTCGGATTCGCGTGTGTGTCCATCGCATGTACTAGACATCCAACCCGGGGAGGCGTTTGTGGTCCGCAATGTTGCTAACATGGTCCCTGCATATGACCAGGTCCTATAAATACTTGATACCAATTTCATTGATCCATAAGCTTATGCTTTGACAGTCTATATCACTGTTTCTGCTGCTACAGATCCAATTTTCTGGAACCGGCTCTGCTATAGAGTATGCTGTTCTGCACCTGAAGGTCAAAACACAAATATTCTTTTCAGCCTTTATTTGATTTTTCAAAGATCAATACAAGGTTTCAGTTGGTAGTAATACACACAGAGACATAATATACATACATATATATATATATAATTGGTAAATCCTGAAAATTGCAGTTACAAAATAGAATGACAATGCAACGAATTTTACAGGTACAAGAGATTGTAGTGATTGGGCACAGCGCCTGTGGTGGAATCAAGGGGCTCATGTCATTCCCATACGATGGATCCTCATCAACGTAAGTAGCCTGCTTTCTTCATAAGAACAAACACAGTTCCTTAGGCACAGAACAAAATAAGGATTATCCAGGAAGAGAAGAATCTTTACAATTCTTACTTGTAGTGAAAAAACTGAGATAATTCGAATAATTTGGTGACAAATTGCATCATTTGCTTGAGTTGTTCAGCGATTTCATTGAAGACTGGGTGAAAATCTGCTTACCTGCAAAGGCCAAGGTGACAGCTGAGCATGGAAACACAACTTTTGGTGATCAGTGTGTGCTGTGTGAAAAGGTAACAAAGAAGTTTGAACTTTTATCAACAATAGCAAAGATAAATCTTGCAGCACTGTGGAGAATGAATCAATTTTACACTAATTTCTTCCAACTTTAACAGGAGGCAGTGAATGTTTCACTTGAAAACCTGTTATCATATCCATTTGTTAGACAAGGGCTGGTGAATGGAACTCTCGCCCTCAAGGGTGGCTATTATGATTTCGTCAAAGGAAGTTTCGAGCTCTGGGGACTCGATTTCAGCATTTCTCCACCTCTATCACTATGAATCTGAAGCCATCACCATTTATTTTTCCTCAGTTCGCCTGATAGTTTCTGGTACAGAATGCAAGTCCAGTGGCGGCTCCTTCTGTTGTACAATACTTCCTGCAAAGCACACTAATCATGTAAAATAATACATCAGTAAAAAAAAAAAAATATATCCAATTCCTTTATGATCCCCTTCTGGTAACTGTGGGAATGAAATCATCGTGCATCGAGATATTTACATATTAACTAAATACATAACAATTCTGTTTCTCATGCTATAATCAATTGTGGAATCTCGCACAAGCCGAACCGAATTGGCGTTGGTTTTTTTCAAATTCAAAGAGGCTCTGCCCGTTCACCGATTTCTGTCTATGCTCAGAAATTCACGGGCCGAAAACACGTTGTTCCTTTATCTGTCTTTTCCATCCAGTGCCCGCACTGCGTCAGAAAATCTATTGCAGTCAAACATGCTAATATAAGTGAGGTTTAACTAGTTAAGTGTAATTAATATAAGTGCCGAAATTAAGTAATTTGGCATGTACAACTATAAGAAAGTAAAACTAAAGCCACTAATAAATGGATACAGGCAAATGCATCATCTCCTGCATAAGTTTATAGCTAATTAGCTTTACAGTACAGAGAAGAGCGCTTTGACACAGTAGCCTCATTCCGAGATTATGTACAATGTTGAGGGCTAATCAGATAACAATACAGAACAATAGCCACTTCCAATATGAATTTAAATATGACTTGTAATTTACAACACTTGTTACATTAGGATTCATCAAGCTTTGGTTCAAGGAGTACAGGGATCTTTTCCAATTTATCACCACGAAGTACTTCTACGGTAACCTGCAACATGAAACATTTTTGAAAAAGAAGTTAGCTCTCATAGTTTTCTTACTTTTTAAGATTTTATTGCTTTTGAGTGGTGCATTCCATAATTTTTCACATAAACTGAATATTTTTTAGCATAAAGCACTCCAAACACCTATACAGCAACCTTTTTTAACTACAAATATGCATATAAACACACACACACACACACACACATATATGTGTGTATATTAAACGATGATAGTAAATATGACAATATTGAATCTGACTCCAAAAAGAAAATGAGATACACGATTTCATATACCCAACACTAGGTATAATAGACCACAAATTCTCCATGGACAGGCTATATTATTCAAGGATGCATAGTAGCACTTTCATTAAAACGTACCTTATCACCGACTTTGCATTGGTCAAGGATTCTGTACAAATCACTGCCATTCGCAACTTTCTTTCCATTAACAGATGTAATTATGTCACCTAAAATAAGTCGTCCATAGGCATCACGTTTTGTTGATTGAAGACCCTGAAGCACCAAGAATATGAGAGCTTTTCAGCATTACATGATTTCAAAGTCATCACTTTGATTTTGAAAGAAGCAAAACTAAAACCAGTGAAGGATTAGAAATGTGGACATACTGCTTTGCCTGCTGGCCCATTTGGAGGGGCATCAAGGACAAGAACCCCACTAACTCCCAGTTGCTCCACTGATTGGTCAGGCGCAAACTTAATCCCTAAAATTGGTCTAGTGACTTTCCCAAACCTGACCAATTGATCAACAATGCCGCTTACCTGGACAAAAAAAAAGGAAAAGTTTCAATAACTTAGATAGTTGGCCATAAAAATTACACCTAGTACAGAAATCCTCCTGACTAAAGCAAACACTCACTGTGTCAACTGGAATAGAGAAGCCCACACCAGATGATGCACCAGAAGGAGAATATATAGCTGTGTTTATCCCAATAAGATTGCCTGCACTGTCAATCAGTGGTCCTCCACTATTGCCTGGATTAATTGCAGCATCCGTCTGGATGACATCCTGGATTGGACGGCCAGTTGCAGCTGAACTGATTTCTCTCCTGAGCCCGCTACAGAAAATAAAAAAAATAAATAAAAACAAAAGAATCTTTTAGCCATCCTGATTCAATACTGATAGAAGATTAGCCAGTTATACTATTTCACAGTCATCTTTAATTCTTTAAACCATGGCGATCCACTATAAAATAGATTATTCAAAGAACGGTTCTATCTAAAGGTATGAAAACAACTTATATACAGTAACATGCATAAGCTTCAATTGTGGTCCTCGTATTGATTATCATGATAAAGCAAAACTAAACGAGGTAACGAGAAGTTTTGAAGCTAGATTTACATTGAGGTACTATAAACACCAGAAAAACTGCTCATAGAATGTGAAAACTATTAGTATAATATGTTTTTAGATGTATGCTGGCACAGTTCAATTTCCTTCTAAACTAATGCTCACCAAAAACTACCAATCATCTATATCCATATAACAGCGTACAGATGGTACAATACTACGATGATAACTTGTGAAATATTTAAAAGTACTGCTAATACCTGATAACACCAGTTGTAAGCGTATGGTCAAGTCCAAACTGCCAAGCAGAAAAAAGTGAAACACAAACATATTGTCAGAGAAAGGTAAATGATATGGTCTCACATACATGAAGATTGCCACTTTGGATACCATAAAAACCATTACGTGTCTCATTGAGACATTCCAAGAGAACGACAATCGACGACAGACTATAATGAACTGGGAGGAGCCGTGTGTGTTTATAAAGGACATTGAAGGGAGGACTTGGTGTGGCATAGGAAACCAAGGACGTCAGTAATAGACATGACTTTTTTGGGTTTATAAAATTTATCCAAAGGTATAAATCAGTTGTAACCATGCCAGTTATGTTTTATAACAATGAGAAATATGGATTGCTCCAGAATGAGAGATCAAGAATGGATTTAGAGGCTGAAAATGCCACGTCAACCAAATTCAGACAATCAAAAGCCACATTTGACACTTTCCACTTGTCTATGTTTGAAAATGTAGATATGCTATGAAACCAGAAATATGAAAAGAAAACAAAACAAGAAGAAAAAAGCATTATAGAAGGAAGACAATTAAGTGGAAATTTTACTTACAGGATTTCCAATTGCATATACTTTTTGACCAACAAGCAGATCCGCAGATACTCCAATTGGAATTGGTCTCAACTTGCCTTTTGGTGCCTCAATACTCAAAACAGCGACATCTTTATCCTGATCAAACCCAACAACTTTGGCATCATATGTACTCTGGTCTGCAAGAGTGACCCTGAACACAACCAGCACTTCATCAAAAAACTTAAATAGTAAGTACATCCTAAAGAAAATATTTGAGAAACTTGCTGAAAAATATAAAACTGATCAACAGTAAACAGAGCCAATTAACTAACCATCAATATGAGTACTAGTATTCAACATGGCAACTTGCTCATGTCATCAAAACATTTAAATAGTACTACATCCTAAAGAAAATATTTGAGAAACTTGCAGACAAATATAAAACTGATCAACAGTAAACAGAGCCGATTTACTAACCATCAATATGAAGGAGTACTAGTATCAACATGGCAACTTGCTCATGTCATCAAAAAAAGTTTACGACAGTTTGCAGAAAATAAGTTAATAAGCTTCCTACTTAGTGATTGCATCTTGATGATGGATTGTCAAACATCAATCACATTCTTTAATTATTTCCCAGAAAGGAGGGCTATGTGCATACAGATAGTTACGCATTGCTGAAGATTTTTGTAGTAATCAAACAATCATTTTACTTATGTCCTGAGAGAGTAAGAACACACATATTATGAACATGAACTAGAAACTACTCAATAAGGAAGCCAACGCGTGTACTAGAAATTACTGAATCAAAAAGCAATCGGGCAATGCAAAACAAGCCCAAAAGGAAAGAATTAATTAATTAATTCAATAAATGTATCTTTTTGGAAAGAACTAAGTAATTTAATACTGGGCCATAAAAACATAAGAGAGGTTAATAGTACTTGAGATCAGATGCACCGCGAATAACATGATAATTTGTGACAATGTGGCCTTGTGTATCCCATACAAATCCAGATCCTGATCCTTGTGGAACCTCCAACACATCCAATGTAAAGGCATCCTGCCTAAAACAAAATGCACAATATATATCCCAATATCAACAATTCATACCAAAATCAAATCTACTGCCAACTTCACCTATAACAAATACAAGCTGCTGGTCAACACCCTAATCATTACATTGGCTGCTATATTAAGCAGCTCTTATTTTTTCTAAATCATATAGATTGAGCTGCACTAGAAATATGTTGTTCGTAACTTGCATACTATCAAATTGCCTTGAATTAATAATATAATAACTAGTTAGTTGAAATTAAAACATACAGATGGAGTAGCATTAATTCTCCAAAGATGAGGACCATAAGGTATTAAAGCAGCCTCCACAATTTGACATATTTACATCATCACAAGTAATTAATCAAACAGAGTTAAGTTAGTTAAAAATTGACTTTGCAATTAAGACATACTAAGTTTAGATTGTGACAAATATAACACAATAACATGCTAAAACTAAGTACCTCGCAGCGAGATTAGTAATGTAAACAACAGAAGGAGTATTCTCCTGAAAGAGACGAACTGTGGCCAACTCATCGGTCTGCAACTTCCGCGGCGAAGTAACTACGAAAGCCGATGCCGAATCAATATCGGCAACGAACAGCGTCGCCGAAAGAGCGACCGAAGCGCAGAGCACGAACAACGAGTCGACGAGCTTCTTCAGTCCGTTGCTTGCATCGAGCTCCGACGCGGAATTGCTCCGAACAAACTTGTCGCGGAGAGCGGAAACGACAATCGGAGTGATCAAAGTAGCTCGATTGAATTGAGAGAGAGATCTCGCGAGCGACAATTTTGGGATTGAATTCGAGCGCGATATTTTTGGAGTGCTGGCGAAGAACGTAGAAGCGAGTGCAGCCATTGAGGAGTGAGAGAGAGTTGGATTTCAGTAATTGGTCAAATTCTTTCTAGTTTTGTTTCTCTCTCTTCTCTCTCTCTAAATTTTTATGTGGATGTGTTTTTCCGTTTGTATAGGTGATTTAAAAACGGTTCTCGAATTTTGTAGTCGTTGGGTGCATTAATGTCAGATGGCGATATGATTAATTAGAGGTAATTATAGATTTAATCATTCCAGTTTAGAGTTTAATAAAGAAGTAATTAAAGAGTAACAACTAGTTTATTAATTTTCAATTGGAATTTATTAAACTTTAGTTAGAATTAATTAAATATTAATTATTAATAAATAAATTGTGCACCATACGTAATTGCGGATCAATTTTCAATAAGATCTTTTATATAAATTAGTAGAGAGTGTGGTACGTACGATACACGTAATATTGATAGATTTTAATAATATATATATATATATATCAAATATAAAATAATCATATGATAATAGATACTAATAATAAAATACTATAATAAGGGTATAATAGACAAATCAAATTTTGTAAATAATGCTCTTTTATAATATGTATGCATGTATAGACTACAAGAAAAGAAAAGAAAATGAGAGCAAAAAAACCTGTCACCTTGGAAATAACATGCTTACCACTCAAGGTCGGGCCTTATTAAAATCTCTTGGGAAAACCCGAAGGAAGAATCCATAGAGAAAAGAGCACTCGTCGAATAAACCCTCGTGAAAGACGAAGAGAACATATCCACACTAACTAGGCTGGTAATGGCAGGATGCCCACCTGACCAAAAAATCATCTTGAATATCTGGATCCGCCATAACATCGGCAACCTGGTTTCCTTCTCCAAAAATATGAGAATATCTAAAATCTATAACATCCAAATATTGCATAATTTGAAACCAACGACCTCTAAATCTCCAAGGAATAGGTCGGGTCTCGCTTTGCAAAAATTATCACAACAAACTTGGAGTCAGATTCCAGCCATAATTTGTTCTAACCCTTCATGCGAGCATGATCAAAAGTAGTTATAGCAACAAGAATTTCAACTTCGAAAGTGTATTCTGAGAGGCAGAAGTATGAAAACATCCCACCATCATACTCTGGCGGTCTTTGAACACCCTGTCGGCATGAAGTCGAGCATGAGCGTCTTTAACCGCCCCATCCATGTTTACCTCGATCTAGTTTGGTAAAGGAGGCCACAACGTCACAGAAATATAAGTACGCGGAGGTCTAACCCGAGTTTTCACCCCTATTCGATAAAGAATAGGTTGATCGGTCGTCTGCATATACCCCATTTTATTAAAAATTATCGAGGAATCCTTTAACGCCACCTTGACCTGTAAAAGAATAAATGCTTACTGGCCTTCATATCATCAAAAATCACTTTGTTCCTATGATGTCAGATGGACCAGATCGTAGTAATAACGTTTATACGCCCAAGAATAGTAATCTGCTTGCTGAATTGAGTATTGATTGCAAGGTGGAGAAACAAATGAATGTCAAACCATTTTCATATTTCCAATGTTGAACCAATTCTAGTACGCTATGCGTAGACTATTAGTGTTATTTTCATACACATGACTTATGATTAAAGTACTATTTGAAGCAGAAAAAATCGTCCGATTATTTGTAGGATGACTCATCAATATTCATATAATAAATCACAAGATGGAATATGATTTTTTAAATAGATGATCCTAGAAGTAGAAAATAAGTGCAAGCACCATCAACCTTCAAATTCTCACACGATTTGCAATTATAGCGTGATTTTATAATTGTTTCAATTATAATGCATTTCATAATTATTTCCCGTGAAATTACATCGCGTCTGACCAAATTACTGCTTGTATGAACTTAAGACGCTGTAATTTATTATTGAGTTAATTGGGTCATATAGTTATTTCACTTAGTAAAAATCAATAGTTGTCAAGAAACTTAGTTTGTACAAATTATAACAGTACTTTGCCTTTTCGGACGAAATTGTCCTTACTTTTGGCCAAAGCCACCTATTTTTTTTCTCTTCTTTTTATGTTTCTTGCAATTTTCTTTTAGCTCCAAATTTCTCTTATCTCTCCTCTCTTCTTTCAGCTCTCTCTCTCTCTCTTTCTATCTTTTTTTTTCTCTTCATCGACGTTTAGTGAAACATCCACTTCTCGATCGGGGGCGCTCTCCTGGTTGGATCGGAGATTTTTCTCCGATTGAAGGTTTCTTCGGTGAATCTTATCGGAATTTCTCTCATGCTTTGATTATTCTGTGATTATTTATTCTGATATAGGTAATGTCGTTTTTTCCAGTTCTTTCTCTTTTTCCATGTTTTGGTGAATGTAGAATACATTTAGATACACTTTTCGTCTAAATTCATATGTGGTACGAATTTACAGTTGTCACGAATTACTTAAGTCATATCTTCGTACCAATGTTGGTGGTTTACACACTTTGGTACGCGGGTTACTTGTATCAATATTCAGTTACGATTATCCGTATTCGTAACAGAGTACCAGTGAGAGTATTTGAAAAATAATGCTCTGTAATACGTGGGGATTGCTAGCTATTACGATTGGAGATTGGATTGGAATATAAAAGAATGCTTGCATTGATATGTTTATATAGTGGAATAGAGAGAAAGAATCTTAAAATGTATTAATAATAATTACATAATACATGCAAATTACAAAGATTTTGTGGCTTCAAAACAGCCATATCATAGGATGATTTATGAGTTAGTACTCTTTGATTGATTGCCTTCAACTCTGGAATATAATACATGGGGATTTTACTTGTTGATTGATTGATTTATGGCTTCAAAACAACCATATGAAAAACTTAGAATAAAACACATAAATTATGCATGTGCAACTTTGACTATTGAATAGTAATTGGATTATAAGTATGAATTACGCATGTATAACTGTCAATCCACGTACAGAAAATTAAATATACCATTTAAAACATTTTGGCTACAGAAAATTAAAATATACCATTTAAATGTAACCGCCAAATACTTAAAAACAAACACACCTTTGATATTATACTTAAAAATTGAGGTTTTAGATAATAAAAAAAAAATTATAGGAATTGCCACCTAAGCTTGAGAATGATTGTGGTGGCTTAAAAATATTTTCCTATTAGATATTGATAACTACAAATTTAATCATGTTATAATTGCAAAATGACCTAAATGAAACTCAATTAACACCTCTAATTCCAATTTGAAAATTTTAATTAAAATCTCGATTTTGTTCAAAATTCATAATTGTTATAAATAATATATTTTATATATGGACATTACTTGTAGAGTTGGTTAGGGTTTCTACTTTATGTTATTATATATATATATATATATATATATATATATCCTATTAGTCCTACCTTGTACAAAGACTGAAAAGATGGAATAATAATATTTCTTTCTCTGCGTTGTTTCTTCTTCTCTTTCTTTATTTTCTGTATTCTTGTTCTACTATTCAAGATACTTTACAATACGTTATCAACATGAGTCTCTAACTAATTGAGTGGATATTGGAAGTAGGCCCTAGGAAAGAATCGTGTCTTTCCTGCAAGTTTGAATATGTATGACATCAACAAAAGAGAATTCACTGAGCTTGCTCTTGATGGTGGTAATTATTTGACTTGGGCCTTGGATGTTGAAATATACCTTGCCTCGTGTGATCTGAGTGAAACTATAATTTCAAATTCTTTAAGTAGCTCCGCCCAGAAGGTGAGAGCATTAATCTTCCTTCGTCACCACTTGAATAAGGACCTAAAGAATGAGTACCTTACTAAAAATGACCCTGTTGTCTTATGGCAATCCCTGAAGGATCGCTTTGATCAACAAACGACAATTATTCTCCCACAAGCTCAATATGATTGGTTCAATTTACGATTTCAAGACTTTAAGTCTGTAATTGAGTATAATTCTGCATTGCACCGTATTGTGTCACAACCGAAACTCTGTAACCAGGATGTTACAGAGATTTACTTGATAGAAAATACTCTATCAACATTTCATGCTAGTAACCTTGTGCTCCAGTAGCAGTACAGGGCTAAGAATTATACTAAGTATTCTGAGCTTATTTCTGCTTTACTGGTAGCAGAAAAACATAACCCATTTCTAATGAAAAATCACAATGCAAGGCCATTTGGTTCACAAGCAGTGCCTGAAGCACATGCTACCACTTATAATAGTGGTCGAGGGAGAGGTCGTGGAAATGCTAATTGGTCTCAACGTGGTGGACGAGGTTGGTCTCATCGAGGGGATGGAGGCCGTGGGTATAATAATGTTGCTAAATTTCAAAGTCATGGAAAAGGATTTTATAGGACACCTCATTTGCACAAGGCTGGTATATCTCAACAAACTAAAGAAAAGCAACAAACTTGTCATAGATGTGAGTGCAAGGATCATTGGACCCGCACATGCCGCACTCTAAAGCACCTAGTCGAAGCACATCAAAGGATGCTGTTGGGAAAATTAATAGAGTTTTGAAGTGATACCAAAACCCAGCTGACCCCAACCGAGTAGATGTTTGCACAAGCCCAAGTGTTTTCCAGCTCACCTGTTTGAGCTTATAGATTTTCTATGTTTACAGGTGGTCGCTGAAGACAGCAGAAGACCCAGCTGAGTACACAGCAGGGTAAGTCAAGTCGAGTAATAAGGAACGTTATCCAGATCCAAAACGATAAAGTTCTTCCAGACACAGCTGTAGGAAAGACCCAGCTCGTGTGACAACTCAGCTCAGTGTCAAGACCCAGCAGAGTTCAAGACTCAGCTCAGCGTCAATGATCCAGCAGAGTTCAAGACAGCTCAGAGTCACCAACACAGCAGAGTCGAAGTGAACTTTAGATAAAGTCAGATCTGATCTGGACCATCAGGAACTCGACACCTCAGCACCTAGAAGTCAAACCTAGGATTGCTTTACGAGGAAATCAAGGAAGAAGACAAGTCAATCCTGTCAGAAGTTAGGTAAAGATTCAGAACGGCTCTTTCCAACGGCTAGTTCTAATCTCTCCCTATATATAGAAGTCTTCTTCATCATCAGAAAAAGAGGAGCGACGAGAGAATATATTCAAGAGAGATCAACATACTTCATTGAAGGAAGTCCAACAAAGATCAAGAGATCTCTCAGAAAAGCTTCAAAGATCCAGCAGCCTTCATTCTTATAAGATGTTATTTATTCTCAGGCTGCTGAAGCTCTCTCCCACTAGTATCTAGGCATATAATCCTTCCCATCTTAAGCCTAGTTTGAACGAGTTCATCATACTCAAAGTTCTTCATTGTAAGAACTCGTTCATAGTTGGAAAACCCCAAACCCAAACCCAGAAAAGGTTAGGTAAAGGTACGCCTGCTCGAAGCGCGTAATTCGAGTGTTGGTTCTGTAGTACCCGTAAACTACAGGTTAGGCTTTAGCTGTGCCCGTAAACAGTCTGGTTACGTTTCGATACAGTACGCGTAAACTTGTATCCAGCTTGAGGAACTAAGCTGCAACGCTTGCCGATCGCGCGAAAAGTCGCGGGTATCCTTAGTGGATTACCGAGGTTACGGTCGTGGACGTAGGAGTAGTTTCTCCGAACCACGTTAAATAGCTGTGTTCTTTCATGTTTATTTATGCATCCAGCTAACCCTTCATAAGCATTATTTCAAGCTGCATAAACTGACTAACTGAAAAGAGAAACACAGCTTTGCAATATATTTGAAACAACAGACGGACTTTCCAAAATCCCACCACATTCCGCACACATCCAGCTGTGTCGATCAAGCTGCCGTCCAGCTGGATCGGACACAGCCAGCTCACTCAAAAGAGTTTTAATTGGAAAAGTTTTTAAACCTTGGTGTATTCACCCCCCCCCCTCTACACCAAGGTATCCGTCTTGGGACCATCAATTGGTATCAGAGCGGTGGTTCAAAAGATCACTGCATCTGTCAAGTCAGCTTCTTTGCTGATAGTGGTCACCTAAACAGATCCTTCAAAGTTTCAATTTTTTAAATCATTATATTGCATACTGTTATGGAATCTTTCTTGTGCAGGAATCTTCCGACATTCTCTGTCGATGATTATCAGATCTGGAAGTTCCGACTCAAAAGCTTTCTGAGTGCGCATCACGACATGATGTGGGATGTTATCACTGACGGACCCATCATCATCATGAAATCAGAAAGATAAGCAGAAACCTTACTCCGGAGCCGAACCAAGATCTCGGCAAGTTGTGAAGCCCAAAAGGGAGTACTCTCCAAGAAAGAAGACAAGCTGGTTTGGACAGCTACGCTCGCAACGTCATCTCCTCAACGGTGACGAATGCTTATCTCAGCAAGATCATCCACTGCGAGACAGCTAAGGGGATGTGGGACACTCTAGCCAAGCTGTGTGAAGGCTCAGAGGAAATTCAAGAGAACAAATTCTCAGTTGCATGCCAGAAGTTCGACAATTTCAAGCAACCCCCTATGAGTCCATCGATCAAATGGAGCTCAGATTCTCCAACCTCGTCATCGAGATCGAGACGATCCGAACTGGAAAATATACAGTTCGAGACAAGAACTTGAAAGTTCTTTCAGCTCTCTCCTCAGAATGGTGTACACACAAAGTGGTTCACCAAAGCAGAACTGATCTTGGCAGCATGGAGACGGAAAAATTGTTCTCCATCTTGAAGGCCAACGAATTTGATCTGGGGATCACAAGCAGAGTCATCCACCAAATGAATAAAGCAGAGCTGAAGATCAAGCCGAGAAAAGAAGCTCAATCAGCTCAGCTTGGAAGGACCAACAAAGAGCTCAGATTTATGAGCAAAGAAGATTTGAACGAAGAAGTTGCCATGCTTGTACGAAGCATTAATCAGCTGGAACAAAGCAGGGAAAAGTACAAGAATATCGTGAAGGTTCATCACGACAAGCAACTCTACCCAAAGAGCAACCCAGCTGAGTCATCCTCCCGGAGAGAAGATAAAAGGATCGAATCGAGCGAAACGGATGATGATCAAATCTCCTTCTCCGACTCAGATGAGGATGATTGCTCTGATTAAGATGTCTGAAACATCTTAGAGAAGAAACCCAGCTAGCTGACTGGGACCAGCTGTGAAATAAAGACAGCTGGATACAAAACTGAAGAATCGGCCAGTCATATAGCTGAGTACATTGGTCTCAAAAGAAGATTAGCAGCAGATAAATCAGCTGGATTTGGGACAGCTGACCTTAACAAATGATTGAGCCAATGATGAGAAAAATCCGCTCAAAGGAAGTAGGATGCAGCTGAAGAAAAAGCCACCTACTGACAAATCAAGGGGGAATTCTACATAGCTGGAAAGATTTAGTAAAATCAAGTAGAATACCCAGCAGGATGCTCTCTCCAAAATAAACACAGCTGGAGTCATCAGCTGAAGAGAAACCTGATCCAGCAGGAAAATCAAGATGATCCTCTAACCCAGCTGACGACATGAAAGCATCCAAGAGATATCTCAACATCTGAAAGAATCCATTGTTGGGAAAAGTCACAACATGCTGAAATCTAATTCAAGATGATGTGTGAATTATTTGGACTGCTCAATCCGGATGAAGAAAAATCATCCAGCTGAGGGGGAACAAACTCAGCTGGATCTCAAAGCTAAGTTCAGAAGAATTACCCAGATGAAGGAGATTCAAGCTCAGCTGGACATTAGTCGAAGAGCTAAAGGGAACTCAGCTGACTAAAATTCAAGCAAAATCTTCAAATACTCAGCTGAGGAGAACTGTCAATCAAACAAAGGAGAAGACCGCTGTGATATCAGCTGGATACTGTGTCCAAGCTGACCGGTCTGCATCTCATGCAATAATTGCTCTGAGGAATATGCTATATAAAGTCCAATTATTTTGAATTCATATGTTAAGCGGACAGACATTCCTTAGTTAAATTGTTTGATAAGTTTCCTTTCCCATCGCATTAATTATAAAGTCTGCATAGTACTGTAGCACGGCAGGATCGAGGCAGAACGTCAAACGTTTGAAATACCTCACGCGCGGTTGTAATACACTCGCCGAAAGCACGTCAGCAAAACGTGATGAGTGAATCTCTCCCAGCCGTTGATCAGAATATCAACTGTTTCAATCTTAACCGTTGATCCGTTATGGCAGTTGATATATATGGAAAAGATACGCAGATTCTTTCATCCTTCATCTTTATCTCTGCAAAATTCAAATCTCCAGAACCTCCATCTATTGTCTGCAAGTTCTTCGCAAGATCTAAAATCAACAGATTGCAAAAATGGCTCCCAAGAAATCAACTGCAGGGATGAATCAGTTTGAAGCCCTAATGACAAAGCTGTCATTTGAGAGTATTCTGTCCACCTCCAATCTCCATGTTTCTGAACTAAAAGAGATGGTGGATCTAGTTGCAGACTCCGGTCTCCTGCTGTGGGCAACCTCCATGCCCAAGCTTTTGCTAAAGAGAGATGCCGCACTGTTCTACCTCAACATTATTGACAAAGATGGCTTCTACTCATCGTCATTTGACATGAGTGTCAAAGGCGAAGACGGAAAGTTTGATACAGCTACCGTCACCATCAAACTCAACAAGATGCTACGAAAGGTGTTCAACCTTCCCAGAGAAGGAGGATTCATCCCAGATGATTACAGTCGGGAAGAAGTAGATGAATTCCTCAGCAGAGAGATGCTTATCTCCCCAGAGCCGTACAGAGCAAGCATGTCAAAGCTCCTGCTCAAGCCAAAGTACAGGCTGCTGCTGGATATTACTCAAAAATGCATCTTAGGGATAGCTGGATCTCAAGGAGAGATCAGCATTCCAAAACTCAAGCCGATGATTGCCATGATCAAAGGCTCAAACGTCAACTGGTTTGATTTCCTACTCAACCGACTGGTCAAGGAGTCAGAGAAAATAAAGTTCAACTCCACCAGGACGACGTTTTCAGCTTCAGAGCCACTGTATCTCTGCTCCAAAATTTCTTTCTTAATAGAGCAAGCAGTGAAAGGGCACACAGTAAAATGGGCTGATTCAGAATCGTTTCCAGAAACGAAGATTCTTTTCCAAAGAATAAATCAAGTCAATGATCTTCTGAAGAAGCAGCCTGCTGTGAGTAAAGGCAAGAAGCAGCTGGAAGGAACAGAGGCAGAAGTTCCAGCTGAGAAGAAACAAAAAAAGAGGAAGGCAGCTGACCCTAAACCAGCTGGAGGTCCAGCTGAGAAGAAAAAGAAAACAGCTGTCATTCCCAGTCAAGCAATGGTGATTCTCTCCCCACAGCCAGTGTCGGCCTTCGATCAATACGGATCAAACATCCTGGCCGAGATGGGATTGAATGATGGATCACATCCGGCTCGGAGGACGAGCCGGATAATCCAAGAAGCTCACCCCGGCCCTCACCTCCTCACAGCCTCTCCGCCGAAACAGCCTTCCCTCCACCCACTCTCCAACCAAAGAGCCATCTCCCGCAAGAGAGCAGAAGATATTCAACCGGCCGAAGCTCATTCACAACAACCGGTGACACCCAAGCTGAACCCTCTTCCACTTATCCCAGCTCACCCCCAAAACAGCCATCACCCAAAGCTCAAACTCCCACACAGTTGGCTGATACTTCTTCACAGCCAATTGTGAACCCTTTTGAACCTGCTCCTCAAATCTCCACAGAATCAGAGGAGAGTGATTCTACTACCTCTCCTTCACTCAACTCCACTGGCTCAGCCTTTATGGAAGCCATGTACGAGGACTTGCGCATTACAGGGATCAAGAGTGTTCTAACTCAGCATCCAATTCTGGCGCACCTGCCCATTGCCCTCGTCAAAGTTGGAGATCTCAAGTTCTATCTGGCCACCAAGATGGCAACTTGGTACCAGAATGAGCAGCTGATAGAGACTTTCTCCTTTGAGAAACTGAAGACTGATGAAGCACGCCTCCAGCACACTTTTGGCTTTGGAAGTCTGGAGGATGCATATTTGCATCAAGATGATCTCATCAGAGGAATAATTGAAGTGTCTCAGCAGTATCCCAAGCCGCACCCAGCTGAAGTCTGGGAATCAGCCGATAAGCTTCTAACAGCAGCGGGGTGGGAGACACTTTCTGGAGCTGACAACTCCAAGGAAGTCTCAGCTGAGATTACCAAGGAAGTTGTACCTGCTGAAACAGCTGAGGTAATGAGCATTGAAGAACCAGCTGTTGCATCAACTGAACCAGAGGAAGCTGCCCCGCAGAGTCCAAATGCCGATGACACTCGCTCACTGGTCGAGATCGAGGCAGTAAAACCCAGCCAAGCCGAATCCGGGACCCAGACGGATCATGTTGAGCTCTCTGATGCAATGAAGGATGAGATTGCAAAACAAGTCGAGGAAATCCTTTTTCAGGATAGACTCAAATCAAATGTGGATACCCTTCTGCGCATCACAGCTATAGAGTCGCAAGTCCAGAGCAATGGACTGTCCATTGACGACGTTCACAGATTCGCTATCAATCTGCAGGAAAGCACCATCAGAGATCTCAGGCAATCTCTTGTTTCTCATCAAATTGATCAGTCAATTCTTCTAGAGAAGAGAGTCCCTGAGATCATCTCAAACCTTCAAGCTCCACTGGTTGACGACATTGCAAATATTTCAAGCCAGCTGGAAGCTCTCAAAAAGACCACTCTCTCCAACAGCTCTGACATCCGCCAACTCTTCAACTTATATAAAGATCTGGATGCTCGCCCGTAGCCGGAAGCAAGAAGAATGCCCACTGAATCTCGTCACATACCGACAACTCGCTCAAGATCGCCGATGTTGAAGGTATTCTCTCCAAGCTCGCCGTAATAAGGTTGCCAACCTCTCTACCTCCCTTGTTGATAATGCCAAAAAGGGGGAAGATCAGTAATGAAGCCGGAAAAACAAGTGAGAGGAAAGCCGCAGGCTAAGGGAACTCGTGCAGCAAATACGTAGGAAATCGACGATTTTGCAAAAGAGCTGGATGAAGAAGAGACAGAGCCAACTGCTCCAGCCAAAGCTGTCAAAGAGACATGGAGAGAGAAAATGGTTGCTCTTGCCAAAGCATGTGGACACAAGCCTGAAGAATACAAAGACTATCACTGGCTGTGTAACTTCCACAACGAGCAAAGAAAAGAAATGCAAGAGCTGGATAAGATTGTTAAGAAGAAAGCTGAAGCTCTCAAGCCTGCTGAGAAAAAGCAGAAGAAGAAAAGGCAGAGCTACAGACAAGCAAAGAAGAAACAAATCCAAGCAACCTCAGCTGATAAGAAGAACCCAGACGATATCAATGAAAACTGGGAAAGATGCAAATCAGAATTCATCAAAGAATTCTACTACTTGAATCGCTCAAAGGCATGGATCCGTGTCGCTTTCCGTGACTATTTCCTCGAGCTTCATGAGACAGATCCAATGATGGCAAGGTCAATCGCCCTCTATGCCAAGAGTAACAACATCCAGCTGAAGGCTCCAAAAGTCAAACAGCTAAAGCCTCCATTTCTAGCTGGAACAAACCTTCCTGACAAGGCCCAAATCATCAAAGAAATTAATCACTGGGCTGGTGAAAGAGGAATTTCAAAGTCGAAGAATCAAGCTGAATGGAAGGAGCTGGAAGAGTTCATCTTCAATAGATATGGTCTAAAGACTGACCATCAAATTGATGAACTAAGGAAGCGACAGAAGTCAAGACCCAAACCTAATCGGGAATTTTATTTTTGAACTTTTGTATTTAGATAATTGTAAAAATTCTTCCTATTAATGAAAAGTTCATTTTATCAAAATCAACCTGAAGACAATCTCTCTTTGTCCAAGCTCTGAATATGTTAACCTGCTGTGAATGTTTAATTCGTTGAATCCCCGTTTCCTGTTAAGGGGGAAGCAATTTTTGTTTTTCCAACTTGGGGTTTTGGCATCATCAAAAAGGGGGAAATTGTTCGGAAAATTAATAGAGTTTTGAAGTGATACCAAAACCCAGCTGACCCCAACCGAGTAGCTGTTTGCACAAGCCCAAGTGTTTTCCAAATTTCACACGTTTTGAGCTTATAGATTTTCTATGTTTACGGGTGGTCGCCGAAGACAAGAAGACCCAAAGTGAGTACACAAGCAGGTAAGTCAAGTCGAGTAATAAGGAACGTTATCCGCATCCAAAACGATAAAGTTCTTCCGTACACAGTTGTAGGAAAGACTCCGGCTCGTGTGACGGCTCCTCGGTGTCAAGACCCGGCGAGTTCAAGACTCGGCTCGGCGTCAATGATCCAAACAGAGTTCAAGATGCTCGTAGTCACCAACACGGCGAGTCGAAGTGAACTTTAGATAAAGTCGGATCCGATCCGGACCATCGTAACTCGACACCTCAGCACCTAGAAGTCAAACCTAGGATTGCTTTACGAGGAAATCAAGGAAGAAGACAAGTCAATCCTGTCAGAAGTTAGGTAAAGATTCAGAACGGCTCTTTCCAACGGCTAGTTCTAATCTCTCCCTATATATAGAAGTCTTCTTCATCATCAGAAAGAGAGGAGCGACGAGAGAATATATTCAAGAGAGATCAACATACTTCATTGAAGGAAGTCCAACAAAGATCAAGAGATCTCTCAGAAAAGCTTCAAAGATCCAGCAGCCTTCATTCTTATAAGATGTTATTTATTCTCAGGCTGCTGAAGCTCTCTCCCACTAGTATCTAGGCATATAATCCTTCCCATCTTAAGCCTAGTTTGAACGAGTTCATCATACTCAAAGTTCTTCATTGTAAGAACTCGTTCATAGTTGGAAAACCCCCAAACCCAAACCCAGAAAAGGTTAGGTAAAGGTACGCCTGCTCGAAGCGCGTAATTCGAGTGTTGGTTCTGTAGTACCCGTAAACTACAGGTTAGGCTTCAGCTGTGCCCGTAAACAGTCTGGTTACGTTTCGATACAGTACGCGTAAACTTGTATCCAGCTTGAGGAACTAAGCTGCAACGCTTGCTGACTGCGCGAAAAGTCAGTGGTATCCTTAGTGGATTACCAGAGGTTTCTGGTCGTGGACGTAGGAGTAGTTTCTCCGAACCACGTTAAATAGCTGTGTTCTTTCATGTTTATTTATGCATCCAGCTAACCCTTCATAAGCATTATTTCAAGCTGCATAAACTGACTAACTGAAAAGAGAAACACAGCTTTGCAATATATTTGAAACAACAGACGGACTTTCCAAAATCCCACCACATTCCGCACATGCCATTACATGTCGATCAAGCTGCCGTCCAGCTGGATCGGACACAGCCAGCTCACTCAAAAGAGTTTTAATTGGAAAAGTTTTTAAACCTTGGTGTATTCACCCCCCCTCTACACCAAGGTATCCGTCTTGGGACCATCAGATGCTTAAAAATAAAAAGGGCAAGGGAACTCAAGGCGAATCACACCATGCTAGTTTGCCTGAAGCAAACTTGGCTTTTAATGCCGATGATGATGATTTGATGCAACTTGATTTTGAAGCTTTTGGAGATCAAGAATGATTTTATATTGTCAGACTATTTAGGCGTTTCAGAATTTGTGATTTATTTATATCTTTCAATTATGCAATATGGATATGACTTTAGTTTATTTTATTTTTTGTTGCACTTTTTTGGGATGTTTTTGAAGATTTAAAGTACTTGATTTTTTGTCATTTGTTTTAGTTCTTCTTTTAATTACATATTTTCCTTCTTTGCTTATAGAAATCATAAATCTCAATATGCAACCCATGGAGAATGTGAGTACCTTGTGTCTAGTGGATAGTGCCACAACACATACTATTCTTACCGATAGAAAATATTTCCAAACTCATACTGATAAAAGGGGGAGTGTAACTACAATTACAAATGACAATATCCTTATTGTCAGCTCCGGAAGAGCTTCTTTAATACTCCCCATGAGTACTGAATTAATTATAAATGATGCACTTTTGTATCCACAATCGAAACATACCTTTCTTAGTTTTAAAGACATCCGATTAAATGGTTTTCATATTGAAACCAAAATTGAGAACAATAATGAGTTTTTAATCATAACTAAAAATATTGGATGTCGAAAACAAGTTATTGAAAAACTCTTTTCTTTCTCCTCAGGGTTGTATTATACTCACATTCGCCCTAATAATCATGTTGCGCTAAGTATGAATTTTAAAGACCAAAATCTTTTAAACTATGGCATGAGCGAATGGGTCATCTTGGGCAAAATATGATGCGTCAGATTATTAATAATGTCGTTGGGCATAACCTACAAACAAATGATCTCTCTTTATCAAATGAATTTGTTTGTAAAGCATGCGTAAAGGGTAAACTTATAGTACGACCTTCTCGTACTAAAGTTGGAATTGAATCTCCTACATTTCTTGAAAGAATTCAAGAAGATATATGTGGACCAATTCACCCGGCATCAGGACCATTTCAATACTTTATGGTTCTAATTGATGCTTCAACTCGATGGACTTATGTATGCTTATTGTCTACTCGCAATAAAGCATTTGCAAAACTGATTGCCAAAATTATTGAATTAAGAGCTCAATTTCCTAATTATCCAATAAAGTCCATTCGAATGGATAACTGGTGAATTTACATCAAAATCTTTTGACGAATATTGTCTTTCATTAGGTATCGAAGTGGAACATCATGTTCCTTATGTCCACACTCAAAATGGTTTAGCTGAATCATTGATCAAACGTTTAAAACTAATAGATTGACCAAGACTACAAAAATCCAACTCACCTGTTACTTGTTGGGGACATGCAATTTTGCATGCAGCTAATTTGCTCCAAATCCGACCAACTGCATATCATGATTATTCCCTCATACAATTAGTGGTAAAGAACCAAACATTTCCCATCTGCGAATATTTGGTTGTGGAGTATATACTCCAATATCACCACCAAAGCGTACCTCAATGGGCCCTCAACATAAGCTAGGCATATACGTGGTTATGAATCTCCGTCTATTATTAAATTTCTTGAACCCATGATTGGGGATCAATTTACTACTCGGTACGCAGATTGTATTTTTGATGAAGATCATTTCCCGACATTAGGGAGAGACAAAAGCCCAATTTCAATACAATGTCGAGAAATTTCATGGAATGAAAAGAATCTTCAATATTTAGATCAACGTACTAATGAATCAGAACTAGAAATTCGAAAGATAATTAACTTGCAATACTTAGCAAGTAATTTGCCAGATGCATTTACTGATCATAAAGGAGTGACTAAATCTCATATTCCTGCTATAACGCACCTCAAAGAATTGAAGTTTCATGTGAACTAACTTATAAATCAGCTGCTTATCCTGAACGCCAGAAGCGTGGAATACCTATCGGTGCTAAAGATAAAAATCCCGAAAAATAAAATCAAATAAGGAAATGTTATCACTCCAACAACCTCCTGAAGATGATCATCCTGAAGATGATAATCCTAGTACATCTAAAGGTGCACTAACTAATCATAATACTAGGATTGCGGAACGACCAGATCACAATATTACGGAAGACAAAGATCTGGTTGATGTTAATATTGAAGTTGCTATGAACTTTGTAAACACGGGAGAAACTTATAACAGAAATGTTATTATCGTCGACGACATATTTGCTTCAACAATTGCCTTTACCATTTCCAATAATAATCAGGATCCTGACCAAAAACAATAGCGGAGTGCCGGAAGCATTCTGATTGGTTGAAATGGAAGGAAACAATTGAGGTAGAGCTAAAGGCACTAAATACTAAAAAAGTTCTTGGCTCGATAGTACTTACACCCGGTGATGTTATCCAAGTAGGATATACATGGGTGTTTGTACGAAAGATAAATGAGCATAATGAGGTGGTGAGATATAGAGCGCGATTGGTAGCTCAAGGGTTCTCGCAGAGACCTGGGATTGATTTTGATCAAACATATTCTCCTGTTTTAGATGGCATAACGTTCCGCTACTTGATATCTCTGGCATCAACAATGAATTTAAAAATACAGTTAATGAACGTCGTGACCGCATATTTGTATGGGTCACTAGACACTGATATTTATATGAAAGTTACTGATGGAATCAAAATTCCTCAATTGAAGGAAAATGAAAATCGCAACATGTACAGTGTCAAATTACAAAGGTCGTTATACGGCTTAAAACAGTCAGGAGATATGTGGTATAACCGACTAAGTGAATTCCTCTTTAAGAAGGAATATGTAAACAATGATATATATCCTTGCGTGTTTATGAAAAGGTCACAAAATGATTTTTGTACCATTTCTGTGTATGTTGATGACATAAACATAATTGGAACACGCAAAAAGATTGAGGAAGCTAGCTCATGCTTGAAGGCGGAGTTTGAAATGAAAGACTTGGGAAAATCCAAGTTTTGTCTCGGCTTGCAGATCGAGCATCTCCCTGAAAGAATATTTATACACCAGTCAAATTATGTGAAGAAGCTATTAGATAAATTTTATATGGATAAATCACATCCACTTAGCACACCAATGATTGTCCGATCACTAGAAGCGAATAAGGATCCATTTAGACCTAAAGAAGATGATGAAGACATTTTGGGACCTGAAGTTCCTTATTTCAGTGCAATTGGAGCGCTACTTTATCTCGCAAACTGCACAAGGCCTTATATTGCATTTGCGGTTAATTTGCTAGCAAGATTCAGTGCTTCTCCTATACGGAGACATTGGAAATGTGTTAAACACATTCTTCGTTATCTTCAAGGTACAAAAGATCTTGGTTTACTTTATCAAAGAAATCAAGACATGACATTGGTAGGTTATGCGGATGCTGGCTATTTATTTGATCCCCACAATGCTAAATCTCAGACTGGTTATGTTTTTCTATGTGGTGGTACATCTATTTCTTGGAAGTCTGTTAAACAAACTCTAGTCACTACATCTTCAAACCACTCAGAGATTATTGCTTTACATGAAACTGCTAAATAATGTGTATGGTTAAGGACATTGATACAACACATTCGCGGATCTTGTGAAATTGCGATAAATGAGAACGCTCTCACTGTCCTAGATGAGGACAATGCAGCTTGTGTTGCACAAATGAGTAATGGGTATGTTAAAGGAAATTTAACAAAGCATATATTACCTAAATTCTTTTACCCACATGAGCTCCAGAAGAGCGATGAAATTACAATACAGAAAATTCGCTCTTGTGATAATCTTGCAGATTTATTCACAAAATCTCTTCCTACGTCAACATTTGAAAAATATGTTTATAATATTGGAATGCGTAGGCTTGAAAGATTGTTGTCTTCAGGGGGAGCGAATATTTCAAAATACTCCCTCCGTCCCACCGAATATGGCCTATTTGTTTTCGGCACGAAGATTAAGAAAAAGGGGATCAGGTGTAATAAAGTGTTAATAAAGTAACTTTTTAGTTAATAAAGTATTTTTTTGGTCAACAATGTACTACTAAAGTATTTTTTTAGTTTAAAGTAAGCTATAATTCTTTCCCAAAAATGAAACAGGCCATATTCGGTGGGACGGTCCAAAATGGAAAACGGGCCATATTCGGTGGGACGGAGGGAGTAGTTATGTAGGTTAGACCCTGAAGGTCTACATCAAGCCCCAAATGCTAATTTTGTTGTGCTCTTTTTCCCTTACGAAGTTTTTTCCCATTGGATTTTCTTAGTTAAGGTTTTTAACGAGGAAACAAATGCAACACACATATATATAAACGTATATCATGTGCTCTTTTCTCGACTGTTTTTCTCCCATTGGGTTTTTCAGCGAGACATGCAATGGGACATGTACATCACGTCGTAATGTTCAAGGGGGAGTGTTATAAATAATATATTTTATATATGGACATTACTTTAGAGTTGGTTAGGGTTTCAAATATATATATATATATATATATATATATATATACTGGTTGGATCAAATAGGAACCAACCCCTAGGTGTTAACTAGGAACTAATTTAAACCATAGATTAGGTGTGGATGGATGGCCTAGATGCAATCTTAATATAAAAGGAAATATTGTAATTTGTAGCAAAAATTTACTTAAAATAAACTATTAAGGGTAAACGAGTAAAATTGAGAAAATATGAAACGTATATTAACAAAATATTGGCGAGATTTATGGAATTAACCCAAAATCACATAGCACACAAATTTGAGATTTAAAATTATTAAATTAATCTAGGCATTGGACGATATGTATATCAACTTTCCACTAATTTCATAAATACTAGTTAGCTTTGTTTGTATATTAGATGTGCTATTCAGTATATTTTGAAAAAAATAATATATTTGCTTGACATACTCATTTGCTTTGCTTAAATTTTAATTAAGTTTTTCTTATATTAGATGTGATATTAATTCTATGCTTCTTAAATGCGCTGTATTTGCTTAAAACATAAAATAATTAACTTTGCTATTATATTTTGTATAATTTTTAAATTAAGTCTATTTGCTTAAATTACTAATTAGATTTGCTTTTATATTAGATGTAAATCAATTTTATTTGCTTAAATTACTAATTAGATTTGCTTTTATATTGGATGTGGTATTTTGTATGCTTTTTATTAATTAAATAAAATTTATTTTTATATTAAATGTGATATTTTATAAGCTTTTTAAATTAAGTTTATTGCTTAAAATACTAATTATATTTGCTTTTATATTATATGTGATATTTAGTATGCTTTTTAAATTAAGTTTATTTGCTTAAATTACTAATTATATTTGCTTTTATATTATATATGTGATATTTAGTATGCCTTTTGGGTTAAGTTTATTTGCTTAAATTTACTAATTAGATTTGCTTTTGTATTATATAATGTTATATTTTGTATGCCTTTTAAATTAAGTTTATTTGCTTAAATTACTAATTAGATTTTCTTTTATATTAGAAGTGACATTTTGTATGTTTTTAAGATTTAGTCTATATTTGATTGACATAATAATCAGATTTGCTTTTTATTAATCGTGATATTTTATATGCTTTTTTAAATTAAATTTATTTGCTTAAACCACTAATTAGATTTGCTTTTTATATAACTAGACTAGATGACATGAGATAATCTATTTATTTTTTAAATTTAGTCTATTTACTAGTTATAATAATTAGCTTTGTTTTTATATTAGACGTAATATTATAAATGCTTATTAAATTTATTTTTTTTACTTAAAATATGATTTAACTTTGCTTATCAATATATTGAGTTTAAAATACAGTAATATTAATATCGTGATTTTTTTAATGTACGCACCCAATTTAGAAAATAACACACATATAATATAACAAATTGAGTTCACACTTTCTTCGAAAACTAAAGTAAAGCCGTTACAAAACATGTTTCTTAAAATAAATGTGATTACATTAAATACACTATATCCCATGAATTACGGATTAATTACAAATCTATAAAAAAATACAATTATGACCTTTAACATTAAAAATTGAGAAAAAACTGCCCTTAGAAAAGAACTAATTATATACGTTGATCAAAATGAATGTACGGATTGGATTGGTTCCTATAGTTACTACCTAGGGAGATAGTTCTCATTTGAACCTTCCCCTATATATATATATATATCCTATTAGCCCTACCTTGTATGGAGACTGAAAAGAGGGAATAATAATATTTCTTTCTCTGTGCCGTTTCTTCTTCTCTTCATTCATTTTCTTTATTTTCTGTATTCTTGTTCTACTATTCAAGATACTTTACAACAATAATTACAATTAATTCTCTATTCGTTCAATTTTATATTGAACTTGTAGGCGCATAAGTCTTTTTTTTAATGGATCTAATTTTCTAACTCAAAACTAGTACACATCTATATTGGGAAAAATTCTATTAGGGGTGTACATGTAGTACACCCCTCTCACATGTTAATATTTTATTAATATATTGCTACACTCATATGATAATATTTTATTATTATAATTTATATTAAAAAAATATTATATGTGATTAGCAGGTGTACTACATGTACACCCCTAATAGATTTTCCCCTATTTTGGAAGGAAAAAAGAACACGTAGTGAAAGAAAACCAAACCTTTAAACATAGAACGTGAGATCAAAAGTTACAAGTAACGAGCTACTACAAAATTACATAAATCAAAAGTAGTATCAAGTTAACATTAATCCATTTTCTCCTTCCGAGACGCTCGATATAAATCACGTTCTTGCTCGGAATGAACTTGAACAAATAAGTTTTGCATACGGTACGGTAATCAGAATTTATTTTGTCATACTGAATATCGTACTAAAATCTTCGGTATGAAAAATATCATACCAAACCTTTCGACATATCGAAAATCAGTATACTGAAATTTTGATGTAGAGCAATGTTTTAAAAACCACCAGAGATTGAACCGACAATGAGGTCGTTGGCGAGGGTTGCACTCCCCTCGTCACAGCTTGAGTCGTCCTTCTGGGATAAAATGAGCTAGCTCCTGGGCTATGTCCAAGCCCGAGAGCGCGTATGTCTTGGCGTCGTCATATTGGCGAACATGCTCTGCAGTATCGCTTGCACATATTGAATGTGCTCATCTAAATCCCTATTGCCCGAGTAAGTGGTCATGTACATAGCAAAAAAACTAAAATAAAAATTTATTCAGTAGAGTTCACAGAAAATAAGAGCACACTGTGTTGGTCTAACAGTAGTATGGTTAATGTCTTAGATTAAAATGTTCGAGTTCACCGTAGTGTGGTCTTTAAATTTAATGTTATCAAAAAATAGTTAAGTGGACATTAGAAATCTTTAGCTACAATATTTTATATCATAAAAAAGTCCGTTTTTTCCTAAGCTATTTTCCAATGAGCATTCTCACACTCAATCTAAATTTTTGCCAAGTTATCTATTATTAAAATTAGCCCAATTAGTACCAAAACTATAAATATGCACATATTGTGTCTAATATACTTAGACATAATAAAAACTAGGATTCTGACACTCATCTAAATTTTTGCTAAGTTGGCCTCTAAAATTATTAAAATTAGCCCATTTATTATCAAAATTAGAACTATTCACAGGTTTGTGCTTATTGATTTTGTAGTGTTTTTTGGTGTCAAAACTATGTAGTTTTCTCTCATTCCAAGCTAACTTGTCATTTTTTTTTTCTATCCATTACCCCGTCCTCATTATAAACCTATAACTCAGTTCGTTTCTTTATTTTCTATAGGAGTTGCTAGCTTTATCAAATCGGTTCCGATCCTCTGTTCCATAATTTCTGTATCCCATTATTAATTTTGATTATTTTAAGATTTGTGTTATGAAAATACAATTAGTACTCCTCCATTCCATTAATAATGTTTTTTTTTCATAGGTCTCATTGACATCGTCCCATTCCAAATAAAGAAATAATTAACCTTTCAAAAGTGATGAGACTTATCCATTTTCTATCATTTTACCCTTCTTAATAACGGTGCTCAAAAGTAATGTAACGTTATCAATGAGACGGAGGGAGTATTACATTTATTACCAAAAATTGAAGCTCTATTTACCATAATTATATAATTATTAACTTTTATAATCAAGTATTAACTAAAACTTCACTAATGAACTCTAGTTAATATAAGAGACTGAAGAAAAAAATTTGATAGTATCGACTCGATAATAAACGAAGTAAGTTTGAGTATAACAATATTCGGTTGGATTCGTTAGTGTACACCCATGAATCAAAATTAATACCCAAATCAAATTATTATTATTATTATTATTATTATTATTATTATTATTATTATTATTTTATATTTTGATATAAGGTTTGCGTTGTTCCTTTTGGGGTCGACCCTTACTAAAGTTTTTCATATGCCTTCGTGGGCTTTAGGGAGTTCTTATGTTCGTTTTCACTTTTGAGCATATACAATATAAATTATTTTACGTGCGTAAAAAAGACATAGTTGGCTCTTATGTTACTGATTTTTCAAGGAATTAAGACACTAAGAATTGCATTAAAATTTAGTTATTGTTTTTTTTTTTGGAGGGAAGTTATTGAAGTTTTTATTATTACTAGAAAAAATAAAATTCACTGAAACAAAAAACAAATCTCACACGACAATTTTCGTCCAATGTGTTTGATTCAATGGTGTTAGTGGAATATCATGACAATTGGCCCCACACATACTCACTCCATTATTGTACCAAATGAATATTTGTTCTTCTACTTTTGTATATTGTATACTCTTATTAACGGATTGAAATTTAATACAAGAAGAAAAATGCAAGATCTAATTATTTACAAATTAAGTGCAACGATTAGATTTTGGTGTTGATGAAAATACAAAACGTTAATGCATCTATAAATAAAGTCAATCGAGGAATTAAAAAGTAGAGAGCATAGCACGTCAAAACCGACTTTAGTAACCAGATTTCTTCAGCTCTCACGCTTTTACTATTACAGCCAACGGCCAAGATCTACTCAGAAAATGTGGAAGATCAACGGTCAAACAAACTCGATGAATTTTTCATTCAAAATCAGATTTCGACGGTCGCCTCTCCAGAACAAACTCGCTCGCTAAAGATCCCACTTCTCTGTTCTTGTTCCAAAGGTAATTCGAATTCCTCAATTTTCAGATGCATAATTTATCGTGTATTTGTGTAAATTATGAAAAGATTTTTCATTTTTATCGGTATATGATCTGATAATTAGGGTTTTGATTTGTTGTTGTTTGGCTTCAGTATCGCTAGTAGTGTAGACTGTTGGTTTATGTATTCAGATAAATCTTTGTTACTACGTTTAAATTCGATAAATCAATTTGATCAGTGATGGTGTAGTAGACTTTTAACGGTTTTTCATTTCCCTTTTTTTTGTAATTTTATTGTTTTCTGTTTGTTACTGATTAATCATTTGCGACTTGTGCGCGTCAAATGTTTGTATATTTGGTTCTGATCGTGATGAATTTTGCTTCATGGGGATGATTTGTGATGCAACGATAATTTATGCATGGAATTTTAGCTTCTAAGTGTGATTTTAGAGGCGATTTTGCTGATTTTATTATTTTGAGGATAATTTACGGAATTCCTCTTTTCCGGCTAATGTGGACGTTAATATTTTAGGTTTTGATTTAAATGGCTGAAAAGAAATCAGCTATGAGGAAACCAGTTTTTGCCAAGATTGATCAGCTGCGCCCTGGCACGAACGGGCACAATCTTGTACTGAAAGTTTTGAGTTCCAAGATGGTATTGCAAAAGGGTAGGCCGGATGGGCCTCAAGTTCATCAGATGCGAATTGCTGAGTGTCTGGTGGGAGACGAAACTGGGACGATTTTGTTTACGGCTAGGAATGAACAAGGTACGGTTCTTTTTGCTTGTGTGAAAGATGATCTAAATTCATCATTTGATGAGTAAACACTGTAAAATTCTGATTATGTTTCTTTGTATTTCTGGGCTATTCTGAATAGATTGTATGAAAAAGATAGGAGAAGTTCCTCCAGCTCGTTGAGGTTGATGTACTGGATCTGTTTGTGGTTCAAGTTCAATATCTTGTGATGCTGATAGGTTTTTTTGTAGAATATGTGAGACACCGTATCTAATAACTATGGATACAGAAAACACAAGATATATCATATATGTGTATGTGTGTGTGTATGTTCATATTTTGCTAGGCATTCTTATAGTTTGAATGTTACGCAATGAGATTTTTGGTAGTTTTACTATTAGAAAGTAAGATAGGAAATGGATACCATGACTAATTAGTAATCACCGACTGGTCTGGCCAAATATGTTGTTGCTTTGTTCTTTTCTAGCATTAAGTGCAGTTTTGGTCCCACTACAGTTAAGGCCTCATAATTTTGGCTTATGGCCCTTATCCCCTTGTTACATATTCATGATTTTGATGTGAACTTGAATATGCAGTGGATATCATGAAGCCTGAAGCTACTGTAATTCTGAGAAATGCCAAAATCGACATGTTCAAAGGATCCATGAGACTAGCTGTGGACAAATGGGGGCGTGTAGAAGCAGCTGCTGATCCTGCTACCTTCACTGTCAAAGAAGATAACAACCTCTCTCTGGTTGAATATGAACTAGTAAATATTGTCGAGGAGTGAAGCTGCCAGTATCCTCCTATCCTTTGATCGGTGCTTATAAAGAAATGCTGAAACGAGTGTGTTTAGGAGACTGCCAAGGTGATAATTTGTCGTTTTTGAAGACCTCGTGTTTGTGGATGAAGTTCTGGTTTAGAAAGAAGCTTCTTGAAACCCGTCTGTACTCTGTACGAAAGAAGATGTTAAGTATTACTTGATGGTAAGCGTTGCAGCTGGACCTAAAAGAAGGTATCATCGCAGGTGGGTTCATGGTCCGGACTTGCTTTAGTTTGTCTATTCTAATGGCATAAATTCTCTTACCAAGAATTCATGTCTTCTTGTATGAATCAAGGAATAACTTGGAACTGCTTCATGAAATGAACTACTATTGTATCATGCTTATTCCTAGTCGTATTTTTAATATTTGCAAGTATTTCTTCTTGTACGTATGCCAATGCCCGTGTGGTTTGTTGGTTATTGTGGACGACATCACTATCGTGTCGTGAAAAATGAGCACTTTTGATCTCATAACATCATATGGCTTGCTCACTAGTATCATGAACTCATTTTCTATCATATAGTATTACAATGAAAACTTGTCAGGATCTATGTTTTTCTTGTCTGAAATATGTTAAAAATCAAGTTTTTTTTCAAGATCAAGACACTGGCAAAACAAAAAATATGTCTCAAGACATATCACCTCCTTTCTTGAGAAATTCGAGGTCTTTCATTTGCATCTGCACAGCTTCTTTGGGCAATGGCTTAAGCTCTGTGAAATTGATTGGGTCAGTTCCATCTGCCACTCTCTCTGCTTTCTCTCTCACAATTCTCTCCATCTCTTGCTTTCCCGCAGCCGGGAACACACAATTCAGGATGGTACGTAGCAATTCCTCATCTTCTTCTTCTATAACGTCTCCCCCAAAACAACATACATATATGGCATCAAGAGCTTTCTCAGCCCGAATCGCCATTGGAATATTAGGCGTGGGAGCGTTCACTCGCACTCGTTTCTACAAGCAACCACAACCCACAAATTGTGTTAGTACAGATGTAAATGAATCGAGTTGAGTCGGATCGAGTCATAAACACAACTTGATCAAGCTTGTGTTAGTAGGTAGAGATGTAAGTAAACGTGTTTCTCAACTTTGTCTATTTTGCTTAACCCATTTTGCAATTCGGTCACCCAATCCAATCAGGGATAAACACCGTTGAAATTGCAAAATGAGTTAGAAGTAGTGATTTATTTGCTAATTAACGAAAGCCTTTGGTTGATCTCAATTGAGCGTATAACAAACGATCTCAAACGGAAATATTTTAAAATGCAAATAGAAAACAAATAAAATTAGCCTTTAATCAATCAACAAACCTCTCTTGATTCTTTCATCAAGGCAATGAAATTCTCCTCCTCGAATTCAATATCATCTGAAATCCGAAGCCTAGCCACTCCTTCCAAAATCTCCTCAGATTTAAGTAGCCCAGCTCCAACTGCAGCCAGCCAGCAACATAGAAGAACAAACAGAGGATCCCCAGCCTACAATCAAAATTCAAACGAACTTTTATCGAGTAATAATTTATAATTATTCCTTATTATATGAGCCGAGACTAAATGAGCGAGTAGCACAACTAATTCATAAATGAATAAGCGCGCGCACCTTGCCACGTCGTTCTTGGAACTCGAAAAGAGCGCGGGAGTCATCAACGGAGCATTTGTTCCCGACTCTCCGCCGGAACTCCGCGAAGTCGATTATGTCGCCGCCGACGCCGCCTTCGTCGCTCAGAATTCTGGCGAAGAGGCCGATCACCGGAAGACCGCCGATGACTTTGTTGGCGAAACCGGAGAAGGTGTTGGAGTCTTCCATGTAAGCTCGGACGAGGAGGTGGCCGCCATTGGGCTTGCGGCGGCTCCGGCGAGCAGCGTAGAGGTGGCGGAGGCGGAGGAGAGATGGAGGGGTGGGTTTGCAGGTGGAGGTGTAGATATTGGAGGAGTGAGGATTTGTCTGGAGGGAGGAGAGTACCGCCATTACTGGTTTCTTTGGAGTTCGGCTTTGGGCCGTTGAATTCTAACCTCTCGTTTTGAGATCATGTATGCTACAGCCTCCCCCCTCTCTCTCTCTCTATATTATATTTTAATATAAATATAAAATAGATTGCAGCCCGTCCAAATTCGACGGGAATCATATTATGTTGTGATTTATAAGTGAATTAAAAACAATCTATTTATAAGATTAATTTTGGCCACAACTTAAAAAATTTATTATTGTTGGCTATTTTTATATGGAACTTCCAACTATAAATTTGTCAGGTATCGCGTCAGTGCCTCTTTTTACGACATCTTGCGATAAGATGGAATAACGAAGACATAACACGAATGCGAAGAAGTGCGACGCTTTTAGGAATAATTTCGTAAAAGTAGCTAAAATTAATAATTTTCTTTAATCATAATTAAAATTAATTTTTTACTAAGTAAAAGTAACATTTTTTACCATTGACACTAAATATTATACCAAAATTTATGTGGTAATCCAAATTATGTATGTTTTTACCTAGTAATAATGTCTCAATATCAAATTATTGATAACACAAAATCTATTAAATTAGGAAATGGCTATAAAATCTATCACGAACTGTTTTTTTCGATGTTGATAAAAATGACATGACACACCAGATCTATGGGTGGAAATTATAGCCGAATAAAACAAATAAGGTGGATTTTTTCGTAATCCATAATTCCATTTAGTGGAGCTTTACGCTTTCTTGTTGGGAAATAAAAAATAAAAAAGAAATCTAAAAGTGATATCCCACCTGATTTTGTTCCTAATACTATACCAAAATCGAATTTGCTAAACTTTTGAAACAACCATAAATGCCCTCTGTGTAGGCGTTATGGATATCTTAAAAACTTGATTTTGTATGTGTTATCTTATTTATCAATGGAATTAGATAAATTTCTTTTGAATTTTCGTATTTTTAAAAGATAATGTTGCATCTGTTATACTTCGCAGTAAATAATACTCCCTCCGTCCACAAAAAGTGTGGTTATATTTCTTTTTTCTTCGTCCATCAAAAGTGTAGTTTTTTTCATTTAAAGAAATGAACATACACACTTGATTAAAAAAATATTCTAAATAAAAAAATTCAATATTCAATTTCAAATCATGAATAATTCGTGATCAAATTATAGTTTTAGCCAGGAGCAATTTTAGGAAGTTGGAACGAGCTCCACCCTTAGAATCGTCAATTAGGTCGGAAACCAATTTATCCTGGCACTAGTTATGTCCTGCCTGGTTCAGGTCCACGACTAAGCCGGGCCAGAACTATCTGGAAGTGGGCCTATGCTTGTGGGTCTGTGTTGATTTTTTAAAATTAAATCCTCATACTACCTCCGTCCCATTATTCTTGTCTCATTTCTTTTGGGACGGGTATTAAGGAGAAGGGTGTTTAAAGGATAAAAAGATAGAAAGTGGTGGAGCCCATAACTTTTTGTAAGAGAAGCATATTTCCTTTTATGGAAACAGGACAAGAATAATGGGACAGTCCAAAAAGGAATACAAGACAAGAATAATGTAACGGAGGGAGTAATATTTTTTGTGTTTTGTGCTCAAATAGTTAAATAAAAATATATCTTGTATTGAATTAAGATCATATGCGAACCTTGTTTTTATATATGATTCTTGAACGCCGGTCAAAATTGCTTGTGGTTATGTGATGGCTTTTTCTTTTGTGTGTGTTTTTTTTCCACTAACAAATGTGTCGGTGCATACAAAATGTGGGTATTATATTATTAAAGCAGTGAATGTGTCTTATCTTTGCTATATCAAAATGAGTATTTTTCATAATTTATATATATGTGTGTATATATATATACTAGTAAGTAGCCCGTCGAAATTCGACGGAAAATAACTTTATGTTTTGATTTATATGTATATATTTTAAAAATAATTTTATAATCTAAATTTATTTATAACTTTTATACATGTTCATCCTAATCTCAGTTAATATAGGTCACGTATGGTGCGGCAAAGGTTTTAATAAATATTAGGTAGGTAGTGTTTGAGTGGAGAAAGATATTGATTATATTGAATTGTTGTGAAGTATAAAATAATGAATGTGTGGGATATTATCCCAAAAAGGATAGTGACATAAATATGGTGGACACTCAAAAAATGAAATTGTGTCCTAAATATCTTGGACGGATGGGAGTAATTTACTCATTATTTATGTAATTTGATAATTTATATGTTATATATTTTTAAAATACATCCTACTGTGCAAGGCACGGGTGCAATTTAATTCTTACTAAAAGAAAAGAATTTAAAGAATAGAAAAAGGGAAAATGGTTGCAAAAATTATAGAGCAGCCCCCAACCAAAAATTGGGCCATGATGCAGGTTTTCCGGTTGAGGTCCAGTCCGATTTTCGTAATACAACCTCATGGTTGATGGTTGTATTAGGCAAAGACATGTGATGTGATGTGGTGGTATTCTGACAATTAGCGTTGTTTGTTTTGTTGGCATTCCTCATTGCCCCATTTCTCCCTTCGGATCGGATCCAAATCATCCAACACTAACATCTCCCTGCACATGCTGCAACTTTCAAATCTAAATCTTTCTTCTTTTTTGTCTCACCTTCATACACATAAATAAAATTAAATCGAAAAATTATTCACTTTACATTATTGCCATGCCCAGTGATATATATGTTAAAATCGTCTGAAACATTACAACATTATGTAAATGTGAATAATATTATAGTAAGACGGACTTTCCGGTGCGACTGGTCAATTTATTTCCGTTGACTAATTTTTATTTTTTAATTAAGAATAATAAATTCTAATTAATAATTAATAATTAATACACCTTGATTGGAGAATAATAAGTCCTAATTAAAAAAATTAAAGAAAAAACAAAAATAAAAAATAGAAAACGGAAAAGAAGAAGGAAAACAAGCGCGTGTAATTCATGCTCCCACCGAAAATTAAAAATTAAAAAATTAAATAAGAAAGGTGCATACGCCCACCAGATACGTCTCTGAGTGCACACACATCTTAAGCATCCGTTTCAGGGGCGTGAAATGCACACGCCTGAATGAGAGTGGAGAAATGTGACCGATCACATGTGAGTTTTTGTGTTATAATAAATATTGCATCAATGAATTTATATCACATATATTATTGATGCAACTCTAAAGAAAATATATACTATTCTTATGTGTACCTGTGTGTTAATTAATTATAAGCTCGTTTAGATAGGATGAATTGCATAAACCCCCCTATGTTTTATGTAAATTGTACAAAAGCACACATGTGCTCTTTAAATTGCATAATACACATGTATTTTAATAAATTCTGTACAGAAAATCCATCCGTAAAAGTTAAAATGTGTGGCTCTTTCTCGATCCTCCAATTCAAATCCAATTCAATATTTACTCATTAATGATTCAAATTTGACAAAAGAAATAATACAAAATAGTATTGTCAAATTTCTCGATTCATCACATTTCAAACAATTCACTTAGAACCAAAATGATACCAAGAGTGCCCAAACCCAAAATAAGTAGGGAAGGACAGCAAGAGAAAGATGGGTGTGCAAAATTGATGTTAGTTTCAATCTTTTCAAATTTTGACTAAGACAATACAGTATTGGTTCCACGTCAAATAATTGTTTTCATATCAAATTTTATATTTCAGGGTGTTAGGACTTCGGGTCCGACGAGCCACATACTCTTTTTGATATCAGGATTTTAATTGTATGATATATTTGTTAGTTCGTTGATAATTTATAAATGTAATTAATTGGGGAGTCGTGTGTGAGACGAATAAAGATTCGGATCCAAATTTATACACAACGACATATATGTAAATCATTTTACATATATTTCTTATCATTTACCCATCCAGCACAAGTTTTTGTGTTAATTATCATTAGGTTATAATATTTTCGTTAAAAACTGAATATTTGGAATTAATCTGTAATTACCGTAATTAAAATTAGTACTGTTTTTTTTAATCAAATCACTGGAGTTGCTCTAAATAGAATTCAAACACTAATTATAAAATCGCACCTATCACTTGCCTAATGAGACGATGGGGTCTACCAAATGATGAAGCTAATGGAATGGATAGAGTTTATATATTCACATAAGAGTTTCAAGTAATTTCCACACCTAAACAAGAAATGTACTTTCTTTTTTGTTGGTCGGAATGATTTACATTTATTAAATATACTATTAAATTAGGCATTATATAATGATTGATTCATAACCTAAACAAAACAATGCAGAAATGGCTTAAAACTGATATAACATCAATTCAAATTTGCCTTTGCAGCGTTGCAGCGTCACTTCAATAATATTCAAACTTTGAAGTTTGAACCCTCTGTCCTTTTTTCTTAATATTATATTAATTGAAATATTCAAAATTTATTTGAATTTTTTTTTAGGGAAAAATTTATTTGATTTCGGAATAGAAATATACTCTTTCCGAATTTATTTTAAAAACTATAATCATTTTAAAACTCAGTCCACCCGACTGTTCAGGAACATTGCAGAAAACTATTTTCAGATTCCATAGTTTCGTCTAAACTTAAGTAAAAAATCAGATATTCATCTTTGTTATTTATATGTACATTACAGGTCAAACTTTTCAAAGAGTGTATTTGTAGAATAAATGCAAAACTATAATCATACTTAAATTACTTAAGGGGCATAATAATTTTAGAAAACAATTCTTTTGATCAAATCAAGTCTCAAGATTAATTACGTGTACGGTTGGATGTAGATTGGATATAATATGAGATAAATAAAAATTGGGTCAATTTAAATGAATTCAAGATTAATTTTGTCATATAAGTAAAGTCAAGACTCATAAAAACAAGACTGAACAAAACTAATCCTACATAGTAGTACTATATTTTGAAATAAAAATTATCCTAAAATAAATGGTAATTAATAGTCTGTGGCTCCAACTTTGAGCATTTTTATATTTATGGCCTCAACTTGTTTGTAAAAATACCCCAACTTTGAGCGTTTTTCGATTTATGGCCTCAACTTAAATTTATTTGGAAAAATACATCAACTTTAAGAAATTATTGATAAATGGCCCTCATCTTATTTTCCGATGGCCAGACGCCGACTTTGGCTCTTGGATGTATGATGTGAATGTTTAAACGCCATGTAATGAGAAACGACTTCTTATTTAGAATTAAAAAATAAAAATTATCTAGGTATGTCATGAAGAAATTGCGTAAACTAGATAACCAGATACGATTTTGTAATATAAATTCCTGCCGCTGGAGATAAGAATGAGGTTACTTACCAAAGTGATAAATACATTGTCGACATGTGCCAAGGTTTGTTAATGTGTATATTGGCATTCGACATTATGCGGTAAATATTTTTTTTAATTCCAAATAAGAAACGACGTCGTTTCTCATTTTGTGGCGTTTAAATATCTACATCATACATCTGAGAGGTCGAGTCAGCGTTCGATAACCGGAAAGTAAAACACGAGCAATTTTTCAATAATTTCTCAAAGTTGATGTATTTTTCCAAACAAATTTAATTTGAGACCATAAATCGAAAAACGCTCAAAGTTGGGGTATTTTCCAAAGAAATTTAAGTTGAGGCCATAAATCGAAAAACACTCAAAATTGAGGTATTTTTTAAATAAATTGAAGTTGAGTTCATCCAAAAAACGTTTAAAATTGGGCCACAAATTAGGAATTACCCTAAAATAAATATCACCTTTGGGAATTCCATAGAAAAAAGACGTGGTTGCACCCAATGATTAATCGGAGACTACCCTTATTAGTATAATAATATTATTCATTTCAATATTACTCGTCACTGTTCACCTGCTTGATTAAGAACGTTAAATAATGGGACGACAGAGGTGGCAGAATTGACTATTGGGAGAAATCCCAGGGGCAGATCCGGCATTCAAAAGCTCTGACCGGCGGTCACGTGATTATATTTACCCGAGGGGCCGGCCTAGCTTCGGGCAGCAAAATTAGCCGTCTCTTTCTACCTGCCCCCCCTCCCCCTCCCCCTCCCCTCGCCGGTTACCAAAACTCATTACTATATTCATTCCCCTCGTTTACAGTTTTACATTACATACACTACTTATATATCACACTCGTATTCGTTTATATATAGTATATATACAGAGAGAGAGAGAGTCTTGCTCGCTCTAATTGAAGATTTTACAATTGAGAAAAGTCTGCAATAAATACTTTCACCATTTTCCCGTTGTTGCGGCGGCCACAGTTCGATTCCTTTCCTTTTCCTTCTCGTGGTAATTACTCTTCATCTGTCTACGCATTTGAAGTAGTGACTCAAAATTCATCGCATAAAATTTCGAATCGGCTCCGGAATAGATCGAATTTCAACTTCCGAGGCTAATGAATGTGAATGCCTGAGATCTTTATGCAATTGTACTTATTTTTGCGGTGTATTTCTCCATCTGTACTGTTTCTTTGTGGCATTTCGCTGTTCTACTTGTTTTTTTTTTTTATATTTCAAAATTTTCTATGGTGGATCGCTATGCTAAGTAGGAATTATTAGTTTGCTAATGTCAGCATTTTCGTTGTTTGATTAGTTGCTTTGGCTTTTGGCTTTGGTGTGGTTTTTGAAGTTCAAATTTGAGCGATCTGCTAATTTTCATTGATCTGTCTTGAAATACTGGACAGTTTCATTTGTTTTTATGTGTTTAGAGGAATGCTGGATGTGAATTAGGGTTTTGATGTAGGTATTTAATTGAGTAGCCTTCTGTCATTATACTCGAGTATCCTGCGGCTGAAGCCTGAATTTTTGTTGATCTAAATGCCAATTTGAAGCTGATATATAACTTAGAGTTTGTATGTATGTTCACTGAATTCTTTGCAAACCTTAGGATAAGCAACGTGTGGTAAAAATGGTCATGAGAAATTGTGGTGTGTTTGCATCATAGTGATTAGATTGCCATATGATGACTTGATGTATATTCAATTAGCTCTGCCACTTGAATTTGATGGAACAGCTTCACCTCTCTGTAATTTTACATCAGACTCTTTTGTGTTTAATTAATGGCGATGAGCGCAGGAGTGTTGACTGTTGAGATAGATAGATTATCAAGAAATTACAAAATTTAGATTTGTACTCCCCAGAACCCTTCAATTGCAGCCTCAGTTTCAGACATTGCATTCGACTCTTTGGTACTGCTATGTAGTTCGGACAATTTTATTGTTAGTGAGAACCTGAAAATTCTTACTGTAGGAATTTAAGTCTAGATATGTAAGTCATTTTCTTAATGAATTCTGAAGAAGCAGACCTATGCTTTACGCGTTGGTCCATAGATCCATATTTGCTTAGCACATGACCTGAAAAGTTATTACATTTCCCTTCATTGTACTTTCTGTCTTTACTGGTTTGCAGGATTTTTTTCATCCTGGTTAAAAAATTACCAGGTAACGTGATTTCAAAGTTTCTATTATAGACATCTGTAGATTTTTATTACAGTTGTCATGTTTAAAATGCAAAACGATCGATCTCAACTTTAGTTTGCCTACCTATTGATGTATCACCAATCAAATTATTCATGTATTGTTTTATAAAATTCCACTAATTTCTTATCATTGTTGCTTCAGCCTTCCCTGATGTCTGAGATAGCTGTCAGAGATAGTAATGTACCCGAGTCTCAGAGGATAAACGGAAGCTGCAATAATGGAAGCATCATAAAAGCTCAGGTTGAAGGTGTGAGCGAAAACACTGAAGAAAGGCAAAGGAAAGGGATGGATGCAGTGGTTGGAACTTCCATTAAGATAGACGAGACAGAAAATTCTGAAGCAGTGATAGCAATTTCAGAAGTAGAGTACATTGAATCTGAGGATCTGAAGGATGTAGAAGATGTGGATGATTGTCTGAAGGTAAGAACTTTCTCTATGAACTTTTACAGTCGTTACCAATACTTTGTCCTGATTTCTTGAAGTGGATATGAATGTCTGAGATGTCTCTATATCATGATGCCATCCTTGAATAAATAACGGGGCAGAATGTTGTTACTTATCTTGCACTCTGGTTCCAGACACTCTTATCAGGACTTGGCTCCAAAGACTGGGTTACAATGTGTGATGCACTCAATAATGTTCGTCGATTGTCCATATTTCACAAGGAAGACATTGTTAGTATGTTGTAAGTATCGTACTCTATTTGGTTTGGCAGAAAATATCATCCGATTGCATTAACTGTATATGCTGAGCCTCATATTATACGACCCGTTGATTCCTAACACCAGGGATGAAGTCATCTCCTCAGTTGTGAAATGCCTAAAGAATCCAAGAAGTGCTGTCTGCAAAACTGGAATTATGACTTGTGCAGACCTTTTCAAAGCATATAAAGATAGCATCATTGATTCATTGGATCCTTTGGTAATATATCTTTTTTGAAATTTAATGTTATTACTCTCCACTTGGGCTTCTTGTGATTTTTCGATATTATATATATATATATAGAGAGAGAGAGAGAGAGGATTCAGTTATAAATTTTCGAATTTCCTTGTTAGCTTGTTCAACTTCTCCTCAAATCTTCACAAGACAAGAAATTCGTGTGTGAGGCAGCTGAAAGTGCATTAATAGCCTTGACAAGCTGGGTTTCTCCTATTCTGTTGTTGCCCAAGTTGCAACTTCATGTTAAGCACAGGAATCCCCGAATTCGAGCTAAGGCTTCTATATGTATCTCTCGAAGTGTCCCACGTCTGGTAAGAGCTCTTGGACATGGTGCTCTCTTTTCTGTATTTTTATTCTTCTTACTGTTGTTTTGTTTTTGTTCTGTGTGCTTGTGTGAACTCCAATACAGATTAATTCAATTTTACTAGTATTCTCATATCCTAAATTTTAAAAAATCCTCGTGGCATCTCAATTGTTTTCTTGTGGGATTCTATGCAATGCAGGGAGTTGATGGAATTGAAGCATTCGGTATAGACAAACTGATTGTAATAGGTGCATCCCAGCTCAGCGACCGGCTTCCTGAGTCCAGGGATGCAGCTCGTGCTCTGTTGTTACAGCTGCAGACTGCATATGAAAAATCTCACGTCCCAGAATCAACTGATGTACCCGAGCAACCTGTTGTAGCGTCTTGGGAGGAGTTCTGCCAATCAAAGCTTTCGGCTTTGAGTGCTCAAGCTGTTCTTCGTGTGACCAATACTGCTCGGGAGGAACTTGTCACGGGCTCATAGTATAAAGAATGTGAATCGTACAAGAGCCTTAGCTGGTAATATTTTTCTCGGTCCATTATCGTGGTGAGATTTGAAAGTTTATACTTGTATATACCATGAGAAGTTTGAAGTGTTTGCAGAGGCAGTCGAAGCACGTATTGTGCTATAGATCTTATGATTTTACGCGACCATTTGATGCTACATGTGGCCAAATTTAAGACTAGCAATATTTCCTTATTTGTTTTGATATTGTGTGTGGTTATTTTTTCTATTCATTTGTGCTTGCTTGTAAATTATTATTATGTGGATGTAGCATATTGTTACATTGGTTCCTGCATATTTTTTCTGATCTTGAGGCGTTTCACTTCTCTTGTGTGTGCAAAAGTAGGCGTTCCACATTTGGCTTTTGTTGTAGTTACACATTGTTCACACTTAACAATGCTTCATATTATATTCCAACGTCGAGTATACAAGTCACGTATGTATTACACATGTTATTTATTGCACATTTGGTTGGATATATAATTTCAAAGTTGGAATATATGGAGGATATATTTTGTTTAGTGGTGTACTAATTTTTTCATCATGCAAAATGTACAATTCTGTAATTATGAATTTCAATTATGCTATTGAATGAGTTTGGATTCGGAATTTTGACATGTTTTATTGTGGGTACGTCTCAAATATGACTCTTCCACCTTTTAGGTTGTCTTGTTTGGATATGAACCTTGAAATGCTGATATGTCGTTGTTCTGCTGTTGGGTGTGACTAGGGATGTCAAAACGAGATTGATGGGAAAATGTTATGCTACATGTACATGTACTACATTTCACTTGTATGATAATATTTTATTAATATTAAAATATTATCATATAAGAAGTGGTGCAGTACATGTACATGTAGCATATAATTTCTCGATTAATGGATTGATGTGAAAAGACAAAAATATGGAGGGTTTGGGCTGAAGATGTCTAGCTTGAAAAACTATTCAGTCTGATTGGTCCAAATGAATAATTCGGTAGCCCAATAAAGTTGGTTGGAAATCGGATGGGTTGGCCCTTAGAGCAACTACAATGGCGGTCAAAGGGTTCGGTTGCTGGCCCAACGACCCCCCCTATCGACCGCCCCCCCCCCCCCCGGTTGGTTGTAGCGACCTGGTCGGTCGCACCCCAGGAGGTTGCGACCTGGGGACGTGTTATTTTATTATTTTTTTTTTCTGTTGCAATTAAAAAAATAGATAGCAACGGCTAAAAAACGGCTAGTTTTTTTAATTTTTTTTTCCACATTTTCTACCTATAAATACCACATCTTATTACACTTCAAATCACACATTTTCTACCTACAATCTCTATCTTCTTCCATTTCCATCTTCCTCCATTTTATTTCACAAATTATCATTTCTTAATCAAAAAATGGGTGACAAAGATGCTCAATTCAACAATTGGTTTGGGTATCAACAACGAGCGGGTTCCTGTATATGCAAAATTCTCCGCAATCCAACGAGCCATCCCCCAATTCTATCCCGCAACGTCAATTATTCTCCTCATCGCCCTCGCCCGGTGGCGGTTTTCAACATTTCTCATCCTCGCCCGGTGGCGGTTTACAACCTTTCTCCTCCTCGCCCGGTGGCGGTTTTCAATCTTTCTCCTCCTCGCCCGGTGGCTGTTTTAACCTTTCTCCACGCCGCCCGGTGGCGGCTTTCAATTTTTCTCCACGCCGGCCGGTGCATATCGTCAGTTTCAATCTTTCAATCTTTCAACTTCAATTTTCCAATGTTTCAATACTCCCTCCGTCCCAATAGCAAGGTCTCATTTCTATTAATTAATACTCTCATCAATTAAAGAAGTGAGACCTTGCTATTTGAACGGATGGAGAACAATTTAGTTATTTCTTAATTATTTCGTAATATTTTAATTATAATTATTTTTATTATTCAAAATAAATATAAAACATAAAAATAATATTAAAATATAATTAAAATAATGAGAGACCGGGGTCAGAGACCTACCCCATTGTGGCCGATTTAAAGACCGGTCTCTCAATCATTGAGGTTCCACAAAAAGTGCATAAAGTATTCTAAAATATTGGGAGACCTACACAAATAATTTGGGTGCTCTTAGAAGATCAATCCAGCTCGAATTTAATGAGTTGACCTAAATAATAGTATAGAATAAAAAAGATGATTAGTGAAAATTTGTAGTTCGAAAATAGTACATTTTGATTGATTCGAAAGGAATAGTCCAACAGTTTGATAGTACTAGTTTTTTTTGTTTTGAGAAGACATGATAGGACTAGTCTGAAATTGAGTGGATTCATATCTCTAATTGTGACGTTAAATTTCAAGATGTTCTCTTTTATATTCTGAAGTTTTGAACATAAAGAATTTCCTTGGTTATTGGTTATTTCCAAGCCATAAAGATGAGCGCATTTGTTTTTCTACAGTGGACTACATGTATTAAAAGCTGAAATTTTATTAAAGAATTTGCTAGAAACATCACCATGACTTGTAAGTTGTAACTTTTTTTAGGGTATACAGCCTTTACTTATTTTATAGCACATTCCTTTTAATGTAACAATACAAATATCGCCTTTGCATTTTAGTAATGACAATTTTGATTTATTTCCCGTAAGTATAATGGGTAGATTGTTATGGAATAATGAAATTAGGTAGGAATCAAATAATGGTAAGAACGAATCATATAATAATACCATTTTTTATCATGTATAATGGGAACGAAACGGATGATATTTAATAAATCATTTATGTGATTCTTGAAATTTTTTTGAAGAAACTAGTATCGTCATTGCGAAATGTAAAATTTTTTAAGAGACATTTTATTATTTGAAAATATATAGAAATTAGTAATAATTATAACATACACACAATATTGCAGTGTATACAACCCATTCAATATAGTTTTACATACAAGATTAATGTTTAAACAAGTAAATATCAAGTTTTTGAGCTGACAAACATTGACAATATGAGATTTAAGTCTAAATTTGTTCGTAGCAAATCCTAATCCATTTATTTGGTTAAACTGTGAACTTCAAATGCAATGTTATAAAAATATTCAATAAATTTTGTGATTAGAAATTTAGGAGTCCCATATAAATCTTGAAAAATTACACGGTTTAAGAGTTAAAAATTAGTCCGGCCCATCATCCCATTTTAAGGCCGGGATGGGCTGGGCCAAAAGTAGAAGCCAATATGTTTTCGGCCCAAAATTTTCAATATATTCGTTTGACTAGACAGAACCGACTTCATACATTGGCCCATCAAGCTCGACAAACTGATTGTATAGATTTTTTTAATCAAGATCCGAATCCAAACCCGGATCCAACAATATATTTGTAATTTGGGAAAGTCGGAGTTGGATCTTGACATGTCTTCCTTTTGACTCGTAAGACGGACTCACATAAGGGTATTAAAAAAATTAATTGGGTAAATTTCTATTCCCTCCGTCCATCAAATATATTTCCATTGTGTATTGGACATGAAGATTATGAAAGCTGGTAGAGTTATTGTGAGTTGAATTAAAGTATAAATTGAAGGATAGTGTTAATAACCCTTTTTGGATGGATTGTGTTGGGTTAATTGTTTGGGATGGGTACATCAATGACAAAAAGTCAAAAATAGATAAATAGATAAATATATGAAGGGTATCATTGTAAATAAAATAAAATAGGGTTTTTTTTGTGGACAAATAAAAATGGGTAAGTAGGACTTTATATCGTAGACGGAGGGAGCATTAAAAATATGACTAAGGTAAAATTTTTCATATTAGAATCTGAATTGTGTACTTTTTTAGAAATACTAGAAGAGTGATGCTATTTGGCCATAATGTGGCTAGCCATAATTTGGTTAATTAAATGAAAATAAACTAATTTTGCTAGAAATTTGATTCATATAAAAAGTATGATTATATATTTTATGTTAGAGTTTATATTTTTGACTTAAATTCTATCATGATTAGTGTAAATATATTTATTTCTTATTTTTTCGACAAAAATATTTGTATTACTTTTATTATATCTATCGAGATTTATGTTACATCAAAATTCAAATATATCAAGATAAATCTGTATAAATTAAATATTTTAAATATTAGAAGTTATTTAGAACCAAAAAATTTAAATAAATCAATGTTTTTATTATTAAATGAAATTATATCTAACCATAATGTGGATGTATAGATTTATTCATAGTAGAAGTGACTGGGTAGATAATTTTACTCATTAGAAACTGAATGGGTGAATTTTTACTAATTCCCCCTTTTTAAAAAAAGAAAAGGACAAAAAGTCAAAAAGAACTAACATTTCTTATGGAAAATTTGTGGGGATCCGATCAATCAATTACTTTTAAAAAACTGGTCCTAAAAAATTACTTTTGAAAACTGTCCGATAAATTATTTCCTACTAAATGCTGATCGCGTAAAGTATTTATTTTTGCGATAGCAACTGAGAATTTTTTTTTAATTTTAGTTTTATTTTACAATCAAAAGTGGTTATCTAGAGAGTATTCTAGATGAATTTCATTTATTGTTTGCATATAGTTTATTAAAACATATTCTCATAAAATAATACACATATTCGTGGATTCTTGTAAATAGATTCATGCAAAGAAAGGTCAACCATATAAGTGGATTATTTTCTAAAAGGCTATGAATAATAATTTAGGAGTTTTTGGAAAAATAAATCACGAATTATAGGTATTTTTGTAATTTCGATTTGATTTTTAAAGATTTGCGAATTAAAACACTGATTTATAATTTTTGCAATTGAGACCTCCCCAATTTTTTCAACATTTGGAATGATGATGTGGACGTCAACGTGGACTGAACTATATGACATCGTTTTGCTAAAGCCCTTAAATGATTAGAAGGTTCCGATTGTAAAAATTACAAAGTTTGTGCTTTAATTCGTAAAATTTTCAAAGTAGGGTAGAAATTGTAAAAACACCTAAAGTTCGTGAATGATTTTGCCAAAACCCCAATAATTAATTTATCATCATATATCCACTTTTTTTTTTTTGGTAGAACTTTCTAGCTAGCAATGGGACACGTCCTTCTCTATGCATGATTTTGATGTCTACTTCATTTTCATTCACTGTATAAACACATTTTTAACGAATTCCCAATCCCAAACAATTATTTATCTTTTATCTTGCTAAACTATTTCTAGGAAAATCAGTTTTACATTGCATGTTTCATAATTTGAATATTGATTTTATATTATTTTTAATGAGTTAGCCATCTCAAGACTAATCAACCCTCCTTCAATAAAAGATTCATCTACTGTACCTCTGATTATTTGTACGACATTATTACATCCTTACTAAATACGTAGTTTATTTATAAAAATGAAATAGATTAAAACACATGATTTATATGTGACGTTTTATTTTTTTTCCTTTTTAAACCCAACAACTAAGTCATTACACCAAATTTTATTCATATATTTGCTTGCACATTTTTTTTATTACACAAAATTATTCCCTGCAATACGAAGAAACGTGAGCTTTTGAGAAAAAAGGACCAAAACATGAGCTAAACGCCTAACATAAAATAAATAAATTAATAAATTAAAAAAAAAAAAAAAACTATAATTGATAGAAGCCTTCTCTGCCGACGCTATAAGTTGCACTACGTTTTCTTTAATTTTTATTTTTGTCATAATACAACTCGCACATTATAGTCCAATCCCTTCAAACAAAAAAGAAATAGAAGAAGCTAATTACATTTTAACCAAACGTCTCTATCTTTAATTTTGGCACAACTATATGATCGAGTGGAATTAAACATTAACGTAACTAAAATCGAATTAATTCATTACTATTTTAACTACATAATATACAGAATTGGCTTTTGAGAACTGTTGATGCTGTTTTGGTTTAATCACATAATGAATGAAAGTTATTTTCTCCTCACACAAAAAAAAAAAAGAAACGGAAAAAACTTCCATTAAATATTGCAATTAGGATTAGAGGGTTTGGTATGTTAGAGGCGGCGGAGTTATAACACATTTAATTTATCATCATAGTACAGTCATTAGGCAACGGTCCTTGATATCTCTCTCTCTCTCTCTATCTGTTTGTGTGTGTGTGTTTGTTCAAACATCTGATATAAAATAGTGCAATAGAAAAAAAGGAAGGTTGGTCGGAAAGTAATATTCTAGTATAGTGAAGATAAAATACAAATAAAATGTTTCACTAACCCTTTAATATATTGCAGAAAAAAGTGAAGTGGATTACAGAACTAAAACCTTCCCCATTATTATCCAACAAAATTGGACACTTTTTTTTAATTCTTTTGTTTCTTCCTCAAATTCCTATGCATTTATGCTCGACACCTTCCCATAGTTTTGGTTTCTTCATCTCATATGACTGAATGTTCTACCAAGAGTTTATTATTATAATATTACACATACATACACATATATATGTTGCAAACTATATAATACTCAATATTCCATAACACAATTTCCCACTAGCTTCTCTTCATAAAACCACACTATTTTGATTGGCATTTCTGTAGATTTTTGAGTTTGCTCCTCAGATTTTTCCCTATTTGAAAAGGGTCTTCTTGTAGAAAACAAGATTTTAATTTTAAGTGTGGGTTCGAGAAGGTTCCTGTTAAATTTGATTCAGATCAAATGTTTGCTGAGAATCGATTTTTCTGGTGATTTTAAGAAGGCCCATGATGGATAATGAAGGATGGAGTGCTAAACACGCTGTAAAGGTGAAATCTTGACCCCAAATATTAAAAATATGTGAAATAAATTTATAATCTGATCTTTGTTTTCTAGTACGTACTTTGTAATTTGTTGTCATGTATTCTCTCTCTCTCTTTGTTGCAGAAAGAATCTTGGAGAACAGTATTGGCATTGTCTTATCAGAGCTTGGGAGTTGTATATGGGAGTTTTTGCACATCGCCACTATATGTATACAAAAGCACTTTTGCAGAGGACATTCAACATTCAGAAACCAATGAAGAAATATATGGGGTTTTATCTTTTGTGTTTTGGACATTAACTTTGATCCCACTTCTTAAATATGTTTTCATAGTGCTTAGAGCTGATGATAATGGTGAAGGTGGAACTTTTGCCCTTTATTCTTTGCTATGCCGTCACGCCCGAGTGAGCACTTTGCCTAATGGGCAGCTTGCTGATGAGGATTTGTATGAATACAAGAAAGAAAATAGTCAATCTAATAGTAATAGTAATAGTAATGGTCTTGGTTTGAGGTTGAGGTCAGCATTGGAGAAGCATAAGATGTTGCAAAGGGTCTTGCTCACTTTGGCTCTTCTTGGGGCTTGTATGGTGATTGGGGATGGAGTTCTTACCCCTGCGATTTCTGGTATGAACAGAATTAGATGTTGCTTTGATTTTGTTATGCAGCAAAAAATGGGAATTACTCTGTTTGTGTTTGTGTATGCAGTGTTTTCAGCAGTATCAGGATTGGAGCTCCTTGTTTCTAAGCATCATCACCAATGTAAGTCGTTGATCTTCCTCAAGTTTATCGCGTTTCATGCTGGAATCATTCGTACTTTGATATAATTTAGTATAGTATTCAGATTTTACAAGTTAAGAAATTCAGTTTGGAGTAGTAGCTAGGCTTGGAGAATGATCATACTATTGCTTCAAGGACTATTAATTAAGTTTTCTTTACTTAATTTTGGAATCGAGCTCTTAACTTCACCAGTTCCTTGCTGAGTTTCAGCTCTATCTCAAGAGCTTCTATTCAGCTCTTCAGTTAGATACTTTGCAAACGGCACGAATTGGTAAGATATGATAAAACAAAGGGTAAAAGGGAGCTTATCTTTGAGATTGTCTTTGAAATCTCAATGAAGTCAGATTATCATTCGGTTGAAATCTATTTTTTTTTCTTTTTCTGTAGACTGCAGTGATAAGGATAGTGCGCAAATTGTAATAAAATTGCATTATTGTGGGGCCTTTCTTATACTATTAAAAGTGAAATCACCATTATCTAAGTATTAGTACTAGAAATTAAGGTCACTATTCTTGGAATTGTGGTATACTGTATAGTTATCATCATAATTGGAGATGCAACTCTGATTAAAACAATGTTGACTGTGTATATTTAATGATTTTTTTTTTTTTATAATTTTATCGATATCTATGTACCTCTGTAAAGTGAAGCACATATGATCAGTTGAAAATGGCCCTCAAAGTTTGATGATTTTATGAAAAATTACGTATCTACAATTTTACTAGACGGAACTAAAATGGTCATGGCTTCATTAGTAGATATTTAATATTTAAATGTCGTAAAAGTTAAAATAAAATAATTGTTATGCCTTGCAGCAAGCATGCTAGTTTGATTAGTAGGGCACATAAAACCTTTAGGGGTGTTTGGTTTGCTTGATAAGGAGTGATTGATAATATAATCTCACCTAATCACATTTTTGGTTTGAATGATGAAACCCGTGATGAATAATTAGGCTCGTGATCCAATCATTCAAATGGATGATAACTTATCATCCCAAATTTGGCTTGATTATTAATCCTTGTCTAATCCATGATGCAAAATTCTAAAATAATCACACATAAACACACAAAATACACACACACTGCACACAGTAGCGCACACACACACACAGTAGCACACACACACACATAGTCCTTTAATTATCCTACACCACAATCAAGCAATCAAAACATAAGACTAATAATCTAAATAATCACATCCTACACTATCCTATCAAACATTATCTATCCCATCCATCAAACCAAACTCCCCCTTAAGGTTTAAACACATATCCTATTTGGATAGCACCTTGTCAATTGTATGCTTAACAACAATCTTGTTATCTAGCGATCATTCCATTTTTTTTATCTTCATTAGTGGCTTGAATTTATATTGGATATGGTGTTATGCAGTGGCATGGAGGTGAACTAATTATCCAAATTATAATTTTATTTTAGTTAATTGTTTTTGTGCCATTGCCTTATTTATAATTTATGTCCTGTTTTGAGATAAATCGTTGGCCCATGACATCAACTTGAAAATGCAACGCTCATGCTCCATTTATGAAAGAATAAAGCAACAGATATATTGTGGAACTCAACTCTGGCTATTCTCTCTTATGTAGTTGCTTTTATATACGATGATTAATTGCGCGTTTATTGAATCCTCACGAAATTAGCTGATGTAATCTCTACTCTATGTTAGTTTACATGTGAAATCGATGCATATTATATTTCTCTTATTTATAAGGTTAATTTCTATCAAATGCTGTTACATTGTGCCTCTGCCCTGCCTGCAATTTCTAAATTTGTCAATCCCTGCAGATATAGAAGTTCCACTTGCTTGCATAATTCTGGTGTTCCTATTTTATCTACAACATTTTGGGACCCACCGAATCGGATTTCTATTCGGGCCAGTTGTAATAACTTGGCTTTTCTGCATCAGTGCCATTGGTGTGTACAATATTTTCTACTGGAATCCCCATGTTTACCAGGCACTCTCTCCTTACTACATGTACAAATTTTTGAAGAAGACACAGGGAGGAGGTTGGATGTCGTTGGGCGGGGTCTTGTTATGTATAACAGGTATAAGACCTCACAATTTGCATTGCCATTTCTTGTTCAAAACCAGTAGCTGCACACATTTAGCTAAATGCAACGACACATTCAGGTTCAGAAGCCATGTATGCTGATCTTGGACACTTTTCCCAGTTGTCCATCAAGGTAAAATCGAACTATTTGATAAATCCACGACATTTGATTCTTTGAGCTCGTTGCAAATGTGTATCGTGTTTGAAAGATAAAAAAGCAACTACTGTAATTGTCTCGTTGCAGATAGCGTTTACCGCTGTGGTCTATCCATCTTTAGTCCTGGCTTATATGGGACAAGCTGCTTATCTCTCCACACATCACATAATCGAGAACGACTACCAGATTGGCTTCTATGTTTCAGTTCCAGGTACACGAAAATCCTCTGTTAAATGCCGTTCAATCTCAACTTTGAGTCTTACATCTATCTTCTGTCGTCCCGTTTATGGTGCAGAAAAGCTGCGGTGGCCTGTTCTTGCAATTGCTGTACTCGCAGCTGTTGTTGGAAGCCAAGCCATCATCACCGGGACTTTTTCCATCATTAAGCAATGTAGTGCTCTCGGTTGCTTCCCAAGGGTCAAGATAATTCACACGTCATCTAAGATTTTTGGCCGAATTTACATTCCAGAAATCAACTGGACTTTGATGCTCCTTTGTTTGGCTGTTACGATTGGTTTTAGGAACACGAAGCACATCAGTAATGCATCAGGTAATATTCGTAGCATCTGCTTGATGCATAGTTACTATTGCTTAACTACTCGGATCACTTCTTGATCTTGGTTGCATTAAGCAGAGTCGGGAAAATGGTGTTGGAGTCGCTTACTTTTGGATTCTTATAATATATGCTAATCTGCTACATACTTTGATGGACTGAATAATTAATTTTGAGCTTGTTTGATCGTCTAATCCTTCAAATATTCAATCCTATGCAATATGCATTGTCTTTTGACTGTCTGATTCTTCAGATACTCAATTATATGTATTGTCGATCTAATATGCAGGTTTGGCAGTGATAACCGTTATGTTGGTGACGACATGCCTTATGTCTCTTGTGATGATACTATGTTGGAACAAAAGCGCCCTTCTAGCAATCGGTTTCATGCTCTTCTTCGGTTCCATCGAAGCGCTCTACTTCTCAGCCGCGTTGATCAAGTTCCTCGAGGGTGCTTGGGTCCCCGTTGCCCTCTCCTTCGTCTTCCTCGTCATCATGTTCGTCTGGCATTACGGCACCTTGAAAAAGTACGAGTTTGATGTACAGAACAAAGTCTCCCTCAATTGGCTCCTCCACGTAGGTCCCGACCTTGGCGTCGTTCGTGTCCGAGGTATCGGCCTTATCCACACCGAACTCGTGTCTGGAATTCCAGCCATCCTGTCCCATTTCGTCGCCAATCTCCCGGCTTTCCACCAGGTTCTGGTCTTCTTCTGCATCAAGTATGTCCCCGTGCCTCATGTTAGGCCAGAGGAAAGATTCCTCGTCGGGAGAGTCGGGCCGAAAGAATACAGAGTGTACCGATGCATAGCCCGTTATGGATACCGCGACTCTCTCTTGGATGACGTGGCATTCGAAGAGAATCTCGTGTGCAGCATAGCCGAGTTCATCCGGTCGGGATGGAAGCATGAGAGCGATTCAATGGATGGCTTCGAGAGTGAGGAGAAGATGGCCGTTGTAGGGACACCGTCATCAGCATTTGCGAAATGCATCAAGAGTTGGGATGACGACGGAGGTTCGTCTGTGCAGGAAGACAGCTCTGCAGAGGTTCCGATGAAGAGAGTGAGATTCGTCGTCCCAGATGAAATCGACAAAGAAGGGGAGGCGGAGCTGGGGGAACTGGTGGAAGCGAGGGAGGCGGGGATGGCGTTCATACTCGGGCACTGCCACGTGAGGGCGAAGGCGGGGTCGGGGTTGGTGAAGAGGATCGCCATTGATGTGGGGTATGATTTCTTGAGAAGGAACTCGAGGGCGCCTACGTATATGAAGAGCTTTCCTCATGCATCAACGTTGGAGGTAGGAATGATTTACCATGTATGATAGGTACTATACAACACGCTTTTAATTACTTGATTGTGCTCGTATAAATAGCGTTTTATCTTCTATATCTAAGCGAATCAGAATAACTTTTATTTACGCAGACGGGATTGAACCCAACACTTCTCGTTAAGGAGAATCTTATGGTGTCACAAAATGGCACTAGATTAAGCCTCATTGGCGATTGTTGTAACTATTTCACAAAAATTAATTAGGTTTAGTAATTCTATAAGGGAGTGTTTACTTTGGGTGATAGGATAGATAGATAAAAATAATATAGGTTAATCCACCATTTACTTTGATGGATTGATTACTTTTAAACTTGTTTGATCATCTAATCCTTCGTATAGTCAATCCTATGTTTTATCAATCTATCTTATCCTTCAAAGTAAACGCCCACTAAAGAAAAATGATATACTTAAAACATATTTAAAAGGGCATTTGCAAAACTACTTTCATCTAAATGCGATATGATGTTTGAAATTTGATAGTATAAGGTAATATCTCGTTAATAATAATAATAATAATAATAATAATAATAATAATAATAATAATAATAATAATAATAAATCCATAAAGTTCGATTATTAAGGTACATTCGATATAATATTATTCAGTAAAAAATAACAACATTTACGATACATAAGAGATAGTATATTAAAGTAAAATATATGACTTGGTTGGAGACAAATTAATCATATAACAATAGTTCGTGGAGTATTATCATAAAATTTTATAATTAGTCGAAATATTGTAACAATAAATTAGTAATTTATGAAGCAATATAGTACTGCAAGTAATAAAGTTCCTTCATACAGTGATTTCGGACAGAAGAACGTGTTTCTTTCCTTTTTTAGAGACAGACAGACGACGTCTTCAGAATATCTTCATTTTCGTTCATCTCCTTCACCACTAAGAGTGTTTTTCATTTTCAACTGAACAATGGCAATTCTCAACTGAATCTAATCCGGGTAGAGTTGTTAAACGGGCCATGCCCACGATTGGAACAGACCAAGCTTGGGCCGCACTTTTGTAAAAAAACATAGTTTCCACATTACAACGGGTTTGGATCATGCCCAATCTCGGTACTTGAAAAAAGGCCCATATAGGGCCCATTTAACAACTCTAATTCAGACTTAAGAGTGAGTAAAATATGATACAGTGAGTAAAATGTATCATCTACGTCTTTGTATTAACATCTCTTACAAGTAGGGCTGTAAACGAGCCGAGTCGAGCCGAGTATTGGTCTGCTCAAACTCGACCCGATTAAATATTCGCTTGCTCGAGTTCGACTCGAGCTCGAGTCGAGTTTCTACCATCGTGATCGAGCTCGACTCGATCCAAAATTAGCAAACTCGAGTTCGACTCGTCAAATACTCGATAACGTGGTATTCGAGCTCGAGCTAGACTCGTCAAGAACTCGATTATATTTAAATTCAGCTTGATACATGTTAATCGAGCTTGAGCTCGAGCTAGCTTAAAGCTAATTTTTTAATCTTATGTACAGAACTCGATTATTAGACTCGCGAACAAGATCGACTAAAACTCGATTTGTAGACTCGCAAACATACTCGATTGTAGGCTCGCGAACATGCTCGATTAAATACGAGCCGAGCATGTTCGCGAGCATGTCGAGTCAAGCAATACGATGCTCGAACTCGGCTCTATAAACTTATCGAGCTCGATTTCATGCTCGAACTCGACTCAATTAGTTATCGAGTCGAGTGCCGAATGAGCTTTTTTCGAGTCGATCGCCGAGTAGCTTACGAACGGCTTGACTCATTTACAGCCCTACTTACAAGTAATACATTAATTTCAAATTAAGTGGTTAAAAAGGTCTCATTAATTACACAAAGATAATTAGATCGTGCATAATAAGAAAATTAATTTCAGTCTCATTTCATTGACCTAGTTCTTAATTTAATATACTATATTGCTACAGATGAATAGATGATCCTGTGCTGCAAGTTGAGTGACGTTGGTACTTATGAAAATGAATTTCTTGTGCCTCTATTTTATCATGAAGTGTGGATAATCTATTTCACTTTATATCTTCTCTTTGTATTGACTTTCAAAAATATCAAATATATGTGTATTCCTTTTGAAATTAAAATATTATATTTGTATTACCAAATACAATGGCTACATATTGACATTTTGTGCAAAAAAAAAAGGTGAATTATTGTTGCTCACAAGAGGGCATATAGTCGAAAAACATGGTAGGTATGGTTAGTAGATGGCTTAGTCCTAAAGTAAAGAGTTGCCAACAATTAAATCAATTATAATTAACACCTAATACCAACAAAAAACAACACTTAATACAAACTATGATCAAAATTCTCATGCTTTTCACTGCACGAATAATTTAGCCTAATTAGTTGTTAATTGTACACACACACACACACACACACACATATATATATATATATATAGGGATTGGTTCATATAGAAACTATTCCTAGTGTGAGAACTAGGAACCAATCTGAACCGTTGATCTTTGTATGATCTATGGTTGTCATTATTCGAAGCATGAATATATATAGATTTAAGCATGATTTTATATAAGCACAATTGTTTACATAAAAAAACATGAATCTCATCAAGCATGACTATATATTGATTTAAGCATGTTCTCACGTTCTCACGAGAAGAATAATTTTTATAGTAACTCATCCCTATATATATATATGATCTTGTGAGAACTAATTAATCTCCTATTCTAGTCATGCTTAGGGGTGAGCAAAACCGAACCGAAACTGGAAAATCGATCCAAAATTCCAAATTGATAAATTTGGTTCGGTTCAATTTGACCCTATTCATATTTTGGATCGATTTAGTTACATTTTTTAAAAAATCAAAATTATTATGGTTCGGTGATATAAAATAATCACCTACTTCTATCACATTCATCTCATCCACGAGCTCCTTTATTTATGTATTCATCTTTTTTCTTTCAACTCATAACTTTAGGCAAATCAAGAACATGTGGCTTGATTTTGGTTTTCATGTGATTGTGGATAGAAACACCACCACACAAATTTCTCTATTCGACTATTGAGTAGAACTATAAATTTAAGTTTGGTTAACCAAAAATCGAACCGATAAAACCGAAATATTTATGGTTTGGGTTGGTGCGATTTTGCCCCCAATTCAGTTTGGATCGATTTCTTTAAATTTAAAAGTTTGATTTTCAATTTTTCCAATTTTATTCGGTTAAAAACCGAACCGGTGGAGTGATCACCCCTAGTCATACTTTATTATATCTATAATGATGCTTTTTTTTTAATGACAAACATAAATAATGCAAGATCAACTATTCATATACATAATACATGTAGTTTAAACCCTCCACCCCCATGAAAAAAGTCTTATTAATTAGTTTAAATCACATATATCTAATTAAATTTAAGGGTTATGAGTTGTCAACTTAACAAGAACACAATGAATATGCCTATACATGTAGATACATATGATTTTCATAATTAGACGGCCTTTTTATAGTCCCATTACTGTTTTAAAATAATTAATGTTTGATTGATTTCTTGGTGAAACCTAATCAATCATAAAATAAAATTATTAGTATAATATCTTATCATAGTTGGCCTGAAAATCAACAAAATCGAAGCTAAAATTCGTATTTAAACAATTTATATTATCTAGTACAGCAATATATTTTTCTTTTTCTTTTTGAGGAGAGTACAGCAATATATTGATCTCTCCACCAATCATTTGCCACGTCAGCACACCTAAGGAGACCGTTGGCCACTGTTCTCCACCGGGCCCACCGACTTCTTTTGCTCTACCAGCCAGCAATGCTCCCGGCGCCGGTATTTCCCGGTAACAGGTTATCTAGTATCCGATTCTCTAAGCACTCAATTTTCCTTAATATTATAATCATACTCCAAAATAATACTACCATTTTTTTCAGGATTAATTACCACTAAATCCATAAACTTTATGTGATGTTTTTTTAATGAAGTTAGTCTTTAAATACATGAACTTTTAAATTTTACTAAATTTATTCCAAAATCACTCTACTGCCAAATCGAAACACACATGACGTTGACACGACCATACTTTCCCATAAAGTAATTTTGATACATCCAATGGTGGACCGATATAAAATTAATATATAAAACTATATTTTTTCGTATCGGATAAATAGTACTCCCTCCGTACTTCATAATATGTCAGCTCTAGAGTAACACAGGTTTTAAGAAATTGTGAGTGGAGAAAATGTTCCATATTTTATGAGTGGGAAAGTGTCCAAAAAAGGAAATAAATATTTTTAAGAGACGGACAAAAAAAAATTTAGGCATATTTTTAAGAGATGGAAAAAGTATTATTATAAAAATAGTATATTTTTTCAAATTATAAGAGTTACCTTTTGTGTCTCATACAAATATTTGCATCATCCTTTATTCCTATTTACTATGTTCATCTAATTAATATGCATGTCAATAATACGAAGATGATATACTGATATATCTCATAAGATAAAAAGAAATTATACAAAGATGATAATTACTTCCCCAGTACGCTCAATTAATTTGACAGAGATATAAATTATCACGTACGTACGTGATTAAATTCTCACATTTAAATATGATCTGCATTACAGTCACATGCCATAAAAATCTTATAAAAAAATAAAATAAATACTTTGGCATTTTTCTTTTTGGTTTTTACTAGTGGCTGTGTATATAGTTTAAAACTTTATACATGGCATCAAAATCTAGTTTAATTACCCTAAAAACATCTAATTTAATTAACCTGCTATAACTATAAGAAATTTAAAAAAATAATAATAAAAAAATATTCCCGTTACGCGAAAATTACGAGTCTCATACACACCTGTTCACCGGCATTCCCGGTACCCGGTAAACCTTTCATCAACGTACACATATATTCCCGTTATAATAAGAACTAGGAAATCAACGCTAGTGGGAGATCGAGCGACAGCCAGAGCGCACTAGGGTTTGCAGGAGAGAGAAGAATCGTCCCCTTCTCCGATTCTCTTTTCTCTCTCCTCGCTTTGGTAGTTTAATTCGCCTTTCATGGCGTCGCAACAGCAAACAACCACGCCGGAATCCAACCAGAAAGGCGACATTTCGACAGAGGATTTCGAGGAAACCGCATTCTTCCACCGCCGCTGCTGCTGCGCGTGGGCATTACCTTGCTATAACTCGCGGAAAGCGAAGGATTGGGAGCGAATTTCGACATCGGAGAGCGAACAGCACGACGGCGGCAGTGATCGGAGTTGGTTGATCGACGGATTAAAGGCGTTTAAGAAGGTGAGAGAATGGTCGGAGCTGGTGGCGGGGCCGAAGTGGAAGACGTTCATCCGCCGGTTCAACAGGGCGCCGGCGCGGCCGAAGTCGGGGAAATTCCAGTACGATCCTTGTAGCTACGCGTTGAATTTCGATCAAGGCCCGGGGCAGAACGGTCAATTCGAGGACGACGGGGTTTTCCGGGACTTCCCGTCGCGGTATGCGGCGATTCCGGCGCAGAACAGCCTGTTGAGGGACGGTGCGCCGCCCACGTGCGGCCCATAACGTGCGCCCGGCGCTGACGTGTCGGGCAGAAAGTCGGCTGGGGTTTATCTTTTTTTTTTAATAGTAACATCATGAGGAATCTTGGTGGTTCGGTGAATTAATTTTATTTTTAGTAAATACATCCAACATTCTTTTAGATTTTTTTTTTCTTGAAGTTGTCAAATAGATGTTCAATTACTGATGCATTCTTCAAACAATTATTTATTGCGACATATGTATTTTTTTCTTTGTATTCATATATAGCTAAGATATCAATTGATATATAATTTAGTTTTTATCTTGTGATGTTTAATCTTGGTGGGACTTAACAATTCTCTCGCCACTGCACGCAAACACAAACTAAGAACAACAACAATAAATAAATTAGAAGTAGACTTGTGTTCACCGGTAGCTAGCATTGTAATTAAATTTTGTCGAAATCGTTGAAGTGAAGAAAGGGTGTATATTAACGTATATTAAGGTGAATTATTTTTAGTGAGAAAAGATGGATTGGTTAGATAGAGACAAATGTGAGTGAATAGATTCATTCTGTTAGAAATAGAAAATAATGATACATACTTCCGTGTCAAAAAAAAAAAAATTAATAATGATGATGGTAGATTTTGGGCTGGGCTTATTTGAAATAATAAGGACCGCAAGTATGTTTTGTATAATTTTTTTGATTAGATTAAATTTATTTTTCCTCATAATATTTTTTATTTATTTAATACTCATATATTTAAGTAAATATACCTTAAATTTATCGGAATGAACGTCATGAAGGACATTATGGAGGAGTTGTCGGATGACAAAAAAGAGACGGTGGGCAAGGATGAGAGAGAGAATGTGTGATTTTGTGGAGTGATGAAGCATTGAGAGAGAGATCAATGCAAACTAGGTTATGAATTAAGACTTTATTTTTTTTTAATTTATTGATATGAATAAATATCATAAATGATGAATGAATATTCAAAAGCATCTGGGACTTATACTCAAAAAACAAAAAAATAAAGCATCTGGGAAGGATCAGAGGCAGACTTGGATTTAGAAAGGGCCACAAGGAGCCCACTTCATTAAGGGTGGTCCGGCCTAGCAAATCCACCTAATCTGGCGGGCTGATCAAGGACGAGCCCATACCGAGTCTGAGCCGAGCTGGGCTAGATTAGCCCGGCTCAATCGACAACTATAGTGACATCATAATCAGATTGAGAAGGTATTGATCATGTAAATTGTAACATAACCCTAACTATCTATTGCTTGATAACATTATCCTGTGATAAAGAAGCTTTTCATACCAACAAATTTTCAAGGAAAAATCACATTAGATTTCTGGTGTTTAACTTGGCTACAAGATTTTTAATGTTCAAACTTTTCACCGTAGTAGCATGTTCATTTTTCTTGAATAATAATAGTCAGTTTTTATTTGTTTGTTTGTTTTTTTTTTCTTTTTTTGATATCGTGGAAACCCGCAACCGCTACTTTCGGTGCGCACTGGGTAAACCCCCGTCCTTTTATTTGGGTATTTTCTCCTATGTGGAAGTCTTTGTTGCTTATTTATATATCAATTTAAAATAAATAAACTCATGATTAATGATTAATCACAGTGACTTTTGTTTCCGTTGGGCTTTTTTTCTTCCATATCCTTCAATATGCAATTGAAAATACAAGGCTAAAACCCATGAAGTTTTGTGTCCGTTTCCAAGCCCAATGATAAGCAATCTAAAATTATTGTTTGGGAATATGGAATTTTTTATTTGTTTAATGGTAGTGTAATGGTAAATGTTATATTGTGATGTCACACATTGGATAACTAATTTCTGTTTAAATAATATATGCATACATTCAATTGACTCTTCTAGCAACTTGAATTAATCATTTCGGTAAAGTGTATACGGATGCCAAGTAGTTGCTAGTGGAGCCCCATCCCTATAACGTTATGAGACTTAGAGCACCCATAACGGCGGTCGAAGGGCCCGGTCGCTGGCCCTGCGACCGCCCCTATCGACCGCCCCCCCCCCTCTCTCCCGTTGTGGCGACCGACCAGGTCGCACCCAAGGTCGGGCTTGCGCCCGAGGTTGCGACCTGGGTAATTATTATTTTATTATTATTTTTTTCTGTTACAATTAAAAAAAAATATTAATAATAATGCAACGGCTAAATTTATCAAAAACGGCTACTTTTATTTTTTTATTTTTTTCCACATTTTCTACCTATAAATACCACATCTTATTACACACATTTTCTATCTACAATTTCTATCTTCTTCCATTTCCATCTTCCTCCATTTTATTTCACAAATTATCATTTCTTAATCAAAAAATGGGTGACAAAGATGCTCAATTCAACAATTGGTTTGGGTATCAACAACCGAGCGGGTTCCCGTATATGCAAAATTCTCCGCAATCCAACGAGCCATCCCCCAATTCTATCTGAATTAGGGACCGCCTACGATATCTACACGAGGCCAACGAAAGATATGGACCCGGATGTATTGGAAAATCACCGCAAAGTTTGCATGATGCTCGAGAAGAAATGGGGTTTTGGTCAGTAGGATATTTCGTAGTATTTAATTTTTCGTTTTTAAATTCCAAATTGTATTGTAATTTTCCAATGTTTCAAATACAATTTAGTTATTTCTTAATTATTTCGTAATATTTTAATTATAATTATTTTTATTATTCTAAATAAATATAAAACATAAAAATAATATTAAAATATAATTAAAATAATGAAAGACCTAGGTCAGAGACCGGGGTGAGAGACCTACCCCATTGTGGCCGATTTAGAGATCGGTCTCTCAATCATTGAGGTCCCACAAAAAGTGCATAAAGTATTCTAAAATATTTGTGGGTGCTCTTATGAGCTCCCACCTCTGTGGGTCCAAGGCGTTACATTATGTTGATTAGATAACGGGTTATCTTTCATATTCTTTATGACAACAAGTAGGACTGGCAATTTTCGACACGACACGATAACCCGACACGAACCGACACGAAATTAATGGGTTTGGATCAAGTCTTATTGGGTTTGGGTCCTTATCGGGTTGACCCGATAAGGACCTGAAAATTTCGGGCCGGGTTCGGGTTACTAGATAAGGAATTATATATTTTTAATAATATATTTATTTAATTCAAATCAAGCTTTTAAATTGATGACATATTTATTTTCATTCCAAGTCATCAAAAGATATTAAATTTTTGAATATTTATTTATTTTTCTTATTAAATTTTATTTTAAAATATTTTTTTCTTTTATTAAATCTTATTTTAAAATAATTTTTCTCTTATTAAATCATTTAAATTTGGGTTCGGGTCATTATCGTGTCGGGTCAACTCGAATTTTATCGTGTCAATTTTGGGTTCGTGTCGTGTTCGGGTTTAGTCATTTCAGGTTGGGTTCGGGTTCGGGTTGAGCATATCCTTAACAGGTCGGGTTCGGGTTGAGCCTTAACAGATCAGGTCGAAATCAGGTCGACCCGAACCCGACCCGATTGCCACCTCTAGTGTAGCATATAATACATGATACTTGATTAGATGAATGGCTTTTTTCATCCTCAAAATTGAAGAAATAAATCTAACATTTTCCAGAGAAAGAGATGGTGTGATGCTATGACTTTAGAGAATTAAAACTACATTTTATTTATTTATTTATTTATTTATTATTATTATTATTATTATTATTATTATTTTGAGTTGGACCTTAAAAACTAAAATTCATTAGCTGTGAAAAGGAGTAATAAAGTTTTGGTCCTTCCATTTGATATAATGTGCATAAATGTGGGTTTGAAGGCTGCAAAAGTTAGTCAACATGAGAAATGATTGTCAAGTAGTGTTTGTTTGAGTGGTGCAAAATTCAACACAACTATAACTTCTTTATTTGGAACCAACTAACTTTCTTTTACCAGACATATCATTTCAAATTCCTTCTTTTGCGAATATTGTCTCAACTAAAAGTTAGCGAGTGTGCCTGATATTTTTTACATATTTCAAATCAACAATTATTTTTGTATGTTTAACTTATTTTATATTATTCTATATAAATTTGCTTATAAAATCAAAGGAAACTATAGCATACATGATATATATAAAATGGTTGTTTAGAGATGTTTAGAAGGTAAGTGTTATGCTAATTTAAAAAAAAATATTCCTTTAAATTATTAATGTAATTAACTATTTATTTTATATTTGGATTATTTATAATATATAAATATTATTTAGATGTTTATATGTAATTATTTAATAGTGTATTTAAATTTATTTACGTATATTTTGTTAATTAATTTTTAAACTTTATAATTTTTGGTAATATTAAGGATAAATTACCAATTAAATAGTTTTTTTTTAGTTTACACATGCACACATGACTCGAATCCCCAACCTCTTGATTGGTGTAGTTCGGATTATTTTTTAGATTTCTTGATGAGTATGTTTACATATTAGTGTAGGATATTTTTATAGTGTAATGTTAAATGTATTTATTTAAAATTTTCTCTAATTTTGTGTATTGTAAACTGAAAAATAAATGTGTAAATTTTTAAATACTTATATATTTCAAATGAAGACATATACAAAATATCGGTTACCGAAAATATTTTGTACAAAGAATTTCTCAATAAGAAGTATATGTCATAATTATTAATATTATTTGGATTTAATGTTTCTTTTTAAAAAATATTGATGTAATGCATGAATTTTATATTTTATTGTGTTATTCCATAATTAACATATTAGATTATTAATGCATTTTATGTGTGATAGTTTTTTCGATAATTTTATGTGGATATTTCAAGAGTTTTGAATTGGAAAGGTTTGATGATATTGGTGTGTGGTGTTGTGTAAAAAGAATTTTTTTCATAATGTTTGATACTCCCTCCGTCCACGAAATATATAACACAACTTTAGTGACACGAGAAGAGCATGAACCAAATGGACATAATATACATTTCATGGACGGAGGGAATATGTTGTATTTGTTAATGTTATACTTAAAAATGTCATTAATTTCTATATTGAAAAACTAATATATTATTATTCTCTTTTGTTGCTTGAAATTTTATACTCCCTCCGTCCATGAAATATAAGTCACGTAGGGTGCGATAAGGATTTTAATAAATGTTAGGTAGGTAATATTTGAGTAGAGAAAGAGACCCACTATAATTAGTAGTTGTGAAGTATAAAATAATGAATGTGTGTGGGGTATTATCCCAAAAGAAAAGTGGTATATATAAGATGGACACCCAAAAAGAAAATTGTGTCATAGAGGGAGTAATCAATACTCCTTATTATTTATGTGATTTGATAATTTATATATTATATATTTTTAAAATGCATTCTACCGTGCAACGCACGGGTGCAATACTAGTATATATAAAATGATGAGACCTGCAAAAAAAAAAAATCCCCTCCCCTCCGGCCCTCCCCCTAGTAACTTATGAAGAATGCATTATATATATATAATAATACATCTTATATATACCGTAATGCTTCTTTTATGGTTATTTATTTAAGTATTTTAAAATCCCTTCATCAAATTTGAATTTTCTCCAATGGAATTGTTTAAATAATGTGTATTTAGGGTTTGAGTTTGAAATCTCAAATCCAATAATGATTGTAGATCCATTTTTCATTCCTAAAAAACATGACCTGTTCTTCTTTTTGCATTTTTTTCCTGAGTTTTGAACCTAAAGTCATATGATAAGCCTATAATAATATTTTAGCATTATTGGGCTTGTATTTTGTTAATGAATCTTACAAAAGAATCTTATATATTTTTTTCGCATTTGAACTTTTTATTAATTTCGTTCTAAAAATTGCATTAGAATCATTGATTTTATCAATGAAATAATATTAGAGGTGTTCACAAAAACCGAAACCGTCTCAAAATCAAAACCATGGTCAATAGCCGATTTCGAACCAGAACCGTTGCATAGTTGTGCCGGTGCCAGTTCCAGTTCCAAATGTTTGGAGCTGTGAACCGGCAGTTCCAACTAATTTTTTTTATTTTATTAATTTTATTGTTGAGATCGTAATTTAGGGACCACTTCGATTCTTATAGACATTTTTCAAAACTATCTTTCTTCTCAAAGTCGATGTTTGACAAAGGGATATTTGACTATCAAAGGGACCCATCCCATTCTTATAGACAATTTTCAAAACTATCTCTTCTCAAAATCGATGTGAGACAATCTCTTTGAAAAGTATCCCCCATTCTTATAGAGAATCGATGTGAAACAATCTCTTTGAAAATTATCTATAGGAATGGGGTGGATCCCTTTGAGTGCCAAATATTCTTTTGTCACAGTTAGCTTTGAAATCTAACTATAAAAGTAGAGGTGGAGAGTTTGGGTAGTTCGAATAATATCCGTAACCGACCTGATTAACCAAGTTGATTTTCGGATAACCGAAGTACCTTCTCGATTCAAATTATACTTGAGTTTTAAAAAAAATAAAAATTAAACGGTTTGAACTTTGAACCACTGAAACAAACCAGAATCGTCTCTCACAGTTCCTAACCAGCTCTCACGATTTCGAACCGAAACCGGAACCAACCTAGACTGGCAGTTTTGGTTCCAACTTTCTCGAACCAGATCCGCCAGTTTTAGACCGATTTCAAATCGAAATCGGGCCGCGAACACCTATCGGTACTATCATTAGTGATTTATTTGAACGTTTTAGCAATTAACAAAATTTAAGTTAAATGGTCTATAAATGCCAACAATAGTACTTTTATTGACAATAATTTTGTGTAGGAATTTCTAAATCAATAACTAAACACCTTAGGATTAGATGTTCTTCAAAAAATTCCAATGTCAAAAACATATTCAAGATTTATTATAATCTCCACACACAAAATACAACTTCAATAATGATAACATACTAAAATTTTTAACATGCTATTTTAGATTTATTATTAAGGAAAACAACGCAAAAAAAAAAAAAAAAAAAAAAAAAAACAAAAGTTCTTTTGGAATGAAAAAAGATGATTAAAAAAAAAGAGTTTTTGCTTTTTACTATTAAAAAAAAAGAGTGAATAAATGGTTAGAGTCTTTTTCAGTTCTCCTCAAAGAAATTACTTTCTTTTTCTGAACTCTTTAGTCTTTATTCCCTTTGTCTCCATCTCCATTACAAACTTCAACATAAACAGTCTGTTTTTCACATGCTCTCTCTTCAATTCATCATCAAAATTTCACTCTTCAATTTCTCTAGGATCTTTTTTTTTGTTCGCCATTTTGATCTCTGCTCAGTTGTCAGAATTAGTAGTTATTTAGCTACCTCAGTTGTCTCTAATTTTCAATTAGGTATGTGCCAATTTCGCTTATTTTAGTAAATTATATATTTACGGCTGTAATTCAACTCCAGTTATTTAATTTGAGTGCTTTGTGGTAATTATAGGTCTGGATGTTCGTGGGCTTTCTTTAATTTATATCTCTTGTAATTGTAGATCTTAATTCTTGATTATGTGCTTCAGTTTGTACTGTTTTCTCACCGTTCTTGCGTTGAATTGTTGGTTTATGTAATTAGAAATAAGTTGGTTATATACTGCATTTCTTTATCTGTGTGGCTCGGTTTTTGAACATTATTTTTATGTTTGTTTGGTTTGATACATATTTTCAAGACAATGTTGCAATGCTATGCAGTTGATTCTATGCTTTATTTTGTACTGATTTTCTCACTGTTCTTGCTTTAAATGGTTGCTACTGATTTTAAGTGGTTTGTGATTCATTTTTGAATTTTTCTTGATTGTTTTTTTTTTTTGTTTATTTGTTTTTGATACATACATATTTTAGAGACAATGTCGCAAAGCTATGCCGTTGAGCTTTACTTCGATCCTGCGCTTGAGAATCAGGTTTTGAAGGCCTGGAATGTGCTGGCTCGACGCCAGATCAGCACTCAGCTGATTGAGATTGAGTCAAGACCTCACCTCACCTTATTTTGGAGTGATTTTGTTGATGTTGCTAAACTAGAGAATGTACTAAGAATCATTGGTTCGAAGCAAGAACCGCTGTCTCTGTCCTTCTCTTCAATTGGGAGCCTCCCAAACGACAACAATGTTCTGTTTCTTGCCCCGACCCCGTCTGCTTCGCTCCTTCAATTTCACTCTCAGTTGTGTGATGCCATGAAGAAAGAGGGTGTAGAAATTGGGGAGGATTACCGACCCGACAAGTGGATTCCTCACTGCCTAGTGGCTCAAGAGGTGCCAAAGGATCGCATGGCCGAGGCATTCACTGTTTTGCGCGATTTGAAGCTGCCAGTTGGTGGATATGCAATGGAGATTTCGTTGGTCGAGTACCAGCCCGTCCGTGAACTCTTCTCGTTGACTCTGGGTACAAATTATCTTAGTGAGGCTTAAGGCAGTTTGTTTGTGATGTGTTAGGTTGCTCTTTTGGATCCTATGACTATGAATGTTCCTATGCTTCTCAAAAATCGATGGTAGATTGATTGTAAGGATGGTACATATAGCATCTCATTAGTATTTGTTGCAGTTGACAGCTATATGAATCTCATCAATCATGTCGGCTTGCGCCCTTAGTCAAGAAATGCCTTGTTCGAGTTGGTTTTGTTTTGAAATTTTATATGCATGCCATGCTTAAGTATTCGCGGATAGAATCGCACCTTCTCTCCACGTTTCTTGACATTTTGCCTGGATCTATGATGTATTTTGCAGGGTAATGATTTGTGTTTACAATATTGCATATAATTTTTAGTTAAATTGCTTCTGGAATTGACGCTTATTAGTTTTTGGTAAAATGTTGCTTAGTTTTGAATCTTTATTTTTTAAAGCATTTGGAATAATGTATGCCAGTTATTATGCCTGCTTAGATACTGCAAGAATAGTTTTGCTCTCTTTGGCAATTTATTTCAATATTTATCTTTTAACTCGGTTTTTGTCATCTTTCTCTAATCTTTGTACCTCCACATGTTTCTTGCGAATGTTATTCTTCAAGAGTAGATCAGCTTTATGATCAGGGCTCAGGAGAGAATTTGCCTGCTGGCTATATACGAGTCAGAGTTGCTGCATATTAAGATCTTACATAATGCTAGAAATGTGGCACATTGAAGCATGCATCTATAATTTGAGTCACTTTGAATTCAGATATTACATAATGCATGCTAAATAGGTTCATGCTGAGATTATGAATACATTATTATTCATTTCCACTGGTTCCTTAGCTTTGCGTCTCTGTCGTCTGTGGCAAAGCTCTATTGGCCGGGACTTCTTTTAGCACGAAAAGGAAAAAGGTGATTTAAATTCTGTTCGGTTTTATCTATCATGAGAAGCCATGATTGTGTTTTGAGATTGTCTTTCGCTGTTAACCATTTTTCCTACACTGTGTTTTGTGTTTCCAAATCAGGACATAACATCGATGTAAATGTGTTCTGGATCAGTGACAATCAGCGTTCTTCAGATGCTATACTTGGTGACTGTCAGCGGAGTGTGTGGATGATCGACCGGTCTCTCATTTCGTACGAAATGAATTCTTTTCTACCATAATTCAAGCATCTGATGGACAATACATGAGGAGCGAGGTATCTCAGCTATTGCTCTTTCAACCCTCTTATTTAGGTTTAATTGCCGCAAATAACAAATCACTTATCCAAATTTGCAACTTTCCTCGTGATTTTTAAATTTTGCAATTACAACATTCACAATCTTCTTAGCAAAGTCTGTCCAATGCGTAGTGCCAAAAAAACGTCCTTGACCAATAAAACGATGTAGTATTACTGCCGAAAAAATTAGGGATGTTGTAATTGCAGCATTTTAAAAGTTTCTTTCAAAAAAAAAAAACAAAATACTTATATGTTGTTGTATTTGCTGCAGTTATCTCTCCTACCTTGCTACTGTGGCATTCTTGTTATTTTGTTTATTTATATACATAAACCTAAAAATCTTGGTGGATCGAAATTGTATATGTGAATTGGATTGGGACAAAATATACCAGAATGTAGGGAATTTTGGTGGGTCCCATGTTTGATGTAATTGTGGTTAATTTTTTTGATCAATATTTGTGTCGTGTGTATTTTGTGTCGTGTGATTTTGAGTGATGTGAAATTTCATGTCTGTACTTTCACCTTCCTTGTGTCTCCTATCACTATCCTAACTATCATTTATTTGACTTACTTACTGCCCTCTTTATTTGTCGAAAAATCTTGCATGAGACTATCTCGTAGTGTGATGGGAATCTAAATTCATATCTAATGATACATTTATTATTTGTAGTTGTAAATATGTTGTTGGGTTCATATCTTTGATATGTCTCACCCCGTGTGATTGTCTCACACAAATTTTTACATTGTGTTGAATTTGTTTTTATATTTAGCGTATGACAGTAATGTGGATAGACATTGGTTGTGGTATTTTTAACATGTTTCATAAAAGCTTTAGGTTGCTGCTATATCTCGAGAATTACTACATTTTCTTTCATTTTATGTGTTTCTGATGATGAGTGTAACCTGCAATTATTGCCCAATTTGCGTTTTGAGTAAACAACCCTCATCATGAAAAGGAAACTATAACTTTTTGTGACGAACTCGATCTATAAAATATTGGTGGGATTCAAATTTGGGATTTTTCGATTCGTTTAACCAGTAACCTGAAAGGGTTAGGTATATATGCATTGTGTTTTTTTTACCATGGATGGCACGTGATTTTATGCGTTCACTTTGGTTGATAATGAGTGATAAGGAGAGATAATATTATTTTATCATATTATAGCTTGCTTTGATATGAACAGCGTGATCAAAAGGTAAAGTTTGGACAGTTTTTTTTTTTTTCCCTTAAGGTGTAATTTTATACTTAAGAAATGGAGTTATAATATTACACTACATTTTACCATTTTTTTAAAGAGAGATAAGTATATTATCATTCAAGTAAGGAAGATATAAAAATTGTGGTCCCTCTACTTAGACATAACATATCTAAGACAAAATAAAAAATAAAACTGAGAAGAAGAAAAAGTACTATTTATGATTCTTCTTCACTTATTTTCTGATCTCATATTTTTTTCTTCTTATATATAACAATAGTCAATATATATGTAGCTAGGTAGTGATCCTTAACTTCTTAATGATCAAGTGATAGCAAATTAATTTTATATTTATTTTTCTGAAACTACAACATATGCATAATATAATCTTATTTTATTTTATTTTATTTATTTTTATTTTTTGGATATCGTGGGAACTCGCAACCATTCCGCACTGGGTAAACTCCTGTCCCTGTGCAATAAGCTGCAAGCCACACAGGACAAGTAAGCCATACTTTTCAAGTACATGTGTGATAGGTTCGACCTATAGAGGTATTAGCGGGATTTGAACCCGAGATCTTTCGGCTACATCCACTCTACCACTAGGCGTTAAACATTCAATTACAAACATAATAATTAAAATTTAAAACCTAATTAAGTCCAAAAACTTACCCATAAATAACGTGGGACTTTAGAACGCACCACTTGGTGTGAAAACAACCCAGACATGAACATGATATATGCAATAAATTGTCGCATATGTCCTCGTGTTTTATCACAAATTTGTAAAGTGGCCCTATCATATTGTCAATTTGAAAATAAGAGGACTTTAATGTCTATCATTTCGACTTATTATACCAACCTAAACTTTCAATTTCAAGAAGGTCCAGCCTGCCTAAACTCTCTCTCTCTCTCTCTCTCTTTCTCTCTCAATTTGATATTTCTGGCATCTATTTATTTATCGTCGTCTATAAAAATCACTATTTTTTTTGCTCGCTATCACGGTACCAAATTAACTCATTTAAGATTACTATTACATGCCTCGTAGTTCAGTGGTACTATTCACCTTTATAAAGGTGAGCGATCATGTTTAATACTCCATTAAAAAGAAGAAGAAAAAAAATACTCATTAAGATTACTAATGTTTGATTTTTTTTTTCTTTGTTAAAGAAACATTACGGAATCAAACATACTTACTTACCTCTTAATCTATATAGTCTGCGCATCAAATAATTAGATAACAATTATGTTGAAACATTTTCAATCCAACTACTGAAAATGTATGAAATTGATATTGGGGAAAAAAAAAAACTATTTTGAATTCTTTCACTATTGCATTTTAACTACACTTAGATTATTCAGGATACTACTTTTTTTTGGGGTGTCCATCTGCATATGAAAGTAGGGTTATGTGCGGATTTGTACACATAAATGGGAATGGTGTTTGATACGATAATTCCAAAACTAGTAATTAAATAAGTTAGGTCACAATGTCTTCCACAACTAAAATCTAAAGCTAATAATTGTTGATAGATTCATTCAACTCATTACATGCTTAGAGCATAAGGCCACCACCCCTCACTTAATACAATTTACAAATACTCTAATTATCTCTAAATTTTGACTATTTTAAGGTATATATTAATTAGTAATGGGCTCATCACCCCCTTAAAACGCATTATATGTTGACCACAAGATCTTTGCCAAGTCGATGTAATTAAGACAAATAAATAACTTCAATAATATGTCTATTAGTATTTTGGTTGTAAAATATGCATTTAATTTTTTTACACCAAGCAAACCATCGAATTTCCCTAATCCATCGTTATAGACTGCGAATAGTGATTGCATATTCGCTTACGAAAATATGTATTTAAACCTTTTAATATCTAGTTTATTCTTAGTTTTTACTAGAAAAAATCTGGAGAAGAGACGTAGAAAAATTAATTATATGAATAAGATTAAACATAAAATTCATATGAATTATTGTTTACAGATAATAACAAGATGGTTTTCAAAAAAAAAAAAAAAAAGATAATAAGAAGATAGGTTTTCACATGGGACATGTGCCCCATATATATGGTAAGTGGGTAATCAGCAGTGTGCATTGCTTGGTTGATAGGAGGCAACTACTATAACTCTATGCCAACCCCATCCATTTTGTTCTTTACCATCCAAAATACTCCAATTTTCTAATTATAAAAAATCAATATTTTGTATACTCCAATCACACCTTAAATATATATAAGATAAATGATTGGTATGCAGGAATAAAATTAATTGAGAGAGAAATAAATGAAATTAGTAATGAAATGATAATGAGGAAAAAAATGAACGAAGAAATATTACCTACAATGAATGGAATGATCATTCTTTAATTGCTTTTGTTCACACGGTTAGTAATAATTAATAAATAGTGAAATGCACGAATCAAATGTATTTTTCTTCAAAAGAAATAATTTATGCAAAATCAAACTGTCTAGGGTTTAATTAAATAATTTAGTACCATCTTTAAATATATATTCAAATTAAAGAAATTGTTCAAAAAATAATTTCTTCTCAAACAAGAAAAGTTTACTCAATTTATAAAATGTAAGATCTAACAAAACATTCAAGGTTAATTAATTGTGCTTGAATAACACAAATTTTCCTCAAAATTGTCGTTGTCGTCAGATCGAAGAATCTTTCAATCTCAAAATCTCAATGATGTGATCCATAGAGGCCCAAGTTCGTTGCATATGTGGACTGATTTAATCGAGTCTTTTATTAGTATTATTTTAGTTATTTTGGTTGTTTTAGTATTTTAATTGTTATTTTCGTTTTTTTTTTTATTGTGAAATTAGGCTTAATTGAATTTGAGACTTTTATGCTTTGTTTTGACTAAGGATTTGTTGGTGTTATTTTCCATGTTTAGTTTTCTAGTTGAAATAGGTTTTCACCTCTATATATAGAGGACTGTGTTTTGGACGAAAATTAGACTTTATTCATAATTAAATCGTGAGTTTTCACTTCTCTTTTGAGAGTTTCGAATTTCTTCTTGGTTATTCCAAGTCGAGTTCATTTATCGACGAATCGGCGAGACAACCATCCCTCGTTCGTGTGTCATTCATCGTCCCCGAGTTGCTGCATCAACTTCACGTTGGGGTTTAGGGATCCGTTCTCCTAAATCATTTTGTGGGTTAGATCCAGAGGTTTAATTTGGGATCTTCCATCCATCTATCCATTGGTTCGAGTCTTCCGCGTGCGTGATCATCGATCGGTCATCAAGGATCGTATCACTCAATGTCTGATTTCAATCTTGAAAATTAGGGTTCTTGCTCTTCTTAGATTAGGCAAAAAGAACATGAAGAAGAAGACGACGACGACAACTTTTTAATACGTTTTTCTCTATTCTGCTATGCTAGCATTTTTTTTTGATGATGAGGCGGAATTAGAGGTGGCCGCGGTTAGGTTCGGTTCCGGAATCAAAACCGAATCGGCGGTTCTCTGTTCCACTCCAAGGGAACCAGAACCGAACCGCCGACCACTTCGATTTCGGTTCCAAACCGGAACCGCAAGCTTCGGTTCGGTTCTGCGGTTCCAAATCGAAAACCGCATATTTTGGGGTTCAATTTTTGTATTTTTTTTTTCGTTTTTTTGCTACTTTTTCTTGTTTAATTGTAATTTTATGCATTCTAACGGAACATTTAGGTGAAATAAATATGAATTGTAACATAAATATAGATAAAAACATAAAAATAAAAATTTATATATATGAGGAACCGGCGGTTCGGAACCGAAACCGGCGGTTTTCGGTTCCACAACTTTGGAACCGAAACCGAACTGCCGTCGATGCGGTTCTCGGTTCGAAACCGGAACCGGCGGTTCGGTTTCGTTTCCGGAACCGCCGGTTTCGGTTCGGTTCCGACGGTTCCAATTTTTTGGCCACCTCTAGGCTGAATGCTAAAATTTTGATTTTTTTTAAAACTTTTTATATGTAAAAAGGTATTGTTTTACGTCCAGCTATTTTGAGAATTTTTTTTATTAAATTCAGGTTAGATTTCGGCGTGCCACGTCAATTATCGTTCACCGAAAAACCGAGGGTGGAGCATTATTGAGAAAATTTTGATATAATTTGGTCATTAATATTTCATTTATAGATTGTAATACAATTATGACTATCTAATTAAGTAATTACCCAACAAATAAGTGAATAACTATGATTTGCAAGTAAATTTTCTAATGATGAATCACATTAATGGTTCGTACTCGTAGTGGGGACTATTAAAGTCGTGATATATAAAAATATTGGAAATAGGGTTTATAGAATCAAGCAATGGAATTAAGTATGCCAATGACGAATATCCGCCGCTGACCTAAATAAATTTCTTTTTATACACACAGAAAGAAAAAAATAAAATCAGTCGTGCTTTTGTTAACCCATTCACACATTCGTTATTTACCATTCGAATGTTCTTGTTAACTCGTTTGCATGTGCTCACATCACACATTATTATTTACGGTTCAATATCTTTCTTTTTACGAGAAAATAATTAATTTTAAAAAATACATATTACTCCCTTATAGGGATGACAATGAGTCGGATTTTTATGGGTACTGGCTCTACCAAACCCTAATGGAACGAGTTTGGAAATTATTAAATGGTTTTGGGACCAATTTGGGTAGAAATATTCAAACCCGTGACGGGTTTGGATCGGATTTGGGAAATTACCTATGGATACCCGTTAACCAAATCCATTTATATATATTAAATAACAAAATATTATATAAATAATTTATAATATAATTATAGATATTAGTATAAATATTAATAATTTTAGAATTTTATATTATTCTTTTTAACCCGCATACAAAGAACTAATAATTTTAGTAATTAAATATTTATTTTATATATAATTTATATTAGTATAAATATTAATAATTTTAGATTTTTATATTATTTTTTTAACCCACATATAATTTAATTTAATGAAATTTTCTATTTATACTTATGTTAAATTTGTGTTTATAATAAAATTTCTACTATTTAATATTGATGTTTATGTTCTAGTACATTCGGATTTGGGTTTTTAGTTGGTATTACACAACGAGTTTGGGTTGGGTACGAGTTTTAAAATGATTTTTTAATTGGGTGTGGGTCGAGGAAATTTTACAGTTCGGGTTTGGAAAATATTTAATGCTTAATAGGTGGGTACCCATTGCCATTCTACTCCCTTCGTTCCATTCATAATGACTCACCTTTCTTTTTGAATTGTCACATCCATAATGACTCAATCCAAATAAGGAAACTCATTTCTCTCTTAAAGAACTGTGGGCTCCACCACTTTTTCTATTTTTTTTCTCTTTTAATCACTCTTCTTCTTATTTCATGTGCCGAACAGTGTTGAACCGTTATGGATGGGACGAATGGAATATATTATGTGATACGACTCTTATTCGCGGACAAAATTTTTTGGCCCAGAACACTTACTTAAGGACGGAAGGAGTATTAATTAATTGGACTCCCTGACAAAAATGTCTAGCTCTGCACTGATTATAGACATACTATAAATAAAATAGTAAAATGAAGAGGAACGAATTAATGGTGAGTTGAATCATGGCGTGAAGAATGGGAGATTTGTGGAGATGGGTAACTTAATTAGAATACTGCATTACAAGTTGCAACACGTAAAACCATTCAGAATCTCACACCTTTTCCATGTCTATCATATAGTGAGAACTACTCTTGATAAAAAAATACTACAAGTCAAGGACAATGAACTGAAAGGAAGAGAAATAAATAAAAAGTGAAGTAAAAATGAGAACGAATTAGTCCTATTCTTTTTTTAATAAAGATGATGGTATTAATCATAAGCACAATAATCGGGAGCTCGTTCCATACATAAGGCATAGAATCCCTAGTTCATTTATATGTTGTCACATTGGCTTCACGTCGAATTAGGATAGTTATTTTCGATAGAATTAACTATGATAAACCAATCCTTTCTAGAAAAGGCCAGTTACGGAAAAAAACGCCTCAGCTTTAATTAATAAAAATTTTCATTCAATCAATTTTGTTGCTTTAGTTTATCACTATCATACCCAATTCCTTTCAAAAAAGAAATAATACCCAATTTTTTTCAGTACACGAAAAGAATACGGTTTGGATTCTATGTCCAATTTTTTAAGTGTCACGCTCGTGTCCCATTATTAAATTCATAATTATAAAAATAAAGTTTGTAGTATATGATAATGAATCCTATTATTTTAGTAAAATTGAAGTCTAACAAAATTAATACCCTAAGTATGAATTTATCAATCCCAAAAATTACTTATTAAACGATAAAGTTGAAATTAAATGTTAAAAATAATCATATACCTTAATTTATAATAAAAAACCCCTAATTAACAAGTAAAAGTTTAAACTAAAATACAAGCAATTGAAATTAAAATTGAAGAAAAAATGGAAGAAAAATTAACGCAATAGTATATTATATCAGAGAATATGCAAATAAATTGAGCTGAAAAAAAAATGACTGCGCCTAACTCAAGATTGATTGATATAAACTTAATGGAGTATATTTTGTTAAAAAATCAGTTATGAACTTCGAGTTAGCTAGATTTTTTGTTCCTATTATTTGAGTTGTAGATAGAAAATAGAGATATATAAAGATAAGCATTAATGCCACTGGGCAAATTCTATGCAATTTATATTTACGTCACTATGGAGAATTGGTTTTAAAAGTTTAACATGATTTTTTAATTTTTATTTTTGGTAGCCACTCTATCCCCAAAAGTGTGATGTATATTTGATTTGTTGTGAGATATAAAATATTAGCTAAACCATATTAACTTGGGGCGGAGGGATTACTTTTTTTTTATGTCGTACAAAACAATAATCACTATCTTTGGTACGTATTGAATAAACTTCTGCTCATGTACAATAGCTTGCAAACTATATAACAAAGGTAAACTGCATTTGAAAAACTAAGTGTGGCGGACTCACTTATATATAGAGACGTTTGTAAAATTCCAAACTCACACATTTGACATTAATAAATATCGATTCCATCACTGACTCAGAGAACTGGTAGCCACTAAAGTACTTTGTTGATGCGTGCAAAATGTGAAACACAAAGAAATTGCTCACATAATTCTTTCAACTATAAATGAAACGAAATTTTACAAATACCCACGGCCAGTCAAAATTGTACACTTCGAGGCATCTCATGGATTTTCTTAAAAAAACAAGACTTCTTGAATGATTATAATACAGTACATATTAATTTTCTCTATTTTCTTATTCGTGCTATTAATTACATCACATATTATTATTTTCCTTGCACCTTTGCAATTTCTATTCCAACTCGTTGAAGTTAGATTTTATCGAATTCATTACTCCATGTTTAATGTTGACTTCACAACCCTATGACGTTTTTAAGTGAAAATATATATTTTATGTGACTTGCAAATCTTATGCGAATAATATGATCGTGTTCTTTGTATATTTTTTTTTGAGAGAATTACAAGGTATATATAATCTAATCAAGCACTACACCACCATATAGGCGGGACCTCTACACCACATAAATGTGGGATCACTACACCACCACGCAGTGTGGGACCACTACACCACCAAACAAGGTGGGAAATATACTACACTGCACGCAGGCGGGATTGAACCCAAGACCTCTCGCTAAGGAGAGTCTTGTGGTGCCTCAGCTAGCCAATTGAGCTAGGCCTCATATTTTAGTCACCCTAATTAATGTCTCTTCGAGAACATCCAAGTGATAATAGATTTTATCTTTGAACAGAAAGGTCTCGGGTTCAACCTCTACCGCTCCCCCTTCTCCATATATAAAAAAAAGTCACCCTAATTAGCAATTTCAGGTCTGGTTGGGATAAATAATTAGAGGTTTAATTAATTATTTTTTAAAATTAATTACTCCCTCCGTCCCCCACCTATTTACTTACTTTTGACAGACACGAATTATAATAATTTTGGTTGACTTATTTAATAGATATATTTTGAGTAGAATAAGGATCTCATTTGTAATGTGCTGTGTTGTGTTGTTTCAATTCACTGCTCGGATTATGTGCCCAAACATATTTCGAGATCTATGGGGTCCGGTTTGGGATAAATTTTAGAGCTTTTCCTAAAATCGTTAAAAGCGCCAATCTATTACAATTAATTACTATTTTCTAAAATCAATTACTCCCTCCGTCCCACCATAAGTGGCTACATTCTTTTCGGCACGGGAATTAAGGAGAATGGTGTTTAAAGGGTAAAAAGATAGAAAGTGGTGGGCCCATAACTTTTTGTGAGAGGGGTATATTTCCTTATAAGGAAAGTGGCCACTTATCCCGGAACAACCCAAAAAGGAAATGTGGTCACTTATCACGGGACGGAGGGAGTATAATGAACTCTTTTTTAAAATATAATTAACTCTTTTTTTTTCTTACTTGAAAATAGGAAGAGCGATGAGATTTGAACCCCAAACCTCATTATTTAGAGATAGAAGCCGCACCGATTAGAAGTCTCGTTGGAACAAATATAATTAACTCTTTTAACATGCAAGAACAATGTGGTGAGAGAGAGAGAGAAAACTTGGCAAGCGGGGACCGGATAAGGGGATTAACAACAACAATTTGGGTGTAAAAAATTGTCACAAAAAGTTAGTTGATCTCTCACCGACACTATGAGCGGTGAGCTTTTTTTAGCACAATGGAAAAAGATCGGTTGTTAGAAAACGTCAAAAATGGTTAAAGGAAACACACATTTCTTTCTTTCAGTTTGGCTGTAAAAATGACTGTTAAACTTTTGATTCAAACTTGTAGGAGTATTATCTACCACTCATGATCTCAAAATTCTTTTCAAAATTAATCCTCGCCAGTGACGCTGCAGCATCCGTTTTCTCTCTCTCCTCACTTCTTTATCACTTCTCACAAGCATTTTCACAAACAGTTTTGTGTCTGTGTGTGTATGTGTGTATGTGTGTGCGTGTGTGACTCGGAAGCTCATAGCTCAGTTCCAACCTAATTTCTGAAGTCTGTGCCATTCCCTTTTCAGTCCGAGATCCAGATTTCAGTGAAAACCCACGCACGCACGCACGCACGCACGCACACACACACACACTGACACACACACCAACACACACACACATATGACATATCTATATGTACATATATGATCATAACTAGTATGGTGTTGAGTTTCTGTTTGTATATCAAGAACATAACGGCTGTAGATTCCTCAAGTCAAACTCAATTCGTTTGCTTCTTTTTCAAGATTTCGATTTGGGCTGTCCTGGATTGTTGTTTCATGATCATAGGCAATGGCACCTAGTAGTGTGGTAGTCACACTTGACCGGCCCGAGAATATTTCTCTGATAAAGATGAATGATCAAAGTTCTGAATCGACAATATTTCAGGAGAAGCAGAAAGCTGCAAGCCCCAAGCAGTTCAGTTGGGTGCTTCTACTGAAATTGCAGAGGATCTTAGCATGTTTTCCATGGGCAGCAATGAGTTTGTGGGCAGTTTTCGGGTCGATCAAGAAGCGCATTGCCTCCTCGGATCCAGAGGATCCGAGGTACAGAGGTAGATTGTACAGGTTCATCAAAGCATTTCTTGCTCTTTCAGTGATGGCCTTGATGGTGGAAATCTTTGTGTATTTTAAGAAATGGGATTTGAGTTTGGTGAATCCATGGGAGGTTCAGAATCTTGTGCAGTGGTCCTACATGTCTTGGATGAGTTTCAGAACTGATTATGTTGCTCCTCTGATTGCTGCTCTTTCAAGATTCTGCATTGTTCTTTTCATGATTCAGTCGTTGGATCGCCTCGTTCAATGCTTGGGCTGTTTCTGGGTTAAGTACATGAAGCTGAAGCCTTTAGTAGAGGGGGATTGTTATGATGTTGAGGATGGAACAAGTTTTCCTATGGTTCTTGTTCAAATTCCTATGTGCAATGAGAAAGAGGTATAATGCAAGAAAGCCAAATCTTGATCATATTTTGTAGTTTTAATTTTTTTTTACTTGTGCTAATATGTGTTTTTTTTGTGTGTGGAATTGAAGGTGTATGAGCAATCAATTGGTGCTGCTTGCCAACTAGATTGGCCGAAGGATCGGTTTCTAGTCCAAGTATTGGATGATTCGGACGATGAACTCGTGCAGCATTTGATAAGAGATGAAGTCATGTCTTGGAAGGAGACAGGGGTGAATATAGTTTACAGACATCGGTTTATTAGGACAGGTTATAAAGCAGGCAACCTCAAATCAGCCATGGCTTGTGACTATATTAAAGACTACGAATTCGTGGTAATATTTGATGCAGACTTCCAGCCCAATCCCGACTTCCTTAAACTAACAGTACCACATTTTAAGGTAATGATGAAGATTCTTCTGCAGTTTGACTCATCATCATTTTATTGATTCATTGTACAAAACTAGCTGTTTATTGATATGCCTTTGTTACAGGGGAAGCCTGATTTAGGCCTTGTTCAACAAAGCTAGCTGTTTATTAATATGCCTGCCTTTATATATTTCAGGGGAAGCCTGATTTAGGCCTTGTTCAGGCGCGTTGGTCATTCGTGAACAGCGACGAAAATTTACTCACCAGACTGCAGAACATAAACTTATGCTTCCATTTTGAGGTGGAGCAGCAAGTAAATGGGTATTTTCTGAATTTCTTCGGGTTCAACGGGACTGCTGGCGTCTGGAGGATCAAGGCCTTGGAGGAGTCTGGTGGGTGGCTTGAACGGACAACAGTGGAGGACATGGATATAGCTGTTCGAGCTCACTTACATGGATGGAAATTCATATTCCTGAATGATGTTAGGGTTCTTTGTGAGCTACCAGAGTCGTACGAGGCATATAAGAAGCAGCAGCATCGTTGGCATTCAGGCCCGATGCAGCTCTTCAGACTATGCCTCCCTGCAATCTTAACTTCCAAGGTATCTATCTAGATTTCTCCCATGTTGTAATAACTAATAATAGTTTAATTTTTCAATTTAATACAATTGAAATATATATATATTCTTGTTTTCTTGCAGATATCACCATGGAAGAAGGGGAATCTGATCTTCCTATTCTTTCTGCTAAGGAAATTAGTGCTTCCCTTTTACTCATTCACTCTCTTCTGCATCATACTCCCATTAACCATGTTCATACCCGAAGCTGAGCTCCCGGCTTGGGTGATATGTTACGTCCCCATTATCATGTCGATTCTCAACATACTACCCGCCCCAAAATCCTTCCCATTCCTCGTGCCATACCTACTCTTCGAGAACACAATGTCGGTCACAAAATTCAATGCAATGATCTCGGGCCTATTCCAACTCGGGAGTGCTTATGAGTGGGTGGTGACAAAGAAAACCGGCAGGGCATCAGAATCGGATCTTCTGAGCCTTGCTGAGAGGGAATCTAAAACTCAGAACGAGGAGAAGATTCAACGAAGACCATCTGAATCCGGCCTAGAAATGCTAGGCAGATTAAACGAGATAAACGAGCACAAGTCACCCGTTGTAAAGAAGAAGAAGAAGAACAGGATTTATAGGAGTGAACTTGTTCTTGCTTTCCTTCTGCTAACTGCAGCAGCAAGAAGCTTGTTATCTGCTCATGGCATCCATTTCTATTACTTGCTGTTTCAAGGGCTGGCATTCTTAATTGTTGGTCTGGATTTGATTGGAGAACAGGTTAGCTGAATCCTAGAATTAATGTTATACTAAGTTTTTTTTATTTATTATTTTTTATTTTTTGAATGTGTGCTACTTATAGTTGAATTTCTGATTTCCCAGTTCTGAATAAGTGTAAGCAGCTTAAGTTTTGAACTGGATTTTTATCATAGTCTTAGCATAGATATAGATATGATTCTTTTAATTGTATCATAAAAAGGGCAACCTGTATTTGGAATTATTGATATACAGTTTATGTGTAAATGCTTTTTCTAAGTTGGGATCTTGATTTTTATTTTTATTTTTTATTTTTTGTTTTTTGTTTTATGAGTCATTTTGAATGAAAATGTACAAGTAATTCACTACAGAGAATTTCTCTCAATTTTTTTTTTATAATTATAGTGAATTTAAATTGGAGATCAATATGACGACATATTAAATGAGAGTAATGTGGTTGGATTATGGCAGTTGGATAAATTGATTATGCAATGTGGGTGGTTTATATTGAGTTATTTCAATTGTCGGTATCAATTATTTGGAATTGGATCAACCTAAGTAATTTGACGGTTGGAAAAACATGTGAAATTTGTGGTGTTTTCAACCTAAGTAATATTCATGCATATTTTGAGGGTATTTTGGTCATTTTGACCTTATATACTTCATCAATCCAGCCTGTCACGAGCCTATGATTTGTGTTGGTCATAAAAAACATAAACAAAACAAAACAAAACAAGAAAAAACAAGAGAGGGAGAGAGAGAGTTTTGAGCTTTAGAGAACATTTCTTGATTGATTGTTTTCTTTGCGTCATGTGTAACAAAAAGGGCTTAAGCTGAGAGTGAGAGTTGATATGTATGTGTGCTTCTTTAACCACACAGCTTTTCTGAAAAGTCATTGCATTTTCATTCATCATAGCTGTTTATACTCAAACATGAGTATTTTTTTTTGTAAATGGATGTCGATTTTATATAAAAATGAAAATTTTATTAGAGAAATAAAATTGAAAGTTACTTTGTCATTATTCATAAAACAATATAAATTTAGAGTTAATACATATATAGACATTTCTCATAAAACTACAAGTTATATGACCCTAGTTTATTAAGTAGAAGTTATATGGCCATTTTGGAGTTAAAAGACATATACACCCTTGCACATGTGAGAGAAAGTTGGTGATGTTGACTTTTTATTATTAATACATAAGATATATACTTATAATATAAACTCTCTCTCTCTTCCCAAAAATAAAAAATTAATCGTCTGTCTCTCTTCTCTCTCCTCTATATATGCTGAGCAGCTGAAATTTTATCTCTTAAACCTATCTAACCCAAAAAACATGCAGTCGCATATATATAACATCGACATCCTTTTTCATTACCTTCTGACACTGACAGATTAAATAACATTTATAAATATCACTAAACCCACATGCAAACATGAGAATTGAAGAGAAATTTAAGGTGAAAAAAAAGGACATCAACATAAATGAAAGTACTTTAATTCAATTTCTTGTAAGAAAATTGTTGGGCTTTATTGAATATGATTACCAACATAAACTTATAAGACTATCAAATAGTACAAACTCGCTCAATTTAACACACTAAAATCTCCCTTTCAATGCACGAAATCATTCATACACAAATGAAAAATACAAAATAACTCGTTTGTTTGTGCCCCAAATATCACGCAAAGTCGAAGAAAATAGAAGTCAGAGCTCCATATAGTAGCGTGTTCCACTACAAAAAAGAGGTAATTTACCGTCTGACAATACCAACGGATCGAAATCCGTCGGTAAATACAGACGGAAAAATACAGGTTGTCAAAAGAACATTACCGACGGACGCAACGTCACTAAGGTTACCAACGGACGTATCCGTAGGTAAATTAATTTTTTTTTAAAAATATTAATATATAAATATTACCAACAGATTTACCGACGGACACGCCGTCACTAAATTTACCAACAGATATATCCGTTGGTAAATTAATAAAAAAAAGCAAAAAATTAATATATAAACATTACCGACGGATTCGATCCGTTGGTAATATAAAATTAAAAAAAAATTACGCTTCAGTTTTTTTTTCTTTTAGGTTACGCATTCTCTTTTCTTACTCACTTCTTCTGTTGTGCCCTAATTTCCCCAAAATCGATCCACCGCTCCGTCGCGGCAGTCGCTCCGATCCGCCACCGTTCTGCTCCGTTCATCGCCTGTGAGTCTCCCCTCTCTCTCTCTCCTTATGTGTTTCCTTCTCTATCTCCCCTCTTTTGTGCCCTAATTTCCCAATATATATCTATTTCTCTCTTGATTTTAGCCTTCCCGCCACTTTGCTGGCGCCCCAGCCTTCTCCATTTCAAGAGCTCTCTCGACTGCAGTCGTCCTGTCCCCTACCGCGCCTCTCCTCTGCCAATGAGTTCTCGTCTCCCTCCCCTCTATCTCTCTCTCTCTGAAACTGCAGCTCCGCCGTCCATCCGACCGCCCTAATCCACCCTAAAATTCTCAAATCTGGTTCGCAGCTCTTTCCGGTCGCCGCAACTTCGGCGTCTCGCCGCTCCGTCTCCAACCGGTCAGCCTCCCTCTCCCACCGTGCTTTTGTGTCTCAATCTTTCTCTCACTTTGTTGGTTCTTTCTCTTTATTTTGTTGTTTGTGTGTGTTTAGTTTGAATTTGATTTTCTTGTACGTGGATGAGAAGCCGAAATAAACTACAACATTTGATTTAATTGTTTTTTTTATAATTTTGATTCATTTCTTGGAGGTTATCCCCAATTACAAATCCTAATTCCTAAATAAATTTCTGATCCATTTGATTGCCTTCCCCATGCTTCAAATGTTGAGAACTGATTGAAAGTAAAATGAGAAAAAAGGTGATCCATTTGATTGCCTTCCCCATGCTTCAAATGTTGAGAACTGATTGAAAGTAAAATGAGAAAAAAGGTGCAGTTATATAAGAAATATATATATATGTATATATATATGTATTTAAAGTTGTGGAGTGGTTGATTGAAAAATGAAAATGGGCCTACAACTGCAATTGCAATGACTTGTGCTTTAGCTGCCATATGCCACATATTTATCCTTCCTTTCCAATCCTGCTGCTAAACGGTTTGTTTTTTGTTTTTTGTTTCAGGAAGTCTAGAAAAAGATGGAGGAAGTAGTGCAGAGGCACCTCCAAGGACCAAAAAATATGATGTTTTATGCATTCTGATTATTGGTATTTAGTTTATTGTATACATCTTTACTTATCATTTATAATTTGGCAGGTTAGTGACGTTCGAGACTAGTTGAAGCTGTTGAGGAAGGAAACGGTGTAACAAGGTAGAAAGAGATGTCCGCCTTGCATCATGGCCAAGTGAAAGATTAATATGCAAGTCGATTGATCAGCTATCAACAAAGAGCTAGGCCATCTTGACACCACCAAAAGGATACGCAATTGTCCCAGTGGGGATGGCCAAAAAAAGTGGTGTGTGAGTATTAATATTTGTAATGATATTAAAAAAAAAAAGGATACGCAATTCAGAGGTTCGAGTACTCTCGGCCACAAAAAAACCCTAGGTGGGGTGTGTGAGTATTAATATTTGTAATGATATTAAAAAAAAAAGGATACGCAATTAGTCCCAGTGGGGATGGCCTAGTGGTTGGAGTGGTTGCCTGTTGACCAATAGGTCAGAGGTTCGAGTACTCTCGGCCACAAAAAAATCCCTAGGTTGGGGTGTGTGAGTATTAATATTTGTAATGATATTAAAAAAAAAAAGATACGCAATTTGTGGTTGAAGAGGCGGCGAAGAAGTAGAAGGTTGAAGAGATGAAAAAGATAAGCGTTTGATTGTTGAGAAGCAAATCATTTGCTTCATTATAAATGCCCGGAGAACTATTGTCATTATGTAAAATTTTCGAAGACAAATTTATGAATACATTATGTAATGAATTATCAAATTTATATAATTGGGTTTGATTATATCTTTTGAGATTGGTTTACAGATTTTGATTGTTACATCTTTATTCATGAAAATGAAATTATAAATAACAAAAAAGTAAAAAAAAATTAAAAATTTTAAAAAATATTTAAAAATCCGTCGGTAATTACCAACGGAAAATTCCATCGGTAATTACCAACGGAAATTCCATCGGTAATTACCAACGGAAATTCCGTCAGTAATCCGTTGGTAAATTTCGGCAACGAATTATCTGACGAAAACAATGGCGACGGAACATTCGTCGGTATTCCGTTGGTAAATATCTCCGACGGATGAAATCCATCGGTAAATATTTAGCGTCGAGCGAATTTCCGACGGTTTATTTCCGTCGGTAAATTTGTCGGTAACTATTTTACAGACGAATTTTATGGGTTTACTTTTTTTGTAGTGTTCTTGTTTCTTAATTTACTAAAGCACATAGACAATCTCTTTCGTAAAAAAAAAGCAAAAAAATTCAGGGTTGTTCTTCACGACTCGATGGTAAACTTTATCGTTAACACAATCGAACTTTTAGCTACATGATCAAGCTGGCTTGACAAATGCATAAAACTTGATCGTAAACTCGCTAACTCGATCGAGCTCTTAGCTATACGATCGAGCTGACATGACAAATGCATGATTTTTTTAAAATAATTCTCTGGAATGAATATTTATCTCGTGTTAATGAAAACGTGTAAGATGAAAATTCGTAGTTCTTAATTTTGCATGATTTATACATGACATAACTTTTATATAAATTCGAATGTCAATGGATTTAAGGTTTTATGGTTTAATGGACATGTAAATACTTGACAAAGGCATGATTAGGGTTAGGTTTCTTAGTACTTAGATTTAGGGTTTTAGGGTTAGGGTTAGGGTTAGGGTTAGGGTTAGTGTTAGGGTTCATGACTACTCGATGGTTGACTCGATTGAGTCAACCATCGAGTAGTAGGCAGACCTTTCGAAATCTCCTAGTTTTTTATTTAATTTTCATGTTAGGTCAATCTCATTTCAATACAATGCATATGATAGTATAACTGACATATTTTTTTTTTTGTATTTTGTGAATTACAAATGTCGTTGTGGCAACGTATTTTTATATGACACGGTGATCGTTGGGAGGGATCAGATACGTAGATGGAGACAATATTGTTCAAAGCAAGATCACAAACAATCCAAGAAATCAAATAGTAGACGAGGGTCCTAGTTGCGCTGCACCTAGTCAAATAAATAATTTACGTAAACAAGAAATTCTTTTGAACTTATTTTTTAAAGACTAATTACATTTAAAATATTGCCTAAAATCAATCTTATTAAAAACTGACTAATATGGCAAACAATTGTCGTACCACTTTTAATAACATCTTAAAGAAATGTTCTCCGTTTCTAATTAAACTTGCTCTCAATAACTTTAATAAGATATAAAGGCTTAAACTATTATTTATTTAGGGCCAAATAATTAAACAATAAAACTACTGCCAGAACATATATATATATATATATATATATATATAGGGCGCGGATCAAATAAGAACACTTTCTTATGTGAGAAATAAGAACAAATCTGGACCCTTGATCCTTGTTGATCTACGGTCCAGATTTAACCGTGCATTTAATTACTCTAATTTATGCATTTGAATACTAATGCATTAAGTTATTGTAGTTTATGCATTAAAATATTTATGCATTTAGTTTCTGCATTTTATGCATCTCCGATGTAATAAAAATGCATTGTTCTTACGTCCTCATATAAGATGTGTTCTTACTATATATATATATATATAGGGAGCGGATCTGGTAAGAACACATCTTATATGAGAACGTAAGAACAATGCATTTTTATTACATCGGAGATGCATAAAATGCAGAAACTAAATGCATAAATATTTTAATGCATAAACTACAATAACTTAATGCATTAGTATTCAAATGCATAAATTAGAGTAATTAAATGCACGGTTAAATCTGGACCGTAGATCAACAAGGATCAAGGGTCCAGATTTGTTCTTATTTCTCACATAAGAAAGTGTTATTATTTGATCCGCGCGCGCGTTCTCTCTCTCTCTATATATATATGTATGTATACCTATATATTTATACTAAACAAATATTATAACATTTAAATACTTTTTCCTAATTCCTTCCTTGAACCATACAGTTCTATTTCATTAATTAATCAAAGGTTAAAATCAATGAATGCATAAGTAACCCTTAAAATAATTCTTTAAAACCTTTTCTCCACATTTTCTTTCTTTTTCATAAGTTTACGGCAATATAAGTGCATGTATATACATATATATAAATTAAATAACTTTTCCCTGTAATAATCCTATCAAATTAAACTAATAGCCTCCCTTTTTAATTATCCTTTCTTTCTCTCTTAATTTTTGTTGACACACAGCAAATATCGAGAATTGATATCCCAAAAAGTATTTTTCACGAAAATCCCCTTCGCCGACTTCTCGAGTTTATTATTTTCAAAACAACTAAGGCTAGTTATGAGATTTACGGTTTTCTGATCGAAAACAAGAAACTAAAATTATTAAAGCAAAATAATTTGCAATGCATTTTCCCGCCCATTTTACATGTCACATGCATATAATTGTACATTTTCCAATGAAAATTAATGACTGTACATTTTCTCATGTTATTTCAATTTTTCAAATTCAAACATTAAGCTTTGAAGCCTAACAAATTTAGTTCACTATATAATGATGTGTATGCTGCATTTCAAATTTTCAAATTCAGATATTAAGCTTTGGAGTTGTAATTATTTTATTGTTTGTCACATTAATAAATTTTTGCTAAATGTATTATTTTGTATGATGTGTATGTTTGCTAAATGTATTATTTTGTATAAGAAGATTCACAAAGATAAATTTTATTAATCTGAAATATTTAATTAAATTATATAGATATTATGGACATTTAAAAATGTAAAAATTGAAATACAATCGAATGGTGCAACGCAACACGTACGGGTAAATCTAGTTATTATAATAAAGCAAACTTTAAAACTTTGATCAAAAATCTCATCGGTGAGTTGCTACACGATAAGTATTTGGTTGATGAAATAACGTGTTTCCAATTCTTGAAATCTGCTGCGGCGGAACTTGTACGTAAAGAAGCTTTGGAAAAGTTCTGATTTGTGGGTAAAAACTTTTGGATAAAGGCTCTTACATAGAGGCTAGGATATATAAATACATGAGTTGATAAGATTTTGAGTTAGATTAGGAGTGAGAGAGAAATCTTATATCTAATTATATTCCCAATCCTATGATAATTCCTATTTTACTGACTCATAATCATAATATATATATATATATATATATTTACTCTTATAAAATAAGTATTTTCAATAAATAAATAACCAAACTACAAAAATATTTAATTTGACCCATATAATACGAAATGTGCTTCTATATTAATGATTAAAGCCAACATTATAATTAAAGACTTATTCTTTTAACTAAGGCGTAACTACGGACTCCCTCAAGTCCGAAAAAATTTATTTCGAGCTACTATAGAAGTCGAAATATTCACAAAAAAAATCATATCATTAATAACAACTATATAAAATAAATTAAAACTTATTAAAAAGCGGGGTGTTACAGTTAGATTATATCAGCGACGGCAATGGAAGACAATCGGAGGCCGGCGACAACGGTGGAGGATGACGGAAGGGCATTTTGGTAAATCGGGTTATTATTTACTCCCTCCTATTCAAAATGTAAGTCTTTTTAGAGTTGTGCACATAAATTAAGGAAATTTATTTTTATCAAATTTAACCTTGATAAATTATGAATTGAAATTAAGGAATAGTGAAAATGTGAGTTTGGAGGTGAGTTAATTAGGGGTAATTATGGATTTTGAAGGTGAAAAAATGCTAGAATGACATATATTTTGCAAAAGTTATAAAAGCCTAAAAAGACTTATATTTTGAATAGGAGGGAGTATTTTTTAAAGATTGATAGTTAGAATTGATCTTTGTCTTTTAAAAATGGTTATTTTCCCACACTATTTCAAAGAAAATTCTATTAAATTTATGATCGACGTAGGGAGTAATATAGTTGGATTCATAAACAATTTGGGTTAGTTATTAGATTCAAGAAAAGCTTAAGTGGCCAGACCGGTATTTATGTCCTGACCGCTGGTTTGGATAGAAAAGGAGGTGGCCTTCTACTCATTCCCACTCCCATTCATTACCGCCCCAGCCAATCCCATTTTCCACCTTAATTTACACCATTTTCTTCCATTTTCGTTCTAATTATTTTCTCCCACGCTTGGAATTCATTGTTGATCAAGGTACAAATTCTGAACTGTGATATATCTTTATTCTGATTCTTTGCACACCACCTGTTCGACAACATGCGCCACCGAACCCTTTCCTCCTTATTTCCGTTTTTCCAATTCGAAATTTGTATTTTGGCAGGTGAAAGTTCACTAGCAGTTACGAAATGATGGTTTCGTTGAGCAATGCGATAGTGGTTTGTCCGCAGCAACAATGGCGTGTTGCAGCCATGGCAGCATGGCCCGTTTCTTGTGCTCGCTTCAACAATTGCAGAGTGATTGCGTGCTCAAATAGAGAAAACCATTTTCCAGTTCGTTTTGTGGTCAGGTGCTCGAGCAGAAAGGCGCGCGCCGCGGAAAATAATGGAGCGTCGTGGGAAGACCCTGATGATGGAAGTGATGACAGCGAGTTTGAGGATGATTGCGAGGAAGAAGACGAAGAAATGGATGACGATGACTCGGATTATAAGAGTGATTGGGAGACCAATGGGAATGATAAGGTTGTTGTTACAAATGCCGACGTCTTGTCTGTGAAGAGCTATGAGGAAAGTCTTGTTAGAGGTCTGTTGATGTGGAGCATTGCATTGCTTTTATTAATTTTCGACTAATGTTGTTATGGATGAGGAAAAGAAATAGAGTGGCTAACATAGTCTTTTGTTCGTTGCAGATGTCGAGCACATGTTGAGGCCGGAAGAAATAGCCATTTTGAGGCAGAATGAATCTCCTAACCTAGAGATATTATCAACTGTAAATTTAGTGCAGTGATTTCTTTGCATTCATTCATGTTACTGTAATAAGATTCATGAGAGAATGATTGAACTGATTTCTTGTTTGTTGTTGGCTCCGAAGTAGTTTTTGATGATTAACTTCTCTGGTACAGGAAAAATGGAAGCCTTTCCATACCTTTGCACTAGCTGGACAAATAAAATTTATGGATGGTCTTCTTGAAAGAGGATATGATATCGAGCAAGTTGATAAGGTACGAGCATTTCCACATAGTCGAAGTTCTTGGTTGGTTTTTTAGCATTTGTATGAATGAACTTGATTGAACAGGAAGGGTTAACTGCACTGCATCTAGCCGTTATTGGTAAAAGAGAGGCCGTCATTAGTCATCTCTTAAGGAAAGGAGCAAATCCTGAAGCACGCGATCAGGTATAAAACTGTGTCTCGTACATATGATTGGGGGATGTTCATGGTTGATTTCTCGGATTATGGGACGTTTCTCTGATCTTGTACAGGATGGTGCTACTCCTCTTCATTATGCTGTTCAAGTCGGGGCCATGCAAACCGTGAAATTGTTGATAAAAAGCAAGGTTGATGTGAATGTTGCTGATAATGTGAGCCCCTGCTTCACCTTTTGATGGATTTGTGTCTAGTTCATATTAATAAGAGATTTTGATTCTTTTTTCTCGTTTAGGAAGGATGGACACCGTTGCACGTGGCCATGCAAACAAGAAACAGATATATAGCAAAGATCTTGCTAGTTAATGGCGCTGACATAAACAGGAGAAATGAGGTAATCTTCGGGTTGTCTCTAGTTTTGAGTTACCATTTTTCACATGCTTAGGTGTTTCGAGAAATTTAATCTTACCAAGATAATGCAATGTCTAATTTCCTCTTTTTAAGAAAAAACTGCAATACCGATCATAAATTGTAAGCTGTGTAAGAGAAGCTAGCAGCAACTAATTCAGTTGTGTCTGAAGCTTTAGGCTAACGGTCTTTAATATGGTGTTCTCGACTCTTGATCTATATTCGCCTGCAGGATGGGAATACACCCCTTGATCTTAGCTTATGTTATGGGAAAGAGTTCAAAACGTATGATCTTGCCAAAATGTTGAAACAAGTTGCTAGTAGCAGAAGCTACTGAAATCTGTAAGGCTTGTGCAGTTTACTGAAGCTCACAGATTTGAGTTATGGAGGGTTAGAATCTGCAAGATGGGAGCATTCTTGCTGCAGAAACAAGTAGAAACATTCCTCTATACGAAGATAAATGGTCCAGATTGTCGTCTCGTTGGAATTGGCTATGTTTGTGAGCAGCTGTTTCTGTGATTTCTGCATTCAGGTAAAAGGTGATGAATGTGATGACTGGTGAATTTTTATGTGAGAAATGTTGTCAAACTTTGACCATGTATAATTTTTCTTAGTATTTAGTGTTTATTTTACATGTATATATCCATGTTTAGGTTTAATACTGATATTTATAATTAGATCAATGTAATTTGCTCAACTGCATTTTCATTTATGTACAAATAAACGTAACTTTACAATTCTCTTGGATCTTAATCACAACTGTTTTCCTCAAAAAAAAATCACAACTGAAATAATACACTCAACAAATTAATAGCTATGTATGTGAAAAATATAATATAAAAAAATAAAAATAAAAACTCAAATGATTATCAGTAGGCCAAATCCAATGGTCTGCATTATTTTGGTTTAAAATTTTGTATCACAATGGTTCCAAGCCTAATAATGGCTTGTACTAAACGTTACACAAAAGGAATACTACTTTTTCCAAAAAATAATACTTCTAAAATATCTATCTTGTGTCTTATAATTTCAATAATCAATATGCATACTAAATGATCATTATTAGAATAATAAATAATAATCATATTGTTACAAATTAAACCGCATACTAATTTCAATGTTCTCAAAAAAATAATGAAACAAAACATTCATAAGTTGTAGTCATGGTAAATAGTTAACAATATTATTTACTCCTTCCGTACCCGAAAATTGTGATCTTATTACTATTTCGGATCGTCCTTGAAAATTGTGTTTTTTCCTCTTTTGTACATTATCTCACCCACAAACTAAATTTTAAACCTTATTCTCACTCAATATTTACAAAAAAAAAAAAAAACTATCTATGAGTCCACAATTACACACTAACACACAAAAATTGTGGGACATTTCTTAACTCAAAATACTTTTACCAAATACATTCTTAAAATTCGTGCCACTCCCTCCACCCACAATTTTTGAGGATGGAGGGAGTAATAATTATTTTTAAATATTAAAAATGCAAAAAAGGAATAGATTCTCAGCTCTTGGGCTCGGAACCAAAGCCCATATTATCTTTCTAATTTCCCGCCGAAAAGGCCCATGTACAGCTGCAAAATCCCACTCATTTTCCGAGTTGAAATTCCGATGCATAAAAAAGCTGACAATTTTCCACTCCACTCTTCATAATTTATATCCTTCCTTTATTTCTTTTTGTTTTTCTTAGCTCAGAGCTATTCTTTTTTTCCCTTCTTTTCAATTTTCAACTTGTATTCCGTTAGTTGAAAAACATAATCCCAAATTTTGCGGTTGTTGATGTTAGGTAGGGCTTCCGCATTTAATTCTGATACTGTAATTTCCGCTTTCAGTGATTGAAGTGAGAGATTATCGGCGCTGGTCTCGGAACTCTGCTTGGTTTCTCGTTGTGTAATTTGTGTTGCTGTTCAGAAAGTGACGACAAAAATGGGGGATGAGAAAGATGCATTTTACGTTGTGTGGAAGGGGGATACTATTGGAGTGTATAAAAGCATCAACGATCTTCAATCCGTTCTTCGATCTTCGGTTAATTTTTTTTCTTTCTATATTTGATCTGTTTGTGCTTCGAATTCTTTATGCATTTCTTTTGATTTAAATATTCTTACTGGTTATTTTTAACTGTAACGGCACGAATATTTTGTGTTTGGTTAGGTTCTGTTTGAGATGGTATGCAAATCAATAGTATTTTGGAACTTAATGAATCTATGTTATATAATTCAGTCGTGAGTGGTAGAGTACGAATGAAGTGGTGGACGACGAATCCTCATGTTGATGATAAGCTAATTAATATAATAGTATATGAGTACTTCATGACGTTTCACTTTACCTTAAAGATGCTTCCTTCTTATATTTAATTGAAGCAGTAATGTTACAGCCTTGGTTTTAAAAAGCGCGCCTAGGCGCGCCTAGGCGAGGCGCACAGTTGGGGCGTTTTTTAGGGTTAGGCGCAGATATATACTTAAAGCCCACCGAGGCTCATCGAGGCGCGCCTAGGCGCAAAAGCCCTGAGGCGCGCGCTTTCAGTATCTAGGGTTTAGGATATTATAAATGCTTAGCAGACATAATTTAGATGATTAGGATGGGGTGGAGATGGAAGAGGACATTGGTGAAGACAAAGATGATGAAGGAGATGGGGATGATGCATTTTATGATGATGATTATTGATTAATGATTAGTTGCTTAGTTGATTTGATCGTACTTTAATATTTACGTGACGTACTTTAAGACTTAAGTATTTGTGTTTGTTGAATATTTGTGTGTTTTAAATTAAGTATTTGTGTGTTTTAAGTGTTTGTGTTTTAAGTATTTGTGTTTTTAGTAGAAAATATATTATAGGTAAATATATTAGAATTTTTATACTTTAGGTGCACCTCGCCTACGAAAAAAGCCCGCGCCTGGCCTAGGCTCCAGGCTAGTTTGCGCCTCGGTGCGCCTTGCGCTTTTTAAAACCAAGGTTACAGCTAAAAATTTGTTACTATAGATTACATATCAAGCTATTATATGTAACTTCATTATCAGGTGGAAGTGTATGCTGTTTTGTTCTGAAAGTTCATAGACGGGGAAATCTCGAGTCAAACACGGGCATGACTAGCTGAACGGCTGTATCAATAGAAAGTTTTACAATTATGGATGAGCTATTGGCATTGGCCTTTGAATTGCTGGATTAGTTATCCGCGCTGTGAAACATTTCTCCTTTTTTGTTGAGTCTTTGTGATGAAGATAAGGACGTGTAAATATATTAGTCTTTATTTAATTCTAGGTTTTTATTTATTTGTCTTGAGCGTCAAGTTATCTATTTTAGTATATATAGGGTCTTTTGTTATGATTTTAGGGGGAGTTAGATTTGATATTGAGATGTAGAGTTTAAGTTTGTTCCCTTCTTGTGTGTATGATTTTAGGGGGAGTTAGATTTGATATTGAGATGTAGAGTTTGAGTTTGTTCCCTTCTTGTGTGTATGATTTTAGGGGGAGTTAGATTTGATATTGAGATGTAGAGTTTGAGTTTGTTCCCTTCTTGTGTGTTCTTCCGGTATTCATGTTTGATTCAACGGATTAATGCTTATCCTACGTTTTCCTGTATTTGTGAATCAAAATCAACGGATTTCATATATCTTATTGTTTATGAATATATTTCACACTTCTCCCTACATCACTTTGACTATTATCTGGTTCCCAACTATAATTTGCCTTATATGGTTGCTTGCAAAAGTGATATATGTGCTAGTTAAATATTACTCCCTCCGTTCCAATAGCAATGTCTCACTTGCTTTGGGCATGATTATTAAGAAACAAGAGTAAAAAGATAAAAAGTGGTAGGTTCCATAGCTTTTGAAGAGTTAATTGTTTCTATTTTTGGAATGGGACCTTGCTATTGGGACAGACAAAAAATGAAAGCGAGACCTTGCTATTGGGACGGAGGGAGTATGTTGTAAAAGTTGTAATATGAAATATCCTTTAAAGTTGTGTGTGTGTGTGTGAAAGATTATGTTTTCGGATTAATTATGTATATACTTTTATTTGTAGGTGAGTGATACTTCTGTTCGTGTGTTCAAAGGGTATGGTTTGTCCAAAGACGCCGAGGAGTACCTCTCATCACACGGACTTAAGAATGCTATCTATTCTGTTGATGCTAGCGAAGTGCAGGATGACCGTTTTGGCCAACTTATCATATGCCCTTTTCGTGTTAGATTCTAGACTTATATGAAAGTTGAATGGCTTTGAATGTTCAAATCCTTTTCATTTTGTGGCTATATTTTGTGAATTTGAGAACACTTAGTATGCCTTTAAGTGTTAAAGTTGCATGGTAGGATTTTTCACATTTATTAACATAAGCTGCTAAACTGTTGTATGTAGGAACCAAATTCTTCTACAAGTAAATCATCTAGCAAGAATCATCAAGAGAAGAGGCCGCAGGTAATTTTAGTTGGAACTTGTGGCTGTGGAGTTGAAGCATGTGAATATGAATTTAACTAAAGTTAAAGTTGTGAACCATCCACTAACCTTCAGCTGATATTTGGCATTTACTACTTCACATTCCTATGTGCTAGCCGAGATTTTTCATAAGAATAAAACCAACATAGCATTATTTTTCATGTTGTTTTTGCTTGTTTCTGACAAGTTATAGCACTTTTACTCCTGAAGTAGAGACATAACTATGAATTTACTGTTTCCTGTTGTGATCATTGAACTTACTTCCAGTTTCTCTCAAAATTTTGTAGGTTAATTTTTATTGTTCTATGGGATTTTTATCTTCATCCAAAGTAAATGTGTATGCCCAATTTTGATAGAGTGAAGGTGATTGAACACAAAAACTCAGAAAATAATTGAATAGATGAATGGTAATACTAAATAACTGAAAAAAAACTCCTCAAATGAGGCCCTCAGAGATAAATCTCTGCCCTACAGCAAAGCTGTCCTAACAATAATGATCCAGTGATATCTAACCCTAACTCCTAAACAACTATTTAAAGACCTAAATACTTGAGGCCCAAGCCAATAACTTGGAGCCCACACAAAAGCGCGATCTGACCTAAATAATCTAACCCTAAATAACTAAACAACTATTAAGGAAATAAAAGATAATTATGAATCTAAAGTAAATAAAAGCTATGTTACTCGGACTCGGCAAAAATGGTGCCACACCCGTGTCCGCCGGATACGACATGGATCCGGGTGTGGGATCTGCACCGGGTTCTTCAGTTTTCCCGCGGACACTGTAGTTTTTCCGGTGGTGTGGGATGGTGCGGTGGGGCTTCTGCGACTGGATTTGGTGGTTTGATTCTATGAATTACGCCAATACTCTTCTTTCCGATGTTGAAAGATCAAGAATCTACTGTTTCAATTGAGAAATTGAAAATGCAAAATTGGGAAAATAGATGAAGTTTGAGAGGAGAAGAAGCGAGTTGCGCGACGCCGACGAGGATGAGAAATGGCGGCTGTGAGAAATGGGTTGCTGTTCTTTCAATTTAATGCCAAATATCTTACAATCTTCAAAAAATAATATATATCATATAATTGTTCGAAACGTATCCCCGCACCCGTGTCCTAATTTCGGATCCTTATCGGCCGTGTCCAAGTATCCTACATTTTGAAATTTGAAGTGTCGGGCACATATCCACGCACCGGTGTCCGACACCCGCACCCGAGTCCGAGTAACATAGAATAAAAGTATTCATAAAAGATTCTAAAAAAAAAAAGTATTCATATCAGGAAGACATGAACGGTAACAAATTTACTCATAACCCATCCAAAACCTCCAAAATATCCAAATTTGTTCTTTGACTTCTTTTGATATGGAACATGGAGCATATGATATGATATGATATGAATTCTCTTTTTATATGCGATATATAGTGCAAGGTTTAATGATGCTTAAGAGAACACAATTCCATATTCATTGACAATTAATGGATTTTAGATATAGGTGTTTAATTTGTGGTGTTCGTGATTAATTTCCAACTGATGGTTCTGAAATTCTTTTTCTTTCTCTCTCAGCAGGAAATACTTGGTTCAGCTTCTTTTGCAGCAAATCCTCAGATAAAACCTTCTAAATTAGACGATTTTCTTCAAGGTCTACCAGTTTCTTCTTACTGTGTAAGTTGTGTAATAAGACAATGTCATATTTCGATTCATCCCTTAGTGGCACAGAATAAACTGATCGTTGACGATCGTTTGCTTCACTTCTATATGTAATAGCATTTTCCAAAAATTTTCCACTATTTGTATTCCAAATGCTTCTGGGTCTTGATTGTTTGATGAGCTAATTGAAGGCAAACTTTTCAACCTACTATTAGAGGCCTTCACTGTTATTCTGCCTTAATATTTCATATTTTGGTGGCCTGGTGTATATTCATACTTCCTTTTCATGTATTCCTTTCCCTGAGGCATAAGTTCATATGAGTTGTTTCGAAACATACTTTCACTCACAGCTCCCCTTTCCATTTATTTACAGAGTTCCTGTATTATTGAGTTTGATGGTGCTTCAAAAGGAAACCCTGGACAAGCTGGTGCAGGGGCTGTCATGCGATCAGCCAATGGTAGCATGGTACTTTTATCTTAACTACGAATGATATATCATATTACTTCGACTAAATTTCTGCTTTGTTCTCTCTCAACTTGCAATAGACTGCTGCATAATCTTGTGGGTGCGTGAGTGTGTTTCTCCCCTTGAAAATGTTGAAGTTAAGGCATAACTTGCCTCAGAACTTGATAAGCTTGAGTGAAATATCCGAGTACATTGCAGCCTCACAAAATGTGTTTACTGTTCTTGATTTGTAAAGTAAAATACTCCTCACATTTAATTGCATCCTCACAAAATGTGTTTACTGTTCTTGATTTGTAAAGTAAAATACTCCTCAACTTTAAGTGTTCTTTACTTTTTATAGGTATTTCGACTGCGTGAAGGTGTGGGTATTGCAACTAATAATGTCGCTGAATACCGAGGTGCCATTTTAGGCTTAAGATATGCTCTCTCAAAAGGGTTTAAATATATACGTATGCAGGGAGACTCTAAGCTAGTCTGCATGCAGGTACTAGGGTCTTCCTTTTTCTACATACAGTTCTCATGTTTCCTTTAGCAACAAAAGTAGTGGAAATGGCTTATACTTAATACTATTTGCAAAGTAATATTTATACATGATGGGCATCTCTAGTCTTCTTTCAAGCAGAGTTATGCCTATTGCTTTATCTCACGGACAGGTTCAGGGCCTATGGAGAACCAAAACTCAAAATATGGCTGACCTGTGTAAGGTGGCTAAAGAGCTCAAAGATCAGTTCGCGTCATTCGAGATCCGTCATGTCGAAAGAGTAAGTTAAAGTTATGAGGTCAACAATCTTAGAATTATTTTCCAAAATATTGTAATTTATGCAAACATGGGTTGGTTTCTATTGCTGCTCTCGAACTCATTCCCTAGTTAATTCTTATGGGGAATATATTCCATATGGTTTCTCTATTTATAACTTGTTCATATGGTTGGATTTTCATGTAAAGTATTTCCTTAGTTTGTGTTTCTTGTAAATCATCAAATCCTATCTTATTACGAACACGTACTTATACATGTATGTTATCAGGAGTGCAACACTGAAGCTGATGCCCAGGCAAACCTTGCATTGCATCTAAAGAGTAATCCCTTTTGATATTTCCCCTAGTTCCTTCTTTACCATCTTTCTCTTCATATATGCTTTTATGATCCTCATCAAATCATTTGTATCAGATGGAGAAATTCAAGTGGAATGTGACATGAAGTGAAGCTCAGACGCACCTTTACGAACTTGGGGGGTTCTTGACACATAGATGCTAATGACTCCATTTTGTTCTGCTTTTTATGTGGGGCAAACAAGTTAAGCTGTAGAATATGAGGAGGATATCTGTGAACCAGAACTGCTTTTGCTAAGGTTTTTGAAGCTATTGGTTGCTTACTACAATCTTGCGTTGGTGCAACTTGGTATCTATCTAGGCTACATGTACTAGTAAAATTTTATGTGACGGAACAACAAATGCAGTAGAGGAATATAGGCAGGGAAAATTGTGGCTATGATGGATTCAAGGTCCACTATTTTGTAAGAAGAAATTTCACCCATTGCTTGTTGTATAATTATTTGATGATGTATTAAAATTTAAATATTTAATAGCTTCTTTAACTGTTTTTTAAATTTGGGATTGATAAGTAGAAAAAAAAAATGAATAGAAACGTGATTTGAAAAGGATTGCCAGAAGGAAAGAATTCAGGAAGAAAATTGTGTAGTTTTATATGGAGTTTTAGTTGTGGATAATCGTGTGTTTTGCAGGTACATTTCTTCTCGTTATGGCTATGAAAGCAAACAATGAGATGAGCTACAGGGTGCCTTCCAGTTGCAGACTTCGAATTCAAGCTTCGAGAGGATGAAGATTTCAGCTAACCCACAGTCAGGTTTTACGGATGCTACCTTAATTTTTACTAGCATATATATCTTGTTACATGGTTACTGAATTCTATTTCTATACGCACTTGTTCATTGCTGCTAGTTTAACTTATGTTACTATAAATTAAATTGTTGTTTGTTGTATTGTACGCTCCTAGATTGATAATAATCTACCATACCATATTCAACTCTGTGTACTTGTACTAGGTAGGATATGAACCTATAACTATTAGAGCAGCAAAATTAGTCCCAGAAGTTACACTGCTTTCCCTTGCATTTCAGGTTATCAACTTATATGCGTCAACTTGTTAAATGTTTATAGTTTGATGGTAGAACTAGGACAGTGAGTAACAGCTTCTACTAGCTTCAATACGAGTCGAATCCATCTAGTTCTAGCAGGAGCAATTAACTCCCACTTTTCGAATAAATCACACATGCATTCTCACAACTTTACTGATTTTGATCAACTCTTTCGAGTTTTAACTAACTAATGAATAATGATATTGTTGTTTCATTTTATGACATTGTTTTACGTACTTGTACTTTGCGATTCCACAGGGGGAGGAATGCATTCACTTGTGAGACTTTCCTATGGCATCTATACAAGTCAAGGACCAAAAACGTAAGTAATACATGCTCACTCTGTCCACGAAAAATTTGCCACAATTTTCTTTTCGGTCTACCCACAAAAATTTGTCACATCTATTTTTAGTAATAGGCCTCACACCTCATACCCCATTATTTACAAAAAATGTCATTGTTGGGCTCACAATTTCACTCAGAACTTTACTCTGAGATTCTTTCTTCACTCGTTACTTTCCACACGCTCTTATTAAAACTCATGTCAACCACAATGTAGCTATTTTTTTGTGGAAGTACACAATTTTTTGTGGCTAAAGGAAACAATTTTAGCCTGTAAATTCATCATTTGATAGTGTCAGTCTGAACTTGATATAATAATCCAATTTGTGACAATTTTAGCTATTTAGTGATTCTTAGCATTGTAAAGGTGAGTTGGGGATCGGAATTTACGTGTGGCGTTTATGTTTAATGATGTGGAAAATTGGGATATTCCACATCATCAAAACGACATTGTTTAATGTACTTGTATTTAAGAAAAAAAAATCATAAATCAAAAAAAGAAAACTGAACTGATATTGGGAATTCTCTTAAAGAATCTCACAAATCTCTCTCCAAATCCAATTTGAGGTACTTATATAATTTTTCATCTTCAAACGCCATGATCCCGATCCCGCCGCCGAAGAAAACCACAAGCTTCTTCTCAAGCATTTTCATGGAGGCCCTGTAGACGAAGATTTCTCTTCTGAATTGTGCTCACCTCTAACTATATTTATCTATTATATATCCAGTGCTATAAAAATTTGTGTATTCTTACAAACTACGATACACCTTATTTTGATTTCAAAGGATAATTTAATACTCCCTCTGTTTTTTTTTTTTTTCAAGTGTCCTATTGAGAAAATACACATACCAAGGAAGTATGAAATATCACATTTGTGCCCATATTTATTATTTTCAAAGTCTAATAAATTCATTCTTGATCAATTACTTTTGTGAGTATTTTACTAATCTATAAAGTTCTACGTATGACAATGCTCAACTTTTTAAAAAAATTTCATATGCTGCTAATAATTTCGTCCAATGCCAAAATCTTTAAAATTTGTTTGAATTCAAAATTTCTTATGATGATGTAAAATAGAGATATCAGTGAATAATGAAAACCCTCTCATGATAAAAAAAAAATTATCAACAAAATGATTCCAAACTCAAAATTAAAATAGGATAGCAAGTGTTAATTGGGTAAAATAATGAAGAGTCATTTTTTTTCCCAAAGCAACAGTTATTTCAATTAAAAAAAACAAGAAGAATGTGTAATGTTACAAAAATATGAACGCAAAGTAATTGTTAACTTATGATAGTATTAAAGAAAATGCTCAAATAAGTTGAAATTAAAGTTGAATTTTCAGGGGATTATGTTTCTTCATTGGTGAATAATTAATTCCGCAGCTTGTCCTAAGGTTTCAGAAAAAAAGGCATGAATTCTTGCATTGATTTATGCTGCCGGTGTAATTTTCCTAATCACAATTTTCGAAGAATAAAATAGTAAGTCATGGACAATTCCATTGAGCCCAGTGATATAAATAACTTCATTTTTACATTTTGTAGTTCAAATTTAAAACAGCTAGCTGTAATGTTTATAATAATAATTATGGTTTTTATTTATCTGGTTTAGCAAAAGTTGCTCAAACCGACCCCACTTATACCATCTTTTCATGCATAAAATAAAAATATACCCTTTCTATCCTTTACGCATTTTCTCCCTATTTATACATCACATACTCTTCTTAGCTTAATTGATAAATCGAATATTTGGTCAAATTCTCTCTCTTCTTCTCATTGGTCTGTTTCAATTCCAAAAATGGCTTCTAAATCGTTTCTCTTCATGTTAGCGTTTGTGCTCTTGGCTATAGCAATGGTTAGTGTAGAAAATTCTACAACATTCTCTAATTAGTAGTGCATCGGGTTGGGGTGGGCTTCAGCCTCCCCAAACATGAAAGGTTTTATGAATTCATATAGGCTAGTCGATTTTTTTTTGTAGTAGTTAGTTCTCCTCAAGTTTCAACATTTTCTTTCTGATTTCATCACTGCAAATTGAATTATATATATAAAATCGTGACTGATGGTTCTTTGTCGTTGTAGGTCTCGTCCACAGGAGACGTCGAAAATATTGAAAAGGAGGTCACATTTCCTATCTTTTTCTTTATAATTTTCTAATTCTTGCGTGTCATTTCTTACTGTAGTACCTGATTAATTTACTACCACTGCATGAGTACTTCTCTTCATTTTCCCATGCACAAATTGCATGTGCCCACAAAGCTATCAGAAGTATATTGCAAAATAATATTTCATCTCATATTTTTGAATCATAACACATAGTAAAGCAAAGTTGTACTATTTTGCACTAGATGATATATCTAAATGTATTGCTCAAACTCGAAAAGTCTCTTATATAATCTAAAGTTTAATCAATCATGAATCTTACTTCGGTGCATCACATGATTATAGAACGACCATCACCACCACCACCATCACCACCACAACCATGCCAAAGCACCGGCTCATGCCCCCGTCTACGCTCCAACAAAGGCTCCACTTCATGCCCCGGCTAAGGCTCCCATCCACACTCCGAAGAAGGGTTCAGCTCATGCCCCGGCTAAGGCCCCTATCCACACTCCAAAGAAGGGTTCAGCTCATGCCCCGGCCAAGGCCCCCGCCCACGCTCCAAAGTCGTCTGCAGCTCACACACCGGCTAAATCCCCTGTTCATGCACCACTAAGGGCACCAATCCCTCCACCACATGGTACTATACACACACAAATACTGCATAAAAATTTATTTGTTTTCTTTTTCACTTGAAAAAATTTTCTTCTTGTGACACTATATATACTCTATTGTGTGCTGCAGGTTGTGTGGCACAATGTGAATCATACTGCAAGCCGATTAGCCCGAAAAGGCCGTGCATGAAGACTTGTACCGCGTGCTGTGCTAAGTGTAAATGTGTTCCTGGTTTCACAAAGTGCAGCAACTGGAATAGTGTGGAGATCGATGGCAAATTTGTCAAGTGCCCTTGAATTACTTAATCCTCCTTAATTACTTAATTCCACTCTTTTTATCGCGTTATTTCTACTTTGTTATCATCATTCTTGTGTTGTCTTTACGAGAACAAAATGAATGTTTCAAACTTGTTAGTAATAGATTTTGTTATCAGCTAATTAGTTCATTGCACTACTACTAGTAAGTTCTCTCTTGTTATGCCTGATTCTCTCTCGTAGATGAAATAAATAGATATGAAATCTATACCTAATTTCGTACTAAAAGAAAAGATAGGAATCTGAAAATTTTACGTAATGTGCATGAACAAAAAATATAAGTAAAATGCATGCTTACACGATAATTCATTTTGGATCTTGATCTTCTTGCAAACATAGTAGGCAAAAACTAGTGTACGACCAACCGCAGCGTGCAGTTGGCCGTAAATAGGGGCAATTAAGGAAACTTAGGGATAACTATGGGGGTATGAGATTATTAGAGTTCATTAATCAGAATTAGAGTTTATTAAGTCTTATAATTTTTTCAATTTGAGTTTCCACGTAAATCTGTGTGTTATTCCTTTTGTTCTTCGTTTTACTTGTCTATATTCATAACGTAAGGGATAATTAAACCAAACTTTGAAGTTCAAAATTGTAACTGAACCTCATATAATATTATCAATATGTACTAATACAAATACGAGACGAAACACTATTTGCAATAGAGAAACGGCACCAGCCTCCTGCATAACCCCGAGTACCGGGCGGACCACGGGTCTTCTGCACAAGGCTAATAAATTATGAAAGTAAAGTATGGTTTCTCTTTCTCCCTCAAAAAGGAACCTTCTTGCAGCTGGATACTAGCTACCAAGAAACACACCTCATGTGCAGCATTCATATTTTATGACAAATCAAATCTAACTTCAAACACAACTTTGACTAATGTCCAATTAATCACATGTGATCTCACATTGGATTCACTCTCTTAACACATATCTTAGTTGTTACACTTTTTATCTTAATTATTTTATATCACAATGAAGACTCTAGGACGTCTCTTCCAACCTCGCGCGACTCTTTTACCACATAAGACATCAATATATCACGTAGTATACTATTTCCTAAATCCCACTGAACTTGTCCCCACTGCACTTGTCTTGTTTACATATAAGAAAACAATTAACTCTTCAAAAGTGGTGGGACCTACCCACTTTCTAACTTTTTATCCTTCTCATTAATACACGTATCGAACAGTAACAAGATATGTTTAGTGGGACGGAGGAAGTACATGATAGATATATGCATCTATATATCAAAGAACACTAATTTAGTCCAAAAAGTGATAGCTTCATCAACAAAACTGGCCTATCTTGAAGCATTCAAGATGAGATTGCAAGTTTCAACAAAAAAAAAAAAAATGCCTCGAGTTTGGGTTGAACAAGTGGTGTGTGTGTTATTTTTTTTCACTTAATTATGTTGTGGGTGAAAAAAGAAATTAAACATAATTGTTTAAGAGAATCGAGAGGAGTTGCACGTGGTTTGAAGACTAAAATAGATCACCACTGCTATCCCATAACAATATGTCGTCTCTCTACATACTACATTAATAATACTCCATAATGTAAGAGACGACATATTCGTCATACCAACTTTCCCTCTCTCTCTGTCTCTCTCTCTCTCTCCATTGCTCTATATATATAGATACTAACATCAGCTTGCTATTCTTAAATCCTCAGTACCCCTTCCAAATATGGCTTCAAAAGCTTTTCTTCTTGTCCTTGCCTGCTTTCTTCTCATCAACACCGAAGTATGCATGCCCCCTCTTCTTCTTCTTTTTTTTATACTAACAATTAATGCTTCGATTTTCTGAGAACTATCTAGAAATTAATGAGCTAGCCATGATCAAAAGTAGGAATAATCTTGATCAGACAATGTTTTATTATGTTCTTTATATAGTTAATTAACATGATTATTGTTAATTAATCCTTATATAATTAATCTCTTGAATTCGTTTTGGTAGGTTTCATCACAAGAGGAAGAAAGAATCCTTACCGAGGTAATATAACTCCACTTCAACACCTCCTGCATTAAAACACATTGCATTTCAAACTATTTACTATTAATTGTTTCTTAATTTATTTAAATTTTACTGTACAAACTGCAGAAACATTAATAATAATTGTTGCTTATTTCCGAAATGCAGGCCAGTTCAAGTTACAAGAAACCACCACCACCACCACCAGCTCCACGCCCGCCCCCGCCTCCGCCTCCGATAGTCAAGGCGGCGCCTCCAACACCTCCTCCGGCGGTCAAGGCATCACCACCACCACCACCAGTTAAGGCATCTCCTCCGCCTCCACCTCCTCCTCCTCCGCAACCACCAAGGAACAAAGAAGGTATCTAGATTACTCAGTACTCCCTCTGTTCCAATAGCAAGGTCCTTCTTTTCTTTTTTGTTTGTTCCAATAGCAAGGTCTCCGTTCAAAAATAGAAACAATTAACTCTTCAAAAGACTTGTAACCTACCACTTTTTATCTTTTTACTTTTGTTTCTTAATAACCGTTCCCAAAACAAAGCGGACCTTGTTATTGGGACGGGGGAGTAATTTATTAAAATGAATGCAAATCAAAATATTAATTAATTAAATTAATGTGTGTTGTGGGGCCGGGTGCAGAGTGCAGTCCACTGTGTGAAGTGAGATGCAAGAATCATTCAAGAAAGAATAGATGCATGAGGGCGTGCTTGACATGCTGCCAGAGATGCAAATGTGTTCCTCCCGGTCAGTACGGCAACAAACAAGTCTGCGGCAAATGCTACGCCGGCATGACCACCCGCGGCGGCATGCCCAAGTGTCCTTAATTACTCACTTATTTCATCTCATTTCATTTCGACACGGATATTCTCATCTTTATCACTACTGGAAATTAAATTAATGAATGAAGCTTTCTTCTTAACTTATTTGCATTGCTTCTCTATCACCATAATCTTGAACTTAATTTCTTGCTACTTGTGTCTTTATATTCCCCGTTCGGATCATCTGTCCTATAATTTTACATGTCCTACTGTTAATTTTATTATTTTTAATAATATTTATTATTAATATAAAAATAAAAATAATTATTATATAATGAATAAAAATTTATATACCGTAATAATCAATGAAGCTTAAAAATTATTATAAAATTCTAATTGGATTTAATGAACTCTCGTTATAGATATAAAATTAAACTAAACATCAGAGAAAATTAAGCAAAACTTGATAGTTAAACACCAATAGCGGGATAGGATTTCCATTTGTTATATTGCACGTCACATGCATTGAATGTCATGATATATATTTATTGACATTATAAATATATACATAATATTTCTTAATGGAGTAAAATATGAAACATGATAAACATAAAAATATAATAGAATAATCGAACTGCAAAATTATTAACCCTAGTAGGGTTGTGTCTGATGACTGATGAGTAGTGGATAAAGTCGAATATGGATCTGGAATTAATAAATGTATGGTTCGCTTGGGAAGATTTAGCTAAGTTATTCAATATTCCAGTCAGATTTAACTCAATCACCACTAGGTTTGATTGAGATTAAGTGCTCGTTTGGCTGGAGTAGAGGAATGGAAAGAGAATGGAATCAGGTGGAAAGGAGGAATGGTAACAATAAGTGTTACTTTTATTGGGTGTTTGGTTCAACAATGAAAAGGAATCACCTTTTGAAATGATTCCGGAGAGGAATTTGGCTGAAGCATCAGCTGGATGATTATGATTTGGGATTATTAGTTGAAGGTTATAGAAATACAGATAAATTAATATTGTTTATAACATTTATTTTGGTATTTATTAATTAATTTATGGACTATAGGGGTAATATAGTACAATTAATATATTTTTAATTATTTATTAATATAGGGGGTTATGAATAGTAAAATGGGGGATATGTTTAGAATTACCCCCAAAAAAATTATGACCTAGCTCAGCCTTAACAAATTTTGACTGCTCCAAACTCAAGTTTCTCAAATTTGCATTTTACAAAAACCACTTTCCAACCACGAAGTACAAGACATACAAAATAAAACATATAGAGAAAAACAAGCAGATCAATCGATAGAGAAAGAACATGATGGTCCCGAAACGAGGTCTTCGGTGTAGAAGGGGAATGAATACACCAAAGATAAAACCTTTTTAAATTAAAACTTTTGAGAGTGAGCTCAGTTATAAATCTGCTGACTTCTTTAAGAAGACGGTCAGCTCGACTGATAACTCAGCTGACTGTGCAGAATGTGGTGGTTTAAAAACTTAACTCGTTTGACTTAGAAAAACTCAGTTGAAATAGTTAACTTTCAGTTTTCAGTTTATTCAAGTTATACAGCTTGAAAACACAGCTGGCTGGGTCTTTCAGCCAGAAACTTAACTTGATGAAAAACTTACTTGATGAGTGGTTATTTCTTTAATAAAGAATGCAGAAAATAAGCAAAGTAATAAAGAACACAAAGTTTTAACGTGCTTCGGAGAAACTACTTGTACGTCTACGATCAGAATTCTCTGGTAAAATCCACTAGGGATAACCACTTGTTTTCACGAGTGCTAAGCAACTTCGCAGATCAAACCAGAGCTATGTTCTAAAAGTTTGCGGGCATTGTAGAAGCCTTAAAGATTCAGTTTGCAGGTACTGAATAGACCTAAGTGTTGGAAAAATTCTAAGTTTTGATTTGATACCAAAATCCAACTGATCTCCAACCTGGTAAATGAATGCGCAAACCTAAGTTTTATTTTTTCCAGCTTGCCTGTTTGAGCTTTAGATTTTCTAACTTTACAGATAAGGAAGCTGAAGACAGCAGAAGACCCAGTTGAGTAATCAGCTGGACCCCAAGTCAGCTGAAAGGTTTTCCAGCTGAACAGAGTTCAAGACTGAGCTGAGTCAAACTGACTCTATCAAGCAAAGAGAATTGGATTCAGACAAGGAGATCCAACGGAGCAGAGTAAATCATGCTGACTCAAGTCTAAGAGATTCAGCTGAGCAGACAAAAGAAAATTAACTCTGAAGACATTACTTCAAGTCAGATTATCCAATCCAGCTCTAAATTCAAAAACCAGCTCCCAAGGCAGAGATCTCGGTGTCAGAGAAAGTCAATATACCTCGACCAATGAGAGATCGACATCTCAGCATCCTAGAAATGCGAACCTAGGAACTGACACAATGATGAAGATAGGTGAAGATACACTCAACGGCAGATCGACAGATCAGAGAGTAGGTGAGATTCAAACGGCTCCTCCAACGGGTAGTTTTGAATCTCTACCTATAAATACCAGTCTTCAACCTCAGAATCATATACGAAAAACTCTCTACAAGCTTTCAACTTCTCTGAATCTCTCAAGCATTAAAAAGCTCTCAAGTGTTTACTTTCCAGAAACTGCTTTAGTTTTTTGTCTGACCCCTAGGCAGAAATCATAGTAAATCCAAAGCCTAGATCTGAAAGAGTTCACCTCCCAAAGTTCTTCATTGTAAGAACTCGTTCAAAGTTGGAAACCCAAACCCTTCTTTACCCAGAAAAGGTTAGGTTAAGGTTACGCCATCTGGAAGTGCAAAATTTGAGTGTAAGGTTTTTCAGTACCCGGAAACTGAAAGGATATAGGCTTCTACAGTGCCCGTAAACTGTTAGAACACAGCTCAAATTAGAGCTGCGAAGTTGCTTGGTACTCGTAAACCAAGTGGAAATCCTTAGTGGATTTACCAGTTAAATCTGGTCGTGGACGTAGGAGTTGTTTCTTCGAACCACGTTAAATTTCGAGTTCTTTATTGGTCTCTTTATTCTCTGCATTTTATGTCTTTAAAGAACTAACTGCATTAACACAGCACAAGTTTTCAAGCTCAAAATTCTCTGGCTTTGTGACCCAGCCAGCTGCATTATTTTTCAAAGCTGCTTAACTGAAAACTGAAATTAAGTTTTTTTGAATTCTTGTAAAGGGAACGAGCTAAGTTTTTCAAACCACCACATTCCGCACTGTCATCTGAGTTATCAGTTCAGCTGACCATCTTCATTAGAAGTCGGCAGGATTCATAACTGAGCTCACACTCAACTCAGTTTTAATCTACAAAAGTTTTCAAAAATTCCTCTTCGGTGTATTCACCCCCCCTCTACACCGAAGACCTCGTTCCGGGACCATCAATTGGTATCATAGCAGTGGTTCAAAAGATCGCTGTTTCTGAATCAAGAGATTTGTCTTGAAACTCTCTGTCAGTGGTCAATTGAACAGATCCGTTTTCAGAAAAACTCATCCTAGTGCATTCTGTACATTTCTCCATGGATTCTTATCTTAACAGGAATCTTTCCACCTTCTCGGTTGATGATTATGCAATCTGGAAATTCAGATTAAAAAGCTTTCTTTGTACACATCATGACATGATGTGGGACGTCATCACAGACGGACCCATCCTCATCTACAAGCAAGGAAATGAACTAGTACCAGCTCAAGATGGAGGACAGTCAGCGTACCAGCCAATTCTCAAGCCAAAGAATGAATATTCTTCAGAAGAGCGAAAGTAAGCTGGATTAGACAGCTTTGCAAGGAACACCATCTCATCAACAGTCTCCAACGCTTACCTCGGCAAGATTATCAAGTGCGAGACCGCTAAAGACATGTGGGAAACTCTAGCCAAGCTATGTGAAGGGTCAGAAGAGATCAAAGAAAACAAATTCACAATAGCTTGCCAGAAGTTCGACAACTTAAAGCAGCTAGCCAACGAGTCTATCGAATCGATGAAGCTCAGGTTTTCAAACATAGTCGTCAAAATAGAAACAATCAAAACTGGGAAGTATACCCAGCGGGATAAGAATTTAAAGGTTCTTTCAGCTCTTTCAGCTGAATGGAACACTTACAAAGTAGTTCACCAAAGTCGAAGTGACTTGGGTGATCTATCTACAGAGAGGTTGTTCTCACTTCTAAAAGCTAGCGAATACAACTTGAAGATTACCCAAGAAGAGTCTTCAAGCAGACAGAATGAAGGAGAACTGACCCCAGTTCCAAAAGAAATAGCTTTCAGAACCAACTCTAAAATGTCAGCTCATGTCAAGATAGCTGAGGCCTCTAAGAAGAAGAAGGACAAAAAGGATATGAGCAAAGAGGAGCTACTCGAAGAAATTACCATGTTGGTGAAAAATTACAACAGACTCAACACCAGCAAAGGCAAGTACAAGAAATTCGCCAAGACGTACAGAGACAAGTACGCTGCAGCTGATGAAAAGTCAGTTGACACCTCAAAACGGACAGACGAAGGCTGCTTCAATTGCAAGGAGCCGGGACACTACAAGCAGGACTGTCCCAAACTGTCCAAGAAAGAAAAAGATCTTCTGAAAGCTAAGGCAGTTGACAGAAGAAGAGCATATATAGAAGATGAAAAGTCCAAGTGCAACAAAATAGATAATGACATGTATTTCTCATACTCAGAGGAAGATGCACTCATGGCCCGTGATGATCAAGACTGGGATGCTTGCTTCATGGGACAGACAGACGGACTCGACGGTGATGAGGTAACTTCTACAACTCAAGTTGTATCTAACTCATCACCATCACATGAACACTTTACGCAGGTCTCTGCATCAGAAGGTCAACCTGATTGGAATCTGGTAGAGAAGGTTATGAATGATTTCAAAGATCTACAAGAGATTCTTGATGTCATAATGTGTGTAAATGTTGAGCTGAAGGAAGAACTGAAAAAAAAAGCTTCAGAAGCAGCTGATGCTACATAACTCAAAGAGGAAATAGTGTCACTCAAAGAAAAGATAGTCAAACAGGATCAGCTGATGAAGGAATTCTACTATGAGAAAAAGCAGCTGGTGGACGAATTGGAAAAATCCACAGCTGAGTCAGAAAGAAAGTCAGCTGAGATCATGGAACTGAAAAAGTCAGAAGACACACTAACCACAAAGCTGGTAGCACTTATCAAAGCTACATCAACGATGGACGAAATCATTAGTGTGCAACGACCTGCAGCATTAAAGACAGGATTGGGTTATGATGAATCTAAGGACTTAACAAATGTTGCGACTACAAGTGGAACCAGGGTAACATTTGTAAAAGCAAAAGAGAACCCAATTCCAGCTGCACAACAGACTGAGACACAGAAAACACATCAAACTCCTAAAAGACAAGCTGTAAGGCAACCCCAAGCACAAATCAGACAACATCATCGTGCTCAGCCACAACGAAGGAATAAAGCTGGACAATTCAGTTACCAGCAATATCAGCAGCAAGTGGCAAGATATCAACCAAGATATCAGAGAAGATACCCAGCTGGATATCAGTCATGTGATCACCAGCTGGATTATCAGTTCCAGCCAAGATACCAAGCTAGACAGCAGAGACAGAGACAAATGAATGTCTCATCTGTACACTCATCTGGAAACCAAATGAGAATTGAACAACAAAGAAATCAAGCTGAGAGACAACAGAGACAGACGAGTCAAACAAAACACAAAGAATGTGTTCGTAGACACAGCTGGGAGAATTATCAGATCAAACAACCCAATTAGAGTCATCAAACAGATCTGGGTCGTGAAGGGATCTCTTACTAACCCATAAGGACCCAATCAAAACTGGGGACCTAAATTTTGATTTCTGTGACAGGCTGCAAGGGAAAGACGCATCATAGAAGAGTCGATGAGAACGCTGTGGTACATGGACAGCGGATGCTCAAAACACATGACTCATCTAAAGCATCTACTCCAAGAATACGTAGAGCGTCCAGGCCCTCAAGTAACGTTTGGTGACAACTCCAAAGGTCTAACCAAAGGTTATGATTCATTTGAAACAAACAATGTTAAAATATCTAACGTTTCATATGTGCAAGGATTAAAACATAACTTATTTTCCATTAGCCAATTCTGCGACAACGGTTTTTCTGTTAAGTTTGACGCACAGGGATGTACAGTGAAGAATAGGGAAACCAAGCAGGTATTACTGAGAGGGAAAATAGAAGCAACCATATATTTTGCTGACTGGAACAACAACCCTCCACACATGTGTCTTGTATCGAAAAGCAGCAATGAAGTCAGCTGGTTGTGGCACAGACGGCTGAATCATCTCAACTTCAAGACAATCAACAAACTGGCTAGAAATCAGCTCGCTAATGGAATTCCAGATCAAGTTTATGACAAAAGTCATATTTGCAGCGCTTGTCAACAAGGAAAACAGACAAATATTTCATTTTCTCTCAAGCCAACGCCCTCAACTGATCGAGTTCTTCAACTTCTTCACATGGATCTTTTTGGTCCAGTGACACCAGCAAGTTTCAACGGTAGAAAATACACTCTGGTCGTAGTGGAAGACTTCACATGGATGTCATTCCTGTATCAGAAATGCTAAACAAAATCCAAGCGGCCGGCCCTGCTGGAAAGACTGACGACTCAAAAAGAATGCAAAATTATCTCAATCAGATCAGACCGAGGAACATAGTTTCTGAATGAAACTATATATGAATATTGTGAGAAGAATGGAGTACAGCATCAAACCTCAGCTGCACGCACACCTCAGCAGAATGGTGTAGCTGAGATGAGGAACATAACACTCAAAAAAGCCGCTACATCAATGTTACCAAGCTCAGCCATTCCAAAGAAATTCTGGGATGAAGCTATAAACACAGCATGCTTCACTCAGAATAGATCGTTACTCACATCCAGACAAGGAAAGACTTCGTACGAGCTATGGAACAACAGAAAACCCTACATCGGGTACTTCAAGGTTTTCGGTTCAAAATGTCATATCCTAAACAATGGAAAAACCCAGCTGAAGACGTTCGATGCCAAAACTGACCGAGAAGTATTCCTTGGTTACTCGGCTGTGAGTAAAGCTTACAAAGTCTTCAATAGACGAATGCAAACGGTCTAAGTGACTCCTCATATCACATTCGATGAAACATCTTTCGAATTCAGAGAGTCGATCAAACAAAGAAACACAGCTGGAACATCAAGCTCCGGTCCAGCTCAAACGAGATCTCAAGAAATTCGAATCAGGAATCTAGCTGAACCATTGATTTGGGATGATGAACCAGGAGAACCTCAAATCAATTCAGCAGAGGCAAATCAACCAGCTGAAAATCCAGAGGGAACCCAATTGCCAGACCAATGGGGAATGCCACCAGCTGGAAATCCAGATCCAGCTCCCTCTCCAGCAGAGTTCACTCAGTTCTCGCCTCAAGAACAATCTAGTTCAAATCCAAGTTGTTGGGAAAATTATAAGGTTTTGATTTGATACAAAAACCCAACTGATTCTCCAACCGAATAGATGATCGCGTCAACCTAAATAGTGTTGTCCAGCTCGTCTGTTTGAGCTTTAGATTTTCTAGGTTTACAGGTTAAGGAAGCGGAAGACAGCAGTAGACCCAGCTGTGTCTACGGCGAGTCGGCGCGGAAGACGATCGACCCAGCTGTGTTTACAGCTGGAGTCAGCTAGCAAAAGACAGCAGGCGTCAACCTTCAGCTGAGTCCTCCAGCAGAGCCTGATCAAGCTGAAGAGAATTCGAGCTGAGTTCAAAACACAGCCGGTCCAGCAGTACAGAACAAATGGAACTATCTCTGAAGACTTCACTTCAAGACAGTCCAGCTCTGAATTCAAAAGCCAGCTCTAAAGGCAGAAGATCCCGGCATCAGAGAAAGTCAACCTACCTCGACCAATGAGGGATTGCCAAATCAGCATCCTAGACTTCAGGACCTAGGATGTGACACAAATGAAGACAGGTGCAGATTCGCCCAACGGCAGATCTTGAATTTAAGAAGAGTAGGTAAGATTCAAACGGCTCCTCCAACGGCTAGTCTTGAATCTCTACCTATATAAACCCGTCTTCAACCTCAGGATCAGATACGAAAAACCCTCTACAAGCTTTCATTATCTGAAATCTTCAATCTTTCAAAAGCTCTCAAGCAGTTCTACATAGATCAAAGAACATTTTATCTTAAAGTGTTTCTAGTTCAGAAACTGCTTAGTTTTTCGTCTGTTCCCTAGGCCAAACTCTTTGTATATCTTAAGCCTAGATTTCGAACGAGTTCATCATACTCTGAAGTTCTTAATTGTAAGAACTCGTTCACAGTTGGAACCCCAAACCAAACCCCTCTCACCTAGAAAGGTTAGGTCAAGGTTACGCTTGCTTGAAGCGGGAAATTCAAGTGTGTAAGGTTTTTTCAGTACCCGTAAACTGAAAGGTTAGGCTTGACAGTGCCCGCAAACTGTTGGAACACAGCTCGGGTTAGAGTTGTGAAGTTGCTTGGTACTTGGAAACCAAGTGGTAGTGGATTACCAGTGAACCTGGTCGTGGACGTAGGAGGTGTTACTCCGAACCACGTAAAAACTCGCGTGCTCTTTACTTTCTCTTTATATTCAGTTTTGTACTAACTCTTTCATATCATTGCATATTTGTTCAAAACTGCACACGCAGCTGATCTCCAAAGACAGCTGTGTCTCTCTGAAAGTTGCACAACTTGACTAAACTGAAAACATAAAGTTAATCTTTTCAAACTGAGTTTTTCTAAGTAACCGAGCTAAGTTTTCAAACCACCACTTTCCGCACCGCCAGCTGAGTTATTTACCCAGCTGACCCTCCCCAGCTGGATCGATAACTGAGCTCACCAACTCTGTGTTTTAACTTGAAAAAGTTTCTAAAAATCTATTTGGTGTATTCACCCCCCCTCTACACCAAATACCTAGCTCAGGGACCATCAATTAGTATCAGAGCAGTGGTTCAACAGACCACCATTTCTGCATCAAGAGATCTCTCTTGACTATCTGTCAGTGGTCATCTGAACAGATCCTCTCTGTGAAAAACTCATATTATTACATACTGCATATTTCTATGGATTCTTATCTTAACATGAATCTTCCCACCTTCTCGGTAGACGATTATGCAATATGGAAGTTCAGACTGAAGAGCTTTCTCTGTGCGCATCACGATATGATGTGGGACGTCATCACAGACGGACCCATCATTATCTACAAATCAGGGAACGAGCTTGTACCAACTCAAGATGGCGAACAACCAAGATATCAGCTCATCCCCAAGCCCAAGAATGAGCATACCTCAGAAGAAAGGAAGCAGGCTGGACTAGATAGCTTCGCACGGAACACCATATCTTCAACGGTCTCCAATGCCTACCTCAGCAAAATCATCAACTGTGAAACCGCAAAGGAGATGTGGGAAACCCTAGCAAAACTATGCGAAGGGTCGGAGGAGATAAAGGAGAACAAATTTACGATTGCATGCCAGAAGTTTGATAACTTCAAGCAGCTGGTCAACGAGTCCATCGAAGGGATGGAACTCAGATTCTCTAACACTGTGGTGGAAATAGAAACCATCAGAACTGGGAAATACACCCAGCGAGAAAAGAATCTAAAAGTTCTTTCAGCGCTCACAGCTGAATGGAACACCTATAAGGTGGTACACCAAAGTTGAAGTGACTTAGGTGATCTTTCAACTGAAAGATTATACTCCCTGCTCAAAGCCAACGAGTACAACTTGAAGATTACAATGAAAGAATCCTCAAGCAATCAGAATGATGGAGAGCTGACACCTGCAACAAAGGAGATTGCGTTCAGAGACAACTCTGACAAATCCGCATACATGCAGTCAGCTGAGTCATCGAAGAAGGATAAGAAGGACATGAGTAAGGAAGAGCTACTTGAAGAAATAGCCATGTTGGTCAAAAACTACAACAGACTCAACACCAGCAAGGGCAAATACAAGAAGTTCGCAAGAACTTACAGAGACAAGTACGCAGCAGCTGATGAGAAGTCAGCTGACAAATAAATAGAAGAAGGTTGCTTCAACTGCAAGGAACCAGGACACTACCGGCTAGATTGTCCAAAGCTGTCCAAGAAAGACAAAGACCAACTGAAAGCTAAAGCAGCTGACAGAAGGAGAGCTTATATCGCCGATGAAGAATCAGAGTGCAACAAAATGGATGACATGCCATTTTCAGACTCGAAAGAAGAAGCCCTGATGGTCCATGATGAACCTGATTGGGATACATGCTTCATGGGACAAACAGACGGTATCGATGAAGATGAGGTAATGTCTCGAACTCAAAATCTATCTAACATCTCACCATTACACGAACACTCTACACAGGTCTCAGAATCTGGACTACCTGATTGGAGTCCAGTAGAGAAAGTAATGAACGATTCCAAGGAGCTTCAAGAGATCCTTGACGTCATTATGTGTGAGAATGCCGAGCTGAAGGCGGAACTGGAAAAGACAAAGATATCAGACGCAGCTGATACGACACAGCTCCAACAGGAAGTTGTTTCACTAAAAGACAAAATAGTGAAACAAGATCAGCTGATGAAGGAATTCTACTATGAGAAGAAACAGCTGATAGAAGATGTGGAAAAGGTCACAGCTGAATCGGAAAAGAAGTCAGCTGAGATCATTGAGCTGAAAAGCACCGAAGAAGTACTATCTAAAAAGATAGTAGCTCTCATCAAAGCCACGTCAACAATGGACGAGATCATTAGTGCTCAGCGTCCAGCGGCACTCAAAGCGGGACTGGGATACAACGAATCAAAGGATGCCTCAAACATTGCCTCCACAAGTGGAACAAAGGTAATGTTTGTACGTGCAAACGAACCTCGAATCCCAGCAGCTCAGCATCAACAGTTGAGGACACAGCAGGCGTCAGGAAGACCAGCTGTGAAACATCCTCAAGCTCCGTCGAAGACACAGCAGGCATCAAGAAGGTCAGCTGTGCGACAACCTCAAGCCCAACTCGGACGAGAACGTGCTCAATCTCAACGAAGACAACGAGGGATTTCACGGATACCAAGAATAAAGAATAAAGCACGTTGAACGATATCAACCGGGATATCAGAGATACCCAGCTGGATACCACTCACATGAGTACCAGCTGGATAATCATTTCCAGCCCCTGCATCACATGAGACCGCAGAGACAAAGGAATGTCTCAGCTATGCACACAGCTGGAAACCAAAAGAAATCAAGACATCAAAACGGGAAAACACTGAGATCAAGACCCCGCCAGTAACAACCGAATAACACAAAGAATGTGTATATCGACTCAGCTGGGAGAATCATCAGATCAAATGACCCAATTCGAGTCATCAAGCAGATCTGGGTCATCAAAGGATCTCTGTCTAACCCACAAGGACCCAATTAAAACTGGGTACCTGAATTTTAATTTTTTGTATAGGTTGCAAGGAATCGACGCATCTCTGAGGAGTCGATGAGAACGCTATGGTACTTGGACAGTGGATGTTCCAAGCACATGACGCACCTAAAGCATTTACTCCAGGAGTATATCGAGCGTACAGGTCCACAAGTAACATTTGGTGACAACTCCAAAGGCCTAACCAAAGGTTATGGTACATTTAAAACTAGAAATGTTATAATCCCAAATGTTTCTTATGTACAAGGATTGCAACATAACTTGCTTTCCATTAGCCAATTCTGCGACAACGGTTTTTCTGTCAAGTTTGATGCACAGGGATGCACAGTGAAGCACAGGGAAACCAAGCAGATACTCCTAAGAGGGAAAAGAGAAGGAAATATGTACTTTGCCGACGGAACAGCCCTCCGGGAGACTTGTCTTGTATCGAAAAGCGAGAATGAAGTCACTGTCATGGCACAGACGGCTGAACCATCTCAACTTCAAGACAATCAACAAACTGGCTAGGAACCAACTTGCTAATGGAATTCCAGATCAAATATATGACAAAAGTCATATGTGCAGCGCATGTCAACAAGGAAAGCAGACAAGAATTTCATTCTCTCTCAAGCCGAGTCGATCAACCGATCGAGTACTTCAACTTCTTCACATGGATCTTTTTAGTCCGATTACTCCAAAGAAGCTTCAATGGCAGAAAATATACTCTGGTCGTTGTGGATGATTTTTCAAGATTCACATGGGTATCATTCTTGTACCAGAAGAGCGAAACCAGGACTAAGCTGCCTATCCTGCTGGAAAGATTATCAACACAGAAGAAGTGCAAGATAATGTCAATAAGATCAGATCGTGGAACGGAGTTTCTGAATGAAACTATTTATGATTATTGCAAGAAGAACGGAGTTCAACACCAAACATCTGCAGCACGCACACCTCAGCAGAATGGTGTAGCAGAAAGAAGAAACAGAACTCTCAAGGAAGCAGTTACCTCAATGCTAGCTAGCTCTGCCATTCCAAAGAAGTTCTGGGCTGAAGCAATCAACACAGCTTGCTTCACTCAGAATCGCTCCCTACTCACATCAAGGCAAGGAAAGACACCGTATGAGCTATGGAACAACAGAATACCATACATAGGGTATTTCAAGGTATTCGGATCCAAATGTCACATCCTTAACAATGGGAAGACACAGCTCAAGATGTTCGATGAGAAGACAGACCGAGGAGTATTCCTTGGTTACTCCGCTGTGAGTAAAGCATACAGAGTCTTCAACAGAAGAACTCAAATAGTCGAAGTAACTCCACATGTTACCTTTGACGAATCCTCCTTCAAATATAGAGAGTCTATCAAACGAAGAAATGAAGGAGAATCTTCAAGACTGATTCAGACAAGAGCTCAAGAAAATAGAATCAGGAATCTGGCCGAACCATTAATTTGGGACGATGAGCCAGAGGAGGAACTTCAAATCAACCAAGAAGCTCCACCAGCTGGAAATCGAGAAGAAGTTTCAACGCCAAATCAAGGGGGAACATCATCAGCTGGAAATCCAAACACAGCTGAGTCCCCAGCTCCATCTCCAGCTGAGCCTCTACAGAAGTCTCCTCAAAATCTAAATCAAAGAGAACCAATCTCTCAAGATTTAACTCCTGAGCAACTACAAGTCAGACGAAATTTAGCCACGTCAAGCATCAATCAATTGAAAGAAGAAATTCGTAAGAGGAGAAGATGGATTGAAGATCATCCATCGTCAGCAATCATTGGAGAACCAAATGACCAAGTCAAAACCAGAAGCTCAGCTGCTCAAACTTCATCGGATCATCAAGAAGCAGCTGACACAGCTCAACTCTCAGTAGAGCTAGGACTGACGGTCTATGATGAAGATACAGCTCTAATGGCGTGTTACGTAGCTCAAGTGCCAGAGCCTCAATCAATTCTCGAAGCTTTGAAGAGCGTGCCTTGGACAAACGCCATGCAAGAAGAGCTGAACGAATTCCTCAGAAATTGTGTCTGGGAATTGGTCGACAGACCTCAAGAAGTCAAAGTCATAGGACTCAAATGGATATTCAAGAACAAATTAGATATCCTGGGAGTCGTCATCAGAAACAAAGCTCGACTGGTTGCCAAGGGCTACACTCAGCAGGAAGGAATTGACTTCGAAGAATCATTTGCTCCAGTAGCACGATTGGAAGCAATCAGACTCTTTCTCGCCTATGCAGCACATCACAAATTCAAGGTCTATCAAATGGATGTGAAGTGTGCATTCTTAAATGGAGAAATCAAAGAAGATGTCTACGTTGAACAACCTCCAGGATTTGAAGTAGAAGGAAATAAAGTCTACAAGCTAAAGAAGGCTCTTTATGGATTGAAGCAAGCACCTCGAGCTTGGTATGACACTCTGTCAAATTTTCTCGTATCCAAAGGATTCAAGAAGGGCTCAGTAGATAGAACTCTCTTTACCATCAAGTCAGGAGAAGATATCCTGGTTGTTCAAATCTACGTAGACGACATCACCTTTGGATCAAGATCAAGCTTCTTATGCCAAAGATTTGGAGAGATGATGTCAGAGAAGTTCCAAATGTCCATGATGGGAGAAATGAGTTTCTTCCTAGGACTTCAAGTCAAGCAATCATCAGAAGGGATTTTCATAAATCAATCCAAATACGTGAAAGACTTGATCGCCAAGTATGGAGTTCAATCCAGCAGAATTGTAAAGATTCCAATGAACACCAACTGGAAGATTGAACCAGGAACTGAAGGGAAGTCAGTTGATTCCAGCAAATACAGAGGGATAATAGGATCCCTGCTGTATCTAATAGCAAGTCGTCCAGACATCTCTTTCGCAGTCGGAGTGTGTGCCAGATTTCAAGTTGATCCAAAGGAAGCACACATGCAAGCAGCCAAGAACATTCTCAAATATCTCAAAGGAACTCAGAATGTTGGGCTGTGGTACCCAGCTGAAGACAATCTACAGCTGACTGGATACTCAGACTCAGACTTCGCTGGAGATCGGTTGGACAGAAAATCAACTTCAGGAACTTGTCAGTTCTTAGGAAGTAAGTTGATTTCATTGTTTTCAAAGAAACAAACGTGCGTCGCAACTTCCACGACAGAAGCAGAATATATGGCCGCCGGAAGCTGCTGCTCACAAATTCTCTGGCTGAAACATCAGCTGGATGACTATGAAGTGAAAACTGGACAGGTTCCAATTTTCTGTGATAGCTCAAGTGCGATTGCCATTTCAGAGAATCCAGTACTTCACACAAGATGCAAGCATGTAGACGTACGACATCATTTCATCAGAGATCACGTAGAAAAGAAGGAGGTGATTGTTGAGAAAATTCACACAGACATACAGCGGGCTGATATTCTCACAAAGCCACTGATAGAAGCAAGATTCAAAATGTTGTGCGGATTACTTGGACTACTCAACCTAGACGATGCTTCACCCAGCTGAATGGAAGCAGACCCAGCTGAATGGAAGCAGACCCAGCTGAATGCAAGCAGACAACTGCAATTCAGAATCAACGTCACTGATATCAGCTGAGAAAGAATTCAGCTAAACCAGATGCTGAAAGTGAAGAATTATTCAGCTGAGGGGGAACCAGCTGGATCCATGATGACCCAGCACATCCACTCAACCGAGGTATCAGCTGACTACAATGATCAGCTGAGAGGTTTGCAACAACATTTATTACACCTACTCAACCTGTTTTTCTGTCATCTCATATCTTGTCATATCTAATCAATCTTAATTAAGAGTCTGCAAAGAATTGAATCATGGGAGTTTCGAGGCAAAAGTCAAAACGCCTCAACCGTTCTCTCTCGCGCATTAACTCACATCTTCTAATCAAGAAATTGACATGACGCGAGAATCACTCCTAATCGTAGATCTTCTCATCAATAGACAAATCTTGATCTTCCATTCATCAAGAAAACTCTTTAAATATGCTAGAAGATATACGTAAAGCATTGCATCTCCCCTAAAAAGTTTTTCGGCATTCTTTCTCATTTCCATCAATTGGTATTATTTGTTTCTACTAACAAAAGTTGCAGAAGAAGAACACGGAATCCAGAAAGATATCTCCCGAAGCCAATCAAACTTGAAGAATCTGTCAAAGCTTCAAGATAAGAGTTGCTTAACTCTCAGGAACCTCAAAGAAGACGGAAGTCCAGAAGAAGGTGAAGCCCATCGACAGATCCAGGCCAGCGCAGTGAGAGACTACAAAGCTCAAGAACGTCATTCACCAGGAAGGTGCAGAAAACTTCCTGGGAATGTCAAAGGAAAAAGACCTCCTCAGCCCCACTGTTTCTCTCAACATAAAAGAGAGAACGGGACATACAACTCCCTGGGATGCAAAAATCAACGTCAACAGACCTGGACCAGATGTTGATAAAGCCAGAGTATTAAAGAGCAGTCATGACAAAACTCTTGCTCCACCACAGGAGGCACAGAAAAATATGCAGGAGACAAAGCAGCATGCATCTATCTCCGTCCCAGCTAGGAATCGGAGACAACTTGAGGAGACAAAACATGCTGAAGCACCGTCTTCAAACAGAAGACTCAAGTCAAAGGTGCTCAGTCAGTCAGCTGAGAAGCCAGCTGACATTATGAGAGAATTCGTAATTACTCTCCGAGAAGCAGAAGGCCCACAAGCGGTCGTTTCTTACGGTGGATGAGAAGTTCATGCGCCTGCGTAAACATCATCGTCACCAACACCGCAACGGAGTATTCCAGCTGATCAACCAAGCTTAAACCCCAAGACAGATGGAATACTTCAACCGCCTTCTCCTCGGTTTCCTTCAGCTCCACAGGGACACCAGCTTCGAGATCTTCCGATGAAAGATGCTCAAGCCCCTGCACCAAGCTCAAATGAGAAACATCACCCAGCCAATGATCACCTGCAGTTGGATGATGATGATATGAGCTGAACACAAGTCCCTCAAGTGCTGAATCAGACTTTCTCATTCAATCTAAGAAGTCTGAAGAAGCAAAATTTGCAAGGAATGAAGTTGTGCCAGACTCAAAAGATGCTATCTCCCGTGGCAACTCATCCCTCCAAGCACTCAGCTGGACTGCCCCAGCTGAATCAGGCCAAGGACGTTGTGTCTGCAATCACAGCTGAGGCTAATGCTACTGAAGAAGAGCCAGCTAATACAATAGCTGAGCCACTTAGACTCCAAACCTCGCTGCTCAGAGCTGAAAACCACAGTTTCGCCAAACTAAAACATCGTAACAGCTGATGGTGTATCTCTCCCACCCTGTTTGATCATGCCAAAAAGGGGTAAGTAAGGGAGGAGAGAGACAAGTCAAAGAAGAGGCAAACTGTTGAGCTAGAGGAACCAGCTGAATCAGAATCAGCTGAAGAGACGAGTCAAAAGAAAGAAGCAACGGATGCAGAAGAGAAGACCCAGCCAACTGGGATTGAAGACTGAAGATTTGAAGTTTTTTTTCTTCTTTCTTTTTTCGGTGTTATAATGTATATTCTTACATTAATAATACACAAGTTTTTCTGCGTCATAAGTTGTCTCAGTTAGGTTTTGGCATCATCAAAAAGGGGGAAATTGTTGGGAAAATTATAAGGTTTTGATTTGATACCAAAACCCAACTGATTCTCCAACCGAATAGATGATCGCGTCAACCTAAATAGTGTTGTCCAACTCGCCTGTTTGAGCTTTAGATTTTCTAGGTTTACAGGTTAAGGAAGCGGAAGACAGCAGTCGACCCAGCTGTGTCTACAGCATCAGTCAGCTAGCGGAAGACAGCAGTCGACCCGTGTTCTACGGAGTCACTTAGCAAAAGACGACGGCGTCAACCTTCACCGAGTCCTCCACAGAGCCTGATCAAGGCGAAGAGAATTCGAGCGGAGTTCAAAACACGGCCGGTCCAACATGCGAACAAAGGGAACTATCTCTGAAGACTTCACTTCAAGACAGTCCAGCTCTGAATTCAAAAGCCAGCTCTAAAGGCAGAAGATCCCGGCATCAGAGGAAGTCAACCTACCTCGACCAATGAGGGATTGCCAAATCAGCATCCTAGACTTCAGGACCTAGGATGTGACACAAATGAAGACAGGTGCAGATTCGCCCAACGGCAGATCTTGAATTTAAGAAGAGTAGGTAAGATTCAAACGGCTTCTCCAACGGCTAGTCTTGAATCTCTACCTATATAAACCCGTCTTCAACCTCAGGATCAGATACGAAAAACCCTCTACAAGCTTTCATTATCTGAAATCTTCAATCTTTCAAAAGCTCTCAAGCAGTTCTACATAGATCAAAGAACACTTTATCTTAAAGTGTTTCTAGTTCAGAAACTGCTTAGTTTTTCGTCTGTTCCCTAGGCCAAACTCTTTGTATATCTTAAGCCTAGATTTCGAACGAGTTCATCATACTCTGAAGTTCTTAATTGTAAGAACTCGTTCACAGTTGGAACCCCAAACCAAACCCCTCTCACCCAGAAAGGTTAGGTCAAGGTTACGCTTGCTTGAAGTGGAAAATTCAAGTATGTAAGGTTTTTTCAGTACCCGTAAACTGAAAGGTTAGGCTTGACAGTGCCCGCAAACTGTTGGAACACAGCTCGGGTTAAAGTTGTGAAGTTGCTTGGTACTTGGAAACCAAGTGGTAGTGGATTACCAGTGAACCTGGTCGTGGACGTAGGAGGTGTTACTCCGAACCACGTAAAAACTCGCGTGCTCTTTACTTTCTCTTTATATTCAGTTTTGTACTAACTCTTTCATATCATTGCATATTTGTTCAAAACTGCACACGCAGCTGATCTCCAAAGACAGCTGTGTCTCTCTGAAAGTTGCACAACTTGACTAAACTGAAAACATAAAGTTAATCTTTTCAAACTGAGTTTTTTTAAGTAACCGAGCTAAGTTTTCAAACCACCACTTTCCGCACCGCCAGCTGAGTTATTTACCCAGCTGACCCTCCCCAGCTGGATCGATAACTGAGCTCACCAACTCTGTGTTTTAACTTGAAAAAGTTTCTAAAAATCTATTTGGTGTATTCACCCCCCCTCTACACCAAATACCTAGCTCAGGGACCATCACAAGTCAAAACGAGTCTCAAGACATGACTCCAGAATATCTCCAAGCAAGACGTGACTTAGCAACATCTAGCATCAATGAGCTAGAAGAAGAAATTAGAAGAAGACGAAGATGGATCGAAGATCATCCAACTTCAGCAATCATTGGAGAACCATCAGACAGAGTCAGAACAAGAAGTTCAGTTGCTCAGAATCCATCGTCAAATCCTCAAGAAACAGCTGATGAAGCTCAATTCTCAGTAAAGCTAGAACTGACCGTCTACGACGAAGTCACAGCTCTCATGGCATGTTATGTAGCTCAATTTCCAGAGCCTCAGACAATTCTAGAAGCCTTAAAGAGCGTACACTGGACAAATGCTATGCAAGAAGAGTTGATTGAATTTCTCAAAAATTGCGTCTGGGAACTGGTCGATAGACCAGAATGAGTCAAAGTGATAGGACTCAAATGGATATTCAAGAACAAGCTGGATACTCTTGGAGTAATTATCAGAAATAAAGCTCGATTAGTCGCCCAGGGCAGCAAGAAGGAATAGATTTTGAATAGTCATTTACTCCAGTAGCAAGACTAGAGGCCATCAGATTATTTCTTGCATACGATGCACATCACAAATTTAAAGTATATCAAATGGATGTGAAGTGTGCATTTCTAAATGGGGAAATCAAAGAAGATGTCTACGTTGAACAACCACCAAGATTTGAAGTAGAAGGAAACAAAGTTTACAAGCTAAAGAAGGCGCTTTATGGTCTGAAGCAAGCACCTCGAGCTTGGTATGACACTTTGTCAGGATTCATTGTATCCAAATGATTCAAGAAAGGTTCATTCGATAGAATCCTCTTCACCATCAAACTAGGTGAATATATCTTAGTTGTTCAAATCTACGTAGACGACATCATTTTCGGCTCAAGATCAACTTTCTTATGCAAAATATTTGGAGAGATGATGTCAAAACAGTTCCAAATGTCTATAATGGGATAAATGAGTTTCTTCCTAGGACATCAATTCAAGCAATCAGCAGAAGGAATTTTCATAAATCAGTCAAAATATGTTAAAGACTTGATTGCCAAATATGGAGTTCAATCCAGCAGATCAGTAAAAATTCCAATGAATATCAACTGGAATATTGAACCAGAAACTGAAGGACACCCAGTAGATCCCAGCAAATACAGAGGGATGATTGGTTCCCTGATGTACCTCACAGCCAGCCGCCCAGATATAGCATTCGCATTCGGAGTATGTGCCAGATTTCAAGTTGATCCTAAGGAGGCACATATGCAAGCAGCCAAGAATATTCTCAAATATCTAAAGGGTACTCAGAACGTTGGGCTGTGGTATCCAGCTGAAGATAATTTGCAGCTGACTGGATACTCAGACTCAGACTTTGCTGGAGATCGATTAGACAGAAAATCAACTTCAGGAACATGTCAGTTCCTAGGAAGCAAGTTGATTTCATGGTTTTCAAAGAAGCAGACGTGTGTCGCTACATCAACAACTGAAACAGAGTATAGGGCAGCTGGAAGCTGCTGCTCTCAAATTCTCTGGCTGAAGCATCAGCTGGATGATTATGAAGTGAAAACTGGTCAAGTTCCAATCTTCTGTGATAGCTCAAGCGCTATTGCAATATCAGAGAATCCAGTTCTTCACACAAGATGTAAACATATAGATGTTCGACATCACTTCATCAGAGATCACGTGGAAAATAAAGATGTCATTGTTGAGAAAATTCACACAGATATCCAGCGAGCTGACATTTTAACAAAGCCGCTGGTGGAAGCTAGATTCAAAACATTGTGTGGATTGCTTGGACTGCTTAATCCAGATGAAGAAACCTCATTCAGCTGAGGGGGAACAAGACTCAGCTGGATAATAAACAGCTAATGGGATATCAAGCTAGAAGAATCTAGACCCAGCTGGATCGTTAACTCAGTTCAAAAAGGGAAACCAGCTGGGGAGGAATCAAGCTCAACTGGACAACAAAACTGAAGGAAAGCTCAATCAACATAAAGAAACACAGTCATGGTATCAGCTGACTACTATGATCAGCTGACAGGTTTGCAGATTCTTTCATTTATTTCTCTGAGGAATATGCTATTTAAGGATAAAATTATTTGAATTTAATTCAAATACGAAGACATTCCTTAGATGGATTAGTCAATAAGTCATCCATCCAATCGAATCCCACCGTATTTAATGAAAAGCATGCAGGGTACTGTAGCTCGGGAGTATCGAGGCAGAAGTCAGAACGCTTTGACTACCTCACGCGCGCGTGACCTATACTCTCCTTATGCACGTCATTTGACGTGTTGCGCAAATCTCTCCCAGCCGCAGATCTTCAATTCAAATGCCAGATCTCATCCGTTCATCAAAATGGGCAGTTGATATATATATATCATAGATATGCAAATCCTCGCCATATTTTCTTTCGCTCATACTTATCTCTGAAATTTTATCTCAGATTCTTACTTATCTCTCTGCAAATACTCTCCATTTGTATCTTCATCATTCTAACCCCTTGCTACAGAAAAATATCATGGCACCAAAGAAGATAACACCAGGAGCAAGCCAGTCTGAGAATTTAATGTCAAAGCTTCAGTTTGAGAGTTGTTTAACTCTCAAGAACTACAAGAACTCAGAGTTCCAAGAGGTGTTGGATCTCATTGAGAAAGCCGGCATGTTGAAGTGGGCAACTGCAAGACCGAAGAACATCTTCCTTCAGAAAGTGGCAGAATTCTTCCTGGAGATGACGAACAGGGATGAACGACTCCGCTCCAACATCACTCTACAACTCAAGGAAAACACAGGGCATACAACTCCCTAGGATGTCGACATCAATATCAACCGGATGTTGAACAAGCTGTTCAACCTAAAGACTCTTGGGGATCGCTCCCCAGAAAACTACACCAGAGAGGAAGTTCAGGCCGAACTGGACAAGATGTTGTTCAAATCGGAACCATACAGGGCGAGCATGTCCAAGCTCCTGCTCAAGCCCAAGTACAGACTGCTTCTGGATGTCACCCAGAAGTGCATCCTTGGTATCACTGGATCTCAAGGATAGATCAGCATACCAAAGCTGAAGCCGATGATAGCCATCCTCAGGAATGACCCTGTGGATTGGTTCTCCTTCTTCACGGGAAAGTTGGAGAAAGAATCTAAGAAGATTCATTTTGATGATGACAGTTTCACCCGGTACAGCTGCAGGGAGACAATCTATCTATGCACCAAAGTGGCCTGCATAATAGAAAATTACACTGTCGGATGCCAAATCAAGTGGCACGACTCAGAAGAGTTTCCTGTGTCCAGGATACTTTTTGAAAAGTCAAGTCAGCTCACTGACTAGTTGAAGAAAGCAGCCCCTGAAGGAAAGAAGAAGATGCAGGAGGCAAAGCAGCAGACTGTCTCTCCCTCTCAAGCAGGGAAAAGGAAGCAGCCGGAGGAGACACAACCAGCTGGATCACCACCTGCCAAAAAGAAGCTGAAATTCAAGGCAGCCAGCAAGCCAGCTGAGGAGATAGCAGAGAAGCCAGCTGATGAGCCAGCTGGATCTGAGTCCACTCCCACAGCCTCCCCAGTCCAAAAGAAGAAAACTGAGTGGAGATCAGCCGCTGAGGAGCCAGCTCAGGGATCCTCCTCCAGCTCAGACAATGGAAGGAAGTTCGTGATTGCATCACGAGAATCTGAAGAACCACAAGTGGTGGTCACTCACCCTGACCCAGAGGATGCTATTCTCCTTCGCCAAATTCTTCAAGCATCATCCCAACACGCTCCAGCTGATCTACCAACTCCTGATACCACATCAGCTGGAACTCCTCAACAACACTCTCTTCTCCTTCCTCCTCAACAACACTCTTTTCTCCTTCATCTTCATCCTCAGGTACCACATCCAAATTCCTCATCTACTTCTTCAGTACCTGAAACCACCCAACAAAATTCAGCACCCAGCTCACCCAAAGAGCCCCGTCCAGCTGACGCTCCTTTGCAGCTGGATGATAAAATCCAAGCTGAACCCTCTAGCCCGACTTCTTCTGAGGAAGTTGAAATCCTCAGTTCCAGAGTCGTTGCACGTGCTGCCACTATCATGAGGTTCGATGACCTCAGGCTTCAAGATATAAAGAGCGCACTGCAACAATACTCCACTCTTGCTTCGCTCCCTGCCGCATTAGTCGCCATCAGCGACTTCAAATTTTATCTTGCTACCAAGATGACTACTTGGTATGCGAATGAAGAACTTGTAGAGTTCTACTATTTCAATAAGCTCAAGGCCGAATAAGCAGCTCTGCAGGAGATCTTTAGATTTGGAAGTCTTCATGATGCTTTCATGTATCAAGACAAGCTTATCCAAATCCTCATCCAGAAGGCCGAGCAGGATGAAGTGCCTTCTTCTGAGGAGGTAATTTCAAGAGCCAACTCTTACCTCCACACTCTCAGCTGGATTGTTTCAGCTGAGATTGCCAAGGAAGTTGTCCTTGCCGACACAGCTGAGGCAATGCTGATTGAAGAAAAGCCAACTAATGCAATAGTTGAGCCTACAGAAGCTGCACCACAGAGTCCAATTGCTGATGACACTCGCACACTGGTGGAGTTCGAGGTAGACAAACCCAGTCATGTCGAATCTGGAACCCAAACGGAGTCCGACACTGAATTATCTCTTGCTCTTCAAAAGCAGATCTAGGAATACGTCGAAAGGGTATTTCTCATGGAAAGTATGAAAAATCAAACTGACCTTTACCTTCGATGTACAGCCATTGGAATGCAGGCAGATACTCAAGGGAGGACTATCGATGAAATGCAGAAGTTCATCTACACCCTTGATGAGGACACCGACCGGAATCTCAAGTAGTCCCTCGTCTCTCAAGATCTCGAGATCAGAAATCATCTAGAGACGAGAGTTCCTGAGATCATTTCAAGACTCCAAGCTCCACTGGAAAATAGCGTCACCGACTTATCCAGCCAGCTGAAAGCTCTCCAACAGCAAACTCTCTCCAACAGAACTAACATTCACCAGTTGTTCAATCTCTACAAAGAGCTGGACACTCAGTTCAAAGCTGGAAGCAACAGCACAACACAGCTCAACCTCGTCACAGCAGACAACTCATCCAAGATTGCTGATGTTGACAAAGCCCTGGCCCAGCTGAATGAGACAGTAGTCAGCCTCTCCTCCACCCTTGTTGATAATGCCAAAAAGGGGAAGGTAATGACAAGATAAAAACATCAAGGAAAAACAAAGGCAAAGCTGTAGCTGAAGACGAAATCCAAGTGCTGCAATCTGAGATTGATGAAGTTGTTGTTGAGCTGGAAGCAGAAGAACCAGCTGTAAGGAGAGGAAAATGGAGCAAAATGATCATACATCTTGCCAAAGCTAGCGGAGCCAAGCCAGAAGAATACAATAATACACAGTGGCTCTATAACTTTGTGAATCAACAAAAGTAAGAGATGAAAAGCTTCCAAGAGCAGCAAAAGAAGAAGGAAAGCTTGCTCAATGCTGAAGAAAAGAAGCAAAAGAAGAAAAGATCAAACATCAGAGCAGCGAAGAAAAAGTCTCAGATACCAATGAACTGGAGAAGAGTAGATGAATGGATCCCAGAAGAGTTAAACGACGACTGGGAACTTACAAAATTTGAGTTCATTGAAGACTACTACTAGCTGGGAGCTTACCCAAATACGCCGCCAGATGTTGCATTCAATGTGCATCTCAACGAGTTTTTTCTTCAAGGCAGGATGACTGCTAAAGCATTCTTCAATGCTGCAAGGACTACGAAGATCCAGTTCTCTGCTCCCCAGCTGTATCATCTCCAGTCACCGCTGATACCTGAAACTAATCTCCCTGATAAGTAGCAAATCATCGCAGAAGTAAACAAATGGGCGATCAGGAGAAAAATTCCCAAGGTAAACAATGAAAAAAAATACAGGAAGCTGAAACGGATAATCTTCAACCGGTACAGGTTGAGAACAGATGAGCAGCTGAAAGAAGATAGACAGAAGAATCAACAGCATAAATGAAGACCCAGCCAACTGGGACTAAAGTTTTTGTCTTATTTCAGTTTGTTAATCTTGTAATTCTTGTAATCATCTTTGAAGATTAATAAAACTGAAATGTTTTTGCTCTCAAGCTAACCCTGATGACAACAACTCTTTGTCTAGGCTCTGAACTCTGAATTTGAATATCTGCTGAATTTACTTATCGTTTTTAACCCCACTTTCTCATTAAGGGGGAAGTAGGTTGTTTTTCTCAGTTAGGTTATGGCATCATCAAAAAGGGGAAAATTGTTGGGAAAATTCTAAGTTTTGATTTGATACCAAAACCCAACTGATCTCCAACCTAGTAGATGAATGCGCAAACCTAAGTTTTATTTTTTCCAGCTCGCTTGTTTGAGCTTTAGATTTTCTAACTTTACAGATAAGGAAGCTGAAGACAACAGACCCAAATTCAGCTGAAAGCTTTTCCAGCTGAATAGAGTTCAAGACTGAACTGAGTCAGACTGACTCTATCATGCAAAGAGGATTGGATTCAGCCAAGGAGATCCAACAGAGCAGAGTAAATCAAGCTGACTCAAGTCTAAGAGATTCAGTTGAAAGATTCAACTGAGCACACAAAAGAGAATTAACTCTGAAGACATCACTTCAAGTCAGATTACCCAATCCAACTCTAAATTCAAAAACCAGCTCCAAAGGCAGAGATTTCGGTGTCAGAGGAAGTCAATATACCTCGACCAATGAGAGATCGACATCTCAGCATCCTAGAAAGGCGAACCTAAGATCTGACACAATGATAAAGACAGGTGAAGATACACTCAACAGCAGATCGACAGATCAGAGAGTAGGTGAGATTCAAACGGCTCCTCCAACGGCTAGTTTTGAATATCTACCTATAAATATCAGTCTTCAACCTCAGAATCATATACGAAAAACTCTCTACAAGCTTTCAACTTCTCTGAATCTCTCAAGCATTAAAAAACTCTCAAGCAGTTCTCAAACTCCTCGAAGAACACTTAAATTTTCAAGTGTTTACTTTCCGGAAACTGTTTTAGTTTTTCGTATGATCCCTAGGCAGAAATCATAGTAAATCCAAAGCCTAGATCTGAACGAGTTCATCTCCCAAAGTTCTTCATTGTAAGAACTCGTTCAAAGTTGGAAACCCAAACCCAAACCCTTCTTTACCCAGAAAAGGTTAGGTTAAGGTTACACCATCTCGAAGCGCGAAATTCGAGTGTAAGGTTTTTCAATACCCGGAAACTGAAAGGATATAGGCTTCTACAGTACACGTAAACTGTTAGAACATAACTCAAGTTAGAGTTGCGAAGTTGCTTGGTACTCGTAAACCAAGTGGAAATCCTTAGTGGATTTACCAGTTAAATCTGGTCGTGGACGTAGGAGTTGTTTCTCCGAACCACGTTAAATTTCGAGTTCTTTATTGCTCTCTTTATTCTCTGCATTTTATCTCTTTAAAGAACTAACTGCATTAACACAGCACAAGTTTTCAAGCTCAAAATTCTCTGGTTGTATGACCCAGCCAGCTGCATTATTTTTCAAAGTTGCTTAACTGAAAACTGAAACTAAGTTTTTCTGAATTCTTGTAAAGAGAACGAGCTAAGTTTTTCAAACCACCACATTCCGCACCGACATCTGAGTTATCAGTCCAGCTAACCATCTTCATTAGAAGTCAGCAGGATTCATAACTGAGCTCAATACTCAACTCAATTTTAATCTACAAATGTTTTCAAAAATCCCTCTTCGGTGTATTCACCCCCCTCTACACCGAAGACCTCGTTCCGGAACCATCACTAAGCACTCGAATTCCGTGCTTAGAGCTGGCGTACCTTAATCTAAACTTTTCTGGAATTGGGTTTGGGGTTTCCAATTAAGAACGAGTTCTTACAATGAAGAACAAGAGTTATATGAACTCGTTCAATCTAGGCTTTGGATGTGTATGATAAACTGCCTAGGATTACAGACGAAAAACTGCTGCAGTTGAACTAGGAACACTTAAAGAGTAGTGTTCTTGAAAAGATTTGCAGACTGCTAGAGCTTGAGTAAAGCTTGAGAATTTCAGGGAGTTGATAGCTTGTAAAGAGTTTTTCGTGTCTGAATTCGTTGATGAAGATTAGTATTTATAGGTGGAGATTCAAAACTAGTCGTTGGAAGAGCCGTTTGAATCTCACCTACTTTCTGACAAAAGTGATCTGTCGTCTGCGGATCTTCACCTGTCTTCTTTACTGTGTCAGATACTAGGTTCACCTTTCTAGGGTGGTGAGTTGTTGATTCCTCATTGGTCGAGGTTTGCTGGATCTTCTGACACGGGGAGTTTGTCTTTGGAGCTGTCTTTTGACTTTGAGCTGGGATTGGACTTCAGACTTGACTGATCTGATGTCTGTTGGAGGCCTTCAATTGTCAATTCCGTTTGCTCTGCTCAGCTGGATCTACTCTGCTGTAGGGGTGTGCATCGGTCGGTCGGTCCAACCGACCGACCAAAATCTCATGAACTGAAAACCGAACCGATCAAAAAATTCAAAATCGAAACCGACCGATTAGACCCTTTGGACCGAACCGAAACCGAACCGAAAAATTCGGTCGGTTCGGTCGGTTTTTGAAAAAAAACCGACAGTTTTAAAAAAAAAAACAAATTCCAATTTCCAAAACATAAATATTCAATAAAAACATCACAAACTTCATCCTAATTTTAAAACATAGTCATTACAATTTACAAATAACTAATAAAACACACAATTAATAAAATTGATTTTTTTCAGTTGATTTTTTTCTTTTTTTGGGGGAAAAATCATCTTCCATAGTTTGAAACACAGAACATGGAAAAAAAATAATAAGTCTAGCTTATGGAAATTAAATTTTTATCACATTGAACTTCTTCTTTATTTCCTTGCTTCAGGAAAAAGACAGACAGTGAAATATAAGATATACAATAAAGAAAATAAGGATTAATCACAAAGGATACACAGATTGAGACAATATACAATAATAACTAAAATTGTTAATTTTGCAATTTTATGCACAAACTATTTAGGCGATCTGATACCACAGTCGGCCTGGGAACACTCGCCATCACCAATCTAGCCCTCTAATAACCAATCGAACTCACACACATCAATTTGTAACTCAATTTTGATACTGAAAATGTCTGAGCATAAAATTTTAAACTCGTCTCTTTTTCAGCGAGAGAGAGAGAGGTGCGGCGGGGTGGAGGCAGGGAGGGGCAGAGGCGAGGCGCGGCGGCTGCGAGGCAGAGGGAGGCGGGTAGGACGGCGGCGGAGAAGGAGAGTGAGAGAGAGTCAGCGAGAGAGAGAGAGAGAGGAGATGAGATGCAGCACAGCAGCAGCTGGGATGTCGTCGGCTCGCCGCTGAAGTGAGTGGTCAGTGGTGAGACTTGAGAGTGAGAGGCGCAGCAAAGCACTAGCAGTAATAGATTTAGGGTTTTTTCATATATATATTTATATTATTATATAATTATATTATATATATTATATATATATTCGGTCGGTTCGGTGCCCGACCGATGAAATTTCGGGAAACCGGGACCGAAACCGAAAACCGAATTTTGCCAAAATTTTGGACCGAACCGAAAACCGATTACAGTGAAAACCGAACCGAACCGACCAAAACCCTTCGGTTCGGTCGGTTTTATCGGTTCGGTTCGGTCCGTGCACACCCCTACTCTGCTGGATCCTCTAAGCATGAGACAGCTCAGTTTCCTTAGCTCCGTTGGACCCACTTGGCTGGATCCATTCTGCTTGACAGTTCGTTGCTTGAGTCAACTCTGGTGGGTCCTTCGGCCGGCTCAGCTCAGCTGTCATCTACAGCTGTTAACTCCTCAGATGTGCTTCACTCAGCTAATCTCTTCAGATGACCACTCAGCTAGGTCTTCGGCTATCTTCAGCGTCTTCTCCTGTAAACTTAGAAAATCTATAAGCTCAAACAGGCGAGCTGGAAAATTACTTAGGCCTGCACAATCATCTACTAGGTTGGAGTCAGTTGGATTTTGATATCAAATCAAAATTTAGAATTTTCCCAACAGAACATATTGAAACTCAATCGGAAGAGGAAATCGAATGAGCGGAATTGCTCTTGATACCATGTTATAAGAAATAGTGAATTGCAGAAGATAAGAGACGAAAAGCAGAGACCAAAGAGAAAATATAGGTCCCAGTGGGGATGACCTAGTGGTGGATTGATTCGCTGTCGATAGTCGAGGTTCGAGATTTACAAAAAAAACCCTAGGTGGGGTGTGTGAGTTTAATATTTGTAATGATATTCAAAAAAAAAAAAAAAAGAGAAAATATAGAGAATGTAATTTTGGGAAAATTTCCTATATTTGATTACATTGTGAACAGTTAAAATACAAAAATACAATTACTAATTATTTATAAAGAAGAAAATGACCAAATCCTAACAATTAAAATTCTATTTTGAATATAAGTCGAGTCTGTCCTATCATATTAAGCAGTACACACTTGGAATGCAGTTACGTGTTAATCTCTACACACCAAAAAAAAGATTGATCCTTGAAATCAAGTGAAGCGAGCTAAATGCGCAGTCGTCAAAATTCTTGATTTACAACTTCACCAATTATATTCTCTACCACACTAAATTTGAAATAAAACACGACATAACACAGCATCGATGTCTAAAATAAGCATCGGCCATATTCTGGGACGAGTTACAGCCATTCCCTCCGACCATGATAACTCTGAGTCCGACTCATGTCGTCCTCCGAGTCAAGCAACTCGTCCCAATCAACTTCCTCATCCTCTTCATCCTTCTCATTCATAACCTCTATCATCCTTTGCACCTTCTCTTTCCCGCCTTCACTCGCCATTTCCTCCACCTTCCTCAAAATCTCCTCCGCCCCCGCTTCCTTCGCCAGCCCCTTAAACCTCAACCCGCCGTAACTCAGTCCATAAATCGCCGTCAAGCAACTCTCCCGAGTCGCCACCGAGCCAGAATCGCTCCGACTCAGATAACTCACCAGACACTCCACCGCGCCGCCGTCCAGCAGCGCCGCCCTTCCCTCAACGCTGTTACCGAAATTACACAAAACAAGCATAACCCGACCCGTCATGCGACCCGATCTCACCATGTCCAAAAAAATCTCAATCGCACCGAGTTTGATCATCTTCACCCGGTTGCTGTGCACCAGAGAAAGGTGGTACAGAGCCAGAGCCGAGTCGTGCCGAGTCCGCTCCGACTCGGATTGGAGAGCGTGGAGGAGAGGCGGCAACGCTCCCAGCACTCCGATAGCAGTCTTGTTCTGATCGTCCAGCGAGAGACTGAACAGTACGGCGGCGGCGTGTTCCTGAGCCTCGGCGGCGGCGCCGCCTTTCAGGATGTCGATCAGCGGCGGAATCATCCCTGACCGCACGATCTTCACCTTGTTTTGCTTCTCTAGAGACAGATTCACCAGCGCGGCGGCGGCGTTAGCTTGAAGAACGGAGTACCTCGAGATGATTAACGATTTCAGCGCTGAGAGCATCAGCGGCGTGCAGAGACTGATGCGCGTCTCCTTCTGAATCCGCGTCAGTCTCCGAAGAGAATTCACGGCTTCCTCTTGCTCCTCCATTTTTACGCTTTTTAGGTTAGTCACAAAATCATCCTCTTCCAACAAATTGCTAATGTTTTCGGTGGTCGAAGTTTCCATATCTCCCGATGAAGAAGAAGAGTAGCACGAAGGACGAGTCGCGAGCGGCAGAGGAGTCGTAGGCCGCTCGTCTGAGTCGGTCGGTGTCCGAGTTAACTCGTTCTCGGGCACGAGCTTACGCACAACTTTTAGGGCTGAGTGAAAGTCGACGGGCAGCGGCGGTTCGATGAGGTGGCGGCGGCACCAGCTGAGAATGGCGGAGTGGAGGGCGAGGTTGGGGATGACGGTGGAAAAGTCGGCGGCGGCGCCGCCTGGGAGAGTGGGTTGGAAGGAGAGAGAAACGCAGGCGTGGATGCAGTTGCGCTCGAAGGTGTGGCCCGATGAAACGATGACGGGATCCGCCATGATCGAGCCTAAAATTGGGCACAAAAATTCAACTGGAATTGCAGAAGGGTGCACAATTTTTTGAGTTTGATTCTTAGATTTGTGCGAGCAAATCTTCCACCTCTTCTTCTCACTCCCCATTGGGATTTGGGAATTAGTTTTAATTTACTGGAGATGGAAAAAGGAATTATTGAATTTTGAGAATAAATTAGAAATTTTAGATTTTTTTTGGGATGAAATTAGAAATTTTAGATGAGATGAACAAAAGTAGGAAAATGAGAGAATTAAAGCGGATAAAAGGAGTGAATTATTGTTTGAAAGTGGATTATTGGACGTCTTTTGGGTTTGGCGCTGATGACAGTGGTTTTTGGCTCTAATTTACGGAATTTGTGGATTTTGATTTGCGATTCTCTTTTGCTTTCTGATTGGTTGGAGAATATTTTGACTTTTGAGGGTATATTTCTTTAAGTGCTAATCCATAAAAATACGCACTTTCACTTTAAATAAATGAAAAATACACACCTCCTCCAAAATAAATGAAATTTACACACTTTTCGTTTGAATAGCCAACATGACCCTTGATTGTGATTTATTTTAATCAAAAAGTGACTAATGATTGCTAATCACTTACACATTGTAAGAAAAGTGTACTTGTGTCTTGCATGAAAGTTTGATAAAGTAGTTAATCATTGGTTATTAATATTATTTTATATATATTATTAATAGTAATAAATAACTGCTGCATATTTAAATGAAGGCGAAAAATATAGAAATCATATCAAAAAAGACAATAATCCCATGAAGAGCCAAACAATGAAAATTCCACTCGACAAAATGAATATCCCGCTCGAAAAATGTAATATCCCGCCCGAGCGGGATATTCAATTCCCTAAGCGGGATCTTCATTTTGTCGAGCGGGATATCCATATACTCGAGCGGGATCTTCAGTTTTGTCGAGTGGGATCTTCAATTTTCGAGAGGGATCTTCAATTTTTTGTCTGTGCACCGCGTGAATTACTTGCACAATGCAGGCACGCCACACCTATTCTTTTTGGATTGTAGTATAGCTGTAAATGAAATTGTACATTTTATGTACAATTTTCACGTGAATCCATACCAGTTTCACTTTTCACTTCTATATATTTCTTACAGTGAAGCGAAGATCAAAACACATCTACGAAGAATTAGAAAATTCACTACAAATATCTACGAAAAAATTAGAGAATTGACTTAAAAATTCACTCATCTTCGGAGGTTGTTGATTGAGGTAATTTTTTACAGCATTATAGTTCATTTAATTTCTAATGTTCATCTTTTATTAATCTATTTAGTAATTATACAAAATAAATCGGGATTCGTTACTAGATCAATCTATAATGAGCGAAAATTACATTTTAAGATATAAATTATGCAACGCATTAAATGGAACTATTTCCCTCTCGCATAACTCATTTTCCGCTCAGTGCATCATAATCCCGCTCGAGCGGGAAATAGGTATACCGAGAGGGATTTTGGTGTTTCGTATTCTAATTCTGTTTATTAATCATTTTTCGTTTTTAATTTTATATAGATGGATGAATGGAAGTACTTCACTATCAAATACGGCGGACAATGGCACGATTGTACGTACGCGGGCGGATTTGAACAGATTATTCAACTTATGGCGGTCTCTCAATCTCTCATAAATTTGAGATACAACATCGATATTATGTTGAATGGAAATTCGATTAGTACACAGTACGAGTTGTATTATTTATCGCGGTCTCGTACATGACGCACCATGAAAGCCCTCTTGCGCACCGATCACCAATTTGATCAGTTGTGCGTGATGGAATCTTTCCCAACTGTATACGTGATTCACAACAACACGGGCGTATATATTCCTTCTTTTGAAGAACCGCACTCTTCATCCTTTGGATACGACTTCGGCGGAACATATTCGGATGAAATGGATCATATCCAAAGACAGATGGTTTCCTCAAATTGGTTTGATAATCCATATTCCGCTGGAGGTAATTACGGATCGACATCCACACCTGAATATTCCTCTATCTCCCAAATGCCTGTTCCAGAGACCTCTTTCCCAAGGAGAGCAACTTCTCGCAATGATGAACAAGAAAGCAACGATGATGAAGATACAAATGAAGGAGATGATGAAAGTTATATTCTAGAATCTGAACCCGAATCCGATAGTGAAGCGTCGGAGGATAACATGACAGAATCCACAATTGCGGAGCATGCAGCATGGATTCGTAGGGATGAAGGAGTGAATTCCGAGGATCTCGGCAGTTGGTTGGTTCCGGTGATTCCGCTCGATGCTACGATTTCACTTGTTGGACGAGAAAATAACCCGACAGATGATGCTGAGTTAAAGGTTGGTTCTATTTTTGAAAGCAAAGATGATCTAAATATTGCAGCCGGCTTGTGGCACATGGAGATTGGAGCTGAATACAAAGCTGTATCATCTGATACGAAGCGTCTCAGATGGATTTGCAGGCATTTGCAAAATTGCCCTTTCGAGTTGCGAACATCATCCCGCAGAAACTCTTATGCTTGGATAGTCCGCCAATTTAATGGCGATCATGCATGCACCCGTCACCTTGGACGTGTGGCACCGAAAAAAGTCCACATGAATGTTATTGCAGCCTACGTTGCCAGAAAAATACGGAGGGAGTGTGAAATCATGAAGCCGAAAGCCATTGTGGAGGAGGTGCTCCGCGAGTTCAGTATCACAATCCAATATGATTTGGCCCTGAGAGCACGACACAGTGCGATACAGATGATATACGGAGGGTATGTTGAGTCCTTCCAGATGTTGCCTGGCTATCTTCACATGCTTAAGGAATCAAATCCTGGCACGATTACTAATCTGGCAGTTGGAAATGATGGGAAGTTCCAGCATCTATTTGTGGCTCTCGGCGCTTGCAGACTTGCTTATCCACTCAACATGAGACCTGTGATCGCAATTGATGGCACTCATCTCAAAGGCATAAATAAAGGTATCTTGTTTGTCGCTGTGACGAAGGATGCCAATGAGCAGGTATTCCCATTGGCGATAGGTGTTGGACCAATCGAAAATGATATCTCTTGGAATTGGTTCCTCGAGCGTTTTAGAGTTGCATATGGGGAACTGACGGATACAGTCATTGTCTCTGATGCTCATGTCTCGATAGGTAACGCTATTAGTGAAGTGTTTCCTGATGCAGTTCACGGTCTGTGCTACTATCACTTACTCAACAAGTTGAAACGGTTCGGAAAAGTGGTTATTATCTTGTATGAACAAGCTGCATATGCATATCGCCATTCAGTTTATGAAAATGCAATGAACAAAATCCGTCGAGAGAGCGAAGCTGCATACCAGAAATTAATGAGTGTTGGACCGGAGAAATGGGCTCGGAGCTGTTGTCCAATTCCACGTTACAGCCAACTGACATAAAATGCAGCAGAGTCGTGGAATGGCAGATTGTTGTGGGCTCGACGACTTCCCATATGCTCAATGATTGATGCAATTAGACATGTCATTGAGAAATGGTTTGATGAAAGACGTGAAGAGGCGAATGGCGATGACAACATATTAACTGCTGAAGCATCTAAAAAACTGACGCAACAGATGAACAAAGCATTGAGGTGCAATGCAGCTCGTGCACCGGGCTTGACCTTCAACGTGCATGATGGTAAGAGATATTTCAAAGTAGATCTCCATATGAAGACATGCACCTGCTGTGAATTTCAATTGGATGGAATGCCTTGTTCTCATGCTATTGCTGCAATACTGTAAGTTTATCACATTGATTTTGATAATTTTATCACTTAAAATCTATAATTGTGTGATTGGTTGAAATTGCAGCAAAAATGGAGAGACGATATATGATTACGTGCAATTGTACTACAAAAGAGAAGCTTGGATAGACGCATACAAATATCCTATACTTCGTGTTTAGCACAAAGAAGATTGGACTCTTCCAATTGAAGTAGACAATACATTGGTCTTACCTCCAACTATCACTTCTCTTCCCGGACGTCCGAGAGTTAACCGGCGACGCGCTGTTACGGAGAGTCAAGCTCGTAAGAGATGTAGTGTATGTCATGAATATGGTCACACTCGCCGAAGTCATGTATCACATAATTGAATGCGTCAGATATAATTTTATGAATAAATAAAGAAGTTATTGCATGAAAATAATTAAAAAAAAAACTTACGAAGATCTCTCTCGTGTATATAAATATCCCGCTCGCAAGTGTTAAGATCCTTTTCGAGAAGGATCTTCACTTTGCAGTCGGCTTTTAATACATAAAGTGTGTATATAAAGATTACGCTAGTGCATATTAATATCTCTCTCGATTATATGAAGATCCCGCTCGAAAATGTGAAGATCCCAGCGGGATCTTCACATTTTCGAGCGGGATATTCTGTTTGCGGTCGGTTTTTAGTCAGTTTTGAATTTCACTTAATATTTGTAATAGTGGCGATGAAAAATTAATAGTGGAAATAAATAGCATGAAAATAAATTAATAGTCTGCGTGCATATCACAAAATTTAATGATTGGAAGATGAAGCCGCAGCAGCTGCCCTGCATATTTCTTCATATTGTTCCCGTTCCTGCTGCGTTGGTGGATGACATAGGCCATATATTACGGTCGCTACCCTCTTCCTATATTGTTTGGTGTGTGTATTACCCCAAGGTATAGAGGGCGAACCACTAATTAATCGCTCAATAGTCATAAGTGCATAGAGCCCACAACTGTAATTGTCCATTTGCTTGAATTGATCCACTGCTGGAGGGACAACGAGCTTCAATGGATCTTTCTCGGCTGCTCTTCCAATCCGATTATGCCTCCAATAAAATGAACAATCGAGCACCCGAGCCCACAACTTCAAAAGTGGTGCTAATTGAGTAACTCTCCCCTCTTGCACTTTCCTATCCTTGCTGTAATAGAGGGGGTCATACAACTCGGCAGTCCATGCTAACATATCAATTCGGACTACTACATAATGGCCACCGATCAGACTACCATAATGATCTGCATTAAATGTACAAATGTTAGTTAATTTAAAAATAATTAATTGTAGAAAATCATAAATAAAGAAGTTATTTACTTACGTGATGTGCATCAAAAAACGACGACTGTGAGTCACTTGCATTCAGTCCATGTGCTCCAAAACATATGCTTTTTGGAGCCTTCCAGTCTACATACATAGCCCAAGTTCCTCTCAACGGCGTCTCGATCTCTATGCTCAAAATCTTTTTTTCCCATTCACCTTGGAGTTTGAGCTGTTTGAAATTCACTTCATAGTTATACACAGAAAATAGAAAACATATTGGAAATAAGAAATGAATTTTAGGTAGAGAATACAAAAAATAAAACTTACGAAGACATCACAATCCAAGAGAACAGTATTTCTAGCCGTGACATTATCCAGCACGTTGTCACGGTCAACAATCCATTTCCTCAACCATAGCAGGTACAGGTCCAAAACCTATAAACACAAATACAATTCATATATTATTCAACAAATATACCCAAAATAAATAAATAAATAAACAAGTGAAGTAAATATAATAATTATATTTACTTACCCCAACGATTATGTCAGTGTGTGGATTTTCCAACACCCTCCACCACTGATGCGGAAGATAACCCCCACTCGCAGTCACAACCATAAATTGGTCAGGTAGGCCACTTAGAAACACCTCGTACGCTTGAACCAACTGGATATCCAGGTCTGCTGGTGCCCTACTGGCAATCATGGGTGTACGAACTGCTGCTGCATGTTTCTTCTTCCTATTTCCTCTACAAGGTACCCTGAACGGCTCATCATCTTCATCGTCGCATGCACCCACCTGAGAAATAGGCACTGCATCGATGGGCGTTCTCATCACAGCTTCTTGTCCAGCATATGAAGCCTGGATGTTCTCAAATGCTTTTTCAATTGTCTAAATTTATACGGATATTAAATTAGTACAAGTGCTCAATTAAAATTAGAAATTAAAATTCACGAAATTCACATCAATTTCTTCACTAAAATTCACGTCAATTAATTTCACAATTTAAAATTCGCCCAATTCAAACTAAAATTCACGAAAATAATACTGAAAACTGACTGAATTCGTAGCAGTAATTTAAACCTATTTCCCGCTCGGTCTGAACCTATTTCCCTCTCGGTATACCTATTTCCCGTTCGGGCGGGAAATAGGTATATCGAGAGGGAAATAGGTTCAGACCGAGCGGGATCATGATATTAATGGTCTCAGTTAATTTATACTCCCTCCGTCCCACCGAATATGGCATGTTTTCCATTTTGGGCCGTCCCACCGAATATGGCATGTTTCCTTTTTGGGAAAGAATTAGAGCTTACTTTAAGCTAAAAAAACACTTTAGCCGTACATTGTTGACCAAAAAAACACTTTATTAACTAAAAAGTTACTTTATTAACACTTTATTACACATAATTCCTTTTTTTCTTAATCTCCGTGCCGAAAAGAAATGAGTCATGTTCGGCGGGACGGATGGAGTACCTACTTAATACTAAACTTTAACCAAATAATACTAAAAATCACGAAACATAGTTTAAATTCACCTAATTAATTGAACATTGTTTAAATTCACCTAATTAATACTGAAATTCCACGAAAATAATACTAAAACGTAGTAGCATGCATTTAAGCCTATTTCCCTCTCGTGTACCAAATCCCGCTCGAGCGGGAAATAGGCTATACCGAGCGGGAAATAGCTCAGGTCGAGAGGGATATTCATTTAATTTAATGGATTGTCACTAAAAAAAATAAACATCAAGAAACAAATAAATTCGCAATCAACTTTACGAAAATAATAATAAACATCACGAATTAATTAACTAAGCAATTTAAATTAACTTATTGAATAACAAAATTCAAGAAAATATGACTAAAAATCGACTAAATTATTACAAGTGGAATTAACCAATTTCCCTCTCGTGTATACCTATTTCCCGCTCGAGCGGGAAATAGGTGAACACGAGAGGGATTTCGATTTATGATAAAAATTATCGAAATAAAATAAAATTAATCAAGATCCCGCTAACTAACCTCTTGTCCAGACATAATTTTTGTAAGATCCCTCTCGGTGTACTTTTTGGACCACCGGCGTCGGGTTTTTTTAGGTGAAAGAGGGACCACCGGGAGTTAGGGGTCGGAAAATTGGGAATTGGGTTGGGAGAGAGAGTTGGGGGCTATCGGGATTTGAAGGGGTGGGTAGGGTTTTTTTTTGTGATGGTGGGGGGTTATTTAATGTAGAAAGTGGTAGAAAAAGTGGTTTTTTAATCAAACTCTTTTGACCGAATCTTGGTCTTCTTCCTGCCGACAGTTTTTGCTTTGTTTTTTTTCTTTCCCAACGCATGGGCCTTGTTTTTTGTGGGATGAAGTGATGTTTTGTGGGCCATTCTAGTGTTACTTTTGTAGGGTTGTGTATTTTTCATTTGTTTCTAATGTAGTGTGTATTTTTCATTTATTGCAAGTCAAAGTGTGTATTATAAATTTTCCCCCTTTCTTTAATGAATTCAAACCAAATAAGACTTTTTTGCTATTTGTTTTAATGAATTCAAACCAATTACACAAAGTATATATATATATATATATATATATATATATATATATATATATATACTCTCATTCGTCCACAAAAAAAAACCTCATAAAAGATGACACACGTTTTAGTCTCACATTATTTGTAGTATTGTATTAATTAATGGGTATAGTGGTGGCCATAAATGGTATATATTATAAATAAGTTGAAATATTGAGAATACTAAGTAGACAAAAAGTGGTGGGATAGTATTTATAAATAGAAAGTATATATGAACGGATAAAAAAAGAAAGAAATGCATTCTCTTCGTGGACGGCGAGAGTATATATTGCAAATAAGTCACTAACACCATCACATATGTGGAATCTCTACACCGCACGTAGGCGAGATTGAACCCAAGATCTCTCGCTAAGGAGAGTCTTGAGACACACTACACCTTACGCAGAAGTGATTGAACCCAAAATCTCTTGCTAAAAATAATCGGCTTTGCCACTTGAAATAGACCTCATTAGCTTATTTGTTTGTATGAATGAACAATTAGTCTTATTTGTTCAATTACAAACCTTTTTTTTTCATGATACTACTAGTATTGTATTCAGTTAGAGGTGTCAAAATTCCAGGCCGGGCCGGCCCAAAAAATTTTCGGGCCTGAAAATGTGGCACCAAGTCCGGCCTGAAAACTGTTTTGCAATATAATTTTTCCAGGCCAGCCCGAGCCCACCGGACTTTTATCCATTTTAGGTCGGGCCAGACTGGGTCGGGCCTTTTTTAACACCCCTATATCCAGTAGCTAAAGTCTAAATTTTTTTATTTTTATTTTTGGTAATTGTAACATTAAATTTAAAGACCGCGGCACATCGGACTCAAACCTAAGATCTTTTGGCTTCAGATATTATTATATTAAGGGTAATTGTACACATAGCCCCCATTTTACTCTACATAGCCCCCTTATTTTAATAAATAATTAAAAATATGTTAATTTTACTATTTTACACTTAATTAGCCTAAAATTTTAAATTATGATTTACCCAAAAATTAATAATCGTCTAGTCCCCAAACTCTGTAACATTTTAAGAACGAAATCAATGTCTCTAATAACCCTCTAAATGGATGTGCTATGTAAATTTGCTGGACTACTGAAGGGGACTTAATGAAGGGTTCCTCATTGTAAGGGTAGATTTATAGACATGTCGATGTCTTCAGCAAATCTAAAAATTTTAACGTCGAATTAGAATTTACGTTGTCGAGCCCGGAGAGAATATTGAATGCATGCATTTGCTGTTATTTTCGTTAAAACGTGATGCTGATGATTTAGGCTACAAAAACTGGATTTTTGTATTATTTGTATATTTATCGCAATACAACTACATGTATTGTATTAAAATATTTTTTTTTAAATTTATAATATTATACGATTTCATATTTTGATATTTGTGATTAAGTCAGTTATGAATCTCTACTGAAGATAGAAGGAACAAACAATTCTTGTTCTTTTCACTGCTTAAATAATTTATTCAATCACTTGGTTTTTCCGTTTCCCTCAATATTCTATGTGGAAATACCAAAATACTGGAGAGTAAATTCATCTAATCCCAACTATTCTACTTTTATAATATTTCTGCTTCTTCAATTCAAGTGTTCATGAGTTATTGTTTCTTTTGTTGTGTGACTATGATTTGGGAGTATTAGTTGAAGGTTACAGAAATACAGATAAATTAATATTGTTTATAACATTTATTTTGGTACTTATTAATTAATTTATGGACTATTGGGGTAATATAGTACAATTAATATATTTTTAATTATTTATTAATATAGGGGGTTATGAATAGTAAAATGGGGGCTATGTTTAGAATTACCCTTATATTAACCACACTATCACTAGACCAACACACGCTAAAAATCTGAAAAAATTTCAATTACTATGGGATGTAAGCTGAAAATTTCCGACAAAATACAAAATTATAAAATTAAAAAATGAAATAACACATTAAGATTTGGTGCTTCTTATTTTGAGGGTATACATTAAAATTAAATACATCAAAATTTGTAAAATAATATTTTGCGGGTATCATGTTTTATTTTCAAAATTATATCCCATTTACGCTTCTTGTTATTCATGATAATTGCATATTAATTACGAGAAATTCTCTTAATATCCTTTCACTGTTGAAAATCGCCTCTCATTTATTTCCTGTGTTATTAGTTCAGTTCCTATAATCTCAATACACCATCTCTTCAATTTCTATCATATATTTTCAACTCTTGCAAAATGTATCTGTTGTTTCTTCGCCATAAAATGTAGTAAGATTTGTCCAGGAAAAAAAGTAAAAAACTAGCTGTCAACACAATTAAACTATTTGAATTAGAAAAAAGAAATTACCACTTTATAAAGTAGGGACATGACCGTACAACTCGAACAGAGCACAATCTCAAAGCCAGATATCAGATATGTGCAGAACTGCTGGTAAAATAGATAAAAATGATATCCTCAAAGCATAAGATTACTGTACAAACAATACAAAATTGAAAATGTATATATACATATATCCCCTTACGAGAAGAGTTCATATAAAAACAAATCCTAGTGTAGGAACTAAGGATCAATCTGGACCATTAATCTTTCCATGATCTAAGATAGAAGCATGATTTTAATATATAAAAAACATCATGTTTTTTATATATTACTATAGATCATTAGAAAATCAATGGTCAAGATTGATTCCTAATTCTCGCATAATGAACAGTTCTTATATGATCGAATTCCTATCCCTATACGAAAAGTAGGATTAGCCTTGAAACAGACATTAATGAATTTTTTTAAGTCCTAATGCCATATTATAGATGTTAAAAGTAGCAAGGCCAGAGTGCCTCAAAATTGATGCCAGAGGAGATTACAAGTGGTAAAGAATACTGTTTTTCAAGAAGCACCTCATGGCTCAAAGGCAATGTATCAATCAAATGAAGGGAAAGAATAAAGTTCTTTCCTACAATCGTTTTATGGAACAACAAAATTATATTTCTCTCGAGCATGACAGATTTACATAAAGCAGTAGTTGTTCATAACAAAGAAAACAAACCTAAGGCATCACATATTTGCCGTTGTTTCCTTGATCTCTTCAGCTGTAATCGTCTGCAAACACAAGGAACTCAAAATAAGAGGGCAATAACAGCTTCAGAATTTCGGATACGTATCAAGCCTCTTGCATAATACATAGTGCTCCTAATTTCAATCTAGCCTAGATAGGACTCCGAAAGTTCCAACAGGGTAATACTTGCCAAGAGATTCTGCTAAATCTAATTATAATACTATCTTCCGACCCTAACTTGACAACCGTCATATCTAGATACAATACTGATGTTCCTAGAGTAGCCAAAATGGCACTTAAAACGGCTTATTAAATAAAATAGCAGCTAAACCAATAGCTCCTACTAATCATATAAAATAGAGACCTAATCAGCCATGCTATTCACGCTGATTGCTATAAATGTCGCCCCCTAGAAACAACCTTCAGGCCTCAAGGCTAGTATTTCCAAGGATTTGTTAGGACAAATATGTAGAGGATGAGACGGCAATCAAAACACGCCCTTAACCTCAAGGTCCAAATAATTGGCGAGTTACCACAGATTTAGGCTGTGCACCAGAGGATGCCACTGAATCCATCATAAATCAAGGGCTACAAGAGGCTTTGGAGCTGCAATGGATGCCCACTTTCTCCAAGCGGACACACTCAACGAAAAGGTGGCTAAATTTTGCACTAGTTACTCCGATCCCAAAGAAAAATGAAGATCAAGTTTTGATGACTGTAGTTTGCACTCAATTTCACGTGTCCAGTGCATGGTAATAAAAATACTCACCGCATCTATAGAGCGGATATGGACCTGTATATCCTCTCACAATCCTAGACTTTCGGAATTAGACAATCCATGCACATGTGCTACTCAGGAGACAAATTCATGCCATACTCTTCAACCATACTCATTTGGTGGTGACCGTCAAAGCCTCAAAAGGGACAATTAGATTGTTCCCATAGTGACGTAGCAACTCATACAACAATTGCTTCCAAGGTAGTTGTTGGAGGCAGACAATCACCTAATGCTTCCAATGAGGGTCAGCCCCCACCATCGCGAGCAAGGAAATTTCCACCTTCACGGAGTCATTTATTTAACATAGGCAAAAGTATTGCTCCATATGTGCAAGCCAGGCCACAGGATCATCGCCATGGAAATCGGGAACTTTATCTTCAGAAAGATGGTCCCACAAAAAGAAATGACCATTGTAGCCAGGCAAGTTGCTAGAAGTGACAAGGCAGACTCCAAGCCACCAGAACCTAGTAAACCCTTCTTGCACAATGTCTCTATTAATTTTTCAATTCGGTCCAATTTGTTAAATTGCGGCTGTATTTTGGCCATCCCTCCCCCCCCCCCCCAAATATAGTGCTGCGACACCCTTCTCTCCTTCACTATTATGCCCACATGGATCTCCATCCTCATGGCCATCTTGGAAAGGAGCAGGTCGACTCAATCAGAAAGAGTCAAGGGTCTTCGGACCAAGCAGTTAACACAATCAACAAAGGAAATGACACCAAATGGTTCGTGAAAGAAACGCATAAAAATAAAAGATTCGTGAATGTTCCCATAGGTCAATACCTGCCCATCAATCAGCAGTTCTGACAGATCTAATAATAATAATCTCTTAGGCTAACCTAACAACCTACATCATAATTAAATACTAGCTAATCCTACAGTCCTAGAGACCATCCAATACAAGACAGGCCCTATATAAATAAAAATAACTACTAATAAAATAACTCGAACTAACTAACTAAATGGTCAATCCAATTAGTCGTGTTATGCATGTTGATTCCTATCAAAAAGTGAAACCAGAAATAGGGCATCACTGCATAAATGTTTTCTCTAAGAATAACTGGAGCTCGGCCGTCGATTAAAACCAAAAACATCATGGAATATTCATACCTGGTCCTGACCAGCAAAGTCGTTCTCAGGGGTTAGAAAAAGCATGCAGTGGCATTCCTTCCTGCCAACGCAGTAATACAAATATGATCAAAATACAGTATCCTATGAATTGAGAACATTCTCGACTGACAAAGTCGAAGACCTCAAACAAATATGATCCTTAACAAATCAAATTAATAAACAAAAATTCCATCTACTCAATCATGTTTCTACTTCAAAATACACATGGCCTCGAGTCTGCATATTCAAGGGAAAACTGAGGCTGCTATAGCAATTCGAAATCAATTATATTCAAACACATCATCTTAAGACAATAGTAAAGTTTGTACAAAACCAGCCATATTGAACTTGACAGCACAAACTGGGAAAAAAGGAACAAATGACCGGTTAAAAGCAAAGAGCAGGAAGGTATCCTTGATCTCAGAGAACCACATTGACAACCAATGCCTTATAATAATTAGAACTAACCCAGTCTATTTCCAGACATGAGAAATTTAGTATACCAAGTTGTTTGTTAATGTCGCTAATCATCAAAATAGTCAGGTTCATTCCCTTAGACAAGGAAAGATATCTCAGAAATGAGGACAATGAGTGCTGGTTACGCATGCAGATAATTAAAACTATTCTTCCTTGGTGCAAGACTTTTGATGTTTTCTCCACAGCTTATTCAATTTGAAAATCAATGACATAAAATGTACTTCTCCAGCATGAATTCCATCTTCAATATCTAAATTCCAACTTTTGGCATATCAATGAAACTCGAACATACAAGAAGTAAGCAGTATGTATGAAGTTTGAATTTAAGTATACATACATCTTTTGAGATGGCAAACATAACCTCCAGGATTCAATGAAATACATCTTCAGTATCACACGTTCCAAGTTTAGTGTATCAATGAAATTCAAACAAATAAATAAAGCAGCAGGATTCACAAAGTTCAGTTTTGGGCACACATACATTCATGTTGGAGAGCAGACATGATCCTGGTATGAAAATAGGGCAGGCAACAATCAATATACATTAAACATTACCTTTCTCTCATAGGAACACAGGGGCAGTTCCAAAAACCTTGCTGCGCCTCAGTAGCTTTATCATCATAGTGCCTGAAACCAAAGTGTTTTAGATCTGTCTAACTCAGCATTAAATCACAGGAAATTGGACATTTGAAGCGTAACAAAGATCAGATAAATACACGATTTGACATTCAACTTGCTAGTAAACAACAATTACCTACAAGGACAGAGTGGTGCACCCAATGTGTCTTTGTGCTCTGCCAATCCCTGTAAAGTAAGTAAGAATATTTAAATTACGTTTAAGATAATCCTGAGCCCTCATTCACAACTGATCACATAGAAAAATAGGTTTTGATCTTGATGTCACAAAGTTCATCTTTGCTCATACATTGGTTTACCTATATGCATTACATCTGCACAAGGAAATCTTTTATTAGACACCTCTCCGATTGGGAGTAACAAGAAAGATGGGAGTTTCACAGGGCCCAGAGAAAATGCTCTCACATGGAGTATTTTTATTTTAATTCTACAAAAGTTCGTTCCAGAATTTCCAATGCCATGTCCGCCCAAATTCAACATCTCTTACATTTTCTAACGCAACCACAGAATGCGGCCTTTGCTATTGAATCCAGTACCACATAGTATTACAATATATGTGATCCTTAATCCTTATCAATGAAAACATAAAAATCCGCTACTGATTCAGTTCGCAAGAGAAGAGAAATAAAGCTTCAACAATTAAAGAAGCAGGAAACACACCAGACTCAACGAATGAAAATCACTAGTACGCCGGCTCAGCCGATTCTCTTTCACACAATTAGAACTATATGATGTTCGACTTACAAAGAAATTGCAAAAGCAAAACGAAATCAGATAAGTCAGCTGGAATACCTTGATTACAACAGATGTGACACCTTTATCGACACAGAAATACGTGCCGGACCTCCGAGCATACTGCTCCGAAAACTTCCGCATTACTTCCACCGACTTCTCCGTAGGTTCAACTGAAAAAGCGCACAGCCAATTCATATCTTTCTAATATCCAATAGTTTGGCAAATTAAAACTAAAGTCAGCTAAACTAGGGCTGATTGAAGAGTACCTTTAGCAAAAATGACGTGGCGGCGACGCGACGGCAACGTCGGCTGAGCGACCGGCGAAATGCTTAAGCCGACGCCGTAGGAGGTGGAAGCTTGGAGCGCTGTCATGGCGGAAATTGAGTATTCGTCGTATGATTACTCTTATCTGGGTTTGTTATTCTGTAATCGCCAGTGAAAAATACTATCTATCTGCGAAATATTGACGAGATTTTTGTACACCAAAATTGATTGAAGCGCACAATACCAAAATCTGGAGTTGGTGAGCAGTGAGCACCACACGTTGACAATAAATTTACCAAGATATTAATGAAATTTTTCCATCATAAGTGTTTATAAATTATAGGGTTAATTATCACTTATGGCCCGACCTTTCACCCCATGGTGATTTTATGGCCTGACCTTTCGAAATATTCAAAAATGATCCGACATTTACTCCGATGTGACATTTATGGCCTGGGACCAAAAATCCGGTAACGGAAAAATGACTAGGACGGCCAAATGATGATGTAGATATTCATACCTTATTTTTTAAATGACGTGGAATTTACATATGCCATCTAAACAAAATAAATTGGATTAATTATCACTTATGGCCCGACCTTTCACCCCGTGGTGATTTTATGGCCTGACCTTTCGAAATATTCAAAAATGGTCCGACCTTTACTCCGCTGTGACATTTATGGCCTGGGACCGAAAATTCGGTAACGGAAAAATGACTAGGACGGTCAAATGATGATGTGGATATTCATGCCTTATTTTTTAAATGACGTAGAATTTAGATATGCCATCTAGACAAAATAAATTTGTATTTAAAAAAAAAACTTGACCAAAATTAAAACAAAAGGTTCCAGACCTTTCTTCCGTATCTAAAATATCTAAATTCTACGTCATTTAAAAAATAAGACATGAATATTCACATCATCATTTGGCCGTCCTAGTCATTTTTCCGTTACCGAATTTTCGGTCCCAGGCCATAAATGTCACAGCTGAGTAAAGGTCGGGCCATTTTTGAATATTTCGAAAGGTCAGACCATAAAATCACCACGGGGTGAAAGGTCAGGCCATAAGTGATAATTAATCCAATTTATTTTGTCTAGATGGCATATGTAAATTCCACGTCATTTAAAAAATAAGGTATGAATATCCACATCATCATTTGGCCGTCCTAGTCATTTTTCCGTTGCCGAATTTTTGGTCCCAGGCCATAAATGTCACAGCGGAGTAAAGGTCGGACAATTTTTGAATATTTCGGAAGGTCATGCCATAAAATCACCACGGGGTGAAAGGTCGGGCCATAAGTGATAATTAACCCTAGTATTAATGAAATTTTTCCATCATAAGTGTTTATAAATTATATCATTGCTTTTAAAAAAGGAATAAAGTATCATAACACCCCTAAAGTGGATAGTCAAGTACAAATTCATCCTAACGTAACGATAAGGACTCCCAGCACGTCAACGTAGCCTAAAGTATAGCAAAACACTCTCACGTCTAACGGTACAACTCACGCCGTTTACAAAAAAAATAGTAATTTTTATTATATTTGGGTCTTGCCACCTGTACACCTGTTGTCTCCGGCGCCGGAACCTGCTCAAGTGGTTTCACACCATCTCCATGTAATTCTAGCTAGTTGTGAGCAAAATATCCAAAAATCAAATATCCGAACCGAACCAAACTGAAATTCAAAATTCAGTTTGGATTTTTCGGATTTTCCGATCGGATCGGATTTTTTCCTTAAAATTTCGGATTTTCAGATCAGATCGGATCGGTACTTTGAAAACCCGAATAAATCCAAAATCCGAACTATATATATTATTTAAAATAATTTTTAAGTTTCTAAATTTTTCCTACCCTAATTTTTCACTACTGACTTCTTAGTTTAATTTGTAAACTTTTTTTTTTTTTTAATTTGGCAGTGAATGATTGAATGATAGTACTTTGTTGATGGTTTGTGAACATTATCAAATATTTATTTTGGTTGATTGTAATGAGCAATGTATGATTGGTACTTAAGTTTTATGAATATCGAGATTGCTATATTTTTTAGTTGTATGTTAATGGGATAAAAAAAAAATATAAAATACTATATTTTTTTTCGAATTTTTCAGATTTTTTGAATTTTATTGGAGAATTTTGGACAATTCGGATCGAATCGGATTTAGGTTTCAAATTTCGGATTTTCGGACAATTCGGATCGGATCGGATTTTTTTTCAAGGAATTTCGGATATGTTCGAAATCCGAATGCTCACCCCTGATTCTAGCCTTTTAGTTTTTTTATTTTATTTTATTTTTTGTTTCTTTCTCTATTTTTGGTTGAATTGTTATGCTTATTTAACATATTTTATGATTAGTCCCATTGAAAAGTAACGTTTTTGTAAAGGGCATGTGGATGTCCATTTAACGGGAGGAACTTTTTGCTCCACTTAAACATACGTTAGAGTGCTGGCATCCTCTAACGTTACGTTGGGATAAATCCGCATTTGAATGTCTACGTTAGGGATTTTTTGATACTTAACCCTTTAAAAAATAAGATTATACGATTGTTGATAATTAATTTGTTTTTGTGCTTTCGCCAAGCGGCAATAGATTTTGTATAATTAATTTGTTTTTGTCTTTTCGCATATCCAAGCAATAATAAATCTTATATATATGAATAGAGAGCTTTCATATTAAAACTCTACAGATCCCCCCTTCCTCATGTCAAAAAAAAAGAAAATTTGTTTTTAGACATGAATTAATAATTAATTTATTATTGTCAAAAGTGCAAGATATATATGGAAAAAGAAATTAACGGTATTTTCAAAAGTGATATATATGATAAAATACAAATATTTATCCAACAAAAAAAGAAATTCAGAAAAACGGTATTTTCCCTTTTTTTATTTTTTTTATTTTAAGACGGCATTGCTTCCCCAGACTTTTTTTTTTTTTTTTGAAAAGATTGCTTCCCCCAACCTTAATAACAGAAGCATTTTGTACCCTAAAAAAAAAAAAAAAAAAAGCTTTGATTTTGCCGCTGCAATGTCAGCCATGTGAAAATCCCAACTCCTGAGTCGCCATGGCCACGCACCTCCAATCTTCTTCCCCAAACAAACGCCCCAAAACCCTAGCCCCATATTCCCAATCCCCGCCATCTCCCATCTCAAAAGGCAAATCCAAACTCGAAGAGGAACTTTCGCCGCCTATCGCCGACAATGAATCATCCGATTGCTGCGGGATTTGCTTATCGGAAGCTGGAGTCAGCAGAGGGCACATCGAATGCTGCGACCATTATTACTGCTTCGTTTGCATTATGGAGTGGGCCAAGGTCGAGTCCAAATGCCCTTTCTGCAAGCGCCGCTTCTCCACCATCCGCCGCCCCCCCAAGCCGCCCCTTTTCCCCTGCGAGCGCGTCGTTCGCGTCCCTATCCGCGATCAGGTTTACACACTATTTTTTCTGTCAAATTTCCCTACTTTCAGTGGTTCTGCAGCTAGATTTGTTTCTTGATGAGTTTTGGGGCTTCTTTTGTGCTTCCTCTACTGTTTTGTTTGGTGAATTTTGTTGCCGTAGGGTTGAGAATGGAACTTTTGTATTTACAGTTTCATCTAAGACTTGAATTAGTTCATCTTTTCAATGCACACTACCTTGTGAATTTATCAGTACATCTATTTAGGGGAGAAGGCGGTCAATTTATAAACTGGTATGATTAGATAGAAATGGAGATACATTTGCTACTGAAATAAGTTCATTCAACTCCACATTAAAAGCCAGAAAACTCTTCTCTCGATATTATGTGAGGTAGTTACCGAGTTTCTGAAATAGAAGTAAAAAAGGTGCTGCATCAATTTGCTCCCATCTCAATTTTACAACGAGCAATGACTTTTCACTGTTTATATGCTCTTCTCATTGCATAATGAATTTAGATTTTTAGCTTCTACCTTCCTCTCTTTTATATCTACGACTTTCACCCTGTAGGATTTTCATCTGATAATGGATAACGCTACAACTGTAAACCCTCTCGGGGTCAAACCTGAAGGTATTATTGTCTTAATTGATGATCAGTATATTTCAAAGCTTTTGTTACGCGATATGAATAAACTAGAAATGGTAGAGAATTAGTTGAATTTACATTATTAGTTGTTATTTTATTTAATTAAGTTGCTAGTTTTATTGATTTAAGGGTCCTTTCGAGACAGATTTGTATTGGACTGACTTTAGTCCTATAGTCATTAGCTAGAATAGAATTAGGAAGAATTTTGTTGAGATAGCGGCAACTTACTAATCTACTTCTACTTAGGTGTTGGTCCACCAGGCCTGTCTTGGTGCACTGCATATCTATTTTGGTAGTGGTAATATCACAAATCCGGCAGAGAAACTATTAAGTTTCTTTGGGAATTCTTGAGTGTTTGAGCAAATGTTAAATAGAATGTTCTTAGAGAATGGAACAATGACCCCCACTCCTGCACTTCCCTTCTAGAATTTGCACTAAAGAATGCTAGTATGGAGAAGGGCAGTATTTTTCTTGACGAAAAGAGCAGTCTAGCATGATAATATCAGCCATCAAATGTTTACCTTCCTTTTAGCCAGCCTAGAAATCCCGAGTTCTCTTTGACTAGAGGAAGCGCCTAAGTTTTATCCTCTTTGGGGTCCAAAAGGGCTACACCCTGACACCTAATTTTCATCTCTAGAAATATTTAGCAGCTATTGTCTCCTTAATTCTCTTTAGAAGCTATTGTTAAATTGGATTTTCATGTTATATATAGCATTTTTCAGAAAAACAACTGTGCAACCACATGATATTCCTTTAGCAATTAAAAAACAGCAGCCTCTTCCATTCGTAATCGTATCATTAATGTTTCCTATTCAATCCATCAATCATCATGCAGGTTTGTCATTATTCTGGAAATGCAACAATTGGCCCTCCAGAACTGTATTCAGAAGTTAAATGCGGCATATGTCAGGGCATAGCAGATGAAAGCTTCCTACTCTTGTGTGATCTTTGTGACTCTGCTGCTCATACTTACTGTGTTGGCCTGGGTCACACCATTCCAGAAGGTGATTGGTTTTGTCAAGATTGCACGCTTTTGAAGGATGAACACTTGAAGAGTGAACCAAATATTGATTCTGATGTTGAAATGAGTTTTTCTTCTGTTGAAAAAGTATCAACAAATGAACACGTTTCTATTTTGGATATCGTGCAAGAATCTCATGGTCTTGCAAATCAGAGTTCTAGAAGTGCCTCATCAGATCCATGTTGCTTGTCATTTTCTACTTCTACTGATGGAGCTGTTACGAGAACTAACATTGAGCGACCAAGTTCAACAAGCCTAGAACAGAAGCCTAATGCCAGAACTTTAAGACAGTGTCGCAATCTCCATGATCGCATACGTCTATTGCGTCAAAACTGGAATGGCTTTCGAAGTGGTGCTTTTCGTTTTTCTTCCAATCGAGGTGACGGCAACATTTCCCAGAAATCTGTGGCTTGCAGAAGTAAGGAATATTCAATACCTTGCTTGGATAAGCAATCAATAGCTCAATGCAGTTCTTCTGATGTAAAGAATGACACAAGGGACCCTGAGATACAAAAAGCCTGGGAGATGTTTGATAAAGCAAAGTCCATCAGACAAGATCATGAACGGTCCAATATTGTGCGTCAGGCCTCAAAAGGCCCAATAAGAAAACTCAACCCCATGAAAAGTTCTACTTATGCGAGTAATAGACAACAAGTATCACTAAATAGCCAACAAAATGGAGCAAAGAATGTTGTATGTATGGGAGCAGTAGACCACTATCGTTCTCTTGAAAAGGATTGCTATGAACAACTGTCTTCATCTTCAAAAGAAAAGGGTTGCTATGAACAACCATCTTCATCTTCTGGAAAAGGAATGTGGAAATTGCATGAGGCTAAGGATGTTACGTATTGCCACGACGGTTCAATAATTGGTCATTTACCAGCACGCCCAGAATGCAGATCTTCTAAGGAGACTCCCTTGCGTCTGCATAATGCTAATGCAATAAGCATGCAACTACCAGCTAAAGAAACATTAAAAAGACCGCATTGCTTGGGATCAGATGCATCAGGAACAGTTGTTCCAAATATTGATCAGGTTAAAGGGGTCAATCATATGTCTTCCTCCAATAGCAAGGTAATACGTTCCAAGGAGAAAAGGGAGTCGGAGAAAATTTATGTTGACAGCCTGAAATATAACAATGCCAAGAGTGAGATTCAATCCCTTGTAAAGCTCAACTTAAAACTTCAAACCAAAGAGGAGAAACTAGGTATGAACAGATTTGTTCTGCATATTCATTTACCAAATGCTTCATATTTCTAATACTCCGGTGTTATTTACTTATTTTCGCTAGGTTGAAATTATTTGAATTAACCAGCTTATATTTGTTATCTTGTAAACTGAGCTTTGACCTAATCAGTTTCCGGTTATTGTTAAAAAAACTCATGAAAGGAGGAAAAACACATCCCTTAAGTAAATTTTTTGGATTGCCCAATTTCATAGAAAGTCTACATTTCATCTAGTTACAGTTGTATTTGGAAAGTAAAGTTGTCTGAGAATATGATTTGTAAAAATGTGATTTTGATAAAAATGAATAAAGTACTATATTTGCATATTCTTTATTTTGTATTTGGTAAATGACCAGCAAACTTTCATGATTTCGATTTCAGTGTCTAGTTTGAATTAATCAAGTAAGGAATGTAATATTTAAGTTATCATTAGAATGCATTAAGTATCTTTTATCACATTCTTACTACTAACAATGTTTATAATTTTTAAGATATAAATATACAAATACCTTATAATCCTATAAATCCAACATTATATTTCTCAAAGATATATCACATTCGTGTGATTCTGGTATCTGGTACTTACTCTTGATGCACTAGCATGCATAACATTTGCACGGTTCACTATTATACGGTTGAATATCTGATTTATGAGTTGGATGTAATTTAAACAATTTGTGGTTCTCAACAGAAGTGGATGCATTTAAAGAAGTTGCGAGACTTGCCACACATTCGATATTAGGTGCGTGCGGTTTGGAGAAACCGCGGCCTTGTTCATTTTCAATTCCAGGTATCATATGCTCCCATCCCAATCACATTCAGCAGGATCAGAAATCTAGTCTTATGCCTTCGTCTTGCCGAGAATGTTTTTATGCATTTGTGAAGGATGTTGTCAATAGTATTATGTTGCAGAAGAAAAGGACTCAGAAAAATCTATGATATCTTCAGTTTTTTTTGGTTATGGATAATTATCAGATGCCATTCCCCTCTGGAAATTTGCTGCCATTCTTGTGAATCAGGTGTAGTTTTAATACACAGATAATAATGTAGATATGGAATATATTTATATTTTAATTGTTTTGTAGTCTCTTTTACGAAGTGTACTGGTTAATGAATTTTGGTAAAAATTATCTCTAGTCCCTCGAACTTATTCACTTTTGTTTTTTTTGTCATCTTTATTTTTTCTTCCTCGTTGTCAGTTCAATCTATTTTCATTCTACTAATTGTCAACTTGACTACATTTTCTAATTTTCCATTTATATACCTTTTCTATTTTAGTAGATGGAAAATCCGAAAAGTTAAATCCCTTGTTGCTAAATTAAAAAAAAATTAAATTAAATGAGTCCAATTTTTCAGGCAATGTCAATCACCTCAATAGCATATTACTTTAAAAAACAAATATAGCATAAAACACTTGCACAAATATACCACCTTTTAGTGAATTATCTTAATTAATGAGGATTTACTCATTTTGATTAAACTTTACACAAATATAGCATAAAACACTTGCACAGGACCATGTAGTACTGATCCAATTACAAATTTGGTCAAAAGTGCAAGAATAGCTAGGGTCATATAGCTTTTAAATTTGACTTGTTCACAATTCGATTAAGGCTAATTTGAAGTAGATATATTTGATGATTAAAATTATCTTCAATGTAAGTTGAAGCTTGATTAAGAAAAGCAAACAAGAAATATATCACAGACAGAGAGAGAGAGAGAGAGAGGAGTTGTTATGCGGATGTTTATATGGGTCTTTTTGTATACTAACTAAAACATAGGCCCACTGTCAGTACAGGCCCAACAGATTAATAAAATAAAACAGGACAAGAAGAAGGCGAAACATATTTCTTCTGCACGTGTTACTTTGGAATCTAAGAAATATAAAAACTTGTGTGAAACGATCTCACGGTTAAACAAATTAAATATTCTGATTCAAATTTATGTTTAATTGTAATTGAATTTTTTTGGCACGGTACAAGTATGCACAAAATTAATGGGTAAGTCAGCTATATCGTAATGGTGCCCTTATCCTGTTGACATTTATAATAATATAATAATTTTGTCTTGGATTCTTTTTTTTTCGTATTGTGTTAATATTGGATCCATGTCATTTACGATAAATATTTATATATTATTATTTTTTTATTGTTAATAATTTATAGTTATGATTTAAATTTATTGTGTCGTTATCGTATCGTATCAAAACAAACGAAATCGTTTCACTTCGTGTTCATGTTCGCGCTGTGCTCGTGCCATGTCCATAATTTGTACAAATTGTGTCGTGTTTGTGCTCGTATGTAACATATCCTTAACGGGTTGTGTTCCTATTGATCTTATCGTGTTATGTCGTGTTCGCATCGACACGATAACTACACGACACACACGAATTGTTAGTGTTATATTCAATGTGATATTAAATTCGGATTCAAATTTTTGATCTATCTAACCGTAAGACCTTTATCCTTTGTGAAATAATTAAATTTATATTTAACTCTATTTTAATTTACTTTTATTTTCTCAAATAACATTTATTAGTCAATTCCAATCATTCAGAAGTACGACATCTTCGTACGGTTTTTACCTGTGCCTTTTTTTGTTTTTTTTTTCCTTGTTTCCTTTTCAGTGAAATCATTAAATGAACTTGTATATAATTGATCAATAAATACCAAATAGATGTTCTTCATCAAATACTGTTAAATAGATCGAGGTCAAAAATTGGTCATGTATTGTATGAATGAAATTATGCTCATTCAACATTGATGTTTTGCATCTCAAAATTAAGTCTCATCAATTAATGTACTTATTGCTGCACAACTAGGGAAAAAAAAAAAAACTGAAGTTTTCTTAATTTTTAGAACTACCAACTAGTTTCGACACATCTCAAACAACATAAACTCGATAAATATTCTCTTCTTGAAAAGAATTTGCACACACAGATAGTTAGAAATGAGATTTCATAATTAAAAATTCAAGACCTTATTATGTGGTGGAGAAGAATCTACAACTGCTACTACACTATTAATTAAGATACTGATAAATTGGCCTACCAGTCTCTTAAAAAAAAAAGATAAATTAGCCTAGCAGCTGTATATATGATGCATGCACAGTAGAATTGAGCTAGAATAAAATTTTATGAAAATGCATGTAAACATATATATATTTGAAATGAAGATTTATTGTATAGTAGCATCATTTAAATTTGGGAAAATTCCAATATCATGAAAAGTAATTCTCCTTTGAGGGAATGAAAAAGTAAGAGATGGTACACATGTCACAACAGCGGTGGGGCCACGTGACTCCCCTAAGCACCAACCAAAGCGCATGACATGGAGCACGTGCATATCCTCCACGTCATCCTCAGAACAAATATATACACATATATAAATATATAAAACTATATGATAGCTTTGAAAAGGACAGGTCAATTGGGAGAGGACTGCACATGCCCCCACTATCAAATACTCTCTCTCTCCTCTCTCTCTCTCTCTCTCTCTCGTGTTGGTGTTGCGGTATGGGTGTGGCTCTATAAGTATCACCGTGATCATATAAATTATGCATACAGCATAATGTTTTAACTAACTAGGCGATTGTTTGTTGAGTTTAGGCCATCTCCAATAATTAATCATTTGAATTAATATGGTATAAAATTAGTTCTGTTTTGGTACATAATTTAGTGCATGCTATAATATACTACAAAGTATTTTCTATTTTGTTGTTTCACCTCCTTTTATAGCGTTATTTATGGTGATATCTATGACATTTTTGAAGATTTTGACTATGTTTATAAGCTCTTTCAACTTGTAAGGTGTCTGGATCTAGAAAAGCGCCTTGGTATTTTTTTTTCTTTTGAGAGAAATAGATCCAAAATTTAATTGCGTTATATATTAAGAAAGTGAGCAACCTAAATAAGCATAATAATAAATTGGTTCTAACGTTACAATTTTTTTTTTATCATTGTGCCCCCACAATCAATTTTCAGCACTTTCATCTAGAGCTGTAAAAATTTCGGGCCGAGCTCGCCAGGCTTTTTGGAAAAATCGGGCCGGGCCGCCCCGAAAATTCTCCGGACCTGAAAATATTAAGCCCGGCTCGAAAACCATTTTTGTAGTGTAATTTTACCGGACCGGGCCGGTACGAGCCCACCAGGCTTTTACCTATTTTGGACCGGACCGGCCCAAAAATTCTCCGGGTCTGAAATAATGGAGCCAGCCCGGCCCGAAATCGGGCCAGCCCGTCGGGCCGGGCCGGGCCTTTTTTGACCGCTCTACTTTCATCACCAAATGCATGGCACCACCGCGATAACCTCACAATCCGCCACCAACGCCGCCCCCATCCACCCATTTCTGCCCCTCTCTTCCAATCAAACCGAGACCCATCTCGCCAATTCTCAAACTTCAGGACAGTGGCGGTGGCGACGCATCAGCCATTTACATGTGGAGTATCCGGCGAGTCAGATGGCAAAAATTGGCCCAAAATTGCTTGTTGGAGCACAATCGTGGAAAAATTAAAACATTGAAAAATTATTTTTATTATGCTTACGGTGGAACTCTATTTTAAAAAAGCTTCAAACGTTGGAACATAAAATGAAGTTTTTTCCTAAATTTAAGAGGTGTAAATTTATGAATACTACTATAATTTTTATTGGGTAAATTCCTGAACTTTTCACAAATTATGGTTTTGCTCCCCACAAAAAAAATTCAGCGTGATAATTCCCGAACTTTCTATTTTGTCTGATTTTGCATCCAAGGTCAATTTCCTCCAAATTGTGTGCTGACTTGGCAGACGGAAATTCCTACGTTTCGTAATCGGTAGACGAGTTAATATTTGTCCAAACAATAAATTGCCCGTAAATTCCTTAATTTTTATCAAATTCTGTTTTTGCTCATCACAAAAAAATATTTTGCGCAACAATTCCCAAATATTTTTTTATGATGAGGAAAAACAGAATTTGAAAAAAGTTAAGGAATTTACGGGCAATTTATTGTTTAAATAAATATTAACTCGTCTACTAATTACGACACGTAGGAATTTCCGTCTGCCAAATCAGCACACAATTTGGAGAAAATTGACCTTGGATGCAAAATCAGACAAAATAGAAAGTTCGGGAATTGTCACGATGAATTTTTTTGTGGGGAGCAAAACCAGAATTTGTGAAAAGTTCAGGAATTTACGGCAATTTACCCATTTTTATTTTTATTTTTATTTTTTTTGAGGGGTAATACTATAAAAAAATATTGTATAAACTTTATACAGATGATATATTATACTTCATGTCGGTTAAAATATAAAATTGAAAAGGATACAAAATTAAATAAAAATCACATGTAAACTTCACATATATTATATGGCAAATATACTAATATAACCTACAAATGAGACTATTCACATCATATCAAAATGATGTGAAAAATAAGATTGTCAGCTACACAATTCGGCACACATTAGAAAATATTTTCAATTCGTCAAGTATAATTTTATGAATTATGGTTTATTAAATTAAATTAAAAAATAAATTTTTATTAGGTTAGATTAGTATATTTGTCATACATTATATGAAAGGAATATAAATTTACTAGTATAAGTGGTCTTTTCGCGGCTTTCGCCACCAAATAATTCAGTTACATTCATATTGTACCCATACTTCATTGGAAATTTACAATATTGACTTTAATATTTATTAAAAATTTATCTTGTAAACAATTTTATTGTTTTTTCCATAAGTACCCATACGTTTAAAATATCTTATTATACTCATTTTTTATTTAATTAGAATTGAGGTTGAGCACGGTTCGGTTAACCAATCATTTGCGGTATAAAAAACCGGCCATATGATTTTTGATCGGTTCGATTAACCGCTAAAATTTAGAAAATAAAAATAAAAAACTGTTATAACGGTTAACGTAGAAATCGGGTCGGTTAACCAATTAGTCAATGGTTAACTATAAAAAAAAAAGTTTCAAATTTTTTATAATTAATAGCATGAAATAAATTTCATATCTTAAAATGTAAGATTCAAAACATACAAATTTAAAAACTATAAATCATAAATTGAACTCTCGTACTTTCAAGTCAAAATAGTAAACATACATTTGTAAGTATAACGATTTTCATATAATATACTAGTTTGTAAAATTATAATTTTTAATGAGTATCGATTCGATTCAGTTAACCGCCTATTTTTAAATATAAAAATAAAATTTAACCATTACCTTCAATTTTTCAAAATAAAAAAAAATAAACCGAAACTATTAGTTTAATTAATTATATTTTCCGAACAATTTCGATACTATTTATCGGTCCGTTCGATTTTTAGTTTTGTTTGCTCACCCCTAAACCGGGGAGCCATCTTCTTATATATATTTTTTTTTTTTGAGGAGGAGCATCTTCTTATATTTTACTCGAATGGCGAATAAGAAAAGGTCTTCAATCTTCATGTTGAAGATTTATATTCTATAAAAATAAAATAAAAGTTAGAAAAGAAAGCAAAAAGGCAAAGATGGGCCCACTTATATTTTCAATCTTGACCACCACGTGACTCCGTCACGAGAATGAGAGCGACGCACCGCCTGTAGGCTTTCACTCACGTGCTTTAACACCCTACCCCCACCCCCCACCCCCTACAAGTCTACTCCTCTAATAATGCCATATCTTAATCAATCGTTTGCTAGATGGAGTAGTATGCTAGTAGGTGTGATATGTTTATTTGTATTGTTCGCTTGTAAGAAGTATGAGATAAAGTTTGATATATTTAACTGAAATATATTATAAATATAAAGTATTAATATTTTATTTGGTATGATTTATTAAATTCTCTGTAATACATAATAATTATAGTAATTTATTTTTGTTTACTAAGGGTAATTAGGGTGTATAATATATTATACACCCTAATATCTCGTTTGGTACAAAGTATGGAGCCCTTTATAAAATTCGGGCACGTATGAGTTATACTTATTGTTGTTATTATGTTATACCATCTATGAAGTGGTATAAATAATATTGCAACTAAATATAAGAATAAATTACAATAATTTTACCCTCTTACCATAATTAATATGTTTTGCAGATAATTTAATACATCATACCAAACACAATATTAATTCTTATACGTATTAAAACATCTCACCTAATCATATCAAGTCTTATCTCATACTTCATAGCAAACGAGTAGTTGTATTATTATTTATACCACCTCATAAGTAGTATACATAACAACAAAAATCAGTATTATTCATACGGGCCCAAACTTTATACACGGCTGTAAACTTCGTACCAAACAAGATATTAAAGTATCATAAACATATTATACAACCTAATCACCCCTGCCAAATGAGTATAAGACATCAATATCGTATTTAGGAGTAAGTATTAAAATTTTCGTACTATATAATCCATTGTTTAGTAGGATGTATTAAAATGATTATACTTTTATAAATTTACAGTTCTTAATTAAAATATCTTCCAATTTTAAATTGTTATACTACTTAGACATTGGAATTCCCCAGCTTGATGTTAAATTCGTATCAAAAAAGTTTATGCGAATTACTTTGTGGAAGCTCGACACAAGTCTTAGTGATGACGGCTCAAATTCTTCTAGACATTCTAAGGGTATCTCTAACCCTGCTTTATATCTTCACATATTTCAAAATTTGGAGCAATTCATTCTCTAGCCTAGCACCAAAATCCTGCTCTATTATACAGATTTGAATAGTGTTGCTCCAAACTTGGAACAACACTATTCATTGCTCTACTCTTTTTGCAATTATTTTTCTTGTTATAATTATTATTCCTTGTTATATTTATTAATTTTTGTGTTCTTTAATTATTTTGTTCCAGAATATTATATTATAGTTATATTTCTAAACATATTATACCAACATTAAAATTACATAAAATTATTTAAAAAACACAATTACATAAAATACAAGATAAACTAAATAAATAAATAAAATACAAGTACATAATAGAAGCATAAAAATAAAGTCGATACATTTAATTTCTAATAAAGGGGGTCATCTCCGGAACGTCCCACTTCATCTGAAAATAAATTCAGAATATATCAGAAGTACTATTGTTGGCTTCTTTGGCTTGTTTCCGCTTTCGAATAACATCTTGTTGCTCTGATCGGAAGTAATCACATGTTTCAGAATCATCAACCGTGGCCAAAAGTAGAATATTGATCGGAAGTAATCACATGTTTCAGGATCATCAACCGTGGCCAAAAGTAGAATATTCTGTTTTTGTGTAAAAATATAGCGCAGACTGCTGAAGATGACTTACTGATTTTGCCGTATTTTTGTGCTCAAATTGCTGTATTTTTGTGCGAACCGCTATAGATGGCCTAAGACACAAAAAAAAGAAAAACGCACGACAGCAGCTCTGCAGCAAAAATTAATTTTTATAGAAAGTTTATTTTAATCTTCAAGAATTTATTAGGAAAAACGATGGATAAAGAAGAAAAATTACTGTGCGTAGCAAGATATTATATCCAAAAAGAAGATCAACCTTTGAAGAGGAACACGATGGAAGCAGCAGCAGCAGATGGCGGGAGCGCAAGAACAAGAGAAATAAAGGGAGAGGAAAGGAAGGGTTGAATTGATGTGATTAGGGTTAATTGAGTCTAGCAATAAAGTAATACATGTTATAATTATCTTTAATATTACGTATACCACTCAGAAATGTAATATTCCTTCCGTCCCAATGGCAAAGTCTCACTTCTTTAATTGATGAGAGTATTATTTAATAGAAGTGAGACATTGCTATTGGGACGGAGGGAGTACATAACAACAAAAATCAGTATGATATATACATGACCATATTTTATAAAGGACCTTGTATTTTGAAGCATACATAATATTAGGATGTCATAATTAGTTTATTAGAGCAATCCCAATAGAATTCTCAAAATTTTGCTGTTAAATTTGCTCTTAAAATTTCTCATATACTATATATTTATATCCCTATTTACAAATGCATACAATAGTTCTGTTATTTTGTATTAATTATTCTATAAAAATTGTGGGTCTAACTCAATTTGTAAAATATGATTGATTTAGGGAGTTGTAAATTTGAGAGAAGATTTAGGGAGGTGTAAATATTTTTGTGGGCCCTACCTAATTTGAGATATCTGTTGGATGACCTTTTTATCTTATTTTTTATTATTTTAATCTAAATTTATAGTTAATGATGATTTTGAGAGAATTACTGAGAATGCTCTTAGAGCACTCCCAACAATTCACTCAAAATCAATTTTAATTCTAAATTTAAGTTAAAATAATAAAAAGTGTGCTAAAAAGTTCTTTCAATAGATCTCTCAAATTGGATAGACCCCACAAAAATATTTACATCTCCTTATATTTCTCCTCAAATTTACACCTCCCTAAACCTTCTTTTATCTCACAAATTGAGTTGGGTCCACAATTTTTCTAGAATATAATAGAAAATAGGAGAACTAATGTATGCGTTTGTAAAATACTCAGCATTTAGAAATAGTATAGGGGAAACTTTAAAAACAAATTTGAAAGCAAAGTTTTAAAAATTCTGCTTGGAAATTCTCTTATACATCCTAATATCCCATATGATATTACTATAATAGACATATATCAGTGATCAGTGAATATTACAACCAAACAATTCACCAAAACTCAGAATATAATAGATATATTACATACTATATATGCTAGCACTTAGTCAATTACAACTCTAGTATTTAATTAATCATATCAATTAAAATGACAAAAATGAATACGGTGCAATAGTCATTAAAAGTGTGGAAAATTTCCCTTAAACATCAGCAGTTCGAAAGTTAAATTATACACTTTACTATAATTCAGAATATTTTCGATAAAATTATATATTAATTAATATTAAAACTGTAATTTTTTGTTTCGGCACTCCAATGGTAATACGTGTACTTTCCATGATTCCAACGGATTGTTTAAAAATTCATAATAAAAAATTAAACATGTTGGAATTTCGTTGGAACTTTTTAATAGAGGAGCCCACAAAATTAACTGAAATCATCCAAACCGTTTCAAAACCGAAACTGTGGTCAACTATTTTGGAACAAGAATCGTGATTAACGATTTTGGAATTGAAACCGTGGGGATAGACGGGCTAGTTCCGGTTTCAAATGTTTGGAACCGTGAACTGACGGTATTCAACTTTATTTTTTACTTTCATATATTTTAAGTTAAACTCATAATGTAGGTGATGTCACCTCCATTCTTATAGAAAATCATTAAAATTATTTTTCTTTTCTTTTTGTGGGACAAAGAGATAATTGGCTATTAAAGGAATACACCTCCATTCTTGTAGATAATTTTCAAATCTATCTTTCTTCTCAAAATCGATGTGGGACAATTCCTTTGAGTGTCAAATATTCCTTTGTTGGGACATTGATTTTGAGAAAAATTAGCTTCCAAATCTCACTTTAAAAGTGGAAGTGGGAATTTTTTCTATAATAGTTGGGTAGTTCGAATAATATATGTAACCAACCCAATTAATCAAATTAGTTTTCACATAATCGAAGTACTTGCTCGTTTCAAATAATAGTTAAATTAAAAAAACAATAGACGGTTCAAACCGTGAACCAACGGTTCCTATCCGAAATCAGAACCGACTAACACGTACAAACCGATTCAAATCCAGAACCGTTACCCTCGACGGGCCAGTTCCAATTCTAATTTTCTTGAACTGGAACCATCGATTTCAAGCCGATTCCAAATTGGAATCGGGCCGGTGACCACTTCTACTTTTTAGGCAGTGCCATCCAATAGTAGAATTGAAATTGGGCAACACCTACATGCAATTAACATGGGAGGTTGTTTTATTAGCATTTTATAATTTTATTTTATTTTTTAATTAACTACTCCCTCCGTCCCGAGATAAATGGTCACACTTCCTTATTGGGTTGTCCCGGGATAAGTGGTCACTTTACTTTTAAGGAAATATGCTTCTCTCACAAAAAATTGTGGACTCCACCACTTTCTATCATTTTACCCTTTAAATATCCTACCGTAGAATTGGTCGTACTTAAGTTTGTGATTGCTAAAAATATGTGGTGGCATCGTATATTTTATTTTAACTCAATTTGACTTCATTTTTTAACGAAGATATTGATATTGATAGATCAATTAAATGTGAAGTGCCACGTTGACTGATATGTCACATTTATTTTGTTGATGCATCCCGCCATATATTCGTTGATGTGGCACACCTAATGAAAAGGATAACATTCTTGGCAAATAATTGGTCAAGTTTACCCACAATTAAATATTAAGATGACTATTGACGCAAATACAAAATAATGGGTCGAGTTTCTACCCACAATTTTATTTCTATTTTTCTATCTGTCAATTTATTTTCTCAACACTAGAATCAAATAAATTGAGGATTCAAGAGTATCTTAATTAGAGTAAGAGGAGCTAAGAAAATCTTCGGAGATGAGGACGGTGACTGGCGGGGGAGAGGAGGGGATGGCGTTGCTGCGACGGCTGGCAGCCGGGTTGGGGAAGAATCATGGAGATAGATTTTTTTTATTTTTTTAATATTTCTAAATATACAAATTACATCGTTTAATTATTCAATTATCAAAATATTTTTATTTTTCACATAATTTCAACTCGTACGTTGATTTGGCTTAAGGTGAATCGAAACTTTAACAAAGATTAGACAATATATTATAAAAAAGAATGTATGGGTATTACTGAGACACTATTGATAGTATGTGTCATTTTAGACTAGAAACAAATAGTTTTGGATATTATTTGTAATGAATAAATGTTTCATTTACCATCTTTCTTTATGTATTTGTTTTGAGGATTATCATATAATAGATGTATGAAGAAAAGTATAATTAGGTATATAATATTATATATAATGAAGAATATTATTATTCATCATTAACAGAAAATCATTTAAAATAAAGAAAAGTACATAAAAAGAAATATAATCGCCTTTATGTGCAAAAAATTTTGAATTCACATAATTCATGGGAGACCAGTAGCTGAGGGAGCAGTACAGGAGACCTCCTCCAGCTTAGGAGAAAATAAGGAGTTTGTGGTGGAGCCGCGGAGATCTGAAGAGAAAACGGTGATTTCTTATGGTGGAGCTGAGGAGCGAGTTGAAACCTCTCCTACCCCTTCCCAGGTAATCGCACAAGTTATTGGTTATATACCTAACCCCTCTCTCACACCTCTCCAGCCAAAGAGCCAAAGGACATTGAGCCTCTTCAAGTGTTTCTTCAAACCGCACCCCAACCCAATCCAGCTGAACAACCAAGTTCAGATCATGCATTAGCTGGAACCACCTCCAAACCATCCTCTCCAACACGTCCCCTGTTTCTACCCCCAGTCACCATAACAACATTACCTACATCAAGCAAACCCTCATCTTCTAAACATACATCCTTATCCAGCTCATCCAAAGAGCCCCATCCAGCTGATGCTCATTTGTAGCTGGATGTTGAAAGTCAAGCTGAACCCATTAGTCCAACAACCTCTGAGGAAATTGAAATCCTCAGTCCCACAGCCGTTGCACGTGCCGCCAACATAATGAGGTTCAACAACCTCATGCTCGAAAGAGTTAAGAGGGCGCTGCAACAATATTCCATTCTCGTTTCTCTCCCCAATGCCTTAATCGCCGTAAGTGACTTCAAGTTCTACCTTGCTACCAAGATGAGCACTTGGTACGAGAATGAAGAGCTCGTCGAGCTGTTTTCCTTTGAAAAACTTAAGGCCGACGAAGCATAACTGCAACAATTCCTTGGATTTGGAAGCCTCCAGGATGCATTTCTGCATCAAGACGAGCTTATCCAAATCATTATCGAGAAGACCAAGAAGGATGTGCCTCCACCTGAATACGCAAATTCAAAGGCCAACTCCTACATCAATGCCCTAAGCTAGATCGTCCCAGTTGAGAATACCGAGGAAGTTGTACCTGTCAACACAGCTGAGGTAATGGACTTTGAAGAGCCAGCTAATGCAACAGCTGAGCCGGAGACAACATCCCCACCAAGTCCAACTGCCGATGACACTCGCATGATGGTCGAGTTTGAGGCAGCTAAACCCAACCATATCCCAAACGGAGTCCGACACTGAACTCTCTCCCTCCATCCAAAAAAAGATCCAAGAAGCTGTCGAGGAAGCAATTTTTCAGGATCGACTAAAAATTAAGGTCGAGCACATCTTTCGATTCATAGCTCAGTCAATTCATTCGACACACCCTTGGTTGCTTGAGCGGCGGTATCGTGTACACCTTTTGTCTGATCCTGATCTTGTTGAGCCTATTTGAGGACGTGTATGAACGAAGTGGACATCCCAATGGACACTTTTTTCTTCAAAAGAAGGAAGCTCTTTGGAACAGGGTAGCGCTGATACTCGATCACTATATAAGAGATTTTACAGGGGAATAGGGCACTTCCAATAATAAAAGAAGACTTCATGGCCTACGCCGGGGCATGCGAATGAATAAAATGGCCAGAAGAGAGCCTAGCCTAGACCGATCAAAAGATCCTGCCTCTATCCCTAGTGGATTGCTTCATTCTCTTCCCATCCCCGTGAGTCCCCTCTCAGTAATTCCTTTGGTTGATATGTCCACTATAGATTCACTACAAGGCTAAAATCATGCTTATTTTGCGAGTTGAGGACCCCTGTAATGGTATCACACGTGAAGGGTCAAAACTGGCTTGATTATCAGGTTCATACTCACGGACGGACGATGGACGAACTGCAAAGATCCATCTTCAACCTTGATGAGCACAACGACAAAACTCTCAGGCAATCCCAAGCTTCTCAAGATGTCAAATGGTCAAATCACCTAACGAAGAGATAGCTAGAGATCGTTTCTCGACTTCCAGCTCTCATGGCCAACAGCGTGCAGAATTTATCAAGCAAGCTGGAAGCCGTCAATCAGTCCAACCTCTCCAGCAGCTCTGACATCGACCAACTGTTCAAACTGTTCAAGGATCTGGATGCTCAACACCAAGCTGGAAGCAGCAGTAGCGCTCAACTGAACCTCGCCACAGCTGATAACACAGCCAAGATAGCTGATGTTGAAATTGCCCTCGCCAAGCTGAATGAGACCATCATCAACCTCTCATCTTCCCTTGTTGATAATGCCAAAAAGGAGGAAGACGACGTAAGAAAAACTATGGGCAAGGTTGTAGCCGAGGAAGAAGAAATTCAAGTTCAGCAATCAGAGATTGATGAAGTCGTTGCTAAGCTGGAAGTAGAAGAGCCAGCTGAGATGAAAGGGTGATGGAGCAAAGCAATGATCCTTCTAGCCAAAGCTTGCGGAGCAATGCCAGAAGAATATAATGACACTCGCTGGCTCTGCAACTTTGCTAACGAGCAGAAGAAGGAAATGAAGCTCTTTCAAGAGCAACAGAAGAAGAGGGAGAAATCGCTCAAGCCTGAAGAGAAGAAGGAGAAAAAGAAAATAGCAAGCTTCAGAGCCGCAGCAAAGAAGAAGCCGCATGTAGCGATGAACTGGAGCAATGTGGATGAATGGATCCCAGAAGAATACAATGACAACTGGGAATTCACCAAAAATGAGTTCATCGAAGAATTTTACTACTTGATGGCTTATCCAAACATGAACCCTGATGACGCATTCAATGAATTTCTCAATGAATTATTTAATCATGACAGAATGCTCACCAGAGTTTTCCTCAATGCTGCAATGACTGCAAAGATCAACCTCACTGCTCCAAGGCTAACTCACCTTCAGCCGCCAATGATAGCTGGAACTCAGCTCCCTGACAAGGTCAAGATCATCAAAGAAGTCAACTATTGGGCCGTCAGGATAAATATCTCAAAGGTGAAGATTCCAGCTGAATTCAAGAAATTGGAGCAGATGATCTTCAACCGTCACAGGTTGAGGACTGATGAGCAGATGGAAGCAGACCAGAGAAAGGAGCAGAGGAATGAAGACCCAGCCAGCTGATATTTTGTTTTTGAATTCTTGATTCAGTTTTTCTTTAAACTTGTAATCATTGTAAATCTTTTTGAAGACTAATGAAACTGATCTTTTGCCCTCAAGCTCACCCTGAAGACAATAACTCTTTGTCCAGGCTCTGAACTCTGAAGGATTAATTAACTTAACTGAATTCATTCTGTTTTTCTCAGTTAGGTTTGACATCATCAAAAAGGGGGAAATTGTTGGGAAAATTCTAAGTTTTGATTTGATACCAAAACTCAACTGACTCCAACCTAGTAGATGATTGCGCAAGCCTAAGTTGTTTTTCCAGCTCGCATGTTTGAGCTTATAGATTTTCTAAGTTTACAGGAGAAGATGCTGAAGACAGTAGAAGACTCAGCTGAGTGGTCAGCTGTAATGATCAGCTGAGTGAAGATCAGCTGAGGAGTTAACAGTTGTAGAAGACAACTGAGCAAAGTCAACTGTAGAATAAAGCTGAGTTGACTCAAGCAGAATAGAAGAGATCCAAACGGAGCTAAGAAAACTGAGCTGACTCAAGAAGATCCAGCAGAGTAGACCCAGCTGAGTAGACAAAGAAAAGCTGACTGAAGTTTAACTGAGATCAAATCAATCAGACTGAAGGATCCAGCTCGGAATTCAAAAGACAGTTCCTAGGACAGGATCTCGGTATCAGAAGATGTCAATAAACCTCGACTAATGAGGGATCGACAACAACCCAAGATCTGACACACTGACGAAGACAGGTGAAGATCCGCAGACGGCAGATCGCCAAGTCAGAGAGTAGATGAGATTCAAACGGCTATTCCAACGGCTAGTTTTTGAATCTTCACCTATAAATACCAGTCTTCAACCTCAGATTCAGATACGAAAAACTCTCAACAAGCTATCAACTTTCTGAAATTCTCAAGTCTCTCTCAAAAAACTTCAAGCAGTCTGCATTCTCTTCAAGAACACTTAGAGGTGGCTGGTAGACATGAATGAAATTAAGTGGGAATGGAATGACCCTTGTAATGGAATGAAGGTAGGAAGGAATGAATCAAAGAATAATATTCTTATGGCTAGTATACATGAGGAATGGAATGGTCATACCTTAACTGATTTTATTCTACAATTGATAATAAAACCCGTGTCGCAATTCTTGATGTGAATTTTGGTAGAAGGATAGAGTACCTATTATAATTGGTTTGTTATTAATAATTTTAATAATATTAATAATAATACTAATACTAATAATCTTAATAATATTAATATTAATACTAATAGTAATAATATATATATATTATTTTAGTCTTATTATTTTTGTTATGCTTATTATAATTAGAATAATAATAATAATAATAATAATAATAAAGTTCATTTCTGAAGATGAGGATTAGCTAATACTAGAGCTGTCAAAATTTCTAGCCGGGCCGGCCTGAGCCTGAGTCCGAGCCCGCCGGGCTTTTTGGAAAAATCGGCCCGGCCCAGCCCGAAAATTCTCCGAGTGTGAAGATATAGAGCCCAGCCCGGCCCGAAAACCAATTTTGTAGTGTAATTTTACCCGGCCGGCCCAAGCCCACGGGCTTTTACCCATTTTGGGTCGGGCCGGGCCGGGCCTTTTTTTACAGCACTTGCTAATATCATGGGGGAGTGAAGAAATGGCTAAACCCATATTCATGGGATTAGTCATTCCTTAAGGAATGGACATTCCTAATGAAAAAATTACACCAACTGTGGGATTAGGAATGGAGACAGCAATGACCATTTCATTCCAGCATACCAGCCATCCCTTAATCTTCAAAGTGTTCAAGTCTAGAACTGCTAGATTTTCGTCTGTAATCTCTAGGCATCTTTCACTGTATATTTCTAGCCTAGATTGAACGAGTTCATATAACTCATGTTCTTCATTTTAAGAACTCGTTCACAGTTGGAACCCCAAATCCAAATTCTTTTACCCAGAAAAGGTTAAGTTAAGGTCCGCCCGTTCGAAGCGTGTAATTCGAGTGTGTAGGTTATTTCAGTACCCGGAAACTGAAAAGGTTCAGGCTTCTACAGTGCCCGTAAACTGTTAGAACACAGCTCTGGTTTGAGCTGCGAAGTTGCTTGGTACTCGTTAAACCAAGTGGATATCCTTAGTGGATTTACCAGTGAAATCTGGTCGTGGACGTAGGAGTAGTTTCTTCGAACCACGTTAAAAACTTCGTGTTCTTTATTGCTTTGATTTTTTTCTGCATCTTTATTTTAAAGAACTAACCGCATCAAGCACAACATTATTTTCAAGTTATAAGTTCTCTAGCTTAGTGACCCAGTCATATGTGTTTTCAAATCTTGCATAACTTGACTAAAAAGAAAGCATAAAGATAAGTTCTTTTTAAACTGAGTTTTTCTAAGTGAATGAGCTAAGTTTTTAAACCACCACATTCTACACCGCCAGCAGGATTTATAACTGAGCTCACACTCTCAGTTTTAACTCGGTTAAAAAGTTCAAAAGTTTTTAACTTCAGTGTATTCACCCCTCTCTACACCGAAGTACTCGTTCGGGGAGTCGGGGACCATCAACTCTAGTATTTAATTAATCATATCAATTAAAATGACTAAAATGAATACGGTGCAATAGTCATTAAAAGTGTGGAAAATTTCCCTTAAACATCGGTAGTTCGAAAGTTAAACTATACACTTTACTATAATTCAGAATATTTTCGATAAAATTATATATTAATTAATATTAAAACAGTAATTTTTTGTTTCGGCACTCCAATGGTAATACGTGTTCTTTCCATGATTCCAACGGATTGTTTAAAAATTCATAATAAAAATTAAACATGTTGGAATTTCGTTGGAACTTTTTAGTAGAGGTGCCCACAAAATTAACTGAAATCGTCCAAACCGTTTCAGAACCGAAACCGTGGTCAACTATTTTGGAACCAGAATCGTGGTCAACGATTTTGGAATTGAAACCGTGGGGATAGACAGGCTAGTTCTGGTTTCAAATGTTTGGAACCGTGAACTGACGATATTCAACTTTATTTTTTACTTTTTTATATATATTTTATGTTAAACTCATGATGTAGGTGATGTCACCTCCATTCATATAGACAATCTTTAAAATTATTTTTCTTTTCTTTTTATGGGACAAAGAGATATTTGGCTATTAAAGGAATACACCTCCATTCTTGTAGATAATTTTCAAATCTATCTTTCTTCTCAAAATCGACGTGGGACAATTCCTTTGAGAGCCGAATATTCCTTTGTTGGGACATTGATTTTGAGAAAAATTAGCTTCCAAATCTCACTATAAAAGTGGAAGTGGGAATTTTTTCTATAATAGTTGGGTAGTTCGAATAATATTTGTAACCAACCCGATTAATCAAATTAGTTTTCAGATAATCAAAGTACTTACTCGTTTCAAATTATAGTTAAATTAAAAAAAAAATAGACGGTTCAAACTGTGAACCAGCGGTTCTTATCCGAAATCAGAACTGACAAACACGTACGGACCGATTCAAACCCGGAACCGTTACCCTCGACAGGCTGGTTCCAATTATAATTTTCTTGAACTGGAACCATCGATTTCAGGCCAGTTCTAAATTGGAATCGGGTCCGTGAACACTTCTACTTTTTAGGGCGTGCCGTCCACTAATAGAATTGTAATTGGGCAACACCTCCATGCAATTAACATGGGAGGTTGTTTTATTAGCATTTTATAATTTTATTTTATTTTTTAATTAACTAATACTTAATTAAAATTAATTGGAGCTTAATTAATTTCAATTGGGACTTAATAAATTCTAATTGAAGATTAATAAATCATAATTGAATTAATAAATTTTAATTCACAATAATAAATCATATTGATGATTAGTACACCCTAATTGGGATTTAAAAATTTTAATTGGAGATTAATAAATACTAATTGAACTTAATAAACCTTAAATGGAGCTTAATTAGCCCTAAAGGATGATTAATAAAACCCTAATTACCTTAATTGCTTCTAATTACCTTAATTATCTTCTAATCCCCGTTAATATCCTTTAATATCCTTTCATTACCCTCTAATTACACTTCATTCTACCGTAGAATTGGTTGAACTTAAGTTTTGTGATTGCGAAAAATATGTGGTGGCATCGTATATTTTATTTTAACTCAATTTGACTTCATTTTTAACGATATTGATATTGATAGATCAATTAAATGTGAAATGCCACGTTGACTGATATGTCACATTTAATTTGATGATGCATCCCGCCATATATTCGTTGATGTGGCACCACCTACTGAAAAGGATAACATTCTTGGCAAATAATTGGTCAAGTTTACCCACAATTAAATATTAAGATGACTATTGACGCAAATACAAAATAATGGGTCGAGTTTCTACCCACAATTTTATTTCTATTTTTCTATTTGTCAATTTATTTTTTCAACACTAGAATCAAATAAATTGGGGATTCAAGAGTACCTTAATTAGAGTAAGAGGAGCTAAGAAAATCTACGGAGATGAGGACGGTGACGGGCAGGGAGAGGAGGGGACGGCGTTGCCGCGACGGCTGTCAGCCGAGTAGGGGAAGAAGATCATGGAGATAGATTTTTTTTAAAATATTTCTAAATATACAAATTACATCGTTTGATTATTCAATTATCAAAATATTTTTTAATTTTCACATAATTTCAACTCGTACGTTGATTTGGCTTAAGGTGGATCGAAACTTTAACAAAGATTAGACTATATATTATAAAAAAGAAAGTATGGGTATTACTGAGACACTATTGATAGTATGTGTCATTTTAGACTAGAAACAAATAGTTTTGGATATTATTTGTAATGAATAAATGTTTCATTTACCATCTTTTATTCTGTATTTGTTTTGAGGATTATCATATAATAGATGTATGAAGAAAAGTATAATTAGGTATATTATATATAATGAAGAATATTATTTAGAATAAAGAAAAGTACATAAAAAGAAATATAATCGCCTTTGTGTGCAGAAAATTTTGAATTCACATAATTACAAAAATATAACAATTCTATCTATATTTAAATAATTACAAAATTGCTACCCATCTTTCTTCAATGGATCAAAGTCGGGTCGGGTATGTATACGTGGGTCTGTACGGGCAATTCATATAAAGATTTGTGATCCATTAAATTTTGATAAAATGTAGGATTATAGCACTTTTAGGAAGAAAAAAACATTAATAATAATACAAATTTTTAAAAAGATAAATAATAGTACTTTTGGACATTTTTGCTCTGAATTCTTTTATTTCAATCTATTTTCATCTTTTTATTTGTTTATACGTATCTTCTTCATTTTTTCATACATGTCAACCATCTTTACGGTGTCGTCGTGGATTTCAAAGTCGTCGTCACCGACTCACATGGCTTAGTCGCCGTCGCCGTGTCCCTTCCGACGACCTCTCTTATGCGTGAAATCACATATTAAAATTCGTGAATTCGCATATTAGAATTCGTGAATTCACAAATTAGAATTTGTGAATTTTGTCTAATTAATATTTTAAATTTGAAGAAGATGTAGCTTGAAATCGCAAATTTAAATTCGTGAATTCACAAATTTAAATTTGCTCTCAAATTCTAATTCGTGAATTCACGGATAATGATGGAGGAATGGTGGGATGGAATCATGGAGGGGTAAATATATCCAGAAATGCTATTATTTGTATTTTTTAAAAACATGTGCTATTATTAGGATTTTTAATCTTAAAAGTGTTATTATCCCATTTTTTCCTTAAATTTTTGTCGCATATTTTAATCTTTTACAATTTCTTTTTCGTTTCTTGGGTGCAGTGATGGATTGGAGTATTTTATTTATTTATTATTATTGTTTTATTTTATTTTATTTTTATTATTTATTGTTTTTTTTTTGAAAACTTATTTTTAATTTTTTGTTAAGGGGAAAGATGTGGAGCCTGTTGATTTATACGAGAGATTGTGAAGCGTTAAACTGAGACAATGTTAGAAGCAACGGAGAGAGAGAGATGGGACCCACCGCACGCAAGGCGGGAAGAACCATGGCAGGGGATGGGCGCACGTGAGGTGTTGCCTATTTCTCTCTCCTCACGTGTCTTGCGTAGTCTACCATTTTCTCACCCCACCATTTCTCCACTCACAATCTCACATATTACTATATTAGTATAACTTTTTTTTTTGTCCTTTCATTTTTTGAGAATAGTCACGTATTATAACTTGATACAATTCACACAATTTTGGTTCTCTCTCTCTACTATTTATCTATTATGACTAAATAAGATATTTAAAAAAAACAAATTGGGATAATGGGAGTAGTGATGTTTGATTCGAACCATGGATCTCATTAACCTTTTAACGCTTACATATCCTCATATCGATAAATAAAATTATTTTTCTCTAAGAAATTATGAATGTTGACATGTTGAATTATTATTTTTTGTTTTTTTGAAAATTGACATATTGAATTCTAGATATACTGTTATACGAATATATCCTTCGCATATGATGTGATTATTATTTTGAAGTCTTGACTGTTTGTTATTTTCTTTCTACTAAAATAAGTGCAGTAATTGACATTTGAGTGTTTGACACCAAAAGGGCCTTTAATTATATCCCTTCTTTGATGCTATATCGACTTATGTATTAAGGATGTTCTAATTGAAAATAATTGTATGAACTTCACGGGCGCATATATATTGACCACAAAAACTTGAGTGTGACTGACTGTACAATGCTATTAGATAAACAAGTATAAATTATATTGAAGACAAGTAACAATTTTTTTTTCCGAGAACCAAACGTTTTATTAAATCAAGAGCACAAGTAACAATTATATTTCAATAAAGTGTAATTATTTTGAAGAGAAGTAATCATTCAGATCCGCTTCATGATACTATCATTCTCATTCAAGCCATTATATTGACTATACATGCTTATAATTTTGAAAAATATTATCCCGTGAAGCTTGGTATCATCCAATTGCCGCACGAGTATCTATATATATATAAAAGCAAAACCATTAACAACAAAATTTTTCCGCCTAAACTATTACAATAATTTTACCAATTTTTTATTTCTTTTGCGGTAAACTTTTCATATTCCAATAATTTATTTTTTTAATACTTTTCAGATTCTAATCTAAATTATGGCACGAAATTCATTGATTTGAAAATCAAAGTGCATCAATTATATCTATATATACCACACATGACACAAATTCACATTCATTTTCTCTATTCTGGTTTCTTCATGTGTAATTGACTTGATTTATTCTGCAATGTGTTTTCGTTTTGCACCTGCCTACACCCTTCAATTTAATGATTAGTATGTTTGCAATAGTAGAAGTAGAAATGTAATTTATTTTCGATAATATTGGTCACTGAATTTTTTATGTTTTTTGTGTTTGTTAATGTGACATGTTGGTAAAACAAAACCTAAAATACTCATAACTCGAGTAATGTCGGCATAAAATTATGTTCAAATTTTCATCTATGTGAATGGATAGTTTTTTGAATAAACGTTCACCTTTTTTTTTTTACTTATTAACCCAAACCGAGCTATTGATTTAGTATTTTCTTTATTCTTAAACAAATATAATTATAAAGTACTCACATTAAATCATACGGGCGACACGTACTTATAAAATATTTTAGTGTGATCCGTGCATCGCACGGGAAAGATACTAGTATTACTTAATGTGTCAAGGTTGATAAAATATGAACAAAATTTGACTGGCCTTTAACTCTAAATAAAAATAAAATTCAAGGATAATAAAATAATAGAGTATTTCTGTTCATACATAACACGTACCGTATATGCAAATGTACGGATTAATTTTCTGACAGTAATTTTCTAATTTAAACACCCAGGCACCAAATTCTATTTTTCGAAAAATTCTAACTTCCGCCATCTGAAATAAAGTCCTTACAGCACAATTTTCCGTAAAATACTTTTTTTTTTGTATATCAAGCAATATGCGAAATTTTATTATATTTTCACTCAAAACCTACTTTCTCCAATAAATGGGCCTATTTTTATTGAACCTAACGCTCGACAAACATAACACATTATCTGTTAATATAATAAAAATTGGAAAATATTACCGATCAGGTTACTTCAAAATATTGGAAATAAGCTGCAGCAAGCAAGTAATTGTAAATAGTAGAATGTGTAGGTCGAATACTCGAATAGTATAGACATTTGAATTAATTTAATTTGGCTGAAAGTCTTGTCACGTCACTTTAATTCAGTTGGAAGTGGTGAGCGTGTGTGTATTATATACATCCATCTTTACCTTAAATGTGCGAATATTTAATTTGTGATTTTTTGAAGATTAGTAGATTGCTTAAGAATTCTGATGTGTATGTAGATCGCACTTAGTTGATTTGCAATGCAACGAGATATTTTAAGCACGAATGTAAATTGGATCAATCCACTTAAATTAGTTTTCTCGGGCTAAATATACTACTTCCGTCTCATTATAAGTGACATATTTCTTTTCAGCATGATTATAAAGAAAAAGAATATAAATTGGTTAAAGGAGTATAATTCACAAATTTTAAAGAGATAATTATTTCTATTTGTGGAAATGTGTCACTTATAATGGGACAATACAATATAAAATACATGTCACTTATAGTGGAACAAATGGAGTATTAATATCATCCGAGTCACACAACTTGCACATGCATTTTTATAAGAACCGTATATTACTGCACATATGTGTAATAATATTAGGGAATTACTCAAATATAGCTACTTTTCAAAAGTAAAGTTCAACTTTAGCCACTTTTTTTAAAATGAGCAATAATGGTCTCTCTTACAATATTGCCCTTCAATGGTCGTGTATGCATAGTCGTGTGTGCTGGTCTTGTGTGTATGGTCGTGTATGTTGATATGGTCGTGTATGTTGATATGGTCGTGTATGCATGGTCTTGTGTGATGGTCGTGTGTGCATGGTCGTGTATATTGGTATAGTCGTGTATGCATGGTCGTGTGTGTTGATATGGTCGTGTATGCATGGTTGTGTGTGTTGGTCGTGTGTGCATGGTCGTGTATGTTGATATAGTCGTGTGTGCTGGTCGTATATGCATGGTCGTGTGTGCATGATCTTGTAATTTTTCGACGACTTTTCAGCGGAATTTTTTTGGGAAAGCACACGTGTGTGTTTATCGTATGTGCATAATCGTGTATATTGATATGGTCGTGTGTGTTGGGCGTATATGCATGGTCGTATAATTTTCTGGCGAAGCACACACGACCAACTCACACAACTAGCACACACGATCATATCAGAACACACGATCATGGTGGTGTATGCATGATAGTGTATGCTAATATTTTAATATGTGATTTGATACTTTTTGCATTAAATTGACAATACGGAAACTTATTTATTGAGATATTTTATTGAATTGCTAAATTGACTTCAAATATAAGCATGGTTAGTGTATGATTGTCGTAGTTGAGTGTTTAACATGAGCATACACGACCTCATATGTTATTTGTCGTATATGCTAGTCGTGTGTGGTGTATTTTTTTTTATGTTTTTTCATCATTTTCATGTGATCATATGTATTCATGCATAGTCTTTTCTATTTTTTAAGGAGGAAAATATTTTTGAAAAGTCTCCAACGAGCATACACGACCTCACATGTTATTTGTCGTGTATGCTAGTCGTGTGTGGTGCATTTTTTATATTTTTTCATCATTTTCCTGTGAACATATGTATTCATGCACAATTTTTTCTATTGTTTAAGGACAAAAATATTTTTGAAAGCACTCCAACGAGCATACACGACCATATTGGTCGTGTGTACGCTTCGACGAAAAATACATACACGACCTGACGACCATATTATCACACACGACCATGCATACACGACCTGACGACCATATTAGCACACACGATCATGCATACTCGATCATATTGGTCGTGTGTGCTTCGACAGAAAATGCATACACAACCAGCACACACAACCATATCAGCACACACGACCATGCATACGACTAGCACACATGACCATGCACACACGACCATGCATACACGACCATGCATACACAACCATATTGGTCGTGTGTACTTCGACGGAAAATTTTCGTTTGAAAGTTAACGGAAAATTTCGCCGAAAAAAAATCACCGGAAAATTTGCACACACGATCATGCATACATGACCAGCACACACGACCATATTGGTCGTGTGTGCTTCGACGGAAAATTTTCGTTGGAAATTTGCCGGAAAAATTTCGCTGGAAAAAAAGTCATCAGAAAATTTGCACACACGACCATACATACACGACTATATTGGTCGTGTGTGCTTCGATGGAAAATTTTCGTCGGAAAGTTGCCAGAAAATTTTCGCCGAAAAAAGTCACCGAAAAATTTGTCGGAAAATTTGCTCACACGACCATGCATACACGACCAGCACACACGACCGACCATGCATACACGACCAAGAAGAACAAAACAATAAATTTACCAATAAAATCCCAAAAAGTGGCCATATTTGATCGTTTTTTTAAAAAAAAGCTATAGTTGCACTTTACTTTTGAGAAGTGGCTATAATTGCTTTTCACCCATAATATTATTACCATATGTGTTATATGATAACACATATATTACAAATTGAATCACGTAAAAAATTCAAAATTTAGATAAAATAGAAAAATTAGTCTCCGTCAATTTTATTTTATTTTTATTTTATTATTTATTTATTTATTTTTATTTTTTTTAACTAAGCCACTGCTAATTGCACAGGATACCATTCTCTAGTTGTGGTGCCCTACTACCACCTTCACGTGCCTAATTTGTGTCCCAAACCTTCCCCACATCCCATTAATTAGAAATTACACTACAACCGTTTCTCCTCTTTACATTCTCGTCAAGTATTATGATGACATTTTACCTAATTCGTTTGAAAAATACAAATTTATATCATTGTTTATTGAGAACAATACTTTCTTATCAATGTGTTTACTTTGACTTTTGTATGTATAATCGAGTTACATAGTAAAAAGTTCAATAGATATTCAAATGAAGAATAAGCAAAATTAAGGTCAGCCTGAATGCCGAACAAGCTGAGAAAAATCATCTACAAAGCACTTTTTACGTAACTAATGAGAATCGGTTTGGACCATCGATTTTTATAGATTTACGATTGTCATTATGATATGTTGAGGATAATTCGCATCTACTGTCCGAGGTGTACACTAGTTAGGTAAATCTCGTTCATGTGCAATATCTTGCAAACACACAGAAATAACAAACTGCGCTAGAAAAATCTAATGCGATAAACTCGACCTATAAGGTATTGATGAGATTCGAACTTGAGACTTAAGTCACAATAATGCCACTTCACTTGTAGGCATCCCGAAGCATATTAGCTTTCTTTTATTTTGAATACTCTAATCTTCATTATTTTAAGCTAAGATTTCAGTAGCGTTCAATTTATGAGGGACACTGTAGTGCGACTGGTCAATGCACCAGAGTTGACTTTTGGAAAAAAAAAATATTTTTTTTCTAATTTTTATTATTATTTTAATTTATATAAATCCTAATTGATGTTCAACTATAAGGGGATTAATAAATCCTAAGTATATTAAAAACCCTAATTAAAAATTAATATACTCGTTTATTAATTGGGAATTAATAAAACTTAATAGAAATTAAATAAAGAAAAAAATTAAAATTTAAAAAAATAATTAAAAATAAAAAAGACAGGCACATGTGATGCACGCGCCACTTTAAAATAAAATAAAAAAAATATTTCTGGCGCGTACAGTGCACACGCCCATTTGGGTAGCCTGTTTCGCATGATAGATGCACGCGCCGTATATATACGTGTGGGCTCGATCGCACGGTGCGACCGACCGTATCTGAATCTTTGTCAAGTTTTTTTTATCATCATCTCATTAAGTGCGACTGGGGCATTAAAGGGTCATTTATATCCCTATTAAGGATTGTATGACATCGAACTACTATTGTAAAAGATGAGTGTTATTCTAAATAATATAGTAGAACTAAATTGTAAAAGATGAGTGTTATTCTAAAAATTGGATCTAAATTACTAAAAATGCTAAAAGTTGGGTATTAATTCATAATTAACTCTTATTTCAATTAGTTGTGAATAAATTGTCATTAGGTCTACATGTGTTGTAGTGGCCCAAACCAGTGATCGCATCTCCTTTCTTAGAAGAAATGTACAAGGATTGTATGACATCGAACTACTATTAAATAAATTAGAACAAATAAATATTCGGTCCGCCCACGATATTTTTGTCACTTTTGTCATTTCGGTCCGTTTACGATAGGGTTATCACTTTCATTTATAGTAATAGGGTCCACTTATACAGGGATGGAACCAGACTTTGAATCCAGGGGGTCCAACTCGGGCTTACACCTGACTTATAAAATGACCTAAAAAAAAACTTTCAGTAGTGTAATGAATTTAAACTTTAATTTTGTTTTAGAGCACTTAAGTTAGATAACTATTTGAATATTTTTATTAAACAAATTGAACAATAAGAATTATATTCTAGAACAAGTCCAATCGCTATCCTGCTTATCAATATTGTCATTGAACATGAACTTCTTCATGCCAATTGAGCCCACATTTTTTTACTTTCCCATAAAATATGACCTTTGAATGTCTTATTGTATATATAATTATATATAACATTCACTAATCATAAATAATAACTTATCATGTTTCTTCCTATATGTTGGACCAACTTAATTAAAGCTTCTAATCATACTAACTTAAGGTTTAGTTTAATTGAAAACTATTTTTTATCACGCCATCATTGGATCCAAATTATACAATCCACAAATCTTGACACAAATTACTAACTAAAATGGAAAACTAGATAAAAATGTCGAAAACATATCAAGATTAATAGCTTTTACAACAATGGAAACAAGTCCTCCAAACATAAAAAATAAAATAAAAAAAATCAATGGAAACAATTATAGCAAAATTTAGTATGCAACGAAACAGTGGTATATAATTAATAAAACTAAAATTTTCATATTTAAGGTTAATCCATCCCACGTGCCCACGTGAGGATTGGTTAAGATAAGTTTTTTCTTTCCAAACTCACAAATACTACAAGTTTTTTTTTCATTCGGTATACATTTAGTTAAGCAATGTGGTTTTGGATTAATAAACATATTAATGAAAAACAAGTTATAAAAGAAAATTTGATATAACATGAATAAATTTAACTTAAAAAGTTCTCTATTTTTTTATCAAAATTTAAAATTAAAATATAAAAACTAGTATGCATTCTTTTATGAGAAATATCTCTATATTCTGAACAAATAAATATAAACCTATCTCTATATAAAGATCTAATCTAAGTTTCATAATTAGTATTTCAGAAAATTTGATAATATAAATTATACATATGCATTTAAAGAATAAAAAAACATATTGAAAGTCTTGCATAAATTATATTAAAATAAAATAAGTAGTGGAAACCCCCCAAGAAAAGAAAAGAAAAGATGAAAAAGTAAAATACAACCTTCATATAACGATAATAAATACTCCATATAAAAATACTAGCTCATATAACTTTTAATGGTGATTGGATTTTTTTATGGCCAAACTTATTTTGCCCAAAATTTCAGTCCAAGTTGCATTTTCAAGCTATTATTGTCTATACAACTTATTTCAAATTATAAACACATGAAGCTCGGCTCCATCCGTAAAATCTACTTCTCATATCTGCTCCCTTCTTCTTCTCCAAATGACATAATGCCTATTATATATATATATATATATATATATATATATATATATATAGCTAATTTTTTTGCAAAAGCCAGGGGGTCCAGTGACCCACTGCCCCCTGGCTCCGCCAGTGCACTTATATTCCCCACTATTTCACTCACATTTACAGTGAAACTTTTATGCATTCACAACAATATTAACTATCATCAATTTTTTAAAACTCGTAATGTCCACAATATGACAAGGATATTGTGGACGGAGGGAGTATAATTTACAATATGAATACACCATCACCCTATACGTGTGTCCCAAAGGTGTTATTCTATATTCCCTCCGTCCCACTGAACATGTGTTGTTACTGTTTGACACAAGTATTAAGGAGAAAAGTAAAAAGTTAGAAAGTTGATAGATCTCACTACTTTTGAAGAATTAATTATTTTCTTATATAAAAACAAGACAAGTTCAGTAGGACAGCCCTTTTAAGATAAGTTCAGTGGGACGGAGGGATACTATCCAATAAAAACAGAACACGTCAAACGCGACCCCCTCCCTGTGTCTGGCTGGCGAAAAGACGGTAATACCCTGGAAAGAACAACGGGGAAGTGAGAAGTAATTTTCGAGTAAAATAATGAATAATGCGTATAAACGGGTGGGGCCCACCACATCACGGCATTAGTTGGCCACGTGATCGGGGGAGGTGGGACGTGGTAGGCACACAATTTCTTTTTATCACGTGACTTTCCCCGCTTTTCACGGATTATCCGCCACGTGTCTTCCCATTCTCCCTCTACGTCTAGGAAGGAGAAATTTGAAATACGAAAAAAGAAAAAAAAAATTGTGTTTTGTAAATATTATTATCCTAAACAAGAAAATAATGATTGTTAACTGATCCCTAAGCTGATACGATACCTCAGCAGCAATGGAAGGGAATGTCCATGTTTTAGGGGAACTAACTTCCTTTTCCTTTTATTTTTTTAATCATAAAGATGGCTTTAATTACTTTATTTTTGTTAAAATTAACTCTTGCTGTCACCATTTATTTAATTTCAAATGGGGGAAGGGATATTTGGTTTCTTCCTTCTTTGTCCTCTTAAGATCTAGAGCCTTGAGGAGCTTTTTTTTTTTTTAATTCCTCAAAGTGGAGGAAATCACTTTTAATAATATAATTACTCAATTTTTGTTGACTCTTAAGATCTATAGCTAATTAATAAGTGGAGACCAATCTGAATAAATTTTGTGTAGTTGAAGGAATTATCTTACGCATTCTGCATGCATATTTACTGCGTTATGATTTTCACAAACTCAGACATGCTAGACCCGGTGATGAGAGAAATTTTTGGTTTGATCTATGATAGACTAGTTGTCGATGTAAAGCATATGTATTGAAGCACTAATCGTGTTGTACATGTCCATGCTCTAGCGGAATTAGTTGCTAGTAGTGATGTCGATTGTATTTAAACCTCAAATTTTCTTTGAATGGCTCCGTTGTAGCGTCATGTCTGAACTTTGGACTTAATTTGAATTAAAACTACTTTTATTCTTAAAAAATAGAATATTTGCATAATATGTAAAGGACTATATTGGTTAGTAGTACTTATTGAATTAGATCTTTTAGGCAAATATAATAATGAGCACAAGTGTTAGAACCCCAAAGATCATCAATGAATTTTACCAACTGATGTGTAATCATTTGATGTTGAGGGCCAGATAGATAATTTTGGAGGTGGTAGATTTTAGACCACTTGCAATGAATAAATAAAAATGTGGTATAGTTGAGAGTACCAAGCCAACTCAAGGGTTTTTTTTTTTTTTCTCATGATATAATGAATTCATTAATAACTCATTTATCTTCTTTATTTTTTATTTTATAAAGTAACTACTCCAAATTATTCTGAAAATATAGTAAATATTCATAAAATGATTTCAGTTGCCTCGACCCTCCAATTCATGTGGAATATTATTTCAAATTGTTGCATTCAAACATTATTAATTTGGTGAGTGGGGTTCTTCATCACAAAACAAATAAAGAATCGAACATAAAAAATGATTTTCCTATACAATATTAAAACAAAAACAACTACAATAATTGCATGTCAACATCAATATAACATATACATTTATATATTGTGTGTTTTCATGTAACTTTTATTTTATTGAGCACATAATGTTGAATATGTGAGTTCATAGAAAAAACAGAATGACGGATCAAAATCGAGGGAGACACTATGATTTTTGGCTTATTTTCTATTTGAGTTAGTTATCGGATTTAACGCAATATTTTATTGAATTTATAATTACATTATAACTTTTTAAACGTTCCAATTACAATACAATAATTTAATATTTTGCAATTATAGAATCCCTAAATTTTGTGGGCGAGTAAAATCCAATGTGTCCAACTTAAAGTCCACGAGAATATGATGTTCCAATTCACAACACCAAGAACAATTGTACAGGTCGAATGCCACTTTTCGGGAAGAATTTGGGTGTTATAATTACAAAAAATTGAAATGTTGTGTTGTAATTACAAATTTGGTGAAATGTTATGTTGAATCCGACAATTTTATATTTCTTATTTTTATTCAAATGAAGGAAAGTTGATGAGTTTTACTTATCATTTGACAATCAATTTTAGCACGATTTGATGCAATCCCTTCCTTTTTAAATAAGTGTCTCCATCCGTCAAAAAATGCATACCAAGAAAGTTTATAAATTACTCCTCTTACCCTTAATTAAATGCATAGAAAACCAAAAAGGTAAATAATTTGCATTGATGACATGAGTAAAATGGGAGGTTTCACACTATTTTATTCTCAAATTTTGAAATGTGATACTTATTGGAACAAAAAAATGAGTTAAACGGGACACTTCAAAAAGAACGGATGGAGTATTGATTTGTAACTGAGAGATGAGATATTAATACATGATCTGAAACACGAGACACACTAATTCAATAAAATTGAGAAATATAGGATTAGTTGTGAAGACAACAAATCTAATTAACTTTTAGAAATTAAAATGCTATAATTTATTTCATAAAAAAAAACATGCTATAATTTTATTGGAGATAATAAATATTCTTGCATGTAATTGATGATTAAAAATCATCCGAGAGGAGATCTAAACTAGAATTGTGATTGTCTTAAAAGAAGTATGGTCTTTTGAGGAATTGGTTAATTAAAGTTAATTTTATTAGACACCATCTTTGAATTCATACATCCAAATAGAGTAGAATAATTTTCAAGCAATACTTATATATTTTGAATTTTTCACTATGTGTGGAATACGATATTACCATTCATATACACAATTGTGATCGCACATTTGCAGCGTGTGAAATAATATAACGAACAAAATAGAACTCATAACGTACGTCACATGGGTATTGCCAAAAAAATAATTGTGGTGTTGTTAAAATTATAACCAAAATTGAAAAGTATTGTTTTTTATTACACTAATTGAATAATCATGTGAAAAAAGTAAAATGATGTAAATTGTGCTAAATTTGGCAACTAACCCAACACATTTAACATAATATACTTCCTCCGTTTTCTGATAAGTGGACATTATACTCTCTGGCATACAATTCTGAAATATAAATTATACTATCATAATTTGCAAGGCAAAATATTTATTAGGGAACGTAAGGAGTGTCATTCAACTCACTAAAAACTATCATTATATATGAGTTAATTGAGTATATCAATAGGCGCGCGTGTCTGTCTATGTGTTACAATGATTTACGAATCACTTGCTACTCAAGTTTTGCTTTATTCTGATAAAAATATAATTAAAACCTAAATGCATACTTAAATTCTGATTTATAGAATTCAATCGATTTGTTCTTTCTTTCTTTCTCTCTTTTTTTGTATCAAGACCTCTTAAATTGCGAAACGAATAATGTACACTTGTGATACATAGTAGTAACTGATAATCTTTTATCTTTAATTTTTAATTTTTGTCCTTTTTGTTTGGATGATCTTCAAAAGTCACTCGGAATCGGATGATTAAATTATTATATATCTCCAATTTTTGAGTGAAGGAAGAGAAAAGCAAAACTAAAACATTCGGTCACGTATACACTATTAATATATACTCCCTCCATCCCCCAAAAGTGTTGTCCTAATTTGATTATATGTGAGGTATAAAATATTAATTGAACCACACTTTTGAGGGACGGAGGGAGTATTATGTATATATATTATTACATATACATATATAATTTATAGTATTTAATTTGGATATTGGAATAACAAGCTGTGCATGGAAGTGGTATTAGCCATGTTCTAGCAAACTTTGATTCTACGAAAGTGTATTTATCTTTGATGCCAGCCTGTTTCGGCCGCTAATCCTCCTCCCCTAGCTAATACATACTAATAAATAACATTTCTTTAATGTCAAAGCTTAGCTTGATTGTCGGACATAAACAACCATTTCTCCACCATGCTTTTTTCCATACAATTATCTAATTATTGCCGCACAAGATTCCATACTAAGATCCTATATTATAAATAAGGGAAATTAAGTTTTGTGTAACTCGTATCACACAAGAGATAAGTTAAAATTTTGAATTCAAATTTGTATTCAAATATGAGGATTTGGGTCTAGATTCGAATTTTTGACTTGTTTCACGATTAGACTATCTCACACAAATTTTTGTATATAAATAATATTTAATTTTAATTTGAATTTTATTATTACATACTATATGCTCAATGAATTGTATCAATAATATGTAAGAGAATTTTTTTTCGTAAACATCAAATATAAAATCGACAATTCGTTTTATTGAACAAAATGGACAATTCGTGGGCACATGACAAACTCTAGAATTATTTTGGTTTTTCTCTTTGAGAGTACTTGTGTCAGTTCTTTGAAATTTAATGAGCGAATGGATTTGTTGAACATTCCAAAACTAAACAAGTATAAATTAATAAAATTATTTTACATATATCAAAAAATATATTTTTTTAATTTTGATGTCTGTGAATACTTTTTTGAGATCACTGCATTTTTTTTTTTTGAAGAGTTATATTTGCAATTTATAATTTTATTCACATATAAAGCTCTACTAAATAAGCACACGAGGATTTAGTTAATTTGAAGAAAATTTGGATGTATGGAGTCCACATGGAAGATGGAAACTCCATCTTTTTTTTTTCCTGAAAATAAACCTCCATCTTTTTGTGTTCCCTTTGTGTATCAATTCGGATCTTTTTCTAAAAAATCGCGAGTTTTATTATATTATTAAATTAAATTCTATACGTTGCGTTTTTAGCTATTATGTTTGCGTGAATAATGTGCATAAAAGTTATTTTACAACATTCTAAAAGATCCTATGGACTGCAACATGTTTTTGATCCGCACGAAAGACAACGTTAACAACATTCATTAGTCATGGTCCTCATGGATAATATAATATTTATTATTTATAGCTTTTAGTAAGTTAGTAACTACTCCCTCCGTTCTTTTATAAGTGTCCCCCACGGTCAAATTACACATACCAATGAAATAAAGAAATTTACCTATGTAACCTTATTAATTATCATCATTAATGTATACATACAACTAATTAGCAAATTACGAGAAGCATTAAATAAGGATAAAATAGGAAGAAATCCACTATTTTACTCTCAAATTTTGAAATAGGACACTTATTTGAAAACAAAAAATTGAGCTAAAAGGGACACTTAAATAAGAACGGAGGAAGTATATATTTATTGACATATGAGTCGACATCCAATATTTGCTTACTGTATTGTATTTCGTAGGAGTAATAACATATTTAACGTCAACCACCAACATGATATGAAATTGGGACTTTTGAGGTTTAATTCAAACTTTATTAGAGTTTGAGCTTTGTTTGAAAATTGATTTGATCCATTTATTTGTTTCTTCGCTTAATATTTTATTGGTTGATATATACCGTCTCTCTCTATATATATATATATTCAATTTCAGTTTTGCCCTAAATTTCATAATTCATGTAGCAGTACAACAAGTATTAATCCATTATATCACATATCCCTCCCTTTTTTTATAAGTGTTTGTTGCCATCAAATTAAACGTACTAAAGAAATGGAATAATTTAATTATGTAACCTATTAATTAGCATCATAACTATATACATACAATTAATTATCTAATTAAAAAATTATTTAAAAAGGATAAAATTAAAGAATGTTATAATTTTAATCTCAAATTTTAAAATGAAATTTTATTTAAAATAATAAAAAATCAAAATGGGACACTTAATAAAGAACGGAAGAATAATTAATATTCAATTTATCAACGATAATTGTTCACTACTTTCTTTTTTAGTCCGTCCACGATTTTTTTTTCTTTTCATTTTTGTACACTATCTCATCACAAAATATTCATTTTTCTTCACTCACACCACTACACTACACAACATTGTGAATGGAAACAAACTACACCTAATTTTTTTTATTAATTCTCATTTACACTATCTCGGGAACAATTATTGTGGCCGGAGTGAGTATCTTAAAACTAAAAATGGGAAGCCTACTAAAATTTGGAGAAACGTCTTTATGTCTGTCTATAGTGAACATAAATGCGAGTCTAGATAATAGATATAGTAATTATATGTAGAGAGAGAAAAAGATAGAGAGAGAAGAAGGGGAGCACGTGGGTGAGGGAGGCCCCGCGTTTCCCGGTGCAGCAGAAAGGGCAACGCAACTGACAGAGAAAAGGGCTGCAGCACGTGACTTTTCTTCCTTTACTACCAACATACCTACATACTCTGCTCTCTCTCTCTCACATATAATATGCTGTATAAATTACCGCTCTCACTCGCAATAACTCGCTATAAATTACCCCAATAATGTGCACTTTTTAGTAAAAAATATAGGCTCTAAATTATATTGTATGGAGTAATTTATTTGTCAATGACTCATTATTGGAATAAATAATAATACTTATTGTTTTATAATTCAATATTTATAGCATATATATATTATTATAAATTACAGTGTTTTATTTAATGATATTAAAAGAATTATATTTTCAACAATTAAATCAAAATACATATTTTATAATGTATGCAAAATAATTAAAATTATCATTTAATAACTATTTTAAATAATACAGTGTAACACTATAGAATTATATCGGACCCATCCACACTAAATTTGTGCAGGTGAAAAGTATTGTACTAGGTCTAGTATATACATGTACTAAAATAGTGTGTGGTTTGATGTATGTGTTATACTAGATAATTTGACTTTACGAGAAATTGAATAATTAAAATGTACCATTAGAATTGCTTTAAACTTCGTCTCTTTCAAGTTTGTGGTGATTAATATCATTTCATAGTTGCTACCAAAATTACTTGACTCCCCGCGCTCTAAATATTTGATAATGTGATTCGGTTTAAAATTGTGGAGAATATTGGAGTTTCGAGATAACTGGTTTGAGGGTATAAGTTCAATGAAAATATATACTGATGTTTATTTGCAAAAAGGAATTTTTACTGCATCTTCAAATCATATATTTGAGAGATCAGAAATGAGAGTTAACTAATTTGAGTCGTAAGACAAATCAATCGTACATAAGACAAGTAATTGAATTTCCATATAAGTTTATGAATTTAATTATATATAAGTACTAGTAGTAATATTTATGTCCTGTTAATTCCTGAACTCAAATATTCACCGACAAGAAAAGGAATTAAATTAAGGATATTGTTAAATTAAGAATAAATCTATGCAGCCACATTATGGATATCCATAATTTCATTTAATAACAAAAAAATTGGTTTATTTAAATTTTTGGGTTCTAAATGACTTCTAATATTTAAAATATTTAATTTATATAAATTTATCTTGATATATTTGGATTTAGATGTAACATAAATTTCGATAGATATAATAAAGGTAATACAAAGATTTTAGTCGAAAAAATAAGAATAAAATATATTTACACTAATCATGATAGATTTTAAGTCAAAAATATAAACATTAACATAAAATATATAATCATACGTTTTATATGAATCAAATATCTAATAAAATTGGTCTATTTTCACTTAATCGATCAAATTATGGTTAAATAGCATCACTCTTAAATTAATTAAATTAAAATAAATTAAAGGATATGAAGAGAGGAGAGAGGAAATAGGATAAATTCGTGAATGGGGATCTGTGCTTTAATGATGTTGGTTTGGGGGTTATTAATGAAATACTAGTCCTATTTAATTAATTAGAAAAGAGGTCAACGAGTTAACTGTATTTAAGTCAGATTGTAAGTAATAGCAGTAGAAGTAACAGCAGAGTTGTGACGAGTCACGTGACGCCCCCATATCCAACCACACATTTACAGTGCGGCGTTTTAAGGTCGAATTACGACGAGGGCGACTCCACCTTTTCTTGTCCTCAAATGCCCACTTGCACGTGCACACCAACAAAAAAACAGTAAAACACCCTCTCTCACACTCTCTCTCTCTCTATATTTGATGCTATGTTGCATCAGTGCGCGTACTGGTGCGGGAGCGATATGATACTATGGAAATACGCATTTTTAAAAACTATAGAATATAATTCTTCAAGAATACGTTTATTTATTTATATTTTATTATATATTGTATATATAATTTAAAATATATAAAATAAATGTATTTAATTCACATTTTCTCTCCCTAAAATTTATGCATTCTCAATAAAGTAATCTAATTAAACGCATTTTAAAATTAATAAAGTTATGTTAAATTGAAAATAAAACACCCAAAAAAATAAATTTCTCAAAAACAAACTCATATGCACCCTCCATGCACCGGATACGTGTCCCTCACGCACCGGATTCGCGAATCCTATTTTTTTTTCCTTTAAGGATTCGCCACGTGGTGAATCCCATGCGAATCGCACTAGCACCCAAGGCGTATCTGATACTGTAATGTATGATTTTTTGGAGAATCCATGCATCATATTTTGATGTGATACACCGATCACCACATTTGTAATAAACATTTTTTTTATAATTTTATATTTTTAATATTTTAGATTTTATTATTAGGATCATTAAATTTATAAAATATATAAAAATTAAAGCTCAATTTATATATTTATTTTTTAATTTTAAAGAAATGAACGTAAAGAATATATCCAACTATTTTTTTTTTTTTATGTAATTTGTAACGTTAATGATCTTGATAAGTGGTGTTGGGAGTATGGAGCCCAAGAACCCGAACAATTTGTAAAAAGAACTAGGACTATAGTAGTAATTTTGCAATTTTTTAATTAAAGTACATGTGATTTGGGTTTTCTTACCGCATCTGACCTGCAGGATTTAATTTTTAGTGTGTAAATTTGAGGTGCTTCGCTTTAGGGTGGGTTTTGAATTGGGTTTGGAATTTTGTGTTAATTTGTTATTTGATGTGGGGTTTTGGGAAGTGGAAGAGGAATTAATCTTAAATTGAGGCTTGAGCGTCCAGGGATGGAGGGTGAAATTTATAGTATGATGACTTTATACATTATTCTACTTATTTTTCTTGTCCCTTTTCTTCTCTTCAATAGAACTAGAAATAAATAAGCACTTTCCCCTATTTCTATTTTTTCATTTATGGAAATATGAAGCAACTTTTTATACTTGAATACTCCTTTTACCCCTTCAAATATGATAGCAATTGATTGATTTGCGTGAATGTGAACATAATTGGCAGATAAACTCTAAACGTTAGAAAGTTTAAAATTTTCAGATAGATTTTAGTCGGTTCTAAAAAGAATAATTGCATGAATATTTAGCTAACTTTATTTACAATGTTTCTTAGATCAATAGATTGTTTTGTAATGTGAATATCTTGTGTGGAAGTTCCATCTTCGCCAGTTGATTGACCTATGTCTCAAAAGTCATCGAATAAAGGGAATTTGTAATTAATTTAAATAATTTTATTTATATTTTTAATTTTTTTTTTTACTGATTTATAAAGTTACATGCAATAAGTTGGACCCCAAAATGAAAAAGTCTGCAGGCTCCGCCACTGATCCTGATAATAATTCTAAATGTATTAGAATAAAAATTAACATAAAGAATTTTAAAAAATAATGTTTATGTAGATAAAACCTGCGCGGTACTCACAAAAGGTATTCAGGGAGAATTATGTTATATATTGTTTACATTTTATGCTTCATAAATTTGTATATATTATTTTATTATACATACAGCTTATAAAATTATGTATATTATAGTTTGTTGAGAGAAAGATTTGGAACTCAAGCTCATGTGTGTTCAATTTTAAATATAAAATTGATTTTGGTTACCATAAACATTAAACTGCAAACTTATTTATTTATTGGCTACTCTTATCTCTAATAATCAAATTTGTATTATATAATTCAATCGAAAAAAATGCAACTAAAAAAAAATAGAAAAAAAAATGCGGGTCTGGCTTTTAATTTTAGGAAATAATCTTATGACAAAGATTGGTACTTTTTTCAGCAATATATAACTCTATAATATATCCTAAATTTATCCCATTCGGCTTGTTATATATTATTTTTATTTCTAATTTACTTTCAAGTTAAAATTCAGAGTAAGGGTAAATTTATCTTTCTAATTTGGTCTTTCATGATTTGTTTTTTTTTTTTCAAAAATATCATGACATTTGAAAAATATTAATTTAGTACTTGATGTTTCTGTATCGTTTGGAATTTAATATCGGATCAACAACAACCTGAAATTGATGTGAACCTCCTAGCCAAAACAATTTTTTTTATTCCACATTATTTTAAATTTTTTATAAAATATTTCACATAACGGTGCACGTTATTTTTTATGTTACCATATTTTGATGTGATGTTATATTTGGTATATAATTGTGTGCATTGAGCTTGATGCTCTGGTGAAAATCTATACAGACTCTGTATTAGCAGCTCGTGTTATGACAAACTAGTAAGTAGCCCGTCGAAATTTGACGGAAAATAACTTTATGTTTTAATTTATATGTATACATTTTAAAAATAATTTTATATCTTATTTAAAAGTTGTGATATTGTTCGCGTTAATTATTAATCAAAATTAATAAATTAATTTTATTTCACGTATCCAAATTTATAATTATGAATGACAATGAATCTAGTATACTCATTTATTATGTATTTTCTAAATCTAAATTTGTTTATAATTTTTCTACATGTTCGTCCTAATCTCGGTTAAAATAGTGACTTTACTGTACATACTCGTCTCAAATCCGTTGAGTAATACTCGATAAAAATATGAACACTCCAAGTAAAATTAATTAAAATTAGTAAAAATCCTTCTTTCTATGTTATTTGAACCGTTTCGTTGGTTTATGCTAAATTACTCGATAAAAATATAAACAAAGTTAATATGAATTAAAATTAGTAAAAATTCTTCTTTTTAAGTATATTTGAACCGTCTCGTTGGTTCATGTTAAATCGATATCTCTAATCTTTGTCAAAATGCGAAAAAAAATATGTTTACATCTTCAAAGTAATATTAATTAAAATTAGTAAAAATTCTTCTTTCTATGTTATTTGAACCGTCTCGTTGGTTTATGCTAAATTATTCAATAAAAATCTAAACAAATTTAATATTAATTAAAATTAGTAGAAATTCTTCTTTTAAGTATATTTGAACCGTCTCGTTGGTTCATGCTAATTAAATCTATATATCTAATCTTTGTCAATTTTATAATATTAAATATATATATATATATTATATATGAATTAAGAATGTATAAAATAAGGATTTATAAGAATGTATTACGAAATTATTATTATTTTAATATATGTAATAGAAGAAATTAATTAAATAGAGAGAAAGATAAATATGAGATGTGATTAATAGATAAACATGTGATATTTCAAGAATATGAAATTAATAAAATTTTAATTAATAAAAATTAGAATATATATATATATGAATTAAAATTAGACAAATTACCAGAATAAAGGAAAATTTGAACGGAGGGGGCAACTTTATTTTCGTGTTAGTAATAGACAAGTAAGTAGCCCTTCGAAATTCGACGGGAAATAACTTTATGTTTTAATTTATATATATATTTTAAATATAATTTTATATTTTATTTAAAAGTTGTGATGTTGTTCGCGTTAATTATTAATCAAACTTAGAAAATTAATTATTTCACGTATCTAAATTTATAATTAGGAATGATAATGGATCGGGTATACTCATTCATTATGTATTTTTTTTAAATCTAAATTTATTTATAATTTTTCAACATGTTCGTTCTAATCTACTGTATATACGCGTCTGAAATCCGTTGAGTAATACTCGATAAAAATATGAACACTCCAAGTAAAATTAATTAAAATTTGTAAAAATCATTCTTTCTAAGTTATTTGAATCGTCTCGTTGGTTCATGCTAAATTATTCGATAAAAATCTAAACAAAGTTAATATATTAATTAAAATTAGTCAAAATCCTTCTTTTTAAGTATAATCATTCTTTCTATGTTATTTGAACCGTCTCGTTGGTTTATGCTAAATTACTCGATAAAAATATAAACAAAGTTAATATTAATTAAAATTTGTAAAAATTATTCTTTTTAAGTATATTTGAATCGTCTCGTTGGTTTATGCTAAATTGATATCTCTAATCTTTGCCAAAATGCGGAAAAAGTCTCAAATCCGTTGAGTAATACTCGATAAAAATATGAACACTCCAAGTAAAATTAATTAAAATTAGTAAAAATCCTTCTTTTTAAGTATATATTTGAACCGTCTCGTTAGTTTATGTTAAATCGATATCTCTAATCTTTGATTCAATGTATATATAATCTAGAAAGCACTAATCGAAGTTTTTTGGATGAGCCGTTTGAATCTTACCTACTCTTCTTAAATTCGATATCTGCCGTTGGGCGATTCTGCACATGTGTTCATTTGTGTCACATCCTAGGTTCTAAAGTCTACGATGCTGATTCGGCAATCCCTCATTGGTCTAGGCAAGTTAACTTCCTCTGACGCCGGGATCTTCTGCCTTTGGAGCTGTCTTCTGAATTCAGAGCTGGATTGGGCAAACTGACTTGAAGTGAAGTCTTCAGAGTTAGTTCCTTTTGTTCTGTACAGCTGGACCGACTGTGTTTTGAACTCAGCTCGAATTCTCTTCAGCTTGATCATGCTCTGCTGAAAGACTCAGCTGAAGATTGACTCCTGCTGTAGATGCAGCTGGATCGTCTGCTGTCTTCTGCTTCCTGCTGTAGACACAGCTGGATCGTCTGCTGTCTTCTACTTCCTGCTGTAGACACAGCTGGATCGTCTGCTGTCTTCTGCTTCCTGAACCTGTAAACTTAGAAAATCTAGAGCTCAAACAGGTGAGCTGGAAGACACTACTTAGGATGAAGCGATCATCTAATCGGTTGGAGAATCAGTTGGGTTTTGATATTAAATCAAAACTTTATAATTTTCCCAACAGTATATATAATCTAGAAAGCACTAATCGAAGTTTTTAGAAAAACATGAATGAAAAACGAAAAAGATTCCATATAGACATGTTGATTAAATATTTATTTAGTCTTCATAGGGATTTTCATTTACAAATTTTCTATAGATTATTATATATGAATTAAGAATGTATAAAATAATGATTTATAAGAATACGTTCTGAAATTGTTATTATTTTAATAAGCATAATAGAAGAAATTAATTAAATAGAGGGAAAGATAAATATGAGATGTGATCTATAGATAAACATGTGTTATTTAAGAATATGAAATTAATAAAATTTTAATTAATAAAAATTAAAATTAGAATATATATGAATTAAAATTAGATAAATTACCAGAATAAAGAAAAATCTGAACAGAGCATTGTGGAAAGGGCAACTTCAAACGTTACATTTTAGGTCTTCATAATTTATGATAATCAGATAAAGAGGGAAAAAGTTTATGTACAAGCATAACGAAAGAGTAATTAATGCTTTCATCATTTACAGGAACTTCGGAGATAGTTCAACAATTAAATTTAATATGACACATAAAAGTTTATTAGAATTCAATAACAACATGGATAGATCAATACTACAACATTTAATAGTTTATTAATATCATTATTCACAAAAATATAAATATAAATAAATTACAAATATAAATTAAATACATATATAATGAATATAATAATAATCATAATGATAGATTCGAATTAGAATATATGAATATATATATGTGTATATATATATATAATTAATTAAATTGATTTACTAATACTTTTCGAGCACTTACAATTTTATACATAATCTAATTAACAATATAATTTTATAATTGTATATAATATAATAAAGTAAACTTTAATGAATATACTACCACATATGAACGTAAAATTTTTTATAATATTAAATATATATATATTATTATATATGAATTAAGAATGTATAAAATAAGGATTTATAATAACGTATTCCGAAATTGTTATTATTTTAATATGTGTAATAGAAGAAATTAATTAAATAGAGGGAAAGATAAATATGAGATGTGATTAATAGATAAACATGTGAGATTTCAAGAATATGAAATTAATAAAATTTTAATTAATAAAAATATATATGAATTAAAATTAGACAAATTACCAGAATAAAGGAAAATCTGAACGGAGCATCGTGGAGGGGGCAGATTTATTTTCGTATTAGTAATAGATTCAAATAAGAAAGGTGAATTTTTACTCGAGAATATTCTTGATATTTTGAAGATAACTCACATTAGTATGCTTATTATATTGATGTGTTTCTTTGCAATGCACTGCATAATTAGTTCGACTTTGTACTAAAAATTTCTCTACTGACTTAGAAATATTATGATGGATGATTTATCTTGAGTTATAATAAAGTTTCCTCTTAAAATAAACTGATTAAATATCATGTTAGAATAATTAATTTACCTTGGATTAATTAATTTATAATTTATAATACACATTAAAGTAAAATATAGAGACAGAAGATTCTGATCTCACCTATCCTCTGACTTTAGAAGTAACAATGCATCACCTCTTTAATTTATCACCCCCTTTTTTAAATAAAATAATTAATTACGATTGGCACGAGACACGTACAAACAAGATATGACAGATAATTACATATCCTTTCACATAGCCCCTTTCTAGGAATTCTTACCCTAATCTGCAAATTGCAGCCAGCTCCTATCTAAGTAAATAATCATAACTTATTCCAAATAAAATTTAACAATATATATTGCACGAAAGCTTTCGTAATTTAGGTTTTTCTCGTGACCATATAAATTGACTCTCTCAGTTGAAAAACGAAGCCTCCCAAAAAAAAAAAAAAAAGTCAATCCATGACAAGTGTTAGCTAAATATTTTAGTTGTCATTCTAAAAAAAAAATCGTATTGTATATAGTTGTCGAAATAATTCGAAAGTATCTATGATAAATATGTACCGATTTACAAATAAATCAGTTCCATTAGGTATGACCTACTAATTGAGTGAGTATTTTTATAACAAAAAACTCAATTTTGAATCTTACTAATATTTTATAGATGGTGATTTATTTTCCATATATAACAAAAATGTAAGTTTTATCTAGTACATACAAGCTCAGCTGTGGCCATAATAATTTTTTTTTCAAGAACTTCAAAATTATAGTTGAACATCAAATCTATTTATTGGTACTTAGTTTGGGTCGTCATTAAAAGTCACTAAACGTCGGTTTGAATCTGATCTCAAAATACAAATTGACTTAAATTCTACTTCCACAAATGAACAAAAAAAGATAAAGCAAATGTAAGGATAAATTAAACTACTTTAACTCATTTAGTATTTGTAATTTTTTTTGTTTAAGAAAACTCAACTAGTTTAAATGTTAGAGTCCACTTTAAACCATAATCTATATATATATCCTAAAATCTCGATAATAGCTAAATTTCTTTAAAAAATGCATGTTCTGGTGGAGTATATAGTGTATATTTATTCACAGCAGTAATTAGTGACTAGATTTAGTGGAGACGAAAGTTTGACATGTGATTTATGGGAGAATTCCTAACAGTTGTTTAATAAGAATTTAATTCGGTTTAAGAATTGTAATTAATTATATAGAGTGGAGAGCATCATTAATTGGGCTCAGACTCCAACAAGATTTAGAGGAGTTAATCGGGATCACCAAAATCCTTTAAAAAAATCCATTCCTAATAAAATAATCAAATAAATAATTTCCGTCTGATGTGCCCGTACATTATCACTGAGCTGCCAAACGCCGTTTATACCGCCGCAACGTCGTTAACTGAACGCCGTTTCCCCCCTCTCGCCCAATAAACCAACCAACGACGCTTATTCGGAAATACGAAAACGAAAACCAAAAACAAAACGAAGCACCATAGCCCCCCTTCCCCCACCCCCACCCCCACCTCCATTTTCTGCCTACACACAGACACACACATATATATATATATACACACATGTGTATGTGTGTGTAGACCATAAAAGAAGAAGATTTCTCCATCTACAGATGAGAAAGGTTTTAGAGAGAGAAACACACGCCTCCGTCTCTCTTTCTTCCTTCAAACCTCTCTGTATCTCTTTCTCTTTTTGTTAGGGAATTGTGTTGATTCGAGCTGGGCCTACAGCCTACAATCCATCCCGCGAAAGCCACTGTTCGGGTTGGCTTTTGAAGAATCTGAAGCTGAATTATGCGTTTCTCATCTTAATTTTTGTGTGCGTACATGAATCTTAATTCAACCTCAACGCCTTCTTTTGTATCTTGTTTTCGCTTAGTGTTTTCGAGTTGAATTGCGAGTAATTGAGTTGAATTCTGTCGACCTGCAGATTCGATGAAGGTGGTGGAAGTGATGGAGGTCGTGTTGGTGTTGTTTATCTGAATTGGAGTTATTCGTGTACAGCTGAATTTCTGGTTGGAATTCACGGCGAGAATTTTCGGAGAGTTGAATAATCGTAGCGAATGCGCCTCCGATCTTCACGTTGGAGGCGGATCTGATTCGGATTTCGAATTACACACGCAAACAGAATCTGCAGATTGAGGATAAATACATGGAATTGCCTCTTGGAACTGAAGGTAAAAGTTATTAATTGATAGCCAAAATTCTGGCGAAATTGGATTGGTTAGTTCGATTTTCGTTTTTTTGGGGGATTTGTGTGATGACTCAATTTTGTCGCCAACAGGAAGAAAGGCAACTCATGATTTTCTCTCACTATATTCGTCATCAGCTGCACATACCCAACAAGATCCATCTCCCTCGCAAGGTACATATCATTTCCGTCGATTTTCATTCACGCGGTCAATTACCAGTTTCCATGGCGATTCTCTGTATTTTCCTTTTTTATTTTTGCATGCTGCAGTTATATTTGATGATGCTTTATGCGAAATTGGTCGCGTAAAAAATTCTCAAGTTTTTTTTCTTTTTTCAAAAGCTCCGAAATTAAATGAATTCCATATTACAAACTGATCAGTCTGATCTTTTCTATGTTTATTCCAAATTTCTCTATAAATTTTGACTGAGGATTGATGTTTCAAAAAATAGTTAAAAAAAAAAATCTTTATTTGAGTAAACCCTATCGTGTGTGGTTTAAAATCGAAATTATTTTTCCCCTGTTGGGAGAAGGAAAAAATAAAAATAAAAAGAAAAATGAAAAAGGTGAGAAAATTGGTTTTGGGGTATGGTATGGGGGGATATGCGAAAAAGTGGGGTAATGGTAAAATATAGGATGATTGTTGGTGGCGAAAAGGAAATATAGAAAATATATTGGCAGGGAGGGCAACCCAACCCACGAGTGGCGCAGTGAATGTGCCCGTGACCCCATCGGCGTATGTTAGATCTGGGCATTTGTCTTTGCGGGTGGGCCATCCCTTGGATTGGCTGACATTGCCAAATCCAAAAAGGCTCAGGTTAGAACTTAGCGATGAGCTCACCTGCTCCTGCTGCTTCCAGCCTTCCCTGCCCTTTTTCGTCATTTCATTCACTTCCTAATTTTACTCGTTTCTTTTTTCCTATAAAATTTATATCTGGGATATAAATGTTTAAATTGGGTCATTAATCTCTGAGTTTTATTTTTCGTTGTAGAATTAAAATTGTATTCATATCTGAAACTAGATTGGCAAACTTTAGTGTTCTTGTAAATGGGCCCATCCAGATATGAATGCAATTTTAATTCTACAATAAAATTCAATCTAAATGCAACGGAAGTACCAGAAACCAACCAGCTTTTGGAGATGAAAAGGGAGTATTTAGTTGCACCATATTTCAAATAAAGTACAACATCTAATCATGAATGAGTGTAGGCGTTAATTTTAGTGACATCTCATTTTTCACATCAAAGGTAACGAAAAGCTTAAATAAATTAATTTAGAAATAAGGGTGTTTCAAAATGGAATGAATTTATGAGTAGGCAAAAAGCCATTAAGAATTCAAGAAATGTCTGAATACTTTTTCTTTGTAATGTATTGGGTACTATAGAAAAATTTCATCTCATTTTACAATCTGAAACTATCAAAGAAAATCTGGTCAATGATACAGTTTTAAGGCTTCATTGGTGCTTTCCTATTGGTAGATTGATTATTCCAAAACACGAATGGCTGGAGAAGTGGCAACACTTGGATCATTACTCTTCATTTCTTTCTATTTAAACTGTAGGTGGCTACCTGAAAACTCATGACTTCTTGCAACCATTGGAACGGGTGGGGAAGAATGTGACAACGACGAAAGAAGATATTAAAGAGGGGGTGGCAGCTGTAGATAGGCCTCCAGCACCAGCTCCTCCAGCCTCAGTGGAGCATCTTCTTCCTGGTGGCATTGGGACGTACAGCATCTCTTATTTCAATCAAATGGTATTAAAGCCTGAGGGGAGCTTGTTTACTGCTCAGCCGAGTAGTACTACCAGGAACGATGAAAACTCAAACTGCAGTTCTTACTCAGGAGGTAACTTCACTCTGTGGGATGAATCTGCAGTTAAAAAGGGAAAGACAGGGAAGGAGAATATTGCTACAGAAAGACACATTCTGCGAGGTATGTTTAGTTACATTCTGTTGGTCACATTCTTAAAATGCAAATTCAATGACTTTTCTTCCAGATTTTTTGTGTTGAAATCTATAAGGAAATTAGATATATTATTGTTATTCCCTAAATTCTAGTAAACCTGTCACTGTGGAATAGTTTTGAAATTTTTGCATGCACAATTAAAAAAAAAGAAGATTCTTACTTTTCTTGGAGATTAACATTTTCATCACTTGCTTGTATAGGCACTGTATTGTACTAATATGAAAATGCTAGTTTGATTTCTTACTAATGTGGTTGACGATTGGTATGGTCGACGATTCACAGAAGCGGGTGCTAATGTGGTTGGAGGGCAATGGGCACCGTTCCTGGAAAAGCCATCACAATCATCTTCTAACTATAAGCACAACACCACAAACTTCAGCTCTTTCTCATCTTCTCAGTCAGTGACTTTTTATTCCAATTTGGTGTTTTCTTTTTAGTCTTTGGACATCACTATTTGGAGCATTTCTTTCGTATCATATGAAGACTACAGTCATCCATATCTCATATTACTTCGGACCATATTGTGTTTTCTCAGGCCATCATCATCATCTCAGAAGAACCAAAGTTTCATGGATATGATCATGACATCAACTAAGAATGACCAAGAAGAGGACGATGATGAAGAAGATGAAGAAGAGTTCACTATCAAGAAAGAGCCATCACCCCACTCAAAAGGTTTTTCACTAAAAATTGTTGTCTCCCCATTACAAGTCCGCATTTTATTATATATTCAAATTTTGACAGGTAATTTTTCTGTGAAAGTTGAAGCAAAGACTATAGAACAGAAGCCCAATACACCACGCTCTAAACACTCAGCTACGGAGCAACGAAGGAGGAGCAAGATTAATGACAGGCATGTTTCTCAACCCTCACAATTTAAAAGTTCAAGCAATTTATGCACGCCGGACTATTATTACAAACTATGATTTAAAAGTTCTAAAGTTGGCCTTAATTATCACAAACTTTACGAAATCTACGCTTAATATGATTTCCAGTTCCAATTAATATTGTTGATATTATGTTTTTTTCTCATTCTCTGTTCTTCTGAAACTAGATTGCCTTGTCTTCCCCTCAATTCTTCACGTCTTGATGCATGTGGTTTTTGAGTGATTGTAAGGTTATTACATTTAAATGGAATTTGAATATTTTCTATGATGCCAATATAGTTCGATGGGTTGAATTTCCTTATTCTTGTACTGTAACTGCATATCATAATTTCCATCCTGAGTTCTTTCTAGGCCATTTTACTTTGTCAAACATCTTTCTAAGAAGTAATCACCTTTATATCTTTAAGGCAGAAAAAAAATATATGTTAAGTTTTTGGAATAATTAATCCTTCTGGTCATTGTCAACCAACGGATTTGCCATTTGAGATGCCGGATGGTACTAGCGAGTAGAAATATTTGCTTCTCTAGTATTCCTAATGTGGTTCACATCATCCTGTCGGAAGTGCGTCACAGGCGCAATCCTTCATTCTGTAAGAACCTACATTCTGAGATGATATTTGGTGTTCTGCAGATTTCAGAAGCTGAGAGAGATCATTCCTAATAGTGACCAGAAGAGAGATAAGGCATCGTTTCTTTTAGAGGTAACTGGAGATAAATACATATCTATCTAAATTGAGAAGGATTTTCTTAAAATTTGTAAACTGATGTACTGCAATACATTTCAGGTTATCGAGTACATCCAGTTTTTACAAGAGAAAGTAAACAGATATGATAGTTCTTATAACATCTGGAATCATGAGCCATCCAAAATGATGCAATGGGTAAGTTTAAATTGATTTACATATATAGTTTAAAATGTTTTGTATGCAAATAGTCTGATAATTCTGTCAGGCCTTGCATTATCATGTATTTAGCATAAATAATTCAACATTTTGCTTATCACGTTAGTAGATGAGGTGATGATCATTTATTCCGCAGCAAATCAAATGTGACTTTAAGCTTTACCCACAATCATTTATGTGTTGTATGGCTTCCTACTCTCAGATTTTGGCTTTTAACAGCAATTACAATTCCTAATCGTAGTGGTTTTCTTTTTTTTTTTTGGTAGCAGAAGAACTGTAACATGAATGAAGGTTTTCTTGATCGGGCACGAGGAGCAAGCACTGATTCTGCTCCAGCATCACTATTTGGTAAAAAGTTTGATGAAAGCAAAGCTCCCGTCTCCCCGAGCCTGCCAATCAGCGGCCAAAATCTAGTAGACTCAGATTTGAGCACTGCCACAACTTTGAGAGAAAGTGTGGTTCAACTGCCAGAATCAACGTCTAAGGCTGCTGCGACAGTTCATTCACCAATGCAGCCAAATATTTTCAGTCTCGGTAGGACAAACACTGCAGCTTCCCCAATTTCACCAAAACAAACATCCGATGCGGACAAAACTATGACATGGCCGCCATCTCAGCTTCGATCATGTACCACCGACTGCAATAAAATGACAGAACAAGAACTCACTATTGAAAGTGGCACGATTAACATCTCTAGCGTCTATTCCCAAGGGTGAGACGAGACCTCTTGGCACGATTTACATCTCTAGCATAGTTGTTGAGGAAATAATTGTTTTGAAATGTGTGTATTGAACAGGCTGTTGAATACTCTTACACAAGCACTACAGAGCTCTGGAGTGGATCTAACTCAGGCCAGCATCTCAGTGCAAATCGATCTGGGGAAGAAAGCAAACGGCGTCGCACATTTTTCAAAGGTGCCTTGGCTTGTTCTCTTTTATGTAAATCTTATTCCAGTATTAAACTTAATCAGCCTCTTGCTTAAAAGAACTTCGACATGAAAGAAAAAAAACCATAATCGAGGCTCGTTTTGCAGGAGGATGAAGTGCATGCCACCTTACCACGTTCTACGACGGCAAGCACAGGAAAGGAGTTCGGACGTGCTTTGAAGAAACTCAGGACTAGCTGAAGAAGCCTAGTGTAACAGTATAGTGTTATTATTATTATTATTATTCTTTTGTAGTTTTATTTGTTCATTTTTTGTGGTTCCATTTTCGTTGTAGAGAGGTCTGCCTAACTCAGGAATCAAATGTACATGTTTTTTATTCTATATGTTCTCCCCCAATTTTGGGATGCACATATCTCAGCACAAAAGAGAATATTCTTATTGTGTACTATCTCTGTCATTAGTATTTATTATACGAAAGAGGCTTCCATTCTGATATTAAGAAGCCCTGCTTTTGATTTTCAAGTTTTAGATTTTTAGGTTCATAATCATGTGTTGGTTCTAATTTTTTGATGATATCTTTAACATGTACTCCAATTAGGAATATGAAACAAGTCAGATTTTTGGTTGGTTGATACAATGAGTTACCTAACTATGTTTAGTAAATAAGGGAGTCGTGTGTTAGACGGACATATGGTGTGATTCGTTTCATTATGAGACGTCTCACATAAGTTTTTGTGGTAGATACATTAGAGAATAAGAGAACTAATGATCTAGTTGGCGTAAAGAAGCTGTATGAGATAGGAATCTCAAGAGTGTGCTATATACAAATAGCAGATGTTACTCAAAGTTGTTGAGAAATTCATAGCAAAAAGGGTTGGAATTTGTTGAGTACACATAATATATATATGCATTCGAAACAACGAGGACGGTAATAACGCAGAGGAATACATACATGCATGCAATTATGCATGCATACGTAAATTGAAATAAATAAACACAAGAAGATTGGAGGGAAAACAAAAACACCACGTGTTCGCTATTTTATTTCACACCGCAAGTGCACGGGTGCAATTGTGTACAGGGAAGCAAGGTCATATTCCACAGAGACTGTAATTATTCTAGCAAGTACCACTTTCAACTATTATCCTACTATTTAGACTTTTGAACTTTTAGATTTGATTAAACCAATGATGCAGATAATAAAAATAAAAATGAAATAAAATAAAAGCAAAGAAAAATATTTTAGATTAAAGATAGAGAGAGAATATCCCAAGGTTTCGATTTCAGTGAATACTCAAATTCAAATTCAATTCAATCAATCAATTGGTTTGTCAGACTCGACTCTTACTAGGACGATCACAAAATTAGCCTAGACCTACTGTCGTAGCGAATAAACCGTGGATTACATGCAAGAATTGTTGTGTCCAACCAATAACTAAACATGCAACTCCGAAAAGCTTCTTAGATCTGTTGCCCTCACGCAAATCTCAAGATCTTTCGACTATATTGAAGAGTATGTCCTATATCCTAGATCAAGCATCAATTCTCATCTTTCGAATGTTGAATTAACACATCAATTATGCACACAAGATGGCCAATCAAGATAGCATGAAAAAGCACAAGAATATAGAAAGCAAAAGAAGGTCCCAATTGATTAATTAAACCAAAATCGAATCCAAGTATTCACCTACTCTCTAACCCTAGGATAAAAGAATTTAGCTACTCATATTCATGATAAACAATATCCAACAAGAATTGAAAAACATAAAAACCCTAAGATGAATCTTTAGATCTTGATGCCTCCAATCTTCTCTTCTCGTCTCCAATCTTCAAATCTTCTCCCAAGCATAAAAGTTTTTGAAAATAAAAATCTAATGTATCTCCCTTCTGAACCTCCAAAACAATGTATTACAAGGGATATTTATAGGTACAATTCGAATAGGGTTAGGCATTAGGCCTAGAAAAGAGATAGAAACGAAAAAGGAAATATATTGAAAGAATTCCGCCGGGCCATGCGGCTGCATGCGGGACCGCATGCGGGACCGCATGTCCTGTTTCTGGGGGGTGTTCATGCGGTTGGTCATGCGGCCGCATGGCACTGTTCACGCGCGCAGTAATTTTGTTTCGGCCCGTTCTCTCTCGTTTCAACTCCGATTTTGGATCCGTTTTCGCCTACGAACTCCTATCGAACTCTACTTTCATTCTATCATGCTCAATTTGCATAAACTTTACTCCATGTTTCCTGAAAAATTAGACAAACAACGAACGAGCATCATATTTCACAAAATAACAATACTTAGGCACAAAACTCATTCTAAACATGATCTCCTACCACAAAGTGACTTCAATTAAGCTCATATAGATGAGAAAATAATAGCACTTCTGGACATATTTACCCCTCCATCCCACCATCTCTCCATCATTATGCATGAATTCACGAATTAAAATTTGTGAATTCTCAAATTCAAATTTGTGAATTCACGCTACATCTTCTTGAAATTAAAAAAAAATAGAAAAATGGAAAAATAAAAAAAATAGAAAAATAGAAAAGAAAGAGGAGGGGTAAAAATGTACAAAAGTGCTAGAATTTATATATTTTAAAAAATAGTGCTATTATTAGTATTTTCAATGTAAAAATTGCTAAAATCCCATTTCTCCCATATATATATATATAGATATTTTCTGTAGAATTTTCTCTTTTTTCTTAAAAAACAATGAATCGACGTAAAATTGAAGATAGTTCCCATCATCGTGAAACTGTTGTAGCCAAAATTGAAAGTTTGTGAAGAATCTCAATAAAATTATTTTCTGCCATTTATTATATGTGTTGAATTTTTTTCCTTTAAAAAGGCAAGTTATGGGCTGGAATCTAAGTGATTTTGTCACTTATACACTAACTAATTAATGGGCCAGGGAAAAGGCCAGTTATATTTGTTTTTTTTTTTTGTTCTTTTCTTTTACTTAATATTTTTGTCAACATCACGAGTCTCAACAAGACAAGAAGTTCGTTTTAACAAGAAAATTCAAGCATAATTTTTCACTTAGAAGTTTGCATACCTGAAAGAAGAACGTATAAACTACAGTATACTTCGTGGATAATTATTAGTATTTTTTATTATATAAACACAACTGCCATTATCATTGGAATTATGGAGAACATATTACTTAGAAGTGAAGAAAAAAACATTAATTAATTCTCCTCCATTCGATGTGTCGCGATTTTTAAATTAGTTAATAAACCATTTTCAAATGCAACCTAGTCACCCAATTACCTTTAAGCCAACTATGTTGTAGTCTCAAAGCAACCATTCTATTTAAATAATATTTTTAATTATCATATCATACAGTATCTTTTTCATTAATTTGTATCGAAAGTTGACTCAAAAAATTCTTACTATGAGTTGTATACTCGAGGCTCAACTTCTTGGATCATACAAATCACATTATTTCTACACAAAATTTAAGGCAAAAACATTTATTTCTTGGGATCGATCCAGTTACTCGAATTCCTCAGTCACACGAATCCCTAATTAACCTCCCAATTATCCTATTGAAATAATTTAAAAACTCACATTTATTTCTTCGTCACTATCTTCTCATTATCCCGTTTGATTGATTATATTTTATACTTCTAATCTTAAAAATTCAAATTTTAGAAAAAAAATCATAAAAATTCAAATTAAAAGTTAGGTGGTTGTAGTTTTACAATAAGCACTAGAATAAAATGGGTTACTAATTCTTGATTACATGAAGTAATTTAGAAATCTTATTTATTTATTTAAGAAATGTTTTATTATTGCCCAGTCCGTGATCCACTGCAAGTTGTAGTAGCCAAATCGTGACAAGGAAATAGATTATAATAGTAATAGCTACTAATAATTGAAGAGTTTTACACGACAATAATTATTAGCTTGAATATTATGTTGTCCCATTTACTTTGATCCGCATTATTTACCAGATAAATAAAACCAATAATTTATAATCTAACCTCCTCAATTATTTAGCTACAAATGCAATTATATTATATGAACATGATATTGCACTTCGCCCTATCTCTATTTGATTATTTCTTGTTATCACAAAATGTGGTCCTTAGCATCAGAAGTCGAATATAAAAGATATGTTCCTTGATTATTTTAAAATGGCAATGATCAATGTATGTTCATTGTACATACACATATATATTTATTATAATAGCACACCAATTTATGTACGCATTTGCATTATTTTTGTCTAAAATCTCAGTACTTATAAAATTATAAGCTTAATAATCATGTAGACAATTAATTTACTTATTATCTTCTGTGGGATAGAAATTTCGGCAAATTCACAAATCTAAATTCTTCATCTTTACCTCGGGATTGTTGCCTAGTGGTGTATTCTTTATCCATATAAGAATAAGAAATCGAGATTCAATTCCCTTCCCCACACGCTCATAAAAACTATTCTTTGCAACTATTCTTTTAATGAAATGATTATTAATAATAGGTTTAAAACTGTTTTTTTGCCCTCAAATATACAAACATACATGTATATATACAGTATATAAGTGAGTGTGTGTAATGCAAATAGAGATTTATATATAAAAGTAAGGAATATATTATATTGACATTTGGACATTCTTTGTTGCTACTGATGACATCGCAAACAAAAACGTTAAATACAATAATAGGCAGATAGATGTCAAGACGTCTTTTTCTATAATTAAGAGCCATTAATCCAATAAGACTCGGCTATTATTAGAAAATAATTAAATTCCACCATAATCATCCATAATTGAATCAAATAATACTAGCAAAATTCTCTACACGCTTCCAGAATATAAATTTTGGTACAAATAATGCTGACATCGTTAGAATAAATAAATTCGTTTGAATTCAAATTTTCTCCTTTCAAAGATAGACATCACTTGAATACTGGAAATTCTTAGTCAACTTAATTTTTCATGGAAGAACTCGAGAATGTCAAAATAAACAAAACTACTGTTCAGAAAAAGAAAAAAAAACCCACTATCACAAAATAAAATAAAATAAACAATATAGAACATGATGAGATGACACAAACACGACACAGATACACGAAATGTTGCCCAAAAATCATGTAGGCTACAAAATTAAACAGAAATGAGCAACTTTTACATTACAGTGGAACAAGTCATGATCTGCGAATCACAAAAGAATAAGAGAATTATGAGAAAAATGAGAGAAAAGAAGAAGGCTTAAGGTATGCAGTAAAATCAAATCTATATTTGCTTCTCTTTGTGTACAAATGCGGACGGAGTCGATATAAACCCCCTTATAAATGACGGTAGATTTCTCTATACAAGAATTGAATTATTAACTTGGATCAAAACAACAATTTGATCAAGCAGTTGCCAAACCTCTTGCACCTTTTGTGTAAGTTGCATGCATTACCTACAACCTTCAAGAAATGTCCCTTTCGAACAAAACCCGCCTTCTTGAGGACGTCTATCTGCTCCTGCTCCCAGTCCCATCACACAACTGCTCGTTCGTAGCCGCACACTAGAGGCATTACGGTTCATCAAGTACTACTCAGTTGTTGCGGCTCGTCTTCATTCTGCACTTGCAAACACTCCCATGGGTTGGCATAAAAATAATCTTCTTCTTTAGGTCTATCTGGAATCACCAATCTCTTGGTTGGGTTTCCCATGCGTTCAGCGTGAACATCTTTAACAGCACTAGAGAACTCATCCCAACTCAGTGACCCTGAATTATACTTGTCTATTAATTTGACTAGCAATCTTCTGTCGAGTAAAATGGTCTTCTTGTATCCAAGATGCCTGAAACCCAGATGAAAAACAGAACAGTCTTACAAAAGAGCTGAAGAGATGGTAGTAATACAGACAAGACAAGTCCAAATCACAGTAGAATTCGATTATAAGCATCAAGATCAATTTTCCTAACCGGTTCTCTCGTCTCACATGCCATAAATGAATAGTATATATATAAAGAATATTTTTCACAAGCACCGGTGGTGAGATGTTGAGAAGAAGCAGAAAATGGTCATTACCTGCGATGTCCTTCAACAACTTTAGCCATATTTCCATCATATGTGGGAACAAAGATATCACTCTCAAGTGAAACAAGATAATCGAGAGCCGCCATTTGAGATGAGTGATTCTGGAAATACCTAAGGTCTGAAGACTCCAACAATGTTTCCTTCCTAACCTGTTATGTATAGCCAGAAAAGTTTATAAATACAGCATACCATACAAAAACTAATGCTATAGAAGAGCTGGTATATCGACTTACCAGATTTGGATAGGATGCTCTAAGACTAGATAGTCTTCTTTCTCCTCTATAGATTTCCCCAGCAGCTATGTAAATCTGTATATTACGATCTATGTCCAGTGCACGTAATGTGAGTGCAGTTTCTTCTGGTGTCAAAGGGCATAGACCTTCTTTCCTTTTCATATCAGAATCTATAATCTTTTCTTTCCACCACGGGTAGGCATATCTTTAAAATATTGTGCATGTTAGCTACGGTACGAGCAGTATTATACTATAATAGATATTGGTAAAATACAGACAAATATGTTACCTCATCTGTGTTAGTTCTTCCACCTCATCCGTACCACAACCCTGTGTACAACCAGAAAAGGCTAGCATGTCCATTTCATATCTCAGATGAAGTACAATGAATGGACCATTTTGCCTAAGAATTTTAATCACTTTTCTGCCCAGTTCTTCTATCTGAGGAGTAAACCTTAAAGCACCGAAATTAACTCGGCAACGAAGCCTCTGAATGTCCATGGGCTGATCATTATTGGCAAGCCGAGCATCTGTTCTGTTCAAATGGACAACTTTATATTTCTGAATCAGTGGAAGAATCTGCAAGAAAAAAGAGGGAAATATGAATAATTCGATATCCAGAAGAGCAGAAAACAAACAGCAACCAGATATTTGCTGACCTGATTGTGATAGTAAGAGATATCTGACCAACTAACAGGGGGCATGGTATAGAAGATCCCTAGCTCTACCCTCCTCTTGACCCTCGGAGGAAGCTCCTTGAGTATCCGAACTTCGTCTCTTAAAGATGTAATAAAATGATCAACATCAAATATGTCTTGGAACTCACTGCAAACACACAAAACAACTCTCTTTAGGCTGGCTAAACATGTTGTCATGACTCATGAATGGAATAAGAATCTTTAAAACTGATTGAATATTCATGTGCATTAGAAAACTGACCTAGGATCATTCCAAAATGAAGTCTTATCGAGTTCAGGAACTATCAATGTAACATTTAGATATCTCGCAATAGCAACCATGTCACATATCTGTAGGCAAAAATGCAAGGTTAGACAGCCATTTGATACAGAAGGAACCTAAAAGGCGAGAATAGGTTCGTATAACTCAATTTCTGATCATGGGAAAAATACCCACCGCAGCACGCATTTGATTAAGCCCTCCATTGCACGAAACCATCAGGTAACCGTTGTTCTTGTAAACCCCTACCAGAAACATATGGTTTTTAAATCAAAGGTTAGCACAAGATTTTCATATGGCAAGAAGTATTCTGATTTCTGATTAATTCTTGAGAACCAGAGACATTTATAAATCACATAGAGCAAGCTCACCAACTACAAGAATACAAGTGTCCAACCAAAACAAAAGCACCAAACAATCTCTACGAAAAACAATCGCCTAACAAAAAAAGAAACTTAAATAGTTCATCATCTTCGAGAATTAATGACCGAACTTGTTTTAGAAAGAAATTAAAATTAATCATCAGGAAAAAACGATCTCTGCCATAATTACATATTCTATAAATGAGACACAATCTTCAATGCAGCAAAGAAACATTAGCAGAATCCAGATTCCCAAAACATAACCATTAAAATCCCCAAAACAAATAGAATTAATTCGGCAAGATGATCAAGAAACACATCCCCACGGAAACGAAATCACTTTCGTAGTTACATCCAACATTAAAACCCATTAGATTCACAATTTCCCCTTTCAATCTAATCAAGATAACACTCAGAAAAATTAATGCAAAAACACTCACTCTTGGGGGGCAGAACTCTCACAAGATGTTGAGGCGACGACTCAACATCCAGCGCGACGGCAGCCGATTCTTGCGAAAAGCAAGAGGGCCAGCCCTTAAGAACACGAAGCCCCCGAGTTTCGCTCAATGCCGTCAACTGAACTAAACACGTCCACAGCAAAATCGACGTAGTCGCTCTAATCATCCAAAGCTTCATCCTCGATCGCGATACGACGCCGCTATTCCTCAGCTTCTCCAATCTATCGCCCCCAAACGCCGCCGTTTTGAGCCCCATTATCCCCCACTTTCTCCTTCGGTTGCTCTCTTCGCAATCCTTTAATCTGCACATCCCAACAACCTCATAAACTCTCCCTCTCTCTCTCTCTCTCTCTCTCTCTCACTGACTCAAACAAATGCAGTTTCTCTGACTACTTCGTCTACGGACAATTTCGCGATCCCAAAAATTCAATCTCTTACAATGGGCGTACAGACGAGCCGGAATTGCGGGAGTCCGATTAAAGTCAGAAGTGAATTGCAAATCTAAGGAAAATGGGGTGCAATTTGCTGGCAGATTTAACAAGAATAGTGTTCCAGCCGACGGAAACTTGAAGAAAATTGCTTAAATTAGAGGCACATTAGTCGATTACAGCCGAAAAGATGGGTCGATCTTCTTCGATAGATCGAAAATGTAAGAATAAAAAGGAATTGAAGAGTTGAAGGTTTTTGGCCAAAGTGTTTAAGGAGTGTCACAGAAAATCAGCTGCGGGGATAAGGCGGAGAAGGTAATGAAGGTTGAAGGTCGCGGCGGAGGAAGCGGCATCCGAAGGCAAGCTCGCAGAGATGAATGGGAAATGGAAGGATAGTGAGAGAAAGAGAGGAGAGCGAGATAAGAAGGAAGAAGCGTGTCGGTTTGTGGTATTAGTAAAGAGAGAGAAAGAGAGGAGAGAGAGAGAGAGAGAGTGTGTGTGTGTGTGTGTGTGGTGAGAAATCAAAGAAAAGGGCACTGCCACTGCCGTCCCTCCCAACTTAAACTATGCAGCGGGCTATTATCTGCTGTGCTCGCCTCCCTAGCATCGTATCCATAGTTTGGATATTTAATTATTATTTTTATATTTACATAATTATGAAAAGCATGTTAAATTATAATTTTCATTTTTATTTTTATAGATGTTAATTATGCCTGAGAATACAATTTGTGGTGTGTATGGTATGCATAAACTTGTTTTTTAGTGAAAATTGGCCGCCGTTATTTTTGAAACGCTAAGTAAATTCTTGCTCGTATGAAATAGTCTATAAAGTATAAATTTGTTAGGAAGTTTGAAAATGTACTTTACATAATAATGTGCATATATCTGAATATGTTTTGTGAAAAAAAAAAGAATTGGGAAAGGAATGTTTACGAGGATAGAAAAATGAACAGAATGTCAACAATTGACAATCTATAAAATAAATTTTAATTACGATGAATTATTATGGAATTATTTGATCGCTACAATTTAGATAATGTTTAGATGTCAATGGGTTCAACTGTTGTTATGTTGGCCAATATATTATCTTTAAATTCGTGACCAGATGTAAATAGGTTCTAATATTGTTAAGTTTGGTCAATATACTAGTTATATCTTTAAATTTATGATTTTTACCTTTATAAATTTGGTCAACCGTTATGATTTACAATTGTTATTAATCGAAACATAAATGTAGTATATAAAAAATATGATTTTATAAAAGCATCATTGTTTATACAAAAAGAAAATATGAATTGAAAAAAAGCATCATTAAGCAATATTGTATATATCAAAAAATATGGTTCTTAGTTCTTACATGAAAAAAAAAAATTAAAACAAATAAGAAACTCTCGGTTTCGAAAGCTAGCTCTAGCTCTATCAACTATTTAATTTTAAATTTCTTTATATATAAAAGAGAAAGAAAAAAAATACAATACTCCTATTTGCCTTATGGGGACTTTCCTAATAATCACTCAAATAAGTTATACAGTTGGGCATGAAAAATATCGAGGAGTTTGATATTTGTCCCTATTTTAGAATAATTACAAGCTTTCTAAAAATGCAAATATCTACCTCATCGTCTCTATAGATAAGTTGTTTATAGCATAAATATAAATTCATTTTTGGCAAATTTATTATGAGGTAAACTAATAAGTAATAGTTGAGTCATCATTTTTCCTGGGAATGATGTCACAGACTTTTTTTACAAGTTTCTTGGAAATATCATATGGTCCAATTCCCTCGTTGTGATTATATTTTGGTAAATGTCTCTAATATAATTTGTGTGCCCTCGATCACTTTCATATATTTTGATTCATCATTTGATTATTAGGTTCTCGATAATGGCTCTAAGAGCACTCTCAGCAGTTCTCTTAAAATCATCATTAATTCTAAATTTAGGCTAAAATAATAAAAAATAAGATAAAAAAAGTCATTCAGCAGATCTCTTAAATTAGGTAGGGCTCACAAAAATATTTACACCTTCCTAAATCTTCTCTCAAATTTACACCTCCCTAAAACTATTTTATCTCACAAATTGAGTTGGGCCCACAATTTTTATTGTATAATTAGTAGAAAATAGGAGAACTGTTGTATGCACTTGTAAAATAAGGGATATAAATAATATAGGAGAAACTTTATGAGCAAATTTAACAACAAAATTTTGACAACTATTGTTCATTTAGAAAATAATTTCAATGTGAGATAAATGCAAGAAATCGAAGCGTACAAAACTAAAATTGGCGACTTGGTTCAGTTTGGTTGAGCATTTCAATGCGAACTGAAATTTCAAATCGAATTTATTTCGTTACGGTTTCGGATTGAGCCAAAAAATAACGATTTCAACCTAACCTGGCTGAATTTTATATAAGTATTATAATTTTTAAATTTAATTATTTAGAAAAGGTGATTTGAAATAAATTAATGATAAGAAATTCTTTTCTCATTTCAAACTTGAAGTTTGAGTCTATGTGCTCTTCGAATTTCATGAAATACTCGTTTTTTCTGTAAAAGGCTGTGAAAATTTGATAACAAACCGAAAAGTTGATAGGAAAAATTGATAGGGAAAATACCACGTTTTATTGTTTTAGGCCAAACCGAATCAAAACTAAACTAAAACTTTTGGTTCAATTTCAGCTCAGTCTGCAATCCTAATTTTGTACGATTCGATTTGTAAACAAAATAAAATAAAATTTTTAAATTATTTGGAATCAGTTCGATTTCAGACGTTACCGAATGCTCACTTAGTCCTCACACATGTTTTAAATATTAAAAATACGAAAAGTGCACAGGTTTTAAAAAATGGTTGGTAGTTTGATTTTAAGTGGAGAAAGGGACCCACCACAATGAATTGTTGTGAGGTTTAAAATAATGGTAGTGGGAAATGTCATTTTCTAAAAGAAAAAGTGCTACACTTATCGTGGACGTATGCAAAAGGAAATTGTGGACGAAGGGAGTATTATATTAATTCGTGATCACAAAAAATTCCTATAGGACGGTCTTACAGGTAATTAGTAAAAATATTAGTCTTAATGAATCAAGTGTCAATTTTAAAGAATCAAAGTGTCAGTCTTAATAGATGAAATTAATAATTGCTATGAATCAAAGTCATAGTTATAATTAGTAAAAGTGTTATTCTTAATGAATCAAAGTGTCAGTCTTAGATCCGATCTACAAGTAAGACCGCCGTACCGGAGTGCATCTCATTCGTGATATAGTGAACATTTGAAGGTCCACATATGAGTAAAGCATTGTGGTCTAACAATATTTATTAGGAAACACCAACATTCGTAAATCCAAGTCGATTGATATTCAAAATTATCTGAAACAGCTGCTATAATTAAGGGAGTAAAATTTTATTTGGCACTTTGGTAAAACATGTTATCAAGAGTATTTATGATAATCATTAAGACGATAAGGGTGTAAAGTTGACCGCTTAGACTTAGAGGCCGAAACAATTGCGATTAATTGCTCACTAACTTTAATAGAAAAATAAAAGGACTTCCCTCATATATATAGCATAATTAATTATGATCATTTATTCACATTGCAATGTGAATAAATGTTTGACTGCTACAAGAGACAATGTTTAAGTCACATTTTGTAACGAATCTCTCACGTATATTGTAAAATAGTAATAATAAAAATAAAAATAAAAATAAAAATAAAAGATACTCCCTCCGTCCCAATAGCAAGGTCCCCTTTCTATTGGGCACGGGTATTAAGAAGAAGAGATTTAGTGTATAAACTAAGTTGTTTCACTTTATTAAGGAGTATTATAATTAAAAATAATCTAACAACCACACCCTTTAGTTTTTTAAACTTATCTCATGCCCCTTATTACACACTAATTATTTCCTTATTTGGATTGAGACATTGCTATTGAGACACCCCAAAAAGGAAAGATGAACCTTGCTATTGGGACAGAGGGAGTAATAACTAAAAACGATGTTGCTATACTGTATAGGTGATTGCATTAACCTGCGCACATCTTTATAGGTATGCAGGTAGTATAGATCAAACACAAATGAAATTTAAGGTGAAAAATATATATGATTTATAATCTAGATTAATAGATGCATCAAAATAATGCACTCAATGCATCATTTTACGATACATCATATTAAATCATACAATGATGTATCAATCGGCATGAGAATCAATTTTGGTCAATCATTTAGTGAAAATTTATGAATCAGTTTTATTCATATTTTTTAGGATAATGAATGTTCCTATTAGAACCACTCCCTATGTAGATATATGCATATTATATACTCCCTCTATTTTTTTATAAGTGTCCTATTGAGAAAAAAAATCTTGCCCCCTTTTAAATGTCATATTGCAGAATTTGAGACTAAAATAATGACAAAACTCCTATTTAATTCTCACAATCGTTATTGGAAAATGTAATTATTAGATTTTGAAAATAATAAATATGGGTATAAAAGTAATATCTCATGCTTCCTTGGTTTTTGTAATTTTTTTCAATAGGACACTTAAAAAAAAAATAGAGGGAGTACATATTTATAAATAATATTACTACAATAATATCTTTAAGCGAAATTTTCGTCATAAGATTCGACATGTCACTCCAAAACTCAAGCATTATATTAATGACGAATTTCCACCAATGTTTAAGCAAGAGTAGGGCTGACAATTTTCGACACGACACGATAACTCGACACGAACCGACACGAAATTAATGGGTTTGGGTCAAGCTTTATTGGGTTCGGGTGAAAATTTCGGGTCGGGTTCGGGTTACCTGATAAGGAATTATATTTTTTAATATTATATTTATTTAATTCAAATCAAGCTTTTAAATTAATGACATATTTATTTTTCCTTCCAAGTCATCAAAAGATATTAAATTTTTGAATATTTATTTATTTTTCTCTATTAAATTTTATTTTAAAATATTTTTTCTTTTATTAAATCTTATTTTAAAATATTTTTTCTCTTATTAAATTATTTAAATTTGGGTTCGGGCCATTATCGTGTCGGGTCAACCCAAATATTGTCGTGTCAATTTCGGGTTCGTGTCGGGTTCGTGTCGTGTTTGGGTTGGGTTCGGGTTCGGGTTGAGCATATCCTTAACAGGTCGGATTCGGATTGGGCCTTAACAGGTCGGGTCGAAATCAGGTCGACCCGAACCTGACCCAACCCGACCCGATTGCCACACCTAAGAACATCAAAAAAGTGTGTCTACGAAATGAGACGGTGTTGGTGTAGTAATTATTAAAATTTTGGGATTAACCTCATTAAATTCTACATTACGAAGTATTTGTTTTCGATTTCATAATAAATAGCCACTAATACCACGTCTCTTTGCTAAAAGTGGCATGGATATCACTACCCAAGTAAGAGACCGGAAAATCATCGAATTTTAATCCGAGATTAGATTTGAAGCAATACAAAAAAAAAGTTAGTTACTAAATTGATAGTAGTATTTCTCAAAAAATGTTTTACTATTTTTTATTTTTTGATATCATTAAATTAAATTTGATTAAATTATCGTCTTCGAAATGAAGAAGTCCTTGGTTGCGCATGAGGTAGCACGGAAAATTCTATTAGGGATATACATGTAGTATACCTCTCTCACATGTTAATATTAAATTAATATATTGCTCCACTTAAATAATAATATTTTATTATTATAATTTATATTAATAAAATATTATATGTGAGTAACGGATGTACTACATGTACATGTATAATATTCCCTCCGTCCCGTTCAATATGACATGTTTTCCTTTTTGGGTCGTCCCATTCAATATGGCATGCTTCCTTTTATGGAAAGAATTAAAACTTAATTTAAGCTAAAAAACATTTTATTAGCATTTTATTGATTAAAAAGTTAATTTATTAACATTTAATTATACCTAATTTCTTTTTTCTTAGTTTCCGTACAAAAAAGAATTAGATCATATTGAACGAGACCTAATAAGTATAATTTTCCCGCGTGAGATAACTGTTGTTGGCAAGTAGAGAGTAGAGTTGAATGAAAGAGGGCAAACAGCCAATTAATAAGAGCCACCTAAAGAGGCTGGAGGTGGAGCCCAAAAGAATTAATTTTCTGTCAGACGTGTCAAAGATCGAGCGGGAAAGGAGTGGGATACGTGGCGGTACGAGATGACAGTACAACAACCTCAGTATCGCCAAACCATAAAGTAGTGCCGTATTTCATATTTGTCTGTCGCCTCCAAAGATACCCAACCGACAATTTCTCGTGATATCTCGCTGCCCTCTATCTCACACCCACGATATCATTGATACTCTCTCTCTCTCTCAATTGCGGCATATATTTATATTATTATATATATAGAACTGATTTGCCGCAACCTTGATGAACAAATTCTCCAAAAAAAAATACCACATTACAATATCGGAATCGAATACGGATGCAATTTGTGTTAGATTCGTACGGAATTCGCCACTTGACGAATCTGAAAAATAAAAAAAGAATTTGCAAATCTGATGCGTGGAAAGTACATATACGGTTGTTTTTTAAAAATTTATTTTTGGGTGCATTTATGCAATTTAACAAAAGTTTGTTAATTTTAAATTGGATTTAATTAGATTAATTTATTGAAAATGCTTAAGTTTTGGTGAGAAACATGTGAATTACATATATTTAATTTGTGGAATTTAAAATTTATATATAAAATATGTAATAAAATAAATAAATAGACATATCATTGTTGAATCGCACTCTATAATTTTTAAAAATCCGTAACCCTATATATATATCGTATCGCTCCCACAACCACACCCACACTCCCACACTTATGTGCAACATAGGCCGCAACTCATTTGGAAGTGATTATTGTAAAGACTTCTGACGTATAGTTTATATTTAATATTTTTATTATTTTTGTTTTATTTTTATTTTTTCTTATATTCTTCCATGCACCCATTACAATTCTTAGTTTCGAAGATTCTCAATTAAATGTTGGGATGCTGATAGGTGATATTTTTCTTTGGACGATAAATAGAAGAGGAAAAAAATGTTTAGGAATTGCGAAGGAGAATGTAAAGAGGAAATCTATAAGAAAAAAATAATATTGACTACACGTTAGCAGTGTTCATAGTGCGTGCGCGAAGATGGTGTACGATATATCGGTTATATATACATGTGCGTGTGTGTGTTATTGTGTACTAAAATTAACAAACTCTATAGTTTGAATCATTTCTGATTCATATATGATTCAATTTAGAGAAAAATTAAATACAACAATATACTTTTGATTTTTAAAATAACATAATAAGTCGATAGTTAACAAAATGGATAAAGAATATCTTTTGAATTATGTTTCAATATTCAAAAATCAATTAGCTCCGAATAAAAACACATAGAATGATACAAAGATAGAACCGAAAAGAAAAAAAGAAGAAAAGAAAGAAAGTCTAGAAGCAAGAAGTTACAATGAATGAATCTTGATATATATATATATATATATATATATATATATATAAAAGTATCCTTTTCTTTTTTTGAAGTCGGGGAATGTAGTCATGTAGGGATTGTGAATCGTAACTCAGTTTTTTCTTCTCATCTTTATGAGAAGTTGTTTAGGAAATTTAATTAATGGCTCGTTTTCCTATATAATTATTCATTTACATGAGTAGTTTGGCCAAAATGAACTAAATCTTTGGAAAGGGAGTATCAATTTGTGTCCAATTGCAAATGAAAAGTTCACATATGAAGGTGTTGCAATAATTAAAAGTTTTTGACTTGATTACAATTTATACCAAAGTTTGTACATGTGTATATTCCTACTCTTTTTTTTTTTTTTTGGGGCCATCAATCTTTTTCCCCACCTCGTCTTTAATTATTATTGTGATTCTTTCATGTTTTATTATACATCAAACATCTTACAAAACCCATCTTATAAATTAAGCTCTATGCGAGGATGATCAATTTATAATTATAAGTTATACTTCTAATTAAAAAAATGGTTGATATTTTTCACTCTTTTATCAAATTTATCATGATCCTTAAAAAATACTATCTAAAATACCATGACCTTTAGATAAATTATCAAATCTATCACTGGAGCATCTCTCTAACGACCGGAAAATGACATGATACGTCGGAGTTAAACGTGGCTTTCCACCATATATATATGTGTGTGTGTGTGTGTGTGTGATATTAACATGTGAAAAATAAAATTTCACATCAAATTTAGACATGGTGTCATTTTCGGCCGCCGAAGAGATGCTCTGATGATAGATTTGATAATTTATTAAAAAATAAGGATATTCTTAATTTATTTTAGAGATCGAAATAAATTTGATAAAATCACAAAATTAAGTATCTCAAATAATGATATTTTTTTAAGAAGTATCTCAAATAATATTAATTTGTTTTTATGGTTTTTGTATAGACAGAAGGATATATAATTGAAACAAGTCTTCACCCACGAAAAGAAGGGTGGTGTCATGAAATTATTGGGGATAAATATTGTATTTAATTGAATTTTAAGTTTTTAACTATAATTTTTGCTGTCCTTTTCTCTCTCTTAAACATGGTGGTTATGTTCGTATCTCATAGAAAGTGGTCGACATGTTATAAATATTACATGTTCTTTATATAAAGATACGGAAGTGTTCGAATAACGTGTCAAAATATGTATTGTTACCAAAACGATCTAAATTAAGGGATTTTCTTAATGGTTCTAGAATAACTTGCAGACTTAATGTTGGGTTAATTGTTATTTGTTAATAAATTCTACAACTTTGACCCGATTTTAATTTTAATAAAGATATATTTATTAAACATTGCAATATGATTTTTTTTTATATCGTGAAATCTACCGTCGCTACCTTCAGTGCGCACACAAATAAACATATCTAAAAAATCAGCGACCTAAATATTGTGGTATGATATTTTTCCACGCTGATGAGAAATTTGAAAAAAAACAAATTATTGGATCTTGGAAAAAAGATCATGTCACGTCATTTTTCTAGTCATTGAAAATTTTGAGGGTGTTCAGTTTGTTACAAACCAAAATATGAAATCATTATTGAAACATTTTAAAAATTGTGTTTAAAATCATATCCGGTTGAAGTTGAGGAATTTTTGTGGCATTTATTAACCCTTTTTATTTTTGTAGAGGTTCATGCTAAATCCTACCTAGTATTATCTTATTACGAGAGCCTACAATATTTTTTTACATTAAAAAAAAGTTTAAAAAAATTATATGGATCATCAATTGGAAATTAATGCATAAAATTTTACCAAATTTATAATTTAATCCGAATTTTAAAATACTTTTATAAAGACCTCCCACGTTTTGATTTGTAGCGAATTCGACACTTCCATTCAGTAATAAATCAGTTGGATTTTTAATTAATACTAATAATCGTGCTGCATTTCTTAATATCAATAGAAAATTAGTACCATCCAATATATATGGCATGTACGCATGGATAATACGATGATTAAAGATATAACACGTTTTTAAATAGAGAATAACACAAAGTATTATCCCTATAAATGTCGTCAAATGAGGTACTTTATTGGCCGGCATGGATTGCATGTGTAAGTATTGTTAGGTCATTAATATCACATTTCACTGATTAAAAAAAACTTGAGAACAAATAATAGTGCACAATGAATATTTTGTGATTCTTACTATTTATATACAACTAATCGTTATTTGAGGTTAATTTCTTCCAAAGTAATAATACTGAAACAAAATTAAATATTGGGCTCATAATTTTCAATATTAATCTAATACTATAATTAAATGCAATTTATGCGTGCTACACGACGATAAGAAAGATTTAGAGAAGTGATTAACAAATTTCTCTGATGCTTAATAAATTAAGGGGCTTTTTTGTTTTGTTTTTTTTTTTAGATGGAATAAATTAAGTTAGTAAGAAAGAGAACAGTTACCTAATTCACGATTGCTGAACTTTGTCTTATAAATGAGGACAAAGGCTACATTTATGAAAAAAAATTTAAAATATGAACGACATGAGGTATTGATGTGATTCGGCTTTGTTAGGCTACATGTCTTATTTGCTCATGTTTTATTAGCATTTATGTTCCATGGGTACGGGACGATACTATACGGGTATGGAAATATAGATTTTGATATGTCTATTTATTTATACTTTATTATATATTTCATATAAACTTAAAATTCATAAATTAATTTAATGTAATTCATATTTTTTTATATCCAAAACTTAAGTATTTTCAATAAAGTAATCTAATTAAGGACATGTCAGAATTAATAAAGTTTTGTAAATTACAATATTGCATCCAAAAAAATGAATTTCTTAAAAATAACCACATATGCACTCCCCACGCACTGAATTCGTGTCCTCCATGCACCAAATTCGCGAATTCTAAATGTATTTATTTTTATTATCTGAGGATTCGCCACTTTACGAATCCGACGCGAATCACATCTGCACCCTACGCATATTTGATATTGTAATGTGGTGTTTTCAGGAGAATCCGTGCATCACTAGACCCAATTAGGGCTTCAAAGGGTTCGATTGAGCTCCAAACTAGTATATTTTCTCAATTACTTATATTAGTGTTATATCCATGCGAATTAAAATTATATGACCATAATAAGAATTATGTGGCTTCTTATTTTACATGAAATCCAACCTATTATTAAAATTGAATATAGATAGTGTACACCCGCGCGAACATGACATATCTTGAAGTGTTCTGGTATATATGGTTTTTATTATGTTTGATTGAATAAACTTTCGTAACCAATGAGGTTTTAATTTAAGTGGTAAAGTTGAGGCATCATAAGTTTCTTTTTAGCGAGGGATCTTGGGTTCGAATCCTACTTGTGTGTGGTGTGCATGGTCTCTCCTGATTGGTGTAGTGATCCCTCATTTGTGTGGTGTAGTAGTTTCATGTCTATTTTGTGGTGCAGTAATTTATTATTTATATAATAATATATATTTTTGTAATTTTTAAAAGAAAAAAAAATGAATAAACTCTTGTCCAGGATATATCAACCATATAAGTGGGAAGCTATATATACTCCAATTTATTTTATATTAATTCTGATCACTTAAAAAGAAACATAAAATAACGAAAAATCGATCCTTCTCTCTGTCTCTCATTGTTACTATTACCTAAATCACTTTCATTTATTGACGAGGCTGTCCGAAGTCAACTATATTCTAACGTGCCTAATATTAGTAATCTATTTATCCTTTTTCTCATTAATCTTTTTTTTAAGAATCAAAATTACTAAAGGGCTCTCGTAGGCGCAAATTGTCAACTTTTTTTTTTTGGAATAACTTATGATCAGAAGTCTAAATACTTGTACTAATTAATGGAAGGGACTAATTTCATGCCTACTCATCTATTATTAACCATTGAGATATGATCTTCAAAAAAAAAAAATGAGATAGTCCCAGTTGCCATAAATCTTGTTTATGAATATGACATCACGTACAATGCTAGATATAGAATATGTCTTTTAGAGCGAAAATATAATTTAATACACATAAATAATCTCAGATGATGATGTTTAATTTCTAATTAAATAACTATAGCATGCCGATCGATATATAGAACTGTTAATCCCTGCAGATAAATTTCTTAACTGAACAAATAATTTACATCAATATAAAGCAAATGCGTGTAGTAAGGCTCTGCTCCATTTTATTTTGCAGAAAAGATTAATAATAGAATATTCCGATATATTTTTTATAATTAATATGTTTGACATTAGTTTGGGATAGGCTAATGGTACTTTTAAAAGAGCTGCACTTAATTTATTCAATGGAATACAATTTTACTGCATATATCATGCTTGTTAAGATTTAAGATTTTTATGAATTACTTTTCTTTCTTTGAATAATAATAGTTGGCGAGGCCAACAATGCAGATTTAATTTGGATATTAAGACTTTTCCTCCTTGTTACGCTTAACAAAGTATGTTGTTTTAAATAATATTTACTTAAATTATCAAGTAGTCCAGTGGCGGAAATCTCATGGTTAATTAGATAGTAAATAATGCATCATGTAAAAGATTTGTAGATTGATCATCGATGTATTACATGCCATTATATGAATTTTTCTTTGTGGCTTTTGGATATTATACTTTTCGATTGAGAGTCATAATGAATTTTTCTCTCTCTCAAAATGATTACGAAGAGAGAGGCACACTCATATGCGACCGGTCAATATTTTGCATTGATTTTTTTTAATTTTTTTAATTAATTAATACGAATCCTAATTGAAAATTATAAATTCTAGTTGAGGATTATAAACCTAATTGAAAAGAATTAAAGAAAAATGAAAAAAAATGAAAAATGAAAAAAAAAAACAAAAAATGAAAAAAAATAATAAAAAAATGGGCGCTATGTCCGCCAAAAATTAAAAAATCTGTTTGGCGCATGTAATACATACGCCGGAATTTATATTAATTTTGGACGCGTGCAATGCACGTGCCCGAATCGCAACTGATCCTATGCAACCGGCCGCACCGTGCGATCGGTCACACATGGATTTTTGTGTTACGAAGATATATGCTTTATGAATATAAAGTCAAAATGCTTTAAATTTATGCGAAATGAAATGCTAGCAAATCAGTTGTATATTCCATTATCAATTGTATTATTATTTCTCCTATTATATTAGAATCGATAAATAACGACATATAGTATATAAAATCATGACATGGTATTAATCCGATGCATGTGACATACATAAATGATATGGATATAAAAAGATATGGCACAATTTAAAATAAAGGATGTCGTTAACAAATTAAGGCGAACATCAATTTTACTTGTAAATGTGTGATAAATTGGAGATAAATTGAGATGAGAAATTGGGATGTTGGTGGCGGTGGCGGAAGTGTCGGTCATAAATCAGTACGGGATTATAATTTATATGTGTCGTCCTCAATTTTCTTATTTTTATTTTGAGAAATTTTGAAACTGAAATTTGAAGATGCAATATTAACTTTGAACACTAGATATTTAATTTTTGAACAAAAATGATGGGGGAGAACCTAAATAAATCCATAGGGGCCCAACGTTAAAGACGACATAAATGAGCCCAAAATTGAAAAGAAACTAATCAGGTCATAAATCATGATTATGATTGATATTAATATTTAAGTGCACATAAAGCAAAATAAAAATAAAAATTAAGTGCACGTCTCATTCTTTATTAGTACGATGTCTCTTTTGGATTGAACCTATGGGTTTACTCTTTTAAAGAGTGATACTATTCTTACGTTTACTAATAATATTAATATTGTAGTGCGAAACCCCAACTCATATTCTGTCTTAATCGTCTCTTTGTATGGGTTGCAGTCTTGTTAATTGTAGGGGTGTAAATTCGGGTTACGGGTTTTCGGGTAACCCGAACCCGTCCCGTAACTTTCCGGGTATTTGGGTACGGGACGGGTTACGGGATAGAGGATTGAAGTTGTTCCCGTCCCGTCCCGTATAACCGGTCAACCGTTTATATATTATATTCTTTTTATATTATTCTTAATTATTTTATGAAATGTTTTACAAAATAGAAAATATGCACACTGCATCTTTCTCTCTCTCTCTCACACTCACACTCCTAATTCACAATTTCTCATCTCCTCTTTCTCACACATTTGTCGTCGTTCCACTGTCATTCAACCCATCCCACTCTTATCGTCGACGTCGCGCCACTCCCTAGATTTCTTTATTGAAAAAATATGAAGAAAACAGGTAGGAAAATATCCAAAAACAAGTTTTGATATTTTTATTTTTTTTAAAAACGGGTACCCGATCCCGACCCGCATAAACCCGGTCCGGGTATTGGGTACCCGTTTTTTAAAAACAGGATGGGTACGGATAGCAAATTTTGAGAAATTTGGGTACGGATACCCGAAAATTCCGGGTAGGGTACCCGTCCCGTCCCGAATTTACACCCCTAGTTAATTGATAGGAGTATTAGAGGAAAACCAAAATTTAATACTTAAATTATTGACTATCTAACTAGAACATTCTGATTTATCGAAAATTAAAATAAAATATCTAAAATATTAATGATTTAACAAAGATGGCCCAATTTTCCAACGTGGATTTTGGATATCGTGGCGTTGCAATTTACTTCATTAAATAAATTTCATTTCCTTTAAAATATACTTCCAGTACTTTTTTTTACTGCAACTTCTGCGACTTCCTATGTGTCATTTTTAATTGTTTTAGGCCGAATAATAATAGATTTATATAAATATGTATGTACTTGCAATCTGAAGTGAATAAAATTAAATGAATCAGACCTATGTCGATCGTTTGTTCTTGAAAGTGATTTTTTTTTTGAAAATACTCATGAAAGTGATTTGATTGGCCTTTAGACATATTGCTTCTTTATTTGAAAAGACTTTATATGCTTTTTAAATAAATAAAAGAATAAAGTCCTTTTTTCTCCTTGAATAACTTAATTTTTTTTAAGATTATTTTAGAACTAATTACACTCTATTTTACCCTCACTAGTTACAATCTTGAAATGACGTAATTTGTAGTAGTTTACAAACTCAACAACATTTCAATGAAAAATTTATTTACTTATATAAAACATTAGAAACTTCAAATTCTTTTATAATCAAAATATTTGTGAGATTTAAAAAATATAATAATTTTAAGTCAGCACAATATTTACTTGGGGGAAATAAAACAAAATATTATACTTCCATACGATATGAAATAGAATACATATAGTTGAATATATCATAAACTTGGAAACATTATCTAACATCCACCAATATTTATGGAAAGAGAGAGAAGCTATTCAATCAGGTAAAAGAAGAAATTAAAAAGCTACGGGGTAGGAAAGAAGTAAGTTAGTTAATTGCGATTGGATTAATGTATGGGCTAAAGTATCAAAGGCATGTGATCTGTTCCAAGGCCGACAAAGATTAAATGAATATGGAAGACAAATTAATATCTTTTAATTTCTTTAAGAAAAAAAAAATAGCCTTATGATTTTTTTTCAAATCTTATGTTTCCAATACTCAACATAAGATTAAAAAAAAAAGAACCTTTTTCTGCAATGTTTCAAGGAAAATGAGCAGGGGAACTAATCTCAAGCACCAAAGTAATGCTCAGACAAAGGTTTTTATGAAATAAATAGCACATGCATAATCTAATGTGAACCTCAAATCATTTCAAGACTATTATTTTTACCTCAATATTTTTTTCACATCACCTTCTGGAAATATATCTGAGGCACTCATCAATTTGCTCCAACCTTCAATTGGTATGGCAACGTACATTTCACAGAATAGTTAAGCAAATACACGACAGGGAAACATGAAGAAGTCGAGCCAATCAAATAAAATATCAAACACGCCAAGTTAGAGAAGATCAAATCGCTCTGAACCTACAATGATCAAGTTAACAAACAACAGGCAAACGCCGATTGATGCAAGGGTTAAGTTAACTACTAAGAGTCGTACTGCAGATATCAGATCGTACTGAGTACCAGAACGGTTTCTCTCTGATATGCACAACCTAGCAGGATATGATGTTAGCATTCTAGCACAGAATTCAATCTAGACTGCAAACAAGGAAGTAACATAATAGGAAACTAGTAATATAAATATCACATGCATCGGCTAATAAATAGAAGCATTTTTTGAACCAGAAAATTGCACATACCAAAGGCTCCCTATTTGAATAAAAACTAAAGCAGTGAATTTCGCCAAGAGAGTTTAGAATCTGAGTAATCATGGTACTTTGATTATACCAATGTACACGGCGGTCTCATATATTTATTCCAAGACATGATAAGTACGTTATAGTGAAAGGATTTATCATGCAAAAGTTAGTTTCATAACACCCGTAATAATTTCATAGGTAAAGATTTAGAAAATGTGATGGAAATAAGATAAGAAGTATTTGTGCTGTCTCAAATGCATGGTTTTATCATTTTATGTACTCCCTCCGTCCACAAAAAAATTGCCACATTGTGGTTGATACGGATTTTAATAAAAGCTGGTGGAAAGTTGTGTGAGTGGAAGGGTCCACAGTAAAGTTGGTAAGAGAAAGTTGGGTAAGTGAAGTTGTGGCCCACTAATGACATTTTTTGTAAAGAATGGGATATGAGGTGTGGGATCTATTACTAAAAATAGATGTGACAAATTTTTTGTGGACGGACCGAAAAGAAAATTATGGCAAATTTTTCGTGGACGGATGGAGTATAAGCCAACAAAAATTAGGCAATAATAATAGGTGCCACAAACCAGAAAAAACATGAGGACAATTTGATCAATGATTGTCAGCAATTCTTTCATATAATAGGAAAAGGAAGGATGTGATTTACAGATTACTTTACATCCAACAACTATCAAATCCCATGTTCCCTCCAACAATCCTTTACACAGAGAAAAAGATTATTAGTAAAGTGACAGAGACCAAAAAAAGGAATAGAACTGTCTCAATGAATTCAACAGAAACAAGAGAATATGGGATTTACTAGTTTGCAAATTTTGTAGCAGTTGAATTATGAGTAGCATCTTGATTTCTAACTTTTCCTCAGAATTGCTTTAATACTCATCGCAATGAAGCACCAATTTTACTGTATGCATTCGTTTCCCCTTAGATTCTTTATCATCCTCCTAAAAGCATCCAATACAAAAACAACTGAGGTGGCATCAACTCAATTTCAAAAAACCAGAGGCAAGCAAAATAATATGCACTATCTAGAGAAAGTCACCATGGATGGAGTTCCACATATGTAATTTCCTAGAAACTAAGGACCAATTTCGTTGCTGAATTTGATTGACCATTATACATGTGTTAGCAACAGCTCAAGGAAATTAAACTAGAAATGTTTTAGAACAGTTATCTTGTTTCAAGTGTAATGCACAGTTTTTACCCTGTTTGAGTATTCTTACTCTGTAACTTGGATCTTATGTAAAAGTTCATTTTCATTTTAGTCAGTTTTACGAGTTCACAACGAATATACCCACAGTTACAGAGACATGGCATAACATAGAACATAGGGAACAGTAATGTTAAGGATGGAGGTAATGTAGCTAAAATACTGTATGAAAGATGCAAAAAACAACCAAGACTAGAGCTTAGCACTTAAGGGGCCTGGGAAGATTTAAGCTGGAACAGTTGGGGGCAGGTTCAGAAAAAAACTTGGGGGATCAATAACTCCCTGGCACCTAGACAGGGCCTAGGCAAAATAGGCAAGGTTATATATGATACTTATATAATCTTATTAATATAAACAATTGTGAATTGGATTGTGACATCCTATTGCTATTTTTCACTTATTTGACATCATATTCCTGTCTCTAAGAGTTTAGTCATTTTAAAAGTTATGTTCCTATTTGCATTTTGTTTTAGATTACAACCCTTACAATATTCAAATCAAATTGAAATCAACTTTCTCGTTATTATACAACCCTTACTCTCTTGGCGCAGAGAGCAACATAATTATAGAGGTATAAGAGAAGCAACTGCAACGAGAAAAAACAATTGCACTTACCTAGTTTATAGCTTTTCAAAGCCATCATCTGAGCTATCATTCCCGCCATCTAGAAATTAGAAATACAATGAACATGTTATGGTTGAACAACTAAAATGAATGTATGTCACTGTTTAAGTTCCAACTTAAGAAATATAGGGTACAGTCAACTAGTCAAGACATGAATAATACAATAAAACTCAGGTTAATGTGGTCATCTTGAAGTTTTGATCAAAGACAAGAGCTGACCTTCAGTTATATGCATATAAACGAAATACTCTTTCAAATCTTCATGCTAAATTTCATAACAAAATGATAGCTACAGATCAAGATTTCAGATTAGAAAGCTAAAGAAAGGACCAAAATTATATACTCTTACTGCTTTTTTTTTTACAATAGGATAAAGGTACTCTCCTAAAATCAAGGAAAATAAATGAATCTCGTTTTAAAATAGAGAAAAACAAAGAAACTTCCATAAAATATGTTGCTAATATAAAAGGAAAAAGACACAATCAGAATCCCCAACTTTTTGGTTTTGAAAAAGAATAGAAGATTCTGCACTTTCTCTCGAGCTAGGTTGTAAAGGGTGATTATGCCTAGCCTAGACTTGAATTGTTCAAACAAATTTCTGTGAACTGCCTTAGTAAGGACTTCTGCTACCTGTAGACCAGCTGAGATGTCAACCTAAGAAATTATGCATGATCCCTTGTCTCCTTCATAAAGTGTCTGACCAATTTCCACATGTTTTGTTTTATCATCGTGAACTGGATTCTTTGCTATGCTTAATTGCTTATGTTTGATTATTGTCAAAATATATTTTCACAGGTTCTGTAGTAGGATTAATTTTCTCTTAAAGGACCCTTTTTTACTATATTCCTTCACATATACTCAGTGCCAAAGCCCTAAATTCCGATTCTGCAGTATGTCGAGACACACAGGTTGCATCTTGCTCCGCCACTTTAAAAAGTGCAATACTCTGAAGTTGATCTGTGGTAAAAAACAAAAAAATGGGATGAGAAGTACCAGAACTCTTTCCATTCCACGAAGCAATCAGCAAGTGAAGATTATCACTAGTGCTTCAGTAGAGACCAACAGAGAAATTGCATTGCCTGGTGAATTCTCATAAGAGTCTATATCTTAATTGGATTTGTGATCATACTTAGCTGGATTCTCCTGAAATAGGCATGTAATTTACTAGTCCCTACAAATGAGAAGGATTGGTTTAGGAGTTTGAGGGTCCGGATTTGGGATCCCAACTAGAGTGTCAGATTTGTTTGATTTCTTGATCAACCACTAGAGCTTGTAAAGGCATCCTCTGGAGTTGAGGTCACTTTAAAATGGTACATGGTTTGACTATTGATTGCCTTACTATAATTGTCAGGGATTTCATTGAGTTATTCTCTTTAGGATTTGAGTTTCATTGTGAAGTGAGAAAGAAGAAAACAAAGATATAACTTTGTTTGGCCATCTGACCTACATCTACGATAAAATGTCCAAGTAGACCACCGTGATTCTATCATTTTTTCATGAAGTAAACTGAACAAATATGAAAAAAGGGAATCACTCCAAAATCTAAACAATAAAATCACAGTAATTTATTAGAGATAATTGAGATCTTATATGAACCAATTCCCAATCCACAAAACAGGCATAAGATGACATGTACACTAAAATATGGAATTTCCACAAACATCACGTAGAAGCATCAAGAAAAATGAAATGCAAAGAATGAGTATCGTGCCATTAAAATTGGAGACAGGATCAGTACCTACTTTGATACAATGTTAAATTATGAGTTTCATAGTAGAGGTGAAAGGATAAAGAATACAAAGTTATAACGTTATTCAGCCATGTGGCTTAAATCCACTGATAAAATGCCCAAAGGGCTATGACAATTATATTATTCTCTCTTGATATAGAATTACAATGATCACCAATTTATGTAGGTAAATTGAGCTGATAAATATGGAAAAGGAGAAAATCACTCCAAAATAAAAACATTAGTATCAAAATAATCAATTAAAAATATACAGTGATCATATATTATATGAAATAATCAATATTTATTCTCAACCGAAACTTAAAACCTGCCTTGAATTTATCTAAGATCTAAGGACTTATTTGTTTGGTTTGTCAAATTGAATTCTTCTTAAGCATCCTGTTAAATTTGTTCCATCAACAAATAAAGCATAGAAAATTGTTTTGGAAATTGATGTAAAAACATTGCCATGCAGTTTCTTCTTTCTTTTCTTCTTTTTGACATAGGTATTAACAACTCTAAATTTGTGGAAACCAATCTTGGATGGGTCTTGTGTGGATATTTCATATAAACATATATATGAGGAAAGTAGTTAACGAAACTAGAAAACAATGAAGTCTGATAGTTAACTAAGACATCTAGAAGTAGTATCAAAATGGGGAGAAGAATTAAATAAGATAACATCTGCATGAATAAATAAGGATTGCATTATAACAAAAAATTAACGCTAAGAATATCGTACCTGGACCATCATCACTGTCTTCAAGGTCTCCAAGAAGAAATACATCCAGATCCATGTCAACGGTTGCTGGCTTCTGATTAGTGCTTTTGGGTTTTGAAATCTCATCTGCTCTTTCTGATCTTACACTTGATGATGAAGTTTCCTCAACCTCAGTATCTGTAACATTTCCAACTGCCTTGAGCTTTACATCTTCCATATAGTCTTTCTCATATCTACAACAAACAAACATGTTATATTTCGAGGAAATACTCATATATCTAAGCCACAGAAACAGCAATATACACAGTCAAAGATGTTCTCAGTATAGCATCATAATATCTTGAAAATTAACATAATCAGACCAAAGTATAACCGAATAGATAAATTTCAATTTGCTTCAAAACCTCTATGATCTATCATTATTAGATTTATACATATTCACGTATATATGTGAGAATTTACGGTTATCATCTACATATCCACATATATATATACTAATCCATGATTGATAAACAACCAGGTGTAACATCTTAAACATACAAGACCTATTCTTTGAGACACAAAGAAAGTTCTGCAAAATCAAAAGCAGCAACAAAAAGCTTTAGAAAGTTCTGTTACCTCGTTACTACATATACTACATAACTAGGATGAAGTTGATAAGAATCTACCTTACCTATAGAAAATGATATACTAGTACAGGCCACATATAAATTAAAGTAAATCAAATCAAAGACGAAATGAAGTCAAGAATCATATTAATACTGAAAAGTTAAGTTACTTGCTATTTGGTTTTGCATCTTTGTATTTGGTTTCAAAATTGCCAACTGATTACTAACAGTCATTCATGTAAAATTCCTTTTAAAGTTACTTACGGTGCCACGTGACTGTCAACCAGAATGAAGTAGATCTTCCAAAACTTCCTTTCTTTCATCACGCGTGGACATAGTTGATACCTTAGCTTTGAGATTTCCTGAAAGCAAATGCAAATAGTTGTGATCATAAGTGATTTGAGCATGATTTAAGTTATTCATGTTCACTTATATTAAACTACTCCAAACTGATGAGGCTGGCCCACATGCTGTCCTTTTCTTTTCCAAATTGAGATTATCTTTATGATGTAAGGTAATAGTCATGCCAATGTCAATAAGATAAAGATTGATCAATTATATTTAATTATGCTATAGAGACATAAATGGTATTCCCTCCGTCCCATTGATAACGTCCCATTTTCCTTTTTCGTCTGTCCCACTGAAAATGTCCCATTTCCAAATAAGGAAATAATTAAATTTTCAAAAGTGGTGGGATCTACTACTTCTCTATCTTTTTACCATTCTCCTTAATAACCGTACCCAAAAAAATGGGACGTTATCTATGGGACGGAGGGAGTATAAAGAAAGAATCATCGAAAGTGCCTTAATAGTATCCCACCATAAAAATGCTTTGTTATCTGGCAGAGTCAAAGATGGATTCATTAGTAGCATCTTCATGCTGTGCATCATTCTAATTACAAAGGAGACCAACATCAATATAATAAATTTGATGAATATGCAAATAATTTTATGTCCCTAGAGGCATGGAGAAAATATAACATGGACAGAAAACCCAACCGTTACAAAATGACATTAATGAGATAGGATTGCTTTACCAAGAGGAGACAATTTTCATGTTGTTTTGATTACACACTAATTTTAATTCTTTCAGCCCCAATTCCCTCTTCTCTACCTATTTCATCTCTCCCAACAAATGGTCATTTTCCTCAATGTGGTTTTTTTGGGCTGGATCTCTCTTCGGCTTTCATATACCCTCAGTTCTGCATCAATATTTTCGTTTTCCCTTTTCAGTTTTTTTCTTTTCATCTCTTAGTAGTGTCCCTGCATTTTTCGTCTCAGCTCCATGGTTCTGAATGTTGTTTACTCTCTGCTGACACAACTTTTCAGTATCCTTCTATCATTCTTCACTTACCAAGAACATCTTCAACAGATCTTCCAGCATTCTTCATTTCCAACCAGTGACTTAATATCTGAAAATAATGAATTATAGAGTCATCTCACATAATTCACAATCCATTTGCTCCTCCTATTTGAGTCATATTGAGGTTCTTCCTTCAGTGATTATTTGTCTATGAAAATGGACAAAGAGTGAAAATTTTCCCTTTCACCCAAACTTGTGGTAATTCTTACAAATGGATATTGTGGTCAGTGGTCAACAAATACAATTGAGAAGCCCAGCAAATATATGGGCTGTTGTTACCAGCATTGCTCTCCTCATTTCCTTTTGAGTAGGCATCATTATTGACTACAATCTGTCTCCCAGACTCATCATAAGATAGACAAATAGAAATTTTAGTAATGAAATGCTCAAGACAAAGTAGATATACAAAGGGGGGTTTATTTGTGATGATATAAAAGCCCCTTCCAGGATATTTAACAGACCTAAGATCATCCCTTAATAACCCCTGTGTCTGATGATTTATGGTATCCTTGTGTAAGAAACTTATTTGAATTCTAAATAGGGTAGAAATTTATGGCTTGATTTGTAACGCTGAATTTCCTATCACTTAATATTGTATCTCAATCAACTCCCTCTCTGGTGGTGGTTTAGAGGTTTAGAAGCTCAGCTTGTATGATGAGCTGGTACTATTAAACCAAATCACATGACTCTCAGCAGTGGTGGAAATTAGGTATAGACTAGGTGGTTGGTGGTTGAAGATGTAGGCTAATTTTGGTTGCCTATCATGGCAGGGTAGAAATCATGATAGTCCAGGGAGGTCCAGTAATATTTAGCAGCCTAACGACAATATGATGATAAAAATGTATGCAGAGAAATTCTGTATTGGCGACGGGGAAGAGAGACAAGAAGAGGATACTTCCCTTGCAATATCACGATGGTCTGTTGTGGGAATCTAACATAACATCAATTATGGTGTTAATGACTCCCTTCTGAAGATTGCTTAGTGGAACATATTGAAAATGCTGGAGCTTTGTTGCACTGAGAATCTATGACCCGTCTGAATCACAAATAGGGCAATTTTAACCTTATGAAAAATAGGTCCATTTACGACCAAACCACTACTAATTCAAAGCTCAATCTAATATTATCATTGTGTACTGGATATTTTGATTGCTAATGCTCACTCCCTTAAAGGTCCCGTGGCTGGTCCTGCTATTTATAATTCTTAGTATTGTTTAACACCCACAAGGGAACTTCAATCTTTAGACATGCCAAACAATTACTAGTATTGTCTTTAAGGATAGGTTGATTAGCCCTTGCACATAGAATTTGCAGTCTTGGTTTGAAATATTGGTAAATTTCAAATGAGAGTTGAAACAAAGATCTTAGTATGTATCGTAACAGGATCTTTTTAGTTCCAGATAGATGATACATATAGTTATCCAGAGAATTGATACATCCTCTCACTCTCCAAGACAAGTGTAGATTATAAACATGAAGATTCTAACCTTCACAGTCAAAAGAACAAGCTTGGCATGCCTTTCTTGCCACTCTGTGAGATCTTGCCGAACATTTGAGACGGTAGGAATATCAGACACTTCTGACTCATCTGCACATAAGAATGTTATTTGAGGTAAATATTATCATTAGATGCTGTCATGCATGGGTACTGAAGAATTCTACAATTACAAATTGTGCAATAGAATCCAAGAACATTTATTCTAACTGTAACAAATTCAGTGCGAAATCTCAAAATGACAATAAAATCCCTGATCTTCTTCTTTATTAAAAAAAAAAACAGAAAGGTCTTAAAGATAGTTTAACTCAAGGAATAAAACAGAATATGGAGTAGAATGCAGAAACAGGTTGTATAAATTTTTGTGTGTATACTTTGCAAGAATAAAGCACCTTCATTTATTTTCTTCCTATCTTTTTGCATGTATTTTGCCTTTACCATATCTTGTTTCACTATTAGACCTATTAACCATCACTTATGGTATGGCAATAGCCAAGGTGCCCGTTCTTCACTATAGACGCTATAGTTATTAAGAAGCCCAACTGGTTTGAATATTATTGTGATTAAGAAGCCAATCGAAATAATCTGCTGTCCGCAATATAAGATAAAGTTTGTCGCAATAAGCCCTAAGAAGTAATTTTGAACTGCATAGAAGTGTCATCAGAAAAAAATCAGATAAAAAATCTCAATCTTGTGTATCATTTATGTAAGTTCTGTAAAGAATTTATTATAGTTATAACTTAATTATATACTTTAAAAAATGATAGATAATGATTTCACAAAACCAATATATACACACTAAATTTTTTTACAATGGTATTTTTTTTTCCGGGGTGGGCGCGGCGGGGGGGGGGGGGGTAATTTTGCAGTAGAGACAATTTTAATTTTATATAATGCTTAGTATTTATTTTTAAGTATCTCACTCCTTAAGATGCCAACACTCGGAAACCAGGAAACGATCTTAACTGAAGCATTCAACGATACCATTTACATTCCGAAATAGCAGTAGAAATCTTAAGTACCTTATGATTTCAGAACTTCCGGAAAGCATCCTGAAGATCCTTATGATGTTGCTGGAATGACTAAATATGAAGTATGGAATAATATCTTCACCGAGGCAAATCATACTAAGTGCAGAGAATTTATTAATAAAAAGAAATACACAGAAACACAAGGGACTACTTAAGTCAAGGATTTTATGCCCATCTAAGGGACCACCGGTAAACTTCTCCACACAGGCAGATTATATTCTTGACCTCTTCATGTTTTTATCTAGCTGACAAAAGGCAAAAGGTCAAAAGTAGAGTTTTTATTTTATTATAGCAATCTTTTGTTAGCCTTGTGTTAGATTCCTCCGTCATCTGCTATATCAGACTGAAACAACTTTTAGTGGTTGCTTCGTTTCAGTAAGTATTGGCTCATAAGTATATACTTACGTAACCTTAATCTTATGAAGAAGTTGATACAATGAATATAGTATGTTTCTGTGCGCCTAATTCATGCCAGCACGAAATGCACCCTCCTCCCTCCATTTTCCATCTTTTCTCCGACCACTTCTATGGTTCTACATTCATTTATATATTCTCGTTATATTCACGCCTATTCTCGTCTGGTTTAGCAGCGGCTACAAAGCATTCAACAGGGGAAAATAATTGCAATCTAATGCGGTTTCGATCGAATCAAATCGCACAAACAGTGAACCACATTCATCACGCGTATGCATAATTCGATCAGACAAATAAAAGGCGAAAAATTCAAATCAACAATCAGTAAATTAGAGAACAGTAGCACACCTTCAAGCGGGAAATCCCGGAAAGTATTCGTCGTAATGCCTCTCACAAACTCCCTCAACTCATCCGTAACACCGAATTTCTCCAGATCAGCAGGGTCGTAGGCGGCTTTCTGAGCAGAATCGACGAGATTGTTCAGAACCACGGCGGCGGGAGGAATCTGAGCCTTGATCTGATCAGCGCGCTTCAGAGCGTCGGCGGCGAATTCATGCGACATCTTCGACGCCTCGGCCGCCAGCTCCTTGGACCGCTTCGACGCCTCCGACACGACGCCGGAGAAATTGGTGGAGCCGAGCCCCTGCGTCAACTGCTGCGATTTCTTCGCCGCCTCCTCCGCAAATGCACGAGCTCTCAGCCAGAAATCCATTGCAGCAAGTCTGCTTCAAATGCGATATAGAATTGGCAGATTTTGGCGATGGAATCGTAGGAGAGTTTGGTTATGGAGGTAGCTTTACAATTTTTTGATGCCCAATTCTGAGTTGCGTAATTTATGTAACTATATAGGCTTACGCATCCTCTGTTCCCGGGAAATTGAGTTTGATTTGCTGATACCGACTAATAAATTTATTTATTTATTTATTGTTCATAAAATTTGTATTTATTTGTTTGTTGCGTAATGTATATACTATATCCAAAAATTTATATCATGACTGACATCTTACTAGTCAAGAAACGTAAAGTCATCATAAGTGTTTTTTTTTAACAACTTGCCATTCATTCATTTCGATCGCATGCGCGTTAATTTTTTTAATTAAAATAAAATAAGGCGAGCATATGCAGTGCAGGTGCGTGTAGCAGACGCGTCATACATAACTTGCTTTTGGGGACGCGTGCATGAGACTTGTCTTGTGCAGCCGATCGTATAGGAGTTTGTGTGTTTATTCAAATTAGAGAATACAGTACACAAAATCAAATCAAGAGACGGATTGTCAACATCAAACCTAAGGGAGTGTGTTGGCGCGGATGTTTAATCTGCATAAGGAAATGTTTGGAGTGGGCGTAATTCTTAGAGCATCCACAGGGTGAGGGACTGCGATGGTCTCTCTGAGATCGACTGCCGGACAAGAGACCACTACCATTGAAAGTGATTTTGAGACGGATCTATCAATGATTGAGACTCTACAAAAATAACTAATAAATATTGAGAGATGGTCTCTCATATACCACTGTTGTGGATGCTTTTATAGGGACATGCATAGCCATATATATTGTGTCAGGCTTCTCCAAACAGATGATGATGATGGCAGGGCTTATATATGGCAGTTATTAATGGGGTTAACACCTGTATTGAGCACCAGATTAGCCCGATCGAATCTTCATACTCTTTTTTGGTTGCTAGAGTGTTGGTTGATCCGTTTGAGACGTTTAAACTACTTCTTGATGATGTTAAAGATATATTCGACATGGCGAGAAAGAGTTATCTTATAGATGTTTTTCAGACATATCGAACCGCTAATAAGACAGAGCAGATCCTGACAAAAAATGGGATCAAGACGAACCAATAAAAATAAACTTTTATCTTTCATATAAACTCGTAATATCATTTAAACACAAATTGTAAGAATAGACAAAATGACATGAGCTTGAATAGAATTGCTCTCAAGATCGCATGCTTGATAGCCAGAAAATTTTCCCTTATTTTTCTTAAAATTATTATATATATCAAGAAAAAAAAGATGCACCAACCTATTGAGCTTATACTCAAATTCGGTTCTATCGCTAATAGAGCGACACATGCTGTTGTTTGGTTTGTTGAGCATTATTTAAGTCCTATTACGCAGTAGTGGAATCAGAATTATGTATTTGGGGATACAACAAATAATTACATAATCATAAACGTAAAAAATATCTAATATTAAAAGTAGTACATCTCATAATATTATTTAATTTTAAAGTCACACTTCAAAATACAAAAGAATACTGTTACATAGTTCTCTAATCTATTTTTCGACGAGTCTTCATATGTTGAAAGTGATTGAACCTCATCATTGGAAACTTGTAAAATTGGACTTATTCATAAATTTGGCTTTATTATTATTATTATTATTATTATTATTATTATTATTATTATTATTATTATTATTATTATTATTATTATTATTATTATTATTATTATCATCATCTAGGACTGAGCTTAATTAATCTAACTCATGGTGTAATTAAAAGTTTTTGAGTTGGGAGTACAAATAAAAAATAAATCTAAATTTTAATTTACTTATAATGCTAATAATTTTTATTTTTATTGTTTGGGGTGCAGCTGCACAAAATCCGCCACTATACTACGTGGACTAAATTGTTCTTAGCTTGGCTTGAGGAGATTGTAAGATCGAATTCTTCACGAATATAATTTTCATTTCATAAAAAAAAAGCAATATACTCCCTTCGTCCATGATAAGTGTGGTCTAGAGGGAGTGACACTGGTTTTAAGTTGTAGCAACCCGAAATTTATTTTGCTATTTTCTTATTAAAAAGTTTATATTATTATTTATGCAATTAAATATTTAAGTCTTATAAGTCGTGCCTAGAATAATTGCATCAGCATAAACATGGTCTTTCATGTGTTCGAATTCATGGTCCAAACATTTATGGCTTTAAGCCCAAATAGAGTTTCATGCATCGAATTTATAGTTTCAATTTAAGCATTATTATTACTATTGTTATTATTATTATTATTTATTTTGTTATATGAGAATAAGAATTATGAATTATTATTTTTAATTGAAATATAGAGTAAATCCTAATTGAGGGGCTAGAACTAATTCTTTTAAGTATTACGTAAAGCATGTTCAAATTATTATTAATCATTAGTTCTTATAGTTACGTTAATTAAAAAGAAGAAATAAATAAATAAAGGTTGAAGGGACTCTTATGTTGCTAGGATTCTTGGTGAGGATTATCCAATATTACCTGCAGATTTTTCTTGGAGAGTAATTCAATGAAATTATGTTTATCCGCTCCACATGATTTTCAAGTATAAATAGGGCCTATCTTTTCTTCTTTTCTCATACACTTCCTTTTCGTTTTTTTTTCTTCCCTTCTTTTTCTTCTGTTTTTCTGCTGCATCGTGCGCTCAAAGATTTTGTTTTGAGAGGTACCAACTATACTTCATTTACTGTCGAAAAAATGTTTTAGTTGTTAGCTTTAGCAAAAGATTTTTCCATCCCATATCACTTGTTTGTTTTTTTTCTGCATGCAATTTAGATCTATATATAGGGTTGATGTGTGTGTATGTGCGATGTATTTAAGAATTGGGAAACTCATATCATGATAATTAGCACGTAGTCAAAAGCTATTAGATTGTTTCTTTTAATAGCCTAATCATGCCTACTGTTTTGTTTAAAAAATATATATATAAGTATGTTGATACTTTTGAGAGTTAATCTATTTTGTTCCTTTAGATTTATAAGAATAATTTTTATATAAATAGGCATACGTATATTTTTATCACACACACACGTGTATATGTATATATATTCATCAAGTTATGCTGAAAAGAAATCAATGATTTTTCTTATTAATATCAATTACATGATTTTTTTTTTCTGTTTATGATATAAGCCTACAGATATATGGATATAGTTATGTAATTCATACAATAAGCTAGTAAATAAGATCCCGTATGTTTGTTAATTTATAATAGTAATTTATTTTCTTTATGATTTGTAAGCATGCATCTTGATTGTCCATAATCATTTATAGGATCGGCGCGCAAGACTTAATTAATTAATTTGCTAGTTTTTCCAAGTCAAGAGTCAAGAAGGTTAAGGTGGGGGTTAAAGTTGTATTTTAATATTTATCCTTATTATATATTTTGCACAATTTATACGTGTGATATGCAGGCAGAGCCTTCGGGCTAATTCAGTAAAAGAAGTTAGCCTTCGGGCTATTTGAGACTAAGCAGTTATAGCCTCCGGGCTACGAGACAATAAAGTTAAAGCCTTCGGACTAGTAGTTAAGCCTCCGGGCTATCAGACAGTTAAACATTGCTCTCGGGCGATGTGATTAAAGTTTACAGTTTTTCCATGTATTTTTATTGTTGTAACTTATATAATTTGGATAAATGCACCCCACTGAGTTTATAGTACTCACCCCAAACTATATCTTTTTCAGGAGAGGACTCGGGCGATGATCGGCGTGGCGCGTGACGATGGTCATTTATCAAGAAATATTAAGAATAAATCCTAGGGTTTATATTTTCAGTTGGATAATTTATATTATTTTATTTTCCGTTGTATTTTTGAGTTAAATATTTTATTAAGTTTTCAATAATAATGTTCCTTTTTATTTAAATAAATTGGGGCGTTACATAAGTGGGAGAGTAGGTTAGATAGATATATTGTGAGTGGAAGGTGGGACCCAAGTATATTGTGAGTGAAATATTTTCATTTAAGGAAATATCATACTTATTATGGACGGACGAAAAAGAAAATAAGACCACACTTATTGTAGACGAATGGAGTATATAATTTCCACAGTTGTCGATTTTGACATCATCTGTAAATTGTAATCCCTAGTTTTACCTAATTTTCTAGGTTATAGTTAACTTTTCGATTTCAAAATAATAATTAATTCTAAAAAATATATTCCGAAAATTTAGTCTCTTTAGAAAAGGTTTCAGCAATTTAAATTATTTAATTAGTACACATGGAACATTTTCCTGTTTTATCCCGCCAAGGAACATTAATTATAATAATTGTATTATTTTTTAACTGAGATTTTTGAAAACGAAATTCAAATTTCAGACTCCAGAGACCACAGTGAGTCCATAACTTGCTTTTAAAAAGTAAATAAAAAGATATACAAAAAAAAAAAAAAATCCTGTGCTTTCAAAGTTCTCAACTTCTTCTTCTTCGAAAAAAGAGGAAATTGAACTGATCGTTCTCCGTTTCAAACCAAGAAAAGATCAATGGACGGGAGAATATACGAAGCCCAGCAGCAGCATTTGTTGGATTTGCAAGACAGCAGCGGTTTCGGGTCGGACCCCAAGTCATGGCTCTCCGGCGACGACCTCAGCCGCACGCTCTCCTCCCTCTCCGCCGCCGCCGCCACCGCCTCCGCCGCCGGCACCGTCGACCGAGTCCTCTTCAACGACCTCGTGGAGATGGTCCCACTAGTCCAGTCGCTCATTGTAAATAACCACGCCTATTTAACTTCCTTGCTTTTACTTTTTTCTTCCCCCAATTTTTGTTGCTGATTTGAAAATTGCAATTTTAGGATCGGAAAGCGAATTCGTCGTTTACGCGGCGAGGTTCTATGGTCTACACTAAGACGCCTTCTAGAGAATCCCTCTATAAAAAGGTAAAATATTTTCTCTCTGTGTTTTATTTTGTGTGTGAATTTGCGTATATTTTTATGTCTTTGTTGAATTTGAAAATTCCGGACAATTTAATTGCTTGGAAATTGATGCCATTTCCTTTTCAGCATGTTATCACCTGGTATAATTATTTATTATAACTATGTAATGTTGGAGATTATTTCAATCCAAGTAGTGTAAATCTCTTTAAATGAATTTCCAAATACTTCTCCGCAAGATAGAATTTTGTTTGACTGGCTTAGCTAAATCAGTAGGTTACTCAACCAACTAACTTGCTGTCGAATCAATACGAGCATCCGTTCTGTTAAAATGTCTCACATTGGTTGGAGAACTTGGCATGAACCTCTTTATAATGGTAAGGTATCCCTCCCCTTAATAAGGCTTTTTTAAGGGGAATTGGGCCCAATATCCAATTCTATTTTGGTATCAGAGCCAGCCCAATCCAGTGATGGGCGCCACCCAATATCGTTGTCAACAGATGGCGTTGGTATTGTCCACGCTGCGCGTGAGGGGGCGTGTTAAAATGTCCCACATTGATTGGAGAACTTGGCATGAACCTCTTTATAATGGTAAGGTATCCCTCTCCTTAATAAGGCCTTTTTAAGGGGAATTGAGCCCAATATCCAATTCTATTACGTTCATATTTTGTAACTCAGCTGTATAAAGTACTTATGTCTCGTTAAATCTGATATCTATTAGGGTTTTGCTGCTTTGACGACACGGTGTGGCATAGGAGACTGCTTAGGTTTGAGAAGAAGTGCTATTTGTGACGAGAAAAATTATGACTTGTATACTACTACTTAATAGTCGAATGTCTGATTTATGGTAGCATATACTTATCCAACTATACTTCTTGATGCTTGTATGTTGGCTTATGAAAACATGTCTGGAACAGTTTGACTCCAAAGTCAGAGATAAATATAAGTCTCTCACAGTTCTAGCACGGATCAAGCTATTCGTGGCCTTATGTACTAGACTACTAATAGGAATTCCGAAAGTTTAAGATAGAATATGGCTATATGATGTATATGACTCAACAGATTTACTTGAACTCTTGGTAGCTTAGTGGAAACGCTGACTTTAGATTTCTTGAGTTCGGACAGTTTAGATTTTGTGTTCCATCTTCACTAGATTTTGAAAACAGTAATAAGAAGACAGAGAAGAAATAAAAAGAGGACTAGAGGAGTATGACAGCACAGGAAGAAGACAAGAATCCGGAGAAGAATACTTTCAGAGAAAGAAACAAAAAGTAGAATTGATAGTTGTTTAGATGCTCGGAAGTAGTGTTGGTAGTGCTGTTGGCAGTTACAGCCACAGTTCTTAGAGAGAAGAACCAGAAAGAGGAGTGAGACAGTACAGGAAGAAGACAAGAATCTGGAGGAGAAAACTTCCAGAGAAGATAAAAAGAAAAAAAAAACGATGAAGTGAAAAATAGAAGGAAAAGAAAAAGGAGTGAAAAACAATACAAGGAAGTAAATAGAAAAGACAATTACAATAATATCTATTTTCTCTCTCCTCTCCTATAGAATAATAAAAAAAGAATAACACAGTTTTGATGGACCTTAGTGCTTGTAAGTTTGTTGATTTGAACATAAGAAACTTCTAAGATTTAGTATCTAACATTTTTTAGATGTGAATTTAGATATATTCTTATACAACTTCCTTCACTATTGACTTCAATTCTCAACTATGATTTCGCGTAAAGAGTAAATTTTTTATGGACGTTTTTTGCTTGCTGATGTTGATATATGCTGCAGAGATCTGGAATGAGTGCAACTCTTCCAACAAAAAAGCCCAGGGAGCAGGGGAATGCAGCCAACAGCCAAGACACGGAGGACTTATCAGTTTTTTCCTCGAGGACATTTCTCTCTGAAAAGGACAGAGAAGAACTGATGGCACTGAGGGACCAAGTAGAGGATCTAAAGAGGCAGTTATCTGAAAAAGATGAACTTTTGGAATCAGCAGAACTTTCAAAGAACGAGATGGTGTCAGTTCTTACAAAATATGAGGAACTTAAAAGTGAGGCTGCAGAAAAGGACTCACTGATTAAGTCCACTCAACTACAGCTTTCTGATGCAAAGGCATGGCTATACTAACAAGCTAAAAGTTATTGTTAACAGATATATATATACACTTGTGTTCTGGACCTTGCTGAGTTTATTTATTTGAACTGGTCTTCCAAATGATTCAATATGGTATCTTGGACGACTGTTCATTAGCTCTTCCCTCTCTCTTCGTATTGGCTTTAGGATATTCATCTAATCTTTTATCTCTGAAACACTGAACCTGCAGTATATGCTGTAGTAATTTTCAATCATATATGGGCTTGAAAAGAATGAGCAAAATGAGGAACACATAAAATGCTTAATCCTTCCTCTTTTGGTGATAAATATCGATTTCCTGATTTCTGACATACATTCCTTTCTGATCTACATAATATTTCACCTAGACCTAGGAATCCCTATCCGTTTTTCCTAATTTGCATGAGTTGTGGGGTTTCATGATGGTAGTAAGCATATTTTTTTAGTGGAGGAAGATGGTCGAAAGGAAATAGTTTGACTTAACATCCTCAAATTGTATTTAACTTGATCTTCTTCTAGGAAGCTGAATGTGATTAGGGTTAACATCATTAATTGTGATTATGCTGTAGCATGCTACTTGGATTCACAAATCTCCCTCTTTCCCACTCTGAAGCTTCTGTAATTAAATTGTTTTTTTCTTTCTGGGGAAATTGTTTTCACAGGTTAAGCTTGCTGACAAACAAGCAGCTGTTGAAAAGTTACAATGGGAGGCAACGACTTCCAATAAAAAAGTGGAGAGGCTCCAGGAAGATCTAGATAAGGTGCATGGGGAGATTTCATCTTTCATGTTATTAATTGAAGGCTTGACAAGGAATGATTTCTCCATTTCTGCTGGAGATTATGACGATGACCCTTATCCTATTGATCAGAATCACGACATAGTAAGTCAAATTACCATTCAGATGCAGTAAATTTTCTCTCCTGAGCATGCTGAAGCTTTGTAGTAACAATTATGACCTAGAACAAATTGTATTGGTTGATCCGAGGTAAGCAATTGGAGTCACTATCTTCGTAGTTTATTATACCAATACTCATCTTCTCGAATTGGCAGGATCATGATATGGATATGCAGGAACTGGAAGCTGCAAGGGAAGCTTATATCACAGCTGTGGCAGCTGCTAAAGAAATGCAAGACGAAGAATCTGTTTCTGCTGCTGCAAGAGCAAGGTTTCGTCTGCAGTCATTAGTTCTGCAACAATCCTAACAGCCAGCAAGACAGCAACACCCTGCTACGAGGTTCCAACTTCCGGGCTTTGTTTTCTGAAACATATGTCTATATAGCTTTTGCACGCCGTGTTGCATAAATTACTGGAAGGGTTTGATGTGATTTGATGTGATTTGATGTCTAAACGAGTGCTGATTGAGATGGTACCATAATTGAACAGCATATGGTTTGTTAATTCTCTCAGTTGGAAGTGATTGTAGTAGCATGCTTATTTGCAGATATAATTCAATCTTTCTGTCAAAATCATACAAATTTTTTATGGGAAAATACACTTATTTAGCACCACAAATTGACTTATTTAATTGGTACCCAATGTTTAGACTTTGTAACAAAAATGTCCCAAAGTAATATTTTCCAGAACAAAAAATCAACCTGTCATGCCGGAGGATGGCATGGATTCATCCCCTCGCCATACAAAACGGAGATATTTTATTCGGAAAAGAAATTCCAAGATATAAAAAAAGTGAACATAAATCTCATAACATTCAGATATACTCTATTACTCAAAAGCAGCCTCTTTCTTGTCTTCCATGTGTTGCTGACAATCTGTTATCAACTGTTGAAATTACAAGTACATTATGGGGCAAGAAAGCAAGGAAGTGGGCTTCAATTCGTGCCTGCATTTTGAAATTAGAATGATCATATATCCATTTCCACTTCCCCATCTTCTTCTATATATCAAACAATCAACATTACAATGCAGAATCCATTGTCAGAATTTACAGCATCGTCTGCAGACGTGTTTTTCTGCATTGGGCATGTGTGCAGGGCTGCCTATCCATTCCATTCCCAGCCTGCATTCAAATGTAGCATTTGTCTTGAATTAGCAGCAGCTATATTTATGTTATAATTCTTTTTTTTGTTTGTTTTTTGTTTTTCTTACACTGGAAAGGCAAATGAGGTTGTGCTGGTGTCTGATACATTAGAATCACAAGACTCAAAAGAATCTACTTTGCTCTCCTCAACACCATTCATATCTTCACCCTGTCACAAATACATACACATAAACACACACACACACACACACACACATATAGTCTTAATTTCTTGATGATCAAGAAATTGAATAAAGCTATAACAGAGAGAAATTATAAGCATGAATTCTGTCTGCTCACCTTTCTACTGATAATGCATGGCTGTGAAGTTGCAGTAGCTTCTTCACAGTCACTAGTTGTGTTTTTGGTGTATAATATTTCTGATGATTTAGTGTCATTTATCATGTGAATCTCTCCATCTTCTCCGAAGCAAAAAACTATGTAATCTTCATCTGCAAAACTATGTGATTTTTTTTTAACTGATGCTGCTGCTGCTGCATCATTTTCTTCGAAATCAGACGCCTTCTTCTGCCCTCTACCGTCGGAAGCAACGTTTCTGTTCGAGGCTGTACTGCCGGATACGCCAGGTTCTTCCTCTGAATCTATCATGAGAAAATTAAATTTGAAGTGTAGTTTTAGGTAATGAAAAGAAAATGTTGCAAGAATTTGAAAGGTTTGATGATGATTTTATTACCAAGAGGTAACAGGCGGCAAGTATTGAAGCATGATGCTACTAAGTCTCTAACTCTACATCGACCGGCTGAGTTCATCCCTTTCAGCCCTTTACACGGCGGCGGCGGCGGCGGCGGTGGGTGTAAAGTGAAAGGAATGGAGGTGGATAATATGAGTAATGAAGGGAGGGAGAGAGAGAGAGAAGATTTAAATTTGAAAGAGAAGAGAGTTATAGACATTAACAAGGGAGTTATTGCGACGTTCGATTTCATGATGTAGCAGTTATGATTTCTTGACGTGGAGATTTACTAGGAAAAAATTGTCGTTGTGTTGTGGAGGAGGACATCACTTGCTACTTTAACCAATTATTCAAATAATTTGTTAAAATAGTTTTTAATTTCCCTGTACTCTATTTTGTATTTTCTTTTATATTTACTCAAGGCGAAACTTGGATTTATAATAAGGAGATAAGTAAAGGGTAATTGAAGGAATTTGATGTAATTAGGAAGTGATTAATGAATAACTAGTGTGTATCTCGTAGAAAATCGACGACAAACTACATTATGCTGTAATTTATAAGTATGTAACCGTAAAAGTAATATAATATTATGCATAAGAGAGTAGTATTATTTCAACAATTCACTATAAGAAATCTTACAAAAATGATGAAATTATAATAAAAAAAATAATCAATAAAGATTGTTTCTTCAATTTAATTATGCTATATCAGTTATCTGCAAGAAAAATCAATAGAAAGTAAATTTTAGTATGCTAGCTCAATTTTAGACACAACATCAATTTCAAGGAATTAATACTATATCTCATTGTTAGCTTCTTCTCTTGCAGTCTATAGTAACTTTAACACAATCAACATTCACTTCTGAAAAGTTAAGTAGAAGCATTGTCAACATTAATAAATACATTATGAGTAATATTATTTCAACAATTTACTAAAGAAATCTTACAAAGTGACGAAATTAAAATAAAATACATCAATAAGGTTATTTTTTCGATTTTATTGTACTTCTGTTAACAAATATTTTTATTTTTAGGGTAATTTTTACTTTAATAGCCAAACTATTCAACTTTTCACAATTATATTCCAAACTATTAAAAATATCAATTAAATAGTCAAACTATTGAAATTTTCACAATTATATTCCAAACTATTAAAAATATCAATTAAATGACCAAACTATTGAAGTTTTCACTGTTGGTCCCAAGACGGATACTTTGGTGTAGAGGGGGGGTGAATACACCAAGGTTTAAAAACTTTTCCAATTTAAAAACTCTTTTGAGTGAGCTGACTGTGTCCGATCCAGCTGGAAGGCAGCTTGATCGGCACAGCTGGCTGTGTGCGGAATGTGGTGAATTTGGAAAGTCCGTCTGTTACTTCAAATTATATTGCAAAGCTTTGTTTCTCTTTTCAGTTAGTCAGTTTATGCAGCTTGAAATGTATGCGTGAGAGGTTAGCAGAATGCATAAAACAAAGCAGTAAAGAAAAAAATAAGTTTAACGTGGTTCGGAGTAACATCTCCTACATCCACGATCAGATTCACTGGTAATTCACTACCACTTGGTTTCTAAGTACCAAGCAACTTCACAACTCTAACCTGAGTTGTGTTCCAACAGTTTACGGGCACTGTCAAGCCTACACCTTTCAGTTTACGGGTACTGAAAAAACCTTACAACCACTTGAATTTCGCGCTTCAAGCAAGCGTACCTTGACCTAACCTTTCTGGGTTTGGGTTTGGGTATGAGTTTTCCAACTATGAACGAGTTCTTACAATGAAGAACAAGGAGTAAGATGAACTCGTTCAAACTAGGCTTAAGATATTTCTATTCTATTCTATTCTGCCTATGACTGAATATGTGAACAACTAAGAACACAGCTGACTGGCTGGGTGTTCTTGAAAGATTTGGCTTTGAAGATCGTTGTTCATTTTTCTGTTTGCTCTTTTATTTCTTCAGTCGTCTCGCCAGCCTCTCTTCTTCAATGGAGAGGAGATATATATAGGTGAAGATTCAAACTAGCCGTTGGAAGAGAGCTGTTTGAATCTTACCTACTCTCATTGACTTCTTGCCTTTAACCTACGAAGTAGGTCTGCATCTGCAGAAGCTATTTCTTCTCTGATTTGACTGCGTCAGATAAGATCTTCTAACATCAGGATCTTGTCTTTGGAGAAGGTCTTCGTCTTCGAGTTGCTAAGCGTTTCTGCTGTGTCTTCAGCGACTTCGACTCTGATGTGTCTCGACTCTGAGCTGTGTCTTAGACCTGTGTTGTATCATTAACCTGAGCTGTGTCTTCAACCTGAGCTGTGTCATTAACCTGAGCTGTGTCATCGACACTAAGCTGGGTCTTTTACACTAAGCTGAATCTTTGACACTGAGCTGAGTTTCCGTCACTGAGCTGGGTCTTTGATACTGCTGGGTCTTTGACTCTGCTTGGTCTGCTCTGTTGAGTTCCTTAGCTATGTATGCTTAGCTGCGTCTTCTGCTGTCTTCAGTGACTCTACTTGTAAACTTAGAAACTTTATAAGCTCAAACAGGTGAGCTGAAAAACGCTTAGGCTTGTGCAATCATCTACTCGGTTGGGGTCAGCTGGGTTTTGGAATCAAATCAAAACTCTATTAATTTTCCCAACATTCACAATAACATTCTAGGTCAAACTTTCGGTGACGAAAATCCAAGGTGTCACGCCGGAAACATATTTAGAATTTAAAAATTCTAAATCCTACAAAACTCAACCAAAATAAATTTTCGACGTGACAACTTGAATTTCCGTCGTGAAAGTTTGACCTAGAATATAATTGTGAAAATTTTAATAGTTTGACCATTTAATTGATATTTTTAATAGTTTGGAATACAATTGTGAAAATTTCAATAGTTTGGCCATTTAATTGATATTTTTAATAGTTTGGAATACAATTGTGAAAAGTTGAATAGTTCAGCTATTTAAGTGAAAATTACCCTTATTTTTATTATTATTTTACAATATATAAACATAAACAATAAAAATAATTTAATATTATTTTGGAGTGATAATATTTCTATAATTGATCAAAAAAAGTGTTTTTTTGATTTTATTTAACTTTCTTTAGTTGCTAGAAATCAAACTATTTTTTTTACCTCACAATCTATCAAAGATTTCATTATATATGATGTTAATTATTGTGTACGTCTGATCATCTCGTCACAAAGTCAAATTTCGAGAATTATCCCTACGTATATATATATATATATATATATATATATATACAAATTCGAGAATTATAATTGAGAATACATATTGTTGATATTTTTCTTTTATTTACGTCAATTTAAAAATTTGTTAAATTAAATAAATTAATATTGACAACTTAATAATTGATCAAATTAAAACTATTTATTTGGCCAACAAATTAATTTGCCAAATTATATTGGTTGTGCAAAATAATTGCCGAATGGAAAAATACATATGGATTGTGAGTATTTATATAGGTTTTCCAAGAGTAAAGTTTTATTAATAATCAATATGGGATGGAAAAATTTATATTAAATATACATAGAATAACTGAATAAAAATGCTCAAAATGAGGATTAAAGATAAATAAGAATACTGAAAGGAGAGAGCGCCACGTAGGACCTCGAATTAAGGAGAATGCTCGAATCCACAATCGTTTTACTAATATATATGAGCTCTTCAGATTTGATGTATTGTTTCAAAAAGTACTATATATTTAGATATAGTAAATATCAAATATATTCCTTTCAAAAAAAGAATATCGAATATATTCTTAGGATTTCGAAATAAAATTATCATAGAATGAATAATTTGGGTTACAGTTTTTTTTCAGGAAGTAATTAAGCGAACAATTCTAAAAAGAAGTTGATACACAATTGAATCTCGACACAAACATGAGCCAAACAGAATAAATAAAAAAACAAAACAAATTTATACACATTTTAATTTTGACACCAACATAAGAATAAATAAAGTATCCATCATATATCATACTATATTTATATCTTACAAGATAACCATGCATAAAGAATAATCAAACTCACATAGGAGAAACAAATTATCGAAACGGTAACACAAACCAGAACTGAAGGTAGTTTTTTCAATCTTAGTTTCAATACAAGTTGTACGAATCACATATGTTTATATAGGCAATGAATACATCATTTTTATTTCCTTATACATTTATTTACTTGTTGAAAAAGTTTTTGAAGCTTTTGATAGATGAATATTTGTTTAGGCGATGCATATTTATTTCCTTATTTATGTCTTTTTAAAATATGTATTTAGAGTATTTTAATATGTAAATAGAATAAAAGTTAATAGTAAAATAAAATAAAATAAATGAGTTATTATTTCCGTCCATTTTGATAAATATTTTTTATATTTTCCATCAATTAACTATTAAATAATAATAATAATAATAATAATAATAATTCGTATTTACAAATATTATGAGAGATGCCAAATTAATTAATGAATATTATACTACTTCTTTCCATAGACTTGGATTCTTTATATAATTGTATATTATTTCCGTCCTTATTACCTACTTCTTTCCATATTAAACTTTCCAACAATTAAATATATCAATTAAAATGCTTAAAATTCATATTTAAGATAAATAGAAATACTCAATGAATAGTGTGCCACGTAGGACCTAAAATTAAGGGGATGAGCTCGAATCAACATTGCTTTTAATAATATATATATTGATTATGATGTGTTAATCTCAATTTAAATTTATTAATTCTCAATTAAAGTTATTTAAATCTCAATTAAATTAATTCATGTAATTTTTTGAAGCCATTAAAATTAATTAAAAAATTGTGCACCGCATGCAGATGCAACTCTTTACTTAATTACATACATGTATTATACTCAAATGTGCCCATGCATTGCCGAAGTTCAAAACATTGGAGGCTATGTGTACATAGAACTCTACGACAAAATTATAAATTTACAATCATATACTCCATCCCATTTTTAATATAAGTCTTTTTAAACTTTTATAACTTTTGCAAAATATATATCTTTCTAGCTTTTTTTAACCTCCTAAATCCATAATTGCCCCTAATTAATTCACATCAAATTCACATTTTTCACTATTCATTAATTTCAATTCATCATTTATTAAGGATAAATTTGACAAAATAAACTTTGTTTATTTTGTGTGCACAACTCTAAAAAGACTTATATTAAAAATAGGAGGGAGTATGAATTTGAATAAGAAATTAAAAATATAGTCTTACAATTACTTCACTGAGTATCACAATAAATATTCTATTCGTCCTTAAATAAATATTCTTACCTCATAACACTTAATACTTAATGTTGTCATTTTATATTATTTTTCACATAGTTATTGCATGTCAAATCAAATACCTATAGAATCTGCAATAAAAGAACAAAAACAAAATTAAAATTTAACATCATTTTTTTTATAAAAATTTGAAATAAAATAACACTTTTTTCATCCTATCCATCTTGACAAGTTACTATTTGACACGATAATTAAAGAAAATCGTACTTCCTCTGTCCGCGAAAAATGTAACACATTAGGTTCGGCACAAATATTAAGAAATGGTTGATAAATTGGTTTTGAGTGGGGAAATAGACCCACCACAATGAATTATTGTGAGGTTTAAAATAATGCTAGTAAGTGGGGTCATTTTTATAATAGAAAGTGCTACACTTTACTTACGGAATAGAAAGTGCTACACTTTACTTACGGAAAAGGAAATTGTGCTACATTTATCGCGGAGTGAGGAAGTATTTTTTTTTACATAGCTTTGGAAAATGTGTAATGACGCCTTAATCATTGATATGTCCGTCCAATAAAAAAAAAGAAAAGGAGAAAGTGAAAGGAATCTATCTAGCTCAACTCAATGATCCATTGATCCGAGAGATTCTGTTGAGCTCTAGTAGGTGGCGGCGGAGGAGATGGGTTGGGCTATAGCACTACACGGCGGCGCCGGTGATATCCCACGCTCTCTGCCGCCGGACCGCCGTGAGCCCCGTGAAGCAGCCCTCCGCCACTCTCTGCAGGTCGGCGTCGCCGCTATTAAAGCTGGTCGATCACCATTGGATGTTGTCGAACTCGTCGTACGTATAATTCAAATCCATCTAGTTTTCTTGTTTCTTTTTGTGTTTTGCAATTTGCAGATGATCTAGTTTGCCTTTACCAGCTTTATGGTTAAATATGTTTCTTTTGTTCGTGTATGTGAGATTATTGGGCTGGATTGAGGTTTGGAGTTTTAACTAAAAATGATTGTGTTTACGCGGCATAATTTTGGTTTAGGTAAACTGCACTATGAATAGAGATGAAGATATTGGGTCAAATTTGTTGCACCAGTGTATTGAGTTTCAATCTTACGCCCTGAAAATGGGGGAAATTTGAATGTTGTTTTTGATCCTTTGCTGTGATTCTATTGATCTTTTCTATTTCTACCCGTGTAGAAAAGGTAAGAAAAGATTATTCTGTTTTTCTACATGTATACAGGTCCGCCAACTGGAAGACCATCCACAATTTAATGCTGGAAGAGGGTCTGTTTTGACAAGCAACGGGACCGTGGAAATGGAAGCTTGTATCATGGATGGGAATACGAAGCGTTGTGGTGCTGTTTCTGGCCTTACTACTGTCAAAAATGCCATTTCTCTAGCAAGGCTAGTTATGGACAAAACTCCTCATATATATCTTGGATTTGATGGGGCCGAGGCTTTTGCAAGGGATCATGTATGATTTATATTATATATATGCTGCTTCTTGCTGTTCTTCCGTTTCTGTTATAAAACGTATGTGATACTTCGTGCTGCTTCTCTTTTGATTTTGTTCATCTTATAAAGCTTATAAGATCTCTCAAAGATTTTAGCCAATTTTTACTTGTGATGTTTTTAAGTGCAGTATCATTGACACTGTATGTCTCATTTGAGCAACTTTTTAATTTTGAACATACACTAGTCTTGTTTAATTGTCAATCTTTCTGTGATCATGTGTCTTTCTAGTCAAATCTAGTGAAATTGTTGTGTTACCATATTTACCCTCGTTCCATCTTCAGTTTATCTATTATGACATTCTTGCTTTATTATGATGCTCTTCTTGTATATGCTTTTGCTCTATGAATTGTTGTCGAATGATTATTTCTTTACATGAAGTCAGGCACTCGCTGCTCTATGCATATGAGTTTAACTAGTAGATAAGCCTGAAAAGAAAACGGTTGAGTATGTATTTTTAATAGTTTACTCTACCTAAGTAGTTTATAAGACTGTGAAACAATTTAGTGTATTGCAAACTTATGATTTGGCTGCTGTCTTCAACCATATATGTCCGATGCTGAACTGCTGTTTTATGTTACTTATTGTCTTTTATTTTATTTTGTGTGTGTAGGGGGTTGAAACTATAGATTCAAGCCATTTTATAACTCCAGAAAACATTGAAAGACTAAAACAAGCAAAAGAAGCTAATCGAGTTCAGGTATGCTCCTCTCTAGATTCTCTCTGTCATTGACTCATTATCTATCCTCCGACTTCTTTATCCACCATTGCCTCCTCCATCATCCTAATGATCACCTCTGATTCATTTAAATCAGTCTCAGAATTTTATGGATATGTCTAACTGATGTGGTAACATGTCTATATCGTTGTTCCTTTTGATTGTAAGATTGGCCGAATTTCAGAACATTCAACCAAGAAGGCAAGAACTAGATGCTATGAAATGGAAAATGTCTAGCCTAAATTTACTTTTTGGGTAAATTGCATTCTTAAAAAACCTTGCATGCTGAAGTTTTCACACAAATGTATGGCTAAGAGATTTGTACCATTACTTTTGCTTGTCATTGATTTTATACTATGCTGAATGATACATGAATGGAGTGTTTAAATGATTTTGTCATTCAAAAATCAAGTTCGGAACAAGTATATCTTCTTCAAAATGCAGGATATATATAATAGGGTTCATGAAAGTATTCAACATTCTTCATTGTCTGAGCACGATTTAACTCGAACACATCACGAGAAAGATAAGGAGACAGGAACGTAGGAGTTAGGACAACTGAAAATCGAACTGTACAATATGAAACTACTTGGAAAGCTGAACTCTTCTAGGTTTGTACTGCATTATATAAAATGATATACTTCTAACATGTGCCCTTCTTCTAGATTGATTATACACAACCAATAACAAAAGTTGAAGAAGCGTCGCCTCCTAATGGAGACAGTCAACTTGGGACAGTCGGGTGTGTGGCTGTTGACGGGAATGGCAATTTAGCAACTGCCACATCAACCGGCGGATTAGTGAACAAGATGATAGGAAGGATTGGTGATACGCCAATCATTGGAGCAGGAACTTATGCCAATAAGTTCTGCGCCGTCTCTGCTACTGGCAAAGGTGAATCCATAATCCGCACCACAGTTGGAAGAGACGTTGCCGCTCTTATGGAGTACAAGGGGCTCTCTCTCAAAGAAGCAGCAGACTACGTTATCGAGGAGTGTGCACCACGTGGTACTGCAGGTCTGGTCGCGGTGTCTGCTACGGGAGAAGTCGTGATGCCGTTCAATACAGCAGGCATGTTCAGAGCCTGTGCTACTGAAGACGGTTATACTGAGGTTGCAATATGGCAGGATGAGCCTTTGTGATTAAGTGTTGAGTTTTTGGTGTGGGATATCTGCAGAAATTATGAGATGTGATAGTGCAGGTTGTGATCTTGATTGTTGGGTGATGATGATATTTGATCGTTACTACAAGCCTCCAATGTTACACGTGAAGGGACGTGTTGAAGTACTCTGTTTGTTCCGACTTTTGATGAATTACAAAATTGACATTCAACCTTTCAATATTTTCATAATTATGGCCTGATGAGATATTTTCGGCACTTATAATTTTTTTTAAAGGTCAATACTGAATGATATATAAATAAGAGTACAAGGGGTACTCAACCCTTAGTAGAAGAATTACAGTTTAAAAGGAATACAATCACTCGGGCGTAGGCACCAATCATTTAAGGAATAACAGAAAGAGCAGGGGAAGAGGGGAAGTGAACATGTAGCCATTTCGAGGAATTAATTTTCATGCATTCTACAATCTTAGTGATAGTCGGATCAACTTCATTAAAAATGAGATTATTTCTTACCTTCCATGTCTTCCACACAGTTTCTTGCCAAATTAGATTAAAAGCTTTTTTTTTTTCCACCTTTCCTTGGCCTTCCAAGATGAAATAGCCAAAATGGTTATGCACTTCAGAACAATTTAGCCACATCCTCATAAGATACCAAACTTGAGCCGCAAAAAAGGCACTCAATCATCAAGCAATAAGGAGACACTTTAATTGGATTGATTTAGGCACTTATATTTTATGTATATTATTGTCTGAAGGATCTGAAAAAAAGCTCGCAACTTAATTACTATCATTTCTTGATTTAACTAAAATAAATACTATAAGTTTAGTAGCGACGGACACCCTTAAACATAAGGAGACGTTTACTTTACGTGATATGATAGATTGATAAAACATATGATTGACTATATGAAGGATTAGATGATCAAACAAGTTCAAAATTAATCAATCCATCAAAGTAAACAGTAGATTAACCTATGCTATTTTTATCTATCTATCTATCCTATCACCCAAAATAAACACCCCTTAATAAAGTGTAAATTTTTTTCTAAAAACTTATGAAATTCTATAAAAAGGGAAATAAAGTGGGAATTTGAAGTGATTATTTTAATATTGCGGGTGTCATGTCATAGATATTATCCTTTAGCCACGTGTCCGCTGCTTTTTTATTTTATTTTATTTTAAATCTCCAACTAAAATTTAACGAAAATAGTGGGCCAAATATTGAAATGAGGCGCGAGTTCGTTCATAGCAATAAAATTACGGAATTTTTATGGTCCATTGATACACCACAGATGACAAAAGCACAAGGAATAAAAAAATCTTGAAAAATTTACATTTGAATCTTGAAAGGAGCAAGGGAAAGATTCTCCTTCGCAGGCCCTTTGCCCCTAAGTAAGATTTTCCTGTTTCATTTTGTGTGCGTATTAATTTATCTTTCTGCATTCGTGTATATGCATTTTTTTTTCAATTCTTATTTTGCATCTTTTTATGAAATAATGGGCAATCTTGAGATGGAAGCAGGATATGGAGAATTAATACATGGGTTTAGCGAGAATTGTTTGAGGAATAAGGGAGTTAATGATATTAGGGAAAAATTTGTAATAATGTTGAGGATTTTGTTGAATGTGAATTGATTGGTGAAGCCACCAATATTTCCGAAAATTAGCTTTAGAGTTTTGCGAACCAATTAATCATTCCTGAGTAGCGAAGGAAGAAAGCTTATTTTCGTAGATGAAATGGCCTTGAGAATTCATGTGCAAGAATTGAGATTCAAAATGAAAGTACAAGTTTTTATTTGTATTTCCCCGATCAGTTATCCAACTCCATATTTGTTTTTAGCAGCGTTGTTCTGCTGCACTTGCACAAGTAATTAGATTGTTCTCGACGTTTCGTTGACACATTGTAGAAAAATTGGGGTGACTCTTAATAATTAGTTCAAGGTAGGAGGATAAGATTGTTATGCCAGCTGATTGCTGGTAATATTGGTGGGTGAAAGTGCAATTTGAGTTCCGTAACTAATGGCGATGGCGTAATTTAAGACACTCCTAAAAATCTATAAAAGTGTGTAATTTTAGTTTTATTACCCCTGATTTTGTCGAAAGCCTTGAAATCTGGGGATTCCTGATGACAATGTTGCAATTCCAAATACTTTTTCATGAAAAATTTCACAAACAATCTCAAAATCTATAGAAAATTTTATTAATTTTCAAGTTTCTATGGAAAGATTTAGTTTTATTTATTTATTTATTTTTATTCTAATTGTGACCTGTTGCTGGAGTCTCAAAATTCAAAGTTCGCATGTGAGTTTGTACGTTTGTAGAACTACTTTTGCTACCCCCATACGTACGAGACTAAAAAATATTATCCCACCATGTTATGAGATGAAAAGCATTTTACGTAGAATTGGCAGTTCTACTGTTTGAAGGTTGTTTTAAGGAGATCTAATATAATCTATGCTCTCTAACTGAAGTATGGACCTCCGCAGTTTTATTCCTCTTGATTTCTTCGTAGCGTCCATTTTCTTCGTATTGAATGTCATAAAGCTATACATGCATAGTTATGATGTGCGCTTGTGGTAGCTCAGGGCTGAAACTAGAAAGGGGGAAAGGGTCTGCTATGGCAAAACATTCTGAGAGATTTTCAGTAGATTTCATCCTAGGAGGAACAGCTGCTATTACAGCAAAAACTGCTGCTGCACCGATTGAGAGAGTGAAGCTTTTGTTGCAGAACCAAGGAGAGTTAGTGAAGAGAGGACAACTTCAAAGACCTTATGATGGTATTGGTAATTGCTTCCAGAGGGTCTACAGGGAGGAAGGCGTTTTGTCTTTTTGGAGGGGTAACCAGGCCAACGTAATACGATATTTCCCTACTCAGGTATGCTTTTACTTTTTTTTTTTTTTTTTAATAACAGAAATGTGTGCTTTCTCAATGGTGTTGTTTTATTGTAGTTTGTGAAAAGCTTTGGTGAATTTTCTTTTGAATGAATGGTTACAGTATCGCTGCATTGCATATAAACCTCTTTTATGGTGAAATTTCTATTTCACAAGAATCTGGTTTTGGATTCCCTTGGGTCAATTTCTTCCTTTGCATTGTTCTATTTCTAATTTATCTGTCACTTAATATTCTTTTTTCTCAATTGTGCTCAGATTATTATGAAATCATTCCATTTTACTCGTTTTCTACACCATTTAAATTGAGATATGTTTGCAGGCTAGAATGATTTATTATGGAAACCATACAATTTGTTTCTGATATGTCTTAAAATACATCATCACAATACTGGTTTGGTAGAACAGAACAGAGACTCAATGATTCAGCACGTATAATTCTTCACACTCTACATCATACATGACCGAATGCTCAGATTCCTTCTTTGTCAAAATTATGCACCCCTTCATTCAGTAGCCGATAGTTTCTTATGGAACCTCTGCCATACGATTATAACTGTACTTGCGGGTTTTGTTTTTCCGATTTCCATTTACTTAAAAACATTGTTAATTTTGCATTTATCATTTGAATGCAAATAGTCTGATTTCAAACCTGTCTGTGGTTTTTGTAAGATGAAATATGTGTTAAATGTTTGTTGAAGAAAGTGGTGTCATTCTCCTAATTTTCTACAGGCCTTTAACTTTGCATTTAAAGGCTACTTCAAAAGCCTGTTGGGATGCTCAAAAGAGAAGGATGGATACTTAAAGTGGTTTGCTGGAAATGTTGCTTCTGGGAGTGCTGCAGGAGCTACGACTTCTTTATTTCTTTATCACCTAGATTATGCAAGGACTCGACTGGCGACAGATGCTAGGGAGTGCCGTATCAATGGGAAACACCAATTTAATGGGCTAATGGATGTTTATCGTAAAACCTTGTCAAGTGATGGAATGGCAGGTCTTTATCGAGGGTTTGGGGTTTCGATATTGGGAATTACTCTTTATCGTGGAATGTATTTCGGAATCTATGACACCATGAAACCTATAGTTTTGGTTGGACCTTTTCAGGTGAATAAATCTTATTATTGCCTATCTATTTTACTTGTTCTCCCTGGTGAGATGCGTTTGCATTTGAGTATGTCCTGTGACGATGAGGTATTAATAATGAATAATATGCAGATACTTCTCCTTCCTGTCAACTATTTATTCTGATATATTAAGCCGATTCTAATAATCTTATGAAACTTTCTCCTTTTGCTGAGCTCTTTTAATTTGAATAAAAATCAAATGAGGACCAGAAACTCTAAATTACTGCACATTATGTGCTTTAAGTGTTCACTTGTCTGAATAATTTATTTTGAGCTATAATTTTACCTTTTTTTTATACGTTCTCTGCTTGTCTTGGAGAATTGAACATAATTCAAATGTTGCAGGACAATTTTCTTGCTAGCTTCCTATTGGGTTGGAGTGTGACCACTACTTCTGGGGTATGTGCCTACCCGTTTGACACTCTACGACGGAGAATGATGCTCACGTCTGGACAATCAGTTAAGTACCGCAGCGCCATGCAAGCATTCCTTGAAATTGTTCGAGTTGAAGGTTTTGCAGCATTATATAGAGGAGTCACGGCTAACATACTACTTGGTGTTGCCGGGGCTGGAGTACTTGCTGGATATGATCAGCTGTACAGAATTGCATATAGACCACATTATAGCCTCAGCTCTCAGAAAGCCTTGAAATGAATCCTGTAGGAGGATTCTTACAATATTTTTCTCGCCGATGTTACTCAACTGGGAAGCCGATTGTTGTTCAAAACCCATGTAAAGAAAGGTGAAAGAAAAATGTATACTTGAGTATCAAATTGCTCCACTGTCTGAACTCAAATGAAGGAAACATGTATTTGTCGGTAGATACATATAGTTGAGCAAAATATGTTGGATGCAGTTCTCAGCCGAAAAGGTCAATGGGAATTCCAAGTTCTGATTGGAAGATTGTTGGATGCATTACTTGGTTGCAAAAGGATTGTCTCCTGGGTTATTGTCTTACGATTACTTGGTTCATTAATGCTGAAGCATAGATGAATATGGTGTGTAACTTGGCCAGGGACAAGCTTTGAGTTCTATGTACAGTAATTTGATGCAAAAGAATATTAATCGATCGTGCCATTCTTCGTTTAACATCAGTTCTCTTATTCTATTGTGTGGACATTACACTATAGGAAGTTCTTTTAGCTGTGACATAAGATATTTTAAATTTTCAAAGGCATTCTTCCCTTTCTCTTTTGCTACTTTGGGTTTTTTCAGTTTGAGATTCCTTACGCACTGTACAGAAGCTTTCGTAGTATTACAATGGCACTGTTTTATTCTTGCACATTATAAGCTTCTGAATTAGTTGTTGTTTACACTCTTAATAGTGATATAACTAAATGTGCTAAGAATAGTTGTACTTTCTTTTTCACCCCTGCTTATCACTTTCCTTAAATTTCTCTTTTTTCAGGACTTCAGACTTCCAGTCTCTATGTCAACATTGCTTCACTTGCTATTGCAGTCTCGTGGTTCGTGAAGATGGAGTTCGAGCTTGATATGAGGTACAAGTGTGATAAAATGATCCGATTTAATTATTTGTCCGTGGAAATTTTGTGACAGAAATGCAGTACTATAAAATGAAATAAGTTGTCATTGATGTTTTATACAATTGATTTTCCTATGAAGTAACTTGCATTTGGGAATTAAATGCTCTTTGCTTGCATGGTACTCCTACATTTGTGGAAGCTCCAAATATCAATGTAGTGATATCCTATGCCAGAAGCCAAAAGTTCTTGTGACGTTTGGTAGTGATCAAATATCCTCCATATTTCCTATTTTTCCTTCTAACTGCAATTGTCATACAATTGGCATTCTGAATGCAGTAATCCACAAACCTGCTCCCGTTCCTCTTGCTAGTCCAGATCATCTGTAGTCGCCTTAAAAATGATTGCTTTCGTTGTCCAAGAACCAGTAATGAGACCTTTTCTCGCTTTGCTTCTTCAACAATGGTTGCCCCCTTGTCCTTCCCTTCTCGAACTGTCATGTCAACGTGAACCTATTTCATAGTAAAAGAAAATTATTAGGGCTCGTTTGCTTGATAGTATGAGATAAGATTTGATATGTTCGACTACTTTATAAGGTATTAATATTATGTTTGCTTAGATGAATTAAACTATCTACTACTACAAATATAAGTTATGGTAGAATGGCGAAATTATGGTAGTTTAGTCTAATAATAAATCAATATATGTTTTAATTATATGTAATACCACATATCTGTATAATATATATCGGACCATTTCTTTATAAAGGCCTTGTATTTTGATTTTGAAGCAATCAAGATATATATTAGGGTGTCACATGTATATTATACAACCCTTTCACCCGTATTAATCGAGCCTTTATCACCCGTAGAATGATAAAATTAGCATTTTGTATCAAATGCAAATTTCAACATTAGAATCTACATGGAGTGAAAAACCATTTTACTCTTGTAGTTTGTTGCAGTAAGATGGTACAAAAGATATTTTGGTCTAACTTTCTACTCACCTCAGGTCTTTTCTGCTGACAAATATTCTTGCTCGAGTGTAGAAGATCATACGCCGTTTGATCAATCTCCCCATCTGAAACACAGTATACATTGCTCAGTTAAGTGCTGTTTAAGGTACAATATACGAATATCACTCTATCAAATTTGGATAGTATTATGTGCTGCGGTACCCTTTTTGGCAACATGCAACAGAATAATCGCATCGTGGGTTTGGACAGTGTGAGACAGTGCCCACTCGAGAGCCACTCTAGCTTCGAGGCTGGAATCAACCACAACCATCACTTTGTTCCCCGATTCAGATTCAGGCAGGCAAGTAGTGTTGAAGCTGAACTCATTGATCCCATCTGACTTGTCTTGTGATTTGATGAAACTTGCAGTCTTCTTGTACTGCTGAGAAGGCGAACGGACTCGAACACGACTGTGGACACGGGCACGGATGCGCGTTGCAGCACGACTCATGCAGAAGCCAGTCATTCTTCTCTTGGTTCAACTGTGTGTAAGAAAGCCTCTCTCAACTCTGTTATGTTTGTGTTCTGCTCAAACTTGTGCGTATGTATGCATTTATATATGCGATATATATATATATATATATATATATTTTAGATTTTCGGACAAGAGAGCATTTTTGATTTAATTAATGTGTTGCAATCTTGAAAAGTCTTGCAATCCATTTTCTTGATTCTGTTTTGTGCTAATTTCTATGGTGGGGCTTTGCAACGTGCCTACCATGAAGCAGAAAGACCCAAATCAGACTGGTGGTTGAAAATAATGTCATAGTGAAAATGATTTAAAAACCACAACCAAATTGGTGTTACCTTTTTTTATCATTCTTTGGGACTATACTTTTGGTCTATGTTTTCACATATATTATCACAAACATGCCTCTCATTGCTTTCATGCCATCTCTCACATCATTGATTCAAGTAAAAGCTCTAAAATGTATATTTGTTTTCCACTCCACCTAGTTTGGTATTAATCTGTCGATAACACAAAAATCTGTGTGAGACGATGATAGATCAAATTTCCGAATTCAAACTCATATTTTTTTTTTTTGAGAAAATTCTAACTCATATTTAATAACATGCTGAATTACAAATATATTATTGGATATGGCTTTGGATCTGAATCTTTGACTTCTCTCACCGTGGGGCCGTCTCATGTAAGATTCCCTCTTTTTGCAATTTAGTTTTTCCATGTAATATATTTGAGGGAAAAGGAACTAATCATTTGTTTCATTAAGTCTCCAAGATATACATTTTTAATTAATTTTTCCATTTATACTAGCATACCAACCTGTGGGGTCCAATAGCTCGAACCAACTCCCTAATAGTAGACTACTCTAAACTTAGTTTCACCTTATCTTAAAAAAGTTGCATGTATGGGTTGCAATTTTCTATTTATTTACTTGTTTTTATATATAATATGAATGGAGACAATCGCGGCCTTAACCTACGACTTTTATAGATGTCGTTTTCTTTTATTTATATGGCTGGCTTAAAAGAAGCTCACAATAACTGGCCCGGCCTGTTCAGCCCGACGGATTTGCCAGAAATTGGGTGGTATGGGCTGTTGAAATAGAGGCTCAATTGAATTTCGGGCCAAACCGATCTGATCCGAAATGGCGTCAAGCTCGATGGGCTTGAGTCAGCCTGGTCGGCACTATCATTTTTGCACAGTTACTCGATTTGTCCCGAAAGTGACTCTAACCCGATTGGCTCGGGTTAGGCTGACCACTTTGACATCTCTTGTGTCAGCAACCGAACTAGTGGGGTTCATAGTAGCTTACAAACGTGACCTCAACTCTTCTAATTTTTAAATGTTTCTGATGAATTGATTGTACAATTTCATAATTTATTTCTTTTTTCCACAATAATTTGCTGCAAATCCGTTCTTGCCGTCCCTATTGAAGGTTGACTAAATGATGTATGTGAAATTGGATTTTAGTATGTACCAAAGTTGCGCGACCTAATTAATTGTCGGGTAAGACGTGCACATATATATGTATATATAATAATTAATTTGTTGGAATCTAGTTTGTCTGTTTGGGTAAGCATATAATTGTTGACAAATAAGAGTTGCATGCACATCATATCATTTTCTTATGCATTCGATTTTACTATTATTATTAATCTTGAACTTGAAAGCATACACAAAATCTTCACATATGTAATGCTTGTAATTATTGTTGGTAGAATCCAAGCTTAGATCCTAAATCCAACCACGACTTAATTAATACATTAATTAATGTTACTAAACTCGAGTCTCGAGATATTTTAATCTTAAATTGCAATATAAACTCAAGTGTAATAGTAGCCTTCACTTTTCATGAATACTTCCTTTTTGGAAAGGAATAACTCATTTCAACGATCGACTTAAATCAGATATAATAATATCCCTAAATCATATATGTAGGGTATTATCAAACCATGCACACCATAGCACTATACTGCTATCAAGCGATTTTGCAAAACTAGCTAACTCATGTGCAACTGCATTAGCTTCTCGTTGCACATGTTCGATCGATATCACACAATATATACACAATGCTTCTTTGCACAAGATATAACATCAAAAAGATCTTCTCAAAGTATTTACTTTGGAAATTCCTTGCACTCAAGGTCACCTGCCACAATAGATCTGAGAAAAGTTCAATAAGTGGGACAAATTCAAGTTGTAAATATATCGAGGTGAGTTAGATACTAAGTTTCATGTTTTCAAATTAAAATTATTGATGATTGATTAATATCGAAGATGATATAAGCAATTCGATTACGAAAAGTGTTGTACAGATCTAACACGGGACTGTTATTTCTCTTAAATACGTAAATGAAAAAAATAAAAATAAAAAAATTACACATTGTCATTTTGCAACCGACTTTGTTGTGTTAAAATTTGCATCATGATTTTATAATTAATGGATAATATAGTGCCCAATTAAAATATGCAAGTGTTTGTTCAACTACGTGCATTTTAAACAAGTTAGTTAATTTTCAACAAAAAGAGAAAAATAAAATAAAATAAGTAATAAAAAAAATTAAGTTGCAATGCATACTTTGGCCAGAATCAATGTAATAATAATTTTATGTTTTCTGCAAAGTGTGAAAATGATTGAAGTTAATTTGGTGGATGAAGTTGTTCTCCATTTCTTTAGATCAACTCTTCAAGATAATCATTTTTTGTCTTATAGTGTTATTTCAGGATAATGCGAGATCTAAAAAAAAAATTTCATCAACACAAAATTATAAATTTTTTGAAACTATTAATAGAAGATCCAAAATACTGTAGAGATTCTAAATCCTAAATTGAAAAACTTTTGCCACTTAGAAAGAATTTTGGGCCTTTTATTGACAATTTCAAATTATCCAAACTCCGAATTGATATAATATTTTTTCACATCACAAATAGATAGTTAACACTAACTATTTCGACTCCTCAAATAAAATAAGTACTCCTAATTCTGCTAAATATAAAAAAAATAAAAACTAAAATATTGTTTTAGCAGACTAGTTATATTACAAAATATTATTCTGAGTTTTAAGATTTCAGAGTGAATACAACCCTACTTCTAAATATACAATCCGTGTACATGTGTTAGTCTAGTGGTAGAGTGGTTAATGACCGGACCAAAGATCACGGGTTTAAATCCACCGTCACGCGACCTTTAAAATTTCTTGTAATGTTTGTTCAAATATATATATATATATATATATATATATATATATATATATAATCCATTTTTCTAGATACAGCCTATTAAGTTTTTCTAAATTAATCTCAAAGTTTTCCATAAAAAGGTCCAAATCTCAACCATACAATCCCAAACCCCATAATCCCTAATTCATAAAATCTCTCAAAATAGATGCTTTCCTCTCTCTCTCTCTCTGGTTGCAATTTGCAAATAGAGAAAACAAGAACATCATAAAACTTTTGCTCAAATATTATTTCTGTTATATCCAGGAAAATGGGATCGGTAACTTATGATAGGGCATAACGTACAATAAATTTTCATAATTTTATGCTAAATTAAAATAAACACTCAGTAACAAACGCACGCAGATACAGAGGTTTGTTTAATAGGGTAACATCCACATCAATGTATAATGAAAGTTAAAACCTAAAATGAATAATTGCAAATGTCTCAAAACTATATCATCGTATATATATGTATACATAATATAGATATATACATATATAGGTATCGACGTTCAATAAATACATAATTAATTAATTAATCACACGCATATTAGTAATTTCTTCTTTCCTCAACAGTAAGAAAAGGGTAGAGATAGAGATTGTTTTGTATAGCAACGATAACACCATCCATGACTGCAAACCACCTTTTTTTATTTTATTTTTTTCTTCATTTTAATTTGTTTCCACTTTTTTTTTCCCTAGTTTATCTTAATTAGGAAGTTCATGCGCAGCAGATAAAATGGCTTATAACCACAGAAAATTTTATAGAATTCTACTTTTTATTTTATTTTTATCCATCAAGGTGATGCAACATCCATGAGGGCATTACCGGATTAGAAAATTGATTTTGGTGTGGCGTCGCGCCTCCTGCAGCTATTCCGTTCTCGTCTTGAACTGAGTAAATCTCGTTGCTGTGCATATAGATACTTTAATCAAGAACCATGATTCCAACACTAGAGAAAGATAATAAGATGAAAGAAATCTTTTTTTTTTTTTCAATTGAACATTGATTAATTTAGAGCTCCAACAATTTCCAACCATATTTGAAGGTTGAATAATCAATGACTGCTTTCTCAAGTTTTGTAAATTATGGAAGTAAAATTGTGAACTGAGATTGTTGATTTGTGCAACATAATATCAGCAAGAAAGAAATACAAATACCCCCATATAATAAAGAATGTGATTTCTCACGACAGTTTTATGTCTGAAATATTCAAGTAGAGTCTTCTACTGCATAATTGTGAATTATTTCTTAATGCATGTACAGATGATTGTCACATGTCAAAAAAAGTGAAAGATTTACCAATTTATTTATTTTGAAAATTTACGAAATAATATAATTTTTTAGACAATTTAGTAAATATCCCACTTCTCTTAACACATAAGTGCCCAGAGATATAATATAAGATGTTGCACAATTATGCAATAAAGATCTGACTTAATACTTAATGGTAACATTTTTAATCCCATAATTTTGGGTTATGGCAATTATAGTTTTATAAGCTCGGAAAATTGTGCATTTTCATACTTCTAGTCGTAAGTTCACTAATATATATTGCCTGCCGGAATTTCTGGCTTTATGGTCTCAGTTATGTCCACTTTTTAATTTATTATTCTTACAAAAGAAATATGCACCATTTTACCAATTTCTAAGTTCTTTTATAGATATTTCAAGGAAATGTTAACTTTTTTTTTTCTACTAAATACATAATCATAAATATGTTGGAAATTTATACCCATAGTTGAAAACCCTCAAATTTAGGAGTTTCTGGCAAAAAAAGTGAACTGAGGCAAAATGACTATATTATGTAATTTTTAACTAAAGTCTAAAATAGTCAAATATATCTCGAATAATGTTGCATAGCTACGGGGGTTTGGGTGCGAGAGCGATATGGAGATACGGAAAATTTTGCACCTATACGAATAAATAGCTATATTTAACTTCTCAAGTAAGTTCAATTCTCACCGCTTCGTCCCTTTTCACCGATGCAAGAGGAATTAGGTATATAGCAAATGCGATTTTTATAAATAAGAAAAAAAAATAAAAACCTAAAAAATAAAAAAGAATTAGGTTTGACACAACATGATGCTCATTTAATGTGACCACCGTACTCTAAACATCTACGCTGACAATATTAATTAAATTTGCACATGTAAATTACTACTGTGAATTACCTGATGTTCATGGATGATCCCACCATGTGATCGAAACCGGAAGAGTTCAAGTCATGGTTTAGCTGTTGCTCCGCCACCTTCGTCGCCGCCGCCTTGGCTGTCGTCTTCTTTCCGACCATCTCTTTCTCTCTCTCTTTGATCTGTATAATCAGAATGCCTGACTTCAGTACAAACGTTATTTATACATAAAAGTTTTCTTTTATTCTACATGTGTGAAGGGAAGTATTCTGCAACTGCAATACCTTTTTTTTTTTTTTTTTTTTTTTTTTTTTTTACTTTTAAAGCTCCAAAACGAGTATAATAAAGTAAATATACTTTTATACACTTGGACAAAAGGAGAATTTATTCACCTTAATTAAGTACGTACATAATAATTAATAAATAACACGAGAAGTATATATATATATATTACCTTCTTTGCGAGGAAGTTGTTTTGCTCCTGCAATGCCTTATCCTACATGGCCGTTGCATCAGATAATCATAATGATTTAATACAATAGTTCTTGATTAAGAAAACTTCTATATATAACATTTTATGAACATTACGTAGTCTTTTATCCTCAGAATAGAGAAGATTACTAAACATGATCTCCTGAAGTAATCTAAGGTGTTGCATGTTATGCTGGAACCATTCTTAATAAAAATATAAATTTATCTTCTAATAAAAACCCCATATTTTCCGTTAGAAATCATAGATTTATTGTACTGCAAACTAATAATCATAAAGCTACTGGTATTAAAAGATTAAAGCATGCGTTTTATCTTTGACAAATACAGAAGACTTAGCTTATCACCTTTTTCTGGAGCTCTGAAATGGACTCATTCATGAGTTGGTTCTGCAAGTAATTAAATTCTTGGAATTTAGTTCATAATAATAAAATATCCAAACATTTAGTTTATAATTATTAGTTTGCAGTACAATAATCTCAAACCAAGTTTGATTAGTTTTTGTTCTAGTTAATTAAAAGCCAATAAATCACACGCAAAATGTAAACCTAGTTATAATTTTTTCCTCCGATTTTTTTCTTTTTCTTTTTCTTTTTTGGTTGGCCAGACATGTTGACATATTTTCTATAATAAAATAATTTCCTTTCCATAAGCATAATAAATTGTAAATCCTACGGATATCAACGCATATTATTTTTACCTCTAGAAAAATATTTTTAAACTCCATTAATAAAATTATTAATCATACTTTATTGCCTTAGGCCCTAATTTCAAAAATAGCATGATCTTCAAAAATTACAATAATAATAATAAAAATAAAAGACATGACCTTTCAACGTATATCCAAGAATGGCATTTGAGAGAATTTCTAATAATGGAATACTAAGTTCAAGATTTTAAACACGAAATTAAATGGCTAAACATGGTCTCACCTTATAATTCAAATTGTATTTATGAAGTATTTGACGAGACAAACAAAACGGTACGAGGAATTTTAACAAAACAACAACAAACAGGATTTTGGCGCGCAACCTTTTTTGAAGATTCAATGAAAGGTCTAAGTTTTTTACTTTTTTTTTTAAGGTCATGCTACTTATAATACTCCGACCAAAGGTTACGCCGAGAGTATATTTATTCCCTTCTTAAAAGGTTTTTCTATATATGTTCTTATTTTTAATTTACTTATTTTATCCTAAATCCCTCATACCTGTTTACTTTCATGTAGTTTGAACACCTATTTTTATTTATCTTTAAAATTTTTAATTCTTGAAATTCAATATGAAAGAAATTTAATGAATTTATATTTAAATGTATACATATAATATATATATATATAGGGGTTAATTCACATACAAAATACTTTTCCCGTAAAAATAATGATAATAATAATAAAAATGTATTTTATGTACTAAAATAATGTATTTTATGTATTATTACAATGCACTGACATAATAATGCATTTTTGATTTGTTACGATAATGCATTTCATGTTCAATTATAATGCACCGGTCAATGACAACCGCAAATCTACGAAGATTAATAGTCTAGATCGCTTCTTATTTCTTACGGGAAAAAGGCTTTTACATATGATATATATATATATATCAAAAAAATTATAAATCTTAAATATGAGCTAGAAAATGTAGGTGACAAATTTATGAAAATTCTTCACAAACAATAACCATTCACCCTTCCTCTAAAAAAAAAAAAAAATCCGTTAATCCTTACAAATGATAAGATTTAAAAATAATTTCAATAAGCTCCAAAAAATCAGTTGACCCAACCCATCATATTTTAAAGTTATAAACTCTTTCAACATCTTATAAAAATTGGAGTTTATATACTCTTTAAACTCAAAACTATGAGTTAAAAAAACACACGTTCTATATTAATATTACTGCTGTTTACATCTGAACTAATTAATGGCTGAAAATAAATTTGTCCTTTCCTGACATATACTTCCAATAAGAATTTAATTACCAAAGAAATCAACTTCTGACTCCCATGCGTACACTCAAATCTTACCCCTACGTCCCTATCTCATAATTACAGTAAATAAGAGAATTAATTGCTGTCGATAATTTCATACGCACATTAATTGTTTAATTCTGTTATCTAGTTCTTCATTACAAAGGATATACTTCTGTCAACTCGCATTTTCTTTAGCTAGTCTTTTTTTTTTTTGAGAAATAATTAATAAAATAATTATAAGTTAATTGTACGTAAGACCTACCCATAGTTCCACCACTCATGTATGAAATTATAATTTCATTATGTAGTAATCTTTTCAATGCTTTATAAAGAACGAGAAACGTATAATTTCATTATGTAGTAATCTTCATGTTATCAGAATACAATGGATATCATATTGATCATTTCCCTGCTAACTAAACACCATTTGCATAATCATGTTTTCATTCAAAGAAAATCATATCTCACGTTGAGAATTTACCTTGCGCGTGCGAATGTGTTTAAGAGAAACATCTAGTTGATGTTCCAAGTTTTGCAGCTCCTTCATGCTTAGAGTATCCAGCTCTTCTCCCATATAATGGCTGCAAATAATTAATACAAAATAAATAATAAAAAAAATTAACTATATATTGTTAGGCAATGAAGAAGACAAAGAGACGTTATATATATATCATGGTTCACCTCTGGTTTTTCTGCAAAACCTCCACTCTAGCCTTTAGCTTCGCATGCTCCAAAGTCCAGCTTGCCTGTCATTTGCATGTATATTTATAATATTTATAGAGCATTTACTTCTATTTTTCACAAAATATAAATAAATAAATAAATAAATAAATATATATAATAAAAACTTTCCGGCACCTAGATAGGAACTAAGGATAGTGTTTACCGAAACCCATTCCTACGTACAAAGGAAATGTATGAAAATAGTCATTTTGCTATTGCAAACCAAAAATCTAGTCACTCAAATTAAAATAAATTTTACGAAAATAATTTTTTTTCTTGATAATCGTATTCATGCAAAGAACAAATGTCATGATTTCTCATCTAAAACACTTAACCTCATATTAGATGCAGAAAATGCATGTTATATTCCAATCCCAGCATGCTAAGTAATTAAATAATAAATAATTATGCGAGAGGTAGGGACTGAACTAATATTTTCCCTAAATTATTATCTTTTTGAATTTTCACATTAAGGTTTTCATTGAGGGAGATGTGATCATGACAAATACAACTTCCAGATAGAAAACAAAAATACATTCTACAAGTATCTGAAATAAAATTTTATCATCAAATTCATAAGTAGAAGTATTAAAGTTCGACAACTAAGTAATGAGAAAAATTTAAGTTAATCGGATCAATCCACTGAATTTTTGAACTAGCCCCGTCGAATATTAAACTATTCGATTTTGGCCAGTCGGGATGATATTTTTTTGGAATAAAATTTTTTGATATTAACCCTCATTTATTTTGAAATTTTCGGGTCGATTAACCCATCATTATTAGACTGATTGACATCTCTAATTATATATATCGATGTCAAGTGTTCCCTCACTAGATGAGACAAAAAATCCCTTATTTTTATGGTCTCCCATACTAGATATTTTCCTAATAACTAGGGATGAGTAAAAAAAAACTGAAAATCGAAAATCAAATCGAAAAATAAAATTAGGTTCGGTTTGTTCGATTTTTATTTTAAACAAATTGATATGTTTGGTTCAGTTTGGTTTGATACTGTGACAACCAAACCTAACCGAAAACTGAATTTATATATGTATAATATGTATTAATTTATATATATTAATGAAATAACTAGTATTATAATTTATACCAAATACATTCTGCGTCCTCACGTCTGGACTCTGAATTCAGAAACCTATCTCGCTCTTCCCTCCATGCAATTGATTTAGGGTATTTAAAATATTATTGTTTTAATACATTAGAACATATTTTTATTGATCTTGAATGAAATATTTAGAACATATTTTTGGCTGGCCTAAACCAAACCAAATAACTGAATGCTCGCCCCTATAATAAATGGTTGTAATTGAATCCTAATTCATGCATAAGACTGAAATCTTGTTGGAACTATATATATATATATATAGAGAGAGAGAGAGAGAGGAAAAGAACCATCCTTATCTTAAAAAATATGAAAGAATTTGGTCTAGAAGCTTCACTAAATTAGAGCCGATATTGATTCTCTTGTCGGATGATGCATTGTATTCATTACATTGATGCACTATCATTTTGATACATTGAATGCATTACTTTGATGCATCCATTAATCTAAACCGTAGATGATAGGCCCCATATTTGTGCTCATTTAGTGTTTTGTTTTAGGGTCTCAATCGAGTTTTTGTGTCTTTTTGTTTGTGCTTGTGTCTAGAAGGACATATTATAATGAAGGCATGTACGTTCTAGGCAAGATAAAGATATTTTGGACATAATAAGTACAATTTTTGGCATAATAAGGATGCATTCCGCAAAAAAGTTCTAATGAAGATATAAGTAACATGATCACAAGATCATTGCTCACATCTTGAGCACAGTTGCTCACATCTTGGGATAGTAGCTCACATCTTAGGCACAGTAACAAAACATCAAAAGTGAAGCTTTGTCAGGACTAATCCAAATATCATGCGGAATTCCATCCATCTTGGGCAAGACGAGAAATGAAGAGTGCAAGACGAAGGACAGAACAAAGAGAGGAAAAAGTGCTCATCTTGGGCACGAGAGATGTATGGCAGACCAGCCATTCACGCAGAAAGAGTGTGGAGCAAAAAATGAATTAATCTTATCCAAGAAGTAGATAAGGAATGAATGATTTCCTATTTTATCCATAAAGATATAATCAAATCAAATCCGTTTAATATAAGAAAGGTGCTCTAGGCGAAATGTAGAATATTCTAGAAGAGATAAATATGAAAGATACGCCCAACCCTAGTTCCAGATCAGCACACCTTTGGGCAGGCCTCCTGCCCACAATTTATATATCTATATATACTACTTCACTTTAAGTCATATATACTCCAAACTCTTCATATTTAGAATTTAGATTTCATTCAAACACTTAGTTTAGGATTTTTTTTAGAGTGTTTTCGAGATTTGCCACCTAGGGGCAAACAATCTTTATACTTTTCTTTCCGGCGATTTGCCAGAGTAATAAGCAAGTTTTTTTTTAATTTCTTTTACTTTTGTTATTTACTTTATGCTTAAGTAGAATTACAAATCTGGTTCTGGGTAAGATGATGCGAACATAAACTAAAGAATTCTTGAGGTCTAATATGGGCATGATGATCTGAATGCATGTGTTTCCGAAGCATTAGGTTTGATTTCAATACGATTCGGACAACTCGGTTAATTAATTAATTACCAATTAATTGGGTAGTTTAGATCACAAATAAGTTTGGAGTCGATACATAGAGTGTCTCTTGTATCTGAAAGTATAACTAAATTAGGTATGTCTAAATCGAAATGCTGTTTGGACAAGGTGTCTATTGAATTGTCTTCGCAGATGATTGGTCAAGTTAGATAATCTGTTTAGTGTGTCTCTGGCATAGTTTCACGCATAAGGATAAAAAAGGGCATGGGTGGTATTCTACGTGATGCATGATATTGGGGCTATATCATTTTGGCCTATAACCGATTAATACATACATGTAGGAAAAATATTTGTATCTATGATTGGATCAAGTTTATGTTTATTAATTAGAACCTTGATCTAGATTTATACTCCCTCCGTCCCCCATAAACATGTCTTTCTTTCCTTTTGGGTATGTCACCCAAAAACATGTATTTCATTATTTGGACATTAATTCTTAAAATAATACAATCACTATATTTCTTTAATTACTCTAATATATGAGATGACCCACCACTATCAAACTAATTATCAATTAAAAAATATTCAACTACCCAAAATGTGGGACCTTTCTCCACTAACAATATATTTTACTATCTTCTCAAAAAAACAATATATTTTACTAGATTTTCTTAAAACTCGTCCCACTCCAAAAAGGCATGTTTATGGGGGACGGAGGGAGTATTTTATTTATTTTATGTTTTTATTTTTGTGTTGGTCAAGACGTGTCCGTTGTCAAAGAAAAAACTTTTTTAGTGACACTTTGATAAAGAAAAATCTACACCAACTCCTCGTAGGATTGACCCCACTTACCGTTAGCTAACCCTAACTGTGGGCATAAAAAAATTATAAATATATTTTGACCGACCCAATAAAATAACAATCGAAACATATAAAGATCAATAATTCAGATCTATTATATTCCTCACGTTGAGACTCATTTTGTATATGACTTCCACTATATATATATATGAAATCAATTTATGTTTATCCATACCGGTGATTCAAGGTCCGGCTCTTTTAGCTGCCTTTCCGCATATGAATATCTTTCATATCGTTCAAGGATCCTTTCCATGCTGCAAGTAATTAAACAAAAGTTAAATGTTGTATAAACAATCATTTGTTTAGGACTAACACATTTAGCTATATCGCAGAAAGATATGCCATCAATATTTTTTTAAAACGAAGGTAGTTTGCAACTAATCGAAATGCACATTTTCAGTGTAATAGCGTGCAAACAAGCTATTAAGTATTCGTAGAATTAGAAATTTTTGGTCACAATAATACCACAACATTTCACCAGTCGGTCATCATCCCCAAGCGAGGTATATATATCACTATCTTTTATTAAATCTCTAAGGAATATTCATATAAATTAAGTGTATTTCAAGTATTTTTTCTTCATTAGTTCTCTTCTAAAGAAATAATAGAAAATATCCTAAGTTTTAAGCAATTTATTACAACTAAGGAAATATTTGTACTAGTATTATATATGCTTCACATAAAATACTAATACTGTTTTGAAATATTAAGACTTTAATTACAAGATTGAACACCAATAACCTAAGAAAATATGGAGTATATATTTTAGACATCAATAGAAGCTCACTGTATTTGTAGGTGTAATAAACGGGACTGAAAGAAAAATATAATAATAGTAATAATAAAATCAAATTCAAATCTAAACATCGTAAGACCCTTGCTAATTTTCAACTTTCTTACAATAAAATCTTGCTTCGATTAATTATCAACATCTGTCATGTCTCCTGACAGCGTTTAATTTTTATTCATCTGGTCTACTTATAATATTTATAATATTCAACCCAAAAAAAAATCTACTTATAATATTTATAATATTCAACCCAAAAAAAATTCAGTTTTTTTTTGAGGATATATATATTCAGTTTTGGTTATAAAGAAACAAGATTAGGGAGTCGTAATGAAAATAAATAAAAATTAAAGAGAGAGGAAAATAAGAGAAAGACGTATATAGCGACGGGACGGCTGTTAAATCAAAGAAAGTGTAAGAAAAAATTTGCATGAAAATGCATAAGAGTAGTTAGTAATGCAAAAGCAATTATAGTTTGTTTGATTTATATATAATAATAATATAAGTACACACAATTTACACTGGATCTCGGAAAATAAACTTTTCTTGTTTAAATATAATGTCCATATAAAATAAATTAAAGAGGAAAAGGAAAAAAAAAACGAAATTTGCTCTTAAATTTTTGAATATCTAAGCAAAACATAGAAAATGATAGAATAAATTCAGATGGTCTTTGAGAAGAGAACTCTTTTATACGTGTTTTTGTTTTCTTCGATGCATAAACTTCTTCATGTACACATATGTGAGGGTGAGAGAGAGAGAAAAAGAAAAAAAAAACTAAATCTGTATAGAGAAAAAATATGAAATAAGACGAAGGAAAATTCTGCTAAAAACCAAAACCCCAGAAAAAATTCATCATCATATGAAGAAAAAAAAATCGACAATTAAGCTAAGAAAAAAGACGGAAATTCTACCATGAATCAGTAGCATATTCAAAGAGCTTCCCTTTGGTGGAAAAGACGATTAAGCCCACATCGGCGTCGCAGAGAATGGAGATCTCATGGGCTTTTTTGAGAAGTCCCGATCGCCGCTTGGAGAAGGTTACCTGCCGATTAATTTTGTTCTCGATTCTCTTCAGCTGCACCCTTCCGCGACCCATTCTTTCTCTCTCTCTCTAGCTCTGTCTCTCTCTCTGTATGGATGTATATATGTCTGTATAGGATGAGGAGAATTGAAACCTATAAATAATATTAAATAATATGATGAAGAAGGAGACCATGATGAGTTGCTCTCGTTTTTACCGTTTCCATGTACATACCCTGTCTCACTCTCCACCACTCAGATATGTTTTTTTCTCATCCCATATGGTAAAATAAAGACAACATATATATACATACACAAAAAATTTAACATACATTTATTTATTTGGGGTAAATCATGCTTCTTGTACTTGTTTGTTGCTGTATCTCTTTCAGGGTGTATATATATCTCACATATACATATAGGTTGTGTGTGTGTTTTCCGTACGAATATTTGCAACAAACAATGGATAAAATAAATAGTGTGAGTTGACGTGAGCGGTTTTGGGAAAGCGGGTTCCTTTTTCGTAGAAATGGTTGTCGACCTATGATTGGTTGGAGGGGGTATGAATAGTTGCGCCGTTAGTGTCTACTACGTTGTAGGCCCTTTTTCTTTTTTTTTGTTTTTTTCTTCAAACCCTTCGTACATAAGCTTAATAAAGCATGCCTGTACGGACACAAACCCTACCACCAGTCCCCCCCTCTCTTTCTCTCTCACACACTCGTTAACTTGTTATCAAAATCTTTAAATTTAATGCTATTTAAAAAAAATTGTTATTAAAATATGAATTAATTTGGTTAAAATAAATGAACTTTACCCATTTTCTGATATTTTTTCCATTACCTTTAAAAGTTATTTACAAATACATGAAATTAAGATTTATTTACAATTTTTTTAGGGTTTGGTAATTCAGGCGATGTAATTACGACATTGTTTCTTGATTACATCATCATAATTACAATATATGGAAAAATTGCAAGGCAATTTTAAATTCGTGTATTTGGAAATATAACTTTAAAGGTCGTGAAAAGAAAATCGGAAATAAGGTAAAGTTTGTGTATTTTAACCCAATTAACCCTTAAAATATTATCAAAAACTCCTATACGGTTAGCAACATTGTACGCTGGGTGGGGTCCATCCTATTTCTTTTATTTTTTATTTTAATTAATAAATATTTAATTAAACACAATTAGAGTTAATTAATACTCCATTCGTCCACAATAAATTTGCCACATTGTGGATGACACGAGTTTTAATAATTTGTTGGTTGATTGTATTGTGAGTGGAATAAAAGTCCCACTTTTATATAGTTTTAAATTGTGTTGTGAGTGAAAAAGTAAGTGGGGTGTGTGGGGTCTATTATTATAAATGGATGTGACAAATATTTTGTGAACGTACCAAAAAGAAAATTGTGGCAAATTTATCGTGGACGGAGTGAGTATCTATTTTTAGAGTTTATTAATTTCATTTAGAATTTATTAATTTTAATTTAGATGTATTGGTCTCTGATTAGAATGTATTAACCTCTAATTTGGAATTAATCGAAAAATAAAATGTAATATGAGTAATAAGTACGATGACCATCGACCGCATCGAATAGTTCCTCTAAAATATTTTAGGAAAATATTATTTTATACCTCAACATTTACATCTTTGACAATTACCTCATAACGTAAGAAAAATTACAATCATACTTTTACATTTACGATATTTTTTGCCAAATCAATCGTACAATTTAATTTTCAGCGATGGAATGCTAGCTCATGCAAAATCCACATGGAAAATGAGATAGTGTTTTGTCCAAATGATATGCATGTAGAGGTGGCCGCGGTTCGGTTCGGTTCCGGACGGAACCGGTGGTTCTTGATTTCATTTTGATGGAATCGGAACCGAACCGTCTATTACTTCGGTTTTGGTTTGGTTCGGTTCGGTTTCTTGGTTTTGGCGATTCCAAATCAGAACCGCATGCCAATTTTATTTTTTTTCATTTTTTTGCTACTTTTTCTTGTTTAATTGTAATTTTATTCATTCTAATGTAACATTTAGGTGAATAAATGAATTGCAACATAAATATAGATAAAATCGTAAAAAAAAGGAGAAACTGACGATTCAGAGCCGAAATTGAACCAAAACCGACGATTCTCGGTTCTGCAGCTTTGGAACCGAAGCCGAACCGCCTTCGATGCGGTTCTCGGTTCCAAACCGGAACCGGTGGTTTGGTTCTGATTCCGAAACCACCGGTTTTGATTCGGTTCCGGCGGCTCCGGTTCTTTTGGCTACTTCATATGCATGTTGAGGTAGCACTCAACAAGTTGAATCTTATGGTGGATTTCATGAAAAACATTTGTCTATATTTGGATCGACTTGTAATTTTACATACGTAAAGGTACATTGTACAAAAAGTTTAAATGTTGGATCGAGTATTAAATGACATTTTCCTAAATGTTTAGAAATTGAATCTAAAAAGATAGGTTTATTTTGGGACAATGTCCGTGTAGTGGATCGCGCCGTACGTGTTGGGACAATTCATCCTATTTTTTATTTATTATTATTTATATTCTAATTGTGAACTAATGAATTATAATTAGGCTTAATAAATTCTAATAATAAACTATAATTATAATTAATAAATTTTAATTGATATTAAGAAATTCTAATTGGAATTTACAAACTCTAATTATTACTAATCCCCTGAATTAATATTTAATTATGGGTTAACCACAGTGCGATTGGTGTATTGGAGTTTTTGGCATTTATTTTTTAGGGTAGTGATATTCGGCCACCCGGTGGCCAGCCACCATCCGGTTTTTTGGCCAAAAACCGGTCGGTTCTTTTCTTATTTTTGGTCGGTTTTTTTAGTATTTTTTTGTGTCAATTATGTCCCTAATCTAAATTCCCTCCTTAATCTTTCATTTTGGCGCCAATACATTATTTCTCCCTCTCTTTTTTTTACCCTCCAAAATGATCGAAATTGATTTATAAAATTACTACATATTTATTTTAGAAAAAATCTTTTTTTTATGTCAATTAACATATGTAATTCTATAAAAATTATATTAAATTATTTTCATAATATTCCTACAGTTATAAATAATTAAAAAAATTATAATACATTTTATATTTAATTATAGATTTAATATAGCAACATATATTTTTTTCTAATTAATATTTATAAAGCAAATGAAATTTCATTAATTAAATTTCATAATATTCCGACTACAAGTTGAATATTAAAGAAAATAAATTAAATTAAATCAAATAATTTTTTCTCAATTAATATATATAATGGAATTTTAAAGTAGATTAATTCGATTTCAAAGTATTGTATTTAATTTAAATTAAATTAAATTTCGACTACTATAATGAATTTAAAATTTAAAAAAATAATATTCCATGGAAATACTATACAAAATATCTCTCTCCTAAGTAATTATTTCCCTCCCATGTATTAGTTCCTAAATTAGTGTGATTATATTAGGATAATATTTTTTCCCTTCCACGAATTAGTTCCTAAATTAGTGGGATTATTTTAGGATAATATTTTTTCCTTTCTACGAATTAGTTCCTAAATTAGTGGGATTATATTAGGATTATATTTCCCTCACAAATCACAAAATAATTTCGAAAATAAACTAAAATTCGAAATATGATTGAATTTTGAAGAATCCCTAATTTGGTGGAAATTAGGTATAATAATGGAAACAAAATCAAAAATTAATTATGGATAAAAATCAATCATAAAATAATACCGAAAATAAAAAAAAATTGAAATATGATTTAATTTTGAAGAATCCCTAAATTGGTGGAAATTAGGTATAATAATGGAAACAAAATCAAAAATTAATTATGGATAAAAATCAATCACAAAATAATATCCAAAATAAAATAAAATTCGAAATATGGATTTAATTTTGAAGAATCCCTAATTTGGTGGAAATTAGGTATAATAATGGAAACAAAATAAAAAATTAATTATGGATAAAAATCAATCACAAAATAATATCCAAAATAAAATAAAATTCGAAATATGGATTTAATTTTGAAGAATCCCTAATTTAGTGGAAATTAGGTATAATAATGGAAATAAAATCAAAAATTAATTATGGATAATAATCAATCACAAAAGAATTCCTAAAATAAAATAAATTTCGAATTTTGAAATTTGAAATTCAAAATTTGAATTAATCTCCTAGATTATAGGGGTAAAGGGTAAATTAGACAATCCATAATATAGCATAATTTTTGATTTTTATTAAATTAATTAACAAGTCTAAATATTTACAAAAATGCCATGGGTGGCTAACCACCTAGTGTCCAAAAATCTTTTCCCTATTTTTTATACCTAAAGTACTTTTTTCTTCACTTTTGACAGCCTAATTACCATCTTAATTAACGTTTTACTACATGTTTTAACATTTTTGGTATTGTCAATTAACTTTCCATCGGAAGTCTGACGGAATCCTTACCAAATAATTGAAAACTATCACTCGGGATCCTTTGTTTTCAACTTTGGCGTCTCTCTTTATCATTTTTTCTTCCATTTCAATCTATAATATTTTAGTACAATTTTACAATTATTAATCAGGGTTCATCTATCCATATATATATATATATATATATATATATATATATATGTGCAGTGATTCTTGTATAAATAATCCTTATCCTAAGAATAAGAAATTAAGCACAGAAATTTGATGCATTTAGTAATGCTATCTAGTGCATCAATTTTGTATATGTAATGCATCAATTTTGAGCACGTGATGCATATCATTGTTTTGTTTTTTAAAACCCTATAATCAAATTCTTTTAATCTTTCCTTTCATTACCACCACCACTACTAACTCGTCATCACCATCATCGTCGCTCGTCGTCGTGACCATCGATATTGTGCGCCACTATCGAGCACGAAAGTTAGAAAAAGTAAAAACGTTGTCTGATGCATTTCAATGCACTGTCTGGTGCATCCCGTTATGCTGTCTGGTTCATTCGATTTTTGAACCACATTAACCCTACGTAAGTCAAAAAGCGGGTCTGACTGAAAAAAAAGGGTTTGACTAAGAAAAAAACGGGTTTGATCATAAGATTAAGTCATATCCATTAGATCTAGTAGGATAGATGGTTAAGATCTATTCTTATTTCTCACTTTAACATCTATTCTTATATGATCTATCTCATATATATATATACTCCCTCCGTCCGCAAAAAGTGTAGCACTTTTCATTATTTTAAATCTCACAACAATTAGAAAATGTATTACACTTTTCGCAGACGGAGGGAGTATATATAAATTTATATTTATTTTGTATTTTTTAATTTTTAATTAATTATTAGGGTTCATTATTCCAAGATTAGCACTACAAAAAAACACCTATTTAACGACGGAAATTTCTGTCACCGCCGCTATAATTTCCGTTGCCGATTTACTCTCCCGACGGATCGGCAACGGATCAAATTTGACGTTGATTTCTTGGTCGCCAGTGAAATTAACGAAGAAAATTGGATCCGTCGGGAAATTCGATGACGGATCAACGACGGAATATTCCGTCATCGAAAATGATCACCATTTCGTCATCCTAGAGCCGGAAAGGCGACGGAAACTTCCGTCATTAAGTGTTGACGGACTGAATTCCGTTGGCGATTTGAAGACGTTAACGACGGAATTTCGGTCGTCAATCCGTCGGCGAACGACGACGGAATCAAATCTGTCGGCGATTTGAAGAATTTAATGACAGAATTTCGGTCGTCAGTCCGTCGGCGACCGACGACAGACAGAATTCCATCGGTGATTTGAGTTTGTTTGTATTGTTAATTTCCGTCGCTAGTCCGTTGGGAATTTCTTTTTTTACGCCAATAATTTGTTTTATTTTATTTCCAACTATCTGTTCATATCAGACCCAATTAAGAACACATATATTATTTTCAAAATACAAATACGCAATGAAATAACGAAATTCATATATAATACTAATGTTTCAATCATCCAACATAACAAAGTATCTAATATTCCGTTTTCAAATAAAAATTACAGTCAAGATGGTGGGTCCTGATCTCATGAATTGCTGCATAAGCATATCGAGTTGTTCTTTCATCCTAGCTGACTCAGCAGCCCGTCTCTGCATTTGCTCCTCCAACTGCAGCAGTTCTACACGCTCAGCTTGCATATGCTCCATTATCCGGGCATACTCGCTCCTCTTTTCCTGTAGCTTAGTCTGCAACGAGGACAACTGTTGTGTCATGGCCTCCGTGTCAATGCATGATGACACTACTGAGCCACCAGTCGAACGAGATCCACAACTTGTGTACATTGATGCTCGATCTCCCAAACCTAGCATTCTCCCCTTGCTGCTGTTTTCCTTGGCCACCTCGATATATATCACGTTCATATCGGTCTCTTACTCTTCAGTAGAATCTTGTAGCTCCCTCCTTTCGTGTGCAAGCTGGTACAACCTCTTCTATAGCCAAATACATGTCAATTATTAAAAAATATAAATACAATCAACATTTTAGTTGTAAAGTACTTTTAAGATGGTTGAAGTTTTGTAACATATGCTACTGTAATTTGTTAACTTTCTGTTGTGATCGTATCATGCTTTGATAGGAGATCCTAGATGAAGAATCCAGGCTGACCTTTTAGAGTAAGGAAATACCTCAATTGTTCTTTTGCTGCAGTAAGAATGATGATGTTCTAGTTCCATCTATGCATAATACCTCTATTATGTAAGTGCACTCGGCTTCCCATGGCATTAAAACCTCATGTATGAGATACTTAAACAAGTATATATATATATATCATATTAAGTTGGTTTTCTAAAAAATTAAGACTTTCATGCCTCTAATTTCAGACGAAATATTGGAAATCCAATTGCACTGAAAGTTTCAAAATTTAGAGGAATGACTCAAATTGAGTATTCTAAGATAGTGAATGCTAGCATAAAATATTATGAACAAGAAAAATGGAAGAATTATAAGAATTAAGAGCTGACTTTTTTATTTTGCTTGTAAATGCTTGCATTGTTTTTTTTTTCTTTTCCAGATTGCCAAGTTAGTTACACAACTGATCAAGTTATTTGCCCAGACCCCAGCCAATCCAATAAAAGCAATCGAGGTAAAAATTTATTATGTTCTTCACTTTTACTTTGATTTGTTACATTGCTAATTTCTCAAGGTGAGATTGATTGAGCTTCGTGAGAATTGGGCTACTTGCGTGATTGAGATACTTGATTGAACGTGAGTTCGTAGCAGTAAAAGAACGTGTAGCTGGGAAGAAACAAGGATTTATAGAAGTTCCGATGAGGTTATTGTATGAAGATAATGTATTTTATATACCTTTTTAATTAGTTTTTATAGATTTAAATACATTTTTATGTTATGACTATGTATCGATGGCCATATATGTATGTTTGGATGTTTGGATTATCAATATAAAGAATTTTGGATGTTTAGATTACAATTTTAAATAATTTAATTTATTGACTTTTCGAAAATAAATCAGGAAAATGAAGAAAAAAACCAAAAAAATAAAATAAAATATTGTTGAGCATTAGATGACAGTTCTAAATAAAAGAGTCAAGTATAATCTACATAATACATGACTGTACGAAAACAAAGATAACAATTATTTACTGTCAAGTATGTATTTCATTAAAGATAAAGTTGATCATTCATGACAGTATTATACGCTCATAGATGACAGGAAATCACCGTCATGAATACGCACAAAGATGACGATAATTTTGCGTCATGTATAGTACCCACTATAGATTACACCCGCCTACTTGACGCTTCGACAGATATAGATGACGTTAATTTCGCGTCATGTATGTCCGTTTTTCTAGTAGTGACAGCAATTCGTTTTGACCTTTCCAGTCAACTTGTTCATCCGACATATTTTTTTCCTTGGCATGTTCATGCAATACAATGGAAAATCTTAATAATACAAAAGTCAAATAATTAATACAATATAACTATAATTTGAAAAAAAAAATACTTACTAGCGCTTCAGCATACTTGTGCGCACTCCTCGACCCTCCAATGTTTGTAGCAATGTCGGTCCCTGGCCCCTCAAGCTCCGACAATCTGCACATCTTTGCTTTACGAGATTTTTTTTTCACATCATCCAGTTCCCAATAAGCTACCCACCCCTCCCAGTCTGAATCAGGAATGTATGCAGGCTTATCTCTTCCTCCACAATTCTTTAATTGGCTCTTCCTCAACAGGTTCCCAATAGAATACTTTCTAAACAAACATAAATATACTTTAAATGAGCAAACAACTATCTCATATCTAAAAAGTGTAATAATAATATAAGATTACCTTGAATTCTTCAAAGTACTCCATCTTCTTCTCCTCGGGTACTAGCTTCCAACTAAATTCATCTTTGTGCATAGAACTTCTGAATGTAGCTGAAATTGCCGAGGTACTGCTAAATTGTGGTTCAAAATACCTACGACACGTTGACATAATTATGATGTTAATTCAATAAACCAGCAAATATTTCAAATAAAATAACATGATCATATAAAATGAATATACTTAATCCCATTCTTTTCCACCAAGTAAAGTCGTTGCCTGCCACAACCGATAATTATGAATGGTTCTTGCAACCAGACCACAACTCTTTATCTGCAACATCCAACATGTCGTAAAAATATTGTGATGCTGGATTTGAAGGCTCCTCTTGGTTCATCCTAAACTGTGAAGCATCTACATGCCTTATCATCTCATGATATGTATTTGACCCATATCCTTCATCGAAATTTTGTTCATAGTTAACCTTTACTGCCCGTCTTTCTCCCTAAAATATCCAATTGTAATAGTTTGGTACAAAACCCGACTTTGCAAGATGTAGACGAATAGTATATTGGTTGTGGTATTGTTGATTCTTACATTTACTGCAAGAGCACTTAATTTTTTCTCCATCTAAGAACTCTGGTCGATCAAGGGCAGACTTGATGAAACTTTCGAGTCCATCCAAGAAATCATGGGATATAAGACCATTCTGATAACGCTTACATCCATTCACAATGATTTCCACTCATTCTCTTATCCACTAACAATAATAAAATTAAATAATTCATCAACATAACAACTATAATCCAGGTACTAAATCAAGTTCTCTAACTCACAACTATAACCATTAGCACCCATATATATATATATATATATATATATATATATACACACACACACTAACAAATAATATTTATTGGGAGATGATCCTTAAGAAGTAAATAATTTCTATCCCAAAGGGAGAAGATTCTTAAGAAATTATTACATCTATCCCAATAAGTATCATAGATAATGGTCCCAAGACAGATACCTTGGTGTAGAGGGGGGTGAATACACCAAGGTTTGAAAACTTTTTCAAGTTAAAACTCTTTTGAGTGAGCTGGCAGTGTGCGGAATGTGGTGGGTTTTGGAAAGTCCGTCTGTTACTTCAAATATATTGCAAAGCTCTGTTTCTCTCAGTTTATGCAACTTGAAAATATGCTTATGATGGGTCAGCTGGATGCATAAATAAAGCAGTAAAGAACAAAGCTATTTAACGTAGGTCGGAGTATAACTCCTACGTCCACGATCAGAAACCTCTGGTAATTCACTAAGAATACCATTGACTTTCCGCGCAATCAGCAAGCGTTGCAGCTCAGTTCCTCGAGCTGGATACAAGTTTACCCGTACTGTATCCAAACGTAACCAACTGTTTAGCCTACATTCAGTGTACAGGTACTGAAGAACCTAACCTGTAGTTTACGGGTACTACAGAACCTGAACCTTAACCTTAACCTAACATTTTTCTGGGTTTGAGGGTTTGGTTTTGGGGTTTTCAACTATGAACGAGTTCTTACAATGAAGAACTTTGAGTATGATGAACTCGTTCAAACTAGGCTTAAGATAGGAAGGATTATATGCCTAGATACTAATAGGAGAGAGCTTCAGCAGCCTGAGAATGAATAAGAACTCAGAAGGATATAGGCTGCTGGATTTAGAAGCTTTTCTGAGAGATATCTTGATATTTGGTTATACTTGTTTCAATGTAGTCTGTTGATCTCTCGTCTTGTATTTTCTCTCTCGTTACCATACCTTCTTCTGTTGAGAAGAAGACTCATATTTATAGGGAAAGATTAGAACTAGCCGTTGGAAAGAGCCGTTCTGAATCTCTACCTAACTTCTGACAAGTTGGTCTTGTCTTCTTCCTTGATTTCCTCGCAAAGCAATCCTAGGTCTGACTTCTAGGTGCTGAGGTGTCGAGTTCTTGATGGTTCAGGTCAGCTGACTTTATCTCAAGTTGACTTCGACTCTGCTGTGCTGGTGACTCTGAGTTCAAGACTCTGCTGGGTCTTTGACGTTGAGCTGAGTCTTGGAATCTGCTGGGTCTTTTGACGCTGAGCTGAATTGCCACTCAAGCTAGGTTTTTCTCACAGCTGTGTTTAAATGAACTTGATCGTCTTGAATCTGGATAACGTTGCTGACCACTCGACTTGACTTGTCCTGCTGTGTACTCAGCTTGGTTAGCTGAGTCTTTCCTTTGTATGATGTAATCTTATATAGCTCTGCTGGGCTTCTTTGTTGAGTCAGCTCTGATTACTCAGCTGATTCTCACTTAGCTGATCTTCTGCTGTCTTCAACATCTTCACCTGTAAACATAGAAACTCTATAAGCTCAAACAGGTGAGCTGGAAAAACACTTAGGCTTGCGCAATCATCTACTCAGTTGGGATCAATTGGATTTTGGAATCAAATCAAAACTCTTATAATTTTCCCAACAATAGATATACATAGAAATCAAAACTCGTATGTTCTATATATTTTGCTAGATGTTTGCCTAGTTATTTATTATTTATGTTTCAGTCATTACAAATATATAAGGCACATCACAAAAAATATTAATATAACTCAAAAAACTACCATCTCTAATATCTTACAACAACAAATATAAATCTAAAATTTCAATCTTAATGTGACATGCTTAATTTTCTTATTACTTAGAAACCAATTGACAACAAATTATAACAAAATAAAATATATAGAGAAATTAATTAGTAGAATACCTTATTGATCTTGAGTTAGAGATTAACGGAAAGTGGTCAAGGTGGCCGGCGACGGTGGGCCAACAACGGCAGTCCTGCAGAGAGGCACAACTGCAAACGAGAGACGGAGACAATAAGAGAGGTTCTATATGGACAACATTTACAGCGCCGCATACATAGTAATGGCAGAACTCACAACAAACAAATAACATGTTCATCACCCAATCTCGTCACCATCCCATAAAGTGTATTAGCAACATCACGATCCCCTAAACTAGAAACAGCCGGTAAAACATTAACAAAACTAACTATACTCGGTCTAAGGCCCGTTTTCATCATCATCACCAAACACCTAACTGCTTCCACATACGTATCCTTCTTCACATACCAAGCAATCATAGTATTCCAAGAAATCACATTTCGCCTACGCATAGTCCAAAACACCCTCTCCACCAAATCAGGCCCCGAGCTCAACAGACAAGACGCGTACATATTCAACGAACGGAAAGGGATAGTTTTCGGTAGAAGAAAATAAGAACAATACCTTACTATGGAGCTGTGGGCTGCGGGCTGAGGGCAGAGCTACCTTACACTGGTATATTTACACCGGCGACGGACACGTCCGTCGGCGTTACATCGCTGGAACAGTAACGACGGACTGTGTCCGTCGGGAATTATAAAAAAAATTAATTTAATAAAAATAATTAACGACGGATCAATTTTCGTCGCCAATATTTAGAAAATAATAAAAAAAATTCACGTTAACAACAGAACTGTTCCGTCGGTACCGGCGCCGGAAGTTTAACGATGGACAATTTCTGTCGTTATTTATAAAAAAAAAATAATTTTGGATTAACAACGGACAGATTCCGTCGTCAATATTAACGACGTCCAGTCCGTTGTTAATTTCGTTGTCAATTTTGGCGCGAGTTCCTCCCGCGAATATCTGTCGCCAATCCGTCGTTAAGTCCGTTGTTACAGCTGGTAGCTTTTTTCCGTCCTATGTCCGTCGTCGAGGGACGACGGAACGATTTCCGTCGCGAATTACGTCGTTATTATGGTGTTTTTTTGTAGTGTAGGATATATAATTTTTTTAAATTCTAATTTTTTATAATAAATCTTATTAAAACAGTAAAATTAATTGTGGGACACAAGTTGGAAATAGAGTATTCCATCCGAAAAACTAGTTAGGAGTTTAAGTTATTTTTTCTTCAATTTTCTGCGCGTCCTACCCGAATCATTCTCTAATTCCTTCCCAACCTGAATCAGATATGATTCTAACTTTGATAGAGCTAACCGAAAAAATATGACCATAGCTTTTCATGATTTGGCAATTAGGACTTATTTTGTCGGGCCCTTTAAAGTAGGACTAAAACTTCATTTTTTAGCACGCCATTTTTCGGGCCCAAAATCAGTCGTTCGGGCTTTTTGACACGTGATGCGCACCTGATCGAATAGTTGGGACCAAACACCAATGTGTACATGCCATATGACCCTCCTACTGCTGATATGTATGCCACAATTCATACGAGTCAACAAAAAATAATAATAAAATAAATTAAAATAAATATAAAGAAAAAAATGAAAAAGGGAAAAGAAACGGTACCGTCAATACCGTTCTCACTCTCAGGCATAACAGTACCATCCCCCTCTCCTCTCACTACTCTTAGATCGGAAACCCCACCTCTACTCTCACTACTCTAACTACTCTAACCTAAGAAATCTGGCGAATACCTATCGGTTTTCCACCAATGCTGCCACGCCCTGAAGCAAAGATGAACGAAAGCGGCAACGAAGAACAACGAAAACCCCAAAATTGAAATCGAAGAGCCGTAATCCTTGCAGCCATCTTTCTTTCCAGAATCTTTGCTGGGAATAATTACTGTCGGTGACTCCGCTGCCATCTGCGGCGGTCTTAAAAAATTAGCGACATCGTCGGGGCTATAAATCTCAACTAATATCATTGTCGTACACCGCTACACAGGGTCTGGAGCCGTAAAAAACGAGACCTCGTCGCTACTGCTTGGACTATTATTATACATGTGATTTTCACATAATTGTGATTTCACAATTTTTGTTTAGTCAAAGTACATGTATAAACTAACATTTGTATCATTTTCACATTTACAAAAATGTGAATTCACATATTAGAGTTCAAAATCCCTTTAGGCCACCAACTTTACCTCTTTTTGATAATAGGCCAAAATATTTGAGGGCCGGGAAAAATAGGCCAATAAGTTTTAAAAGTTGCATTTGCAGGCCATATTTCGGCCCGAACAGTGAAAACAGAATACTCACAAAGCCCATTCATAGATAGATTACACATCCAAGTTAAAATCGATAGAAAATACCCAAGTTTACCATTTTCTTCAAATTCTATTCCATTTTTCAATTTGGAGATAATTCATGTAATGCAATCAGGCCCATCACACTTCCGTATAAAATTTCTAAGTATACCAACTTCATACCTTTTTGACCGTAATGCTGTCGGGTAAATATCCGCCGAAAGTTTTAGGAACCACGTCCAACCACACGATCGCAACTGATGGTTTCCAGACACAGACTCCTTCAGCAGCACTCAGTACAACCTTCAATCATTTCCTACCCGAGGCGCAGGGTATTTTAGCCGGTACAGAGAGAAAATTTAGACACTGGAAGGGATGGACAAAAGTCCCGAACTTTATTTAGGAATTATATGAAATTTATTACAACATAAGTATATCTCCTTTAGGGAGGAGACAAACTTGTTTAACTAACTATGGTAGCGGGATTGAAATACATAAAACTAAAGACACGAATATTAAAACTAAGAATTATGACAATTTTATTTTGGAGAGAGCAGAGAAGATGTTGTGTGGATTTCTGAAGATCAATGCTCTCTTCAATTCTTGTTTATATAGAGGTCTGGAGTGACCTCTCTTCCTTCCATAATTGCCTTGGATACTCTATCCTTGGCCATCTTGCTTTCACGTGGATCGGGTCCTCCATTATCTTCCATTATTGGATGCGGACAACGAACTTTTGGTGTGAGGTTCTTTTCTTGTGACTAATGGACCACGTTCTTTTAATGATAGTGGTCTTCCTGTAGCTTTACCCATCTGTTTCTTAGTGGGTAATTTATGTTCATCCATCTACTGTTGTCGTTTTCTTTTTAGTGGATGGCTTTCCAGCTCAGAGTCACATGACTCCACCAACTTGTGTTGGGAATCTACTTTTTTCCGGGGCCCTGGGCGTCCTCGCTTTTGGCAGCGCCTTGTGTTCGTTGGACCGAGCCTTTTCTTTTCCCATTCTGGGTAAGAAGCCTTTCCCGAACTCTGGCTCCTTCTGGTTCTGACAGTCTGGACAAATACGCTCAGACCAGTGCCCAAAGTGAGCCATATTGTAGTATTTGCGATGAGTTTCTTTGCTCGTCGCAATCTTGTTCTCCCAAAGCAAAGTCCTCTTTCTTTCGAAAGCCTCTTCTACAAATCTTGTTGATTTTCCTGTCATAGTATTTAACAGGAATGATCCATTTACCGAATTCTGACAGAATTTAAATGGAAACTTGACTTTATCCATCTCTGTGAGACAGACTTATAATCCCCATACTTTTCTGGTTGAGATGAGGTCTTCTGGTAATGTAGAGACTAGTGTAGTCTCTTTCTCTGTAGACGCCTTGATCTTTTCGAGGGCGCGTCCATCTGGTCTCCGAAGCCGTATGTAGTGAAAGGCTTCATGGTTACCTCTTCCTGCTAGTTCTGGGGCCGCACTGATGAAATACAGCTCCAAAATATCACCTCGGCTAAGTTGGGGATTATTAGCCCAGGTATCATAAACCGCTTCTTCAATCTACTTGGGTAGATTCTTGATTTCGGCGAATGATGGTGACGTTGTATAAACTGAGACGAGTGCCCCAAATTTATATCATCTCTTGACTTCGTATGGATCTGAGTTATGCATCATCCACACCCGAGGATATTTCCCCGAAACATCAATCCTTATTTTTTCTGGGTTGATTCCCGTCCTGTATGGAGCTTCTCCCAGTTAGCTTGATAAATCTGCCAAGAAGAAGAAACTTCAATCTTATCAGTATTAACCTTAGAAGTGCCAGTCATTGGCCTAAGATTAATCTCTCCCTCTTTTACCCCAGAGATGTCGGGTTGACATGATGTTTCAGAGTGTGACCCCTGAATATCATCTTTTTCTTGTGGCAATGGTTCCGAAGAGACCACCACGTTAGAATTCGGGCAAGAGGTATTGAAATCCTCTGTTATAGGTTTAGAGCCCTGTACTTGAAACTCTTATTAATTTCATCAAAGGATCTTTGGTCACCCGAAGGATTGGTGTTTGGCATGCAGTCCAGAGTTGACCCTATGACCGTATACAAGCTCGTATTCTCTCGGTGACTTTTGTCTTGTTGAGAGTTTGCAATCTTCCCGCTTGTTCAGCGTTCAGAACGCACTCATCCCACTATTCCATTAACATCTCCAGATTTTCTCTAAGATGCCTTTGGGCCAGTAGAATGGAGTTCATGTCAGTTTGCTCCATCTCTTGTTAAGAAATCTGCAAGAACATTTTCATGAGATTTCACAATGACAATATCAAAAAATAATATTGATATTCAGCGTGCCATCTAATTAATCTAGCCTTTTTAGGCTTAGATTCCATCTTGTTTTTTAAGAAAGCCTTAACATGTGTGTTATCAACTTTCAAAGTAAATTTCTTTGCTAATAAAAATAAAGGCCATTTCTTAAATTCCTTTCGAACTGCAAAGAATTCTTTCTCGTTAATGTTCTATTGCACAGCTTCATCTTCTGAGAATAAACCACTACAGTATCTGCATGGTTCTTCTACATTAGGAGTGATCTTGGACTGCTGCCCATGGTTTATGATTTTCGAGAAAATCCAAACCTAGCAACAATACTGCTTCTCTTCCGGCTCTGCCTTTGATCTCCATTACTTGTCCACTAATCTTCAGGGTACCTATGTAATGGTTGATCTCTGGCTGTTGTAGATAGTAAAGAACATTACAAGGGAAGTTGATTTCCCATCTTGTAGTGTCAAATTTTACTATCACTCATCTCTATCCTTAAGGACATTTCAGATTTACTGCAACTTTATTACTTTGAGATGTTTGAGGCTGAGCTTCCTGAATGAGACTCCTTCCATATGGTAGAGACATAATTCTGTCTCATTGGAAAGATAATCTTCCTGACATTAGCCTGAGACTCTGGTCGTGTCTCATAACTTCCCTATCTCGAATTTGAATATCCACATTTCTCAAACGAGATATTTCCACTCTATCGGGACAAATCACCGTTGTCACATTCTTGAAGGTATCTGGTATCTCGATGAACTGCTTTCCTAGGAATAACTCAGTATGATGTGAGTTAGAAAGCGCATATGATACCTGATATGTAATAGATCCTTGCGTTTGAAGTCCTGATATAGCGTCAGGGCTTTGCTGAAATGGGTATCATTAAGATTGTATGCAATCTTTGGATATATGATCCCCACAACTTGTCCTGTACAAAGATTTCCCGTAATTGTTCCCATTACGGAACCTTTTAGATTTTTAAATCTTTTATCGCATATTGCGATATCAATTGGCATATCAACTCCTATGTATAGAGCTGATTTGAGTACTAATTGGATTGCTTCGATATGGATCCAATTCAACTTTTCTGCGACTTCAGGCTTCATCTTCTCGAGATCTTCTCTGACGTCGCTGGCTGGAATCAACTGCATTTCCACTTGATTCCCAGTAAGCTCGATAGGAAGCGATATTTCTCGTCTGGTAATTCTATTGACGATATGTTGTTTCCTGCTCCTTAGATTAAAGTTCCTTTGAACTTGATCTATATTCCCTGCTGAAAAGCTTGATACTTTTGTATATTCAGGCTCCTCTTCATGATTTTATCAATCAGGCTTTGCGAGATCATCGTATGACTGGAATATCCAGATCTATCTTCGCTCTTCTGATGGAAAATCTCTGGATTAGTCTGACTCAGATCTTGATCCATCAGACCATTCCGATTCCTCTTCACTGAAAACTTCTTCTTGTTCATATATGCTCTCATCCGAGGGTATATCTTCAAAATGATATACTTGTACCTGTTCCTGGTAGTAGACGGCATCTTCAATATTCGAAGTGAATTCGAATTTGTTGATACATCTTCTCTCGTTATCGGGACAATTTGTAGAAATATGCCCTTTTGCCCCGCATGTCCAACAGTTGCAATCCTTGAAACTTTCATTAACTCTGGTATGAGTTTGTCTGAAAGTCTTTTTTGCAGGTGTTATTCCTTGTGATTTGTTAGACCCTTGGAATGAATACCTGTTTCTTGATGGTCCACTTCTCTGGCCTGATTTGTATGATCTGGCCTTCTGTCTTGACCACCTGGTTCTCGGACTCCAAGAATTTCTTTTTGGATTTCCACTTTTGTGATATGGCTGAAACCTATTTTTCTTGCTTTTTTTCAGCCTTGGTGGTTCTCCTCCAATGATCGTTGGTAGATCATTGTCATCACAGTTTAGAGAAGCGTATTTATTAATTCTCCTCAATTTCTTCATGTTCCTCATAGCTGTTGCTTATTGACACCACTCTGAGAGCTTTCGATGTACATATGACATCCTTCTTGTGACATTTTCAGGATCTCCTGGTTCGTAATCCCGAATTAACATCTCCTTCCATGGGCTTGGAAATTTTAGAAAGAAAATTTCCAATGCGACTCTTTCATCAGCTTTTGATTGATATTGATAAAGTGAAAAAAACTGTAGAAACTTGTTAAGCGATTGTTGGTCCAAGACTGCAAGTCTTAGATTATATAATGCCATCAAGTATTTCTTTCTTTTTTCTTCATCAAAACTTTCAAAATATCCTTCCCCAAGAAAATGACTTTTAATAATAACAGCCATTCTCCTGACATGTTCGGTGAAAGATTCTCCATTGAAGCATGCGTTCTTTATCTCAAGAGACATGCTATGATGAGATCGAGCCTAGCACTGAAGACTTAAATCCGGAATTACAGCTTAGAGGTCCAGTGACGAGATTAAGAGCCAAGAAGCTGCAAGGTTATTTCCAGTGCTACATTCAAAAGAAGCTGGAAGACGATGGAGTTGGATTTAATCAATACAAGTTGGTGAACTTCACAAGCATTGAAGATTGATGATGGAGAAGCACAAAAGGGTCGAATAAAATCGAAGAGAATGAAAGCCCAATTCATTTTTTGGACTTTGTGAATTTTTCAAATTTTGGACTATGTTTTAATTTTATTACATTGTTAATTAGTAGCCCAATTATCACACCATGTTTAGGTGATTAATTGGCCCAGTTGCATTTAATTAAGGAATTCTAAATTACCAAGCCCAAGGCCTTGTAATTTTCAAACCTAGCTTAGAATTAGCTTACTATTTAATTAATTTTCGTATGTATTGTTCGGCAAACGAGTTTTGAATGAAAAAGTTATTTTTGACTTTGTCTCACGTGTTCTACAAAGTTCACAAACCCTAGTTCTTGGTAGGATTCGATTTTGGCACCTTTGAATCTGAAATCTATAGTTCGTTCGTGATCTCGTATGGGTCTCGAGTTAACTACACCGTTGGAGAATTGCTTCTGTGATACGTGTTTCAATCGTTCATCGATTCGGGGTCCGTATTAAGGTAAATCTCCAATCTTTATCGTTTCTTTGTTCTCATGTTCTTTACCCATCATCCACACCTTCATACCACCATCATATTTCGTCCATATCATACAGTTCATCCACCCTCGTTGCTCCATCTCAAAACAGCTGCAAATTACTTTCTCGCCAAAACCCTAAATCGGACCGAAATTGAGCACCAAGCATTTTTTAATTCTACTCGTGTGTTTTTGCTGAATTTTGGATATGTTGTTCTGTTTTCAATTTATAATTTGTATTAAAATTTCAGCTCATTCGGAGTTGAACTGCTATAGAATCCAGTCGAGTAATCTTCAGGGATTCTAGGTGTCGATTTAGGTTTAATTGAGTTGTTATCTCGTTTCTCGTGTCTTTGTTGTATTGTTGGTCATTTAATTTGGATTGTAATCATAGTTGCTGACGTTGTTCGAGTCTTGAAGCTTCTGCACATTTGATACGTTTCGTCGTCCCGTTGATTGGCCGTATCATGCTATCCCATGCTATCTTCACAACTCCTGCAATACTCATTTCTAGGATTTTTATAAATCCTTCCTTATTTAGATCAAGAGTTGCTGTTGCAATTCTCATTGCTGTTGTCCACTAGTCAATCACCGATTCTTGATCTTTGAAATTAACTTCATCGAGATCGAGCATATCCCATATGGATGGATTGGGTCTAAGGTGGCTTTTCCAACAGAGGTATCCTGCATTCTTGGTTGTGGCCGCTTTGCCCTAGTCATTCTTTCTGCCATGTATGCATCATTTGGTGTATGATAATCAAATCTAGCTCCGGCCTGAAAATCCTGGGGATTTTCAATAATGGCTCCTGGTGGTAATTGATTCACCTGTTGTGCGTTGTAGGCCATTATAACTTGTTGGTCGTTCTGATTCATCTTCAGATCGACTACCGCAAGATTAGTAAAAACTCTTCTAATTCTTGGAGGTCGTCAAGATTGATTCTCTCGAGGTTGCTCATCTTTTCTCCCCTCGAATCATTCTTGCCATTGCTTCAATCTTTTGATCCTTCTTGGCTTCTCCCACTGGTAATGGATAAGTGGATTCGTTGGCAAAATGATTCCTTCTTTGACTAGAACGAGGTTGTTGTTCTACTTTCTCGATCCAGGCTCGAATATCCTTCAGGATGTTGTAGATTTCCTCCTGCTTCTTTTCGATCCCATAAAGATACCTTGGTACATACACCATATAGGCTATCGCCATAATGTTGTACCGTCTTGTGCACTTCTCTCAGATCCATCGAAAATTTGGAGGAATCTGGATTAATCTCTTGATATAAAAGAGTAGAGGATACTCCATTATCTTTCTTTGGTTCCATCAGAGATGGTTCCAATGATTTCTTCGAAAGACATGTTCCATCTCCCATTCGAGACAAATACTGCTATGGAGTAGGTCTTCTTTTCTTTTGATTCCTTGGGAACATGAATCAATTAATTCTTCCTCCTTGCTTTGTAGGATCAGGAGGTCCAACTGCCTTCTCCAATATGTTAGGACACTCTGGTATCTCGTTCTTTTTTTCTCAAAGATTTGGAGAAATTTCTGGTGCTGTCCACACCTTGGACATTCTGTAAAATCCATCAGATATTGTAATTCTGATTGTTTTCTCTCATAACGTTCTCCGTCATTAGATAGAGATACTTCAGTTTCTCAATGAAGTTCTCTCTCCTCCTCATCTCTTGGTGGCAAGAGATAATTGCTTCACAATCCACTCTTAATGCCGCAGAGTGGAATTCTCTCTTCCAGATTGCAAGAGCAGTCTGAGTCCTTGTTTTCTGTACCTTCAAATCATGGAGATAGTTCCTGTAACATTCACATCTCTGACAATCGTCCGGATCCATATTTTTCTTGATGTCTCCTCCGTTAGTATAATACTTATAGAAATAAATAAAATATAATTCCCAGATAAACCTAAGGCTCTGATACCATTTTGAAAGTGTGGATCGTAAAGCATAATGTTAGGGCAGAATAATAACCTTGAGTATTTTTAATTTATTTTATCTTAGATGTGTATTCGAAGTTTGTTTCAAAGAAAGTGAGTATTGATGACTTCGGGCTTTTAATTTATAATTTTTTAAACTTTGTGTCCTGTTTTTGCAATCCAAAAAACCTACTATCCTTATTTCGCAAGCCCAAAAGATTATGGCCTATATTTGCAAGTCACCCTAAGTTAGTGGCACATAAAAGCCTTTAACTCCACATATTATTATACATGTGATTTTCACATAATTGTGATTTCATAATTTTTTTTTTTCTGTTAAAGCACATGTACACATTTGTTCTTTCACATATTATGGTGATGTGATTCACATATTATGCTGATATGAAATCGGGGAGGAAGAGCAAAAATGTCCAAAAGTGTTAATTTTTGTAGTTTTTTCAAGAGGTGCTATAATTAGTACTCCCTCTATCCACCAAAAGTGTGGTGCGTATTTGATTTGTTGTGAGGTATAAAATATTAGTTGAACCACACTAACCTGGAACGGAGAAAGTATTTTTTCCTTAAAAGTGTTATTATCCCACTTGCTCCTTAAAAGAATTATGGTAATTAATTCCCTAAAAAACAGAATTGTAGTAATTAAAGAGTAATTAAGGAATCATTAGAATTTATTAATCCTAACTAGGATGTATTAAGCCACAATTATGGTTGAGTAAGCCCACATAAGAATTAATTAAATATTGATTAATTAAAAATAAAAAATGGTGCATCGTACGCAAGTCTTTCCCATTGTTAATACCTTATTAATACAATATTATAATGAAATGCTTCATGTTTTGTTTTATAATATAGAGCATAAACACTACGAAAAAGATAGTTAAATGACACGACAATTCGCAATCCAGTTCAATGATAACTGTTTGATTTGAGTTAGTAGCTCAATTAGTGTTGGCAAGTTTGTGTAGAAGTAAAATTGACTGAAGTGTTTGAGTTATGCGAGAACAAAGATTGACATTTAAGCTTCAGTCTGAGCTGGTATATTGTGGAACATAATAAAGGATTTTTTCCTTATTTACTTGCGGATTTTGCAGAGATCTTTTTCTTATCCATGTTTAACGCGGAAAAGATATTATATTAGTAATATATTCAATTGTTCCACAAGGCTTATCTTCAAGGAAGGTTTCCTACTTTTAGGAAACATATCCTGCAAAGACGGTGGAGATTATTTTCTAGAGTTTAATTTCAAGTGATCCTATAAATACATCTACACAATACATTGAAGATGGCCTTCACAATGTAATCTTTCATATATGAGGATGTGAGTATTTTGAGAGCATACTCTAGAGAGAGTATTTTTATTATTTTCATACACTTGTCTCGTAAGGATTTGTTACTCCTTGTTCTTGAGAGTTAGATGTTAAACGTGGTTCAAATCTAGGTTGTGAGTGGTTCATTCACAATCAATAATTCACGCTAGATTAGGAAGAGTGTGAGCTAAAGGGTAGCAAAAGATATGAGACATGTTCTCTATAGTCACAACTTCTAATAATAGATTATTTCTCTCTTGGGCGTGGCCCCCCAGACGTAGGTTGATTAACCGAACTGTGTTGTCATTCTGTGTGTCGTTTACTTAGCTCAATTATTATATTCTGTGTTATATTCCGTGCTAAATTTTATTGTGACAGATTTAAACTTTATATGCATAAAGTGCTAGCCCACGAAAATTTCAATAACTATCTACAAGTTTGGGGGTCTTACGCAAACTCATGAAAAACTCACTACAAATTAAACCAATTAATTTTTTTTTTTAGAATTACAAGGTGTATATATATATATAATCTAATCAAGCACTACACCACCCTATAGGCGGGACCTCTACACCACATAAATGTGAGACCACTACACCACAATGCAGGGTGGGACCACTATACCACCAAACAATGTGGGAAATATACTACACCGCACGCAGACGAGATTGATCCCAAGACCTCTCGTAAACCAATTAATATTTATGGTATTAAGTTTTTGAATAATATGAATGTACGTAGTTCTTTCGAGATCATTGTCTCTTCTCAAGAACTTGCCGTATCCCCAATTTAATGGACAAGTTCTTGTGAATAATATGGGAATTTCCTTGCTTTTTTGCAACTTCTTTGCCCTTTTCTAGTTTAATTTATAAAGGTTCCTTTCTTTACTCATTTGTTCCTAAATTGTGACAATCATAACCAATCTTGGAAGTTGGAATGATCCCCAACACTTAATTCAAACATTAGTGGCATAGACTCAATCTTAGAATTTGGAGCGAATGATTTGTGAAATGAATAGAGATTGTAAGAACGAAGGCCGTTTTAATTTGACACAAATTCATGTGTGCCTAGCCACATGGTGCAGTCGGATCGACCCGATCCGCACATGCAACACACGCGCCTTTTCAACAATAAGGCGGCCACATACACTGTATTGCACGCGCCTGCCATTTTTTTATTTTTTATTTTTTATTTTTTGATTTTTTCCGAGTTTATCATTTTTTAAATTTTAAATTTTGTTTTTTCTTTAGTTCTTCTCCATTAGGGTTTATTAATCTCAAATTAGAATTTATTAATCTTCATTTAAAATTTATAATCCCTAATTAGGATATTTTAATAATCAATTAGGTTTATTAATCCCAAATTAAATTTTATATTAATTAATTAAAAATTAAAAAAATTAATTTTTTTAAATATTAAACCATTTATTTGACCAAAATTAATTATTGTTTGATCAAATCAAATAAGAAATTATTAAAATTTAAACCATTTATGTGATCAAAACCAATTATTATTTGGTCAAATTAAATTAAGCACTCAACCACTGCAAAGCAGCAACCTAAATTAGTTTCCTACATTAAAAAGTTGTCATATTATTCATACTGATGATACTAAGATTTATTAATTAATGTTTTCAAATAAATTATTAATTTGAAGATGATCAGACTTATATAAATATATAGAGGTTCTCTAAAAATATTATTTTATTATCTTATTATAATGTGACAATTTTTGAACCGGACCAAGTTGGGACCAAAGAAATGCACTTATTTTAAAAAATTTATTATTTTATCAAGTATTAATTTATAGAAATAATCTTAATATATAATGATATTAATAAGTCCTTATTAATAGTACAAGTGTTCTCTACTAATCTAACGACTTATGTTCTAGATGAGGAGTTTTGAGATTAATTTTTTTTGAAAGGAAATTGCATTAAAATTACGAAATATCCGAAGATACAAGCTCTCTCAGCTAAGCTGGAAAATCAGAAGTCCAAACCGACGGACTTGAAATATGCGTTGCATACTGTGCTAAAAAATGACCCGCTCTCATAGCAGATCTATAAGTATGGAACACCCCGACAATTAACACATCACGTGTGGCCTCCATAATATATTGTATCTCTTCCGGCAACAGCTCCGTTGCTTCATCCGGGTTATTCAAAATTCGAGCCACTGTAAACGAGTCTGTAAAGATTTCAATCGGACTAATTTGTGCCTTAATACTCTCTGTAATTGCATGAACAACAGCTTTGAGTTCAGCTCCGACAACCGAAGCAGATGGTGCTACTTGACGAGAAACAACAAGAAGAATTGTGTTCGCCGCGTCTCGCACAATCACACCAAATGCCAAACAAATTCTTCTCCTTATCATAGAGTGCATCAACATCAGCTCGAAAAGGTCCCCGTACGAGGTGCTCTCCAGCTCCTCTCCCCTGGCACCATGCCCAAGATTGAAGCCACCGATGATGTTGGTTTTGCATGCTGAAAAGCAGCCCATAAAGTTCTAGCATGAGCTTCAGAGGTGCAGCCATCATCATCACCATTTTCATGCTTCCATTTACAAAGCAATTCACCAAACCATCCATAACAAAATGACCCACGTTTCATAACTCTCATTATCCACCTCCTACTGCATCACTGTGCCAATGTCAACAAATACAAAAAGAATATTAAAATCACATAATAAAATTTTAACATATAAAAAAAACACTTCCGTTGGGTGTAATTACCCCCTCGCCGTGACTGAAAAACACTTCCGTTGGCAAAAAAATATTTTTGATTCATTTTTATTCTTGTGGGACCCTTACAATTCTCAAGAATTAATTCGTGCTAAAAGCTCAAATTAGAAAAAAAAATTTGTTTCGAACCCTAGCTTACAACTATCAAAATTCAGACGAAGTTCTCCAATACTTTGCAATCCAAGCCAACTATTTGTTGTTGATATTGATGATCTCATCTTCTTCAAGTGGTTCGTCATGCATCCTTTTTCGTGCAAATTATCGGAGAACCTCACCTAAATTTTGATAGTTGTGAGCTAGGGTTCGAAATAATTTATTTCCTTATTTGAGTTTTTAGCACCAATTATGTAGTATATAACCGTTGGGAATTGTGAGGGTCCCACAAGAATAAAAATAAATTAAAAATATTTTTTTTGCTAACGGAAGTATTGTTTCTATCACGGCGAGGGGTTAATTACACCTGAAAACTTTAGGGAATGATGAATTTGCGCCTAAACAAAGTTCAATAGGGTATTTGCCTAGCGCTGCCAACATGAGGGGGGTATTTGCACCTTATCCCTAAAATAATTAACTAAAGATATGGAAATTAAATGCACAAAATATTACTAGAACCAAATAAGTTCCATAATCAAATAACTAAAAACACGGAATTGAAAATACAACATTTTCTTAAAAATTAGAAAGACCATCTCCGTCATTTTGGCATCTTCCAGATCAGGAAATAAATTCCTAAACATATTCAAAGTCGTAGAGTCGGCTTCTTGTACATTTGCTCACTTAAGAAGAACCTTTTCTTGCTCCGACTTGCAATTTTATTTTTCGAGACTTGTAATTTTATATTTCTTTATGATATATTCTTATTTTGTGCATTCATATTTTCAATTTATATATTTTTTATATGTATTAAAATTAAATAATAAAAATATTCTGAAATAAAGCTTAAAGTAGAGTAAATGGTTGGAGATAGTGTGCTGAATTTGCTCAATTGTAGAGCAAAATTGTGCTCTATCATAGGAAATGATTGGAAATGGTCTCAAGATGGATACCGGTACGAATAATAAAAGTGCACGTTTAAATTAGGAATTATGTGCCCCTACAACCGGCACGTTTAGTTTTAAATTTTTATTTATAGAGATTTTATTTTTTAATTTTTTATTAATAAAACTGTAACCTCCATTATTCCATTTTTTGGGGTTTATAGTTATTTTTGGTTTAAAAGTTAGTATTTACGGCGCTGATTATGTTTTCTTAGAGTTTATGTTTGCTTTCAGTTTTTAATATTTTAGCAAATGCATGTGGACTAGGGTTATATTTCATAAATAAAGAATATTTTAGCAAATGCATGTGGACTATGGTTCTATATCTTCCTTTGGGTATCCCACTTTCAATTTATTATTTATTATTTCTTTCATTTTATTTCATTTTTTCAATTTCTTGATATTTTAGTTTAATTTTATAATTATTAATTAGCACCGATTACGTTCAATTAGGGCATATAATAATTTTGTGGTATTTAATATCAATTTTTTTAGTTCAAAATTGATAATTAAGACTGATTATTTTGTAAATAGAGTGTACAAATATTTCAAGCCTAAATTTTTAATAATAATTATCACTTCTGATTAATTTTATTATGATAATTGTAATATTATGGATTTTCATAACAAAACCCAATAAAATAATAAATTTAGTAGTGAACATGAGCAAGAAATACAAAATATTGGGAAAGAAAATTGGAACCACGTTAAGGTAGGGTTGTTCTGTCGCCACCATGACAAGGTGAACATTATTCATCCAAATCTAGAGAAACTATGTAAAATAGTCACTTAAGTTAATTAAAACAAAATAGTAGTCACTAAGTTAATATTATATAAATACTGGCCATTTTTTGTGTAATAAGACTAATTTATCCTTTAAGTAAGATTTTTACCCTTTTATATTTATTTTCGTATTTAATTTTTAATAGAAAAATAAATATGAATTAAGCAAACTCTCTCTCTCCCCCATCAAAGTGTTTCTCTCTCATCTCAAAATATTTTCCGGTGGGTGGTGGCGCGATGGAGACATTCCGGTGACGTCCTTCGTCGTCATTCTTCATAGTCTTTGTTCATCGTGTTTGTTCATCGTCAAGCTTCGTCGATCCTTCATCGTTTTTATTCATCGTCTTTCTTCGCGAGATTTTTCCTGTGTGCTTGTTTTACGACGATAACCTCTATCGTATATCACGTCTTGTAATACCCCGTTTTCTGGAATAATTAAATCTAGTATTTCTTTAATTAAATTAAGAGAATGAAGATGAAGAAAAATTCCTTTTTTAAATAACATTATTCGGCAATCCAAATTTGTGCCGAAAAAGTAAAATTTAATTATGTTTGTTTCGTCTCGGGTTAACCGAAACGAATTAGAATTTATGTTTATTAGATTGAGCATTTATGCTTGATTTTTAATTGAGAAAATTATGAATTTAAATTCTTAATTTAATTTATTAGTAATTTATGATTAAAAATAACAATTTTAATTATTTAATAAATAATGTGTTTCTTAGCATTTTCTTACGAGAATTTGCATTAGGGTTTGAGATGCCCTAATTGATTTTTCAAGATTAAGAAATTAGAGATTAAAAGTTATGATTAGCAAGTTAGTAATTAATTGATTAAACTAAGCATTTAATCAATTATTTAATCCTATTTATGACCTAATGGATGACATATTTTTGTTGACTAATTGTAGTATTTAATTGTGTGTTGTGAGCCATTTTTCTTCCATTTCTCTCGCCCAAAAACAGCAGCAAACATAGCACAAACATACTTCACATTTCATCCAATTTTTGTTCAATTTTGAGCTTCAATTCAAGTGCTAATCATCTCCAATTTAATTATTAAGGTGAGTTTTATGTTTAGTTCAAGATATAGCTCAAAAATAAGCTTAGATCATCCTATTTTAATCTTTCATAATTTTCGAAAATTTTGCCAAATGTTAGTAGATGATGTTAATTTTAAATTATGATGTTTAATTCATGCTTAGGATGCATGATAGAACATTAATTCATGCTCAAATCAAACCCTAACCCTAATCTCATAATTTTCGAAATTTATGCTAAAATGAGGATTTTTCAATTGTGATGTTAGATGATCAAATTGATTGAATAATTGAGCTTAGATAATTATTCTAAGCATGTTTGATGTTGGAAGTAATCAAAGAATCAAAACCCTTCTATGACTTTTAATTATAGCCGAAAATTATGATTAAAATTAGGGGTTTTTGATCTTGATGTTCTTTGATTAAATTGATGTTTAAATTAAGCTTATATGATGTTGTTAAGTATGTTTATGCATTGAATTAATAGATTGAATCATAATTATTCCAATTTTTGGAATTTTCGAAATATTAGGGTTCTTAAGATTAGGGCTTTTTGATTTTAATGTTGAATGATGAAATTGATGATAGAATTGAGCTTATGATATTTATTTAAGCATGTGGGAATTTTGTTAGAATTTTTGGAGCTCAATTTCATTAATTTCGAAATTTTCAGCTTTTAAAATAAATTAAAAATAATTATTCTAGAGTTTAAATGGATTAATTGAGTTTACAATTAATCTCTAGAATATTAATTAAGCATGTTGTAATTTGAAATGGATAAAAATAAGCAAATGTGCCCTATTTCTTTAAAAAGTCGAAATATATATATATATTAGGGTTTTGATTTTTATCCAATTAAATTAAGTAATTAAGCTATAAATATAGCTTATAAATTAAATTAATACGTTGGGAATTGATTAGAATGAAATTGGATATTTTATCCTAATTTTATAAAAGGGCCGAAAATAATTAAAGGAAATTAAATGATTATTTGATTTTTAATTAAGTAAATAATCATATATTTGATTTCTACAATAAAAATTAAGTATTGTGGAATTTTTCAGAAATTAAATACAAAGTATTAAGAATTTTCTATTTTTCGGCTATTTTTCTAAGTTAAAGGTTTATATGTGTACGTGATATGGATTGATAATATGATTGAGTAATTATGTTTATTATGTTAAAAGATGTAAGTAGATTTAAATTGAGAATTTTCAGAGCTCGTTTGTCGAGTCAAATCCGTTTCGTATTTGAAGATATGAATAGTAATTAATGTATGATTTTGTTAAGTGTGATTTTGGTTAATGATGAGTTAAGATAGAGTAAGAGCGTTTAAGAAGTTAAGTTAGAAATTCTCAAGTTTCGTCGAGTTTCGACGTAGAATTTCGAAGTAAATTAGAAGTTAAGAATATCGAATTCGTTTAATCGATAGTAGTTAATTTTCGTTCTGAATTCGTGAATTTTAGTTCGAATGAAAGATCGAGTGGAAGTGTGAATCCGAGAATTCAGAATCGATAAAGGTTAAGTCCAAAGCTTCAGTTATCAGGTGGGCTTTCTAAACAAAGAAATGATGAATGCTATATATATATATATATATATGATTATATTTATGTGATGTTTTAATTTGATTAACTTGCCAAATGTTTTAAGTTTTTGTATGATACCATCTACTGAAGAAGGACGAATTCGGTCCCGCGCAAGGTGGGATTTGTGTACACATTAGTAATTGTGAATCTTTCTTTGATGGGCCGGTTACATTGGTAATCGTGAGCCTTTCTCTGATAGACCGGTTACAAGTGATTGAGAAAGAGGCCTCTTTCTCATCACTACTATTTATAGTAGATATGGTTCATACTTAATGAGTATTTTGACCGCAAATCACTTATTTCAAAAGAAAATGCTTGAGCAAGCACAAGTTTGTTTTCAAAAAGTTACTTGTGCAATGCTTTATGGCAAGTTTAATCTATAGCTCTAAGAAGCAAGTTTTCAAATGTTTTTGGCATGTGTCCACTGAGTACGAAGTACTCAGCCCTGCATGTTATTTCTAAAATGTGCAAGTTAGCTCGGATGGAGATGGGAGTGTGCTTGGACGGACTTTTGTTGGTTGAGTCTTTTGAAAGTTGTTTAAACTAGAGTTGAGTCATATGTCTTCATACATATGATTCCCTATTTTTTTCCGCTGCAATACTTTGAAATATATGTTGAAGTATGAAGCATGTTCTCGACTTTGAACTCGTTAAAGTTATTTGTTAAGGTTTCAGCTGCAAACTTGTTTTAATTTGAAAATAAGTTGTCAATCCTTTGTTGAGATCTTTTAAATCATACGACCCTCTTTTATCGTGCTTTCTTGATCTAATGGACTTCTTGTCGATATTGATCTCTTGGCATCGTTGGTCGTACGATACTAACTGTTGGTTGGAATTGTCGAGCATGTTATTGATTTCTTGTTAAGCATGTTCGTTGAAATGTCGTTCAAGAATAAGTTCAACTCCCGGTATCGTTGTTTGTTAAGAATAGTTTGTCAAATGTTTGGTTTTGTTGGATAACTGGGTCGTTATCTATTCCTTGGTTAATCATAAATTGTGTACGTCGTGGGACCCACCGGCTCGGTCATCTTTATTCTGAGTCGGGCTGCGACATGTCTTTACGTTGCGGTAATGATGTCAAACATCTTTTTCCGATTGATTTGAAGTTTCATCTTGATTTTCGTTGAATAGGATGATATGCTCGTCGTTTTTTATCTCAGTTCTGAAAAGGCGCGAATGGCTCGAATAAGATCTACTCGATCCATTCGCGCCTTAAATTAAAGTGTCAACCCGGCATGACGCGAGTGGCGCGAGCGGAGCGAGCGGCCCTCGGTCGTGCCACTCGCACCACTCACTCGTCTTGCGAGCGACGCTCGCTCGCTCTAGTCGCGCCATACCTCCCGTATTGGTGCGCGAGTTGCGCGAACAGTCCTCGCTCGCCCACTCGCTTACAGAGATTACGTGATGTGTGTTTGTATTATATATTGATCTTGTTTATTTTTCATTTGCAGATGAGTGTAAGGAAGTTAATAATTACTCATGGAGGAGAATGGAATGATGATGTGTATGTGGGTGGACGACGAGAGTATATTATTGTACCACCTAGCGGCATTAAATTTGCATATTTGTTAGAGAAGATTGAAAGGCGTGTGATGATTGATAAAAATGTGTTTTTGCACGAGATTGATGGATTAGTGCAATCACCCATGAACGATTTCATAAGAATGAAGGTAACGGATGATGATGAGTTGGCATATTTCATGAGTTTACATGATTCACCAACTTTATACATTACTCTCTCTCGTAGAATTACTACTCACGGTGATCAAGATGTAGAAGATGTTGTGAATCATGAGTATGTGAATGAAAATGAGGATGATGTTGACAGTCTTGATGAACTTGATCATTTGACTTTAGAAAAAGAATGTGCAAGACAACGTCATAGATTGCCACTGGTTGGTAGCTCTAATTTTTATGAAAATGTAGACCATGCAGAACATGAATGTGGAAGACAATGGATTATTCCTGGTGTGGTGTTTCAAGCTTCTATTCCTTGTGAAGAGTTCAATTTACCTATAGAGTATAGTCGTGATTCACTTTCTGTTGGAGCTACTTATTTGAACAAGGAGAAGATGAAAACATCATTGGGATTGTATCATTTGGTGAACAGGGTAGAGTATGTGGTTGAGCGTTCAAATGCAAAAAGATTCAATGTTGTTTGCAAATACAAAGATCAATGTTCATTTATGATGCGTGCTACATCACCTGGCACAGTTTGGAGAATTATTAGATGGAATGCTCACAATTGCCATTTGGATTTGAGATATCATGTTGCTCCTTCAGTGACATCTAAGGTGATAGGAGCATATTTTGCTTCAAATTTGTTAGTGGATGGTACTATATTAAAGCCAAATGAGATGATGGCTGAAATTCAAAGAAAATTTGGAGTGGATCTACAGTATCAGGTGGCTTTGAGTGGTAGGAATCAGGCAGTTACTATGATATATGGTGATTCAGTTAAGTCTTTCCAATTGCTTCCATCTTATCTGTACATGTTGCAGCAGTCAAACCCTGGTTCTGTTGTGGATTTACGAGCAGATAGAGGTAATTGTTTTCAATATGTTTTTATGTCTGTTGCTGCTTGTATTAGTGGATTCAAATCCTGTTGTCGTCCTGTTATTATTGTTGATAGCAAGCACTTGAAAGGGAAGTACAAGGGCATTATGTTTGTTGCTGTTACAAAAGATGGAAATGAACAAATATTTCCATTAGCTTTTGGCATTGGAGACAAGGAAAATTACTCTTCTTGGATTTGGTTCTTTAGGCAACTAAAACAAACTTTTGGTTGCCCTGATGACTTGTTGTTTATATCTGATCAACATCGGAGTATCAAGAATGTTGTTGAAACTGTGTATCCAGGATCTCCGTATGGTATATGTACATATCATCTACAGTGTAACATGAAGACATGGGGTGTACATGTTATTTCCATGTTTCAAAGGGCAACATATTGTTACAAGAGCGAAGAGTTTGATAAACATATGAGTGATGTGTCATTGGCTGCAAAAAGGCATTTGAGAAGCTTGTGAATGCTGATCCAAAGAGGTGGGCTCTTTCTAAATGTTATGTTCGTCATTATTGGTTTTTAACCTCTAATAGTACTGAATGCTTGAATAGTCAACTTCGATGGGCTAGAAGATTGCCAGTTTGCACTCTTTTGGAATTGTGAGGAATTTGATTGGTAAATGGTTCGTAGAGCGTCGTGAAAAAGCTTTTTCTAGAGCTCAACCATTGACAGAGTTTGCAACTACGAGATTGTTAAAATCAGTTGAGGATGGTCGTACCATGGCTGTTGAGGGAATATCTGTAATGAAATATAAAGTTGTTGATGAAACGCGAATTTTGTAGTTGACCTCGCCGGTAGAACTTGCACTTGTCGTAAGTTTGATATTGATTTGATACCTTGTTCACATGCAGCAGCTGCTATAAGGTGATTCTATATTGATTATGTTTTATTTGTTTTATTTTTATTTATAGAACTTCACTTATTTTGTTATATCTTATTTCATTATGATTTGCAGTAAAGCGAGGCAACTATATGAATCTTATGTGTCATCATACTACACAACTGAGACTTTGCGTGAGATGTATGCTGGGGAGGTTATGCCAACTCTACACCCTGAAGAATGGTCTGTGCCTATAGAAGTTGGATCGAGAGTAGTTGGAGCACCTGATAATCCTACACAAGCCGGGCGACCACGTGTGAATAGGATGAGATCTGGACCACAATCATCATCTTCTTCACAGGTTCGAGTTTGTTCCAGATGCCATCAAAGTGGTCATTATCGAAGTAGTTGCAATGCAACTATTTCAACTTTTGATGAAGACTCAGATGCAAATACCAATCAAGCAAGTGGTAGTAAACGTCGCAAAACGAAAACTTGTGCTATTTGTGGTGTGAGTGGTCATACTAAACAGACTTGCAAACAAAGAGTTATGTAATGAATTATTGACATGAACTTTATTAGCATATGTACCTTGACATCTTCATGTTGTTTGTTTGCGCTTTTAGAAACTGTAGACGAGTGGAGTGAGCGGGGCCATTCGCCCCACTCGCGCTTCTTTTATGGGCGAGAGACAGGGCGCGCGATTGGGGCGAGCGGTCCCTCTCGTGCCACTCCCGCCTCCGTTATGGGCGAGGCGAGTGGTGCGAGTGGGACGAGCGGTCCCGCTCATCCCACTCGCGCCTCCGTTATGGGTGAGATGAGTGGTGCGAGCAGTCCCGCTCGCACCACTCGCGCCTCCGTTATGGGCGAGACGAGTGACGTGAGTGTGGCGAGCGGTCCCGCTCGCGCCTCCGTTATGGACGAGGGACAGAGCGAGCGAGTGGCGCGAACGGACCCACTCGCTCCACTCGCGCTCAGTGGGAGTTCCATTTTTGAGCTTCGATCCAATGTTTAACTATAATTGATTTAGTAGTATTTTGCAATGAAAATAAACGAAAGGACGTTCATTAAACATAAATAAAAGTTAAATCCAATGTTGTTTTAAGATAAACTACATAGCAATTGTGTCTTCATCAGTACTAAACTTGTAGATACATTTGGCAATACGTGCACGATATGCTTCAATCTCCTTCTTTGTTGTCATCTTTGAAATTGTTCCTGTCAAGATTAGCTTAACGTACTTCAGTGCTAGTGGACCACAATTATAGTTTTCCTTCTGCTTCAATGGATTGGTCTTTCTATCACAATAATAGAACTTCCATTGTGTGAATTTGGGCTCGAACTCGTCCTTGCATTTATAGTACCCAATGTATTTCAAGATCTGTGGGAAAATGCGCACTATTGGGATGAAATAATTCGATCTTTCATCATAGTGGTGTTGCTCGAATGTGTGCTGCATAGAGTCATACACAATCATGGTGTGTTTTTCCATGTCCATCACACAAGTTGCCCAATGATATGGCAAATTGCATACCATCACCACCTAAAAAATTAATCAAATAATAAACCTTAATAAAGTTCAATTATTTAATTAAATATGAATTATGTTATCAAATTTATAGATGTTTACCTTAGTGTATTCATACCACTTCTCAACGCCCCAATGTGGCAATTCTCCAATGGCATATTGTGCCAACGAGTCAAGACTTTCCTCTGGAATTTCCTCCTCTATTTCAGGGTTGTAGGGCGTTCCATTGGGCTCGTCTTGATGAATAGATCCCCAAACCCTTTGTATCAAATACTACAAAATATTTTAAAAATAAAATATTAAATAAATAGAAATTTTCATAATTCGAATTATATAATTAAGATAAAATCAAATTTACCGTGAAATTGATATCAGTGATAATGACAGTAGGGTCAAAAGCTCGAATTCCAGCAAGATCTTTCCGTACGCTGAGTATTGAAAGATAGACATCAATTGCAACATTCTCAAGATCTTTGTTCGGATTCTTGATATCTTCAAAAAACTCTTTGCCAACCACATATCTCAAGCCAATGTTTCTCCTATAAATTTATACAAATATTAATAGTAATTATAAAATGAAATAATAAATTTCATAAAATGAAATATATAAACTTACTTCAAATTTTTTTCATTCTGCATAAATTTCTTATAATCCTGACCACGCTTATCATTTGGAATGAATGGACTTCTCAGTGGAGCAGAAGGCATTCTATGTCGTTCTACTCGATAGTCCAATGTTTTTGGCTCTTCATCAGAGTGTGTTTCATTCACATGGCTAGGATACCTCCAAGTGGAATGTGTTTCCGGTTCTCCATATCCACGTGTTCAATTCGGATGATCTTCTGATGCGTTTTCATTCTCCAGTATCGAAAAGCCCATGTCAGTCCAATTTGTGTTAGTAGCCTGCAAATCAATTTCAAGAAAATCACGTATCAAGCTAAAAAAAACTATTAGCGAGTGGGGCGAGCGGGACCACTCGCACCTCGATTATGGACGAGGCGAGTGGTGCGAGTGCTCGCGCATCGGTTATGGGCGAGACGGGTACGGCGCGAGTGGGGCGAGCGGTCCCACTCGTTCCACTCGCGCCCAGTTCATAATTTACTAAGTTACTTACTTGAGATTGAGTAGGGTCGCCAAATCTCTGCTCCATATAATCCACGTATCCTGGCATAACATCTCCAATCCGACTTAGAACATAATCCCGTATCTCTTTGATGAATGTTTGTTGATGTGACCATGAAAAGGTGTACACCGGGTCATCGAATCCATAATATGTTCCATGCGATTGACTTCTATTTGGAATATCTTGTGTAGTGGGGACATTTTGATCGTCATCTTGGGGTTGACTTGTGCTTCCATGCAATCTTCTATCTGAAGCAGAAACTGGTTTCTTGCCAGCCTTTTTAGCTCTTATTCTCAAGCCAGAAAATGTGTGGTCATATTGCACTGAAAATGGTATTCCTTCGGGTTCTATGAATCTCCAGTATTTTTTCTTCACCTCCTTTTTGTTCGGCTTCAATGTGGAATGTAGCTGCAATAAAGATTGTTAATAATATAACTTGATGAATATTATTATAAGAAAGAAATTTGGTATCTTTTAAGATATATACCTCTTCTATTACTCGGTCCGGATCAAAATTTGTTGATTTTGTATATCGAAACCTCAACATACGAGGTATGTGTGTGGTTGAGGCAATTCCACCAACTTGTATACCCAATTGTGGTATAGCACAGTAAATCCACGCCTGCATTTAATAATAAGAAAATATATATTGTTTAGTGATTGACATTACTATATATTTATAAATGTAAAATATATGATTAATATGTGACTTACCAAGAATGCGGTCGCATTCCCATAAAAGTGATATCCACCTGAGTGGTGTGTGTGTGGAGTAATTCTTATGTTCTTGATGTAACGAATTAATATCTGGAATGAGATGCTCCCCCACGGAAATGATTCCCATCTTTTTTCATCCTCTACTAGTACCCACACCCATTCTGGAATGTTTACCTTTGTGCAATCTTGTCCAAACACAACATAAGCTACAAATAGCACTTTGGCAACCTTAAAATAGTCATCCGGACTTGCTTCCCAACTCATGTTTGTAAATGAATCGAATAAATCAACTCCTAATATAGGCTCATTGTTGAGATATCGACTGTAGAATGAGTCTTCAGGAATATCATGATCATTATAAGGATGGAATGTAGAATCCCCAAATCTTAACCCAGACACCAATGCAAATTCAAATCTACTAAACCGAAGAATTTTATCATTTATTCTGAAATACAGTACCGTAGGATCAACATTAGGAGTGGGTATCACCTCATGTAACACAACAAAGTGTATAGCATGATTTGATCGAATTATTTTACTAGGAAGCTTCAAATAATAACCAAAACATGATTTTTTTAAACTTCTCTATTGTTTCCCCACCACACTTCAACAATATATCACATATATCACCAATAATTCTTTCACGCCATGCTGAACTAACTCTTTGATTTACACCGATCATAGCAAATCTTTTCCAAGTCCAAGTGACCTTTCATTAAAAAGGAAAAATAACTCCAATCAAAATCATAAACTACATTATAACAATGCAAATGATATATCATAATAACTAACAAAATTCAATTAAATCCATTGATATAGCAATAAAAAAATAAAAAATAAAAACCATGTTTATGCAATTTCTCATATGTACGCGAACGGGCGAACGGGCACCAGTCGACCCGCTCGCGCCGCTCGCACCGCTCATGTTACCACACACCGAGCAAGGCGCGAGTCGCGCGAACGGCCCTCATTCGCCCCGCTCGCGCCGCTCAACTTACCCACACATCAGGCACGAGTCGCGCGAACGGTCCCCGTTTGCCCGCTCTCGCCTAGATCTATTCGCACAATACATGGGGCGAGTAGATCCACTCACACCCCACATGGGACGACTAGATCTATTCGTTCATTCCACCACCGCAACGGAGTTTTACATCACAAATTAACACCATTAGCATATAGATTTGTAGTAGGAAACTTACATTGGCGCCATAATCGTCGTCGGATTCTGATTCAACAGAATTACTTCTGTTTGAGCTATTCGACATCGTCGGCGGCAGAAAGGGAGACGAAGACGGAAGAGTGGCAGGCGGCAGGGAAAGACGCGCGGCGCGAAGATGGTGGCGCGGCAGAGAGGGAGGCGCGACGTAGACTGAGGCGGCGGTAGAGCGACGGAGATGGAGGTGCAACGGAGATGGAGACACGACGGGTAGCGCGAGCGGCGGAGATTAGGCGCGAAGGTGTCGGTGGAAGAAGATGTGAATCCGGCGGCGGAGGTGATGCAAAGACGGCGGAGGATGTGCGAAGACGGCGGCGGAGGAGATGCGAAGACGGCGGAGGTGCGAAGACGGTGAGGAGGTGCGAAGACGGAATAAGGTTGTGCGAAGACGGCGGTTTTGTTTCTATTCTCTTTTGACTATTAAGTCAAAAGGTTAAAAGATAAAAAATAATAATAATAATAATTTATCTAGGGGTATTTTTGTAAGAGTGACCAGTATTTATATAATATTAACTTAGTGGCTACTATTTTGTTTTTATTAATTTAAGTGGCTATTATAATATTTCACTCTCAAATCTAACTGTTGCATATTAAAACTTATTAAAACATTATTCATGACAAGGTGTCCACTGAAAGAAATGGATCCACATATATTCTTGACACCTTATTAAAGTGGTGGAGCCACCCTTATTTAAAACTTTTCATTTTTCATACTTACTAAGTCCCGCAACAAGTGGCTCAAAACTTTTGGGCACGGGTATTAAGGTGAAGGGTAAAAATTGGTTAAAGTGGTAGGATTCACAACTTTTGAAGGGATAATTATTTCCTTATTTGAAAATGAGTCATTTATAATGGGACAACCCAATAAGAAATACGAGCCACTTGTTGTAGGATGGAGGGAGTACATGGTAGTATTATAATACAAGTGTACCTTTTAATGTACTATAATTATTATTCCATATGTGCCATTGAACATGTTTTGTTACTGTTCGGCACGAGTATTAAGGAGAAGAGTAAAAAGTTAGAAAGTTGGTAGGTCTCATAACTTTGAAGTGTTATTTGTTTCCATATATGAAAACAAGTCAAGTTCAGTGGAATAGTCCAAAAAGGAAAGAAAAACAAGTTCAGTGGGATAGAGGGAGCATTTTTTCTTTTTTTTAATCAATTATTATTTTTTCTAATTAATGTATATAATTATTATTCAAAAGATAATTGAGTGTTTGTCCCCTATGGAGATAATTTACTAATGGAGTGCGTAGTTTTTAGTAGGGGTGAGCATTCGGATATTCGGTTTGGTTATTACATAAAAAATAACCAAACTAAAATTTCGGTTTTTTCAAATCCATATCCGAACCGAATCCGAAATTATTTCGGTGACCGATCCGAAATAACCAAATTGGTATTTCGGTTAATTCGGTTTTTCCACTTTTTTTTTTAAACAATTTTCCTACATTTTTTATATTCATCCAAACCACCAACAACAAATAAAGTTTTAAATCTTCACAAACCACCAAACCACCAACAACAAAATGAAAATAATCCAACAAATAGTTAAATTAAAAATCTAAATACCAACAAAAACTAATACAAAGTTCAATAATCAATAACTTCCAACAAATACTAGAGCACGAGCATGTTAATAGCTTTCAATTTAGAGTAATATTTAATATTTTAATTTTAAAAAATTAAATATAAATTTTAATTTCGGATATTTCGGTTTTTTAAACAATATAACCGAACCGAAATCCGAAATCTGAAATATTAAAATTTTGAAATCCGAATTGACCGAAATATCCGAAATAACCGAACCGAAATTAATTTTCGGTTTCGGTTCGGTTCGATTTTCGGTTTTCGGAACAATTTGCTCACCCCTAGTTTTTAGACTAAATGTCTCAAGTTTAAATCTCACGAACACTTTATAAGTCAAGTCTATCAAATAGCATGATTTTTCTAATGTGATTTAACTCTCTCCTGTGTATTTGCAACCACATGCTATTGCACATAAACAAGATTTTATATATTTCCGATGCATACCTCGATTAGCAACTGCGTGTTATCCACATCATCAAATAATAATAATAATAATAATGGAGTGTGTCAATACTAGGTTGAAAAATCGTGCGTATCAGGTCATTATCATATCGACACGATAACGACATGATATATTAATGTGAAATACTAACATGATTTGTTAAAGATTTGTTTGACTCGGACACAAACATGACACAAAATGTAAAAATACGGATACAATTAGAACACGACACGAACACGATTTCTTTTGCGTTTAAGACTACACGTAAATACCACGATGCGATTAAAACCTGATTTTACACAACCGGATAAGCTCAAACTTTAGTAAATGAAATAAAGTAGTAGAAAAAATAAAATAAATATTATTATCGTAGTATACGAGCCTCACCTGCATCTTATACTAACACAACCCGAATATAATACGGTTTGATACTAATCTGTTACAAATTTCATATATTATTATTGCGTGGTGTCAGAAATTGTGAAGTTTTTATCAAAGTACTGTAAATTTCAATCAAAGGTAAAGGATAGAATAGAGTGAAAAAGTAGTGGCTGGCTGGGTTTGGTCAACCAGTGTAGCCCTTTTCGATGATTCCTCCCTTTCTTGGCTCTATTAGGCCGGGCCCACGCATCCACGTTTCTAAATTTCACATGGATATATGTACTCTTTATATGCTGTCGAAATTTCATTTGTTTGATCAATTTCCGCAAATTTTATTTAAACTTTACAATACTATGATAGACTACTTCTTGGTCCACGAAAATTGCGATTTTATTATTATATTGTGTCGTTCATGAAACTTGTGATTTTTTTTTCTTTTGTACACTACCCAATAAATTCCTTTATATTTTAGACTCCATAACAAATCAAAAGAGGTGAGTTTCTTTTTCCATTTAACAAACATCCATTAAACATTTCTTAAAATATATGCCATAAAAGCCGCACCATAATTTTTGTGGAGTGAGGGAGTAGCTGTCTTTCTTCATTATTATTTGGCAGCAAAATTTATTATACGTCTAATGCAATATTAATGCCTTCGTACCCTAGATGAGGGTCCTTAATTAAAATCAATGGGACCATTGAGTCTCACCAATTTAAGCTCTCTTTTCTTTCAATCAAAAGTTGAAGTTTTATGGATGCATTTACAAGAGATTAATAAATTAATGTGTGGTAGATAATGTGGTGAAAGATTTGGAGAGGAAATTGTTAATACGTCATTAATGCAATATTATAATGAAATGCTTCATGTTATATGTTATAATATAGAGCATAAACACTACGAAAAAGACAGTTAAATGAGACGAGAATTGGCAATCCAATTTAATCATAACATAACCATCTACATTTGAGGGTCTTACGCAAACTCATGAAAACTCACTCCTCCACCACAAATTAAAGCAATTAATATTTATATATGTTATTGATTTTTTGAATAATATGAACAACGTAGTTATTCATGTAGTTCTTTCGATATCATTGTCTCTTCTCAAGAACTTGCCGTATCCCCAATTTAATGGACAAGTTCTTGTGAATAATCTGGGAATTTCCTTGCTTTTTTTTGCAACTTCTTTTCCCTTTTCTAGTTTAATTTATAAAGGTAATTTCCTTTCTAAACTCATTTCTTCCCAAATTGTGACAATCATAACCAATCTTGGAAGTTGGAATGATCCTCAACACTTCGAATATTAGTGGCATAGACTCAATTTTAGAATTTGCAGCGAATGATTTATGAAATGAATAGAGATACTAAGAATGAAGGCCGTTTTAATTTGACAAAAACTCATGTGTGCCTAGCCGTACACGGTGTGGTCGGATCCGACCCGATCCGTGTGTGCAACACACGCGTCTTTTCGACCAATTAGGAGGGTGCATACACTGCATTGCACATGCAGTGGAGGATCCAGAATTATAAAATCGGGGGGGCGATTGATAAATAATTTAACATTAATTATTTTGTACATAAACATTGTCTTACATTTAAAATGCATACCGTTACGAATATATACAAGTAGAAACGAAAAACAGAAAAATGGAACACAAATTTACGTGAAAATTTAAAACGGGTGAAAACCACGGGCAGATGAGAGGATTTCACTATATGTCGAGAAATCGGTCCAATCCCTCAAGCCCCAAGCCCAAAACACACTGCAAAAAATTCAAAGTCGCACCGCAAGCTTTTCGGACTTACCCAAACATTCCGTGTCACTAATATCAATACATACAATCAAATTAAATCTACATTAATAAGATATTTCATAGGGTTCAAAAAAAGTTATTAGTTAGTAGTCACAACAGAACGGTTGAGCCCGACGAGTCTTCATTTTATACCTGGTGATTGGTGTGGCTGCGTACGCGGCGATCCTGCACAAAAAAAATCAAAGTATTGCTGCTTACCGGAGGGTCGATGCCAATAAAAATGGGTAATATATTTTTTATGTATATACTAGATTACATGTACACAAAATTTTAAATGAGTGACCCATTTTTGTATAAGGGGCTATCGAGAATGGTGGGCAGGTGGGGTATTAAAAAATTAAAATTTTAATATTAATTTTTATATATTATATTATATATATATATATAGTAGTAAAAAAAATAAAAATTGGGGGGGACAGTTGTCCCCCCTTGTACCAATGTACATCCGCCCCTGTACACATGGCCGCCATTTTTTCTATTTATTTTTTTTATTTTTTCCGAGTTTTTTCATTTCTTTCAATATTTTCAGTATTTATTTTTTCTTTAAGTCTTTCCGGCCCATTAGAATTTATTAATCTCCAATTAGAATTTATTAATCTCCAATTAAGATTTATAATCTCTAATTAGGATTTATTGAGGGTTTATTAATCCCAAAGTAATTTTTATTAATTAATTAAAAATTTAAAAAATTAATTTTTTAAATATTAAACTATTTAATTGGCCAAAACGAATTATTATTTGGTCAAATCAAATAAAAATTATCTTGGTTGAAAAATCTTATCCTTTTTATATAAGTTCTCCGGTTGTAATTGAGCACTATTAAAATTCGATGTGGGATTTAAGATTTTAGAAAATATAAAATTAATATTGCACAAAATATGAATTTAGAATAAATAGGAATAGAGAATAGATGTCTCGCCACGGCCCACATAGGACCTCAGATTAGAAGGAGACCTTGAAAAAACATCACTATCAGTAATAGATAGAGAAGATAGATAGATAGATAGATTAATAATGTAGTAACTTTATTAACCATTAGAGAAGTATCATATTTTTGGGAATTAATTTATACGTTGTAGCATGCATATACAGTAATTTAGATACATTAAATATTCAATAAATCTAATATAATAGAACCTTCTTAAATTAATACTCGATAAATTATGATCTCTCTAAGATAATAACTTTCTCCGGTCCGAGTTGGACCTCACCTCATATGTAAATTAATAATTACGATAATTAATAAGATAATAATTTTTGGGAAGACCCTTATATAAATTTATGGTTCCATCAAAATATAAATTAATAATTTCCTAAAATTACAAAGATAACTAGGATATCTTAGTAAAATATGAATTTATTATTGTTTGTTTTCTATTGAAATTTAAATCAAAATTCATCTCTAACTTTTCTCATTGCATTTAAAAGCTGGGGTGTGGCATTCTAGAACTGCAAAAAAAAATTACGAATGGTTTTCGATGCTAGTATTGCTTCATGTCGCATAATCAGTAAGCTTCATCCTCAATTGGCACCGTATCATCCTAAGCTTCATCCTCAATTGGATTTTTAACTATGGTATCGACACCTTTTAGATGAGAAGCCATTGTATTTTTTGGTATGATTTGAAAACCTTTTGTTTTATTTATGTAGTAGTTATTTCATCAATATGGAACATCGAACGTACATGTGTATCTAGTTCTAATACATTGAATAGCTAGATTCAAGTTCCTAATATATTTAATACTCATGCATGTTTAAATGTTAATAAATTCAAGTTCATTGAATTCTTGTGTAATTAATTTAAATTCGCTTAATATGAAATACCTCCTTTAATTAATAAAATATTAATTTATCGATTAATTAATTTTAAAATAATAAAATTCCATCATCCAAATAGTATTAATTATATAGATTCTATATATAGTATGACGCAATTAAAGACAACATAGACCTGTTTACATGAGGAATCCAGATTACTTGGGCCTAAGCCTGTCTTTGGATCTGGTTATAAAATAACTCAAGCCCAACTTGAATAATTTGGATTGGTTAAGTATTTGACGTCAGAGTTCTAATACAGAAAATAAATCTTAATTAGAAAATTCAAACTGAACAGATTGATTTATCCTAACTAGATCATACATTACCCTACGAGATTGTCAAAACTAATAAGTTACATAGATGCATTATCCAGTACGGTGCACCAGGTTTTTATTATTTTTTTTTAATTTTGAATCTTTAATTAATTAATATTTAATTAAGTCTAATTATGGCTTAATAAGGGGTTAATGAACCCTAATTAGGAATGAATAAATCCTAATTGTATTTAATAAACCATAGCTAATTATTTCTTAATTACTCTTTTAATTACCTATAATCACCTTAATTACTTATAATCATTCTCAATTACTCCCTAACTAGTTACAACCAATCCTACCGGTGGATTGGTTGTATATCCAAATTTTTGTCATTTACATGTTATGGGAAAATAAAGTGTCGACTAGAAGATTTCCACCTAATTTAATACAAATTCATGGTGGAATTAGGGGACTAGTATATATGATGACTTTGGAAGTGTAGCAAGCATAGTCAAAAAATTTATTTTAGCCTGCATAAGAATTAAAGAATTAATTAGTATATAAAAATAGTATATACACATTCATATATATAAATATAGATACTGAAATAAATTAGAGCAATCATTTAGAAAAAAAAAATTAGCGGGACCGCTTTAAAACATATTATTGAAAATTTCACTTCCTTCTGCAATATTTTACTAGAATTATTCAGGTATCAATCAGCTCGAGGCCTCCATGCATAAACAACTCTTCACATACAATAATGCATCACACCACGCATAAAAAAACAAAAGTTGTCTCAGTGGGGATGGCTTAGTGGTGGAGTGGTTGTCTGTTGACCAATAAGTCAGAGGTTCGAGTACTCTCGGCCACAAAAAAAACCTTAGGTGGGGTGTGTGAGTATTAATATTTGTAATGATATTCAAAAAAAAAATAAAAAGTTGCCTCATATACTACAAAAATTTAATACTCGACTATAATCAGTATTATAAGAAAATAAATCCAATGAGATCACCAAAAATGTATAGAATCACAAACTACAACCCACACCTATCATCAATGAAAGCGAACAATATTATAGTTATTAGCTAAGATAATTATAATTAGTCAATTATCATTGCCAATAAAGATGCGCTTAAGAAAAACACAGACACACCTCTCTCTCTCTCTCTCTCTCTCTCTCTCTCTCTCTCTCTATGGGGAAGCCTCACGTAATGATGGTAGCATTCCCCATGCAAGGGCATGTAATACCTCTGCTAGAGCTGGCACAAGTCTTGGCCAAACACAACATCAGAATCACATTCGTAAACACAGAAATCGTACACGACCGCGTAATTAGCTCCTTCTCTGAGGAGATGAAGAATAATAATAATAATAATTTAGTAGGTTTTATTTCGATTGCAGACGGACTTGAATTACGAGAGAGATACGTTCCTGGGAAGTTGATGGAGGCAGTCTACACAGTCATACCTCACAAAATCGAGGCCTTAATACGAGAGATTAATGCTAATCACGACGACAAAATCAGCTGTTTAGTCTATGATCAATCCATTGGTAGCCTTCAGCAAGCTGCGATCAACGCCGGGGTTCGATCTGCGGCCTTCTTGCCGGCCGCCGCCGCCTTGTTGGTGTTGGGAATCAATATCCCCAACCTGCTTCGTGATCGGATCATTGACGATCAAGGTCAGTTTTTTAAACGTTGCAATTACAACACAATCTTTCAATTTTTTCGCAACTTTTTTCCGGTGACTTTTCCAACGACTTTTAAAACATATAATTAAAATAAAATTGAGGTAATTTAAAATAGAGTATATTGTTTAAAATAAATCTAAAAATATTTTATAATTTTGAATATGTGTGTTTTGAATTATTATTATTATTATTTGGGTTCTTATTGAATTATTTTGTTATTCTCTTTAAATTTTCAACCTATTAACTCATTTTATTTTTAAATAAAATATTTTTACTATTTAAATTTATAACATATCTCTTATCCGTGCATCGTACGAAGTACAATACTAGTTTATATAAGAATAAGAAGTAAAACCTACGAAATAAAAGGAAGGTTGATGTGGCAGACGCTCAATCTAGGTGCTCACCAAAGTAGCTCGCATAACAAAATTCATTTTCACACAATTGCAAATTTTTATCTAATCTTTCTGAGAGTAATAAATCTTGTCTGTAAACAGAGAAGTCTCGCGTTCAAAGAAAAAATCTAAATTGAATCTAATGTGGAACGGTTGATGCCACGTCGTTTTTTATTTGACCAAAATTTACAATCATATATATGTTGCAAAATAAAATATAAATTTATTTTACTAGCTAGTGTCACATTTTTAAAGTGATTTTTTCAGAATTTGAAGCTAAATAAACATAAGATACCAATTAATATTAATTTGCAATGTTATCTCTTTGTCAATATCAGAAACGAGATCTAATACAATTAAAAAAATGTGTTTCAAAACAGTATGTGGTCTCTTGTTTTGACTAATTTAGCACGTAAATATTTTCAACTAGTGTACCAAATAAATTAATTGATCCAATCAATCAATTCCTATTTTTTTAAAAACAATAATTGGTACCATTTAAAGTGTGGCCAGATAATATAATAGACCACCCCCTACCTAATTATGTATGCATGCATAAAATATGTATATAAATTTTGACACAACGCAACAATAATAGAAATGAAAGAAGTTCAAGTGACAAAAAATTAAGTATATCTACCAACTAATAAGTGCAGGAACTCCTCTAGATAGCAATCCAATTCAATTGGCACCAACAATGCCCATCATGAATCCCACACACTTCGTTTGGTACACTGTTAGAAACACGACGGTTCAGAAATTGATTCTCGACATGATGAGACAGAACAACGAATCAATAAACTCTGCTGATTGGGTGATATGCAACTCGGCTCGAGATCTGGAGCCGGGAGCATTCACCCTGGCTCCACAGATCGTCTCTGTGGGGCCACTTCTAGCCAGCAATAGGCTAGCAAATTCAGCAGGACATTTCTATAACATGGACACGGATTCCCTCGGATGGCTCGATCAACATCCCCCATCCTCGGTCATATACGTCTCATTTGGCAGCTATGCAATGCTCAACCCGACTCAATTCCAGGAACTAGCCCTCGGGCTCGAGCTCACGACCAGGCCATTCCTGTGGGTCGTGAGGCCCGATGATGTGCCTGGGATCGGGAAACGAGAGTTTCCCGAGGGTTTCTTGGAGAGAATTTCGAGTCAGGGGAGAATTGTTGGTTGGGCAAATCAACAGAAGGTGCTGAGCCATCCCTCGGTTGCTTGCTTTGTGAGTCATTGTGGCTGGAACTCGACTCTGGAGAGTGTGAGCAACGGGGTTCCAATATTGTGTTGGCCTTATTTTGCGGATCAGTTCATTAACCGGAGCTACATTTGTGATATTTGGAGAGTTGGGATGCAAGTTGGGAACGATCACGGTGAGATTGCATCGTCCCACGAGGTTAAGGAAAAAATCGATCAACTGCTTGGTGACGACGAGTTGAAGGAAAGGGCATTGCAGCTCAAGGAAATGATGGAGAGTAGCTCAAGAGAAGGGGGAAGTTCTTACCAAAATCTTAGTAATTTTATCACTTGGGTACATAAATGCAAGAAATAATTAATCTCATGTAACCATGCAATGTGGATTAATTCTCACGAGTTGTGTTTTAATTTACAATTTGCTGCTTCTCATGTTTGAGACCAATGATGGCGGTGTGTAATGTGTGTTTGTGAAATAAAATTAAAAATATATTCGATAATTAGAGTAGGAAAATGATTCCCAAAACAAGCAATTAATATAAAACATAAGTAAATATAAATATTACGACTACTGTGGTTCTGAACTCAAATAATTAGCTAAAAATCTCTCGCAGAAAACGAATTTGTCCAAGTTCAACATGAACTTGAACAATGAGGACTATTCCGGTACTAGACTATTATTATCTACCGAAAGAAGTTATTACCAATTAATCAAACTCCTCCTCCTACTTGGCAGTGCCGTTGGGAACGCGGCCGGTGGCTCCCGACGGGTTGAGCTCGTCCCATGCTTCGATCCATGTCACCATTGCATCGGCCAGCTTGTTGAAGTAATCATCCACCTTCCCCAGCTTCGCCTTGACTAGCTTGGAGATCTCGATGTAGCATTTTTGCACGGTGGTGCAGTCCTTCGGGAGGACGACAGATTGGAAAAATGGGATCAGCTCTTCCTGCCAGTAGATGCCCTTGTATTCCTTCTTAAGATTCACAAATGGATTGCTGGCCTTGCTGTGCCAGATGTATGGCAAACCAGTCTTCACTCCTAATCCCAAGTGGTCGCAGATCACCTACAATCGAGACAATGAAAGACGTTCTACTATCAATGAATCTTCAAAACATCACTAACATGGAGTCTTGTGTGAGACTGCTTCGCATGCTAAAATCCGCAACACAATACTCATACTCAGAACCAAGCCAAACACAATGAAACACGAACATATCACAAACATTACACTAGATTGCATAGATACCGTCGTGTGGATCTTAACCCTTAAAACAACAATTTCACACGAGTTTTCATGCACTAACAATGTGGATGTAAAAGTAGTGTGTTGAGTCTTTCTTAATGAACCAAACATTACTAACAAGGGGAATCTTGAATGAGACAATTTCATGGATCAAAATCCATGGGATGGTACTCATACTCGACTCCAAAATTTAAACACAATGAAACACAGACATAATTACAAATAAGTCAATGGATACGAGTTTGGATCCGAATATAGATAGATCTTGACCCATAACACAATCTTGGACAAGTTTTAGTGCACCAACAATGTGGATATAAAAGTAGTGTAGAGAGTCTACCTTAACGCACCAACCAGCCCACATGTCATCGTAGCGTCCGATGGGCTGGCCATCGCCCATTAGTCCAAAGTACATAGCTGGGCCAATTAATTCGCGATTGAAAGCTAGGTTCATCCCGCACATCGGGAACAGGGTTCCCTTTGGAATTGTCATGACTGCATCAACATACCTGACAAAAACATGTATAAATATCTTAACAAATATAGCAGCACGAGAAGCCCGAGCAAATAGGAGGGGATGATCTGTACCTAGTGTTCCTCTCGCGTGGCTTAACAAGTTGAGTGGGCGCATCGTAGTCAGGGATGTTGAGCCAAAGACCGTGTGACACGGCAGTTGATACACCTTCACGAAGACTGAAAGGGTATCCACGTACAAAGTCTGCACCTTCACGGTAGGGATCATAAAGGGTGTTGAAGAAAAACGGAGACGATGGGGACACCAGGTTCTTGATGTGCTGCTCAAGTGCATTAATGTCCTGGCCAGATGGATTTTTGGCAACCTGCAAACGAACAAATGAGTCAATAAAGAGCATAACTTTATCAACCACGTCGATGCTCTTAAAACTTAAACCCATCATTCAGATGTATAACTCCGCAGTCAGCGACTCAGCATATTGCTTCTTTTTTCAATATGCAGGTGCAATGACAATCTACTGATTAACCACAATGACATTAAAATTAGGTTCATAAATTTGAGATTATTTCTGTAAACACAAAAGTAGATCAACACAATGATAATCGGGTATTTTAGCCCCTTCTTAAGCACCATAATCTCCCACCCCAACCAAATCAGCTCAACAATAACACACACAATCTGCAACTAATGAGATATGAAACTTGATTAAATAAAAGCAAAGCAATTTTTGTACGTTTTTTAGTTTCAGTTCTGTTATCAAGATGTTACCATCAAGAATGGCAAGGAACACAAAGAACGTACAGTTAGAAAAACATAAACTCTATTGATTTTATTCACATACCAACCAACCTAGTTATTTAATTAAGAGTATGTTATCACAAGTATGATTGCACATATTTCTGAAAACCTTGTTATCATATTAGGTGAATAACAATTAGACTATGAGAAATAAACTTCTTTAGCATTATTTAGAGGGCTAGCTTAAAATTTAAGATCTTTAATCTGAAATAGATGCTAGAATCGGATCTGCATTAAGCTACCCGAAGATACAAAACTAATCCATCAGCATTATTCATTAAACAAATCTTGAAAACAAACAAGGAATAAAAAAAAAGAATAAAGAAAAACACAAGGTAAATGAATTCACAAAAATCAGTACAAAATTACAGAAGTATATAACAGTTCAAATTCCATTAACGGTGCAGACAAGAATTCAGAAATATATATATATATAAATCATCTTCGAATAATCCCGCCAGTGCAGAGTCGTCAGAACACAAAAACTATATATTTAACGCCAAAATTCCAGTCTTGCGAATTCAATAAACCAAATATATATATATATATATATATATATATATATATATTCAGAGCCTGCAAAAATGATTTTTTTTTTTTTAGATAAAAAAATGATTGATAACAGAATTCGATAAATCAAAATCACCAAATCAATAAAGGAACACACACACACACACACAAACAAACGCCAAATTAATGGGTGGAGAATCTCACAAAGCAATCATCATCAATGGTAAAAATGTACTTCTTCTTGGAAACCATGTAGCCGAAGCAGCGGCAAGCAGAATCCTTGAAGGAAATGCAGCTGGCCTTGGGCCCCAAAATCTTGTTAATATCATTCCTATTATAGAGCTCGTAATCGAAGCCCTCGGGCACCTTGATCGTCTTCGACGGATCTCCGTCCTGCACTATGATGAGATGATAGGGCTGGAAAAACGGGCGCCACATCTCCAAAAAATCGAGGTTTCTGATGGTCGGGATCACGATGTCCAGCTCGTCCTTGAGCAGCGGCGTCGAGGCTGCCATTGTTGAGATGAGAGTGATTTTCTTTGTTTATTTCTCGGATTTGTTGAGGTTTTGATTGGGAAATTGAGGGAGGAGCGAGAAAGTTTGAGGAGAGAGGAAGTGGAGCGGAGAGGGAGAGGGAGAGGGGATTTGTAAGAGAGGTGTTGTTCAATGCGAGTTAAATGAGCGGGATGGCACGTGACACAATCATGACGAATTAATTCAAAGGAGCCAATTCATCCAGTTTAGAACCGAGAACCGCATCGACGGCAGTTCAGTTCCGGTTCCAAAGATGCGGAACTGAGAACCGCCAGTTTCGGTTCGATTTCGATTCCGAACCGTCGATTCCTACTATTTTTTTATTTTTTATTTTTTTTCTATATTTATATTACAATTCATATTTATTTCACCTAAATGTTACGTTAGAATGCACAAAATTACAATTAAATAAGAAAAAATAACAAAAAAAAGAAAAAAAATTGAACCTCAAACGTGCGGTTCCGATTTGGAACCTCCGGAACTGCGGAACCGAACCGAACCGAAACTTGCGGTTTCGGTTTGGAACCGAAACCGAAGTGGTCGGCGGTTCGGTTCCAATTTCCTTGGGATGGAACCGAGAACCGTCGGTTCGGTTCCAGTTCCGGAACCGAACCGAACCGAACCGCGGCCGCCTCTAGTCAAATGTGTCCAATTTTCAAAATTAAAATGTAAATTATCTAAAATATCATTACTAAAGTTTATGACTTTTAAAATTATAAATTTACAAATGAAATAATTTTATAGTTATTCAATAAGACTCAATTGCATCAATTGGAATGAGACTCAATAGCGAATTTGATCCAGTATATATATATAATATTGAATTTATGGAATGAAAAATGTATAAAGGTTAGAAATATCTTTTTATATTGAAGTTAATGCATTTGATCCGGATCAAATTAACCCATTTAGCGCCGTTCTTATTTTATTTTGTTTTATTCTATGATCTAAGTTCCCTATAGAAATAATGTGTGGAAATTTCCAAAAACGACGACTACGGTTTGAAATATTTCGGTAATTTCAATAAAACTACTTAATTTGGACAAAAGAAGAAAATCAATTGATTTTTGTTTATTCAAATTGAATCACCAGTTGGTTTCCGTTGGGATTCAACGCGTGAATTAAAAATCCACGTGCTACATTTAAACAACAATTTCATCTAACTTTCGAGTTGGAAGATTATTTGAGTACTTTTACTAGGGGCAACATATAAACGATATTGTTTCTATATGATGTGGAGTAGAGTCCATATATGATTTTTTTTTTCGGGATTCTGAAATCATGATTTAATTGCAAATTAAATTTTGAATTGTTTTTTTTTTTTTTGCCAAAATTAACTTTGCATAAAATTAATAAAATATTGAAGAATTAATGTGTACTGGAAGCCAATGAGGCCTAATTTAAATGGTTAGTTGAGACAGCATAAGTCTCTCATTAATGAGAGATCTTGGTGTCTAGTCCTACTTGCGTGAGGTGTAGTTGTCACGTGCGTTGCACGTGATTTGTCTTTATTATAATTTATATTTTGTATAATACAGAGAATAATTCATTATTATATTATTTTTTCGTTAATGACCATTTTAAGATCTAATAAACTGTCTATATTTATTTGGCAAATAAATTTTTCGTTTCAAAGTAAGAATTTATATGTAACATGCATGTATACTCTAACATTATTTATGAACAAATAATATAGGAATAATAGGGCCAAATACCCTTTTTGAAAAGTAAAAATAAATTATACCCCATAATTTATAAAGAGTTATTACTGCTTTTAGCACTTCTAGGATAGTAAAGATAAATTTAGCACTTATTATAAAAAAGATAAATTCCAGTACTTTTAAACTTTTTAACCCTTACGCGATCACAGATTTTATTTGTGGTATCACTGAATAAAAAGTGTGAATGCAATTGTAATAGTTTTATTTCATAAGTGATCGCGAATTTTTATTTGTGCTATCACTAAATAAAAAGTGTGAAATACACTTGTAATAGTTTCATGAGGTCCAAATATTTTGGTACCAAAATTTAAATAGTATAAGTTTTTTAACCCTAAACTTAAAACTATAAGTTTTCTATACCAAAATTGATAAAAATACTAAAATACCCTTACTAAGTATTTTAAAAAAATTTATCTCTCTCTCTTAAATTTCTGTCCACCCTACCCTACCACACACACCCACATTATCTCTCTCTCTCTCATCTCTCTCGCAAGAATCAGCGACCGAAACCCACGAAAAAAAAATCTCTCTCTCACGAAGCACACTCTCGACGGAAGAATTACCGGCACGATAAGTTCGTCCGAGACACAATCTGACCACGATGGAGAGGTAGGCACTACGGGGGTTCTCGATGGAGGTAGGCGATGGGGCTGGGGCGATGGTACTGGACTGGGGGCAATGGAGACTCCTCATCGTGCTTATCGCCCCCATCGTGCCCATCGCCTCCATCGTGCCCATCGTGTCCATCGTGCCCATCGTGCCCATCGCCCCCATCGTGTCCATCGCCCCCATCGTGCCCATCGCCCCCATCGTCCCCATCGTGTCCATCGTGCCTATCGCCCACATCGCCCCCATCGTGCCCATCGTCCCCATCATGTCCATCGTGCCCATCGCCCCCATCGTGCCCATCGTGTCCAACGTGTCCATCGTGCCCATCGTGTCCATCGTGTCCATCGCCCCCATCGTGCCCATCGTGGCCATCGCCCTCACGATGCATGTCCCATCACCCCCTCAAGATATTTTGATTTTATAGATATTTTTTGACTTTATGTTGTTGTGGTGCTGATATATTGATTGTAATTGCTTATTTAAGAGTTTCATAAGTAAAAACTAACATTTTAAATCATTTAAATGTAGTCTTTAATATGAATATGAATCATATCATATCTTAAGAATGAAAATGATCACAATGAATTTTTACTTCAAATTCTCAAATTCAAGGCTGTATATCATCGATGTTGCAAAAATCATTCAGATTGATCATAATTATGTATGTAAGGTATAAAAAACTATTTATAGGGTATAACAAACACTATGGAATAACATTAAGATATTAAAAATACTTATCGATGTCTGTTCTTCTGGGCACGATGGGATCCATCGTGCCCAGGAGAACAGTGGGCGATGGGGATGGGGTGATGGGGGAGATGGACTGTTCTTCTGGGCACGATGGGCAGTCTCCATCGTGAGCACGATGGGGAGTCCCCATCGTGTCCAGAAGAACAGACATCGATAAGTATTTTTAATATCTTAATGTTATTCCATAGTGTTTGTTATACCCTATAAATAGTTTTTTATACCTTACATACATAATTATAATCAATCAAAATGATTTTTGCAACATCGATGATATACAGCCTATAATTTGAGAATTTGAAGTAAATATTCATTGTGATTCTTTTTATTCTTAAGATATGATATGATTCATTATCATATTAAAGACTACATTTAAATTATTTAAAATGTTAGTTTTTACTTATGAAACTCTTAAATAAGCAATTACAATCAATATATCTGCACCACAACAACATAAAGTCAAAAAATGTCTATAAAATCAAAATATATTGAGGGGGCGATGGGACATCCATCGTGAGGGCGATGCCCACGATGGCCACGATGGGCGCTCTGGACACGATGGACACGATGGGGGCGATGGGCACGATGGGCACCATCGTGTCCACCCATCGTGTAATTCCCATCGTGTCCAATAGCCCCATCGTGTCTTCCCATCGTGTCCAGCCATTGTGTCCAGAAGAAATCTGGCCGACGAAGGGAGTGAATCGCGAGAGATTGAGGCTGTTTTTCCATATTTTTTTGTGGCTTTTTTAATTTAATTTATCGGTGTATTATTTATTTATTAGTTTTTGTTAAAGGGAGTGCACTTTAGTCTTTTAAATGATTTTGGTATAAAAAACTTATAGTTTTATGAATGAGGCTAAAAAACTTATGTTTATTAAGTTTTGGTATTTTTTTATCCAATTTCACTAGTTTCATTTTATATGTGATCCACAAATTTTTTTATGTGACATCACTAAATAAAAAGTGTGAATTCAATGCGGGAAAAAAATAAGGTGGCAAAAAAGTCCAAAAGTGCTACTCCCTCCGTCCACGATATTTAGGACACAATTTCTCTTTTGGGGTGTCCATCATATTTATACTATTTTTTGGAACAATACCCCACACACATTCATTATTTAAAATCTCACAAGTACTCATTATAGTGGGTTCATTTCTTCACCCAAACACTACCTACCGAACATTTATTAAAACTCATGTTGCATTATATGACCTATATTTCGTGGACAGAGAGAGTATTATTTATCTTTCTTAAATTGAGTGTTAAAATTTATCTTTTACATCCTAGGTCACGTTTGGTTTCTAAGATAAGATAATAGTGAGATATAATATGGAATAAGTAAAGATTAAATCACGAGTACAACAATATCTATGTTCGGTTGATCTTTCAATTTTTATACATATGACTAATTAAATGTTATTTTACTTATATACCCCTATTGATATATCATTATCCCGTCTCTCACACCAGACATTATTTCTCTCTTTCTCTCTCTACCTAAAACCTTCAAATAATCCAAAAATGTCGGTACATCAAAATCATCTTTCTCTCTCTCAAAAATCAATTCACGCCTCTCTTGGTTCATCAAAATCAAATATATTTCACATCAAAATCAAATAATCCACAGGTTCATGAAATCAGTTCACACAACTCATCAAATCTCTCTCACCCCATCCGCCCACCTTAATTGTTGCTGCCACTGTGTCGATCCGCACCGCCGTCGCCACCAACACCACCACGCCCTCTCCTCTTCCGTCTTCTGTAATGCCATTACGCTGCCGCATCACGCCACCACCATTGCGCCCTCCTTTCCCTTTTTCCGATTTATAATCCATCGTGTCACCGTCACCCATCTCTCTCGTACACAATTGTTGTTTCACAATTGCTCGGTCCTTTTGTGTAAGTTCTACAATTTTTGGGATCATTCCCTTTTCTTGTATAATCTTCAGTAAAAAAAAATTTACATTTTTTTGGTAAGAGATGAAAGAGGGAGGATGGGATGAGAAAAAATAATAGAGTGAGAAGGGCGAGAAAAAAATAGAGTGAGAAATGCGAGAAAAAATAATATGAAGACGGAGGCGAGAGTGAGTGAGAAAGGCGAGAAATTTGGAAAGACAAATTGGTATTATACACAAGATAAATTTTGTCGTAGGGGTAATGGTCCGACTGATAGTCACAAGATTGGAGTGATTAGTACCAGGCCACCTTTATCATGGCATTAAGTATTGGGCTTTCATCTTGTAAACCGAACACAAAATAAAGTCATATCTTGCTTTTAGTCTAGCCTAATCTGAACAACCGAACGGAGCCCTAGAAGTGCTAATATCACTATCCAGTCATTTATAAAACATAAAAAGTACTCCTATTTACCAAAATATCCCTCATTTTCCTCTCACTTCATACATGATTCGTCGGCGACTGTCAACGGTCAAGCTAGCGGTCAACGGTTAACGATGACTGTTAATGGTCAATTCCGACGACTTTTTTCAGTGGCTTTTTCCTCAATAATATATATTAGAGTTAAATACGAAATAATTAACAAATAGATGATGAAAATATAATGACAAATAGAATAACATTATTCATGCAAGATTATTGTCTATTATAGTATTAAAACTTATAAATCATAAAGTTAACTGGATATATGAGTTAGGTTTCATTTGTCATCGATTTTGCATACTTTACGACGCGTCATAAACGTATTTCGGTTGAATTTTGTATGCAAACCTCTATAGTCCGCATAATCATTTTCACGAAAAGTTCATTGTAATTTTAAAGTAAATATCGTAAATAAACAACTATTTGTAATAATAACTTACTTGTTTGATTGATGAAGTATACTTATCCACCAAGCATACTACATATATTGCAACAATTTTATCGAACATTGTAATATGTGTGTTGTATTAATCCCTTTGCATAACATTCAGATAAGTTATTTTATACTTGCAATTACATATAATAAATTAAAGTATTTGCATGCATCGCATAACATTCAGATAAGTTATTTTACACTTGCTATTACATATAATAAATTATAGTATTTGCATGCATCTTTGTATATATTTTTTTATTCATTTGTATTTTGAGCATCACCTTGTTGGTTTTAATTAGAACAACTTCCTCATTGCATTTTCATCATATTCTTTCAACATTCTTTTTCATCATGATGTGTTTCACATTTTTTTTTCTGATGATTTATTTTCATTCTTATCATTATTTCTCAGAAAATCATTGTAATTAAGCTTCCTGAAACATGAAAAATAAATTTTAATAATTACATTTAGTATAAATATCAATATAAATTTTTAGATAAAATATAATAATATAAATAATAAAGGTGCCTAATACATACAAATATTATTTCATTAGATACTTTTTGCTTTGTAACTCTCCACTACTTAAAACTCTTTTTAATCAGAACTAAACGATAATTCAAACGTTAATTCATTGGGGGAAAAATGAACTTGTTTATAAGAAAAATGCAGCTAAAAAAAATAATGATTTACATAAAGTAATATGAACTTGTTATTTTGTGGACAGTGGGACTATATTTTATGGACCTCAAATTTTATTTTACTTTATTTAATTTTTAAACTTTAAATTAATTTATTTATTATTTAATTTCACCCAATTAGAATTTATTAATTCTAATTATAATTTATCAATTATGACAAGAATTTATTAATCTTTGCGAACAAAAAAACGTGTTTATATCTGGTTATTAGGGCTGTTTGGATATATGTAATGTAACTTAACCATGACTTTGTAGAACGACTCATAAACTACAATTAATTTTTATCTTAGTTATTACTCCCTCCGTCCCCCAAAAGTGTGGTGCATATTTGATTTGTTGTGACGGAGGGAGTATTAAATTAAACTCGTAAGCATTGCATCTATTATACTAGAGATACTAAATTAAATACTACTTTACATAGAAATTGTGCTAATAACTTGATGAGACAGTCTCGATTGCGACCATTTAATTTTATTTAATTTTTAAATTAATTAATATAAATTTTAATTGAGAATAATAAACCATAATAGGGAAGAATTAAAGAAAAATAAAAATAAAAATAAAAATAAATAAAATAAAACGAATCGTATGGTACCGACTGGCCGTATGAGATGTTTATGTCAATTGATAGTAATTGATACGTCAATTAGATTGTAATTGCTTCATTAATAGGCCAATGTGAATCATCCAATATCAAGACTCAAGAGTTATAATAAGACAAAACTACTAAAATAATTTAACTTTTAAAAGTTATATGGTATTGTAATAGGATTACCTCCACTAATATAATTAAAAGTTAATATTAAATTACATCATTACAGTTAAAATAGATATAACAATAGGGATATATTAGGCAAACTCAATTTTGTAGGAATCCGCTCTTTTATAATAGGTATAGATATATTTTTAGTTTACATATAAACGATATTGTTTCTATATGATGTGGAATAGAGTCCATATATGATTTTTTTTTCGGAATTCTGAAATCATGATTTAATTGCAAATTAAATTTTGATTTTTTTTTTTGCCAAAATTAACTTTGCTTAAAATGAATGAATATTGAAGAATTAATGTGTACTGGAAGCCAATGAGACCTAGTTCAAATAGTTAGTTGAGATAACATAAGTCTCTCATTAGTGAGAGATCTTGGTGTCTAGTCCTACTTGTGTGAGGTGTAGTGTATTTTCTAAACTTTATGTAGAGTAGTTGTCCTACCTTTGTGTGGTGTAGTGGTCTATATGATGCTGTTGTGGTTTATTTGATAATTTTTCTTGATTGTAATTATTAAAAATAAATAAATAACGTGTAGTGGAAGTATAATAGTACCAATAAATAGTTAATATTATTTATAGTGAAGAAAAATAAGGTGGTGAGATATGTGTGAAAATATAATGTTATGCGGTGGGAGAGCGGCAATGGCGGCACAAGAGGAGGAGCGTTTGGCGACGATATCAAAGTCCGCCGTCCAATGTCGTTCATCTTTGTCCTTTGCATTGTGTTGAATTGAAGCAATGTTGTATGTTTCCTATGCAACATTTTCTTGTTCACATATTAATCATACATGCATCTTGGATTAATTAATGGGGTGGCTTCCCGTACGGCCGACCCGATCAAACGTTCCACCCTTTTCAATATTTAATAATTACTCTATTCGTCCCCAAAAGTGTGGTGATATTTAATTTATTGTGAGGTATAAAATATTAGTTGAACCAAACTAACTTGGGACGAAGAGAATAATATTTAATTATAGTATCTAATTAAAAATTAATAAATTTTAATTAGAATTAATTATCTCTAATTACCTTGATCTCTAATCTCTCCACAATCCTCTCACTAATGCCTAGATCTTATGTGGTGCGGTCCACACCCAAGTTTTTACCATAATTAATTATGTATATTTATATTAAATATCTTTTCTGACCTTATTTCTTGACTCATGGTCAAAATTGTCTCAATTTTTGAAAAGAAAAAAATAATTGGATATTTCACATATCCAACTTGTATCAAATCTAATGTATACAAATTTTTGAACACCTGAAAATTAAATAACGTGTAATGAAAATATTAACATCGGACCGACATGTCTTGCACGTTACTTATTCTCAAACTTTGATGTTAGCTTCATAATTTCGTTTCATGTCATTTTCAGATGTTTGAAATTCGGTATGAGTCTGATGTTAGATTTGATACATGTCGAATATGTAAGATCTTAAATTTATATTTTTCAAAACTTAGGACAATTTTGATAATGAGTCCAGAGGTCGTCATGTTAAAAATCTTATATTTGTCCATATAATTTATGTATGGTTAATTACAATATATTTTGTACTGTTAATTAGTTAATTTAAAGGTGGATAAAAGTGCTTGGACCTTCTACTCCTCAATAATTAGCAATCCCAAACTGGACCAGATTTTGTCATTTTGGGTATCTTTAGTCGTGACGATCAACCTAATAATTGATTATATGGTGTAAATTTGTGTCGCCAACTTAAGTCCGAGATTATAATTTATTATTACTAGTACTACACCCGTGCGATGCACGGGATAAATTGAATTTTGATAATTTTTTGTAAAACAATATAAGTATGAGTAAAGAAAATATTAAAAACTTTAATATGTTGTCAATGGATTCTGTACGTTAGAAATGTAGCCTAACAGTCATGAGGTTGCACGAAGCTTTTATGGAAAGTCTCTCAGCTGGTCTGAAAGATGATGTCGGAAAGAAATAAAAAAAAAATAGAATAAAAATTTTTGAACGACGCTAGAAAACCGTTAGAAGGGAGGATTAATTTGTACTATTTTTATATGTTCTGGTGGTGGCAACCCCATATATTTTCATGGAGTTTTAATTGAGATAAAGGTGTCTACACTGAGGAAAATTTTATTATGTGTGTATATGTAGTGCATAAAACTACCATGTGATATTTTATTAATATATATTAATATAATATTATCATGTGAGTGGAGTGTGATATTAATAAAATATTGTAATTTCTACTACTTATCCCTTTAATATTTTTTCAATATGTCACGAGCTTCAATTTCTGGCGTCGAAAATTATATATGGCTCATTGGAAAGGAATTTGAAATGTGATCAAAATAACAAATATCTAAATTCAATTGAAAGCAAAGAAAATCTAAAAAATAAAAAATAGAATTTAGTAATGGACCATCGTACGTCATCTTCTCCATCTTGTCTTCACCACCATCATTGGCTACCTCTCGCAGTTGTCGCATTCTCCATTAACGACTACTCCGACATCCGCCACTCTAAACACATTAACTTATTAATATTTTTCCATTCCTACCCATGTCATCTATATCAGAGTCTTCTGCTCAATAATATTCTTTACCATAAATAGCTCTCCATCGCGTAACTCATTTTGGAAAATGACCCCACTCACTACTTTTATTTTAAATCTCACAACAATTCATTATGGTTGATTTCATTTTCCACTCAAAACCAATCTACCAATCATTTCTTAAAATCTATACCAAACCCAAAGTGTTACATTTATGGTGGACGGAGAAAGTATTATTATTTAAATCTTGATTAAAAAATTACCCACGCAAAATATTGGTAATCAATATTCAAAATTTTATCCAAAAATTAAAGTAAATAAATTGAGAGATGTTTTTTAATTATTAAAAATAATAAGATGTGAAAAAATTATGTCACGATTTCAAAAATAAAAGCTCTGTATGATTAATAATTTGTATTTTTATAGGCTCATAATATTAAATTTCAAATAAACTAAATGATATTTAATAATTTAGTGATTACAAACTCAAAATAAATATTGGGCTTTCATTGTATTTTGTATTATAAAAATTTTGAAGTAAAATTATGTAGTAAACAAATTATTATAGCAAAGTGATTAATTATGAATACAACACAACAATAAAAATATAAATTATTAATTATTTTAAACAAATAATTTTGTTATTATGTTATTTATTTATTAGCATAGTAAAATTGATTAAAAATTTATTGCACTAAAATTAAATATGAAATAAATAAGATACATTTATATAAATTTGACAATAAGATAATTTGATAAATGTGATACAACAATAAAAATGATCACATCGTGTTGGTGTTATATAGATATGTATGTGGCTCGTCGAAATTAACTTTTTAGGGGATATGGTCTTCAAGTCAAGTAGGAGAGAGAAAAAATATACCCATGTGGCATAATATTTTATTTATGAGTTACGTTGAGGGTGTTATAATATTAGTGGAATATCAAACTTTCTATTTATAGTACAAACCAATTGAAACGTGACAAACAAATAACGCAACCATACCAATTGAAATGAGACGAAGGAAGTACTATGATATTACACAAAAGTTGGAATGATTTTCAAAAATCTTATTTTTGGACATAAACTTTGAAAAATTTACTATTATTAGTTACACATAAAAAAATGCAAGTTTATATTTAGATTTTTTTAATAATTATTAGTATTAATTATTAATTACGTATATGTATTCTTGTATACAACAAATCAACCAATATATATTTCTACTGATAAATCCTTATTTATTTACTCTAAGTACTTACACTTTAACTACATATAAATAGATTAGTTATATATTGATCAAATCAGTCAATCAACATCATTTACACAATTAGCTCCAATTAGTCAATCAACATCATTTACTTAATTAGCTCCAATTAGTGAAATTAATTTATGCAAAATAAAATGTTCAGGTACATTAAATGCATAGCTCCAAATAGGTATATGATTCAAATTCCACCATCTCTCTTACTCAACTCAAAACAAAGACTATAGAATGTGTATATACCAACACACATATTAAATTGTATGTTATATATATATATATAAATTTTGATTCAACTACTCAAATTCAATTTATTAGTCATTTAGCATCAAATTTATTTTATTTTATTTTTTATGAATAAATTAATTTATTAATGACTATATATATATATATATATATTGTTTATAGTCAAATATTAATTCAATTAATCAATTAGCAACAATTAATAAATATAGTTAATTTATGAGTAATGTAATTACTTAATGAATTTTAATATATGTATTCAATTCACATTTCAATTGTCAACATGATTGAATCAAACTTAATTGTAAATGGAACACTCCTTAAGAAATTAATAGATTTTGTACAACTTAATCAGTGCAAATAAAATAAATGGGCGAAATAATAGTAATCTTCATTGATAACATAATTAATTATTAAAACATTACCCTCGTATGTGGCTGAAATAAATTATTTGTTGTTGTCCACATATTAATGATAGATTATTTTTTTTTACTCTCAATGACGTTAAGAACAAATTTCGCAACTCTATGCTTTTCATCACAAAATCAATAATACACCAAATATCGACATAAGCATACATACATATATTGACATAAGCATACATGTATATACATTAATCCGGCCTTATTATATAAAGATAAAGATTGTTTGCAAGTATGTTACATATATTATTTTTTCTTAGTATATAAATTTATCAATTTCAGATGTAACATTCTTTTATCTTTTTTTGAATAATAACATTCTTTTATCTAAAGCATAGTAATTAGATGGAAACGAATTTTATGAAGGCCTGTCTAAGACTTTCTACTCAAATATATTTTGAATAATATATGTACTCAAACAGGTAAATGTTTATTATCTATAGAAATAAAAATATTATATTATCATCAAATAATAAACATGCATTTGCATATTATATTTTTGAAATTAACAACCAACATATATAGTGTTCCTATATATATACGTATTCTGAATCAATCTACATAAATCGATTAATGAATTGACAATATAACAACAACTTAATTATAATTAATCCCATAATATTCTGATTATAATTACAATTAAAATTAATCACGGATCTTTTGCGACTAAAAATGATCAATTAAACTGACAAATTAATGAATAAAGAAATCAAAGAACCGGGATAAAAGAACGGCCAAAAAAAGATATCACATAAATTTTATAGTATATATTTGAGAGTGGACATTGGACAATGATCTAAAACTACAAATATATTGAGCACATCGCGGCTCCTTCTCAAATCTTCAACATTGGCCTTGCGATCTTCAAATCGAAGAAATTGCTACAGGATGAAACAAATAAAAAGTAGAAATTATATCCGATGCAGAGGTTTGCGCCAAGCATTCTTTAGCAATTTCGTCTTCGAGCCTATCTGAAATTTGATGAAGAAACCAATTCTAAAATAAAACAACGTTATTACGTTAATGCAGTGAGATAACTTTTTTCTTATCAATCGTGCTTCCTTTAGTCGGGAAAGCATGAGGACGAAGAATGTGTTGTGGATGAAATTGCTTGTAGAATTTTAGTATTTATAAGAGAAAAATAGTATGAGAAATGGAAAGTTTATTATTAAAATTAATATTTTATCATAAATTATGCCTTTGTAACATCCGACATTAAATAATTGATTGGTAAATAATAATGAATAATTAGGATATAACATTAATAAGAATTATTTCCATAAATGAAATATTGCAAAAAACAAAAAAAACTAAAAAAAAACTAAAAATTGAATGTTACTATAAATAGCAGCCCGGGCTTGCTATTATAGTTTATAAAGATTTGTTGGTTTTACTTTATCGCTATTAATGTGAATTGATTAGCTTATGATTAGGTTTAGTTATTTTTTTAATTTTTACTTTGTAATTTTTTTTGAAGGGGAACTTTATAATTATTAATTAAGGTTGGTTATTTATAATTCTGAATTATGGTTGTATTTTATAATGAATTGATTGATAATTATTTTAAAAATTTTGGGTTTAGATTATTACTAGTTCTTAACTGCCAAGTTCAAATTAAATATTAGTATCCCTTGCTGGGCCTGCCCCCATCCCTGCAACCCAAACCCCATTTAAAATTTTGTACCTCCGTCCCTCAAAAGTGTGATGCATATTTGATTATATGTGATATAAAATATTAGTTGAATCACACTAACCTGGGACGGAGGGAGTACAAAATTTCAGGTTCATGTATTTCATGTTATAATAATAGTAACACTTTTATATATTAAAAAAAAGTAACACTTTTAGTTCGAAAATATAGCAACTTATCTATAAAATAACACGAAAAGATATATCACAATTTGTAAGGGCAAAAGTATTATTTTTACAAAAAATATATCTGTGACACTGATTTGAAAATAAATTGATTCAGACTAAACTCTAAATTAGATCGGGCTGATTCTCTTGGGCCCACAATTTTATATGTCGGGCCAGTAACAATCGCGACCAGTTTTCACACAATTTAGTCAGAACTATGCAGACTCCATAATCATACAGTTGCTCTAAGAATTAAAATATTTGATATATGTGACAATTATTTGAGAGAAAGTGTTGAAAATTGGACATTAATGAGCTTATAATACATACTATATTCCAAAAAAAATAAAAAAATATCTATATCATGGTTAATGGGAATAAAAAAAGATCTGGAATCTACGTTTACGCTAATCCGCATAAAATTGACTATTTAAAGTTGAATGTGGTTAGATATGGAAACTACTACTCAAATTGGAAAAATGAAGTTATTAATAATGTTCTATGATGTCCAAATGGAAAGCTATCATATGAATACCAAGAATAATATTTAATTGTTAACAAATAAAACCTCAACTATTACCAAAGAATATTTGATACCGACATAAAAAGCACTTGTTCTACCATGCAGTCTGCCTCCAAAATGTCTTCTCCTAGACACAAATACAAACTAAAAGAAGCAAAATGATTCGATCTAGATTTAAAATAACACACAATAACTAATGCTCCCTCCATCCTCCAAAATCGTATTACATGACAACGGCACGAATTTTAAGAAATATTTGGTAAAAAGTGTGTTGAGTGGAGAAAGGGACCCACAACTTTAATAAATGTGTGGTAGATATTTGTTGAGTGAAAAATATGACCATTATTTTAAAATTATGTGGTAGATGTTCGTAAGGAGTTGTATAGGGTCATATCCAAAAATGGAAGTGATACGCTTTTCAGGGACGGACGGAAATTGAATTAATGATACAATTTTCAGAGACGAAAAGAGTACAAATTTGGGATCATTACTTAATTGATTTTTTTTTGTAACCTGAAAATTACCGAATAAATTAAAAGTTATCAAATGAGTTCAAATAGAACCTATAATGGTTTAAGAAATGACATATGTCATGTTCATACAAATTGCAATTAATTAAGAAAAATAAATAAATTGTGGAAGTAATTGCTTTTAGCATATTCTTTCGAACATTCTAATGCAAAACAAGGTGCGCAGAGTCAATACCGCCCATAAGCCACCATAAGTGTCCGTACGTCGTCGATTTTTTTTTTTATCATTCTTTTTTTCCTTCTTAAAACTAATAGTTCTACTAGTAGGGGTGTAAATTCGGGACGGGACGGGTACCCTACTCGGAATTTTCGGTTACCTGTACCCAAATTTCTCAAAATTTGCTAGCTATCCGTACCCGTCCCGTTCTAAAAAAACGGGTATCCATATCCGGACCGGGTTTATGCGGGTCGGGATCGGGTACCCGTATGTACCCGTTATAAAAAAAAATAAAAAATATCAAAACTTGTTTTTTGATATTTTCCTACTTGTTTTCTTCATATTTTTTCAATAAAGAAATCTAAGGAGTGGCGCGACGTCGACGATAAGAGAGAGATGGGTTGAATGACAGTGGAACGACGACGAAGGTGTGAGAGAGAGGAGATGAGAAATTGTGAATTGGGAGTGTGAGCGTGAGAGAGAGAGAGAGAGAAAGATGCATCGTGCATATTTTCTATTTTGTAAAACATTTCATAAAATAATTAAGAATAATATAAAAAGAATATAATATATAAACGATTGACCGGGTATATGGGACGGGACGGGTAACCCGTTACCCGGAACAACTTCAATCCTCTATCCTATAATCCGTTCCGTACCCGAAAAATTCGGGTAACGGATACCCAATACCCAGAAAATTACGGGACGGATTCAAGTTACCCGGAAACCCGTAACCCGAATTTACACCCTAAAGTTCTAGTATCAAAGGAAATCCAATCTGTGGCCCACTAGAATATATTCTTCCTTTTAAAAGAAAAAATAAAACATATATCATATTCCTACCTTTGCAAGACTATACAATGCTACATTAATTCGATTCGAATCCTCTATTATCTAATGTGTTTCGTTTTCTATCTTATCTATTAAATTTATGATATGTGGTGATTTTTCAATAATTATAAATCCTAATTGAGTGAAATAAACTTTACTTGACATGCTTAAATTATAAAATTATCACATGTCTTAAATTCAACATATGCAATAGAAAATAAAACACAATTAGACAATAGAGGATTTCGTTTGACATTCTGTATTGTGTTTTAGGTGCTGTATTGATAATTAATAGGATTAATTGCAAAACAATATATTTATCTTTCACTTCATTGGTGATTCCAGTACGTTTTCTAAATCGTTGCAAGTAAAAGTCAGTTTTTAGCCGGTGCTATAAACTAAACATTTCTAACAACAAATTTGACGGGACGGTCTCCATGTGCATATTTTGCCACGTAAAATAGGTCGTAGATGGAGAGAGTAGTACTTCCTCCGTCTACGATAAATGTGGTCTTCTCTCATTTTTCGTCCGTTCACAATAAATGTGGTATTTCCTTAAATGGAAATGACTCAACTCACAATAAATATGGGTCTCACTCTCCACTCACAATATATCTGTATAACCTACTCTCTCACTCTTAAAACTCGTGTCACTCCCTTCGGACCACTTGGAGAGAGTATATATATCATACGATTACATATATTATTTTTCTTTTATTGAGGGATACGACTACATATTCGTTGGATAAAGAAATAAATTTATTATTTGAGAAAGCAACCAACAAATCGTCGCCCAATCCTTATCCATTTACACCCCCTCTCTTTATATACACAACACAAATGTCATTTATTCAATTCATCATTGCTTCTCACCTTCCTCGCCGCGTCCAATCTCTCTCCGAGATCCAGATATTCGTGCCCAGAGGTGAAATGAGGGTCTATTTCGGACCGAGAGTTGAAATGGGGGTCGATTATGGGCTGGAATCTGTTGGGATCGGGTGGATTGGAAATCGATATTGCCACTGGTTTTTTAATTCGATTTCCAATTCCACCCATTCCTATGGATTTCGGGATTTCCCCCCCTTTGATCTCTCTGTTTTCTTCTTCGTTTATTTTACTTTTGTTGAGGTATATGTAGGTATTGTGTGTGTGTGTGATTAATAAATTTTTAGCTAATTGATTAAGTAGTGTGTGGATGTGAAAATTGAATTTGTTTTCTCGGAAATTAATACTGCGTTTTGTGAACTCTTCAGTGATCTGGTAAGAGGTTTTAAAGTTGAATCCCCATTTATTATCTGTGTGTGTGTGTGATAAAAACGTATCCAAATAATAATTGTGTTTTCTACGGAATTATTTTATTTATTAATTCTTGACGTTCCACTTAATCCTAATTGATTGATCTATACTGATTTCAACTAATCAATTTCATTACCAATGCAGCGTAAGATAATAACTAATTCATTTTCTTTTTATCTTTAAATAAACCCAGCTATCTAGCGTTGAAATCTCATATTTTACAGAGAGAGATGAAGTTGGTTTTGATCATTTAAGGTGGTATCATGAAGTATTTCTATTTGTTCGAATCAAACGTAAAGAATTAAAATTGAATATTATTCTATTTGAATAGCCGGGCTATTATGCTTATCAATTCTTATTTGTGTTTCTTCATTTCAAATGTAGTACTAGTATAATTTTTTTCCAGGTTTAAGAAAATTTGTGAAAATAAAAGTTAATAAATAGCTACAAATAAATGAATTTCGGTCGACTAGGCTGCTTGGTTGTATAAAAGTACTCTAGTATATGAACTATTTTATTAAATGTTAAGATATTAAATGTCATAACCCTCTATTTTCTTCAGTCCCGATCAACTCATCGATTTCGGCATGCATTGACATCTATTTAGACTACTATTTTTTGACATATCTCATTTTTTCTTTGATCTATTAATTCTAATCAAACTGTTAATTTTGTACTGAATTGACATCTTTCCTTATAAATATTCTCATCGTACTGATGAATATTCTCATGATTCAATCATCTTCACCATGATCAATATTGACAATACCCGAGGCGATATATTTGGTTGGTCATGTCCAAAAACTTGTTGACATGTTAGACAATTTAAATGACATGTTAGTAGACTATTAATGGCATATGGCTCATTTCGCAATTACTTGCAACTCCTCTATATCATTGAGAAACTATCAATCTTTCATTTGTAATTCTGATAGTTGCATTTTCGACTGGGATAATCTATTCCTATTATTACATTAACATCCTTTATTAAGGCACATAAGAGGTAAAGTTGTTGCTCTACTTTTTCTTACATTTTATTTAATTGTCTTACTCTTTTGTAATTCCATCTTCTTCTTTTTTGAAAAAATACCAACTGGTAATATGCACTTATCTCTTGACTTGTAAGGAAAAAAATGAGCAAATATTATCCATTAAGATATATTTTGCAATCTACCTCATCTACAAAATTCTAGAGATGTAACAATCGGAACCTTAGCAATAGGTTCGTCAATTGTCATTAATATTCCCAATTGTAGGGGAGCCCTCGTTACACAATTTTCTCAAAATTGTTCAATAGTCTTTACTCCTCATAATGCAATATTTTACAGATGGCAAAAATTTGAGTACCAACCCCACCACATGGTTGGTTCTAATTATAGATAATTAAGAAGAGATTATGAGGATGATTAATGGAATTGAGGGAAATTAGGGAATAATTAAGGAGTAATTAGAGTTTATTAATTTCAATTTTAATTTATTAATCTTTATTTAGATTTTATTAATTCTCCAATTAAAATCAATTATTACTAAACTAGTAAGTAGCCCGTCGGAATACGACGGAAAATAATTTTATGTTTAAATTTATATGTATATATTTTAAAAATAATTTTATATCTTATTTAAAAGTTGTGATATTGTTCGCGTTAATTATTAATCAAACTTAGAAAATTAATTATTTCACGTATCTAAATTTATAATTAGGAATGATAATGGATCGGGTATACTCATTCATTATGTATTTTTTTTAAATCTAAATTTGTTAAGAATTTTTCTACATGTTCGTTCTAATCTCGGTTAAAATAGTGACTTTACTGTACATACTCGTCTCAAATCCATTGAGTAATCTATACATATATAAAAAGTGTCTTATTTACAAAATTTGGTTTGCCTATTATACCCATGTTAATATATTGAATAATGGAATAAATGTGTAATAATATATTTTATCATGATTAGATATATATTATAATTGTATATATTCTCATTGATAATAGATAGATTCTCGTACATTATATTACAATGAAACATTTTTATATAAAAAGTGTCTTGCTTACAAAATTTGGTTTGCCTATTATACCCATGTTAATATATTGAATAATGGAATAATTGTGTAATAATATATTTTATCATGATTAGATATATATTATAATTGTATATATTCTCATTGACAATAGATAGATTCTCGTACATTATATTACAAGGAAACATTTATATGATATATATTAAAATATTATATTATCATTGATTCTTTGTTTGAGATATATATCTTACTTATTATCTCTTCTACCATGAAAAGAAAACGATATACCTTATATTCTTCTACAAGGAAAAGAAAATGCGTACATAGCTTGAGACTACAATCGCAGATGAAATTTAACACTTCTTTTTTACATATATATATCTATAATTATTATCGTGTTAGGGTTCTTTGGTTCTTTTATTTGGAAGAACCTTTATTCTAGCACGTTAGATGCAGCCACTGCGTGAAGAAGCCATTGAATACAAATATATCACAAGAAATAGAAGAGGAGAATACATCGTTAACTTTATGAATCACGCCTTTCACCTGAGTTAATCTAATCCACCTATCTAATCCACCTCAAATTTCTTGATTTGAATTTCTCTATACATTATTCTTCTTTTGTTTTTCCTATTTCTTCAACCCAATCCGAAGAATCGAAAAAATTTCAAAGGCATGCAGTATGTATATCGTCTCCTCCATCGTCTCATCTTTTATTATTATTATTTTTTTCCGTAGTGTTAGTAATTTTGGCAAATGGGATATGAAGAAAGTTGTTTATGATTGAATTAATATCATCAGTACATACGCTGTTCAATTTTTCAAGTTATATTAATAATAAAATAAAAATTTCTTGAAATCTGCATATCTAATTCGACGATAATTGTTTGTCTTCCAATATTATATTCTACTCTTAATAAATAAAATGTTCGTTTATTAGCTAGCAATAAGCACGCACAGGGTCAAACGAAAATTCTGTGCTACTCTTGGTGCTATCTAAATCCCTTAATGTTTGTTTTTATGCTTAATATGTGCGAGTTTGAATGAATTTAAGCAAACAGAGTAATTTGAAAAATTGCAGGTGCATATTAGTGGATATTTTTGGTAAGATTCCTTGTGCAAATTAGCATTGACCTTCAGTTGCTGGAATTGTGGAAATTAAATCGTCATACGTGAAGCGATCGCAGAACTAAAGTAAAGAAATAATTGCTGACCGTGAAGGTAAACAAAATTTGTTTGGTGATTGTTTTTCTTATGTAAAAAATTATAAAATATTTTGTGTTGAATTTAGAGCTTTTGAAGATTTCATATACTATTAGTTTTCTAACATGTCTTTATACAAAATTCAACATATTTATATGTAGTATTCATTATATTTTGCATTCTGGAAATAAAGTATGAGCACTCGCAATACATTCATTACCCATGTCAAGCTCATCTTCAGGTAAGTTTTTTCTTCAATCATTACAAGAATATTGTTATTAGTATATTTTATATTTATTATATTACAAGCTAATTTAGATATAAAATTTAATAGTTACTGAGGTATATCGACAAAGAAGGCTTCTACAAATAAAAAAAATGTAAACGAGATTCAACTGATTTGAATAGTAATACAATCTTTGAAAATATATATGAATTTTATACAAATATATATCACATAAATGTCAATGAGAATATATGCAATTATAATATATATCTAATCATGATAAAATATATTATTACACAATTATTCCATTATTCAATATATTAACATCGGTATAATAAGCAAACCAAATTTTGTAAACAAGACACTTTTTATATAGGTATGGATTAACTCTATTGTTTATGTTTTTAGGTTCAACTCTACATGAGTTAAAAAAGATGCCTAATTGCATTCATTGTGGTGCTTCACGATTTGAATATGAACCTCCTACCTTTTGTTGTGGTAATGGAAAAATTAAACTTGCATTTTCGGAAGTTCAAAATGAGTTGTTTGAATTGTTTACATCTCAATCACAAGAAGCAATTGATTTCCGAAGAAATATTCGCTCCTACAATAACATATTCTCATTTACTTCGCTTTGTGTAAAATTGGATAGAAAACTCGCATCTGCATGACGAGGAGTCTATTCTTTTCGAGCACAAGGAATGGTTTATATTCACAAAGTCAAACATAACAATGTACATTTCTAACTACCTCTTAGGTCATCTGAAAGTACAAAATTCGTTGAGATTCGTATTACAAATTAGACCAACATGTGACGAAATTCAGCCGATGATCAAATCGTAAGCATTACTACATAGTTTTAATGTCTTTTAAATAGTAATGTAAGCTAAATTGTTAATTATATGTTCTGTTTTATGCAATTATTCTGATATTAATGACCCACTGAAAATTGCTAAGTTAGCAATGTTACGTACTTCTATTAAAACTCGGTTGCGATACTCTATTTTTTTAACCCTTTTTTATAAGTATATTTCTTGAGTTTATTAAAAGTAATGGTCACAAATTTTAAGACTGTACTCAGGTGTAAATAATTATATTTCAGTTGAAATTATACTAATGATAAAAATGAATATAATATTTTATATTTTTTTTGAAAAGTAATATTTTATATTTTGTTCCTCGATTTTTTATATTGAAATTGAGTATAAAAGTTTGTACTTGTTGCAAATTACAATAATTTATATACTTTTTACTTTCTGGTAATTCTATTTGATCTAAAAATAATAACAATATAAGATTTAGTGTGCATAAGCAATGGGTATTAAGATTTTGGTTATTGTATAGTCCAATTCTATATTTATTCTTTACCTATCTTTATTACACAGTTATAATAATGTAGCATTCCATCTTTCCAATCTCTTATTTCATATTTACACCACTATAATTTTTTTTGTCGTATGATAGGATGTTCCTTATTATTTTACGAGAATTATTGATAGAGTTGAGAATAAATCATCAATATGGTATGATTTATACAAAAAGTGCAATAAATTGTGCCCAAAGAGTGCTGAGGTTACGATATGCGGAAAATGCAACGAGGAAGTTCTTGAGACGACCCCAAGGTAAGTAATAATTAAAAATTAAAATAATAATTTATTTATTTAATGAGAAAAATATTCATTATTTTATACAATTTCATATACAGAATAACCGCAAGTATTATACATGGCTGCTGCAATGCACAAATTACCATGTTTGATGAAGTTGCAGAGGTCTATGTAGGATGCACTGTAGATGAGTATATTTCGTCAAGCAGTGAGGTAAATTGTTAATTAATAATTAAAAAATATTTAAAATAGTTTATAACATTATGTCATTTTAACAATTAATTTTCTTAGGGGCGAAAATGAATATACATACTATAGAGCTCTGAGCATCCAAACACTAACTAAAATGCGATTTATGACAACACTCACGTCTGCCGACTATAATCGTAGAGGAGATTTGAACATTGTAGTGAATGGAATATAAAGGATAGAATCAATAGATGAGATTGATGTTGCTTCGATTGAAGAGACAAATCCAACTCAATAGGAAGGGCAGAAAGATTCAATGGAAAATCCTAAGAGGCCTCGAGTGGGATGAAAAAAGAAATCAACTACAAAGTTGTAGCCTACCGAAGTACAAGAGAAGAAAAAAAAGAAGAATCTCGAGAAAAAAGATTGAAGACAGTATTGAAATTCCAAATGATGAAGATCAACAGCCGTTGGCCAAATTTATCTCAGCAAGTTAAAGAAAGAAAAAAGCTAGCTCCTCCAATCATCAAGATCAAACAAGCAAAAAATATAAATAACAAAGATTCGATACCTTAGTTTTTTATTCGTGTTTTTTTTAAATAGAATTTTTCATCATGTTAAGAACAATAGTGTTTAATTTTCTTTTCGTTATATAATACAATTTATATATTCATAAATTCATTATATTAACAATAATTAAACCCTATTTTGACAATATTAAAAAATTATAATCTCTATGTCTTGTGTCGAATGAAATTGAAAAAAAAAAAATTGGTACCACGTGCAACGCACGTGCGTGTCTGCTAGTACTCGATAAAAATATGAACACCCCAAGTAAAATTAATTAAAATTAGTAAGAATCCTTCTTTATTATTTGAACCGTCTTGTTGGTTTATGCTAAATTACTCGATAAAAATCTAAACAAAGTTAATATTAATTAAAATTTGTAAAAATTACTCTTTTTAAGTATATTTGAATTGTCTCGTTGGTTTATGCTAAATCGATATCTCTAATCTTTGCCAAAATGCGGAAAAAAAAAGTTTACATCTTCAAAATAATATTAATTAATATTAGTAAAAATCATTCTTTCTATGTTATTTGAACTGTCTCGTTGGTTTATGCTAAATTACTTGATAAAAATATAAACAAAGTTAATCTTAATTCAAATTAGTAAAAATCCTTCTTTTTAAGTATATTTGAACTGTCTCGTTAGTTCATGTTAAATCGATATCTCTAATCTTTGCCAAAATGCGGAAAAAAATATGTTTACATCTTCAATTTTTTTTTGTTCTTTTCTTTAGCTACCTATCCCACATTTGAGTTAATGTATATATTTTATAGAAAGCACTAATCGAATTTTTAGAAAAACATGAATGAACAATAAAAAGGATTTCATATAGACATGTTGATTAAATATATTTATTTAGTCTTCATAGGAGATTTTCATTTACAAATTTTCTATAGATTATTATATATGAATTAAGAATGTATAATTGTTCTTTTCTTTAGCTACTTATCCCACATTTGATTCAATGTATATATTTTCTAGAAAGCACTATCGAATTTTTACCTATAAATACACTTGATTCTCATCTCATTTCTGACATCTCATCTCATGTTCTCTTCAACCTACAATTTCTTCATTTCTTTTGTCTTCTTCCATGAATTTCAATTCCAAGATCCCAACAATTGGCACTATGCTAATTGGGTCCCCAACTTGTCTCCATACTCCAAAATGCCAAATCCTTGGCCCCATTCTTTGCAATAGTATTCACCCCTTGAAGGCGCTGACACCGACAAGGAACAAGAGGAGTTGCCCTCAACAGACATACTTTGCCTTGTTTGGGCATGAGGCTACCGACGATCCAATCAAATGCATCGAGCCGCCTATTGAGACAAAATACAACGAGCTAGAGGCACACCTCACCGCAACATGCGACAACTCAAGAGCCACTTTAGGTGCTTTCATCGGTATTGCCCAATTGAAGCGCCAAAAATGGGACATGATGGACACTGCTTCTATGGATGCACATGACCAAATATTGCAGGAGGTCTTGAAACCACCAAATCTCATCTACTTTTATCTAATTTCAGCTATGTTATTTTCTCTCTTTTAATCATGTATCTTTTTTTTTAAATCATGCATTGTTATCTTTAATTAATGAAATTATCTTATTTTAAATTAATGTTATTTTTTGGATTTTGATTAATAGTATTAAAAATCATCGAGCCAACTTATAGAGTCAATTACTATGGAGGGGTGGCTCAATGCTATGTTGACTCTATTATGGAGCCCGCCGTTGGCTCTACCACTATGGATGCTCTAAGAGCATCCACATCCCTTGCACCTCTTAGGGAAAGGATAGGGACTCAAACTCACTGTTGCGTCCAGTGCTGTATTGGTTGAACAGGATAGGAGGCATGATATAATTAGTTTGTAAAATCTGATTTTTCATTAATTTTAAAATACAGAAATTACATAATTTAAATAAAAAAAATTAAATTAATTTAAAAAATGAAATTGCATTAATTTTTTTTAAAAAAATCATAGAAATTACTATTCTAGCCCTTGTGGCCCAAATGTGCTCGACCAAATCAGATGCAAGGCGTGTGGCCATTCATTTGTCTCTCATAAGTGTATCCCTCGCCATATAGGCGTGCGGAAATTGCTACTAGACGCCCCGTTGTAGTTGGTTTCGTCTCTTCAATTGAGAAAAAAAGAGAGAAAAGAGAGAATGAGATGATTTTGGGGTGAGAAAATGAATGAAATGAATGGTGTAATTATAGGTAAAATAAAAATTTTAAAAAAAATTAAAATCGGTCAACATGATCGTTGTGCTCAACGGCACAAATATTCCTCCGACTAGCCGTTGCCTTCATTCAATTTCTGCATTTTTTATTTTTTTTTATTCTTTTTTTAATTATTGCACGCGCCTTATAAATTTTGGTTCGATGGGGCTGCCCCTCCAACGGATAGGCTCGATAGCACGGTGGCGCGAGCTGCCTATCGAGCCTGCCGATGTGCATGCTCTAACACGCTTTCGGGAAGTTGGCAAAGTAATTGTCCCTGGGTTGACGACTTTAATTGTGTTCTCATGTTCTACTCATTACATCAAAATAAATGGCCAATTTGTAAGCTTAATTTAATTGTATCACACATCACAATTAATTCAATTTCGATTTACAAGTTAATCAATTTATTTATCTTCTCCGTGAAAAACTATTTGGGTTCTTTTTGTTAAAGTTGAAAATTAATAAAAAAAAATGTACGTAATAGTTTGTGTCTAAGCCCATGTTTGGTTCGGTATTTTTTGGACAGGAAAAAGATTCAATTAATCGAATCCATTACTTCTTGTTTGATTTGGGTATTGGGTTAACCATTACCCTTACTTGAGGGTAACCCAATTCTCCAAAATGTTACCCTCCAAACTAGAGCGGTAACAAAATCCTTTCATCTCCGGAATCATTTCACAAGGTGATTCATTTCCATTGTTGAACCAAACACCCAAATAAAAGTAACACTTATTGTTATCATTCCTTCTCTCTTCCTGATTTCATTCCTTTATCATTCCTCTACTCGAACCAAACGAGCACTAAATATAACTTATAGAATATTTTTCAATAAAATCAATATATTTGCTATATTAAAACCATGATGCGCGAACAACTATTATAACAGGCGCGACAAGACTTGACAACAAATGATATACGACTTTATCACATAATTATTTTAGCTTTGAAATTAATCTACATAATTATATTTATTTATTTATTTTTTTATATTTTGGAGGAATAATCATATTTATTTTGAATTGACCTACAATCCCCAAAAGGCATATTCTGAATGCAATAACTATCGAATTGCAATATATTTAAATGATACTTCCTCCAATCTATTACTAATACGAAAATAAAGCTGCCCCATCCACGGTGCTCCGTTCAGATTTTTCTTTATTCTGGTAATTTGTCTAATTTTAATTCATATATATTCTAATTTTTATTTTTATTAATTTCATATTCTTGAAATATCACATGTTTATCTATTAATCACATCTCATATTTATCTTTCCCTCTATTTAATTAAATTCTTCTATTATCCATATTAAAATAATAACAATTTCGGAATGCATTCTTATAAATCCTTATTTTATACATTCTTAATTCATATATAATAATCCATAGAAAATTTGTAAATGAAAATCCTTATGAAGACTAAATAAATATATTTAATTAATATGTCTATATAGAATCCTTTTCATTTTGTATTCATGTTTTTTCTAAAAACTTCGATTAGTGCTTTCTAGAAAATATATACATTGAATCAAATGTGGGATAGGTAGCTAATGAAAAGAAAAACTTGAAGATGTAAACATAATTTATTCCGTATTTTGGCAAAGATTAGAGATATCGATTTAACATGAATTAAGGAGACGATTCAAATATACTTAAAAAGAAGGATTTTTACTAATTTTAATTAATATTAAATTGTTTAGATTTTTATCGAGTAATTTAGCATAGACCAACGAGACGGTTCAAATAACATAGAAAGAAGGATTTTTACTAACTTTAATCTATTTTACTTGGAGTGTTCATATTTTTATCGAGTATTACTCAACGGATTTGAGACGCGTATGTACAGTAAAGTCACTATTTTAACCGAGATTAGGACGAACATGTAGAAAAATTCTAAACAAATTTAGATTTAGAAAATATATAATGAATGAGTATACCCGATCCATTCTCATTCCTAATAATAAATTTAGATACTTGAAATAAAATTAATTTTCTAAGTTTGATTAATAATTAACACGAACAATATCACAACTTTTAAATAAGATATAAAATTATTTTTAAAATATATACACGTAAATTAAAACATAAAGTTATTTCCCGTCGAGTCTCGACGGGCTACTTACTAGTTTTTAATAAGTGTCCTCCGCCGTCAAAATATGCATACTAAGAAAATTGATAATTTACTTTTTTTTACTCCTAATTAATAGCATAGAAAACTTAAACAAGTAGATAATCTGCATTAATAACAAGAATAAATGAAAAGTTTCAGATTATTTTACTCTCAATTTTTAAAATAAGACATTTATTGAGGGAAAAAAAAGTTAAAAAGGACACTAATTAAAAAAAAGTGGAATACGCAGCCGGCAGCCGCTATCCAAGGGTGCTTTATAGATATATTGATATATTAATTAAAACTTTTTATATATGAAATAATTAATTAAATTTTTTGTGTAAATCTTTTTCCATAACATTTAGGTGTTTTGATATATTAAGCAATTATATTTATGTCATATGTGCGTACTGAATTACAGGTAGATTGGTACATACTCCCTCCGTCCCAATAGCAAGGCCCCTTCTATTAATTAATACTCACATCTCCAATAGAAGGAGGAACCTTGCTATTGGGACTGAGGGAGTATAATTTATAATTTTATATACTATTTATTAAATAAGTTTGAGGTAAGCTAATAAGTAAACCTTCTAGCAAATTGGACGACGCATGAACTTGCTTGTTTTGCTAGAGATATAGATTCTACTATATTATATTATGGCATGATAGTTGGCCTTTTAAATGATTCTAGTTAGATCAATAAAATTATTTTTTCCCCTTAAAAAAAAGAAGAAAAAAACAACCTTCTAGCATTCTTACCATATATAGCTTATAGACTTTGCACCAAGAAATAATATCAAAGTCATGGTATCGAAGAGATTATGTTGGTGGACTCATCACTAGTTAGTGTCAAATTAGAAGATAAAACACTACAAGAAAAGGAAAAAAGAAAAATCTTATCCCCTAATTAGGAGTGGGATAATTTTAATAGAGGATTTAGTATTATATATCTAGCCCATAATAATTAATAGATAAAATAAATGAAGCAATCTTTTGCATCTTATCACATTTCTTCCAAATTTTTCTAAATAAATATAAGAAACCAAAAAACAAAAATATTTTGCATCAATTATCAGTATGCTAAAATGATGTAGCACCATTGAGACGCTGACTAAATATCTTATAAGTAGCTCAAAAAAAAAAAAAAAATTATAAGTTCAAGTGTCTCATCTCTCCCGCCTATTTTCTCTACAACCAATTATCAAACTGATAATCACACATAATCAAAGCTAAAAGCAAATGAAATTCCAACTACTATTAGGTATGAGATGAAATCATTGGGCATACCAATTCATAATCACACACAACTACATAACTCCCAAATCTTCATAAAATCACCCATTTTTCACTACCTAGAGCTACTATTAATAAATAAAAAATCATGGAAATGAATCCCAAAACAGCCAACTTCTCATCATCTTCTACGTTGAAGTTCGCCTTATGGGCTATCTTGTTGTTCATGATCTTTTCTCAAGCTGGTAATTTCGACTCTTTCTTGATTATTAGTATTTCCTAATATCATTTTTTCTTGTTTAATAATCCTTGTCACTACCGTTCATTGGAATTTTTTAGAGTCGTACGACCCTTTGGATCCATTTGGGAACATAACGATCAAATGGGACGTCATATCCTGGACTGCAGACGGATACGTGGTGAGTTTTGTCGCGCGCGAGCACGAAATGAATGAATGAATGCATGCATTTGATTTTAATTACATGGCGCGTGACAAAAATTGAAATCTGGACTAGGCCTTGGTGACGATGTTCAACTTTCAAATGTATCGACACATCATGAGCCCGGGTTGGACGCTGACGTGGGGGTGGGCTAAGAAGGAGGTGATATGGTCTATGGTGGGAGCACAAACAACGGAGCAAGGCGATTGCTCCAAATTCAAAGGAAATGTGCCACATTGTTGCAAGAGGAATCCCACTGTTGTTGATTTGCTTCCGGGAGTTCCCTACAACCAACAGATTGCTAACTGCTGCAAAGGTGGGGTCGTGGCCTCGTGGGGCCAGGACCCCGCCTCTGCCATCTCGGCCTTCCAGGTCAGCGTCGGCCTCTCCGGGACCACTAACAAGACGGTGAAGCTTCCGACAAACTTCACCCTCCTCGGCCCTGGACCAGGCTACACTTGCGGCCCTGCAAAGATCGTACCTTCCACCGTGTACTTAACTCCTGACCGGAGAAGAAAAACTCAAGCTCTAAGTAAGCATGTCTGCTCGTTTAATTGTATGTACTAGATAAATGGTACATAAAAATTATGAACTTAAATAATATATCTATATATAGTTGAAGCTCTAATAGCGATTGTGAAAAAGTCGATTTTTATGTTTATGCAGTGACATGGAACGTGACATGTACTTACTCACAACTCCTCGTCTCGAAGCATCCGAGCTGCTGCGTCTCGTTGTCGTCCTTCTACAACGAGACCATCACTCCTTGCCCCAAATGCTCTTGCGGCTGCCACAATAAGAAAGACTGCATCAAGTAAGCAAACTTGCTTTGTAGATAGAGAAGCTCATGTTTCATGCATTATATTTATCTCACTTCATTCACCAATGCAGGCCTGATTCAAACAAACTCAAAATGGTGGGAATCAACACACCAAAGAAGGACAACTCCCCCCTCCTGCAATGCACGCACCACATGTGCCCGATACGTGTCCACTGGCACGTTAAGGTGAACTACAGAGACTACTGGCGCGTCAAGATCGCCATAACCAACTTCAACTACAGAATGAACTTCACACAATGGACACTCGTAGCTCAGCACCCTAATCTCAACAATGTCACTCAAGTCTTCAGCTTCGACTATAAACCTCTCGTCCCTTACCAGTCCATCAGTCAGTCCTCTTCACTACTCAACCATATGGTCCTCCGTTTTCTTGATTGTCTAACGTGGTTTTCTCATTAACTACCTGCAGATGACACAGCCATGTTTTACGGCATGAAGTTCTACAACGACCTTCTTATGGAGGCCGGGGAGTTTGGGAATGTTCAGACAGAGGTACTCTTGAAGAAGGATAAGGAATCCTTTACTCTCAAGCAGGGATGGGCGTTTCCGAGGAAGATTTACTTCAACGGGGATGAATGTCAGCTTCCACCTCCTGATGCTTACCCCATTTTACCAAACTCTGCCCACAATAATCTGATCTCATTTCTTAGATTTGCAGGTTTCATGGTTTTGGTGATTGTGCTTGTGTGATTACTACTATAAAAATAGGCCATTTTCTGTAAATTTCTACATCACTAGTAGAGAAATCTTTTGGTAATTTGTATTCAAAGTTTTCTCTTTGTTTTCTGAATATTAAACAATATTTGTTTGGACAGAATATGAATCTTGAATTGATTTACACCTCTGAAGCATATTAACTATGAACTTAAATATGAATTGTTTTTCTTTTCTTCTGTTGGTAAGCATAACAATAAGTATAAAAGCATAACAAATTAAGTGTGGGTAAAGACTGCATTCTATTTGATTTAATATAATGAAAAAAATCCACCAAGAAATATCAAATATTTCAGATTATCTCTAGATTTTCTCTACTCAAGCTAACATGGGATGTGCAAACAAGATAACCAAAGATACCACCATAGCTGCTGCTAATAGACGAGGCGTGGAGATAGCTGCACGAGCACCCTCACTGGGGAGAAACGGGTAAGCATCTGGTGGTGGCATGACACAAATGTCACCATTGAAGTATATCCTCCGGGGGAAGGCCCACCCCTTGTCGAAGGTGAAACCAGTCTTGTCCTTCCTGAATAGCAGCTCTGACTGTACATTTCCGGAAGGCCCGTTTTGCATGAGCAAGTCATTGTAAAACTTAACTCCCCATAACATAGCAGTGTCATCTGTGCAACATTCAGTAAATCCACATAGCAAGTTTCAGAAAAGTAAAAGGAGATGGACCATTTATTATAGTATTCATAAAGAGTGTAGGTACTGCACTTACTTATGGAGCCATAAGGTGTCAATGGCTCGTAGTTGAAGCTGAATATTTGAGTGAGATCGTTGAAGTTTGGATGTTGAACGACGAGATTCCAGTGTGTATAGTTCCTGGCATAGTTAAAATTAGTGATTGCAACCTTCACACGCCAATACTCTTTGTAGTTGATCTTGACATGCCAATGGACTCGAACAGGGCACATATGGTCGGTGCACATTACGCGAGTTAGATTGTTCGTGTCTGATCTTGAAATGGCTGAAGATATGTGTGGAGACTTCGGGCTGTACGATCACACATCCGAACACAATAATATTCAGAAAAATGTTCAAAAACAAAAGGATAACACAAAGAGAGTTCTTACTCCACACAGTTCTCTGGTTGAGTGAGACTCCGACAGCCACAAGAACAAGTTGGACAATGCACAATTGAGCCATTGTAAAAGGATGAGAGAGAGACACAACAGGTTGGTGTCTTTTGAGCCAGAAACTGTGAATACGTGCAAGTAACGTTCCATGTCACTGCAAATGAGTGTAGATAATGTCACCATTCATGGAAGCAGCCAAAGAGAGAACCATGCTAATATAAGATAATTTAAAGTGGAAAGTATTCATCTTTCTATTAGTACTTGAAAATTTACGAGGGAACAACTTACTTAAAGCTTGAGTAGTTCTTCTTTTGTCTGGAGTCCAAAATTTGGTCGGCCTCACTATTTTAGCCGGTCCACAGGTATACCCTGGCCCCGGTGCTTGTAGGGTGAAATTCTTGGGCAGCCTTACAGTTTTGTTGCTCGTACCAGCTTGACCAACGCCTAACTGGAACGAGCTGACTGAATTTGCTGGATCTTGGATCCAAGAACTTATAACTCCACCTTTACAACAATTTTCAGTTTGTTGGTTATAAGGGGTTCCTGGCAACAAATCAACAATAGTTGGATTCCTTTTACAGCTATGTGGAATGACTCCTTTGAATCTCGAACAATCGCCTTGCTCTGTGGCTTGACCGCCATTCATGTACCAGATCACTTCTTTTTTGGCCCATGTCCAACCCAACTTCCACCCCGGTAGTTCAATGTGTCGATATTTCTGAAAGTTATATATTGTAACAGCAGCCTGCCACATTATACAAGACAAGGAGTTCAGTGTTGAACTTATAGCATAGAACATCTAGAGTAAGAAATGTACACATGTAAATCGAAACTAAATGTGCACTATCTTTGCATTTTCTAGTTTATTTCTAAAAAATTATATAGAATTCTCCAATAGCCTGCAAAGATAAGACCAAATGCATAAAGGGCAGATGAAGCAAACATTGCACATTTGATAGGGTGCTATTGTGACTTGTGAGTCTTGTGACAGACCCTTTGTCGTCGTATATTGAATCAGTCATCCAAGAAATGTTCAGCATTCTACAGAATAAAGCTTTATAGATAAATATGTGTGTGTGTGTGTGTGTATTATGTATGTATGTTGTATATATGCTTACAACATATCCATCAGCATTCCACAGTATAACGTCCCATTTTATAGTTATATTTCCACTAGGATCAAGGGCGTCGTAAGCATCTGCAAAAATATCAAAGCATGTTCTAAATTATGAGAATCTAAAGAACAAACATAATGGTTAAGCTAGCTGAGAACAAAATAGCATTACATTATATTTTTTAGTGATGATGTGAAAATGGTATTTGAACTCAAATTCCAGCAATCACCTAACTAAGACAAAAACTTTGCAGATTCATCTCTCATCTTTGAACTTTTACCTATAATAACATTTGAAATTCCTCATCTAACTTTAGATTATTTATTAGATATCAATAGTATTGCATGATTAGTTAATGAACAAGGGGTCTTTAATTCTATAAACAAAAGGGATCTTTAATTACACAATATACTAATTTTAGATAATAATGGATTTTAGCCAAGTCATAATCACTATGAACACAAACAAATTCTAGAATATCAACTATTTTCCTATACTACTATCTCTATCCATCTCTAATGAGAGCAAAAAAATCTACAAAAAATATATTTGATTAAAAGTCAATAAATGGATGAATTAAAAATTTAAAATAGCTCTAGATATGCAACAAATAAATTCTGAACATACATCCTCGTACACATAATTCCAAGAACAAGAACCAAGATTTCCAAAATAAAACTACAGAGAGATCATAATTTTGAACGTCGAATTAAATTAAAAGATAAGGTAATAAAATATTTCAGCAAACAACAACAGAAAACGTAACGCCATTTCCTCAGCCAATTAACGTCCACAAAAACAGAAACTTCAAAAAAGATCACATATTTAGACGGAAAAGAAACATTCTATGTCAAGCGAAAAACAAACGAGCAAGAAGACAACAAAATCATCTGACCAAAAAAAAGGGATTCCGACACGACTGCAAGAAAAGAATTGATCACGCACCAATGGAGTTAAAGCTAAGGCAGAAAAACAAAACCACCGCGAAAATGGAGGCTCCTTTGAGTTGAGCTGCTCCTCTGGTTTCCGACAGCAACTCCATTTTCATTTTGTTGATGATTATGATTTATGAATAATGAGAGGAGATGTTTTTATGAAAAAGAGTGGAGAAAGTGGAGTTTGTAGCCAATTTCTGGGGTGGCGAAACTGTGTAAACAAATAGAATTGGGCATGAGAATGTGGGCGTGCAGAGACAGCCTCTCTCTCTCTTCCTCTGATGATTAGGAGACTGTAATAATTTTGTGTCACATGCTCTCGACTTAAACATTTCAAATGTAATTTTTTTTTTAAAATTAAGTTATTCAAATTTGTATTGGATAAATTTCACACATATCATACCTAATAGGCTAGCAAACTACATATGCTCGATTTATAAGGCATATCTCTCAAAAATCTATCGATGGGAAGAATTGTTTTAGAGATTTAAGAAATAAATAAATAAATAAACTCAATGTAATTTAGAGGAAGCAATCGTTCCTACTTCCATTGGACAGTTGTTATTCAACTCACGCATTACTCAACATTGACGAATATGCCCTTTGCGACTTTAAAATTAATAACTACTACTCCTTCTTTTGTTGGTCTATCTTGGAAATTTTTGAATAGGTGTATTGCAGTCCAGCTTGCACAGTACGCGGATTCGTAGACAATAGGGGTAATTAATGGTAAAAAAGGGTATGTTAATTTTTAAAATTCTACACACTATATATAGAATATTTTCCCAAAAGCAGTGTTAATAAAATCAACTCACAGACCACAGTGCGTACGGCCGGTCGCATGGGAGACGACCGGTCGCGCGCGTGCAACACACGCGCCGAAAATGAACCTTAAGTCGGGCGCATGTGGTACACGCGTTTTTTACGGCGTGTCCACTCACCCGACACTTTTTTTTTTATTAGGCGCATGTATTATACGCGCCTAGCTAACATATATATTATTTTAATCTGTCAGGCTTCACTACAAAAAAAAAACAAATTTACCATCAAAATTACTGACGGACTCAAAATCCCTCAGTAAATACCGATGGATTTGTGACGGAAAAAAAGCGGGTCAGCTAAAAAATATTTACCGACGGATTTCCGACGGACATTTGGCAGGGTAATTCGCGTCGAAATTACCGACGGATTTACCAACGGATATTCCCTTGTTAAAATTACCAACGAAAATATCCGTTGGTAATGTTCAATATTTATTTAAAAAAATAAAAAATATATTTACCGATGGATTACATCCGTCAGTAACTGTTTTAATTTATTTTCTATTTAATTTTTTTAAGTTATGGATTTAGTGACGGATTACCAACGGATTAGTGAGGAAATTTAGTGACGGATTGTAAGTTTGCAAAAAAAAAATAATAAAAAATAATTACATTTACCAAAGGATTTGTCATCCGTTGGTAATATTTTTTAATTTTTTTGATTTATTTTTATTTATTTATAGATTTAGTGACGGTTTTACCAACGGATTAGTGAGGGATACTTAGTGACGGAATGTAATCCGTCAGTAATTTTAATAAAATTACTTTTATAAATTAAAAAATAATTACTGTTTCCTAGGGTTTACCAACGGATTTGAAATCCGTCACTATTTACCGACGGTTACTAATGGAATATCCATCAACATCATGGCTACACAGAAGATGATGCATGATTTCATAGCTCGTTGCAACCGGCCTCCTAGTCCGTGACTTTTAGTTAGTGTAGAACAAAAACTCTTTTACTTTATTGTTTCTCTCATATTTGTACGTACTTTGTTACCAAAAATATCAGATTCTTATTACTATATTGCCTACCGACTTTTATATTATGTTTGATATTATAAATTGCTTGTTGGTATGTTAAAAATTGGGGCTAAAATATTAAATAATTAAATATTACAAAAATATCATAAAATTAATGACGGATAAAATTAAAACAAAAAAATATTACCGACGACACTATTCCGTCGCTAAATACTGACGGAATTTCCGTCACAAAACCGTCACAAAATTTCCAACTTGACGAAATTGAGGACGACAAAATTTACTTACTGACGAAAATTCTGTCACTAATCCGTCAGTAAAATCCAAAAAATGATGAAAACTAATTCGTCAAACATTATCAACGGATTTAATTTCGTTGGCATTTACCAACGGAATTTTCGTCAAAAATCCATCAAAAATCCGTTTGGGGAACCAATTCGTCAAACGAGAAATTACTGACGGAAATTCCGTCACAAATCCGTCGGTAAATTTACCGACAGATAGAATTTACGTCGGTAATTTCTTTACCTACAAATCGAATCACAAGGGAGCGTTTCCGTCGGTAATTCTGTCGGTAAGTCCTTTACCGACGGATTTCGATGACTTTACCGACGGAATGTTCCGTCGGTAAATGGAGAGTTTTTTGTAGTGCTTATTAGAACACTTATGAAGTGTCCTAATATCTATTTTTTTTATTTTTTTATTTTTTGTTTAAGAGTCGAGCGAGGGGACGAGGGGAGCCGAAGGCCTCGGAGCGAGTTAAAGGACATTAATGTTGACACAATCATTATCTTATCATTGAAATCGGAGCCGAAAGCGAAGACGAAAAAAAATCGAAAAAAACTGAATTTAAAAAAAAAATTCAATTTCAAGGGGTTGACTCGGGTCAACCCGACCCGATCCGACCCGGTCTCTTGGGATGCAACTGGTTGCATCATAGTATTCCTCAGTAACTTTTTATCCGTGGTTTAATTTTGGAAAAAAGTGTAGTTTAATACCCAATATATTGATCTTTTCACGAAAATGTTTCGATCTAAAGAAAATTAAGATTGATATCCAAAAATATTTAAAAATGGGTGTTCTTCCGTTCTTGCCTTCTTGGTATATTTTGTAATGAAATTCCTCCCCATATTGTTCCTTATGTTTAATCACTGGGTTGTTTTGAATGAAGTGTATCTTTTCCTCTAAATAAAAAAGTTTCAAATTTATTTGGCTTCAAAAAAAAAAAAAGTTTCAAATTTATTTTGTTGGCATAACCATCGATTTCGCCTCTTAAGTTAATTAAGTTGTAAAATTAGATTAGTTATTTATATAATTCTAACTGTGTGATTTGCAAACTATTATATTGTACTCCCTCCGTCCCATTATTGTTGGCATGTATTCCTTTTTGGGCCGTTCCACGAAAGTTGGCCTGTTTCCTTTTTGGGAAATATCCTCCTCTCACAAAAAGTTGTGGGCTCCACCACTTTCTATCTTTTTACCCTTTAAACACCCTTCTCCTTAATACCCGTGCCCAAAAGAAACGTGCCAACAATAATGGGACGGAGGGAGTATATAAGATGTTCACCTAATACAATAGAACTTCTATGAATTAATACAGTCGGGACCGGAAAAAATTATTATTTTATAGAGATTATTAATTTATTGAGTTAAAATTTAAAGGACAATATCATTGTTGGGATCGAAGAAAATTATTATCAGACATTATTAGTTTATCGAGTATTAATTTAAGAGGGTTATACTGTATGTATAGATTTTTACTATATACAACATTAGGGTTGTCAGTAGTATCGTATCATTAGCAGTACGTGTTAATTCATTAACTTCATATAACAAATTTGATTGAATTAATAATTGGTTTATCATTTTTCGAGGCTATTTCACTTATTATCTTTTGACCAGGCAATAATCACGCGACTTTCATAATACATTTGTCATTTGTGACGTTTTGGCTTAAAAATATGAAATAAGATTTGATAAATATATTTAATTAAAATGTCTTTTATAATATAAGATAAACAATGACAAGAGGATAAAATTAGAGTATTATTTATGTATATCCAGTATGATGATAGTGTATACCCCCCATAACCAGTTTTGAAAACATGTATAACACATAACCACCAAGACTTTTTGACTTTTCTAATTATATCTATTGTGACATTTTCTAAAAAAGTGTCATTTTGTGTGAAAAATGGGGAAAAATTGGACTAGTTAACCAAAAACAAATAAAATCATGTATTTACCCTCCTATTTTAGCTATCAAAAAGATAGTTACGTATTTCTTTATTACATATTTTGCTAATCGATCCTTCGCTTCTAAAATGGTATCAGAGCCCTGGTTTTATTAAGGAATTATATTTTATTTATTGCTTTAAGTATTATCCTAACGGAGGAGACATCAAGAAAAACATGAATCCGGACAATTGTCCGAGATGTGATGGTTACAGGAATTATCTCCAAGATTTGGAGATAAAAAGAGAAAGAAACCAGATGACAAGAATCGTCTGGAGAGAATTGTTCGACTCCATAGTCGTACGAGAAAGAAGGCTTGAATACCTTGAGCCTTTGGTTCAATAAATTGAGGCAAGAAGGAGATATGATTCAGATCTGAGCGATCTCCTGTTCGAGGTGATAAATACCATGAGAAGGAACCATCATAATAATCATATATGATGAATCCAGAAGAATGTCCAAGGTGTGGACATTTCTAGGAACGTCTCCAAATTTTGGAGCAAAGAAGAACCAGATATCAGAGGATTCTGACAGACTGGCGAGATAGGCTGAACCTTTTAATTCAGCGAAACGAGAAGAAAGAATTGATTGATTCCTGCATCCAAGGAATCACCAGAAAAGAAGATCTTCTACATAGGTGTATACTCCTAGAATGAGAGTTAGAACATGCTATGAGAAGAAGACATTGGAGCCATGTGGGAGTAAATTGGAATTCATAAATTACTCCATAGCTCTGATGGAACAAAAGAAGGATAAAGGAGTATCATCTACTCTTTTATATCAAGAGATTTCTCCAGATTCCTCCAAAATTTCGGCGGATCTAAGAGAAATACAGAAGACAGTACAACATTATGGCAATAGCCTGTATGGTGTACCACGCGATCTATACAAGATTGCTATGAAACAGGATGAAATCTACAGCATCCTGAAAGAGATCCAATCACGGATCGAGAGATTGGAACAACAACCTAGTTCCAGTCGAGGGAGAAATCCTTTTGGTAATGAACCCACTTATCCAAAGCCAGTGGGAGAAACCAAAAAGGATCCCAACATAGAGACCTTGAAAAGAATGATTCGTGAAAAGAAGAAATGAGTAATCTTGAACGAATCAAGCTTGACGACCTCCAAGAGTTAGCAGAGTCTTTTGCTAACATGACGATGGTGGACTTAAAGATGAACCAGAATGTGGTCCAAAACCCACAGCCAGTGAATCAACTTCCACCAGGAGCCATCATTGGAAATCAACAAGATTTTCAGAATGCACCAGGAGCCATTAATGCAGTCCAGGATTTTCAGACTGGAGCAAGGTATGATCAACATACCCCAAATGATGCATACATGGCAGCAAGAAGGACAAGGGCAAGAAGGCCGCATCCAAAGGTGCAAGATACACCCTATGGAAAAGCGACCACCGGATCCCATCCATCCTTACGGAGTGATGCTCGACCTTGATGAAGTAAATTTCAGAGATCGAGAATCCGTTATTGACGAATGGACGTCAGCCTTGAGAATTGCAGCAGCAACTCTCGATTTGAACAAGGAAGGATTCGTTAGAATCCTCGAAATGAGTCTTGCAGGAGTGGTCAAGACAGCATGGGAATTCTTTCCTGTGGAAATCAAGAATTCATGTTTTAATAGTGATAACTATACAGAACATGTCCAGAATATGGCCGTTCTTTTTAAGAACCATTTTCTGGGAGAAGGATATTTCGAAGGATATGATCTAGAGAAGAGAAAGAAATACTTGATGGCATTGTATAATCTAAGACTTGCAGTCTTGGATCAACAATCGCTCAACAAGTTTCTACAGCTCTTTACTCTTTATCAACATCAATCTAAAGTTGATGATAGAGTGGCACTGGAAATCTTCTTTCTGAAATTTCCAAGCCCATGGAAAGAGATGCTGATTCGGGATTACGAACCAGGTGACCCTGAAAACGTCGCAAGAAGGATGTCTTATGTACATCGAAAACTCTCAGAGTGGTGTCAACAAGCAACAGCTCTGAAGAACTTGAAAAAACTGAGGAGGATTAACAAATTTGCTCCTCTAACCGTGAAGACAATGATCTACCAACGATCATTGGAGGAGAACCACCGAGGCTGAAGAAATACAAGAAAAATAGATTTCAGCCCTATCAGAAAGGTGGAGATCCAAAAAGAAATTCTTGGAAACCAAGAACCAGATGGTCAAGACAGAAGGCCAGATCTTACAAATCAGGCCAAAGAAGTGGACCATCAAGGAATAGGTATCCATTCCGAGGAGATGATAAATCTCAAGGAAGGACACCTGCCAAGAAGACTTTCAGAAGAACTCACACTAGAGTTAATGAAAGTTTCAAAGATTGCAACTGCTGGACGTGCGGTGCAAAGGGGCATATTTCCACAAATTGCCCAGACAACGAGAGAAGAGGTATCAACAAATTCGAATCCACTCCGGATATCGAAGATGCCGTCTACTACCAGGAACTGGTACAAGTATATCAGTTCGAAGATATACCCTCGGATGAGAGTATATATGAACAAGAAGAAGTCTTCAGCGGAGAAGATTCAGAATGGTCTGATGGAACTAGATCGGAGTCAGACTGATCCAAAGATTGTTCATCAGGAGAAAGAGGACAGGACAGGATTTTCCAGTCACACAACTCTCTCTCAAAGCCTGATTGACAAGATCATGAAGAAGAGTCTAAATATACAAAAGTATCAAGGCTTTTCGGCAAGTAATATAGATCAAGTTCTAAGGAACTTTAATCTAAGGAGCAGGAAACAACAAATCGTCTATGGAATTTCTAGGCGAGAAATGTCGCTTCCTATAGAGCTTACAGGGAATCAAGTGGAGATGCAGTTGATTCCAGCCAGTGACATCAGGGAAGATTTATCAAAGATGAAGCCCGAAGTTGCTGAAAAGATGAACTGGATCCATATTGGAGCAATCCAGTTAATGTTAAAATCGGCTCTCTTTACCGGAGTTCACACGCCGATTGATATCGCTATATGCGATAAAAGAGTTAGAAATCTGAAGGATTCCGTATTGGGAACAATAGCGGGAGATCTTTGTGCAGGACAAGTAGTGGGAATCATTTATCCTAAGATTGCTTACAATCTTAATGATACCCATTTCAGCAAAGCCCTGACGCTTTATCAGGACTTTAAACGCAAGGATTTATTGGAGGAAGGAAACAGGCCTTACTCCATTACTTATCAGGTATCATATGCTCTTTCCAACTCACATCACACTGAGTTATTTCTGGGAAAGAAGTTTATTGAGATACCAGATATCTTCAACAAGGTGACAACAGCTGTTTGTCCCGATAGAGTTGAAATTGCTCGGTTAAGGAATGTGGATATTCAAATCCGAGATAGAGAAGTCATGAGACACGACCAGAGTCTCAGGATAACTTCAGGAAGATTATCCTTCCAAGGAGACAGAATTATGTCTTTACCATATGGAAGGAGTCGGAGTCTCATTAGAGAGGCAGCACACCCTCAAACATCTCAAAGTAACAAAGTTCCAGTGAATCTGAAATGTCCTGAGGGATGGAGAGAAGTGATAGTAAAATTTGACACTACAAGGTAGGAAACCAACTTCCCTTGTAATGTTCTTTACTATTTGCAGCAACCGGAGATCAATCATTACAAAGGTACCCTGGAAATTGGGGGACAAGTGATGGAGATCAAGGGTAGAGAGTTTGGAAGAAGCAGTTTTGCTTTTGGGTTTGGATTTTCTCGAGGATCACAAACCTTGGGGAAATAAAGAGGATGGAATGGAAATCACGATTAATGGAAGAAAACTATTGATCGAATGACAAGTCCATTCTCCATATACATCTCTATAGGGATGTTATATGAAAAATATAAAGCAGAATATTTTGCTGCTTATATTGATTCAGGTGCAGGAATTTGTACGCAAAACGAGGAGTCTTCCCAGCAGAGGTAGAAGATGATCTACCCCGAATTGCAGGAAGAGATTTCTCAAAGAAGATTTTGCTCCTTGCTAAAGGAGTAAAAGAGACGGAAATTCTGATTGGAGGAGCCAGAGGTACACCTTGGTACAAGGTTAAAACTCCACCAATTTATTTCCATGACACAGGTGCAGACATTCTGTTAGGAAACAATTTCCTACAGATGTTCAAAAGATATATGCAGGATAATGAAAGAAGACAATTGGTGTTCACAACCATTTGCGATCACAAGATCATTGTCCAGAGGCTCAAAGGGGCTTTTTATCGCCAGATACCATTGAGTTTTCGCAGCAAGCGTGGTGATGAAGGAAAACTTCGACACCCAAAAATGAAAGATCAAAGGAGATTCAGCGAAGCGGTGCAAAGCTGTATTAGGGATTGGGATCTTGGAGATGAAGAGATTCAGATCCTCAAAGCTTCTTTAATATCCTATCAAGATATTAGGGAAGAGGTGAAGGTATCCCTAGAAGATGTCAAAAGGAAAATCAAAAGGAATTACAGTGAGAATCCTTTGGCATGGTGGGATAAAAACAAGCTCAATGCAACCTTGAAGGAGAAGCAAGAAAAGGAGTATGAGTTTGTAAGATACAGACCAATCCTGATGAACCTCAAAGATCAACAGGATATGAAGGAGATAATCAAGGAACACCTTGATTTAAAGCTGATCGAACCAGGGAACTCACCTTATAGCAGTCCTGGATTTCTGGTAAGAAATCATGGTGAGATCAAAAGAGGTAAACCTAGACTGGTTATTAATTATAAAGGAATTAATGACATTCTAGAGTTTGATGGATATTTTATCCCAAGTAGGGAACACCTTATTAATTGCATTAGGAATGCTAAGGTTTTCTCTAAGTTTGATTGCAAGTCAGGTTTTTACCAGATTCGCATGGAGGAAGGGAGTAAGAAGTTTACAGCCTTCTCTACTCCACAAGGGCATTATGTTTGGAACGTAATGCCAATGGGGTTAGCTAATGCGCCTCAAATATTTCAGAGAAAGATGGATAATCTATTCAAAGATTATTTTTCTTTTATGTTCGTCTATATTGATGATATTTTAATAGCATAAAAAAATATGGAAGAACATATCAAACATCTTGAGATCTTTGCAGATGTTTGCTATAAAGAAGGTTTAGTACTGTCTGAAAAGAAGGCAGTCGTTGCAACTCGGAAAATGGAATTTCTGGGTATTGAGATCGATGAAGCAGGAATCATTCTGCAGGACCATATTGTTCAAAAGGTCCAGAATTTTCCTAAAGATCTTAAAGAAAAGAAACAACTTCAGAGTTTTTTGGGAGTTGTTAATTTTGCGGGACCATTTATTAAAGATCTCGCAAAACACAGAAAAGTTTTCAGTTCATTACTGAAAAAGGATGTTCCGTTCATCTGGACAGAAGAACATCGACAAGGAATGCGGGAGTTAAAAGAGGTTTGCAAAAATCTCCCAAAGCTCGCGATACCTCAGGACGAAAATGACTTGGTCCTGTACACAGATGCTAGTGATTATTGGTGGGCAGCAGTCTTAACCAAGATTACTCCTAATGGAGAAGAACCCTGTAGATACTGCAGTGGTTTATTCTCAGATGATGAGGCCGTGAGATGGCACATCAACGAGAAATAGTTCTTTGCAGTTAGAAAGACGTTTAAAAAATGGCCTTTATTTTTACTTGCAAAGAAATTTACTTTGAAAGTTGACAACACACAAGTTAAAGCTTTCTTAAGAAACAAGATGGAATCTAAGCCTGAAAAGGCTAGATTAATTAGATGGCAAGCTGAATGCCAATATTATATTTTTGATATTGTCATTCTGAAATCTCACGAAAATATTCTTGCAGATTTCTTAACAAGAGATGGAGCAAACTGATGTGAACTCCATTCTACTAGCCCATAGACATCTCAGAGAAAATCTGGAGATGTTATCCGGCGAGTGGGACGAGTGCATTCTGAATGCTGAACAAGCAGGAAGATTGCAAACTCTCGATAAGACGAAAGTCACCGAGAGAATACGAGCTTGCATACGGTCTCAGAGTCAACTCTGGACTGCATGTCAAACACCAATCCTTCGGGTGGCCAAAGATCCTTTGGTAAAAGAAGAGTTTCGAGTACAGGGCTCTAAACCTGTAGCAGAGAATTCAAATACCTCTTGCCCAAGTTCTAAGGTGGTGGTATCTTCGGAACCATTGCCCCAAGAAAAAGATGATATTCAGGGATCACACTCTGAACTATCATGTCAACCCAGCACCTCTGGGGAAAAAGAGGGAGAGATTAATCTTAGGCCAATGACTGGCATTTCTAAGATTAATACTGATAAGATTGAAGTTTCTTCTTCATGGCAGGTTTATCAAGCCAATTGGGAGAAGCTCAACACAAGGACCGGTATAAACCCCGAAAAAATAAGGGTCGATGTCTCGGGAAAATATCCTCGGGTGTGGATGATGCCAAATTCAGATCCACACGAAGTCAAGAGATGGTATGAATTCGGAGCACTGGCTTCAGTTTATACCACATCCCCATCATTCTCCGAAATCAAGAATCTACCCAAGTGGATTCAAGAAGCGGTGTATGATACCTGGGCTAACAATCCGCAGCTTAGCCGAGGTGACGTTTTGGAGTTGTATTTCATCAGTGCAGCCCCAGAACCAGCAGGGAAAGGAAACCATGAAGCCTTTCACTATATTAGGCTTCGAAGACCAGATGCACGCGTCCTTGAAAAGATCAAAGCGCCTGCAGAGAAAGAGACTACTCTAGTCTCAACATTGCCAGAAGATCTCATCTCCACAAGAAGAGCATGGGGTTTATGGGTCTGTCTCACCGAGATGGACAAAGTCAAGTTCCCGTTCAAATTCTTTCAGAATTCAGTGAACGGATCATTCCTGTTAAATACCATGACAGGAAAGTCTACAAGATTCGCAGAGGAAGCTTTCGAAAGAAAGAGAACTTTACTCTGGGAAAACAAGATTACGACGAGTAAAGACACTCATCGTAAATATTGCAACATGGCTCATTTTGGGAACTGGTCCGAGAGAGTCTGTTCGGATTGCCAGAACCAGAAAGAACCAGAATTCGGGAAGGGGTTCATGCCCAGAAAGGGAAAGGAGAAGGCTCGGTCCCACGAGCATCTCGAGCAGAAGGCGTTGCCAAAAGCAAGGACGCCAAGGGCCCCGGGAAAAAAGTAGATTCCCGACACAGGTTGGTAGAGTCATGTGACTCTGAGCTGGAGCACCCATTAAAAAGAAAACGACAGTAGTGGGTGGAGGGGAAAGTTTTTACCCACTAAAAACCAAATGGGTAAAAGCACAGCAGGAGCATTATCAAACAAAGATAGTGCGGTTTGATTAAAGTAGAACCGAAAGTTGGGCGTCCTTATTCAATAATGGACGACAGTGGTGGTCCTACGCTGAGTCAGATACAGGCTGGCCACGGAATAAAGGAATCCGAGGCAATAATGAAGGAGGGAGGTTGAAAACTTGAGACCTCTATATAAACCAAGAAGTTGGAGAGCAGAAGACATCGGAAAATCCACCAAAGATCTTCAACACCATCTCCTCTGCTCTCAAAAATAAATATTTGTTATAGTTCTTAGCTTAGTATAATATAGTTTATGTATTTCAATTCCGCTACCATAGGTAGCTAAACAAGTCTGTCTCCTCCCTAAAGGAGATATACTTATGTTGTAATAAGTTTTATATAATTCCTATATAAAAGTTCGGGCTTTTGCTCATCCCTTCCAGTGTCTATTTATTCTATAAATACCGACTAAAATACCCTACGCCCCGAGTAGGAAACGAACGAGGGCTGTGCTGCGTGCTGCTGAAGGAGTCTGCGTCTGGAAACCATCGGTTGCGATCGTGTGGTTGGACGAGGTCCCTAAAACTTCCGGCGGAAATACCCGGCAGCATTCCGGTCAAAAAGGTATGAAGTTGGTATAAGTAGAATTTATTTATACGGAAGTGTGATGGGCCTGATAATGTTGCATGATTTATCTCCATATTGAAGAAAATGAATTGATAAATCAGAGTATGTAATGAAGAAATTTAGTAGAAGGGTAAAAGAATTGGGCGTATTGTATGATTATAAGGTTGACTAGGTTATATCAATATTTCCCCTTATTTTATACAATATTTTATACACAAAATGGATATAATAATCTTATTGGTGGGTCAGTGGGTACTGCTTATACCCGCTATCAAAAGTGGTCGTATGAGGTACACACTATCTTGATACTGGATAGAATGAATTTCCTCTCATAAAATTATGGTAGTTTAATTCAATATTAAATTAATATGAGTTATAAATATATTATGTTATGCATCGTCGTATCCCACCGATGTAAATCATACAAATAGATCCTTATACGATTATTTTATCTTAATAAGTCCTTTTACTTTTATATTTCGTCATAAAATGAAATCCTTTTCTGACGATTTTTCTAAACAATTAAGATCACCTTTAAGAAAGGACGTATAATTGTAGAATTCATAAAAATAAAAATTCGAATAGAAGCGGAAAAGTGGCAAATACTTTTCGGTTAATATGCATTAATTAATTCATCGTAAGCATCAATTTTATACAATCGAAAATGAGAAAACATTGAAATGACAAATTTTCACATGGATTAAGAAAATTTATTGGAAAAGTAAATTATATAGTAAATTTCTTAATATATATATATATATATATACTCCCTCCGTCCCATTTATATAGGCGGATTGAAATTTTCACATGGATTAAGAAAATTTATTGGAAAAGTAAATTATATAGTAAATTTCTTAATATGCCCTTATTTATTATTTGACTATGTATTTTTTATGAGTTAATCAAAGAATTAAATATGGATATATTAGTAAATGAGCTAAAAACATTACTTTTTATGGAAACAAACCTATATATTTGGGAAATCCGAAAAAGGAAAACAAGCCTATATAAATGGGACGGGGGGAGTATATATATATATATATATATATATATATATATATATATATATATAAAACCTATTACTACTGAATTAATCAAATAAAACCATGCTAGCATAATGACATTTCTTGCAGTGGGTGAGCGATATTTAATTTCATAGATATATTGTCCATTTCAGTGATTGAACCATTTCAGAGGGGTGGAGGGGGGCACTCGTAAAGTGTAAATAATATTTTAATGAACAATGTTTATAGTATTATATTACTCCTATATTAATGTTTATATATTATTTTGATGATTAATGAAACATTAAATATAAAGTGTGAAATAGATTATATGCTATGTTGCATAGGTGCGGAGGAGCGGGTTTGGGGCGATACGATACGGGTATAGAAATACAGATTTTTAAAAATTATAGTGTGTGATTCGACAATGATACGTCTGTTTATTTATATTTTTATTATATATTTCATGAAATATATAAAAAATTTAAAATTTATAAACTAAAGTATGTATACAATTCACATTTTTCAAGACCCAAAATTTAAGCATTTTTAATAAAGTAATCTAAATAATTACATTTTAAAATTAATGAAGTTTTGTTAAATTACAAAAATACCCCCGAAAAATAAAGTTCTCAAAATCAACCATATATGCATTCTTCACCCACCGGATTCTTTTCTTCCACACACCAAATTCGCGTATCCGATTTTTATTTTTATTTGGACTCACCACGTGGTGAATCCCATGTGAATACCGCACCCGTACTCTATACGTATCATATACTATAATATGATATTTTTAGAAGAGTTTGTGCATCATATATTATATGTTAATTTTTAGAGGAAAAATTAAAAGAAAGAAAGAAGGGCCTATATGTAGAACTATCGTATGAAATTTCTCAGTCCCCACTTACTATCGCATGAAGTTTCTCAATCTCCACTTAGCTGCTTATTTCGACATTAGATCTTGAAAATGAATGACAACTATATGTATGTATTAAATTTTTAAAAAAATATGGACGGACCATGATTCATGATACAAAGTTTTACTTTTTAAAGCCTCTAGGTCGAATTTATCGCACTACGTTTTCTTCGGAGGTTTAACCTATTTGTGTGATTGATCGGATTTACCTAGTGTGTAAGTTCAGTAGCGACAATGTATTTCTACCTGGTCATGTATCAAAATTAAGTATGGGGCTGAATTTATCCAACCCAACCCAACAACATTCATGAGGCTAAATTCAATCTAATCCATCCAACTGAACATCCCCTAATAGATTAATTACATATAAAGCCTAATTAATATGACAACTTTTTGCCAAAAAACTGGAAATTTCAGTTTTTCAATTAGTCATGAAGAACAATTCGATATACAATAAACATATCCATGATTACTATATAGACGTTATATTTCATATATTACACAAGTTATTGAGTAGTTATAAATTTGAACATATATTGACATGCATATTCAAAATAACTAGCAAATCCTTTCCATTTCTTATACAATTAGTGTGAGAATTTTATTTAAGTTAAAAATTTTAAAATTTGTAATAATGATTTTATAATTATCTTACAACATTTTATTAATATAACAAACTAGTTGTAAATGAAATTTTTAATAACCACTTAATAATCTTTTACTTCTATTGTAAACCACTAAAAAAAGTTTTATTTACTGTCAGTTAGAGAAGTAAGAACAAACATAAATCATTTTCACAATGTAATTCATCATACTTTACTCACAATGTGAGCTAAAATAAAAATAATAATAATGGATTTTCTTCTCTTTTTTATTATTTAGTGATAATTAGAAAAGGCATATAAAACTAGGGGTGAGCATTCGGATTACGGATCGGATTTTCGCTCAATCCGATCCGATCCGAAAATTCGAATTTCTTAAAAAAATAAATCCGATCCGATCCGAATTATCCGAACCGAAAAAAACCGAAATTTTAGCCCTAAATCCGATCCGATCCAAAAAATCCGAAATTCTCCAAACAATATCCAAAAAATCCAGAAATTCGAAATTAATATAATTATTAATTTATTTTCATCCTATTCGGTAATTGGTAGAAAAAAATCGAAAATAATGGACTAACACTAACATACTAACAATGATCTATATCAATGATTATAAATATCTACTTCTAATAAAATATAATTACTTTCTCAATATCATTATTCCTTCAACAAAAAGCAATATAATCAGGAAACTTTTCATTCTCAAAGCAAATGAAATTAAATAATTTAAAAAATTAAACCAATAGATATCATCAAGTAAATATCAAGTATTTTTAGGGTTTTAGAATTTAGATAGATATTTTCAATTATTAATAATAAAATAATATATAATATATAAAAAATTCGGATTTTGGATTTGTTCGGTTTTTTAAAGTTCCGATCCGATCCGATCCGAAAATCCAAAATTTTGATATAATGAAATCCGATCCGATCCGAAATCCAAAAAAATCCGAACCGAATTTGATATTTCAGTTTGGTTCGGTTTGGATTTTCGGATTTCGGTTATTTTGCTCACCCCTATATAAAACAATATTTCCTTTCGAATGGACTTCTTTGATTTTTTTTTTCTCCTTATTCTAAGTTCTCTTTTCTTTAAACAAAAATATACTTCGACTGAAAATTACCGAATTGCAAAATTATCTATTTGCATAACGGCCCAATATAAAATAACGGGCCCACAGAATTATTGGTCGGGCTGTTCATTTTAAAGCGCAGCCTAATATTGAAACCGGATACGATGGATTAATTTTTATTTTTGACACCTATAATTAAGCATGAGTTGAACTAAAAAAAAGTTTTGAATGAGTTAATTATTATTATTATTATAGGAAATTACTCCATATAAAATAAATTCTGGTGTAATAAGTAGGAACTAATCTAAAATATTAATAAAAAATTGAATAAAAATATTAATATTTGTATATTTTTTACTTATGAAAGAAAACAATACTGTAATATATAAAAATCATAATCGCAAAAATATTACTAATATTTTTTATAAGAAAGTACGATCGTAAAAAATATGATTGTATATAAATAAGCATCACGTGTGTTGATTGTTTCACTTGATTTATTCTTTTTGAATGAAAATGCAAATCATATATATATATATATAGGGAAGAGATCATATTTAAAACCATTTTCCTGTAAGAAATAAGAAGTGATCTGGACCATTGATCTTTGTAGATCTACTGTTGTCATTGACTGGTACATTATAATTGAACATGAAATGCATTATTGTAACAATGCATTGTAATAAATTAAAAATGCATTATTATGACAGTGCATTGTAAAAAGACATAAAATACATTATTTTAGTACATAAAATGCATTATTATTATTTTTTACGGGTATATATATATATATCGCCCTATATATATATATATAGGGATGAGTTAGTATAAAAACCGGTCCTCCCGTACAAACTACAAACCATATTTTTTTTCAATATATAATCATGCTTTTTAATATGTACAATGATGCTTAATGGTTGATGGTCCCGAGACGGATACCTTGGTGTAGAGGGGGGGGTGAATACACCAAGGTTTAAAAACTTTTCCAATTAAAACTCTTTTGAGTGAGCTGGCTGTGTTCGATCCAGCTGGAAGGCAGCTTGATCGACACAGCTGGCTGTATGCGGAATGTGGTGGGTTTTTGGAAAGTCCGTCTGTAACTTGAAATATATTGCAAAGCTTAGTTTCTCTTTTCAGTTAATCAGTTTATGCAGCTTGAAATAATGCTTATGAAGGGTCAGCTGGATGCATAAATAAACATGAAAGAACAAAGCTATTTAACGTGGTTCGGAGAAACTACTCCTACGTCCACGACCAGAAACCTCTGGTAATCCACTAAGGATACCACTGACTTTTCGCGCAGTCAGCAAGCGTTGCAGCTTAGTTCCTCAAGCTGGATACAAGTTTACGCGTACTGTATCGAAACGTAACCAGACTGTTTACGGGCACAGCTGAAGCCTAACCTGTAGTTTGCGGGTACTACAGAACCAACACTCAAATTACGCGCTTCGAGCAAGCGTACCTTTACCTAACCTTTTCTGGGTTTGGGTTTGGGGGGTTTTCCAACTATGAATGAGTTCTTACAATGAAGAACTTTGAGTATGATTAACTCGTTCAAACTAGGCTTAAGATGGGAAGGATTATATGCCTAGATACTAGAGGGAGAGAGCTTCAGCAGCCTGAGAATAAATAACATCTTATAAGAATGAAGGCTGCTGGATCTTTGAAGCTTTTCTGAGAGATCTCTTGATCTTTTGTTGGACTTCCTTCAATGAAGTATGTTGATCTCTCTTGAATATATTCTCTCGTCGCACCTCTCTTTCTGATGATGAAGAAGACCTCTATATATAGGGAGAGATTAGAACTAGCCGTTGGAAAGAGCCGTTCTGAATCTTTACCTAACTTCTGACAGGATTGACTTGTCTTCTTCCTTGATTTCCTCGTAAAGCAATCCTAGGTTTGACTTCTAGGTGCTGAGGTGTCGAGTTCCTGATGGTCCAGATCAGATCTGACTTTATCTAAAGGTTCACTTCGACTCTGCTGTGTTGGTGACTCTGAGCTGTCTTGAACTCTGCTGGATCATTGACGCTGAGCTGAGTCTTGAACTTTGCTGGGTCTTGACGCTGAGCTGAGTCTTGAACTCTGCTGGGTCTTGACGCTGAGCTGAGTTGTCACACGAGCTGGGTCTTTCCTACAGCTGTGTCTGGAAGAACTTGATCGTCTTGAATCTGGATAACGTTGCTGATCACTCGACTTGGCTTACCCTGCTGTGTACTCAGCTGGGTCTTCTGCTGTCTTCAGCGATTCCACCTGTACTTAGAAAATCTATAAGCTCAAACAGGTGAGCTGGAAAACACTTGGGCTTGTGCAAACATCTACTCGGTTGGGGTCAGCTGGGTTTTGGTATCACTTCAAAACTCTTATTAATTTTCCCAACAATTTCCCCCTTTTTGATGATGCCAAAACCCCAAGTTGGAAAAACAAAAATTGCTTCCCCCTTAACAGGAAACGGGGATTCAACGAATTAAACATTCACAGCAGGTAAACATATTCAGAGCCTGGACAAAGAGAGATTGTCTTCAGGTTGACTTTGATAAAATGAACTTTTCATTAAAATGAAGAATTTTTACAACTTTCAAAAATACAAAAAGTTCAAAATAAAAATTCCCAGTTGGCTGGGTCTTCAGCTTGACTGCTTCCTTTGTTCATCAATTTGATGGTCAGTCTTCAGACCATATCTATTGAAGATGAACTCTTCCAGCTCCTTCCATTCAGCTTGATTCTTCGACTTTGAAATTCCTCTTTCACCAGCCCAGTGATTAATTTCTTTGATGATTTGGGCCTTGTCAGGAAGGTTTGTTCCAGCTAGAAATGGAGGCTTTAGCTGTTTGACTTTTGGAGCCTTCAGCTGGATGTTGTTGCTCTTGGCATAGAGGGCGATTGACCTTGCCATCATTGGATCTGTCTCATGAAGCTCGAGGAAATAGTCCTGGAAAGCAGCTTCTGGATCCATGCCTTTGAACTGATTCAAGTAGTAGAATTCTTTGATGAATTCTGATTTGCATCTTTCCCAGTTTTCATTTATATCATCTGGGTTCTTCTTATCAGCTGAGGCTGCTTGGATTTGTTTCTTCTTTGCTTGTCTGTAGCTCTGCTTTTTCTTCTTCTACTTTTTCTCAGCAGGCTTGAGAGCTTCAGCTTTCTTCTTAACAATCTTATCCAGCTCTTGCATTTCTTTTCTTTGCTCGTTGTGGAAGTTACACAGCCAGTGATAGTCTTTGTATTCTTCAGGCTTGTGTCCACATGCTTTGGCAAGAGCAATCATTTTCTCTCTCCATGTCTCTTTGACAGCTTTGGTAAGCGGTTGGCTCGTCTCTTCTTCATCCGGCTCTTTTGCAAAATCGTCGATTTCCTCTCGTATTTGCCGCACAGTTCCCCTTAGCTGCAGCTTCCCTCTCACTTGTTTTTCCAGCTTCATTCTGATCTTCCCCCTTTTTGGCATTATCAACAAGGGAGGTAGAGAGGTTGGCAACTGTTGCGCTGAGCTTGGAGAGAATACCTTCAACATCAGCGATCTTAACTGAGTTGTCAGCTGTGACGAGATTGAGCTGGGCATTGCTGCTGCTTCCAGCTCTGAACTGAGCATCCAGATCTTTATATAAGTTGAAGAGTTGGCGGATGTCAGAGCTGTTGGAGAGAGTGGTCTTTTTGAGAGCTTGGCTTGAAATATTTGCAATGTCGTCAACTGCACGTGGAGCTTGAAGGTTTGAGATGATCTCGGGGACTCTCTTCTCTAGATGAATTGGATCGATCAATTTGTTGAGAAACAAGAGATTGTTTGAGATCTCTCGGTGCTTTCCCCGCATTGAGAGCGAATCTGTGAACGTCGTCAATGGACAGTCCATTGCTCTGGACTTGCGACTCTATAGCTGTGATGCGCAGAAGGGTATCCACATTTGATTTGAGTCTATCCTGAAAAAGGATTTCCTCGACTTGTTTGGCAATCTCGTCCTTCATTGCATCAGAGAGCTCAACATGATCCGTCTGGGTTCCGGATTCGGCTTGGCTGGGTTTTACTGCCTCGATCTCGACCAGTGAGCGAGTGTCATCGACAATTGGACTCTGTGGGGCAGCTTCCTCTGGTTCAGTTGATGCAACAACTGGTTCTTCAATGATCATTACCTCAGCTGTTTCAACAGGTACAACTTCCTTGGTAATCTCAGCTGAGACTTCTTTAGAATTGTCAGCTCCAGAATGTGTCTCCCATCCCGCTGCTATAAGAAGCTTGTTGGCAGATTCCCAGACTTCAGCTGGGTGCGGCTTGGGATACTGCTGAGACACTTCAATAATTCCGCTGATGAGATCATTCTGGTGTAAGTATGCATCCTCCAGACTTCCAAAGCCAAAAGTGTGCTGGAGGCGTGCTTCATCAGTCTTCAGTTTCTCAAAGGAGAAAGTCTCTATCAGCTGCTCATTCTGGTACCAAGTTGCCATCTTGGTAGCCAGATAGAACTTGAGGTCTCCAACTTTGACAAGGGCAATGGGCAGGTGCGCCGGGGTGGATGCGAGTTAGAGCACTCTTGATCCCTGCAATGCGCAAGTCCTCGTACATGGCTTCCATAAAGGCTGAGCCAGTAGAGTTGAGAGAAGGAGAGGTAGTAGAATCACTCTCCTATGATTCTGTGGAGAATTGAGGAGCAGGTTCAAAAGGGTTCACAATTGGCTGTGAAGAAGTATCAGCCAACTGCGTGGGAATTTGAGCTTTGGGTGATGGCTGTTTTGGGGGTGAGCTGGGATAAGTGGAAGAGGGTTCAGCATGGGTGTCGGTGGCATGAAGGAGCTTCGGCCCGGTTGAATATCTTCCTGCTCTCTTGCAGGAGATGGCTCTTTGGTTGGAGAGCTGGGTGGAGGGGAAGGCTGTTTCGGCGGAGAGCTGAGAGGAGGTGAGGGCTGGGGTGAGCTTCTTGGATTATCCAGCTCGTCCTCTGAGCTGGATGACAATCCATCAATCAATCCCATCTCGGCCAGGATGTTTGATCCGAATTGATCGAAGGCCGACACTGGCTGTGGGGAGAGAATCACCATAGCTTGACTTGGAATGTCAGCTGTTTTTTTTTTCTTCTCAGCTGGACCTCCAACTGGTTTAGGGTCAGCTGTCTTCCTCTTTCTTTGTTTCTTCTCAGCTGGAACTTCTGCCTCTGTTCCTTCCAGCTGCTTCTTGCCTTTACTCACGTTGTGTCGCTTCTTCGAAGATCATTGATTTGATTTATTCTTTGGAAAAGAATCTTCGTTTACGGAAACGGTTCGAATCGACCCACTTTCTTGTGTGCCCTTTCACTGCTTGCTCTATTAAGAAAGAAATTTTGGAGCAGAGATACAGTGGCTCTGAAGCTGAAAACGTCGTCCTGGTGGAGTTGAACTTTATCTTCTCTGACTCCTTGACCAGTCGGTTGAGTAGGAAATCAAACCAGTTGACATTTGCGCCTTTGATCATGGCAATCATCGGCTTGAGCTTTGGAATGCTGATCTCTCCTTGAGATCCAGCTATCCCAAGAATACACTTTGTGTGATGTCCAGCAGCAGCCTGTACTTTGGCTTGAGCAGGAGCTTTGACATGCTCGCTCTGTAAGGCTCTGGGGAGATAAGCATCTCTTGACTGAGAAATTCATCTACTTCTTCCCGACTGTAATCATCTGGAATGAATTCTCCTATGCTGGGCAGATTAAACACCTTTCGCAGCATCTTATTGAGTTTTATGGTGACGGTAGCTGTATCAAACTTTCCGTCTTCGCCTTTGACACTCATGTCAAATGAAGATGAGTAGAAGCCGTCTTCGTCGATAATGTTGAGGTAGAACAGTGCGGCATCTCTCTTTAGCAAAAGCTTGGGCATGGAGGTTGCCCACAGCAGGAGACCGGAGTCTGCAACTATATCCACCATCTCTTTTAACTCTGAAACATGGAGGTTGGATGTTGACAGGATACTCTCAAATGATAGCTTAGTCATTAGAGCTTCAAACTGGTTCATCCCTGCGGTTGATTTCTTGGGCGCCATTTCTGCAACTTGGAGAATTTGATTGTGCGAAGAACTTGCAGAGAATAGATGAAGATTTTGAATCTTTGAAATTTGCAGAGATAAAGATGAAGGATGAAAGAATCTGCGTATCTTTTCCATATATATCAACTGCCATATAGGATCAACGGTTGAGATTGAATCAGTTGAAATTCTGATCAACGGCTGGGAGAGATTCACTCATCACGTTTTGTTGACGTGCTTTCGGCGAGTGTATTACAACCGCGCGTGAGGTATTTCAAACGTTTGACGTTCTGCCTCGATCCTGCCGTGCTACAGTACTATGCAGACTTTATAATTAATGCGATGGGAAAGGAAACTTATCAAACAATTTAACTAAGGAATGTCTGTCCGCTTAACATAAGAATTCAAAATAATTGGACTTAATATGGCATATTCCTCAGAGCATTTATTGCATGAGATGCAGACCGGTCAGCTTGGACACAGTATCCAGCTGATATCACAGCGGTCTTCTCCTTTGCTTGATTGACAGTTCTCCTCAGCTGAGTATTTGAAGATTTTGCTTGAATTTTAGTCAGCTGAGTTCCCTTTAGCTCTTCGACTAAAGTCCAGCTGAGCTTGATTCCCTTGTTGGCTGTGAAATCCTTCTGAACTGAGCTTTTAGGATCCAGCTGAGTTTGTTCCCCATCAGCTGGATGATATTTCTTCATCCGGATTGAGCGGTCCAAGTGATCCACACATCATCTTGATTTAGATTTCAGCATCTTGTGCTTTTGTGTGACTTTTCCCAACAATGGATTCTTTCAGATGTTGAGATATTTCTTGGATGCTTTCAAAGTTGTCAGCTGGGTTAGAGGATCATCTTGATTTCTCCGCTGGATCAGGTTTTCCTTCAGCTGGTGATTCCAGCTGAGCTTATTTTGGAGAGTACATCCTGCTGGGTATTCTACTTGAATTTGCCCTCATTCCAGCTGCGTAGAGTTCCCTCTTGATTTGATAGTAGGTGGCTTTTTCTTCAGCTGCATCCTACATCCGTTTATTTCTTTGATGAGATCTCAGTTTGTATAGCAAGAAGTCAGCTGTCCCAAATTCAGCTGATTCAAATGCTGCTTCTCTAATCATCTCTTGAGACCAATGTACTCAGCTGTATGACTGGCTGAATCTTCAGATAATTATCCAGCTGTTTTTATTTCACAGCTGGTCCCAGTCAGCTAGCTGAGTTTCTTCTCTAAGATGTTTCAGACATCTTAATCAGAATAATCATCCTCATCTGAGTCGGAGAAGGAGATTTGATCATCATCTATTTCGCTTGATTCAATCCTTCTATCTTCTCTCCGGGAAGATGACTCAGCTGGGTTGCTCTTTGGGTAGAGTTGCTTGTCGTGATGAACCTTCACGATATTCTTGTACTTTTCCTTGCTTTGTTCCAGCTGATTAATGCTTCGTACAAGCATGGCAACTTCTTCGTTCAAATCTTCTTTGCTCATAAATCTGAGCTCTTTGTTGGTTCTTCCAAGCTGAGCTGATTGAGCTTCTTTTCTTGGCTTGATCTTCAGCTCTGCTTCATTCATTCGGCTGGATGAATCTCTGCTTGAGATCCCCAGATCAAATTCATTGGCCTTCAAGATGGAAAATAATTTTTCCGTCTCCATGCTGCCAAGATCAGTTCTGCTTTGATGAACCACTTTGTGTGTACACCAATCTGAGGATAGAGCTGAAAGAACTTTCAAGTTCTTATCTCGAACTGTATATTTTCCAGTTCGGATCGTCTCGATTTCGATGACGAGGTTGGAGAATTTGAGCTCCATTTGATCGATGGACTCATAGGGGAGTTGCTTGAAATTGTCGAATTTCTGGCATGCCACTGAGAATTTGTTCTCTTGAATTTCCTCTGAGCCTTCACACAGCTTGGCTAGAGTGTCCCACATCCCCTTAGCTGTCTCGCAGTTGATGATCTTGCTGAGATAAGCGTTCGTCACCGTTGAGGAGATGACGTTGCGAGCGTAGCTGTCCAAACCAGCTTGTCTTCTTTCTTCTGGAGAGTACTCCCTTTTGGGCTTCACAACTTGCCGGGGTACTGGTTCAGCTCCAGGTAAGGTTTCTGCTTGTCTTTCTGATTTCATGATGATGATGGATCCGTCAGTGATAACATCCCACATCATGTCGTGATGCGCACTCAGAAAGCTTTTGAGTCGGAACTTCCAGATCTGATAATCATCGACAGAGAATGTCGGAAGATTCCTGCACAAGGAAGATTCCATGACAGTATGCAATATAATGACTTTTAAAAAGATTTTGAAACTTTGAAGGATCTGTTCAGGTGACCACTATCAGCAAAGAGGCTGACTTGACACAGATACCGTGATCTTTTGAACCACTGCTCTGATACCAATTGATGGTCCCGAGACGGATACCTTGGTGTAGAGGGGGGGGGTGAATACACCAAGGTTTAAAAACTTTTCCAATTAAAACTCTTTTGAGTGAGCTGGCTGTGTTCGATCCAGCTGGAAGGCAGCTTGATCGACACAGCTGGCTGTGTGCGGAATGTGGTGGGTTTTTGGAAAGTCCGTCTGTAACTTGAAATATATTGCAAAGCTTAGTTTCTCTTTTCAGTTAATCAGTTTATGCAGCTTGAAATAATGCTTATGAAGGGTCAGCTGGATGCATAAATAAACATGAAAGAACAAAGCTATTTAACGTGGTTCGGAGAAACTACTCCTACGTCCACGACCAGAAACCTCTGGTAATCCACTAAGGATACCACTGACTTTTCGCGCAGTCAGCAAGCGTTGCAGCTTAGTTCCTCAAGCTGGATACAAGTTTACGCGTACTGTATCGAAACGTAACCAGACTGTTTACGGGCACAGCTGAAGCCTAACCTGTAGTTTGCGGGTACTACAGAACCAACACTCAAATTACGCGCTTCGAGCAAGCGTACCTTTACCTAACCTTTTCTGGGTTTGGGTTTGGGGGGTTTTCCAACTATGAACGAGTTCTTACAATGAAGAACTTTGAGTATGATGAACTCGTTCAAACTAGGCTTAAGATGGGAAGGATTATATGCCTAGACACTAGAGGGAGAGAGCTTCAGCAGCCTGAGAATAAATAACATCTTATAAGAATGAAGGCTGCTGGATCTTTGAAGCTTTTCTGAGAGATCTCTTGATCTTTTGTTGGACTTCCTTCAATGAAGTATGTTGATCTCTCTTGAATATATTCTCTCGTCGCACCTCTCTTTCTGATGATGAAGAAGACCTCTATATATAGGGAGAGATTAGAACTAGCCGTTGGAAAGAGCCGTTCTGAATCTTTACCTAACTTCTGACAGGATTGACTTGTCTTCTTCCTTGATTTCCTCGTAAAGCAATCCTAGGTTTGACTTCTAGGTGCTGAGGTGTCGAGTTCCTGATGGTCCAGATCAGATCTGACTTTATCTAAAGGTTCACTTCGACTCTGCTGTGTTGGTGACTCTGAGCTGTCTTGAACTCTGCTGGATCATTGATGCTGAGCTGAGTCTTGAACTTTGCTGGGTCTTGACGCTGAGCTGAGTCTTGAACTCTGCTGGGTCTTGACGCTGAGCTGAGTTGTCACACGAGCTGGGTCTTTCCTACAGCTGTGTCTGGAAGAACTTGATCGTCTTGAATCTGGATAACGTTGCTGATCACTCGACTTGGCTTACCCTGCTGTGTACTCAGCTGGGTCTTCTGCTGTCTTCAGCGATTCCACCTGTACTTAGAAAATCTATAAGCTCAAACAGGTGAGCTGGAAAACACTTGGGCTTGTGCAAACATCTACTCGGTTGGGGTCAGCTGGGTTTTGGTATCACTTCAAAACTCTTATTAATTTTCCCAACAATGGTGCTTTTCTCGATTCATGCTTTCTGTATAAAAAATTATGCTTATATAAAATCATGCTTTGTATATACTATTTTCATGTTTTGATTATTAACAGCCGTAGATCATACAATGATCAACGGTTGTGATTAGTTTGTAGTTTTTACATGAGAACTAGTTTTTATATGAACCAAATCCTATATATATATATATATATATATAGATTTATTCATCAATTATTTTCATTCTTTATGATGTCATTTGCATAGAACCCATGAGAGCATCCACATTGGTGGGCACAAAAAACTTGTGCCCATCACTATTATATTAGTAAAAGTGGGGTAGGGTGGGCACTCTTATATTTTTAATGATTTTATTTTCAATTTTATTTTTATTTTCATAATTTAAATAACAATTATTTTTAAAATGCAAAATTTATTGAATTAAAAAAAACATTACATAAAAAAAACTGAATTAAAAAAAATACATGCATTCGGCGGGGCTGGCTTGATTCTCATTTGGATCCTGAGATATTCACAATACTCAAGATGATTTTTGTAGGCGTCGGGTGTCATGTCCGTTGTGTTTCGAGTTAGAATCTTGTAGTTCGTCTGCTTCACCAGTTGAGCTTGAATTGCATTAATCTTCTCTTCTATCTCAATTGAAGAGGATCCAACTTTATTTTTTCCCCTTGCTGCTACCTTCGCCTTTTTCGTTCTCATTGGACGTTCGGCGTGAGTGCTTCCCGAGGTGAATTCGCCGCCGCTCGTCATGCTTGGAGTGCTTGGAGTGCTCGTAGAGGTTGTCGTGGTGTAGCTCCCGTCTTCCCGGGTCTTGGATCGCTTGTCGGCATTCTCTTTTACTTTGCTAGAAGTAACCGCAGCCTCCTAGTACTCCAAGTTGACTTGGTTGTTGGACGAGTCCAAATTGACGGCCGATTGGAAGTCGCCGGGAGAAGGTGCTGGATGTGTAGGATAGGTGGAGAAAGCCCCCGGCAAAAATTGAGGGACATAGGCGGAACCGGTGAATATTGCGGCACCGAGCCGTAACCCGCCGGAAATTGAGGACGGTTGGGGGTGGGGGTGGAGACGTTTTTGAGGGATGGAGGTCGAAAATTACCGTAGAAATTTGGATTATTGGGATCGACACTTGCATCACTAGAACCAAACCAAGACCAATTTTGATTGGGATCCATTTGTAGCACAAAAATATAAGAAGTGGAAGAGAGAATTTAGAAGAAATTGAGAGAGAAATGTAAAAAATGGGATGAAAATAAATAGAATAAGATGTAGTATTTATAGTTAACAATTAGAATTAAATTAAATTAAAAAAAAACCATTAAAAGGGCAACGGTCAATTTGCTGCCGCCATATGACCTCCCGCCCACCCCTCAGAAGGGCGCCACCCCGCCCACCCCTTGCGCCCTCAGGCGGGTGCCAACACGTGCTGCCCATCGCCCCCGCCCGCCCACCCCATCCCGCCCAGCGCTGCGGGTGCTCTGACAATGACGAATATAATTGATTACTAAAATAAATAATTCAAAAACAAGTGCGAATTTTCTTCTATTTTCTTATTCTTTTCTTCTGTTCCCTTTCTTCCATTTCTTTTTTTTGGTAATATTCCCTTTCTTCTTTTCATTCTTGCTTCGTTTAATTTCCGTACCGCCGCCACCGTACAAATCCAGCCAACTATTTAGTCAAACCAACCTGATCTATATTAAAAAAAAAGAAAAGAAAGAAAAAATCTCTCACTTTTGACTAAAATTCTTGAAATTATAAAAAGGCCTAACATTTTTTTATTCTTTATAAAATAGATGGATCTAATACACCAAACCAAACTATCTCCTCAAAATTGCTCCAACAAAACAAAATTAATGGATCCAACTTGACAGTTTAAACAAGCAACTAGTAAGTAGCTACAAATTTCGACGGGAAATAACTTTATGTTTTAATTTATATGTATATATTTAAAAAATAATTTTATATTTTATTTAAAAGTTGTGATATTGTTCGCGTTAATTATTAATCAAACTTAGAAAATTAATTATTTCACGTATCTAAATTTATAATTAGGAATGATAATGGATTGGGTATACTCATTCATTGTGTATTTTTTTTTTAAAATCTAAATTTGTTAATAATTTTTCTACATGTTCGTCCTAATTTCAGTTAAAATAGTGACTTTACTGTACATACTCGTCTCAAATCCGTTGAGTAATACTTGATAAACATATGAACACCCCAAGTAAAGTTAATTAAAATTAGTAAAAATCCTTCTTTCTATATTATTTGAACCGTCTTGTTGGTTTATGCTAAATTACTCGATAAAAATCTAAACAAAGTTAATATTAATTAAAATTTGTAAAAATTATCCTTTTTAAATATATTTGAATCGTCTTGTTGGTTTATGCTAAATCGATATCTCTAATCTTTGCCAAAATGCGGAAAAAAAATGTTTACATCTTCAAAATAATATTAATTAATATTAGTAAAACTCCTTCTTTCTATGTTATTTGAACCTTCTCGTTGGTTTATGCTAAATTACTCGATAAAAATATAAACAAAGTTAATATTAATTAAAATTAGTAAAAATCCTTCTTTTAAGTATATTTGAACCGTCTCGTTAGTTCATGTTAAATCGATATCTCTAATATTTGTCAAAATGCGGAAAAAAATATGTTTACATCTTCAAGTTTTTTTGTTCTTTTCTTTAGCTACATATCCCACATTTGATTCAATATATATATTTTATAGAAAGCACTAATCGAATTTTTAGAAAAACATGAATGAAAAATAAAAAGGATTTCATATATACATGTTGATTAAATATATTTATTTAGTCTTCGTAGGGATTTTCATTTACAAATTTTCTATAGATTATTATATATGAATTAAGAATATATAATTGTTCATTTCTTTAGCTACCTATCCCACATTTGATTCAATGTATATATTTTCTAGAAAGCACTAAAATTTAATTTATAATTTGATTCAATTTATAATATAAATTAATTAGTATGTTTTAATTAATTTTAATTAAGTGGAGTTTAGTGTCAAATCATTCCTGCTACCGTTTCTCGTCACACGTCTCCTAACAATGGCAAATAATTAAATTAAAACCTTGGCCAGCTTAATTTCCTTAATAATTTTGAACATAAAAATAATATTTTAACAATGGCTATTTCATAATCGTATGTATTGTAATTTTGTGCTTCCAAATAATTCATCGGCCCAAAAAATGTAATATATTTTGTATATTATTATTAAATACTTAATTTTTTTTAATTTTTTTTAATTAGTCTTTTCGCAATGAATGCATGCAATTTTCTCGATTTCCCGCAGTACTTGTAATAATTTGTGAGAAGGAGGAGCAGAAACAATTATTCGTGGACTTAATTATACTCTCTCCCCATTGCATTTGCAATCAATGTATGTTTTTTGAAATTGAAAAAAAAAGCTCCGCCGGCGACTGAATCGAGGCGGTGGAGTGTTCGCGTTAGTGGTTGCCAGAGGCGGTGAACTCGTGAAGTCGAAACGTTCGTGGAAGGATCCTGGCTGTGACAGCGAAGCTTTAGTGGAAGAAGAAGGTAAATAGTATATTTTTTGGTGAAGAAAGGTCGGATGCATCGACGGTGGTCCAAGAAAGTTTTTTTTTTTTTGCTGTAATCTCTTTTGTTTGATTCAATTAATTTATTTTGTATGTTCGATAGGAATCTCCCCGGCAAATGATAAAAGAAGAGCGATGACAAAAAAAGTCAGAGGTATTTCTTGAATATTTGGCTTTTATGATGTTTTTAAACTTAATATATCTTCTGTAATGCTTTATTTATCTTTATTGGAGAATTTTTTCGTGTAATTTAGGGTTCAGTCTTGAGTTGGTTACGTGTGTTGGGTTCTCCTGTAGTTGATAAATTGATTTAGGGTTCTCCTGTAGTTGATAAATTGATTTTGGGTTCTCCTGTATTCAATTTCCACTGTGAAGACATTATGCCTTGATTCCCAGCCCCCTTAGAACCCTTAGATTATACTGTTTTATTTATGAATTTAGTATTCTTCACAATTGTCAGGGTATATATTGATAGAACCCCAGTTTGTGAGGTTATACATAATTAAGTTGAAGGGTGTCTATGGTAATCAACTTTGGTATGCTCATATTGATTTAATGCAATTTTTCTCAAATGCAATTTTCATTGTGTGACTTGTAATTGCTAAATATATAGCTGTATATCATTTTGCTAATTTTTTCATGTCACTGTAATTTGATATATATAGGAGCTAATATTTCTGCTCGCTGCCACACTAAAGATGTGGTGAAGTTGATCAAATATTCTCTGAAGGGTGATACATTAGTAGATTTTCAGAAGTCATGTTTCGGTGGACTGTTGAATCTTAGTTACGGTCAAGTCAACTTTCAACTCCAGTTACTCTTTCATGCACTTCTGAATTTGGATCAGACCAAGCGCAATCGTGGTGTTCCCGTATTCACTTTCAACAATATTTCCGTAGAGTTCAACAAAAAAGAGTTCTGTGTGATGATCGGGTTGAAGTTTGGTCCACCTCGAAAGGCCCCGGCCTTATCTGTCATTCATCATACTGTGTTTAATAACCGAGCCATCATCAAATTTTATGAGGTGAAGAAAGCCCTTATAGATGCATGCAAGATCAATGAGGGAAAGGGTGAAATATGTTTAAAACTTGCACTGCTTGTCTTCTTGTACGGTGTTCTGCTGTCCCGGGATAATTAGGGCAAAACACTGGACATAAGATACATGCATCTCGCTGATTCCGTAGAAGAAAGCCACACACATCAAAGGCATAAACTTCACCAAGGTTCACCGAAACATGGCTTCTGAAACATGACTTCTGAAAATCGAAACATGATTGTTTAATGCATAGGCTGATTTAATGACTACCTCAGCCTATCCTTCTTTAATGCATATGATTTAATGATTCCCAAGGTTAAGTCGGATTCGAAGGATAAGCCTGCCTTTGATGTGTGTGGCTTTCTTTATGCCTTACAAAGTTGGTACTATGAAATAATTCCATCTGTCGGCCAGAATTTAGGTGAGAAGGTTTTAGGTTGGACTTCAACTTTTTCTCGTGTGCTACGATGGAAAAGTATTGGCGTGTGGAGTTATCCAAAAGTGAAAGAGTTGCTTGAGCAATCTAATCTTGAAGTGGTTAGTTATTTGTTTAATATAATTGAATTGTCCACTTTGATCATGTTAATTGATTTATTATTTGAAAATTGTGTGAATTGCAGAGACCTTTAAAACTGTCAATCATTGAAGAGCTGAATCTTGCTTTTATTTCTGAGTATTTATCATCAGAGACCATCGAGCCCTCATTTTATTTTTATTGTGGTAAACAAGTTAGTCGGCAGAAGGGTGCGAAGAGGAAGATATCGTACCCAGAAGCTGAAGATGCATTATCTTCTCAACGTCAGAGGAAATACATGCTTCGATCCTCCATGAAAGCTGTTGATTGTTCTGATTCACTCTCTTCTGCAAACAAGGACGAGCAGATTAAATCTGCCCCATCCATCAAGACTCTGGGCGATGAAAGGGTAACAAAGAAATACTTCCATGATTAATTTGTCATGTGTCTTTATCTTATTTATGTGTTTTGTATCAGGAATTCCTCAATGCATTGAAAATGTTGGTTTTAGGACGCATTGAGAAGATAAAATGCACTACTGAGGAAACGGCCCAGAATATGAAGGAGATTTTGGCTTTCATAAAGAATATAAGTCTTGATCATTTACAAAAGACATTCAATGCACCCAACACCCCCGTGGTGGACACACTTGGTGGGAATATAAAATCCATACCGGGGCCTGAAACAGTGGAGTCTGATTCTGAGACCGGTGAGCAAGATAAAAAAGATTTCTGCGAGTCGGCTGATGGGGATGATGATATGGGTGATGATGTGGCTGGTAATGTGGTTGGTGATGTGGCTGATTATGTGGCTGGTGATGTGGCTTGTGGTGTGGCTAGTGATGTGTCTGATGATGTGGTTGGTGATGCGGCTGTTTATGTGCCTGTTCTGGAGGCGGTGGCTGATGATATGGATGACGACGATGTGCCTGATATGGAGACGTTGGCTGCTATGGATGATATGTATGATTTGCATAATGAAGGAGGAGCTGCTCCATGAGAACAAACTTGTGGATGTTCCAATTGTGAGAGTGTCGGATAGCAACTCACATGAAACGTACATTGGGACTCTCCCGAAAACTGTGATTGTGTGGAACATCGTGCTCTTTGAGAAGGCAAAGAGCGTTGAATCTTTGAGTCTACCATATCCAGACGCTCATCTTCGATGTAGGCTGAACACCGGGTCAAATACATTGATCTTGTGTTCAAGTGATCCCTCCTCAAGTCATCCATCTTGTCCAATCAAACCATCAGAGAACAACAGATGTAGAGAAACCAAATAAGAGAAGGTAAATTAGGATCGTAGGAGTGGAAAAACTTGGCTCTGTTAGTGTTCATGCAGCACAGATGTACGATCCGATGAAGAAATCCAAAGAAGCAATGCTTAAGGAATTCAAGACATGGTACCAATCTGCCAAAGCTTCGAATAGGTAAACATTTATTTGATTTTTATGAACAATGATATTTTTGTGTTAAGTTCATTTATGGTTTTCTTTATTATTTGTAGCACCATTCGTCTGCGCATCACATGGCCATTTGAGGCTGGGGTTTCCTTTTTTAAGCGGATATTCGTGAAATCGCAGTGGCTGTCTACTTTGGTAGTTTGTGCTCAATTTGTAAGTATGTATATTTGGGAAAGACATAATTTTTTAAATCATGTTTTCAATTTCTACGTATAGCAAACGGACGCAGTCATATTCTTGTTGCTACTAAAGGCTAAACAGAAACCGGCCCAGTTCCTTTCAAATTGGACCTGCTTTGAGCATCAATGCTGGGTATAATCTCAATTTTTTCACATTTACTTAATATGTGGGGTTTTTGGTTAATATAATTATATGTATTTGGTTAATTTGTGGTATTATCTTTTTATCAGGCTATATTTGAGCGTCGTAAAATGACAGAAAGTTCGTTCAAGGTGCTGATGAAGTTTGTGAATGGAGCTTTTCCCGAACAAGGTGGCAAACCTTGGAAAGAGGTGGATCACGTCTACGGTGTGGCACACGTGAATTCAAACCACTTTGTGGCCTATGACGTGGAACTCGATGCGCAGCGAATTGTCGTCTACGACTCGATGTATAAGGAGCAAAAATTGGAGTATATACTGGCTCATTTCAATTTCATGGCTTCTCTAATCCCAGAGCTGTGCAAGGAAGGAGGTGTTACCCGTCATACAGGAGCCTTAAAGGCTAAGTGGCCTATTATCCCACACAAAAATCCTCCACAACAACAAACTGGATGTGACTGCGGCATTTATGCCTTAAAGTTCATCGAATGCCTTGCCTCTGAAATAAGCGTTCATTACCTCAAGGGTGACATTGGGCCGTCTGCACGCGATAGCTACTGTGCCGAGTTTTACCACTCGAGGATCGAGGAGTAATTCATGTTGTGTAATATCATACTAGTAATTTGGTTGAAGATACATTAATCTACTAATATTTTGGCAATGTAAATTGTGGGGTTTGTGTATTGTTTCATTTAATACCCCGATATGTAAATTTTTTGTAGTCAGCAACAGACAATGGGGTTTGTGTTTTGGTGTGTTGAAGACCCCCTAACCCTAAATTTGGGTAGGTTAGATCATTTTGTTGAATGAAGATTGCTGATTCATCATTGACAGCTCAGCATTTAGACTTAGTCTTTGTTAGTTATTTTGTTATCCCTATTCTCTAATATCTCTAGTTAGCAGATATCTTATCTTGTCTAGGATTTCTGATTTTCTATTGAAGATTATCTGCCAGTTGCTATCTTTCCGTTGTTTAGAGGGCTATATATAAATTCCTCTTCATATCAGTGAATAAAGTATCTGCTTTTGAGTTCATCTATCATATATTGCATTCTTTATTTTCTTTTTGTTCTCTGCTTTCTTTTTCCAACACATTTGTGGTTTCTGTTTTAGTATGCAAAGTAATTCTTGTATAGTATGTTTACTTAAGATGTTCGCTTAAATTGCATATTTTCAGACTTATCCGAATTTGAAATGGTGTTATATAGTAAACGACATAATTTATTTGAATAGCAAAGGGAATTAGTGATGCTATTAAAACTATGAATTTAACATTGAAGGTTTTTTCACAAACATGTAGTATAACACTGAAAAGTTAAATCACAACATATTTTCCACTACAATAATTTCATAAGTGAACCAACACCTAGGAAAATTATACAGCCTACACTTCAGTTCAATTTACGGAACCCACGAGCATTTTTTTTATCTCGTTTGAAAGCTAAATACATGATAAACACCAACATCAAATTAAAAACACACACAACGCAAGATTCATACGTGTTTTTCGCCTTTGCATTTCCAATTCACGAAGAAGTTCGTCTCTTTAGGCCATTAGATTGGCCACACATTTCCGTTGATAGGGATCCATTTCGTGGTCTCTCCATTGGAAGTAGCGACATCCTCGAGCCTGTGAAAATACACAACCTATACATATTAGATGAAGTTTTTTGATAAAACGGATGAAAAAAACTACCAATTTTTTTTAGGAACTCACTTTCCACTGTCAGCATCTGTAGTACCTCCGATAAAGATTATCAGGTGTTTTAGAGGTCGCAAGTTCCACCTCACCATGACTAGGGCAGGGCATGGGATTCATCAGTGCACGCGAGGTTTTTCTGCTATTAGCTTGGCCGCATGAATTTATGCTACCTGCTGAGGACGAAGACATTCTTACTTCACTCTCACCCTCTCTGAAACCGTTTATATACTAAGTGTGGGAGTTACTCTTCAGAATTTTGAATTTTGCATCTTTGAATTTTAAATATAGCATGGCGGGAAACTTTCCAAATTTCAAAATAATTTACAAATTTAGGGGGGAAATAGAAAATTTATGCAAATTAGTAATGATGAGCGATGCTACTGTACTACTCAATCTGTTTTACCAATCACCATGCACATCAAGATTGATGCCTCTTGAAATTGCGGTGAATATAAACTGGCCGTCGGAATTTCAGCGGTTGACACGTGGAGCCATGGTCCCACAAGCACTCTAATAAGTTCCACGCCGGCCGGATACCAAGACACTGTGCATATCGATGGCTCGTGCGTATAACAATCATAAATGAGTTGAATGATGAAGTACCACATTTTTATAATTTAATTTAGGTGACGCATAGAGGGGACCCACGCCTTTGTGCAATTACGTCACTACCAAGCCTTATATGATGAAAAAAAAGTTCCAAGTCCTCAATTCTTGAATCGCTTTATAGGGCCTCTTGAAATTGCGGTGAATATAAACTGGCCGTAGGAATTTTAGAGGTTGACACGTGGGGCCATGGTCCCACAAGCACTCGAACAAGTTCTACGCTGGCCGGACACCAATACACTGTGCATATCGTTGGCTCGTGCGTATAACAATCATAAATGAGTGGAATCATGAAGTACCACTTTGTTTTAATTGAAATTATGTGACGCGTAGAGGGGACCCATACCATTGTGCAATTACATCTCAACCAAGATTTATATGTAGAAAAAAAAGTTTGAACTCCTCATGATGAGATCCAGCCAAGGCATTTTCGAGCAGTAATGCCAAAGCTTCAAGAGATGCCATTGAAGATATTCCAGCTTGAGATTGCTTGGTTACTTTTACCATGATGAAAGATTAATGCAAGTGAAGAAGCAAAAGGAGCGAACTAAGAGAGTTCAAATGGAAAAGACGAAGTTCAATCCATTTTTGGATTCTTGGAGTTCGAAAATTAAGTTTAGTTAATTAGTCGTTTTTTGTTATTTTATTTGTTATTTTCGTGGGTTTATTTAGGGTGACCGAAATTAGGTCTTAGTTGAGTCAGTTTTGACTTTTATCCTTTGTTTTGACTAAGGATTTGTTTCCTTATTAGATTAGGAGTTATTTTCCATGTTTAGTTTCCTAGTTGAATTAGGTTTTCACCTCTATATATAGAGGGTTTTCTTTTGGACGAAAATTAGACAACTTTGAATCAGAAATCTAATTGATCGATTTGTCTCACTTTTCGTGCTTCGGTTCACGTTTTCTATCGGTTCTTGGTAGAGTTTGTTGTTGGCAACTACAAGCTTGAAATCAACTGTCTCGTTCGTGATATCCAGTCGTATCCGGGTTAGACAAGCCACGAAGATCGCTCCACAGACGCGTTTCGGATTCAAGTAGATCCGGGGTTCGTTTCGGGTAAGTTCTTCATCCTATTTCTTCGTCCTCTTCATCCAGCCATCACGACCTTGTTCCATCCTCCATATACTGCCCATATCATCCATATATTCACGCCAAGTCCAGATCTTCTCCCGCAAATCTGTTGTTCCCGAGTTTTAACCTAAATCGCTCCGAAAGTCAGTCCCGTGCCAAATCCCAAACCCCTCGTGCGAATTGGCTAAATTTTTGATATGTTGTTACTGACTTCAATTTATAATTCGTGTTAAAATTTGAGCTTAATCGGAGTTGTTTTGCTATAGTTTCTGATCGAGTCTTCTGTTAGGGTTTTAGTCTTCGTTTTGGCATTGTTTTGTGTTTTGTTCTTGTTTCTGTTCAATTTTCGATTTAGATCAGTATATTAGGTGTTTTAATCTCTTTTAGTTCAGTTTGTTATTGGATTGAATCAACCTTGTCGTTGACGTTGTTCGAGTCTTTGCTTCCGCGTAATTATTGGCCGTATCACCTCAACTCTTTACTCGCTTGCTAGGATCTTCATATCAACCATGGTTAGGAGAATTAATGGACCGCAAATTACTAATATATGGGACCCATTTACGGTGAATTTAAACTGGCCGTCAGAATTACGGCATTTGACACATGGGACCATGGTCCCACAAGCACTCGAACAAGTTCCACGCCGGCCGGACACCAAGATACTATGCATATCATTGGCTCGTGCACATAACAATCATAAATGAGTTGAATGATGAAGTACCACATTTTTTTAATTGAATTTAGGTGATGCGTAGATGAGACCCACGCCTTTGTGCAATTACGTCACTACCAAGCCTTATATGATGAAAAAAAAGTTCCAAGTCCTCAATTCTTGAATCGCGTTATAGGGCCTCTTGAAATTACGGTGAATATAAACTGGCCGTCGGAATTTCAACGGTTGACACGTGGGGCCATGGTCCCACAAGCACTCGAATAAGTTCCATGCCGGCCGGACACCAATACACTGTGCATATCGTTGGCTCGTGTGTATAACAATCATAAATGAGTGGAATCATGAAGTACCACTTTCTTTTAATTGAAATTATGTGACGCGTAGAGGGGACCCATACCATTGTCCAATTACGTCTCAACCAAGACTTATATGTAGAAAAAAAAGTTTGAACTCCTCAACTCTTTACTCGCTTGCTAGGATCTTCATATCAACCATGGTTAGGAGAATTAATGGACTGCAAATTACTAATATATGGGACCCATTTACGGTGAATTTAAACTGGCCGTCGGAATTGCGGTGTTTGACACGTGGGGCCATGGTCCCACAAGCACCCGAACAAGTTCCACGCCGGCCGGACACCAAGACACTATACATATCGTTGGCTCGTGCGTATAACAATCATAAATGAGTTGAATGATGAAGTACCACATTTTTTTAATTGAATTTAGGTGACGCGTAGAGGGGACCCACGCCTTTGTGCAATTACGTCACTACCAAGCCTTATATGATGAAAAAAAAGTTCCAAGTCCTCAATTCTTGAATCGCTTTATAGGGCCTCTTGAAATTGCAGTGAATATAAACTGGCTGTCGGAATTTCAGCGGTTGACACGTGGGGCCATGGTCCAACAAGCACTTGAACAAGTTCCACGCCGGCCGGACACCAATACACTGTGCATATCGTTGGCTCGTGCGTATAACAATCATAAATGCGTGGAATCATGAAGTATCACTTTGTTTTAATTGAAATTATGTGACGCGTAGAGGGGACCCATACCATTGTGCAATTACGTCTCAACCAAGACTTATATGTAGAAAAAAAAGTTTGAACTCCTCAACTCTTTACTCGCTTGCTAGTATCTTCATATCAACCATGGTTAGGAGAATTAATGGACCGCAAATTACTAATATATGGGACCCATTTACGGTGAATTTAAACTGGCCGTCAGAATTGCGGCGTATGACACAACCCATAAGGGAATAATATGTTACGTACATGACAGCCCATGCATGCACGATGCACAACTTTTAATATACGCATGCGTAGATAGTAGTGTTCTGCATTGTGGGCCCTAGTTCGTCCATATTGTGCATGTCTCATTTATTAATATATGATTGGCCTCCATATTTTGGATTAACAACAGGACGATGGATATCCCACCTCACAAATGGAAGGATGTTTTATTCTACTCATACGAGAGGTGGGATAGGAATTTCGAGCACGATTTCATTTCTGGCTTGCACTCCGAATTCGTAGAAGGTTCTTGGAAGCCAGGGAGAAAAAACTCGAAAATTGTAATGGAGGTTTTCTGCAAGCAATGCGTAGAGAAAAAGGAAAGACTGGAGAAAGTTGGCAACGCCGCGGTCCTGAAAGAAAAAATGACCAGTTAAGGGAGCGTTACGAGACATTCAAATACATGGTGAACGACTGCGAGGTAGACTTCGATCCCGAAACTGTCTCTGTGGGTTACCATTATCCGAAAACATGGAGCAGACTAGTCAATGTGAGTGATTAATTAAGCATTGCTTTAGTTGTATCTTTACGGCGATATTGTGCTAAACCTTTATCTTTTCCGTATCAGGAAAAGCCACTCGTGGCGGCTTATGAGATGGAGGGCGAGCTCTTGTATAACATGCAACAAGATTTGTTTGAGTGAAGACCAGCATCTAAGTCGCGAGATTGAAGATATGTGCCGAATAGTTTATTTCCTTTAATTTAATGTTTCTGTAATCAGCTGTTTGTCCTCCAATGCACTTTCAACAAGGCGTTTCGAAGTTGTGTTTGCACCCTTCTGTCAAATGTATGCTGTCAATATGTCCTAAATAAGAAAGGGGTTTTTGGTGTGCAACAATGAATTTCTTGGGAATTTATTCATCACTTCTATTCACACTTTCTGTGAACATTATTATTATGCTGTGTTTGCATTATTATTAATAATATTGTTATTATTATTCTACATTTCAACATTTAATTACTCACTTTACAAATTCCATAGGTCTCACAAGCAGTTGAGCATGTTCTACGTGTCAAAAGCCCCATGCAATAGCGTATGCATGCAGGCTGTCACGTAGGGAATAATATGTCACAGCCCATGCATGCACGCTTAAAAATTTAATTTTCCCGTGACATGCGTTTGTTGTATTCTGCAGGGCTGCTCAAATTAATTCGTTTTGAGTAATTTTCTTAAAATGGTAGGGAATAGAATGTCTTATCGAAGACAGCCGCGAATCTATACTTCGGCATCCAAACTGATATAAATATTTTGCATGAGAAGCACTGAAGTATACCTTCCGAAATGAGTAGGCGTGTATACCGACGATCATGGCGGCGTCATTTCGATGATAACGACGGCAAATGGTCATTGGACGATGATGAATATTTGTTGGAGTTGTTGGCACAAGAGACGGTGAATGGGAATTGGCATTTTGGAGGCAATAATAACCAGCAGGCTTTTCAAAATGCCGCGGAGATCATGAGTTTGATGATATGAGAAGTTTACTGTATACCATTTATTTGGCGGAAGGTCGAGGAGTTCCGAGCAAGGTACACCACCTTCAACTACCTGTTCATGCATCCCCACACAGACTTCGACAACAACACTCTTAGGATATTTCCACACTCGACGGCAGTGTGGGAAGAAATATTAGAGGTAAGTTATCTAACCTCACACAAATGATACCATGTTTGTATCAGTTGATAAAAGGATTTTGAATGAGTATCGTTATATTTACACAGGAGATGCCGCTAGCAGCAATATATAAGACTGTTGGAGAGCCATTTTGGTGGACGTTGCACTTTCTATTTGACAGAAGACGCTAGTATCTGACGTCATGGTTTAGTTAGCTTCAATTTGTAATCAATTTTAGTATAGGGCCATGGAAGTTTGCGTCTTACATCGGCCGCGGCTTATTGTCATCCTTGTTACACCGACCGCGGCTTATTGTCATCCTGCTTACGCAGCATTATGGTTTAGGGTTTATGGCTAATTCACTCATATTTTGAATCATCCTTCACTGGCACTCATTGGATTATTAGCTAAGTATTATTATGTCAAACTTTGACCAAGTGAAAACTATTTTCTCCTCTTGTAGTTTCATCGACAAGACTTTTCAATCGCCTCGGGGATTTCATAAATTTTTATCGCTGCTAATGTCTATTTATTTTATCCACTTTTAAAGGAACACTATAATTTGATCCGACGGGGCATGCAGTGGCGACATCTTCGAACTTCCCGTGACGATACAGTAAAATGGGAATAAAATGTCACTGGCCATGCAGAAGGCTAGGCATGCAGGGGCAGAGTTGCAGAAACCCTAACTTTCTCGTGCATGTTGCGTGTAAAACTTTGATTCAATTGGTTTTTTATTCAACATCTAGGGAATTACGATAGAAGATTAATTAGTGTTCCATTGTTGTTCGACTTATTTAATTTGCATTATTCTGTAAATTAATTTATATGGATGATTTTTCTAATATTATATGCCCTAACCAAAGGATTTATGCAAAAAAGAAATACAAAGGATAAAGCAGTACAAACATACATTAAAATCCTACTTTAATAATTTCAATCCTCCAAATGGTGAAGGTATCCCCATTCCCTCCTTGGTTCAAATAGAAGTCGAAGAATATTGTATTGTGACTCTCCCTCCCTCTCGTACACGGATGCAAGTGGCCTTCGCTGTAGAATGCTCGCCCACGACTCCGACGTTGATATCGTTACACGATTAGTTACAGCATTGTAAGAGCATCTAGACTCATTAAGGACGTATTTAAATGTAAAATACCTGGTTCTTAATTCTTCCACCTTGCTCCACACAAATGGAAGAGGAAAATCTCGTTCTTCCGTAAAACAGAGAGTAGCTTGAGCAGACAAAATAGATTCGCGATTGTTCAAGTCTCCAGGAATCCACCTTCCACTTTAATATTCATCGTGCAGTAAGTGGATCAAATAATTCTCATCTTCAAGAGTCCAACCCCCACTGTAGAATAACTCAAACCTCCACCTTTCTGATGTTATGTTTTCCATACAAAATATGAAGTGTGGGAAAAAGAGAGGGATCGAAAAACTAAAGTATGTAACTTGCGTTCATGCGTGAATATGTTTTATGTGGCCGCAAGATTAGACTGCAACATTGGCGCACATGTAAATCTACAAACTTTGTCTTATTCTATTTGCGTATGATAACACGTGTTATCATACGCAATTTAAAGACTTAGGTAAGTTTGGGGAAAATGACTTGGCGAAATGAAGAAGATGAATTGAGTATTAACATATTTGATGCGTGTTTCTTTTTTAATTTTAATTTTATTTTTGTTTAATCTTCTAATTTATTGATTAAAAATAATCTAAATAAAATAATAAATAGCAATCGTAACGATTATTTATAAACCGTTATGTACTCTGTAAAAATTTTCGCTCATACATATCGGTCGGTAAAAACCCGTTATCTTTGTATAGAGGTACACGCACATAGATAACGGGTATTTTAAAAACTGTTATGTATACCAAAAAGACGCTCATATATAACGGTTTTTAAAAACAACGTTATCTTTCCACTGTTATGTATTAACGAATTTCTAGTAGTGCATTGTAGTGACGAGAATAAATTATCAAAGGCTACCCAGCTAGGAATCCAGGTACATGGGAAACCATGCGTGAATAGTAGCTGACTTATTTCTTGTGGGCTCACTTTCGTGTAAGTGTTTAGTCATGTGTTCTTGGTTTTTTTATTCGCAAACGATCTTAGTTACCAAATAAGAGCAGGAAAATGCAGCCATCGCATGCGTAAAAGGCTCATTCGGATTTTATTTATAGATGAAAAGCAAATGCGTACGAAAAAAGTTTTTATTCATCTGGATTTTATGTTGGCCTGAAGAGCCATACAAGGCATATAAATTTTCCCAGATTTAGCCACAACGCCCATACATGACAAAAGAGCCTAACAGTCTTGGAATTAGGTAAATATGTCAAAACGAAGACCGCCACCTTGTTGCTGGTCCAGTGCTGCTATCTCATCACCTTCCTCCAGTCCCGCCTGCATACAGAGCGATTTTTATTATATTTCAGCCGGATTGATTGACTTAAATTTGTAAAATACCTGATATGGGGTCTGATATCCTTTCAAATATTGGCCATCGCACAAGAAGACGATCGTATTGAGATCCCTTGATGTACGCTCACAGTAGTAAGTAAAAAGCTTCTTGAACTGCGTGCTTTTCTTCATCTTGAAGAAAAGCTTTTTTTCCATCCTACACAAAATAAAACCATAAACCCACTGGTGACTCCTTCAATCATGGCGATGTGAATGGGGTTCAATGAATGTCATGCAAATAAAATTGACTGGACTCTCACTTGATCTACCACTTTCACAATGATGGTCTCTAGAGATGACTCTGCCGCCATGATCTCTATCTCTAGCCATCTATCTACCAAACTCAATTTTTATAGAGAAAGAAGATGGCCGGAGTTCGGACATTGGGGTTGGTGAAATATTTTAATAATTTTGATTCTTTGAAAAGAATGTTGGTCTAATTTACGGCCTTATGCATATTTTAAAAACAAAAACCCTGGCAATGGTTTGTAGGTGGGTTGTACGTATGTGAATCCGGGAGAGATAATTTGTCTAGTTTCTCAGAATCAAGAAGGCCCAATTTAGTAAAGTGTATTATACTATTACTTCTACATATTCTTTGGAGTGTGACTTTGGATGCATAAAATGCCCTCCGAACTTAGAAAAATATGGAAAAAAAAATTAAAAACGAAAGATCAAGGAAAATTATGAAATTAAAAATTTGATGTATCGCAATATTTTTTAATTATAATTTCATGTAATTTGTCCAAAATAATTATAATTAACCAAAACAATATTAATTCATCATTTCTTATAGTTTAAAATATAAATAAATGGAATACCAAAACGTGAAGTTCATTTATGAACTCTCTTATCATGGCCATGTACTACAAAATTTAATGATATTTTAAAGTAACTGCCCAGTATTTTTTTATTTATCAGGTAATTTGTCTTCAATAAAGTATAGATTACCTAAATATAATTCCTTAATAGGCTATTTATATTTTTAAACTATAATAAACATACACAGGGCGCACGTTATCCTAGCCCCGGCCATGAGTACAACTATAATATTACAATATAAATCCATATTCCGATACATATATTAGCTAAAATATTAGGGATAATCATCCGCTGCTTTGACACATAAATACAACATTCATTTCAAACATCTGGGACCATGGAACGATCCTAGTTTAGTTGACGCTCGTAAATCCATAAGAAGTCAACCTCACTGAGTCTTGCACCAAAAAAAATCGAACGAAGCTTATCACGATGGAACATACCATGCATGCGGAATAACCTGAACAGGGGGGCTCCTCCATCTGAAATATTTTTAAAGTTACGTAAAAACTGAAGTGCGTACGTATAATAATCATGATAAGGGATACGATATTTTACCAATGGCATTCCCAAGTAGTATTCACGCCCAACAAACACAAGATCTTGGTGGGTAGCATCAAGCGTAATTCCAGGAAGTTCGAGAAAGGCTTCAAACAACCAAAGGCGAGAGAAAAGTTGCATAATTCGCTCCATGATCTCGGCACCACTCTTTTCTTCGCGCGTCCTCGACTCTTTTTAATTTCTCGAGAAATAGAGGCCAATTCGTTGCTAACAAGCCTTCTATCGGTCATTATGAGGCGATAGGTGCATCAATAGAGTGCCTCAACCAGAGCCTCCTCTTCAGCTTGTTGCCAAGTTGTCAGACTTGGGGCATAGAAGAACGCCATGGCAACTCAATAAAAAGGATGTTCGTGTGTTCTATGAGATGAGATGGTGAGAAACGGATGAGAAAATAGAGCGCATCAAGGGTTAGTATTTATAATGGCTGAAGTGTTTGTTACGAACATACACGCTTGTTAAAAATCAAAGGTTGCGACTCTTAGCATGCGATAACCCTATCCATAAAACGGTTAAAACATATTCTAGCAGTTTTTGGCCGGGAACCCTAAGCATGCGCAATGTATGTGGTTATTCATTTTGTAATACAAAAACATAAATTTAGGTAATAAAACAATCATATTTTAGTAATTCAAAAAATATAAATCCATAATAATAATATATGTATAAATTAATATTTTTTATTAATATATGTATTCCATTCAAACATTGGAAATTGAATTGTTGACTGAAGACTACTATTCACTACTGCCATTACAACTGTAACATCACATCCAAATGGAAACCATGGTCGTGCTGCTAAAGTAATATTTATATGAGTTCTTAGTTTGTGGTTTGCTATGGTATCAAGCCATGAAAAATATTGCACCACCATATTTATTGGTTACCATACCACCAGATCGTAGGAAGAGAGTTATTTTCTTCAACCAAACATGGCCGCGAGAGATCGAGGAAATGTTTATAGCAGAGTTGCTTGATGAGTTTAGGATGGGAAAGTCGGATCCTGGAGCAGATAAAAAGGTTTACTTTCCATGAATTTTCGGTCCAATTCTTGCAGCGTAGGATCGAGTGGTTTAAGGAACGGTATTTCACTTTCAAGTTCCTGATGAATCATGAAGAAATGGAATACCAATGGGCATCGGGTCGCATTAGACCAAAGAGTGCGGCGGCATGGGTCAGAGTACTAAGTGTAAGTGATTATATACATATTCGTTTTGTGACATAATTGTTGAATTGCTTTACGATTTTCGTATTTTATGTAGGATAAGCCATTGAGTGTTGTTTACGAGAAGGATTTAGAAGAACATAACAGTTCTTTCAAACATCTGTTCGAACCTAGAGACTCAGAACTGCCGGATCCACGTACGTTAAACTATAATCTACATGACGACGAAGATGATGATAGTTGGTGGCGTGTAACATAATGTAGTGTTTTTCTTTATGGAAATAATTGTATGAAGATCCCTAAGGACTAGAGTTTGCTGATAAGTAGGGATAATTAAGTGAATTATGCTTAATTATGGATATTTAAAGTCTGTTGCTAAATTATGTTGCTGGTGCAAGAAGAAAAACCATCTGCCATTATGGCTAATTTATTACTATTTTATTTTGGTGTGCATTGTTACACCCATAAGTGTTGCATGCTTGTGCAATTAAAATATTCTTATGTGTGCACTACAACTATTTTTATGCTTGTGCAATTAAAATATTTCTATCTGGTCATTCAAAATCAATTACTTAATATACTTGGCCATTTAATATGGATTAGGTGTTAACGGTGGCCATTTAAATTCATTTAGGTAATAATCATGGCCACTACAACTTTAATTAATTACTGAAGCATATTTATTTAATATGAAGTACGATACTCTCGCAAGATTAGAATGAGTGATCAAAGAAGGGTTTAGAATATCTTGTTCAGGAGCGTAATTCGCACCAATAAGCAAGTGATGGAAGAAATAGCCCGTGATTTTGAAGTTTTGTGGATAGAGAGAGAAAGAGAAAGAGAGAGGGCATTGAATCAGAGATTGGTTTGAACTGATTGGAGAGAGATAAAGAAAAAAGACAGAGAGAAAAGGTATGGTGTGGACGGACGGGGATACGACGATGGATGTGCAAGGAGAGATATATTACTAAAATATCATATAATTAGTCATGATGTAAAATAATTATCAGACCAACCAAACATATTTCTTATAGTCATGATTTAATCTTTTTCACCTCATATGTATTATATCTTGACTAATACTACTGCCAGACTTCCTAATATAAGGCCCGATCCTAGAAAATTATCTTATCTTACAAACCAAACAGGACCTAAGTATCAACAATCCATTTATTACATAGTTTATTGTTCAACCCAATGAAAGAAAGCAAATCATCAACAAAAGAAAATAAAATCTACAGTGTATTATAAATAATCAAGGGAGAGACTGGTATATATCTTCGGAGTCTTGTGATTTGAGATCGTCAAAGAGATGTTTAGGGTCTTGCATGAAATTGATGGTGCGTTGCGCTTGTCCTCTTGCCGAATTCTTCGGTTTCTTCTCATAAGTCCGTGCTGTCAAATATAGGATAAAATTTACTACTTACTTACCAAAAAAATTATGTGAATAAGAAACAAATAATATGAGATAAACAAATACCAGCCATGGATTTCAGAGTCCGCTTCCGATCCTTGGAATCTGACTTTCGCACATTAGCAAAACTCCGGTCTCCAACTTTCTTCGGATCTCGCAAAAATTTACCACCTTCTTGTCTTGTATAATTGTTTGGGTCTGCCTCCAACCCATTCTGAACCCGGCCTGAGAGGATGTCAGAAAATTCAATACGCAAACTCTTCATTCGTTCAACAATTTGTTCCCGTGCTGCATCATGTTTGAAGCCCGAGGACACCAGCTCGTATAAAAACCGCATTGTCTCATTAGCATATATCATGTACTTCATCAAAGAAGTATCATCACCCACCAAAACATCATCCAAGCTGGGAAGATCCTTCTTCGCTACTTTGGTCCATCTCCGGAGTATCAGATTTTCCGGAATAACGGCAACATTTTTTCAATCAAACACCTTAATAATGTGAGAGCATATTAATCCTTCGATTTCCCACAATCCACAGCTGCAAGTAGCAGAATTTGTTACAGTATTGAAAACAACTGTGCGCTTGGGACTCTCTAATCCTTTTCGTCGTGCAATGTATTCAAGATTGCCATCCCCAAGATCGCGTACAAATTCATCAAGTATAACATTGAAAGAGTTAGTCAGGGCAAATTCAAATGACTTATAAATGGTACGTGTGTAAACAGTTGCTGCATGAATTAGTAGTGAATTGTCTTGGAGGATCTGCCCGGGTAGCCAAATAGCTAATGTGTCCTCAGCGCTCTCCTTCAGTCGCCATGTAGTTAGAACTTCTTTGTACTGATGGACAAATTCAATTAAGGGAATTTTGGATTCTACAAGATTCTTTAGCGCTTGGTTGGTTGATTCACTACGAGATGTGATGTGTATGTTTTTGGTTGTTCAGAAGTTGGGACTTTCTATCATTTTATGCGAGTATAATGCACGTTTAAGTGTGTTTTGCGCAGGATTTTGAAGAATTGTGAAGACGTAGATTTGGACGAGAGAAGTCGGAAAAGAAGAATATTTTGCATGATTTTGTTGTGGATTAAGGATGCAAGTTGGAGATGGGCTCTAATTAGTTTTGGATATTTTCTTGGATAGTTAGTATTTTATTATTATTGGGCTCATTAGAAGTGTCTTAATTAAGCCCATATATGTCTTAGTTTAGGGCGGCTGATTGTTGGTGATTAAAGGGATTAATTCCTTATTCCTTTAGGATATAGCCACCATTATATATGTTTAGGAGGGATTTTTCAAGCGGCGGTATTAGATAGATTGGTTTTCAATTTCATTCCATACTTTGTTTATTTTGTTTTGAGAGCCGTCGAGAACCGAGAACACAAGACTTGGGAGATTAGTTTAATTTTATTTATTTTTCTTAACTTTGGAGTTCAACTTTGCATCGTATTTGGAGTTCGATTTCTGGTGACAATTTCTTACTTCTTTTTATTCAATAGATTAATTATTTTGCTTGCTTTTTATTATTTATTTGTCTTTAATTTTAATATTATGCGTAGCTAATTCTTTAATTCGGCGAGAATATTGAAACACTAGACTAATAATCTGTGAGATCTAATTGTTCTTATAATTAATTTCCTAGGGTTTCGATTTATTCCTTGTGTTTAAAGTTAATTCTGATTTTATTTAAGCCTGATCAACTTAGATTTAATTGGATTATAGTCAATTAGTTCCCCCAATCCGTAATTGTTGGAATAGGGGTAATTAGTGATAAAGCTACCATGTTCGTAGTAGGAATAAATTGGTGGACGGGTTATTACTTGCGTTCTTGGGTAATTCGTCTAAATTGGGTTCCTTCAGATCTAAAAGCTATTAGAGCATTTAATCTAGGTCTGGCGTCTCCAGCTAGATTGTGTTTTAATAAGGGGAATAGCTAGGTCTGGCGTCTACAGCTAACTATCGATAAAGCACGTAGGAATTGGGGTATGTCCGCTGCGTTCACGGTACCCTATAACTGGTTGGTTCTTGGAAATTAATTAATCTTTGCATCGATGATCAGAGTCTAGACTAGTGTGGATTTATTCGAAGCCGGATTGCTTTTCTTTTGATTATATTCTCGTTTGCTATGTTAGTTAATTTCTTTGTCTTCTTAGTATTTAATTAATTTATCTCCAATTAAGGCATGATGGCTACACCAAAATTAGATTTATAGGAAAAATAGGTGAATTCCCGTTCTCTGTGGTTCGACCCTGCTTATTGTTATACTAATTTAATTCTGAGCGAATTGCAGGAATTATTTGGTGGTAAACGACGTTCACCAAGATGTTGCGAGGACTCCTGCACTAAAAACGCCCCTTGTAAACACCGAGGCCCATCGGTGCCGAATCTTGTGCATTCCAAGGTACCAGTTTCGGTTCTTAATCTCATATTTCATCATCTGCGCCCAAGTCTTGTCAAATTCTTCCTCAGTCTCAACAAGGTTCATGCATTTGTACCATAAACTTTTAAAAGAAGAATCACCATTTAAAGATCCAAAATTCTGCGCGCAATTCTTACTAATATGCCACTGACACAATCGTTGCTTGGACTTCGGAAATGTGACGTCTATCGCATTAATCATGGCACGACACTGGTCGGTAAATATCATTTTAGGCTGCTTTCCGTGCATGGACTCCAAGAAAGTTTCAACCAACCACTTGAAAGAACTGGTTGTCTCATCCGACATAAGAGCCATTCCAAACATCACGTTGTTAGTATGATAGTTTATTCCGACAAATGAAGCGGTGATCAAATTGTATTTGTTCGTGCGGAACGTGGTGTCCACGGACAACACATCTCCAAATGCATCATAATCCACAGCACATCTCGTATCCCTCCAAAAAATATTCAGAATTCTACCATCGTCATCCAACTCATACTTCCAATAAAAAAAGGGCTCCGAGTTTGATTTATTTGTGAAATAGTCGACTAGCAACCACGCATCCCCATCCTCAACTTTTGTAGCCTTCTTCTTACATTCGACGTGATGATAAGCATCTTTCCTAGTGAACCCAACATTCTGTACGCCACCACTTTCTTTTTCCATGAACTTGCATGCCATTCTCACGCCAATACCCGCAGAATTCAAAGCGTCCAAAACTGACTTCTTAGCATAATTCAAATTACGGCTAGATCTCAACAGATAACTCTGATCAGAACGGACAAGACCGTGATTATGTTCGTTTTCAAAATTGATAACAGTAAACGGACCTAAATCTTCTCTGGATACAGTAATTTTGTCTTTACAGTCGGTCCTGGTGACCAATTTTTTGTAAACAGCAAGATGGTGCTTCACACTCGAATAATTAGGCAACCCGGTACAGGAACAATGAAACTGCATCCATCGAACTTCGTGGCTCTTACCAAAATAAGGCTGCTCACCTTTACGCACGCTAAACCCTCTAAAACGTGCGTATTCACAATACAACAAATAAAACCTTTTCTAAATCCGGAAAACTTTACCGACCGATAATTTTTCCTCAAACTCTTCACAACTAAACTGAAAATTCGGTAGGGTACCCGAATCTGTATCTTCATCCCCATCATCATATAGTTTCTCGTTTTTTACAAGACGGGTAATCAGCTCCGTATGCAACCCATTTTCCTCATCATCACCAGATTCCTCTTTCTCAATCTTCACCGATTCATCCTTATCATTCACTAATTTATGAACAACCTCCTCGGCATCGACCAATTTTATTTCATTTTTTACCTCGAATCTACCACTATCCTCAACAAATTCAAGGGGATCCTCCAAACCCAAAGCCAGATTCAAATCAAACCCCATATCCACGTTACCAAATGCATTAACAACAACTACAATGCAAAAAACATAACATATCATAATCTTCTAACCAGATTCATTAACAACTACATAGCAAAAAACAGAGATTTTATAACTTTCAAAACAGATTCAATAAGAATAAATACAACGCAAAAAACATCGCATATTATAAACTTCCAATAATCTTCAATAAAAATAAAACCCTAGATTCAATTACGAGGAAAGACGGACCGAAAGTACCCAAATAAACAATATAGAAAATTCACAAAAACATGGACGAAATCGAAATGTACTTCAAAATACATAAATAAAAAACATACTCAACAGGACAAATGGCAACCTTGACAGGGCTTCGGGGGGTCACTCCTCCTCAATATTACCGATTATTTCAATATGCAGAAGATGTTTAATTGAATATTGACATCAAAGCAGAAAAAGGATTAAGGGGAATTTGGGAAAGAAGAATTTAGGAAATTTGGGGAAAATGAAACTAGAGAGAGAGGAGAGATAAATGTCTATATTTTAACATGTTTTATAAATAAGGGTTCAAAAAATTACGATAACAGTGAACATGATGTATGATTTTAAAAATTCTGTTACAACAGTCCGCCATGGTAATATTTCAATGGAAAACGCCATGTTTATGCCGAGAAAATTGCCGCCGGCGAATAATACATCGGAAAAATTACAGACTAGCCATTTTCAGGTTCGTCGGCCATGGAATCAGGTATTTCTGCCATTGAAATATGGGTCCCACAATAGATTTACAGAATCTTTTCGTCATTATTACTCCATGCCGTTAATTTTCCACTTTTTTGACCCTTTGGACCCCACATGGTTGAGATAACCAGGGTGGTTAACATTTAAAATAATAAAAAATATCAAATTTCAATTTAAAATTTAAAAAGGAGGAGGCGACCTGGACGCATAAGAAGCATCTATTCAATGCATTGGCCGCACCTTGGAACTCCCCTATTTTAAGTTGTTTGATGTGAACCCAGCTTGACTATCTACAGCTAGAAGCTAGGCTATCTACAACTAGTAATACAATTAAGTTAATATATATACTATTGGGTAACGATCTAATTTCTGCTATGGACGGTTTCCATGAATATAACATTGTCTTAGAACTGGCTTCATAATAATAATAGCACAGATGCACGAATGATCGGATTGGACAGCTTGAAGTGGGGTCTAATAGAAATTATAATAAAATACATCAGTAAGGTTGTTTTTTCGATTTTATTGTACTTCCTTTAACAAATATTTATTATTATTATTATTATTATTATTATTATTATTATTACAATATATAAGTATGAACATTAAAAATAATTTAATATTATTTCGAAGTGATAATATTTTAATAATTGATCAAAACAAGTATTTATTTGATTTTATTTCACTTTCTTTAGTTGCAAGTAATCAATAGACTTCAAACTATCTTTTTTTACCTCGCAATCTGTCAAAGATTTCATTATATACGATATTAATTGTTGTGTGCGTCTGATCATCTCGTCACAAAGTCAAATTTTGAGAATTATCCCTACCTGTATATAGAGTATATACAAATCCGAGAATTATAATTGAGAATACTATTGTTGAGATTTTTCTTTTATTTATGTCAATTTAAAAATTTGCTAAATTAAACAAATTAATATTGACAACTTAATAATTGATCAAATTAAAATTGTCAATAAAATAAAACTATTTATTTGGCCAACAAATTAATTTGACAATTTATATTGGTTGTGCAAAATAATTGCGGAATGGAAAAATACACATGAATTATGAGTATTTATATAGGTTCTCCAAGAGTGAAGTTTTATTAAGAATCAATATGGAATGGGAAAATTTATATTAAATATACATAGAATAAATAAATAAAAATGCTCAAAATGAAGATTAAAGATAAATAAAAATACTGAAAGGAGAAAACGCCACGTAGGGTCTCTAACTAAGGAGAGAGCTCGAATCTGCAATTATTTTAATAATATATTTAATAAGATTATTAAAATTATTAAACACAATATGTTTGGCATAAAATTGGGCTTCTTTCTTGTTATTTGAACCGTCTCGTTGGTTTATGCTAAATTACTCGATAAAAATCTAAACAAAGTTAATATTAATTAAGATTTATAAAAATTCTTCTTTTCAAGTATATTTGAACCGTCTCGTTGGTTTATGCTAAATAGATATCTCTAATCTTTACCAAAATGCGAAAAAATAAAAGTTGTGATATTGTTCGTGTTGATTATTAGTCAAACTTAAAAATTAATTTTATTTCACGTATCTAACTTTATAATTAGGAATGATAATGGATTGGGTATACTCATTCATTATGTATTTTCTGAATCTAAATTTGTTTAGAATTTTTTTACATATATGTTTGTCCTAATCTCGGTTAAAATAGTTATTTTACTGTACATACCCGTCTCAAATCCGTTGAGTAATACGATTTTGCTAGTCCTTGGGAACAACGTAGCGACGGCTCGATAAAAATATGAATACTACAAGTAAAATTAATTAAAATTAGTAAAAATCCCTTTTTCTATGTTATTTGAACCGTCTCGTTAGTTTATGCTAAATTACTCTATAAAAAACTAAACGAAATTAATATTAATTAAAATTAGTATTAGTTTCCTAATTATTTAACCAAACTAATATTAGATGATTAAGGCCATAATTATTTCCTTATTGAGAAAGAGAACGTTATGAATGAGACGGACTAAAATGGAAACGGGACGGAGGGAGTATTATTTTAATACGTGTAATAGAACAAATTAATTAAATAGAGGAAAATATAAATATAAGATGTGATTAATAGATAAACATGTGATATTTGAAGAATATGAAATTAATAAAATTTTAATTAATAAAAATAAAAATTAGAATATATATGAATTAAAATTAGACAAATTACCAGAATAAAGGAAAATATAGATTATTATATATGAATTAAGAATGTATAAAATAAGGATTTATAATAATACATTCCGAAATTATTTTATTTTAATGTGTAATAGATCAAATTAATTAAATAGAGGAAAAAATAAATATGAGATGTGATTAATAGATAAACATGCGATATTTCAAGAATATGAAATTAATAAAATTTTAATTAATAATAATATATATGAATTAAAATTAGACAACTTACCAGCATAAAGGAAAATCTAAACGGAGCACCGTGGATGGAGCAGCTTTATTTTCGTATTAGTAATAGATATTATTTCTTGAGATGCTTAAGAAATTCAATTATCAAAATTATATACACGGATAAAATTTGACTAAAAAGTCTAATATATATAAATATAGCCATGGTCTTTAAAAACAAAAAAACAAAAACAAAACAGAAGAAGAAATTAAAACCAAAGCAACTTCAACATACTAATTTTATGTCGTTTACCACAAGCTCACCACTTTTTATCACGGCAGCTTCCATTCCCCTCTCTCTTCACCCTTCTTCATTTTTTTCGATGATCAGAGTAACCTACATTTCGTAAAAATCTGATGCGATATATTCAGCTTATAAATTATTAGTAGAATTCAAATTTCAAATATTTACATTTCGTAAAAATCAGATGTGATATATTCGATTTATAAATTATTGGTAGAATTCAATTTTTAGATATTTGATCACAAGAATACACAAAATGTAAGTAGGCCATCCCAATGAACAAATGCTTCTTTTTTTTAGTGTAAGAGAAGAATTATCCAAATGATGCACATCCAAGATCTAGTATAGAGTCTAGGCTGTTATATCTATAGACAATTTTACATGATCTACTTCACATTTTGTGAGTTTTTATAAAATAAAATTACCGTCTGAATTAATCTTTAAACAATCATCTCAATATACTGAAAGTTTATGTTATAATTAGGAATGTACACGAACCGAATATTATCGTGCTCAAGCTAGGTCCTTATAATTAAGTCGAGCTCGAAATTTATTTACCGAATACTTCGAGTCTCACGAGCTTATTCGAGCTCAATCGAGTCTGAACGAATTTTTTAACTTTAGATTTACATTTAAAATATTAATTATTTTTCTTAGAAAAAATTATAGTATCCACAACGATACAATATATTTAATAAAATTTATTATTTTCTCATAAAAAATATAGTTAGTTAGAGACGTGCGTCACACAATTATTATTAATTATAATATATAAATATAAATCGTACTTCAAGCTAAATCGCTCAACATGCTTGTTCATGAACTAACAAGCTTGCAAGCTCAAGCTTGATTCATTTAACTAACGAGATTCACTAAATAAACTTGAATAAATTTTTATCGAGCCGAGATCTGATAGCTCACAAATAGCTGGTTAGTGTACATCGCTAGTTAAAACAAAAACCCAATCCACACGTTTAGGTGAGAGACATCTATCATTCAAAATAGTGACCTCCACATAAGCATTCTCCGGGAATGAAATCTTGTCTTTAGAAAATTAAATGTTTTGTGACTAAAAAGTTTTAAATCCGAATTTGATCAGGCTGCCTTTGTCGTGCAAGACTTTTTTAGTACCGTTTATCGACTATTACAAATGGGCGGAAATTATCTTAGAATACAATTCCAAATAATGAGCAAAAGATTTCATTCGCGAGATGGACTTCAGGATTTCCCATATCTATCGGGAAGGTAATCAGGTGGCTAATGATATGGCAAATTCTGATGTTCCGGATGGTTGGTGGTCTGATCCGCCGATTTTTATTACCAAGAAGGTTCATGATGATATGTTTTCCACGATTTTTTATAGAAAAATGTAATAGACGGATACTTTTTTCCTCTAGAAATTTTTCCCATGGAATTTTTCTTAGAGGTTTTAATGAGGCCCGGCCTTGTCTCTCTTTTTTAGTAGGGTGTCTAAATTTTTTGAAGAGTTCTTTGCCTTTTCTTGTACTTTTCTTTTTCATCGTTTTAATTCAAAGATCTCATTTCACAATTCCAAATAATGACTGCGGATTTCTCTAATATAAATCCAAAAAGGAGTAGTTTAATTTTTATCGTGCCTAATGTACTAATAATGAATTTCCATACATTCGCACAGACACACTTTACATGTGCTACTGGACATCCACTATTAACATAATATCTATATATATCTACATTACGAGAAGCAATATGCTAGTCACCTCTCGTGATCGCTTTTCATGAGTATCACTCTCGTTTTGTCTACACTAATATTATTTTATTTAATTTTTTATATTGTATTACCTCCGTCCCACAATAAGTGACCACATGTTTTGGTTTTTTGTCTCACAAAAAGCAAAACATGTGGCCACTTATGGCGGGAGGGAGGGAATATTTTATTCTAATACCTTAAAAATAGTTATTAAGATTATTAAATTCAAAAATTACATTAAAATCAAAGCTCATCAATTAGTTTATGTTCCCTTTAACATAAAAAAAAATGAATAAATAGAACCAATCGAGCTTTGATTTTAAGACTCCCCCGTCCCACTCATTTTGTCACGTTACTGTTCAGCACGGTTATTAAGAAAAAAGAAAGGAAATGGATAGGTCCTATCACTTTTGAAGGGTTAATTAGTTTCTTATTTGGAAGCATAACAAGTTAAATGGATAGCCCAAAAGGTAATGGAAAAAAAGTTCGGTAGGACAGAGGAAGTATAATTTTTGAATTTAATGATCTTAATAAATATTAGTATTAGAATAAAACATAATATAAAAAATTAAATAAAATAATATTAATATGAATAAAATGATAGTGGTGCTTAGTGCATAAAAGGTGCCCACGAAATGTGAGTAGCATATTGTTTTTCTATAAATTATTATTTTAGGAGAAGCATGCATGTATATAACGGATAAACATGACAATTATATGCATATCTATAACCAGTTAACCATAGTTTCGGGAAGAAAATAAAAAAGAAAATAAGGGATTTAAACCAAAGCAACTTCTATTTATATCGTTGCATCACACTCTTGCCTCTTTACATTCATCTCTCTTTCTCTCTCTCTCTCTCATATTATAACTGCCATTATTATCCACAAAAAACCTCTCCCCATTATTCCGCAAAGCTTCTGAAAAAAATGTCATCAGACTGCAGTTTCCTCTTCCTTCCTTCAACAACTGTTCTCTCTTTCCATCTCTGCATATGCTTGCTTCTCTTCATCGCAGTTTTCGCCCTATGGCTGACGCCGGGCGGGCTTGCATGGGCTCTATACCGGGCCCAATTCCGGGCTGCACCATCCATTCCTGGGCCCTCGGGCCTCCCTCTCCTCGGCCTGGCCCTCTCTTTCACACACTCCCTCACACACAGAGCTCTCTCCAAACTCTCTCTCTCCTTCAACTCCAAATCTCTAATGGCGTTTTCCGTCGGGTTCACACGATTCGTCATCTCCAGCGATCACGAAACCGCCAAGGAAATCTTGAACAGCTCGGCCTTCGCCGATCGGCCCGTTAAGGAATCCGCGTACATGCTCCTGTTCGATCGGGCCATGGGCTTCGCGCCGTACGGAGACTACTGGAGGAGCTTGCGGAGGATCTCCGCCGCGCACTTGTTCAGCCCGAGGCGGCTGGCCCGCTTCGGGGAGTTCCGGAGGGAGACAGGGCGGCGGATGGCGGCGGAGATCGCGGCGGAGATGGGGAGAGAGAGTGAGGTTAGAGTGAGGAATGCGCTCCAAAGGGCGTCGTTGAATAATGTGATGATGAGTGTGTTTGGGAAATGGTATGAATTTGGAGATGGAAATGGAGAAGGGTTTGAGTTGGAGTTTCTAGTGAGAGAAGGTTATGACTTGCTTGGGATTTTTAATTGGAGTGATCATTTTCCATTTTTGGGGTGGCTTGATTTGCAAGGAGTGAGGAGGAGAAGCAAGAGATTGGTTGAAAAAGTTGGTGTTTTTGTTGGGAAAATTGTGGAGGAGCATCGGGTTAAAAGGGTCAAATCACATCAAGTGGGAGAGGAAGAGGAGGATGATTCTCATGATTTTGTTGATGTTTTGCTTGATTTGAACAAGGAGAGCCGTCTTTGTGATTCAGACATGATTGCAGTTCTTTGGGTAATTAATTACTCCCTCTATCCCAATAAGGCAATAACAAAGTCTATCTTTCCTTTTTCGTCTGTCCCTATAGAAATGTTCCCTTCCAAATATGAAAATAATTAACTATTTAAAAGGCTTGTGATCTACCACTTTTTATCATTTTACTATTGTTTCTTAATACTCGTGCTTAAAAGAAGGGAGACTTTGCTATTGGGACAAAAGGAGTATTTGTTAATATATTTTATATATATATATATTTGAGACATGTGCTTATTAGTTTTTTTATTTAATTAAACAATTATGAGATGAATGATTAATGCATGCGTTACCTAATTTAAACGGTTTCTTGAATTTTTGCCTACTTTCATGGGCTTTTTCTGTTGCATGATGGATGTGTGCTGCACTAGTACCATATGAAATTAATTTACATGACTGCACCTATCAAAGATTTTTTTTTTACTTCGTAAATATTTAATCTTGCTTTAGAATAGTGTTTCGTGTCGTGCTCTGTGTCGTCAGTTAATTTGTACGTACGGGTAACTTCATTTTACACGTGTGATACGTGTTTGTTATACGAGAATAAAAAAATTAACACAAGTTAGAATCCTCAATCTGAGGCTCGTGAGTACAAAACTTTGGATTGGCATGATGAGTATACATGTCATCTTTACTTTTTAATTATGATATGATATACTATACTATATCTTTTATGCTAGAATAGTGCATATATATGCTATTATGTTGTTATCTTTGAGGATATGCATATAGATAAATATGGAGAATCTGCATAACTTTAGGCTCCTTGTGGCTGGTGATGGTAACATTTGATATATATATTTCTCTCCTTATTCTTTTTTTTTTTTTGTGTAAAAAATTGTTGTTTTCTCTCTTTGCATAGAACAATATAAAATTCTCATCCAAATTTAAATGGGAATCTATGTTTGGCTTCCTCAGGAAATGATCTTTAGAGGGACTGATACTGTGGCCATTCTTTTAGAATGGATTCTTGCAAGAATGATTCTTCATCCTGCAATTCAAGCCAAGGCACAAAATGAAATTGATAATGCAATCGGAATTAACTCAACGGTGGCGGATTCCGACCTCCCAAACCTCCCTTACATCCAAGCTATTGTGAAGGAAACCCTAAGGTTGCACCCCCCGGGTCCCCTCCTCTCGTGGGCCCGCCTCGCCATCCACGACACTCATGTGGGACCCCACTTCGTCCCTGCAGGGACTACCGCTATGGTCAACATGTGGGCCATCACTCACGACGAGGAGGTGTGGCCCGAGCCTGAACGGTTCAGACCCGAAAGGTTCCTAGAGGACGATGTTGCCATCATGGGGTCCGACCTTAGGCTGGCGCCATTTGGTTCGGGGAGAAGGGTGTGCCCGGGTAAGTCAATGGGCCTCGCAACGGTCCAACTTTGGCTTGCCCAGTTGCTTCATAAGTTTGAGTGGACTAGTTGTACTAGTGGTGAAGTGGATTTATCAGAATGCTTAAAACTGTCAATGGAAATGAAGCAACCATTGGTTTGCAAAGCTTTGCCTAGGATTTCTTGAAGAGATGAAGTGTCCCAAGTTTCTATCTCAAGCCATGATTTTCGAGTTTTATAGAGAGGATATCGAGTTTGTTCATATTAAGTCAATATAAAAAAACGATAAAAATTAGATGAAGAAAATTATTATTATGCAAGGAAGTATACGTTAGTTCATTGTTTTAGGAGTTTGTTTGGACTTGGATGTCATGAATTTGTTTTAAAATGTGTAAGCTAGTATGTTTATAGTTACGATAATCATAAAAATTTAAATATTGTATGCTCTATTTGAGCTTTTTGCTATATATGTACGGATATGATGAACTGTTGTTACCTCATAATTGGGATATATCATATAAACTTATATAATCAATTTCTATATCTCAAAATACTTAATTAAATAATTTCCTATAATTTTTTTTGAACAATTTACCTATAATTAGTTGGCTATTTTTAAATGATATATAGTATTTTAGGTAGCCTTGTCAATTATGGGCAAACCAAAGAACCTTTCCGAATCTGGAAGCATTAATTTTTATATATTTTCTTTTCGGATACTTGCTAAAAACTAATTTGTGTTAGTATACTTTTGTATGTTGGATTTATTTCATTAATATACAGAAGATAGTGCATTTAAATTTGCAATTTGTACCTCTTGAAATTCAGTTACTATCCTACTTTTTAGTATGTTTATCGTGTAATAAAACTATTAGGAGGTGGCTGGTAGAGATGAATGAAATTTAGTGGAAATGGAATGATCTTTGTAATGAAATAAAGGTAGGAAAGAAATGAATCAAGGAATAATATTCTTATGACTGGTATACGTTTTTATTATGCTTATTATAATTAGCTTAATAATAATAATAATAATAATAATAATAATTATTATTTTTAATTTAATTATTATAATTAGCTTAATAATAATATTATTAATACTAATAATTATAATATTAATACTATTAATAATTATTAAGCTTAATACAATAGTAATAATAAAAATATTATTATTATGAATACTAATAATAATAATGATTATTTATTATTATTTTAATAAAAATTATTATAATAATATTAATAGTAATTATTATTATTTCTTATTTTTAATATTACTGTTATTATTATAATTATTTTTATAATAATTATTATAATAATATTGAAACTATTAATAATTAGAATAATAATTATTACTCCCTCCGTTCCTGATAAGTGTAGTTCACTTTTCTTTTTCCTCCGTCCCCTGATAAGTGTAGTTCACTTTTCTTTTTTCGTCCGTCCCCTATTAAAATTTTACCCTTTTACCCTTTAAAAGTAACTAACACTACAACAAAGTGGGTCTCATTCTCCACTCATCACACATCTACCTAACATCCTTCTTAAAACCCGTGCTCTCTCTCCGGACCACACTTATCAGGGACGGAGGGAGTATTATACTAATTATAATATTAAAAATTATTATTATTATATCAATAATAATAATAATAATAATAATAATAATAATAATAATAATAATAATAAAGTTCATTCCTGAAGATGAGGATTAGCTAATACCAGTGGGAATTGAAGGAATGACTAAACCCAAGCTCATAGGATTAGTCATTCCTTAAGAAAAGGGCATTCCTAATGAAAATATTATACCAACAGTAGGTTTATGAATGGAGACAGTAATGACCATTCCATTCCAGCATACCAGCCATTCCCTTAGGAGGTGATTGGTATGATGGAATGAGGTAAGGAATGGAATGACTATTCCTACCTCCATTCCATTCACTTGTTTGATAAATCATATGGAATGGAATCAACATTCCATTAGGAATCACCATTTCTTTCCCATTGAGATTAGTCATTCCATCCATAACCCATGGTATTAGTCATTCATAATCCTCATATATATATGTATTAATATATTATTTGATCAAATTATTCATTTAAATTTTTTTATTTCAACAAATAATTTTAGATATACAATTTTAGAGAGAGAATGCGTGAGAAAATTTTTGGAGAGAGAAAATTCTAGAGAGAGAAAATTTCTAGAGAGAGAAACAATTAGGTAGAGAACGTTCTAGAGAGAGAAAATTTTTAGAGAGATAACATTTCTAGAGAGAGAAAATTTCTAGAGAGAAAAAGTTCTAGAGAGAGAAACAATTAGGTAGAGAAAGTTATAGAGAGAGAAATTTTTAGAAAGATAAAATTTCTAGAGAGAAAGTATTAAAGAGAGGAAATTATAGAGAGAGAAACTATTAGGTAGAGCAAGTTCTAGAGAGAGTTTAGAGAGGAAAATTTTAGAGAGATAATTTTTTAGAGAGAGAAAATTTTAGAGAGAGTTTTAGATAGAGAAAAATTCTAGAGAGAGTTTTAGAGAGAAGAATATTCTAGAGTGAGAATTTTTTAGAGAGATAAAAATTCTAGAGAGAGAAAATTTTTAGAGAGAGGAAAAAACTATATAGAGAAAATTTTGGAGAGAGAAAGTGCTTTCGAGAAAAAATTACAATGATAATAATTATAATGATTTTTCTCTCTAAAAGTTTCTCTCTTTAAAATTTTTCTCTCTTGAATTTTTCTATTTCTAAAAATTTTCTCTCTCTAAAAAATTTACCCTCTCTAACATTTTTCATCTAATATTATTTTGAATATTATTTTAAGATAGAAGAAAAGGATATAAAATGCTGAACAAATAATGATTCCATTCATTTCTTTAATTCTTGTTTATACCAAGCAAAGGAATCAACCAAGGTTTATCATTCCATTCCTACCTTCATTCCATTCCTACATCCATTCCATTCCTACCTCATTCCATTCCATCATACCAATCACCTCCTAGTTTTTTAGTTTTTCTTCGTTATTTGTATTCTTCAATATCATTTTCTTGTGGTATTAATTTAATTTTACAATTATACATTTGGATGTATAATCTAGAGCTGGCAAATTACCGGGCCGGGTCGGGCCGGCCCGAAAATTCACCGGGCCTGAAAATGGGCAGCCCAGCCCGGCCCGAAATTTAAATTATAGTGTATTTTTTACCGGGCCGGGCCGGGCCGGCCTGAGCCCACCGGGCTTTGACCATTTCGGGCCGGCCCGGCCCGAAAATTCACCGGGCCTGGAAATGGATAGCCCAGCCCGGCCCGAAATCGGGCCGGGCCGTCGGGCCGGGCCTAAATTGACAGCCCTAGTATAATCCAGTTAGGATTTATAATTATTTTTTAAGTTAATAATTGATTATAAGGATTCATTATTCCATAATTACTGTACAATTTTTAAGCATCAATTTTATTAATAAATGTTAATTAGGTACCATTAGCATTATTGTAGCTGAGTAGTTTCTCCTTCGTAAGGATGAGAGGAATTCTCAAAAAAGATGAGAGATTAGGGTACCAATTACAATCCTCCAACTCCCAACTAAAAATTTTTTTTTTACTAATTAGGCTTATTATAGTATAATTTTTTTTTATTTTTTTAATAAATTAATTAAATAATTAATTTAATAGTGGAACACAAGTGAGATATATACCAAATTAAAATATTGAGATAGAGAATTTGAGCCGAACTTATACTATTAGGTAGGGATGGCAATGGGTTGAATATTTACGGGTATCCGATTATACCAAATCCTAATAGGACGGGTTTGAGAATTATTATATGGTTTTGGGATGGGTTTGAGCAGAAACATTCAAACCTGTGACGGGTTTGGATCGGATTTGAGAAATTATCTACGTGTATCCTCTACCCAAACCCATTTATATGTATATAAGATAACAAAATGTTATATATAATTTATAGTATAATAATTATATAATTATAGGTATTCGTATAAATATTAATAATTTTAGGATTTTATATTATTCTTTTTAACATGCATACAATGAATTAATAATTTTAGTAATTAAATATTTATTTTATATATAATTTATATTAGTATAAATATTAATAATTTTAGGATTTTATATTATTCTTTTAACCCACATATAATTTAATTTAATAAAAATTTCTATTTATACTTATGTTAAATTATGTTTATAATATTTTGTTATTTCTAATATTTAATACTGATGTTTATGTTCTAGTACATATGGGTTTTTAACGGGTATTATCCAATGGGTTTGGGTTGGGTACGAGTTTTAAAATGATTTTTTAATCGGGTTTGGGATGGGTATGAATTGAGAAAATTTTATGAGTTTGAATTTGGGAAATACTTAATGGGTGGGTACCCGACCAATTGTCATTTCTACTATTAGACAGTTTTAATCATATATAAAGGTGTCCTTCAAAAATAAAAAAAATTATTTATAGAGGTGAATTGATTATATATGTCGATTACAAAAATCAAAATGAATTAAATTTTATCTTATTTCGGTTAAGGAGTTTACGGATCAAACAAAGTAACAACTACGAGATATGTATCTTCTAGACATAAGTATTGTGTGACGATCAACAACCTATTGGTGTGGGTAAGTTTGTTTACAAATTAATGCTAAAACGATCGATCATATCCTTCATCTAAATTGTATTGATCTTTGATTTCTTCCATTTATTTATTCGTGTGTCTATCTATATATTCATCGTGATGGCCCTTTTGTCTTGATTATTACACATATATGAATATCATGAATTCCATATGATTGAAGAATAAAAACCCAACTCCTATAATGAATAATATATGATTGTGTGGGGATTTATGTCCATCCAACAAGAATATTAATTCATTATTGTATTGCTAAAAAAAATATATCAAAGTAGCACCTACAGAAAGCTTCTCTCCTTTTTCTCTAATTGAGTAATTTCCACCTGGAAAGAGAGAGAGAGAGATGCCTCTAAGATTTGAATATCCAAACTAAACCTGCAACAATATTCATGTCTTTCTCCAACTCCAAATCACCAGCAACTTGCTTTCTTTTAAGTGATGCTGCTGCCACTACTTATCATCTTTTCTATATTCTATTTTGTTTCTTTCACACCTCCTCACCAATATGCACATATATATAACCATATATATAATATATAATATATGCATCTCCGTACAATTATATGTGTATGTTGCAAGCCTAAGGTTGTCCTTTATTCAATTTCAATTTTATTCCAAGCTACTTCGACATTGACGTAAGTACAAACTATGTGCATATATGTAATCGCAATAAATAAAATATTCATGTACTAGTATCTATATCTATCTATATATATGATACAACACAAAAGTGAAGAACAAATCTATGCCATGTACCATTTGTTATGTTTCACGTCGTGTTTTATAAGCAGTCCACTTATAATATATATAGTAATATGCTCTGTTTCTTTTTCTTTTTTTCTCTTTTCTTTTTCTTTTTACTTTTGTAGAGTATCTAATCTTATAGTTGGTTAGATAAAATAGTATCTAACGCGTAATTATTGTATCGATCAAATTAATCGTGTTGCTAGATCGACAATCCTAAAATTGGGCTTTTTCGGGTTTAAGCCATTAATTTTTCGAGCTGCTCAAATAGCACGAAAATTATTTCTTCAAATCTCGATCTTGGAATTTAGAAAATACAGTTTTCACTAAAAAGTGAAATTCGGATCAAGCTCAATCTTTAAGGGATCGTTTGCTACGAAGTATGAGATAACACTTGATATGATTAACTGAGATATCTTAATAAGTATAAAGAAAATATCTCTACAAAATATATTAATTATGGTAAGAGGGTGAAATTATAGTAATTTATTCTTATATATATTTAGTTGCAGTATTATTTATACCACATCATAGATGATATTAGATAATAACAACAATAGGTATAATTCATACGGGCCCGAATTTTATAAAGGGCCTCATACTTTATACCAAGCAAGATATTAGGGTGTATAATCTAATCACCCCTAGCAAACAAGCCCTAATTGAATTAATTGATCATACGTCCATTCAATTTGGTTTTAATTAATAATATGGAACTATATCTGTTTTTTTAGAACATGAAGTTTAAAATTCAAACTACATCATTCCTCCCAAAATAATTAAATATATAGCACATAGATTCTCTAATAGAATAAAGTTACAAATCTCCAAACCTACTTTTATATGATCATATTTTATAAAGGGCCTTTCAAAATTGAAGCACAAATTATAGCAAAAAAATATTAAAAAGTATCAGAATATATAGTAAATGATAGAGCAACAAAAGAGGGATATAATGATTGAAAGTATGAAGCTGACAATCACCACAGTGATGATGGAGTAGGCGGCTGCTGATTATTTTTAGCTTATTAGCCTAAACTTTTTTTTTCTCTAATTAAGTTGTATAAAATATAAAAAGTTTCATAATAAAATATCTCTAAGCTTCTTCAAAAGGTCTAAATTAAGATTTCAGTCATCATTAAAATATATTAATTTATGGGTTATGGAGAATATTGCATGCAAAGCACATTCCATGCGGAGAATAGATACATACATTAGATTTGATGTTGATCGTTTTATTATGTTTCATTATACAACAATCTTTGTACAATTTCTAATCATGATCGTATGGTTGAAAGTGAAAATGTGTAGATGGATTTGTTTCGAGTCTTAGCTATAGGAATTCCCAAAGAATCAAGATTATTCCTAAAACTTGAATAATTTTGAAAAGATTTTATAAATCCCTATGTAGTGTTTTTTTTTTGAAAAGATCCCTATGTAGCGTTTAATTTGAAAGAGTTTCAACTTGCAATATATAGGATACGCATATATAGATTGTGAGTTCTGATTGAAACTGTAAAAGAAAGAAATAAACACATGATTTCAATGGTATTTTTCTAGGAGTGCTTTATGAGTTCTGAATCATGAAACTGTAATTCCGTAATTGATTTTACTATCAAAATTATAGGTGGTAAATATACGTACACATTGCATAAAATAATCTTCTTTTAAATCTTTGGTTTGTGTGTCATCTTTCAATAAATTGTCAAATGCTATTATTTCGAAGTAAAGTATTAAATTATTTATAAGTTTCTACTTATAAATTACAGTGTGAAGTGTGTGAAGTGATTTCTCGTCGAAGCTTGATGGGATACACATAAGTGATGGATCAAAAATTATAAAGTTTTGATTCAATACCATAACCCAACTGTTCTCCAACCTAGTAGATGATCGCATCAACTTAAGTAGTATTTTCCAGCTCGCCTGTTTGAGCTCTAGATTTTCTAAGTTTACAGGTTCAGGAAGCTGAAGACAGCAGAAGCTCAAGACAGCAGAAGATCCAGCTGTGTTTACAGCAGACGATCCAGCTGTATTAACAACATGAGTCAACCATCAGCTGAGTTTTCCAGCTGAGCTGAGTTCAAGACAGAGCAGGATCAAGCTGAAGATTAATTGAGCTAAGTTCAAGACAGAGCAGGATCAAGCTGAAGTTTAATCGAGCTAAGTTCAAGACACAGCTGATCCAGCTGTACAGAACAAAGGAATGACAACTCTGAAAGCATCAGTTCAAGTCAGAGTATCAGATCCAGCTCCAAAACTCTTAAAACAGCTTGAAGACAAATCCCGGTGTCAGAAGAGAACAATCGATCTCAACCAATGAGGGATTGCCAATTCAGCATCCTAGACTTCAGAACCTAGGATGTGACACCGATGAAGACAGGTGTAGAAACGCCCAACGACAGATTATGAATTTAAGAAGAGTAGGTGGGATTCCAACGGCTCCTCCAACGGCTAGTCTTGAATCTCTATCTATAAATACCCGTGTTCAACCTCATGATCAAGAACGAAAAACTCTCTACAAGCTTTCATTTTCCGAATTCATCAAGCCTTCAAAAGCTCATTAGCAGTTCTAAATAGTTCAAAGAATAATTTATCTTAAAGTGTTTCTAGTCCAGAAACTGCCCAGTTTTTCGTCTGATTCCTAGGCATAAATCAATGTATATCTTAAGCCTAGATTTGAACGAGTTCATCTAACTCTAAGTTCTTCATTGTAAGAACTCGTTCATAGTTGGAATCCCAAACCAAACCCCTCTTTACCCAGAAAGGTTAGGTCAAGATTACGCTTGCTTGAAGCGCGAAATTCAAGTGATTGTAAGGTTTTTTCAGTACCCGCAAACTGAAAGGTTTAGGCTTGACAGTGCCTGTAAACTGTTGGAACGCAGCTCGGGTTAGAGTTGTGAAGTTGCTTGGTACTTGGAAACCAAGTGGTAGTAAATTACTAGTGAATCTGGTCGTGGACGTAGGAGGTGTTACTCCGAACCACGTAAAATCTCGTGTTATTTTCTTTCTCGTTATTTTCTTTCTTGTTATTTTCAGTTATTGAACTAACTCCATTAGCACATTGCATCTTTATCAAATCTGCATACTCAGCTGCTCTCCAAAGACAGCTGTGTGTTTTCAGAAACGTGCACAACTTGATTAAGCCGAAAACGTAAAGATAATATTTTTAAGCTGAGTTTTTCTAAGCAAACGAGCTAAGTTTTAAAACCACCACTTTCCGCACCGCCAGCTGAGTTATTAGCCCAGCTGACCTTCCTCAGCTGGATTCATAACTGAGCTCACGCACTCTATTTTAAACTTGTTTAAAAAGTTTTTAAAAGTCTATCTTTGGTGTATTCACCTCCCTCTACACCAAAGACCCAGCTCAGGGACCATCAATTGGTATCAGAGCAGTGGTTCAAAAGACCGCTGTTTCTGAATCAAGAGATTTGTCTTGAAAATCTGTCAGTGGTCAACTGAACAGATCCTCTTTTGGAAAAACTCATATTATTTCATACTGTGCATATCTCCATGGATTCTTATCTTAACAGGAATCTTCCCACCTTCTCAGTCGATGATTATGCAATCTGGAAGTTCAGATTAAAAAGCTTTCTGTGTGCTCATCATGACATGATGTGGGACGTCATCACAGACGGACCCATCTTCATTTACAAACAAGGAAACGAGCTTATTCCAGCTCAAGATGGTGGACAGCCAATGTATCAGCTCATTCCCAAGCCAAAGAATGAACATACCTCAGAAGAAAGGAAACAAGCTGGATTAGACAGCTTCGCAAGGAACACCATCTCGTCAACAGTCTCCAACGCCTACCTCAGCAAGATCATCAACTGGAACACCGCAAAGGAGATGTGGAAAACCCTAGCCAAACTATGCGAAGGGTCAGAGGAGATGAAAGAAAATAAATTCACGATTGCCTGCCATAAGTTTGATAACTTCAAGCAGCTTGTCAACGAGTCCATCGAAGGGATGGAACTCAGATTCTCAAATATCGTGGTAGAAATTGAAACCTTAAGAACTGGAAAATACACCCAGCGTGAAAAGAATCCTAAAAGTTCTTTCAACACTCACAGCTGAATGGAACACATACAAGGTGGTACACCAAAGTCGTAGTGACTTGGGTGATATTTCAACTGAGAGATTATTCTCCCTGCTCAAAGCCAACGAATACAACTTGAAGATTACCATGAAAGAATCTTCAAGCAATCAAAATGATGGAGAGCTGACACCTGCGCCAAAGGAGATTGCGTTCAGAGCTAATTCTGAAAAATCCACATACTTGCAGTCAGCTGAGTCCTCAAAGAAGGACAAGAAGGACATGAGCAAGGAAGAGCTACTTGAAGAGATAGCCATGCTGGTCAAAAACTACAACAGACTCAACACCAGCAAGGGTAAATACAAGAAGTTCGCAAGAACTTATAGAGACAAGTACACAGCAGCTGATGAGAAGTCAGCTGATAAACGAACAGAAGAAGGTTGCTTCAACTGCAAGGAACCGGGACACTACAGGCTAGAATGTCCCAAGCTATCCAAGAAGGACAAAGACCAACTGAAAGCTAAAGCAGCTGACAGAAGGAGAGCCTACATCGCCGACGAGGAGTCGGAGTGCAACAAAATGGAGGATAACATGCCATTTTCAGATTCAGAAGAAGAAGCACTGATGGCTCATGATGAACCTGAATGGGATACATGCTTCATGGGACAGACAAACAGAATCGATGAAGATGAGGTAATGTCAAAAACTCAAAATCTATCTAACCTCTCACCATCACACGAACACTCTACACAGGTTTCAGAATCAGGGCTACCTGATTAGAGTTTAGTAGAGAAGGTTATGAACGATTTCAATGAGCTTCAAGAGATCATTGACATCATAATGTGTGAGAATGCCGAGCCGAATGTGGAACTGGAAAAGAAAAATGTATCAGAAGCAGCTGATACAACACAGCTCAAAGAGAAGGTTATTTCACTAAAATACAAAATAGTGAAACAAGATCAGCTGATGAAAGACTTCTACTACGAAAGAAACAGCTGATGGAAGAATTAGAAAATGCCACAACTGAATCAGAAAAGAAGTCAGCTGAGATCATAGAGCTGAAAAGTTCCGAAGAGATGCTATCTAAGAAGATGGTAGCTCTCATCAAAGTTACAACAACAATGGATGAAATCATAAGTGCACAGCGTCCAGCAGCGCACAAAGCAGGACTGGGTTACAATGGATCAAAGGATGCCACAAATATTGCTTCCACAAGTGGAACAAAGGTAATGTTTGTAAAAGAAAAAGAAAACTCAATTCCAGCTGCTCAGCAACAACCATTGAGGACACATCAGGTATAAAAAAGGCCAGCTGTGAGACAACCTCAAGCACAGATCAGACAACAACGTGCTCAAACTCAACAAAGACAGCAGGCTGGACAGTTCAGATGCCAGCAACATCAACATCACGTCGAAAGATATCAACCAAGATATCAAAGGAGATACTCAGCTGGATATCACTCATATGATCACCAGCTGAAGCACCAGTTCCAGCCGAGATATCACAAGAGTCAGCAGAGACAAAGGAACGTCTCAGCTGGGTACTCAGCTGGATATCGAAAAAGACCCGGACATCAACAAAGAAATCAAGCTGGGAAACACTGAGATCAAGACCCTACCAGTAACAATCGAAGAACGCAAAGAATGTGTACATCGACTCAGCTGGAAGGATCATCATATCAAATGACCTAATTCGTGTCATCAAGAAGATCTGGGTCGTGAAAGGATCTCTGTCTAACCCACAAGAACTCAATTAAAACTGGGTACCTAAATTCTGATTTTTGTCATAGGTTGCAAGGGAACGACGCATCATTGAGGAGTCGATGAGAACACTATGGTACTTGGACAACGGATGTTCCAAGCACATGACCCACTTAAAGCATCTACTCCAGGAGTACATCGAGCGTCCAGACCCACAAGTAATATTTGGTGACAACTCTAAAGGTCAAACCAAAGGTTATGGTACATTTAAAATTAAAAATGTTAAAATCTCTAATGTTTCATATGTACAAGGACTGCAACATAACTTGCTTTCCATTAGCCAATTCTGCGATAACGGTTTTTCTGTCAAGTTTGATGCACAGGGATGCACAGTGAAGTACAGGGAAACCAAGCAGATACTACTGAGAGGGAAAAGAGAAGGAAATATGTACTTTGCTAACTGGAACAGCAACCCTCCTGAGACTTGTCTTGTATCCAAAAGCAGCAATGAAGTCAGCTGGCTGTGGCACAGACGGCTGAGTCACCTCAACTTCAAGACAATCAACAAACTGGCTAGGAACCAGCTCGCTAATGAAATTCCAGATCAAGTATATGACAAAAGTCATATGTGCAGCGCATGCCAACAAGGAAAACAAACAAGAATTTCATTCTCACTCAAGCCAGTACAGTCAACTGATCGCGTTCTTTAACTCCTACACATGGATCTCTTTGGTCCAGTTACTCCAGCAAGCTTCAATGGCAGAAAATATACTCTGGTCATACTGGATGACTTCTCAAGATTCACATGGATGTCATTCCTGTACCAGAAGAGCGAAACAAGGACTAAGCTATCAATCCTGCTGGAAAGACTGTCAACTCAGATGGAGTGCAAGATAATGTCAATCATATCAGATCGAGGAACGGAGTTTCTGAATGAAACTATTTATGAATACTGCGAGAAGAACGGAGTTCAACATCAAACCTCAGTAGCGCGCACACCCCAACAGAATGGTGTAGCAGAGAGGATGAACAGAACACTCAAAGAAGCGGCTACCTTAATGCTAGCCAGCTCAGCCATTCCAAAGAAGTTCTAGGCCGAGGCAATCAACACAGCGTGCTTCACTCAGAATCGCTCTCTCCTCATATCAAGGCAAGGAAAGACGCCGTATGAACTATGGAATTACAGAATACCATACATTGGATATTTCAAGGTCTTCAGATCCAAATGTCATATCCTAAACAATAGAAAAACCCAGCTCAAGACGTTCGACGCGAAGACTGACAGAGGAGTATTTCTTGATTACTCTGCTGTGAGTAAAGCTTACAGAGTCTTCAACAGAAGAACTCAAACGGTCGAAGTAACTCCACATATTACCTTTGATGAATCATCATTCGAATATAGAGATTCTATCAAATGAAGAAATGAAGGAGAATCTTCAAGGCAGATTCAGACAAGAGCTCAAGAGAATCGAATCAGGAATTTGGCCGAACCATTAATATGGGATGATGAGCAAGAGGAGGAGCCTCAAATCAATCAGGAAGTTCCACCAGCTGGAAATCAAGAGGAACCTTCAACGCCAAATCAAGGGGGAATGCCATCAGCTGGAAATCCAGACACAACTGAATCCCCAGCTCTATCTCCAATAGAGCTCCTACAGAAATCACCTCAAAACTCAATCCAAGTAGAGTCTCATTCTCAAGACTTAACTCCATAACAACTCGAAGCCAGACAAAATCTAGCCACTTCTAGCACCAATCAGCTGGAAGAAGAAATTCGTAGAAGAAGAAGATGGATCGAAGATCATCCATCATCAGCAATCATTGGAGAACCATCTGACCAAGTAAGAACCAGAAGCTTAGCTGCTCAAGCTACATCGGATCATCAAGAAGCAGCTGACACAACTCAACTCTCAGTAGAGCTATAACCGATTGTCTATGATGAAGACACAACTCTAATGGCGTGCTATGTAGCTCAAGTTCCAGAGCCTCAAACCATTCTAGAAGCCTTAAAAAGCGTACCCTGGACAAACGCCATGCAGAAAGAGCTAAATGAATTCCTCAGAAATTGTGTCTGGGAATTGGTCGACAGACCTGAAGGAGTCAAAGTTATCGGACTCAAATGGATCTTCAAAAACAAGCTGGATACCCTTGGAGTCATCATTAGAAACAAAGCTCATTTCCAAGGGTTACACATAATAAGAAGGAATTGACTTCGAAGAATCATTTGCTCCAGTAGCACGATTAGAAGTAATCAGATTATTTCTCGCTTATGCAACACATCACAAATTCAAGGTCTATCAAATGGATGTGAAGTGTGCATTCTTAAATGGAGAAATCAAGGAAGATGTCTATGTTGAACAACCTCCAGGATTTGAAGTAGAAGAAAATAAAGTCTACAAGCTAAAGAAGTCGTTTTATGGATTGAAACAAGCACCTCGAGCTTGGTATGATACTCTATCAAATTTCCTTGTATCCAAAGGATTCAAGAAGGGCTCAGTAGACAGAACACTCTTCACCATCAAGTTAGGAAAAGACATCCTGGTTGTTCAAATCTATGTAGACGACATCATCTTCGGATCAAGATCAACATTCTTATGCCAAAGATTTGGAGAGATGATGTCAAAACAGTTTGAAATGTCTATGATGGGAGAAATGAGTTTCTTCCTAGGACTTCAAGTCAAGCAATCAACTGAAGGGATTTTTATAAATCAATCCAAATACGTAAAAGACTTGATCGCCAAATATGGAGTTCAATCCAGCAGATCAGTAAAGATTCCGATGAACACCAATTGGAAGATTGAACCCGGAACTGAAGGAAAGTCAGTTGATTCCAGCAAATACAGAGGGATAATAGGCTCCCTGCTATATCTAACAGCTAGTCGTCCAAACATCTCTTTCGCAGTCGGAGTGTGTGCCAGATTTCAAGTTGATCCAAAGGAGGCACACATGCAAGCAGTCAAGAACATTCTCAAATATCTCAAAGGAACTCAGAATGTTGGGCTGTGGTACCCAGCTGAAGACAATCTACAGCTGACTGGATATTCAGACTCAGACTTCGCTGGAGATCGGTTGGACAGAAAATCAACTTCAGGAACATATCAGTTCCTAGGAAGCAAGTTGATCTCGTGGTTTTCAAAGAAGCAAATATGCATCGCAACTTCCACAACAGAAGCAGAATATATGGCAGCTGGAAGCTGCTGCTCATAAATTCTTTGGCTGAAACATCAGCTGGATGACTATGAAGTAAAAACTGGACAAGTTCCAATTTTCTGTGATAGCTCAAGTGCTATCGCTATATTAGAAAATCCAGTACATCACACAAGATGCAAACATGTGGACTTACGACATTACTTTATCAGAGATCACGTGGAAAAGAAGGATGTGATTGTTGAGAAAATTCACACAGACGTACATCGTGCTGATATACTCACAAAGCCGCTGGTAGAGGAAAGATTCAAGATGCTGTGCGGATTACTTAGATTACTCAACACAGACGAAGCTACATCCAGCTAAATGGAAGCAGACCCAGCTGGAATTCAGAATCAACCTCAAAGGAGAACCTAGCTAAGAAAGAAATAAGCTCAGTCGGATGCCTAAGTTGAAGAATTATTCAGCTGAGGAGGAAACCAGCTGGAAAAACGATCACTCGACACAGCTATTCATAACCAAGGTATCAGCTGACTACGATGATCAGCTGACAGGTTTGCAACATCATTACATATACCTATTCATTCTGTTTTAGATAGACTTCAGTCAAATCATATCACGTCATATCTAATCAAATTTAATTAAAAGTCTGCAAAGAACTGAAACATGGGAGTTTCGAGGCAGAAGTCAAAATGCCTCAACCGTCCTCGCGCGCGCATTAACTCGTATTTTCTAAACAAGAAACTGACATAACGCGAGAATCACTCACAGTTGTAGATCTTCATATCAAACTACCAATCTTGATCATCCATTCATCAAGAAAGTTGATATATATATATGCTAGAGATACGCAATTATTCACCTTAACTCTAAAATTTTTGATTCGGTACTCTTTCTTTTTTCTCCCCTATATATATTATCTGTTCTACTAACAAAATTTGCAGAAGAAGAACATGGAATCTAGAAAGATATCTCCAGAAGCCGATCAACATGAAGAGTCTGTCAAAGCTTCACGTTAAGAGTTGCTTAACTCTCAGGAACCACAAGAATACGGAGATCCATGAGATAACGAAGCTCATTGACAGATCCGGTCTAATGCAGTGGGTGACTGCAAAACTCAAGAACATCATTCACCAGGAAGTTGCAGAATTCTTCCTTGGAATGTCAAAGAAAAAAGACCTCATCCGCTCTAATGTTTCTCTCAAAATAAAAGAGAAAACGGGACACACAACTCCCTGGAATGCGGAAATCAACGTCAACAGGATCCTTTCAAAGGAATTCAACCTAAGAGGAAGCCCAGTCAGAACTGGACGAGATGCTGATAAAGTCGGAGTCTTTAAGAGCAAACATGTCAAAGCTCTTGCTCCGCCACAAGAGGCACAGAAAAAGATGCAGGAGACAAAGCAGCATGCATCCATTTCCTTCCCAGATGGGAAGAAGAAACAACATGAGGAGACAAAACAAGCTGAAGCACCGTCTTTAAAGAAAAGACTCAAGTTAAAGGTGCCAAGTCAGTCAGCCGAGAAGCCAGTTGACATTGAGAGAGAATTCGTAACTACTCTCCGAGGAGCAGAAGGTCCACAAGCGGTGGTTTCTTACGGTGGAGAAGAAGTTCATGTGCCAGCGTGAACATCATCATCGCCACCACCTCAACAACGTATTCCAGCTGATCAACTAAGCTTAGACCCCAATCAACTAAGCTTAAACCTCACAGCAGATGGAATACTTCAACCGCATTCTCCTCAATTTCCTTCAGCTCGACAGGGACTCCAACTTCAAGATCAACTCATGGAAGTTGGAGCTCAAGCCCCTGCACCAAGCTTAAGAGGAAAGCATCATCTAGCCGATGATCATTTGCAGCTGGATGATGAAAACAAGAGCTGAACCCCTTACCCCTACTTCAGAAGTGGAAGGGAAATACTTAAGTCCCTCAAGAGTTGCACGTGATGCCTCCATCTCAAGGTTTGAAAACCTCTTGCTTAAAGGAGTCACAAGCGCACTGCAAGAAGCCTGAAGAGCTGATTCAGACTTTCTCATTCAATCTAATGAAGTCTGAAGAAGCCAAATTGCAAAGAATGAAGTTGTACCCTACTCAGAAGATATTATCTCTAGAGCCAACTCATACCTTCAAGCACTCAGCTGGACCGTCCCAGCTGAAACAGCCAAGGAAGCTGTGCCTGCAATCACAGCTGAGGCTAATGCTTTTGAAGAAGAGCCAGCCGATGCAACAGTTGAGCCACCAAGACTCCAGACTCCGCTGTTCAGAGCTGACAACCACATCACAACCGAACTGAACATCGCAACAGCTGACAGCACAGCGAAGATCGCTGACGCAATTCAGGAAATTACACAGCTCAATAAGACAATAGTTTGATTATGCAAAAAAAGGGGGAAGATAATGAGATGAAGAAATGTCCTCATTAAGCAAGGGGGAAGATAATGAGACTAAGAAAAATATCTTCATTAAGAAAAGGCAAAACTATTGAACCAACTGAAGGAAAAACGGAGTCAAAATAAAGAAACAACGGATGTAGAAGAGAAGACCCAGCTAGCTGGGATTGAAGATTGAAGATTTTTTTCTTCTACGATTTATTTTTAGCTGCTGTAATTTCTTACATTAATAAAACAAAGTTTTTTTTGCTCTCAAAGCTCACCCTGATGACAATTACTTTTTGTCCAGGCTCTAAACTCTGAACTCTTAAACTGCTGATTTTTTTTAGGGGGAAGCTTCATAATTTTTCTCAGTTAGGTTTTGGCATCATCAAAAAGGGGGAAATTGTTGGGAAAATTATAAAGTTTTGATTTAATACCAAAACCCAACTGTTCTACAACCTAGTAGATGATCGCATCAACCTAAGTAGTGTTTTCCAGCTCGCCTGTTTGAGCTCTAGATTTTCTAAGTTTACAGGTTCAGGAAGCTGAAGACAGCAGAAGTTCAAGACAACAGAAGATCCAGCAGTGTTAACAGCAGAAGCTCAAGACAACAGACGATCCAGCTGTATTAACAGCATGAGTCAACTATCAGCTGAGTTTTCCAGCTGAGTTGAGTTCAAGACAGAGCAAGATCAAGCTGAAGATTAATTGAGCTAAGTTCAAGACAGAGCAGGATCAAGCTAAAGTTTAATCGAGCTAAGTTCAAGACACAGCTGATCCAGCTGTACAGAACAAAGAAATGATAACTCTAAAAGCATCAGTTCAAGTCAGAGTATCAGATCAGCTCCAAGACTCATAAAACAGCTTGAAGACAAATCCCGGTGTCAGAAGAGAATAATCGATCTCGACCAATGAGGGATTGCCAATTCAGCATCCTAGACTTCAGAACCTAGGATGTGACACTGATGAAGACAGGTGCAGAAACGCCCAACGGCAGAATATAAATTTAAGAAGAGTAGGTGAGATTCAAACGGCTCCTCCAACGGCTAGTCTTGAATCTCTATCTATAAATACCCGTCTTCAACCTCAGGATCAAGAACGAAAAACTCTCTACAAGCTTTCATTTTCTGAATTCATCAAGCCTTCAAAAGTTCATTAGCAGTTCTAAATAGTTCAAAGAACACTTTATCTTAAAGTGTTTCTAGTCCAGAAACTGCCCAGTTTTTCGTCTGATTCCTAGGCAGAAATTATTGTATATCTTAAGCCTAGATTTTGAACGAGTTCATCTAACTCTAAGTTCTTCATTGTAAGAATTCGTTCATAGTTGGAACCCCAAACCAAACCCCTCTTTACCCATAAAGGTTAGGTCAAGATTACGCTTGCTTGAAGCGCGAAATTCAAGTGGTTGTAAGGTTTTTCAGTACCCGCAAACTGAAAGGTTTAGGCTTGATAGTGCCCGTAAACTGTTGGAACACAGCTCGGGTTAGAGTTGTGAAGTTGCCTTGTACTTGGAAACCAAGTGGTAGTGAATTACCAGTGAATCTGGTCGTGGACGTAGGAGGTGTTACTCCGAACCACGTAAAATTTATTTTCTTTCTCGTTATTTTCAGTTATTGAACGAACTCCATTAGCACATTACATCTTTATCAAATCTGCATACTCAGCTGCTCTTCAAAGACAGCTGTGTGTTTTCCGAATCGTGGACAACTTGATTAAGCCGAAAATGTAAAGATAATATTTTCAAGCTGAGTTTTTCTAAGCAAACGAGCTAAGTTTTAAAACCACCACTTTCCACACCGCCAGCTGAGTTATTAGCCCAGCTGACCTTCCTCAGCTGGATTCATAACTGAGCTCACGCACTCTGTTTTAAACTTGTTTAAAAAGTTTTTAAAAGTCTATCTTTGGTGTATTCACCCCCTACACCAAAGACCCAGCTTAGGGACCATCAAAATATAACCTCCATTTTACTCTTTGTAGCTTCTTAATTAAAAAATTAATAAAAATAATATATCCTTATAGCCTCAATTCATCTTCAACACACAACTCAAATATATCATTTCTCACTCACCAATTAATGGTTTTGAGAACATGAATGTATTCTAATTATTTAATTCTCAATTAAATAATTAACCACCATAAATAATAATATAAAACCATTATATTCAACAATCTTCCCCATGAGTGGAAATGCCGTATGCAAATAAATGTATGTAGACACTAGCTCAGTCCTCACGAAATAATATTTCATTTGGAAAGGTAATTTATGGTTTTGAACCTTCCATAGTTAACACTATCGAATATAGTGGTAGACTAGTGGACGGGATGCCTTGAACTATTCCTCCTTGGCGTATACCGAGTCAATAGTATTAACATAATACCATATCAACTCCATTTCTTCTCACGTTAGTGTCCGTTTGGCCATGGACAACATCTTTGAATTTTTATAAGTGTTTCACTCATTTGAAGCGGCCTCACTTCTCACTTATATAGGTAGTTCTTCTCGAGTATCCTGCATACTCTAACTCCCCGAAGTATTCAAGAATCATTAAAAGTTATAGACTTAATTTCTATCACAAATGCAGGTAACTACACTCTTTCACTCTCTAGGACAATTAATGAGAAAAGACAAAATTCTTATGAGTGTCTCAACTTGGTTTTTTATAGCTTAGCTGTCCCATTGAACCAAGTTCTTGGGATCCTCCAGTAATCATGGTTGGGTTACCACTACAGTCATCCATATCATGTGATTTTCAATCTCATTCCCTTTAGCAAATTTAATCATTTTAATTTCAACACAAATTTTACATTTATCTTGTGAATTGAATTCACTTATATTTAGCAAATTTACATTTACTAATCTTTTATCGCATTTAGACTAACATGCTACAATGCTATAAATCAGAGCACTCAAGCAAGTAAGCAAAAGTAGATCCATTATTATTATTAGCACTTGCTTATTGTGGACACATGTCCTTACACTTTAAACAACAATTACATCTTTGTCTCATTCGTCACAGTTCTTCTCGACGTTGTAGACACCGATTTTAGCCTTCTTCTTATTCGGCTTTTCATAATCAACATCCTTGACCTTTTCAGTACTTGGGCAAGATCACTTATTGAAAGTTCCAACACCTTCTTCGACCGTGTTCGCCTTAACTTCCATGAGAACCTTGGCCTCGTTAACCCGATATTTTCGGTCCAACGCCTCCTAAATCAACTTGGAGGTCTTAATACCAAAGTACAAAGAATAGAGACAATCTGCTAAACTGTACAACAAAACGATTTTACAGGTGATCGACTTTTCTCCAAGTATCGTATCGTATACGCACATGGATATCTGTCTCGCCCTCACTAGGCGGAGACACATCGTCATTACGGAGGTAGTTGGCTAGCTCCAAAGTCGTGATGTAAAACAACATCTTTTGGAACCACCCTCTGAAGTCAACCCCCGAGAAGGTCGGAGGCTTCTCGGCAACAAGCATCATTACTAATGTATGGAAAAGAGCAATCACAGATTGAGATCCACCCGTTTGCCCCAACAGATGGACAACAGAGTCAATAGTCGAGATGTCTATTTGCCAAACAGAGAGACAACAGTAGCAATAACGGTTGCAGAGTCGGTGGAGCCAATGGTAATTGACTCGTTGGCTGGAACGGTGGACGACATCCTCAAGAAAATGCATTAGTTTCAAAATTTGTTAAGTTCAATTAGAGTCCAAATCATCCAACGTACGTAAAACGTAATATCTCGTCTTGCGATTGTTGGAAAATAATTGTAACGGGATGAAAATGAAGGAGAAAAGAACTATACAAAATCGAACTTAATTAGATTACAAAGAAAAATAAATGAAAATAATGAACTAACACACTTGGATTCGTCGAGTCGAGGAAGACCTCTTTCCTCAAGACGAAATACGCCCGAGCTAGTGCTCACGGTATGTCGTATCGTCTTTCAAAGATAAAATGACGACGTCTCTTTCCTAATCAGCACCGAAATAAGAAAGAGCTCCGACGAACAAAATAAAATTTGAGAACCGAGCTTCGACACTATAATGCAGCTAGTATGGATGCAGAATGTTTTTGAGATTAAGAGTAGAAATCGTGTACATCAATCCTCAAATGACACCACAATATATAGCATTCCGGCGGTTACACATATGAAAGGTTACGACATTTAGTAGCTGAAAGCCAAAAGCCACCGACCATTCCATCCATGCAATTGAAATTTGGAAATAAAGCCATAGCATTTAAATTGGAAACGAGAATCCATGCGGCTGACATTCTAATTCCATTAATTAAACAAATGAATTGTTTAATTAACTAATATTATGTGTTGTAATAGGCCAAAACTTTCAATAAATTAAACAATAGAAATGTTTACTTGTTTTATTCACAATTGGACCGAGCCCAATTTCAAATGGAAACTCTTGGTCAAAGCCCAAGTTCAAAGCCCAAATTCTATCACTACGACCCGAGTCCAAACTCGTTCCTTCAACGTGGGATAATCACAATAATAAATTTGCCTACAACAAATTCATCTTCAACACACAACTCAAATATACTATTTCTCACTCACCAATTAATGGTTTTGAGAACATGAATATATTTCAATTATTTAATTCTAAATTATATAATTAACCACCATAAATAATGATATAAAACCATTATATCCAACAATCTGTACTGTAAAATTCTTCAATCATCTGATCAAATTTCATGATTTTTTTGCAAACAAAATAAGGTAGAAGAGGCTATGGTCATTTGTACAACGTCGAAAACTGTAATACCCCGCTCTTTCATAATCGGACCTAAAGTTAATTAGAAATTCGCTGAGATAATTAAGCCGTGAGAATTTAGAAAGAAATTAAGTTCCGGCAATAAAAATATTTCGGCAGCCCTAATTTGCCGAAAGTAAAGAAATTAAGTAAATTAAGTAATTTAAGATGTTAATCTCGTCTCGGTTGATCCGAGAAAGATTACGAATGTGTTTATGATTATGTGCTTATATGTTTGAATTTTATCTGAAATGTGTGTGATTATTTGAAGATTTGATTTCTCCGGAGATCGTAGAATTTCTCCGACAATGTTATTTTTAGTCCGGATTTTATTTCCGGAAAAATTTTCTTGAGAAAATTTAAGTTAGGGTTAGAGAAACCCTAATAAATTATATAGAGCTCGAGAATTTGATATTTAAAGCCAAGATGATTTTGATTTATGATTTAATGATATTTAAGTGATTAATTAGAGAATTAATTAATTAATTACTTAAATACGATACTATGCTAGATATTTTAAATTAAGCTTATCTAATAAGCTTTGATTTAATTTTTTTTATTATTTAATTAAATCTAACAATATCTACATGAAATATTTGATGGTACAAAGGAATCTCATGTTAGATGCTAAGTATTTATTAAATTAAATGATAAAATCTAATAATATCTAAATTTAGATATTGAAGTATCTAACTAAATCTAACCTAGGATTCTAATAGATTTTGGCTAAGATATCAAATAGTAACCTATGTCTAATGCATTAATGAAGATAGTAAATATCTAACATCATTCATTCATCTCTCATCACTCGCTCTTTCGGCACTCTCTCTCAAAACACACACGCATATCACACACACACACACACAACCTCCATTGAAGATCAAGGATTCAAGCTCAAGAATTTAAAAGATCAAGCATCTATTTCATTCAAGAAGGTTAGATCTATACTTGATCAAGAGCTTAGCCAAAGATTAGCAAGAAACTTTCGAATTTTTCATGTAGTAGGATGAATGTTTTTGATCTTTGAATATTATGTTAGATCTATGATCTAAATCCCATTTTTAGCATCAATTTAAGAAGAATCCAACCTAAACCTAATTTTCTATTTTTTTCGAAATTTTCAATAAAATTAGGGGTTTTTGATTCTTTGATTCTATGAGCAAATTGATGATTTTTATGAACTCCTATGATGTTAATAAACATGCTTGATGATTTAATTTAGCAAGATTTGATCAATTGTCATTTTATTTTGATTTTTATTTTGGCCGAAATTTAGCTTAAATTTAGGAGTTTTTGAACCTTTGATCCTATGATGAAATTGATGATGGATTAATGTTTATGAAGTTGAAATAAGCCTAGAATGAATTTTTGAGAATTTTTAGAGCTTAATTAAAGAATTTCTAAAAATAAAGTTTAGTAAAATTTAGGGCTTTTTAATCTAAAGCATAAACTGGTTAACTAATGATACAATTAGTCTTTATAATTATTTCTAAGCATGTTAGAAGTGGAATTGGAGAAAAATAAATTTTCTAAACCCTAGAAGTGAAAAAGTCGAAACTTTTAAGTGTAGGGTTTTGATTTTTCCCCAAATTATTTAAGTAATTATGTTATAATTGAGGTTTATAATTTAAATTAACATGATTGGAAATGATTAGAATGAAATTTGGATTTTAATTCTTAATTTATCAAAAGGACCGAAATATATTTGTACAATAAAGCCATGTATTTGATTTTTAATGAAGAAAATAATGATAGAAATGGAATCTACGTTAAAAATTAAGTGACGTAGAATTTTTCGGAATTTTAATACGAAGTTTTGAAATTGAGAGTTTCTAGACTTTAACTATTTGGATTAAGTCGAATTTGGATCCAAACTTGATTAACACAAATTTGGACCCGATCAATTTGGAATTACCACTGAACCCGGCCGAATTTGGATTAAGTCAATTTGAACCCGATCATTGGAATTACCGAATTTGGACCCGATCATTGGAATTACCAGTGAACCCGATCGACTTGATTTACCGAATTTGGACCCGGCCCGGCTCGGTTTTCCGGCCAACTCGGTTTTCCGGCCGGCTCGGTTTTCCGGCCGGCTCGGTTTTCCGATCGGCTCGGTTTTCCGGCCCAGCTCAGTTTTCCAGCCTGCTCAGTTTTCCAGATAACTCAGTTTTTTCCAGCTAGCTTGATTTTCCAGACAGCTTGATTTATTCAGCTGATCTTTGATCAACTTGTTTTCAGTTGTTTCTTTCGTAAACTCAAAAGTTATAATGTTAGCTATTTTTTTTCCTAATGATATATTAATGATGAGTTTAAGTATTAATGATACGTCATTAATGAGCGTATATGTCAAAGACATATATTGATAATATAATGTTAAGCTTAAATGTTATCAAAGAGCTTAAGCATTGTTGATGTGCTAAAATAAATAAAGAAATAGCTTAATGGTTAATGAGATGCTTATATGAAGAAATGAAATATTTTTTTTATATGATATGATGTTATGAATGATATGATAAGCTTAAGTGTTTAATGATGTGAATAGTATGAGTTTAAATGTTAATTAAGTGTTTATATGCTTAAATATGAGATTAAATGACGAAATATGTGATTTTATGTTTCTAAGTGTTTCCTGAAGTTGTGATCGATTAGTTATCGATTAAAGAGTTAAGTAAAGTAGAAAAAGTCATTAGAAAAGTTAAGTTTTACATTGCCGTGAGAAAATCCTAGAAAGCCGAGTCGAAGTAGAGAATTCGTATTATGGCAGCAGCTTTCCTCATTTCTTTGTTTAATTCTTCTCGCTCTTATGTTAAAATCAAATTCTTAAATGAAGGATCGAGCAGGACCGCAAAGTGAGGGAAAAGCCGAGAAGCAAAAGTATAGTTAAAGTAGCTTCAGTCCAGGTGGGCTTTCTAAACTAAAGAAATGTTGAATGTGGCTAAATGATTATGATTATGTGATGTTTTAAATTGATTGACTTGCAAATGTTTAAAGTGTTTTAGTATGTTACCATCTACAAAGGAAAAGACGAATTCGGTCCTACGCAAGGTGGGATTTGTGTGCACAAGTTTGTAATCGTGAGCCTTCCTTTTGGTAGGCCGGTTACAAGTGTTTGAGAAGGAGACCTACTTCTCAGCACTATTATGTGATAGTAGATTTGGTACATACATGATAAGTATTTTTTACTCGAGTCACTTATATCAAATGTTGGGAAAATTATAAGGTTTCGATTTGATACCAAAACCCAACTGATTCTCCAACCGAATAGATGATCGCGCCAACCTAAATAGTGTTTTCCAGCTCGCCTGTTTGAGCCTTAGATGTTCTAGGATTACAGGTTAAGGAAGCGGAAGACGACGGTCGACCCGGTTGTGTCTACGGCGGGAGTCGGCCTAGCGGAAGACGACGGTCGACCCAGCTGTGTTCACGGTGGAGTCGGTAGCAAAAGACGGCGGCGTCAACCTTCGGTGAGTGATCCCGGCGAGCCTGATCAAGGCGAAGAGAATTCGAGCGAGTTCAAAACACGGTGGTCCAGTGTACGAGAACAAAGGAACTATCTGCGAAGACTCCACGTCGAGACGATCCGGCTACGAATTCAAAAGCCGGCTCTAAAGGCGAGAAGATCCGGAATCGAGAGGAAGTCAACCTACCTCGACCAATGAGGGATTGCCGGATCGGCATCCTAGACTTCGAGAACCTAGGATGTGACACAAATGAAGACGAGTGCGAGATACGCCCAACGGCAGATCTTGTATTTAAGAAGAGTAGGTAAGATTCAAACGGCTCCTCCAACGGCTAGTCTTGAATCTCTACCTATATAAACCCGTCTTCAACCTCAGGATCAGACACGAAAAACTCTCTACAAGCTTTCATTATCTGAATTCATTATTCTTTCAAAAACTCCCAAGCAGTTCTACATAGATCAAAGAACACTTTATCTTAAAGTGTTTCTAGTTAAGAAACTGCTTAGTTTTTCGTCTGTTCCCTAGGCCAAACTCATTGTTTATCTTAAGCCTAGATTTCGAACGAGTTCATCATACTCTGAAGTTCTTAATTGTAAGAACTCGTTCACAGTTGGAACCCCATACCCAAACCCAAACCCAGAAAGGTTAGGTAAAGGTACGCTTGCTCGAAGCGCGTAATTCGAGTGGATAGGTTCTTCAGTACCCGCAAACTGAAGGTGTATAGGCTTGACAGTGCCCGCAAACTGTTGGAACACAGCTCGGGTTAGAGTTGTGAAGTTGCTTGGTACTTGGAAACCAAGTGGTAGTGGATTACTAGTGAACCTGGTCGTGGACGTAGGAGGTGTTACTCCGAACCACGTAAAAACTTGCGTGCTTCTATCTCTCTCTCTTTACTTTTGCTTTATATTCAGCTGTGCTCTAACGCCTTCATATCATTGCATACTTGTTCAAAACTGCACACACAGCTGCTCTCCAAAGACAGCTGTGTCTTTCGAAAAGTTGCACAACCTGACTAAGCTGAAAACGATAAGTTAATATTTTCAAACTGAGTTTTTCTAAGTAACTGAGCTAAAGTTTTCAAACCACCACTTTCCGCACCGCCAGCTGAGTTGTTTACCCAGCTGACCTTCCCCAGCTGGATCAATAACTGAGCTCTCACTCAACTCCGTTTTAACTTGACAAAAGTTTCGAAAAATCTACTTGGTGTATTCACCCCCCCCCTCTACACCAAGTACCCAGCTCAGGGACCATCAATTGGTATCAGAGCAGTGGTTCAAAAGACCACCGTTTCTGTATCAAGAGATCTCTCTTGACGCTCTGTGTCAGTGGTCAACTGAACAGATCCGTTTCTCAGAAAAACTCATCTTATTACATACTGCACATGTCTATGGATTCTTATCTTAACAGGAATCTCTCCACCTTCTCGGTAGACGACTATGCAATCTGGAAATTCAGATTGAAAAGCTTCCTTTGTGCACATCACGACATGATGTGGGACGTCATTTCAGACGGACCCATCCTTATATATAAACAAGGAGCGGAACTCGTACTGCTCATGATGGAGGCCAACCGAATACGAGCCAATTCTCAAGCCAAAGAAGGAATATTCTTCCGAAGAGCGAAAGCAAGCTGGTCTGGACAGCTTCGCAAGGAACACCATCTCTTCAACAGTCTCAAACGCCTACCTAAGTAAAATCATCAAGTGCGAGACAGCCAAAGAGATGTGGGAAACACTCGCCAAGCTATGTGAAGGATCAGAAGAAATCAAAGAAAACAAATTCACAATAGCGTGCCAAAAATTTGACAACTTCAAGCAGCTAGCCAACGAGTCCATCGAAGCGATGGAGCTAAGGTTCTCAAACATAGTCATTGAGATAGAGACAATCGGGCGGGAAGTATACCCAGCGGGAAAAGAATCTAAAGGTTCTTTCAGCTCTTTCAGCTGAATGGAACACTTACAAGGTAGTTCACCAAAGTTGAAGTGACTTGGGTGATCTATCTACAGAAAGATTGTTCTCACTCCTAAAAGCCAACGAGTACAACTTGAAGATCACTCAAGAAGAATCTTCAAGCAGACAGAATGACGGAGAACTCACCCCAGCTCCAAAAGAAATAGCTTTCAGAGCCAACTCTGAAAAGTCAGCTCATGTCAAGTCAGCTGAGTCCTCCAAGATGAAGAAGGACAAAAAGGATATGAGCAAAGAGGAGCTACTCGAAGAAATTGCCATGATGGTGAAAAGTTATAACAGACTCAACACCAGCAAGGGCAACTACAAGAAGTTCTTCGGGAATTACGAGAGATAAGTACGCGACGGTGATGAGAAGTCGGTGACTAACGAACGAAGAAGGTTGCTTCAAGCAAGGAACCGAGGACACTACCGACAAGATTGTCCAAAGTTGTCCAAGAAAGATAAAGACCAATTAAAAGCTAAGGCAGCTGACCGAAGGAGAGCTTATATCGCTGATGAAGAATCAGAGTGCAATAAAATGGATGACATGCCATTTTCAGACTCGGAAGAAGAAGCTCTCATGGCCAATCATGAACCTGATTGGGATACTTGCTTCATGGGACAAACAGACGGCATCGATGAAGATGAGGTAACGTCTCGAACTCTAAACCTATCTAACACCTCACCATCACACGAACACTCTACACAGGACTCAGGATCTGGACTACCTGATTGGAGTCTAGTAGAGAAAGTAATGAACGATTCCAAGGAGCTTCAAGAGATCCTTGACGTCATTATGTGTGAGAATGCCGAGCGAAGACGAAGCTGGAAAAGACAAAAGTATCGACACGAGTGATACAACTCAGCTCCAACAGGAAGTCGTTTCACTAAAAGACAAAATAGTGAAACAAGATCAGCTGATGAAGAAAGTCAACACTGAGAAGACACAGCTGATAGAAGATGTGGAAAAAGTCACAGCTGAATCGGAAAGGAAGTCAGCTGAGATCATTGAGCTGAAAATCACCGAAGAGGTACTATCTAAGAAGATAGTAGCTCTCATCAAAGCCACGTCAACAATGGACGAGATCATTAGTGCTCAGCGTCCAGCAACACTCAAAGCGGGACTGGGATACAACGAATCAAAGGATACCTCAAACATTGCCTCCACAAGTGGAACAAAGGTTATGTTTGTACGAGCAAATGAACCTTCAACCCAAGCAGCTCAGCATCAACAATCGAGGACACAGCAGGCGTCGGGAAGAACAGCTGTGAAACATTCTCAAGCTCCGTTGAGGACACGACGAACGTCGAAAAGAACGGTGAAACGATCTCGAAACTCCGTCGAGAACACAGCAGACATCAAGAAGGTCAGCTGTGCGACAACCTCAGCTCAGACAGCAACGTGCTCAACCTCAACGAAGACCACAAGCTGGATTTTACAGATACCAGCCACAGCACCAGCACGTTGATCGATATCAACCAAGATATCAGAGATACCCAGCTGGATACTCATTTCCAGCCACAGCATCAGAGACAGCAGAGACAAAGGAACGTCTCAGCTAGGCACACAGCTGGAAATCAAACAAAATACAGACAACAAAACAAGAAGACACGGAGATCAAGACCCCGCCAGCAACAAAAGAAGAACACAATGAATGTGTATATCGACTCAGCTGGGACGATTATCAGATCAAATGACCCAATTCGATTCATCAAGCAGATCTGGGTCGTCAAGGGATCTCTGTCTAACCCACAAGGACCCAATTAAAACTGGGTACCTGAATTTTAACTTTTTGTTTAGGTTGCAAGGAATCGACGCATCTCTGAGGAGTCGATGAGAACGCTTTGGTACTTGGACAGTGGATGTTCCAAGCACATGACGCACCTAAAGCATCTACTTCAGGAGTATATTGAGCGTACAGGTCCACAAGTAACATTTGGTGACAACTCCAAAGGCCTAACCAAAGGTTATGGTACATTTAAAACTAGAAATGTTATAATCCCAAATGTTTCTTATGTACAAGGATTGCAACATAACTTGCTTTCCATTAGCCAATTCTGCGACAACGGTTTTTCTGTCAAGTTTGATGCACAGGGATGCACAGTGAAGCACGGGGAAACCAAGCGGACACTCTAAGAGGGAAAAGAGAAGGAAATATGTACTTCGCGATTTGGAACGGCAATGCCCTCCGGAGACTTGTCTTGTATCAAAAAGCGGCAATGAAGTCAGTGGTCACGAACGGGCGAATCATCTCAACTTCAAGACAATCAACAAGGCGGCTAGGAACCAGCTCGCTAATGGAATTCCGGATCAAGTATATGACAAAAGTCATATGTGCGGCGCGTGTCAACAAGGAAAACAAACAAGAATTTCATTCTCTCTCAAGCCGGCTCGATCAAGCGATCGAGTTCTTCAACTTCTTCACATGGATCTTTTTGGTCCGATTACTCCAAAAAGCTTCAATGGCGAGAAAATATACTGCGAGTCGTTGTGGATGATTTCTCAAGATTCACAGGTATCTTTCTTGTACCGAGAAGAGCGAAACGAGAAATAAGGCGCCTATCCTGTGGAAAGATTATCAACACGAAGGAGTGCAAAATAATGGCAATAAGATCGGATCGTGGAACGGAGTTTCTAAATGAAACTATTTATGATTTTGCGAGAAGAACGGAGTTCAACACCAAACATCTGCGGCTCGCACACCTCGGCGAATGGTGTAGCGAGAACGAAGAAACGAGAACTCTCAAGGAAGCTACCTCAATGCTAGCTAGCTCTGCCATTCCAAAGAAGTTGGCTGAAGCAATCAACACGGCTTGCTTCACTCGAATCGCTCCCTACTCGCATCAAGGCAAGGAAAGACACCGTATGAGCTATGGAACAACGAGAATACCTTACATTGGATATTTCAAGGTATTCGGATCCAAATGTCACATTCTCAATAATGGGAAGACACGGCTCAAGACGTTCGACGAAAAGACGGACCGAGGAGTATTCCTTGGTTACTCAAGTGAGTAAAGCATACAGAGTCTTCAACAGAAGAACTCAAATAGTCGAAGTAACTCCACATGTTACCTTTGACGAATCCTCCTTCGAATATAGAGATTCTATCAAACGAAGAAGCGAAGGAGAATCTTCAAGATTGATTCAGACAAGGGCTCAAGAGAATAGAATCAGGAATCTGGCCGAAACATTAATTTGGGACAATGAGCCAGAGGAGGAAATTCAAATCAACCAAGAAGCTCCACCAGCTGGAAATCGAGAAGAAGCTTCAACGCCAAATCAAGGGGGAACATCATCAGCTGGGAATCCAAACACAGCTGAGTCCCCAGCTCCATCTCCAGCTGAACCTCTTCAGAAGTCACCTCAAAATTCAAATCAAAGAGAATCAATCTCTCAAGACTTAACTCCAGAGCAACTCCAAAACAGACGAAATTTAACCACTTCAAGCATCAATCAACTGGAAGAAGAAATTCGTAAGAGGAGAAGATGGATTGAAGATCATCGATCATCAGCAATTATTGGAGAACCATCTGACCAAGTCAAAACCAGAAGCTCAGCTGCTCAAGCTTCATCGGATCATCAAGAGGCAGCTGACACAGCTCAACTTTCAGTAGAGCTAGAACTGACGGTCTATGATGAAGACACAGCTCTAATGGCGTGTTACGTAGCTCAAGTGCCAGAGCCTCAATCAATTCTCGAAGCTTTGAAGAGTGTGCCTTGGACAAATGCCATGCAAGAAGAGCCGAACGAATTCCTCGAAATTGTGTACGGGAATTAGTCGACGGACCTCAAGAAGTCAAAGTCATAGGACTCAAATGGATATTCAAGAACAAGTTGGATACCACAGGAGTCGTCATCGAAACAAAGCTCGACTCGTTGCCAAGGGCTACACTCGGCCGAAGGAATTGACTTCGAAGAATCTTTTGCTCCAGTAGCACGATTGGAAGCAATCAGACTATTTCTCGCCTTTGCAGCACATCACAAATTCAAGGTCTATCAAATGGATGTGAAGTGTGCATTCCTAAATGGAGAAATCAAAGAAGATGTCTACGTTGAACAACCTCCAGGATTCGAAGTAGAAGGAAATAAAGTCTACAAACTAAAGAAGGCTCTTTATGGATTAAAGCAAAGCACCTCGAGCTTGGTATGACACTCTGTCAAATTTTCTCTTATCCAAAGGATTCAAGAAGGGCTCGATGAACGAACTCTCTTCACCATCAAGTCGGAGAAGATATCACTGGTTGTTCAAATCTACGTAGACGACATCATCTTTGGATCAAGATCAAGCTTCTTATGCCAAAGATTTGGAGAGATGATGTCAGAGAAGTTTCCAAATGTCCATGATGGGAGAAATGAGTTCTTCCTAGGACTTCAAGTCAAGCAATCTTCAGAAGGGATCTTCATAAATCAATCCAAATACGTGAAAGACTTGATCGCCAAGTATGGAGTTCAATCAAGCAGAACTGTAAAGATTTCCAATGAACACCAACTGAAAGATTGAACCGAGAAGCTGAAGGGAAGTCAGTTGATTCCAGCAAATACAGAGGGATAATAGGATCCCTGCTGTATCTAACAGCAAGTCGTCCAGACATCTCTTTCGCAGTCGGAGTGTGTGCCAGATTTCAAGTTGATCCAAAGGAAGCACACATGCAAGCAGCCAAGAACATTCTCAAGTATCTCAAAGGAACTCAGAATGTTGGGGCATGGTACTCCAGAAGACAATCTACGGTGTGGATACTCGGATTCGGACATTGAGATCGATTGGACGAGAAAATCAACTTCGGGAACTTGTCGAGTTCTTAGGAAGTAAGTTGATTTCATGGTTTTCAAAGAAACAAACGTGCGTCGCAACTTCCACGACGAAGCGAGAATATATGGCCGGCGGAAGCCGCTCGCAAATTCTCTGGCTGAAACATCAGCTGGATGACTATGAAGTAAAAACTGGACAGGTTCCAATTTTCTGTGATAGCTCAAGTGCGATTGCCATTTCAGAGAATCCAGTACTTCACACAAGATGCAAGCATGTAGACGTACGACATCATTTCATCAGAGATCACGTAGAGAAGAGGGATGTGATTGTTGAGAAAATTCACACAGACATACGGCGATATTCTCACAAAACCGGCGATAGAAGCAAGATTCAAAATGCGTGCGGATTACTTGGACTTCTCAACCCGAACGATGCTTCACCCAGTGAATGGAAGCGGACCCAGTGAACGGAAGCAGAACCAGTGAATGGAAAGACCAACGAACGGAAGCAGACCAATTGAATAAACGAGACCAAAGCTGAATACAAGCGATCAACCGAAAATCGAATCAATGTCAACGATATCGGTGAAAGAATTCGGCTAAACCGGATGCTTTGAAAGGAAAGGATTATTCGAGTGAGGGAATCCATTTGGAACCACGATGACCCAGCACACCCACTCAACCGAGGTATCAGCTGACTACAATGATCAGCTGAGAGGTTTGAAATAACTTTAATTACACCTACTCAATCTGTTTTCTGTCAATTCACATCTTGTCATTTCTAATCAATATTAATTAAAAGTCTGCAAAGAATTGAATAATGGGAGTTTCGAGGCAAAAGTCAAAGCGCCTCAACCGTTCTCTCTCGCGCATTAAATTGACATGACGCGAGAATCACTCCCAGTCGTAGATCTTCTTATTAACAGACAAATCTTGATCGTCCATTCTTCAAGAAATCTCTTTAAATATGCTAGAAAATATACGCTTCAATCCTAGAAAGTTTTTTTTTCTTCATCAATTGGTATTGTTTGTTTCTACTAACAAAAGATGCAGAAAAAGAATATGGAATCCAGAAAGATGTCTCCCAAAGCCAATCAAACCTGAAGAATCTGTCAAAGCTTCAAGATAAGAGGTGCTTAACTCTCAGGAACCTCGAAGACGGAAGTCCGGAAGAAGGTGAAGCCCATCGACGAACCGAGCCGGCGTAGGAGAGCGCAAAGCTCAAGAACGTCATCCACCGGGAAGGTGCGAGAAAACTTTACAGGAATGACAAAGGAAAAAGACCTCCTCACACTCGCTTCTCTCGTCATAAAAAGAGAACGGGACACACAACTCCACAGGATGCAAAAATCAACGTCAACGGACACTGGACCGGATATTGATGAAACCGGAGTATTCAAGAGCGATCATGTCAAAGCTCTTGCTCTCGCCACGGAGCACGAGAAAAGATGCGAGGAAACAAAGCGATGCATCTAACTCCGTCCCGGTAGGAATCGGAAACAACTTGAGGAGACAAAATATCTTGAAGACCGTCTTCAAACCGAAGACTCGAAGTCAAAGGTGCTCGGTCGATCGAGAAGCCGAGTGACATTATGAGAGAATTCGTAATCACTCTCCGAGGAGCAGAAGGCCCACAAGCGGTCGTTTCTTACGGTGGAAGAGAAGTTCACGTCCCTGCTTGAACATAATCATCACCAACACCGCAACGGAGTATTCCAGCTGAACAACCAAGCTTAAACCCCAAGACAGATGGGATACTTCAACCGCCTTCTCTTCAGTTTCCTTCAGCTCTACAGGGACACTTTTTTTCGAGATCTTTCAATAAAAGATGCTCAAGTCCCTGCACCAAGCTCAAATGAGAAACTTCACCCAGCCAACGATCACCTGCAGCTGGATGATGATGATATGAGCTGAATACAACTCCCTCAAGTGCTGAATCAGACTTTCTCATTCAATCTAAGAAGTCTGAAGAAGCAAAATTGCAAGGAATGAAGTTATGCCCGACTCAGAAGATGCTATCTCCCGTGCTAACTCATCCCTCCAAGCACTCACTGACCGCCCCAAATCGAATCGAGCAAGGACGCCGTGTCGCAATCACAGGCTAATGCAACTGAAGAAGAGCCAGCTAATACAACAGCTGAGCCACTAAGACTCTAAACCTCGCTGCTCAGAGCTGAAAACCACAGTTTCGCCAAACTAAAACATTGCAACAGCCGATGGTGAATATCTCCCACCCTGTTTTGATCATGCCAAAAAGGGGGAAGTAAGGGAGAAGAGAGACAAGTCAATGAAGAGGAAAACTGTTGAGCTAGAGGAACCAGCTAGAGGAACCAGCTGAATCAGAATCAGCTGAAGAAGAGACGAGTCAAAAGAAAGAAGCAACGGATGCAGAAGAGGAGACCCAGCCGACTGAAGGATTTTTTTTTCCTTCTTTCTTTTTCCTGTGTTATAATGTATTTTCTTACATTAATAAAACACAAGTTTCTCTGCATCATAAGTTGTCTCAGTTAGGTTTTGGCATCATCAAAAAGGGGGAAATTGTTGGGAAAATTATAAGGTTTCGATTTGATACCAAAACCCAACTGATTCTCCAACCGAATAGATGATCGCGCCAACCTAAATAGTGTTTTCCAGCTTGCCTGTTTGAGCCTTAGATGTTCTAGGATTACAGGTTAAGGAAGCGGAAGACAAGACGGTCGACCCGTGTCTACGGCGGGAGTCGGCCTAGCGGAAGACAAGACGGTCGACCCAGTGTGTTCACCGAGTCGGCTAGCAAAAGACGACGGCGTCAACCTTCGGTGAGTGATCCGGCGAGCCCGATCAAGCCGAAGAGAATTCGAGCCGAGTTCAAAACACAGGTCCAGTATGAGAACAAAGGAACTATCTCACGAAGACTCCACGTCGAGACGGTCCGGCTCGAATTCAAAAGCCGGCTCTAAAGGCGAGAAGATCCGGAATCGAGGAAGTCAACCTACCTCGACCAATGAGGGATTGCCGGCGACGCATCCTAGACTTCGAACCTAGGATGTGACACAAATGAAGACAGTGCGAGATACGCCCAACGGCGGATCTTGTATTTAAGAAGAGTAGGTAAGATTCAAACGGCTCCTCCAACGGCTAGTCTTGAATCTCTACCTATATAAACCCGTCTTCAACCTCGGGATCGGACACGAAAAACTCTCTACAAGCTTTCATTATCTCGAATTCATTATTCTTTCAAAAACTCCCAAGCAGTTCTACATAGATCAAAGAACACTTTATCTTAAAGTGTTTCTAGTTAAGAAACTGCTTAGTTTTTCGTCTGTTCCCTAGGCCAAACTCATTGTTTATCTTAAGCCTAGATTTCGAACGAGTTCATCATACTCGAAGTTCTTAATTGTAAGAACTCGTTCACGGTTGGAACCCCATACCCAAACCCAAACCCGTAAAGGTTAGGTAAAGGTACGCTTGCTCGAAGCGCGTAATTCGAGTGGATAGGTTCTTCGGTACCCGCAACCGAAGGTGTATAGGCTTGACGGTGCCCGCAACCGTTGGAACACAGCTCGGGTTAGAGTTGTGAAGTTGCTTGGTACTTGGAAACCAAGTGGTAGTGGATTACCAGTGAACCTGGTCGTGGACGTAGGAGGTGTTACTCCGAACCACGTAAAAACTTGCGTGCTTCTATCTCTCTCTCTTTACTTTTGCTTTATATTCAGCTGTGCTCTAACGCCTTCATATCATTGCATACTTGTTCAAAACTGCACACACAGCTGCTCTCCAAAGACAGCTGTGTCTTTCGAAAAGTTGCACAACCTGACTAAGCTAAAAACGATAAGTTAATATTTTCAAACTGAGTTTTTCTAAGTAACTGAGCTAAAGTTTTCAAACCACCACTTTCCGCACCGCCAGCTGAGTTGTTTACCCAGCTGACCCTCCCCAGCTGGATCAATAACTGAGCTCTCACTCAACTCCGTTTTAACTTGACAAAAGTTTCGAAAAATCTACTTGGTGTATTCACCCCCCCCCTCTACACCAAGTACCCAGCTCAGGGACCATCATCAAAAGAAAATGTTTGAGCATGCACAGGTTTGTTTTTAAAGTTTACTTGTGTTATGCTTTATGGCAAGTATATTCAATCTATAGCTCTAAGTAGCAGATCTTAAATCATTTTGGCATGTGTTCACTGAGTGCGAAAGTACTCAGCCCTGCATGTTATTTCTAAAATGTGCAGGTTAGCTCGGATGGAGATGGTGTGTGCTGGGCAGGCTTTTGTTGTTGATCTCTCAAGTTGTCAGTCTAAGTTAGAGCACTGTTATATGTCTTCATACATGTAACCAAAACTATGTTTTCCGCTGCAACACTCTATGAACTTGTTTCACTTCTGTTATTTTGTTATGTTGCTTATGTTATGGATTCTCTAAACCTTGGTTCAGTTTGTTAAATCCTAAAGTTCAGTATGTTTAACTCTGATACGAGATGGTGTAGCTTCTTGACCATACTCGTTGATCTTTGATCGAACTTGATACATGAATTGTCGTTCTTGAATAATGATGTCGTTGTTTGATCTATGATTGATTCTTTTTGTTTTGATAGCATGTTTTGTTGATCGAAAAGTATGATTTGGTGTATTTTGGTTCCTATTCGATAACTTGGGTCGTTATCTTATCCTTTGGTTAATCATAAATTGTGTAAGTCGTGGGACCCACCGGCTTAGTCATCTTCACTCTAAGTCGGGCTGCGACAAAAACCAATACAAAGAATTCGATATGATTTGGAAGTCACGATCTTCACACCCGTAGAATTCTCATTCGATCCAATTGTCACTTCTCCGACGATGCGAAATCGATCGTGGAATTCACATCGGCATGGGCCGAGGAACTTATAAGGAATTTTTGTCCAAATACCAGCCGACTCCAGGAGGTGGATTGATCCATCGTTGCCGGAAATTTACGTCTGGAACTGCAATGTTAGCGGTGTAGCACGAGTGAACACGGAAAGCTCGTGGCACATGACTGATTTGTGATGGCTCTTGAATCATAGTGTGCTTCAATTTGTTGAATGCAATTTGTTGGGAAAATTAATAGAGTTTTGATTTGATTCCAATACCCAGCTGACCCCAACCGAGTAGATGATTGCACAAGCCTAAGCATTTTTCAGCTCACCTGTTTGAGCTTATAGAGTTTTTAAGTTTACAGGTGAAGACAACTGAAGATAGAAGAAGACACAGCTAAGCTGATACAACTGAGGAACTCAGCAGAGCAGACTCATCAGAGCAGACCAAGCAGAGTCAAAGACCCAGCAGTATCAAGACCCAGCTCAGTGACGGAAACCCAGCTCAGTGTCAAAGACCCAGCTCAGTGAAAAAGACCCAGTTTAGTGTCAATGACACAGCTCAGGTCTAAAACAGCTCAGGTTAAAGACACAGCTCAGGTTGAAGACACAGCTCAGGTTAATGATACATCACAGGTCTAAAACACAGCTCAGAGTCGAGATGCAGCAGAGTCCAAGACGCTGAAGACACGGCAGAGACGCTTAGCAGCTCAAAGACGAAGACCTTCTCCAAGACAAGATCCCAATGTCAGAAGATCTTATCTGACGCGGTCAAATCAGAGAAGAAATGGCTTCTGCAGATGTAGACCTACTTCGTAGGAAAAAGGCCAGAAGTCAATGAGAGTAGGTAATATTCAAACGGCTCTCTTCCAACGGCTAGTTTAAATCTCCACCTATATATATCTCCTCACCTTTGAAGACAAAAGACGCTGGAGAGAGAGGCTGACGAGACGACTGAAGAAATAAAAGAGCAAACAGAAAAATGAACAACGATCTTCAAAGCCAAATCTTTCAAGAACACTCAGCCAGTAAGCTGTGTTCTTAGTTGTTCACATATTCAGTCACAGGCAGAATAGATCGGAATAGAAATATCTTAAGCCTAGTTTGAACGAGTTCATCATACTCCTTGTTCTTCATTGTAAGAACTCGTTCATAGTTGGAAATCCCTTACCCAAACCCAAACCCAGAATGGTTAGGTCAAGGTACGCCTGCTCGAAGCGTGTAATTCGAGTGGTCAGGTTTTACAGTACCCGGAAACTGTAAGTCAAGTTTTTTCAGTACTCGCAAACTGAAAGGTGTAGGCTTGACAGTGCCCATAAATTGTTGGAACACAGCTCGGGTTAGAGTTGTGAAGTTGCTTGGTACTTGGAAACTAAGTGGTAGTGAATTACCAGTGAATCTGAACGTGGACGTAGGAGGTATTACTCCGAACCACATTAAAATTGTTTTGTTCTTTACTGCTTTGTTTTATGCATTCTCCTAACTCCTCTCATGAGCATTATTTCAAGCTGCATAAACTGACTAACTGAAAAGTGCAACATAGCTTTGCAATATATTTTGAAGCAACAGACGGACTTTCCAGCTGGATCGAACACACCAGCTGGATCGAACACACCAGGCTCTCTGAAAAGAGTTTTAACTTGGAAAAGTTTTTAAACCTTGGTGTATTCACCCCCCTCTACACCAAGGTATCCGTTTTGGGACCAACAATTGGTATCAGAGCAGTGGTTCAAAAGATCACTGTATCTGTGTCAAATCAGCTTCTTTGCTGATAGTGGTCACCTGAACAGATCCTTCAAAGTTTCAAAATCTTTTTAAAATCATTATATTGCATACTGTCTTGAGAAATCATGAATCCGGGCATGTGTCCGAAATGCGAATGTTACAGGAACTACCTCCATGACTTGGGGGTACGAAGAACAAGCTACCAAAGTATTTTGGAGCACTGGAGAGAGGAATTTCACTCAGCAGCAAACCGGATGGACTGTGATGAAATCGTCTTAAGCCACCAGGAGATGAGAAGAACAGAAAGGCTGATTGACGACTTGGAACGTCTCATACTCAGAGTATATGACACCATGAGAGACAACCATCAGAGTCATCACAATATCTGATGGATTTTCTGAATAATGTCCAAGAGATGCAACCAATAAAATTGATCTGGGAGTCACAAGAAGAAGAATCATCTAGCCAGATGAATGAAACAAAACTGACTCCCAAGGCAATAGAGACAGCCTTCAAAGTGCAGAATCAAAAAGATCAGCTCAATCAGCTCAACTTGGAAAGACCAACAAGGAGCACAGAAATATGAGCAGAGAAGAATTGCATGAAGAAGTTGCTATGCTTGTACGGAACATCAATAGGCTGGAACACAGCAAGGAAAGGTACAAGAAGATCGTGAAGGTTCATCTCGACAAGCAAGCCTACCCAAAGAGAACCCCAGCTGAGTCGACCTCCCGAAGAAAAGATAAAGAGCTCAAGTCGAGCAAGATAAGAAGATCAAGTATTTTCTTCCGACTAAGAAGATGAAGCATTTCATTAAAGACGCCTGCTTCATGGGACTCTCAAACTCAGCTGTGAAAAGCAAACACAGCTGGACACACTGCTGAGTACATTGGTCTCGAGAAGAATTCAGAAGTCGCAGATGAACCAGCTGGATTTGGGACAGCTGACCTTATCAAAGGAATGAGCCAATGATGAGAAAATCCGCTCAAAGGAAGTAGGATGCAGCTGAAGAAAAAGCCACCGGCTATCAAATCAAGAAGATGAATCTAGCTGAGGGGGGAACTCAGTTCAGCAGACTCACCATCAAGTGGTAACAATAATTGATCTCATCCCAGTCCAGCAGAATTATCAAGAAGAGCATCCAGCAGGAAATACTCAGCTGGATCACCGTGTTGGACTAACTCAGCAGAAACCCCAAGGACTTCAAAATGAATTTATCAATTCAAAGAGAAACTCTACATAGCTGGAAAGAGTCAGCAAAATCAAGAAGAATACCCAGCTGGATGCATTCACAAAGATAGACTCAGCCGGAATCACCAGCTGAAGAAAAACCCGATCCAGCGGAGGAATCAAGTCGATTCTCTAACCCAGCTGAGGACATGAAAAACACCCAAGAGATTACTCAACATCTGAAGGACACCGTTGTTGGGAAAATTCACACAGAAGCACAACATGCTGAAATCTAAATCAAGATGATGTGTGAATTACTTGGACTGCTCAAACCAGATGAAGTAAAATCGTCCAGCTGAGGGGAAACAAGACTCAGCTGGATAATGAAAAGCTAATGGGACATCACGGTAGAAGAATTCAAACCAGCTGGATCTTTCAACTCAGTTTAACAAGGAAAACCAGCTGAGGGGGAATCAAGCTCAGCTGGATAATAAAACTGAAGAAAAGCTCATTCAACATAAAGAAAATACAGCCGTGGTATCAGCTGACTACAATGATCAGCTGACAGGTTTGCGGACTTTTTATCTTTTTCCTGAAGAACATGCTTTTTAAAGATAAAAATATTTGAATTTAACCCAAATACCCAGACATTCCTTAAATGGATTAGTCAGTAAAGCCATTCATCCCATCGAATCCCATCGCATTTAATGAAAAGCATGCAGAATACTGTAGCTCGGGAGAACTGAGGCAGAAGTCAGAACGGTTCGACTACCTCACGCACGCGTGACCTACACTCTATAAATACACGTCATGTGACGTGTTGCGCAAATCTCTCTCAGCCGCAGATCTTCACTTCTTTTGCCAAGATCTCAACCTTCCATCAAAATGGACAGTTGATATATACATCTAAAATATGCAAATCTTCGCCATATTTTCTATCGCTCATACTTATCTCTGAAATTCATATCTCATATTCTTGATTATCTCTTTGCAAACACGCTCCCCTAGTATCTTCGTCTTTCTAACCTCTTACTACAGAAAAAGATCATGGCCCCAAAGAAGAAGACACCAGGAGCAAGCCAGACTGAGAATTTGATGTCAAAGCTTCATTTCGAGAATTGTTTAACTCTCAAGAATTACCAGAACTTAGAGTTCCAGGAGGTGCTGGATCTCATCGAGAATGCCGGCCTACTACAATGGGCGACTGCAAGACCGAAGAACATCTTCCGCCGGGAAGTGGCAGATTTCTTCCTGGAGATGACAAACCGAGATGAACGTCTCCGCTCCAACATCACTCTGCAACTCAAGGAGAAGACTGGACATACAACTCCGTGGGATGTCGACATCAACATCAACCGGATGTTAAACAAGCTATTCGGCCTCAAGACTCTTGGGGACCGCTCCCCAGAAAACTACACCAGAGAAGAAATCCAGGTCGAACTGGATAAGATGCTGTTCAAACCAGAACCTTACAGGGCGAGCATGTCCAAGCTCCTGCTCAAGCCCAAGTACAGACTACTTCTGGATGTCACCCAGAAGTGCATCATCGATATCGCTGGATCTCAAGGAGAGATTAGCATACCCAAGCAGAAACCGATGATAGCCATCCTCAGGAATGACCCTGTGGATTGGTTCTCCTACTTCATGGGAAAATTGGAAAAAGAATCTAAAAAGATTCATTTTGAAGATAACAGCTTCACCCGGTACAGCTATAGGGAGACAATCTATCTATGCACCAAAGTGGCGTGCATAATAGAAAACTACACTACCGGACGGAAAATCAAGTGGCACGACACAGAAGAATTTTTTGTGTCCATAATACTTTTTGAGAAACCAAGTAAGCTCACTGACTTGTTGAAGAAAGCAGCCCCTCAAGGGAAGAAGAAGGTGCAAGAGGCAAAACAGCAGACTGTCTCTCCCTCTCAAGCGAGAAAAAGGAAGCAACCGGAGGAGACACAGCCAGCTGGATCTCCACCTGCCAAAAAGAAGCTGAAATTCAAGGCAGCCAGCAAACCAGCTGAGGAGGCAGCAGAGAAACCAGTTGATGAGCCAGCTGAATCTGAGTCCACTCCCATAACATCCCCAATCCAAAAGAAGAAAACTGAGTGGAGACCAGTCACTGAGGAGACAGCTCAGGAATCCTCCTCCAGCTCAGACAATGGAAGGGAGTTCGTGATTGCTTCACGAGAAACTGAAGAACCACAAATAGTGGTCTCTCACTCTGACCCAGAGGATGCTATTCCCCTTCATCAATTTCTTCAAGCATCTTCACAACCAGCTCCAGTTGATCCCACATCAGCTGGAACCACTCAACAAGACTATCCTCTCCTTCCTCTTCATCCTCAGGTACCTCTCTCAGATTCCCCACCCACTTGCTCAGTACCTGAAACCGCTCAACTCCAAAGTTCAGCACCCTGCTCTCCATCCAAAGAATCATCGCCTGTAAGAGAGCAGGTAGATATTCAACTGACTGAAGCTCCTTCACAGCCAGCTGACACCCAAGCTGAACCCTCTTCTAATCCCAGCTCACCCAAAGAACCCCATCCAGCTGACGCTTCTTTGCAGCTGGATGATGAAAACCAAGCTGAACCTACCAGCCCTTCTGAGGAATTTGAAATCCTCAGTCCCAGAGCCGTTGCACGTGCTGCCACTATCATGAGATTCGATGACCTCAGGCTTCAAGGGGTAAAGAGCGCACTGCAACAGTACCCTTCTCTTTCTTCATTCCCCGCCGCACTAGTCGCCGTCAGCGACTTCAAATTTTACCTTGCTACCAAGATGACTACTTGGTATGTAAATGAGGAACTTGTGGAGCTCTACTCCTTCAATAAGCTCAAAGCCGAAGAAGCTGCTCTGCAAGAGATCTTTGGATTTGGAAGTCTTCAGGATGCCTTCATGCATCAAGACGAGCTGATCCAAACTCTCATCCAGAAGGCTAAGAAAGATGAAGTGCCGCCGTCTGAGGAGGTAATCGCAAGAGCCAACTCTTACCTTCACACTCTCAGCTGGATTGTTCCAGTTGAGAATGCCAAGGAAGCTGCACCTGCCGACACAGTTGAGGCAATGGTGATTGAAGACGAGCCAACTACTGCAACAGTTGAGCCCGCAGAAACTGCCCCACCAAGTCCAATTGCCGATGACACTCACTCACTGGTCGAGATCGAGGCAGACAAACCCAGCCAAGTAGAATCCGGGATCCAGACGGATCCTGATGCCGTGCTTTCTGATACAATGAAGGACGAAATCGCCAAACAAGTTGAGGAAATCCTATTCCAGGATAGACTCAAATCAAATGTTGACACCCTTCTGCGCATCACCACTATAGAATGGCAAGTCTACTGTAATGGACAGTCCATTCATGAAGTTCATAGATTTGCCCAGAATCTACAGGAATGTACCAGTCAAGATCTCAAGCAATCTCTCGTCTCTCAAAGCATTGATCAGTCAACTCATCTAGAGAAGAGTGTCCCTGAGATCATTTCAAAACTCAAGCTCCACTGGAAAGCAGCATCAGCGACCTATCCAGCCAGATGGCAGCTCTCCAAAAGAAAACGCTCTCCAACAGAACTGACATTCAAACGTTGTTCAACCTCTACAAAGAACTGGACACTCAGTTCAAAGCTGGAAGTAACAGCACAGCACAGCTCAATCTCGTCACAGTAGACAACACAGCTAAGATTGCTGATGTTGACAAAGCCCTGGCCCAGCTGAATGAGACAGTCGTCAACCTATCCTCCATCCTTGTTGATAATGCCAAAAAGGGGGAAGGTAAGGGGGAAGGAAATGACAAGAGAAAAACATCAAGGGCAGGCAAAGGGAAAGCTGTAGCTGAAAATGAAATCCAAGTGCTGCAGTCTGAGTTTGATGAAGTTGTTGCTGAGCTGGAAGCAGAAGAACCAGCTGAACGGAGAGGAAAATGGAGCAAAATAATCATTCATTTTGCCAAAGCAAGCGGAGCCACGCCAGAACAAATCAATGATACTCAATGGCTCTGCAACTTTGTAAATCAATAAAAGCAAGAGATGAAAAGCTTTCAGGAGCAGCAGAAGAAGAAGGAAAGCTTGCTCAATGCTGAAGAAAAGAAGCAGAAGAAGAAAAGAGCAAACATCAGAGCATCGAAGAAAAAGTCTCAGGTGCCAATGAACTGGAGAAGAATAGATGAATGGATCCCAGAAGAGTTAAACGACGACTGGGAACATACAAAATTCGAGTTCATTGAAGATTACTACTATCTGGGAGCCTACCCAAATACGCCACCAGATGTTGCTTTCAAGATGCATCTAAATGAGCTCTTTCATCAAGATAGGATGACTGCTAAAGCATTCTTCAATGCCGCAAAGACCGTGAAGATCCAGTTCTTTGCTCCCCAGCTGTATCATCTCCAGTCTCCGCTGATACCTGGAACTCATCTTCCTGACAAATCGCAAATTATCGCAGAAGTAAATAGATGGGCGATCAGGAGAAAAATTTCCAAGGTGAACAATGAAGAAGAACACAGAAAGCTGGAACGGATGATCTTCAACCGGTACAGGTTGAGAACGGATGAGCAACTGGAAGAGGATAGACAGAGGAATCAGTAGCAGCAGCAGAAATGAAGACCCAGCCAACTGGGTTTAAAAAGGTTTTTGTCTAATTTCAGTTTGTTAATATTATAATTCTTGTAATCATCTTTGAGGATTAATAAAACTGAAATGCTTTTGCTCTCAAGCTCACTCTGATGACAATAACTCTTTGTCCAGGCTCTGAATATGTTTATCCGCTGTGAATGTTTATTTCTTTTTGAAACCCCGTTTTCTGTTAAGGGGGAAGTAAATTATTTTTCTCAGTTAGGTTTTGGCATCATCAAAAAAGGGGGAAATTGTTGGGAAAATTAATAGAATTTTGATTTGATGCCAAAACCCAGCTGACCCCAACCGAGTAGATGATTGCACAAGCCTAAGCGTTTTTCAGCTCACCTGTTTGACTTATAGAGTTTTTAAGTTTACAGGTGAAGACAACTGAAGATAGCAGAAGACACAGCTAAGCTGACACAACTGAGGAACTCAGCACAGCAGACTCAGCAGAGCAGACCAAGCAGAGTCAAAGACCCAGCAGTATCAAGACCCAGCTCAGTGTCAAAGACCCAGCTCATTGAAAAAGACCCAGCTTAGTGTCAATAACACAGCTGAGGTCTAAAACAGCTCAGGTTAAAGACACAGCTCAGGTTGAAGACACAGCTCAGGTTAATGATACAGCACAGGTCTAAGACACAGCTCAGAGTCGAGACGCAGCAGAGTCCAAGACGCTGAAGACACGGCAGAGACGCTTAGCAGCTCAAAGACGAAAACCTTCTCCAAGACAAGATCCCGATGTCAGAAGATCTTATCTGACGCGGTCAAATCAGAGAAGAAATAGCTTCTGCAGATGCAGACCTACTTTGTAGGAAAAAGGCCAGAAGTCAATGAGAGTAGGTAAGATTCAAACGGCTCTCTTCCAACGGCTAGTTTGAATCTCCACCTATATATATCTTCTCACCTTTGAAGACAAAAGACGCTGGAGAGAGAGGCTGGCGAGACGACTGAAGAAATAAAAGAGCAAACAGAAAAATGAACAACGATCTTCAAAGCCAAATCTTTCAAGAACACCCAGCCAGTCAGCTGTGTTCTTAGTTGTTCACATATTCAGTCATAGGCAGAATAGATCAGAATAGAAATATCTTAAGCCTAGTTTGAACGAGTTCATCATACTCCTTGTTCTTCATTGTAAGAACTCGTTCATAGTTGGAAATCCCTTACCCAAACCCAAACCCAGAAAGGTTAGGTCAAGGTACGCTTGCTCGAAGCGTGTAATTCGAGTGGTCAGGTTTTACAATGCCGGAAGCGTAAGTCGGGTTTTCGGTACCCGCAATGGCGAAAGGTGTAGGCTTGACAGTGCCCGTAAATTGTTGGAACACAGCTCGGGTTAGAGTTGTGAAGTCGCTTGGTACTTGGAAACCAAGTGGTAATGAATTACCAGTGAAAATGGTCGTGGACGTAGGAGGTGTTACTCCAAACCACGTTAAAATTGCTTTGTTCTTTACTGCTTTGTTTTATGCATTCTGCTAACTCCTCTCATGAGCATTATTTCAAGCTGCATAAACTGACTAACTGAAAAGTGCAACAGAGCTTTTCAATATATTTTGAAGCAACAGACGGACTTTCTAAACCCACCAACTTCCGCACACACTCACACAGCCAGCTGTGTCGATCAAGCTGCCATCCAGCTGGATCGAACACAGCAGGCTCTCTGAAAAGAGTTTTAACTTGGAAAAGTTTTTAAACCTTGGTGTATTCACCCCCCTCTACACCAAGGTATCCGTTTTGGGACCAACACAATTGTTGTTCTACCTTGAAAACACATTTACAGAATTTGAAAAACTGATGATGATAGTGAGCTATACGGCTATAGGGTTAAAATAATTAGTTCTGAACAGTTTTTTAAAATTAGGGCTATAGGGTTAAAATAATTAGATAAACCATTAATTAATTATAATTTTGTGCTATATGGATAAAGTAGTAAAATTAATATAATTTTAATTATTTTTTTAATTAGGAGGCTATAAAGAGTAAAATGGGAGCTATGTTTAAAATTGCCCCAACAAATCATATGGAGATAATTCAAAAAACAAAAACATGGAGATAGAGAGAGAAACAGACAATTATATTCGTAAGAAACAAGCATGAGAGTGAAAAATGAAAAGGCAGCCTTGTGGGAAGATGCTCACTAGAATAGGGATTCAAGTATTCTTCCCATAACTAATGATCTATATATTTTTAAAACAATTGCAGATTCGAACCCTCTCTTTAATTCGAGATTCTACGTGGCGCTCTCTTCTTTCAGTATTCTTATTTATCTTTAATCTTTATTTTGAGCATTTTTATTCATTTATTCTATGTATATTTAATATAAATTTTCTCCACATTGATAATTACTTATACTTCACTCTTGAAGAACCTGTATAAATACTCACAATCCATGTGTATTTTTCCATTCCGGAATTATTTTGCACAACCAATATAATCTGGCAGATTAATTTGTTGGCAATTTTATTTTTATTGACAAATTTAATTTTATCAATTATTAAGTTTTCAATATTAATTTGTTTAATTTAATAAATTTTTAACTTGATGTAAATAAAAGAAAATTCTCAAAATTACGTATTCTCAATTATAATTTTTGGATTTGAATATATATATATATATATATATATATACCTAGGGATAATTCTCAAAATTTATCTTTGTGACGAGATAATCATATGTACACAACAATTAACATTGTATATGATAAAATGTTTTACACATTGTGAGGTAAAAAAAATATAGTTTGATTTCTATTGATTTCTTGCAACTAAAGAAAGTGATATAAAATCAAAGAAACACTCTTTTGACCAATTATCGAATATTATCACTCCAAAATAATATTTAATTATTTTTAATGTTCATGCTTATATATTGCAAAATAATAATAAAAATAAAAATATTTATTAAAGGAAGTAAATATATAAAATCGAATGAACCACCTTATTAATGTATTTTATTTTAATAATATAGTTCGTCGTCGATTTTCGACGGAATACACACTAGTTAGTATTGATACCTTTGTTTATAGAAATTTCGTTTTATTTTTAGTTTAAAAATTATAAATTGAGATTGATTATTAGCATAACTGAAAAAAGAATTAGGCCGACCAGTCGGATGAAAAGCTATAATAAAAAATACCCGGTCCATTCCGATCATTGTGTCTACTTCGAGAGATACCCAGCCCAACCCTACATGGCCATCGGGCCGCTCATTGGCCCATATTCACTCGTCCTTTTATTTAAAGAAAAGCTTTGTATGGCTCTTCATAGTTTTGAACAAGACCATCACCTTGTGGTAGGATTGGTAATAAGGATACCGATTATCAGTTTTTAACCGTAACCGATAATAACCGAGTCGGTTCGGGTAGCCGATAACCGATAAAAACCAATTAGGTTGGGGAATCGGGTGTTAAAATTTCAAAATTTCGGTTTCGGTACTAACCAAGACAGATTAAATTAACCGGATAACCAATTAAAATTAAAAACCAAATAATAATTAAATTTTAAACTATAAATAAATTCGGTGGCCCAAATATAATATTTAAGTAGGCCCAAATCCAAGTTCAATCCAACCCAATTATTTATAATGTCCCTCCTCCCTATTTATAAGTCATACTCTCTCTCATCTCCTTCTCTCAACCGATGTTCATCCCACATCGGTTGAGAGAAAGAGAGGAGAGAGAGTATTACCTTATAAACTGAAGGAAACCATGTAAAAGCACAAATTTTGAATTATTTAGTTTTATTTTTAATTGAAATTATTTTATTTCAATGACATAAAATACATTTCGAAGCTTAAATAAATTAAATATTTTAAAAATTAAATTAAATTTTAAAATATTTATTTATTAATTAATGTTGAAACTATTAGTTAAATTTCTGCACGGTTAAATGGACAACCGACCTTGATAACCGACTCGGTTATCGGATAACCGATCATTTCGGTCGGTTCAGTCATCGTTAATAAATTTTGAAAATTTTGGTTTGGTTAACTATTTTTTCCAGTTCGGTTAACTGTGGTCAACTGAATTACCAACCCATGTCTTGTGGTGTAACCATTGCACCACAAGTTCCAACATGTCATTGATCAAAATCAAACAAATTACTCCCTATGTCCCAGTTTAGTGAGGTTCAACTAATATCTTATACCTCACGATAAATTAAAAGTACACCATAGTTATGGGGGGACGGAGGGAGTATATAATAGAAATTTGAGCAGGGCTTCAAACTTTGGGCTTTTTTGGCCCGAAGCTCAGCTGACCCAGATAGTTATTTGGGCGAGCTTTGTAAACCCGGTCTTTTTGGACTTTTTTTTTCCAACTGTCAACCTAACCTTAACTAGTTATCGCACCCGTGCGATGCACGATTAATTATTTATATAGAAATACTATTTCATTAATAATACAATTAAGGATAAACTACTAAGGTACAAAATATAAAATTAATTGAGGCATATCTGAATTAATAATGACCAGTTCAAGTTGCACACGTTAAATATCTATATATATGAAATAAGGTAAATGTATGAATATTGTGTGTGTATATATACACACATATGCTAACTAATAAAACTAATCAATTGTAATTACTAATTGGAAATCATAATATTAATAAACAAAAAATAGAATATTACAAATTCTGAAACACTTCTTTGTACACAACATTCGTAGTGGATGTATCATCATTACTTTCTTCCCTCTACATCCTTGCTACCACATTTCTCACAAATGAACTTCTGACTATTCAGTTTCAATTTCGAGAAACACGATGTACATGCTAAGTAAGCCCATGCACCTATGGTATCCACTTGATAAATTTCTGCAAATGCCCAGAACTTTCCAGTCTACATAATAAAAATTGTAATAGATGTAAGTCATTTCAATAAAATTAATTTGAGAAATATTTAAGAGAAATAAATAAAATTTTACACAGATTATACCTTTCCTTCTTTCTGAATTTCTGTTATTGTCTTTAGAGGTATGTCATAATGCTCATCAAAAGAGTAGTGCAAAGTTTTTGGCATGTAGGAGCAAACCAAATAATTGTTGTTTGCATCATTTTCCAAGAATCTGAACATTGTGTTAAAATATTTAATTGTATATATCATTAATCATTAGTAAAAAATCTGAATACTGAATCTAATTATGTAAATTTACTTACTTCGTTTTGAAATCTTTGATTTCTTCAAGAGAGTCATCGAAAATAACATTGGTAGCGCAATAGGAATTTGTGACCCTTACTTCACCTGTAATGAACAGAAAATAAAATAAATAGATGACTAATATTTTTGTGAAGACTGATTGTTTATATAATAAGATGAATTTACCTCTAAATGAACTTGGCCAGCAAAACTGGATAATTATGCATATTGGTCCTTCCAGATCATTGTTTAGATATCCCATTAGTTCATCAGTATATGCTTCCCATAGTGTGCAAGTCAATGTATTTTTCCTAAATATTAATAAAATTTCATTTCAAAATCATTACTGACTTTTAGAATTGTTAAAAATTTGAAGAAATATCTTACTCCACATCCTGTAGAACAATGTCAATAAGCCTAGTGCTTAATCCGTTTCTTTCCTTCTCTTGTGGTTTATACCTTGAAACCAGAACTCCAATAATATCTACATATTAATAAAATAATTGTTAATTTTTCTATACATAGAAATGTATAATAAATATATAAAAAATATAGAAGTTTATCTTACCAAACATGTTTCCATCTTGCACATTTTCGATCGCGGCAATTTCTTTAAATGATTTGAAATTGAAAATTTCCTTTGGAAATTTGTCATCAAATACTTCAACAATTTTTGTATCTCGAAATATGAGAATTTTAAAGCTGCATTTCTTGTATCTTGTTGTATGATTTCCCGCTACATACTCCATGATAGCATAGACTTTTTCAACTTCTAGCTCTGATTTGAACTTTGCAATAAGTGGACGTTGGATTGAAGCATGGACTCTTGCAACCTGAAAAATTTAAACTATTATTTATTAGTCATAACACAAAAATTGAATGTATAACAAAAACAATATTTGTATCATTTTTCTCACCTTTTTATCATGCAATATGCATTCCATGGTAAAAAAAATTGTTTTATCCTTGAACTCGGGTACATCGTAAATCCGTATGAGGTAACTCAATTCCGAACTTGCTTTTTCCTGCCTGTAGCTCATCAACTATTCCAAATACCGGCACCATAATGAAACGACAGAATATTTGCTATTAGTGAATTGATTGACTTGTGTTCTTTTACTAATTAAGTTGTATAGTTATTTATAAGTCTAAAATTATATGTTTTGTGAAGCCACTCCTTTATAACTGCTAAATCATGGTCACGTCAACAAAATTAATTTTTTTAATTCAGCCCAGTTAATTGATCGTGGGAGTGAGTTTGTTTTTTGTGGAGTATTTTTTCTGTTGTGTGGTGTTTCGTGATTTATTGCTGATCATGTGTGATATATTTAGATTTATCCATTTACTTATTTATGTATGTTTATCCAATACGTGGCCCACTTTTTAGCTTGTAAAAAAGCAATACTTGTCATACCATGTATAATTGATAAAAATTATTTTAATTTAACTCAAATTTATTCTACTTGTCATCTTTGGAGACATGTTAATAGTATAGGTGTTGTTAATAGCACCCTATACTGTTTTGTAACTTTTAATTTTGAAAAAGCTGCCCATAAGCTCCGTATATTTTTTATTTGTAATATGTATTTTTTTTGTTTCAAAATTTTATTTGAGTTTGTAATATGCATTAATTATTTTACTATTATTTTTGTTTAGATTGTGAGGAAGATTAATTGATTTGGTGGCTCGAAAGAAAACAAAAGGCTGCCATGTACATTTATTTTTATCTTTATTCATTTGTAATTGTATTTTATTTAATTGTTATTAAAATTCTGTACCGAATGAATTTGTCCACTAATTTTATTTGTAATTGTATTTTTTTTTGTTTCAAAATTTTATTTGAGTTTGTAATATGCATTAATTATTTTTCTATTATTTTTGTTTAGATTGTGAGGAAGATTAATTGATTTGGTGGCTCGAAAGAAAACAAAAGGCTGCCATGTACATTTATTTTTATCTTTATTCATTTGTAATTGTATTTTATTTAATTGTTATTAAAATTTTGTACCGAATGAATTTGTTCACTAATTTCCGTTCAAAAGGCTGCCATGTACATTTATTTTTATCTTTATTAATTTGTAATTGTTTTTTATTTAATTGTTAATAAAATTCTGTGCCGAATGAATTTGTCCTTGAAACTTAATTTAGTTACAAAATTGCCATTGAATTGAATTTACAATTAATTTCAGATTGAAAACTCCCTCTTTAATATATAATAGATTTCAAGTTGTTCCGCCCGGCCCATCGAACCGTTTTGATTTTGCAAGTTCTAATCATTAGGTTTATAGTTAATCTAGTTATTGGTTAAGGATACTTCAGATCGGTTATGCATTTTTTATGAATTTTAATTAATTTTAAATATATATATATATATTATATTCTTAGATAATTATTAATTAATATGAGATGGGTGGCTAAATTTTATAGTAAAATAGGAGATGGGAAATACTAAAATAATAATAATAATATATTATTATATAAAAGAGTTATTATTTATTTATATCCCCTTCGAGGATAGTGAATTCTTATATCCTTTTCTTATGAAGGGTCATAAGTCCTCTGGCCCACCAAAAAGGTTGTTTTTTCAACTTTTGTGTAATATTTTATTGAAACTTATGCACACATCATTTTCACCTGTACCAACAAATCCACGATTATTATAATCTTCTGTATGATCGTGACTAATTTTTTTGTTTACGCGCATTATTATATTTAACATTCAGTATTTATTATATAGTTTTAACAATATTATCTTTTTTGTAGAAAAAGAATCAAGTTACACCTACCAATTCAAAACCATTCACCTTCTTAAGAGAAATAGTACATAAAAAGACATTTTCATATGAATTTTGCACAGGTGAGTTTAAATTAAATTTAACTTGATTACTGGCCAGAAAAAGCCTGGTCACGATCGGTCTAAAAGGATACGATCGATACCAATAAATCACCGACCGTGACCATATTTACACTAATTGTGACCATTTTTCTTTCTCTATTCATATTATTGTGATGAACCACAGTATATATTAGAGGTGAACATTAAGTTATTCGGTTCGGTTTTGGCCTAAACCAAATCAAATCAAATAATTCAAAGTTTTAAATATTAAAGCAAAACGAAACCAAACCGAAAAATTCAAAGTTTTAAAAATTAAAATAAAATCAAACCAAACAATCCAAATAACCGAACCAAACTAACCAAATTTAAAAAAAATTAAAATCAAACCAAACCAAACTAACCGAACAAAAATATATTCTAAATATTTCATCCAGTGTCAACAAAAATATGTTCTAAAGCAATAAAATGATACTCCATCCGTCCCGCAATAAGTTGTCACATTTTCTTTTTGGGTTGTCCCGGAATAAGTGGCCACTTTCCTTATAAGAAAATATGCTTCTCTCATAAAAAGTTGTGGACTCCACCACTTTCTATATTTTTACCCTTTAAACATCTTTCTCCTTAATTCCCGTGCCAAAAAGAATGTGGCCACTTATCATGGGACAGAGGTAATAATTTTTAAGTATTCTAATTCAATGGAAGGGAGGGAAGAGCGAGATATGTTTCAGAATTCAGAGTTCAGACGTGAGGACGCAAAATGTATTTTAGTATAAATTATATAATAGTGTTTTCATTAAAAATTATTACCTCCGTCCCATTATTCTTGTCTTATTTCTTTTGGGCACGGGTATTAAGGAGAATAATATTTAAAGGGTAAAAAGATAGAAAGTGGTGGAGCCCATAACTTTTTGTGAGAGAAGCATATTTCCTTTTATGGAAACAGGACAAGAATAACGGGACAACCCAAAAAGGAATACAAGACAAGAATAATGTAGCGACCCGACACCCCACCCTATGCGGATTTGCCGGACCGCTAGTTGTGAATCCATGGGTATAACCGTTATTACATCAATAAATGGGGCAATTTACGACTGCGACTGAAATATTAACAAGTCTGAACAATCGAGGACTTGATAATAATACTATGAAAACAACCTTTATCGTATTATCATCGTTACCCTAGCTTGGTCGTCTTGGGGGCAAAGTATGAGGACTTTGACCCCGCGCTGTGGAAGCGATTACTTGAAAATAACAGGAATCGGTTAAGTCCGTAGATATTAAATGAATGATGACGTTTGCATACGTGCATGCAATGAAGAAGAGGTGACGATCCGAGTGATCGTCATCTATAGGCTTGAATACCAACACACCTCCGTCTCGGCCTTTGCTCAATCTGCATTAGGGAAAACAATGCAGGGGGCTGAGTACTAAAGCACTCAGTGGTTCCAAGCCCCTCTTGAAAAATATTTATAAAAGCATTAAGATATAGCATGCTCAGTTTTATATAAAGGGTATTATTAGCTAGAAAATACTTTCCCCTTTATATTCTTCAAAACATTTAATATGAGCTTAAGCTCAAAATATAGGTGCACCAATTCATAACTCTCATTCTTGTGTTACCAAACCCGGAACAATTAGTGGGGAGCCACTCCCACTCAATTGAACCGTTCTTTACTGAGACAAGGGGGTAACGTCTTTCAGTCCCTCCCATGTCCAGTTTACTGTGTACACTACCTTGGCTTGTACGGAGCTCAAGGCCGATCGTCGTTGAATAATTTGGCATGTCAATGCCAAGAGATAATGGGGATACCGTTTCTCAAGTAACCACAAGTAATTGAGATAAAAACATTTAGCATGCATATCAATTTAAAAAGCTTTTGGGCTTAATAACCCGAAATGTTACCCGTGGGAATCTTACCCACACTTGAAAATAGGATAACCCACCTCTTGCCCTTGATGTAAGAGTATCTTCCAGTATCCCTAACTTGATGTCTCCTACAAGACAATCTAGATACTTAGGCTAGAAGTCATAAATGGGGTTAATTATCTTTTAATTAACCTAAAGGTCAACCTATTCCAGGTCTTTATCACTTTAAATTGAAAATCTCATGAAGCATCTCCTTGAGATTTTATCTTTTTAAAACATCGGATCCATGATTCATCGTTGGAAACATGCATCTTAAAACGTTATTCAAAACATAGTTTGAAATCATGTTTTGACATGAGATGCATGATCATGTTCATCAAGTAACGCATAAAATATTCATGCAATTATACGTACGTACATACTTCGTACATGCATCTCATACTAGTAATCATATATAATTGGAACCGTTGACTAAATTAATTTGGTCAACTCATCAATTTAAATTAAGTATAGCCAAAGGCCCATATAAGTACACACGCGAAATTCTACTCACATAGTGAAATCATATTTCACAATATTCCTATTTAATTACTTACATAATTAAATAATTACATATCATTCATACTCAATTACTTAAGTAATAACTTTAATTAATTCAATCAATTTAATTATTTCAATTAAGGTCAAAGACCTTGACTAATTTGATTTAATTAAACCACTGCTTAAAAAAAATATACAAGGAAAATCATAATATCATATATTATTATGATTTACTGGAAATTAGAATTTAAAATACTTATTTTTAATTCTAAGAAATTAATTTTAAGCCTTTAAAATTAATTAAACCATTTTTCTCAAAATCAATATTCGAGAAATATTTTCTTAATCTCGATTAAAAAATAGCTAACGACCTTCGGTCGACTTTCCCTCTTAACACAACCTTACTTACTGACCTCATTAACTTTTCAAGGTGTTTAATCACATTTTTGTAACTTTTAAACTCATCAAAAACGAGTTACATGGGCAGATTCAATTCTGCCTAAATTCTGAAAACGTCGAACATTTGCTCAACCTATAAAAATTCACCAAGGGTGACTCGCTCGATGAAAAATTGAGTTCTTTATGGCTATGGAAAGCTTAGGATGTCCACTATAATGTTCCATAAGAAAAGCTTCATAAATTTGGAATATCCAGAGAGTTATATGTTAAAACTTGAAACTGCCCAGATTAGGGTTCTTAAAAACAGGGAAGAAGACACTTTAATTTACCTAGGACGATTGGCTCAATGGATTTGGCTAATATTTGGATATGATAAAGAATACATATAAGGCTATAACATATTAAAATTTAAGAGCAATCCAAGGTCATTTGCTATGGTTTTGGTTGGCTCAAGCATTTCGAAAATCATAAGAACATGCTGGAAAATTTATGGCTTCACCCCTCTTTCATAACTTCGAACTAAAGGCTTCATAAATCCTTCATATTTACCATGGATATAAACATATAACACATATATCATGAATAACACGTATGCAAGCAAGATTTATTATGCTTTCATCAATAAACTTCAAGAAAAACTCATAGATTCTCAAGAACACATATTTAGCCATAGATCTTCGTTTTTAACCATAGATCTTCATTTTAAACCATATTAATCATGGAGTCTCATGTATATCATACTTATAACATATATAGCATCTTGATATAAAATCTTAGAAGAAAATCTAGAGATTAAAGCATAGAAAAGTAGAAAACATACCAAGCTTCCTCTTGTTCTCTCTCATTCTCACTCACGGCTCCCTCTCTACCTCTCTCGATCTTTCTCTTTCTTTCTCTTTCTGCCCAGCCTTCTTGCCTCTCTAATGAGCTCTCCTTCAAGCTAGAACCATGATAGTGGTGGCGGCAAGATGGTGGTGTTGGGGGTGGAGATGGAGCTTGTGTTTGAGAGCATCAATGGAGGAAGAAGAGATGAATTATTGGTGTGTGTGTGTGTCTTTGCAGCTGCTGCTGCCGTTTGAGAGGGGAGGGAGTAATAATGAGGGGTTGCTTGAGTGTGTGATGGAGTGTGTAAGAGGTAGATGGCCCTTCATTGGTCAACTTGGCTTGGGAGGAGGAAAAGTAGGGTTTAGGTGCAAATGATGATATATATTCTTGCACATGGTTTAGAGATGGAAGTAAACTACTCTCTCTTCCTTCCTCTCTCTCTTTCGGTCATCCCTCTCTCTCTCCCACACATCTATTTTGTTTTATTCATTTATGTGGAAGTAAACTCTATCATATATGTATTAATAATAATTGGAGGTATTCACATGTTTACTTCCATATACATACACACGGCACATACACATACATACTTACACGTATGTTTCATCTTGTTACGTATATTATCTCCGGGTATGAGCCCTCTTAGTCGTTGTGTGATTTAATTAGAAAGATTCTAATTAATCGAGCTTAGATAATTAAATTAGCAAAATTATGCTATGATCGAAGATCATTTTATTATCTAAAGCTTACTCACCTAGATAAGTTATGTTAGGTGGTCTCGTTGCTAGTTTTTTTTTCATCTCAGAAAATCTTTATCGATACTTTTATTTGCTACATTATTTGATTATCGAATAATTCACAACATACAATTACATCACATTTATAATCACGTAATATTAGACACATAATTCACGCATAGATGTATAACGTGCCATGCTCGTGTTCGTAAATAAAAATGATAATCGAAATAATTAAAAATCAATTGATAGGTTTCGAAATCATTTCTTTTAAATCTTTATCAAATATCTCCATCTTCTCCTTTAAAGTAAATAATTTATTCTTTTAAAACATCCGGGAGTAAGGACCTATCTAATTAATCCAAAAAGTTTTAATTCATTCGAATTTTTCTAGCCCGGATTTTGCGGGGTGTTACATCCTACCCTTCTTAAAATAAATTTCGTCCTCGAAATTCCGCTTCTCTTACGGGTAGAATATCTTTTTCCTTTCTAGGCTTTCTTAGTCTAATCTTATTCATGACATAACGAAAGATCGTGTCTATCGTTCTTTGCTTAGAGCCAGTTGTGGGTGTACTATGCTTTCGCTGCGCCACTCTGATCATCTTAGAAATTTCCTTTTCATAGTACACCTTTGAGTTCTTCATCTTATCTTAAGTCCTTACTTGAGGACTATATCATCCTAATTAGGCAATATGCCTCTTATGGCTCATAACATTTTCGCGGCTGCGAAACATGGAGACATCATATACATCGCTAAGACGTGGAGGTAACGTATTTTTAACGAGGAGTATATCCTCTCTTCTAGGATTCTAAAGATCCTATAACTTAAGCACGTGGCTAATCTTCATTCTATAGACGATTTTATCTTTAAATTGAGGGCGAACATTTTTTTAAGAAAATTTATTTCTTACTTAAATACTCATTCTAGTCTAACGTTTTGACATCACAGAGCGTATGTCCATTTGGACTTTTGTCTGATCGCATCTCTTGTGCTGTTATGGCAATAGCATTTTGAATATCGTCGAGGCGGATCCACTATCATCAAGAATTTCGTATACAACGTTCTTCTTGTCCCTAAGTTATTTCGTACATCTTTCATAGGTTTGAAGTCCTTCGCTCCAATATTGAATCGTATTCCCTCAGAAATCGTGTTATCGAGACGTACTCACTGCTTTATTCGAGTAAAATCATTTTTAAATCGTAACTGCGGTTGGTTCTTGGTTAATGCCGGTTCATCTAGTCCACGTGTGCCATTGGCAAGCTGAACTTATTTCAGCCTTTCAATCTTTTACTAATCGTACCTTTAGACTTCTAGATATCAGTACTAATATCGCATCGTTCCGTAGTTTTCGTGAAATGACCTCCTTACTCAAAGGGTCCGTGATCATAGTTCTCTTATATATTTTCGTATCGTCTTCCCAGCGAAGTTTGATACTTTTCGTGGTTCTATACTAGCATCGTCCGCATCATGGATTGATCTTCTTCGCTTATTAGCTCTCCTCGCTGATCGTCATATCGTCATATTATCATATTGTGGTATCTTGACATTGGTTCTCTATCGGCGGTGGTTGGTCTCGCATAAGCGTATCGCTGGTATAGCTTTTTTGTCTATTTTTATACGTAAAACGTACATTTTCAACGTATATCATGGAATTAATCGGATCTTAAGTTCGAATATTTTCTATCGTCGTGTTTTCGTGGGTGTCGTTCGGTATGGCGTATCCGGTGTCGGCGTCGGGGCCACGATTCGAGTCCTAATTCTATCGGTATCCTAAATATCTATTGACTGGAGTTCCTAGCGGAACTTATCTATAAAATGCGTAAATAATCGCATACTATAAGTACTTATTCTTATCGAGCTTTCATACTCTTTCGTTTCGTTTACTGACCAAAGAAATTTGGACAGTCTCGCTTCTTATGTACATATGCGATATCGATCGCTAAAGATTACTTACATTCTCATGTTAAAGCTTCCTTCAAGCTTTCGTAAACGTCATTGCTTCCTCGCTAAGAGGCCTAACATCATCTTACTTATCCTTATCATAAATCGTTACTATTATTGGCTCTGAGTCTATTCATCCTTAATATGAGATCGTAACATAAATGTGGGTGGCATAAAGATCTATTTTTAAACTTTTCATATCTTGATCGGGACTTCATCCTATATAATCAATCATCGTTTGGAAACGATATACTCTTATCATCTCGTGTACATAGCATTATGAATTAAGAGAATTAAATTCTCAGAGTTGAAAAAGTCATTGCGCGAATAGAGATCATCATATTCGCTTCTAGAATCGTATAGAGTTAGGTGGTCAGATCAAAGAAACAACATGACCGTACATAAAAGCTAAGGGATTACGTTTAGAGGATCATTTAAGATCGATTGGACTTCTTGGGCTATGCCAAGTTGGTCACTAAATAACATAGGTTCGGTAATAATTCGAACAAATTGGCCGTAGATTAGGGACTTAGACCTACTGACTGAATCCTATAGGGGTTCTTTTAAAAAAAAAATTGCCTTGCACAGAGGGCTTACTAATAACATGGAAGGGAATAGTTTGCCTCCGAGGAGGGCTTCATACGTTTGAAGGGAGTTAGAATTTTCTCTGGGAACTGTAATGGTACATACGTACTGTCAAGGGAAAGCGTCATTAACTTATCGTAGTCATACGCATAACAAGGTGTGTCTTGAATGAGTTTCACAGCGACACACACCAAGCTGGTTATGAATGCTAAAGTATTGCATAATCATAAATCAAGGGATCTTGACATTGCCTGGCCGAAGCAAATGGCTAGGAGGTCTGTGCTTTCAAATGAAGTTCTTAAGTGTATTCACATATATCTAGAAATACATTGCTCATTACTGAGCTCATCCGTAGTGCAAGGTGTGTCGTAGAAAAGAATTCAAAGTGACACATAAAAATTTGAACATGAACGCCAACATTTCATGACTAGTGGTTCAAATAATGTTTGAACGAGTTCAAACATAAAAATGTTCGGATTTCCAGGGGAATCGTTAGACACTCGCAGGTGTCACTGGGGAAAATTTCACTCGTAATTGTGCACTAGGTGTGTTATAGAGGCAAGTTCTTGGATAACACACATCAATTCTTAGGTAGAGGATTAAATACTTTATGACCATTGGTCAAATGCCAGAAGAATTTGGGAATTTGAAATGGATGGGGAGAATTCCATGTTAAAGAGGAATAGAGTTCGTGGTAGCGTAACCAATTTAAGACAAGGTTTACCAATATTGAGAAGATACTTGGACAAACTAAATGCTAACTAGAGCAATTTTAACATTTAAAGAATAATGTGGTGAATCTAGGACTTTGACATCATAAGGGAAATAGAGGAGATCTCTTTAGAAGTCGTTACATGCTAAGCCAAATTGGCGAAATAAAAGATGTGATCATAACATTTTGCGTGTTAGAACACTTCGAAAGGAAGGTTTGAATACCTTAACATGGTAAGAATACGGAGTTGATGCGTAAAAAGATTCATATCCATACGTCGTTCTAGAGGCATTGGAGTAAGGTAGCAAATGCGTATCTTGGAAGATACTTAGGCGTGACCGATCATATGGTCAACGCTAAAAGAATAAACTGATTGTGCCATTTAGGTACAACATGAACGGGAATCATCTTAGTTAGTTTTCGCATTTATCTTACTTCATTTTAAATTTTTAACGTCATTTCTTTACGATAGTATCTCGATGCATTATGGTCGATTGTTCGTGAATACAACCTTGTGGTGGTTTTCAGCAGCTTTTTGTGGCAGTTCTCATTGTGCATAGAGTCGTTCTTATCGTTCATGCGCTTTTTCGGGGTTGAGACATCGCATCGAGGTATATATAGTCTTTCCCTGCACCGTCGCGCTAGGGTTTTCTTCACTCAGGTGTCGTCTCCTTCGTATTTATCTTCTTTTCCTTAACATAGTCCCCTAATAATTCTAGATTCTCAATCTAGTTCTCGTTCCGGTCTCTATCATAATTTAGACCATCTTACATTTCGTTTCAGTTATCATTTGACATCTATCATTAGGAGGGTTTTTCTACTTCATTAAAAGCACCTAAGTACTTACTTAGTCTTAACTAAGTCATACTGACACTAACAGGGGTGCCTAAAGGGACGCCGTACATTTGGGACTTCTATGTTCATATATCCTTTTGGATAAGCCCCTATTCTTCTCTTTGAGCTCTCCCTATTTGATATAAGTGTGAGTTTGTGTATTAAGAGATCTACATCATACTAAGGTCATTCGTACTTTACTCATTTGACTCTCTTCTAGAGGTCAACGCATGTTATAGCATCATTATAAGGCCATAGTCATTCATCATCGTCATAAACATTACATGCATCTGACTCCCGTAGGGGTCCTTTTCATAGCATGTTTTCATCATAGGGCTTTACACTTTCATATGACATTATGAAATTCATGATCATTTACATAAACAATTCATTCATTGCACTTATCACATAATACACTGATACACATAATTGATTTTAGAAATAAAATCTTTCTTGAGCTGGCATGGACGGGTGTGTTGGACATTTAGCATCCTAGAACAAACTTGGTTCAAGAAGTTTCATTACGAGCATATCATTTTAGATTTTATCTTGTCGAATCTTGATTTGATTAAGAAAGAATTTTGTACCTTTTGTACGAAATAATTATTGACTCTAGAGAGATCAATCGTTTAGGAGTTCTTGAACTCCGAATTTTGAGTTTTAAAACACAAGGGACTTGTTAGTCTGATGATTCCTCGAAGGAAATCGAGCATTTGAATCCTATAAGGGAGATTAAACTCTGAATTTTAGAACCTTCGACCACTTTGGGGTCATAGGGTTCGAATGCTTAGGAGTCGAATGACTTGGATCGAATTCTATTTCGAGTTCTTAGAAGAGTGTCGCACTTCAAAGCGAAAGTTGAATTTCTGGAATGCAGGGTATTTTTGGAATAGAAAGAATAGTTTCGAAGGGCTCTAGGGTTCTGAGCGAACGAATCGCGCTCGATACCATTCTCAGAAGCGACCCGACACCCCACCCTATGCGGATTTGCCGGACCGCTACTTGTGAATCCATGGGTATAACCGTTATTACATCAATAAATGGGGCAATTTACGACTGCGACTGAAATATTAACAAGTCTGAACAATCGAGGACTTGATTGATAATAATACTATGAAAACAACCTTTATCGTATTGTCATCGTTACCCTAGCTTGGTCGTCTTGGGGGCAAAGTATGAGGACTTTGACCCCGCGCTGTGGAAGCGATTACTTGAAAATAACAGGAATCGGTTAAGTCCGTAGATATTAAATGAATGATGACGTTTGCATACGTGCATGCAATGAAGAAGAGGTGACGATCCGAGTGATCGTCATCTATAGGCTTGAATACCAACACACCTCCGTCTCGGCCTTTGCTCAATCTGCATTAGGGAAAACAATGCAGGGGGCTGAGTACTAAAGCACTCAGTGGTTCCAAGCCCCTCTTGAAAAATATTTATAAAAGCATTAAGATATAGCATGCTCAGTTTTATATAAAGGGTATTATTAGCTAGAAAATACTTTCCCCTTTATATTCTTCAAAACATTTAATATGAGCTTAAGCTCAAAATATAGGTGCACCAATTCATAACTCTCATTCTTGTGTTACCAAACCCGGAACAATTAGTGGGGAGCCACTCCCACTCAATTGAACCGTCCTTTACTGAGACAAGGGGGTAACGTCTTTCGATCCTCCCATGTCCGGTTACCGTGTACACTACCTTGGCTTGTACGGAGCTCAAGGCCGATCGTCGTTGAATAATTTGGCATTTCAATGCCAAGAGAAAACGGGGATACCGTTTCTCAAGTAACCACAAGTAATTGAGATAAAAACATTTAGCATGCATATCAATTTAAAAAGCTTTTGGGCTTAATAACCCGAAATGTTACCCGTGGGAATCTTACCCACACTTGAAAATAGGATAACCCACCTCTTGTCCTTGATGTAAGAGTATCTTCCAGTATCCCTAACTTGATGTCTCCTACAAGACAATCTAGATACTTAGGCTAGAAGTCATAAATGGGGTTAATTATCTTTTAATTAACCTAAAGGTCAACCTATTCCGGTGTCTTTATCACTTTAAATTGAAAATCTCATCAAGACATCGCCTTGAGGTTTTATATTTTAAAACATCGGATCCATGATTCTTCGTTGGAAACATGCATCTTAAAACGTTATTCAAAACATAGTTTGAAATCATGTTTTGACATGAGATGCATGATCATGTTCATCAAGTAACGCATAAAATGTTCATGCAATTATACGTACGTACATACTTCGTACATGCATCTCATACTAGTAATCATATATAATTGGAACCGTTGACTAAATTAATTTGGTCAACTCATCAATTTAAATTAAGTATAGCCAAAGGCCCATATAAGTACACACGCGAAATTCTACTCACATAGTGAAATCATATTTCACAATATTCCTATTTAATTACTTACATAATTAAATAATTACATATCATTCATACTCAATTACTTAAGTAATAACTTTAATTAATTCAATCAATTTAATTATTTCAATTAAGGTCAAAGACCTTGACTAATTTGATTTAGTCACATAATTCACATATGGCATACTTGTGCATATTTTAACATAATAAGTAATCATGTAACAATCATGTCATATCATAAATAAATAATTAATTACTTAAGTAATTAATTCCACTTAATTCGATTAATTTAATTAATCAGAAACATAAATCATACTTGATCAAATAGACACATAGATCACATATGGCACTAAGGCCCACATACTAGGGCCCAAATATTTATTCTAGGCCCAATTTAAATGATTCTAAGGCTCAATCAATCATCCAGGCCCATTTATATTAATTAATTAAATATCTTATTTAATTAATTAAACCACTGCTTAAAAAAAATATACAAGGAAAATCATAATATCATATATTATTATGATTTACTGGAAATTAGAATTTAAAATACTTATTTTTAATTCTAAGAAATTAATTTTAAGCCTTTAAAATTAATTAAACCATTTTTCTCAAAATCAATATTCGAGAAATATTTTCTTAATCTCGATTAAAAAATAGCTAACGACCTTCGGTCGACTTTCCCTCTTAACACAACCTTACTTACTGACCTCATTAACATTTCAAGGTGTTTAATCACATTTTTGTAACTTTTAAAACTCATCAAAAACGAGTTACATGGGCAGATTCAATTCTGCCTAAATTCTGGAAACGTCGAACATTTGCTCAACCTATAAAAATTCACCAAGGGTGACTCGCTCGATGAAAAATTGAGTTCTTTATGGCTATGGAAAGCTTAGGATGTCCACTATAATGTTCCATAAGAAAATCTTCGTAAATTTGGAATATCCAGAGAGTTATATGTTAAAACTTGATACTGCCCAGATTAGGGTTCTTAAAAACAGGGTAGAAGACACTTTAATTTACCTAGGACGATTGGCTCGATGGATTTGGCTAATATTTGGATATGATAAAGAATACATATAAGGCTATAATATATTAAAATTTGAGAGCAATCCAAGGTCGTTTGCTATGGTTTTGGTTGGCTCAAGCATTTCGAAAATCATAAGAACATGCTGGAAAATTTAGGGCTTCACCTCCCTTTCATAATTTCGAACTAAAGGCTTCATAAATCCTTCATATTTACCATGGATATAAACATATAGCACATATATCATGAATAACACGTATGCAAGCAAGATTTATTATGCTTTCATCAATAACCTTCAAGAAAAACTCATAGATTCTCAAGAACACATATTTAGCCATAGATCTTCGTTTTTAACCATAGATCTTCATTTTAAACCATATTAATCATGGAGTCTCATGTATATCATACTTATAACATGTATAGCATCTTGATATAAAATCTTAGAAGAAAATCTAGAGATTAAAGCATAGAAAAGTAGAAAACATACCAAGCTTCCTCTTGTTCTCTCTCATTCTCACTCACGGCTCCCTCTCTACCTCTCTCGATCTTTCTCTTTCTTTCTCTTTCTGCCCAGCCTTCTTGCCTCTCTAATGAGCTCTCCTTCAAGCTAGAACCATGATAGTGGTGGCGGCAAGATGGTGGTGTTGGGGGTGGAGATGGAGCTTGTGTTTGAGAGCATCAATGGAGGAAGAAGAGATGAATTATTGGTGTGTGTGTGTCTTTGCAGCTGCTGCTGCCGTTTGAGAGGGGAGGGAGTAATAATGAGGGGTTGCTTGAGTGTGTGATGGAGTGTGTAAGAGGTAGATGGCCCTTCATTGGTCAACTTGGCTTGGGAGGAGGAAAAGTAGGGTTTAGGTGCAAATGATGATATTCTTGCACATGGTTTAGAGATGGAAGTAAACTAACTCTCTCTTCCTTCCTCTCTCTCTTTCGGTCATCCCTCTCTCTCTCCCACACATCTATTTTATTTTATTCATTTAAGTGGAAGTAAACTCTATCATATATGTATTATAATAATTGGAGGTATTCACATATTTACTTCCATATACATACACACGGCACATACACATACATACTTACACGTATGTTTCATCTTGTTACGTATATTATCTCCGGGTATGAGCCCTCTTAGTCGTTGTGTGATTTAATTAGAAAGATTCTAATTAATCGAGCTTAGATAATTAAATTAGCAAAATTATGCTATGATCGAAGATCATTTAATTATCTAAAGCTTACTCACCTAGATAAATTATGTTAGGTGGTCTCGTTGCTAGTTTTTTTTTTCATCTCAGAAAATCTTTATCGATACTTTTATTTGCTACATTATTTGATTATCGAATAATTCACAACATACAATTACATCACATTTATAATCACGTAATATTAGACACATAATTCACGCATAGATGTATAACGTGCCATGCTCGTGTTCGTAAATAAAAATGATAATCGAAATAATTAAAAATCAATTGATAGGTTTCGAAATCATTTCTTTTAAATCTTTATCAAATATCTCCATCTTCTCCTTTAAAGTAAATAATTTATTCTTTTAAAACATCCGGGAGTAAGGACCTATCTAATTAATCCAAAAAGTTTTAATTCATTCGAATTTTTCTAGCCCGGATTTTGCGGGGTGTTACATCCTACCCTTCTTAAAATAAATTTCGTCCTCGAAATTCCGCTTCTCTTACGGGTAGAATATCTTTTTCCTTTCTAGGCTTTCTTAGTCTAATCTTATTCATGACATAACGAAAGATCGTGTCTATCGTTCTTTGCTTAGAGCCAGTTGTGGGTGTACTATGCTTTCGCTGCGCCACTCTGATCATCTTAGAAATTTCCTTTTCATAGTACACCTTTGAGTTCTTCATCTTATCTTAAGTCCTTACTTGAGGACTATATCATCCTAATTAGGCAATATGCCTCTTATGGCTCATAACATTTTCGCGGCTGCGAAACATGGAGACATCATATACATCGCTAAGACGTGGAGGTAACGTATTTTTAACGAGGAGTATATCCTCTCTTCTAGGATTCTAAAGATCCTATAACTTAAGCACGTGGCTAATCTTCATTCTATAGACGATCTTATCTTTAAATTGAGGGCGAACATTTTTTTAAGAAAATTTATTTCTTACTTAAATACTCATTCTAGTCTAACGTTTTGACATCGCAGAGCGTATGTCCATTTGGACTTTTGTCTGATCGCATCTCTTGTGCTGTTATGGCAATATCATTTTGAATATCGTCGAGGCGGATCCACTATCATCAAGAATTTCGTATACAACGTTCTTCTTGTCCCTAAGTTATTTCGTACATCTTTCATAGGTTTGAAGTCCTTCGCTCCAATATTGAATCGTATTCCCTCGGAAATCGTGTTATCGAGACGTACTCGCTGCTTTATTCGAGTAAAATCATTTTTAAATCGTAACTGCGGTTGGTTCTTGGTTAATGCCGGTTCATCTAGTCCACGTTTTCCATTGGCAAGCTGAACTTATTTCAGCCTTTCAATCTTTTACTAATCGTACCTTTAGACTTCTAGATATCAGTACTAATATCGCATCGTTCCGTAGTTTTCGTGAAATGACCTCACCTCCGAGGTCCGTGATCATAGTTCTCTTATATATTTTCGTATCGTCTTCCCAGCGAAGTTTGATACTTTTCGTGGTTCTATACTAGCATCGTCCGCATCATGGATTGATCTTCTTCGCTTATTAGCTCTCCTCGCTGATCGTCATATCGTCATATTATCATATTGTGGTATCTTGACATTGGTTCTCTATCGGCGGTGGTTGGTCTCGCATAAGCGTATCGCTGGTATAGCTTTTTTGTCTATTTTTATACGTAAAACGTACATTTTCAACGTATATCATGGAATTAATCGGATCTTAAGTTCGAATATTTTCTATCGTCGTGTTTTCGTGGGTGTCGTTCGGTATGGCGTATCCGGTGTCGGCGTCGGGGCCACGATTCGAGTCCTAATTCTATCGGTATCCTAAATATCTATTGACTGGAGTTCCTAGCGGAACTTATCTATAAAATGCGTAAATAATCGCATACTATAAGTACTTATTCTTATCGAGCTTTCATACTCTTTCGTTTCGTTTACTGACCAAAGAAATTTGGACAGTCTCGCTTCTTATGTACATATGCGATATCGATCGCTAAAGATTACTTACATTCTCATGTTAAAGCTTCCTTCAAGCTTTCGTAAACGTCATTGCTTCCTCGCTAAGAGGCCTAACATCATCTTACTTATCCTTATCATAAATCGTTACTATTATTGGCTCTGAGTCTATTCATCCTTAATATGAGATCGTAACATAAATGTGGGTGGCATAAAGATCTATTTTTAAACTTTTCATATCTTGATCGGGACTTCATCCTATATAATCAATCATCGTTTGGAAACGATATACTCTTATCATCTCGTGTACATAGCATTATGAATTAAGAGAATTAAATTCTCAGAGTTGAAAAAGTCATTGCGCGAATAGAGATCATCATATTCGCTTCTAGAATCGTATAGAGTTGGGTGGTCAGATCAAAGAAACAACATGACCGTACATAAAAGCTAAGGGATTACGTTTAGAGGATCATTTAAGATCGATTGGACTTCTTGGGCTATGCCAAGTTGGTCACTAAATAACATAGGTTCGGTAATAATTCGAACAAATTGGCCGTAGATTAGGGACTTAGACCTACTGACTGAATCCTATAGGGGTTCTTTTAAAAAAAAAATTGCCTTGCACAGAGAGCTTACTAATAACATGGAAGGGAATAGTTTGCCTCCGAGGAGGGCTTCATACGTTTGAAGGGAGTTAGAATTTTCTCAGGGAACTGTAATGGTACATACGTACTGTCAAGGGAAAGCGTCATTAACTTATCATAGTCATACGCATAACAAGGTGTGTCTTGAATGAGTTTCACAGCGACACACACCAAGCTAGTTATGAATGCTAAAGTATTGCATAATCATAAATCAAGGGATCTTGACATTGCCTGGCCGAAGCAAATGGCTAGGAGGTCTGTGCTTTCAAATGAAGTTCTTAAGTGTATTCACACATATCAAGAAATACATTGCTCATTACTGAGCTCATCCGTAGTGCAAGGTGTGTCGTAGAAAAGAATTCAATGTGACACATAAAAATTTGAACATGAACGCCAATATTTCATGACTAGTGGTTCAAATAATGTTTGAACGAGTTCAAACATAAAAATGTTCGGATTTCCAGGGGAATCGTTAGACACTCGCAGGTGTCACTGGGGAAAATTTCACTCGTAACTGTGCACTAGGTGTGTTATAGAGGCAAGTTCTTGGATAACACACATCAATTCTTAAGTAGATGATTAAATACTTTATGACCATTGGTCAAATGCCAGAAGAATTTGGGAATTTGAAATGGATGGGGAGAATTCCATGTTAAAGAGGAATAGAGTTCGTGGTAGCGTAACCAATTTAAGACAAGGTTTACCAATATTGAGAAGATACTTGGACAAACTAAATGCTAACTAGAGCAATTTTAACATTTAAAGAATAATGTGGTGAATCGAGGACTTTGACATCATAAGGGAAATAGAGGAGATCTCTTTAGAAGTCGTTACATGCTAAGCCAAATTGGCGAAATAAAAGATGTGATCATAACATTTTGCGTGTTAGAACACTTCGAAAGGAAGGTCTGAATACCTTAACATGGTAAGAATACGGAGTTGATGCGTAAAAAGATTCATATCCATACGTCGTTCTAGAGGCATTGGAGTAAGGTAGCAAATGCGTATCTTGGAAGATACTTAGGCGTGACCGATCATATGGTCAACGCTAAAAGAATAAACTGATTGTGCCATTTAGGTACAACATGAACGGGAATCATCTTAGTTAGTTTTCGCATTTATCTTACTTCATTTTAAATTTTTAACGTCATTTCTTTACGATAGTATCTCGATGCATTATGGTCGATTGTTCGTGAATACAACCTTGTGGTGGTTTTCAGCAGCTTTTTGTGGCAGTTCTCATTGTGCATAGAGTCGTTCTTATTGTTCATGCGCTTTTTCGGGGTTGAGACATCGCATCGAGGTATATATAGTCTTTCCCTGCACCGTCGCGCTAGGGTTTTCTTCACTCAGGTGTCGTCTCTTTCGTATTTATCTTCTTTTCCTTAACATAGTCCCCTAATAATTCTAGATTCTCAATCTAGTTCTCGTTCCGGTCTCTATCATAATTTAGACCATCTTACATTTTGTTTCAGTTATCATTTGACATCTATCATTAGGAGGGTTTTTCTACTTCATTAAAAGCACCTAAGTACTTACTTAGTCTTAACTAAGTCATACTGACACTAACAGGGGTGCCTAAAGGGATGCCGTACATTTGGGACTTCTATGTTCATATATCCTTTTGGATAAGCCCCTATTCTTCTCTTTGAGCTCTCCCTACTTGATATAAGTGTGAGTTTGTGTATTAAGAGATCTACATCATACTAAGGTCATTCGTACTTTACTCATTTGACTCTCTTCGAGAGGTCAACGCATGTTATAGCATCATTATAAGGCCATAGTCATTCATCATCGTCATAAACATTACATGCATCTGACTCCCGTAGGGGTCCTTTTCATAGCATGTTTTCATCATAGGGCTTTACACTTTCATATGACATTATGAAATTCATGATCATTTACATAAACAATTCATTCATTGCACTTATCACATAATACACTGATACACATAATTGATTTTAGAAATAAAACCTTTCTTGAGCTGGCACGGACGGGTGTGTTGGACATTTAGCATCCTAGAACAAACTTGGTTCAAGAAGTTTCAATACGAGCATATCATTTTAGATTTCATCTTGTCGAATCTTGATTTGATTAAGAAAGAATTTTGTACCTTTTGTACGAAATAATTATTGACTCTAGAGAGATCAATCGTTTAGGAGTTCTTGAACTCCGAATTTTGAGTTTTAAAACACTATGGACTTGTTAGTCTGATGATTCCTCGAAGGAAATCGAGCATTTGAATCCTATAAGGGAGATTAAACTCTGAATTTTAGAACCTTCGACCACTTTGGGGTCATAGGGTTCGAATGCTTAGGAGTCGAATGACTTGGATCGAATTCTATTTCGAGTTCTTAGAAGAGTGTCGCACTTCAAAGTGAAAGTTGAATTTCTGGAATGCAGGGTATTTTTGGAATAGAAAGAATAGTTTCGAAGGGCTCTAGGGTTCAGAGCGAACGAACTGCTCTGATACCATTCTGTAGCGACCCGACACCCCACCCTATGCGGATTTGCCGGACCGCTACTTGTGAATCCATGGGTATAACCGTTATTACATCAATAAATGGGGCAATTTACGACTGCGACTGAAATATTAACAAGTCTGAACAATCGAGGACTTGATAATAATACTATGAAAACAACCTTTATCGTATTGTCATCGTTACCCTAGCTTGGTCGTCTTGGGGGCAAAGTATGAGGACTTTGACCCCGCGCTGTGTAAGCGATTACTTGAAAATAACAGAAATCGGTTAAGTCCGTAGATATTAAATGAATGATGACGTTTGCATACGTGCATGCAATGAAGAAGAGGTGACGATCCGAGTGATCGTCATCTATAGGCTTGAATACCAACACACCTCCGTCTCGGCCTTTGCTCAATCTGCATTAGGGAAAACAATGCAGGGGGCTGAGTACTAAAGCACTCAGTGGTTCCAAGCCCCTCTTGAAAAATATTTATAAAAGCATTAAGATATAGCATGCTCAGTTTTATATAAAGTGTATTATTAGCTAGAAAATACTTTCCCCTTTATATTCTTCAAAACATTTAATATGAGCTTAAGCTCAAAATATAGGTGCACCAATTCATAACTCTCATTCTTGTGTTACCAAACCCGGAACAATTAGTGGGGAGCCACTCCCACTCAATTGAACCGTCCTTTACTGAGACAAGGGGGTAATGTCTTTCAGTCCCTCCCATGTCCAGTTTACCGTGTACACTACCTTGGCTTGTACGGAGCTCAAGGCCGATCGTCGTTGAATAATTTGGCATTTCAATGCCAAGAGAAAACGGGGATACCGTTTCTCAAGTAACCACAAGTAATTGAGATAAAAACATTTAGCATGCATATCAATTTAAAAAGCTTTTGGGCTTAATAACCCGAAATGTTACCCGTGGGAATCTTACCCACACTTGAAAATAGGATAACCCACCTCTTGTCCTTGATGTAAGAGTATCTTCCAGTATCCCTAACTTGATGTCTCCTACAAGACAATCTAGATACTTAGGCTAGAAGTCATAAATGGGGTTAATAATCTTTTAATTAACCTAAAGGTCAACCTATTCCAGGTCTTTATCACTTTAAATTGAAAATCTCATCAAGACATCTCCTTGAGATTTTATCTTTTTAAAACATCGGATCCATGATTCTTCGTTGGAAACATGCATCTTAAAACGTTATTCAAAACATAGTTTGAAATCATGTTTTGACATGAGATGCATGATATCAAGTAACGCATAAAATGTTCATGCAATTATACGTACGTACATACTTCGTACATGCATCTCATACTAGTAATCATATATAATTGGAACCGTTGACTAAATTAATTTGGTCAACTCATCAATTTAAATTAAGTATAGCCAAAGGCCCATATAAGTACACACGCGAAATTCTACTCACATAGTGAAATCATATTTCACAATATTCCTATTTAATTACTTACATAATTAAATAATTACATATCATTCATACTCAATTACTTAAGTAATAACTTTAATTAATACAATCAATTTAATTATTTCAATTAAGGTCAAAGACCTTGACTAATTTGATTTAGTCACATAATTCACATATGGCATACTTGTGCATATTTTAACATAATAAGTAATCATGTAACAATCATGTCATATCATAAATAAATAATTAATTACTTAAGTAATTAATTCCACTTAATTCGATTAATTTAATTAATCGGAAACATAAATCATACTTGATCAAATAGACACATAGATCACATATGGCACTAAATCCCACATACTAGGGCCCAAACATTTATTCTAGGCCCAATTTAAATGGTTCTAAGGCTCAATCAATCATCCAGGCCCATTTATATTAATTAATTAAATATCTTATTTAATTAATTAAACCACTGCTTAAAAAAAATATACAAGGAAAATCATAATATCATATATTATTATGATTTACTGGAAATTAGAATTTAAAATACTTATTTTTAATTCTAAGAAATTAATTTTAAGCCTTTAAAATTAATTAAACCATTTTTCTCAAAATCAATATTCGAGAAATATTTTCTTAATCTCGATTAAAAAATAGCTAACGACCTTCGGTCGACTTTCCCTCTTAACAAAACTTTACTTACTGACCTCATTAACATTTCAAGGTGTTTAATCACATTTTTGTAACTTTTAAACTCATCAAAAACGAGTTACATGGGCAGATTCAATTCTGCCTAAATTCTGGAAACGTCGAACATTTGCTCAACCTATAAAAATTCACCAAGGGTGATTCGCTCGATGAAAAATTAAGTTCTTTATGGCTATGGAAAGCTTAGGATGTCCACTATAATGTTCCATAAGAAAATCTTCGTAAATTTGGAATATCCAGAGAGTTATATGTTAAAACTTGAAACTGCCCAGATTAGGGTTCTTAAAAACAGGGCAGAAGACACTTTAATTTACCTAGGACGATTGGCTCAATGGATTTGGCTAATATTTGGATATGATAAAGAATACATATAAGGCTATAATATATTAAAATTTGAGAGCAATCCAAGGTCGTTTGCTATGGTTTTGGTTGGCTAAAGCATTTCGAAAATCATAAGAACATGCTGGAAAATTTAGGGCTTCACCTCCCTTTCATAATTTCGAACTAAAGGCTTCATAAATCCTTCATATTTACCATGGATATAAACATATAACACATATATCATGAATAACACGTATGCAAGCAAGATTTATTATGCTTTCATCAATAAACTTCAAGAAAAACTCATAGATTCTCAAGAACACATATTTAGCCATAGATCTTCGTTTTTAACCATAGATCTTCATTTTAAACCATATTAATCATGGAGTCTCATGTATATCATACTTATAACATGTATAGCATCTTGATATAAAATCTTAGAAGAAAATCTAGAGATTAAAGCATAGAAAAGTAGAAAACATACCAAGCTTCCTCTTGTTCTCTCTCATTCTCACTCACGGCTCCCTCTCTACCTCTCTCGATCTTTCTCTTTCTTTCTCTTTCTGCCCAGCCTTCTTGCCTCTCTAATGAGCTCTCCTTCAAGCTAGAACCATGATAGTGGTGGCGGCAAGATGGTGGTGTTGGGGGTGGAGATGGAGCTTGTGTTTGAGAGCATCAATGGAGGAAGAAGAGATGAATTATTGGTGTGTGTGTGTCTTTGCAGCTGCTACTGCCGTTTGAGAGGGGAGGGAGTAATAATGAGGGGTTGCTTGAGTGTGTGATGGAGTGTGTAAGAGGTAGATGGCCCTTCATTGGTCAACTTGGCTTGGGAGGAGGAAAAGTAGGGTTTAGGTGCAAATGATGATATTCTTGCACATGGTTTAGAGATGGAAGTAAACTAACTCTCTCTTCCTTCCTCTCTCTCTTTCGGTCATCCCTCTCTCTCTCCCACACATCTATTTTGTTTTATTCATTTAAGTGGAAGTAAACTCTATCATATATGTATTAATAATAATTGGAGGTATTCACATGTTTACTTCCATATACATACACACGGCACATACACATACATACTTACACGTATGTTTCATCTTGTTACGTATATTATCTCCGGGTATGAGCCCTCTTAGTCGTTGTGTGATTTAATTAGAAAGATTCTAATTAATCGAGCTTAGATAATTAAATTAGCAAAATTATGCTATGATCGAAGATCATTTAATTATCTAAAGCTTACTCACCTAGATAAATTATGTTAGGTGGTCTCGTTGCTAGTTTTTTTTTTCATCTCAGAAAATCTTTATCGATACTTTTATTTGCTACATTATTTGATTATCGAATAATTCACAACATACAATTACATCACATTTATAATCACGTAATATTAGACACATAATTCACGCATAGATATATAACGTGCCATGCTCGTGTTCGTAAATAAATATGATAATCGAAATAATTAAAAATCAATTGATAGGTTTCGAAATCATTTCTTTTAAATCTTTATCAAATATCTCCATCTTCTCCTTTAAAGTAAATTATTTATTCTTTTAAAATATCCGGGAATAAGGACCTATCTAATTAATCCAAAAAGTTTTAATTCATTCGAATTTTTCTAGCCCGGATTTTGCGGGGTGTTACAAATAATGGGACGGAGGGAGTAATATATATATATATATATATTATAAATTCGGTTTTTGGTTTGGTTTGGTTGTCATAGTATCAAACCAAACATCAAAATTTTTAAAATAAAAACCGAATTAACCAAACAAACCGAACAAACTGAACTGAATTCTATTATTTGGTTTGGTTTACGGTTATTAGTTTTTTTGCTCACCCTAGTGTGTGTGTGTATTACAGTCGAATTGTTATATTGCATAGGAGTGTAAAAGATTTATCATTAAATACGGAGGAATATTGGAGGAGTCAGTGTATAGTGGTGGAGAAGAACGAAGTTTCTACATTCCTGTGAGACTTTGGTGCTTGTTAGTGTTTGTGCTTCCCATGTTTACTTGGTGAAATAAAAAGTTATTTACCAAAAAAAAAAAAAGTTTCTCCATTGTTAAGGAAAAATATCAATTTTACTAGAATGTGGAAACAGTTAAGTTTGAATTATGAATTATGATATTTCTTACTTCTCGAAGTAGCTGAATTGTTAAATATTATGACAATAATGATAAACAACTTTATCGTTTGTGTGCTGCTGAGTTTGAGCCTACATTGTATGTAGCAGCCCGGCCTAGAAATTAGATGACATAGCCGGTGGGTCCCACGACTTACACAATTTATGATTAACAAAAGGATTAAGATAGCGACCCTGCTATCATTCAAGAACAAACAAGGCAACTCATGCTCGACAAATCATCAAACTTGGGATAATTAGGACATGCATAACTCGAGATTAATGAAACGAACATTTGATCTCTTTTTAAAAACATGCATATCATCAAATACAATCTCAAATCAGCTCGGAAATCAATAATCTCATCAACCAGATTAATGGCAACAACCATGAAGAAAATGAGCTGATTTTCAGAATCAAGAAAGCACGATGAAAATCAGTTGTAATAAGACTGAAACTTCCAATATAACGAACAACTGTTATATAGATAATTAGGTCAGCTAGACTTCAAAATAAGATAACAAACATAGTTCAAGACTTCAGACTTCAATACTTCATCAAACTTATGCAAATCTCAACATCATAATCTTGCAGCGGAAAAACGAGAGAATATGTAATACCCCTGAATTTTCTAATAAGTTTAATAACTAAGAAAAGTCCTAGAGAATAGAATAAAAATAAAAATAGTTGGATATTTCTAGGATTTAAGAATAAGAAAATAGCATCTCAGGAAAATCTTTCGAATTCCAACAAAAATTCTATTTTCAAAATCGAACTTTTTGTTTCCTAGTAACAACATTTTTATTTATTTTATTTTATTTTTTATTATTATAATATGTATACGTAATATATATATATATATATACCATTTGTTAAAAAAGAAAAAGAGAAGGAAAAAAAAGAGAAAAAAAAACGCAAAGAAGAAATAAAAAGTATATATATATATTATTATATTACTAATGACATGATTAGTATATTATTTATATTGCTAATGACTGCAATTAGTAAATATATATTTACGTAGATTATATATTTATGTTTATAATGGATTGGTTTGATACTTAACTAACAAAATAGAAATAAAGTAAGGAATATACATGTATTCATATTGTCGGCCATCCCTCAAATAGCCGATGACTAATTGAGGCTACATGCCTAGCCTATGAGTCTAATACCAATTTAATATTACTATGCTACCAATTCAATCAGTATAACACTCGTTTCCTTCTCCTATAAATATTGACATTTGGCTACTCCTTTCTATTCATTACGTCAGTATACTTCCTTTTAAATAAAAGAAAATCGAAATTATCGTCTAAGAAGTCTTGCTGTTACTTAAAAGCAACTGATCTAGAGGTAGACAAATTTATTTTGAGTTTTGTCTTAAATATTCATATGTTAAATTTGAGTTAGGGTATTGTTGGTGCCCTAGCCCATAATTTATGTTATTTTAAAAAACCCGAGGTTGCGAAAAATAGATTGAAGATATTAGTACATTTCTTCATGACTAAGCTTAAGGCTTGTATTGTAGGTCCAGACACAAATCAAAATACTCCGACGCATTCCTGATCTATCAGGTGGGTTTTATTTTATGAAAATTATTTTGAGTTAATAAATTCTGATATTTCAGGTAAAAGAAAATGGTTATCCATGGAAATATTTTAGTGCGCTCTATGTGTTTAATCTTCCTATGATACCGACCGGGGTCCTTTGTTGGTCTAACACACTAGCAATGGGCTGTGTATAGGTGGTTAGAAGTTCGGTGGATTGATCACCATCGTTTTCTAACGAGGATATATGTTCTGGATCCGATGGGTTAAGACCAGGATCTTGTTACTGTGGTTGAAACGGGAAATGTAACCGTGCTACGATAGGAATAACACTATAGAACGACATTGATTGGCGCGCAAATGAAAAAGATTTGACGTATCTTGCAAGTGACTTTATATTTTTAAAACCTTCTAAGCTTACGAGTAAAACTTGGATATACCAACTGTTTAGTTTTTATTAAAATTATTTATAAAATATTACTCACAGGGTACATTAGTACTCACCCCCAAACTCTTTTCAAAATGTTTTCAGGATGAGAAGTCATAGTGATCGGGCGGAGCTGAGGAACAGAGAATGTTGCTGTACTGTTGTACTTTTTATGATACTGTTTCCTCCTTACTCTGTTAATGCTCTAATAATTGATTTGTGTCGTATTTGAACTATTATGCTTTAAATAAAATGGACCTCTTTTTGGAATTATTATTTATCGCGGGTTGTACGGTTTTCCGACCCCGTTTATTTCTTTACTACTTTTCGATAAATGCTTCAGACTAGCCGGCCCCTCTTGGAGGCTCAACTTCCCGACCGTCTTGGTGTAGTACGGTTTATCCGACCACACGAGTGAGTTGGTTTGGTTGACTCGATTTGGCAAGCATAGACTCTCTGGCTTTATCTCTGACTGTGCTCTGATTGTTCAACCCTTTGTGGTGTTGTTTGGTTTTACCAACCCCATTTGGCAAGTTGAACTCTTCGACTCCGTCATTTGTGTTTAGCATGGTAGTTCGGTTCATCCGATCCTGCATTATTTATTTTTGCTAACGGTAAAGTTCGGTCTATTCCGACCCCATTATTTGGTAATTGATTAATTATAACTGATATATTTATCTCTCGTATATGTCTATATTATTAAGAATATGTTGCCTAAAATATTGGACATATTATTTATTTATCCGCAAATTAAAATCCCCTATTTCTTTCCCACTTCTTACTTCCCCGCCAGTCATGTCCCGACATACGTGTCTTCCCTCGGGAATTGGGGCGTAACAGAATATATGTATGAAGACATATATTATACGTTCTAAACTCATCATAAATGACTCTTATCAAACGAAACAATCACATCATCAACAACAACAACAACAAGTCCGCCAGCACACGATCATCTTCATCCCAGCTAACCTGCACATGTTAGAAATAATAGGCGGGGCTGAGTACACATGCCAAAAATACTTGAAAACTGCTGTTTAGAGTTATAGATTAAACTTGCCATAAAGCATAAGCACAAGAAATTTTTGTTTCTAAAAAATAAACCTGTGCATGCTCAACATCTTCTTCTTTGTAAATCATGTTTGTCTGGCCAGACATATACTTTAGGATGTATGTACCAGATCTACAATCACATAATGATAGCGTTGAGAAGGAGGCCTCCTTCTCAAACACTTGTAATCGTCCACTCCTTTCGGAAGGCTCCCGATTACAAAATAGTGTACACAAATCCTACCTTGCGTATGACCGAATTCGTCTTGCTATAGTAGATGGTAACATACAAGAACTTAAACATTTGGCAAGTCAATCATTATTTTAAAAACATCTCATATATATATAATCATATATATATATCATTCATCATTTCTTTGTTTAGAAAGCCCACCTGATAACTGAAGCTTTGGACTTAACCTTTATCGATTCTGAATCCTCGGATTCACACTTCCACTCGATCCTTCATTCGAACTAGAATTCACGAATTTAGAACGAGAATTAACTACTATCGAATAAATGAATTCAATATTCTTAACTTCTAATTTACTTCGAAATTCTACGTCGAAACTCGACGAAACTTGAGAATTTCTAACTTAACTTCTTAAACTCTCTTACTCTATCTTAACTTATCATTAATCAAAATCACACTTAACATAATCATACATTAATTACTATTCATGACAATCGACTAAATCGATTTTTAATCCGTTTAACGGATTCAGAAAATTCTCAAATTAATTCCACACACACTTTACAACATTATATACATAATCACACATTTAATTCTGACATTCGACTCGATTAAACATATAAACTCCCAACTCGGGAAATTCAATCAAAAATAGAAAATCTTTATTGCTTAGAATTAAATTCTCAGAAAATTACACAATACTTTATTTTTAATGAGAAGTTCATAAATGCAATTAGTTTCTTAATAAAAATTGAATTAATAATTTATTTTATTTTATTAATTTTTGGTTCTTTTTTTATTTTAATAATTCTAGAATTCTTCTCTTCATTTTTATTTCTAGCATGCTTATATAATTAACATAAACTCATTTCTCCAATTAATTCCATTCAATTAATCATTAAACCATAAACCTTAATTTAAGAACCCTAATTTCGATTTTCTAGGGTTTTTAAGGTTAATCAAGCTTTCTTTTGATTAATTCTTGATTAATCAAACATCATTAACATCATATATCATCAAATTAATCATCAAATACATTATACTTCATAAACATTTCAAACCCTAATTTTTAAACATTTAAATTTCGACATTTTCCATAAAATAAAAATGGTTGGGAATTTATACTCACAACATGAAACATGCTTAGATTAATTAACTAAACTCATTTATAACATCAAATTAATCATTCAAGACATGGATCAAAACTTGGTCATTTCTTGAATTTTTTGAAAATATCAAGAAATAGGTTTAGGGTTTCTCATGATTCATTCAATCACATAAATCATCATATAAACATGAAATAAACATCATACTAAGAAATCAATATCATCCAATCACTTCTAAATTTTCTCCCAAAAATTTCGAATATATATATATATGGGAGTAAGAGATGATTCAACCATTAAAATTGAGCTAAAGACTTGATTGATCAAAGATATATCCTTACTTAATTAATCACTTGGAATTGATTTGATCATCTTTGATTTTAATCTTGGAGCTTGGATTGATGCATCCATGGAGTTTCCTCAAATAAGTATAAGTGTGTGTGTATTGTCGAGAGTTTGAGAGAGATGGAATGAAAGGAATGGCTCTCATATATACATATATATAGATATAAAAATCCTAGGTAATTAATGAATAGTGTTAGTTAGTTAATTAATTAATTATTAATTAATTCAATCAATTAACTACTAACAACCCCTCAATCAAACTTCAAATTTCTCAACATATGAGCTTAACTTAAGGTTTCACGCACCTTAGATAAAAATCTCACAGAAAGAATCGGAGATTCGAAACATTTTCAAATCAACCGAAACCAAAATTTTAAGTGATAAATCACGCAGAAATTCACTTAAATAGATTAAATTCTATTTTCAGTAAATTTATGACCAAACATTTATCACTTATTGATAAATGTAAAAACTTCTTCGTTTCGGATTAACCGAGATGATATAAATTAATTAAAACTCATTTTTACGGCAAAATATATCTGCCAGATAAAATTTTCGGAAACGAAAAATTTTTGTTTCACTGAAATCTTATCTTTCTTACTGAATTAATAATTTTTAATACGCAAGAAAGTCGGGATACTACATTCTCTCTCCCTAAAAATAAATTTCTTCCCGAAATTTATTTACTTCATGGAATAACTCGGGATACTTGTCTTTCATCTTACTTCCTAAATCTCAAGTGACTTCTTCTAAATCATTATGATTCCACTTAATCTTTACTGACACGATCGACTTAATCTAAGCTGCTAGATCTTTCGATCCAAAATTGCTTCTAGCTTTTCTTCTTAAGATCTGGATTTAAGATTACTTCTTCTTGATGGATAATGTGCTTTGGATCAAACATGTGTTAACGCAACTAAGATGCATGAAACACGTTATGCGTACTTCATATAATTTCTGACGATCTTGTGCTTTTTTGATTCATTGTTGGACTTGGCGCACAATCTTTATCATTTCTTTAATTACTGTTGGGAAAATTAATAGAGTTTTGATTTGATACCAAAACCTAGCTGACCCCAACCGAGTAGATGATTGCACAAGCCTAAGCGTTTTTCAGCTCACCTGTTTGAGCTTATAGAGTTTCTTAGTTTACAGGTAGAGCAGCTGAAGGCAGCAGAAGATATAGCTAAGCAGACACAGCTGAGGAACTCAGCAGAGCAGACTCAGCAGAGTAGACCAAGCAGAGTCAAAGACTCAGCAGTCTCAAGACCCAGCTCAGTGACGGAAACCCAGCTCAGTGTCGAATACACAGCTCAGTGTAAAAGACCCAGCTTAGTGTCGATGACACAGCTCAGGTCTGAGACACAGCTCAGGTTAATGACACAGCTCAGGTTAATGACACAGCTCAGGTTGAAGACACAGCTCAGGATGTTGATACAGCTCAGGTCTAAGACACAGCTCAGAGTCGAGATGCAGCAGAGTCAAAGACACTGAAGACACAGTAGAGAAACTTAGCAGCTCGAAGATGAAGACCTTCTCCAAGACAAGATCCCAATGTCAGAAGATCTTATCTAACGCAGTCAAATCAGAGAAGAAATAGCTTCTGCAGATGCAGACATACTTCGTAGGTTAAAGGCCAGAAGTCAATGAGAGTAGGTAAGATTCAAACAGCTCTCTTCCAACGGCTAGTTTGAATCTCCACCTATATATATCTCCTCACGATTGAAAAAAAAAAGAGGACTGGCAAGACGACTGAAGAAATAAAAGAGCAACACAAAAAGATGAACAACGATCTTCAAAGCCATATCTTTCAAGAACACCCAGCCAGTCAGCTGTGTTCTTAGTTGTTCACACATTCAGTCTTAGGCAGAATAGATCAGAATAAATATCTTAAGCCTACTTTGAACGAGTTCATCATACTCTCTGTTCTTCATTGTAAGAACTCGTTCATAGTTGGAAAACCCTTATCCAAACCCAAACCCAGAAAGGTTAGGTAAAAGGTATGCTTTCTCGAAGCGTGTAATTTGAGTGGTTAGGTTTTACAGTACTCGTAAACTGTAAGGAAGGTTCTTCAGTACCCGGAAACTGAAGGTGTAGGCTTGACAGTACTCGCAAACTGTTGGAACACAGCTCGGGTTAGAGTTGTGAAATTGCTTGGTACTTGGAAACCAAGTGGTAGTGAATCACCAGTGAACCTGGTCGTGGACGTAGGAGGTGTTACTCCGAACCACGTTAAAATTGCTTTGTTATTTATCTCTTTGTTTTATGCATATTACTAACCCCTCATGAGCATACATTTCAATCTGCATAAACTGATTAACCGAAAAGTGAAACAAAGCTTTGCAATATAATTTGAAGCAACAGACGGACTTTCCAAACCCACCAACTTCCGCACACACTCTCACAGCCAGCTGTGTCACTCAAGCTATCATCCAACTGAGTCGAATACAGCGGGCTCTCTCAAAAGAGTTTTAACTTGGAAAAGTTTTTAAACCTTGGTGTATTCACCCCCTCCCTCTACACCAAGGTATCCGTCTGGGGACCAACAATTAGTATCAGAGCAGTGGTTCAAAAGATCACTATATCTGTGTCAAGTCAGCATTTCTTTGCTGATAGTGGTCACTTGAACAGATCCTTCAAAGTTTCAAAATCTTTTAAAATCATTGTATTGCACACTGTCTTGAAATCTCCCTTGTACAGGAATCTCTCAAAAAGGAGCTCTTGAGAAATCATGAATCCGGGCTTGTGTCCGAGATGCGAATATTACAGAAATTATCTCCATGACTTGGGAGCACGGAGAACAAGATACCAAAGTATCTTGGAGCACTGGAGAGAGGAATTTCACTCAGCAGCAAACCGGATGGACTGCGATGCAAACGTCTCTAGCCAACAGAAAGGCTGATCGACGAGATGCTCAATCAGCTCAGCTTGGAAGGACCAACAAGGAGCACTGAAATGTGAGCAAAGAAGATGAAGAAACCCAGTTAGCTAACTGGGACCAGCTGTGAAATGAAGACAGCTGGATACAAATCTGAAGATGCAGTCAGTCATACAGCTGAGCACATTGGTCTCGAAAAGAATTCAGAAATAACAGATAAATCAGCTGGATTTGAGACAGCTGACTACCTGCTATACAAACTGAGACCTCATCCAAGAAATGAGCCGATGGTGAGAAAATCTGTTCATTAAAAGGAAGTAGGATGCAGCTGAAGAAAAAGCCACCTACTATCAAATCAAGGGGGAACTCTACATAGCTAGAAAGAATCAAGCAAAATCAAGTAGAATACCCAGCAGGAGGCACTCACCAAGATAGACTCAGCTGGAGTCACCAACTGGAGGGAAAACTGATCCAGCAGAGTAATCAAGATGACTCACTAACCCAGCTGACATCATCCAAGAGATTTATCAACATCTGAAGGAATCCATGACGGCTCAATCCGAATAAAAGAAAAGTTCATTCAACTGAGGGGGAACAAACCCAGATGGATCCCAAAAAGCTCAGATCAGAAGGATTATCCAGCTAAAAGGAGATAAAGCTCAGCTGGACAACAATCGAAAAGATAAAGGGAACTCAGCTGAAGAAACATCAAGCTAATCACCAGATACTCAGCTGAGTAGAACTTTCAATCAAGCAGAGGAGAACACAGCAGTGGTATCAGCTGACTACAATGATCAGCTGACGGGTCTGTAAATTTTGTTTATTATATTTCTCGTTGGATTATGCTATGTAAGGATAAAATTATTTGAATTTAATTCAAACATCCAAACATTCCTTAAATGGATTATTCTGCAAGCTATCCATCCCATCACATTTAATGAAAAGCATGCAGAATACTCTAGCTCGAGAGAACTGAGTTAGAAGTCAGAACGTTTCGACTACCTCACTCGTGCGTGACCTACACTCATTATTCACACGTCATAGGACGTGTTGCGCAAATCTCTCTCAGCCGCAGATCTTCAATTCAATTGCCAAGATCTCAACCATTAATCAAAATGGACAATTGATATATACATCAAAAATTTGTGCATATCTTCGCCATATTTTATATCGCTTATACTTATCTGAAATTCATATCTCAGACTCTTAATTATTTTTTTTCACGCTCCCTAGCATCTTCGTATCTCTAAACCTCTTGCAACAGAAGAACATCATGGCACCAAAGAAGACGACACCAGGAGCATGCCAGACTGAGAACTTGATGTCAAAACTTCACTTTGAGAGTTGCCTAACTCTCAAGAACTACCAGAACTCAGAGTTCCAGGAAGTTCTGGATCTCATCGAAAATGCCGGACTTTTGCAGTTGGCGACTGCAAGACCGAAGAACATCTTCCGTCGGGAAGTGGCAGAGTTCTTCTTAGAGATGTCTAACCGTGATGACCGACTCCGTTTCAACGTCTCTCTGCAAATCAAGGAAAAGACTGGACATACAACACCGTGGAACGTAGACATCAACATCAACCGGATGTTGAACAAGCTGTTCGGCCTGAAGACTCTTGGGGACCACTCCCCAGATAATTACACCAGAGAAGAAATCCAGATCGAACTGGATAAAATGCTATTCAAGCCAAAACCATACAGGGCGAGCATGTCCAAGCTCCTGCTCAAGCCCAAGTACAGATTACTTCTGGATGTCACCCAGAAGTGCATCCTCGGTATCGCTGGATCTCAAGGATAGATCAGTACACCCAAGCTGAAACCGATGATAGCCATCCTCAGAAATGACCCTGTGGATTGGTTCTCATACTTCATGGGAAAATTGGAAAAAGAATCTAAAAAGATTCATTTTGAAGATGACAGCTTCACCCGGTACAGCTGTAGGGAGACAATCAATCTATGCACCAAAGTAGCGTGCATAATAGAAAGCTACTCTACCGGAAGACAAATCAAGTGGCATGACGCAGAAGAATATTCTGTGTCCAGAATACTGTTCGAGAAACCAAGTCAGCTCACTGACTTGTTGAAGAAGGCAGCCCCTGAAGGAAAGAAGAGGGCGCAAGAAGCAAAGCATCAGACTGCCTCTCCCTCTCAAGCAAGAAAGAGGAAGTAATCAGAGGAGACACAACCAGCTGGATCTCCACCTGCCAAGAAGAAACTGAAATTCAAGGTAGCCAACAAACCAGCTAAGGAGGCAGCAGAGAAACCAGTTGACGAGCCAACTGGATCGGAATCCACTCCCACAGCCTCCCCTGTTCAAAAGAAGAAAACTGAGTGGATACCAGTCACTGAGGAGACAGCTCAAGGATCCTCCTCCAGCTCAGACAATGAAAGGGAGCTCGTGATTACATCACGAGAAGCTGAAAAATCATGAATAGTGGTTCCTGACCCAGACCTAGAGGATGCTATTCCCCTTCGTCAAATTCTTCAAGCATCCTCACAACCCACTCCAATTAATTTTACATCAGCTGGAATCCCTCTTCAACAATCTCTTCTCCTTCCACGTCATCCTCAGGTACTCCTCGCAGATTCCTCTCCCACTTCCTCAGTACCTTAAACCGTCCTACTCCCTAATACCCAAATTTCAGCACCCAGCTCTCATTCCAAAGAACCATATCCTATAAGAGAGCAGACAGATATTCAGTTGGCTGAAGCTGCTTCACAACTAGCTGACTCCCAAGCTGAACTCACTTCTTTTCCCAGCTCACCTAAAGAGCCCTGTCCAGCTGACGCTCCTTCGCAGCTGGATGATGAAAACCAAGCTGAACCTTCTTGCCCCACTTCCTTTAAGGAATTTGAAATCCTCAGTCCCAGAACCGTTGCAAGTGCTGATACTATCATGAGGCTCGATGACCTCAGACTTCAAGGATTAAAGAGCGCATTGCAACAATATCCGTCTCTAGTTTCACTTCCCACCGCACTAGTCGCCGTCAGCGACTTCAAGTTTTACCTTGCTACCAAGATGACTACTTGGTACGCAAATGAAGAACTGGTGGAGTTCTACTCTTTTGCTAAGCTCAAAGCCGAAGAAGCAGCTCTGCAAGAGATCTTTGGATTTGGAAGTCTTCAGGATGCTTTCATGCATCAAGACGAGTTGATCCAAATTCTCATCCAGAAGGATAAGCAAGATAAAGTACCTCCGTCTGAGAAGGTGATCGCGAGAGCCAACTCTTACCTCAACACTCTCAGCTGGATTGTTCCAGTTGAGACCGCCATGGAAGCTGTACATGCCGACACAGCTGAGGCAATGGTGATTGAAAATGAGCCAACTTCTGCAACAGTTGAGCCCGTAGAAACTGCCCCACCTAGTCCAATTGCAATGACACTCGCTCACTGGTCGAGATCGAGGCAGTCAAACCCAGCCAAGTGGAATCCGGGACTCAAACGGATTCCGATGTCGTACTTTCTGATGCAATGAAGGAAGAAATAGCCAAACAAGTTGAGGAAATCCTATTCCAGGATAGACTCAAGTCAGATGTTGACACCCTTCTGCACATCACAGCTGTAGAATGGCAAGTCCATTGTCAAGGACAATCCATTCATGAAGTTCATAGATTTGCCCAGAATCTACAGGAAAGCACCACTAAAGATCTCAAACAATCTCTCGCTTCTCAACGTATTGATCAGTCAACTCATCTAGAAAAGAGAGTCCCTGAGATCATTTCAGAACTTCAAGCTCCACTGGAAAGCAGCTTCAACGACCTATCCAGCTAGATGGCAGCTCTACAAAAACAAACGCTCTCCAACAGAACTGACATTCAAACCATGTTCAACCGCTACAAAGAGCTGGACACTCAGTTCAAAGCTGGAAGTAACAGCACAACACAGCTCAACCTTGTCACAGCAGACAACACAGCCAAGATTGCTGATGTTGAAAAAGCCTTGGCCCAGCTAAATGAGACAACGATCGTCAACCTATCCTCCACCCTTATTGATAATGCCAAGAAGGGGGAAGGTAAGGGGGAAGGAAATGACAAGAGAAAAACGTCGAGGGCAGGCAAAGGGAAAGCTGTAGCGGAAAAAGAAATTCAAGTGCTGCAGTTTGAGATTGATGAAGTTGTTGCTGAGCTGGAAGCAGAAGAACCAGCTGGACGGAGATGAAAATGGAGCAAAATGATCATTCCTCTTGCCAAAGCTAGTGGAGCCACGCCAGAAGAAATCAATGATACTCAATGGCTCTGCAGCTTTGTAAATCAACAAAAGCAAGAGATGAGGAACTTCCAAGAGCAGCAGAAGAAGAAGGAAAGTTTGCTCAATGTTGAAGAAAAGAAACAGAAGAAGAAAAGAGCAAACGTCAGAGCAACGAAGAAAAAGTCTCAGATGCCAATGAACTGGAGAAAAATAGATGAATGGGTCCCAGAAGAGTTAAACGACGACTGGGAACATACAAAATTCGACTTCATTGAAGATTACTACTTTCTGGGAGCCTACCCAAATACGCCTCCAGATGTTGCTTTCAAAATGCATCTAAATGAGCTCTTTCATCAAGATAGGATGACTGCGAAAGCATTCTTCAATGCTGCAGAGACCGCGAAGATCCAGTTCTCTGCTCCCCAGCTGTGTCATCTCCAGCCTCCACTGATACCTGGAACCGATTTCCCTGACAAATCGCAAATAATCGCAGAAGTGAATAAATGGGCAATCAGGAGAAAAATTTCCAAGGTAAGTAATGAAGAAGAATACAGGAAGCTGGAACGGATGATCTTCAACCGGTACAGGTTGAGAACGGATGAACAGCTTGAAGAAGAGAGACTGAAGAATCAGTAACATAAGAAGCAGAATTGAAGACCCAGCCATCTGGGAATTTTGTCTTTTGGATATCTGTAAATATATAATTGTAAAACATCTTTTATTAATAAAAAGCTCGCTTTTATCTCAAGCTCACCCTGATGACAATAACTCTATGTCCAGGCACTGAACTCTGAATTTGATTTTCCTGCTGTGAATGTTTAAACTTTTGAAAAACCGTTTTTTTGTTAAGGGAGAAGTAAATTGTTTTTCTCAGTAAGGTTTTGGCATCATCAAAAAGGGGAAAATTGTTGGGAAAATTAATAGAGTTTTGATTTGATACCAAAACCCAGCTGACCCCAACCGAGTAGATGATTGCACAAGCCTAAGCGTTTTTCAGCTCACCGGTTTGAGCTTATAGAGTTTCTTAGTTTACAGGTAGAGCAGCTGAAGACAGCAGAAGTTATAGCTAAGTAGACACAGCTGAGGAACTCAGCAGAGCAGACTCATCAGAGTAGACCAAGCAGAGTCAAAGACCCAGCAGTCTCAAGACCCAGCTCAGTGACGGAAACCCAGCTCAGTGTCGAATACCCAGCTCAGTGTAAAAGACCCAGCTTAGTATCGATGACACAGCTCAGGTCTGAGACACAGCTCAGGTTAATGACACAGCTCAGGTTGAAGACACAACTTAGGATGATGATACAGCTCAGGTCTAAGACACAGCTCAGAGTCGAGACGCAGCAGAGTCAAAGACGCTGAAGACACAGCAGAGAAACTTAGCATCTCGAAGACGAAGACCTTCTCCAAGACAAGATCTCAATGTCAGAAGATCTTATCTAACGCAGTCAAATCAGAGAAGAAATAGCTTCTGTAGATGCAGACCTACTTCGTAGGTTGAAGGCCGAAAGTCAATGAGAGTAGGTAAGATTCAAACGACTCTCTTCCAAAGGCTACTTTGAATCTCCACCTATATATATCTCATCACCATTGAAGAAAAAAAAGAGGACTGGCAAGACGACTGAAGAAATAAAAGAGCAAAACAAAAAGATGAACAACGATCTTCAAAGCCATATCTTTCAAGAACACCCAGCCAGTCAGCTGTGTTCGTAGTTGTTCACACATTCAATCTTAGGCAGAATAGATCAGAATAAATATCTTAAGCCTAGTTTGAACGGGTTCATCATACTCTCTGTTCTTCATTGTAAGGACTCGTTCATAGTTGGAAAACCCTTACCCAAACCCAAACCCAGAAAGGTTAGGTAAAAGGTACGCTTGCTCGAAGCGTGTAATTCGAGTAGTTAGGTTTTACAGTACCCGTAAACTGTAAGGAAGGTTCTTCAGTACCCGGAAACTGAAGGTGTAGGCTTGACAGTGCCCGCAAACTGTTGGAATACAGCTCGGGTTAGAGTTGTGAAGTTGCTTGGTACTTGGAAACCAAGTGGTAGTGAATCACCAGTGAACCTGGTCGTGGTCGTCGGAGGTGTTACTCCGAACCACGTTAAAATTGCTTTGTTATTTATCTCTTTGTTTTATGCATATTACTAACCCCTCATGAGCATACATTTCAATCTGAATAAACTGATTAACCGAAAAGTGAAACAAAGCTTTGCAATATAATTTGAAGCAACAGACGGACTTTCTAAACCCACCAACTTCCGCACACACTCTCACAGCCAGCTGTGTCACTCAAGCTATCATCCAGCTGAGTCGAACACAGCAGGCTCTCTCAAAAGAGTTTTAACTTGGAAAAGTTTTTAAACCTTTGTGTATTCACCCCCCCTCTACACCAAGATATCCGTCTTGGGACCAACAATTACTTCGGCCCTAACATTTTATTCTCGCCCACATTATTCTAATGGAATGGAGATCGACATTTTCTTTCATGAAGGCTTCATCGGGTGTCATGCCTATCGTCATTTAGTAACTGTTGTTATAAACAATTCAACAAGAGGTAAAATTTGCTCCCAATGATCTCTTCGATCAAGAACAATAGTTCTTAACATATCCTCTAGGATTCGAATGGTTCTTTCTGATTACTTCGTGAGGTCTAAACTATCTAGAAGCATAAGCAATGATTTTTCCTTCTTGCATCAGGACACAACTTAGTCCATTCTTTGATGCATCCGTGGAAACGGTATAATCTTTATCTGATTCTGAAAATGCTAGCACTGGAGCAATGGATAAACTTTTCTTGAGTTTTTGATAACCTTCTTCATACTGCTAGACTACTCAAACTTTGATTCTTTCTTTAGGAGTTGGGTCATTGGCTTTGCTATCTTGAAATCATCCTTCGATAAATCTTTGATAGTAGCCTGCTAGACCTATGAAACTCCTAATCTAATGTGGCGTAGTTGGAAACTTCCATTTTTGGACTGCTTGTACTTTTGTCGAATCGACTTTGATTCCTTTAGAGGAAACAAAATGTCCAAGGAAATGTACTTTTCTTAGTCAAAATTCGCATTTACTGAACATGACCTAAAATTTCTCAGTTCTCAACTTTTCTAAAACAATTTGGAGATGTTTCTCGTGATCAAAATTACTTATTGACTTAACGAGAATATCATCAATAAAGACTACGACAAACTTGTCAAAAAATTTATGAAATACTCAATTCATGAGACCCATAAATACTACTGGAATATTTGTCAGTCCAAACGGCATTACTACAAACTCGTAGTGGCCGTATCTTGCTCTAAAATCCGTTTTCTGAATATCCTCTTGCTTAATCTTTAACTGATAATAACCAGATTTCAGATTAATCTTCGAGAATACTCTAGCTTCTTTTAGCTTGTTTAGCTTTCGGTAGTTGATACATATTCTCAACTATCGTCCCTTTTCTTGACAACAAGGTTGGTGCTACCTAAGGGAAGAATACTAGATCGGATAAAACCTAGATTAATCGATTCTTGCAATTGGATCTTTAACTCTTGTAACTCTTTCAAGGCCATTCTATTCGGCACCTTAAAACTAGGGCTGATCTTGATTCACGATCTATGGTGAACTCACTTGCCTTTCTGGCGGCAATCCTGACAAGGCTTCAGTAAATACTTCCTGGAATTTTTTTGATTATAACTTGATCTTCAATACTCTCTTATAAATCTTCATGTTTGTTGAGATAGATGAAATATGCTTTCACATCTTTTCTATTCAACAATCTCTTTACTTGAACTACCGAGATAATCGGCGATTTTCTATGACTTCTTTCTATTTTGAAGGATAGAGATTACTCTTAACTAGATGGCTGAAAAGAGATTTGTCTCTACTTGTATCGAATGGTTACAAAATTCTTGGTTAGCTAATCCATTCGCAGAATGATATCAACATTTCACATTTTAATTTAGGTTAGGACAAACAAGAGTAACTGAGGTAGGTTCACCTACTGGAGTAACAATTCTTAGATTTTGCCTAGCACGTTCTACGTTTTAGATCAAGATTATTAACGTATGCATTTTATATAAATGATGCGATGTATCCGTAAGATTATAATAGGTACGCCTTTTTAATTGACTCAAATCTGTCAAATTTCTTTGATCTTTAACGCACAGCTTCTGCTTAAGGAAAAAAAAATCCTTTGATATTGTTTCTAAGGTTCTATCTTCTGAAAATAATGCCGAGAACAGCATCCTTGACGATTGCTCTACTGCTGCGGCATTTGAGGAACTTCTTCTATCGCCTTCAAACGCTGGGCTGATTCTGACTAGGTCCACTTCCTCCTGGTCCTTGCTGCTTATTTGAATATTGATAGGAGTAGCGATCCACTTGCCCGCACGTATAACAGTTGTTGCTTCCAGCTTTACAACTCCTTGGTGCATTTTATTGCACTTAGGGCATGGATAAATTCCTTGATATCCTTGCGATAAACTGCCTTGACTAACGAAAGGCGGTTTAAATCTTCTTGGATTTACTTGCTGCTGCTGATCTTACTATGGCCTCTTATTCGATTGGGAACCATCATTCCACTTTCTCTTTCCTATTTGAACTAACCCTGGTTTGCAGATTGAGAGCTCACTGCTGATGAAGCTTGTATTTGCTGAGAAGATGGTGTTGACAACTGCAACGATCTTTCTGGTTGCATGACTAACTCCATATCCAAAGCTCAATTTAAAGCCTTTGAATAGGTCAACGCACTCTAAGTGAGTAGCACGACTCTTATTTCTTGACGTAGTTTGACTCGAAAGAGCTTAGACATCTTCTCATCAGTGTCTACTTTACTTTGGGTGAAACTAGCGAGATAAGAAAATTCTCGATCATACTTGGATATTAATTTCTTTCCTTACTTAAGATTGGAAAACTCACTCTCCTTTTATTTACGATAACTTCTTGGGACATACTTCTCGAAAAGAGCGTTCTTGAATTGCTCTCATGTTAGATTCTCTAGCTATTCGGGGTATACGTCCTCTATCGAGCTTTCCACCAATGACCCGCAGATCTTTTGAGCTGGTAGGTCATGCACGTAAGACGCTCTTGATCGATACAACGAAGAAACCTAAAAATTCTTTCTAACGATCAAACCCACTCTTCAGCTTCTGACGAATTTTCTCTCCCGTCTAGAGTTGGGGATTTTGACGAAGAAAAAGTTCTTTTATCCTCTTTTTAGGCTGAGGAGACGGAAAAAGGTTCTGGCTGCTCTTCTTTTCTACTTTATTTCTTTTTCTAAATGGCATTCTAATTAACACGCGCAGGGTTTTTCTGAAGAATTTTATTTTCTTTAAACGGAATAAAACTTTTTTGATTTTTAAAACTTAATAAAATTCTTATTCACATCTTTAGCACATAACATGCTCATCATAAATAATGAATCAACCGATTTACTCTCATCATCATATAATCACATCATCAAGAATTTAACTTGAAAGGTTAAGCACTTTTACATATTAAGCTTTAATATTAAAGCAGTTAATTCTCAAAATATTAGTTCCAAACATGGAACTTAACATTCAAGTAAATCAAATCTTATCATAGCATAAATACTTTCATAATTTAACTCAATAATTAGCAATAGCACAACAGCTTAGCTTCATAAACTTTTCTCATATTGACAATCAACATCAAAGCATTCAGATTCATAACTTTTCTTAATCATTCAAACAATTCGCAAAATAACGTAACGTACTTATAACTTTTGGCAAAGCAACTTATTTCTTTCATACTTAGCTTATATTCATAAAATTCTTATTCTTTAAACTCTAACTTCATCTTGACAATTTACTGTCAACTTACTTTCTGCTTCACAAAGCATCATAACTTCTTATTTTTCTTAAGCATATAAGAACTCATCAACTGATCTTAATGACTGCTTTAGTCATTCTTTCATGTACTGGAAGATTTTCCCTTTTGAGATCTTTTTAAGATAAGAAATCTATCAAAAGATAAATTATTCTTATCTTAATTGTGATGTTCTAGCATCACACTAGCATAATAGTGACGGTACAGAATACTAATCTGTTATCGAAAAATCTAAAGTTAAACTATGGCTCATATGTTCTATTTAAAAGTCACATTTCCGCATTTATACTACTTCTTTCTTTCACGCTCTCAATATTGGCAATAATTAAAAAGATAGACTCTCTATTAGTCGTCCTTGAATTTTTTTTCCTCTTTATTAAACGCCTTATCGATATCTATACTATCGACTTCTACCTCATCTTCTTCTACTACTTCCTTGACGATCACATCTCAGCTCAAGGTAAGCTTGACTTCATCTTCAATGTCCGTAACTGGTGTCGACGAGAAACTAGCCTCGAACTTGACTTTTGGAGAGGAACACGTTGAAGTTAGTTAAACAATCCATTCTTTTAGTAGTTAGATTGCTGTCGAGGGCATTATATTATTATTCTCATGACACAGTGAGAATGATCTCTCTTCATGCTTATTTGCTAGAACGGAGAAATGTAAACGGAAGAAAACTTAAGGTTGGGAGGGTTGAGAATATGAAGGACCCTCGGAAGAAAAAAAATCACATCTAAACGAAGGACTAAAATTAAATCACATCCTTAAAATAAAAATTTCTGAGATTAAAATTGACACGTTTAACTGGATAAGGAAATGACAGAACTAACAATCCGAGAAGTAGGTTGGGTAATGAAAGAATCCCAAACATTAATTAAATCGGATAACTGAGACTAAACGAGCAGGCAAACTGCCGCCGCCCTGCTTTCCAGCAACCGCTGGTTTCCAGCGTCCGCCGGATTCCGGCGACCGCTGGGGGTGGTCTTCGGCATTTTCGTCCCAGAGAGCACTGCTTTCCAGCAAGCGCTACTTTCCAGCGAGCGCTGCTTTCCAGCCGGCGCTGGAAAGTCTAACTGAACGTGCTTCTTCTTATTTTCATGCATTTGACAAGATTTCTTCCTACATCTCTTGTTTTTCATCGTTCTTCTTCTTCGATTACTCTTCATCTTAATTATTCTAACGCTTTCTCAACGTTAATTAAACTTCATTCTACTTTGCTTTCTTCCTTTCTTTACTTGATTTTAACGTTCTTCCTCGTCAAATACGTTTCATCTTACTTCGTTTTAACTCTCCTCGACTATATTTAATCTTTACTTCACTTCATTTTTTTTCTTTCTTCTTGAGACAATTAATCCGAAATTTAAACGACGAAATTTATCGATAACTCGGAAAATTATCTAATGACCCAACATGGTCATACTTTTTCATTTAATAGAAAAACATTTGCCTCTTCGAGGACTTTTACAAAAGATATGGAATTATTTACATTAACAATTCCCTATTTACCGTGATACTCTAATATCACACAAAACATTTTCTCGGAGCGGAATTCTACATCGCTACCGAATCTTTAAAAACTTAACATTTTATGCATCTTTTCACGAAAGCTTACTAAACAAGCGTAAAACTTAAAAACGACAAAGCGTAAAATTTGTTTGATTATTAATCTATTAAATTAACGCCACTCTCGAACCCTCTCTCTCACTGCTCATCCTTTAATGGATCTTCTTCTTCTTTTTCTTCCTCACTCTCAGACTCGGTACTCTCCTTAGCTCTCTCTCCACTTCATCTAACGTTAAACGGACGACACTCACACCCCCGAAAAGGTCTAAATCTAGGCTGAAACTCTAGATAGCTAAACGGCATACGACAAAGATTAGAATATCTTTCGGTTGCTCCGACCTCGAGGTCAATGGTATCCTCGTCACTGTCATGACGACGCGGTCCAGACGTACTCCTCTTGTAGAAACGAAAGAAACAAGCTGAGTTCCAAATAAATAATCAAGCTCTGAAGAATTCAAAGCTTGAAGAGTATCCAAAGAAGGATTTAATGGAACTACATCAATAGAGGGAGCTGAATCAAATTGTTCACCGAAGCAGAAGGCTCGAGAACTGAAACAAAACATTTGATAGAGGTGGAGATGGAACATAGCCATTCGACAACGGCTAAGAAAGAAATGAGTTTACATTAAACCCATAATCATTAGGATGAAGAGTAACAACGAGCTCAGGGTTCTCCTGAGAAATGAGAAAAGGAATTAGGTCGTCTTGAAACATCGGATCCTGCAATCCTGCTCTATCCACTCGGATCGGCTAATACGGTCCAGATGGTGGTGTAGAGTAGCACATATAGCAAGAGCTGATGGAGCTGCATCCAAGCTGTCCAAAGACCACAAGGTGGATCCTTTGATCATTCAAAGTGGGCCAATTACAAGGGCTAGAGCTAAGAGAATAAAGGAGTTCATGATGCTTTTAATTGCTGAAATAAAAGCCCAAGTCCAAGACCTTTCTACATTGGGCCAAATGGTGAATATTATTCAAGTTGATGGGCTTGATCCTACTTGATGTATGACTCATCACACATCAGATTTTTGGAGGCCCAAATTGAAGAATTAAGTAGTGATTTTCGTTCATGAAGAAGGGTCTAAAATAAAGAGTCATTTTAAGTTACTTTATTGTATTTAATAAGTGGCTTTTGGAGTCCAAGAGTCATGCTTAGTGCTTAGGAGTTACAATTGTGTTATTATGAGTCAATTTAAGAGTCTTAAGTAGTGGTATGTGTGTGAGGCTCTCAAAAGTCCTTTGGAGCCTATAAATAGACTTCTAATCATATGTATTTGGAACACCTATGATTATAAACGAAAATTGCATATGCTTTTGTGAGTTAAATTCTCTTTGTTGAGTATTTCACTTGTTTTAGAACTTATCAAGACTATTGAGCAAGGTCTTGTGGCGTTCAACCATACCGAGGTTCTTGGCTGATCATATAGCCATCGGGTCGAGGTTTCTACGCTCGTGGGGTGATCAAACTGGATTCTCGATCTAGGGTGACCGCTGCCCAACTCTTATACGTGGGGTTCTTGGATCTTTTATCCAACGGGTCCTTCGTCCGTATCATTTGGTATCGAGCAACTGCGGTATTGATCTGAACCTTTATCTTTTAATTCTATCCAACTTCTCTATATTCCATTTTCATTGTTCTTAGTTGCTGCAAAAAAAAAAAAAAGAATACAAAAAAAAAAACGAAAATCAGTTAAAAAAAAGTAAAAAAAAAACATTGTTTCTATTTGTAATTCCAAGTTTCAACCAAAAGATCCACATCTAAGGACTGAAGTTTGATTAGTGCTACTACTCTTGTTCTTATCTTGATTTGTTCTATTTCATTTGAATTCCTACAAGTGAGAATTGAGTGGTAAAAGGCATTGAGTTGTGAGATTATTTGAGGGGAGGTAAAAGCCTACGAGCGATACACGAGTGTTTTTGAGGTTCATTTTGTGTGATACACGAGTGAATTGTGAGGACATGGACGACACTACTAACAATCAAAACCAAACTGAATTTATGTTGCAAGCTATGCAACAACAATTTGCTAGATTTGGAAATATTTTGGAAACTGTGACAGATCGGTTGGAAAATTTGGAGCTACAAGCACCAAGAAGGAATCATGATGAAAGAGAGAGTGAAGAGGAGGAAGATGCAGAATCCACACATCAAATTCCAAGGCATGGTAGGAGGCGAAGGCATCGAAATGATGTTGATCGTGATTTGGGAAGCATCAAATTGAACATTCCAACTTTCCAAGGAAGGAGTGATCCTGAAGCTTATTTGGAATGGGAACGAAAGGTGGAACTCATCTTTGAGTGTCACAACTATTCCGAGGAGAAAAAGGTAAAACTTGCTGCAATTGAATTCATGGACTATGCTATAGTTTGGTGGGATCAATTGACAACTAATCGAAGGCGCTATGGAGAGAGACCAATTTCTACTTGGGAGGAAATGAAGTCTATAATGCGTAAGAGATTTGTACCTTCTCATTATTTTCGTGATTTGTATCAAAAATTACAATGTATGAATCAAGGTACTAAATCTGTTCATGAGTACTACAAAGAGATGGAGATTGCCATGATTAGGGCAAATGTTGATGAAGATAGAGAAGCAACAATGGCTCGATTTCTATGCGGGCTGAATCGGAAGATTGCCAATATTGTTGATCTTCAACACTATGTGGAGCTTGAAGATATGGTTCATATGGCCATGAAAGTGGAGCGGCAATTGAAGAAGAAGGGAACCTTTCAAAAGAGTTTCCCAACGAGTTCTCAATCTTCGAAGCCGAAGGAGTGGACATCTTCTAAATCAACTTTTGGGGCTGTTTCTAAACCTCAAAATCAGATGTCAAAGTCAGAATCCAATGATGTTGATAAGGGTAAAGGTACCTCTACTTCTACTTCTACTAGAAATAGAGATATCAAATGTTTTCGTTGTCAAGGTATTGGACACATTGCATCTCAATGTCCAAACAAAAGGGTGATGGTTGTGAGACCTAATGGAGAAATTGAATCTGAAAGTGAACGTGAAGATAATGGTGGAGATGAACAACCGGAGGAGATTGCACCTGAACATGGAGAGCTTTTGGTGGTTCGAAGAACTCTAAATTTGCAAAGCAAGACCGATGATCAACAAAGAGAGAACATCTTCCACACAAGATGTTTGGTCCAAGGTAAAGTTTGTATGTTGATTATTGATGGTGGGAGTTGTACTAACGTTGCAAGTTCATAAATGGTGGAGAAATTGAGTTTAGCTACCCAAAAGCATCCTCAACCATACAAGCTTCAATGGCTGAACGAATGTGGTGAAATTCGTGTGACTAAACAAGTTCTAATTTCATTCTCCATTGGTAACTATAAAGATGATGTACTTTGTGATGTGGTACCAATGCATGCTAGTCACATTCTCTTGGGCAGGCCATGGCAATTTGATCGAAGGGTGATTCATGATGGTTTTCAAAATCGTTATACCTTCAAGCACAATAACAAATCTGTCATGCTTGTTTTGTTGACTCCACAACAAGTTCAAGAAGATCAAGTCAAGATGTCTCAAGCAAGGAGAGCTAGAGAGATTGAGGGAAATAAAAGTGAGGGAACTGATACACAATTGAGAGAAAAAAAGAGTGGAGAGAAAACAAGAGAGGGAAAGGAGAAACAGAACTTCTATGTGAGGACAAAGGAAATGAAGAGAGCAATAGTCGAAGAAAAAAATGTGTTGATCTTGGTGTACAAAGAGTCTTTCTTTAACACTAACGAATTAACCCCATCTTTGCCTAGTACTTTTGTGTCTCTTTTGCAGGAGTTTGAAGATATATTCCCGGAGGAAGAACCAAGTGGATTACCTCCTTTAAGAGGTATTGAGCATCAAATTGACTTTGTTCCCGGAGCTGTACTTCCAAACCGACCAGCATACCGAGCTAATCCCGAAGAGACTAAGGAGATCCAAAGGCAAGTGGAAGAGTTGATGGAGAAAGGGAAAATTCGTGAGAGCATGAGTCCATGTCCTGTACCTGTGATTGTTGTATCCAAGAAAGATGGATCATGGAGGATGTGCACGGATTGTCGAGCAATTAACAAGATCACGGTAAAGTATTGCTATCCTATTCCTAGGTTAGATGATATACTTGATGAGTTACATGGGGCTGTTTTGTTTACTAAGATTGATCTGAAAAGTGGTTATCATCAAATTCGAATTCGAGAAGGAGATGAATGGAAAACTGCTTTTAAAACAAAATATGGTCTTTATGAGTGGTTAGTAATGCCTTTTGGTTTAACTAATGCACCTAGTACATTCATGAGATTGATGCACCATGTTTTGCGAAGTTTCATTGGGAAATTTGTGGTTGTGTACTTTGATGATATTTTGATCTATAGCAAAAATGTGGAAGAACATCTTGATCATGTACGTGCTGTTTTAGACACCTTAAGAAAGGAATCATTGTATGCTAATCTTAAGAAGTGTTCTTTTGGCATGGATAAAGTTGTTTTCCTTGGTTTTGTTGTAAGTGCTAATGGTATTGAAATGGAAAAGGAGAAAGTGATTGCTATCTTAGATTGGCCAATTCCACAAACCATTGCTCAAGTAAGAAGTTTTCATGGTCTTGCAAGTTTTTATAGGAGGTTTGTTAAGAATTTTAGCACAATTGCTGCACCTTTGAATGAGATTGTAAAAAAAGATGTTGGTTTTCATTGGGGAGAGAAACAAGAACATGCTTTTAATCTCCTTAAAGAGAAACTAACTAGTGCTCCTATTTTTGCATTGCCTAACTTTGATAGAACTTTTGAGCTTGAATGTGATGCATCCGGAGTGGGTGTAGGAGTTGTTTTGTTGCAGGATGGAAAGTCAATTGCTTATCTTATTTTAGTGAAGTCCAAGTTGCAGCCTAGGGGAGATAGACCATTTCAAGTCATTGGAAGAGTGAATGATAATGCTTACAAACTAGACCTTCCGGGTGAGTATAATGTAAGTGCTACTTTCAATGTTGCTGACTTATCTCCTTATTTTGGTGATTCAGATTCGAGGACGAATCCTTTTGAAGAAGAAGGGAATGATGGAGCTGCATCCAAGCTGTCCAAAGACCACAAGGTGGATCCTTTGATCATTCAAAGTGGGCCAATTACAAGGGCTAGAGCTAAGAGAATAAAGGAGTCCATGATGCTTTTAATTGCTGAAATAAAAGCCCAAGTCCAAGACCTTTCTACATTGGGCCAAATGGTGAATATTATTCAAGTTGATGGGCTTGATCCTACTTGATGTATGACTCATCACACATCAGATTTTTGGAGGCCCAAATTGAAGAATTAAGTAGTGATTTTCGTTCATGAAGAAGGGTCTAAAATAAAGAGTCATTTTAAGTTACTTTATTGTATTTAATAAGTGGCTTTTGGAGTCCAAGAGTCATGCTTAGTGCTTAGGAGTTACAATTGTGTTATTATGAGTCAATTTAAGAGTCTTAAGTAGTGGTATGTGTGTGAGGCTCTCAAAAGTCCTTTGGAGCCTATAAATAGACTTCTAATCATATGTATTTGGAACACCTATGATTATAAACGAAAATTGCATATGCTTTTGTGAGTTAAATTCTCTTTGTTGAGTATTTCACTTGTTTTAGAACTTATCAAGACTATTGAGCAAGGTCTTGTGGCGTTCAACCATACCGAGGTTCTTGGCTGATCATATAGCCATCGGGTCGAGGTTTCTACGCTCGTGGGGTGATCAAACTGGATTCTCGATCTAGGGTGACCGCTGCCCAACTCTTATACGTGGGGTTCTTGGATCTTTTATCCAACGGGTCCTTCGTCCGTATCAAGAGCAAATCTCGACTATATTTCCACAGCAATCTCCGAAGAGCAAACGATCCCAATCTTGCTCCAGGATGAACTGAGGTGCACGGGAAGCTGCCCATTTCCTGCCACTCGTCGAGAAGAAAAGAAACTAATCTTTCTATTCTGAGAATTCTTGAAATATTACTTTCATTGCTATCCATCGAAACATGATGAAAACGTTTAAAAATTCTACTAACATTTCCGTAATACTCATACGCATATGCTAGAATTTTCTTATGACCTCGTCACTTTGAGAAGCTAATTTCACTTCCAATTAATGGTACCAAACTCACGGTACCTTCCAAAGATAAACAACCAACTTACATGCACAATTATTCATCAATTTGCTTGCAAACCAACATAAAACAATCTCATTAAAATCTCAAAACCACAACACAATTTCATATATCTCAAACTTTCTAACTTCATCTCATTAATTAACTCCATTATGGAGGTAGAAGACCATATTACTGAGTTTCTAGTTATGTGGGTTGATCAGGTCCACATAACAGTCCGTCAGTCACATGGAAATTCAAATTTTAAACTTTTAAACATAAGAACTTTTAAATTCGTACCTGGTTTGCTGGATGAGATGAGGTGCTGGACATTTGTTGTTGTTAAAACTTGACTAGTCTAGAATTCAAACCAGACTAGACTTTGAAATATTAACTTAGAATAAACAGAACTTAGAGCAATTAGACCTTGCTCTCAACTAGTCTAGGGATTCAAACTAGACTAGACCTTTTTAAGAAATAATGACTCAGAGCAGACAGACCTGCTCTGATACCACTCAGATTCACACTTCCACTCGATCCTTCATTCGAACTAGAATTCACGAATTCAGAATGAGAATTAACTACTATCGAATAAACGAATTCGATATTCTTAACTTCTAATTTACTTCAAAATTCTACGTCGAAACTCGACGAAACTTGAGAATTTCTAACTTAACTTCTTAAACTGTCTTACTCTATCTTAACTTATCATTAATCAAAATCACACTTAACATAATCATACATTAATTACTATTCATGACAATCGACTAAATCGATTTTTAATCAGTTTAACTAGGAATGGCAATGGGTCGGGTACCCACCCATTACGCATTTCCCAAACCCAAACCCATTAAAATTTTCTCAACCCATACCCGTCCCAAACCCAATTAAAAAATTATTTTAAAACCCGTACCCGACCCAAATCCGTTGCGTAATACCCATTAAAAATCCGCTAAAAAGCCGAATGTATTTGAACATAAACATCAATATTAAATAGTATAAATAACAAAATATTATAAACATAATTTTCACATAAGTATAAATAGAAAATTTCATTAAATTAAATTATATGTGGGTTAAAAGAATAATATCAAATCCTAATATTTATACTATATAAATTATATATAAAATGAATATTTAATTACTAAAATTATTAATTCTTTGTATGTGAGTTAAAAAGAATAATATAAAACCCTAAAATTATTAATATTAATACTAATATCTATAATTATATTATAAATTATATATATAATATTTTGTCATCTTACATATATATAAATGGGTTTTTGTAGCGGGTACCCGTAGATAATTTTCCAAAGCCGACCCAAACCCGTTACGGGTTTGAATGTTTCTACTCAAACCCGTCCTAAAACTATTTAGTAATTCCCAAACCCGTGCCATTAGGGTTTGGTAGAGCCGGGTACCCGTAACAACCCGACCCATTGCCATCCCTACGTTTAACGGATTCAGAAAATTCTCAAATTAATTCCATGCACACACACTTTACAACATTATATACATAATCACACATTTAATTCTCACATTCGACTCGATTAAACATATAAACTCCCAACTCGGGAAATTCAATCAAAAATAGAAAATCGTTATTACTTTGAATTAAATTCTCAGAAAATCACACAATACTTTATTTTTAATGAGAAGTTCTGACGAAGGCGTCGTTTCACACTTCGCGCAAATAAATTTCTCCTCTTGCCCAACAAGGCGTAGCTATGGCAAGTGGGGTCGAACCCTAGGGAACCGGCGTAGACTATTCTTCAGGTGGTACTCAATATAGGGGTTGTGGTCGAGATGTATCTCAATATCCTGTAACTCAACAAATAAAGTTATCAAATAACAAAAGATGCTTGGATTGGATTCGAATCAGTGATCCTTATTACTCTTGCTCATTCATCGATGCAATAATATTCAATTACAAGATTTTATCACTTGGTTTTAAGCAAAGATTAATTTAAGCCCTATGGTCACGAAGTCACGACTCAAATACTCTAAGCTTAGATCTATTCAATTTTACAGATCTTGTCCAGAAGGCAAGATCTCTTCTCTCGATCAACAATGTCACGAAGACACTTCAGCAACGCTGCTGCCCGGAAGGCATTAAGAACAAAAGATCCCAAGATAGCCAAGAGGTATCAGATACCGACTACTCTCCAACACTTATTACCTTTTTGGGCACGAGAGACTCTCTCGAGTTTAATCCCAAATTCTGTTCGTAACTTAATCTCAATATCTAAATGGTGATCAATCATATGTCAATATCAATTAAGTCTAGTTTTAATCCTAAGTGTTTCGGGAATAAAATCATGCAACGAACTCAAATAGTTAGATCTCAGGAGTCTAAAACGAGTAATTAAGTTCACATCATCTTCTCCAATCCAAACAAGTAAATTTAGCTAGACATAATCATGAACGAAAGCATAACATAATTAAAAGAAAACATACTTGAATAAAAACTAAAGCTGGAAACGGCTACTGCCCAAAACGTATGTCAGCAAATAAAGTCTTGGCGTCTTGCCACTACCTACGAACTAAATGCAGAAAATATAAAACGAAACTTAAAAGTAAAATCGCCCGTAGGACTTGTTTCTTCCTCGCACTCTCTTGGAGTAAAATTGCAGACTAAAGTCCTAAAAAATTCGTATCACAGTACAAGATATGATCGGCCATATATATAGGCGATGAATTTAGGGTTAAGTGAGAATCCTTGTAGGACAAGGATCCTTCCTCCCACGGCATCTCCTTCCTTTTAAACACTGCCGCAGATCCTCTTTCCTTCTCGGTAGATTTCGTCATTAATCAGGCTCATCTTGAATAAGGAAAGAAATCTTCGCCCCCTTAGTCTCTTCCTTGAAGAAAAAAGAAATCTGCTGCTGCTTCTCGACCCACATCTTGCCTTCGTTGTCTGCATCCTGTCCTACTTCCATACTTCCCAAGATCCTGACTCCTCCGGGTACTCTCTCTGTTGGCTTAAGGAATATGGGGAGGTACTTCTTGACTTGTAGACTTGATGTTATCGTTGTTGCTCAGCTACAAGATTCCAGCCCTTTGCCCATTTGCATCGTATCGTCATCTCAGCATCTCAACAACCGATTTTCCTCCGAATTCGCCCAACATCCAACTTGTTCTTCCCTGCACACCTTCTCTCGACTTCGTGTCCTCCCAGACACACTTTGACTCGATAAAGACACAAAAAGAAAAGACAAAACACAAGAAAAATGAACACAAACTTGGGTTCATCACACCCACACACTTGAACCACGCTTGCCCTCAAGTGTGCAAATATAATTTTGCCCACGACTCAAACACAACTGATCAGTAAGTCAACATGTTAGTTAAAACAGAGCATGAATAATGTAAGCAAGTATTGCCATCAGATAGGTCAAGATAGAGTTAGTGGGCAAAAAGGTTATCCTTACCAGCACTCATCTCTCAAGTGTATAAGGTTTCAGTGTATCGCTCTGGACCAAGATCCACAACATTTTTCCATAGGCTTGCCTGCCCTCTATATCTCTACTTCTTTGAACAAAGTTAAACTACTTATCCTTAGGATTTTATTAGGTTATAACGTGGCTTAAGACAAAAGGTGAGAAAATTTGGATACTGGCTATGTCAAGAAGAACTCAGTTTTTGGGCAATAAGGATGCCCTAAATCCCTCACTCCTCTCAAGCACAACATCGGGCCTAGCTCACTTATTTGTCAGGATTATTTTTTTCTTCTTTTTCTTCTAGGCTTTTTCCCTTTTTTTCTTTTTTTTTATTTCTTTTTTTTATATTTATCCTGATCAACACCCCCTAACGTGGGTGTTATAGCCCAGCATCTGCTGTCCCTATATTCTCCTTTCATCCCTTTATTTCTAGACCTGAGTTCTTGACCGGGAAGGCTCATAAAATTCAGGCTACTATAAGTGAATCAAAAAGAATTTTTTTTTAAGCTCAAAAGGGCTAACAAAGGATAAATACATAGGTAGGGAAATTTTTGGCCATGGGCTTATTGAACGAAAACACCTAAATCATCTAAGTAATTCAACTAAGTTACAAGAAGCTTTGACTAAGAGTTGCAGACAAGTTCTAGATCAACATGTTTCACTGGTCATTATCACACAAGAAAGAATCAAATACTGCATGCATATATGGCAGTCAATAGCTCAAAACCTCACAGGTAGTGCCCAATAACTCATTCCGTCCTACCTATCTACATACGGCATACTCACATATACATCATCATACCTACTTCGACCTATCATGCAAACATTCTGATCAACAACTGACTCTTAAAAACATTTTGACCAACAACCCGCCACCCACACACTTTGCCTTAGGCAAAGTGAGTGAAATGGTGGGCAAGACACTAACAAAAACATAATAACCTGGCAACGACCTCACCCACACACTTTTCCTTAAGCAAAGTGGGTAAGATCACGACCAACACAAATTAACAACGAATAAACAAAAGAACATGACTCAAAAACTAAAACAAAAAAAAAATCTAAACTAACATAAATGGGAGGAAACATAATCAAAGAGAAGATTCAGGCGGGTACCTGAATCCTTGGTGTGCAAAGAATGCCAGCTGGGCATCACGGATCTCGGTCAACAACTTTTCACAATTAGTCAGTCTGGCTTCAACATTTGCGGTGCTGGGCAACATCACTCCACTTCCACTAGCCTCCTCCTTCTTTCCCAAGGGCGGACGCCGGGTGGATTTTGCCTTGCCATAGTCGATGAAAACCAATCCACCACTCCTCACCTCAATGTCGTTCATCTTTTTTAGCGCTGCCTCACCCAATTTTCCAACTCCCATTACGGGTTTTGTTTTCAACTCATCGTAAACACCAGCCCTCTTTGCGAACGCCTCACAAAATGCCCTCATGTGCACCCCAAAGACTGTTTGGCCAACACCGTCTTCAACTGCTCACCAAGGAAGGCTGCAAAGTTAACCTTAGTCTTGGTATGCATGCACCACAACAGATACCTCTCCTTGTTGCTCAAGGTATTCCCGCTGTCGTTCTTGCCATAGAGGTTGTAGGCCAGAATGTGATGGCAAATCCGCAGTGCATAGGTCTTCAACTCCGTCCCCTTGTTGTTGGGCCCATTGTACGGCGCTCCATTCCCAATTTCTTTCCACTGCTCCTGATAAGCAATGTCTCCAGGGAGTGGCAGAACCTTCTTGGCCTCCATGAACTCCTTCCTGGTCAGATCCATCAAACTCATCATTCCCGAGATCTGGTTGACGGCACTAACCTGAAATTCATACTTCTTGCCCAAAAGCGAGAAGGCTATCGTGCTCACCCCAGAAGTGGGATCACTCGTCACAGCAGTTGTGTTGTATACCTCCTTAACCTTCTCCTCATAAATCTCTACTGGCCATTCCAGAAACTTACTCCATCTTATTCCAGCAAACAAGTCGCGCACTTCTTGGGCAACTCCCAGGTCCTCGTACAGAGCAAAATCAAGAACCCTAGGTGCTGTCACCTTCCAATCCCTAGCCCCTCTGCTCTTTATCACAGTGGTGCCCTTCTTCTTCTTTTTGTTCCTGGTACTGCTCGCTGGTGCAGATTGGTCGTCATCCTCTTCTTCCTCAACATTGTCCTCCTCCTCGTTACCACTTAGCAGCGAGACGGTTACCGGTGTGGATTCAGCGCGCCCTTCTTTGGATGGTTGGGTAGAACCGGCGTCAGAAGTGGCGGCTTTCTATTTTTTAGCCGGTGATGCTGTCTCCATCGCAGAGCGCTTCTTCATCAACCGCAACGACTCGCTCTTACTGACGACCTCCTTCGTCTTTGCCTTTTCCGCCACCTCATCCATGGCCGTATCAATGTCATCTTCCTCCACTTCGGCGTCATCGCTGCCACTTTCTTCCTCTTCTTCCCTTTCTTCCTCGCCACGAACTTCGGCCCCCTCATCTCCGCCGGTTGCAGGCTGCTGGAATTCAACAAGGGCCTTTGATTGCGTCTCCTCCTCCGCTTGCTTCACCGTCTCCCCCAACAAACTAGGGTTTTCGTCACTCATCAGCAGATTCGCGTCAATGGAAGGGCTCTTGGGCACAGACGACCCAATGGTGACGGTGGGGTTTTGATCAGTAGAGGTGTTAGCAGGAACCATGGGCAGTTTTCTCTTGGCAATTTTGGTAGAGGGTTTGGTGGTTTTGGCTTTTGCGGCGGTAGTAGGTTTGTCGCCGGTAAGATCAATTTTTGTTCCGGTGGGAACTGTAAACTTGTTTTTGGGGCGTGTGGATACCATTGTGATGATAGTGGTGGTTTTTGATTAGAGATGTGGGAGAGAGAGAATGGGTAGTTGCAGAGTTTGATTTCAAATCGAGTAGTGGGGGTTTAGACGTGATGGGATAGGTTTATAGGGCGCGGGATTTTAGGAAAACAGTAACAGCCCTATACAACTTTGGCAGCAGTCTGATCATGACCAATATCCATGCTCAGTACCCATGACTCCTGCTGTTCCTTACTCAACAACTTGCTGCACTAAGGTTCCTGATCTACAACCTGCATCTTGCGCAACATCTCCTACACATGAAAACAACAAACCATACTCCAAAAACGGACTGCTTCCTAAGGTTAAACTACAGCTACTTTAAAATAAAATACAATACTTTAATTTTTTTTTTAAGATAAAGGAAAGAAAATACTTACCAGGTTGCCTCCTGGATAGCGCCCTGTTTTCGGTCTTGGGCACGACACCCCCCTGTTTTAGTAGTTGATGTCCTCATCAATAGAGTCACCACGTGGCTCTCCTGCCTTCTACTTTACTTCTTGCCCAAGATAGGCTTTCAAGCGCTGTCCGTTGACTTTGAAGATCTTTCCCGTTTTGAAATCATTTATCTCAACAGCCCCATTAGGGTATTGAGCTTGGACTTCATAGGGGCCTTCCCACTTGGTCGACAACTTCCCCGACTTCAAACGAAACCGGGTCTGATATAATAGCACTTGTTGCCCATAATGGAACTCATTTTTCTTGATCCACAGATCATGTGTTTTCTTCATCCTTTCCTTATAGTGGCCAGTATTATCATAGGCTTGTAGCCTTATTTCTTCAAGTTCCTGGATCTCGAGCTTCCTGGATTCTCCGGCTTCATCCCAATCAAAAATCAGTTGGGCAACAGCCCAATGAGCCCGATGTTCCAGCTCAACAGGTAAGTGACACCTCTTGCCGTAGACCATGCGATAGGGTGACATCGCGAAGGGTGTTTTGTACGCAGTTCTATACGCCCACAAAGCATCATCTAGGTGCATGCTCCAATCCTTCCTCGTCACGCCCACAGTTTTTCTCAAGATCATCTTGATGATTCGATTGGACAACTCCGCTTGACCATTAGCTTGAGGATGGTAAGCTGTTGAGGTGCGCTGGGTGACTCCGTACTTCTTGAACAAGGCCGTGATTGTGGCATTGCAGAAATGCGAGCCTTGATCACTTATAACAGCTCGAGGTACTCCAAACCTATTAAAAATGTTAGTACGTAAAAAATTTGAAACCACTTTGGAGTCGTCAGTTTGGCATGCTCGAGCTTCCACCCATTTTGATACGTAGTCAACAGCCACCAAAATATACTTATTGCCTTTGGAACTTGGCAATAGCCCCATGAAGTCCATACCCCATATATCGAAAACTTTCACGGGTAAGATCGGCATCATGGGTATCTCATTTCTTCTTGTGATGTTGCCTTCCCTTTGACATTTCTCACATCTCTTGACCCATTCATAACTATCCTTAAATAACGTTGGCCAATAAAACCCACTTTCTAAGATCTTCCTTGCAGTGCGTTGGTGCCCAAAATGTCCTCCACACTCCTTATTGTGGCAATGCTCAAGAATACTATTCTACTCATGATCCTCGACACACTTCCTGATGATCTTGTCTGAACATTCCCTCTAAAGATATGGTTCGTCCCAAACGTAGAACCGACTTTCCGATTTGAGCTTGTTTCTTTGGTATCTCCCATAGTCGGAAGGGATCTCACCAGTAACTAGGTAATTGACCAAATCCGCATACCATGGCTCATCCTGGACCAGAAGCAAGTGCTCGTCTGGGAAGGTTTCCTTTATTGGGTTCCCATCTTCCAATCGTAGGATTCTACTTAGGTGGTCAGCAACTTGGTTTTGAGCACCACTCTTGTACTTGATGTCTATATTGAATTCCTGCAATAACAAAATCCATCTCATTAACCTCAGTTTAGTCTCCTTCTTGGTCATGAGGTACTTCAATGCCGCGTGGTCGGTATAAACTATGGTTTTGCCTCCGAGCAAATAAGAACGAAATTTCTCGAAGGCAAAAACCACAGCCAACAATTCCTTCTCCGTCGTGGCATAATTGCATTGTGCCGGGTTCAAAGTCTTGGAAGCATAATAGATGACATAGCTTTCCTTTCCTCGCTTTTGCCCGAGAACAGCTCCCACGGCAAATCCACTGGCATCGCACATCACCTCGAAAGGCATTCCCCAGTCCGGGGATTGGATTAGGGCTGTAACCAAGTTGCTTTTCAATATATGGAAAGCTTTTTTGCATTCTTCATCAAATTCCCATGGTACGTCATTTTGAAGCAGCCTCGTCATGGGTTGGGCGATCTTGGCGAAATCCTTGACAAATCGTCGGTAGAAGCCAGCATGACCGAGAAACCCCCTCAATGTCTTCACATTTGTTGGATACGGCAACTTGGCGATGACGTCGACCTTAGCTTTATCAACCTCAATACCACGTTCAGAAATAACGTGGCCAAGAACTATCCCTTCGTTGACCATGAACTGACACTTCTCATAGTTCAGCACGAGACTCTTCTCAACACACCTCTTCAGCACACTATCTAGGTTGTTGAGGCAGGAATCGAAAGTTTTTCCATAGACGGTGAAATCGTCCATGAACACCTCGATGCTTTCCTCAAGAAGGTCGGAAAAGATGTGCATCATGCATCTTTGGAACGTCCCGGGTGCGTTGCACAGCCCGAACGGCATTCTTCTAAAGGCGAATGTGCCAAAAGGGCACGTGAAGGTGGTCTTGCCTTGATCTTCCTCAGCAACCCAGATCTGCATGTATCCAGAATATCCGTCAAGAAAACAAAAAAATTGATTACCGGTCAACCTTTCGAGCATCTCATCGATGAAGGGCAGAGGAAAATGATCCTTCTTCGTTCTCAAGTTGAGCTTTCGGTAATCGATACATACTCTCCATCCGGTTTGCAATCTCATGGCCACCATCTCCTTATTGTCATTTTCAACGACCTGTATACCTGACTTCTTAGGCACGACGTGTACAGGGCTCACCCATCGGCTATTAGATATTGGATAGATGATGCCCAAATCAAGCAGTTTTAATATCTCCTTCATCACAACTTCCTTCATGACTGGATTCACCCTTCTTTGAGGATCCCTTACAGGCATGGCATCATCCTCTAGCAAGATATGGTGAACGCAATCGACTGGATTGATGCCCTTGATATCCGCCAGCGTCCATCCTATTGCTTCTTTGTACTTGCTCAACACCTCTCCAACTCTGATCTCCTCCATATGTGATAATTCTGAGGATATGATGACGGGCAGAGTTTCTTCCTCCCCAAGATATATATACTTGAGATGTTTTGGCAAAGGTTTCAACTCCAATTTTGGTGCCTTTTGCAGTGATGGCACCAACCTGTCTTCAGGGTTCATCTCTGGGATGTTGAGTGGTTCAAACCTCTGGGACATATTGGTCGGGATCCCGGCATAGCTGCACTCTCCCTCGTCTTGATCATCATCTTCCGTCTCGTCCTCCTGGGAAAGCGTTTCTTCAGTGCACAAGTAGGAGTTCTGCTCAAGAACCGTCTGTCTCCAGTACCCTTCTACTTCCTCATCAATATCATCCTTTGGCAGCTCATGTATCTCCTCTTTAACTTCGTCGTTGGGTCTCTCTTCCTTTCCATCACCTTCTTCCTCAGAATCCCATTTATCAAACTCATTCAAACAATTAAGAGTTTCCACTTCCTCATCATCGTGGAAATAGTCTTCGTTGGTGGAATAATAGAAACTGTGCCCAGGAACAGATTGCTCCCAGAAATCGACATCACTGTCATCATGGTCAGCTTCAAAAAATTCTGGCTGTAGCTCAACATCCTCATCTTCTTCAGATGCATCAGCATAAAGGCAACTTAAACTATTGACTGTCTCGACCTGTTCCTCAATAACTCCAATACTTTGGACTGCTTCCATGGCATCCCGCTGGTTTTGGCGATAGGCATCGAATTCCACTACTTCTCCAGCTACCTCAACAGTTAATCTCCCGCTATCGCAATCGATCTTGGTTCTTGCCGTCCTCAAGAACGGTCCCCCGAGCAATACCACTGGATTTTTAACCGTCTTCCTTTTCGTATCCAACACATAAAAGTCAGCTGGGAACAAAAGATCTCCAACTCGAACCAAAACATCTTCTAATAGTCCATCGGGGTAAACCACTGACAAGTCGGCAAGCTGGATAGAGACTCGTGTTGGTGCCAAGAGATCAAATCGCATCTCATAGAACATTGCTCTTGGCATGACGTTGATTGATGCTCCTAAATCAAGCATGGCCCTTGGAATATCGGTAGTACCGATTGTGCATGGTATGGCGAACATTCCCGGATCTTTTTGTTTGATCGGGATGTGTGGATTAATTATAGCGGACACGTTGGCCATGTGGAAACGGGCATCATCTGGATATATTATCTTCTTCATGGTCATCTCCCTCAAGAACTTAGCACATTTAGGCATCGACTTTAATGCCAACAACAGGGGTAGGTTTATTTCTACCTTCTTAAACACCTCCATCATGTCATTGAGTTCTTGATGCTCACGATCTCGGGCAAAACGTCTGGGGTAGGGTGGCCTTGGCTTAGGAGGAGAATCGCAAGTCCTCTTGGCCAAGTCCATCTTTTCTTTCTCATATTTCAGCTTCTCGAATAACCTCTCATCTTTTTCTTCTTCCTGGATGTGACTCATCTTGCTCCTCTCCATCTTGACATACTCAAACAGGTCCTCTTCTTCCTTTGAATCAAACACGGGGGACTTCCCGGTTAACATCGCAGTATCTTTCTTAGCCTTCAGCTCATCATACATCTCAAGAACATCGCTGCTGTTCATCTTTGCTTGCTCCAGTTGGACTGGTTCCTTTGGTTGGATTTTGGGCAACACTTCCGGCAGCTTCTTTCCACTTCTTAACGTCACAGCATTGACTTGTTCTCTATTTACCTCCACTTGGGCAGGAAGCCTCCCATTTTTGTCTTCTACAAGCTTAGACAATGTTTGGGCAATATGAGTTAGTTGAGCTTGAAGGTTATTAGATGTACCCCGACTCTCGAGTTGGAAGTTATCGAAATCCTTCCTCAATTTCTGATTCTCCTGAGTAAAACGATCAATTGTGTCCTTCATGAACTCAGGTTTGTTCTGATCCCGATGTGGAGGTATATAGGGGTGCTGCTGCTGTTGAACCGGTTGTTGAGCTTGTTGGTGGGCAGGAGCCTGCTGATAATGGTTATTACCATATCTCAGGTTCTCGTGTTGTCTGTAGCCAAAGTTGTTGTTGTCGTAGTTGTTACCATAGTTATACCTCTGCTGTTGCTGCCCACTATCCCCTTGGTGATTCTGTCCCAGGGCCTTAACTTCTTCCCCTTCTTCTACGAACCAATTAGGGCAGTGTGATGTAATATGGCCTTTCCCTTGGCAAACTTCACAACTTTTTACAGACTTTGTGACGTCTTTCCCGTTCACCCTTTTGGTCAACATGTCAAATTTATCATCCATCTTGGTCATATATTCCTTCATGGTGTTGACCAAATCGTCAGAACCTCTCCTGCCACCTTCATATGTTCCTCCTCTAGGCAATTCATCCTCATCTCGTGATTGCTCTGCCATGTCTGCGATCGTCCTAAACACTTCGGAAGGGGTCTTGTTGATTGTTCCTCCTCCACATGCTGCCATGATGTACTTCCTTTCTGATGCACGTAACCCTCTCAAGAAGTTCTCGAGCAAATCTATCTCTTCAATCCGATGTTGAGGACATCTCGACAAAAGCTTCTTATATCTCTCGTAGTAGTCGTAGAGAGACTCATTGGTGCCCATCTTTAGTGTGGATAATGCATTCCTCCTACTTTGTATACGAGTAATCGGAATGTATTTGTCAAGGAATGTCTGCTGCATTTTTCTCCAAGTGTCAATGCTGCCTTCTGGTAGGGTGTAAAGCCACTCTCGTGCCCCATCTTGAAGTGAAAAGGGAAACGTGAGTAACCTTACATAATCTGGAAATCCATCTTGGGCAGCAGCGTTCTCATCCTGATTACGGGCAGGAAGTGTGGTGTATCTGACTGTTCCACACGCCATCTCAATGTTTTGGAGATGGGTTTGTGGATCTTCTCCTGGATGATCGCTGAATTTGGGCAATATCTGGATCAGCGAATGTTTGAGTTCCCAATTGGTATTGATCGGGGGCAAGGCTATGCTCGATGGTTTGATGGCCTTGTCCTCAGGGAACATAATCTCCCTGATGGTGCGTTCTCCCATGGTTACTGACTGAACTTCTGATGTGGAGGTTGTTGATGAAGATTCTGATTGCTCACTTTCTGAGCTAGAACTGCAATTGGGCAGATTGTGCCCAACAGGTTCCTCGTCTCCTGTCTCGACCGGGACCGACGGAGGTTCATTGACGACGTTTTCCTCGATACTTTTCCGCTTTCTTGCTCTGTTTTGCGTTGCTACCTTCTCCGGAGAGGCACCGTAATCCACAGGATCACATTTTCTCCGTGTCTGGTGTGAGTGCATAAACTGAGCTCAAGCTACGAAAAAATAGAACTAGCTTGAGAAACCAGCTCCCCGGCAACGCCGCCAATTTGACGAAGGCGTCGTTTTACACTTCGCGCAAATAAATTTCTCCTCTTGCCCAACAAGGCGTAGCTATGGTAAGTGGGGTCGAACCCTAGGGAACCGGCGTAGTCTATTCTTCAGGTGGTACTCAATATAGGGGTTGTGGTCGAGATGTATCTCAATATCCTGTAACTCAACAAATAAAATTATCAAATAACAAAAGATGCTTGGATTGGATTCGAATCAGTGATCCTTATTACTCTTGCTCGTTCATCGATACAATAATATTCAATTACAAGATTTTATCACTTGGTTTTAAGCAAAGATTAATTTAAGCCCTATGGTCACGAAGTCACGACTCAAATACTCTAAGCTTAGATCTATTCAATTTTACAGATCTTGTCCAGAAGACAAGATCTCTTCTCTCGATCAACAATGTCACGAAGACACTTCAGCAACGCTGCTGCCCGGAAGGCATTAAGAACAAAAGATCCCAAGATAGCCAAGAGATATCAGATACCGACTACTCTCCAACACTTATTACCTTCTTGGGCACGAGAGACTCTCTCGATTTTAATCCCAAATCCTGTTCGTGACTTAATCTCAATATCTAAATGGTGATCAATCATATGTCAATATCAATTAAGTCTAGTTTTAATCCTAAGTGTTTCGGGAATAAAATCATGCAACGAACTCAAACAGTTAGATCTCACGAGTCTAAAACGAGTAATTAAGTTCACATCATCTTCTCCAATCCAAACAAGTAAATTTAGCTAGACATAATCATGAACGAAAGCATAACATAATTAAAAGAAAACATACTTGAATAAAAACTAAAGCTGGAAACGGCTACTGCCCAAAACGTATGTCAGCAAATAAAGTCTTGGCGTCTTGCCACTACCTACGAACTAATGCAGAAAATATAAAACGAAACTTAAAAGTAAAATCGCCCGTAGGACTTGTTTCTTCCTCGCACTCTCTTGGAGTAAAATTGCAGACTAAAGCCCTAAAAAATTCGTATCACAGTACAAGATATGATCGGCCATATATATAGGCGATGAATTTAGGGTTAAGTGGGAATCCTTGTAGGGCAAGGATCCTTCCTCCCACGGCATCTCCTTCCTTTTAAACACTGCCGCAGATCCTCTTTCCTTCTCGGTAGATTTCATCATTAATCAGGCTCATCTTGAATAAGGAAAGAAATCTTCGCCCCCTTAGTCTCTTCTTTGAAGAAAAAAGAAATCTGTTGCTGCTTCTCGACCCACATCTTGCCTTCGTTGTCTGCATCCTGTCCTGCTTCCATGCTTCCCAAGATCCTGACTCCTCCGGGTACGCTCTCTGTTGGCTTAAGGAATATGGGGAGGTACTTCTTGACTTGTAGACTTGATGTTATCGTTGTTGCTCAGCTACAAGCTACCAGCCCTTTGCCCATTTGCATCGTATCGTAATCTCAGCATCTCAACAACCGATTTTCCTCCGGATTCGCCCAACATCCAACTTGTTCTTCCCTGCACACCTTCTCTCGACTTCGTGTCCTCCTAGACATACTTTGACTCGATAAAGATACAAAAAGAAAAGACAAAACACAAGAAAAATGAACACAAACTTGGGTTCATCAAGTTCATAAATGCAATTAGTTTCTTAATAAAAATTGAATTAATAATTTATTTTATTTTATTAATTTTCGGTTCTTTTTTTATTTTAATAATTCTAGAATTCTTTTCTCTTCATTTTAATTTCTAGCATGCTTATATAATTAACATAAACTCATTTCTTCAATTAATTCCATTCAATTAATCATTGAACCATAAACCTTAATTTAAAAACCCTAATTTCGATTTTCTAGGGTTTTTAAGGTTAATCAAGCTTTCTTTTGATTAATTCTTGATTAATCAAACATCATTAACATCATATATCATCAAATTAATCATCAAATACATCATACTTCATAAACATTTCAAACCCTAATTTTTAAACATTTAAATTTCGACATTTTCCCTAAAATAAAAATGGTTGGGAATTTATACTCTTTTCCAACATGAAACATGCTTAGAATAATTAACTAAACTCATTTATAACATCAAATTAATCATTCAAGACATGGATCGAAACTTGGTCATTTCTTGAATTTTCGAAAATCTCAAGAAATAGGTTTAGGGTTTCTCATGATTCATTCAATCACATAAATCATCATATAAACATAAAATAAACATCATACTAAGAAAATCAATATCATCCAATCACTTCTAAATTTTCTCACAAAAATATCGAACATATATATATATATATATATATATATATATATATATATATATATATATATATGGGAGTAAGAGATGATTCAATCATTAAAATTGAGCTAAAGACTTGAATGATCAAATATATATCCTTACTTAATTAATCACTTGGAATTGATTTGATCATCTTTGATTTTGATCTTGGAGCTTGGATTGATGCATCCATGGAGTTTTCTCAAATATGTATAAGTGTGTGTGTATTGTCGAGAGTTTGAGAGAGATGGAATGAAAGGAATGGCTCTCATATATACATATATATAGGTATAAAAATCTTAGGTATTTAATGAATAGTGTTAGTTAGTTAATTAATTAATTATTAATTAATTCAATCAATTAACTACTAACAACCCCTCAATCAAACTTCAAATTTCTCAACATAGGAGCTTAACTTAAGGTTTCACGCACCTTAGATAAAAATCTCACAGAAAGAATCGGAGATTCGAAACATTTTCAAATCAACCGAAACTAAAATTTTAAGTGATAAATCATTCAGAAATTCACTTAAATAGATTAAATTCTATTTTCAGTAAATCTATGACCAAACATTTATCACTTATTGATAAATGTAAAAACTTCTTCGTTTCGGATTAACCGAGATGATATAAATTAATTAAAACTCATTTTTACGGCAAAATATATCTGCCAGATAAAATTTTTGGAAACGAAAATTTTTATTTCACTGAAATCTTATCTTTCTTACTGAATTAATAATTTTAATATGTAAGAAAGACAGGATACTACATTCTCTCCCCCTAAAAATAAATTTCATCCAGAATTTTACTTACTTCATGGAATAACTCGGGATACTTGTCTTTCATCTTACTTCCTAACTCTCAAGTGACTTCTTCTAAATCATTATGATTCCACTTAATCTTTACTGACACGATCGACTTAATCTAAGCTGCTAGATCTTTCGATCCAAAATTGCTTCTAGCTTTTCTTCTTAAGATCTGGATTTAAGATTACTTCTTCTTGATGGATACACTACTACAAATCTGCTCATACATAACGGATAATATCCGTTATGTATGAGTACCAAAAACCGTTATATAAAGTAGTGATATAAAAAGTACGCTCATACATAACGGTTATTAACCGTTATGTATAGTACTTATACATAACGGTTACAAAGAAATATATAACACTCCAGAAACCGTTATCTATGTATGATATACATAACGGTTATTAGCCGTTTTAAAATACACTTAATGTGTTGTATATTTCCTTCATAGATAACACTTTTTGAAATTTTACATAACGGTTATGACCGTTATCTTTATTTCTTATAGATAACGGTTGCGTATTACTTGTGATAACGGTTTCTTAACCATTATGTTTATAGTTATATTTCAGCATTATTTATTTTATATTTTTCCACTTTTCCTGTTTTTAATTTCGAAAAATGAATAAATAATAATTTCTAAAATAACACAATGATATATATATATATATTACCATCAAAATAAGGTGTACGTATTTTATATCATCCAAACATTCTACATAATAGTTAAAATGCTACATGTTTCTATTTTTTGAGATTTAGCTGTCTTCCAAAACATGAGAGTATGTGATTTAATACATATTACAAGTACAACCATTTGCAAACTCTTCGCAAATCATGAGGTAAGCCCCTTTGACACAATTCCCTTTGATGTGCTGATGTAGAGCTGAGTTCTACAAATGAAACAACAACACTAATTACAATCCATCACACGAATCAATTAACAGTTCATATGTACAACATACTAGAAATCTCAACAGCAAAACAACCTCAAAACCACACCAATCTCAACAACACAAGTATATTAAATTGATCAATAACATACATCATGCAATCATTCATGACAGTAAGAATCTCATGTAGATAACAAGTATTAAATCACATAAGTAGATATTGATACCTGATATTCAATCCATGAGATGTGAAATCACACAATTAGCCCATATCTCACGAACCTCATCAATTTCAGCTTTATATTATGATGCATTGCTCTTAAACTATGAACAAAAACAAGTGATGTACTGTGATGAGTTGAGAAATAGAAATAAGTGATGCATTCACTGAAATTGAGTATATAATTTATTACCAAAAATGCCACAGAAATGGAGTCATCATCTTCAAATCCTTTGACTATTATTTTCATGAACCGCAATATATAAAACCCACATCTTTGAATCAGGTTGTACAGGACCCTATAATATATGAGAAAAATATAATAATTAGTGTGTATAGTATAGAATAAATATTAGCTAGAAATAAGAATACACACCTTTATGACTTCCCAATTAGATGTTTTTTTGACACTCTTGCCATTATGTGCATTGAAAATACTTATCGCGCTTCAAAATAAAGTCAATGATTAGAACATTAACATTACGGTCATATACTAAGTCAGAGATGAGTAATTATTTTAAAATCATAAAACTTACGTGTCCACCACGTACTTCCATGTGCTATCACGATTCCGATTGCCAAGAGGGTGCATCAGATTGACATTATTTTGATGAGGTTGAATAATTGTTAAAATCCAATGTTCACTATTTCATACGACTATTCAATTAGTAGGCAAAAAAACAAATAACACATTGCAAGGCACCAACACATTGAGTACGAGTGTTCACTTACCCCACGTTGCAAGGCTCCAACACAAGTTGCTTTGAGGTTGCATTACGCAACCTATCTGATAATGCACGTGCCTTATCGTCAAGTGACGAGTTTTGTGCATATGATATGCTAAAAGGATTCATAAAGAGAAACTTGTCATTCGTTTCTCTGTCCTTCATGATTCTATACAAGTGCCTACAAATAAATTTTAATATATATTAGTATAACATAATAAATTTCATAAGAAATAAAACTAGCTCATATAATGATAGTCTTACCATGCATACACAACAATGCAAATTTGCTGTGAAATAAAACTAGCTCATATAATGATAGCCTCGAAAGCTCCTTCTACAGTGAAGAACACTTCAGACAACAACAACAGCAGCAGCAGCAGAATCACTACTACTCCGGCTACAACTTTTACCAAACAACCAATGACGAACAACAACAACAACAACACGACAAACATCTCCAGCTCATGAGCAGCAGCATTCATCGTCAAATCCCTCACATGTCCGAAGAAGAAATCCCGTTTCTGAAAACATGGATGGATCACCACCACGCTCTGCAGCAGCAAATCCACAGCAATGCGAGCATGGTCGAAGATCGAAGCGCGATGAGGTCAACGGAGATTCAATCTCTGAGCTTGTCGATGAGCCCGGGCTCGCAGTCGAGCTGCATCACTGCTTCCAGACAGATCTCTCCCACTGAAACAACCGAATGCGCCGCCATGGAAACCAAGAAAAGAGGAGCCCAAATATCAACCGCGCAAGAATAAGGCAACCCAAGCAACAATTCTGGTGCCTTGTACTTGATAGCATCTTCCTATACACATTAGGAAGATAATACATATTAAATAAGATTCATCTAGAAACAAATTGAAGAATCATTACACACATATATACCTCATAAGCAGGGTACTCCAAAAGAGTTCTATTGTCCTTGACAGCATAACCAAAATCTGTTATTTTCAACGTGCCACCTGCACCATCAAACTGGAGGCTTTCGGGTACCAGATTTCTATGTATGTATTTGTGAGAGTGACAGTGAGAGATTCCTTTAAGTGCCTGCAACATATCAGACTATACGCAACACTAATCAAGTTAAAAACTGAAGCAGACATAGATAATCATAGATAAATTACTCTAATGATTTGATTACTCACTTTGAAAAAGTCTTGAGAATATAGCACTCCAAAAGTTTTTTCACCAAGGTTATCAATCAAGTGATCAAATATAAGGTAGGCTCCCTCATCCGTTGATTTGACATCATGTAGGCTAATGTCAATTAAATTATTTGTTAGCCATTATGCACACACAGATACCATGCTGATAACATGTAGACATCTTGTGGTTAATAGATAACATGAAAATTCTTTTAAGATTTGGGATTGTGGGGGGCCTTTATATGATGCGTATGAATTGGTTGCTGTCAGCCATCGTTGAGAGGCATTTCATGATTCTGCCTTATCTCAATGGATCCAGAAATCTTGCAAGAACTGAGGTATCTACTTGATATAATGCAGTGCCCACCATAACCATTCAACACACACTTGTGCAAACAGTTGAAACCGACAACCACATGTATAATACAAAAGAGGAGAGAGAGACTCACACATCTGGCTGGAGGGTAGAAGGCGGCGGTCGGCGGTCAGTGGTCGGTGGTCGCGGCGGCGTAGTTTCAGGAAGCCACAGCAGCTTTGAGATGCAGCAATTAGACCTCATTTTCTGGAGATGTAACAACCACAGCCACGTCGGGGAGAGAAATTGCACTGCCGCTGTCACCGAGAAGGAGTGAGCGGTGAGAGAAAGTGGGCGCCGGCGAGAGAAAATGTGCGCCGGCTAGAATTAAGCAGCTTCGAGATGCAGCAATTAGAAATCATTTTCTGGAGATGCAGCAACCACACCCACGTCGGGAAGAGATTGGGCTGCCACCGTCACCAAGAAGGAGAGGGCGGCGAGAGGAAGTGGGCGCCGGCAAGAGGAGGTGGGTGGTTACCGGCGAGAGAAGGTGGGATTAGGGCAACTTGAATTGGGGGAACAAATGGAGGTGCAGATTTGTGTTTGCGTGTGTACATGTATTTCTTTTTTTTTTATTACTATAATTTATTCATTAAAAAAAATTCTAAAATAAAATTAAAAATAGCAATCGTAACGGTTATTAAAAACCGTTATAAAATCTGTAATATATTTTCGCTCAAACATAACGGTCGAGGAAAAACCGTTATCTCAACACAAAGATACACTCACATAGATAACATTTATTTCTTTTAAACGTTATCTTTACCAAAAAGACGCTCATACATAACGGTTTTTAAAAATAGCCGTTATGTAGGAACTGTTACGTATGAACGAAATTCTAGTAGTGATAACGTGCTTTGGATCAAACATGTATTAACGCAACTAAGATACATGAAACACGTTATGCGTACTTCATATAATTTCTGACGATCTTGTGCTTCTTTGATTCATTGTTGGACTTGGCGCACAATCTTTATCATTTCTTTAATTACTTCGGCCCTAATATTTTATTCTCGCCCACATTATTCTAATGGAGCGGAGATCGATATTTTCTTTCATGAAGGCTTCATCGGGTGTCATGCCTATCGTCATTTAGTAACTGTTGTTATAAACAATTCAACAAGAGGTAAAATTTGCTCCCAATGATCTCTTCGATCAAGAACAATAGTTCTTAACACATCCTTTAGGATTCGAATGGTTCTCTTTGATTACTTCGTGAGGTCTAAACTATCTAGAAGCATAAGCAATGATTTTTCCTTCTTGCATCAGGACACAACTTAGTCCATTCTTTGATGCATCCGTGGAAACGGTATAATCTTTATCTGATTCTGAAAATGCTAGCACTGGAGCAATGGATAAACTTTTCTTGAGTTTTTGATAACCTTCTTCATACTGCTAGACTACTCAAACTTTGATTCTTTCTTTAGGAATTGGGTCATTGGCTTTGCTATCTTGAAATCATCCTTCAATAAATCTTTGATAGTAGCCTGCTAGACCTATGAAACTCCTAATCTCATGTGGCGTAGTTGGAAACTTCCATTTCTGGACTGCTTGCACTTTTGTCGAATCGACTTTGATTCCTTTAGAGGAAACAAAATGTCCAAGGAAATGTACTTTTCTTAGTCAAAATTCACATTTGCTGAACTTGACCTAAAATTTCTCAGTTCTCAACTTTTCTAAAACAATTTGGAGATGTTTGTCGTGATCAAAATTACTCATTGACTAAACGAGAATATCATCAATAAAGACTACGACAAACTTGTCAAAAAATTTATGAAATACTCAATTTATGAGACCCATAAATACTACTGTAATATTTGTCAGTCCAAACGGCATTACTACAAACTCGTAGTGGCCGTATCTCGCTCTAAAATCCGTTTTCTGAATATCCTCTTGCTTAATATTTAACTGATAATAACCATATTTCAGATTAATCTTCGAGAATACTCTAGCTCCTTTGAGCTGATCAAAAAGATCATCTATTCTCGATAAATGATATTTATTCTTCAGAGTTAGCTTGTTTAGCTTTCGGTAGTTGATACATATTCTCAACTATCGTCCTTTTTCTTGACAACAAGGTTGGTGCTACCTAAGGGAAGAACACTAGGTCGGATAAAACCTAGATTAATCGATTCTTGCAATTGGATCTTTAACTCTTGTAACTCTTTCAGGCCCATTCTATACGGCACCTTAAAATTAGGGCTGATCTTGATTCACGATCTATGGTGAACTCACTTGCCTTTCTGGCGACAATCCTGACAAGGCTTCAGTAAATACTTCATGGAATTTTTTTGACTATAACTAGATCTTCAATACTCTCTTATAAATCTTCATGTTTGTTGAGATAGATGAAATATGCTTTCACATATTTTCTATTCAACAATCTCTTTACTTGAACTACCGAGATAATCGGCGATTTTCTATGACTTCTTTCTATTTTGAAGGATAGAGATTACTCTTAACTAGATGGCTGAAAAGAGATTTGTCTCTACTTGTACCGAATGGTTACAAAATTCTTGGTTAACTAATCCATTCCCAGAATGATATCAACATTTCACATTTTAATTTAGGTTAAGGCTCTGACTATCATTTTGAGAAGTCCTAATTCAACTCTAATTTAGGACAAACAAGAGTAACTGAGGTAGGTTCACTTACTGGAGTAACTATTCTTAGATTTCGCCTAGCTCGTTCTACGTTTTAGATCAAGATTATTAACGCATGCATTTTATATAAATGATGCGATGTACCCGTAAGATTATAACAGGTACGCCTTTTTAATTGACTCAAATCTATCAAATTTCTTTGATCTTTAACGCACAGCTTCTGCTTAAGGAAAAAAAATCCTATGATATTGTTTCTAAGGTTCTATCTTCTGAAAATAATGCCGAGGACAGCATCCTTGACGATTTCTCTACTGCTGCGGCGTTTGAGGAACTTCTTCTATCGCCTTCAAACGTTGGGCTGATTCTGACTAGGTCCACTTCCTCCTGGTCCTTGCTGCTTATTTGAATATTGATAGGAGTAGCGATCCACTTGCTCGCACGTATAACAGCTGTTGCTTCCAGCTTTACAACTCCTAGGTGCATTTTATTGCACTTAGGGCATGGATAAATGCCTTGATATCCTTGCAATGAACTACCTTGACTAACGAAAGGCGGTTTAAATCTTCGGATTTACTTGTTGCTGCTGATCTTACTATGGCCTCTTATTCGATTGGGAACCATCATTCCACTTTCTCTTTCCTATTTGAACTAACCTTGGTTTGCAGATTGAGGGCTCACTGCTGATGAAGCTTGTATTTGCTGAGAAGATGGTGCTGACAACTGCAACGATCTTTCTGGTTGCATGGCTAACTCCATATCCAAAGCTCGATTTAAAGCCTTTGAATAGGTCAACGCACTCTAAGTGAGTAGCACGACTCTTATTTCTTGACGTAGTTTGACTCGAAAGAGCTTAGACATCTTCTCATCAGTGTCTACTTTACCTTGGGCGAAACGAGCGAGATAAGAAAATTCTCGATCATACTTGGATATTAATTTCTTTCCTTACTTAAGATTGGAAAACTCACTTTCCTTTTATTTGCGATAACTTCTTGGGACATACTTCTCGAAAAGAGCGTTCTCGAATTGCTCTCATGTTAGATTCTCTAGCTATTCGGGGTATACGTCCTCTGTCGAGCTTCCCACCAATGATCCACATATCCTTTGAGCTGGTAGGTCATGCACTTAAGACACTCTTGATCGATACAACGAAGAAACCTAAAAATTCTTTCTAACGATCAAACCCACTCTTCAGCTTCTGACGAATTTTCTCTCCCGTCTAGAGTTGGGGATTTTGATGAAGAAAAAGTTCTTTTATCCTCTTTTCAGGCTGAGGAGACGGAAAAAGGTTCTTGCTGCTCTTCTTTTCTACTTTATTTCTTTTTCTAAAAGGCATTCTAATTAACACGCGCAAGGATTTTTCTGAAGAATTTTATTTTCTTTAAACGGAATAAAACTTCCTGGATTTTTAAAACTTAATAAAATTCTTATTCACATCTTTAGCACATAACATGCTCATCATAAATAATGAATCAAACGATTTACTCTCATCATCATATAATCACATCATCAAGAATTTAACTTGAAAGGTTAAGTACTTTCACATATTAAGCTTTAATATTAAAGCAGTTAATTCTCAAAATATTAGTGCCAAACATGGAACTTAACATTTAAGTAAATCAAATCTTATCATAGCATAATCACTTTCATAACTTAACTCAATAATTAGCAATAGCACAACATCTTAGCTTCATAAACTTTTCTCATATTGACAATCAACATCAAAGCATTCAGATTCATAACTTTTCTTAATCATTCAAACAATTCGCAAAATAACCTAACGTACTTATAACTTTTGGCAAAGCAACTTACTTCTTTCATACTTAGCTTATATTCATAAAATTCTTATTCTTTAAACTCTAACTTCATCTTGACAATTTACTGTCAACTTACTTTCTGCTTCACAAAGCATCATAACTTCTTATTTTTCTTAAGCATATAAGAACTCATCAACTGATCTTAATGACTGCTTTAGTCATTCTTTCATGTACTGGAAGATTTTCCCTTTTGAGATCTTTTTAAGATAAGAAATCTATCAAAAGATAAATTATTCTTATCTTAATTGTGATGTTCTAGCATCACACTAGCATAATAGTGACGGTACAGAATACTAATCTGTTATCGAAAAATCTACGGTTAAACTATGCATCATATGTTCTATTCAAAACTCACATTTCCGTATTTATACTACTTCTTTCTTTCACGCTCTCAATATTGGCAATAATTAAAAAGGTAGACTCTCTATTAGCCGTCCTTGAATTTTTTTTTCCTCTTTATTAAATGCCTTATCGATATCTATACTATCGACTTCTACCTCATCTTCTTCTACTACTTCCTTGACGGTCACATCTCAGCTCAACGTAAGCTTGACTTTATCTTCAATGTCCGTAACTGGTGTCGACGAGAAACTAGCCTCGAACTTGACTTTTGGAGAGAAACACGTTGAAGTTAGTTAAACAATCCATCCTTTTAGTAGTTAGATTGCTGTCGAGGGCATTATATTATTATTCTCATGACACAGTGAGAATGATCCCGCTTCATGCTCCTTTGCTAGAACGGAGAAATGGAAACGGAAGAAAACTTAAGGTTGGGAGGGTTGAGAATATGAAGGACCCTCGGAAGAAAAAAATCACCTCTAAACGAAGGACTAAAATTAAATCACATCCTTAAAATAAAAATTTCTGAGATTAAAATTGACATGTTTAACTGGATAAGGAAATGACAGAACTAACAATTCGAGAAGTAGGTTGGGTAATGAAAGAATCCCAAACCTTAATTAAATCGGATAACTGAGGCTAAATAAAATTTTAGCTCAGGTATTCCTAACATTATCCTGAGACATTAACTTCATTGTTTAATTCTTTTGAGAAATTAATTCATCTCAATCTCGTTCTAAAACATAACAAGAATGTGACTAACGAAAGAAAAGAATAACGAACGACGAACGAAACAAACAAAGAACGAAACGGACGACGAATGATGAACGAACAACAAAATTTTTTTTTTATACATTAAGCTGTAATGCCCCTGAATTTTCTAATAAGTTTAATAACTAAGAAAAGTCCTAGAGAATAGAAATAAAAATAATTGGATATTTCTAGGATTTAAGAATAAGAAAGTAGCATCTCGGGAAAATCTTTTGAATTCCAACAAAAATTCTATTTTAAAAAAAAATCGAACTTTTTTTCCTAGTAAAATTATTTTCGAAATTTGTGACTAGTTTATATATTAAATTTAATTTATTAAAACCTAGACTTATTTATATATAAAATATATACGTAATATATATATATATACAATTGTTTAAAAGTAATATTTATATATATATATATATATATATATATATATATATACTACTTCTTTAAAAGTAAAGAAAGAAAAACGAAAAGAAAAAAAGGGATATAATATTATATTGCTAATGAAGTAATTAGTATATTATTATATATCATTATATTTGTTAATGAAGTTAATGTTTATATATATATATATATATATATATATATATATATATATATATATATATACGTAATTTATATATATTAAATTGGTTTATCATCATTTGGAAAAGCATTAACGCTGCAAAGACCAATGCACCGATTGCGGTACAATAGAGTTGTAATTCACTAGTATTATTTTCAAAGGTATATATTGTTAGTATTATTTTCGATACCTATTAACTATCTAAATATAGATTTCTACAAATTATTATATGATAAAGTTTTGTATAAATGAGCTAAGGGTATTGTTGGTGCCCTAGCCAAGAATTATTTTTATCAAATTATTTTAAAACCAGAGGTTGCGAAAAATAGATTGAAGATATTAGTACATTTCTTCGTGACTAAGCTTAAGGCTTGTATTGTAGGTCCAGACACAAATCAAAATTCTCCCACGCATTCCTGATCTATCAGGTGGGTTTTATTTTATGAAAATTATTTTGAGTTAATAAACTCTGATATTTCAGGTAAAAGAAAATGGTTATCCATGGAAATGTTTTAGTGCGCTCTATGTGTTTAATGTTCCTATAATACCGACCGGGGTCCTTTGTTGGTCTAACACACTAGCATTGGGCTGTGTACACGTGGGTAGAAGTTCGGTGGGTTGATCACCATCGTTTTCTAACGAGGATTTATGTTCTGGATCCGATGGGTTAAGATCGGGATCTTGTTACTGTGGTTGAAACGAAAAATGTAACCGTGCCACGATAGGAATAACACTATAGAACGGCATTGATTGGCGCGCAAATGAAAAAGGTTTGATGTATCTTAGAAGTGACCTTATATTTTAAAACCTTCTAAACTTACGAGTAAAACTTGGATATACCAATTACTGTTTAGTTTTTATTAAAATTATTTATAAAATATTACTCACAGGGTGCATTAGTACTCACCCCCAAAATCTTTTCAAAATGTTTTCAGGATGAGAAGTCGGAGTGATCGGGCGGAGCTGAGGAATAGAGAATGTTGTTGTAATGTTGTACTTTTTATGATACTGCTTCCGCCTTACTCTGTTAATACTCTAATAATTGATTTGTGTCGTATTTGAACTATTATGCTTTAAATAAAATGGACCTCTTTTTTTGGAATTATTGTTATCACGGGTTGTACGGTTTTCCGACCCCGTTTATTTCTTTAATGCTTTTTGATAAATGCTTCAGACTAGTCGGCCCCTCTTGGACGCTCAACTTCCCGACCGTCGTGGTGTAGTACGGTTTATCCGACCACACGAGTGAGTTGGTTTGGTTGACTCGATTTGGCAAGCATAGGCTCTCTGGCTTTATCTCTGACTGTGATTGTTCAACCCTTTGTGGTGTTGTTTGGTTTTACCAACTCCACTTGGCAATTTGAACTCTCTGACTCCGTCATTTGTGTTTAGCATGGTAGTTCGGTTCATCCGACCCTGCATTATTTATTTTGCTAACGGTGAAGTTCGATCTATTCCGACCCCATTATTTGATAATTGTTTAGTTATAATTGATCTATTTATCTCTCGTATATGTCTATATTATTAAGAATATGTTGCCTAAAATATTGGACATATTATTTATTTATCAGCAAATTAAAATTCCCTATTTCTTTCCCGCTTCATACTTCCCCGCCAGTCATGTCCTGACATACGTGTCTTCCCTCGGGACCGCTTGTGCAGGACTCCTAGACCGCTTGTGTCTGGGACCGAAGTAGTCCACGACCTGACCAAAGAGTAGGGATGGCAACGGGCCGGATCTGGACAGGATCCTATTGGATCCATATCCAAATCCGAATGTTTTGCTTGGATCTAGATCCGGTCCGGATCCATCGGGTCTGAAAATCTGAGATCCAGATCCAGATCCATCAGATCCGCGGGTCTACGGATCTGGACCCGGATCCGTTTAAAAAAAATCAAATAAAATCAATACAACACAATTGTAAGTATCCAAATTTTCAAAACAAAAACGAGTATATTTATTTTTAGATTAGGGTTTCTGTTATTACTTATTAAAAAAGAGTATATTTATTTTTTTTAATTATAAAATAAAATATAGATATAAAAGTATAATATATATATATATATTATTAGTATGGATCCGCGGGTCGGATCCGGGCCGGATCCGGATCTGAAAATTCAAGATTCAGATCCGACCTGAATTTTTTTATATGGATTCAGATCCGGCCCGGATCCGTTGGGTCCAAAATTTTGAGATCCAGGTCCGGAAAAATGGATCCGGATCCACGGATCTGGACCGGGTCCAAGATCCACTGCCATCCCTACCAAAGAGCTTCCGAGATAATATGGTAAAGAAGCCAGTCTCGGACTCGTCAAACAAGACTGCCTTCAGTCGGCGATCGAAGTAGTCATCCCTGCCATCCTGTACATGGTCGGGGCAAGGATGTCCGTACACACAACACTCCCTCTCTGACCTTGTCTCCTGGTAGACCGGCTATGCAATCTTAGATCCGTCTACTGCTGGTGGGGAATTCTGCCGGCATCGTTTCGGGACTTTTTATGCCGATGAGGAGGGTGAAATGATCTTTCCAACGGCAGCCACAACCTTCTTAAACTTCCCCTTCTTTTTCGGCTCCGGCTCAGTCTCTTTAGCCTTCTTTTCTGCTATTTTCTTCGGTGGTTCATAGTGCACATGCTCTATATTATCAAGACTGTACTAGTAAGGCTCAACAGTGTCTTCAATCATATGCGGCATCGTAGCATATACCACTCGCTGCAAAACAAGTCATGGAAAAGTCATTATTAAATGTTAAACATGTAGATAACTTTATTAGATAAAATCATAAAAATAAATGTACGTACTCGTCTCTCGAAGAAGGTGCTAAAGTCTGCTTTGAAGGTCCTTGTTGTCCACATTAAACAACGCGGCACTGTAACGACGTCATCTCGACTTCCACAGTAAGTGCCCAAGTCAGGAATACACTCGTAAGACCACAACTGTAAAACACAAACGGGACCGTAAAAGTGGTAACTTGTCTTCCGTTCCTGATTCGGCTTCTTGGCAGCGCTGTTTATGTAGTGACACAGCCCTCCGTATGTGTAAGCACCCCAAGGAAATGAGTTCCAAAGGTCGAAATCCTCAATTAATGCCCATGCCCAAGTCTCGACCTCCATGTCGTCCCGGCATATGAGAAAGAGGCAGTAAACCAGCAGATTGGCCACCTTACAATAGTCTTCGATGCATTTCACTAACCAAAATTCTGTGTTTCCTAACTCATGCTCAATGAACCTCCGACGCAATTCACTAACCAAAATTCTGCGGCCTTTGAATATTCTGTGGAAAAGACTAGTAGGCCGGAGGAGATGTTTTCCATGTGGATCAAACTCAGAATTTCCAAAATTAAGCCCAGTGATGCACGCATAATCCCATGCAGTGAAACGGAGGGTCTGCCCACAAATTTGAAACCACGCCTCGTCCGGGGGTATGACACTATCACCCTTCCATTGGCGGGCCATAAGATGATGGAGGGCACTGTTTGAACTTACTCTTCTCCTGACTTTAATCAAACGGCCAACGTATCCGGCGGTAAATTCATCATAGACCTGCTGATACCGTCTCGGATTGTTGGTAAGATGCCGAAACACCGAAGTTATCTCTTTGAATATGGCCTCACGTACGTGGAGATTTAATTGTTGAGTAACACCGCACAATGTCGGCCTCATCCATTGAAGACCGGGCTACAATATAAACATACGAACCATAAGAACAATGATCGAGTGCTCAAACCAAACAAAAACACAAAATACGGTCAAATTTGAGAGGGTCTGGACAGCACACGGTGGCAACACACGGTCGTGTAGCCACCATGTGATGCCACACGGCAGCCACTGAGTGCTGACACCGAGTGCAGCCACCGAGGGCAAAATGGCTTAACACGGTGGCTTAACACGGTGGTTCATCTTCACACCACCATCGTGTGAAGATGAACACCCACCGAGTGTAGCCCTTTTACCAACATTTGACTCCAAAATTCACCAACAAATCTTACAAATAATGCTACCCATACTAATACAATCATATACATTGCTCTCAACTTCAATTTAACGAGCATAAATACATAATTTGAAAGCATAATTTTTCAAAAAAAAAAACATTTTTGAATGGAATTTAGGGCACTAACCGGCAGGTCGTTAGCGATTACTTCTTTTTCCACAGAGCTCGACGACGAGGCCGATGTCGTCTCCTCCTCATCATGGTCGGCTTCCGATCGATTTCCGCTCATCGTGCGGTCGAGGATTGGTTCACACGGTGGTGGTATCGTGTTGAGAGACAGAGAGAGACAAGTTTGAAGAGAGAGAAAGAGTGGGGTTGGGGTCTGGGGGGGACCGAATTATGGTTTTAGTTTTTGTTTTTTAGTTGTTTTTTTAATTGTTTTAACCTTTATTTGTTTAGTAAGGGTAGTTTAGTATTTTAACACATTTTGGTATGAAAAAATCCTACTCTTATAAATGAGTGTGAATAACTTCTCTCTTTTATTGTGTGGTATTTAAAAAGAGTTGGCCCATAATTAAATAATCCAATAATCTAGATTAAATTACTAAATTATCAAGATCTATACAATCAAGCAAACATATTGATAAAAGGGTTGAAAAAGCAAAACATTTGAATCACAAAACTGTTGTATAGCCTAATTAATAAAAAATGAGTTCCTCAATCCCAAACACCAAATATTTTAATTAGTTAAAAATTAATTCATCAATCCAAAATAAATTATAATTAAAATATTTTAATTAGAGCACGCATTAATAATAAATAAAATATAATAGTCCACAAATCAGATCTAATATATAAACATAATTAAACACGTAAGTGGGCAATATAAATCGACATATTTAAAATTAAAAAAAAAATAGAACATATAACACGTAATTATCATAATGTAAGCAAATAATCAACACAAAATCATAAGATAATCATGCTTGAAATACAAAACTTAACATTAAAAAAAATACGGTACTGGTTGGTCGAACAAAAAATTCATAATAAATAAAAAAAAAACATTTGGTCACGGTAGATAAAAAATGGTACCGGTCAAGTTTTAGAAAATAAAGATCGGTACCATTTATTCAGCAATCGTAACCAAATTTTCTTGTTTGATATTGAATCTAATAATTACAATAATCTAGATTAAATTTCTAAAATATTTCTACAAATAACACGTGAAATTACAATTCATAATCATTGTATTCAACCAAAATTATAATATAATTATACTAATTCTCTCCAAAATATTTTTATGCGTAAATATTAGTATAATCAACCACAAATATTAGTATAATCATGCAAATTTTAAATATATAATCATGTTAATTCAACTCGTAAATCTCAAAAAAATTGGTACAGATCGAAATTATTTTAGATTACTAACCTCTTCTAGTGGCGGGTTGGTGGTTCTTCTTAATGAATTTGAGGACACCATATTTATCCCTTCTTCGGCGTCATGTGATTTCACCGTCGTCCGGCACCAACCGGTACCCTTAAAATTGTCAAATTGGATGTAAAACTACTACAATATGGATCACGAGAGCTGTAAATCTTGCTCTTTGTATGGAAATTGAGGTTGAGAGATGAGAGTAAGTGGAGAATTAACTCTTATCAGGACCTATTTATTGCCATCTGTTTGGTGGTGAAAACATTGAATTTACTGCTCTCTATTTTAATGTTGGCAGACGTGATGGGTGGGGACGGTGTGCAAATATTTAATTGGGTCAAAAATCCTAATTTTTATGAATGAAAACTGACACACACTTAAGAAGAGATATAATCTTGGTACTTTTATCAAAGATTCCATTGATTTTGGTTGAGAAAATTTGTAAAGTGGAACTTTTGTGGGTGAGAGAACCTATAACATATCCTCCCTAAAAAAAGAATATATTAAAAGTCCACTACCAAAAGGAATATAATAAATTTTCTCCCTATATAAAAACATAGTTTTAGACAGTTATTTTTGGCGCCATTTTTAATCTGAAGCAGTTATTTCTAGTTGAATAGTTATTTGCACGTTGCACGCGTCCATGTTATTTCATCTGAAAGTCTATATTTCTCCCTCAATGATTCAATCTCTCCAAAAATCCATTTTCTCCCCTGCTTGTCTTCTCACTCGATCTCTCCACAAAGTCGTCTCCAAATCTTTGACAAACTATATTTTCAAAATTATGTTAATTATTCATTTTATTTAAATATTAAACAGAATAATATTAATCTGAACAAAATGAGAGTGTTGTTCATAAAAGATGCTCACGTAAGTGACTAGTATGCACTTTTCTATTCCTACATGCACGAATAATATTTAAAAGCTTTAAATCCCTATGCAGTGTTTAATTTAAAAGAGTTTCAACTCGCAATATATAGGATACGCATATTGTGATTTGTGAGTTATGAATGAAATACAAGGATGAAATAAACACATCAGTCCATAATTGATTATATTATCAAAATTAGTTGGCAATTTATATGTAGACATGCATAACATATATTTTTCTAAAATATTTGATATGTGTTTTTTTCCAATAAATTGTCGCAGTGCTATCACTTCTAAATAAAGTACTCCCTCCGTCTAGAATTATTGTAATTTTTGGGGAGTGGTACGAGTTTTAATAAAAGTCAGTTAGATATTTTTTGAGTGGATAAATGATCCCACCACTTTTATATTGTTAGGCTATTATTGTGGAATGGTGGCTGAGGCTTTTGTAAATAAGTAAATGGAATAAGTTTTAAAGAGTAAAGAAATATGTAAGGTTGTCCATAAGTCGAAAAACCACATTTTTCGTGAACGGACGAAAAAGAAATACTGACCACAATTTTCGTGGACGGATGGAATATTAAATACTCCATCCGTCTCGGGATAAGTGGCCACATTTCTTTTGTGGTTTGTCCTGGGATAAGTACTTTCCTTATAAGTAAATATACCTCTTCCACAAAAAATTATGAGCTCCACCACTTTCTATTATTTTATCCTTTAAATATCATTCTCCTTAATACCCGTACCGAAAAGAATGTGGCTACTTATCCCGTGACGGAGGGAGTACGTTTTAAGTTTCTCCTTATAAATTATGATGTGAAGTGATTTTCCGTCGACGCGAGATACACGCCAATATGTTCTATGTAATCACTCCAAAAATAAATAAATAAATAAATAAATAAAAAATAAAAAAATACTTGGGATTATCCATTCTTTGAATTTAAGTTATAAATTGATAAGCAGTTGTGGGCTGAATTTTTTTTAATAGTAGTTGCAATCCATCATTTTAGAATAGGTAATTCTAAACATAGCTCATTTTACTCTATATAGCTCCCTAATTAAAAATAATAATAAATGTACAATATTACCTCATAATCTCCAAATTAAAAAAATCAATATTACAACCCCTTCAATTCCATATGCTTCTCGCATCCCATACACATTCAACGAAAAAAAGTATTTCAGAAAAGCAAAAACAAATGAAGAAACAAATGAAGAATCTGTAGATGAACCTGTTGGAAGATTTAATTCATTGGAAACCATCAAGAAATCCCATGTGTGACTCCTAGTGAAATGTAAACCCATTTATTTCGGATTCGTCTGTTCTTCCAATAGTTTCCGGCTCCTATCGACCTGTCTCTATCGGTGAATGTTTCTCTCATTAATGCAAGTGTTCCACACGTGCATCAAAACACAAAATCTGAAGTCCTATCCCGAATAGGATTTGCACTATGGCTACCCCTAATCCTTCCACGCATTAGGTATTCTTTGCTTGACCCGTCTGCCATCACTAATTCAACGTTGCACGCTTGTAGCGGTCTAACGAGATATCAAATGGAGTTTGTTTTATTTTTATTTAAATAAATGGAGTCATATTCATTAGGAATCATTATATGGGGATGGGGATTTCTTGCCAATTTTTCCAGCAAATTGAATCTCAAAGTTCAGACCCAAAGTCTGACGTCAGGAACACAATTTAACCGCACACCACCTGTTCGACAGAATTCCAGAGCGAAGAAAACCTGCACAAACAAAGAGAAAAAATGAACAAAAGATAAACCGCTGCGCCGTGGTATGGAGGCCACTGCCTTGAAAGCGAAATTCGGCCGACCACGGAGTGCTAGTCCCACAAGCCGATTCACTCCCCAAGGTTTACACAGTCACCACCTAAAGCTCGCACTTAAGCTTCGGATGGTTCAGAGTTGAAAGAAACAAGAGCTCAGCCAAAAAGAGCAGAAGAAGAAACAAAGAAGATCTCTATCAGATTTTTTTTCCTGTATCTAACAAGAATCAAAGAAGCAGAATAAAAAGAGAGTTCGAAACGAAATCTCGGAAAAACCGGAAACAACCACCCACGTTTGCAACGTTTTTTTTCCCTCAAGCCACTCGTCTGACTTTTCATATATCAAATTCTGACTCTTTCAATGACAGCTAGGGCAAAAAGATTAATGGGCTCAAAATAAATTCAGCCCAAAGCAATCAACTAAGAGATCCAATACGAGAAAAAATAGATTTAACTAATTCTAATATGGGCCAGAGAAGAATAAGGAAAAAAGAAAGAAAACAAGAAGGAAATACGCTGTGCATTTCCAACAATCCCCCACAAATGGACAGCAGAGAAGAACTGAGCACTTGAAAGCATAGTCACTTAAGTACCAATAATCTTTCGATTTTGAATTGATACGTAGTGAAGTGGAGAAGCATAAGAGTTTATAAAGTGAATCAGATTCTTGAACTGAATAAACTCGGATGCGAGCCCCACAACACGTAACCAACCTTAAAATTCCAAACAACTCCTCGAAGATTACACAAAACATGGCCCAACATAATTACCTCGGGAACTCATGTGAGCTCTAGAAAAACTACATGAAATTTTTCATAGGAGATGGCCAATTCTCCACTCTCACTTAGGTGATTCTATTAGATTGCTTCTCAACAGCACATCTAAATCATTAAGAGCCAATTGCTCAACCTCAATCAACATACAATTTACCATCAAGTCCGTCAAAAAAGGACCACCGCGTAAAGGGCTATGGAAAAAATAATCAATCGATAAATAACCATCAAGTTCTTTGAATCACAAGAACCACCCAAAATGGGCTATGGTTGCTCAAATAAAATATATGCAGTATCAATACCGATTAACAAGAAAGTAATACAACTTAGTTTGACCTGTTATAGGTATCCACCGCATTCCTTTCACGTCAACGGTTTTACTCCCATTTCTTTAGAAGTTTCCAACACCATACTTCGTGTAAGTCCTTTTGTAAACGGGTCAGCTATGTTTCTCTCCGACCTCACGAAGTCCAAGGATATAACTCCATTCTTCAATAGTTGCTTCACAATTCCATGTCTAACTCGTATATGCCTCTTCTTGCCATTGTAGACATTATTATTTGCAACTGCAATTGCCGCTTGGGAGTCACAATGTAGGGATACAGGAGCCGATGACTCACCCCACATAGGAAGTTCTGCAAAGAGATTTCTCAACCAATCTGCTTCTCGACCTGCCAACTCAAGAGCAATAAATTCTGATTTCATAGTAGAGTTAGCTATACACGTTTGTTTAGCAGATTTCCAAGAAATAGCTCCATCTTCCAAAGTAAACACATAATTAACCACTCGTAGAGCACACTTCATCATTATCAGACACCCAATTTGCATCACAAAAACCCTCTAAAACAGCAGGAAACTTACTGTAATGCAAACTCCAATCAATAGTGCCTCTCAAATATTTCATTAAACGATAAAATGCAATCCAATGATCATTACTAGGATTATGTGTATAACGGCTTAAACGACTCACGGTATAAGCAATGTCAGGTCGAGTGTAATTCATCAAATACATAACACTTCCTATGATTTTAGCATATTCTTCTTGTGAAACACTTTCACCTTTTTTTTAATCAGAGGCATGCTAGAATCATAAGGTGTTCTTGCCGGAGCCAAATCATAGCACTCAAAGCGTTTTAAGATCTTTTCGACATAGTGTGACTGACTTAGAGAAATACCTTTTTCAGTTTTCATCAATTTAACACCAAGAATGACATCAGCTTCACCAAGATCTTTCATTTCAAACTTAGACGATAAAAAACGCTTTGTTTCTGATATCACATCAAAATTAGTGCCAAAGATAAGCATGTCATCAACATATAAGCATATAATCACATAATCAGAACCATACATCTTGGTATATACGCACGAATCAGAATTATTCACAACAAATCCATCAGAAATTATAGTATTATAATTTCTCATGTCCAGGAACTACATAACCTTCAGGCAGTTCAATATATATTTCTTGTTCCAAATCTCCATTTAAGAAAGCCGTTTTTACATCCATTTGATGTATAATCAAGTTATGAATTGCTCCTAAAGCTACTAAAGCTCTAATAGTGGAGATTTTTGCAACAGGAGAATAAGTGTCGAAATAATCTATGTCTTTCTTTTGGAAAAAACCAACAACTACCAATCTTGCCTTAAACTTGTCAATTGTACCATCCGGTTTCATTTTTCTTCTAAAAATCCATTTAGTTTTTAGAGTTTTACAATTAACAGGTAACTCAACCAATTCCCATGTGCCGTTACTCAAAAGAGATTCTAATTCACTTAGAATTGCTTCTTTCCAAAAAACAGCATCTATACAAGTTATAGCTTCAGTATAAGTCTTGGGATCCTCAATAACAAAGTATAGAGAAACAGCATGCTCATCAATTAAATGTGGGTTTTCAATCAAGTAGGCTGTGATGAACTCATGCCCATAAGAGGTTTTAGTTCTCTCCCGTTTACTTCTTCTAAGTTCGACATTAACACCATGTTTTTCATGCACATTATTAGAAGAACTAGAACCACTTTGAACATTATTCTTTAACGGAAAAATATGCTCAAAAAACTTGGCATCACGACATTCAGAAATAACTTTATCATTAATAGCTAAAAATCTATATGCAGCAGAATTGTGAGCATAACCAATAAATATAGCATCAAAAGTTTTTGATCCAATATTCGTTCTTTTTGGTTCAGGAAGACACACTTTAGCTAGGCACCCCCACATTTTTAAGTATTTAAATTAGGAGCAAATCCTTTCCACTACTCATAAGGCGTCTTGTCTAGCTTTTTATGAGGCACTCTATTCAGAATATAGCAGGCAGATAATACTGCCTCCCCCCACATGTTGTCAGGCAATCCAGAACTTAAAAGCATTGCATTCATCATATTCTTCAAAGTTCTATTTTTTCTTTCAGCTATGCCATTTTGTTGAGGGGTATTAGGAGCACTAAATTCATGCACTATTCCATTTTTTTCACAAAATTCTTTAAGAAAAGTAGTGCCATATTCTCCTCCTCTATCTGATCTAAGCCTTTTAATTTTTCTATTTAGTTGATTTTCAACTTCACTTTTGTACTTAAGAAACATTTCTACAGCTTCGTCTTTAGATTTCAAGAGATAAATTCTGGTGTACCTTGAATAATCATCTACAAAGCTCACATAATATTTCTTTCCACCTCTACTAACTGTACTTCGAAAGTCGGCTAAGTCAGAGTGTATAAGTACAAGCAACTCAGTCTTTCTATGTTTGACAGACTTAAACGGCTTTTTAGCAAATTTAGCTTCTACACATATTTCGCACTTAGATAAATTATGCAGGTCCAAGGCATTAATTAATCCAAGTTTTCGAAGTCTTTTAATTGAAGCTAAATTCAAGTGTCCGAGTCTTCCATGCCAAAGGTTATAAGATTCAGTGATATAAACAGAACTAGAAGTTTTATCATTAACAATTTCAGAGTCAACATTAAGTACAAAGAGACCCTCATTCAGATAACCCTTTCCTATGAACTCCTTATTTCTAGACAATACAACCTTATCGGATTCAAACACAAGCTTAAGACCTTCTTTGTTCAATAAAGAGCCGGAAACTAAATTCCTACGCATAGAAGGAACATATAAAGCATTCTTTAAACATAATGTTTTGCCAGAAGTTAATTTGAGCAGAATGTTCCCTTTACCGAGAACCCAACAACGCTAGAGTTACCCATGTACACACATTCGCCTTCTCCAGCTTTCTCGAAGTTGTGGAACAGATCCTTGTTGCTGCAGAAGTGCCTCGAAGCTCCCGTGTCCAGCACCCAGTCCATCTTATTTTCGAGTAAATTTGCCTCGACCACGGCAGCAATGATATCATCTGTTTTAGCCTCAACGGTGTAAGCTTGATTTTTGTTTGCAGCAGCAGACATGTTTGATGGTTGTCCTTGTCGTTGGTGGCATTGATACGCCTTGTGTCCAGGGGCACCACAAACATAGCAGTTGAACTTCTTTTTTATGATTTTCTTGTCAGTTTTGTTGAAGTTGGGTTTCTTATCGACTCGACCCTTCTTCGGAACAAACCGACGGCCCTGGTCTTTTCCTGTAGTAGCAGCAGATTCAACTAGATTAGCATTAAAAGAATTGACAGGTAAGTTGGAGGACTTATCCTTGAGGCGATTTGCCTCTTCGGTTCGCATGTGACTGATGAGTTCTTGAAGTGTCAGGTCCCTCTTCTTGTGTTTGAGTTGATTTCGGTAATCCGTCCAAGAAGGTGGAAATTTTTCGATCAACACATTGGCCTGGAGGATTTCACACATTTTCATTCCTTCATTGAGCACCTCAGCTGTAAGATTTTCGTATTCATGGAGTTGGTCCATGATAGGCTTGTCGTCCACCATTTGAAATCGCAGCCACTTGCCAACGACGTATTTCTTTTTTCCCGCATCGTCTGCTCCGTACTTCTTCTCCAATAATTCCCAAATTTGTTTTGCAGACTTCACATTGACGAACAGATCGAAGAGAGTGTTCGTCATGTGATTGAGTAGGTGACCTCTAACTGTTTTATTGTATTTCTCATGTTTTTTCTGCAAATCTGTATCAGCTGCCTTTGTATGAGTAGCATCAGCAGCAGTACGTTCTTCCGAAGTTTGAGTAGAGCCAGAGGCAGAATCGCTCTGTGTGGGAGCAAGATCATTGAACAGGACGTAGTCGAGCTCGAGCGCCTCGAAGAAGATGAGAAGCTTTTGCGACCACCTTTTATAGTTGGTTCCATCGAGTGACTCGAGCTTAGAGAGGTCAGGTAGCGATTTTGGAGTGACAGCCATGAATTTCGCTTTCAAATTTTTGGAATAAATCCTTGCCTGCCAGCCGTTCGATCAAAGTTCAGACCCAAAGTCTGACGTCAGGAACACAATTTAACCGCACACCACCTGTTCGACAGAATTCCAGAGCGAAGAAAACCTGCACAAACAAAGAGAAAAAACGAACAAAAGCTAAACCGCTGCGCGATGGTATGGAGGCCACTGCCTTGAAAGCGAAATTCGGCCGACCACGGAGTGCTAGTCCCACAAGCCGATTCACTCCCCAAGGTTTACACAGTCACCACCCAAAGCTCGCACTTAAGCTTCGGATGGTTCGGAGTTGAAAGAAACAAGAGCTCAGCCAAAAAGAGCAGAAGAAGAAGCAAAGAAGATCTCTATCAGATTTTTTTTCCTGTATCTAACAAGAATCAAAGAAGCAGAATAAAAAGAGAGTTCGAAACGAAATCTCGGAAAAACCGGAAACAACCACCCATGTTTGCAACGTTTTTTTTCCCTCAAGCCACTCGTCTGACTTTTTCATATATCAAATTTTGACTCTTTCAATGACAGCTAGGGCAAAAAGATTAATGGGCTCAAAATAAATTCAGCCCAAAGCAATCAACTAAGAGATCCAATACGAGAAAAAATAGATTTAACTACTTCTAATATGGGCCAGAGAAGAATAAGGAAAAAAGAAAGAAAACAAGAAGGAAATATGCTGTGTATTTCCAACAAATCTCGATCCCAAAGAGTTCTTGAACACATTATTAATCTCCTTTTGCTTTTCTCATTTTTTATTTTTGTTGATTGTGTCAGGGATATGGGAGAAGGAGATGGAATTGAAAGGGGCTGTAAAATTGAGATATATACAAGTTGGATTTGATTGATTTGGGGTTTATGAGGGTAATATTGTACATTTATTAATAATTTAATTATTATTTTTAATAAGTGACTATAAAGAATAAAATGAGGGCTATGTTTAGAATTGTCCTTTTAGAATAGATTAATGGAAGCTGTTGGCCCAATTATCAATTGTAAATTGAGTAATTTTAAACATAGCACCAATTTCTCTTATTATAGCCTCCTAATTAAATTAATAATAAAATAAATAATAAATGTACCATTATACCCCTAAAACCCCAACTTAAAAATTCAATCAAATAATAACAAAATAAAACCTAAAACTATTGTCATTGGCATAGCCCATGAAAAAGTGAGGATTGCATATCTCTTTAATTGTTTCATTATTTAATAGGTATGATTTGAGAATATAATCATTAAAATCCAATCCCATTGCGAATTTTAGAAGCATACATTAATTTAGCAGAAATGTTGAACAACATTAGATTCAATTGGGTGTCGGGTTAGGATTTCCTTCTTTTTCTTGTTCGTCTCTAATATTGTACAATTTCTGCTCTTTCTTAAAGTTGTTCATAAATTAAAACCAAAAACACAATTAGTCGAAAGGAAGAGAAATTAGCAAAAAGATAGAAAAGAAATAAAATATTTTCAGAAAAAAAGAAACCATATATCAGAGAATGAGTATTCATGCGATAATATTTGGAGAGATTTTCAGAATTATATAGAAACGAAGATCTAGTTGCAGATATTGGGAGAATTGGAGAGAATGCAGAGTTTCAATTCATCCAACAAAAAGTCGATAACCAACCTTGCGAGCAGTTACAATTCTCGACCTCTTTATGAATGGAATAAAACACGTAAATGAAGAAGAAGAGGTTCGGTAGTGGCGAAATAAATTTTTTTATTAAAATTCTAAGTTAGGGGTAAGGGTAAAATTGTATATGTATTATTTTATTTATTATTAACAGCTGTAATGAATAAAATGGAGGCTATATTTAAAATTGCAAAAATGGCGGTGCAAGATATGTACAACAATAATACAAGCCTACCAACTCGATTTGGGGATGCTATCATGCTACTCGCTAAAAGTCGGATTCAACTATACTTCTAATAAATAACACTAGTAATTAGTTATTTCTTTTTATTTTTAGTTACATTTTTAAATTGAGCTTGATTATTAGGTTTATAGTTAATCTAAGTTTTGGTTAAGGATTACCATTTCTAATTGGTTGTATAACTTATGAATTTTTATTAGTTTTGAAATTATATATACCCTCCATCTTTCAAAAGTATGGTTAATTTGTCATTTTGGGACGTCCTGCATAAGTATGGTTCGTCATTTTAGAACATGACCTCGTTAGCTTTTTAATATTTGAAAACTCAAAATAAATCAAATAAATAGGCTCTTACTCCACTCAAAATACATCTACCCAACCCTTCTTACAACCGGGGTCGCCCTCCCCACAACATACTTCTACGAGACGGAAAAAGTAGTATATTTTTTGTTAAATAATTATTATTCATTATTATGAGTTTTGTAAAAATTAGTAGAATAGGAGTTGAAAAATAATTATCATAATAATAATAAGCTTTCTAAAATATAATAAAAATAATAATATAAAACTTGGTCAAATAATGGTTGTATCATTATTCCTTATGAATCGGTTAATTAGCAGCTGATTAAAGATATTAGATATGGACACAACTAACAAGGCTCTACGAATAAATTACATATAGAGAGTAAGCGAGAGAGAGAGAGAGAGAAAAGAAGAAGAAGAGGCGAGAGTGAAAAATAATGGTGATGGGGGGATGGTGACTAAAATCACAAGAAATGGTTATGCCAACTTATTAGTGTCTCAAAAATGTGTGTTTCCATCATCATCACTCCTCAAAACCCCATTCCATCAACGCTCTATGATCTCATAGTATTCCACGATTTGTCCCAACGGCGTCGTTTCAGGGACGATAATTAAGAAAGGGTTTTTTCCCAACCCAGTTGTTGGAAGAAGGTTTTTGTCGAACGCTCTTTGGAAGGGGCGAAGCAGCATTCCTGTTAAGATACGCAATTCACGATTTTATAACTCCTTTAAGTCACTCGACAGCGGAAGGTATCTCTCTCTCTCTCTCCGTGTGTGTGATTTTCCTATTCTAACGTTTTTGGGGATTTTCGTGGTTGGCTGTAAACTGAGGAAATGTGTAGATGTATGCATTGATATAATATGTACTGTATTATAACAGTTTGGCTGACATAGTAATTAATTAATAACTCTGCTGTTTAAATATTACTTTACTCTTTGACGATTTTGAGTGAGTATAATCTGCTGCTGGTGCCTTGTCGATTCTAGCTTACATAAGCATCAGATTAAGAAAATCATTCTTTTTTTATTTTTTTATTTATAGGATATCAAGAATTGAGATTAAGTCAGTACAAGATGGAATGCTGAAGATATTTTGTGTTTTCTGTTCGTGGTGTTAGTTAGAGTATAAAGTCGTATTTTAGCTCTTTACGTTTCTCCAAGAATAAGTTTGCTGAGTCAGTTTGTAGGGTTTAGTATAAAAGGTCTTCTATTTGTAATTGTACAAGTTAAGTCTTTCATAATATGAATATGATTTCATCTTCTTCCCCAATTTTTCTTTCGCCTCTGTTTTCTGTTATATGAAATCTGTTTTCTGCTATCATTGATGGTAACAAATGCTGCTGTTTTTTTATTATGGAGGGTTGCAGACACTGAGTTTATGGTGAAGAATTTTACGGTAATTAAGTTGTTCATAACATGTCAATATTTGAACAAGACTTCACACTACATATTAATGTTTATTGTATGTATTGTTACTTGCCAGATTTCTCTAGACAACTTTAAAAGTGGGCAACTGCACACATTGATCACCTCCGCCTTCACCCATCACGACACATTTCACTTTGTCACAAATATGATAGGACTCTACTTGTTTGGAACAAGTGTAAGATTTAATTAACTTCTTAATTTCTTGTATTCTTTGTCACATTGATAGGACGGATTTTGGGACCAGATTATTTGCTCAAGTTGTATCTAACTGGTGCAATTGTTGGCTCAATCTCTTATTTGGCATTTCATGCTTTCTTATTTCCTTCACTCAAGGTAAACTAATACTCTCTCTCTTAAAATCAATCAAGCTAGGGATACAACTCATTGTAATTTGTAATTTTTATGCTATTGTGAACGTAATAGAATTAAAATAAATTCGATTCATGATCATTTTTTAGTGATTAGGTTCTTTATGAGCTCTTTTGTTTCTTCTAGTCTGGAAATTGGAGAAGTAAGTGGTTATCATACAATACAAACCTAGCTATTATATTATTTTTGCACCTGGACTTTCAAATTTCTTTATCTTAAACCGTTGTAGCCGAAAAATGATGCAGTTTATCAAAATGCACTTCACATGCTTACTTTTATTCATTCTTTCTCTCGTCTAGAATGATCAAGATGTTAGCTATTCGAAAATTCCAACAAAGGTATGCATTTCTAATCAATTTGCCTTTTTCATATCATCTTTGTTTCGTATGAATCAATGTCACACCTCCTTGCATCATCGATCTTCCAAGCAATTGAATATAATATGTAGAATTCTGTTCACATTAGCTAGTGATTCTTCCCCCTTACTTTTTGTAGGGTGCAAGTGGTGCTGTGAATGCGATAGTGGGCCTCGGTATAACTCTATTACCCAAGATCGATCTTATCATAGCAGGTCCTGCTATTTTAGTGGTAAGGTTAAATATATTACTTCTTTATGATGAAAAATGAAATGATGATACGGAGAAGACAGAAAATTGATTTGTGGAGTTATTTATTTCTCGTCTTCATGTTTTGCCAGGGAATTTTTCTTATTCACAGCGATTGTTTGAGGGTAAAGGAGGTAATCCGGCTCATCATCATATTTCCGATTCAATTGTTGTTTTATGAATTGAAAGTCCATTTTAGTTCATTTTGCCTTAAGATGATATGTCAATAGTCCTTGAAATCTATGTTGTGACTTAATTAATATCCCTATGGAAATGGGATAATGTTAGTTTAAACCGGGAATTGAATCAAATATAAGCACAACCTATTTTGTACTGCGTTTCATTATCTTATCACCTTGGCTTTTCTTAGTACTTGGATCTGCTTGTTGCTCTAATGCTATAGCTCGTTTTATTGTCTCGTTATCTTATAAACTTTGAGCGAACACTTGGTCCATCTACTGCTCTAATACGAGCTTCGTTTTTTCATATCAGGGCGATCCCTTGGTTAATTTCTGCATTTGCACCTTTAGCTGGATTACATGTTGCTATCATAGCGGCGCTTAGATTTGTGAAGATACGCATCGGGCCATTCTGAATTTGCACCTCATAATTATAATGTAGTTTAGTTTTCAATAATTGTATCTGATTGGATTTAATTTATGTTTTTACACTAATTTATGTTTAGAGAGTGATGCATTACCAATCTTATGCTCTTTTGAATATAGCATGTACATGTACATGCCTTGACCACCATTTTGTTCAATTTTATCGGACAAATATATTAATCTAACCTATTAAATAAAAGCTTGCGTTTTCTAATCAGACCCGATAAATCACCATATACAAAAACATGCATATGAACTTGTAACCCACATAATTTGCCTCGAATAATAATGTGTGCTAGTTTAGCCACACATAATTAGAATCAATTGGACAATTTCAATTTTTCATTAGTTAAATCTACCGATTATTGAACGATAAACATGGAATGTGATTAAAAGATAATATAAGACATGAATAAAAGATAAGTATGTGATAAAAAAAATTATATAAAAAATATAGATCGGAAAAGTCATATGACCACTTTGAAGATAAGAGATTTCATTCATAGACATTTTTCATAACATGTACTCCCTCCGTCCTTGTGAAAGCGGCATGTGTTTTAAGAAAAGGTAAGTAAATGTTTGTTGAGTAGGGGAAAGGGATCCACATATTTGATTTGTTGTAAGGTATAAAATATTACTTCCTCCATCATGTTATTTGTGGCTCATACTTTTTGGGCACGAGTATTAAGAAGAAGGGTAAAAGATAGAAAAGTGGTAGGGTCCACATTTTTTGAAGGGTTAATTTTATGCTATTTAGCTGGACAACCTAAAAAGGAAAATGAGCCACTAATAGCGGGACGGATGGAGTAGAAAGTTAGTACGATCGTTTTCATTTATGAAAACATCACACTTATAAGGGACGATCTAAAATAGCAAATTAACCACAATTTTCGGAGACGTAAGGAAATAACACACGGCCACTGGCCCACCAATTTGATGACTTTTCAAAAATTGTAGTATAAGGAAACTTGCTTTTAAAATCGAGCCTTTGACTGCAAAATTAAGGATCAATAATTTAATCTAAGGGAAAAATTGATATACCCAGTTAGCTTCATAAATATATATGCAAGCCATGTATACTTGTGTAAGAACATGTATGCAATATTTAATTTGGATATTTTACTTTTAACTTGAATTTCTTTATTATCTATTCTGTATATTTAAATTGATTTTTAAATTTGGAGATGAATTATGCAATACAATTAGGTCCATTACATTTATGTATAAATAAATTCTACGTATACCAACTTTATATATTTTTTTACCTTAATGTTATCGGGTTATATCCGTCGTAATCAAAACAACGTTATTTTGATTGGAAGAATGCCCCATCAACACTATGTCAGCTCTAATTTAGAAGAATGTAAACGGTGATAAAAATTAAAAAGATTCAAAGTTCATGTAGTTTATAAAAAGACTAAATAGTCCATAAATTCCTAAACTTTACTTGAATTTTGGTTTCGCACTCAAATTGTCAATTTTGCTGCTAAACTTCTATACTTTACTCGGATTTTGGTTTGCACCTAAACTATCAATTTTGCCTATAAATTTCTAAACTTTGTTTTATTTTATTTTTTTGAAATTGCACTCGAGTTGTTAACTTTTCAGCCAAGTAAAATCAGACGTGGCCTTGAGAATGATGACGTGGCATTACCGACGTTGAGGTGGCTTTTTAAAATTAAAAAATAAATAAATGAGGTAACTTTATCTCTCTCTTTGCTTCACCATTGATCACAGACTCGGCGAAGAATTGAAGGAAATTTTGATTTCATTTCTCTACTACATCCCTCTCTCTCTCTCCCTCAACATCTTTTCGAAAAAACGGTTAATTCTTTGCACAAATTCAATAAAAAAAGAAATGGATAAAGGAAATGCTTCGATTTGATTTTCTTATTTAAAAAAAAATGTCACGTTTGCCTTTTCGACGCCACGTGTCACATAAATTAGCTGAAAAGTTCATTCGGGTGCAATTTTAAAATAAAATAAAATAAAATTTAGGATTTTATAAGAAAAATTGATAGTTTGAATGCAAAACCAAAATTCGAAAAAAGTTTAAAAATTTAAGAATAAAATTGATAGTTTGGATGCAAAACTAAATTCGAATAAAGTTTAGGAATTTATAAAAAAAAATATTGAAAAAGTTAATGTTAAAACCAAAGTTGGAGTATTTCGTAAATTCGACCTGAAACTCCATACAATGAATGCATCTTTATTATGTCACCACATATTGACATGTGGTGGAAATATTGTTATTCACACTCTCCTCTGCTCTCTCCCTCCATCCCCCGCCAAACAAGAAAACTTGAACTATTCAATAATTATCAGCAGTGATGGAGCCAGACTTTTACTTTAGGGGGGTCCAACTCGGGGTTATGATACGGCCAATCAACGGGACGACGAAACGTATCAAATATGCGGAAGCTTTAAGACTCGAACAATGTCAGCAACTAAGATCTCAATCCAAACCTTATAACCAACAAAGACGAACAGATGCAGCAATAACTCGAAAAACGAAATAAAACTCCACAAAATCTACATCGACGCCTAGAATTCCCCAAGAAGACTCGACTGGAATCTATAGCAATACAACTCTGATTCATCTAAAATTTTAACACAAATTATAAATCGAAAACAGTAACAACATATCCGAAATTAAGCAAAAACGCACGAGTAGAACTCAAAAACGCTTGGTGCTCAATTTCGGTCCGATTTAGGGAGGTTGGAATGACGATGGGTATGCATATATGAAATCTGGACTGTGGCGATGGAAGGGGTGATTATGGCAATTGAATATGATATATGGAAGGTTTGGGAAGGTCGTAGTGTGGCTGTATCGCACGGGAATCCAGATCGATGGCGGAAAGATGATGAAGGGTCATGCGAAGCTAGGTTTTGGGATCGACGAATGACGTGGGTAGCAGATTTGAGAGGCTACAAAGATGAGGGATGACTAGACGAAGTATGATGGAAGAAGGGCGTGGATGGTGAACGAACAACACAGAACAAAGAAACGAAAACAAATTGGAGATTTACCTCAATACGGACCCCGAATCGACGAACGATTGAAACACGTATCACGAAAGCAATTCTCCGGCGGCGTAGTTAACCCGAGACCCACACAAGATCAAGAATGAACTATAGATTTCAGATTTAAAGGTGCCAATTCAAATCCTACCAAGAACTAGGGTTTGTGTATTCTGAAGAATACGTGAGACAATGTTGAAAATAATTTTGATTTTTCATTCAAACAAGTCTGTGAATAGTAACAACAAAAATAACATAAATACTAAACTAATTCCTAAGCTAGGTTTCGAAATTAACAAGGCCTTGGGCTTAGTAATTTCGAATTCCTTAATTAAATGAAACTGAGCCGATTAATCACCTAAACAAGTTGTGATAATTGGGCTACTAAATAACAATGTAATAAAATTAAAACATAGTAAAGTTTTCGAAAATTCACAAAGTCCAAAAAATGAATTGGGCTTCCATTCTTATTCGACCCTTTATGTTTCTCCATCATCAATCTTCAATACTTGTGAAGTTCACCAACTTGAATCTATTAAATCCAACTCCATCGTCTTCCAGCTTCTTTTGAATGTAGCACTGGAAATAACCTTACAGCTTCTTGGCTCTTAATCTCGTCACTGGACATCTAAGCTGCAATTTCGGGTTTAATTCCTCAGTGCTAGACCCGGTTTCATCATTCTCCCCTGCTGAAAAGAATTCGACCTCGAATTCAAGTCCTCCTCGACATCTCGATCATCTACAGGAAATTGAGATAAGTCACCTGGAAGATCAATATGGTAAGCATTATCATTAACACGGGCGACCACAGTGAATGGTCCATCTCCACGAGGCATTAGCTTCGACCGCCTTAGATTAGTAAAACGTCCCGGGCTGAAGTGAATCCAAACCTTATCACCGGGTTTGAACAACACTTGCTTACGGTGTGTATTCGCCTTTTTTGCGTTCCTCACGCCTTGAAGCTCAATCCTCGTCTTTACTTTCATGCATCTCTCGAACTTGTTCAGCCCTACGGTAACCTTGCAAACTTGAAGGATGATCAGTAGGTAAAGGAATAAGATCCGTTGGAGTCAACGGATTAAAATCATAGACTACCTCAAAAGGCGACATATGCGTGGAAGAATGCACAACACGATTATACCCAAATTCAGCAAAAGGTAAACAATCTTCCCACGACTTAAGATTATTACGAACTAATGCACGAAACAAAGTACCTAACGTCCTATTCACTACTTCAGTCTGCTCATCAATTTGAGGATGACATGCAGTAGAAAATAAAAACTTGGTACCTAACTTACCCCATAAAACTCGCCAAAAATGTCCCAAAAATTTGGAATCCCTATCAGAAACAATTGTCCTAGGAATACCATGCAAGTGGACGACTTCGCGAAAAAACAAGTTAGCAATATGCACAGCATCATCAGTCTTCCTACATGCAATGAAATGAGTCATTTTGGAAAATTGATCAACTACCACAAAAATGAAATCCTTCCCGGTCTTAGATCTAGGCAAGCCAAGAATGAAGTCCATGGATATATCGACCCAAGGGGACGACGGCGCCGGCAAAGGCATGTATAATCCAAAAGGACTCGAAAAAGACTTGACTTTCCTACAAGTAATACAACGGGAACAGATTCTCTCAACATCCCTTTTCATGCGTGGCCAGAAAAAATACTCATGTAACAGACTTAACGTTTTGGCAACACCAAAATGACCCATCAAACCTCCTGCATGCAACTCGACAACCAACAACTCACGCATAGAACAATCAGGGACACACAACTTCGACTCCTTGAACAAAAACCTATCAGCTATGTGATACGAATCAACAGCCCTAGACTTAGCCATGCAAGACGCAAAAATAGGACCAAAGCACGGATCTACAGCATAGAATGACTTAATGTTCTCGAAACCTAAACACTGGGTATGCATCACCGACAATAAATTGTACCTGCAGGATAGGGCATCGGCGACCACATTCTCTTCTCCTTTCTTGTACTTGATCACATAAGGAAAAGACTCAATAAATTCTACCCATCTGGCATGACTGGAATTCAGATTCTGCTGCCCTTTCAATTGCTTCAAAGACTCGCGATCAGTGTGTATCACGAACTTCTTTGGACGCAGGTAGTGCTGCCAAGTCTCCAAAGACCTCTTCAACGCGTACAGCTCCTTGTCGTACGTGGAGTACCTAAGAGCTGCGATGTTCAGTTTCTCACTGAAGTAGGCAACCGGCTTCCTGTCCTGCATCAAAACAGCACCAATGCCTATATCAGAGGCATACAACTCGATCTCGAATGTCTTAGTAAAGTCAGGTAAAACCAAAACAGGAGCATACATAATTTTGACTTTAACAAATTAAACGCATGCTCTTGGGCTTCACCCCATTCAAACTTTCGGTCATTTTTACTCAATTCAGTCAATGGTGCAGTTATTCTAGAAAAATCATGCACAAAACTACGATAAAATCTAGCTAAACCATGAAAAGATCTCCCATCAGAACATGACTTAGGCGTGGACCATTCCTCAATGGCTTTCACCTTAGCCCTATCAACCTCAACACAACGACTGCTCACAACAAAGCCAAGAAAAACAACCTCATTCATGCAAAAGGTGCACTTAGACAAATTAGCATACAGTTTAGCATCACGCAGCAACTCAAAAACATGCCTAAGATGTCTAACATGCTCATAAATAGAAGTACTATATATAAGGATATCATCAAAATAGACCACAACATACTTGCCAATCACATCACGTAAGACATGGTTCATCAAACGCATAAAAGTGCTAGGAGCATTAATAAGTCCAAAAGGCATCACAAGCCACTCATACAAACTATGCTTAGTCTTAAATGCAGTTTTCCATTCATCCCCCTCACTCATCCTAACTTGAAAATATCCAGAACGTAAATCAATTGTAGAAAAGACAGATGCTCCAGACAACTCATCTAACATGTCATCTAACCTGGGGATAGGAAAACGATACTTTACCGTAATTTTATTGATGGCACGGTAGTCCATGCACATACGCCACTCATTCGACTTCTTTGGAACTGGGATGACTGGAACGGCGCACGGCGACATACTCTATCGAATCTGCTTCTTTTTCAGCAACTCCATGACTTGATGGTCTATCTCCTTCATCTCTTCAGGGCTGATCTGGTAAGCTGGCCGGTTAGGAAGGACTGCACCCAGCTGAAAGTCGATTTGATGCTCAATTTCTTGAATTGGCGGCAGACCACTGGGAATCTCGTTCGAAACACATCCTTGAACTCCTCCATCAAAGGCTGCAAAACAGTAGGAATAATAGGGTCAAAAGTATCATAAGCCTGAAAAGTAACCAGAACGATAGGCTTACCAGCTTTGATGGCTTTTCGAACTCCCTTTGCACTAATGAACAGATTTCTGTGCACTGGATCCGTACTATTGGCACTGGAGCTCGGTGGACTCAATACAGGAGCTGCTCTCTTTAAATTCTTGGCACTGGAGCCAGACTTTTACTTTAGGGGGTCCAACTCGGGGTTATGATACTGCCAATCAACGGGACGACGAAACATATCGAATATGCGGAAGCTTCAAGACTCGAACAACGTCAGCAACTAAGATCTCAATCCAAACTTTATAACCAATAAAGACGAACAGATGCAGCAATAACTCGAAAAACGAAGTAAAACTCCACAAAACCTAAATCGACGCCTAGAATTCCCGAAGAAGACTCGACTGGAATCTATAACAATTCAACTCCGATTGAGCTGAAATTTTAACACAAATTATAAATTAAAAACAGTAACAACATATCCGAAATTCAGCAAAAACGCACGAATATAACTTAAAACGCTCAGTGATCAATTTCGGTCCGATTTAGGGAGGTTGGAATGGCGACGGGTATGAATATATGAAATCTGGACTGTGGCGATGGAAGGGGTGATTATGGCGATTGAATATAATATATGGAAGGTCTAGGAAGGTCGTAGTGTGGCTGTATCGCACGGGAATCCAGATCGACGGCGGAAAGATGATGAAGGGTCATGCGATGCTAGGTTTTGGGATCGACGAATGACGTGGGTAGCGGATTTGAGAGGCTACAAAGATGAGGGATGGCTGGACGAAGTATGATGGAAGAAGGGCGTGGATGGTGAACGAAGAACACAGAACAAAGGAACGAAAACAGATTGGAGATTTACCTCAATATGGACCCCGAATCAACGAACGATTGAAACACGTATCACGGAAGCAATTCTCCGGTGGCGTAGTTAACCCGAGACCCACATGAGATCACGAATGAACTATAGATTTCAGATTCAACGGTACCAATTCGAATTCTACCAAGAACTAGGGTTTGTGTATTCTGAAGAATACGTGAGTGATGAACCCATATTTTGTGTTCATTTTGTGTGTGTTTAGGTAGTCTAGATCGAGTCTTTTGTTGTCTTTTTGTATTGTTTCAGTGCTTGGGAGGGCACTATTTGGGCAACATGTCTATCTGGGCAGGTAAAGAACATTAGAGGGCAATACAGTATTGACATCTGCTGAAATGGTACGAGAATCGATACAAAGCAATGAGCAATCGATGAATCTCCAGCTTGGGCAATAATGATAGCATTAGACGCGTAGCTGTGAGGAGGATTCGCTGGCTCAATCTTAATACCTAGAGCAGTGTTGGCCTTGTCTGGCATTTTGGGCAGGAAGCAGAGCAGAAGATGTGCTGACAAGAGAAGGCAAGATGGCGGGGACAGCTGGCGTGTTTCTCTCCGAAACCTATTAGGAAAAGGAAAAGAAGATCTAACCTAAGTTTCTTTCCTAATCCGATTAGGTGGAGGATCCGCAAGGGATCTTGAAGATTGACGTGATATGCCATGTTGAGGGTCGTGCTTATCAAGTAATTACTTGCACTCCAAGGTAGCTCATGGACTTACCATGCAAAGGACCGAGGGCCCAAACCCTAGCGCATCTCAGCCTATAAATATGGTGCATGGCCGCAGCCATCACCATACACACTTAGCAATTTAATTTCCTAATCTTTGACTTCTGCTTTGCTTTTATTTTCGAGAGATTTGTGAGGAAGAAACAAGTCCCCTAGGGCAATTCAGTTTATGTTTTTAGTTTCCAGTAATTATTTCCCGATCGGTACTTTTGGTCGATCATTACATTGATCTTTCGTAAGTTTACTTTTAATATAGTTCTTATGTTTTTCTCCCAGATTTATGTTTGCATGATTTACTTTATGTCTAGCTAATTTTCTATACTTGATATGGGCAGCAACTAGTTGAATAAGAACCAAAGCTCGTGAGGTTGAATCGGATGAATTAATTGCATGTTGCATTCTAGATCTGTTTATGTGCTTGTTCCAATATGGTTTAACTTGTTGAAGTAGCTAATAGGCCGTTAATTACATAGATAATATTAGATCACTAAATGGACTAAGAGGTTTAGGGAGAATTTTCTCAACTTATCTTGGTCTGGATTAATAAGCAGTGAGTGAAGGTGTCTGTCTTGGGCGAGACAGGCGTCATTATTCCTTGTTGGGCCTTTCTTGTGATTAATGCTCTCTGGTCAAGAAACTGGACGATGACTTGGGGACAGGGGTATTGCCCAGAGTAGGGAGCCTGCGGTGCGTCGCCAATTCAGTAAGGATAGGTAAGGAAAGGGTTTGTTGAGAGCGTGACGATTAAAAATGGATCTCTGCATTCAAGTCCTATAACCAACGATGCATGCATGTAATGAAGACTAATGCACCAATGATCGAGCCAGTGTTATTATTTAATTAGTTTGTCCAGGTCAAGTTCTTTTTTATTATTAATCAAGTTACTTGTTATTTTTAGTTTTAGTTTTGTTTACGAATTGGGCAAGATAGACCCAGTGACCAGCATCAACCCCAAGTTTGAACCAGGTTGTGAAGGATTCAAGAGATAGTGGCAGTCAACTCCCTGAGGATCGACCTTGTACTTCCAAGCACTGTCTATAGTATTGTGAGCATAGGACAATATAATTATTTTGCCGAGTGTCAGCGACAACGCTCATCAGTGAGACAATGTTGAAAATAATTTCGATTTTTCATTCAAACAAGTTTGTGAATAGTAACATCAAAAATAACATAAATACTAAACTAATTCCTAAGCTAGGTTTCGAAATTCACAAGGCCTTGGGCTTGGTAATTTCGAATTCCTTAATTAAATACAACTGGGCCAATTAATCACCTAAACATGTGATAATTGGGCTACTAAATAACAATGTAATAAAATTAAAACATAGTAAAGTTTTCGAAAATTCACAAAGTCCAAAAAATGAATTGGGCTTCCATTCTTATTCGATCCTTTATGCTTCTCCATCATCAATCTTCAATACTTGTGAAGTTCACCAACTTAAATCGATTAAATCCGACTCCATCGTCTTCCAGCTTCTTTTGAATGTAGCACTGGAAATAACCTTGCAGTTTCTTGGCTCTTAATCTCATCACTGGACCTCTAAGCTGCAATTCCGGGTTTAATTCCTCAGTGCTAGACCCGATCTCATCAGGTTTATACCTAACTTATTAGACGACTTAAAAAAAGGTTTTTAGTAGCACCCAACAAATCTGGATATTTTGTTTTGAAGTACCAGAGTTAGTTAATTAATATATTTGAACATTTTTATTTAACACAGTCGTATAGTTTAGATGACACAATTGTTGAAATATAAAAGAAAATGAGATATTAGTAAGTATTTATGAATTAATAAGTGCAACTGAATAATCAAAAAAATTCAACCATTGACTATTAATTAATTCTAATATATGAACGATTTGAAAATTTGAATTTCAAATTGTGTAATACATTTGTGAGGTTTGAATTTATATGTTTTACATTCACTACCATTTGTCTTCCAAGTAATCTCATATATGTGGAAATATACATGTTAATTAAATTCAACAATAAGAACTGTATTCAAGAATAAGTCCAACTACTATTCTACTCGCCAATGTAAAATTGGGATACATTGAAAAGAAAATAATGGTTGAATTGTCTCTGAATTCACAAATTTGAGTCAAATTTGGCCTATAAGTTCATGAATTTTGTATCGTTTTGGAAGTTGCCTCGAGTCAATATTCTAGCTAAATAAAATCTGATGCGGCACCTGAAATGAGCAACCCAACTTTACACAAGAAGCGAAAGCCGAAAATACAAATAGAGTTGGAAAAAATCTGCCCAAATTCTCATTTACACAAGAAGTGAAAGAATCTGAAAATACAAATAGAGTTGGGAAGAATCTACACAAATTTTCATAAAATTAGCAATTTAATCAAAAAAAATCAAGTAGAGTGGTTTTTACCCTCTCATCCATTTGCAACTTACAAGATATTACCAATATATAGCTTTTTTTTTTTTAAAGCCAGGAGGGCCCAGTGACCCCACTTGCCCAGTGATCATCAGTCTAACTCCTAATTACAAAATTTTGTTGACATCACACAAAAATTACAAAATTGATTTATATGGTGATCAACAATTATATACGAGACGGATTATTTATTCACATAATAAATACAAATCCCAATTATGTATCATTCTTGCGGGTTAGAGGTGTGCAAAAGAAACCGAATGGACCAACAAATTAATGGTACCGAAATCATCCTAAAATAAGGTTAATTGAACCGATGATTACTGATTTTATTTCTAATTTGAAAAATGAAAACTGAAAGTAATTGTTAGATTTTTATTTTTATGTAAACAAATTGGCAGTTGACCGAATAGAATTGATACTTTTATTTTGTAGCGGTTAATGGAACCAATTAAAAATGGTATGGTTTGTTTTTTTATGTGTCAAATGATCGGTTAATCAAATTGTGCTCACCCATACTTGTGGCATCTGAATCCAATTTGCAGCACAGTATAAGGAGAGATAGGAGGAGGTATCCAATGCAAATGTACAAAGAGCACTCTACGAATAATATTAGTACTATGATATTGGTAGTACTATAGAAAAAGCTGAAAATAACAACCCTATTTACTACTCCCTCCTATTCATTTGTATAGATATATCATATACATGTTTGTATGTATGTATATATTTAGAGAGAGAGAGAGAGAGTGTGTGTGTGTAAACTGAATCACTAATCAGAAGAGAAGACAAATTAAAGCCAACAATTTCGCTTAAACCCTAAGACAAATTGTATATATGTCTTAATAATTCACCACATATAAATCTCCTTTGATGACTGGAGTGAGATTAGAAGAGGGACCAAAAAATGGGCAACGGAGCAGGCCATGGAAATTCATTAAGAAATGGAAAATCTAGCTATCCCCGCTTTCATTTTTGCATTAAATCAATTACAAGATCCTAATCTATTTTAATTTTTAGCAAATCCTATTTTCCTCAAAAACTTTTCTAAGAATGTGAGCTAATATAAATCTATAACTCTTTAACACAACTGAAATCTATTCTCCCACACTTGTGTGAAAAGGGTTATCTTTGGCGATGGAAATTTTGTATTTAGATTTAACTAGTATTCCACCCGCGCGGTGCACTGTAAATCAACTTTATAAAGTAAAATCTTCCAAAATTTCATATCAATTTTAGTGACAATTTTTATACAAAACAAGTTTGTTTAAGCAGCATAGAATAGATCAAAATTCAGATTTCAGAGTATTTCAAGAAATGAAGCAAATCCATTTTTCAGCAATGCTGCAGATAAAAATGTCCTTAAAAGTAAATCCACAATTATATCTATGGAGTTTGCCTTAAACTCAAGGAGGGATGCAAATCTGAGCGAGAGAAGTGGAGCCATCGTAGATCAAATTTGGTTATAAAAATTGCACATAGCAAAGTTTCATTTAGTGTTGTAATGTTTTCATTGCATGCTGTTTCTTTGACTCAAGACTGCATCTTTTAGATCCTTCCCTCGACCTACTACAGGTTCCTCAATTCTAGGGGTGGGAATTCGGTTAACCGAACCCGAAAAATCAGTTAACCAAAACCGAAAACTGAGAAATCTGATAACCGAAACCGAAACCGACATGATGTCGGATAACCGAAAACCGGTCGGTTAACCGGACCGGTTAACCGATATTAACCAAAAAACCGAAAATTAAAAAAAAAAATTCGAAAATTTCACCCTATTTTTCTGATTTTGCACTGTTCAAACTTCAAAACTAAATTAAAAAAACTCTCCAACAATTGCATAGTGGCGGACCTGGTGGTGGTGGCGGACCTGGCTGGGTTGGTCGACCTTTGGACGGACCTGGTGGTGGTGGCAAACCTGGCTGGGCTGGTTGACCTTTGGACGGCGATGGCGATTGAGTTGGACTTGGAGTCTTGGACGGCGCCGGCCAGTGAGAGAGGAGATGAGAGAGTCAAAGTCTCTGATTAGGAATGGGTTGGGCGGCGCCGGCAAGTAGCATTTGTGAAGAGAGAAAATTGAAATGTGAAAATAAAATGCGGCTGCTCTGCTGCTCTCATTCACATATTGAGATTTGAGAGATTAGAGCTTTTATTTTGTATAAATTATAAAAATATATATTGTGATTTAATTTTTCGGTTTTTCGGTTTCGGATACCGGTTATCGGATAATACCCGATAGGGGTGAACATTTGGTTATTCGGTTTGGTTTTGGTCTAAACCAAACCAAATCGAATAAATTAAATTTTTAAAAATCAAAACCAAACCAAACCAAACTAACCGAATAACCGAACCGAATAAACCAAATTTTTAAAAGTTACAACCAAACCGAACGGTCATGTATGTTCTAAATATTTCATCCAAAATCAACAAAAATATACTTAATACAATAAGACAATAATAGTATTTTAATTTAAAAAATTAACATAACATATATAAATACACACACATATTATAAGGAAAAGCCAAATATGTTAAACGATCAATAAAAAGATCGGTCCATTGCCTTGTTGCATGATGTTGATATCCGTGCTTTATTTCAAGTTCTATTGGGTCCAACAAACTCTTGTGCTAAATTCTTTCAAATTATTTTTCATTATTGAGAAAAGTTATATATAAATATAATTAATCTATATATATTATATAAAAAATTTATATATATATAAATATAAAAATTTGGTTTTCGGTTTGGTTTGGTTTGCCAAAGCATCAAACCAAACCAAACCAAATAAATTAAATTTTAAAAAATAAAACCAAACAAATCAAACCAAATTTTATTTTCGGCTTTGTTCGGTTTGGTTTTCGGTTATTTTTGTTCACCACTAATACCCGAAACCGAAAATCTTGTAGAACCGGTATCCGACTACCGAACCGAACCGACAATTTCCGGTTATCGAATAACCGAAAACCGACGGATAGTGTCGGTTTCGGTTATTATCTGATAACCGGTATCCAAATTCCCACCCCTACTCAATTCTAACCCTAAGACCAGAAATATTTGTCAAAATCAGGGAGTTTTAGAATAAGATGAAATATTTTATATGTAAAAAAAAACCTGCACATACCAAGGTCCAAAAAAAAAACCATGTAATCAGAGGAAATCTTAGATGAAATATTTTATATGATTTGGAATACAAGCAAAACAATTTAGTTTATCAAGGTTTAGTGATCACAAACAAAAAATTAGTCAAAAATATTATAAAAATTCATAAAGAGACACAATATATAACAATAAAAAACAACATCCAGACGCCAAACGACAAGGGAGAAATTTACAGATTAGAAACAGAAGTATTATAAGTGAAATCTCACGGAAATTTGAAAAAACGAAGAAGCATTAAATCTGCCAACGCCTCTCAACCAAAATGGATATCATCCCTTATCACCTAAAAGGAGCAATTTAGTTGGTGGTGTAGAGCCAATTCCCACCTACAGAACAACCAAAGGATTGAATGAAGACTCAGCAGCAATAAGAGACACAAATTTGTGTATGGAAATAAATCTTTTGAGATACAACAGAGTAGCATCAAGGGATACCAATAGCTTTGAAAATCTATCGAATGGCAGTTCTATTAGTGACGACGCGACAGATCTCTGGACAAAGCACAGTGAATGAAAAATACAGTACATCAAATACTCTCTTGTGAACAAATACAAATGCCAAGAAAGAGTGGCATACCTTAATAATTAATATTAAGCTTGTTTGTGGTATCCGTTTCAAATATCTCAAGATCAATGGGACGCTGCAGACAGTATATATATACCTTGTCACTTCAAATTAATAGTATTGTATTTACCAAGGTAGACCACTCTTTATCTTCACAACCTTCAACTTTATTTCTCTTATTTTCGCAAATCAGGCAAAGAAAACTGGTTGAAACTGGGATTGATGTTTCAAAAAGTGAAATTGTAAATTGAGTCTTTGATGAATCTTTGCCATTCTGATTTTGTGTGAAGAATTTTAAAAATAAATTTTTGGATTGCGATGATGAAAAATTGTTGGGAGATTGAAGAATGCATCTCCTAAATTTTCAAATTTTCTCCCATAGAATTTTGAAAAGATTCACGCAATATATTGTTCGTGGGTAATGGGCACCATACTTACCGCAAGAAACTGTCAGTCAATTAAATTAAATAACATAAAAATTTTACATAGTCAAGAATATCGTGATTTAGATGTAAGTTGTAACTGTTTGGAAGAAACTGTAATTTTAAATTTTTGCCGGGAAAAAGTTACTGGTGGAAATTGTGTTTTTATATATTAACAGATTTTAGCACTATATTGATTCTAAACTAATAGAATTTCAGGTTTTAAATGTTATTTATTAATATAATACAACACAAACATTATTTGTCAACTATAACACCAAAGTACATGTTTAAATACTTATCCATCAATAAAATATCTTTGAAAAAATCAGCAAGAACAAAAAAAAAACAAATTATTACAATAATCAAGAAACACAAGACACAAATTCCACATGATGAATACAATCAATCCAATAACTAAACTCAAAAAAAAAAAATATGTGACACCCCGCCGCCCAAGCCTGTGCAGATTCACAGTGATATCTCACGTGGAGCATAAACTTGACATAAATTGGATATAAATGACAGCGTAAAAATAAACATTTAAGATCAATCAAATGGAAAGAGTTGAGGTGGGTTGATTCAAAACATAAGTTGCCCTAGCATAATTAATTAACTGGGGTCAATGTATGAGACCATTGCTTCTGCATTGCGGAAGCTTTCATTCAACTACTATCCAGGGTTGGATAGTTGAAGCAAAATGAGGTAACTAAGTTTAGGATTTTAAAAGATCCAACTGAGTAAAACAAAAAGGGTCATCTAGACCACTAGAGGTACGTCGTTATTTTCTTCCGCTGCAGAACGATTTATATTTAAATCAATTATGTTTATTGTTACATTAAAATCCCAGAGACAGTCAAGGTAGTAAAAAAAACATAAGTTAAATCCAATAGTAGATGCAATTAGTGAAAACTAATACTAAACTCCATTATAGTTATGAGGTGCAAATTCAGAATCGCCCGAAATGTCTCTTCATATATTTAAGAAATGCTAAGGCAGCAACAGTTGTTCCACCTAAACTTGCAAATGCAGAAACCAAGGGATCGCCCTGATATGAAAAAATAAAAACGAAGCTCGTATTAGAGAAGCAGACGGAGTAGCGTTCACTCAAAGTTTATAAGATGAGACAATAAAACGAGCAATAGCATTAGAGCAACAAGCGGAGTACTAATTAAGAACATGAAAATAGGCTGTGCTTATATTTAATTCAATTCCCGGTTTAAACTAACATTGTCCCATTTCCATAGGGATATTAATTAAGTCGCAACATAGATTTCAAGGATTATTGACATATCAACTTGAGGCAAAATGATCTAAAATGGACTTTTAATTCATAAAACAACAACTGAATTGCAAATACGATGAAGAGTCGAATTCAATTATATATGTACCTCCTTTACCCTCAACAGATCCTCGCCAATAAAAAAGATACCCTGGAAAAACATCAAGACAAGAAATAAATAACTCCACAAATTAATTTTCTGTCGTCTCCGTATCATCATTTCATTTTTCATCATAAAGAAGTAATTTTAACCTTACCGTAAGAATAGCCATGCTTTGATAAGATCGGTCTTGAGTGGTACTACGAACGCACCGAGGAACACTATCGGATTCACAGCACCACTTGCACCCTATAAAAAGTAAGGGGGTAGATTCACTAATTAATGTGACCAAAATTCTACATACTATATTCAAGCTTGGAAAAGGCAAATTGATTAGAAATGCATACCATTGCTGGAATTTTCGAATAGCTAACACCTTGATCATTCTGGACATGAGAAAGAACGAACAAAAATAAGTATATGAAAGTGCCTTTTGATAAACTGCATCATTAATTTGCACAATTTGATATATAGCTGATAGTGCTCTAGCCATAATAGAAAATAATGTCAAGTCCACATGCAAAAATAATATAATAGGTTTGTATGATAATCACTTCTCCAATTTCCAGAATAGAAGAAACAAAAGAGCTCAAAGAACCTAATCACTAAAAGATGAACATTAATCAGGGTTATTTTAATTACATTACGTTCACAATTGCATAAAAATTACAAATTACAATGAGTTGTACCCCTTGCTTGATTTTAATAGAAAGAGTATTAGTTTACCTTGAGTGAAGGAAATATGAAAGCATGAAATGCCAAATAAAAGATTGAGCCAGCAATTGCACCAGATAGATACGTCATGAGCAAATATTGTTGTCCGAGAAATCGTCCTATCTGTCCAATGAAATACCTTACTGTAAATAATATCGCTGAAGAAATATAACATACTCCCTCCGGTTTTTTTTAAGTGTCCTATTGAGAAAAAATTCTTGTCCCTTTTTAAGTGTCCTATTGCGGAATTTGAGATTAAAATAATGACAAAACTCCTATTTTACCCTCAAAAAAGTTATTGGAAAATGTAATTATTAGACTTTGAAAATAATAAATAATGGGTATAAAAGTAATATCTCATGCTTCCTTGGTTTTTGTAATTTTTCTCAATAGGACACTTAAAAAAAAACAGAGGGAGTACTCTACAAGTTTTCCAAGCTAAGCTAACAGAATACAAGAAAGAAGTAAAATCTTACACTTGTTCCAAAGTAGTAGAGTCCTATCATATTTGTCACAAAGTGAAATGCGTCCTCATGACTGAACCCGGAGGTTATCAACGTGTGCAGTCGGCCACTTTTAAAGTTTTCTACAGAAATCTGCCAGAGTAACAATAAACAGCATAAACATCTATCTGTAGTGATGGCTTCTTTATATATTATTCACATGTTATGAACAGCTTACCATAAAATTCTTCACCATAAACTCATTGTCTACAACCCTCCATAATAAAAACACAGCAACATTTGTCGCTAACAATCCCATCAAAACTCCTTCAGTTGAAAACCTTTTGAAAAATGATCTCCTATAAATAAATAAAAAAATGATGGTTTTCTTAATCGTGTAATAAAAAAAATACAAGTATATAAAATTGCAATAACTTGCATATATATTGCCTTCTCTGAGCGAGCTAGCAAGTGAAATTAATATATATGAAAAAAAAAAAAAAGCTTTAATTTAAGCTAGCCAAGGCCCAAGGAGACACGCAAAGCAAACTAGTACATGCTTGCCATTTCCTGCCTCGTGTGTTTTAGAGAGAGAGAGAGAGAGAGAGAGAGAGAGAGATTCATCAAACCGAAGCTCGACACGTTGCACTAGCTTTAACTAGCACAAGAAAAAAGTAGCTTTTGTTTATGAGAAAGAGAAATCCCAGAGTTTAATAGCAGAATGGAAACACTTGAGACTTTCATTTGCCACAATTTTAGCATAAAACTCTACATAGTATAACATAGTTCAACTAATTCAAACTGAGAAAGAAAGTTAATAAGTAGTATTTCTTAATAATTAATTCACTTATTTTTCCTAACTGCCTCCATGTGTTTGATAGAGAGAGAGAGATCTAGATTAATCTAGTTTAAGCACAGGTTGTTTGGGAGTTTGGTACATAGAAAGAAACAACATAAAAGGAAACTATATTGCACTTGATCAAACCAGAGTATGAATAAGTGAGTATTAAAAAAAAAAATAGCTTTTGTTTTATCAAAACGATACGTCTGACACCAATTCTCACTTTCATACACCAATTATCAATCCATTTAAGCATAATTTTAACACACAACTCAACGTAACATCACATAAAAATTTTATTAGTTCGACAAATTCAAACTGAGAAAGAAAGCAAATTCTTTTTCATAATTCACTTATTTGTTCACATAATTGATTTACGAGGGAAAATCTCCACAAATGTTAGAATAGAAATAAGCATTCTCTTAACTGAGAGAGAGAGAGATACCTTCCGCTGTCGAGTGACTTAAAGGAGTTATAAAATCGTGAATTGCGTATCTTAACAGGAATGCTGCTTCGCCCCTTCCAAAGAGCGTTCGACAAAAACCTTCTTCCAACAACTGGGTTGGGAAAAAACCCTTTCTTAATTATCGTCCCTGAAACGACGCCGTTGGGACAAATCGTGGAATACTATGAGATCATAGAGCGTTGATGGAATGGGGTTTTGAGGAGTGATGATGATGGAAACACACATTTTTGAGACACTAATAAGTTGGCATAACCATTTCTTGTGATTTTAGTCACCATCCCCCCATCACCATTATTTTTCACCCTCGTCACTTCTTCTTTCTCTTCTTACGAATACCCCTCTCTCTCTCTTTCTCTCTCTCTCCAGCCTCTCTCTGACTCTGTCTCTCTCTATATAATTTTTTCGTAGAGCCTTGTTAGTTGTACATAATCAGCTGCTAATTAACCGATTCATAATGAATGATCCAACCATCATTTGATTATTTTTATAATAAATTTAATGCATAGATGTACACAATTACCCTTAAAATAATTATAATAGTAAGGATATATTAAGCAAGCCTAATTTTGTAAGAATTTTGCTCTTTCATAATAAGTATAGATATGCTTATATTATTCGTCTTGTTTACAATAGAATAATAATGCATGTAAATATATATTATTAAAACCAATGTTGATTCGAACCTTCCTCTTATTTTTAGGTCCTACCTGGTGCGTTCTCCATTCATAATTCTTATTTATTTTAAATTATCATTTTTAGTATTAACATTCATATATTTATTATATTTAATATAAAATTTTCTATCTCACATCGCTTTTTAATAAAATTCTACTCTTGGAGAACCTATATAAATATTCAAAATCCATATCTATTTTCTCATCCCAAGATTATTTTGCACAATCAATTTTATTTGACCGATTAATTAGTTGGCAAATAAATAGTTTTTTATTAAAAAAATAATTTTGAGCAATTATTAAGTTGTCTATAGTAATTTGTTTAATTTGATAAACTATTAAGAAATATAATTAAGAAACCGATAAATAATAATGATGATATCTATATTATATACATAATTTTCAAGGAAATAAATAAATTAATACAGTAATAATTATTACTTTGGTAACTAATATGACAAAAGAATAATATTTATTAATCTGGATCTTTCTTATTTTGAACATTTTTTATTCATATATTTTATTATTATATTAATATATTTAGTATTTTTCATATTTCCAAAAATAATGGATGGAAAGCTATATAAATACTAAAATTCAATGTATATTTTCTCATTCAATTCTGGAATTATTTTGCACTAGCAATTTAATTTGAACAATCAATTAGTTGTCTAAATAAATAGTCTTATTTTTATTAAAATAAATATAATTTGGCCAATTATTAAGTTGCAACTATATTATCTATATATTTATAAAGCATTATATATTCAAAGTTTATTATTTGCTATTTAATATTTAATATTCTTGAATTCCTCATTAAATTTGTAGTGATCTTCACTTCTTGGAGAACATAAATAAAAAGATTTCATTTTCCAATAAAAATAGATTCTTATTTAATTTTTTGTATGCGGGTTAAAAAGAATATAAAATCCTAAAATTAATTATATTTACACTAATATCTATAATTATATTATAAATTATATATACATATATATAATATTTTATTATATTACATACATATATAAATGGGTTTGGGTAGCGGGTACCTGTAGGTAATTTTCCAAACCCGACCCAAGCCCGTCATGAGTTTGAATGTTTCTACCCAAACCCGTCCTAAAACCATTTAATAATTCTCAAACCCGTTTCATTAGGGTTTGGCAGGGCCGGCCCTGAGGGTGGGCGAGCTTGGGCGACGGCCCAGGGCCCCAAATTTTTGGGGGCCCCAAAAAAATATGAATGTTTACTATATATATTAAGTATTAGTCTTATAACAAGATTTTAAGCTAGCCCAATTGGTAAATTGTTTAGCTATTCAACTCATTAGGGTTCGATTCCTTTAGCTGTAATTTGCATACATATTTATCTATTTTTGTGGTTTTAATATTTTTTTAATGGCCCTCTCAATATAGTTTTAAGTTTTTTGAATTTGATTCTTCCAACTGCAATTTGTACTACTTTATCAATTTTTGTGTTTTGTTTTTTCTTTAATGGGCCCTTCAATATAGTTAAGTTTTTTGAATGGACCCTCCTATTTCTATTTGGATTTTTTTATATATATTACTAATTATTTTACGAATATATATATACTAATAATATAGAGTAAGAGGATTGTGAAGTAAATTTATTCAATAATTTAAACAAAATATTTACATGCATTTTAGATTTCTTAAATTTATATATTTATATATAACTTTATAGGGGGAACTCTTTTTAAATACCAAAGAATAAAAGATATAAGATATATATCCTGATTCATAAGACTATAAGTTTTTCATACCAAAATATGTAAAAAGACTAAAATACCCTAGAAAACCAACAACAACACAAAAACAATAAAATTCAAAATGGTCCCCCACCCAGTCAAATATTCTGTCCCCCACCATTCTTTCTCTCTTTCAATTGTGTGTTAGCGGTGAAACCACCAACCCCACCACACAATAAGCTCTTGCCGGCAAGTATGGCAGACCACGATAGAGATTCTGACCACGATAGAGAGTCCTCACACGATGGTGAATCCTCACACGATAGCCACACCGATTCTGACGAAGAACCCTTCGTTAATGAACCACCGGTTAGTGCCCTAACTTTGAATTTTTTTTGAAAATTAAAGGTTCTAAAATACATGTTTATATACGTTTAATTGCAGTGAGGGTGAATGTATATGCTTGCATAAGTTTAGATAGTGTTATTTAGAAGTTTAGGCATTGATTGGTGTTGGTTTGGTCAGAGTTCTTCTGCCCACGATGGTGGTGAAGAAGATGAAACCATCGTGGGCACGTCGTGTGCTCAACCGTGTGCAGCCACCGTGCCCACACACACGCTGGGGCTGCACACGATGGAATGGACACGTCGTGTGCTCGACCGTGTGCAGCCACCGCGCCAACACCCTGGGACTACACACGATGGTCTGGACACGATGGCTGCTCGATCGTGTGTAGCCATCGTGTCCAATACATAGACGTTTTATTTGTATTTTTTGTGTGTTTTTATTTCTTTTATCCAGTTGATCATTGTCTTTATATTTTATATGTTCATATTGCAGCCTAATTGTGAATGGAAGAGACCCACGTTACGCTTTGTTACACGTCAAATCAATCTTTACGTACGGGAGGCAGTATTTAAAGAGATAACTGCCACAATACGACGTGTTAGCGGGAATCCAATAGTCTATGAAGAAGCTATTGAGAGATTCACCAGTGGAGTTGTTGGTCGGTTGATTAGAGTGAGGAGAAACGGCAGTACAAATGGTGCCCTACATCACTTGATTGCCCGTCAGTTGAAGGGTGATCACATACCCTCGAATGAATCATGGTTCCAGGTTGCCGGCATCACCATTTTTTTTACGGCATATGATTATGCCATGATTACTGGGCTTCACTTTGGCAACTATGAATTTCATCCACATGACACACATCTCCTTCGACCTGACAGTTTTTTCCACAGAATTTTTAATGCTCGAAATATCAAGGTTAGTGAACTGCGCCAAAAGTTCAAGGATCGAAAGTTGGGCAAAAATATTGAAGATTATTTGAAGGCAGCAAATTTGTTAGTTTATTATTACTTTCTCTTATGTCGAGACGATATCATGGTCGAGACATGGGCATGGACATTAGTTGAGGATTATGAGGTTTGGGATTGGTTTCCTTGGGGTTCTTACACTTTTATGGTCCGGTTTGGGCTTTACAGATGTAGTCATATGAGATGATTCCTGAGTTGGGACGCTTGTGTGGAACCAGAGATAAAGTCGTCAAAGTGCCCCGATGTTTAATGTGGAATACAAGGACCCTCAAGATTGATTTCAGCACTTTCTTCGACGAAAAGGTACTTACATTTATGAATTTTTCCTCATTTGATAATATTATTACCTATTTAATAACTAATTATATTTTTTCATAATTAATTTTGCAGCACAAAGTATATCCTACATTGCCACATATGATGGAGGATGAGTTTGAGTATTATTTCTACAGTTTTCAGAATGGTTCGCCGTCTGATGTTAAGTTCCAAAAGCCAGTACGAATAGCATAGAGGAAGATTGAGGAGCCTTCGCCGAAGCCTAAAAAAAGGCTATAGATAAGTTGAAGAAGGCTATGGGAAAGATGATTGCACCTGAGTCGGCATCAAAAGTACCGAAACGACGCCGACAGAGTACTCCACCAGTTGCTGGAGATGCGACAGCAGAGCCAATCTATCAGGAGAGACAGTCGGACAGGGTATGTTGTATGCATGGACTTCCTTGTCCGGACCACAACCCTGACACGAGCAGGGATGACTACTACGATCGCCGACTAAAGGCAATCCTGCACGACGAGTCTGATACCGGCTTCATTGCTCGAGTTTCTCGCAGGGTTTTTTCTCAAATTGTTGATTTCTTCGGTCTCAGGCCTAGGCGATCTGGAAGTCCTCCACATCACTCTGCTGCTAGCCATGGAAGAATGCCCGAGCCATACCGCCACTCTGCCTCAGTTAGTAGCGGTCAGAGGAGGATCCATGACCCACCTCGTCACTCTGCAGCTACCACTTCCCACAGTCACCACTCCGCTGCCCACAGTCACCGGTCTGCTGCACGTCCTTCGCAGAGTCACCACAGTCATCGTTCTGGTGCACGTCCTTCTCAGAGTCACCACAGCCAAGATCCAGAGCCTGTTGAGCAACAGTATGAACCGATTGAACAGCAGTTTCAACAGCTAGAGCAAACGTTTGAAAATATTCCCCACCAGCATTCACCGTTTGAGCAGCCGATATTTCCTGGGCAGTACGAGCAGGCGGTTGTACCTTACCAGTTTCCTTTGACGCAGTTTCAGTACGAGCAACCGTTGTTTCCCGGTGACAGTAGTACTGCTCAGATTCAGTATAAGCAGCCGTTGTTTCCCGAACAGAGTAGTACTGCTCAGTTTGAGTACCAGCAGCCGATGTTTACTGGCCAGTACGAGCAACCGTACTCGGAAATAGAGGAATACGAGATGGATGAGGACCCTGGTGAGGCTGGTGAGAGTTCGGTGCCAGTTTCAGTTGGTGAGAAGAGTCTTTCACCGCGCAGGAATAGACCGTCTGCTGCTCTTCGAGAGCCTTTCGTCGGACAGAGACCTGGAGACAGTAAGGTTTTGGCCCAGCAGTACATTCAATTCAGAGATATATCTCGTGACAGTTACGTGATTGTGAATGAGACTGGGCACTTCATGAAACAGCAGTTATTCAAGTTGATAGAGGACCGCAAACAACTATTAATTTTGACTATCTATAATGGCTATTTCACATTTTTACTTTCTAAATTATATGTCGGGTGAGATCCGATCTCTAGTTAGAGGCCGATCTCATCCAAGAATTTGCGTATATTGAATTTACTAGTATGTGCTACTTTTTCTGCTAAGATTGCTTAGATTAATTTCTGTTAATTGTTGAGAATAATAGATTACCATTATAACCACTACCAAGCAATTTTGAAGGTTGAAATTGAATACTACACATGATATAGTAAAGGGTTAAATACATATAAATATACACGAACTTTGATCGGAATCCAATTTGTACATGAACTTTTAATTTTCTCTGTAAATACACTAACTTAGCATTTGTTTAATTTTTCCATAATTTGCGATTTGGGGAAAATTGAATTAGACATGGCAGTCGGAACCCGGAATTATATACGTGTACATGCATGATGTTTGATAATAAAAACAACGTGGTATAATTTGCATGATTTTTTTCCTCTCTATATTTATTTGAAATGTTATTGGTCTTATTTTTCATAGGTGATTTCTTTATTATCTATAAATATATGATAATATAGGTATAGGTAGGGAAGACAATGAGTCGGATTTTTACGGGTATCCGGCTCTCCCAAATCCTAATGGGACGGATTTGGGAAATTAAATGATTTTGGGACGAGTTTAGGTAGAAACATTCAAACCTTTGACGGGTTTGGGTCGAGTTTGAGAAATTACCTATGGGTAACCGCTACCCAAACCCATTTATATAATTGGGACTTCGATGATTGGGACGACGATGTAATTGTTGTTTAAAGTGTAAGGACATGTGTCCACATTTAACAAGTGCCAATAAAAATTACATCTATTTCTTGTGCTTACTTGCTTGAGTGCTCTGATTTTTATCGCATTGTAGATTGGGACATGTTAATCTAAATGCAATAAAAGATTAGTAAATTTAAATTTGCTGAATATAAGTGAATTTAATTCACAAGACAAATGTGACATTTGTATTGAAGCTAAAATGATCAAATTGCTAAAGGGGATGAGATTGAAATCCACATGATAAGGATGATTGTAGTGGTAACCAAACCATGATGACTGGAGGATCCCAAAAACTTGGTTCAATAGGACAACTAAGCTACAAAAATTCAAGTTGAGACACTCATAAGACTTTTGTCTTTTCTCATTGCCCTAGAGAGCAAAAGAGTGTAGTTACATGCATTTGTGGTAGAGGTTGTTAAGTCTATGACTTTTAATGATTCTTAAATACCTCGTGGAGGTAGAGTATGGCAGGATACTCGAGAAGAATTACCTATATAAGTGAGAAGTGGGGCCGCTTCAAATGAGTGAGACACTTATGAAAATTCAAAGATGTTGTCCATGGCCGAAACGGATACGAACGTGGGAACAAATGGAGTTGATATGGTATTGTGTTAATGCTATTGACTCGGTATACGCCAAGGAGGAATAGTTCAAGGCATCGCGTCCACTAGTCCGCCAGTATATCCGATAGTGTTAACTATGGAAGGTTCAAAACCACAAGTTACCTTTTCCAAATGCAATATTGTATCGTGAGTTCTGAGCTAATGTCTGCATACATGCATACGTTATTTCCACTCATGGGGGAGATTGTTGGATATAATGGTTTTATATCATTATTTATGGTGGTTAATTATTTAATTGAGAATTAAATAATTTGAGTATATTCATTTTCTCAAAATCATTAATTGGTGGGTGAGAAATGGTATATTTGAGTAGTGTGTTGGAGATGAATTTGTTGTAGGCAAATTTATCATTGAAGAAACGAGCACGGGCTCGGGCCGTGAGCTGTAGGCTTTGGTTTTGGATTGGGCTTTGTTTAGAAATTGGACTCGGCCCAATTGCCCAATTCATAACAAATTAAACACTTCTATTTTTTAATAGCTTGGAAGGTTTCGGCCATTTATTCAACACACATGAATTAATTGAGCATTTATATTGCTTAATGATTTACTTGGAGTTGTTAGCTGCCTTTTGGCTTTTCAATTGCAAACCGGCGGCTTGTGACCTTCCAAGTGATATAACCGCCGATAATTGATGGTTTAGCTATCAATTGAGTGACCTTCTAATTCCCTCTATTTGTGTTATATATAGTGGCATCTTTTGAGAGTTGAAAAAGGAATTGTGCTCTCAAACTTTTGTCAAAGCATTTTGCATCCCATACTAGTTGCATTATAGTGTCAAAGCTCAGTTCTCAAACTTCGTTTCGTTCGCTGGAGCTCTTTCCTATTTCGGTGCTGATTACGAAAGAGACGTCGTCGTTTTATCTTTGAAAGACGATACGCCAAACCGTGAGCACTAGCCGGGGCGTATCTCGTCTTGCGGAAAGATGCCTTCCTCGACTCGACGAATCCAAGTTTGTTAGTTCGTTATTTCTGTTTATTTCTTTTGTAATCTAATTAAGTTCAATTTTGTGTAGCTCTTTTCTCCTTCAATTCCGTCCCGTTGTAATTATTTTCCAACATATTTTTTACAACTCGAATACATAACCGGGTTATTTGGGCTGGCCCGCTAGGGTTGAAGGGTTATCCGGGCTAGCCCGATCAGGGTTAGGGTCAACCTGAATAACCCTGATGTATTTTTAAAAATATAAAATAAATAATACATAATACTAATTACTTGTAGTAGTTGTATGTCGCGCCCTCTTTTTCTCTACACAGAAATCGTATAAGATGAATGTCATTCAAGTGTTTAGTTTCATTTGTGAGATAACGAATAAATGTTGAATATTATTGTTATTTTTCATGTCGTGCAGTGCTACTAGACTTGTTTTGTTGGATGCTTTTTTTGTATTTAATCAAGTTTCTATTTTTTGGGTCACTCGTATTCTTGTTTTATTACTTTTTAATTTTTTTGTGTGTAGTTTTTTTTGCAATAAATATTGAATAGTCAAGAAAATATATACATTTTAATTTTTATTTACAAACTTTGTGACCCGACGGGCCAACCCGAAAATCGAAGGGTTAGGGTTAGGGCTGAGTTTTTTCAACCAGAAAAAAAAATCAACCCGATTTAATCCGGACCGAATAGCCCGATAACCTATAGGGTTGACCCGAAACCGAACGGGTTGGCCCGATTGGCATCCCTAATTTTGAGAAACAGATTGTAACAAAATTTGCATTTTAGACATTTATTACGATGTAGGCAAACAGCAAGTTAAATAAAAACACGACACAGCGTAGATGAATGTTATTGCCACAACAAAATTTGCTAGAGCCGGAAGCCGGAGGAAGAGATCCATAGTTGATGTTCACTTGGAAAATTTCCACAGCAAAACCGTAAAGATTGCAACCCACAGTTTTACAGACATTTTTTCTGTATTGTGGCGCCCAACAACCTATTATTAAATTAAATTAATTAACCACAACTGAACAACAACAACAAGAGTTATCATTATCATATCAATAAACTGCAAAAACAAAAACATAAATCAAATGTGTTGAAGAGTAGTTTCCAGTCACACGTACCTCATGCCCAATAACGGTTGCAATTTTAGAATCTTTTCGAAAAAATTAAGCAATCCTGTGAAAATGACAATTTTTCCACCAGGGGCACAGTGAGCATTAACAACAGTAGGCTTGTCCACAACAATAATCTCCAGTTTGAATAATTCATCCAAATCCCTCATTAATTATCCGATTATATCCTGCCATATCTTCTCAACCCTAATACTCTCCGGGTGATCTGAGGCCAGTATTTTTCCTTTGTATGGTTCATCCGGCTTAAAAAGTAATTCGCGAATCTTGTTTTCGAGAGACATGGACGCCAGCACAAAATGCCCTCTCTTTCCGTAAGGCACCGTCTGCAAATTCCAATAATATACAGGAATCGCAACCCTACAACACACAAAAGCTAAGTCAATTAAATTTCTCGGATTCTCTTTGCAACCAAATTAGCAGGGCTTTTCTTTTGATTGACCACGTGATTCACATTCTTCAAAACTGACCTCCTTGGATGAGCAGCAGATCTAGAAGAAAAGGAATTTCGCGATACAGATTTTAATTCAGTCTTCAAAAAAGCATCATAAATCAATCTTCTTCTGTAATATCCCCATTCCCATTCCCATGAGGAAATTAGGAAACAACAACAACAACTATATATGGAGGGAGATGAAAAATAGAACAAGATTAATAATTTCTTTTTCTTGGTGTTTGGTTTGGTCCGAGAGAAAAGCATCATACACATACATACACTGGCTGGTTGGATAGTTTACATTGTATGCATTTAACTTAGAGTTAATGTCCATTTTGAACAGCAGAGTACAGTGAGAATATGTCTGATCATACCAATTCTCACCTTCATTCACCAATTATCAATCCATTTAAGCATAATTTTAACACAAAACTCAACGTAACATTACATAAAATTCCAATTCTTTTTCATAATTCACTTATTTGTTCAAATAATTCATTTTCCAGAGAAAATCTCCACAAATGTTAGAACAAGAATAAGCAATCTCTTAACTGAACGCGTATATATATATAGATAGATATATATATATATACATAGAGAGAGAGCCTCTCCAGCCTCTCTCTCTATATATAATTTTTTCGTAGAGCCTTGTTAGTTGTACATGTCTTTAATCAGCTGCGTTTTAACCGATTCATAAGGAATGATCCAACCATCGTTTGACCAAGTTTATTATTATTATTATTATTATTATTATTATTATTATTATTATTATTATTATTATTATTATTTCTCAACTCCTATTCTACTAATTTTTACCCAACTCATAATAATTAATAATTATTTAACAAAAAATATACTAGTATTTCCTTTGTCCCCAAAAGTATGTTATGGGGAGGGCGGCAGGGTCACCTATTTAATTTGTTGTGAGGTTTAAAATATTAAAAAATTAATGAAAACATGTCCTAAAATGGTGAACCATACTTATGGAGGACGTCTCAAAATGACAAATTAACCATACTTTTGGGGATGGAGGAAGTATATAATTTCAAAACTAATAAAAATTCATAAAAAAATATACAACCAATCAGAAATAGTAACCCTTAACCAAAACTTAGATTAACTATAAACCAATAATCAAGCCCAATTTAAAAATGTTAAACTAAACATTTTAGTCACCATCCCCATCACCAACATTTTTCACTCTCTTGCTTTATTCTCTTCTTACGGGTACCTCTGTCTCTCTCTATAACTTGTTGGTAGTCAAGTGTCGTTATACACATCTTTATTGAACTGCTTACAGATTCATAAGGTTGATCCAACCACCATCTACGTCTACTAGTAAGTAGCCCGTCGAAATTTGATAGGAAATAACTTTATATTTTAATTTATATGTATACATTTTAAAAATAATTTTATAACTTATTTAGAAGTTGTGATATTGTTCGCGTTAATTATTAATCAAACTTAGAAAATTAATTTTAATTCATGTATCTAAATTTATAATTAGGAATGATAATAGATTGAGTATACTCATTCATTATATATTTTCTAAATCTAAATTTGTTTAAAATTTTTCTACATATTTCTCTTAATTTTGGTTAAAATAGTGACTTTACTGTACATACCCGTCTCAAATCTGTTGGGTAATACTCGACAAAAATATGAACACTACAAGTAATATTAATTAAAATTAGTAAAAATCCTTCATTCTATGTTATTTGAACTGTGTCGTTGGTTTATGCTAAATTACTCGATAAAAATCTAAATAAAGTTAATATTAATTAAAATTAGTTAAAATCCTTATTTTTAAGTATATTTTAACCGTCTCGTTGGTTCATGCTAAATCGATATCTCTAATCTTTGTCAATGTGCGGGGATAAATATGTTTACATCTTCAAAGTAATTTTAATTAAAATTAGTAAAATTCCTTTTTTGATGTCATTTGAACCGTCTTGTTGGTTTATGCTAAATTACTCGATAAAAATCTAAACAAAGTTAATATTAATTAAAATTAGTAAAAATCCTTCTTTTTAAGTATATTTGAACCGTCTCGTTGATTCATGCTAAATCGATATCTCTAATCTTTGCCAAAATGCGGAAAAAATATGTTTACATCTTCAAGTTTTTTGTTCTTTTTTTACCTACCTATCCCACATTTGATTCAATATATATATTTTATAGCAACCATTAATCGAAGTTTTAAAAAAAACATGAATGAAAAATTAAGAGGATTCCATGTAGACATGTTGATTAAATATATTGGCCTCTTAAAATGCTAATTTATTTTTTCAAAATTTGTCTGTTACTTTAAATTTAATTATTAGTGCTACTTATAGACTAACTTAAAAACAATTTTATTTCTAATATCTAAACATAATTGAGAATGACAGTTCTTCTAATATGACACATAAAAGTCTATTAGAATTCAATAACAACATGGATAGATCAATATTACAATATTTAATAGTTTATTAGAAGTTAATAACATTACACATGGAAAGATAAATACAAATAGATTACAAATATTAATTAAATACATATATAATGAATATAATAATAATCATAATGATATATTCGAATATTAGAATATATGAATGTATATATATATAATTATATTGATTGACTAATACTTTTCGAGCACTTACAATTTTATACATAATTTAATTGACAATATAATTTTATAATTGTATAATATAATAAAGAAAATTTTAATGAATATATTGCCACATAAGTCAAGATAGAAACGTAAAAATTTCTATAATATTAAATATATAGAATATTATATATGAATTAAGAATGTATAAAATAAGGATTTATAAGAATGTATTCCGAAATTGTTATTATTTTAATATGTGTAATAGAATAAATTAATTAAATAGATGGAAAGATAAATATGAGATGTGATTAATAGATAAACATGTGATATTTCAAGAATATAAAATTAATAAAAATATATATATATGAATTAAAGTCAGACAAATTACCATAATAAAGGAAAATCGAAATAGAGCACCGAGGATGGGGCACGTTTATTTTCCTATTATTATTATTATTATTATTATTATTATTATTATTATTATTATTATTATTATTATTATTATTATTATTATTATTATTATTATTATTATTATTATTATTCACTAATTTCTTTAGCCACCCAACTCATAATAATTAATAATTTATTTTCTTACGAATACCACAATCTCTTTCTCTCTCTCTCTCCCCAGCCTCTCTCTGACTCTCTCTATATACTCCATCCCGCTTAATATTCATGGCCTAAATTTTTTTTTGGACCGTTCCATATAACATGATATGTTTCCATTTTGAGCTAATTTAAAGCTTATTTAGGCCCTAATTAAACTCTTTATTTAATAAAAAAAACACTTTATTGACTAAAGGATTAAATATTAAATAAAAATTATACTAACACATGTGAGTAACACACTTTTTGATTCCTAATTTCTGACACAGGACGATATCGTAGAAGACAAACGCTCTTCTAATGAAAAGAAAAGATAATTTTATTATGAAATAAAATATCTAAAAGAGTGCCTTCTCAATACATCAAACCTCCGTATTTAAAGGCTTAAAACAAATCCTAGTTCAAATAGGAATTAAAATTCTAAAAGGAAATAAAAATAAAACAAATCCTAATTTAATTAGGAATCAAAATCCTAAAAAAAACAAAAATAAAAAACAGGAAAAATATTAAAATAATAAATTGACTCTATGTCTGCTTGTCGAATCGATTGGCTATATGTTCCACATCAGTCTCCCCCACTTGAAAAGAACTCGTCCCCGAGTGATAAGGATAAAATGAAAGCTCGCCTATTTTGTTTTCAAAGATGTCTTCCACTTGTGTTCCAGTCTGACGCGGACCTGATGATATCCGCTTCGCATGTCTATATTGTCAAATAGTCTCACTCCATACAGATTATCTAACATATCCCCTAGACGTGGAATCGAAAATCTATAACGCACATTAACCTTATTTATAGTTCGGCTGTCAACACGCCTCTGCCAAGATCCATGCTTCATAGGACGGATGAGTGTCAGGAGTTTCTGAGATTCAACTTTCAGCTAAACCCCAAAGGAAGCAACATGATCTTCTTCCCATCCTTTGAGAAATGATAAATATTTTTCCGTCCATCATGAGTTGCCCTAAGGTCAAACTGCCAATGCCTGCCAAATAGTAATTGACAAGCATCCATATCCACAGTATCACACATCATCTTTATAATACTTTCCAATAGATAAAGGTACACGACACCTCTTCTTTACCTTGATGCCCTACCATTGGTAATCCACATAATACTATATGGTTTAGGATGTTTCTCCACAGGTAACTGTAATGCTTTAACCAAACTTTGAGAAATAATATTCTCACAACTGCGACTATCAATAATTAACTCAAATATTTGATTGGAAATTGTGCACCTGGTTCGGAATAACGCATTTCGCTGGGAATGATTCATTCGTGGTGCCAACAGAACTTCACGGACCACAAACGTCTGCTGCTCATCATACTCTTCTCCATCAAGTTCGTAGACTCCATCTTCATCATCAACTTCATGGTCAGATGTTTCATCCCTACCATGTCCAGCCACATTTACTGGACGACGTTGTGGGCTGTTATTGAATCGGTACCCAATCTCGTGGCATCTGTAGCATTTATCTCCAGTTGGCCGAGCGTATGGGTTTTCAGCTTGTTTCTTTGTAGGCTCCTTCGCAACAATCTCTCGTCTTTCGGAGGTAGAAGAAGCTTCGGGCTTAGGATTTGGTCTGGATGTGTCACCAAAATTCCTGCGATTCTCCTCTCTCCCGTAGTAACTGCTAAACCCCATAGATACAGCGTGTTGTGCCATATTCTAAGCCTCGTGAAGGGTGAGAATAACTTGACACCCAATTTTCTCACGGATTGTTGGCTTCAAACCATGAATATATCTCGAAACTTGTTGTCCTTCAGTCTCCATCAGATTATTGCGCGATGATAGGCGCAGAAAATCCGTAGTATAATCTGCCACATATTTTTGTCCCTTGATTAGCGTCTGGTATTGATGGAATAGAAATTGTTCGTAATCAGGAAGAAGAAAACGAGCCATCATCATCCTCTTCATCTCCACCCACAATCTCACCGGCTATTTTCCTATACGTTGTCGTTGGTTTTGCACTTGTTCCCACCAAGACGAAGCTCCTTCTTTCAGACGAAATATGCCACCAGTTTCACTTGCTTATTTTCAGGAATCTTTGCGAAATCAAAGAATCTCTCAACTTCAGCAATCCAGCCAAGGAAAGCCTCAATATTGAAGTTTCCGTTGAAGGAAGGAAGGTCTGCCTTCATGCGAAATTCTTCATGCCTCTGGTCTCCCCTAGGGTTAGGGTTTTCTGCAAAAAAACGTTCTGCTTCTTCATTAGATGACTCATCATCATGGATTTGTCTCACGACAATCTGTTGGGGATCCCTACGTTGAAGGTCACGAGCAACTCTCCTGTCTCCTTCTCCGTTTCTTGGATTGCTCTGTTGTGTCTCTATTCGTTCAACACGAGTAGCTAACGTTTGAACAGATGTAGTCAAACGTTGCACTCTCTGTGCACGTCAGTTAGGGTAGCTTCAAGTTGTTTGTCATTAGCCATTGCCGAGGAAAAACCTTGGCTCTTGATACCAACTGACACAGTACGATCGTAGACAAACGCTCTTCTAATGAGAAGAAAATATAATTTTATTATCAAAGAAAATATTTAATAGGGTGCCTTCTCAATGCTTATTATAAAAGAGTCTTGTTTACAAGATTTGATTTACCTATTATAATTTTATTTTATATTTTATAATTAGTAGTATTTATTATCATATGATTATTTTATGTTTGACATATATATTATTAAAATATATCAATATTACGTGCATTGTACGTACTACTCTACTAGTTCTAAGAAAAGGGGTGGAGCTACTAGGACTCCAACGTATAAAAGGTAAGGGTAATCCCCCTCCCTTTTAACGCCATATGTTGGAGAATAACCAATCTGCCCAACAAAACAATTCTCGTATAGAATAAATCAATTACTCCCTCCGTCTCAGGTTAATGTGGTTCAACTAATATTTTATACCTCACAACAAATGTACATCACACTTTTAGGGAACGGAGGGAATACTACATTCACACTACTAAGAAAAAAATGAAGACTGGAAAAACATCCTTATACTACATTCACACTACTAAGAAAAAAAATGAAGACTGGAAAAACATCCTTATAGTCGATGCATTTACTTCTCCCCTCCAAAAGAAAAAAAATCAAACATGAACCACATAAACCCTAAACTTTAGGATTTCGTCAACAAAGAAAAAATATTTTCATATTATAGCGTACAATTTATTCAAATTAAAATAAATAGTGTTGACACCCATATTAAAATACAAATTATGCATCAATAATTAACCTTCACAAGTATCGATTCGATCTTTTCTTCAAACTCGTCGTCATTACTCTTAAATAAAATAATGCACCAAAAACCCACAAAATTGTACAAAGAATGAGCCAATAACATCAATCTTCTCTCTAATTTGTTAATCAAGATAAACAAAAATAATTACATAAGAAGAGATATACGAAGGAGTTGAATGATGATTGGATAACACTTTTCAGCAATGAAGCTAACTTGTTGTGATCTTGATTATGTTTATTTTATGGAGGATTTCTGGTTCCATGTATTTCACTCTTATTTTTGGATCATTACTTTTACTTGTATATATTTCCATTATAAACTTTGAATGTGATACGGCCAATGAATATGCGAAAGAAAGGACTCGAACACACGTCAACAGAAAGGTTGATTCAATCCAACTATAAACTGAACTAAAAGAGATTAAAACACCTAATAAACTGATCTAGACCGAAAATTGAGGAATAATAAGAACAGAACATAAAACAGAACCAAAACTATCGACTAGAAACCCTAGACTGAACCACGATTAGGATCTGTAGCAAATCAACTCCGATTAAGCTCAAATTTTAACAAAAATTATGAATTGAAGTCAGGAACAACATATCGAAAATTCAGCCAATTCGCACGAGGTGTTTGGGATTTGGCACGGGGCTGACTTTTTGGTCGATCTAGGTTAAAACTTGGTACTACGGAACTGCTGGGGCGGAGATCTGATCTGGGCGTGGGATTGGGGTGGATAAAGAGGTGGAATGAACAGTATATGATGGGTGGAAGGAGGTCGAGATGGCTGGAAACGAAGAGGACGAAGAAATAGGATGAAGAACTTACCAGAAACGAACCCCGGATCGACTTGAATCCGAAACGCGTCTGTGGAGCGATCTTCGTGGCTTGATTAACCCGGATACTATTGGATATCACGAACGAATCAATTGATTTCAAGCTTGCAGTTGCCAACAACAAACTCTACCAAGAATCGAAAGAAAACGTGAACCGAAGCACGAAAAAGTGAGACAAATCGATCAATGAGATTTCTGATTCAAAGTTGTCTACTGAAAATAGTGTTCTCCAAAGAACTAAATACTACTAGGGTTCGAAATTATCAAGGGCCATACCTTGTTAATTTTTGAACTAGGCCTAATCACAAACGGGCTACTAATTAAAATAAATAAGTACTAACTATTGGGCTTACTATTAAATTAAGTAATACAAAGTCTGAGCCCAAATAAAAAACATAAAAACAACTAAATAACTAGAATTCCAATTTCCGAACCAAAGGACTTGTTCGAAACTGGACGTGTCATAATCATCAATCCTGGGCACTGGTCAAGTTCACGAACTTGGACTGCTTAATCCCAACATCTTCATCTTCCAGTTTCTTCCGGACAATACACTGAAAATAGCCTTGCAGCTTCTTGGCTCTTAATCGTGTAACTGGACCTCTCAGCTGCAACTCTGGGTTTGAATCATCGGTGCTGGACCCCGGCTCATCATTCCCCCCCTGCTGAAAAGAATTCATCCTCGAATTCGGCTCCTCATCAGCATCGAAATCATCTACAGGAAAAGGAGATAAGTCTGAAACATTAAAAGTATTAGAACACTTATACTCACCTGGAAGATCAATGCGGTATGCATTGTCATTGACTCGGGCAACGACAGTAAACGGTCCATCTCCTCGAGGCATCAACTTAGACTTCCTCAAGTTAGGAAAACACCCTGGACTGAAGTGGATCCAAATCCTATCGCCTGGTTTGAATAACACTTGCTTGCGATGTGCATTAGCTTTGGTTGCATTTTTCTGTCCCTGAAGTTCGATCATATCCTTGATCTTCTTATGCATCTCTCGAACCTGTTCAGCTCTACGAAAACCTTGCAAACTTGAAAGATGATCAATAGGCAAAGGAATAAGGTCTGTAGGAGTAAGGAGATTAAAACCATACACAACCTCAAATGGAGACATGTTAGTGGAAGAATGCACAACACGGTTATAAGCAAACTCAGCAAAAGGTAAACACTCTTCCCATGACTTCAAATTATTCTTCACTAATGCACGAAGTAAAGTACCTAAAGTCCTATTAACTACTTCAGTCTGACCATCGGTCTGAGGATGACATGCAGTAGAAAATAAAAGTTTAGTACCTAACTTTCCCCAAAGAATACGCCAAAAATGTCCCAAGAACTTAGTATCTCTGTCAGAGACAATAGTCCTAGGCATGCCATGCAGTCTAACTACTTCACGAAAGAACAGATTAGCAACATGAACAGCATCATCAGTTTTTCTTCATGCAATGAAGTGAGACATTTTGGAAAACCTATCTACAACCACAAACACAGAATCTTTGCCAGACTTAGACCTAGGCAAACCAAGAATAAAATCCATAGAAATGTCAATCCAAGGTGCAGATGGTGCAGGCAGTGGAGTGTACAAACCAAATGGGCTAGAACTAGATTTAGCCTTTCTACATGTAATACATCTAGCACAGATTCTCTCTACATCTCTCTTCATGCGAGACCAATAAAAATGCTCATGCAATAAACTCAAAGTCTTAGCAACACCAAAATGACCCATCTGACCACCGGTATGAGACTCTAACACAAGTAAATCTCGCATAGAACAAGTAGTAACACACAACTTCGCATCTTTAAACAGAAAACCATCAGTCACATAAAATGAATCAACAGATCTAGACCTAGACTGACAATTCTCGAAAATATCACCAAAGTAAGGATCAGATGCATAAAAACTCTTCAAATTCTCTAACCCTAAGCACTGGGCATGCATCACAGAAAATAAGGTATATCTGCGAGAAAGTGCGTCAGCAACCACGTTTTCCTCACCTTTCTTGTACTTAATCACATATGGGAAATATTCAATGAATTCAACCCATCTGGCATGTCTCAAATTCAAATTTTGCTGCCCTTTCAAGTGCTTCAGTGATTCATGATCAGTGTGAATCACGAACTCCTTCGGTCTTAGATAATGCTGCCAAGTCTCCAAAGACCTCTTCAATGCATACAACTCCTTGTCGTACGTAGAGTACCTAAGGGATGCTCCATTCAGCTTCTCACTGAAATAGGCGACTGGCTTCCTATCCTGCATCAAAACAGCACCCAATGCCTATACCAGAGGCATCACACTCGATCTCGAAGGTCTTAGCAAAGTCAGGTAAAATCAAAACAGGAGCATTACATAATTTTGACGCATGCTCTTGGACTTTACCCCACTCAAACTTCTTGTCTTTCCTACTCAACTCAGTCAATGGTGCAGCAATGGAAGAAAAATCACACACAAAACGACAGTAAAATTCAGCTAAACCATGGAAAGACCTGTCTAAGGAACACTTAGACAGGTTGGCATACAACTTAGCATCACGCAACAACTCAAAAACATGCCTAAGATGTCTAACATGCTCAGAAACACAAGTACTATAGATAAGGATATCATCAAAGTAAACAACAACATATTTCCCAACAACATCACGCAGCACATGATTCATCAAACACATAAAAGTACTAGGAGCATTAGTAAGTCCAAAAGGCATCACAAGTCATTCATACAAACCATGCTTAGTCTTAAATGCGGTTTTCCACTCATCCCCTTCAGACATTCTAACTTGAAAATATCCAGAACGTAAATCAATTTTAGAAAAGACAGACGCTCCAGACAACTCATCTAGCATATCATCTAACCTAGGAATGGGAAAATGATACTTTACCGTGATCTTATTGATAGCTCTGCAGTCTATACACATACGCCAATCATTCGTCTTCTTCGGCACAAGGATCACAGGAACTGCACATGGCGACATGCTCTCTCTGATTTGCTTCTTTTCCAGCAACTCCCGAACTTGTCGGTCTATTTCTTTGGTCTCCTCAGGGCTGGTCCTGTAAGCTGGCCTGTTAGGAAGAACGGCGCCAGGCTGGAAGTCTATTTGGTGCTCTATTCCCCGAATAGGCGGTAGACCACTTGGTATCTCTTCTGGAAATACATCCTTGAATTCCTCCATCAATGGCTGCAAAACAGAAGGAATAATAATATCAAGAGTATCATTAGCCTTAAAAGTAACTAGAACAATAGGCTTACCAGCTCGGATTGCTTTCTGTACTCCCTTTGCACTAATAAACAAGTTCTTGTGCACCGGATCTGAATTGGCTGCACTGGAACTCGATGGAGTAGCTTCATGAACGGACTTAGAGGATCCCTTAGGTATGGACGAGGCTACCTTGGAAGACTTGGGATCAGCCGAATGCATTGTTGGGCTAGGAGTTGACGGCGTAACCGTGCTATCTGATTTCTTCTTCTCCCGTTCTTCCTTGAACTTCTCTTGCATCCTCTTCTGGTCTTCTGCAATATCCTTAGGTGCCAATGGCCATAATCTGGTGGTCCGTCCATCCTTAGTCACGGCATAAGTGTTGGCGAATCCATCATGTATCGCCTTCCTGTCAAACTGCCAAGGACGACCAAGCAAAATATGTGCCGCATCCATAGGGATAACGTCACATAAAATAGTGTCAGTATATCTATCAACTGAAAATGTAACATGTACCTGATATCCAACTCGGATTTCGCCTCAATCAGACAACCACTGTAGACGGTAAGGTTTGGGATGCTTCTGTGGAATCAGGTTCAGTTTTCCTACTGCATACTGGCTGATAGCGTTCACAACGCTACCACTGTCTATGATCATCGAGCATGTCTTGTCTAGAATCGAACAGCGAGTGTAGAAGATGTTTTCACGCTGATCGTTCTGTTCTTCTCGAAAAAGGCTCAAAGCTCGAATGGAAACAAGACTAGGGTAAGTCTGCTTCGGTTTTGCATCTTCAACTTCGAAGCCGGTGGACTCTTCAAGGGGTTGTTCTTCGTCTACTGCTTCAACTGGATCATCGAGTTCATCTTCACTAGCTGATTCTAACTCATTCTGCTCGGTAATGATGAGAACTCGGCGATTTGGACACTGGGCTTGAAAGTGTCCCCATCCTTTGCACTTGTGACACTGAACATCACGTGCTCTTCCTGGATTACCATTCTGAGGCTGACTAGGCTGCATAGGTCGATTATGGGCATTTATCACACTCGTTGATGATTGCACACGTTATTGCTATGTCTATCCCTTAAAGAGTAAAGACGAAGTGATTGAAGCTTTTAGGAACTTCAAGGCCGAAGCTGAGAATCAACTTGGTCGAAAGATCAAGATTGTTCGTAGTGACCGTGGAGGCGAATATGTAGCTCCGTTTGAGGAATTATGCAACGCGAGTGGTATAATTCACCAAACGACGGCGCCTTATTCACCTCAATCGAACGGAGTTGCCGAGCGTAAGAATCGGACTTTGAAAGAAATGATGAACGCTTTGCTCATCAGTTCAGGGTTACCCCAGAACATGTGGGGGGAAGCTATTTTGACAGCCAACTATATCTTGAATAAGATTCCTCTCAAGAATAAGGATATAACTCCATACGAGTTGTGGAAAGGACGAAAGCCGTCGTACAAATACCTCAAAGTGTGGGGGTGTTTGGCTAAGGTTGAAGTGCCTCTGCCGAAACAAGTTACAATTGGCCCTAAAACAGTTGATTGTATCTTTATTGGCTATGCACTCAACAGCAGTGCTTATCAATTTTTAGTTCATCGTTCTGATATACCTGACGTGACGGTTGGTACAACGATTGAATCTAGAAATGTGATTTTCTTTGAGAACGTCTATTCTTTAAAGGAGAAAGATGTTGAGAAACCTAAAACGAGTTATGAGAAAAGAACCATTGATGATGCTACTAGTTCTCTTCCTAATGAAATTGAGCCTAGACGTAGTAAGAGGGTCAGAACTGTTAAGACTTTTGGTCCTGAATTCATCACTTTGTTATTGGATGGAGAACCAATATCAATGAAGAATCATTATCTGGTCCAGATGCTAAACTCTGGAAAGAGGCTATCATTAGTAAATTAGGTTTTCTTATGAAGAACTATACATGGGAGTTGACCGATCTTCCAGAAGGTTGCAAGGCCTTAGGATGTAAATGGATCCTTAAAAGAAGAGGCAAAATTGGAGATAGCCAAAATAGATAGGAAAAAATAAAAGTTGGCCAGCAACTTTATTTGCAGAAATACTGGCCAACTTTGAGAAATCCGGACATAATTGTCCTCAGCGGTCAAAACTTGTATTTACCGCATTGACTAAGATTTTCACCCTTCCTTTTCATTTTCACGCAACAATTTCTCTCTCTTCAACAGTCTCTCTCTCTGAAAACCCTCCCCTTCCCTTCTACCGCTGCGCCGCCACCCTTCTACCGCCGCGCCGCCACCATCGACTACACAGATCCGAGTAGATCTCCACAGTTCCGACCAGATCTCGCCGTCAAACTTCATCTCCGTCAAACTTTGTCGAGTAGATCTAAAGAGATCTGGCTTTCATGGCATCGAACTCCGGTTCCAGAAGTCAAAATTCGGAACAAGGTGAAGCCTCTACCAGTAAAAGACGTAGATCCGAGGACGAAGGAGAAGCTTCAGCACGAAATCCTTACGCAAAATTGATGGTATGAATTAATTTTTTTTGTAATTTAGTTTTTTTTTAAATTCAATCCATTCGTTCCATTCGTCCAGTTCGTTCCTAATCCGACGACTATTTAAGGGATGAATATACCTAATTCGTTCCATTCGTCCAGTTCGTGCAATATTTGGTGGTAATATATGCTGTGAATGTTGTTTATATTTGGCGGTGTACCAAATATTGGAGCTATCGTTCTTACTATAGCTTGGCACACCTGGTACGAATGCAACGTATTCGTACCGGGTGTGCCAAGACTTGGCGGGGTAAGTCTTTGCACACTTGGTACGAATACAACGTATTCGTTTTATGTGTTCCAAGACTTGGCGGGGTAAGGCTTGGCACACCTGGTACGACAACGTGTATTCGTTCCAAGTGTACCAGATAATAACTTAACTGATCTTCTGATTTTGTGAAGGTGCAATGGACCTATAAACGACCAGACTTAATACGTGTACCTCACAAAGTACAAGTGATGGGAAAAGAGCAAATAATTGGTGATATAAAAAGAATTTTAAGCGGCTTCGGAGAAGATGCACTGAAGCAAATGAAGAAGTCTGTGTTCAAGCACTTCATGGAGCTTCCAGATCACATAACAAGAAGTGGAAAGACTATTCACTTCATGTTATCGCATCAGGTAACCGTCTGGCCAGAACTAGATGAGACGGTATTATGGTTCAAATTGGATGAACAAATTACAAGATTTTCCAGAATAGAATTTGCGCTAGTTACTGGACTGAGGTTTGGAGGGAGCACATTCCAGCCATACGGAGAGCATGTAATTCCTGGTGATTCTGTGTATACGAGATTGCTACAAAATGAAAGGATTACCCCCAATGAACTGTACAGAAAATTTATAACTAAGGCCTTTAAGGGAGCAGTTGCGGCTGACTATGTAAAAGTAGCAAAGGTACTGATTGCTACTCATCTTCTTTTTGGATTTGATTGTGCAAAGTACAGGATTCATGAATGGGTGTGGGTGTTGGTTGAAGACAATCAAGAATGGGATAAATTTCCATTGGGCAGTATCTCTTACCAGATACTGTGTGATTCCATCAACCATGTCAGAACGACTCTGTCGGGAAACAAATCGGGGGAAGGATACCATATTAAAGGCAACACTGTTGCCTTCTTAGCTTGGATATTTTGTATTGCGAAACAAGTGGGTGACACAGTTGGCGGTAGGATAAAGAAACACAGAAGACCTCGTATGTTGAGGTTTACGTATGAAAAAAATATGGAAACACCAGGGGACTCCGAGGTAAATTTCAAAATGATATAACAGCTTCTTATATTCTTGGCACACCTGGTGTTCCAAACTTACCCCGCCAAGGTGTTCCAGGTGTTCCAAACTTACCCCTCCAAGGCAGTGTGAAATCTGGTACGAATGCATTCATATCTAATGTGATTTCATATAATAGATTGCACCCAAAATGGAACCTGATGAAAAGGAAAGGAAGAGGGAGTATTGGACCACACTCGAGGAGGAAGGGAAACCATTTGAATTCGTATACATGCATGGAGCAGATATTCAGACACCTAAAGAAGCAGGTGATGCAGAATCACGTGATGCAGGAGCTGAAGCTGAAGCACGTGATGCAGGAGCTGAAGTAGCAGGTGATGCAGGAGGTCAAGGACATGGACGTGATCAACAAGCTCACAGACTCCCTATCCTAGGACCAGAAGACCATGTATTCCCACTGAGATATTCATAAAGTGGAGCATTCCTTGAAGACATCGGGGAAGTGTATGCAAAACGGGCTAGGATTGAGTTGAATGAGATAATATCCAGTGAACGGGTAGAAATGATGAAGGAGATGCAAGAACTTGTATCACGAGAGCAAGTGAAAATGTTGCAGGATGTAGCAGAATACCTCAAACGTAAACGTGAGAGGATGGTGAATGATGTAGGGGACTACATAACATCGAGGATGACAGGAAATCCAAATATGTCAGCCACTGGAGATGCACAGCTTGATCTGGTATGTGCGTAAAAGTTTGAAAGTTGGAACACCTGGTACGAATTGGTGAATTCGTACCAGGTGTGCCAAGTGTCTGCGCTAATATACTTGGCACACCTGGTACGAATTCACCAATTCGTACCAGGTGTGCCAAGTATATTAGCGCAGACACTTGGCACACCTGGTACGAATTCACCAATTTGTACCAGGTGTTCCAAGTATATTAGCGCAGACACTTGGCACACCAGGTACGAATTTACCAATTCGTACCAGGTGTTCCAAGTATATTAGCGCAGACATTTGGCACACCTGGTACGAATTCACCAATTCGTACCAGGTGTTCCAAGTATTTAAGTGCAGACACTTGGTATTCAACTTCATTTATTCATTTCGAAGCCTATGACTATCCCTCCAACCGCCACGCAATTAAACAAACAATGGGACGGTATAGTACAGTTCGAGAAGGATTGGGGGTACTCAATGGTCGACGTACTCTCAGAAAGCAACCCCATCAGCAACACCAGCACAAGCACAAGCACAAGGACCAGAAACAACACCAGAAGCAGCGGAACCAAAAACAGCACCAGAAGCAGCAGCATCGGAACCAAAGACAGCACCAGAAGCCGCACAAGTCAGACCAGCTCGAAGAAAGATTCCATCTGCTGCATGCAGGAGTCCATTTCTCCCCAATGACATTCGTGCAGTTACCACTTTTGACAAGTTCATGAAGTCAAAAGATGATGTTAAGTAAGTTGTTAATGTGATTTATTATTCTTATTAATGAGTTAGTTTTGTGAACATTGATCTTACTTGTGTATGCACAGGCGTAATGTGGGATTACCATGGGCGGTAGACAGAGAGTTCTTTGGTTACATTAAGGATGTAACCACACAGCTCGAGATAAGCCACATAGATTCCTACCTAGTTGTACTAGCCACAACCCCAGAATACGCAGGACTGACGAATGTTATAGAGGGAGTTGCTGTTACTGGAACCTCGCTGATGGTAATTCATTACATTTGCTATATATATATTAATTACTCAATAAATTAATTTTGTATTATGTTAAACTCAGTAAATCTATATATTATAGGTGGGAATTGAAGACGTGTGGAAAAATTTGCACAAAGATGATCCAGAAGATACCATATATAATCTTTTAATAGAAGAGGTTGTTCCAGATGAAGATCTGGATAGACTGTGCCTATTTGCCGATGGACTTCTGCCGGAATAGGGGCCCAAACTGAAGAAATGGACTGATGTCAAAAAGGTAACTAACTAATTCGTACACCTGGTACGAATACAACTTATTCGTACCAGGTGTGCCAAGGTCTGGCGCGGTAAGCTTGGCACACCTGGTACGAATACAACTTATTCGTACCAGGTGTGCCAAGGTCTGGCGCGGTAACCTTAGCACACCTAGTACGAATAAGTTGTATTCGTACCAGGTGTGCCAAGTCTTGTTATGATACCAGTTACGAAATCAGTAGTTGTTATTAATTTACTATTGTTGTAGGTGATCATGGTGTGCCCCTTCAATGGTCATTGGGCCACATGTTGCTTCGACCTGGAATTAATGAATTTCGAGATATACGACTCCAACCAACACTTGTTCGAAGATCATCACAAAGAAATAAGAGCAAAGATCTTCACCCCGGTTGCCCGCATAATCCCACAGATCCTGAAGAGAATCGGATATCTCTGCTTCAATTACGTTCCATTTTCATATTCGTATCCAATGGAGAATGTGTTGAAGCAACATGACAGTGTGAGTTGTGGTCCATGTGCATTGAAGTACGCCGAACTCTTACTAACTGGTGATGCCTTAAAAAAGAACATGACAAAGAAGCAAATCAAGGATTATCGGTATCACATTGCTGATACAATCTACCGTTACAGCACTGCTGAAAGCACCCTCGCCATTGGCATGGACCTGGATTAGTATTAGTAATTTGGATTTGTAATTTTTGTGATACAATTCAGTAGTTTTTGTGAACAATTTGGTTTAATTCAGTAGTTTTTGTGAAGAATTTGGTACTAATACTTAGTAGTTTTTGTGAACAATTGACATGTAATATTTTGTGAACAATTGAATTTGGTACTAATCCTTAATATTAATATTTTTGTGAAGAATTTGGTACTAATCCTTAATATTTTATGTACTACAAGTAAATAGTTTAGAATTTAACGAGTTGATTATCCAAAATAAATAGACCCACAACAGTTCGTAGTCCAAATACACAGAACGAAAATATCAAGAAACCAAGTCTCTTTCCTTGCATGTTAGACGAGTATGCCCAGCCACACCACAAACACTGCATCGTTTCTGTCTACGAGGTTTACTAATGCTGGGTTCGTTACTACTAACTTCTTCCTGCGTAATTTATAGAATCGCAGTGCATGTATTCTGATAATGACCTCGTTGATGGCACCGAGAACACACACGACTGCTTGTTGAATTGGATCCAGACGCATACCTATTTTGACGTGGTCGTCCAGCTTGTCTAGGATTGGGAGGCGTCCCAACAACCCTTGAAGCGATCTCTGGAGGAACACACCACTCTTCTGGATTCAGCATAAATTTCACGCAACGTCTCAGTTGTATAATAAGCACTCACATATGACGTCGGATTTTGCTTCTTTTTACTGCATAAAAAGAAACAGAATGCAGTAAAAAAACAAAGTATAGTATTATGTGTTATTACCGGTACGAATTGGTGTTTCGTACCAGGAGTGCCAAGCCTTGGAAACAGGGTACTAGAACATAGAAAATAGAAAATAACTTTAAAAAATAACCTTATTGCTGCTGCTGCATGAGAACAGGGTATCAGGTCGAGATCAAACACAAAACATGTGCATTTCCTACTGTCAAGATCAACAATGTAATTTTTCATACCAGACGTGACCTTATACTTCATTGAAGAAATGGTTTCAACACTCATGGGCCGGGCCAACTCCATTGATCTTCCTAATTTGGTCGAGGCAAAGTCCGTTAACTCGTGAGTTCTTTCAGCAGCAATAGCACGCCGTTCTACAAACCATTGCCTGATCAAACTAAAAAACACACTCCAAAAGAGTGCAAACTGGCAACTTTCTAGCCCATCGTAGTCGGCCATTCAAGCACTCAGCACAGTTAGAAGTTAAAAACCAATAACGGCGCACAGGACATTTGCAACGAGCCCATCTAATTGGATCAATATTTACCACTTTCTCGTGTGCACGAGGTGCAACCGATAACAAATTTTTCATATGCTCCTCGAAATCTTGTCTCTTATAACTCTTTGCAGCTTCATTGAAGACAAATATTGCATGTTGGCCCCATTTCTTGAGGTTTCCTTGTTAGTGATACGTACAAAGTCCATGCGGAGTACCCGGATAAACACAATCCACTGCTTTCTTGATACTGAGGTGCTGATCAGACACAAACAATAAGTTCTCAGGGCAACCAAATGTCCGTCTCAGCTCCCTAAAGAACCAAATCCATGATGCATCATTTTCTACGTCGCCAATCCCAAAAGCTAATGGGAAAATCTGTTCATTAGCATCCTTTGTAGCAGCAACAAACATGATACCTTTGCCTTTTCCTTTCAAATGTGTACCATCAACTACAATAACGGGACGACATGTACCGAATCCTCTAACACATGCAGCAATAGCCATGAAACAATATTGAAAAGAACCATCTGAAGCTGTCTTTAATCCAACAATGGAACCAGGATTTGAATGCTCCAACATGAAAAGATACTTGGGGAGCAGTTGAAAAGATTTACTCGCGTCGCCGTATGTCATGGTGAGTGCTTGATTTCTTCCAGCCAAAGCAGTTTGATATTTGACAGTAACACCAAATTGCCTTAGTAGTTGTGCCTAAATATCCTTCGTCCTAAGAACAACACCCTCGGCCATCAAATGAGGAACAAAGTATGAAGCTAGTACCTTCGAACTTACTTTTGGAGCAGCATGGTATCTCAAATCAGATTCACACGTGTGAGGGCTCCATCTATAAATTCTCCATGCATTTCCCAGTGATCTCGCACACATGATGAACGAACATTTATCTTCGTGTTTGCAAACCACATGATATCTTAACTTTGATGAACGCTTGGTAATAAATTCCACATGATTCAAGAGATGATGCAGTCCACATGCCATAATCATTTTCTCCTTCTTACAGAACATAGCACCACGGCAAAGTGTTTCAGTAATCTGTTCATCAACAATACCTAGTTCTTTGCAAGGAAGAGATGATTGATATGCAGCACCCGGAATGCTCCACTGTAGACCAGGTTCATGATTTTCCTCTATAATGTCATTCGAACCATCTAATGATGGCACATTAAAATGATTTCTACCACAACAATCATCCAAATCATCACAATCATCAAAACTGTCTGCATCATCACTATCAAAAGCCTCATCATCAAAATTATTATGACCCTCATCACGACCAAAATCAATTGGTTCGTCATCAAAACCATTACCATCAGACCTCTGATCATGATTCTCATTTTGCACATTCACATTCCTTGAAGATATCACATTCTCACTATTTTGAGCATTTAATAAATTCACGAAACCCTCATGCTCACATATAGGATGATTTAAAACAACAAGTGGAGATTCATTACTTTTAAGAGAAACAGACACATATAAAACAGGCAACTCCTCCAAATCAAACAAATATGACAACTCAAAATCATCTGTTATTTCATTCGCAGGGTTTCACGCGCGGGGGACTGAACTAATGCATCTATCTCATATAAATATATATTCTTGGCTTTCATTAAACGCAATTCAATCTTACTCAATAAATTTGCATATGTTATACCACCAGGAGGTATAGGAATATACTCTCTTCATCCACCATGGTATAAATTATTCTTCCATACACCTCCATGCGCAATAATTATAGCATCTGGCCTCATCTGCAAGAAACAATCGGATAATCAAATTTCAAGTGCCAGGCACAATCGGATAATCAAATTTCAATCGGATATAGCATCTGGTATGAATATAGACTTGGCACACCTGGTACGAATGGAGTATATTAGTACCAGGTGTGCCAAGGCATACCGCGCTGAGACTTGGAACATCTGGTACGAATGCTACTGATTCGTACCAGGTGTGCCAAGTCTTGGCACGGTATGCCTTGGCACACCTGATACGAATGCAACATTCGTACCAGGTGTGCCAAATCTTGGTGCGGTATGCCTTGGCACACCTGGTACAAATATACTCCATTCGTACCTTCGTACCATTCGTGGCGCGCAATGACGTGGAAAATACAGGAAGAAACATATGCACGAAGAGGACGGCAAGATCTGGAAAATACAGGAAGAAACAAATGGACGAAGAGGACGGGCAGATCTGGAAAATACGACAAGAACATGAACACTAGATCTAGAACATGACAGACTAGATCTGGAAAATTACCTCAATAATATTGAAGAAACCAGGCCGCCAACACAGAAGAACGTCGCTTGTAAAATTCTCAGCCGCCGACGGAGAATACGAGCTGTGAGAAGTGAGAGTATCGTCGAACGGAGAAAATCAAGAAATTCACCGCCGCCGGAGAATACGAGCTACGAGAGTATCATCGAACGAAGAAAACCAGGTAATTGTTGTAGAAATGCCGGCGAAGACGAGGTATGGAGAGAGAGAAATTTCAGCAGCTCACGAAAGAGAGAGAAACAGACTTACAGCTCTGATAGCTAATAGAGAGAGAAAGAGAAAGATAAGGTAGAGGGAGGTAAAATTGGTTGAGGTGAAAGGAAGGGCATTTAAGTCACTTCAAGTCAAAGTTGGCCAGAATTTATAAAAATAAAGTTTCCGGACAACATTTAATAATGATAAACTTGTTTGGTCAAAGGACCGTATTACCACTTAAAATAAAGTATAAACCTGACGGCACTATTGATAAGTATAAAGCTAGACTTGTTGTCAAAGGCTTTAAACAAAAAAAAGGTTATGATGTCTTCGACACCTATTCACCCGTAACGAGAATTACATCTATTCGGATGTTACTTGCGATTGTTGCCTTGCACAATCTTGAGGTTCATCAAATGGATGTAAAGACTGCATTCTTGAATGGTGAATTGGAAGATGAGATCTATATGGAACAACCCGCAGGGTTTGTAGTGCCTGGTCAAGAGAAGAAGGTATGCAAACTAAAACGGTCGTTGTATGGGTTGAAACAAGTGCCTTTGCAGTGGCACATGAAATTTGACGAAGTAATGATGTCAAATGGTTTCAAGATCAACGAGTGTGATAAATATGTGTACATTAAATGAACATATGACTCTTTTGTTATTGTGTGCCTTTATGTAGACGACATGTTGATTATGGGAAGTAAAAATCAAGTCCCAGTGGGGATTACCTAGTGGTGGAGTGGTTGCCTATTAACCAATAGGTCAGAGGTTCGAGTACTCTCGGCCACAAAAAAAACCCTAGGTGGGGTCTGTGAGAATTAATAGTTGTAATGATATTAAAAAAAATCAAGTTATCGTTGATACAAAACACAAGTTGAAACAAAATTTCGACATGGTGGATTTGGGGTTAGCGGATGTGATTATTGGAATCAGAATTCTAAGAACATCTGAGGGAATTGTCTTGACACAATCTCATTATGTTGAAAAAATTCTCAAGAAGTTTAACGCTTTTGAGAGCGTACCTGTAAAGACCCCATTAGATCCTAGTGTTCATTTGAGCAAGAATATGGGTGAGCATGTTGCTCAAGAGGAGTATGTTAAAGTTATAGGCAGTTTGATGTACCTAACAAACTGTACTAGGCCGGATCTAGCATGTTCGGTGAACAAGTTGAGTCATTATACAAGCAATCCAAGCAAGGAACATTGGACTGCTTTGACTCGAGTTTTGATACTTGAAGTATACTCTTAATTATGGTTTGCACTACACGCGATATCCCCAAATACTGGAAGGGTATTGTGATGCTAATTGGATCTCTGATTCAAAAGATTCATTCTCAACGAGTGGATATGTTTTATGTGTGGTGAGTGGTGTTGTTTCGTGGAAATCGACGAAACAAACATGTATTGCTCGATCCACCATGGAATCCGAGTTTTTTTCTTTGGATAAATTAGGGGAAAAAGCAGAGTGGCTTCGTAATTTCTTAGAAGATATTCCATATTGGAGGAAACCGGTGCCCGCAGTTACAATACACAGCGATAGCCAAGCTGCTATAGGTAGAGCACACAATGGTTTTTACAATGGTAAGTCTCGACATATCCATCAACAACATAATACTGTGAGACAGTTGATCACGAGTGATGTTATCTCAGTTGACTATGTAAGGTCAATAGATAACTTGGCGGATCCGTTAACCAAAGGTTTGAATCATGATCAAATGAATAAATTGCTAAAGGGAATGGGATTGAAATCCACATGATAAGGATGATTGTAGTGGTAACCCAACCATGATGATTGGAGATCACAAGAACTTGGTTCAATGGGACAACTAAGCTACAAAAATTCGAGTTGAAACACTCTCTAGACATTTTGTCTTTTTTCATTGCCCTAGAGAGCAAAAGAGTGTATTTACCTGCTTTTGTGGTGAAGGTTAAGTCTCTATGACTTTTAATGATTCTTGAATATCTCGGAGGAGGTAGACTATGGCAGGATACTTGAGAAGAATTACCTATATAAGTGAGAAGTGATGCCGCTTCAAATGAGTGAGTCACTTATGAAAATTCAAGGATGTTGTCCATGGCAGAAACGGACACGAACGTGAGAACAAATGGAGTTGATATGGTATTGTGCTAATACTATTGACTCGGTATACGCCATGGAGGAATAGTTCAAGGCAACGCGTCCACTAGTCCGCCAATATATCCGATAGTGTTAACTATGAAAGGTTCAAAACCACAAGTTACCTTTTCAAATGCAATATTGTATCGTAAGGACTGAGCTAGTGTCTGCATACATGCATACGATATTTCCACTCATGTGGAGGATTGTTGGATATAATGGTTTTATATCATTATTTGTGGTGGTTAATTATTTAATTTGTTAAGAAATTAAATAATGGATGATTATTTTACTTGTCGAGTAAATAATCAGATTATATTCATTTTCTCAAAACCATTAATTTGTTGAGTGAGAAATGGTATATTTGAGTTATTTGTTGGAGATGAATTTGTTGTAGGCAAATTCGATAATGTGGTTATTAACGTGAAAGGAACGAGCTCGGACTCAAACCGTGGGCTTTAAGTTTAGATTGGGCATGAATTAATTCCTTCAAAGAATTAATTCTTGGATCAAATTTAATTGAGAATTGGGTTCGGCCCAATTGTATCCTACTCAATTTGAACATTTTTTACGTTTGTAATTGTTAGATGATGTTTGCCCAATAGCAAGTCATGGAATTGACCTATTTTGTTTAAAACTTTCGGCTGCCACTATTCACCATATAAGGTAATTAAGCAATTTTTAATTGCTTAATGATTTCTTGGAGTGAAAGTCACGTATATGATTGGCCACCAAGATCCTATCGAAAATTGATGGTAATCCATCAATTGATCACCGCCGCCACTCCGTCTTGAGTGCTATATATATGAGCCTCTTGTGATGGTTCTTTCACACCACAATTTACTCTCATCTCTCATAGCATCAAAGCATCTCATATAGTTGCATTCTAGAGTACTATAGCTCGGTTCTCAAGCTTTGTTTCGTTCGCCGGAGCTTTTTCCTGTTTCGATGCTGATTAGAAAAAAGACGTCGTCGATTTATCTTTGAAAGAGGACACGCCGGACCGTGAGCACTAGTCGAGGCATATCTTGTCTTGCAGACAGAGGCCTCCTCGACTCGACCAATCAAGTTTGTTATTCGTTATTTCCATTTATTTTATTTTGTAATCTAATAGTTTCAATATATTGTTCAGTTTTATTATATTCCAAGCTTCTACCTTTGTCCCGTTGTACTCAATATTCAACATGTTGATTGTTGAGAATTGAGTATAACGGGACAATGGAAGCTTGGAATATAATAAAACTGAACAATAACTTGAAACTATTAGATTACAAAATAAGATAAACGGAAATAACGAATAACAAACTTGATTCGTCGAGTAGAGGAGGCCTCTATCCGCAAGACGAGATACGCCCCGGCTAGTGCTCACGGTCTGGCGTGTCGTCTTTCAAAGATAAAATGACGACGTCTCTTTCCTAATCAGCACCGAAATAGAAAAGAAATCCGGCGAACAAAATAAAGCTTGAGAACTGAGCTATAGAACTCTAGAATGCAACTATATGAGATGCTTTGATGCTATGAGAGATGAGAGCAAATTGTGGTGTGAAAGAACCATCACAAGAGGCTCATATATATAGTACTCAAGAGGGAGAGGCGGCGGTGATCAATTGATGGATTAACATCAATTTTCGATAGGATCTTGGAGGCCAATTATATACGTGACTTTCACTCCAAGAAATCATTAAGCAATTAAAAATTGCTAATTACCTTATATGTTGAATAGTGGCAGCCGAAAGTTTTAAACAAAATAGGTCAATTCCATGACTTGCTAATTGGGCCAAACATCATCTAACAATTACAAACATAAAAAATGTTCAAATTGTGTAGGATACAATTCGGCCGAACCCAATTCTCAATTAAATTTGATCCAAGAATTAATTCTTTGAAGGAATTAATTCAAGCCCAATCTAAACTTAAGGCCCACGGTTCGAGTCCGAGCTCGTTCCTTTCACGTTAATAACCACATTATCGAATTTGTCTACAACAAATTCATCTCCAATAAATAAATCAAATATACCATTTCTCACTCACCAAATTAATGGTTTTGAGAACATAAATATATTACGATTATTTACTCGACAAGTAAAATAATCATCCATTATTTAATCTCTCAACAAATTAAATAATTAACCACCACAAATAATGATATAAAACCATTATATCCAACAATCCCCCACATGAGTGGAAATGTCGTAAGCATGTATGCAGACACTAGCTCAATTCTCACGATACAATATTGCATTTGGAAAGGTAACTTGTGGTTTTGAACCTTCCATAGTTAATACTATCGGATATACTGGCGGACTAGTGGACGTAATGCCTTGAACTATTCCTCCATGGCGTATACCGAGTCAATAGTATTAGCACAATACCATATCAACTCCATTTGTTATCACGTTCGTGTCCGTTTCGACCATGGACAACATCTTTGAATTTTCATAAGTGACTCACTCATTTTAAGCGGCCTCACTTCTCACTTATATAGGTAATTCTTCTTAAGTATCCTGCCATACTCTACCTCCCCGAGATATTCAAGAATCATTAAAAGTCATAGAGACTTAACGTCCACCACGAAAGTAGGTCACTACACTCTTTTGCTCTCTTTGGCAATGAGAAAGGACAAAAGGTCTTGAGAGTGTTTCAACTCGGATTTTTGTAGCTTAGTTGTCCCATTGAACCAAGTTCTTGGGATTTCCAGTCATCATGGTTGGGTTACCACTACAATCATCCTTATCATATGGATTTCAATCCCATTCCCTTTAGCAACTTATTCATTTGATCACGATTCAAACCTTTGGTTAACGGATCCGCCAAGTTATCTATTGACCTTACATAGTCAACTAAGATAACACCACTTGTGATCAACTATCTCACAGTATTATGTCGTCGACGGATATGTCGAGACTTACCATTGTAAAAACCGTTGTGTGCTCTACCTATAGCTGCTTGGCTATCGCAGTGTATTGTAACTGTGGGCACCGGTTTCCTCCAACATGGAATATCTTCTAAGAAATTATGAAGCCACTCTGCTTCTTCCCCTGCTTTATCAAAAGCAATAAACTCGGATTCCATGGTGGATCGAGCAATACATGTTTGTTTCGTCGATTTCCACGAAACAGCACCACCCCCCACAGAGAAAACATATCCGCTCGTTGAGAACGAGTCTTTTGAATCAGAGATCCAATTAGCATCACAGTACCCTTCCGGTACTTGGGGATATCGCGTGTAGTGCAGACCATAGTTAAGAGTATACTTCAAGTATCTCAAAACTCGAGTCAAAGCAGTCCAATGTTCCTTGCTTGGATTGCTTGTGTAACGACTCAACTTGTTCACCGAACATGCTAGATCTGGCCTAGTACAGTTTGTTAGGTACATCAAACTGCCTATAACTTTAGCATACTCCTCTTGAGCAACAGGCTCACCCATATTCTTGCTCAAATGAACACTAGGATCTAATGGGGTCTTTACAGGTACGCTCTCAAGAACATTAAACTTCTTGAGAATCTTTCCAACATAATGAGATTGTGTTAAAACAATCCCCTCAGATGTTCTTTGAATTCTGATTCCAAGAATCACATCCGCTAGCCCCAAATCCACCATGTCGAAATTTCGTTTCAACATGTGTTTCGTATCAACAATAACTTGATTATTACTTCCCATAATCAACATGTCGTCTACGTAAAGGCACACAATAACAAAAGAGTCAGATGTTCCTTTAATGTACACACATTTATCACACTCGTTGATCTTGAAACCATTTGACAACATTACTTCATCAAATTTCAAGTGCCACTGCAAAGGCGCTTGCTTCAACCCATACAACGACCGTTTTAGTTTGCATACCTTCTTCTCTTGACCAGGTACTACAAACCCTGCGGGTTGTTCCATATAGATCTCATCTTTCAATTCACCATTCAAGAATGCAGTCTTTACATCCATTTGATGAACCTCAAGATTGTGCAAAGCAGCAATCGCGAGTAACATCCGAATAGATGTAATTCTTGTCACGGGTGAATATGTATCGAAGAAATCATAACCTTCCTTTTGTTTAAAGCCTTTGACAACAAGTCTGGCTTTATACTTATCAATATTGCCGTCAGGTTTATACTTTCTTTTAAGGATCCATTTACATCCTAAGGCCTTGCAACCTTCTGGAAGATCAGTCAACTCCCATGTATAGTTCTTCATAAGATAATCTAATTCACTAATGATAGCCTCTTTCCAGAGTTTAGCATCTGGACCAGATAATGCTTCTTCAATTGATATTGGTTCTCCATCCAATATAAAGTGATGAATTCAGGACCAAAGGTCTTAACAATTCTGATCCTCTTACTACGTCTAGGCTCAACTTCACTAGGAAAAGAACTAGTAGCATCATCAATGGTTCTTTTCTCAGAACTTGTTTTAGGTTTCTCAACATCTTTCTCCTTTAAAGGATAGACGTTCTCAAAGAAATCGCATTTCTAGATTCAATCGTTGTACCAATCGTCACGTCAGGTATATCAGTACGATGAACTAAAAATCGATAAGCACTGCTGTTGAGTGCATAGCCAATAAAGATACAATCAACTGTTTAAGGGCCAATTGTAACTTGTTTCGGCAGAGGCACTTCAACCTTAGCCAAACACCCCCACACTTTGAGGTATTTGTACGACGGCTTTCGTCCTTTCCACAACTCATATGGAGTTTCATCCTTATTCTTGAGAGGAATCTTATTCAGGATATAGTTGGCTGTCAAAATAGTTTCCCCCACATGTTATGGGGTAATCCTGAACTGATGAGCAAAGCGTTCATCATTTCTTTCAAAGTCCGATTCTTACGCTCGGCAACTCCGTTCGATTGAAGTGAATAAGGCGCCGTCGTTTGGTGAATTATACCACTCGCATTGCATAATTCCTCAAACGGAGCTACATATTCGCCTCCACGGTCACTACGAACAATCTTGATCTTTCGACCAAGTTGATTCTCAGCTTCGGCCTTGAAGTTCCTAAAAGCTTCAATCGCCTCGTCTTTAATCCTTAAGAGATAGACATAGCAATAACGTGTGCAATCATCATTAAAAGTAATGAAATACTTTTTTCCACCTCTAGTTTGCACAAACATTAAATCACACACATCGGTGTGAATTAAGCCTAGAGGTTCAGTGCTCCTTTCCACCTAGTGAAACGGTAACTTGGCCATTTTAGCTTCAACACAAATTTCACATTTGTCTTGTGAATTGAATTCACTTATACTTAGCAAATTTAAATTTACTAATCTTTTTATCGCATTTAGATTAACATGTCCCAATCTACAATGCCATAAATCAGAACACTCAAGCAAGTAAGCCGAAGAAGATTTATTCTCATTATTGATAACTGGAACACGGCGCACAGCCATTACATTGAGTTTAAAAAGTCCATTGGAGAGGTAGCCCTTTCCAAGAAACTTTCCAAACTTGCTTAAAACAAACTTGTCATTCTCAAATACAAGCTTAAAACCTTTACTAACAAGTAAATAACCAGAAATCAAATTCTTGCGGATGTCTGGGACATGCAGCACATCCTTAAGCTTCAACTCTTGACCCGAAGTCATCTTGATCACAACATCACCCACGCCGACAACTGTAGAAGTATCAGCGTTTCCCATGTGGACCTTCTTTCCTTCTCCCACTTCCTTGTAGGTTGAAAACTGGCTTCGTTCCGAGCAAACATGGACGGAAGCGCCTGTATCAATAAACCAAGCCTTCGGGCAATCAACGTGATTCACCTCGGAAATCACAGCAGTCAGATCATCTTGATCCCATTTGTCAAAGTTCTTCTCGATATTGTGAGCACTTGGTTTATTCTTCTTCTTCTTAGGCTTGCGGCAGTCCTTTGCCATGTGGCCTGGTTTGTCGCAATTATAGCAATTGCCTTCAAACCTCTTGTCGTGCACCTTCCCTTTGCCTTTGTCATTAGCGTTGGGACGAGCTCGCTTCTTGGAGTTAGAAGATTCACCTCGCTCCATCAAATTGGCCTTAGCATCGACCATGATCCTAGACTTGGGATCTTGCTTCTTGTTGTCTTCCTCAATTTGGAGACGGATCACCAAATCTTCGAGAGTGATCTCTTTTCGCTTGTGCTTGAGATAGCTCTTGAAGTCCTTCCAGCAAGGAGGAAGCTTCTCGATCACCGCTGCGACAGTGAAAGCAACAGGCAAAGTCATACCCTCGGTATCCATATCGTGCAATATGAGTTACAACTCTTGCACTTGATCAACCACTGAGCGGGTATCCACCATTTTGTAGTCCAAAAACTTGGCCACTACAAACTTCTTAGTTCCGGCGTCATCAGCACGGTACTTCTTGTCAAGTGCATCCCATAGCTCTTTCGCTGTCTTGATGTTTGAATAAACGGTACCCCTTGCACAAGAAGTCACCTTGACCCTACAAGTCGAAGGCAGTACGAACATTAACGTCCGTTTCACCTTCAGAAACAACAGGAGCGTCTTCCTTCAGGAAATTTGTCATACCCAACGTAGTTAGGTAAAATAACATTTTTTGTTGCCAACGTTTGAAGTCAGCGCCTGTGAACTTGTCAGGACGCTCGGCATAAGGCGGCGGCCTTGAGATCGTAGCGAGCGGAGCCATCATCGAGTTGGTGGCGGCAATGGTGGATGAGGTTGTTGAATCGTTGGTTCCATTGGTGTTACCTCCAGTAGCGAATGAGGTCGACATCTCCGAGCAAAAGTTTCAAGTTGATAATGAAAATTCAAACTCCTCCGACGTACGTAAAACACGTACTATCTCGTCTTGCGATTGTTGATTGTTGACAATTGAGTATAACGGGACAATGGTAGAAGCTTGGAATATAATAAAACAGAACAATAACTTGAAACTATTAGATTACAAAATAAGATAAACGGAAATAACGAATAACAAACTTGATTCGTCGAGTCGAGGAGGCCTCTATCCACAAGACGAGATACGCCCCGGCTAGTGCTCACGGTCTGGCATATCGTCTTTCAAAGATAAAACGACGACGTCTCTTTTCTAATCAGCACCGAAATAGAAAAGAACTCCGGCGAACAAAATAAAGCTTGAGAACCGAGCTATAGAACTCTAGAATGCAACTATATGAGATGCTTTGATGCTATGAGAGATGAGAGCAAATTGTGGTGTGAAAGAACCATCACAAGAGGCTCATATATATAGCACTCAAGAGGGAGAGGCGGCGGTGATCAATTGATGGATTAACATCAATTTTCGATAGGATCTTGGAGGCCAATCATATACGTGACTTTCACTCCAAGAAATCATTAAGCAATTAAAAATTGCTTAATTACCTTATATGTTGAATAGTGGCAGCCGAATGTTTTAAACAAAATAGGTCAATTCCATGACTTGCTAATTGGGCCAAACATCATCTAACAATTACAAACATAAAAAATGTTCAAATTGTGTAGGATACAATTCGGCCGAACCCAATTCTCAATTAAATTTGATCCAAGAATTAATTCTTTGAAGGAATTAATTCAAGCCCAATCTAAACTTAAGGCCCACGGTTCGAGTCCGAGCTCGTTCCTTTCACGTTAATAACCACATTATCGAATTTGTCTACAACAAATTCATCTCCAACAAATAAATCAAATATACCATTTCTCACTCACCAAATTAATAGTTTTGAGAACATGAATATATTACGATTATTTACTCGACAAGTAAAATAATCATCCATTATTTAATCTCTCAACAAATTAAATAATTAACCACCACAAATAATGATATAAAACCATTATATCCAACACAACAAGTATTAGAATCTAGAGGCTTCAAAGTAATGAGGAAAAACTCTAAACAGTACAATGATGTCCACTAATTATAGAACAAGACAGAAATAATCGTCACCGATTGTTTACAAGAGACAAGAGTCGAGAGAATAATCAAAAACAACTCTATTTTAAAATAACAGATAAATTCTTATAAAAGTTGGATATTCTTAAAGAATTTTTTATAAGAAATTTTGTATTCTATTTCTCAGGGATTGTGACAAGGAAAGATAAACAACCATGGCTCCAAAAGAACTCAGCATCTTTCCCATTGTAACTGTATGATATCTCAAGAAGTTGCTTAATCTGAAACATTCAAGATCACAGAGTTACATCAACACGATATACATGAAATCACGACGTTGAATGATCACAGAGTTTGAAACAACAAAGTAATCAATAAATGGCATAAGATCTTTACATCAACAGGTTGTTTCCAGTACTTAGAAAAAACTAGGAACTGAAAAGCAAGTTGCAGTAAGCTTTAGAATATAATTGCATAATTTTATCTGGACGCATAGACATGCACAAGAAATTAGATAGGTATGTAAGACAAAAAAAGCTTCAAAAATAGTAGTATAATGAAAAGGGGTGGTGATGTAACTTGGTGTTCTTAAAAAAGTGGAATATATTATAGTTAAAGGAAAACTCAATAGCCAGAGACAGAGCATCATCACTATTCAAAATGCAAAAATAGTATAATTACAGATGAAGATGCACCAACGACAGAGCTAGCAAATTTGCACAAATTGGCCTCATGTTGCTTTATACTCCCTCCACCCCACTGAACATATCTTGTTACTTTTCGGCACGGGTATTAAGGAGAAGAGTATAAAGTTAGAAAGTGGGTAGGTCTCACCACTTTTGAAGAGTTAATTGTTTCCTTATACGAAAACAAGACAAGTTCAGTGGAACAATCCCAAAAGAAAAGAAGACAAGTTCAGTGGGATGGAGGGAGTAATATAGTAAACACAAGAAGAAAATAGCTGACTTCTATAGATCGATCACCAAGTATGACCTTGCCACCATATTGCATTGCTTCCTGATATGCCGCACCAAACTCTCCACCTGTCCAAAATTTTTTGTCACTCCAAAGCTAGAAAATGACATATTACGGATGAGTATCATTTTGCAAAATTTGTGTGGAATGTGTAGAGGAAGACATAATGATGTTTATCTAGTAAGTTAGCATAATTGAAAAATATATTGAATCATGTCTTAGCCTCAAACCACTTGTAAAGTATCGAAAAAGAATCTTCATTTTTTTTTTCACATATCCAGCATTTCTCCAATGGTCGGGAATTGAATATATGTGAATTAAGAGCATATCAAAAAATCATTGTCATTGAATAAGTTATTAGAAAGTCAGACTCCAGACATTGATTTAGCAAAAGAGTAAAGAGCAACTAGAGGGATACACAATTAAAGTATGTATCACATTAAACTCACAATGAGTAATGCAGTTCTAACTTGTCTCACCTCACACTCAAAGCTTGGATCCCACACTAATTACTAGCACTAAAAATCAAATTAATTCTACAATAGATACCTGTCATGACAAATACAAATACAAATACAAATAAATACAAATACAGGCCAACCTTGTCGTAGTTTTGTTGTGTAAGAATATATAAACGACAAGAGCACAACTCCAAGTAAACAACCTGCGGTAGATACGTAGGCATATTATTGCTATATTAACAAAAAGGGACATTTTTCTTATAATAATAGAATAAAATATCACATAAAATACAGTAGGGGAAAAAAATGGAGTGCTAGGCTTCTGACTTTGATAAGATATACTTGTGGTTTCAAGAAATTTACCACATTCTGAGCTTCTCGCCATGTTTTCTGAAAATGAAGAACAATACTGTGATTAAATAACAATTCCTATCTAAAAAATGCAACATTCCTATTATTTATCCAATTGGAAAATATGAGTTGCTTCAGATTTACTTGAGACTAGCAGAAGATTACGGGCGTTGCACGTATAACTTCTCATTTAATATGATTAATTTATTACAAATAAAACATATTTGATGATAATTTATTTAAAGCTACTTATAATATTATTAATTATTGATCATTAACTAGTCAAAATGTTAGCAAGTACTCCCTCTGTCCCCCAAAAGTGTGGTCCAAATTTGATTATATGGGAGGTATAAAATATTAATTGAACCACATTTTTTAAAAAAAGATGGAATATGTGTTAAGAGAAAAAAAATGAAATCAAATTTCTTATATCAAAATCGAAACTTTGGATTATACCTCAAAGTTGAACATTGTTAAAACTTTTTATCAAAAAAACATTGTCCGGAAAAATTACGTGACATTTATCTGTATTTTACATAAGACTTTTAAAAATTGGAACCACCACCCATCACCCCCTCCTCACTTTCCCTCATTTTTATTTTTATTTTTTTTATTAGTCTTTAATAAATGAGTTGAGCTTGATCTTGATGGTACTCGGCTTAATTCGACTCGACCAATATTGTCAACAAATAAGAACAGTAAAGTATGATAAATTACATGAATAAATTATAATATAAAGTATGAAATTTCATAATAAAGATGACATATTAATTATAGAGATAATAATTATTAAATTATTAATTTAATAAAAATATAAACTTCTACCAAAATTAATATAGAACTACATTAATATCCTTAATAAATCCTAGCACAATCCTTAAAATTTATGTTGTCTTTTCTCTTTGGCTTTTGATATTATTAATTAATTCATTAAGTTGAGTTATAGTAGGAGTACGACTATTATTAATTTATGTTTATAATAAATTTAATGTATAGATTTACACTATTAACATAATAATTGGAATATAATAGGTAAACCCAATTTTATAAAAATCTGATTTTTTTATAATAGATATAGATTTGTATAATCACCATCAAAGAATATCAAATTATTACCTCATTACAGTGAAAGGTTCCAACCAAATAAACGTCACAAACTCCACCGTGAGCCTCACATCAGACCTCGAGAGGAGCTCCGGTGGCAGCACTTTCCTCTTATTAGTGCATTTTTTAATTTTAATTTTTTGTTTTGAAAACCATTCCACTTTGTATGTGACTGTTACTAATCGGGCCCTAGTTCTGGACGTGCCGATAAAAAAATTGTGGCAAATAATTTGTGGACAGAGAGTAATAAATTCGTAACTTTGTAGGTTATGCTAAGGAGAGGGACGAGTGATTTAACTAGCAATTGAATTTGGTTCAGTTGTTACAACACAAAATTTAAAAATAAAAGAGTAAAGAAATTAAGTAAGATAAAACAATCAATAATTTTAGGATTATCCATCTACCCATTTAAAATTAAGAGAAGTAAACATTCATCAACCTATGCAATCTATCATTAAGACAAGGGAAATTTTAAACATAACCCCCATTTTACTCCATATAACCCCATATAAAAAATAATAATAAAATTAATTACAAATATACTATTATGTCCTTATAGCCCCCAATTAAATTTTAAATAATTTAATTACGTAGCCCCCATTTTACTCCATATAGCTCCCTATAAAAAATAATAATAAAATTAATTACAAATATACTATTATGCCCTTATAGCCCCCAATTAAATTTTAAATAATTTAATCAGTAGCCCCCATTTTACTCCACATAGCCCCCTATAAAAAATAATAATGAAATTAATTATAAACATAGTTGTTTCACAGTTGTTCTTCGATCCTAATTAATAACTATGTTTACCGTACAAGTTGCACTACACATTCATAATATTTATAAGCACCTAAAGTTCGGAACTCTAGCTCGATAATTCTTCCCATATTTTTACATTTATCCATTATTTTTGTTTCCAATTAAGTCTTTGCTAATACATGAGAACTATTAATCATGTCAGAAATTGAGATAGGAGACAAGGGATTTATCAAATTATGAATGCTTGAGATAACTCTATTGGGAAAATTCTAGAGTTTTGATTTGATTCCAAAACCCAACTGCTCTCCAACCTAGTAGATGAATGTACAAACCTAAGTTAAGCTTTCCAGCTCGCTTGTTTGAGCCTTAGATTTTCTAAGTTTACAGGTAAGGAAGCTGAAGACGAAAGAAGACCCAGCTGAGTCATCAGCTGGACCCAAAGTCAGCTGAAAGGTTTCTTAGATGAACAGAGTTCAAAAACTGAGCTGAGTCAGACTAACTCTCAAGATAAAAAGAGTGGATCCAGCCAAGGAGATCCAACGGAGCTGAATATATTGAGATGACTCAAGTCTAAGAGAGTCAGCTGAGCAGACAAAAAGGGAACTAACTCTGAAGTCGTCACTTCAAGTCAGTTTACCCAATCCAGCTCTAAATTCAAAAACCAGCTCGAAAGACAGAAATCCCGGTGTCAGAGGAAGTCAATATACCTCGACCAATGAGGGATCGACATCTCAGCATCCTAGAAAGGCGAACTTAGGATCTGACACAATGATGAAGACAGGTGAAGATACACTCAACGGCAGATCGACAGATCAGAGAGTAGGTAAGATTCAAACGGCTCCTCCAACGGCTAGATTTGAATCTCTACCTATAAATACCAGTCTTCAACCTCATAATCAAATACGAAAAACTCTCTACAAGCTTTCAACCCCTCTGAATCTCTCAAGTTTTAAAAAGCTCTCCAGCAGTTATCTAACTCTTTGAAGAACACTTAAATTCTTAAGTGTTTACTTTCAGAAACTGCTTTAGTTTTTCGTCTGATAAATAGGCAGAAATCATAGTAAACTAGATCTGAACGAGTTCATCTCCTAAAAGTTCTTCATTGTAAGAACTCGTTCAAAGTTGGAAACCAAAACCCTCCTTTACCCAGAAAAGGTTAGGTCAAGGTTACGCCCTCTCGAAGCGCGAAATTCGAGTGTAAGGTAGTTCAGTACCCGAAAACTGAAAAGAGATAGGCTTCTACAGTGCCCGTAAACTGTTAGAACACAGCTCGAGGTAGAGCTGCGAAGTTGTTTGGTACTCGTAAACCAAGTGGTTATCCTTAGTGGATTTACCAGCTAAAACCTGGTCGTGGACGTAGGAGTTCTCTCTCCGAACCACGTTAAAATTCCGTGTTCTTTATTGCTTTATTCAGTCTTTGCATTTTATATTTAAAGAACTAACCGCATTTGCACAGCACAAGTTTTCAAAGCTTAAGTTCTCTGGCTGAGTGACCCAGTCAGCTGCATTTGTTTCAAACCTGCTTAACTGAAAACTGAAACTAAGTTTTTCTGAGATTTTGTAAAGGGAACGAGCTAAGTTTTTCTTTCCACCACTTTCCGCACTTCCAGCTGAGTTATCAGTCCAGCTGATCACCTTCTTTAGAAGTCAGCTAAACTCATAACTGAGCTCTCACTTAACTCTGTTTTAATTTGTCAATCGTTTTCAAAAATCCCTCTTCGGTGTATTCACCCCCCCTCTACACCGAAGACCTCGTTCCGGGACCATCAATTGGTATCAGAGCAGTGGTTCATACGACCTCTGTTTCTGAATCAAGAGATTTGTCTTGAAACTCTGTATCAGTGGTCAACTGAACAGATCCGTTTTTCAGAAAAACTTATACTAGTGCATCATGTACATCTCTTCATGGATTCTTATCTTAACAGGAATCTTCCCACCTTCTCAGTTGATGATTATGCAATCTGGAAATTCAGATTAAAAAGCTTCATGTGTGCGCATCATGACATGATGTGGAACGTCATTACAGACGGACCCATCCTCATTCATAAGCAAGGAAATGAACTTCTACCGGCTCATGATGGAGGACAACCAGCATACCAGCCAATTCTCAAACCAAAGAAGAAGGAATACTCTACAGAAGAGCGAAAGCAAGCTGGATTGGACAGCTTCGCAAGGAACACCATCTCATCAACAGTCTCAAACGCCTACCTGAGTAAGATTATCAAGTGCGAGACAGCCAAAGAGATGTGGAAAACACTTGCCAAGCTATGTGAAGGGTCAGAAGAGATCAAAGAAAACAAATTCACAATAGCTTGCCAAAAATTCGACAACTTTAAGCAGCTAGCCAACGAGTCCATCGAAGCAATGGAGCTAAGGTTCTCAAAGATAGTCGTCGAGATAGAGACAATCAGAACTGGGAAATACACCCAGCGGGAAAAGAATTTAAAGGTTCTTTCAGCTCTTTCAGCTGAATGGAACACTTACAAAGTAGTTCACCAAAGTCGAAGTGACTTGGGTAATCTATCTACAGAAAGGTTGTTCTCACTCTTAAAAGCTAACGAATGCAACTTGAAGATCACCCAAGAAGAGTCTTCAAGTAGACAGAATGAAGGAGAACTCACCCCAGCTCCAAAAGAGATAGCGTTCAAAGCCAACTCTGAAAAGTCAGCTCATGTCAAGTCAGCTGAGTCCTCCAAGAAGAAGAAGGACAAAAAGGATATGAGCAAAGAGGAGCTACTCGAAGAAATTGCCATGTTGGTGAAAAATTACAACAGACTCAATACCAGCAAAGGCAAATACAAAAAATTCGCCAAGACGTACAGAGACAAGTACGCTGCAGCTGATGAAAAGCCAGCTGACTCCTCAAAACGGACAGAGGAATGCTGTTTCAATTGCAAAGAGCCGGGACACTACAAGCAGAAATGTCCCAAACTGTCAAAGAAGGAAAAAGATTTTCTAAAAGCTAAGGCAGCTGACAGAAGAAGAGCATATATAGCTGATGAAGAGTCCGAGTGTAACAAAATAGATGATGACATGCCTTTCTCAGACTCAGAGGAAGATGCACTCATGGCCCGTGATGATCAAGACTGGGATACTTGCTTCATGGGACAGACAGACGGACTCGACTATGATGAGGTAACTTCTAAAACTCAGGACGTATCTAACCCATCACCATCATACGAACACTCTACGCAGGTCTCTAAATCAGAAGGACAATCTGATTGGAATCTGGTGGAGAAAGTCATGAATGACTTCAAGGATTTACAAGAAATTCTTGATGTCATAATGTGTGAAAATGTTGAGCTGAAGGTAGAACTGAAAATGAAAGAAGCATCAGAAGCAGCTGATGGCACACAGCTCAAAGAGGAAATAGTGTCGCTCAACGAAAAGATAGTCAAACAGGATCAGCTGATGAAGGAATTCTACTATGAGAAAAAATAGCTGGTGGACAACTTGGAAAAAACCACAGCTGAGTCAGACAGAAAGTCAGCTGAGATCTTGGAACTAAAAAGGTCAGAAGACACACTAACCACAAAGCTGGTAGCACTTATCAAAGCTACATCAACGATGGATGAAATAATCAGTGTACAACGACCAGCAGCATTAAAGACGGGATTGGGTTATGATGGGTCTAAGGATTTAACAAATGTTGCAACTACAAGTGGAACCAAGGTAACTTTTGTGAAAGCAAAAGAGAATCCAACTCCAGCAGCACAACAGACTGAGAAAAAGAAGACACAGCAAGGTCCTAGAAGATAAGCTGTAACGCAACCCCAGGCACAAATTAAACAACATTGGATTCAACCACAACGAAGGAATGACGCTGGACAACATCGACACCAAAGATCATCAAGAAGAAGTGGCAAGATATCAACCAAGATATCAGAAAAGATATCCAGCTGGATATCAGTCGTATGATTACCAGCTGGATTATCAAGTCCAACCGAAATACCAAGTTAGACAGCAGAGACAGAGACAAAGAAATGTCTCAGCTGTACACTCAGCTGGAAACCAAAGAAGAACTGAACGATCAAGAAATCAAGCTGGGAGACGACAGAGATCAAGACCCAGCCAACAGAGTCAAACAAAGAACACAAAGAACGTGTTCATAGACACAGCTGGGAAAATTATCAGAACAAATGATCCAATCAGAGTCATCAAACAAATCTGGATCGTAAAGGGATCTCTAACTAACCAATAAGGACCCAATCACAACTGAGGACCTAAATTTTGATTTCTGTGACAGGCTACAAGAGAAAGACGCATCATAGAGGAATCAATGAGAACACTGTGGTACATGGACAGCGGATGCTCAAAGCACATGACTCATCTGAAGCATCTACTCCAAGAATACGAAGAGCGTCCAGGCCCTCAAGTAACGTTTGGTGACAACTCCAAAGGTTTAACCAAAGGTTACGGTACATTTGAAACCAACAATGTTAAAATATCTAACGTTTCATATGTACAAGGATTAAAACATAACTTGCTTTCCATTAGTCAATTCTGCGACAATGGTTTTTCTGTCAAGTTTGATGCACATGGATGTACAGTGAAAAACATGGAAATCAAGCAGGTATTACTGAGAGGGAAAAGAGAAGCAAACATATACTTTGCTGACTGGAATAGCAGCCCTCCAGACACTTGTCTTGTATCAAAAAGCAGCAATGAAGTCAGCTGGCTGTGGCACAGACGGCTGAATCATCTCAACTTCAAGACAATCAACAAGCTGGCCAGAAATCAGCTCGCTAATGGAATTCCAGATCAAGTTTATGACAAGAGTCATATCTGCAGTGCTTGTCAACAAGGAAAACAAACAAAGATTTCATTTTCTCTCAAGCAGACGCCCTCAACTGATCGAGTTCTTCAACTCCTTCACATGGATCTTTTTGGTCCAGTAACACCAGCAAGTTTCAACGGCAGGAAATACACTCTGGTCGTAGTGGATGACTTCTCCAGGTTCACATGGGTTTCATTCCTGTACCAGAAAAGCGAAACAAGATCCAAGCTGCCGGCCCTGCTGGAAAGGTTGTCGACTCAAAAGGAATGCAAAATTATCTCGATTAGATCAGACCGAGGAACTGAGTTTCTGAATGAAACTATATATAAATATTGTGAGAAGAACGGAGTACAACATCAAACCTCAGCTGCACGTACACCTCAGCAGAATGGTGTAGCTGAGAGGAGGAACAGAACACTCAAAGAAGCAGCTACCTCAATGTTAGCAAGCTCAGTCATTCCAAAGAAATTGGTCAAGCAATCAACACAGCTTGCTTCACTCAGAATAGATCGCTACTCACATCCAGACAAGGAAAGACTCCGTACGAGCTATGGAATAACAGGAAACCCTTCATCGGGTACTTCAAGGTTTTCGGTTCAAAATGCCATATCCTAAATAATAGGAAAACCCAGCTGAAGACGTTCGACGCCAAAACTGACCGAGGAGTATTCCTTGGTTACTCAGCTGTAAGTAAAGCTTACAGAGTCTTCAACAGGAGAACACAAACAGTTGAAGTGACCTCTCATGTCACCTTTGATGAAACATCTTTCGCATTCAGAGAGTCGATCAAACAAAGAAACTCAGCTGGAACTTCAAACACCGGTCCAGCTCAAACAAGATCTCAAGAAATTCGAATCCGGAATCTAGCCGAACCATTGATTTGGGATGATGAACCAGGAGAACCTCAAATCAATTCAGCAGAGGCAAATCAACCAGCTGAAAATCCAGAGGGATCCCCAGTATCAGACCAAGGGGGAATGCCGCCAGCTGGAAATCAAGACCCAGCTGACTCCCCAGCTCCCTCTCCAGCTGAATTCACTCAGTCTACGCCTCAAGATCAATCTAATTATAATCCAAATCAGAACGAGTCTCAGGATATGACTCCAGAACATCTCCAAGCAAGACGTGACTTAACAACAACAAGCATCAATGAGCTAGAAAAAGAAATTAAAATAAGACGAAGATGGATCGAAGATCCTCCAGCTTCAGCAATCATTGGAGAACCATTAGACAGAGTTAGAACAAGAAATTCATTTGCTCAAAACCCGTCATCAAATCCTCAAGAAGCAGCTAATGAAGCTCAAGTCTCAGTAGAGCTAGAACTGACCGTCTTCGACGAAGACACAGCTCTCATGGCATGTTATGTAGCTCAAGTTCCAGAGCCCCAAACAATACTTGAAGCCTTAAAGAGCGTGCCCTGGACAAATGCAATGCAAGAAGAGCTGAATGAATTTCTCAGAAACTGCGTCTGGGAACTGGTCGATAGACCAGAAGGAGTCAAAATAATAGGACTTAAATGGATATTCAAAAACAAGCTGGATACTCTTGGAGTAATAATCAGAAATAAGGCTAGATTAGTAGCCAAGAGTTATACACAGCAAGAAGGAATAGACTTTGAAGAGTCATTTGCTCCAGTAGCAAGATTGGAAGCCATCAGATTATTCCTTGCATACGCTGCACATCACAAATTCAAAGTATACCAAATGGACGTGAAGTGTGCATTTCTGAATGAGGAAATCAAAGAAGATGTCTACGTAGAACAACCTCCAGGATTTGAAGCAGAAGGAAACAAAGTTTACAAGCTGAAGGCGCTTTATGGCCTGAAGCAAGCACCTCGAGCTTGGTATGACACCCTATCAGGATTTCTTGTATCCAAAGGATTCAAGAAAGGTTCAGTCGACAGAACCCTCTTCACCATCAAACTAGGTGAAGATATATTAGTTGTCCAAATTTATGTGGACGACATCATCTTCGGCTCAAGATCAACTGTCTTATGTGAAAAATTCGGAGAGTTGATGTCAAAACAGTTCCAAATGTCAATGATGGGAGAAATGAGTTTCTTCCTAGGACTTCAAGTCAAGCAATCAGCAGAAGGAATATTCATAAATCAATCCAAGTACGTGAAAGACTTGATCGCCAAATATGGAATTCAATCCAGCAAAACGGTGAAGATCCCTATGAATACCAACTGGAAGATTGAACCTGGAACCGAAGGAAAACCAATGGATCCCAGCAAATACAGAGGGATAATTGGTTCCCTACTGTATCTCACAGCTAGCCGCCCAGATATATCATTTGCAGTCGGAGTATGTGCCAGATTTCAAGTTGATCCTAAGGAGGCACATATGCAAGCAGTCAAGAACATTCTCAAATATCTAAAGGGTACTCAGAGTGTTGGGTTGTGGTATCCAGCTGAAGATAATTTGCAGCTGACTGGATACTCAGACTCAGACTTTGCTGGAGATCGATTAGACAGAAAATCAACTTCATGAACATGTCAGTTCCTAGGAAGCAAGTTGATATCATGGTTTTCAAAGAAACAGACGTGTGTCGCTACATCTATAACTGAAGCGGAGTATATGGCAGCTGGAAACTGCTGCTCTCAAATTCTCTGGTTGAAGCATCAGTTGGATGACTATGAAGTGAAAACTGGTCAAGTTCCAATCTTCTGTGATAGCTCAAGTGCTATTGCAATATCTGAAAATCCAGTCCTTCACACAAGGTGTAAGCATGTTGACGTTCGACATCACTTCATCAGAGATCACGTGGAAAAGAAAGACGTCATTGTTGAGAAAATTCACACAGATATCCAACGAGCTGACATTTTAACAAAGCCTCTGATGGAAGCAAGATTCAAAATGTTGTGTAGATTGCTTGGATTGCTTAATCCAGATGAAGGAACTTCATCCAGCTGAGGGGGAATAAGACTCAGCTGGATACATTTGGGTTATCCAGATGGAAGAATCCAGACCTAGTCGGCTCGTGAACTCATTTCAAGAAGGGAAACCAGCTGAGAGGGAATCTAGCTCAGCTGGATAATAAAACTGAAGGAGAAACTCAACATAAAGAAACACAGCCGAGGTATCAGCTGACTACAAAGATCAGCTGACAGGTTTGCAGTCTTTCATTTATTTCCCTGAGGAATATGCTATTTAAGGTTAAAATTATTTGAATTTAATTCAAATACCCAGACATTCCTTAGATGAATTAATCAATAAGCCATCCATCCAATCGAATCCCATCGCATTTAATGAAAAGCATGCAGGGTACTGTAGCCCGGAAAAGTCGAGGCAGAAGTCAGAACGTTTTGACTACCTCACGCGCGCGTGACCTACACTCTATTTACGCACGTCACTTAACGTGTAGCGCAAATCTCTCCCAGCCGCAGATCTTAAAGTCGGATGCCAAGATCTCAACCGTTCATCAAAATAAACGGTTTATATATATATATATATATATATATATATATATATCAAAGATATGCAAATCGTCGCCATAATTTCTTTCATATCTCTGAAATTTTAGATAACAAGTTCTTGCTTATCTTTCTGCAAAACTCCTTTCCTTTGTATCTTCTAACTCTTCAATACAGAAAAATATCATGGCACCAAAGAAGATAACACCAGGAGCTAACCAGTCTGAGAATCTCATGTCAAAGCTTCACTTTGAGAGTTGCTTAACTCTCAAGAATTACAAGAACTCAGAGTTTCAGGAGGTGCTGGATCTCATCGAGAAAGCCGGTCTACTGCAATGGGCGACTGCAAGACCGAAGAACATCTTCCGCCGGGAAGTAGTAGAATTCTTCATGGAGATGACAAACAGAGATGAACGTCTCCGCTCCAACATCACTCTACATCTCAAGGAAAAGACAGGGCATACAACTCCTTGGGATGTCGACATCAACATCAACCGGATGTTGAGCAAGCTGTTCAGCCTAAAGACTCTTGGGGACCGCTCCCCAGACAACTACACCAGAGAAAAAATCCAGGCCGAACTGGACCAGATGCTGTTCAAACCAGAACCTTACAGGGCGAGCATGTCCAAGCTTCTGCTCAAGCCTAAATTCAGACTACTTCTGGATGTCACCTAGAAGTGCATCCTCGGTATCGCTGGATCTCAAGGAGAGATCAGCATACCCAAGCTGAAGCCAATGATAGCCATCCTCATGAATGATCCTGTGGATTGGTTCTCCTTCTTCATGGGAAAGTAGGAGAAAGAGTCGAAAAGATTCACTTTGAAGATGACAACTTCACCAGGTACAGCTGTAGGGAGACAATCTATCTATGCACCAAGGTGGCGTGCATAATAGAACACTACTCCACTGGACGGCAAATCAAGTGGCACGACACAGAAGAGTTTCCTGTGTCCAAAATTCTTTTTGAAAAACAGAGTCAGCTCTTTGACTTGGTGAAGAAAGCAGCCCCCGAAGGGAAGAAGAAGATGCAGGAGACAAAGCAGCAGACTGCCTCTCCCTCTCAAGCCGGGAAAAGGAAGCAGCCGGAGGAATCTCAGCCAGCTGCATCTCCTCCTGCCAAAAAGAAGCTCAAATTTAAGGTAGCCAGCAAGCCAGCTGAGGAGACAGCAGAGAAGCAAGCTGATAAGCCAGCTGGATCTGAATCCACTCCCTCAACCTCTCCTGTCCCCCCCTTGACCCGGAGGATGCTATTCCCCTTCGCCAAATTCTTCAAGCATCCTCACAACCCGCTCCAGCTGATCTCAAATCAGCTAGAACTCCTCAACAACACTCTTTTCTCCTTCCTCTTCATTCTCAGGTACCCCACCCAGCATCCTCTCCTACTTCTTCAGTACCTGAAACCCTCCAATTCTCAGCACCCAGCTCACCTAAAGAGCCCCATCCAGCTGACGTTCCTTTGCTGCTGGATGATGAAAACCAAACTGAACCATCTAGCCCCACTTCCTCTGAGGAAATCGAAATCCTCAGTCCCAGAGCCGTTGCACGTGCTGCCACTATCATGAGGTTCGAGGACCTCAGGCTTCAAGGAATAAAGAGCGCACTGCAACAATTTCCTTCTCTTGCTTCTCTACCCGCCGCAGTAGTCGCCGTCAGCGACTTCAAATTTTATCTATCTACCAAGATGGCTACTTGGTACGCAAATGAAGAACTTGTGGAGTTCTACACTTTTGATAAGCTCAAAGCCGAAGAAGCAGCTCTACAATAGATATTTGGATTTTGAGGCCTTCAGGATGCTTTTGAGCATCAAGACGAGCTGATCCAAATCCTCATCCAAAAGGTTGAACAGGATGAAGTACCACCTTCTGAGGAGGTCATCTCAAGAGCCACCTCTTACCTACACAATCTCAGCTGGATTGTTCCAGTTGAGACTGCCAAGGAAGCTGTCCCTGCCGACACAAACTCGAGGCAATAATGATTGACGAAGGGCCAACTAATGCAACAGTTGAGCCTACCGAAGCTGCCCCACACAGTCCAGATGCCGATGACACTCGCTCATTGGTCAAGATCGAGGCAGTAAAACCCAGCCAAGTCGAATCCGGGACCCAGACGGATCCTAATGTGCTTTCTGATGCAATGAAGGATGAGATCGCCAAACAAGTTGAGGAAATCCTATTCCAGGATAGACTCAAATCAAATGTTGACAACCTTCTGCGTATCACAGCTGTAGAATGGCAAGTTCATTGTAATGGACAGTCCATTGATGAAGTCCACAGATTTGCCCAGAATCTACAGGAAAGCACCAGTCAAGATCTCAGGCAATCTCTCGTTTCTCAACGAATTGATCAGAAAAATCATCTAGAGAAGAGAGTTCCTGAGATCATCTCAAACCTCCAAGCTCCACTGGAAAGCAGCGTCAACGACTTATCCAGCCAGCTGGAAGCTCTCCAACAGCAGACTCTCTCCAACAGAACTGACATTCACCAGTTGTTCAATCTCTACAAGGAGCTGGACAATCAGTTCAAAGCTGGAAGCAACAGCACATCACAGCTCAATCTCGTCACAGCAGACAACTCAGCCAAGATTGCTGATATTGACAAAGCCCTGGCCCAGCTGAATGAGACAGTTGTCAACCTCTCCTCCGCTCTTGTTGATAATGCCAAAAAGGGGGAAGGTAATGACAAGAGAAAAACATCAAGGACGGGCAAAGGGAAAGTTGTAGCTGAAGACGAAATCCAAGTGATACAGTCTGAGATTGATGAAGTTGTTGCTGAGCTGGATGCAGAAGAACCAGCTGGACGGAAAGGAAAATGGAGCAAAATGATCATCCCTCTTGCCAAAGCTAGTGGAGCCACGCCAGAATAGTTCAATGATACTCAATGGCTCTGCAACTTTGTGAATCAACAAAAGCAAGAGATGAAAAGCTTTCAAGAGCAGCAAAAGAAGAAAGAAAGTTTGCTCAATGCCGAAGAAAAGAAGCAGAAGAAGAAAAGAGCAAGCATAAGAGCAGCAAAGAAAAAGTCTCAGATGCCGATGAACTGGAGAAGAACAGATGAATGGATCCCAGAAGAGTTAAACGACGATTGGGAACATACAAAATTTGAGTTCATTGAAGATTACTACTATCTGGGAGCTTACCCTAATACGCCCCCAGATGTTGCTTTCAAGATGCATCTCAATGAGCTTTTTCATCAAGACAGGATGACTGTGAAAGCATTCTTCAATGCTGCAAGTACCGCAAAGATCCAATTCACTGCTCCCCAGCTGTATCATCTCCAACCTCCGCTGATACCTGGAACTCATCTTCCTGACAAATCGAAAATTATCGCAGAAGTAAATAGATAGGCAATCAGGAGAAAAATTTCCAAGATAAACAACGAAGAAGAATACAGGAAGCTGGAACAGATGATATTCAACATGGTACAGGTTGAGAACAGATGAGCAGCTGGAAGAAGATAGATTGAAGAATCAGCAGCAGCAGCAGAAATGAAGACCCAGCCAACTGGGATTTAATTTTGTCTATTTTGTCAGTTTGTTAATCCTGTAATTCTTGTAATCATCTTTTTGGATTAATAAAACTGAAATATTTTTGCTCTCAAGCTCACCCTGATGACAATAACTCTTTGTCCAGGCACTGAACTCTGAATTTAATCTTCTGAATTATTCTTATCATTTTGAAACCCACTTTCTCATTTAGGGTGAAGTAGGTTGTTTTTCTCAGTCAGGTTTTGGCATCATCAAAAAGGGGGAAATTGTTGGGAAAATTCTAGAGTTTTGATTTGATTCCAAAACCCAACTGCTCTCCAACCTAGTAGATAAATGTACAAACCTAAGTTAAGCTTTCCAGCTCGCTTGTTTGAGCCTTAGATTTTCTAAGTTTACAGGTAAGGAAGCTGAAGACGAAAGAAGACCCAGCTGAGTCATCAGCTGAACCCAAAGTTAGCTGAAAGGTTTCTTAGCTGAACAGAGTTCAAAAACTGAGCTGAGTCAGACTAACTCTCAAGATAAAACGAGTGGATCCAGCCAAGGAGATCCAACGGAGCTGAATATATTGAGCTGACTCAAGTCTAAGAGAGTCAGCTGAGCAGACAAAAAGGGACTAACTCTGAAGTCATCACTTCAAGTCAGTTTACCCAATCCAGCTCTAAATTCAAAAACCAGCTCGAAAGACAGAAATCCCGGTGTCAGAGGAAGTCAATATACCTCGACCAATGAGGGATCGACATCTCAGCATCCTAGAAAGGCGAACCTAGGATCTGACACAATGATGAAGACAGGTGAAGATACACTCAACGGCAGATCGACAGATCAGAGAGTAGGTAAGATTCAAACGGCTCCTCCAACGGCTAGATTTGAATCTCTACCTATAAATACCAGTCTTCAACCTCATAATCAAATACGAAAAACTCTCTACAAGCTTTCAACCTCTCTGAATCTCTCAAGTTTTAAAAAGCTCTCCAACAGTTATCTAACTCTTTGAAGAACACTTAAATTCTTAAGTGTTTACTTTCAGAAACTGCTTTAGTTTTTCGTCTGATAAATAGGCATAAATCATAGTAAACTAGATCTGAACGAGTTCATCTCCTAAAAGTTCTTCATTGTAAGAACTCGTTCAAAGTTGGAAACCAAAACCCTCCTTTACCCAGAAAAGGTTAGGTCAAGGTTACGCCCTCTCGAAGCGCGAAATTCGAGTGTAAGGTAGTTCAGTACCCGAAAACTGAAAAGAGATAGGCTTCTACAGTGCCGTAATCGTTAGAACACAGCTCGAGGTAGAGCTGCGAAGTTGCTTGGTACTCGTAAACCAAGTGGTTATCCTTAGTGGATTTACCAGCTAAAACCTGGTCGTGGACGTAGGAGTTCTCTCTCCGAACCACGTTAAAATTCCGTGTTCTTTATTGCTTTATTCAGTCTTTGCATTTTATATTTAAAGAACTAACCGCATTTGCACAGCACAAGTTTTCAAAGCTTAAGTTCTCTGGCTGAGTGACCCAGCCAGCTGCATTTATTTCAAACCTGCTTAACTGAAAACTGAAACTAAGTTTTTCTGAGATTTTGTAAAGGGAACGAGCTAAGTTTTTCTTTCCACCACTTTCCGCACTTCCAGCTGAGTTATCAGTCCAGCTGATCACCTTCTTTAGAAGTCAGCTAAACTCATAACTGAGCTCTCACTTAACTCTGTTTTAATTTGTCAATCGTTTTCAAAAATCCCTCTTCGGTGTATTCACCCCCTACACCGAAGACCTCGTTCCGGGACCATCAAACTCCCAAAGTAGGCAGCGCATGAGAAAGCTAAATACACAAACAATTATTTTTTCACGCAATTCAATATTTTTCTTTAATATCCTGACAAACTTAAACAAATTATAGAAGAACAAAAAGATTAATAAGAAAGTAACAATTGAAATACCAATAGTTTTTTTCTTCTTTCATGGCTTCGTACGAGTTCTTCTGTCTGATGGCTAAGGGCTATAAACCGATAATATATCTTTAGGATTTATGTTATTTAAATTTTAAGTGGGGGCTACAAGGGTTTTAAGATTTATTTTATTTAAAAATTTAATTGGGAGCTATAAGGGCATAATAGTATATTTATAATTAATTTCATTATTATTTTTTATGTGGGCTATGTGGAGTAAAATGGGGGCTATGTTTAAAATTTACCTTAAGAGAATTGAAGTTGTAGGCCAATTATCAATTATACATTTAAAGCCTTCCAAAAAAGCCCAGTTCAATATGTACTGCTAGTCTGTTACAACTTCCAAGCATAATTATATGGGGGGAGAGAGGAGAGAGGAGAGAGGAGAGAGAGAGTTATATTAGTAAGAGACGAGAGAGAGGGGTTGAGAGACATATTCTTAAAAACGAAGCAAGACAGTGAAAAATGAGAAGGCAGCTCGGTGTGGGGCTGCGAAATGCTTATGACAATTTAATCTCTCCAAAATCTGTGTTTTCATCATCATTTCTGAAATCCAATTCAAAACCATTTCATCAACGCTCTATCTCCGAGTATTCCACGCTTTCACGTTCTCATTTATGGAAAATATGCAGTCCCAACGGCGGCGTTTCAGGGACGACGGTTCAAAAAGGGTTTTTTCCCAGCCCACTTCTCGCTAGAAAGTTTTTCTCGAACGCTCTTTGGAAGGGGCGACCCAACATTCCTGATACGATCCGTAATAAAAGATTTTATAACTCGTTTAACTCACTGGATCGCGGAAGGTATCTCTCTCTCTCTCTCTCTATGCGTTTAGTTAATTTTGCTGGTACGATTCTTTTATTCTGGGAAGGGAATGCTTAATCCTATTCTGTTTGTGGAGATTTTCCCTCGTGAATTATGTGGAAAAATAAGTGAATTATTAAGAAATACTGTATTAACTTTCTTTCTCAGTTTGAATTTGTTGAACTAATGCAATTTGATGTTATGTAGAGTTTTATGCTAAAATTGCCATTTAAAGATATTGATTGGTGAATGAAAGTGAGAATTTGTGTGGACAGACTCTGCTGTTCAACTGTGGGACTTGTCGTTTAGATAACCAAAAGCTCCATTTTCTTATACTCCTACTAGTTAAAGCAATTTGAACGTGCAATCTCGGGTTTGATCAAGTGCAGTATAGATTACGCTCTCTCTCTCTCTCTCTCTCTCTCTCTCTCTCTCTCTCTCTCAAACACATGGAGGCAGGAAACAGTGAAAAATGACAAGAATGTACAAGTTTGGTTATTCATGCTATTATAATGGTTTACCTTTCCATAAGACTTTTAAAACTCTTTCCAATTTAAAACTCTATTTCACACTCATTACATATTTCCAAAATCATACTACAAAAGTTGTATTTGTAGGTGGAATTGGTTGTTTTTTTTCTGCACAAATATTTGATTGTCTGTGTCTCCTTGGTCAGAGAATGCAAGTGCAAGTTAGTGGATGAATGTGCACATTTTTATATACTTGTATTTATTTTTTCCTTGTTTGCGTGTTTTGAATGCTATTCATGGATTAAATGCAAGCTTTATGACACGGGTGGCCTGTCTAGCATAACAGTGTTGACGTTTTAGTAATTACGAGGCCTGCGACTACAATATCTCTTAAGGTCCTGTGAAGATTCGAAGGCAAAAATCAAAATGATAGTAGTTTTGGTAGATAATAGACATTAGGATGTATTGACCATTTTCAGCCTCTTTCGTCCTGCGAAATTAGTAAGATAGGTATAATAGGTATGATTTCTTCTGCAAATTGAAATTTGAATATTTCTTGTACATTTGTAATATTCTATAGTGTATTATAGAAGAGGAATCGGGGATGATCCTATGGATGTACGAGCAGAAGATAGATGCTTCATTACGTTCTCAATTGAAAGAAAAGGAATTTTGAGGAAGACATCAATGGTAAACTTCGAACATCATAATTTGGTCATCTTTTTGCAGGGTCCATTTCTTCATCAGCGGTTAACCAATTAGTTAGCCAACCTCGTCATGTCTTTCAATGATTTTTCTACTTATCCATTTTTTCGTTGTAGTAGACGTCTTGATATATTAGGAGTGGATTTTATAGGTTTTCAATAAGTCAGTTGAGTTTCTTGGTTGTATAATGATGAAATATGTAAACGTGTACGCTGATATAGGACGAGGAAATGTGGCTTGATAAATATATAGAAGTACAAAGATTGTCGCCATATACACGGTTTGCCATAATATAACTCTGTTGCTCATCATTGTTTAAATATTACTTTACTGTTTCATGATTTTGAGTGAGTATCTGCTGATGCCTTCTCGATGCTAGCTTACATAAGCATCAGAATTACACGATTAAGAAAACCATTGTTCTTTTTTGCTTTATAGGAGATCACTTTTTGGAAGGTTTACAACTCAAGGAGTTGTGATAGGATTGATAGTGACAAATGTTGCTGTTTTTTTGTTATGGAGGGTGCAAGACACTGAGTTTATGGTGAAGAATTTCATGGTAAGTTGTTCATAAGATGTGAATGTTTAAAGAAGATGTCACTATAAATGTTTATTCTGTTTATTTTTACTTCTCAGATCTCTGTAGACAACTTTAAAAGTGGCCGGCTGCACACGTTGGTAACCTCCGCATTCAGTCATCGCGACACATTTCACATCATGACAAATATGATAGGAGTCTACTTCTTTGGAATCAGTGTAAAATTTTAGTTATTTACTGTATTCTGTTAGCTTGGCCTGGAACATTTATAGAGTATGCTATAAATGTACAGTGATGTGAACCGTAATTTCGTTTGACAGATAGGACGAACTTTCGGGCCAGAATTTTTGCTCAAGTTGTATCTAACTGGTGCAGTTGCTGGCTCGATCTTTTATTTGGTCTATCATGCTTTCATAGCTCCATCACTCCAGGTAAACTGATACTCTTTCAATTAAAATCAAGCAATGGGTAAACTCGTATTTTGTAAATTTTCTGCAATTGTGAATATAATACAATCAAAATAATAACCTTGATCAACGTTCAGCCTTTAGTGATTAGGTTATTTAAGCTCTTTTGTTTCTTCTAGCCTGGAAAATGGATAAGTGGTTATCATGCAAACCTTTTATGTTTATTTTTGCAAGTGTACTTCCAAATTTCTATATTTCAAAATTTAAACCTTTATAGCCTAAAATATGTGATCTTTACATTATTATCTAACATGCTGGTTGATGTTTGTCATCAACTGTATAGCACTATCAAATTGTGCAAATGATGCGGCTTATCAAAAGGCACTTCCACATACTTATTTTTATTGATTCTTTCTCATGTCTAGAGTGGGAAGATGCAAGGTATTAGCCATTCAAACATTCCAGCAATGGTACGCATTTCTAATCAGTTTGTCTTCTTTATATCATCGTTGTTTCGTGTGAACAATGCCCTGTAACCTTAAAGAGAATATTAACCAGAAAAATATAGGCCACAAGGTATACAGATGGAAGCTCATTGCACACAGTATTGTTTTATTATTTGTTTCTCTGCTACACTTTTAAACGCTTCCTAAAACTATCATTTTTCCCAATGGTCGTTGAAATTTTTTCTTGCTTCTCATAGTGAAGTTATCATGAGTTTACTTTTTTTCTTTTTGCTATTCAGCCAATATATTTCTCTAGCCTATGAACTTTGTTATTGCTTCATTCAATGAAAATAAAGAACCTAGTCTTCGTGTTCCTTCAAAAGAGACTAATATAAAGGGAGGTTGACTCGCTATAATTTCTCTACAGATCTTCACGTGAAATGTTTCCAAGTTTTGCATCAAAAAAGGAAAAAAATTGTCTCCAGTCATCATGTTAACATCTCCTATCAAATATCTTTCATGATCTTGGATATTCTTTTAAGCAGGAATAACTGACTGTTTCTTTCTAATTGTTTTTGCTGAAGATGAGATTTATTGTGCAAGTTTAAAAGATTGAACAAGAATATTAAAAGTGTTATGCAACATCACACCCCTTGCATCATCTTCCGAGCTTGAATATAATATGTAGAATTCTGTTCACATTAATGATTTTGCCCCCTTACTTTTGTAGGGTGCAAGTGGTGCTGTGAATGCGATAATGCTGCTCGATATATTTCTTTTTCCAACACAGACCATCTATCTTGATTTTATCTTACCAGTTCCTGCTATTTTACTGGTGAGGTTAAAATTAGTACTTCTTTATGAAGAAAAATGATGATACAAAAAGAGAAAATTTGTGGGGTTATTTATTTCTCGTCCTAATGTTTTGCCAGGGGATCTTTTTTATCGGCAAGGATATTTTGAGGGCATTGGAGGTATGTCTATTCTATAATACCATTGAATTCAACTCATTATCATATTTTCAATTCAATTCTTGTTTTATTAATGGAAAGTCCATTTCAGTTGATTTTGCCTTTAGATGATATATCATCCTTGAAATCTATGTTGTGACTTGATATTCGTATGAAAATAAAATAATTCTACTATGTGAGTTTAAACCGTGAATCAGATATAAGCAGCCTATTTTGTACTGCATTTCATAATCTTATCAGCTTGGCTTTTCTTAGTAATGCTAGCTCCTTTCATTGTCTCGTTATCTTGTAAACTTTGAGCGACGCCTAGTCCATCTGCTGCTCTAATAATAACTTCGCTTTTTTTTGGTTTTTTCCATATCAGGGCGATGCTAAAGTTTCTGGATCTGCACATTTAGGTGGAGCAACTGTTGCTGTCTTAGCGTGGCTTAAATATAGGAAGGGACGTTTCGGGCGATTCTGAATTTGCACCTCATAATTATAATGTAGTTTAGTATTAGTTTTCACTAATTGCATCTACTATTGGATTTAATTTATGTTTTTGTTCTGCCTTGACTGTCTCTGGGATTTTATTATGAAAGTGATGCATTCTTCCAATCTTATGCTCTCTTCTGAATATATGTTGTACACGTCACATAAAAAATGACGTTGTTTTGATATCCTTATTTTGCATGTCATAGTCAAAAAGTCGCGTGTGCTTCCAGCTATCAGCTACACAATTCGGCACCCGAAAGTTTAGCCAAGTTATTTCGATTCATCAGGTGACTTTGTGTAGATAGTCATTTATTGGGTTAGATTTAAAAACATGAAGTTTTATTAAGTTAGATCAGTATATTTTTCCTTGATAATTAGTAGTGTATATTTGTCTGCATCCATTTGGATAAAAAAAATTATTACCAGATTAATTAACAGATTCAATCTGCATCTACCTAAAAGAGTCTCAACTCATCATAAGTAAAAAAAAAAACACAAAATGAAAACGATTATGAAATGGAAAATTTAAATAATGTGTGCATACAAAACTATACTTATGTAAAAATAATACTTTTTTTCATAAAAGGATAACCAAGTCACAAAGGATATCATTTAGAAAAATAAAAAAATAAAAAAATATTACTTAAAACTATTAGTTAAATCGTTCTCTCTCTCTCTCTCTCTCTCAACTGTTTAAATCGTTCTCTTCTAGTCATTCCTTTATTTTCTTTTTTCTTTTTTTCTTTTCAAAATTCAAACACATAAATGAAAACAGGAACGAACTTCAATCGTAAATACCTTTAATGTAAAGGGTGCCAAATTATATTTCCTTTATTGAGAGTTGGCCAATGTTTTTTTTTCTCATTTAATACCGATAACGTAAGTAAGGTTTCAATTATTATGCTGACTGTCATTTTTCCCTTCTCCATTTGTCGGCAATTCAATACAAATTTCACAAATCATGCTGTCATGCTTTTCAATCGACTTTGACCCTAAAATTTATTAATTTGTAATTTATTTGTAGTCTTGAACTTGGACTACTCTAGTCCCTCTCAATAGTTTTTTTCCTTCAATTTTAGTATTCATATAATATTTTGTACCCTCTAATGTTGCCAAAATCCAACTTACATCATCAATCTCATAATGATCACAATGGAAAGAAACAAACAAACAAACAAAACAAAACAAAAATAAAAATAAAAACAACAAACAAACAAACGACCTAAGCTAAAGACCAGTTTATCTTATTGGTGAACGAATGCTATTGATTGGCAAACACAAGAACACTCAAAAATCATCATCAGCACAAACAAAATTGCAATATGGAAAGCAAAATATTACAATTAATAATCTGCCATTAGCATCCAGACAGCAACAAGTAACTTCTTTGTTCGAGGAGCAGGGAAGCAACTCTTGATTTAGGACAACAAAAATAACATATATTACAATTCACAATGTCTGAAGCTACTAGATGAGCATATTGTTGGCCCCGCGTTCAAGGGGAACTAGGCAAACACAGCAAACAACAATTTCATCTTCGAATTGTAAGAGAGACAAAGATATTACTTGCTGCCATCTCCGAAGAGATATCCCAGGGAAGATCCACCTCCTGGAGCAGCATGGACTTTGGTGGATGGTCGATCCTGTAAAAGAAACGCATCAATTTGACGAAGAACTCTAAAGATTGATGCTGTCACCACCAGAATTGCCATATATGGCGATAATCATAGGTCCCCAAAAGATCGAAATGTGATTTAAAATTCAATAATGCAGCACCCCAATCATATGGATCAAGTTTCATTTCATTAAAAATGATAAATCATATAAGCAAAACAGAAACAAAGTGGCAGATACTGGAATTGCCATGTTATAGGTGTATCACCTATGTACCAACATATAAGAGACTAAGAGTTATACAAAGAAATCATACAGCTTTTAAAGAACAAAGAAATCTAAAAAAAGAGCAATTCTGCAGTGAGAACTATACACAATAATCTCAGGGAAAAAAATAATGAAACCATATCAAGAATATCCCTTGATCACCCGCTGCACACAGAGAGAAAGCCTAATAAATGGCACATAAATGATACAATATATTATCAAATGCAGAAATATACCGTGAGGAAGTTGCCAGTGTTTTGACCATCAGCGCGAAAATAGTTGTTGTTCTTCTGGCTGCCCTGGATGCCAGCTGGAATCTGCTTAGGAGCATCGCCTGATGGTGCAGCAGCGGATGACTTCTCTGCAACCACAACACTTGCTGCTGGAGCTGAATTCCTCAGAGGAGCTGAATTCCTCGGAGCCGGAGGAGCCTCTACATTGTTTGCAGCAGGTTTTGGTGCAGGAGCTTCGTTTCCTCCGAAAAGGTATCCCAGAGAACTCTGACCTCCTCCACTGCTAACTCCACGACCCATTATCTCTTAAAATTCCTGAATTGAACTAAACAACCATACAAGATTTAATCAATTCCTACTTATGACATCGCAGGATTCTCTAAGATAAGAAAAATATGTAAAAAGAAAAACAACAACAAACAAAATTTCCTAGGTTAGACATGATTCTCTTTCTTCATATCATTATACATAAATTAAGCTTGTGGAATTCAAACATCTGAGAAAGACAAGGACCGACCCAATCAAAATTGGAGTCGAAATATCTTTCTTTCGAACTTTAATCCTTAAAATCCTCGACGCCAGAGAACTTCAGTAATTAGTTACTCCTTACAACTTAAATTTAAAATAATTTGATTTTCTTCCCTTCAAAACATAATTTGCTGTTCTTATTTTGCCCTGCTTTTCCACTAAGCAGTAGTCCAGAATTATCTCCCTTCGGTAACATTCAACTCAACAACTGATAACAAATTTATAGATTATTTAAAGTATTACTGTTGAATGAAAGAGATCCAACAAATCAAAAAAAAAATCCAAAAGCGAAAAAACGAAATGATGATAACAGTAGTAATAACAAAATTAAATAATAGCACACCTCAACGATCGGCTTTAAAAAAAAAAATTCAAAGAAAAGGACAGCGATTGCCACAAATGTTGTTTGCAAACGAAATTGGGAAAGCAAAACGGTAGATCTGGAAACTAGCAGCATAAACAAATGCAAATTCTAGCCAGTACAGTTTAGAAGCAACATACCAGTAAGAAAACAGGAATAGAGAGAGAAAGAGAAGCAGAAAATCGACTGACCTGGATCGAGAATCAGATCTACGGTGAGAAGCTACAATCTAATATGGAGAGAGAGAGAGAGAGAGCAGTGAACCGAAAGCTAACGCTACATACGTTGTATTTAAAAGATGTTTGAATATATTCCCGTTAGTATGAGTTTTTTATTTTATTTTTTTATAAATTATAATTATAAATGGAAACGCTAAAATTTAATGATTCAAATGAACAAATGAATTCCTCTATAAGAAAAAATTGATTAAAAATAATTTAATGAAGTCCAAGATATTTATGATTTTGGTGACGGGTAAATAATATTTTATTGTATGTACCGACATGATTACTGTGTGTTTAGACTGCACCATCAAATTTTTTTCCCTAAACAAAGTTATTTGTGGACATGATAAAATGGGGTCCAATTCTAATAAAAACGATTTTTTTTTGTTATCAAGGTTTATCTTTTTCATTCAAAAAAAATTAATTAAAAAAATACTATGCATCCGTCTAGACTAATTATAGAAAATGTTCATCTTTATTAGAAATAATAGTTGGCAAAAATCATATATTTCTAACAGGAATCCACCAGATGATGTATAAATTTTTATCTATACTTTTGTCATGATTTTCCATTTAGGCTATGCAAAATGTAAAAGTATCAAACACAGTACTTTTTTTAGTTGGATTAGATATATAGTCATAAACTCATAGAAAATTAATCATGGAGAATCCAATAAAATAAAAATATGTGATAATTTGAATTATATAATACTATCAAATATAAAAAATAAAAGAAATCGCAGTAACTGAAACGATAAAGTGTTTGTATTCCTTGCTGCGATTTGTGTGAGTAGATTAAAGAACAAAAGGACAAGGAATTTGATGCACGACGTCATTATTTCACATTAGTTTTTCGTTCTTTTCATAAAGGAGATTCTAAAAAAAAACAATGTTTATAAAGCTTCTAAACTTATACCCAAAAGAAAAAAACTTCTAAATTGGATTTTTTAAAGTTTCATTAATAATGGTTTAAGACTGTAAATTTGTGTACATTTGCAGAAAATTTCGTATTAACGCATGTATGGTAATGAAACGAGCACTAAGAGCATCTCCAAGAGAGCTCTATAATAGCTCTCATCTTTATTTTAGAGGTTTTTTTCTCTCCAACAATACTCTATTCATTTACTCTATGATAGAGAAATGAATAGTATCTCTCTACTAGTAGAGGAACACTATTCATTTCTCTATAATTTTCTTTTTGTTTTTCCTTTTTTTTTATTACATTTAGTTATAGTAGTACTTCATTAAACATATGACATTTAATTATATTTTAGATATTAAATTATACTATATAGTATATTAAAAATATTTGGCATATAAAATTACTTCATTAAACATATGACATTGAAACTTTTAATTTTAAATAACTAAAAATATTATTTTAATTTTATTTAATTTTGTGCATTTATTTTTTATTAATTTATACCTTATCATTAATAAAAGATTAATATAGTGAGTAAAATTAAAGAAACAATATGATTTTTTTGAAATAGAGTAGTAAGTAGAGTAATTGTTGGAGATGGTGTGTATTCTTTTCTCTATAATAGAGAAAAAAAATTTCTATTATAGAGAAACTGTTGGAGATGCTCTAATTCTTTTGTATCGAGAAAATATGATATGCCAATTATAAAAATTATTACCTATTATTTTTAATAATAAATATATATTTTATGTTCTAATATCATATCATGTTATAAATTATAATATGTCATTATTCATTTATCGAGTAACGTCTTATTTTTATCATATTTAACAAATTGTGATAAAACACAACATGACATTACATTTTATAAACTTTTTTTGTCCTTATCATATCGACTCGAACACAAGAAATTTAAAGACTAGTCGTTCATTTTTTTTTTGTTGGTTTTATGGCGTGCTATGTAGTGAATTGTTGTGGCCCTAGGTCTAAGTGTATGTTGTTTAAGAAAGTCTTTATATCTTTTTATTAATTTGGATTTGTTATCCAATCAATATCAGCCGATATGTGAGTTTCATTTTTCTTTTTTGTTCTATAATTAAGAGACCAGTTCACCTGTTAAATGTCAGTTTATTGAACGTGACTGAAATCGATGGTTAAATTAATTTAGAGGGTGAAACCCACCCCATTATTTTTAATTATTTTTTATATTTTTATTATAACTAATTAATATTTAATTATTAAATTAAGAATTAATAAATTTTAAATACGAACTAATTAATTTTTATTGATATCAATAAACTCTAATTAAAATTAAAAAAATCTTAATTGTAGTTAATTAAATATTATTAATTAATTAACTTGGAAACAATAAACATAAATAAAAATTAAGATGGACCGCACAGGAATTTCTGGCATTAATGGTGATTTCATTAGTCGAATGGATTTAATTAATAATATAATTGATTTATTGAAAAGTACTTATATTTCATAAAATATCGATGGTATACATCAAAGTAATATTAGGGATAATTGTGCACTTTACCCTCACATAATTTAGTAATTAGAGTATTTTAAAGGTTTTTTTATGTTGCGTCCAGATTGAAGGTATACAATCAATGTTAATCGATTAAGTTAGTTGAGGACTTTTCTTTTTTTTTTTTGGTTGTGGACTTGTTGTATTGTAGGTATGCATTATGAAATTATGGCAGTGGCGGTGCTGGCTACAGCTGGCGCCGTCATCTTTCCAACTGAAAAAACAGAGATAAAATTTCACCAGCTAGCAAAGTGAGAGCATAACAAAAATTGTCTCAATCTTCGAATATACTCATTTGGCCAAAATACAAATTAAAATTACTCACTTTATTCCAAATATATAAAAATATACAGAGTTGGGGTGAAGGGAAGAAAAAGCCCTTGAATTGTGACATATTTTAATCAATTATTAAGTAATGATTAGAAATGTCTTATACATTTCTTACACCATGTGAAAAGATGTTGTAATTGTGTCTATTAGATAAAATATTCTCCCTCCATCCACAAAAAAGATGCACATATTTTCATTTCGATCCATCCACAATAAAGATGCACACTCCATTTTTGGTAATATTTCACTTAACTTTAACTCTCCACTATATCAATTACTCACTCTTTTGCCATTGATGGGCCACCAAAAATAATTTAACCCAACACACTTAATAATTAATAGTGTTAATATATTTTTAAATACCAAACCATAAAGAAAATAAGTTATATAGCCTCATTTATAAGAGTATAAGTTTTTCATACCAAAATAAGCTAAAAGACTAAAATACCCCTAAATAAAGTATTGATATTGACTTATGTCTATTTTTGACTTCTTTTTTTCGTTCGTCTTCTTTCTTTCTTTCTTTCTGCTGCTTTGTATGAACGATTCAATTTGAAACCACAGTTCATTTAATGTTTTGTAAGAGAAGTTGTTTGCTATCATTAACATCCAACAACAACTACATACTAACATCTCTATTCTATCTAAAACAGCAAATTCTGAAGAAGAAATACAGATTGAAAACGAGCGATTTTTTTAACAAATGGGTCTCCAAAAATGCTTCTAAATATCTCACGATAGTTCGAAAAGAGAAGGAGTTAAAGCTCAAATAGGACCACGTTCATATTTCTAAGATCATAAAGAAGGTATGCATCTAAATTTGAACTCGCAAAATAAATTTTTTTGGACGAGTTCTTGAAGACACGATTGCCGCACACGATCGTGCCTTGAAGCACACGATGGTCGATTGACTGTATAACATTGGAGAAATTGTTGATGGTAGGTTACACGAATGTATATTTGCATGTTAGAAACATATTTAGAAGCAGAAGACAAACATATATGAACGATCGTGGGAATTAGAATCTAGGGCTTTATCGTGTTCTACCCTCTGTCGTGTGCAAGTTTCGTGGGCACGAAACTTGCACACGATCGTGTGCTACCGTGTACAGCGATCGTGTGCAGGACAGTGGATGCCGTAAATCGTGTTTCTGATAATTTTTTTGGTCTTTTTTGAATTCAGATATCGTGGCAGCGTGTTTTGATACATCATAGCGGTCGTTGGGAGCGATCGACGTATGTAGACGGGGATTCTTTTTTTGTGTTCATCGATACAGCCACAGTTAAGCGTGTTAACCTCATGGAACTTATTAGAGAGGGTTTGGGCGATCAAAAAGAGACCGAGTACACATTATGGTACTTGACACACATGGCCAATGGCAACAAAGTAAAAGTTTTATTGCGGAGTGATATGGAGTTACTTCGATTGCTAATTGAATACAAAGAGGATCCGCAGGTGCTAGGAGCTCCGGCATAGAGCATGATCACATAAATCATTGCATGTCGTCCAAAGATGAGCAGTATGTGGAAGATGAGGAAGATGATGAAGATGAGGAGGCGTCATCGTCTGAAGAGGAAGAGGAAGATCGTTGTAAAGATTTGCTGGATTCACTATTTACAGAATTTCTTGCTTGGGTTCGACATCCTGCACAAAGAGATAGAATTTTGGGATATCGAAATTTCTCATCGAACCATGAGTCTGGAAGCGAACCTGAGCATCATCGTGCAATGAGCAATTGGATCATTTCATTCCCTGACCGTGATAGAGCCGGTACTTTGGGTTGGGTCGAGCAGCCTCCACCAGCACGTGGGGAACTTGTAGTGGGGGCCTTATTTCGGTCGAAGGAAGAGTTGAAGATAACTGTAGGAATGTATCATTTGGAGAACTTTTTGGAGTATACAACTTATCGTTCCGCTGCCAAACGTATGGTGTTCCTCTGCAAGAGTGGTAGACAGAATTGCACGTTTAGACTGTGTGCTGTTGAGGGTGCAACCATTTGGAGAATTAGTAAGTTGAACATGGATCACACGTGTCACTCGGACTTGAATCGTGTTGCTGCACGGTCGGTAAGTTCTGAGGTTGCTGCCTTTTATTTTGCTAAGAGATTGGTCGGCGAAGGAGTGACATTGAGGCCAAAAGAGATGATTGCAGAGATGCGTAGAGAGTACGGTATTGACATGCTTTATAGTTTTGCTCTCCGGACGAGAAATATAGCCATAGAGAAGACGTACGGCGACTTTGACATGTCGTATCGGAGGCTCCCGTCATATCTGTATTTGTTGAAGCAGCGTAATCCGAGAACGGTTTATGATCTTGAGATAACTGGTGAGGGTTTGTTGTGTCACTTATGTTGCACTCGGACAAAGAATTCGAGCATTTGATAGGTATCTTAGGCCGGTGATTGTAGTGGATGGGACCCACCTTAAGGGAAGGAACAGAGGAGTTTTATTTGTTGCCGTCACGTTGGACGGAAATGGGCAACTCTTCCCTCTTGCAATTGGCCTCGGACCCAAAGAAAATGATGAGACATGGATATATTTTCTATATAACCTGAGCAAATGCTACAATCCTCCAGAAGATTTACTAATCGTGAGTGACCAGCATAAGAGCATTCAGAATGCCGTTCAAGCTGTGTATCCGAATGCATTCCATGGGTTGTACTTTTACCATCTACAGAAAAATCTGACACCCTACGGCAAGAATGTAGCCACAATATTCCAAACTGCAGCATATTGTTATCGTCATGAAGAGTTCGAAAATCTATTCTCAAAGTTGCATGTAGAAAGCCCTAACGGGGCTCACATGAGGCTTTATGAAATTGGACCGGAGAGGTGGGCTAGGTCAAAGTGTCCGGTATGACGCTATGGCTTCTTGACCTCCAATGCAGCCGAATGCTTGAACTCTCATATATTATGGGCTAGGCGTTTACCCCTGTGCTCGATGATTGAGATATTTCGCTTAATTTTGGAGAATTGGTTCGATGAGAAGCGGGCAGAAGCTGCATCGAGAGATCATGAGCTGACAGTGAGCACTTTTGATAAACTTTCTTTAACTGTGCAAGCTAGTCTCCGTCTTGAAGCTCGAGGTAATACCACCACACATGTTTATAAAGTCGAAGAGAAGAATATTTCTTATCAGGTCGACCTTGGAAACTGGACATGTGCGTGTCGGGAGTTCGATTTGGATATGATTCCATGTCGTCACGCTGTTGCTGCTATTAGGTAATTTTGCATTATTAACTTCCATATATCTTAAATTATTATCAATAATTTTGACAGTGTGTGTAATTACCATCATTAATTGCTTATTGTGACAGGCGTGTAGGTAACGGGTTGTCTGTGTACGATTTTGTAAGTCGTTATTTCAAGCAGGCCAACTTCGGAAAGACGTATAGGGAGCATATCAATCCAATACTACATCCGGATGAGTGGAATGTGCCACCATAGATCTCCTCAATTGTCTGTCTCCCTATGGAGGAGGTTCGTCAGGCCGGTCGCCCAAGGATGAGCCGTGCACGTTCTGCAGTTGAAAATGTGGCAACAAGTAGACGTCCCCAAGTTTGAGGGAGGTGCAAAGGAAGGGACCACAATAAAAAATCATGCACAACACCCATTTCCATAGGCAGTGTCGATTTGAATATCCCTCCTGAAGAAACACAAGAGATGGAGGGACAACAATCAAGGCAAAGACGCCGGAGGAAAAAAAGATGTAGCATTTGTCAATCTGAAGATCATGACGTAAAGAGATGTCCCTATCGTCAAGATTAAATTGTTAACAATACCTTTTAAAAGTAGATTATCTATACGTGTTATTAATATTAAATTACCAATTTCTGTTTAATGCAGTGCCTATTTACCATTATTTGCTAATAATATACATGTTTGCAAAGTTATTTTGTCAATTAATAAAATATATAACAAATTGCTTAGATATTTTAAATTTCAAAATATATAAGTATAGTAGTTCATAACATCATATACTAATGACATAAATGACTCATGTACTAATGACGTGGACGAATCGAAATGTATTTATAATTGGATTATGTCTAGTACTGATGTTAATGTAGTAATAAGCTATCACAGAACCTTAAATCAGTCATATAGACAACACAAAGAATCAAAATGGTCTTAAATGATTTTGTTCATATGCACACGATATAGGCCAGCATCGTGAGCACATGATCGTGTGCACGATGGCTGCACACGATCACTGCACACGATCGTGTGCGGCCATCGTGTGCAGCATATGAGATGTATTTTCTTCCTGTTTATGCACACAACAACACTTACATAAGGTCAAAATGGCTGCATTAACTTTAAAATAGATAGATATGGTTCAATAGATAGTCACAACAACATGTACTCCCATGTAATAAATCCTACTATGTGTCCAATTATAACCAGAAAATCTTAGTGGCTAGTGTGTGGCGATATTTTGTCACATATTTTGTATCAATTTCTTTCGCCTGATGCCTTCTTTTAGGATTTGAAGAGATGAGGCGATCCAGGTACATGCAAGCAAAGGGGCCACAACTGTGACTGTCTGTCTGATAGAACTGCTCGCTTGGTGGCATAATCTTGAATGTCATCTCCTCGTCATGCTTTTTCATCGATTGGTTGTTGTGCCAAAATCCACTAAGGGCAAGCACACGAGGCATGAGACGAGTAATGGGTCTCATCTGATAGAGTCGTTCCATGTCGTTCCTATGGAGGTGTGACATGGAATCGTACAACTCCAAGATCCACCCTACAAGATCAATCCTAACTGTGACCCAATGGTTGGTACCGATACAACAAATGGCAATGACCTGTTGAAAGTCCAAAGCAAACAATTAACGTAAGATTCTCACATAAAACATAAATAAGTATTTATAACATACAATAGGAAAATATAAATTTTCAAACTTACTTCTTTACAATTGGACCACGGGACTGCATTTGGCGTATCAAGCCCTCTGACCAAGTCCTCTATAGGTTTAGGCAATGTCCAACCACGGTACAAGGGCTTCCCATGCACTTTCGTACCAAATGGATCATCCGGATGTAGATGTTCAAATGCACGTAGCATTTGTACCTTCAAAAAAGTCAAACAAAAAATTTAATAAAATTTCCATAAAAAATTAGATATATATCGAATTTGTAGCACGTACGTAAAATGCTGAACCGACAATAATCGTGCCCACTCTCTCGACACTAGCGAGGTTCTTTCGGATCCTCATACGTGTGGACAACACGTACAAGTCTATCACCTAAGCAATAAAAAGTTAGATGATAATATAAATATAAATATAAATATAAATACTAACATAAATACAATGTAAGTTGTACAATTACCTCTACAGTGAAGTCTTTTTTGCGGTCCTCTATCAACTTGAATAACTGCTGCTTCATGAAGTGCCCAGTCTCCTTCACAATCATGTAACTGTCACGAGGCATATCTTTGAATTGAATGTACTGCTGGGCCAAAACCTTACTGTCTCCAGGTCTCTGTCCGACGAAAGGCTCTCGAAGAGCAGCAGACGGTCTACTCCTGCGCGGTGAAAGACTCTTCTCACCAACCGAAACTGGCACCGAACTCTCACCAGCCTCACCAGGGTCCTCATCCATCTCGTATTCTTCTATTTCTGAGTACAGCTGCTCGTACTGGCCAGGAAACATCAGCTGCTGGTACTCAAACTGAGCAGTACTACTCTGTCCGGAAAACAACGGCTGCTGGTACTGAATCTGAGCAGTACTACTCTCACCGGGAAACAACGGCTGCTCGTACTAAAATTGCGTCAAAGGGAACTGGTAGGGTACAACCGCCTGCTCGTTCTGGCCAGGAAATATCGGCTGCTCAAACGGTGAATGCTGGTGGGGAATATTTTTAAACGTTTGCTCTAGCTGCTGAAACTGCTGTTCAATCGGTTCATACTGCTGCTCAACCGGCTCTGGATCTTGGCTGTGGTGACTCTGAGAAGGACGTGCACCAGAACGATGACTGTGGTGACTCTGCGAAGGACGTGCAGCAGACCGGTAACTGTGGGCAGCGGAGTGGTGACTGTGGGAAGCGGCAGCTGCAGAGTGACGAGGTGGGTCAGGGATCCTCCTCTGACCGCTACTAACTGAGGCAGAGTGGCGGTGTAGCTCAGGCATTCTTCCATGGCTAGCAGCAGAGTGATGTGGAGGACTTCCAGATCGTCTAGGCCTGGGACCGAAGAAATCAACGATCTGAGAAAAAACCCTACGAGAAACTCGAGCAATGAAGCCGGTATCAGACTCGTCGTGCAGGATTGCCTTTAGTCGGCGATCGTAGTAGTCATCCCTGCTCGTGTCAGGGTTGTGGTCCGGACAAGGAAGTCCATGCATACAACATACCCTGTCCGACTGTCTCTCCTGATAGATTGGCTCTGCTTTCGTATCTCCAGCTACTGGTGGAGTACTCTGTCGGCGTCGTTTCGGTACTTTTGATGCCGACTCAGGTGCAATCATCTTTCCCATAGCCTTCTTCAACTTATCTATAGCCTTTTTTTAGGCTTCAGCGAAGGCTCCTCAATCTTTCTCTGTGCTATTCGTACTGGCTTTTGGAACTTAACATCAGACGGTGAACCATTCTGAAAACTGTAGAAATAATACTCAAACTCATCCTCCATCATATGCGGCAATGTGGGATATACTTTGTGCTGCAAAATTAATTATGAAAGATTATAATTAGTTATTAAATAGGTAATAATATTATCAAATGAGGAAAAATTCATAAATGTAAGTACCTTTTCGTCGAAGAAAGTGCTGAAATCAATCTTGAGGGTCCTTGTATTCCACATTAAACATCGGGGCACTTTGACGACTTTATCTCTGGTTCCACACAAGCGTCCCAACTCAGGAATCATCTCGTATGACCACATCTGTAAAGCCCAAACCGGACCATAAAAGTGGTAGTCCTTATCTTCCTGTCTCGGCTTCATGGCAACGTTGTCTATATAATGACACAACGCCCCATAAGTGTAAGAACCCCAAGGAAACCAATCCCAAACCTCATAATCCTCAACTAATGCCCATGCCCATGTCTCGACCATGATATCGTCTCGACATAAGAGAAAGTAATAATAAACTAACAAATTTGCTGCCTTCAAATAATCTTCAATATTTTTGCCCAACTTTCGATCCTTGAACTTTTGGCGCAGTTCACTAACCTTGATATTTCGAGCATTAAAAATTCTGTGGAAAAAACTGTCAGGTCGAAGGAGATGTGTGTCATGTGAATGAAATTCATAGTTGCCAAAGTGAAGCACAGTAATCATGGCATAATCATATGCCGTAAAACGAATGGTCCTGCCGGCAATCTGGAACCATGATTCGTTCGAGGGTATGTGATCACCCTTCAACTGACGGGCAATCAAGTGATGTAGGGCACCATTTGTACTGCCGTTTCTCCTCACTCTAATCAACCGACCAACAACTCCACTGGTGAATCTCTCAATAGCTTCTTCATAGACTATTGGATTCCCGCTAACACATCGTATTGTGGCAGTTATCTCTTTAAATACTGCCTCCCGTACGTAAAGATTGATTTTACGTGTAACAAAGCGTAATGTGGGTCTCTTCCAGTCACAATTAGGCTGCAATATGAACATATAAAACATAAGGACAATGATCAACTGGATAAAAGAAACAAAAACACACAAAAAAATACAAATAAAACGTCTATGTATTGGACACGATGGCTATACACGGTCGAGCAGCCATCGTGTCCAGACCATCGTGTGCAGTCCCAAGGTGTTGGCACGGTGGCTGCACACGGTCGAGCACACGACGTGTCCATCCTATCGTGTGCAACCCCAGCGTGTGTGGGCACGGTGGCTGCACACGGTCGAGCACACGACGTGCCCACGATGGCACAGACCATCGTGCCCACGATGGTTTCATCTTCTTCACCACCATCGTGGGCAGAAGAACTCCGACCAAACCAACACCAATCAACGCCTAAACTTCTAAATAACACTATCTAAACTTATGCAAGCATATACATTCACCCTCACTGCAATTAAACGTATATAAACATGTATTTTAGAACATTTAATTTTCAAAAAAAAATCAAAGTTAGGGCACTAACCGGTGGTTCATTAACGAAGGGTTCTTCGTCGGAATCGGTGTGGCTATCGTGTGAGGATTCACCATGGTGTGAGGACTCTCTATCGTGGTCTGCCATACTTGCCGGCGAGAGCTTATCATGTGGTGGGGTTGGTGGTTTCGCCGCTAACACACAATTGAAAGAGAGAGAAAGAATGGTGGGGGACAGAATATTTGACTGGGTGGGGGACCATTTTGAATTTTATTGTTTTTGTGTTGTTGGTTTTTTAGGGTATTTTAGTCTTTTTACATATTTTGGTATGAAAAACTTATAGTCTTATGAATCAGGATATGTATCTTATATCTTTTATTCTTTGGTATTTAAAAAGAGTTCCCCCTAATTAATATAGCACATCAATATATAATAGCAAAACATATTATCAACACCACAATCATTTTCATGATGATGTGGCATTTTTAGAATTTTTTGTTGATATTTATCTAACATCTCCAATCCTTGACACTATAAATATTAAATCATAATTATGCATTAATGCTTTTTAATCAACCAATTAAATTTAGTTGTTACAAAAGCAATAATCATATCAATTAATTAATAAATTTTCCATTTTTAAATTTATTTGTACCTATATAAATTATGTAATTTATAAACCGAAAATATAAATAAGCATCTTGCTTAATTTCCGAAGAGATCGAAAATAGTGTATAAAGAAGAACATATAAAGAAACAAAATAAATGTTTATTCAATTTGTATGTTATCTCTTCTGTAAAGAACCAACCATGGAATGCTTATGAACTAGAATAAATTTTATCATATACAGTAATAACTAATGTTTTTCATGAATGATTCCATAAATAATAAATTTGCACTATTTGGTAATTTATTTTTATATATATCCGATTGAGAGTTGTATTGGACACCACGTGTATATTGGAAAATTTGTTTGAGTTCACATAATTTATAGGTAATTTGTTAAGTACAACGTATACTCGCAACCTATTATTTTTATAAAGTATTTATTTTATATCTATATAAAATGATAATATATTTAATTAAAATTTAAAGCTAATCCGAAGCGATTGAGAAGTTTGATGGAATCTTTCTATGGAGAAGTTTGATTGAGTTGCTATGTTCGAAGCGAGATATTATTGTACTGCTGCACAACCTATGAATTCTGCTTCTGAATTAGGAAAAGAAATGAGAAAATTTCGTTTTGCTCCAATTTCTCGTTGTTTGCTAATTTCTACAATTTTTTATTATTATTATGGACTCCGTTGTAGGGCCCATTAAACCAATATACATCGGGCCATATACTTTTTGAATTAGATAAATACATTATTATTCCTAAATTTTTTCAATTAATTAGAGATATTGCAACTAGAACTTAACACAACTCATATAGGCTATCTCTTTTGTGTGACAATCTTCTAAGAATTTTATATAGACGGTGATTTTTAAGGCAAAATTCAATTTGTGTAATGTTCGCGAATTACGTTCCTAAAAAAATGTTCGCGAATTAGGACTTTGAGTTGAATCAGATGTCAATTATAAATTTATAAACACTATTAATGGCATATCCTAATTAACTATAATTGATCCACAAAATCTTTGAGAATCCAAAATTTTGATGCAGTGAAGATGAATTAGGCAAGGTAATGAAGATGGGTGAGAAAGCTGGATAGATATTATGTGTTCGCCGGTAATTAAGACTGCAATCACATACTTGGAAGAGAATGGTGTTTCCATCGATCTTACAGTCATTTGGCATTCTTATAAATAGTTTGATTGAAAAAGGTGATGTTGCGGCAACTATAAGATTAAGAGGGTAGTATCCTCGGATGAAGATCTAAGGAGGTGATTGGTATGATGGAATGAGATAATGAATGGAATGATTATTCCTACCTCCATTCCATTCATTTCTTGGTAAATCATATGGAATTGAATCAACATTCCATTAGGAATCACCATTCCTTTTCCATTGAGATTAGTCATTCCATTCATTCCTAATCCTTATATATATATATGTATTAATATATTATTTGATCAAATTATTCATTTAAATTTTTTTTATTTCAACAAATAATTTTAGATATACAATTTTAGAGAGAGAATGTGTGAGAAAATTTTGGAGAGAGAAAATTCTAGAGAGAGAAAGTTCTAGAGAGAGAAAATTTCTAGAGAAAGAAACAATTAGGTAGAGAAAGTTCTAGAGAGAGAAATTTTTTAGAGAGAGAACATTTCTAGAGAGAGAAAGTTCTAGAGAGAGAAACTATTAGGTAGAGAAAGTTCTAGAGATAGAAAATTTTTAGAAAGAGAAAATTTCTAGAGAGAGAAACTATTAGGTAGATCAAGTTCTAGAGATAGAAAATTATAGAGAGACAAAAATTCTAGAGAGATAAAATTTTTAGAGAGAAAATTCTAGAGAGAGAAAGTTTTAAAGAAAGAAAATTATAGAGAGATTATTTCTAGAGAGAGAAACTATTAGGTAAAGCAAGTTCTAGGGAGAGAAAATTTTTAGAGAGGGAAAATTCTAGAGAGATAATTATTTAGAGAGAGAGTTTTAGAGAGAGAAAATTTTAGATAGAGAAAAATTCTAGAAAGAGTTTTAGAGAGAAGAATATTCTAGAGTGAGAAAATTTTAGAGAGAGAAAATTCTAGAGAGAAAATATTTAGAGAGGAAAATTTTAGAGAGATATGATTCTAGAGAGAGAAAATTTTTAGAGAGAGGAAAAAACTAGAGAAAATTTTGGAGAGGGAAAGTGCTATCGAGAAAAAATTACAATGATAATAATTATAATAATTTTTTCTCTGATATTTTCTATCTTTAGATTTTTCTCTCTCTAAAAATTTTCTCTCTAAAATTTTCTTTCTCAAGAATTTGCTCTCTAAAAATCCTCTTCCTAAAATTTTTCTCTCTCTAGAAGTTTCTCTCTAAAATTTTTCTCTTTATTATCTTATCTAAAATTTTGCTATCTCTAAAAATTTCCTCTCTCTAAAAAATTTACCCTTTCTAACATTTTTCATCTAATATTATTTTGAATATTATTTTCAGATAGAAGAAAAAGATATAAAATGCTAAACAAATAATGATTTCATTCATTTCTTTAATTCTTGTTCATACCAAGCAAAGGAATCAACCAAGGTTTATCATTCCATTCCTACATCTATTTCATTCCTACCTCATTCCATTCCATCATACCAATTACCTCCTAAAAGCGTTGAGAGGTGATTCGTGTCAAATTGCAGCGGAATATAATTCTGTCAAACATTATTTATTTTGTCATGTTAGGGAAAAAAATTTAATATTCTTAACTCTCAAAATTAGATGACTAAAAGCTTCGTCTCTATTATTTTCCAGTTCCACATGATATGTATTGTTAATATTTTGAATGCAATTATTATAAATAGATTTCTCAATCATTTAAACTTTTTTATTCTAGAAATCTTATATTGACATTAATAATCGTGCACAAAATTGCAGTAATCTAATGTTAATTTGCTACTCTGTGCACATATTCAAATACGTGGTTATATTTACATTACCACACATGCATAATATATTTTTGGTTTTATACTCCCTCCATCCCGTTCATTTTGATACGTTTCTTTTCGATACGGTTATTAAAAAGAGGGGTATTTAAGTGTAAAGATGGTGTTTAGTGTAGTTAATAAAGTGATATAAAGTGTTTTTGAAGTGAATAAAGTGAAATAAAGTGCATTTAAAGTGAATAAAATGATGTAAATTAATTTTCTAAGTATGCCCATGTGGGACTGGAGTCGATCATATAAATAGACATATTTTAAATTATTTATTAAATAATTTAATAACTTAGGGAAAAAGAAAGTTTGGGAGAGATTTGTTATGTTTTATTCTTGAGATTGGCTATTTATATAGTAAATTATTCATATAAGTTTAAAGCCTCTTATGACATGTCACCAATGTCACAATATGACAACACAATATTTATACATGCAGAACTATTTAGAGATATATAATCTCTATATATATTATTCTGAATCACAATTTAAAATGTTATTTTTAACTTGATTAATCATTTTGGGGTGAATGAATCTAAGGAATAAAATTGGACTAACCAACCTTATATCTATTATTGATGATAACTTGTAACGTTAAGATTTTATTGAGACGGATAATCAATTATTTTAACAATTTATATTTTATTATTTGGATATTATATAAATTTAAATGAGTTCGAGTATTTACTATATGAGTTTGGTACAAGAAAAAAACGAGTATGTGTATATAAATAATCAGGTTCGAGTTATTAACGGACATTACTATGTGTGTTGTTGATGGTCCCTGAGCTGGGTACTTGGTGTAGAGGGGGGGGTGAATACACCAAGTAGATTTTTAGAAACTTTTATCAAGTTAAAACGGAGTTGAGTGAGAGCTCAGTTATTGATCCAGCTGGGGAGGGTCAGCTGGGTAAACAACTCAGCTGGTGGTTTGAAAACTTAGCTCAGTTACTTAGAAAAACTCAGTTTGAAAAACTCAGTTTGAAAACTCAGCTTAGTCAGGTTGTGCAACTTTTCGAGAGACACAGCTGTCTTTGGAGAGCAGCTGTGTGTGCAGTTTTGAACAAGTATGCAATGATATGAAGGCGTTAGTACACAGCTGAATATAAAGCAAAAGTAAAGAGAGAGAGATAGAAGCACGCGAGTTTTTACGTGGTTCGGAGTAACACCTCCTACGTCCACGACCAGGTTCACTGGTAATCCACTACCACTTGGTTTCCAAGTACCAAGCAACTTCACAACTCTAACCCGAGCTGTGTTCCAACAGTTTGCGGGCACTGTCAAGCCTATACAACTTCAGTTTACGGGTACTGAAGAACCTAACCACTCGAATTACGCGCTTCGAGCAAGCGTACCTTTACCTAACCTTTCTGGGTTTGGGTTTGGGTATGGGGTTCCAACTATGAACGAGTTCTTACAATTAAGAACTTCAGAGTATGATGAACTCGTTCGAAATCTAGGCTTAAGATATACAAAGAGTTTGGCCTAGGGAACAGACGAAAAACTAAGCAGTTTCTTAACTAGAAACACTTTAAGATAAAGTGTTCTTTGATCTATGTAGAACTGCTTGAGAGCTTTTGAAAGAATAATGATTTCAGATAATGAAAGCTTGTAGAGAGTTTTTCGTGTCTGATCCTGAGGTTGAAGACGGGTTTATATAGGTAGAGATTCAGGACTAGCCGTTGGAGGAGCCGTTTGAATCTTACCTACTCTTCTTAAATACAAGATCTGCCGTTGGGCGTATCTGCACCTGTCTTCATTTGTGTCACATCCTAGGTTCTGAAGTCTAGGATGCTGATCTGGCAATCCCTCATTGGTCGAGGTAGGTTGACTTCCTCTGATTCCGGGATCTTCTGCCTTTAGAGCTGGCTTTTGAATTCAGAGCTGGACTGTCTCGACGTGGAGTCTTCAGAGATAGTTCCTTTGTTCTGTACAGCTGGACCAGCTGTGTTTTGAACTCAGCTCGAATTCTCTTCAGCTTGATCAGGCTCTGCTGGATCACTCAGCTGAAGGTTGACGCCTGCTGTCTTTTGCTAGGCCGACTCATTTGTGAACACAGTGGGTCGACCGCTGTCTTCCGCTAGCTGACTCCTGCTGTAGACACAGCTGGGTCGACTGCTGTCTTCCGCTTCCTTAACCTGTAATCCTAGAACATTTTAAGGCTCAAACAGGCGAGCTGGAAAACACTATTTAGGTTGGCGCGATCATCTATTCGGTTGGAGAATCAGTTGGGTTTTGGTATCAAATCGAAACCTTATAATTTTCCCAACAATTTCCCCCTTTTTGATGATGCCAAAACCTAACTGAGACAACTTATGATGCAGAGAAACTTGTGTTTTATTAATGTAAGAAAATACATTATAACACAGGAAAAAGAAAGAAGAAAAAAAATCTTCAGTCTTCAGTCCTTCAGTCGGCTGGGTCTTCTCTTCTGCATCCGTTGCTTCTTTCTTTTGACTCGTTTCTTCTTCGGTGATTCGATTCGGGTTCCTCTAGCTCAACAGTTTGCCTCTTCATTGACTTGTCTCTCTTCTCCCTTACTTCCCCCTTTTTGGCATGATCAAAACAGGGTGGGAGATATACACCATCGGCTGTTGCGATGTTTTAGTTTTGCGAAACTGTGGTTTTCAGCTCTGAGCGGTGAGGTTTAGAGTCTTAGTGGCTCAGCTGTTGTATTAGGCGCTCTTCTTCGATTAGCCTCGGTGTGATTGCGGACACGGCGTCCTTGGCTGATTCGGTAGGGCGATCAGTGAGTGCTTGGAGGGATGAGTTAGCACGGGAGATAGCATCTTCTGAGTCGGGCATAACTTCATTCCTTGCAATTTTGCTTCTTCAGACTTCTTAGATTGAGTGAGAAAGTCTGATTCAGCACTTGAGGGAGTCGTATTCAGCTCATATCATCATCATCCAGCTACAGGTGATCGTTTGCTGGGTGAAGTTTCTTATTTGAGCTTGGTGCAGGGACTTGAGCATCTTTTATTGAAAGATCTCGAAGAAGGTGTCCCTGTGGAGCTGAAGGAAACTGAAGAGAAGGCGGTTGAAGTATCCCATCTGTCTTGGGGTTTAAGCTTGGTTGTTCAGCTGGAATACTCCGTTGCGGTGTTGGTGATGATTATGTTCAAGCAGGGACGTGAACTTCTCTTCCACCGTAAGAAACGACCGCTTGTGGGCCTTCTGCTCCTCGGAGAGTGATTACGAATTCTCTCATAATGTCAGCTGGCTTCTCTGCTGACTGACTGAGCACCTTTGACTTGAGTATATTTTGTCTCCTCAAGTTGTCTCCGATTCCCAGCTGGGACGGAGTTAGATGCATGCTGCTTTGACTCCTGCATCTTTTTCTGTGCCTCCTGTGGCGGAGCAAGAGCTTTGACATGACTGCTCTTGAATACTCCGGTTTCATCAATATCTGGTCCAGGTCTGTTGACGTTGATTTTTGCATCCCAGGGAGTTGTGTGTCCCGTTCTCTCTTTTATGTTGAGAGAAACAGTGGGGCTGAGGAGGTCTTTTTCCTTTGTCATTCCCAGAAAGTTTTCTGCACCTTCCTGGTGGATGACGTTCTTGAGCTTTGCGATCTCATCGCGCTGGCCTGGTTCTGTCGATGGGCTTCACCTTCTTCTGGACTTCCGTCTTCTTTGAGGTTCCTGAGAGTTAAGCAACTCTTATCTTGAAGCTTTGACAGATTCTTCAGGTTTGATTGGCTTCGGGAGACATCTTTCTGGATTCCATGTTCTTTTTCTGCATCTTTTGTTAGTAGAAACAAACAATACCAATTGATGGAAATAAGAAAGAATGCAAAAAAAAACTTTCTAGGTTTGATGCGTATATCTTCTAGCATATTTAAAGAGATTTCTTGAAGAATGGACGATCAAGATTTGTCTGTTAATAAGAAGATCTACGACTGGGAGAGATTCTCGCGTCATGTCAATTTAATGCGCGAGAGAGAACGGTTGAGGTGTTTTGACTTTTGCCTCGAAACTCCCATTATTCAATTCTTTGCAGACTTTTAATTAATATTGATTAGAAATGACAAGATGTGATTTGACAGAAAACAGATTGAGTAGGTGTAATTAAAATTGTTTCAAACCTCTCAGCTGATCATTGTAGTCAGCTGATACCTCGGTTGAGTGGGTGTGCTGGGTCATCGTGGTTCCAGCTGGTTCCCCCTCAGCTGAATAATCCTTTCCTTTCAGCATCTGGTTTAGCTGAATTCTTTCTCAGCTGATATCAGTGACATTGATTCTGATTTTCAGTTGACTGCTTGTATTCAGCTGGGTCTTTCATTCGTGGTCTGTCCGTTCATTGGAGTCTTCCGTTCACTGGTCTGCTTATTCATTGGGTCTGCTTTCATTCAGCTGGGTCTGCTTCCGTTCAGCTGGGTGAAGCATCGTCTGGGTTGAGAAGTCCAAGTAATCCGCACAGCATTTTGAATCTTGCTTCTATCAGCGGTTTTGTGAGAATATCAGCCCGCTGTATGTCTGTGTGAATTTTCTCAACAATCACATCCTTCTTTTCTACGTGATCTCTGATGAAATGATGTCGTACGTCTACATGCTTGCATCTTGTGTGAAGTCTTGGATTCTACGAAATGGCAATCGCACTTGAGCTATCACGAAAATTGGAACTGTCCGGTTTTACTTCATAGTCATCCAAATTCGATGTTTCGGCCGGAGAATTTGCGAGCGACGGCTTCCAGCGGCCATATATTCCCGCTTCGTCGTGGAAGTTGCGACGCACGTTTGTTTCTTTGAAAACCATGAGATCAACTTACTTTCTAAGAACCGACAAGTTCCCGAAGTTGATTTTACGTCCAATCGATCTCCGGCGAAGTCCGAATCTGAGTATCCAAATACCGTAGATTGTCTTCACTGGGTACCACAGCCCAACATTCTGAGTTCCTTTGAGGTATTTGAGAATGTTCTTGGCTGCTTGCATGTGTGCTTCCTTTGGATCAACTTGAAATCTGGCACACACACCGACTGCGAAAGAGATGTCTGGACGACTTGCTGTTAGATACAGCAGGGATCCTATTATCCCTCTGTATTTGCTGGAATCAACTGACTTCCCTTCAGTTCCTGGTTCAATCTTCCAGTTGGTGTTCATTGGAATCTTTACAGTTTTGCTTGATTGAACTCCATACTTGGCGATCAAATCTTTCACGTATTTGGATTGATTTATGAAGATCCCTTCTGAAGATTGCTTGACTTGAAGTCCTAGGAAGAAACTCATTTCTCCCATCATGGACATTTGGAACTTCTCTGACATCATCTCTCCAAATCTTTGGCATAATAAGCTTGATCTTGATCCAAAGATGATGTCGTCAACGTAGATTTGAACAACCAGGATATCTTCTCCTGACTTGATGGTGAAGAGAGTTCTGTCTACTGAGCCCTTCTTGAATCCTTTGGATATGAGAAAATTTGACAGAGTGTCATACCAAGCTCGAGGTGCTTGCTTCAATCCATAAAGAGCCTTCTTTAGTTTGTAGACTTTATTTCCTTCTACTTCGAATCCTGGAGGTTGTTCAACGTAGACATCTTCTTTGATTTCTCCATTTAGGAATGCACACTTCACATCCATTTGATAGACCTTGAATTTGTGATGTGCTGCAAAGGCGAGAAATAGTCTGATTGCTTCCAATCGTGCTACTGGAGCAAACGATTCTTCGAAGTCAATTCCTTCCTGCTGAGTGTAGCCCTTGGCAACGAGTCGAGCTTTGTTTCTGATGACGACTCCCAGGGTATCCATCTTGTTCTTGAATATCCATTTGAGTCCTATGACTTTGACTTCTTGAGGTCTGTCGACTAATTCCCAGACACAATTTCTGAGGAATTCGTTCAGCTCTTCTTGCATGGCATTTGTCCAAGGCACACTTTTCAAAGCTTCGAGAATTAATTGAGGCTCTGGCACTTGAGCTACGTAACACGCCATTAGAGCTGTGTCTTCATCATAGACCGTCAGTTCTAGCTCTACTGAGAGTTGAGCTGTGTCAGCTGCCTCTTGATGATCCGATGAAGCTTGAGCAGCTGAGCTTCTGGTTTTGACTTGGTCAGATGGTTCTCCAATGATTGCTGATGATGGATGATCTTCAATCCATCTTCTCCTCTTCCGAATTTCTTCTTCCAGTTGATTGATGCTTGAAGTGGCTAAAATTCGTCTGTCTTGGAGTTGTTCTGGAGTTAAATCTTGAGAGTTTGGCTCTCTTTGATTTGGATTTTGAGGAGATTTCTGTAGAGGCTCAGCTGGAGATGGAGCTGGGGACTCAGCTGTGTTTGGATTTCCAGCTGATGATGTTCCCCCTTGATTTGGCGTTGAAGCTTCTTCTCGATTTCCAGCTGGTGGAGCTTCTTGGTTGATTTGAATTTCCTCCTCTGGCTCATTGTCCCAAATTAATGGTTCGGCCAGATTCCTGATTCTATTCTCTTGAGCCCTTGTCTGAATCAATCTTGAAGATTCTCCTTCGCTTCTTCGTTTGATAGAATCTCTATATTCGAAGGAGGATTCGTCAAAGGTAACATGTGGAGTTACTTCGACTATTTGAGTTCTTCTGTTGAAAACTCTGTATGCTTTACTCACAGCGGAGTAACCAAGGAATACTCCTCGGTCTGTCTTTTCGTCGAACGTCTTGAGCTGTGTCTTCCCATTATTGAGAATGTGACATTTGGATCCGAATACCTTGAAATATCCAATGTATGGTATTCTGTTGTTCCATAGCTCATACGGTGTCTTTCCTTGTCTTGATGTGAGTAGGGAGCGATTCTGAGTGAAGCAAGCTGTGTTGATTGCTTCAGCCCAGAACTTCTTTGGAATGGCAGAGCTAGCTAGCATTGAGGTAGGCTCTTGTGAGAGTTTTGTTTCTTCTTTCTGCTACACCATTCTGCTGAGGTGTGCGAGCTGCAGATGTTTGGTGTTGAACTCCGTTCTTCTCGCAAAAATCATAAATAGTTTCATTTAGAAACTCCGCTCCACGATCTGATCTTATTGCCATTATCTTGCACTCCTTCTGTGTTGATAATCTTTCCAGCAGGATAGGCTGACTTAGTTCTGGTTTCGCTCTTACAGTATAAGAAAGATACCCAAGTGAATCTTGAGAAATCATCCACAACGACCAGAGTATATTTTCTGCCATTGAAGCTTGCTGGAGTAACGGGACCAAAATGATCCATGTGAAGAAGTTGAAGAACTCGATCAGTTGACTGAGCTGGCTTGAGAGAGAATGAAATTCTTGTTTGCTTTCCTTGTTGACACGCGCTGCACATATGACTTTTGTCATATACTGGAATTCCATTAGCGAGCCGGTTCCTAGCCGGTTGTTGATTGTCTTGAAGTTGAGATGATTCGGCCGTCGTATGCCACGGCCGGTGACTTCATTCTTTGCTTTTTGATACAAGACAAGTCTCGGAGGCCGCTTGTTCCGTCGGCGAAGTACATATTTCCTTCTCTTTTCCCTCTTAGGAGTATCTGCTTGGTTTCCCTGTGCTTCACTGTGCATCCCTGTGCATCAAACTTGACAGAAAAACCGTTGTCGCAGAATTGGCTAATGGAAAGCAAGTTATGTTGCAATCCTTGTACATAAGAAACATTTGGGATTATAACATTTCTAGTTTTAAATGTACCATAACCTTTGGTTAGGCCTTTGGAATTGTCACCAAATGTTACTTGTGGACCTGTACGCTCAATATACTCCTGGAGTAGATGCTTTAGGTGCGTCATGTACTTGGAACATCCACTGTCCAAGTACCAAAGCGTTCTCATCGACTCCTCAGAGATGCGTCGATTCCTTGCAACCTAAACAAAAAGTTAAAATTCAGGTACCCAGTTTTAATTGGGTCCTTGTGGGTTAGACAGAGATCCTTTGACGACCCAGATCTGCTTGATGACTCGTATTGGGTCATTTGATCTGATAATTCTCCCAGCTGAGTCGATATACACATTCATTGTGTTCTTCTTTTGTTGCTGGCGTGGTCTTGATCTTCGTGTCTTCTTGTTTTGTTGTCTGTATTTTGTTTGATTTCCAGCTGTGTGCCTAGCTGAGACGTTCCTTTGTCTCTGCTGTCTCTGATGCTGTGGCTGGAAATGATTATCCAGCTGATACTCGTATGAGTGGTATCCAGCTGGGTATCTATGATATCTTGGTTGATATCTATCAAAGTGCTGGTGCTGTGGCTGGTATCTGTAAAATCTAGCTTGTGGTCTTCGTTGAGGTTGAGCACGTTGCTGTCTGAGTTGAGCTTGAGGTTGTCGCACAACTGACCTTCTTGATGTCTGCTGTGTTCTCGACGGAGTTTGAGACTGTTTCACAGCTGTTCTTTTTGACGTCTGTTGTGTCCTCAACGGAGCTTGAGAATGTTTCACAGCTGTTCTTCCCGATGCTTGCTGTGTCCTCAATTGTTGATGCTGAGCTGCTGGGGTTGAAGGTTCATTTGCTCGTACAAACATAACCTTTGTTCCACTTGTGGAGGCAATGTTTGAGGCATCCTTTGATTCGTTGTATCCCAGTCCCGCTTTGAGTGCTGCTGGACGCTAAGCACTAATGATCTCGTCCATTGTTGACGTGGCTTTGATGAGAGCTACTATCTTCTTAGATAGTACCTCTTCGGTGATTTTCAGCTCAATGATCTCAGCTGACTTTCTTTCCGATTCAGCTGTGACCTTTTCCACATCTTCTATCAGCTGTTTCTTCTCAGTGTTGACTTTCTTCATCAGCTGATCTTGTTTCACTATTTTGTCTTTTAGTGAAACGACTTCCTGTTGGAGCTGAGTTGTATCAGCTGTGTCTGATACTTTTGTCTTTTCCAGTTCCGCCTTCAGCTCGGCATTCTCACACATAATGACGTCAAGGATCTCTTGAAGCTCCTTGGAATCGTTCATTACTTTCTCTACTAGACTCCAATCAGGTAGTCCAGATTCTGAGTCCTGTGTAGAGTGTTCGTGTGATGGTGAGGTGTTAGATAGATTTAGAGTTCGAGACGTTACCTCATCTTCATCGATGCGTCGTCTGTTTGTCCCATGAAGCAAGTATCCCAATCAGGTTCATGATTGGCCATCAGGGCTTCTTCTTCCGAGTCCGAAAATGGCATGTCATCCATTTTATTGCACTCGATTCTTCATCGCCGATATAAGCTCTCCTTCGGTCATTGCCTTAGCTTTTAATTGGTCTTTATCTTTCTTGGACGGCTTTGGACAATCTTGTCGGTAGTGTCCTGGTTCCTTTGCAGTTGAAGCAACCTTCTTCGGTTCGTTTGTCGGTGACTTCTCATCGTCTTTGCGTACTTATCTCTGTAAGTCCTAAAGAACTTCTTGTATTTGCCCTTCTTTGTGTTGAGTCCGTTATAACTTTTCACCATCATGGCAATTTCTTCGAGTAGCTCCTCTTTGCTCATATCCTTTTTGTCCTTCTTCATCTTGGAGGACTCGGTGACTTGACATTTAGCCGACTTTTCGTAGTTGGCTCGAAAGCTATTTCTTTTGGAGTCGGGTGAGTTCTCCGTCATTCTGTCTGCTTGAAGATTCTTCTTGAGTGATCTTCAAGTTGTACTCGTTGGCTTTTAAGAGTGAGAACAACCTTTCTGTAGATAGATCACCCAAGTCACTTCGACTTTGGTGAACTACCTTGTAAGTGTTCCATTCGGTGAAAGAGTGAAAGAACCTTTAGATTCTTTTCGCCGGGTATATTTTCCGGTTCGATTGTCTCTATCTCAATGACTATGTTTGAGAACCTTAGCTCCATCGCTTCGATGGACTCGTTGGCTACCGCTTGAAGTTGTCGAATTTTTGGCACGCTATTGTGAATTTGTTTTCTTTGATCTCTTCTGATCCTTCACATAGCTTGGCGAGTGTTTCCCACATCTCTTTGGCTGTCTCGCACTTGATGATTTTACTCAGGTAGGCGTTTGAGACTGTTGAAGAGATGGTGTTCCTTGCGAAGCTATCCAGACCAGCTTGCTTTCGCTCTTCGGAAGAATATTCCTTCTTTGGCTTGAGAATTGACCGGTATTCTGGTTGTCCTCCATCTTGAGCAGGTACGAGTTCATTTCCTTGTTTATAAATAAGGATGGGTCCGTCTGAAATGACGTCCCACATCATGTCGTGATGTGCACAAAGGAAGCTTTTCAATCTGAATTTCCAGATTGCATAGTCGTCTACCGAGAAGGTGGGGAGATTTCTGTTGAGATAGGAATCCATAGACATGTGCAGTATGTAATAATATGAGTTTTTCTGAAAAACGGATCTGTTCAGTTGACCACTGACACAGAGCGTCAAGAGAGATCTCTTGATACAGAAACGGTGGTCTTTTGAACCACTTTGCTCGATACCAATTGATGGTCCCTGAGCTGGGTACTTGGTGTAGAGGGGGGGTGAATACACCAAGTAGATTTTTAGAAACTTTTATCAAGTTAAAACGGAGTTGAGTGAGAGCTCAGTTATTGATCCAGCTGGGGAGGGTCAGCTGGGTAAACAACTCAGCTGGCGGTGCGGAAAGTGGTGGTTTGAAAACTTAGCTCAGTTACTTAGAAAAACTCAGTTTGAAAATATTAACTTATTGTTTTCAGCTTAGTCAGGTTGTGCAACTTTTCGAGAGACACGAGTTTGTCTTTGGAGAGCATTTGTGTGTGCGGTTTTGAACAAGTATGCAATGATATGAAGGCGTTAGTACACGGTGAATATAAAGCAAAAGTAAAGAGAGAGAGATAGAAGCACGCGAGTTTTTACGTGGTTCGGAGTAACACCTCCTACGTCCACGACCGGGTTCACCGGTAATCCACTACCACTTGGTTTCCAAGTACCAAGCAACTTCACAACTCTAACCCGAGCCGTGTTCCAACGGTTGCGGGCAATCGTCAAGCCTATACAACTTCGGTTTACGGGTGCGAAGAACCTAACCACTCGAATTACGCGCTTCGAGCAAGCGTACCTTTACCTAACCTTTCTGGGTTTGGGTTTGGGTATGGGGTTCCAACTATGAACGAGTTCTTACAATTAAGAACTTCAGAGTATGATGAACTCGTTCGAAATCTAGGCTTAAGATATACAAAGAGTTTGGCCTAGGGAACAGACGAAAAACTAAGCAGTTTCTTAACTAGAAACACTTTAAGATAAAGTGTTCTTTGATCTATGTAGAACTGCTTGAGAGCTTTTGAAAGAATAATGATTTCAGATAATGAAAGCTTGTAGAGAGTTTTTCGTGTCTGATCCTGAGGTTGAAGACGGGTTTATATAGGTAGAGATTCAGGACTAGCCGTTGGAGGAGCCGTTTGAATCTTACCTACTCTTCTTAAATACAAGATCTGCCGTTGGGCGTATCTGCGCTGTCTTCATTTGTGTCACATCCTAGGTTCGAAGTCTAGGATGCGATCCGGCAATCCCTCATTGGTCGAGGTAGGTTGACTTCCTCGATTCGGGATCTTCTCGCCTTTAGAGCCGGCTTTTGAATTCGTAGCCGGACCTGCTCGACGTGGAGTCTTCAGAGATAGTTCCTTTGTTCTCATACTGGACACCGTGTTTTGAACTCGGCTCGAATTCTCTTCGGCTTGATCGTGCTCTGTGGATCACTCGGTGAAGGTTGACGCCTGCTGTCTTTTGCTAGCTGACTCCAGCTGTGAACACAGCTGGGTCGACTGCTGTCTTCCGCTAGCTGACTCCTGCTGTAGACACAGCTGAGTCGACTGCTGTCTTCCGCTTCCTTAACCTGTAATCCTAGAACATTTTAAGGCTCAAACAGGCGAGCTGGAAAATACTATTTAGGTTGGCATCTATTCGGTTGGAGAATCAGTTGGGTTTTGGTATCAAATCGAAACCTTATAATTTTCCCAACAGTTGTGATGGAAACAAGTAGTAAAATTACTTATTAATCGGGCTTGAGACGAGTTTCCTAAATTGAATAATTTTCAAATTTATACCTGAAAATTATTTTTTAATATTTTATTAATGTTTCCTTTTTAATATACATGACTTTATAACGTATTTCTATGTGAGTTTAGGACGATAACAAAATGTAAAATTATTTTTCAATCAACTTTGAGAAGGATAACGGGTATATAAATAAACGGGCATTTACAATATATTATTAATATTCTGGTTTATAGTGTATATATTACTATACGGGGGCTTAAGATGTGGACAAGTTAATTTTTTGAATTGAATATGAATGTATATGTGTATAGAGATTAACGGGTTCGGTTAATTAACACTTATTTATTATTATACGGATTTTAAAACAAATCGAATAGTTGTATAACTAATATTTCTACAAAGAATATATAGAGTATGAGAATCCCGTCGATGTTCGACGGGCAACATACTAGTTATCACTAATACTAATTACTCTAACTTACCCAAATCATTACCCCATAAACGTGACCCACCCCATTGATGCATAATTATTCCTCAATTCTCCTTCATTGTCATCTCCGCCCAAACCATAGTCGGCGACACTTGAATCTCTATAATGGCTGAACATCTTCCATTTTGGCCATCTCTCTCTCGATCTGGAACGACGATGCCGGAAACATCTTCAGAGACGTGGGTCGATAAGGGTGAATCTGATTCGACCCATTTTCCTAAAGATTGGATGGATTTCACTATCGATTATGCGAACTTATCTGTAGAGACGACAACATCTACTGAATTCCTTTCATTTGTCAGTTGTGATCTGATTGTGACTACTAAACATGAAATGGTGGTACCGGAATTGTCGCCTGAGATGGGTGGACGGCTTTGATGCAGATGAGCAACCCTCACCGAATGCATCTCTTCCATTTCGTTCATATCCCTCTGGATCCGGAACGGTGGTGCTGGAATCGCCTCCTGAGATGTGGGTGGACGGCTGCGATGCAGACGAGCAACCCTCACCCGCCTAAATTTGTGTTGGATGGCTTCGATGCCGACAAGGAACCCCCACCACCTCAGAATTTTGAGTAGACCGTTGAGATGGAACATGGTACCTGCAATTACTAGCAATTTGGTGCCCTAGTGTCTTGCTGCTCCTCGAACAAGCTTATTCTGAGAATGTGCATGTGATTGTTGTGTGATGATTAATTTCTGGTGATGATTAATTTGTTGGTGATGATAAATTTGTAATTGTTGGTCCGTTTGATACCTCTGTGATGAGATTATGATACTGCACTTGATCTATCTTGCTTATTTTATGATGTTAATCCCTCTGCCCTAGTATGTTAATTTGCAAGTGTTGATCCCTTTGATGCCTCTGTGATGAGATTATGATACTGCACTTGATCTGTGTTAATTTGCAAGTGTTGGAGCTTTTTTTTTAATGAAGCAGCGCCACTTTTTGATTTACAGTGTTCCCAAGTCTTTAATTTTTTTTCTAACATTATTTAATTACAAAAGGATGCAACACCTTTTTTTTTATGAATGGCCGTGTTCTAGCAAACACATGCAACTCTAATTTGAATAAAGGATTAAGGAAGTTAATCTCATTAAAACCTACACAATAAGTGAGACTCTTACTCCACTCACAACACACTCCACCAGTTTTATTAAAATTCGTGCCATTTTAAAGTGTGCATCATTTTGGAGGACGGAGGGAGTATCAATTATTGAATCATGATGAGTGACTTTTGTATGGAAATTTGATAAAATGGGTTAATTATTTCATGTTGATTGATGACCTTTGCGTGAATTTCTTACACGTGCAAAAAGTCATGCTACCTTACACTAGAGGTGTTCACGGCACCCGGTGTCTGTTCGAAACCGGCGATTCCGGTTTAGAAAAGTTGGAACCGGAACCAACCCACATAGCGCACTGTTCGGGGTCAGAATCGGCCCGTGTTGGACGGTTTCGATTTCGGTTTTGAACCGGTGGTTTAGGGCCTGAACCGTTTAATTTTAATTTTTTTTATCTTTGAAAATATAAATTACTCTCTCTGTCTCACTAAGCATATCCTATTTTTTTTTTTTTGTGTCCTATTAGTAATGTCACATACCCAAAAATGAAATATTTAACTCTTTAAAAGTAATGGAATCTATCCATTTTCCATATTTTTACTTCTATTCTTAATCTTCATGCCCAAAAAGTACATGACATGCTTAGTGGGATGGAGGGAGTATACTGTAATTCAAAGTCATAATCAATGTAATATATAGAATCGATATAGAACAAAATATATAGCATTCATAATAATATGTAATCAATTACAAATGAATACATATAATTATTCAAAATTTGAAATCCTAAAATTCTTGAAATTCGCAAAGTTTGAAAACTCAAGGATCGTGCCTCATTAAAACTTTCTTAGCGAAAATCCAATGGAAAAAATACCAAGTAAGGAAAAAGAGTACTCGTTAAATTATTTAGGACTACATGTTGATGTCGGCGTCAAAGTCCCAATCGTCTTCAAATTCATCGATTTCAGTAATGGCTAAAAAGTCGGTGTCTATAATTTCGGCCTCGGTTGTGCTTATGGGATACTTCGCAAATAATTCATCCCAATTATTTTCTTGTTCACACATTTCGGCCAAGGTATAATCTTTGAGTAAGACTTGGTCTTCGAGATTTGTTGACGTCATCACAGATCTTCTTTCATCGAGCACGTAGCCTCCAATACTGAAAGCTTGTTCCACCGAGACTGTTGAACGGCTGAGATCTTCCTCACCATCATTGCTAAACTCAGATATTAGTTTTGCACCCTATGAATCAATTGCAAAACATCAACAACATTGTGCCCTTCACATACTAAATCTGAACTTTTGGGTTCGCTAAGATAAATTTATATCAAGTTCACTACTATACCTTGTCATTTTGGTAGTAGTCATCCTTGATGCATTGTTGTTTTTGGATGACAATACCATCACGAGGACGACAAGGTACTCACCCTCCATCATCACCACGAACATTTTCTCCTACTTTTTGTTTACCTACTACGAGGGTTGGAAGATATTTTTGCTAGAGCTAAGAGCTTATTTTTTGCAGAAAACTAGAAAATAGAATAATGAAGAAAAAAATTAGAGAGAGAAAGAGAGTATGAATTGGTGTGAAGAAATGGTTGTGGGTAGACCAGTATTTATAGTTGAATGTGGGAGGAAATGGGGAGGACATTTTAATCCTAGCCCCACATTTTGAAATTCAAAATGGTGGCATTTCCAAGACGTCCAAACCGGCGGTTCACAAGGTTCCATAGTTTAAAATCGGAACCGCTGGTTCATATGCAAACCTTGTATTTTTTTATTTCTTTTTTTGCCTTTTCTCATTCCATTTATCATGTAATTGTCATTTTTGATTCCTAAAGAATATAATTAATATGGATCAACACAAAAACATATTTTTAAACTATTAAAAAAAACATCAAAATTGCCGGTTCACGGTTTCTAGCCGTTGGAACCAGAATCAACCCGTCCTACACACGGTTTCGGGTCGGAACCGACCAATTGACCACAGTTCCAGTTTGAAAATCGTTGACCACGGTTACAGTTCTGGGCCAAAATCGGCAGCTCCGGTTCTGATGAACTCCTCTACCTTACACAATGCAGATTAAATATCACACGGCCTACATGTGATTTGGAGCATTGTGAGTGAAAAAAATCATCTCTTAAATTTAATAAAATAAAAATTGGATAATTTATGAAGATGCCTATCAAATATCTCAATATCCCTTTCGAATATATGAAGATCCCTCTTAAAATGTACAAGTTCCATCTCGGGTGGGGGATTCAACCTACAATTATAATAAAAAAAATTCAAAATTAATTATTAAATATAGTGATTAATTAAATAAAAATAAATATCGGATAATTTTTTAAGATCCCTCTCGAAGATATTGAGTTGGGATGAATGGGGTTATTTAATAGTAGTTATCACTTATCACTATTAATTAGATAAAGTTAGTCAAATTTTTAAAAAACATCAGCCTTTTTTCATCACCCATCTGGTCAAACGTGTTCCCTTCTCAAGATTTTAATTAAAAGGTGAGTATTTTTCGTATATTTAAATTCAAGTGTGTATTTTTAATTTTCTGCAAGAAACAAAGTGAGTAATATAAATTCCCACCCATAAAAATTTAATGGGCAAATCTCTCGACGTTTAAATGAAATATTTGTACGTTTTGAATACCAAATCTTTGAACTTTTTAATAAATTTGTCCCCAAGTTCCCCCCCCCCCCCCCCCCCCCTTTTTGAGGTGATGTCCCAAGTTGAATTTGGATCGTTTAGCTATAATATTTTCATAGGCCTACCCACCCTTTTTCCTCTATTTTTGCCCCAATATTATTTTCTAATTTCAACTTTATGTTCGTTTTTTTTTGAGAGGTTCAACTTTATGTTCATTGAATAAAATAAATTTTTAGTTGATATTTTATGCTCACAACGTACTCTTTAATTAGTCCCTAATTATTCTTAATTCCTTTAATTATTTTCTAATTCTCTTAAGGATAAATTGCCTGTAAATTCATGATCCTTTTACAAATTCTGGTTTTGCTCCCCACAAAAAAATTCTGCGTGACAATTCCAAAACTTTTCATTTTGTCTGATTTTGCATCTAAGGTCGGTTTTCCCCAAATTTTGTGCTGACTCGGCAGCCGAAAATTCTGGGCGTCCTAATTGGCCGACGAGTAAATAATTATCCAAACGATGAATTGCTTATAAATTCCTGAACTTTTGTGAAATTTTATTTTTGCTCTTCACAAAAAAAATTTATACAAGAAATTCCTAAACTTTTTAATTTGCCTGATTTTGCATCCAATGTCGGTTTCCTCCAATTGACGATACAAATTAGAGGCTGCAAAAAATTGCAAAAGAAAATGAGAACAAGATGCAAAAGAAGCTGAACACCGAACATTGCAAAAAGTATCAAAACAAACTTCTATCACTTCCATTCATTACAAAATATGTTGCAACGTGCATACAAGCATATAGTTTCTGTTCACATCACTAAGCCAGAAGCAAAAATGGCACGCAAAATAGGACTTCGGTTCATGTGTGTCATCCTTCAAACAATTTGGGGGAAACCGACATTGGATGCAAAATCAGACAAATTAAAAAGTTTAGGAATTTGTTGCACAATTTTTTTTGAGATATTGTAGGATTATAGCACTTTCAGGAAAAAAAAACACTAATTATAGCACCAATTTTTAAAAAACACAAATAATAACACTTCTGTACATTTTTATCCTTAATGACCAAAAGTATTTTTCACATGATTCAATTTGTGCCCAATTCTCCAATTTTGAAGAATTGAAACTCACTTATTTCTCTCTGTCTAAAAGTGACGCGGTGCACCTCCCTCCTTATTTCTGGCAGCAATTTTCCCGTGACATCTTCCTTCCGGCTACCTTCTTTCTGATGTATGAATTCATGTCGCAGCCCGACCTCCGAGATTAGATATCAAGGTCGGTAGGTCCCACGACTTACACAATTTATGATTAACAAAAGGATTAAGATAGCGACCCGGCTATCATTGAATATTGTCCATCTTTTTTTTTCTTCTGAAATGATATATAAAATACTCTCTTCGTCCATCACCCAACGAACACATTTTCCTTATTTGACCGTTCACAAAATATTTGCTATTTTCATTTATATAAGTAGGTCACAAAAGATTTGCTACTTCCATTTATAAAAGTAGGTCCACACATTTCATTTTATCTCTAACTTTATTCTACTCACAACTACTCACAAGTGGGACCCTTATTTCATTCACATTTTAATTTTATTACATTTCTACCAATTAAGTCAACTAATTTTATTAAAATGTGTGTCAATCATTGATTAACATGTGACAAATGAGTGATGGACGGAGGGTGGGAGTACGTAAGTCAACAAAACTAACTAGGGTTGTACACGAGCCGAGCCGAATACTAGCTTGCTCGAGCTCGGCTCATTAGAAAATTCAAAGGCTCGAGCTCGACTCGAACTTTGTGTTTCAAGCTCGAGTTCGGCTCGACATATAACAACCAAGCTTGAGCTCGACTCGAAAAAAATAAAAATATATAATAATTAAAAAATAAAATTATTTTTATTTATTATATAGTAATTATTTTTATTTATTATCAAATTATCATGATCATTAAAAATAAAAAATTTATATAGTAGTTAAAAAATATTAATTTATCAATATATACAAATTAAATATTGGTGTTAAAAACTATTAAAAATAAAAAAAATATATATAATAATTAGAAAAAATTACGAACATGTTCGCGAATATGTTTGTTTAAAAGGCTCGCGAACATGTTCGCGAGCGGGCTCGTTTAGTATCGAACTCGAACGTGTTCGCGAGCTTTTCGAGCCAAATATATGTAAGCTCGAGCTCGGCTCAAAAAGATTATCGAGCTCGGCTCGATTAGTAAACGAATGAATATTTTCCAAGTCAAGCTCTAAATAACTCACGAACTGTTTGACTCGTGTACAACCCTACAACTAAGCACAAAGCGACTACCTGTAAAATGAAAAAGAAAGTACATGAACAAGACAAGTTATTTGTCGGAAGATGGAAATCTTCTTCTTTTCACCCTTTTTTTGTTTTACCAAACATAGCAAAAGTACCGTCCTAGGTTACCCTGCCGCAAATAACACAACAAACCCATTTTCTCACGCGGCCACGCCCCGCCCCCCAACGCGCATCGCTTACTTGCATCCGTTGGGAATTGGAGATCTACTGATTTTTGAACTCGCTGCTCCATTGACGAGTTCCGCTTTCTCGGTATTCTTCTTCTTATTTCAATTAATCTCCTGTTCTTTTCTCTTGCTGCATTTATGCGAAAATGCGGATGTTGTAAATACGTTTTTATAATTCTTCGATTTATTTGGGGCCTTTTCTCTTTTTACCACAGGTTATTCTGAATTGTATATGTATTTATGCTTTTGCTTCAGTGTTTGGCGTCGGATTCGTTCAGATTGAACGATAATTTTCATGCTGGTTATACTGATTAGTTGTGATATTTATTTGTGCTTTTTTATCGGGATTAGTTGGTATTTTGTTAGATTGAGTTCACTTTCTTCTCTATTAGTTTCTGTTCGTTCAGCTGATTTTCTTATCATTTATTTGAACATTCTTCTGTGACGATCTCCTCTATATTAAGTTCATAGAGTTATTCAATCTAATGTATTAGTTAAAGTAAGAAGTAAACAATAAAATAATAACCAGGGATTCATTAAGATTTGTAAATGAAGGTCAAATTTGATTAGTTGGCATCGTAGATATATTGAGCTTTTGAGTTAACGAGTCTAATTTCCTAGTTCTAGGCAGTGTGACATAAACAAAAGGATATTGGGGAACTCTTAGAGAATTGTTGCAGATAGGTTTTTTTGCGAGTTGAGTTCATAATTGCATATCGAGGCACTTGTCTCCTAGCTTGATATGCTTATACGTTATCTTTTTCTATATGGAATTTGCTTCAGTTTGTTTGAGATCTGATGAAAGTGACCAACAAAGTTAATGGGTTGCATACTAATGGGATCTATGTGCTTGTGGGTTTTGACCATAGGGAAAACAGAATGAATCAATTATCTGTGGGAGGTCAGTTTTTTCAATGTAGCTGTAATCTTAATTTACTTACAAATCTGTTTCTTCTGTTACCTGCTGACCAATGCTCATGAAAATAAAAAATGATACTGAATTCTGCAGGTGCATGTTTTCCTGAGGATATAAATAAGATTGAAGAGCACAACAATAGTTGTGATTCTTTAGGAGGTAGCTTTACCAGCCATGGCAGAAGTGAAATAAGCACACACATGACGTCTGTTCAAGGTGGGGGCGAATCAATTAGCTGCAGCGTTAATATCAGTTTGAGTCAGGGAAGCAATGGTATTTTTGGGAATAGGGAGATTCTTGAAGATGGTAAGGATATCAAGACTTATCAGCGGAAGAAAAGACTAAAGACGGCGGACCTGTCTGATCATCCGAGAACTGATCTAGAATCTTTCAATGAGGGGGCTGATTCATCCTTGGGAAGCATGCACCAAATTATTGAAAGTAGTCCGTTGGTTCAACCTGTTGAATTTGAATCTGTACCATGTTGTCTTTCTTCAAGTATGAGTGAGAAAAGGGAGACTTTTGAGGATGGGATTTCTGCCGAGGTTGTTAGGAAGTCACTGGACAAATCTTTACATTGCTCTTCAGAATTTCAAGTGACTTCCTTAAATAAATATGACAGTGCGCAGATTGGAAAGTCAGATGATACAATTGGTGATGCTGACATGCAGGCACCTATGCTGCTAGAAAGTAGTGCTGGAAATGGTAAAGTACTTAATGCAGTATCTACGGAAACAGATACAGATGAAGTCCCAGGAGTAGCTTCTAGCGATGCAGGTTGCAAAAAATTTCCTGTTCATTTAAGCACTAATGAGCAGTGTTTATCTAGACACACAACGACAAAAGGAAAGTCTTGTGATTCTGATATGCTAGTAAGTGATCACCTGGAAGAACTCCACAATGAGGCCAAGGAAATTATTAGTGTTGCCGACGGTGATGCATTGGGTGGGGTTATAAATGTCAGAGTTGACAGACCTTTTGCTGGCTACAAACAGAAGAAGCTTCTTGTTCTTGATGTGAATGGGTTGCTTGTTGATATCTCCTCATATGTACCTTATAATTATGACCCAGATGCTATAATATTGAAGAAAGCAGGTATACGAATTAGTTGTAAATTGTTGCTTCTAATGCTGCTCGAAAATTTTCTGACATCCTTCTAATTTTCAGTTTTTAGGAGGCCCTACTGTGATGATTTTCTGAACTTCTGCTTTGAGAAGTTCAATGTGGGTTTTTGGACTTCAAGAACCGAGTACTTTTCGACCTTTGCCTTTTCATGATTAAGTCTCCCTCTCTCTCCCCATCAAAATTTCCCATAAGTTCGTTATAATATACATATTACTTATTTGTTCTTTTTCTGTCCTTGGAAAGATCGTGACCTATTCTAATGTGCCGTGTGCACTGATGGAACCTTTGCAGAAGAAATATGGAGCCACTTCTTAAATTTCTTTTAGGGAATAGTCAGTCGAGGTTGCTTTTTCATTGGGTAAGTCATTTTCTTGCTTTCCCCCCTATTTTTCTGATCGCACTTTGTCAAATCCGAAAAAGAGAACTAACTGACAGTTGAAATGTGTTGTGCTTCTTGAATTTTCTGGAATTCAATTTCTTAGGATGGATAGCATGAGAGGGGAACTCGAATCCGATAGTGGCCAGTATTTACAAAATTAGAAGTATGCCTGCATGTTTATCTATGTCCATTCTTGGTTGTCTGCCTGTGTATTACTGCATTTATATGTTTGCTTGAAAGAAAAAACAAATTGCATTAGATTTTGTCCGAACTTTCAACTTTGTGTTTCATTGAAACTGGCTACACGTACTTGCAGTAGTGGTCATCAATATAAAGAATGATACAAGCATTGGAAATCCGTTTACGTCACACTTCAGGGATTTTCTCTTAATATTATGAAAAAGATGAAATATATGAGTTCTTCAACATCTTACATAATTGTAGTTATGCAAGATTATTACCATAACGTAAAAAGCTACTTCTGTGTTTCTTAACAAGAGACTCAAGCTCTAAAGAAAACAATCGCGGAAGTTATGGGATAATGGAACATGTAACCTTTGGATTTAGAGCTACTGACATAATATTTAGCGGAAAGAAGCTGAGAGATCTTCCTAATTTTAGGCATTTTTAACCCGGTGTGAACTGCAGGACTAGAATCATATTAAACAGAGATTGCCATGGGGCAAAACTTTCATAATGTGAGGTAATAGTCTGTTACAAATCAAGTCTACACCCAGCAAAGGAAAGCACGTGTATAATGGTGCAGCCGTTCTGCACTGCTGATGTCGGTTATCTTTTAATAGTTACTAGCATTATATTATTGTTCTTTTGAATTAATAGTTATTAGTTATTTTGCATTGCGGGCTCCTGTGTGGGCTTTTGTACCTAAATATAAATAGTCTCAGCCCGATAATGGTGAGACTTGCCTAGGACCATCAAGGGATTGTTAGCGGCGCTGAGCGCTCGGGTAGAAGAATTCTTCTCCTGATTGTTTCTTGCTTCTTTACAAAATGCATGCATTACTTTCTTTCATATAATAATAATGAAAATCATGGGGATACATAATGAAATTATCTATCTAACTAGAAACTCTTTTACAGGATCAATCTCACTGCACTGTTACAGGTAAATATACAGTTGAAAAAAGAAACAAGCCTCTTCTCTTGAAGAAACTCAAGAAGTTATGGGATAAACATGAGCCTGGTCTCCCATGGGAGAGGGGAGTGTATAACGAATCAAATACGCTTTTAATAGATGATACTCCCTCTAAAGCTTTATCAAACCCTGTAAGTTTAAATAATTCTCTCTTTATCTCTCCAGTTGAGAACATTTGATTCAATCTTATACCTGATTCTGGTGACTGTCTATACCTGGAAGTATCTATAAGTTCTCAAATTCACAGTACTGTCCATGTGTTTGCAGCAATACACTGCAGTATTTCCCTACAGCTACCGGTTCACACATGTAAGAGACAATTCATTAGGTGAGTTCTATAATCTATGCTACTCGTGTTCATGTGGAACTTCCTTCTGAAATTCTTATTATACTTAATATTATTTTGGTTGTTATTTTTAATGCATAACGAGCATCAGCTATCTGTAATCTAATTTTAGCATTTCCTTACTTGTAATAACTAAACTGGCACTGCACACCTCATGAAAAAACCCTGAAAAAAAGAAGAAAAGGAAAAAAAAAAAAAAAAGAGAAAAGGAGTTACTTCCCTCTGATAATTCCATGACGGTATTCAATTGAACGTTCTACATAGCTAACCACAGATAAATACAAGAAAATAATTGGTATGCTAGGTTACTAGGAAGTAGATTTGCCTATTGGCGTTGTCAGCATTCAGACAGTAATAGGCTAGCTGGATTGATACATCTCTGATGTAGGAATTCAAGGGTGCAGTCAGACCAGATCCATCGATGTAGAAATGTCTGAATCTGCTTATGGGTTGGGTTTTTGTTACTTGAGTAGAAACCTGAGTATATATGGCCCGAGTGTGGGTAAATATTGTTATGGATTGAAACACGTGTGCTTGCATGATTGTTGGAAAATGTAAGATCTTCTTAATAATATTATAGCTTATGCTAATATAACATATCATGACTTAGTTCAGCATGATTGAAAGGCTAGGTTGAGATTGAGCAACAGAGAAAATCCGGAGATTCAAGTTTTTTTTAATTGTCTTCAAAAAAAGTCAGCCGGCATATTCATCTTGGGAATAGACACCAAGTCATTAACATTTTGATCCACAAGAAATGTTGTAAAAGATATATATGAACTATTTTGAGGTAGAATATTACACATGTATATTTACATTGCATGTCATAACCTGAAGTAGTTTCCATGCTTATGAAAATATGAGTTTGTTGCATCAATACATATGCACACTAACTGTTGTTAAATCACTTTCCTCATTGATCTGGATTTATATCATTCTCCAATTATACAGACTAGTAAATGGTTTTCCTTTTCCTTTGCTCGTTAATAAAATGTACATGGGGATTGCGTGACAAGTAATTGTCTTATTTTTTCCCTTTGTAGGGCCTGGAGGTGATCTCCGTGTTTATCTTGAGGGGTTGGCAGAAGCAGAAAATGTCCAAGAATATGTAAAGCAAAACCCATTCGGCCAGAGGGCCATAACGGAGAAAAATCTGTCCTGGGGTTACTATCATAAGATTATTGAAGCAAACACAACACCACCACGACAAACAGACAGACAACCCTTGATGATGAACAGTAAGTCTTGATCTCAACGTCCCACGAAACTCAATTTTTTTCCTAAAACATAGAATTTCGTTCTTTTTGTCCCCGTAAAACATCAGCAGCATCTCAGCCTATCAAGTATCTACTGCTGTTTTTTGTTTGTCAATTCTCATTCCAATAGTTATAGCGTCCGCACCACAATTCTATGCTTGGTACATGGATGGTTAGTTTCATTGTAATTATAGGTAGATTTTGTATGCTGTGTTTTGCTAAGCAGAGAGCTTTTTTGTATGACGATGTGTCGTCTAGCTACGTAGTATTAGTCCTAGTTGGTGTAGCATTATTTTGCATGTATTAAAGTTTACAGTTATGCTTTATTAGGCTTCTCTGTTATGTACCACTTTGATGCATTATGGGTGTAAACCAAATGATCGGAGCCGAGCCTAACATTTATAGGTTCGAGTTTGGCTCATTTAGCTTTTATTGGGCTCAAGCTTCCTTACCTGAGCTCAGATTCAGCTCGTTACAAAAATCTTGAGCTCGAGTTTGACTTGAGTTCGGTTCGGGAAAAAACTCCGTTACACGAGCTCAAGCTCGTTTGATCACAAAACTGCTTAAGCTTAAGATAAGCTCATTTTAGGTGGCAGAATCAAGATTGAGCACGTTTGATAGTGAAGAAGCTCGAGCTCAAGTTCTGGCTAAAAAAAAAAAAACCGGTTTTGTAACATTTGATATATGTTATACATTATATTATATAGTGGAAATGAAATAAATGTAATAGTACAGCTAAAAAATCTATTAAATATAATGAATTTTGTGAAGATGTTCAAGAACTAACTATGGATCTAGTAATAACTAAAAGATAATTTAGTATTTAATTTATACGGTATATGTCTTATAAAACTTAAGTATATCTGCAACGTGAATAATATGGAATATCAAATAGTAGAACTTTTCTTGCATCTTTTTTTGTGTGTGTGTGTGTGTGTGTGTGTTCGAGTAACGTAGTAGGTGGAAATGTGGAACGAGCAATTAGGCGATTTGAATGTTAGTATTAGTTAAAATCTCGTAATTTTAGCTTGAACTATCCAAAATGCACTCATCAGTAGAGATATTCGGAAAAAAGTTAAATTTATGATACTGTACATTCAAAAGTACTCAAAAATGGAATTTATTTTGTCAAGATTTAAAAAAAGAAAATCCTTTATATCAATATTTTTCCCATAGCTATATTCTTCTTGTCTTGCACTAGCTATACTATCTATCAATTTCAATCAACTCTCGTGAGAGGATATTTGTCCAATAATAATAATAATAATAATAATAATAATAATAAAGAATTCTTTTCAAAAGATTATAAGTGAAAAATACTCTCAGAGTTCAGTATATCTCTAGAGTTACCTCAATTTATAAACTCTGTCAATACTTCTTACTTAACATTTAATTTACATTATGATTCTATCAATTGAAAGAAAAAAGGGTTATGCTTTGCACATACAAATATCATTTCCATCAATGCCACCCCCTTCATTTAATTTTAGTGGTTAAAATTTATGCCACACCAATTTTTACACCTAACTAGTGCATACAACATTAGACCTTTAATTTTCCTTGAAACACACACACACTGCAACAACAACTATAGGACACCAACATTACTTTTTGTCAAAAAAATATAATAATTTCTTTTTTTCAGAGGGTTGCTATAAACTTTTTATCTATATATGACGTACCAATTATTGCCAACCATATGGTTGCATGTGCATTTCAAGAATAGTTGCACTCCTATGCATACCGCTATATTAGGTTCGACCCGACCTGAACCGCGACCGACCTGGTCAACATTTGACTGTTGATTTTTTTGAATTTCAATTTTTTTAATTCATTAAAATATAATTCATCCAAAAGTAACATTTTTAAAAGTAATATTTGATGTGATGAAAAGTAATAATTGTCAGTAAACAAAAGTAATATTTTCAAAAGAAAAAAAAAATAAAACACCTAAAAAGGTCAACATATTGTTGACTGGGTCATATCCGTGTCAGGTCGGGCAAGGGCCGAGTCGAACCGTACAACAGCTGTACATGAGTTTGTCTTTCAAAAATTAGATCATTGTACATTCTATCAATTAATTTGCATTTCTAAAATTTTCACTTGCCTATGTTATATGCATTTATTAGGCGATATTATCAGTTAGGTTTACACATTTATAGAATACTATCATTAATAAATATTGACCTACTTTCATATTTTTTGAACACTTATTTCTCTTGACAATGACCTACTTATATTGCATTGTATTTGTTTATTTTTCTACAAGTAGGATGCTCCGCAACTGCAATTCAAGGTGCGCACTAGGAAAGTTGCACCGTGTGTAAGCAGGGCCGGTCCTGATAAAAAATGGGCCAAGGGCGAAAAAATAAAAATGGGCCCTCTATATGTCATATAAATTTGAAATATAACACTAATTTAAACACACGAAACCATACATTAATAACAAAAGACAGTTTTCCCCTATAAAAAAGCATTCATATATTAATAATAATAATAATAATAATAATAATAATAATAATAATACTTTTGTGGAGCTCTTTTACGTGCAATATTATTAATAAATATCATTTGATGTATACATGTTTTTAGGAGAATTTATTTTAGAAAATATCAAAATTTAATAATAATTGCATTAACTTATTGTTAATCTAAAAAAAAGAAATCAATACGTTGAATTTGTATTTTGTGTTAAAATGATGATGCATAACAATAAAATGATGGTGCGAATTTTTCTTGCTTGTTCAATTATTTTAGTGTACAATAAAAATAAGAAATTGCTACTAATAAAAGAACATGAACTAGAAGAAGCAAAATATGTGTAAAATACATGTGTAGAATATAAAGTTATATATAAATATAGAAATTTAAGAAATCTAAAATGCATGTAAATATTTTGTTTAAATTATTGAATAAATTTACTTCACAATTGATACGACCAATGAATATACGGAAGCAAGGATTCGAACACACGTCAACAGAAAGGTTGATTCAATCCAAAATACAAACTGAATTAAAAGAGATTAAATACCTAATAAAATGAAATAAATCGAAAACTAAACAAGAAACAGGCAAAACAAAGAACAAAGCCAAAACCAACGACTAAAAAACCCTAGACTGAAACCCGATTAGAATCTATAGCAAATCAACTCCGATTAACCTCAAATTTTAACACAAATTATGAATTGAAGTCAGAAACAACATATCCAAAATTCAGCCAATTCGTACGAGGGATTTGATATTTGGCACTGGGCTGACTTTTGGGTCGAACTAGGTTAAAACTACGAACGACTGATGTGCTGGGGCGGAGATCTGATATGGGCGTGGGATTGAGGTGGATAAAGAGGTGGAATGGACAGTATATGATGGGTGGAAGGAGGTCGAGATGGCTGGAAACAAAAAGAACAAAAGGAGGATGAAGAACTTATCTGAAACGAACCCCGAATCTACCTGAATCCGGAACGCGTCTGTGGAGCAATTCTTCGTGGCTTGATTAACCCGGATACAACTGGATATCACGAATGAATCAATTGCTTTTAAGCTTGAAGTTGCCAACAACAAACTCTACCAAAAAACGATAGAAAACGTGAACCGAAGCACGAAATATGAGACAAAACGATCAACTATGATTTCTGATTCAAAATTGTCTGCCGAAACTAGTGTTTTTTCAAAGACCTAAATACTACTAGGGTTCGAAATATTCAAGGGCCAAGCCTTGTCAATTTCGAACTAGGCCTAATTACAAGTCTTGGGCCAATTTGTCAACTAACTATTGGACTACAAATTAAATTGGATAAATACTAACTATTGGGCTTATTACTTAGTTTAAAATAATTAAACTAAGTATTACAAAGTCTGAGCCCAAATAAAATAAAACATAAAATACTAAATAAATAGAAGCCCAAGTTTCGAACGACAAGGACTTGTTCGAAACTGGACGCATCATAATCATCAATCCTGGGCACTGGTCAAATTCACCAACTTGGACTGCTTACTCCCAATATCGTTATCTTCCAGTTTCTTCCGGACAATACACTGGAAATAGCCTTGCAGCTTCTTGGCTCTCAATCTTGTAACTGGGCCTCTCAGCTGCAACTACGGGTTTGATTCATCAGTGCTGGATCCTGGCTCATCATTCCCCTCCTGCTGAAAAGAATTCGTCCTCGAATTCAGCTCTTCCTTAGCATCGAAATCATCTACAAAGGAGATAAGTCAGAAACATTAAAAGTATTAGAACACTTATACTCACCTGGAAGGTCAATGCGGTATGCATTGTCATTGACTCGGGCAACGACAGTAATCGGTCCATCTCCTCGAGGCATCAATTTCGACTTTCTCAAGTTAGGGAAGCGCCCTTGACTGAAGTGGATCCAAATCTTATCCCCTGGTTTGAATAACACTTGCTTGCGATGTGCATTAACCTTGGTTGCATTTTTCTGACCCTGAAGCTCGATCATGTCCTTGATCTTCTTATGCATCTCTTGAACCTGTTCAGCTCTACGAGAACCTTACAAACTCGAAAGATGATCACTAGGCAAATGAATAAGGTCTGTAGGAGTAAGAGGATTAAAACCATACACAACCTCAAATGGAGACATGTTAGTGGAAGAATGCACAACACGGTTATAAGCAAACTCAGCAAAAGGTAAACACTCTTTCCATGACTTCAAATTATTCTTCACTAATGCGCGAAGTAAAGTACCTAAAGTTCTATTAACTACTTCAGTCTGTCCATCGGTCTGAGGATGACATGCAGTAGAAAATAAAAGTTTAGTACCTAACTTTCCCCAAAGAACACGCCAAAAATGTCCCAAGAACTTAGTATCCCTATCAGAGACAATAGTCTTAGGCATGCCATGCAGTCTAACTACTTCACGAAAGAACAGATTAGCAACATGAACAACATCATCAGTTTTTCTGAATGCTATGAAATGAGAGACATTTTGGAAAACCTATCTACAACCACAAACACAGAATCTTAGACCTAGCCAAACCAAGAATAAAATCCATAGAAATGTCAATCCAAGGTGCAGATGGTGCAGGCAGTGGAGTGTACAAACCAAATGGACTAGAACTCGATTTAGCCTTTCTACATGTAATACATCTAGCATAGATTCGCTCTACATCTCTCTTCATGAGAGGCCAATAAAAATGCTCATGCAATAAACTCAAAGTCTTAGCAACACCAAAATGACCCATCAGGCCACCTGCATGAGACTCTAAGACAAGCAAATCTCGCATGGAACAAGTAGGAACACATAACTTCGCATATTTAAACAGAAAACCATCAGTCACATAAAATGAATCAACAGATCTAGACCTAGACTGACAATTCTTGAAAATATCACCAAAATAAGGATCAGATGCATAGAAACTCTTCAAATTCTCTAATCCTATGCACTGGGCATGCATTACAGAAAATAAGGTATACCTGCGAGAAAGTGCATCAACAACCACGTTCTCCTCACCTTTCTTGTACTTAATCACATATGGGAAGGATCCAATGAATTCAACCCATCTGGCATGTCTCGAATTCAGATTCTGCTATTCTTTCAAGTGCTTCAATGATTCGTGATCAGTGTGAATCACGAACTCCTTCGGTCTCAGATAATGCTGCCAAGTCTCCAAAGATATCTTCAATGCATACAGCTCTTTGTCGTACGTAAAGTACCTAAGGGCTGCTCCATTCAGCTTCTCAATGAAATAGGCGACCGGCTTCCTATCCTGCATCAAAACATCACCAATGTCTATACCAGAGACATCACATTCAATCTCGAACATCTTAGAAAAATCAGGCAAAACCAACAAATAAACATTACATAACTTTGACTTCAACAGATTAAAAGCATGTTCTTGGGCTTTGCCCCACTCAAACTTCTAATCTTTCCTACTCAACTCAGTCAATGGTGCAGCAATAGATGAAAAATCTAACATCAGAACTAGACTTAGGTGTTGGCCATTCCTCAATGGCTTGCACCTTAGCTTTATCAACCTTTACACCACGACTACTGACAACAAAACCAAGAAAGATAACCTTATCCATGCAAAATGAACACTGAGACATGTTGGCATATAACTTAGCATCACGTAACAACTCAAAAATATGCCTAAGATGTCTAACATGCTCAGAAACACAAGTACTATAGATAAGGATATCATCAAAGTAAACAACAACATATTTCCCAATAACATCACGCAGCACATGATTCATCAAACGCATAAGCATTAGTAAGTCCAAAAGGCATTACAAGCCATTCATACAAACCATGCTTAGTCTTAAATGTCGTTTTCCTTTCATCCCCTTCAGACATTCTAACTTGAAAATAACCAGCTCGCAAATCAATCTTAGAAAATACGGAAGCTCCAGACAACTCATCTAGCATATCATCTAACCTGGGAATGGGAAAACGATACTTTACCATGATCTTATTGATAGCTCTGCAATCCATGCACATACGCCATTCATTTATCTTCTTTGGCACAAGAATCACAGGAACTGCACATGGGGACATGCTCTCTCTGATTTGCTTATTTTCCAGCAACTCCCGAACTTGTCGATCTATTTTTTTGGTCTTCTCAGGGCTGGTCCGGTAAGCTGGCCTGTTGGGAAGAACGGCGCCAGGCTGGAAGTCTATCTGGTGCTCAATCCCCCGAATAGGCGGTAGACCACTTGGTATCTCTTCTGGAAATACATCCTTGAACTTCTTCATCAATGGCTGTAAAACAGAAGGAATAACAATATCAGGAGTATCATTAGTCTTAAAAGTAACTAAAATGATAGGCTTACCAGCTCGGATTGCTTTTTGTACTCCCTTTGCACTAATAAACAAGTTCTTGTGCACTGGATCTGAATTGGCTGCACTGGAACTCGATGGAGTGGCATCATGAACGGACTTAGAAGATCCTTTAGGCGTACAAGATGCTGCCTTGGAAGAATTGGGGTCAGCCGAACTCATTGTAGGGCTAGGAGACAACGGCGCGACCGTGTTATCTGACTTCTTCTTCTTCCGTTCTTCCTTGAACTTCTCTTGCATCCTTTTCTGGTCTTCTGCAATATCCTTAGGTGGCAATGGCCATAATCTGGTGGTCCGCTTTTCTTTAGTCACAGAATAAGTGTTGACGAATCCATCATGTATCGCCTTCCTGTCAAACTGCCAAGGACGACCAAGCAAATTATGTGCCGCATCCATAGGGATAACATCACATAAAACAGTGTCAGTATATCTATCAACTGAAAATGGAACATGTACCTGATATCCAACTCGGATTTCGCCTCGATCAGACAACCATTGTAGACGGTAAGGCTTGGGATGCTTCTGTAGAATCAGGTTCAGTTTCCCTACTGCATACTGGCTGATAGCGTTCACAACGCTACCACTGCATGTCTTGTCTAGAACCGAATAGCGAGTGTAAAAGATGTTTTCATGCTGATCGTTCTGTTCTTCTCGAAAAAGGCTCAAAGCTCGAATAGAAACAAGACTAGGGTAAGTATGCTTCGGTTTTGCATCTTCAATTTAGACGCCGGTGGACTCTTCAAGGGGCTGTTCGGCATCAACCACTTCAACTGGATCATCGAGTTCATCTTCACTAGCTGATTCTAACTTATTCTGCTCGGTAATGATGAGAACTCGGCGATTTGGACACTGGACTTGAAAGTGTCCCCATCCTTTGCACTTGTGACACTGAACGTCCCGGGCTCTTCCTGGGGTACCATTATGAGGCTGACTAGGCTGCATAGGACGATTCTGGGCATTTTTGTTCGGTGCAGGTAAAGTATAGTCAGGTCGGCGAAAGGGTTGTAGTGCAGACGGCTCAGAACGGCGAACAGGCTGTGTGGACTGGCTAGGAGGACGAGTAGGGATTGTCCTAGGCGTGGAAGAGTCACCTCTAACCCAAGTGTTCCTAGCAGGCATCGACTGAAAGGATCGACGACGTCCATCTCTGAGCTGTCGTTCTACAATAGATGCATAATGAACCATTGCTTCAACAGAATCGAAGTCCCTCAATTTTACTTCACAAGCAATATCAGGGTTCATTCCTTCAATGTACCGGTTGAGTGTAGCAATCAATGTCTCTTCTTTTCCAACCCAGTTCAATGTTGTCTCTAATTCCTTGTGATATTCCTCAATTGATCTGGACCCTTGACGAATCTGACTGAGCATCTTCTCCAATTCTCTCTCATAGTGAACTGGGATGAATCTGTCTCTCATCATATCTTTCATTTCTTACCAAGTGTCAATCAGAGGATATCTATCTCTTCTACGCCTATTCTGCTGAAACTCCTACCAAGTTGCTGCATATCCAGTGGGAAGCTAGCTGCACTTTCTTAGGCTCTGAGAAGTCATAACACTCGAAAATCTTGTCCACTTTGCGCTCCCAATCTAAATAGGCATCTGGATCATGTCGGCCATCAAATTTTGGAATGGTGGTCTTGATGTTGTTGAGAAGACCATCTGCATTACCATATCTAGGCTGTTCTTGATAGACATTCCTGCGAGCTATCGGGAAATGTGGCTGGAATTGATCACTACGACCCCAGCCTCTACCTCAAGCTGCAAAGCCATTCCTGTCTCTCTGAAGCGGGAAGAACTGAGCTGTATTATCCTCAACTCGTTCATCCTCAAAGTGTTTTGACTCTGATGCTTCTTCATGCAGTTCGAACTCATTTGTTTGATTAGCAGGTGCTTGTTATTGCTGTGGATTTCGAGTCTGTGGTGGTGTCTGAATGGTCGCTGTACTGAACTGCTCAAATCTATCCAGCAATTGAGCCATGGTGTTCTAAACTTCTTTGATCTGACCCTGCACACGACCACTCAAAGCATCGAAGTGGTACTTGGCATCCCAATCTGGCTGGGTGCCTGAAAACTGTGGTGTCTTTCCTGGATCCATAAAACCTGCACAGTGAAACGTAAAGAGATAAAAGGACCTTACAATTCCTCACAATCACTCGTTTGTTCTCTTAGATTTTTACCACTCGTGTATGTCACTCAGTGTATAAGTACGAAGAAAAATAGAAACTGTATTAACTGCACAAAATGTACCGGTAGAATCTGTCGTCAACTCTTTAGCTTTAGTCAAGAGCTCGGACTTGACTTCCAGCGAACCACAGGATAGCAATGGAACCACAAAGAGGGTTGTAATGGGAAGTATAGGCAATGTGGGGGTGTAGGAGAAAGGGCTTGAACAAAAAAATAAAAAAAAATTCAAAAATCAGAAAAACCGAAAAAGTTCGGCGGGCGATTTCACCTAACAGATGATGGAATTTGGCCAAAAAAGCCTATAGGTCACAACAAAGTAGTGAGTCTTGCTCAGAGCGTCGTTTCGCTTCCGGAATGGTGTTATGGGCAGAAATCGGACTTATGGAGCAAAAGTTATAGTGAAAAGATGAAAAACTGAAAATTAGAAAAGAAATTGGGTTGGGATGGGATTTTCGGTACCAAGGGCTGTAAGATGCTTGGTTAGGAAAGAAAAAAGGTAGGGAGGACCGAAAATTAAAAGAATGTGGATGAATTTCGGATGGACAGTTGTTACTAATTCAATTCAAATTAGGAAACAGATTTGAGCCAAACTAGGAAAACATTAAATCCAAATCCTAATAGATCTAGGACAACACAAATTAATCCTATGTTGGTCCCAAGACGGATACCTTGGTGTAGAGGGGGGTGAATATACCAAGGTGATGGTCCCTGAGCTAGGTATTTGGTGTAGAGGGGGGGTGAATACACCAAATAGATTTCTGAAAACTTTTTCAAGTTAAATAACAGAGTTGGTGAGCTCAGTTATTGATCCAGCTGAGGAGGGTCAGCTGGGTAAATAACTCAGCTGGCAGTGCGGAATGTGGTGGTTTCAAAACTTAGCTCGGTTACTTAGAAAAACTCAGCTTGAAAAGATTAATTTTTTGTTTTCAGCTTAGTCTAGTTGTGCAACTTTCTGAGAGACACAACTGTCTTTGGAGAGCAGCTGCGTATGCAGTTTTGATCAAATATGCAATGTAATGAAAGAGTTAGTACAAAACTGAATTTAAAAGAAAAGTAAAGAGCACACGAGTTTTTACGTGGTTCGGAGTAACACCTCCTACGTCCACGACCAGGTTCACTGGTAATTCACTACCACTTGGTTTCCAAGTACCAAGCAACTTCACAACTCTAACTCGAGCTGTGTTCCAACAGTTTGCGGGCACTGTCAAGCCTAACCTTTCAGTTTACGGGTACTGAAAAAACCTTACACACTTGAATTTCCCGCTTCAAGCAAGCGTAACCTTGACCTAACCTTTCTGGGTAAAGAGGGGTTTGGTTTGGGGTTCCAACTGTGAACGAGTTCTTACAATTAAGAACTTTAGAGTATGATGAACTCGTTCGAAATCTAAGCTTAAGATATACAAAGATTTTGGCCTAGGGATCAGACGAAAAAACTAAGCAGTTTCTGAACTAGAAACACTTTAAGATAAAGTGTTCTTTGAACTATGTAGAACTGCTTGAGAGAGCTTTTGAAAGATTGATGATTTCAGAGAATGAAAGCTTGTAGAGAGTTTTTCGTATTTGATCCTGAGGTTGAAGACGGGTTTATATAGGTAGAGATTCAAGACTAGCCGTTGGAGGAGCCATTTGAATCTTATCTACTCTTCTTAAATTCGAGATTTGCCGTTGGGCGAATCTGCACCTGTCTTCATTCGTGTCATATCCTAGGTCCTGAAGTCTAGGATGCTGATTCGGCAATTCCTCATTGGTCGAGGCATGTTGACTTCCTCTGACGCCGGGATCTTCTGCCTTTGGAGCTGGCTTTTGAATTCAGAGCTGGATTGGGCAAACTGACTTGAAGTGATGTCTTCAGAGTTAGTTCCCTTTGTTCTCCGTGATTGGACCGGCTGTGTTTTGAACTCAGCTCGAATTGTCTTCAGCTTGATCATGCTCTGCTGGAGGACTCAGCTGAAGGTTGACGCCTGCTGTCTTCCGCTAGCTGACTCCTGCTGTAGACACAGCTGGGTCGACTGACACAGCTGGATCGACTGCTGTCTTCCGCTTCCTTAACCTGTAAACCTAGAAAATCTAAAGCTCAAACAGACGAGCTGGAAAACACTACTTAGGTTGAAGCGATCATCTATTCGGTTGGAGAATCAGTTGGGTTATGGTATCAAATCAAAACCTTATAATTTTCCCAACAATTTTTCCCTTTTTGATGATGCCAAAACCTAACTGAGACAACTTATGACGTAGAAAAACTTGTGTTTTATTAATGTAAGAAAATACATTATAACACAGGAAAAAGAACGAGAAAGAAAAAAAATCTTCAGTCTTCAATCCCAGTTGGCTGGGTCTTCTCTTCTGCATCCGTTGCTTCTTTCATTTGACTCGTCTCTTCTCCAGTTGATTCTGATTCAGCTGGTTCCTCTAGCTCAACAGTTTGCCTCCTTTGTCTCATTCTCTTCCCCCTTACTTCCCTCTTGTTGGCATGATCAAACAGGGTGGGAGAGATACACCATCGGCTGTTGCGATATTTTAGTTTGGCGAAACTGTTGTCTTCAGCTCTGAGCAGCGAGGTTTGGAGTCTAGGTGGCTCAGCTGTTGTATTAGCTGGCTCTTATTCAGTAGCATTAGCCTCAGCTGTGATTGCAGACACAGCGTCTTTGGCCTGATTCAGCTGGGGCGGTCCAGCTGAGTGCTTGGAGGGATGAGTTGGCACTGGAGATAACATATTCTGAGTCGGGCACAACTTCATTCCTTGCAATTTTGCTTCTTCAGACTTCTTAGATTGAATGAGAAAGTCCGATTCAGTACTTGAGGGACTTGAGTATTCCCCTTCCACTTCGAAGTGGTGGGTATTGGGTTCAGCTCATATCATCATTATCCAGCTGCAGGTGATCATTGGTTGGGTGATGTCTTTCATTTGATCTTGGTGCAGGGGCTTGAGCATCTTTCATCGGAAGATCTCGAAGCTGGTGTCCCTGTTGAGCTGAAGGAAATTGAGGAGAAGGCGGTTGAAGTATTCCATCTGTCTTGGGGTTTAAGCTTGGTTGATCAGCTGGAATGCGTCGTTGTGGCGTTGATGGTGACGATGTTCATGCTGGCCCATGAACTTCTTCTCCATCGTGAGAAACCACCGCTTGTGGGCCTTCTGCTCCTCGGAGAGTCGTTACGAATTCTCTCATAATGTCAGCTGACTTCTCGGCTGACTGACTGAGCACCTTTGACTTGAGTCTTCTGTTTGAAGACGGTGCTTCAGCATGTTTTGTCTCCTCAAGTTGTTTCCGATTCCCAGCTGGGACGGAAATAGATGCATGCTGCTTTGTCTCCTGCATCTTTTTCTGTGCCTCCTGTGGTGGAGCAAGAGCTTTGACACGACTGCTCTTGAAGACTCCGGCTTTATCAACATCTGGTCCAGGTGTGTTGACGTTGATTTTTGCATCCCAGGGAGTTGTATGTCCCGTTCTCTCTTTTATTTTGAGAGAAACAGTGGGGCGGAGGAGGTCTTTTTCCTTTGACATTCCCAGGAAGTTTTCTGCACCTTCCTGGTGAGTGACGTTCTTGAGCTTTACAGTCTCTCACTGCATTGGACTGGATCTGTCGATGGGCTTCACCTTCTCCTGGAACTCCGTCTTCTTGAGGTTTCTGAGAGTTAAGCAACTCTTATCTTGAAGCTTTGACAGATTCTTCAAGTTTGATCGGCTTCGGGAGATATCTTTCTAGATTTCATGTTCTTCTTCTGCAACTTTTATTAGTAGAAACAAATAATACCAATTGATGGAAATGAGAAAGAATGCCAAAAGACTTTTTAGGGTTGTTGCAAATTTTTTTTTAACGTATCTCTTCTAGCATATTTATATAGCTTTCTTGATTAATGGACGATCAAGATTTGTCGATTGATACGAAGATCTACGACTGGGAGAGATTCTCGCGTTGTGTCAATTTCTTGTTTATAAATTGCGAGTTAATGCATGAGATAGAACGGTTGGGGCACTTTGACTTTTGCCTCGAAACTCCCATCATTCAGTTCTTTTCAGACTTTTAAATAAATTTGATTAGACATGACAAGATATGATTTGACTGAAAACGGATTGAGTAGGAGTAGTTAATGTTGTTGCAAACCTCTCAGCTGATCATTGTAGTCAGTTGATACCTCGGTTGAGTGGGTGTGCTGGGTGATCATGGTTCCAGCTGGTTCCCCATCAGTTGAATAGTCCTTCAATTTCAGCATCTGGTTTAGCTAGATTCTTTCTCAGCTGATACCGGTTACGTTGATTCTGAATTCCAGCTGTATGCTTCCATTCAGCTGGGTCTGCTTCCACTCAGTTGGGTCTGCTTTCATTCAGCTGGGTCTACTTCCATTCAGCTGGGTGAAGCATCGTCTGGGTTGAGTAATCCAAGTAATCCCCACAACATTTTGAATCTTGCTTCTATCAGCGGCTTTGTGAGTATATCAGCCCGCTGTATGTCTGTGTGAATTTTCTCAACAATCACATCCTTCTTTTCCACGTGATCTCTGATGAAATGATGGCTTACGTCTACATGCTTGCATCTTGTGTGAAGTACTGGATTCTCTGAAATAGCAATCGCACTTGAGCTATCACAGAAAATTGGAACTTGTCCAGTTTTCACTAGGGCTGTCAATTTAGGCCCGGCCCGATTTCGGGCCGGGCTGGGCTATTCATTTCCAGGCCCGGTGAATTTTTGGGCCGGGCCGGCCCGGCCCGAAATGGGCAAAGCCCGGAGGGCTCGGGCCGGCCCTGCAAAAAATGCACTATAATTTATATTTTGGGCCGGGCGCCTAATTTCGGGCCGGTCAATTTTGCCGGGCTGGCCGGGCCGGCCCGAATTTGCCGACTCTAGTTTTCACTTCATAGTCATCCAAAGTGATGTTTCACGGAGAATTTGTGAGCGGCTTCGTGACCATATATTCTCGCTTCGTCGGAGATTGCGACGCACGTTTGCTTCTTTGAAAACCATGAAATCAACTTACTTCCTAAGAACTGACAAGTTCCTGAAGTTGATTTTCTGTCCAACCGATCTCCAGCGAAGTCTGAGTCTGAGTATCCAGTCAGCTGTAGATTGTCTTCTACCGGGTACCATGTACCAATATTCTGAGTTTCTTTGAGATATTTGAGAATGTTCTTGGCTGCTTGCATGTGTGCCTTCTTTGGATCAACTTGAAATCTGGCACATACTCCGACTGCGAATGAGATGTCTGGACGACTTGCTGTTAGATACAACAGGGAACCGATTATCCTCTCGTATTTCTTTGGAATCAAGCGACTTCCTTCACAGTTCAATTTTCCAGTTGGTGTTCATCGGAATCTTTACAGTTCTGCTGGATTGAACTCCATACTTGGCGATCAAGTCTTTCACGTATTTGGATTGATTTATGAAAATCCCTTCTGCTGATTGCTTGACTTGAAGTCCTAGGAAGAAACTCATTTCTCCCATCATGGACATTTGGAACTGCTCTGACATCATCTCTCCAAATCTTTGGCATAAGAAGTTTGATCTTGATCCAAAGATGATGTCGTCTACATAAATTTGAACAACCAGGATGTCTTCTCCTGACTTGATGGTGAAGAGGGTTAAATCTCGAGCCCTTCTTGAATCCTTTGGATACAAGGAAATTTGACAGAGTGTCATACCAAGCTCGAGGTGCTTGCTTCAATCCATAAAGCGCATTCTTTAGCTTGTAGACTTTATTTCCTTCTACTTCAAATCCTGGAGGTTGTTCAACGTAGACATCTTCTTTGATTTCTCCATTTAAGAATGCACACTTCACATCCATTTGATAGACCTTGAATTTGTGATGTGCTGCATAGGCGAGAAAGAGTCTGATTGCTTCCAATTGCGCTACTGGAGCAAATGATTCTTCGAAGTCAATTCCTTCCTGCTGAGTGTAGCCCTTGGCAACCAGTCGAGCTTTGTTTCTGATGATGACTCCCAGGGTATCCAATTTGTTCTTGAATATCCATTTGAGTCCTATGACTTTGACTTCTTCAGGTCTGTCGACCAATTCCCAGACACAATTTCTGAGGAATTCGTTCAGCTCTTCTTGCATGGCGTTAGTCCAAGGCACGCTCTTCAAAGCTTCGAGAATTGATTGAGGCTCTGGCACTTGAGCTACGTAACACGCCATTAGAGCTGTATCTTCATCATAGACCGTCAGTTCTAGCTCTACTGAGAGTTGAGCTGTGTCAGCTGCTTCTTGATGATCCGATGAAGCTTGAGCAGCTGAGCTTCTGGTTTTGACTTGGTCAGATGGTTCTCCAATGATTGCTGATGATGGATGATCTTCAATCCATCTTCTCCTTTTACGAATTTCTTCTTCCAATTGATTGATGCTTGAAGTGGCTAAATTTCGTCTGTCTTGGAGTTGCTCAGGAGTTAAGTCTTGAGAGATTGATTCTCTTTGATTTGGATTTTGAGGTGACTTCTATAGAGGCTCTGCTGGAGATGGAGCTGAGGATTCAGCTGTGTCTGGATTTCCAGCTGATGGCGTTCCCCCTTGATTTGGCGTTGAAGGTTCTTCTCGATTTCCAGCTGGTGGAGCTTCCCGGTTGATTTGAAGTTCCTCCTCTGGCTCATCATCCCAAATTAGTGGTTCGGCCAGATTCCTGATTCGATTTTCTTGAGCTCTTGTCTGAATCTGTCTTGAAGATTCTCCTTCGTTTCTTCGTTTGATAGAGTCTCTATATTCGAAAGATGTTTCGTCAAAGGTAACATGTGGAGTTACTTTGACTGTTTGAGTTCTTCTGTTGAAGACTCTGTATGCTTTACTCACAGCAGAATAACCAAGGAATACTCCTCGGTTAGTCTTCTCATCGAACGTCTTGAGCTGTGTTTTTCCATGGTTTAGGATATGACATTTGGACCCGAATACCTTGAAATATCCAATGTATGGTATTCTGTTATTCCATAGCTCATACGGTGTCTTTCCTTGCCTTGATGTGAGTAGGGAACGATTCTGAGTGAAGCATGCTGTGTTGATTGCTTCAGCCCAGAACTTCTTTGGAATGACAGAGCTGGCTAGCATTGAGATAGCTGCTTCTTTGAGTGTTCTGTTCTTTCTCTCTGCTACACCATTCTGCTGAGGTGTGCGTGCTGCAGATGTTTGATGTTGAACTCTGTTCTTCTCGCAGTAATCATGAATAGTTTCATTTAGAAACTCTGTTCCTCGATCTGAACTTATTGACATTATCTTGCACTCATTCTGTGTTGATAATCTTTCCAGCAGGATAGGCAGCTTAGTCCTGGTTTCGCTCTTCTGGTACATGAATGATACCCATGTGAATCTTGAGAAATCATCCACTACGACCAGAGTATATTTTCTGCCATTGAAGCTTGCTGGAGTAACTGGACCAAAAAGATCCATGTGAAGGAGTTGAAGTACTCGATCAGTTGACTGAACTGGCTTGAGAGAGAATGAAATTCTTGTCTGCTTTCCTTGTTGACACGCGCTGCACATATGACTTTTGTCATATACATGATCTAGAATTCCATTAGCGAGCTGGTTCCTAGCCAGTTTGTTGATTGTCTTGAAGTTGAGATGATTCAGCCGTCTGTGCCATGACTACCGACTTCTCTCTTTTCGATACAAGACAAGTCTCCGGAGGGCTGCTGTTCCAGTCAGCAAAATACATATTTCCTTCTCTTTTCCCTCTTAGGAGTATCTGCTTGGTTTCCCTGTTCTTCACTGTGCATCCCTGTGCATCAAACTTGACAGAAAAACCGTTGTCGCAGAATTGGCTAATGGAAAGCAAGTTGTGTTGCAATCCTTGTACATAAGAAACATTTGGGATTATAACATTTTTAGTTTTAAATGTACCATAACCTTTGGTTAGGCCTTTTGAGTTGTCACCAAATGTTACTTGTGGGCCTGGTCGCTCGATATACTCCTGGAGTAGATGCTTTAAGTGCGTCATGTGCTTGGAACATCCACTGTCCAAGTACCATAGCGTTCTCATCGACTCCTCAGTGATGTGTCGACTCATTGCAATCTAGAAAAAGATCAAAATTTAGGTACTCAGTTTTAATTGGGTCCTTGAGGGTTAGACAGAGATCCTTTGACGACCCAGATCTGCTTGATGACTCGAATTGGGTCATATGATCTGATAATTCTTCCAGCTGAGTCGATATACACATTCTTTGTGTTCTTCGGTTGTTGCTGGCGGGGTCTTGATCTCAGTGTCTTCTTGTCTTGATGTCTTGATTTCTTTTGGTTTCCAGCTGTGTGCCTAGCTGAGACGTTCCTTTGTCTCTGCTGTCTCATGTGATGCTGTGGCTGGAAATGATTATCCAGCTGGTACTCATATGAGTGATATCCAGCTGGGTATCTCTGATATCTCGGTTGATATCGTTCAACGTCTTTATTCTTTATTCTTTGGTATCTGTAAAATCCAGCCTGTTTTCTTTGTTGAGGTTGAGCACGTTGCTGTCTGAGTTGGGCTTGAGGTTGTCGCACAGCTGGCCTTCTTGATGCCTGCTGTGTCCTTGACGGTGCTTGAGAATGTTTCACAGCTGGTCTCCCTGACGCCTGTTGTGTCCTCAATCGTTGATGCTGAGTTGCTGGGGTTGGATGTTCTTTTGCCCGTACAAACATTACCTTTGTTCTACTTGTGGAGGCAATGTTTGAGGCGTCCTTTGGTTCATTGTATCCCAATCCCGCTTTGAGTGCTGCTGGACGTTGAGCACTAATGATCTCGTCCATTGTTGAAGTGGCTTTGATGAGAGCTACTATCTTCTTAGATAGTACCTCTTCGGTGCTCTTCAGCTCAATGATCTCAGCTGACTTCTTTTCCGATTCAGCTGTGACCTTTTCCAAATCTTCCAACAGCTGTTTCTTCTCATAGTAGAATTCCTTCATCAGCTGATCTTGTTTCACTATTTTGTCTTTTAGTGAAACAACTTCCTGTTGGAGCTATGTTGTATCAGTTGTTTCTGATACCTTTGTCTTTTCCAGTTCCACTTTCAGCTCGGCATTCTCACACATAATGATGTCAAGGATCTCTTGAAGTTCTTTGGAATCGTTCATTACTTTCTCTACTAGACTCCAATCAGGTAGCCCTGATTCTGAAACCTGTGTAGAGTGTTCGTGTGATGGTGAGAGGTTAGATAGATTTTGAGTTCGAGACATTACCTCATCTTCATCGATGCCGTCGGTTTGTCCCATGAAGCATGTATCCCAATCGGGTTCATCATGGGCCATCAGTGCTTCTTCTTCTGAGTCTGAAAATGGCATGTTGTCATCCATTTTGTTGCACTCTGATTCCTCATCGGCGATGTAAGCTCTCCTTCTGTCAGCTGCCTTAGCTTTCAGTTGGTCTTTATCTTTCTTGGACAGCTTTGGACAATCTAGCCGGTAGTGTCCTGGTTCTTGCAGTTGAAGCAACCTTCTTCTGTTCGTTTGTCAGCTGACTTCTCATCAGCTGCTGCGTACTTGTCTCTATAAGTTCTTGCGAACTTCTTGTATTTGCCCTTGCTGGTGTTGAGTCTGTTGTAGTTTTTGACCAGCATAGCTATTTCTTCAAGTAGCTATTCCTTGCTCATGTCCTTCTTATCCTTCTTTGATAACTCAGCTGACTGTATGTATGCGGATTTTTCAGAGTTGGCTCTGAACGCAATCTCCTTTGTTGCAGGTGTCAGCTTTCCATCATTCTGATTACTTGAAGATTCTTTCATGGTAATCTTCAAGTTGTATTCGTTGGCTTTGAGCAGGGAGTATAATCTTTCTGTTGAAAGATCACCTAAGTCACTTCGACTTTGGTGTACCACCTTATAGGTGTTCCATTCAGCTGTGAGCGCTGAAAGAACTTTTAGATTCTTTTCTCGCTGGGTGTATTTCCCAGTTCTGATGGTTTCTATTTCCACCATTATATTGGAGAATCTGAGTTCCATCCATTCGATGGACTCGTTGACCAGCTGCTTGAAGTTATCAAACTTCTGGCATGCAATCGTGAATTTATTTTTCTTAATCTCCTCCGACCCTTCGTATAGCTTTGCTAGGGTTTCCCACATCTCCTTTGCTGTTTCGCAGTTGATGATTTTGCTGAGGTAGGCGTTGGAGACCGTTGAGGATATGGTATTCCTCGCGAAGCTGTCTAGTTCAGCCTGCTTCCTTTCTTCTGAGGTGTGCTCACCCTTTGGCTTGGGAATGAGCTGATATCTTGGTTGTTCGCCATCTTTAGTTGGGACAAGCTCATTCCCTGGTTTGTAGATGATGATGGGTCTGTCTGTTATGACGTCCCACATCATATCGTGATGCGCACAGAGAAAGCTCTTCAGTCTGAACTTCCATATTGCATAATCGTCTACCGAGAAGGTGGGAAGATTCCTGTTAAGATAAGAATCCATAGAAATATGCAGTATGTAATATTATGAGTTTTTCACAAAGAGGATCTGTTCAGATGACCACTGACAGATTGTCAAGAGAGATCTCTTGATACAGAAACGGTGGTCTGTTGAACCACTGCTCTGATACCAATTGATGGTCCCTGAGCTAGGTATTTGGTGTAAAGGGGGGGTGAATATACCAAATAGATTTCTGAAAACTTTTTCAAGTTAAATAACAGAGTTGGTGAGCTCAGTTATTGATCCAGCTGAGGAGGGTCAGCTGGCGGTGCGGAATGTGGTGGTTTCAAAACTTAGCTCGGTTACTTAGAAAAACTCAGCTTGAAAAGATTAACTTTATGTTTTCAGCTTAGTCAAGTTGTGCAACTTTCTGAGAGACACAGCTGTCTTTGGAGAGCAGCTGCGTATGCAGTTTTGATCAAATATGCAATGTAATGAAAGAGTTAGTACAAAATTGAATTTAAAAGGAAAGTAAAGAGCACACGAGTTTCTACGTGGTTCGGAGTAACACCTCTTACGTCCACGACCAGGTTCACTGGTAATTCACTACCACTTGGTTTCCAAGTACCAAGCAACTTCACAACTCTAACCCGAGCTGTGTTCCAACAGTTTGCGGGCACTGTCAAGCCAAATCTTTCAGTTTACGGGTATTGAAAAAACCTTACACACTTGAATTTCCCGCTTCAAGCAAGCGTAACCTTGACCTAACCTTTCTGGGTAAAGAGGGGTTTGGTTTGGGGTTCCAACTGTGAACGAATTCTTACAATTAAGAACTTTAGAGTATGATGAACTCGTTCGAAATCTAGGCTTAAGATATACAAAGATTTTGGCCTAGGGATCAGACGAAAAAACTAAGCAGTTTCTGAACTAGAAACACTTTAAGATAAAGTGTTCTTTGAACTATGTAGAACTGCTTGAGAGAGCTTTTGAAAGATTGATGATTTCAGAGAAGGAAAGCTTGTAGAGAGTTTTTCGTATTTGATCCTGAGGTTGAAGACGGGTTTATATAGGTAGAGATTCAAGACTAGCCGTTGGAGGAGCCGTTTGAATCTTACCTACTCTTCTTAAATTCGAGATTTGCCGTTGGGCGAATCTGCACCTGTCTTCATTCATGTCGCATCCTAGGTCCTGAAGTCTAGGATGCTGATTCGGCAATCCCTCATTGGTCGAGGTATGTTGACTTCCTCTGACGCCGGGATCTTCTGCCTTTGGAGCTGGCTTTTGAATTCAGAGCTGGATTGGGCAAACTGACTTGAAGTGATGTCTTCATAGTTAGTTCCTTTTGTTCTGTACAGCTGGACCGGCTGTGTTTTGAACTCAGCTCGAATTCTCTTCAGCTTGATCATGCTCTGCTGGAGGACTCAGCTGAAGGTTGACGCATGCTGTCTTCCGCTAGCTGACTCCTACTGTAGACACAGCTGGGTCGACTGACACAGCTGGATCGACTGCTGTCTTCCGCTTTCTTAACCTGTAAACCTAGAAAATCTAAAGCTCAAACAGGCGAGCTGGAAAACACTACTTAGGTTGAAGCGATCATCTATTCGGTTGGAGAATCAGTTGGGTTATGGTATCAAATCAAAACCTTATAATTTTCCCAACACAAGGTTTAAAAACTTTTTCCAGTTTAAAACTCTTTTCAGAGAGCATGTTGTGTTCGATCTAGCTGGATGGCAGCTTGATCAACACAGCTGGCTGTGTGAGTGTGTGCGGAAGTTGGTGGGTTTGGAAAGTTCGTTTGTTGCTTCAAATCATATTGCAGGGCTTTGTTTCACTTTTCAGTTAGTCAGTTTATGCAGCTTGAAATAATGCTCATGAGGGGTTAGCAGAATGCATAAAACAAAGCAATAAAGAACAAAGCAATTTTAACGTGGTTCAGAGTAACACCTCCTACATCCACGACCAGATTCACTGGTAATTCACTACCACTTGGTTTCCAAGTACCAAGCAACTTCACAACTCTAACCTGAACTGTGTTCCAACAGTTTGCGGGCACTGTCAAGCCTACACCTTCAGTTTCCGGGTACTGAAGAACCTAACCACTCGAATTACACGCTTCGAGCAGGCGTACCTTTACTTAACCTTTCTGGGTTTGGTTTTGGGTATGGGTTTTCTAACTATGAACGAGTTCTTACAATGAAGAACAAGGAGTATGATGAACTCGTTCAAACTAGGCTTAAGATATTTCTATTCTAATCTATTCTGCCTATGACTGAATATGTGAACAACTAAGAACACAGCTGACTGGCTGGGTGTTCTTGAAAGATTTGGCTTTTAAGATCGTTGTTCATTTTTCTATTTTCTCTTTTATTTCTTCAGTCGTCTCGCCAGACTCTTCAGTCGGCTTCACTGGTCAGCTTATTCTCTTCAATGGTGAGGAGATATATATAGGTGGAGATTCAAACTAGCCGTTGGAAGAGAGCCGTTTGAATCTTACTTACTCTCATTGATTCCATGCCAATTTCATCATGCTGCTATTATTAACCATAGTCAAACTTTGCAGCGTGCGCCACCTTCCTCTTTAAGGGCACACATATGATTCTAGTTGACATTAAAGGAGTGACGTTTGTTACAATATCCAGTCCAGATAAAATTACGAATCCTAACTTCCATATCCTTAATCATACTAGAAGACCATTGGTAAATAGTCATTGAGTGACAAGCCGAGCCATTGATGACAGAATGAACCAAACAGATAAGGCCAGCCATAGAAAAATGTGTGCCCTTCCATTTTTCAAATTTAGACATGATCTTATCCCTTAAAGGAAGAAGGTGCACAACCTTTACAGTACCAACAAAAATAGGCACTCCCAGATAAGAAAAAAAAGCTTGGCCCTGAGCAAAACCAATGACCCGTTGAATGTTCCGTTTAAGAACCACTGGGCATTTTTTGCTAAAAAATATGCGGGACTTCGAGATGCTAACAGCTTGACCAGAGGAATCTCCATAACTTTTTAAGAATTTTTGAGATATTTTTTGCATTTCTTTTAGTAGTCTTCATAAAAAGCAACACGTCATCTGCATAAAACAAATGAGCTGGAAATTTAGCACCACGATTCTAGTTAAATTGTTCCAATGATCTATTATCTGTCACACCCTTAGAAAGCAAATAGCAAAAAAACCTCCTAACCTATACAAAAGAGGAGATAGGAGAGAGGGTCCCCTTGCCGGACACCACGAGAGCAATCAAAATAACCATAAGTTTGCCCATTCACAAGCACAGAAAGCCTGGCCGATTGAAAAATGGTAGAAATCCAACCACAAAACTTGTCAGGAAAACCCAAACAACGTAAAGTTTCATCAATATGCGATTGTTGGGCAGAGCCTGAACTCGCTGAAATTTTGAGGGATGTGATATGTGTTTCTTTCACGGATTTTATTTTCCACGTTCTAAATCAAAATAATGGTGAGATATGCTCTTAGTGGAACATGATGTTGTACCGAATCTGGAAAAGTAGAAATGAAAAGGTTGGAATAGTAAAGACCCTATGGTGCAGAAGACTACGTGTACGGCTCTTGACGTGTTGACGGAGTGGTTGAATTTTCAGAAGAGTGTGCGCACAGGGGTGCAAGTGAGCAGAATTACCTCATTTTGTAAAGACTGCATGATTTGCAGTTTGGATGGAGTCGGTGCTCGGTAGATACAGCCTTCTTTCCTTGTGCTAACAGGACATGGATTGGTACTGTGCTTCACAATGTATACGGTAAGTTTGTTGCAACGAAAACAGTTCTTATCTCTAGTTGCTTGAGGGTTGAAGAAGGTGAAGGCATGCTTCATGAGGCTTTGTCGTGGATCAATCTTCGGGGCCTTGCTCGAGTGGAGTTTGTTACCGACAACAAGATTGTTCACGATGCTATGGTTGTTATTTCGAAAGATAACACAGAGTTGGGTGGCCTAATTGAAAGCTGTAAGTTGCTTGTTAGTGATAGAAGTCAGTTTGGGGTTAAGTGAGCGAGACGAGAGGCTAATATGATATATCACATTTTTGCTAGGATGTTGATAGATTTTCCTTACATGCTTATGGGATGAGCCTCCAAATAGTATGGAGGATCTTCTTTATTTATCATGTGTTGTTGTGTCCGGCCCATAAGATAGAACTTAATTATAAATTCTAGATCTTTGATCGATATTTTTCGATTGTCTTCTGATATTTAAAATTATTGTCCAATTATTAAGAATTTTATGAATTCCAATAATATCCATTATGAACTTCTTTATAGAGTAACAATTTTCTTAATATTTGACAATTAGAAAATATTGTATTTTTTCGATTGTCTTCTCGATTTTAATGAGGCTCGACCTTGTGAGATTGACTTATAATCTCTATCTAGGATCAGGTTTCTTTTCCTCTTAAGAAAACAAATACTCCCTCCGTCCTAATCAAATAGGCTGGTTGGAGTTTTGCACTAGGATTAAGAAATTATTGGAAATACAAATTATACAAGCAAACTTACTACTATGACCTTATTTATTGTTTGATTATGAATTAATGTTAAAGTTAAAGAAATACATGAATTCAAGTATTCAACCTAACAATCAACTTTTTGAATTCAACAATCATTAATTTTTTTTAATACTCCTATGGAATTGTAAAAAAAAAAAAGTGCATAGAAACATCAAGGTAAGAAACAATATATAACTACATTTCTAATCAACATTTAATGAGTCAAATCTCATAAAAATTAACACTAAATTCTAAAATGACTCTACATTTTTCTATGAGTCAATCCAAGAATTAAATAAGGGTAAATTAGTAAATGAGTTAAAAAAACATTACTTTTTATAGAAAACGGCCTATGTATTTGGGACATCCGAAAAAGGAAAATAAGCCTATATGATTGGGACGGAGGGAGTATATATTTCGTGACATTAGACAATTAAAAAATCGTTTTCCGTATGAAGTGTGTAGTCCACATCGACCACTCATAAATGATAATAAGTCAACACTCAACATACATCTATCAAAATTTTCAATATAGTGATTTGTTTAAAAAATAAGAGAAGACTATATATGTTGGATATTTCGCTATTAAAATAAGTAAATAATTAGTTAAATTGTTTCGACAAAATTTAGATACTTTTCTTCATCAAGCTATCCCAAGCAAAGTTTTAATTCACTAGACGATAGACATGAGATTTTCTATTATATTTTTCTCGTATATGTCATGTTTTATCATTATCAATGCACATTACGTATATTGGATATATTATAGTACTAAATTAAATGGCATTATTATACTGTTTACGGTTCTAATTTTGTTTTTCCTTTTCAACTAAAAGTTAATTCTACGTATGCATCAATCTTCAAAATCTAATTGTGTCATCGTTATTTACTCATTAATGTAATTGACTAACAACTTTAGGTACATTAATAAATTAATATTCTTAGAAACAAACAAAGAAAAGTTCTCAGAAATAAATTGAAAATTATAAAAATAAATTCTTAAATCCAAACAAGCCAGCTTCTATCAAATACGACTTGCAGTTTGGTCTTCACGAGATGTTTTTAATATATGGTGTGACACATCAATAAGATGTGGTTCCAAGCTGTCTATTGTAATAAATGATATCATATGTTATAATTTTTCTATATGAAAAGTCCATACAATAAAGATTCAGGCTATAAATCATTACATGTCAATTTTTGTAGGTTTGTAAGATGATTGAAATTGTTGTTGTTGGTGCCCAAGAAAGTTAGCGCTCTATGCACATGTTTTGATTTATTTATTTCAAGAATATGACTCCTCCTCCTCCTTTCTCATTAATTTTATCTACCTAAATGCACTCGCAGCACGAATACACACACACACAAATACATGATCAAAATAATCTACACTATACTTGTTTGCATGAAAACAATTCATACTATCTATATATTACACAAAATAATCCAAATTACAAATTGTTTACACTAATATGAAAATATGTTAGTTTTTCATGAATGAAACGTACCATTAAAATCAAATGACTCAGCTCAGGCTCGTCGACATGGAAATAACGTGCCAATTCTTGTAATTTAATCTTAGTATTGCTAATTAATACTTAAACTACATCATGCATTTTTTGTATGAAAATTAATGGATGTTAGATTAGTGTAAAAGTTTGATAGTTTGAATTATTTATGTACAATACCAATAGTATAGGTTATTTTCATGTAAACGGATTTAGTTTGGATTATTTGAATGTAGTTGCCCATATATATTGATATGTTCGTTCAGAAACGTGATAGTACTACATAAGTTGTCATATGATTATAGTGTATCTTAAATTTCCATTTACAGTTTGTCAGTATATATATAAATTTATAGGTGAATTACAATTGATGGCTTGACCTTTAGGTGGAATTGCAAAAATGGCATGATCTATAGAAACTGCAAAAAATGGCATGATCTTTAGAGAATATTGCAAATAGGACACGAGATACAAAATTTATTGGCTTATGATGTGGCCTGAAGATCAAAGTTTTCTGCGTGAATACTAGTTTCTCCTTCATATTTCTTAAGGTTCTCCGGCCTCGTCATATTTTCGAGCCCGAAAACTTTGTTTCTTGTTATATTTGCAACTTTAATTTGTTTCTTGTTATATCTTTTTTTATTTAATTTTAAAAGTCAGATCATTTATGTAGCTCGGTTCAAAGATCATACCATAAATTGTAATTTACACTACATCTAGTGCAAAAAAAAAAAAGAGACACAAATAAATTAAGACATGCTTATGAATGAACCAATCTTTCATCTAAAAGAACATTTCGAGATTGTGCACAAGATGGACAAACTTATGAGTACTAGCTATTCGTACCAATTCGATCGGTGCATTTTTTCAAGAGCTCAATAACATAAAGTTTTAATTTAATAGTAATTAATTAAGGTGGTTTGCAGATTATTGCACAAGGACGGGGTTTAACCCAGTTCGAACCGAAAGTAACGGTTACGAGTTCCTACTATATAAAAAAAATAAAAAATAAAAACTCAATTAAGGTACTACGATAATACTTGGAGCAATTAATTATGGGGGCGCGATAATGTACAATTTGTTCTCCTATATGCACAATAAACTATTAATAAACTCGAAATTAAATTCGGTTGATTATGATTTATGGTGTAACAGTTTTTCGTGGTAAATTGTATCGATTTTATAGATTTTATTTGTACCACGTACCCCTAGAACTAATCATAAAGAACTAAAGCAATGTAAATTGTTTAAAAAAAAAAAAAAGCCTTGTATATAATCCCTGTCAATTTTTTTTTTTTAAAAAGGTATTTTTGAAACGTCATACACCTCATTTTGTACCTTCACCCTACATATTATCGTGCATACATGTACCTACCAAAATTGCACTAGTACTTATAAAAGCTCCATTTTTTTTTTGGTAAAAAACATGCTATATATCTAGAAGGATTGAGTAGGGTTGTTATATTAAAATCACAAGACATGTACATTATGAAATGGGAATGCAAAAAGTATGTCATTAAGGTACAATTATTTCCTAACCTAAGTCACATGGGAGACATTTTTTTTCCTTTTCCTTTCAATTTATTTTATACATATTTATTTATTTATACTTTTTTTTATTTATACATATTTATTTATTTATAGTTGATGTACATAAAATAGTATTTGATGAATAATGCAAAAACTATAGATTGCGGAAAATGTATATATTTGCCATAAAAAAAACGGAAAACGTATATATATTCCCCCGATGGGCGCACTTGGGCCGTTTTCACCCATTACTCCAATTAAAGCTGACAATTCTTTTTTTTTTTTTTTCACTTGTAATTTTTGTTTTCTTATCATTTTTTTTTTTGAGAAGTTTTTCTTATCATTTTATATTTGGTGCATATCCTCCAAAGTACTGAATGTGCTTTTATTTTTTTGGATTTAGGTATTTATTCCAGAACGAGAACATGTCTGTTGATTTAACGATATATATTTCTTTCCCTTTTTCTTTTTTTCTTTTTTTCTTTTTTGTCTTTTCTAATTCTTATAATAATAAGGTGACTTATCTTTAACAATAGTTCAACTTCCCAATAAGTTTTAATGGAATATATTGCAATTATCTTTCTAGAGACATACTTGTAGAAAAATAGAATGACCAAGAAAAATACTTACAGTCAGATTATATCCGGAACTTTTAAAAAATACTCCCCGTCCACGAACAATTTGCTATAATTTTCATTTCGATCCGTCTACAAAATATTTATCACGTCCATTTATAATAATAGATCCTTATAACTCACTCATTAAAAGTGAGACTATTATTTCGCTCACAATACAATTACTTAAATTAAAACTACATCAAAAGTGAGATCCTTATTCCACTTACAACACATCAGACAAATTTATTAAAACCTGTGTTATCCACAATGTGACAATTTTTTCGTGGACGGAGGGAGTATCAGATTCTTATGTTAATATAATTAAAAACCCCACAAATTCTTTTATTTTTTTTTTAAAGAGAAAGAAACTTTCATATATCAAGAAAGATCAACAGAAACAATATCCGACAACCAAGCCGGCCAACTATCTCGCCACATATATGTGGAATCGAGAGTTAAGCTTTATTTACTTCTCTACGTACATGATTAACTAAAATTACATTGAGCTTCTTTACTGCAGCAAAAAAAATCAAACATATCTTCACATAAAATACTCTTCGACTCCACACCCTCCGCTATGACGATAAGTCGATAACGGCCAACATCGAATCGGTATATAAGCCTCAACACCAATCATTATAAAAACAACAGTGTGAGTTTTGCAGTGAATTTTGTTCTTCATCAAAACAGGAATTAATATTATTTCATTTAATTTCATTCCAAATATACATTTCCAAAGTACAAATATATTTCCTTAAGGTGGCCAGTCAATGGCCTTATTTCTCCCATCCTACACATTACACACGCACACGCACACGCACACGCACACGCACGCATTATTTTGAAGAATAATTAATTATACTTTTCACCTAAAATTTGTCTCATATTTTCAAAATACAACATTTTAGATTTTAATATAATGTATCTAATAAATATATTTCATTTTCAAATCTAGAATGAGTCATTTTTTCGGTATCTAATAGTAGTCATGTTGGCCCTTGGCAGTATGAACTACACGTGGAATTTGTATAAAATTGGAAGCTAATAAATTTTAATCGAGATTAATAAAACATATCATAAACTTCAATTATATTTAATTATTTAAAAAAATAGAAACGATCGCACCAACCGTACGAAATGGTGAACTGCATACCTCTGTATCTACCTAATTTCTTCATATTCATAGTGTTATATGGTTAAGATTTTGCCGATTTATCCCCTTATATTTATTATTTAGCAGCCTTTTGGATTCCCTCCTAATAACTAATCCAACTTGTAATATTTTTGAGAGGATTTAAGCTGTAATTAATAAAAGTATATGTTTTGTATTGCATTTCAAAATTAAAATATAACATAATCATGAAGTTGAATAATTCTCTGACGGCAACAATATTTAAAGCAAAAACAAAAATTTGCTTCCAATAATGACCAATTATTGAAAAAATGAATTATTATTAATATTAAATTATTATTTTGCGTGTAACAAGTGCATTATTAATTTATTGGTAAAAAATCGTGCCATCGCCAAACATATCCTAGCATTATTGATTCGTAACAACCATTTTGGAATTGACACCAAGTGTGATCACACGTATTCTCATATTTACTCTGAATTTACTCACATATATACATATGTATAAATATGTGTCTACGAATAATTGGTACTGCGCGCATTGAATTTATTTCATCTCATATAGGATTTGATAAAGTCATAAAACCTATTTTGAATTTTGAAAATAGATGTTACAAAAATTTAGTTAGAATTTAAAGAGCATAAAAGACATGCATGTACAAGATTTTTCATTTTGCCATCATTTATTGGGTTAAATTTGTCAAAGATTTTCAATTTTAGTCAGTTATACAATTACTTCTTGACTTTTAAATTGTATAATACTAGCTATAATCGAAAATTTTGATTAGCTTAATTCTCTTGTTTAATTATAATTAGCTAAAACTACGTGCGCCACATGTAATAAGTGCTGACTCTAAAACTAATTTTTAAAATGTATATTTTGAATTTCATTTATAATGAAATAATAATATTGGTACAACTATATTAAGATAATTGTTAAGTTATAAATTTAAATGGACATCCCAACAAATTATCGATATTTCCATAAATATAATATCACACTATCATCCTTAGGCTTAGATGAAGTATGCAAAAAGGACAAAATGAGATAAGAAACTTTTATAGTAGTAATATATTAGTATGATGTTGCAAATACAACGATTAGGTACCATATTTTATGTGTCGTTTTTACTATTTATATATACTTTTAGTTAGATATGCCTATACATACAGATAAATACTGGATAATATATTTCGTAGCTTAGTTTTTTATACGCGTCACAAAATGCACAATGAAAAAAATAAAAATTAATAAATATTGGAGGGTCAAATCCTAATCCAATACAGTATAATATTTATGATTATTGATTAATTGCAAATCATTTTCAAAAGGTTAGTAATGAATAGTTATAGCCATTTTATGTGTGTGTGTGTGAGAGAGAGAGAGAGACTCCTAAATTCAAAGTGGTGCATCAAAGAGATAACTACGCGTGTTTATGAACTTTTAATTTATCATTATTGGATGAGTAAGATTTTAATTTGAAATTTTGAAGTGTTCCATCAAAGAGATTAATAACGTGTTTTTGTGAACTTCAATTTATCATTGACATTTCAATAAAGGATTTTCGTGTATCTTCATCTATGCACTAATTTTAATTATTATTATTTAGAAAAAATGGAACGGTGGAGATTGAATCCGATACCTTTTTGATCGCAGATAAAATTTATTACCGTTATTATACTACAAGTAAAAGAACTGCATAACCGGTCCAAAACAATACCTTACAAATTCATACATATATTCTTAGGCTAAAAATTTAAATGTATCATACATTATCGCCAATTTTCTATTTATATACCGAACTGACGACTTTAATCATTTAATATTCAAATTACAAAAAACTATGAAAATTTATATTCAGACAAATTTATAGGAAAGTGGCATGAAATTATACAATTAAAAAAGAAATGACATGGAAAATATAAACTGTACAATATGTTTATCATGAACTATATATTATATTTATGGGGTAAACAATAGGTCGGTTGGGTCCAAAATCGAACCGAATCAATAAAATTGATTGATCGGAATATAATCTTGACCAAATTGACCAATTCATCTTTTTCAACCTAACTGAAATTATATTCTGATTTCGGTTTGAATGTTTTGCTTATTTTAATTTCTCAACAAAATAGATCAAAAAATAATAATTGGAGTGACAAAATATTAGAACCAATAAGAACAAATAAATAAAAGGCTGAGTATATTACTCTCTCCGTTCCACTGATATTGTCATGTTACTGTTCGGCACAAAGATTAAGAATAAGGGTAAAAAGATAGAAAATGGATAAGTCTCATTACTTTTGAAGGGTTAATTCTTTCTTTATTTGGAACAAGACAATTTGAGTGGGACAACCCAATAAGGAAAGGAGGACAATACCAACGAGACGGAGGGAGTACATAACAACAACAACAACAACAATATAATAATAATAATAATAATAATAATAATAATAATAATAAAATCCGTCCGGTCAAAAATCTAAAATTGATGCAACTAATTTAAATTTCTAATTTATTCTAATTAAATCAAAATTGATTGATTTTCAATCGAAATAGAACCGACTGAAACAATATCCGTCAATGAAATCAAGTTTAAGTGGTAAAGCTTGAGGCATAAGTTTCTCCTTAGCGATAGGTCTTGAGTTCGAATCCTACCCTCATATAGTGTATAATATATTTTCTACTTTGTGGTGTAGTGGTATAATTTGTATTCCCACCATAATGTAGTGGTGTAGTAGTATAGTGAATTATATATGATACTCTCGTTGTCTCTTAAAAGTGTATCATTAATGTCATTATTATTCGTTCATAAAAAGTGTATACATTCATTTTTAGCCATGACCATACCCGCTTTCTTATACTATTTTATACCTCGCAAAAATTTAAAAGTGGTGGGTCCATTTTCCCATCCTACAAACTAACTAACAAATATTTCTTTAGATCCATGCCACACATATGATACCCTTTTTAAGGACGGAGGGAGGAAGTATTATATTTTCTATAAAAAAATTTTGAGGCATTTATAGCATTTGGCAGTAGAGATTTAAGGGCACCAAGGTGTAGTGCACAAGCAGCTTGGATGTGCAACATTTGTAAAGTGTTTTAATTTAAAGTGTTGTAAATTTAATTTTAAATTAAAACACTTTACAAGTATCGCACATCCTAACTGCTTGTGCACTACACCTTGGTGCCCCTAAGTCTCTACTGGGTTTGGCCCTTAGAAATACCAGTACACCACTAGGATATTATCAATGATGGCTTCAATCATCACTATTGTTTATTGTGAAATTGGTTCTCTACTCTCCAAGTACTCCATGTTAGTGAGTTTAATTACTATATATTCTTAAAGCGGCACACCTTTTAAAAAATTCTTAAATCAAAACCCTCTATTGGGAGCTCAATATAACTAATTTTATTACTACTTTTTGAATGTTGAGTGTGCATGCAATAAATCCATTAAAGGATGCTTAGTGCTTTTGAGGGACAATAATTGTTTTTAGCTAAAATCTTACATACATAGATGAACATGAGATTAAACCGATTGCACATTATTTTTCTCAAGCAATTTGTATATTATTGCACAAAAAACACGTTTGCATACTACAATTTAAAGTACATGAGTTATTCGAAAACTATACAAATTTTAATACTAACGATTTATTTGCACTTAAAAAAGTTAATTAGACACGTCGGAAGATTTGGTGGAAATGCAAACGAAGAAGGGGAAAAAAAATCTCAAATAAGTTAGTATTTCAAGTCATCAAAATGAAGACATTTCACGTCTCATTTCTGTCTTCTACACTACTTTTTCTAATTTCAAATGATCGTAATGCAAATGTTATAGTTTTGGATAGTTAAAAACCTCATTATTAAAATGTTTAGAATGAGTTTTTATTAAGAGTATTATTTATGTATATCCAGTATGATGATAGTGTATACCCCCCATAACCAGTTTTGAAGACATGTATAACACATAACCACCAAGACTTTTTGACTTTTCTAAATTATATCTATTGTGACATTTTCCAAAAAAGTGTCATTTTGTGCGAAAAATGGGGAAAAATTGGACTAGTTAACCAAAATCATATAAAATCATGTATTTACCCTCCTATTTTAGCTATTAAAATGATAGCTACGTATTTCTTTATTACATATTTTGCTAATCGATCCTTCGCTTCTAAAATGGTATCAGAGCCCTGGTTTTATTAAGGAATTATATTTTATTTATTGCTTTAAGTATTATCCTAACGGAGGAGACATCAAGAAAAATATGGATCCGGACAATTGTCCGAGATGCGAAGGTTACAGGAATTATCTCCATGATTTGGAGGTAAAGAAAACAAGAACCCAGACTGCAATAGCCATCTGGAGAAGAGAATTCCACTCTGCAGCATTAAGAGTGGATTGTGAATCTATTATCTCTTGCCACCAAGAGATGAGAAGAAGAGAGAACTTCCTCGAGGAGTTGAAATATCTCCATCTAAGGACGGAGTACGTGATGAGAGAAAACCATCAGAACCATACCGACTGATGGATCTAGAAGAATGTTCAAGGTGTGGACATTTCCAGGAACGTCTCCGAATTCTGGAGCAAAGAAGAACCAGATATCAGAGGATTCTGACAGACTGGCGAGACAAGCTGAACCTTTTGATTCAGCGAAACGAGAATAAGGAATTGATTGATGCCTTTATCCGAGGAATCAACAGAAAAGAAGATCTTCTACATGAGTGTATCCTCCTTGAAATGGAGTTAGAACATGATATGAGAAGAAGACATTGGAGCCATATGGGAGTAAATTGGAATTCATATATTACTCCATAGCTCTGATGGAACAAAAGAAGGATAAAGGAGTATCATCTACTCTTTTATTTCAAGAGATTTCTCCAGATTCCTCCAAAATTTCGGCGGATCTAAGAGAAATACAAAAGACAGTACAACATTATGGCGATAGCCTGTATGGTGTACCACGCGATCTATACAAGATTGCTATAAAACAGGATGAAATCTACAACATCCTGAAGGAGATCCAATCACGGATCGAGAGATTGGAGCAACAACCACGTTCCAGTCAAGGGAGAAATCCTTTTGGTAATGAACCCACATATCCAAAGCCAGTGGGAGAAATCAAAAAGGATCCCTACTCGGAGGCCCTGATGAGAATGATTCGTGAAAGGAAGAAATGAGCAATCTGGAACGAATCGAACGACGACCTCCAGAGTTAAAGCGAATCTTTTGCTAACATGACAATGGTGGACTTAAAAGATGAACCGAATGTGGTCCAAAACCCACAATACCTCTGAATCAACTACCACCCGGAGCCATTATGGAAATCAACAAGATTTTCAAAATGCACCGAGCCATTAATGCAAATCCGTGACTTTCAGATCGAGCAAGGTATGATCAACATACCCCAAATGATGCATACATGGCGGCAAGAAGGACAAGGGCAAGAAGGCCGCATCCAGCGTGCAAGATACACCCTATGGAAAGGCGACCCCGGATCCCATCCATCCTCTACCGGAGTGATGCTCGACCTCGATGAAGTTAATTTCGAGATCGAGAATCGATTATAGACGAATGGACGTACGCCCCGAGAATTGCAAGCAGAACTCTCGATTTGAACAAGGAAGGATTCGTAAGAATTCTCGAAATGAGTCTTGCAGAGTAGTCAAGACAAAGATGGGAGTTCTTTCCTCGTTGAATCAAGAATTCATGTTTTGATAGTGATAACTATACGTGTAACATGTCCGTAATATGGCCGTTCTGTTTAAGAACCATTTTCTGGGAGAAGGATACTTCGAAGGATATGATCTGGAGAAGAGAAAGAAATACTTGATGGCATTGTATAACCTAAGACTTGCAGTCTTGGATCAACAATCGCTCAACAAATTTCTACAGCTCTTTACTCTTTATCAACATCAATCTAAAGTTGATGATAGAGTGGCACTGGAAATTTTCTTTCTGAAATTTCCAAGCCCATGGAAAGAGATGCTGATTCGGGATTACGAACCAGGTGATCCGGAAAACGTCGCAAGGAGGATGTCTTATGTACATCGAAAGCTCTCAGAGTGGTGTCAACAAGCAACAGCTCTGAAGAACTTGAAGAAACTGAGGAGAATTAACAAATTTGCTCCTCTAAACTGTGAAGACAATGATCTGCCAACAATCATTGGAGGAGAACCACCGAGGCTGAAGAAATATAAGAAAAATAGGTTTCAGCCCTATCATAAAGGTGGAGATCCAAAAAGAAATTCTTGGAAACCAAGAACCAGATGGTCAAGAACGTGCCGTATCTTACAAATCAGGCCAAAGAAGTGGACCATCAAGGAATAGGTATCCATTCCGAGGAGAGGATAAATCTCAAGGAAGGACACCTGCCAAGAAGACTTTCAGAAGAACTCATACTAGAGTTAATGAAAGTTTCAAGGATTGCAACTGCTGGACGTGCGGTGCAAAGGGGCATATTTCAACAAATTGCCCAGACAACGAGAGAAGAGGTATCAACAAATTCGAATCCACTCCGGATATCGAAGATGCCATCTACTACCAGGAACTGGTACAAGTATATCAGTTCGAAGATATACCCTCAGATGAGAGTATATATGAACAAGAAGAAGTCTTCAGCGGAGAAGATTCAGAATGGTCTGATGGAACTAAATCGGATTCAGACTGATCCAGAGATTGTTCATCATGAGAAAGAGGACAGGACGGGATTCTCCAGTCACACAACTCTCTCTCAAAATATGATTGACAAAATCATGAAGAAGAGTCTAAATATACAAAAGTATCAAGGCTTTTCGGCAAGTAATATAGATCAAGTTCTAAGGAACTTTAATCTAAGGAGCAGGAAACAACAAATCGTCTATGGAATCTCTAGACGAGAAATGTCGCTTCCTATAGAGCTTACTGGGAATCAAGTGGAGATGCAGTTGATTCCAGCCAGTGATATAAGGGAAGATCTATCAAAGATGAAGCCCGAAGTCGCTGAAAAAATGAACTGGATCCATATTGGAGCTATCCAGTTGATGTTAAAATCGGCTCTCTTTACCGGAGTCCACACGCCGATTGATATCGCTATATGCGATAAAAGAGTAAGAAACCTGAAAGATTCCGTATTGGGAACAATTGCGGGAGATCTTTGTGCAGGACAAGTGGTGGGAATCATCTATCCAAAGATTGCTTACAATCTTAATGATACCCATTTCAGCAAAGCCCTGACGCTTTATCAGGACTTTAAACGCAAGGATTTGCTGGAGGAAGGAAACAGGCCTTACTCCATTACTTATCAGGTATCATATGCTCTTTCCAACTCACATCACACTGAGTTATTTCTGGGAAAGAAGTTTATAGAGATACCAGATATCTTCAACAAGGTGACAACAGCTGTTTGTCCCGATAGAGTTGAAATTGCTCGGCTAAGGAATGTTGATATCCAAATCCGAGATAGAGAAGTCATGAGGCACGACCAAAGTCTCAGGATAACTTCAGGGAGATTATCTTTCCAAGGAGACAGAATTATGTCTTTGCCATATGGAAGGAGTAGGAGTCTCATTCGAGAATCGCCACACCCTCAAACATCTCAGAGTAACAAAGTTCCAGTAAATCTGAAATGTCCCGAGGGATGGAGAGAAGTTATAGTAAAGTTTGACACTACAAGGTGGGAAACCAATTTCCCCTGTAATGTTCTTTACTATCTACAGCAGCCAGAGATCAATCATTACAAGGGCACCCTGGAAATTGGGGGGCAAGTGATGGAGATCAAAGGCAGAGCTGGAAGAGAATCAGTTTTGCTATTGGGTTTGGATTTCCTTGAGGATCACAAACCTTGGGCAAACAAAGAAGAAGGAATGGAAGTTACGATTAATGGAAGAAAACTATTAATCGAATGACAAGTCCATTCTCCATATACATCTCTATAGGGATGTTATATGAAAAATATAAAGCAGAATATTTTGCTGCTTATATTGACTCAGGTGCAGGAATTTGTACTGCAAAACGAGGAGTCTTCCCAGCAGAGGTAGAGGATGATCTACCACGAATTGCAGGAAGAGATTTCTCAAAGAAAATTTTGCTCCTAACTAAAGGAGTAAAAGAGACGGAGATTCTAATTGGCGGAGCCAGAGGTACACCTTGGTATAAGGTTAAAACTCCACCAATTTATTTCCATGATACAGGTGCAGACATTCTGCTAGGAAACAATTTCCTACAGATGTTCAAAAGATACATGCAGGATAATGAAAGAAGGCAATTGGTTTTCACAACCATTTGCGATCACAAGATCATTGTCCAGAGGCTCAAAGGGGCTTTTAATCGCCAGATACCATTGAGTTTTCGCAGCAAGCGTGGTGATGAAGGAAAACTTCGACACCCAAAGATGAAAGATCAAAGGAGATTCAGCGAAGCGATCTTGTTGTATCGTGATTGGGATCTCGAAGATGAAGAGATTCAGATCCTCAAAGCTTCTTTAATATCCTATCAAGATATTAGGGAAGAGGAGAAGATATCCCTAGAAGATGTCAAAAGGAAAATCAAAAGAAATTATAATGAGAATCCTTTGGCATGGTGGGACAGAAACAAGCTCTATGCAACCTTGAAGGTGAAGCCAGAAAAGGAGTATGAGTTTGTAAGATACAGACCAATCCTGATGAACCTCACAGATCAACAGGATATGAAGGAGATAATCAAGGAACACCTTGATTTAAAACTGATCGAACCAGGGAACTCGCCCTATAGCAGTCCTGGATTTCTGGTAAGAAATCATGGTGAGATCAAGCGAGGTAAACCTAGACTGGTTATTAATTATAAAGGAATTAATGACATTCTAGAGTTTGATGGATATTTTATCCCAAATAGGGAACACCTTATTAACTGCATTAGGAATGCTAAGGTTTTCTCTAAGTTTGATTGCAAGTCAGGTTTTTACCAGATTCGCATGGAGGAAGGGAGTAAGAAGTTTACAGCTTTCTCTACTCCACAAGGGCATTATGTTTGGAATGTAATGCCAATGGGGTTAGCTAATGCGCCTCAAATATTTCAGAGGAAGATGGATAATCTATTTAAAGATTATTTCTCTTTTATGTTCGTCTATATTGATGATATTTTAATAGCATCAAAAAATATGGAAGAACATATCAAACATCTTGAGATCTTTGCAGATGTTTGTTATAAAGAAGGCTTAGTACTGTCTGAAAAGAAGGCAGTCGTTGCTACTCGGAAAATGGAATTTCTGGGTATTGAGATCGATGAAGCAGGAATCATTCTCCAGGACCATATTGTTCAAAAGGTCCAGAATTTTCCTGAAGATCTGAAAGAAAAGAAACAACTTCAAAGTTTCTTGGGAGTTGTTAATTTTGCGGGACCATTTATAAAAGATCTCGCAAAACATAGAAAAGTTTTCAGTTCTTTACTGAAAAAAGATGTTCCGTTCATTTGGACAGAAGAACATCGACAAGGGATGAAGGAGCTAAAAGAGGTTTGCAAAAATCTTCCAAAGCTCGCGATACCCCAGGACAAAGATGATTTGGTCCTGTATACTGATGCTAGTGATTATTGGTGGGCAGCAGTCTTAACCAAGATCACTCCCAATGGAGAAGAACCCTGTAGATACTGCAGTGGTGTATTCTCAGATGATGAGGCCGTGAGATGGCACATCAACGAGAAAGAGTTCTTTGCAGTCAGAAAGGCGTTTAAAAAATGGCCTTTATTTTTACTAGCAAAGAAATTTACTTTGAAAGTTGATAACACACAAGTTAAAGCTTTCTTAAGAAACAAGTTAGAATCTAAGCCTGAAAAGGCTAGATTAATTAGATGGCAAGCGGAATGCCAATATTATATTTTTGATATTGTCGTTCTGAAATCTCATGAAAATATTCTTGCAGATTTCCTAACAAGAGATGGAGCAAACTGACGTGAACTCCATTCTACTAGCCCATAGACATCTCAGAGAAAATCTGGAGATGTTATCCGGCGAGTGGGACGAGTGCATTCTGAATGCTGAACAAGCAGGAAGATTGCAAGCTCTCGATAAGACGAAAGTCACCGAGAGAATACGAGCTTGCATACGGTCTCAGAGTCAACTCTGGACTGCATGTCATACACCAATCCTTCGGGTGGCCAAAGATCCTTTGGTAAAAGAAGAGTTTCGAGTACAGGGCTCTAGACCTGTAGCAGAGGATTCAAATACCTCTTGCCCAAGTTCTAAGGTGGTGGTATCTTCGGATCCATTGCCCCAAGAAAAAGATGATATTCAGGGGTCACACTCTGAACCATCATGTCAACCCAGCACCTCTGGGGAAAAAGAGGGAGAGATTAGTCTTAGGCCAATGACTGGCAATTCTAAGATTAATACTGATAAGATTGAAGTTTCTTCTTCATGGCAGGTTTATCAAGCCAATTGGGAGAAGCTCAACACAAGGACTGGTATCAACCCAGAAAAAATAAGGGTTGATGTCTCGGGGAAATATCCTCGGGTGTGGATGATGCCCAACGCAGATCCACAAGAAGTCAAAAGATGGTATGAATTCGGAGCACTGGCTTCAGTTTATACCACATCTCCATCATTCGCCGAGATCAAGAATCTACCCAAGTGGATTCAAGAAGCGGTGTATGATACCTGGGCTAACAATCCACAGCTTAGCCGGGGTGATGTTTTGGAACTGTACTTTATCAGTGCAGCCCCAGAACCTGCAGGGAAAGGAAACCATGAAGCCTTCCATTATATTAGGCTTCGAAGACCAGATGCACGCGCCCTGGAAAAGATCAAAGCGCCTGCAGAGAAGGAGACTAATCTAGTCTCTACATTGCCAGAAGATCTCATCTCCACAAGAAGAGCATGGGGTTTATGGGTCTGTCTCACTGAGATGGACAAAGTCAAGTTCCCGTTCAAATTCTTTCAGAATTCGGCGAACGGGTCATTCCTGTTAAATACTATGACAGGAAAATCTACAAGATTCGCAGAGGAAGCTTTCGAAAGAAAGAGAACCTTACTCTGGGAAAACAAGACTGCGACGAGTAAAGAGACTCATCGCAAATACTGTAATATGGCTCATTTTGGAAACTGGTCTGAACGGGTTTGTTCGGATTGCCAGAACCAGAAGGAACCAGAATTCGGGAAGGGGTTCATGCCCAGAAAGGGAAAGGAGAAGGCTCGGTCCCACGAGCATCTCGAGCAGAAGGCGTTGCCGAAAGCAAGAGCGCCAAGGGCCCCGGGAAAAAAGTAGATTCCCGACACAGGTTGGTGGAGTCATGTGACTCTGAGCTGGAGCACCCACTAAAAAGAAAACGACAATAGTGGGTGGGAAAGAAAAGTAATTACCCACTAAGAACCAAATGGGTAAAAGCACAGGAAGAGCATTATCAACCAAAAGAAAATGCGGGATAAAGCAAGTAGCACCGAAAGTTGGCCGTCCTTATTCAATAATGGACGACAGCGGTGGTCCTACGCTGAGTCAGATACAGGCTGGCCACGGAACAAAGGAATCCGAGGCAATAATGCAGGAGGAGGTTGAGAATTCCAACCTCTATATATTTCAAGAGTTTGGAGAGCAGAAGGCATCAGAAATTGACACCAGCTTTCTTCTACACCATCTCCTCTGCTCTCAAAAATAAAAATTTGTTATAATTCTTAGCTTAGTATAGTATAGTTTATGTATTTCAATTCCGCTACCATAGGTAGCTAAACAAGTCTGTCTCCTCCCTAAATGAGATATACTTATGTTGTAATAAATTTTATATAATTCCTATATAAAAGTTCGGGCTTTTGCTCATCCCTTCCAGTGTCTATTTATTCTATAAATACCGACTAAATACCCTACGCCCCGAGTAGGAAACGAACGAGGGTCTTGTGTCTTGAAGGAGTTCAAGGCGTCCGGAAACCATCGGTTGCGATCGTGTGGTTGGACGAGGTCCCTAAAACTTCGGCGGAAATACCCGGCATTCGGTCAAAAAGGTATGAAGTTGGTATAAGTAGAATTTATTTATACGGAAGTGTGATGGGCCTGATAATGCATGATTTATCTCCATATTGAAGAAATGAATTGATAAATCAGAGTATGTAATGAAGAAAATTAGTAGAAGGGTAAAAGAATTGTGCGTATTGTATGATTATAAGGTTGACTAGGTTATATCAATATTTCCCCTTATTTTATACAATATTTTATACACAAAAAATGGATATAATAATCTTATTGGTGGGTCAGTGGGTACTGCTTATACCCGCTATCAAAAGTGGTCGTAGGAGGTACACACTATCTTGATACTGGATAGAATGAATTTCCTCTCTTTTATTAAAATATATCCAAAGCGTTTCTTTAGTGACCACAAGAAAAAGAAATGAATTAAAAGAAAAGAGAGAGAGAGAGAGAGAGAAGAAAGAAAGAAAGAAGAAGCATGAAGAGGTTGTATATATCCTGACAAAATCACATGTAGATGCAGACAGTTTTCGACCCACCCATATACCCCATCCCACATGGAAGCTGCCTTGCCTTCTTCAATCTCATCCCTCCTCATTTTCCTTTTAATAATTTAATATTATTTCCATTTTTTTCCTAATCCTATTCCTACCTTTTCTCTCTTATCATTATTATTCATGGCTTGGTCGTCTACACATGGATCATGGACCATACTTTCCTCCAACAACTGACCACCCCACCTCTCCTGCTTCTTCCCTCTCTGCATTTCTTTCTTTTTCGTTTCTTGTTGACATTTCATTGAGGCGTTTCATCAAACACATTTTCTTCTTGGATCTGGAATCCTTCGTTCTTACATTAATCATCTGCTCCTAGTTTCTTGACTGGTCGGGGAGCTAAATTGTCTGTAGATACCGACATATTTCTTCTTCTTTGGATTCATGTGGTAGATTCAGTGCAGTTTCTTCTGTGCGGACCACTGAAACTGCCTTTTTTGGCGAAAAGATCTGATTTTCCGCTCTGGCCTTTCTTGATTATTCTGCCCATTGGTTCTTGGAGCATAATGAGTTGAATTTTGAAGGGATTTTGCTAGTTTAGTAGTGTTTGACTTCTGGGTTCTCGTTAGAAAGCTGGAATGTTGGGTGTTGATGATGAAATGGTAAATTAAGTGAAATTTGACCAGTAAATTGAGGTGAAAGTTGAAGATTGTGGTTGGTTGTGTTGAAGATTGCTGTTGGCAATGCTGTAAAACTTCATTAAGGATTTGTATTTATGTACTTTGTAAAAGTTGTTTGGCGTCTTGTCGAGGGCGAGCAAGAATATGTGGCGGAAATTCTAGTTTGCAGAGCTGGTTTTTGGTGTTGATGAATAGGCATAATAAGTAGCATTTAATTGTGCAACTCAGTTAGATGAAAAAGGTGTGGAATAATTAGACCTTGAAAACTTCTGTAGATTTTGATTTATAATCGAAGAGAGATAGAGGGGTACAGTAGAAATGGCAGCAAAGCTTTTGCATTCTTTAACAGATGATAATCCAGATTTGCAAATAGGGTGTATGACTGGGATTTTTCAAATGTTTGATCGTCAACATATGCTTAGCAGCAGCAGGAGCATCGTTGGCCACAGCACGAAGAGGCTGCCTCATGGTAAAGAATTATTTTTTTTTAATGGAAAATCTTGATTTGGAATGTTTGTGGATTTCTTTGATAATGTTCATTTTAGGAAATGAGCATGATTATTTATCTGTGTTTTATATTTTGGTTTGATTTATGGCCTTTTTCTGAGATGGATTGATTACTGATACTGCTAATGCTGATGACATTGTTGTTTGCTGATCATTCTTAATGCTGTGTTACATTATTGTGTAATTTGCGAGTTCCGTTTTTTTGGCTATCGTGGCTTGATAAGAGCAAATATCTTATTAGCATCGGATGGTCGTTTTCTTGCAGGAAGCTCCCACATTGGTATTGATGCATTGGAGAGAGATTCTAATGGTGCAAACCCGAAGTCCTCGTCACTGGTATAGCCTAGCCTCTGAATTCGAAGTTATTATTGTTATGGAGTCTGATTTATGACCAAAAGTTTCTGCTAGAGTTGGGAAAAATGAATCCTTTTACAGTTTTGACGGCTGCTTACAAAAAATCGTATTTTCTATGCATATACACCGGTTTTGTGAAATAAACTAGTTCAATTGTATCCTAAAGGAAGTGCATATCTCTCTTCTAGTTAAGAGAAGAAAATCTCATCATCCTTTGAATATGCCTTTGTTGCAGGTGGAATTTTTGTTCTAATTTCAGCCTAATCTTGGTTATTACATCTTTAGCATCAAGGCTAAGTAAAATTTTTTATTACACGACTGCAACGCGTTTATTTGCTGTCACTTAGAAGCCACGAAGAAGAAAGTTGTCTTTTGTTTAGAATTATAAGAAGCTAGATAGACATTGTTAAGAGTATCTTGACTATGTATCTAGTGTTTATAGTAATATTCGTGTTATAGTTTATATATATTTAGTTTCCTAATTTATTTAGGTTTGATTATCTAGGTTTCCTTATAGGATTATATTGTAACCTAGTTTCTACCCCTATATACATGGGGTCTACTGATTTATATACACAATCTACTACTACTACTTTATTACTTTACATACATTATTAGCTTCTTCGTGTCAATTGTCCAAAAACATTAATCATCTTGTGGTAATTTCCGTTGTTTATCATTGAGATTGCAACACCTTGAATATTAATATCATTGATTTCCATATTATCATGAAATTGATTATCAATCTCTTAATATTCTGACATTTGATACTACAGGATAAGTATTCTTACAAGAATATGCAAGACCGACAAAGATACTCTGTTGAATCATCGAGGCCTTCATTCTCATCTTCATCCCGTTCATCCTCATTCTCATCTCTCGACTGTAACAAAGCTACTCAGTTGGAAGCCGGGTCCTTTGACAGAATGCTTTTTCCCGAAACTCCTTTAAGGGATCCAGCAATGAACCTGCAAAATACATCCCCCCAATTTAGTCGACAATCTGTTGACCTTCGAGATCTGGTGAAAGAGTCGATTTATAGGGAAACTCAGGGTTTATCAGTTAAAGCTAAACCTGCTGAGGGAGCTGCAGTTCCTTCTGTGTACAGAGACTCAACAAGGTTGCAATCGAAGACCAGCGATGGAGGCCTGGTTCTCGACAAAAAGCAAAGCACACCTGCTGACATCATGGAATCTCTTAGAATTCTTGCTAAGCTTCAAGAAGCTCCTCGGTATAATAATGAACCTAGAGCACTTTCGAGATCATCGTCGTACCATTATAAAGACGGATCATCATTTTCAATTTCAAAAGACACCCCTCGATTTTCTTATGATGGAAGGGAAACAAACCGCACTGCCTCTGAATCACGGGACGGTTCCATTGCTCTGAAGCTTAAAGATCTTCCGAGACTTTCGTTGGACAGTAGGGAGAGTTCAATGCGGAGTAGTCTGGGTGCCAACTCAAAGTCCGACTTCCTCTCGAAATCTATGCAGAAGGATAGTGGTGTGGCTGAAGGGAAAGGTCGGGATCAGAAACAGGCACATGGAAATCAAGCACGCCCCCCAAGCGTTGTTGCAAAGCTGATGGGTTTGGACTCACTACCCGATTCTGTTTCATCCAGTGACAACAACGACATGGGTTCAACTAGGAGTTTTCTAGATGAAAGTTTTGTTGATGTATCAAGCTCGTTTGAGAAAACAGATAACATCAAACCAGTTCAACCATCTAGCCCCTCAAAGAATTCATGGAAGGAACCCAGCTCGCCACGTTGGAGAAATTCTGATGGTTCGGTAAAACCTATGTCGTGGCTTCCCATTGAACCAGCACCATGGAAGCAGAATGATGGGACGAGGGCTTCTCAGAAATCAGCATCCAGAAATGTAAGAGCACCTGCAAAGGCGCCTACCGTGTTTCCTTCAGTTTACAGTGAGATAGAGAAGAGATTGGGAGATCTCGAGTTCACGCAGTCAGGGAAGGATCTTAGAGCGCTTAAACAGATTCTTGAAGCAATGCAGGCCAAGGGACTCTTGGAAAGCCCAAAAGATGGCCAAGGTTCAAATTTTAACAGTAATAAAGATAATGAGGAATTTTTTTTGAGTTCCTCGAAATCAACAAACAACGAAAAACTACAGGCTGATCAGGTGCATGCTATCACAAAGAGAAAGGCTCTTGCTGCACAAAATTACGAGTCTCCTATTGTGATTATGAAACCAGCTAAACGTGCCGAGAAATCTGGTATACCCGCTGGTTCGGTAATTTCACTCGGTGGCTTTTCGAGTCAATCCAATCTTCGGGGTAGTGAATCTGTTGACAATAGAAAAGGTTCAAAGAGTGGTAAATTATCCAAAGATCTGGTTTTGAAGTCGAGTGAACGAGACAATGCTCTAAGTTCTGTCAATACAAAAAACAACAGAACTTTGAGGACCATGCAGGCTTCTGTGAAGTCCCAGCAGTTGGCCAAAGAGGGCTCTGCAGGGTTGGATAAGATCTCTGGTTCAGTCAGCCCGAGAATGCAACAAAAGAAACTCGAAGTGGAGAGAAGATCTCGACCTCCCACCCCTCCTGATTCGAGCAAATCAAGAAGGCAGTCGAACAAGCAACAGGTCGAGTCCAATTCTCCTGGTGGAAGACGAAGGCCAAAGCATAGCAACCCTCAGAAAAGTGATGAGCAACTGAGCGAGGCCAGCATTGAATCGAGAAATTCAGATTCCTGTGAAATTGAAGATTCTGCTGAGTCGAGCGAAACCATCATACGGGGCTCTCGAAATGTCGAATTTAATAGTCCTGAACGATCTTCGGGCGCAACGAGTTTGCATAGTTCGTCTACAAAGGCTTCTCAGTTTGTACAATCTGGCATGGTAGAAAAGGTCTGTCCTACTTTCTATACTTCATATCTGGGATTTTTGGCTTGTTCCTCTTTGAGCTTGTTTTATGGTTTATTCAGAATGCTTCCCTGATGCTGAGTGAGGAAGAGGCAGCAGAAATTAATTATGTTCCTCCTGAGTACTCGAGCCCCGTCTCTGTTCTTGATAATGCAGCGTATGCACATGATTCTCCTTCTCCTATAAAGTATACAGGGAAGATCCTCAAAGGTAATTTTTTTCATTGATATTGCATATCTTCTTTCGAGTCACCAATAAATAACTAGAGATATGTGTCACCAAATCTAGCCGTATTGATATGCATTTTCTGATTTATATATATTACCTACTTAGACAGTATTTTTATGAAATGCCACATAGCATAAAACACGTTATCTCGTTGAATGTTCTGATGTACCCAGGATCATTCTCTTATTTCTCCCTTTATCTCATTCTCTTCCAATTTGTGGTTTTCCATCTAAGGATAGTTTCTCTTCTAACTTCGTAGGTACTTACCATTTTCTATTTCTTACTTATCACAAAACTGTGATAAGGTACATGATTCTTATTTATGCAAACAATGATTGGTTGAAGCTAGAGAAATAGAGAGTATAGCAAGTCTAAGCTTATTATTTTAACTTGTGACTGAATCTGATTGTCTCCTTTCAGTGGACGTACCCTCAGTTAATGAGAGGGTCTCGAATGCTGTGGAACAGAGCTCACCCGAGAGCTTTGTTTCCAGCTCTTTGGAATCTGGTTCAACATTTGATTATAACAGGAAAAAACTTCAAAACATTGATAACTTAGTTCAGCAGCTCAGAAGACTCAACTCCAGCCATGATGAAGCGCGCACAGATTACATAGCCTCGTTATGTGAGAACACCAACCCTGACCACCGATACATCTCTGAGATTTTATTGGCTTCAGGCCTCCTTCTTCGAGATCTTGGTTCCAGCCTGACGGATTTCCAGTTTCATCCATCCGGTCATCCTATAAACCCCGAGTTGTTCTTAGTCTTGGAACAAACAAAGGCGAGCTCTTCATCAAAAGACGAGCGCACGACCAAAATCAGAACCCAATTGACAACAAGTGAAAAGTTGCACCGGAAACTGATATTTGATGCTGTCAACGAGATTCTTGCCAGAAAATTGGCCTCCACAGGTCCACAATCTGAGCCTCGGAGGAGGCCACTTAAGCTAGCAAGGAAGGTGTTAAGTGCTCAGAATCTGCTCAAAGAACTGTGTTCTGAGATTGAAGAGCTTGAGGCTAAGAACCCAAAATGCAGTTCTGGTGAAGAAGATGACGGATGGAATACCATCTTCTGCCATGATGTACTGCTCCAGTCGGAGAACTGGATGAACTTCGATGCTGATATCTCAGGCGCCGTTCTTGACATTGAACGGCTCATTTTTAAAGATTTAGTCGATGAGATTGTGCGTGGAGAGTCTGCTGGTTTGGTAACGAAACAAGGTAGCCGTAAAGTCTCTGCAAAGTAGTTTGCATTGTTGAGTTTGCTGTTCTCTGCATCCATGGAGTTTTTCCCTCCGTTTGCATTCCTCACTTTCACATTACATAGGTTGGTTTGTAAAGGAAACTGCTGTGAATTGATTACAGATTATTTACGAAGATTAACATTTAACTGCAAAAATATTCAAGAAATTGCTTTCATGACTCATGACTTGTAGCTTTTCAAAGAGGAGTTCAATTTGTAATGTGTTTTTTTTTTTTTTTAGCATACAATTTGTAATGTGTTAATTTTACTACTTGTGTGAATTTCACTTTGTCACGTGCTCTGTTTTTCTTCTTATTTAATTCTATATCTAGAATGCGATTTACAGTAACATTGTTTAATTCAAACGATGTGTTATGGTTGTGTATTTTGATTTGAGTGTATAAAAAAAATAATAATATAGGATGATTCGCTACATATTTTGACATATGAAATAATTTTAAATTTGTTTGATTGTCTAATCTTTCAAATATTCAATAGAGTGTACTGTCAATTCAATTTATCACACAAAATAAAAGATCTCTTAAATACTCAACACCCAACGATAACATTATAACAAGATCTATTATATATTTGCAGAGTTCAAATTTTTTTTGGACCACTATCTTAGGGCGACTTGCAAATTTAAGCCACAAAAAAACGGGCTTACAGAATTGAGCCACTATGATTTAAAAACTAGCGTTCGTGTACCAATTTTGGGACCAATCGGGCTGAGTGGCACGTGTGGCGTGCATGCCATGACAAGTGTAGCCCGAACGCTTACGTAGATTTATTTTTTTTTTCTTTTCTTTTACTCCTCTTATGCAGAAGCGGGAATGAGAAACGTCTTTTACTTCTTTTCAATTATTCCTACTGAATCTTCAAAGAAGGTGAGAAATCTTTCGGTTTGGTGGTGAAATCCCGGTCGCGTCGCTCTTGGAAGGTAGAAGGTCGTGGCGTCCCGCTGGTGAAAGAGAACTCAGAGAAATGGTGAATCTGAGGGATTCCAAAAACCTATATCGATCGGCCTCCCCCTATTTACAGTAAGTATTGTGATGTTAAATTTTTGTGTTTTTGTGAATTTTATGAATTAAAGATTGTTATTTTTAGTTAAAGCATGATTTTGTGGAGGCAAAAATGTTGTCCCAAATGTGATTTTTTTTTTAAATTTTTTGCGCAGAACCTCCCGGTATGTATTTGACTGTTATATTTCATCATAGTGGGAAGTTTGTTTCAACTCCGAGTCCAAGATATGTAGGGGGTAAGAGGCTGGTTTTGGACTATGTTGTAGCTAGGCAACTAAGCTTAAAAGCTTTAAAGAATAGTCTTCATCAATGGTTGTTAACTGATGGACCCATTATGATATATACTTTTGTTAATAACAATCTGAACTTCTTATTGGATGATGAACAAGTAAAACAATTTTGTGCAGATTTTTTGGGAACTAGATAAGTTTCTTTCTATGTAGTGGAAGGCGAGAAGGGTAGTGTGAGTGGTAAAGGGGATAAGGGGACTGAGAGCGGAAGGGAAGGGGATATAGGGACTGAAAGTTGCAAAGAAAGGGATTTGGGGGATGCATTACTTGGGTCAACATTTGTTACATTAGAAGAATTTGAGGATTCTGTTGTTAACAAAAGTAAGGCAGGTGAGGATTCTGATACTGAGGATTTCAATGATAGGGATTACAATATGGTAGATGAGAGTGATAGTGGTGTTGATGATGATAAATTGTTTGATGAACATGTCACAAGGAAGGCTGAGAATGATTTGGCTGATTCTGGGGAGGATAGTAATGTAAATAGTGATTTTATTAATGAATCTATGGTTGATTTTGATGAGGAAATGGATTCTGATCCAGAGAGAGAGAATCAAAGTTACCCTGTCTTTAATCCTGAAGTCATATTTGAACCGGACTTTGCACTTGGGATGATCTTTAGTTCTAAAAAGGAGTTTCAACTTGCTATGCAGTCACATGCTATTAGAACTAAAAGAAATTTGAAGTTTATTAGGAATGCTAAATTAAGAATGTATGTTATATGTGAAGGTGAAGAATGTAATTGGAAGATACATCTTAATAAGATTAAGGATGAAGAGAGTTTTCAGATTACACAATATGTAAGCAAACATGATTGTGATGAATCCTTTTATGTGAAGAACATGAAGTCAACTTGGTTAGGCAAGAAGTTTGTGGGTTCTTTTATGATTGATAGGAAGAGAAAGACAACAGTGTTTGGAAGGATGCGGTTCTTCAGCTTGGTTGTGATATCTCTAGGGATCAAGCTTATAGAGCTAAGAAATTAGCTCTTAAATTGCTTGATGGAGATCCTGCAACCCAATACTCTAAACTGTGGCAGTATTCTGATAAGTTGAGGAGAACCAATCCTGGCTCCACTGTTATAATAAGATCATTAGATGATGAAGAGGGACAACCTAGGTTTGACAGGTTTTATGTGTGCTTTGAGGCAGTTAAGAAGGGATTCACTGCAGATTGTAGGCCTATAATTGGTGTGGATGGCTGCCATTTAAAAGGGAAACACTTGGGAATAATGTTGACTGTTGTTGGTATAGATGCTAATAACAACATATACCCCATTGCTTGGGGTGTTGTTAGTAGGGAGAATAGAGAGACATGAGAGTGGTTTTTGGTTGTCTTGAAGCAAGATTTGGGAATTCTAGATGATAGTGTGTACACTTTCATGTCTGATAAGGAAAAAGGTCTTATTCAGGCAATGGGGCAGGTGTTTCCTATGGCTGCTCATAGATTTTGTGTGAGATATCTCCACAATAACTTCATGCAAGCAGGTTTTAGAGGGCAGTCATTCAAAACTGCCCTCTGGAATGCTGCACATGCCTCCACAGTTGGAGAATGGAAACACAGAATGATTGAATTAAGAAATTTGAATGAGGCAGCTTGGAAGTGGTTAGAGACCAAACCTGCAGAACAATGGAGTAGATCACACTTTAGTGAACTGCCCAAGTGTGACATGCTACTAAATAATGTTTGTGAGGTGTTTAATTCCACCATCTTGGATGCTAGGGAGATGCATATCATAACAAGCTAGAATGGATGAGGGAATGGCTTATGATTAGGTTTCAGAGAAATAGGGATTTGGCTAAGCTAAAGTGGAAGGGAAAACTGTGCCCTAGAATCAAGAGGATTCTAGAAAAAAATGCTGCAAAGGTGGGTGATTGTATCCCTATCAAGGGAAATGACAACCACTATCAGATTCAGTGCCCTGACTGATGCAAAAAGGAAAAGAAAATATGGCCCGGAGAAAAGAAGCAGATGAAGTGAAATTGAAAAAGAAAACAAAACTGAGGAGGAGGCAAATCACAATTAAATGCAAAACGTGTGGTGGTGAATGGCACAACTCCATAACATGTGGAAGGCACAAGGTATTTCTATAAGCATTAATATATTTTCCTGTTGTTATTCAATATGTCTCATTCTTTTATTTTAATGCTAGGTGTTTAATCCAAGTGAAAGTGAAGTCCCTCCTCAAGAATCTGAAATTTCAGAAACAAGTGAGATGTCTAATCCAGTCTTGACACAAATTTCAACTCAAGGATCCCAAGTATCTGGCCCTTTAATGCTTAATCAATTGAGGCAAGGCCAATTAATTGTGGAAAATCCAAAGAAGTTCGTCAGTTTAGCTGAATTGCAAAGAATGAGCAAGTGAATGATGAGTGAAGATTGCTTGTTTTGGGACATGTTTTTTGAAGACTTATGCAACCCATGTATTTTGTAGTTTGAAACTGTATAATATTCACCATGTTGACTGCATCTAATTGGTTGTGTGTTCTGATTCTAGTATGTGTAGGTGCATCTTCTCTCTTGGTGTAATTAATGGAGCAGCACACATTTTTTTGACTAATCTCTAATGCTATAAATTATACATGGATGTTTTATGGATAATTTAATGGAGCCAAAGTTAATCACACACAGATGAGAATAAAACTACAACTATTATTTTCATATTTCTGTTGCTAGCTTTCAGCTTTTGAACCTTTTTTTTTCTGCTGAATTCATTCTTTGTAGCAGTTCCGGAATAATTGTCTTAGCTCGATAACACATCGGAAGGTCATGCCAATGCCAGAATACGCAAGGATTACTCTGCAAATGTAAAAGAAATCAAATAATAATTTACCATAAACCCTACTGTATAGTACAATGCTAAACAAAGCAGGGCTTTCTTTCAAATTATTCCAAACATTTTGTACAAACAAATTCCATAACCATACAAAAACTCCAAAAAATTCCACAACCAATGAAGAAACACTAAATCGATCACCAAGAAACTCAATTTCACAACCCACCATCATACGAAAAATTGTTAGCCCACTAAATCATGAAAAATTGACAGCCCACTAAAACAATATTAAGAATTTTTCCACGATTCGACAACCCACAATCACAAAAATGAAAAGAATTAAACAAAATCGAGGGCTTACCCGATTTGGACAAAGAATGTATGTCACATCCCAAATCCCAAAGGATGGCTAAGCCGGGGTGCGACTAGGGGTTGGAATTAAGAAGCGGGGAAGAAAGGGGATTAATGAATAAATGAGGAATAAATCTTGATCAATCAAAGATATAAACTGAAAAGTACTTTGTTTATTTAAGAGAAAGACAATCTCGAAAGATTGTTCGACATAGAAACTTAGTACTATTTAGGGTTTCAAGTATCGAATACTTAAACCGAAAAGTGTCATAACATAAAGAGTGTCTGCAGCGGAAAAGACGTAGATTGACTTCACATATGAAAATGTGAAATCGAGGCTCGATTAGCTTTATTCAACATTTCACAACCACTCAACTTCCACCGTCACTCGTCACTCAACCTGCATATTTATAAACATATACAAGGCTAAGTACAAAGTACTTAGTGAACACATGCCAAAACATATCATATCTTTAATTGATTAAATCATACATATCCAAAGTAACACACAGGGATTTTTTTTTATAAAGACCTGTGCTTACTAAACCATTTTCATACTCTTGAGCTCATTACTTATTCATCAAAACCATAACTGAAACAACACCAGGGAAGAAGGCCTTCTTCCGCGAACGAAACTCACCAAGGCGGGTTACTCCTCAACAGAGACCACAACCTCGGCTACTGTGTACACTAATCCTGGAAAGCACACAATTTTGGTGCTAACTCAAAATCCGATCGATTTCTATAGTTGGCGAACCAACTCAGATAGGTATAAGAGAATTCACAAAACAATTCTTTTATGCATGATAATCACTTTAAAATATACTTTTAAAGCATTTCGAAAACAGAGCAAAGCTCACGTTATTTGTTATATAGAAAAGCCCACCTTAACGGTTTACAGAACGAAAACCAAGCTTCAGTCTTCCGTCCTTTCTTCTATGCACGATGTCCTCCTTTAATCGTAAATAAGCAAATTTTAGAAAAAGATCGAGAGGGAAGCAATACGATAACGGACTTGATAACTTGATTAATCTTTTAAGACTTTGACATTAAATTAATAGATTATTAATAAAAACGGATCTTAAGAGATTTCAAGTTGGTTTCCAACTTGACTCTTACTCGAGACTTGGATAGATTACATCGAAAGTCAATGATAAAAATTGACTTAGAAGGTTCCAAGAAATCAAAATAAATTGATTAAACTTGAAAGAAACAAGCTTTTAGAAAAATCTGCATAGCTGCAGCATATTCAAACTGTATTTCAGAACAGAATACTTGGAAACAGGGGATGGGCAGGGTACCGTTAGAAAGCCACAGATGTCTAGTTTCCAACTCAATTTACGGATCTGAATTTCGTTAAACGAACAAGAAGTTATGGTCTCCGGAGTAAAAGATAGCAGAACTGTTAGAAATCCAGCGAACCTAACCCTCGACGCCCGGTTTTCTAGGCTCGTTAATAGCCATCCAAGCCCTAATTTCTAACAAACTCTAGCCATGCAACCATACCAACCTTAGCATGCAAATCCTAGGTTCTTAATGCACAAAACATCATGCTTCTCGATTCTCAAATTCGACATTTTCATACTTAGCATATTTTTGCAAAATCTAACAAAACATATAATCATATAATCTAACTTTTTATCCAATCATCTAATGACATAATCACCAACTAATCATTTGATTATCAACTAATAACATAAACAAATCCACCATCAAAGTTCTAAACAAAATACGTATACCTTTTTTATCGAGCAACGACGAGCGTAGTCGATTTTCCAAACATTTTTATTAATTCTAATAAAATCATTATAACTATATATAAACATGCTTATTATTTATATACAAATCATTTTATCCAATTATTCGTTTGACGGCTCGATTCTTCGTTTATCCAAAAATACGTCAACTTACTTTTATTATAAAACCAAGTTCTATAATTCCTTTTCATTTTCTTTCAATTTCCATTATCTTATAACATTAACATAAACATATTAATATGCTTAACTCACCAAATCAAACACTTAATCTATTTCTCAACAATTTCGATCTTTAATATACTTTTAAACAAAGTTAGTCCGTTAATTCTCAAACAATTACACAACGAGCTCTTAGCATAGATAACTACTAATATCCAATTACTTTTCTCTTACAAAAACTTAGTCGATAATTTTGCTCGATTTTCCGCCTCTTACAAAACGAGAAATATTCTTAGAAAATTATAATTAATGTACTCAATAATCAATATACTTACTAGTGACCAATTATGCAAACACAATTTCCAAACTATTTTTATTCATTCGATTTTTTATCAAATGTTCATCTCCAACGGTTTTTATTTTATTTTTAGAAAAATCTAAATTAAATATATGTTCAACTACATGCTTCCTAATGCTCATATCCATAATCACTTTCCTCATATTATCATCATATTTCAATCTACATCACATTCGTCATCTCATTCAATAAATAAAATATTTTTAGAAAAATCCCAAATAATTAACACATGCTTATATCATCACATAGAAGCATAATTTATAAACAATTTATCAAGAATCAAAGCTAAAATCAAAAGCCTAAAATTCTAGGATTTTCGGTCATAGCACAAAAATGTGCAAAACTTGGATCCAACCTTAATTCTTTAATTAAAAACACTCCCAATCAACATTTAAACATTAATTAAAAGCTCAAACATCAATCCAATCATCCTCCAAATTTTTTGAAATTTTCAAGATGGAAGAAAAGAAATTTTGTTTGGTTGGGAATGAAGAAGAAGCTCTTACCTTGACGATTATGGACTCGGATCGAAAATCGAACGGTAGACGAAAGAGAAACCAAGACTTGAAAGCTTGAAGAACTTGAAGAAATGGAGCTTGAGCTCTCATGGGGGTGGACGGCAGTGAGGAAATGAATGAGAGAGAGAGCAGCTTTTAATAGGTGATATTTAGGATATGCTTTATTTAATTTAATATCTAGATATTTAAGTTTTAAACCGTAAATTAAAACGAGCAACGAGATTCTTAGACGATAATATTTTTGACGAGAATGGTCGAGACCATTGAATCCAAAATATTTTAATTAGTCGGGAATGCCGGTTCGTTTTTTGAAAAACGAGAAAAAGTCGGGACATGACGAGTCGATAAAAATATTCGGAAAATGTCAAAAACTGACTTTTTGGAAAAAGATTCGTATCGAGAAATAAGTGAATGGAAAAGCAGACGCTGCTTTAATCCGAGGTCTCGAACGAAAACTCAAACGGGTATCGAAACCCTAATCTGGTTATCGGTTAGTCGACTTCTGCAATTTATTTTCTGAAACGGACTGTGCCATAAATCGTATTTTATTTTTAATAACTTAGGAATGCAAAACTCATACTTAATTAACAAAATTTTAATTATGATAAGATTAGAAATACCGGGGTATTACAATGTATCTTCTCCCGGGATTAGCTGGGGTCCATGATGTTCGAATCCATGCCAATCTTCCACATACACATGCCGGTGATGGGTTATATTGAGCCAAGTACGACATCACCATAAGGTTCTTATGGATTTTAGGATTTAGGGTTCATTACTGATTTGGGGAAAAATGGCCTTTCTCATGCCTTTCTCATTCCCGCTTCTGCATAAGAGGAGTAAAAGAAAAGAAAAAATAAATAAATCCACATAAGCATTCGGGCTACACCTGTCATGACACGCACGCCTCACCTGCCACTCAGCCCGATTGGGCCCAAAATTGGTACACGGACACTAGTTTTTAAATCATAGTGGCTCAATTCTGTAAGCCCGTTTTTTTGTGGCCAAAATTGGCAAACCGCCCTAAAATAGTGGCCCAAAAAAAATTTGAAATCTATATTTGCACATAGACACATGTGAGTCTATGAGAGTACGTGTGATGGCGTGGGATCGTAAATGAATGTGTGTGGCTCTCATATAGTTTACTAGGTATAGCATGAAGAAAGTAGCTCCATTTAATTTTATGGAATTTCAAATATAATAAACTACGAAATAATTAAATTTAATAAGACTACTAGTAAGTAGTCCGTCGAGACTCGACGGGAAATAACTTTATATTTTAATTTACATGTATACATTTTAAAAATAATTTTATATCTTATTTAAAAATTGTGATATTGTTCGCGTTAATTATTAATCAAACTTAGAAAATTAATTTTATTTCACGTATTTAAATTTATTATTAGGAATGACAATGGATTGAGTATACTCATTCATTATGTATTTTTTAAATCTAAATTTGTTTAAAATTGTTCTACATGTTCGTCCTAATCTCGGTTAAAATAGTGACTTTACTGTACATACGCGTCTCAAATCCTTTGAGTAATACTCGATAAAAATATGATTACCAGAATAAATGAAAATATGAACGGAGCACTGTGGAGGGGGCAGCTTTATTTTCGTATTAGTAATAGATGTGTGTCGTCTAAAACCTTTTTTTATGTTGATACAATTCGAAATTTATAACACACAGATATCTCATTTAAAATTCAAACAATGAAATGAAATATTAATAACTTAAAAAAAATGTGTTCCTAAAAAAAAGTAAATAAAAAAATAAAAATTGTATTTGGGCAATAGTAGTACTAAGTGGCTTCAATCCTAAAACCCTTGTTTCAGTTGAGCCATTTCTCTCACTTCACTCAAAAACCCTACATTACAATGTCTCTCTACCTGGCTCTTCGCCGTGCGCGCCACCTCTCAACCGCCGCCTCCGCTGCCGATGCCGCCGCCGCCTCCAACCCCCGTAACATCTCTGCAGCCAAGAAGCGGCTCAAAACCGTCTACGGCCCCGACGAGGCACTCAAAATCTATTCCTCCTTCACCACCACCGGCGAAGACGCATCCATCGCACCGGCCTCCGCCCGCCACATCCAGGAATTGGTGGTCCGACGCCTCGCCAAATCCCGCCGCTTCTCCGACATCGAGGCCTTCCTAGAATCCCACAAATCCAAGCCACAAATCACCGAGGAGCCCTTCGTCTCCTCCCTCATCAAATCGTATGGCGTCGCCGGAATGCTCGACAATGCGCTCAGTACTTACAATCAGATGACCGATTTTGGTACCCTCCGATCGCCTTATTCCTTCAATATGCTCCTCCTGGCTTGTATTCATTGCAAGGCTTATGATCGTGTACCAATTTATTTCAATGAATTTCCCGAAAAATTTGGTTTTGTACCCGATAAAATATCCTATGGGATGTTGATCAAGGCTTATTGTGAGATGGGTTCGCCTGAAAAGGCCGTGGAGACGCTCAAGGAAATGGAGAATAAGGGGGCTGAGATCGGAGCGGTGTCGTTCGGCACGATTTTGCACACGCTGTACAAGAGTGGGAGGACTGACGAGGCCGAAAAGTTTTGGGATAAAATGGTGAAGGAAAAGGGGATCCAATTGGATGCGGGATCTTACAATGTGAAGCTTGCGCAGGCTGGTGGAAAGCCCGAGTCTGTGAAAGCTTTGATTGAGGAAATGCAGAACGCGGGGATTAATCCGGATTGTATTAGCTTCAACTATTTGATTACTTCCTATTGTGTGAATGGTATGTTGGATGAAGCAGAGAAGGTATATGGTGATCTGTTGGCGGCTAAAGGAGGCAGGGCAAACGCTGCAACTTTTAGGACAATGGTGTTTCATTCTTGTAAGGCAGGGCGGTTTGTGAGAGCGTATAAGATCTTTAAGCGGAGTGTGAAAGTGGGCAAGATTCCTGATTTCAACACATTGAAGTATTTGATTACGGGGTTAAAAGACATGGGGCGTATGGTTGAGGCTAAAGCTATGGTTCGGACTATGAACAAAAAGTACCCTCCTGAATTGTTGAAGGCTTGGGGGACCCTGGCGGAAGAGCTTGGATTGGCTCGTGATGGCACGGAGGAGGAGGCTGATGCCGGTGAGGTAGAAAAGGGAGCTGGTTCTGATGTTTAAACGGAGAAGGGTGCATGAGTTTGGTCTATGGAATAGGATTGGATTATATACTCTTTTGGACCTTCTGATTGTGAGATTTAAGTTTATGAATTGTCACTAAGCATCAATTCTAAGACTTCTGAATATTGATGCTCGTGGCACGACTCACTGAAGATTATAAATTTGAGGACTTTCCTCACTGTTCACCGTCTTCTACTGATAGAACATCAAAAGCGTGATCTCTTGCTGTTCACATTCTTCTACTTCTCTAAGCAATTTGAACCTTTCTGTTACTTATTTTTTGCTTTACATTTAGTCTCTGTCTTCAAATTGGCTCTTGTTTTGAGCTGCTGACTTATCAGAATTCCTTATCCTACTGATAGTAGTTTAGACTCCTTATTTATGTCTCCCAAGTCTTGTTTTAGGAATCTAGTACTGTACTGTGAGAGCTGACGTACTCTTGCTTTTATGATTTAATCTACTGGAAAAGGTATTTGAATAAATATTTTATGCTATATAACTTATATGCAATTTAGAGTTCCCATTGAACTATCATATATGCAATAACTTAAAGTAACTTGGCAAAGGAGTGTCCACTCATGTCTTAACATTGTCTGAATTGGGGAAACCATGCTAGAAGGCATGTCAATTGATGTACATTAACAGTTGGATTCCTTTGCCCTTCAATGCTGGAAACAATCACACATTCAGAAGTTTGAGGTAAGATAAAGTTGCATGTGAATTGATATAGATATATATGAATTTGGAAGAATTGTATGTCCGGTATAGGATTTAGTATATTTCTGCTGAGGGTCCTTATTAATTGGAGGAATGATTACAGAATAAGATGCATGTGTTACTCATAATAATGTAAAGCAAAACGCATTGAGTTGGTACATCCGCGCATGGATTCAAAATCGGAGAGATTAAACCCTCTCAGCTTTTTATTAATTGGATATGATATCATATTTCTTCTGGTTGTTGATTGTGCTCTTATCTCTGTAGTTGTTAATATCATTATGCTGACAAGTATATAACTATATATATTTTGATTTAATTTCAAAAATCAAGCTTTATGATGAGTTCGAAATCTTCATATCATGAACTTTATATAGTACTTTCTCTTCTTTTGGGAAGTAGATGAGGTAGCTGGTGGTGGGAAAAGTGAAAAATAAGGCATATATTATAATATTGGAGTTTTTACTGCCACGTTGAAACATTTTGATGTACTTGTGCAGTAAGAATAGGTTTCTGGAAGGATGTTCGACTGCATGGATACTTTGTGCCTAGAAGACTGGCTAGCAAGAGGTGACTTGTCAGTCATGCGGAGAAGCTGAGAATTGCGGAGCTTAGGCGATCGAGGCTACTCCAGGTTAAGTCTTTCACCTACATCCATTTCCACGTTCTGGTTCATCTAGTTGTGTTTTTTGGTTGTTAGAACATAAATTATTTGATGCTTAACACAATTTGTTCAACATTGAAAATTTTGTCTGGTATTGAATTTTTTATTTAAAATGAACTCACTCCTTGCTTTATGATTAGTTGGAGAATTTGATTTCTACATAAGTTGGGGCATCTGAAAATGAAAACTTGTTATTAATAGAGCAGTGACATCATCATGTATCATTGTATTGATCATCAGAGACTTATTTTTAGGGAAATCTTTCTTGAATTATGGATTCTTCTTGGATTCAAGGCATGCTTCTGATTTCAAGATCAGTCACACGATTCTCATACAGTTATCCAAATATTAAAAGAGATTTTATTGGAGAAGCATATTTTTCTTTGATAAATTCATTATCTTTTTTTTTACAAGAAATTTAAAGGCCGTGTGACGGTGGACATGAACCCGAAACCTTTGGTCTCGAGCATTAACTACGCTACCACTAGGCTAATACACGCACACTCATTATCCTTTTCTTGTCTATTATATGTGTGCCACAAGAGACTTATTTGTTATTTATGAAGACTATATGCTAGCAATGTTTTAATATACTAAATCGGAACCGTGGCCTTTTTCCTATAGCACCACGAGGCATAGGAATCGATTCGGACCGAGGCATAGGAACCGAGGCGTAAACCTCAAAAAACAAAATTATAGTTCATAACCAAATCAAAATATTCATGCAAATACAAACCAAAAAGTCTTAAAATTCAAATCAAGCTAATTAAAGATAAGGGTTTAGGGTTTCTTTGAGATGGAGCGGTTGCAGAAATGAAACTTGAAATGAAAGAATGCAATCTGAAATTCAGTAAGCTAATGAGGCTTGCGCCTCTATTCGTCTCAGACGCCTCACACCGCCTCGGTTAATCAAGGCGCACGCCTCACTCAGATGGTATGAGGCTTATGCTTCTGATGCGACTTCTGGCCGTTCCAAACTGAGGCGCCTCAGTTCCTACGCCTCAACCGTTTTTAAAACAATGTTAATGCTAGTGTTTACTTAATTTTGTGCTAATTTTCTTAATGATGTGAGCTGAAATTATATAATGCAATTGAATTGGATAAATGATGAATGTTTGAAACTTTTATTTGTAAGTAATTTTTTGGATTTATTAATTATATTGAGTAATGCATTTCTAGTGTGTGTGTATTTTGTTTTTTTGTTTGTTTGTTTTAGAAGGAGAAATGCATTTCTAGTTAAATACACGTACATTAAATTTGAACAAAAAAAATTGAACAAAAAAAGATGTTCGAATTATACGGGCACAGAATTATCTCATTTGGACAACAAATAATGTTCGAAAATGTCACTTTTAGTTTGAGAATGGCCTGGTAAAAAAGTTGCAGAATTGCAATTGCAATTATAATTTTCTCAGAAGAGCTTGATACATAAATTGAGTTGTAACTTTTGTGAAATGATCACATATTTCAGTTATCTACATTTTGTAGCCATGCTAATTTTAATAAATAAATTCAACTTGCAGTTTTGGTAGTCTAGCTGGCTGTCAAAACTGGCTTGGCCGAAATGTCCATTCTAACTAGAGAGAGAGAGAGCGCTCGGCCTGGTCTTTTGTGAATAAAACTATTTCCGGGCTGTGTTGGGCTAGCATTTTTGCATACGGAGGATTTTGGGCCGGGCTGGGCCGAACCCCATGGTCCTGTAGGTTTGGACTGTCCAGGTCCGATCACTTTTGACAACTTCACTTTTGTCAATTTTCTATATAATTTTATGAGTTTTAAATTTAGCTCGCTATATTCTGCAACAAAAAAATTGTGTTAGACCATCTTGTAGTTCAAGATTAAGAATATATTAGTCATGCATATTCGGATCAAATATCAAAACTCATATGTAATCTAACATATTTGTAATCTTATTTGTTTGAATTTGGGTATAAATAGGTACTATCTTGCGCACCTTGAGCCGAAGTTGTAATGTTGACTCTAATTTGGCCAGATTAATTCGAATAACATTATAATTTGAAGGATTTGTTAGAATTAAGGGAAATTGGGAAGTATTGACTCAAAGTCAAGGACACAATGAAAATTCCAAAAATTGAGTTAATTTTATAAAATTTAAATCTAAATATAAATATACTGCCAATGAATTATGAAATATATTTTTAATCTATGATTATGTGAGAAACTTGGAAGATATCTAAGTGGTGGAGATTTTCTCAGTAAATAGAGAGGTCTAAGCCTTTAAGGTTCAAATCTCAAAGTCCCATTTCCCAACTAAAAAATAAATAAATTAAATTAAATTAAAGCTGTCCATTTTTAATGCTTATGTCTTTTTTTTTCCTTAATTTTGGAGGATCTACAAATTTATTTACTTATTTTGTAATTCTTTTTATTCGACTCTTCAATATCACTGCATTTTCTTTTTGCTGTTTACACATTTAATCGGACTTTTGATTTTTTTCAATTATCGATTGTATATCAATAAACCAATTTGCTTTACCGGCATTACAATTTATACAAAATTTCCTCTATATTAACCCCAACTTCATCATCCAATTTTAAAGTCCTACCCGTAAATTCCAAAATCCCTAATTTTATTAGTTAGTATTTACCATTTACCAATGATGTACAAATATGTCGCCACTCGCCAAAGATGAATTTGTTAACTCAAATTGTTAAAAGAGTCCATCTTATCCATAACAAAGTTAAAATTTCTCTAATTAGATGTGAAAAGTCCATTATTTCAAGATACAAACAGTTTTAGTGAGGGAAAAAAAGGGATAAAAAACAAATTTGGTGTGTGACAGTGATTGCTGCAAGTAACAGTTAAGAGTGACGATAGATATACGTGTGTGTGTGTATATATTCTGAATTGTCCTCTCCATCATCCATTATTTCTTATTCATTGTCTCTGTTATTTCTGCATGCATGCTATTGCGACCTTTCAGAAGAATCAGAACACAAGATCGTCCCCACAAACACCCACATACACACACACAAAAAGTATTAATCTATGCATAAATAGAGTCAGAGAGTACTATAATATATTCAAGGTTTTCAGACGCCACCAAAAATGGGACATCAAATAAATCTGCATTTTTATTGTAAGTTATAGCTCTACCTAAATTTATGCAGGAAATTTGAAGTTTAGGAATATGTTAGGCCATCTCCAGCCGTTCGCATCAAAATACAGCAATTTCAGCACAAAAATACAGCAAAATCAATAAGTCATCTCCAGCAGTCTGCTCTATATTTTTACACAAAAACAGAATATTCTACTTTTAGTCACGGTTGATGATCCTGAAACATGTGATTACTTCCGATCAGAGCAACAAGATATTATTCGAAAGCGGTAACAAGCCAAAGAAGCCAACACTAGTATTTCTGATATGTTTCAAAATTTATTTTCAGATGGGGTGGGACGTTCCGGAGATGGCCTTTATTAGAAATTAAATGTATCGACTTTGTGTTTATGCTTTTATTATGTAATTGTATTTTTTTTATTTTTTTTGTTTATCTTGTATTTTATTTAAATGTATTTTTTAAATAATTTTATGTAATTTTAATGTTGGTATAATATGTTTAGAAATATAACTATAATATAATATTTTGGAACAAAATAATTAAAGAACACAAAAAATAATAAATATAACAAGGAATAATAATTATAACAATAAAATTAATTGCAAAAATAATAGAGCAATGAATAGTGTTGCTCCAAGTTTGGAGCAACACTATTCAAATCTGTATAATAGAGCAGGATTTTGGTGCTGGGCTGGAGAAGGAATTGCTCCAGATTTAGAGATATGTGAAGATATAGAGATGGGTTGGAGATGCTCTTAGGTTTCTCATTCATTTTTGTAGTCAGGAAATTCTATTTGATGGGATATATTATAGATAGATAGATAGATCGACTAACTAGTAGCAGATCAAGTATAAATGGAATATTGCAAGATATAATTATATCAGGAGAACAAAATAATTAATTCTTCTACTTCTATTCTCAGGTAATACAATTTTTTATTTTAAAATTCTATAGATTTTTATTTCTGTTTTTTTCAAATACTGTCTAACAAATTTTCTGGGGTTCGTTCAGGCCAAAATTAGGCTGCAGCAATTGGATTGGATCATTTGTAGTATATATCCCGAATCTTAATTAATTATAAGTACTTTGAAAAAAAAGGAACACTGATCAATATATGTGACTTAAGCTTTTTGGATTCTCTCTAATTTTTTTTTTTCTTTTTGTGGTACACCGAAACTCAATATTGAATTCGTTATTTTAATAACATTAATTATTAAGATAAAAAATTATTAATATAATGAATCACAATTAACATTTATTACTAAAAATTGAAGCTTAAAAATTGTACACCATATATAATTATGAAATAATCAATTACTAACTAAAGTATTCAGAAATTAAACTAAAACATAAAAAAATGAAACCGAAAATATAAACAAAAACAAAACTAATAAAATTGAAAGTATATAAGAGTAGGGATTCAAGGAACTTGGAGCTAGAATATAATAAGTAATCTAAGATGGATTTACTCTCTCTTAGATTTCCTAAAGTAGAAGTAACTAAACAAAGTTTTAACAGTGATCAACTTCTCAAACAACTATTTTTTGTGGTCCTATACCAAAATTTGTTGACAATAAAATTATAGCCTTATAAAATTTTGGTAGTACAAGTTAGTGTAGGTGGTCTATCTAATTTTGTAGGAATTATTAGCCAGGTAAGAGTTGTACTCTATACTAATTTTGTTATTATAATTAATGGTGATATGGTTTGATTTTTTATAGCTAGCATGACTAGTGCATATATGGTACTTGCAACGAGAGTAAAGTTGTTAAATAGAATTTCTCATTACACATAAAGTAATTTTTTTTACAAGAAGTTAGCTAAGGGGTTGCCCGGGAGGCGGGCCCAAGTAGGTTGCCAGATCGGAAAGTGGGGCCTGCGGTTTGGGTCGGACCCGGCAGTGTGCCGTCTGTGGACATCCAGTTTGAAAGAGGATGGATTGTTACGATATTCCACATCCGTTCCATATGAAAGTGTGGAAGGGTATATAAGTGGGAGTTAACTCTTTACCTTTGACCATTATTTTTGGTTAAATTATGACTCTTTCTTATATGCTTAACAATTTGGTCCGACGTACCGGATTTGGACGGGCTATGGAAAGGGACTGCCTTGGAGGCCCGGGCCCAAGTAGGTTGCTACTACTACATCGGAAAGTGGGGCCTGCGGTTTGGGTCGGACCCGGCAGTGTACTGTCCGTGGACATTACGATATCTCACTTCGGTTCCACATAAAAGTATGGAAGGGAATGAAACAAGGATGTTAATATAAAACTGTAGCAGGAGAATCAATTCGGCCGTGTCACTTAAACACTTTCTTGTTGCATATCTCGATCGTTTGATCACTATCACCAATGCACGTCCGTGTATTGGATCCATACTATCACCCTTTGTGACGATCAAGGTTCGTTAGTTGTGTTATGACATCATAATTAAATAGAAACATAATATATTTGTGATAGTAACCAATCGATCAGTTCAGAGCATTTCAAGCGGAGGACTTTCTAGGAATAATTTTGTTAGGGTTTAATGTGACATTTAATTATATGAGAAATTTTTTTTTGAGAGAAATTATATGAGAATTATAAGAAAAATAAAGTAGTTATTTTCAGTTGAATTTTACGTGAATATTACTGTCACTTGTGAAAATACTAAAATAATAAGAATGTTTTTTTAATAAAATCGTCAGAGTAGTTTATATATATGGACTTCTAACTCAAACGGTTGGATGATTAGTAATTAAAACTGTTCAGAAATAGTAAAATTTTGTAAGTGGAAAAAAATTTGATCATATACGTCAAAATTGGTCCTCAACCTCAATTTGCAAGTGTTTTTAGTAATATAATGAAGTACTCTTAAAAATTGATTTTAAATTTGAATATAACTATTTTCATCATAACCCATCTCAATTTGATTGAAGGAATAAAATTGGCAATTTTTTAATTAAGTACGAGGAGCTTTAAAATCACATCCAACTCGGACCACAGCTATTTTTAGTTATAAATTTACTATAATTAGAGAAACTGATGTAATTTAATGGAACTATACTAGTCATTCCGTTGAATTTTCCATTTAAAGTATAAGTAACATGCAAATAAAAATAAAATTCTAGAAAATCATTTGAAAATTGCATAATCCACTTGGCAAAAATTTACAACAAAAGTAAAAAACTGTACTGTACTGATTTTTTTCTAAAATATAACGTTTCTAATTGTAATCAATTGGAATCTATGTTGCATGGGTGCATGGGGCGGGTGCAGGGGCGATACGATACGGGTGCGTGGATACGGAATTTTGAAAATTATAGGGTACGATTTGGCAATGATACGTCTAGTATTAATATTTTATCATATATAAGTAACACTTATAAAATAATTTAAATTTAAATTTTCATAAATTATATGTATGTAATTCATTTTCTTTAACCCAAAACTTAAGCATTTTCAATTATATAATTTAATTAAGTAACAAAATATCAATTCAAATATCATTAGTCCAATAGAGAAGCCATAATTCAAATATCAAAGTCAACCTTATACACTCACTAGATTCGCGAATTTTATACAAAGGATTCGCGAATCCGATTACTTTTTATTCTTTATTTGGAAGGATACGCCACGTGGCAAATCGGGTGCGAATCCCATGGGAATCCGACGAGAATCGCATCATAAAAAAAATCCGATACGGCAATATGGTATTTTTAGAAGAATCCGTGCATCATAGATTGGAATATGTTAAGTTTTGAAGAACTTTCTAGAATTTTATATTATTAACATGCTGCACTTTTAATGGAAGTTAACAATCCCGTCAATATAATTGGCCAAATCTGACTCAAAATGAATTTTCGGGATGTGATTGCCTCAAATGAAAAAGATATAGAGGCTATACTAATTTTTCCATAAGCCACATTTAGTTTTCTAATTTTCTTAGTCCATTATTTTTCCTTTTAATTCTCTCTCTCTCTCTAAGTCTCTCTCTATATATATATCTCCTAATTATTTTATTCACGTGCAGGTTCAAAATTTTGTTTATGTCTTATTTCTCTATTTGGGCACAAAAATTTAGATGAATGTCGAATGAGCATGTGAATTTGTTTAGAAGAGAAAGAAATTAAGCGGAGAAAATAGTCAAAGAAAAACAGGAAAAATAACATATAAAAAAGACAACGCCAAAAAAATTATTAATAGAATATAGTTGAGATGACATATTAAAAAAAACAAAAACAAATTAATGTTGGAGTAACAAGATATAGTAAAAGAAAAGGAAAGTATAAGTAATGCGAAATAAAAGAAAATCAAAGTTGTGATAGCATAATGACAAAACTAAAAGAGTTCAAAGGAACAAAGATAATTAATTTTCCCACATTATGAATTAATTAACCGTCTGAAATTTTTAAGTACTTCAGGTTTAACTTTAACAAAATTAACTTCAAATTTATGCATGGTACAACTTGCAACTAATTAGTACGTTGAGATTTAAGTACTAGCACAAACATAAAACAATAGCGTTGTAGTTAATAATTCAGCCTATTAATTACTTATTAAAATCATTTTATATATATGCCAAGAAGAAGAATTATTATCTGCCAAACTGATTCTTTTATACACGATAATGATGCTCTACTAATTAATCTTCATTATTAGGACTAGATTAAGCAGTAGATCATATTCCATTTTATGAACTAATTAGATTAAAGGTGTTTTCATTTGTAGATTCCGTTTTGCAGTTTCTCTAAGTATATATGAGTATTTTTTTATCTTGCTGCATCTAAAATTCTTCTCGACTTGAGCTTCAATTTTTTTTCACTGTTCTCAAAATAACTGAGGTTGAAATGCATTTTTGGTTCAGTATAAGATATATTCAGGCGTATACTATTCACAAAAAGTAGTAACTGCTGAATATTAATGCACTATCTTTCACCTCATTTGCAATTTCAACACATTTTCTGAATCGTTTAAATTAATTAAAATTCTGAACTAGTTTGCATTTGTTGTGAAGTAAAAGATGGTGCATTACTTTCATACTTTGCAATTGACCCTAGTTACAATTGGTTAATTATGTGCATAAGGCTCATACGCCAATTTCGAATTAGTTCGAAGGGTTTACGTAAGCCATTAAAAAAAGTTATTTGATCCGATTGGAACCAAACTTTCAAATAAATTCCCACTTGGGACTCGTGATATAGTTTAAAGTTTTTATTTAAACTTTTTCTATACTATAATTAATAATACTAAGTGTACTTGACCAATATATTAGTGGTAATTTTTTCAGGAAAAAAATCCAGCAATTTTATTTATTTTTTTCCTTATATAAAAGGATTGATTTTTTTTTTAATTGTAAAGGGATTGAAATTGTTAAATTGGAAATTTACATGACTAAAATCATCACATTTCTATTCATCAATTTTTATGGGACTAAAAAGTTACATGTAACCTTAATAGTTTGAGTCAACAATTTTATAGGACAATAGTTTTACCTCATTTGAAAATTAGGATACATTTATGCAGGTTTTTAATTTTAGGACACTAGATTTTTAGTTTCAGATCCGCAAAATAAACTTCGGCCCAAATTGAGATTTTTAGGCTTTTTGGCATATTTTGCTCACGTGACATGTCATCAGCGGGCTCCAAATGACATGTAGCGGGCTCCAGATGACATGTCACGTGAGCAAAAAGTGCCAAAAAATCCGAACATCTTAATTTGGGCTGAAATTTGTCATGCAGACGTGAAACTAATAAACTGATGTCCTAAAATTATAAGCCCGTAAAAATGTGTTATAGTTTCCAAATGGCTGTGCTAAAAAAACTGTTGAGTCTAAGAGTTATATTCGTACGTTTATATAATAGGAAAATGTGTTTGTTGATAAATAGTACAAATAATAAATACTTATTTAAGTCGTTTATTGTTGATGTATTTAAAGCTGATGACATTTGACAACTAACCTAAGGCCACATTTAGCTGGTGTACCTTATCGATATATTATAATGAACTGAGATTACAATAGGGGTGGCAATCGGGTCGGGTTGGGTCAGGTTCGGGTCGACCTGATCTGTTAAGGCCCAACCCGAACCCGACCTGTTAAGGATATGCTCAACCCGAACCCGAACCCAACCCGAAATGACAAAATCCGAACACGACACGAACCCGAAATTGACACGATAATATTCGGGTTGACCCGACACGATAATGACTCAAACCCAAATTTAAATGATTTAATAATAGAAAAAATATTTTAAATAAGATTTAATAAAAGAAAAAATATTTTAAAATAAAATTTAATAAGAGAAAATAAATAAATATTCAAAAATTTAATATCTTTTGATGACTTGGAAGGAAAAATAAATATGTCATCAATTTAAAAGTTTGATTTGAATTAAATAAATATAATATTAAAAAATATAATTCCTTATCGGGGTAACCCGAACTCGACCCGAACCCGAACCCGACCCGACCCGAAATTTTCAGGTCCTTATCGGGTCAACCCGATAAGGACCTGAACCCAATAAGACTTGACTCAACCCCATTAATTTCGTATCGGTTCGTGTCGTGTCGAAAATTGCCAGCCCTAGTTTACAACATTTTACTTCATTGTGCGAGTGAAGTTTTTAGCCGCTTTACACTTGAAGGGGCCGGCCAAAAAATTGAGAAACAAACCAAAAGGTTACTAATCCAAGGAAAAAAATAAAAATAATAATAATAATAATAATAATAATAATAATAATAATAATAATAATAATAATAATAATAATAATAATAATAATAATAATAATAATAATAATAATAATAATAATAATTACAGTTTTAGCCACCTAATGGCCAAAATTCACAACTAGCTACTATTGGAAAATATTTTTTTTTAATTTTTTTTTAATTAAGGGATTGAGAAAATGAGATCTATACTCTGGTCTCTCATCGTTACAATATGCTACGGGAAACAACTTGCAAACGGAAGAGAAGACCTAATTTAATGTATATCGGGATGGAACTAAAGAATATAACCAATTAAACAAACATGATTTTGAGTGCTTTTTTTATGTCAGAAATTTGAGCCCCTCACATTTTTGGAAAAATGTTGAAACATTGTGTACCAACTTACTACAAAATATAAATTGTGACAAAATATGGTATTTCTTCTTTTAAAGATTATGTGGTCGCATTAAATAAAAAGTAGTCACCGGAATATTTCAGGTAGTTGTTCACGAGTTGATATAATTAATTACATGAATTAGTTGTTCATGATATATAATGTGACTACACTGATACTTTCTCCATCCCCAAATAAGTGTTTTCAATTCTGATGTAAAAATCGTATAACAATAAAGTAGATAAATTTACTCTTTTTACTCTTAATTTTTGCATGATATAGCGAATAACTAAAGAATTTGCATTGAAGAATACAATGATAAAATACAAATAAAGCATTCTAAAATATGATACATATCAGAAAATAAAAAGTTATTTTTTAGAATTATATATCAGGAAACAAGTTTTATTTGTAAATGAAATACTAGTTATTCGGGGACGGAGACAGTACAACATTACATGGTCGTCACACAACCATGCATAGCATGTTATGCATATAACACGATCATGATGCTGTGATATATGATCATGTGATATTGATATATGAGCACCTGCAAAGAGGAGCTACCAAAAACTAATAGTTGTAGTTGTCGGCCATTTAGTAAAGCGTATTTATAATTTTCGCTTAAATAACTACATTTCTGTCGAAATGGCTAAAAAGTACTTATCTTATCTTAGCCAAACTGTTGATTTAAAATTTTCTTCTTACTCCATTTTCCCGGTTAAGAATCAAAATTTATAACATATATGCATGCTTATATCATTATCACCACCATAGTTAATTTTGCAACCCCCACAAATCCAGAGAGAGAGAGAGAGAGTTGTTGTCCTTTTTTTTTGAAAAAAAAAAAGAAAAGAAAAGAAAAGAGGAGAAAGAAAGAAAGAAAGAAAGAAAGAAAGAAGCAAAACCCTATGGGGGTACAAGTTGGTTGAGGGCAATCTGAGTGCAAAATATAGGAGAGGAGAAGAGAAGAGTGGTCCTCTGAGAAGTAAGCAGAAGCTTTAAAGAACCTCCCATAAAATTGGTCCCTCATCTACTCTACTCCTACTACTACTTCTTCAATTATCTCATCCACCACATATATCTTTATTTCAACTCCAAACTTATCTTATTTCATTTTTTTATATATATCAATTTCAATTTCTTCATTTTCATCTCTTTTTTTAGAGTCAATATAATCGACTACTAGCAGTCTCCATCTCATTTCTCAGACCTTTGCGTTCCTTATGTCTCTTTTCTTCACTCCAAAGTTAGTAAAGACAATTCATTAATTTTCATGAAATGCCCTCGTATTAATTAAAGAAATTGATTGATGGCAATTACCAATAAAATAGGGCACATCACATGTTCACTCCAAAGTTACTAGGGACAATCATGAAATTAAATTAAAGCCCTCATAGTTGATAAATTAATCCATGAGCATTACCAATAAAATAGGCAATACTCATCTCTCTCTCTCTCTCTCTCTCTCTTGTACTGATAGGCCTGTATAATACATTCCATTCATACTATGAAATGTTGCTGATAAAGCTACTTGTAGTTGGCAATAAAGCAGTTAGTGTTAGCTAGATTGGTCCCATTTAGTTTGATGGAAGTTAAAAGTCCATTGATCGCAAGAAACCATTTAATTTATTAGCAGCAGAATATATAAACTGAATATAACATGACTTTGTACAAGTCATTGAGATTAATTCCCCAACTAGCTCAACATATCGTGTGATTGTAATTTTATGAAGTAACCATAATTTCTTAATTAATTGCCACATTTTTTTTTTCTAATTTTATGCGTCGTTATGCATCCACGCCACATGGTCGCAATTGCGCCATACCTTTATCTTTTTTGCAACATGGACTGGTAATATATTCCATCATTATCATTATCATTATCATATATCATCATCTCCTCTTCCAAAATCCCAACCAAATTTCTTGACATATTTTCTATAAAAAAAAATAGGGTTTTCTCTTCAAGAAGCAGACGTACAATATAATCTTCAATAAAACAGATTCATCTTCATGATCAGCCAAGAGATGACAGAACGTGAGTTCGTATATATTTTTATCTTCATTTAAGTTCTTTATGTTTTGGGAGACCTTAATCTTGTACTTCTCCTTGTTTCTTTCTTGAAAATTTTGACATGAAATTGTCAAATATAGTGTGTCCATCACTTCCAAGAATTAGCTTTTTCTTATTTGGTTTCAGAAAAAAAAAAAGACCTCGAAAACTTTCCTCTTGCATTTTGGGAACCTAATTGATGTCACATGATTTTTGATCAAATTTTGAGAAAAAAAAGTACTCGATTTGAAGCAAACACAAAAACCTTGCAAAAAGTTCCCTAAATTTGCAGTCTAGCTACAACATACCTGCTAAAATCATCCATTAAACTAATGAAAAAAAAAATACTAACATTCAAAGCAAAAGATGTGGTTAGTTTTCACTCACCTGACCTTGCTGACACGATCCACTGAGATTTTTGCAGAGCAATGAGGAAGCAAGCAGTCCGACCATGAATTCAAGAGAGAGAGAGGTGAGAGTGAAGCAAGAAGGCAACCCCAAGTACACCAAGGTCACACCTTCTTCAAGATCACAGTGGTCAAGCCACAAAAACCCTCGAATCGTACGCGTTTCGCGCAGTTTCGGAGGCAAAGACCGGCACAGCAAGGTCTGCACGGTACGAGGATTGAGAGACCGCCGGATCAGGCTGTCCGTACCTACCGCCATTCAGCTCTACGACCTTCAAGACAAGCTCGGCCTCAGCCAGCCCAGCAAGGTCGTCGACTGGCTGCTCGACGCCACGAAGAACGACATCGACAAGCTCCCCCCTCTCCCCATCATACCAGGAACTTTCACACAGTTCTATAACCCTAATGAATCAGCAGCAGCAGCCAACCCTCAATCCTCCCTATCCCAGTTTCTTGCATCAAACCCGCCTTTCGAGAAGAACTTAGGGATTAGTCCTTCGAAGCAAGGGATGAAGATGGATGAAGAGAGGGTGGAGAAAGAAAAGTGGATTGAGCAAGAAAATCCTGAGGGTTTTGGGGGATTTGTGGCTCAACTTTCTGCACAAAACCTTTTCCCATTAGGCAATGTTAATCACCATCATCATAATCAATCTCATTTCCCTAATTTGCCAAATTTCAACCCTTATTTCCATTGGGATCATCCCAGTTTGTCTCTCTCCCATTTTGGAGGAGCTTATCCTTTGCCTAATCAAGCAGAAGATCAACCACACAACGCTCTTTCGGCCGTCGTTCCTTCAAGCTCTCATCTCTACTTTTGCCCTTCTGCAACAGTACCAACAACCATCCCTCCTTTCCCTCCATACTTTGCTCCTTCAATGGAGAATGTGCAGCAGAATCTTGGCTTTTCGACGGCCCTTCATCTGATGAGCTCGCCTATGAGGCCGTTCGCGATGAATGTCAACTCGAAATCTCTTCATCCGCAGCAGAATGATGCTGGGAGATCGGAGAAACAGGAGTGATGATCATGATGATTAAGTTTTTTCCTACTTATTCTTGGTTCTTGCAGCTTACAAAATGCCATACAGTAAGGGATTCTTCTGTCTTTATATGTTATTTTTTGTTTTTGCAAGAAAGATATATATACATTTACACTTGAAATGTGTAATTAAATACTACTACACATGTATGTAATTGCATAAAGTGATCACATTGTGAGGATTTTAGTTTTATTACTGAAATTAATTAATAATTGGGGATGAATTTTGTGATTCTGGTATGTGAGCATTTTTATTTGTTTGATTTATTAGGGAATATATATATATATGGATGTATGTATAATGTATTAGATCTATGTGACCACCTAGCTATAGAAGTATGTAATTAATTAATGTTGCATGATACTGTTTGCTTAGCTGAATTACTAGAGATATATTTATAGGAATAATACGTGTAGCTGATATCATATAAGTATTGCTGATTTGATTTGATTAATTTTTTCTTGCTTATAGCTTAGTGTCTTGTAGTTGTTAGAATATTGAAATAGATAAACTGATGTCTTAGAATTCGATTACAAGCTTTTACAAAAATTGAAAATTAATTTACCTAGCCAAAGAAAATTTTGGATGAGAAGTGCAAAAATATATATATGCATTCCAATTTCAATTTTCTTGTTCCTAGAAAGCTTTTATTTAATTTCTGTAATGAATCTTATCTGCCACGTAGAAAATAATTACATAATATTCTTATTTTTTTTAATTAATTAAGATTCATGGTTTGTATGATGAGTATGCAGACACTATTTCATATAACTTATGCATGTACATATTGATGCTTTGTTCTTCCAAGAGTTATTTTTGTACATATCCCTTAGCTAAGCTAGCTACCTTAAATAGTCTTATTGCATTCCGTGAGTAAATGTACGATAGATGACACTTATTCGGGGACGGAACATACACTTTGTAAGTATAAGTATGTGTGTGGTTTTTTTGTTAGTCGATAATGAATGACATAATTGATAAAGTGAACCAAGTGTAGTACCAATGTGATATAGAGTAAAAAAACCTGCATATATTGGTAAGAATTAATTGAATGTTTGAATTAGTATTTGAGTTCCACATGTTCTAATAAATTAATGGTTACTATTGCACTAGCTGTAGCTGCTGTGACTTGTCAGAAAACTGTAAAGTGCAAGAGAGATGTACATGACTTATATTTCTGAATATTGTCCCTTTAATTGACACAATAAGTTGTTGCCAACATTGGTAACAAACAGAAATTTCTTGTCTTGATCAAAAGTTCTGGATATGAATGAATAACTGAAACAAAATGATAGCTAGCAATATTTATTGGTTGAATAAACTGCTCAGAAATTTACTTATCTATTTATTGCATTGCATGTATACATGAGGCTTTGAATGACAAATGCGCTGCTGTGATACATATTTTCAGTAATTTTTGAATGAGACAATATGCATGATCACAGTTTAGCCTAAATGTGTCTTCTTTTGCTAAATTGTATTTATGAAAGTGGTAATTCTGCAGCTTACTCTCTTTAATTTAAAATAAGTATTTTGTCATTTGTCATTTGTCGTCCTTTCTTTTTTTCTTTTCTTTCTTTGAGTTGATCACCACACATATAAAGGTGACGATTGCAATCCGACGGTGCCGTCGTTTATCCGTTGTTAAGGAAGGGTTGTCCGTTCATGATGACTACCACTTCACGACGGATTGTTTGTCGGTACCTTTAATGACGGATGTCGGGTCTGTTGCTAATGACCGTCGATTCGTCATGAACTATTATTAGTGACGGATTATCATGATTTAGCGACCGAAAATTTTGTCACTAATTAAATACCGTATTTTTTGTAGAGTTGAGAATTACCATTGAACTACAAACAAAACTCGTGAGTACGCGGCATTTCTGTTAATTTAATATTTGTAACATTATCATTTGATATTTTTTTGTTAAACTATGAGTTTGACTCTATACGAACAAAAAAGAGCTTAGAGTTATTTTAGGACTTTAACTTTTGCCATTTTGCAAAAATAGGACACATTTTTTCGGGCTTCCAATTATAGGACAAAATTTAAAAAATTAATTATCATCAGGACAGATTTGAGCCCGATTTATGATGGTTGGGCTAAATTCCACGTGTGCTCAATTAAAGGGCCCGATGCCCATGTGTCTGCCTATGTGGATGCCCATGTGTCAATTTCATAATAAAATCTAAAAATCAAAACTAATTAATTCAAAATTAAAATTAGTAAAATCAATATTAACTCCCATAAAGCTAAAAGAAATCATGCTGCAAAAAAAAAGAAAAACTCAAATCATATCTCACCCCTAATTTGAAGAACCCTAGTCCCAAATCGATTACAAATCTGATTTTCTATTGCGCAGACTAAATCGAACCGACATAATTGACTCTGAAACAAGGTGAAAACAATGTGCTTCGAGTCCTCTTTCTCCCGATTCAGAAGCTTCAACAAATGGGACTCCGTGTCGATCTTGTAGCGGATCGCCCAAATGAATCCCAGCGAGCAGAGGAGTGAGCAGAGGGACGGGATCCACGACCTCTTGCAGAGGTGGGGCCCACTCTGCTGGCCGGCGGCGGTGAAGAGTAGGAGGGATGTGGAGTGGAAGAGGAAGAAGATGCAGTAGAGGTGGGTGATCTCTTTGCTGGTAGCGTCGATCTGAGTTTCCTTGAGAGAGAGGCGGTTGAGGATGAGCTCTTTCTCTTTCAGCCACTGCTTCAGAAGGAGTTCGTGGGTCGGCGTTCCGGCGATCTGGTGGAGCGGGTGCAGCGCCTTTGCTTCCATTACGGATGAGTTGGTGTCGGCGTTATGATCGGTTTTAATTTTGAATTAATTAGCTTTGATTTTTAGATTTTATTATGAAATTGACACATGGGCATCCATCGGGCCCTTTAATTGAGCACACGTGGAACTTAGCCCGACTATCATAAATCGGGCTCAAATCTGTCCTGATGATAATTAATTTTTTAAATTTTGTCCTATAATTGGAAGCCCGAAAAAATGTGTCCTATTTTTGCAAAATGGCAAAAGTTAAAGTCCTAAAATAACTTTGTACTCAACAAAAAAATAGTAGGAATGTGAAATGATTCTAACCTACAACCTTTCATAAATGGAAACTAGCATTTTTTATGTTGTATTTTAATTTGCAGGTACTTACTAATTAAGGCATCTAATTACTTGCTAACTTAATAAACTAGGGCTTGGACTGTAGAGAAGAATGGAAAAGGGTATCATAGAATGGAGAATCACTTTGATTTTCATTCCTACGGTCAAAACACCATGAATGTATTATTAGTGCTCGTTTGGTTCGAGTAGTGGAATGGAAAGGGAATGGAATCAAGTAGAGGCGAGGAATGGTAAAAATAAGTATTATTTTTATTCGGTGTATGGTTCAACAATGGAAATGAATCATCTTGTGAAATGATTCCGGAGAGGAAAGAATTTTGTTAACGCTCTAGTTTGGAGGATAACACTTTGGGGAATTGAGTTACCCTCAAGTAAGGGTAATGGTTAACGGTTAACCCAATACTCAAACCAAACAAGAATTAATGGATTCAATTAATTGAATCCCTTTCAATGCCCAAAAAATATCAAACCAAACATACATAGAGTGAGCACAATATGGTTAACCGACCATTAATCGTCATAAAAAAATCAACCAAATGGTTTATTTACCCACTAAAAATGAAAAATAAAAATAAAAAATTGTTATTACGATTAATCTATAAATTGAATCGATAAACCAATTATTATTATTCATAGAAAAGAATTCCATATGCCCCTCCAGGGACATTCAAGTGGTAATAGATCTTGTCTGGGAATAGAGAAGTTTCGGATTCAATCTCTAGCGCTCCCTTGTCCCCTTTCTCCAAGTCAAAAAAATAAAATAAAATAAAATAAAAAGAAGCAAAGAATTCCATATCTTAGAATATACATTCAGTTCCTACAATTTAAAAAATACAAATAATAAAGTGTCATATATTCATGCCTAAAACTTTTACGTCTGAAATAAACCCCATAAATTAGTAAATATAATATTTATATAATATATAATTATTATTATTAAATTATAACTTGAAAAAAAAGCTAGTAAAAATACATAAAAATCAAAACCTAACATGTACTCTCGCTTTATAAATTCAAAAACTAAAATAATAAACCAACAAGTTCGATTAATCATTTTTTTTCGTAACAATTTGTCGGTCAGTTCATTTTTTTGAATTTTTTTTGCTCGTGCCTACATATTATTTCATTTACATTCACTCTCAAACCCATCAACCTGGAAATTAACCTACCTCTATGTTGCATAGGTGCGGGGGTGCGGGTGCGGGGGCGATACGATACGGATACGGGGATACGGATTTTTAAAAATTATAGGGTACGATTCGTCAATGATACATCTAATTGTTAAAGTTTTATTATATAAAATGCTTATAAAATATACAGAATTTAAATTTTCTTAAATTAAATGTATAATATTTACATTTTCTTTCACCGAAAGATTAAACATTTTCAATTATATAAGTTAATTAAACAATAATATAACAATTCAAATATTATTAGTCCAATATATATAAGTCATAACTCAAATAAAATTATCAAAATCAACCTTTTGTAGACCCTTCGTGCATGAGATACGTGAATCTCACCTATGGGATTCGCGAATCCGGTTTCTTTTTATATATTATTTTAAAGGATACGCCACGTGGCGAATCGGGTGCGAATCCGACGAGAATCCGAGAGAATCGCACCCTAAAATAATTCGATTCGCCGTACATGATAATTTTTGAAGAATCCGTGCATCATAGACCTACCTTTTAGCTCGATCAAAAATTGTCCAAAATTTGAACTAAAATTGTGATTATGTATAAAAAGTTATTATTAAGGGTCTCAAACTATATGCATGTGATGGATCACAAAACCTATGTTGCCTGGGTGCGGGTGCGGGTGCGATACGGGTACGTGGATACGAAATTTTGAAAATTATAGGGTGCGATTCTGCAAGGATATGTCTAGTATTAATATTTTATTATATGTACATAGGGATGTCAATCGGGCCAATCTTTTCGGTTTCGGGTCAATCCTATCGGGTTTTCGGGCTATTCGGTCCGGGTTAAATCGGGTTAATTTTTTTCTTCGGGTTGAAAAAACTCAACCCTAACCCTAACCCTTCGGTTTTTTCGGGTTGAAAAAACTCAACCCTAACCCTAACCCTTCGGTTTTCGGGCTGGCCCGTCGGGTCACAAAGTTTGTAAATAAAAATTAAAATGTATATATTTTCTTGACTATTCAATATTTATCGCAAAAAAACTACACACAAAAAAATTTAAAAGTAACAAAACAAGAATACGAGTGGCCCAAAAAATAAAAACTTGATAAAATCCAAAAAATAGCATCCAACAAAATAAATCTAGTAGCACTACACGACATGAAAAATAACAATAATATTCAACATTAATTCGTTATCTCACAAATGAAACTAAACACTTGAATGACATTCATCTTCTATGATTTCTGTGTAGAGCAAAAGAGGGCGCGACATACAACTACTAAAAGTAATTAGTAGTATGTATTATTTATTTTACTTTTTAAAAAATATATCAGGATTATTCGGGTTGACCCTAACCCTGATCGGGCTAGCCCGGATAACCCTTCAACCCTAGCAGGCCAGCCCAAATAGCCCGGTTATGTATTCGGGTTGTAAAAAATCAACCCCAACCCTTTGTTTTGTTCGGTTTATTCGGGTCGACCCGTCAGGTTCGGGCTCAATTGACATCCCTATATGTACATAACGCTTATAAAATAATTAGAAATTTAAATTTTCATAAATCATATGTATGTAATTTATTTTCTTTAACCCAAAACTTAAGCATTTTCAATTATGTAATTTAATTAAGTAACAAAATACCAATTCAAATATCATTAATTAGTCCAATAGCTAGAGAAGCCATAATCCAAATAAAGTTATCAAAGTCAACCTCATACACTCACTTCACCCACGGGATTCGCAAATTTTACACACAAGATTCGCGAATCCGATTATTTTTTATTCTTTATTTGGAAGGATACGCCACGTGGTGAATCGGGTGCAAATCCCACGGGAATCCACGAGAATCGCAGTCTAACGATAATCCGATACGACAATATGATATATTTAGAAGAATCCGTGCATTATAGCACAAAACATTAGACAGATCCAAAGTTCCGGACCTAGGTTAAACTAAAAGTTATACCCTTGTTTTGTAGAAAATAATATTTTTATACACAGTATATTGCATACTTTGTATATGGCAAATGATTTTTTTTTTTTTTATAGTTATTGAGACTTTTCTCCATAAATTAATAATTTGAGTGATTACAAATTAGTCATCATCTTTTCTGGCAAAATACATATATTAATACTTTTCCGTATTAGAAAATGATACTTTTTTTCGGATGCAAACAAAAATGCTAACGACTCATATAAATTACAAAATATCACTGCCTTTTTGTGCGAAAAAGAAATACTAATATCAAGTATTATAAATAATACTTTTCGAATCCAAATAATTTCAAAATTATCATTATATTTTTTATGTTGGATCCTGGTATGGAGGATCCATTTGGTAGGGTGTGACACAAATTTTTACATTTTTTTTTAATGTGTCGAATTTGTGACATAAATTTTGACATGTGATCCTCAGGCAGCTTTTTTGTAGATATTTCAGGATACACTTTTTGCACAATTTTAGAGTTTATATACCGTTGGACATGCTTATCTGCATATGAGCTTTGCCGTCAGAAGATTAGAACCCATATACTTATAAAATTGATGTCTGAAATAAAAAAGAAAAAAAGAAAAATAAATTGATGTGTACATAATAAATGCAATCTCCAACCTCCATGTCAATATACAAGACAAATTTTGTAATAAGAAAAATGAACAGCTACCATAACCCCATGTATTGATGTTTGATGTGACAAGTCTAATATTTAATTACTATGATGTCTCTGATATCGACTAGAAGCAAGAAAAAGAAAAGAGATACAGAATAAAAGTTTACAAATCTCTATTTTTATTTTTATAATTTTGAGATCATTTTGCGGATCTCTTTGACAAGTGTTGTTTTGTTGGTTTCCTTTTTTTATTTTTCATATTTTGTTCTCCTGCTTTTCCTTTTTCTTCTTTCTTTATAGACAGTAAGATCACGTTGACGTGTTGCATTTACAAAGGTTTTATCAACAGTACGTAAATGGGGAGCAAATATATATATATCTTAACCCCATCAAAGAGTATTGTGTTTATTCATAAAATAATATAGTATAAAAAAATTACTTGTAACATTAATTAATCTGCACTATATATGACTTTGATTATTAAGGGCTTAATAAGTTAAGTCTAACATGGATTTGTCATAATTACGTTATAGCATGATGATATTATTGAAGCTAGTTCAAACTCTAAGTTAATTTTTATATATCATCAATAATACACACGTACAATTGTCATTAATAATGGTACATGCAATTACTTAGCCTTAATAGTGATGGTAAGAACGTACTATACACCAGAGGATGAGAACTAGTTTAAGTGACCACAAGTATTTCCTTAGCGAGAGGTATTGGTTTCTAGCTAGTTCTATCTGCGTGTGGCAGTGGCGGACCCAAGATTTTTAACTTGGGGGTGCGAAAAATAATTATAAATTTATAGACGTAAAAAATTTATGACATAAAAAGTAATGCATTTCAAATACAAAAGGAAATTACATATCTATCTAGTTTATTATTAGACGAATCTTTATTTGTCGAAAGCGATTCACAATCTTATCATCGGAAACTTGTAGAAACATCTCTTTCTCAGTGAAAGTGACCAAACAATCATTCAAAAATTGATCCCCCATGCTATTTCTCAACTTATTTTTGACATAAGTCATTCTAATAAACACTCTCTCTACATTCCAAAAAACATTCTCTCTACATTTCAGAAAACACTCTCTCTACTTTAGGGGTGCAAAAATTAATTTTTTTTAACCAATACTAGTAATTTTTTTATTTTTTTTGGGGGTGCAGCTGCACCCCCTTGTTCCCACATGGGTCCGCCACTGGCGTGTGGTGCGGATGGAATCCTCTGTCCCACTCTCCGTGTTCTACTATTAATTTCACTGTTTTAAAATGATTTACTTAAAAATAAAAGTTTAGTAGTAATATATAATGAACATTAATTAATATTTATTATAAAAATTTAGAATTTAAAAAATTATATACCCATATTTTGGGATAATGAACCTTAATAATCAATTAAAAATAAAAAATATATATATTAACCATATTCGGATAGATGAACACTAGTTAATAATTGTAAAATTATACTAAAACACTATAGATTGGAATTGAAGGAAAAAAAAAAGGACAAAAACCTAAAAAAAATATGGATTGTAGGACAAAGTGAGACACAAAAATTGGGGACAGTAGATCCCAAGTGCATGTGGTGTGTATATTTTTCCACTTTATGTGAAGTAGTGATCCCACCTTTATATGATGGTGTAGTTATTTATTTAATAATTTGTCTTGACAATTTTAAAAAAAATACTTTACACCAAGGTCCAAGACCAGCAATATATGAAACCCTAAAAAGAATGTCAAGCCAAAAAGGAAGCGTATAGCCTATATATATATAAACTGTGTGTGCGTGTGTGTGTGTGTGTGAGAGAGAGAGAGAGAGGGGGGGGGGGAGGAAGGGAGAGAGAGGGAGGGGCAGAGATAACAGAACAGAAGAGAAGGAAGCAGCATCAACAAGATCAAAAGGGATTTAGAATCTTATAATTCTGTATGAAAGTTTTTGATGAAAAGGAAAGAAGATAATAAATGAGACGGTGACTACATTAATATTCGTATCACAATATATTCACAAGATCCAAGGATATTTACAGAATGGCAGTCTTTTATTTTTCTCAAAAAAATAAAATAAAAATGGCACATCCCAACTTGTGGCTCACGAAGCAACTCCCCCATAAAGACTATAAAGTTGCAACTCCTTTATTGATAGTGGACCTACTATTCCTTCGGTCCGGTACGAAGTGACACGGTTTTTTCAAGCACAATTATTAAAGAAATGGTTATTATTAAATAAAGAGATAAAAATTGACGGAACTTACACCTTTAGAAAACTAATCATCTCGTAAGAACATAGGAACTCTGTTTTATTTTAATAAATATAGTCATGTTGTATATATACACAATGATACTCCCTTCGTCTCATTACATATGTCTCATTTTTCTAATCGGGATGTCCACTATGAATGTCTCATTCCAAAAATAAAAATAATAAGGGGCTTTAATTGTGCAATGGAAAGAATATAAAAATACAACTAAATATATAAGTGTACCACAACACTTTACTAATTAAACACAAGCTCCTAAATACTCATGCCGAAAAGAAATAAGACATACATAGTGGGACAGATGGAGTATTTTTTACAATCATGCTTTTATATTTAAATACCGATGTTTTTGCAATTATATTTTTTATCCTTGACAATCGTAGATCATAGAAAAATCAATATTTCAGATTAATTCTTAATTCCCACACTAAGATTGATTCTCGTATCATCCATTTAATATATATATATATATATATGTAATAATAAATTATTGTTATATGACATACACTCAATATTGTATGATAATGTATATATAGGTCTATGTAATTCGTTGTAAGATGATTAATGTTTTGATTGGTATTTATTTGATTTTACTCTCTTTGGTGTGTGCATGTGTGAACGTAGATGTTGCTGTCTTGATGGATGCAGTCATTTTCCAAGTCTAGTTAATTGCCAATGGAGTCGGCACACACTTGAGTTGAACTTCACTTATTCCATTCTACTTATATTTGGTCTTTCATGATTATGAACGACAATCAAATTGTGAGCTTTATATATATATATAGAAGAATGATATCTTTGGTCGCGCTTTCGTGAGCGCGCTTTCGCGTGTATATATATATATATATATATATATATAGTTTTGCTCAATTATTTTTGTAGATTAAATTGCATAAAATATTCACGTGTTTTATATAATTAAATTGCGCAAAACACTATTATAGTATTATGTTTTTTGAATTGCATAATATATTTCAATGTGTTTTAACAAATTTAGCACGGAAAATTCATGTCTTTCAAAAAAAAACACCCACATATTTTATTAAAATCTTCCACAAAAGACCTATGTGTTTCTTAACACCTTCACAAAATACCCATATTATTATCAAGAAGAGTCACGCAGTTTAATCTTCTTGGATGGATTTTTCTTGTTAAGATATTTTAAAACACATAGATGTTTTATATAATTTTAAAAAAAAATAGAGATGTTTTGTGTAATTTACATATTCTTTTAAGAAGAGTAATTTACATTAATTACATGGTCTTATATAATTTGCTCATTTTTGGATTATAACTCTGTTATAGTCTTATAGAAATTAGTTAATCTTTTAGTGACAATATATGATTGTTGTTATATTAAAAAAGTTTTTTTTTTCAAATAATTACACAAGGTAGTATTGAAGAGCTAGCTAATAATTAAATTTTGAGATTTCTTGTTTCCCTTAAGAGCTTATAAGGAAAACTTTCTCCCTTTCAATTATCTAATGGAACAATTATTATTTTACTTCTCATTTTTTAATTGGGGAAAAAAGAACGATGAGAGATTTAAATTCTAAGTGACACGTGACAATATAACGTAGAAGACAAATGCTCTTTGTACGGGAAAGAAATATAATTTTATTAATCAGAAAATATCAAAGTCTGCCAAAGTTTAGGCCCGAGCACTTAGGGCATCGCGCAAAGTGCCATGAGTTAAATCCGAATCGCCGTTCCACTTTCAAAATAGTATTATAATAAAAATTCTGAACCTCGAAACGAAAGTTACACCTGTTTTAAATCCTACCAACGGCTATCCTTTCGCGATCTTTAACCATCAAATAATCAACAACAACTCGTTCCACATCGCTAAACCTCTCTATTTATTAAAAAAATCTTCACCGCTTGAATTTACTGATAGAATTATCTTGCTTCTCTTAGTACTAGAATCATGTTCACTATTTGGTGCGCCAAATTTACGAGTTACAAAATTAACGGACATGTTTTAAATTGTGCTACTAGGAGTTGGTGCTTTTAACAAAATTCTTGGGATTGATTTTAGTAGTGTAGGTGGGGAAACCCTGTCACTCAAAAAGCTGACATATGCTTATTTCTATTTTGTATCATTGGCTTTATAATTCAAAATCCAAAACCTCTCACTTTGAATTAAACTAATTAACATTTACTCCATTCCTCTCTTAATGAGTGTGTGGGTAAGTTTACTCCTATTGAATCATTATATAAATTTTTTTTAAAGAATTTGTATTGATAATAAGAGTAAATTGAGAAGTTAATTTATAGAATTCTGAAATAATGAAATACGAGAAATTCTATTATACATGTACATATAGTACACCTACCTTTTTACATGAGAATATTTTAATAATATAAATTCATTCAGAAACGTCCACCTCTCACAATGAAATACATGAAACAAAGTGTATTTCAAGATAAGACACTTATTCAAAAATGAAGGGAGTAACATCCACGCACATGCATATGTCTGTGTGCATGCACATATGCTAATACTGTTATATATTTGTCCGCTCCACATTAGTGTACGTGTGTGTGAGAGAGAGAGAGAGAGAGAGAGAGAGAGCATAGTGGGTGGGGATGAGCAAGACTGCATGCTATGTCCTATATAGGCAGAAACTGCAAAGGTTATAAGTATAGAATGAATGGATTGGGCAACATGCAGCCTGCATCTGCTCTTCCTCTTCCTGCACTGCACCATAATTAACCACAAGACAAGATTATTACATATTTACATGCTTACATCGTCATTAACTGCCACTTGAACTATATATATTTCTGTTATATCACGCTTTTTCCCCATCACCATATATATATATATGCATAATTAATTTCTACTCTTTGGCATTTTACTAGCTTTTCTTATTAATTATGCTCAATCCCTCTCTAATCAATCTTTGACTTGGGACTGTCGCAGACATTCAAACTTTACCTCGAGGCTCTGTTTCTCTACATCATATATATGTATATATAGGGATGTCAATCGGGTCAACCCTTTCGGTTTCGGGTCAACTCTATCGGGTTATCGGGCTATTCGGTCCGGGTTAAATCGGGTTGATTTTTTTTCGGGTTGAAAAAACTCAACCCTAACCCTAACCCTTCGGTTTCGGGCTGGCCCGTCGGGTCACAAAGTTTGTAAATAAAAATTAAAATGTACTCCCTCCGTCCCATTATTGTTGGCACGTTTCTTTTCGACACGGGTATTAAGGAGAATGGTGTTTAAATGGTAAAAAGATAGAAAGTGGTGGAGCCCAAAACTTTTTGTGAGAGAGTATATTTCCCAAAAAGGAAACAGGCCAACTTTCGTGGGACGGCCTAAAAAGGAATACATGCCAACAATAATGGGACGGAGGGAGTATATATTTTCTTGATTATTCAATATTTGTCGCAAAAAAACTACACACAAAAATTAAAAAGTAACAAAACAAGAATACGAATGGCCCAAAAAATAGAAACTTGATTAAATCCAAAAAATAGCATCCAACAAAACAAGTCTAGTAGCACTACACGACATGAAAAATAACAATAATATTCAACATTAATTCGTTATCTCACAAATGAAACTAAACACTTGAATGACATTCATCTTCTATGATTTCTGTGTAGAGCAAAAGAGGGCGCGACATACAACTACTACAAGTAATTAGTATTATGTATTATTTATTTTATTTTTTTAAAAATACATCAGGGTTATTCGGGTTAACCCTAACCCTGATCGGGTTAGCCCGGATAACCCTTCAACCCTAGCGGGCCAGCCCAAATAGCCCAGTTATGTATTCGGGTTGTAAAAAATCAACCCTAACCCTTTATTTTGTTCGATTTATTCGGGTCGACCCGTCAGGTTCGGGCTCAATTGACATCCCTATGTATATATATCACCCGAATTCATATAAAACCAAAAGTGTATAAGGGGATTTTAACAGGTTTAAAATGTTTGAAGGCCAAAGAGAAAAAATTAATCACAGTTTAATTTGACCAGCTGCACAATTTCTTCACAACAATTAATCAGTCTTCAAAATTATTGCATGATACTTCCTCCATACCGTTATTCTTGTCTTGTATTTTTTTTTTGGTTGTCCCATTATTCTTGTCTTGTTTTCTTTTTTGGGCTAAATTAAGGTTATTAAAGCCCTATTTAAATTGTTAATGTGGCCCTCATTTCTTTTAACTACTCCACTTTTCACTATTATTTCCCTCATTTTCTGTGTTGTTCACTATTCTCTCTCTACTCACTTTCTCTCTACCCACTTTATTTCAGTATTTGAATCCACTTTATTTCACTATTTGTACCTATTAAGTATTCAATTAAAAACTCCACTAACACACCTTCTATCTCTAATTCTTTTTTCCTTAATACCCGTGCCCAAAATAAATTAGACAAGAATAACGGGACGGATGGAGTAATATATAACTAAATTGCAAATGGAGTACTTATTTAGAGAAATCCAGAAATTAGAAACGGGCTTTTTGGGCTAATGTTTGCTATTATACTTTCTACGGCTGAAGTGGTAATAGACCATTTATGCCCAAAGTCAAATTGGGCCTTGGGTACGCCAGGGTGCATGGGCCCAGCTTTTGTTTCTAATATACTACTCATCTGTCTCCCAAAATTATTGTTAATTTGTATAAATATGGTTCGCCATTTTAGGATATGATTCCACTAACTTTCTAATATAATAAACCTCACAAGTCACAATAAATCAAATAGGTGGGTTCCTTACTCCACTCAATATACATCTATCCAACACTTTCTTAAAACACGTGTCATCCTACCCACAACATACTTTTGGAGAATGAAAGGAGTAGTGTATAGGAAATTCCACGTAAGATAGATTTAGAAAATATTATACCAGTTTTTATTTTCTTTCTTTTGAGGAAGGAAAATATTATATACAGTACCTGATATTGAGAAAATATAACTATTGAAAGTCCCATTGGATTGGCCTCAAATATTCTTTTGATTAATGATTAAGTTAAAAACCCATTATAATATTTTGAGTATCCCCATCATATTTAAATTTTCTACTACGAATTACATCTTCCGTTTAGTTTGCAAATTATTGTAAATGAGCACCATATATTATTCTAATATGAATTACATCTTCTATTTAATCTGCAAGCTATTTCTAAATGAGCAAGGTATCTTAAATAGTAATTTTGGATTACTCGTCATCAAAAAAATATATAATCAAGTTGCAATTTGATTTCGTTTGTAGTATTTCACAATTTTGGGTTCAAAGAAAAATTAATTTCAATTCAATTTTGTTGTATTATAAAACTTTCGATTTGCACTCGAATGAATTCTCTACTCCACAACCTATGCCTCATCATCTATGTCCTATTAATAATTTCATTATTTTAATAATATTTATTATAAAGTAAAAATTTTGTATTTTATGATGAATCATATTCAATACTATATTACTAAAATTCATATTAAAAAAATTACATGCACAATTTTTAAAATAATCAATCCTAATAATCAATTATTAATTCAAAAAATACAAATTAAATAGAAATTCTAATTGGATGAATGAACCTTAATCAATAACCATAAAATTAAATAAAACACAAAAAAATGAAATTGAAGAAAATAAATAAATTATTGTCTAAAAGAATTATAGTGGAACGTGAGATGGAGGACACTTAACTAAAAATGGGATAGAACATTCAAGTGATATGCCTCATATACCAAATTACGAATCCATTTATCCCACGATTTTTTTTGTTTTTTGGCCATTAAATTTAAAGCTTTAAAATTCCCCCAAATCCAAATGGCAGCTCTATCATCCTTGCTCCACAAATTCAACCCACCACCACCACCACTCCACCCTCTGACCAAACCCTCATCCACCACCGCCCCCGCCGCCGTCGCCGCCACCAGAAGGTCATCCATGCTACTCGCTTCCGTCCTCCTCTCCACGCACACAAAATCCGCCGTCGCCGGATTCGATTTCCGAATGACAGTCCCGGACCAGACCGTCGAAGAAGCAGAATCCGGCATTCAATCCCACGCGCAAAGCCTGATCGGAGTGAAGGATTTGCTAGCGGCGGAGTCGTGGAAGGAGGCGCAGAAGCTGCTGCGGAAGAGCTCGGCGCTGCTGAAACAGGACGTCTATACCATTATTCAGGCAAAGTCCACGGCGGAGCGGCCGCTGCTGAGGAAGCTCTACGCCGACTTGTTTGATGCGGTGACGAGGCTAGATTACGCCGCCCGGGATAAGGATAGGATTAGGGTTTGGGAGTCTTACCGTAGTATCGTTTTGTCACTTGATGATATTTTGTCCAGACTTTTGAAGTAATAATAAATCAACTCAAATCGAACTTCTTTATTTAGGAATTTGGTGTTATATTGTACAAAAAAAATGGTTTTGTTTTGACTGTCCCTCACTCAAAAGTGTAATTTGAGGTTAAAAATATTATTTGATGGCAAAAACTCTTGTACATCATGATGTATCATAAATTCGGTTCAATTTGACCCGCGACCCTACCCGACCCGACCCGCTCGATCAACGTTGACTGGTCAATTTTCAACGTTGACCGCGTTGACTTTTTCTTTTTTTCAATTTTTTTTTAAGTTCTTTTTTAAATTTTTTTCAAGAGTCGAGCGAGCAGAGCCAAAGGTTTCGAAGCGAGCTAAAAAACATTAATGTTGTCACAATCATTATCTATAAATTAAAAATCGGAGCCGAAGGCGGATAGGAAAAAAACGAAAAAGTTTAGGATCAGACGTTGACTGTTGATCGGGCGGGTCACGGATCGGGTTAAACCGAATATATGGGTACATCATAATGTACCTAACTGCAACTCTTACTTGAATTACATTAATTTAAGAGGGAGGGAGTATTTGTTATCGGTGTATTCAAAATGTAAAAATACAGGAGTACTAAGTAATTTTCACAGTGTTCGCCAATTTTTTTAAAAGTGTTTAACATTTAAACTATAATATTTTGATATCCAACATAATATATTGTAACTAAAAAGTTTCCGCATCACAATTTTCGGGACGTGTCACACCAGAGGTCAATGTGGATTTTCTGTAAAACTTTACAGAAAAGTAATGTGAAGGAAAAATATATGATACTTTCGCAATATTTGAGAACTTTTTAAGAAATTGGTAACTAGCCCGTCGGAATTCGACAGGAAATAATTTTTATGTTTTAATTTATATGTATATATTTTAAAAATAAGTTTATATCTTATTTAAAAGTTGTGATATTGTTCGTGTTAATTATTAATCAAACTTAAAAAATTAATTTTATTTCACGTATCTAAATTGATAATTAGGAATGATAATGGATCGGGTATACTTATTCAGTATGTATCTTTTTAAAATACAAATTTATTTAGAATTTTTCTTCATGTTCGTCCTAATCTCGATTAAAATAGTGAATTTGTTGTTCATACTCGTCTCAAATCCGTTGAGTAATACTCGACAAAAATATGAACACTCCAAGTAAAATTAATTAAAATTAGTAAAAATCTTTCTTTCTATATTATTTGAACCGTCTTGTTGGTTTATGCTAAATTACTCGATAAAAATCTAAACAAAGTTAATATTAATTAAAATTTGTAAAAATTCTTCTTTTTAAGTATATTTGAATCGTCTCGTTGGTTCATGCTAAATCTATCTCTCTAATCTTTACCAAAATGCGGGAAAAAAATGTTTACATCTTCAAAATAATATTAATTAAAATTAGTAAAAATCATTATTTCTATGTTATTTGAACCGTCTCGTTGGTTTATGCTAAATTATTCGATAAAAATCTAAATAAAGTTACGATTAATTAAAATTAGTAAAAATCCTTCTTTTTAAGCATATTTGAACCGTCTCGTTAGTTCATGTTAAATCGATATCTCTAATCTTTGCCAAAATACGGAAAAAAATATGTTTACATCTTCAAATTTTTTTGTTCTTTTCTTTAGCTACCTATCTTATATTTGATTCAATGTATATATTTTGTAGAAAGTACTAATCAAAGTTTTTAGAAAAACATGAATGAAAAATGAAAAGGATTCCATGTGGACATGCTAATTAAAAATATTTATTTAGTCTTCATAGGGATTTTCATTTACAAATTTTCTATAAATTATTATATATGAATTAAGAATGTATAAAATAAAGATTTATAAGAATGCATTCCGAAATTGTTATTATTTTAATATGTGTAATAGAATAAATTAATTAAATAGAGGGAAATATAAATATGAGATGTGATTAATAGATAAACATGTGATATTTAAAGAATGAAATTAATAAAATTTTAATGCGTAAAAATAAAAATTAGAATATGTATGAATTAAAATTAAACAAATTACCAGAATAAGGAAAAATCTGAATGGAGCACTGAGGATGGGGCAGTTTTATTGTATTTTCTAAATCTAAATTTGTTTAGAATTTTTCTACATGTTCGTCCTAATCTCAGTTAAAATAGTGACTTTACTGTACATACGCGTCTCAAATCCGTTGAGTAATACTCGATAAAAATATGAACTCCAAGTAAAATTAATTAAAATTTCTTCTTTCTATGTTATTTGAACCGTCTCGTTGGTTTATGCTAAATTACTCGATAAAAATCTAAACAAAGTTAATATTAATTAAAATTTGTAGAAATTCTTCTTTTTAAGTATATTTGAACCGTCTCGTTGGTTCATGCTAAATCGATATCTCTAATCTTTGCCAAATGAGGAAAAAAAATATTTACATCTTCAAAGTAATATTAATTAAAATTAGTAAAAATTCTTTTTTCTATGTTATTTGAACCGTCTCGTTGGTTTATGCTAAATTACTCGATAAAAATCTAAACAAAGTTACGATTAATTAAAATTAGTAAAAATCCTTCTTTTTAAGCATATTTGAACCGTCTCGTTAGTTCATGTTAAATCGATATCTCTAATCTTTGCCAAAATGTGGAAAAAAGAATTTATTTACATCTTCAAGTTTGTTTGTTCTTTTCTTTAGCTACCTATCCCACATTTGACTCAATGTATATATATTTTCTAGAAAGCACTAATCGAAGTTTTTAGAAAAACATGAATGAAAAAATGAAAAGGATTTCATGTAGACATGTTAATTAAATATATTTATTTAGTCTTCATAGAGAGATTTTCATTTACAAATTTTCTATAGATTATTATATATGAATTAAGAATGTATAAAATAAGGATTTATAAGAATGCATTCCGAAATTGTTATTATTTTAATATGTATAATAGAATAAATTAATTAAATAGAGGGAAAGATAAATATGAGATGTGATTAATAGATAAACATGTGATATTTCAATAATACGAAATTAATAAAATTTTAATTAATGAAAATAAAATTATTATATGAATTAAAATTAGACAAATTACCAGAATAAATGAAAATTTGAATGGAGCACCGTGGATGGTGCAACTTTATTTAATGAAAATAAAATTATTATATGAATTAAAATTAGACAAATTACCAAAATAAAGGAAAATTTGAATGGAACACCGTGGATGGTGCAACTTTATTTTCCTATTAGTAATAGATGATGTCACAATATTTAATCAGTATCACAAAATATCTCGAATTACATTTTCATATCTCGGAAAATTGATGTGTCGTGCTAAATATGACCTGAAGTTATACGTATAACAATAAAAATAACATAGAAAATGTTATCTAACAGAACAATGTTGTTTCTTCTCTCTTTGTAAAAGAAAAAATCAAGAAAAGAATAAAACACCGTTTAATTTGACTAGCTGTAGAATTCTTTGAATCATTATTCTCAGCAATTAATCATTCTTTGAAATGATTTCCACTTCTTGCATAAATAAAAGTGCTTAAATCTATATAAATTCTTAAAAGAAATTTGATTTGGTTTGGGCTATCAAATTTTAATTGAGCCTGAAATTTGAAGTCCTTCGTACTCGTTTGGTACAAAGTATGAGATAAGGCCTGATATGTTTGACTGAGATGTCTTATAAATATAAAGAATTAATATTCCGTTTGGTAGGATGTATTAAATTCTCCTCTCTCTTGTCTTCTTCTCCATTTAATTTTACTTTTTTTTTCTACAGATTAAAAAAAAAATGGTAGCAACGGCTAGAATGCAACCAACGACTACTTTCCTTTTTCCTTCTATAAATACTACATCTCATTTCAATCAATTTCACTCATCTTCTACTCTATTCACTCATTTTCAATATTCATTCTCTCTCAACCCGACGACGGTTTCACGAGGTGGAACAGCTGTGTTTCGAACATATGCTGAGAGACAAACACGCATTCACGATGCGAGAGCCCACGAACGTTTTGAAAATGATTTAATTGAGAAAATTTGGACACGTTTCGATCCGCTCAACTAGTTCTAGCTAAATTTTAATATTATTGTATTTTTATTTATTTTATTGTAATTTTTCAATGCTTAAATACAATATAGTATTTTAATTAGTTTCAATTCGTAATGTTTAAAAAAATTGATTTTGATATTCCATAATAAAAAATTAATTTTGTTTCGATTAAGTTATATTTAGGGGCAAACATCATTCGATATTAATCGAAAAATCTTAAACGAATTAAACCGAAATTTTAATTTGGTTCAGTCATTTTAGTATTCAATTCCATTCCATTCCAGAAAGAAAAAAGTATTGTTTAACCAATGTATTATTAAAATTTATAATCATTATTTTTATTTTACTATAAATAATAAGAAAATACAACAATTGAAATAGAAAACTAACATTACTCATCACTTTTCAGTTTCACTGCCCTAACCCTTAATTCAGAAAAGAGAAAACACATCGTTGGAGTATCAGGCTTCAGCCGCTTCACTCACGTCACTCTGTCGGCCGCTGCCCGGCGCACTCCCACCACCGGCGCTGCTTCTCAGTCCCAACACCTAAAGCTTTGCCAATTTCTTTCCTCAAATTCGTGATTAGTGTTGAAAGGTACTCTTAATTATTTCATTCTATTGTCTATGAGGCGATGATACTTAATTGTAGAGAAAAAGTGGTGTTTGATAAAACTCGATTCATGAACTAGAGTGTTAATTAGTCAATTAAAATTGGTGATAAAAATTAATTGTTGAGAAGTAGTGTGTCGGGCAGCAGGGTTGAGAGAGAGAGAGAGAGAGAGAGGAGAGAGATTAGGAGGATGTTCTAGTGATTCTCGTTTTCTTGAGTGCCTTTTTTGGTGCAAGTGCATGATTTATCATTATATATGGAAGTGGTTAGTGTGTGTTTTTGTGCAGGTTGTTTTAATCAATTTATTTTGTGATGTTTCGGTTTGATTCTGGTCTAAGTTTAGGTTTTATGATGACGTTTAATATTGATGAATTGTATTCTTAATTTCATTATTTTTCAGTTGGTAGAACATTGTTAAGGGGGTCTTTTGTGCTGTGTTTCAAGATTGGTTTCTTCACTTGTTCAGCTTAATAGCCTTTGATTTTGTACCTGAGATTAGATTCTGAGAATGCAATTGACAAACTAAGTTGTCCTTAGCTACTACTCCCTCCGTCCCCTTGATAACGTCCATTTTCCTTTTTCGTCCGTCCGTCCATTGATAACGTCCCATTTCAAATAAGGAAATAATTAACTCCTTAATAACCGTGACCAAAAGTTATAGGATGTTATCAATGGGATGAAGGGAGTAATTTTTTTCTTGAGTTCGAGTCTGACTTTTTGTAATTTTCTATTATTATTATTATTATTATTATTATTATTATTATTATAATTATTATTATTATTATTATTATTATTATTCTCTTTCTGTGAATGGTAAAGGACGGAATGCACCAGCTCCGGGATGAACTCTCATTATTTTGTTTCATTTTATATTTTCCATGTTCGGATTAAGAAATTTTGTGAGAATTGGAGACATACAAGTTATGCATATCTTAAAACAGAACACGGTATCAGTGAATGCCAAGCCTTTTTGGTTGGAATTGAAGTGTGGGTTTTTGGTGTATCCATACCCAAATTTCTTGATGGTGCGCTAATTACTTATATTGGACTTATCTATTTTCAATGTGCTATTTCTGTATGCTTTACATTGATATCCATTCCTATTTCTCGTTCATTGAACATATTTTCACAGATATTTGCAATTCGTTTTGTCCTAATTCCTAGACCGGACCAGGTCACTGTAGAGATTCACATATAAGCTTGTGTTGCTAGTGACGCCTTATCACTGCTGTGGTCTGCACATCTTCTCTGGGGCATCTGTCCGTTAGTCAACTTTGCTGCATATTAAGCATCCTAATGTAGAGAGAGTAAACTCTTGAAGTTATTACTGAAATCTTGAGCAAGAAGATCAGCATAGAACATGAAAGGAGGAAGGAAGAATCTCAAGAGAGCGGTTGAGGCAGAGATGATGGCCCTTCAACAAGGTCAAAGCATAATGCAGGTTGTCGATTTGAGGGGATCTAATTCTATTGAGGTAGAGGTCTTCAACGTCCCATCTTTAGTTTTCAAATTGAAGGTTATTTTACTGATTAATTCCGTTTGTGAAGGTAATGGACGCAAAAGGACAAAATCTACTAGCAATATTTCCAGCAAAATTCCAGAAAAGTATGTGGATCAAACGAGGAAACTTCGTTGTAGTAGATGAAACTGGGAGAGACGAGGCAATTGAATCTGGTAGAAAGGTGGCTGGCATGGTCACACAGGTACTCTACCATGACCAACTTCGTGTGCTCCAAAAATCCTCCGAATGGCCGGAGATTTTCAAGTCCTCATCTCAAGAGGCCTCAAAGCAAGGTTTGCAATTATCTTCTACCTCCCAAGAAGAAGATAAATGTTGTAAAGACGATGAATGTTCGAGTGATGATGAAGGACTTCCACCTTTGGAAGCAAATACAAATAGGGTGAATCCTCTGCTGTTGTATTTGGATGAAGAAGAGTCTACTTCTGATTCCGATATTGAGAATGATTCTTAGTTCGTGCAATTTTGTATTCAAACTTGTTTTTAACTCAACTTTGGAATGGTGTGGGTAGTCTAAAACTAAAATTTGTTATCTCATGTTAGACTTTTGTTTTGAGCTAATGATATGAATCGCACAATTGGAGCATAACTAATTTTCAATACGGTTTTTATTCGTGAGATCAAGTAAATTTCTTTTATAATGTTGAATGAAATGTCAAGATGGATTCGATGTCCATCGACTTATGTTTGGAACAAGCTAAAAACAGGTCGACGAACATCGTATGAATCTCGGCATTTCACTCAACATCATCATAATAATGGTAATTAGAGTTTATTACATTATTTTCGGTTTATTAATTAGTTTGCAAGAGGTTGTATAATCATGGATGGTCGAATTCGCAAAAATTGTAAAAGTTTTGTATATATTTGCAACTTTTCAAAAAGTTGAGTCTAAATCATAAACGACATCAAAAGTTGAATAGTATTAATTTATAATTAACCCTATTAATAAATTATAAACAAATACTTTTTCGTTTCATATAAGCTAAACACTTTGTTTTGGAGATAATTATTTTCATTTTTAGAACTTACGGCATTATATAGTACATTCCAAAAAGAAAACGTGACGTGACCATCCTAAACTAGGAGCTATTGGATTGGCCGGTGTCAATCTCATCCGTCCACTTAATTGTTTAGAAATTAAAATGTATACTTAATCTTTCTTCTCTCTTTACTGTAGCTAGGGTTTTAGATTACCAATCCAGAAACTTGAAAAAATGGATAAGAGCATGCTTGGAGATTTGGACGCTCTTCCTGAAGAAGACAAGCTCCGAATGACTGTCATGATCGACCAGCTTCAAATTCGCGACAGGTAAAGATGGTCAAATTCATGCCCTAATTAACTATTTCCCCAATCATTTTCTACGGAACTGTTTCTAGTTGAAAACGTTCAAGGTTGTTACTGATTTAATTGATAATGGAAATCCAATCCTAAAAGAGGAGTAGGCGGTTTACATTCGTTTTATTAAGACTGTTTCTAGCGACGTAGTCCATCCGAATTAAAGTGTTAGATGGTTATTTGGATTGAGAAAGTTGCATTTGTGATTGAAGTTCTGGTTTGTCATTAGGATGATCAAATGATTCAATATGGTTTTTTATGTTAGTGTGAAATCGAGGACGCAGAATGTAGCTGTGTGGGGCTTTCTTTTCGAACTCTATTCAGCTGTTGTAGTATCTCATTCTCAGCTTAGCTGCAGGGTTAGTGACATTTTCTCTTTCGTTCGTCCTCGAGTTATACTTTAGTTCAGAATCAGGGGTGAAGTCCTTGGTCTTTTTAGATTATCAAAGAAATAGAGTTCTATGATCAAGTGTTGCAGCTTGACTTCGATTGGAGTGAGGAGATATTTTGTCACTTGGATCACTGAGATTCCTGCTTTTTTCTCTTGACTAAAATTATTCTTGCATTTTTGTATATTCTAACTGTACGATCAAGAATTTTCAGTCGAAATCTCATCACTCCCATTTGAATTTGATTAATCATTTCCATTAGAAAGAATCTATCTCCAACATCCCACTCAATGTAACGTCTTAGCGAATTACTCTAGTATCATTGAACAAATGGTCTTAGGTCTTCTTTTTTGGAATAGGACCATCAGCATGATGAATCCTGATCTTATGCTATATAGAAAAAATATTGTATTCACATCACTAGTATTGCATTAAAAGCATTTGAATACTAGACATCGAAATCAGTCTAATCTTTATGGAATATCTTGAATTGAATCAGTTTTTTGTTGCTACAAAGTAAAAACTAACTCTAATTTTGAATTTAGTATCCTGTCTCCCTCGCTTCTACTTGTATGGAGACACATGATTTATTTGACGTGGGGTTTGTTCTGACCATGAGAGACTGAGTGTGCTGGTATTAGGAATTTTTCATTTAAAATACGGGTTAATCATAGTTTCTAGATATGTTCACTTCTGTCACTTTAAATGTGTCTAGTGAAGTAATGTCAATATAAAAATACTCCCTCCGTCCCGCCATAAGTGGCCACATTTCCTTATTGGGTTGTCCCATCATAAGTGGCCACTTTCCTAATATGGAAATACTCTCTCTCATACAAAAGATGTGGGCTCCACCACTTTTTATCTTTTTACCCTTTAAACACTCTTCTCCTAAATACCCGTGCCCAAAAGAAAGTAGCCACTTATCATGGGACGGAGGGAGTAAGAGTTATTCATTTGATTGCAATTTGATGGTGAGATGGTCGGTCAAGTCCGGAATGCCCCGTCCGGAATGCCCCTTCCAAATGGAGGGTGGAAGAAACACTTGGGGGGTAGTTAGGGTAGTGTGGTTATATGGGAAGCTCTGGCAAGAACTTGGGCAGAAAAGGTTTTATATGTGATGTATGGGCAAATGTTATAAGTATATTAGTAGGAGAATGTATGGGAACTTCATGTTCGTCTATTTATGTTTTGGGGGAAGAATTAGAAAAGGGCTTTTGGAGGAAGATAAACAAACATAGTCTAAGGCGGTGCTTGATATGGTGGTTTGGGGTTGAGGGAATTAGAATGAAATATAAACTTGGAGTGGGGAGGGGGGGGGGGGAGCCATCTTCTCACATCATATTTTTTCTCGTTGATTGTAATAGAAAATTTCAGAATGCAAAGGGGGTATGGAGTGGGGGAATCACCTTTCCCACACTCCACCATCATCATACTCATACACATTAATATTCCCCTCAAATTGCTAAACACCCCCTCACCTCCTGCATTAATTGGTTTAGAATTCTTCAAAATCTTCTTCGAATTACCTGTCATTAACCTTTAACTGCAAGTAAAATTATTTTTCGTATATTATATATATTTCGTTTCATTCCCACTCTATCTACCAGTGGCGATTAACCTGTATTCTATATAACCCTGCATTTTTTGTTGACTGTGCTTTATAAAAAGTTTGGGGACACTGTTTGCTACTTCTTCTATTTGTTGACTTATTTGAACCTTACCTGTTCATGCTTGCAGTTCCTTTTTCCCCTTACAAACTCGCCTGAAATAGTTGTGAAATTGCCAGTAAGCAAATCGGACTAAGTGTCTTCTTGGCCTGTATTGATATCATGACCTGCCTGTGCTAGCCAAAAATAATGGTCCGGGACAAAAAATATTTACATTGGTTTTTTTAATGTCTGCAATTGTGAAATACTCCCTCCATCCCACCTATCATGGCCCCTTACTGTTTGGCACGGAGATTAAGGAGAAGGGTAAAAAGATAGAAAGTGGGTAGGTTGAAGAGTTAATTGTTTCCTTTTTTTGGAAAGAGGTCAAGATGGATGGGACGGAGGGAGTATAAAATATTAACCGATTATGATTACCTTACGATGGAATATCAATTGGTGAGGGAGGTTCGTCATGTTTTAACACTATTTGGAGTAGGAAAAATCTATGATAAGAATCAGAGTCTCTGCCATATTCTGTGTTTCATGTAAAAGTTGCGTATAAGAATTGGTATAGATTCCTTTAATTTTGGAATAGTTGATGCCCAAATAATGTTTTGTGCACTTAAGGCTTCAGAAATTTGAGTTGCACATAAGAATATATGCAGATTTGTTAAGTTTTGGAACAACTGATGCCCAAGAGAACATTTGACAGCTGTTACTGGATAAGTTGTTACGAAATTGATGCAAAAACATACAAATACTAAGAATTTACTTGTCCAACTTCAATATTTGCATAAGAATTTACTTCTTTTGCTGTGAAATATAACAAAAGATCATAAAACATGAAGTAACAATGTAACTTTTGGCTCAATGCTGAAACATTTTGCTTCTCTTGTGCAGTTTAAGAATGTATAATTCATTGGTTGAAAGATGTTTCACCGACTGCGTGGACACTTTTAGGCGCAAAACTCTCGACAAGCAAGAGGAGACGTGTGTTCGTAGATGTGCCGAGAAGTTCCTGAAGCATTCGATGCGCGTTGGCATGAGATTTGCTGAGCTGAACCAAGGTGCTGCAACTCCAGACTAATTCGTTGCCTCTCACTCATCATGACCACAAAATTGTGCTCTTAAGACTTGAGAGTAAACTTACAGTTTTGTGACACACTAAAACTGGCTCCTCATTATTTAATAGTAGCATGAGGTTCTTTGAAATTCAAGATTATACTTATGTTTGTCTTTGTGCTCTTACAAATAAGACGAATCGATCAAATTTTTGGTGAAATGATTTGTCCTTGCATTCAGAAATGACAGAAACAAATGTCTGAAATAGTCTAACTAGTTTTCTGCAAAGTGGATACAAGATTTGATGCAGCAAAAGCAGCAGAGCCACCAGCTACAGAAATCAAAGCAACCACAACCTGAAGGCCTATCTCCCAAGGGTAGTCTTCCGGCACAAGATACACAAATGCAGGTCCCAGAACCAACAAAGCCAGGCTCAGGTTGAGAAGCGTCGACGCCGTTGCGGGATCGGTGGCTGCCGAAAGGACCCCCAACTCTTCTGCTTTTGAGAGGAGGCCGAGCTTCTCGATTGCCGACAACGACAACCCCGATTTCTCGGCCGCCGACAGCAGCCCGGCTTTCTCCGCCTTGCTCAGGAGGCGCAGCTGCTCCACCCGTGTCAGCAGCTTCACCGATGACGTCGTGCCCTGTGTCATAACACAGTTCAACTCATTACACACACACAAGACATGCCAAATTTTACGAATAAAATGAATGCAGGTTATCTATATGTCCTATAGAATCAAGAAACAAATGAGAGAGAGAGAGAGAGAGAGAGAGAGAGAGAGAGAGAGAGAGAGACCTTCTTAGAGGATACAATTTTGGTAGCAGAAGGGATGGGCTTCTGGGCAGCCATGGATCTGATGGGCAGAGCTGAATATGGTTTAACTGCGGCAGCCATCATCACCTCTCTTTTTCTTCCTTTTGTCTTTCAATGAAATAAATCTCCATACAATAGCTTTAGCTATCAATTTGAGTGGCTGGAAATATTTTTCGTGGAGCTACAAAAACATTTCTTCCACGTGGCATCACTTCATTCACTGCTTCGATACTATCCTGCTGCTCTTTCGAATTCCCAACTTTTAACAAGTTAACAAAATACTCTCCCTACTATCTATATCTATATCTATATCTATACTTATATAAAAAGAGCTTTATTTTACAAATTGAATTGCCTATCATATTCTTACTACATAATTTAATCTAAGAATAATAGTGTAACATAATATATTATATTATAAAAAATATAATAATTCATTAGAAATTCAATTTACCTTATATATAGATTTTATATGTGGTAAATATTAATCAATATCAATATATATAGACACTATGTGTTTCATTAATTTGTTGTTTATAAAGGATTTTTATTTTTTATAAAGGAACACTTATAATTTGTTGTTTAAACGATCGCATTGACTTTTTCTCTTTACTCTTTGTAATTGAAATTAGAAAATCATTCAAACATAATAATTTGTTTTTGTCGCTAATCTATTATCACTATGTAATTTATTTATATAATTTTTTATACTTTTAAATTCTTATTCGTTAATAATATTTTCAACTATCTTAAAAAAATTTAACTTAAAATCTTTTAATGAATTAATTTATTTTACGGAAATATATTACTATTACATTGATTAGTATTATTTTTTTAATCAAATCGAATTAAGACGAGTACCATCAACTTCAAACTTAATTCAATTATTAGTAATCTTATTCAAGTTTAACCCACATAAACGAGCTTTCTAAATATGTATTTCAATTTAAATATTTATTTTTTTAAAATAAATTATATTGTTTCAACTATATACTACTTCCTTTCATCCACCAAATTAAGATTTGCTATTTGTTGAGTGGAGAAAGGACCCACCACTTTTGATTTGTTGTGAGATTTAAAATATAAGGAAGTGGGTGGGGTCATGTACAAAAAGAAAGACCATAATTTTGAGGGAAGCATAAATAAGGTAATAGGATCATAATTTTCAGGGACGGAGGGAGTATCAAATTAAAGTTTGAGCTAAACTAAATGAACATTTGTTTAATGATTTGATTAATAATACTCTCTTCGTCCCCCAAAAGTGTGGTGCATATATGATTTGTTGTGAGGTATAAAATATTAGTTGAACCACGCTAACCTGGGACGGAAGGAGTATCTTTTTGTGTACTTATATTTATTAAAAATTTTGTAATAAATTAAAAATAATAGTTAATACATTAAGAGAAATTAAGGTATCCATATTATTTACAATAAAATATTTATTTAATTTTGATTATATACGTAATTAATACTAGATTTTAATATTTTTGAGAAAGAGAGCTATCCTCTAATTAATTCAAAGTGTGTTGATAATAAAAATGATATTATAGTAAGAATGAAATGTAACATAAAATACACATAATAAAATTCATTTATTAACAGTCATACGTATTTATGTGTAATTTGTCTAGAGTATCTTAGAATAGGCAAAAATAAGTTAGATAAAACAAAACTTTAGTATAATTCTAAGCAAGCTCTACAATTAGATTTTTACAAGGAAAAAATGAGAAATATTATGCCGCTTAGCAAGTTAACAATTACAATCTACCTTTTATTTTGTAACTTATATTCATATTACTACTGATATTTGTACAAAATAATAATGATATAATTAAAAAAATATTATACGATACTATAAAATTACAAGACGAACAACATTGAATGAAATATTAATTGTAAGATATCAAAATAAAAATATTAGCTTGGTTTTGATTTGTCTATTATATATCTAAACCTTTCTTTAAGAATAATAATGTAATAAAACAAGTTAGATTATTTATTTATTTAAATTTAAATTTAGATTTTCATAATTATATTATAATATTCAATCACAAATCATAGGTTAGGACTCTTCATTATTTTATTTGAGTAATGGGACTCTTCAATCTTTCACTATGATTGTAACCATAAACCAACGAGTTTGCAAAACATTTAGGATAGTTGAATTCTTAAATTATAGTATTAATTTTATGATCTTATTAAAGAAAAAACTTACTCAACATTCTCACAAATTTTTCTATAGAAAAGTGAAATGATTATATATGGTGATTAATTTTGTTCTGTTTTGGAGATTAAATATGTGCATAATTTTAATTCCATGTGTGTTTTGACTAAGAAAAATATGTATTAGTTTGTGACAAAGAAATTAAAAATAGAGGTCCAAATATTTTGGTACCAAAATATAAATAGTATAAGTTTTTTAACCCTAAACTTAAAACTACAAGTTTTCTATACCAAAATTGATAAAAATACTAAAATACACTTACTAACTATTTTAAAAAAAATTATCTCTCTCTCTCTCTCTCTTAAATTTCGGTCCCCCCTACCCTACCACACACCCCCACATTATCTCTCTCTCTCTCTCATCTCTCTCGCAAGAGTCAGCGACCGAAACCCACGAAAAAAAACTCTCTCTCTCTCACGAAACACACTCTCGACGGAAGAATTACCGGTACGATGAGTTCGTCCGGGATACAATCTGACCACGATGGAGAGGTAGACACTACGGGGGTTCTCGATGGGGCTTGGGCGATTGTACTGGACTGGGGGCGATGGCCCCCATCACCCAATGGCCCCCATCGCCCTCATCGTGTCCATCGTGCCCATCGCCCCCATCGTGCCCATCGTGTCCAGAGCGCTCATCGTGGCCATCGTGGGCATCGCTCTCACGATGCATGTCCCATCGCCCCCTCAAGATATTTTGATTTTATAGACATTTTTTGACTTTATGTTATTGTGGTGCTGATATATTGATTGTAATTGCTTATTTAAGAGTTTCATAAGTAAAAACTAACATTTTAAATAATTTCTTTAATATGATTATGAATCATATCATATCTAAAGAATGAAAAGGATCACAATGAATATTTACTTCAAATTCTCAAATTATAGGCTGTATATCATCGATGTTGCAAAAATCATTCAGATTGATCATAATTATGTATGTAAGGTATAAAAAACTATTTATAGGGTATAACAAATACCATGGAATAACATTAAGATATTAAAAATACATATCGATGTCTGTTCTTCTGGGCACGATGGGGACGTGCCCAGGAGAACAGTGGGCGATGGGGATAGGGCGATAGGGTCGGGGCGATGGACTGTTCTTCTGGGCACGATGGGCAGTCTCCATCGTGAGCACGATGGGGAGTCCCCATCGTGTGCTGAAGAACAGACATCGATAAGTATTTTTAATATCTTAATGTTATTCCATAGTGTTTGTTATACCATATAAATAGTTTTTTATACCTTAGATACATAATTATGATCAATTTGAATGATTTTTACAACATCGATGATATACAACATCTAATTTGAGAATTTGAAGTAAATATTCATTGTAATCCTTTTTATTCTTAAGATATGATATGATTTATAATCATATTAAAGACTACATTTAAATTATTTAAAATGTTAATTTTTACTTATGAAACTCTTAAATAAGCAATTACAATCAATATATCAGCACCACAACAACATAAAGTCAAAAAATGTCTATAAAATCAAAATATCTTGAGGGAGCGATGAGACATGCATCGTGAGGGCGATGGCCACGATGGCCACGGTTGACACGATGGGGGCGATAGGCACGGTGGGTCTCCTAATCGTGGGCGATGGAGAAAATGGGCAGGCTTGTGTACCCCGCCGCGGCGGGTGAGCCGCCGAAGAGGGTGCACCCGCTTTACAAAGAAAACCCGCCGGGACCAGGATTACGCTCGAAGGCACGAATACACTGTCCTAAGGCGAGAAACATGTGACAGAATACTCCCTCACTACTGATCTGCATGTTGTACTCAATATCAGGATTACGCTGCCTCAATAAATGTAGATACGACGGGACCATCTGATACGACTTGTCAAAGTCACCGTTAGTCTTCTCTATCTCTATATTCCTCGTTTCTAGAGCGAGGCTGTTGAGATTAATTTGACTCAAACTATGAGTTCTAAACCTTATCAACAACCTCTCTTACACAAACTTTAATGATCCAGCTTCATTAAATTCCCTAGTTTCATCCAAAAATCTTTAGAGAATCGGATTTGGTAGAGTTCAATAAATGAAAATCTTCAGAAAATCTGCATTAAATATTACTTTCCATCGTGTCCAATAGCACCATCGTGTCCATCCATCGTGTCCACCCATCTTGTAATTCCCATCGTGTCCAATAGCCCCATCGTGTCCAGAATAAATCTGGCCTAACGAAGGGAGAGAATTGCGAGAGATTGAGACTGTTTTTCCATATTTTTTTGTGGGTTTTTTAATTTAATTCATAGGTGTATTATTTATTTATTACTCCCTCCGTCCCGCCATAAGTGTCTACATTTCCTTATTAGGTTGTCCCATCATAAGTGTCTACTTTCCTAATATGGAAACACCCTCTCTCACACAAAAGATGTGGGCTCCACCACTTTTTATCTTTTTACCCTTTAAACACTTCTCTCCTAAATACCCGTGCCCAAAAGAAAGTAGACATTTATCATGGGACGGAGGGAGTAGTTTTTGTTAAAGGGAGGACACTTTAGTCTTTTAAATGATTTTGGTATAGAAAACTTATAGTTTTATGAATGAGGCTAAAAAACTTATGCTTATTAAGTTTTGGTATTTTTTTTATCCAATTTCACTTAAAAATATGTATTTTTGGGGAAAATTAAAGAATTGGCTATTGAAAACAATTAGAGTATAAGATAGAACTTTATTGCTAAATTTTTTATTGTTAGTGTTGCTTGTGCAATTTAGACTAGCTTGTGTAGAAAAAATAATTAAGGATCTAATCAATTTCACATGGATTAGAAGTAGGGGTGTAAATTCGGGTTATGGGTTTTTGGGTAATCCGAACCTGTCCCGTAATTTTCCGGGTATTGGGTACCCGTTATCTGAATTTTCCGGATTCGGAACGGGTTACGAGATAGATAATTGAAGTTGTTCCGGGTAACGGGTTACACGTCCCGTCCCGTAAACCCGGTCAAACTTTTTATATATTTTATTAATTTAATATCATTCTTATTTATTTTATAAAATATTTTACAAAATACAAAATAGTGTAACAAATCACCACTACACCTACAGACAACGTGACCGCATCTCTCTCTCATACTTGCGATTCACAATCCACTCGTTTCTCATCTCCCTCTCTCTCACACCCCGTTGTCGTTGTTCCACTTCTACCCGATCCACCACTCTCTCGAAAAAATAGCAAGAAAGCAGGCTTCATATTTTATTTTTATTTTTAAAACGGGTACATGTGGGTACCTGTCGCAGCCCGGCCTAGAAATTAGATGACAAAGCCGGTGGGTCCTACGACTTACACAATTTATGATTAACAAAAGGATTAAGATAGCGACCCTGCTATCATTTAAGAGCAAACAAGGCTACTCATGCTCGACAAATCATCAAACTTAGGATAATTATGACATGCGTAACTCGAGATTAATGAAACGAACATTTGATCTCTTTTTAAAATATGCATATCATCAAATACAATCTCAAATCAGCTCGGAAATCAATAATCTCATCAACCAGATTAATGGCAACAACCATGAAGGAAATGAGCTGATTTTCAGGATCAAGAAAGCACAATAAAATCAGTTGTAATAAGACTGAACTTCCAATATAATGAACAACTATTATATAGATAATTAGATTGGCTAGACTTCAAAATAAGATAACAAACATAGTTCGAGACTTCATTCTTCAACACTTCATCAACTTATACTAATTTCAATATCATAATCTTGCAGCGGAAAAACGAGAGAATATATGTGTGAAGACATATATTCTAGGTTCTAAGCTCATCAAAATGACTCTTAACATTAATAAAATAATAACAACAACAACAAGTCCGCCAAAGACACGATCATCTTCATCCCATTAACCCGCACATTTTAGAAATAATAGGCGGGCCGAGTACTTCGTACTCAGTGGGCACATGCCAAAATATTTTGAAACTTACTTGTTAGAGTTAGAGATTAAACTTGCCATAAAGCATAAGCACAAGTAATTTTTGTTTCTCAAAAATAAACCTGTGCATGCTCAACTTCTTCTTTTCTGTAAATCATGTTTGTCTGGCCAGACATATACTTTATGAGGTATGTACCAGATCTATAATCACATAGTGATAGTGTTGAGAAGGAGGCCTCCTTCTCAAACACTTGTAATCGTCCATTCCTTTCGGAAGGCTCCCGATTACAAAATAGTGTACACAAATCCTAACTTGCGTAGGACCGAATTCGTCTTGCTATAGTAGATGGTAACATACAAGAACTTAAACATTTGGCAAGTCAATCAATTTTAAAACATCTCATAAATAATCATATAACTTCATTCGTCATTTCATTGGTTAGAAAGCCCACCTGATACACTTAAGCTTTTGTCTTAACTTTAACGCTCGCTAAATTTGTGCTTTACGCTTCAGCTTCCACTTCCACTTGCTCCTTTAATCGAAATGGAAATACGAACTTCAAAACGAGAATAATTTCTATCGAATAAACAACTTCGATATTCTTAACTTAATTCGCTTCGGAATTCTACGTCGAAACTCAAGAATTTCTAACTTAACTTCTTAAACGCTCTTAACTAACTTAATTAACAGTTAAAATCATACTAATAGCTTCATTAACCACTTAAGCTTGCCATCTATCATACTATCGTATCATTATCACATAAACATTTCCTTAACAAATAAACATCTCATTAACCATTAAGCTCTTTCTTTATTTATTTTATCACATCAAAAATGCTTAAGTTCTTTGATAACATTTAAGCTTAACATAATAACTTTTGAGTTTACGAAAGAAACAACTGAAAACAAGTTGATCAAAGATCAGCTGGATAAACCAAGCTGTCTGGAAAATCAAGCTAGCTGGAAAAACTGAGTTATCTGGAAAACTGAAAGGAAAATTGAAATATTGGAAAAACAGAAAAATAGAAAGAAAAAATGGAATAATCCAAATGAGTTAATCCAAATTGAGGTAAATCAATTGTGGAATCCACTGAGTAAATCATGGTAAATCCAGTGGCCAGGTCCAATGGTAATTCAATTGGCCCACTGGTAATCAGTCCATTGGTAATTTGACGGTCCAACAGTAAATCCAATTGATCGAGTCCAATGGTAAATCCAATTGACGGTCCAATGGGTAATTCAAATTGAGTCCAATTGATAAATCCATTGAGTCCAATTAATTCAATTGAAGTTCAATGAGTTAATGAAAATCGACTTAGTCCAAATTTAGGTTAATCAAGGAATTAAACTCTAGAAACTTTCAATTTCAAAACTTTGTATTAAAATTCTGAAAAATTCTCCGTCACTTAATTTTTAACGTAGATTCCATTTCTATCATTATTTTCTTCATTAAAAACAAATACATGGCTTTATTGTACATATATATATTTCGGTCCTTTTGATAAATTAAGAATTTAAAATCCAAATTTCATTCTAATCACTTCCAATCATGTTAATTTAAATTGAAATTTCTCAAATCTTAATAAATCAAACCATCAAACATGTTTATAATCATCATAGGAGCTCATAGAAATCATCAATTTGATCATAGGATCAAAGGATCAAAAACCCCTAATTTTAATTAATATTTTCGGCTATTTTGAAAATAATAGAAGGACTTTGATTCTTTGATTACTTCCAACATCAAACATGCTCAGAATAATTATCTAAGCTCAAATAATCAATTAATTTGATCATCCATCATCAAAATTTAAAAACCCCTAATTCTTCCTTCATTTTCGAAAAATCTGGAATTTAAAAATAAGATGATCAAAGCTTATTTTTAAGCTATAAACTTGAATTAAACTTATATCTAACCTTGATTAATAACTTGGAAATGATTTGGATGGAAACCTTGATCTTCGAGCTTGGATTATGAAGACTTAAATGAAGGATTTAAGTGTGTGAAAGTGTGTGAGTGTTCTGCCATTTGAGAGAGAAATGGCGAGAGAGAGATGAGAGGAATTGAGTGAAATGATACATATATATATATACATAGCATAGGTTAATTAATTAATTAATTAACACAAAAGTCAACAAGATAAGGTCATCACTTAGGTCATTAGTTAGGTCATTGCTTAGGTAATAATTAGGATTATTTAATTAATTAAATGCTTAATTTAATCAATTAATTACTAACTTGCTAATCATAACTTCAATCACTAATTTCTCACTTTAGAAAAATCAATTAGGGCCTCTCAAACCCTAATTCAAGTTTTGGTAATAAAACACGGAAAAACGAGTCATTTCCGAATAAATAAAAATTATCAACTTAGATAATTAATTACTAATAAATTTAATTAAGAAAATTAAATTCATAGTTTTCTTAACTAAAAATCAAATATGTAAGCACATATTGATAAACATAAATTCTTCCTCGTTTCGGGTTAACCGAGACGAGACAAAAATAATTTAATTCCTTTTTACGGCAAAAATTAGGGTTGCAGAAGAAAAATTAATAAAAAGGAAATTTTCTTCTTCTTAATTTGCTTAATTTGATTAAAGAAAAACTAAGGCAATTTATGCAAGAAAAACGGGGTATTACATTCTCTCCCCCTAAAAATAAATTTCGTCCCGAAATTTACTTACTTCTTGGAATAACTGGGAATACTTTTCTTTCATCTTACTTTCTAACTCTCATGTGTCTTCTCTAAATCATTATGATTTCACTTGATCTTTACTGACACGATCAAATTATTTCTAAATTGATGGACCTTTCGATCCAAAATCACTTCTAGCTTCTCTTCTTAACTTAGATCTGGATTAAAGATCACTTCTTCTAGATGGATAACATGCTTTGGTTCGAACATGTATCATCGCAACTGAGATACATGGAACACGTTATACATACTTCTAAAACTCGGCGATAAAGCTAGCTTATCCGCTACTTGACTTATTCTTTTCAGAATTTCATACGGTCTTATGTAGCGAGAGTAAATTTTCTTTTAACACCAAACGATGAATTTCTTTGCAAAGGTTTTCCCCTTCAAACTCTAACGTTGATCTTCACGTGTCTTAAAAAAAACATTCCTGACGATCTTATGTATATTTTTTTTTTCTGACTTGACGCACAATCTCTATCATTTCTTTAATTACTTCGGCCCTAACATTTTTCTCTCGCTCACATTATTTCAAGGGAGCGGAGATTGACATTTTCTTTCATAAAGACTTCATAGGGCGTTATGTCTATCTTCATTTGATAATTGCTGTTATAAGCAAACTTAGCAAAAGTAAAAAAAAATTTTGCTCCTTATGATCTCTCCGTTCAAAAACAAAAATTCTTAAAATATCCCCTAGGATTTGAATGGTTCTTTCTGATTGACCATCCCTTTGAGGATGAAGGCTGTACTAAAATTCAAAACTTTTCTAACTTTTCATCTTTTCTCTGAACATTAGAAATCCTTGTTCTTAAATTTGGAATTACTTCCATGGCTGCTATCATCTGCTCTGCAGATTGTGACGTCAGAATAATTTCTAATCTTGACTAGATGGCTGAAAAGAGATTTGTCTCTACTTGTATCGAATGGTTACAAAATTCCCGGTTAACTAATCCATTCCTAGAATGATATCAACAATTCACATTTTAATCTAGGTTAAGGCTTTGACTATCATTTAAAGAAGTCCTAATTCAACTCTAATTTAGGGCAAACAAGAGTAACTGAGGTAGGTTCACCTACTGGAGTAATTATTCTTAGATTTCGCCTAGCACGTTCTACGTTTTAGATCAAGATTATTAACGCATGCATTTTATATAAATGAATGCGATGTACCCATAAGATTATAACAGGTACGCTTTTTGATTGACCTAAACCTGTTAAATTTCCTTGATCTTCAATGCACTACTTCTGCATTGATCAATACACTCTAACTGAGTAGCACGACTCTTATTTCTCGACGTAGTCCGGCTCGAAAGAGCTCAGACCTTATCTTATCTGTGTCTACTTCATCTTAGGCGAGACGAGTGAGATCATAAAACTATCGATCAAACTCGGATACCGATTTCTTTCCTTGCTTAAGATTGGCATACTCATTCTTCTTTTATTTGCGATATCTTCTTGGGGTATAATTCTTGAAAAGAGTATTCTTGAATTATTCTCTAGTTAGATCTTTAGCCGCTCGGGTATACGTCTCCTGACGAATTTTCCACCAATGATCCGCAGATCCTTTGAGCTGGTAGGTCATGCTCGTAAGACGCTCTTGATCGATACAATGAAGAAACCTAAAAATTCTTTCTAACGATCAAACCCACTCTTCAGCTTCTAACGAATTTTCTCTCCCGTCTAAAGTTGGGGATTTTGACGAAGAAAAAGTTCTTTTATCTTTAAACGGAATAAAACTTCCTTGATTTTTAAAACTTAATAAAATTCTTATTCACATCTTTAGCACATAACATCCTCATCATAATTAATGAATCAAACGATTCATTCTCATCATCATACGATCACATTATCAAGAATTTAACTTGAAAGTTTAAGCACTTTTCACATATTAAGCTTTAATGTAAAAGCAGTTACTTCTCAAAATAATAGTTCCAAACATGGAACTTAACATTCAAGTAAATCAAACCTTATCATAGCATAATCACTTTCATAACTTAACTCAAGAATTAAGCAATAGCAAAACAACTTAGCTTCATAAACTTTTCTCATATTGACAATCAACATCAAAGCATTCAGATTCATAACTTTTCTTAACCATTCAAACAATTCGCAAAATAACCTAACGTACTTTTAACTTTTGGCAAAGCAACTTACTTCTTTCATACTTAACTTATATTCATAAAATTCTTATTCTTTAAACTCTAACTTTATCTTGACAATTTACTGTCAACTTACTTTCTGCTTCACAAAGCATCATATCTTCTTATTTTTCTTAAGCATATAAGAACTCATCAACTGAACTTAATGACTGCTTTAGTCATTCTTTCATATACTGGAAGATTTTCCCTTTTGAGATCTCTTTAAGATAAGGAATCTATCAAAAGATAAATTATTCTTATCTTAATTGTGATGTTCTAGCATCACACTAGCGTAATAGTGACGGTACAGAGTACTAACCTGTTACCGAAAAATCTATGGTTAAACTATGCATCATATATTCTACTTAAAAACTCACAATTCCGCATTTATACTACTTCTTTCTTTCACGATATCAAAATAATTAAAAAGGTCGACTCTCTATTGGTCGTCCTTGGAAAACTTTTCTTCTTTATTAAACTCATTATCGAATTCTACTCTATCGATTTCTACATCATCTTCTTCTGCTACTTCCTCTTTGACGATAACATCTCAGACCAAGGTAAGCTTGACTTCATCTTCAATGTCCGCAACTGGTGTCGATGAGAAACTAGCCTTGAACTTGACTTTTGGAGAGGAACATGTTGATGTTAGTTAAACAATCCATCCTTTTAGTAGTTGGATTGTTGTCGAGGTCATTATATTATTATTCTCATGACACAGGGAGAATGATCCCGCTTCATGCTCCCTTACTAGAACGGAGAAATGGAAACGGAAGAAAATTTAATATTCGTAGGGTTGGGAATATTAAGGATCCTCGGAAAGAGGGAATAAATCACCTCTGCGCGAAAGACTAAAATTAAATCCAATTCTTTAATAAAAATTTCTGAGGTCAAAACTGACGCATTTAACTGAATAAGGAATGACATGATTAATAATCCGAGAAGTAGGTTGGGTAATGAAAGAATCCCAAACCTTAATTAAATCGGATAATCTGAGGTTAAATAAAATTTTAGCTCAGGTATTCCTAACAAAACAGAAAGGAATAACATTATCCCGAGAAATTAATTTTATTCTTTAATTCTTTTGAGATATTAATTCATCTCAATCTCGTTCTAAAACATAACAAGAATGTGATTAACGACAGAAAAGAATAACGAACGTCGGACGAAACAAACAAAGAATGAAACGGACGACGAATGATGAACGAATAACGGAAATATATTTTTTTTATATACTTTAAGTTATGTTTTCATTCTTCATTACTTATTTTAAATCTATTCTTCATACCCATTTTTCTTCTTTTTCTTCAGTCGATTTCATCTCGTTGTCGCTTCCCAACGATATCTCGCATTCACTTTACTATCCAACAACGAACAATCGCCATGCTTGCAATTAATTCATCATCTTGCTTACTAAAGTTCGTCACATAAAGGATCTCAAGCTCATAACAACGAGCAAAATTTGATTTAGAAAGTTCCAAGAAATCAAAATAAATTGATTAAACTTGAAAGAAACAACTTGCAGAAAAATTTGCACAGCTGTATCAGATTCTAACTGGATTTAAGAACAGAATACTTGGAATCAGGGGAAGTGCAGGGTACCATTTGAAAGCCACGGATGTCTAGTTTCTAACCCAATTTACGAATCTGAATTCCGTTAAATGAGCAGGAAGTTATGGCCTCCGGAGTAAAAAGTGGCAGAACAGCCGCCGCCCAGGTCAGCGACCGCTGGGACTCAGCCGCGGCTGACCTCCCATGGTCAGCGGTCTCTGAAGCTCAATCGTAGCTGACTTCAGGTTCCCGGGGTCAGCGACCGCTCAACCTCAGCGGACGCTGAGTTCCGGCGTCCTGCTTTCTTCAGCGAGCGCTGAGTCTTAGGAGATGGCTGACTTCTCGCCATGTAATATTTTTGAACGATCTCTGAGGTGCAGCCATCTCTCACTTCCATGGTTAAAAAAAATTTCTCCTTCGATTCTTTATGCGCTTAACGAACTTTCTATCTTTCAATTCTTGTTTTAACGCTTTTATTTACTAAAAATAAACTTCATTTTACTTCAAAAAATATTCTTGTTTCATTAATTCATTTTTAAGAAATAATTTCCGACATAAGTACAAAACTCGGAAATTTTCTAAAATGACCGCTTTGGCCATACTTCTTCTTATAACGGAAAAAAAAATTACCTCTTCGAGTACTTTTTCACAAAAACGAGGGATTTTTCTCTATAACAAAAACTTCCGGCGTTAACCGTGATTTTAGGACATCACGCAAAACTACTTTCTCGGAGCGGAATTCTTCATCGCTACCGAATCTTTGAAACTTAACATTTTATACATCTTTATACGAAAACCTACTAAACAAGCGTAAAATTTGTTCGATTATTAATCTATTAAATTAACGCCACTCTCGAACTCTCTCTCTCTGCTCATCCTCTAATGGATCTTCTTCTTCTTTTTCTTCCTCACTTTCAGACTCGGTACTCTCTTCGGCTTTCTCCACTTCATCTAACGTCAAAGGGACAACACTCACGTCGACCACACCCGAAAAAGGTCTAAAACTAGGTTTGAAATCCTAGATGACTAAACGGCATATAACGAAGATAAAAATATCATTCGGTTGCTCCGACCTCGGGGTCAACGATTTCCTCATCACCGACATGACGACGCGGTCCAGACGTACTCCTCTCGTGAAAATGAAAGAAACAAGCTGAGTTCCAAAGAAATAATCAAGCTCTGAAGAATTCAAACCTTGAAGAGTATCCATAGAAGGATTTAATGGAACTACATCAATAGAGGAGAGTGAACCAAGTTGTTCGCCGAAGCAGAAGGCTTGGAAACAGAAGCAAAACATTTGTCAAAGGTGGAGATGAAACATAGCCATTCAACAACGGCTAAGAAATAATTCTGTTTTTATCAAAACTATAATCATTAGGATGAGGAGAAACAACGGTTTCAGGGTTCTCTTGAGGAATGAGAAAAGAAATTGGGTCGTCTTGAATATCGAATCCTGCCATCCTACTTCATCCACTCGTCAGGAAGAAGAGGTACCAACTTTACTATTCCGAGAACCCCTGAAATATTACTCTCATTAATATTCATCTAAACACGATGGAAACGGCTCAACTCTAATATTTACATAGCTCATATGCATTTACTGAAACTTTTTCATGGCCTCGTCACTTCGAGAAACTAATTTCCTTTCCATACGTGATACCAAGTTCACGATACTTTCCAAAAACGTACAATTGTCTTGCTTGCAATTGTTAAAACTTACTTTAAACAACTCAATCATAAAACAACCTCATTAAAATCTCAAATCCACATCACAATTTCATATTTCTCAAACTTTCTAACTTCATCTTATTAATTAACTCCGTTATGGAGACAGAAGACCATATTACTGAGTTTCTAGCTATGTGGGTTGATCAGGTCCACATAACAGTCCCTCAGTCACATGGAACTTCAAATTTTAAACTTTTTATCATAGGAAACTTTTAAATGCGTACCTGGTTTGCCGGATGAGATGATGTGCTGGACTTTTGTTGTTGTTCAACCTTGACTAGTCTAGAACTCAAACCAGACTAGACTTTAAAAAAAAATATGAACTTAGAGCAATAGACTTTGCTCTCGACTAGTCTAGGGATTCAAACTAGACTTTTAAGAAATAATGACTCAGAGCAAACAAACCTGCTCTGATACCACTCTGTCGCAGCCCGGCCTAGAAATTAGATGACAAAGCCGGTGGGTCCTACGACTTACACAATTTATGATTAACAAAAGGATTAAGATAGCGACCCTGCTATCATTTAAGAGCAAACAAGGCAACTCATGCTCGACAAATCATCAAACTTAGGATAATTATGACATGCGTAACTCGAGATTAATGAAACGAACATTTGATCTCTTTTTAAAATATGCATATCATCAAATACAATCTCAAATCAGCTCGGAAATCAATAATCTCATCAACCAGATTAATGGCAACAACCATGAAGGAAATGAGCTGATTTTCAGGATCAAGAAAGCACAATAAAATCAGTTGTAATAAGACTGAACTTCCAATATAATGAACAACTATTATATAGATAATTAGATTGGCTAGACTTCAAAATAAGATAACAAACATAGTTCGAGACTTCATTCTTCAACACTTCATCAACTTATACTAATTTCAATATCATAATCTTGCAGCGGAAAAACGAGAGAATATATGTGTGAAGACATATATTCTAGGTTCTAAGCTCATCAAAATGACTCTTAACATTAATAAAATAATAACAACAACAACAAGTCCGCCAGCACACGATCATCTTCATCCCAGCTAACCTGCACATTTTAGAAATAATAGGCGGGGCTGAGTACTTCGTACTCAGTGGGCACATGCCAAAATATTTTGAAACTTACTTGTTAGAGTTAGAGATTAAACTTGCCATAAAGCATAAGCACAAGTAATTTTTGTTTCTCAAAAATAAACCTGTGCATGCTCAACTTCTTCTTTTCTGTAAATCATGTTTGTCTGGCCAGACATATACTTTATGAGGTATGTACCAGATCTATAATCACATAGTGATAGTGTTGAGAAGGAGGCCTCCTTCTCAAACACTTGTAATCGTCCATTCCTTTCGGAAGGCTCCCGATTACAAAATAGTGTACACAAATCCTAACTTGCGTAGGACCGAATTCGTCTTGCTATAGTAGATGGTAACATACAAGAACTTAAACATTTGGCAAGTCAATCAATTTTAAAACATCTCATAAATAATCATATAACTTCATTCGTCATTTCATTGGTTAGAAAGCCCACCTGATACACTTAAGCTTTTGTCTTAACTTTAACGCTCGCTAAATTTGTGCTTTACGCTTCAGCTTCCACTTCCACTTGCTCCTTTAATCGAAATGGAAATACGAACTTCAAAACGAGAATAATTTCTATCGAATAAACAACTTCGATATTCTTAACTTAATTCGCTTCGGAATTCTACGTCGAAACTCAAGAATTTCTAACTTAACTTCTTAAACGCTCTTAACTAACTTAATTAACAGTTAAAATCATACTAATAACTTCATTAACCACTTAAGCTTGCCATCTATCATACTATCGTATCATTATCACATAAACATTTCCTTAACAAATAAACATCTCATTTAGTCATATAAACATCTGATTAACCATTAAGCTCTTTCTTTATTTATTTTATCACATCAAAAATGCTTAAGTTCTTTGATAACATTTAAGCTTAACATAATAACTTTTGAGTTTACGAAAGAAACAACTGAAAACAAGTTGATCAAAGATCAGCTGGATAAACCAAGCTGTCTGGAAAATCAAGCTAAATTTGGAAAAACCGAGTTATCCGGAAAACCGAGCCGGGCCGGAAAACCGAGCCGGCCGGAAAAACAAGAATGGCCGGAAAAATACAGCCGGAAAAAATGGCCGGACCCAAATTGAAGAATCCAAATTGACGGTAAATCCAATGACGGTCCAATTGGTAAATCCAATTGACCGAGTCCAATGGTAAATCCAATGGCCAGGTCCAATGAGTAATGCCAACTGATTGGTCCAATGAGTAAATCCAAATTGATCGAGTCCAGTGGTAAATCCAATTGATCGGGTCCAATAATTCAAATTGACTGGTCCATGAGAATCCAAATTGATCGAGTCCAAAGTAAATCCAATGACTCCAATGAGTAAATCCAATTGACGGGTCCAAATTAGGTAATTCCAAATTGACTGAGTTCAGCTGAGTTAATGAAGCTGACTTGGTCCAGCTGGGTTAATCAAGGAATTAAACTCTAGAAACTTTCAATTTCAAAACTTTGTATTAAAATTCTGAAAAATTCTTCGTCACTTAATTTTTAACGTAGATTCCATTTCTATCATTATTTTCTTCATTAAAAACAAATACATGGCTTTATTGTACATATATATATTTCGGTCCTTTTGATAAATTAAGAATTTAAAATCCAAATTTCATTCTAATCACTTCCAATCATGTTAATTTAAATTGAAATTTCTCAAATCTTAATAAATCAAACCATCAAACATGTTTATAATCATCATAGGAGCTCATAGAAATCATCAATTTGATCATAGGATCAAAGGATCAAAAACCCCTAATTTTAATTAATATTTTCGGCTATTTTGAAAATAATAGAAGGACTTTGATTCTTTGATTACTTCCAACATCAAACATGCTCAGAATAATTATCTAAGCTCAAATAATCAATTAATTTGATCATCCATCATCAAAATTTAAAAACCCCTAATTCTTCCTTCATTTTCGAAAAATCTTGAATTTAAAAATAAGATGATCAAAGCTTATTTTTAAGCTATAAACTTGAATTAAACTTATATCTAACCTTGATTAATAACTTGGAAATGATTTGGATGGAAACCTTGATCTTCGAGCTTGGATTATGAAGACTTAAATGAAGGATTTAAGTGTGTGAAAGTGTGTGAGTGTTCTGCCATTTGAGAGAGAAATGGCGAGAGAGAGATGAGAGGAATTGAGTGAAATGATACATATATATATACATAGCATAGGTTAATTAATTAATTAATTAACACAAAAGTCAACAAGATAAGGTCATCACTTAGGTCATTAGTTAGGTCATTGCTTAGGTAATAATTAGGATTATTTAATTAATTAAATGCTTAATTTAATCAATTAATTACTAACTTGCTAATCATAACTTCAATCACTAATTTCTCACTTTAGAAAAATCAATTAGGGCCTCTCAAACCCTAATTCAAGTTTTGGTAATAAAACACGGAAAAACGAGTCATTTCCGAATAAATAAAAATTATCAACTTAGATAATTAATTACTAATAAATTTAATTAAGAAAATTAAATTCATAGTTTTCTTAACTAAAAATCAAATATGTAAGCACATATTGATAAACATAAATTCTTCCTCGTTTCGGGTTAACCGAGACGAGACAAAAATAATTTAATTCCTTTTTACGGCAAAAATTAGGGTTGCAGAAGAAAAATTAATAAAAAGGAAATTTTCTTCTTCTTAATTTGCTTAATTTGATTAAAGAAAAACTAAGGCAATTTATGCAAGAAAAACGGGGTATTACAGTACCCGATCCCAACCCGCATAAACTCGGCCCGGATATTGGATACCCATTTTTTTAAAACGGGACGGGTTCAGGTAGCAAATTTTTGAGAAATTTGGGTACGGGTAACCAAAAATTCCGGGTAGGGTATCCGACCGTCCCGATTTTACACCCCTACTTAGAAGTCAATAATATGATATAATTTGAAATGATTATCGGAATTTTTTATCTTCAATTATAATGGATTAATTTTGTTTAAATTCATAAAGAATTTTCAGATTCTAATAAACATTCAATTTATTTTCTAATTACATAAACTTTAGATTTTTCTATCTTCAATTATAATGGATTAATTTTGTTTAAATTCATAAAGAATTTTCAGATTCTAATAAACATTCAATTTATTTTCTAATTACATAAACTTTAGATTTTTCTGAAATATCCCCAAAAATCGAATTCCGACCAAATTAAATATGACATGGCACCGAAAAGACGGCGTGACAACTTTTTATTCCACCCCACCTAGGGGTGTAAATTCGGGACGGGACGGGTACCCTACCCGGAATTTTCGGGTACCCGTATCCAAATTTCTCAAAATTTGCTATCCGTACCCGTTCCGTTTTAAAAAAACGGGTACCCAATACCCGGACCGGGTTTATGCGGGACGGGATCGGGTACCCGTATGTACCCGTTTTAAAAAAAATAAAAAAATATCAAAACTTGTTTTTGGATATTTTCCTACCTGTTTTCTTCATATTTTTTAAATAAAGAAATCTAAGGAGTGACGCGACGTCGACGATAAGAGAGGGATGGGTTGAATGACAGTGGAACGACGGCGAAGGTGTGAGAGAGAGAAGATGAGAAATTGTGAATTGAGAGTGTGAGCGTGAGAGAGCGAGAGAAAGATGCAGCGTGCATATTTTCTATTTTGTAAAACATTTCATAAAATAATTAAGAATAATATAAAAAGAATATAATATATAAACGGTTGACCGGGTAGTTGACCGGGTATACGGGACGGGACAGGTAACCCGTTACCCGGAACAACTTCAATCTTCTATCCCGCAACCCGTCCCGTACCCGAAAAATTCAGGTAACGGGTACCCAATACCCGGAAAATTACGGGACGGGTTCGGATTACCCGGAAACCCGTAACCCGAATTTACACCCCTAACCCCACCCCACCTTTCCCTCTTCTCTATCCTCTCAAATTTTTGCAGAGAAAGCGCATTTTATTTAACAAAATTGAAAAACCATCGCCACTTCAGTTGCAGCAAAGGATAACAAGATGATACCATCTCCCTCTTTCTCTCTCTTCAACAACAACGGCGACCGCATCACCATCATCAATCTCCTTCTCCTCCTCCATTTTCCTCTCCACTACAAACCCCTCCCTCAAAACCCTCCATTTCCCCCTCCCACGGCTGCGCGCGGCCGTCGCCGCCGCCAAAAGGTAGAAGAGGCTTGCGATTTCTACCGCCATTGCTAGCGCGCTGCAGAACACGATCGTCGTTGAGGATTTCGATGAGAAATTCGAGAAACCGAAGACGAGGAGTTCATTGCGTTGATGCAGAGGCTGGGATTGGACCCGAATAAGAAATCCATGTTTCTGATGAAGAGGTTGGGATTGGGACATTGAAGATGTTGACCACAAGGACGCTTAATTTGTTCGATATTTTGGATGCAGAGAGTTTGATTCTGACAAAAGGGGCCGTGTAGTTCTTGAATTGAGAGGAGAGAGAAGACTGAAGGTAGAGGTGAGGTGGAACAAAAAGTTGCCCCGTCGTCTTTCCGGCGCCACGTCATATTTTATTTGTCGGGAATTCAATTTTTGAAGAAGTTTCAATAAAATCGGAAGTTTATGTATTTAAAAATAAAATTAAAAGTTTGTAGAGAAACCGGAATCTAAAAATTCTTTATGAATTTAAACCAAATTAACTCATTATAATATGGTCATATGGATGATGGCAAAGACTTTCATAAGACCGGTTTCTTATTAGAGACCGAATCTGAATTGACCGGACTCGAAATGAATCTATAAATAAATAATGTTCACCATATTTAAAAAAAAATTATTGATCAATGGGTTTGATCTGGTTTGAACAGGTCAACCCGACCAGGATTTGATCTCATGAATCAGATCGGTCTCACCCAAGATACAGACAAGAATTCCCTGGTATGCTTAGTAGCATCGACTGTATGCACTAGGCATGGAAAAATTATCTAACCGAGTGGAGAGGTGCATACATAACCCAAAGAAAGGGATATCCTACACTAATCCTTGAAGCGGTGGCCTCTCAAGATTTATGAATTTGGCATGCTTTTTTCGGTGTCGTCGGCTTCAACAATGACATCAATGTGCTTAATCAGTCCGACGTTTTCAGCGACGTCCTGTATGGGAAGGCGTCGAAGGTCACTTTTTTTTGCAACTGACAACGAGTACAGAATGAGCTACTATCTCGCCGACGACATCTATCCACGTTGGGCAACATTCGTCAAGACTTTCCCACAGCCAACTGAGCCGAAAAGACAGCGGTTCGCTCGTATGCAAGAAGCTGCACGCAAGGACGTTGAAAGGGCTTTCGACTTTCTCTAAGTTCGTTGGGCAATTATAAAAGGCCCTGCACGCTTGTGGTTTCGAGAACATTTATGCGTCATCATGTATGCTTGCATAATTATGCATAACATGATAATTGAAGATGAATGAGATCAATCAACTCACTTTGAAGTCGAACAGAGCACGGAGGGCGACCGAAATATTAATACGACACCAGCAATCCAAGGTAGAACCCATGCTTTTAGAGCATATGCCAGAGAATTGCGCGTCTTCATCATGATGCGAGAGCCCATGAACGTCTTGAACACGATTTGATTGAGAAAGTTTGAACACGTTTCGATCCGCTCAACTAGTTCTACGTACCTTAATTTTAAATTTAATGTATTTTTCTTTATTGTATTGTAATTTTTCAATGTTTCAATACAATAAGGTATTTTATCTATAATTATTTTTATTATTAAAAAAATATAAAACATAAAATTAAAAATAAAATACAATTAAATAATGAGAGACCGGGGGTGAGAGACCAGTACCATTGGGGACGATTTAAAGACCGGTCTCTCAATTATTAGGACCCCACAAAAAGCACAAAAAATATTAATAGATGCTCTTACTGGGTTTACTATTATTTACTTTTTGATGACCAGATCTATATAATTTCGAAACTCCAGAGATTGATGAATTAGATAAATTAATAAGTTCTAGTTGAGTCTTCATTTAAGGATAAATATGGATATAGACATATTGGGGTAAATTAATAATTATTCTTAAATTATAATTATAACTTAGTTAATGATGATTAACTGATATATCATTTTACCGTATCATTACAAACATAATAGTTTCTTTTCTTGAAAATTAAATCAAGATAACGTGACTTATCCTAAAGTATGAAAATTTAAATCAAGACAATGTGACTAATCACGCATATAGGTACTGTAAACTACTGCCGTTGTTTCTTTTCTTTTCTTTTAGCTGGCACTATTTCTAACTTATGTTCGTTTCAATTTTCATGTGATGTCTTTCTTTTGCTCAAAAAGTAAAAATCAAATCATGTGATGTCAATCATTTGCAGAAGGTAGGTACGGACACCTACTCCACTTTTCTCCACATTGATACTCAATAAATTACTAAGAGTAAGATGGGTTCCATCCCCTTTCCCAACCTGCAGAAATTGTGCATACAATGTTGCATGTACGTATACTTCCTCTGTACTCAAATAAGTGTTTCGAGGTGTCAAAATTTTTGTTCCCGAATAAGTGTATTATTTCAGATTTCTATGTAAAAGTTATTGCAAATTGTCATATTTACCCCTTGTTTTATTTCAAAAAGTTCATTTTTTTCATTTTTCCATGCAATAATTAGGGGTAACATAAGTTATTTTGCCCACTACCTTGATATATGCATTTTAACGGCTTGAGACACTTAATTGGGAGCGGAGGGAGTATGTGCTAAAAAGGCAGCAGTAAGTACCCAGCAAAATATGATATATATAGATAAAAAAAAAATATGGAATGAAATTATATCAAAGAGTGCTTTCTACCAGTCAATAGATTGAAATGCGAGAGAATTTTTTCTGACAAATCGAGCTGATGCATGTCGACCAATCGAGCCAAAAAAGTATGGAATCATTTCCTAATTCCTAATATTCCATACTCTCATAATTATATGTGAGCTTTCAAACATCTTTCTCAGTTCTCTGTCAAGAGAAGAGAAGATATTCATAATTCATCCTCATTTCATTTGGTTGAGTTGTTGAGTGAAATTAATCAATGGAGAGAAAAGAGGTCGCAGGTACACGGTTCTTCAAGGTTATGATGTCTGGTTTCCAGCATAAACTAGTCAGTACAAATTCCTAATTTTCTTTTTTTTTTAGTTTATATTTATCACTGTAAATTCCTAATTATTGTTACATGCAGAAGCTGCCAGCGGCTATTTCTAAGGAGCTACGTAAAGAGAAATCAGGAAGAGCAGCTTTACAAAGCCGGTTAGGCACATGGAAAATGAGTATGTGCAGTAAATCCGAAAATGAAAATGATGATTTAATCTGTTTCAATCAAGGATGGCCTCAGTTTGTTGATCGCCATGCCTTGAGCGTCGGAGATTTCCTCTACTTCGTACACACCGGCGATCTGCACTTCCATGTTTACGTGTTTGATCGGACTGCATGCGAAAAAGAGTTTCGCCAAAAAGATGCAATTGAAGCACTAATTCCCACTAAAAATAGTAGCAGAGGTGAGCATTAGCCCTCGTCATTAAAAAAAATCGAAATCGAAATATTTCATGTATTTTCTTTTTGTGGCATTGAAATACAGACACTAATAATTCTACCATTAATCTCATCAGGTAAAATGGGAGAAGAACATGAGATTTCGATTAGAAGCAAATTTTTCAGGATTATGTTAACTGGTTTTTGGAAAAGATTGGTTAGTTTTCTTCTCTTCCTCAATCCCAATCTCATTTTATATAATGTACACCATTTTTCTTTTCTCTGTCAAGAAATAGAAACTCTGGTTTTATAATTTGTTGTCTGAATTTATCATATCTTACTCTTATTTTATCACTCTACTCCATTTATCAAATTTATGAAATGTATGTTAAATCATCCAAAAACCCTCAAACAAATTCGGTGAAGTTTTTTTTAGTTTTTATTTGGCAATTAATTAATGAACGGGTTAGTATTTTATTATACAAATTAAGTTGAAGAAGTGTGTGAGTAATTAATATATAGTATTTCTTTTAATTTACATCCCAAAGTTAAAACTTCGGAATCTACCAAAACTAACCTCGTTTGAAATTTTGAATTGTGCACAGAAGCTGCCACCAGACTTTTGTGAGAAGGTAATAACACGTGAGAAATCCAAAAGGGCAATCTTGGAAAGCTGTAAAGGAAGGTGGGTGGTCAATGTGTGTAAAAAAGATGATCAAATCTTTTTAGAAGATGGATGGCCACGATTCGCCCATGAGCATGGCTTGACATTGGGAGATTTACTTGTGTTCGAACACACTGGAAAATTACAGTTCAATGTTGTTGTTTGTAATAGCACTGGCTGTGAGAAGAAATTTCTGGTTGAACCTCACAACAACGACAACGAGCATCAAACAATCAATCCAATCTATCACGCAAAAAGTAAGTTATAATATATGATAAGTTCACGTCATTTTTTATTTATTTTAGATAGACAAGTTACATAAATAGTCTTTAATCGACTTCAACCAATTAAATAGTACTAAATTTAAATTCGTCGTAAATATACCTCCATCCAAAAAAAAAAAAATACTCACTCTGTCCCGTAATAAGTGGTCATATTCTTTTCAACACGAGTATTAAGGTGAAAAGTATTTAAAGTACTGTAAAAAGATAGAAAGTGTGGAACTCATAATTTTTAATTTTTTGTGAGATAAGTTTATTTCCTTATAAGAAAAATGACCATTTATTTCGAAACAATCCAATAAGAAAATATGGCCACTTATTTCGGGGCAGAGGAAATATCTAATTTTATAGCAAGGGTAAAATAGGATATGATGAACAAATTTTGTGAAATAATGTGTATAACCGTACCAGTGATACAAGCTACATGATGGGTACAAATTTTGATATAAATTATTTGCATTGTGCATATTTAATTTATTACAGACTATATATATATATATATAGTCATTTCATGATTTCAATATAAATTACTAACATTTTAATTACAACGAATTTTATTGCAGAATTAGAAATGGCAACCTTCCCCAGCCAAAGCCCGTGTTTTAGCCACAAAATGACATATTATACTGTGACCAGTAAAAAAACCAAAGTGGTACGGTCTACTGGCCAAATTCACAATATTTTTACGTATATCATACTGTACTATTTTGCTAGTATATATATTAATATTTAATTTGTTTCAAATTTTCAGAGTATCCCGGTAGAATTCGTGAAATCGAATAATTTGGGGCAGAAGAAGGGCGCAATTCTGAAAGATCCTCAAAGTGGAAGAAAATGGAGGATGAAACTCGGTGTTCAAAACTGGCCTCGATTTCGAATGACGATGACTCTTGGATGGCATGATTTTGTTGCAGCTAATAATTTGGAGGTTGGAGATCTTTGTACTTTTAAACTCAACCCTACTAAAACCTCAACTTCTGAAAATATTTCTTTTGATGTTTGCATTTCTCGCAACACAAACCGTTAGGGTTTGACATTATGCGTAACAATAGTCATTGAACCTTTTTTTTTTTTTTACTTTTTTATGACAAGGGAAACTGGTGATTAAATTTTTGAACTTTGTTTTGTATAGTGTCTAATGGATTTTCGATTTCTCTATTCATTTTCGTATTACTATATAAATGCATATTGTGTGTAGATTGCTCTTCTATGTAATAGTTAGAAAAAAATTAATTGGGATACTATAACAAAATATAGGAAAGAGGCTGATACTATTTTTTGGGAGCACATTCTTGGTTTTATTTGTAGTTGCTTGAAAATTGACACGAGGGTTTAGACTATCTATAATATCGGTATGTGACGTACAATATATTCAATTTTTTTGTCCAAGCATCCAATTATTCACTTTTAAGAATAAATTATCTTAATAATGAATTTTGATATATCGGAACTAGGGGTGTAAATTCGGGACGGGACGGGTACCCTACCTGGAATTTCCGGGTACCCGTATCCAAATTTCTCAAAATTTGCTACCCGTACCCGTCCCGTTTTAAAAAAACGGGTACCCAATACCCGGACCGGGTTTATGCGGGACGGGATCGGGTACCCGTATGTACCCGTTTTTTAAAAAAATAAAAATATCAAAACTTGTTTTTGGATATTTTTCTACATGTTTTCTTCATATTTTTTCAATAAAGAAATCTAAGGAGTGACGCGACGTCGACGATAAGAGAGGGATGGGTTGAATGACAGTGAAACGACGGCGAAGGTGTGAGAGAGAGAAGATGAGAAATTTTGAATTGGGAGTGTGAGCGTGAGAGAGAGAGAGAAAGATGCAGCGTGCATATTTTCTATTTTGTAAAACATTTCATAAAATAATTAAGAATAATATAAAAAGAATATAATATATAAACGGTTGACCGGGTATATGGGACGGGACGGGTAACCCGTTACCCGGAACAACTTCAATTCTCTATCCCGTAACCCGTCCCGTACCCGAAAAATTCGGGTAACGGGTACCCAATACCCGGAAAATTACGGGACGGGTTCGGGTTACCCGGAAACCCGTAACCCGAATTTACACCCCTAATCGGAACGTTGCTGAACCGATCAGAGCAAGAAAGAAAGAATCATGAGTTGTTCTCTATGTGTGAATTTTTGGGCGAATGGAAGAAGGGTTTTGGAAAATGAAAAGATTGACCGTTGGAAGAATTCAGAGTGAAACAAAAAGAAACACGAACTGTTCTCTCAGCAATTTTTCTTTCTCAACCGTAAATCAATATGGTAATAATAAATCTTTCCTTAAACCAATTCTAACTCCATTTTTTAATGTTGTTAATCTTATTTTCTAAGATTGTCATGTGTCACTATTCTATAAGTCATGGGGGATCCGGTTTGCGATCAGAGCCCATTGTTCCTATAATTTAATTTATAAAATATATAATATAGGAATATTTCAAGTTCGTGTAATCAAATTTTACTATTTTATGGCTAGAAATGCCATGATATTTAATTTAATTGACACAAACTTGCTGAATAGTACCCACTTGGATTTAGTTTTAAGAGCATGCACAATGGCGGTCGATTGGCCAGCGACCGCCACAAGAGACCTACCCCCCGGTCCCTCCCCATTGTAGTGACCGCATAGGTCGCAACCTAGGTCGGGTTAGCGACCGAGCAACCGACCTGGGTTGCTAATATTTTATTATTTTTTTATTTCATGTTTAATAAAAAAAAATATATATATATTTCATGTTTAATTTTTCATGTTTAGTTTTCAGGTTTAATTTTTCAATATTTCAATACAATATGGTATTTTAATTATAATTATTTTTATTATTAAAAAAATATAAAACTTAAAATTAAAAAAAATATTTCATGTTTAATTTTTAGGTTTAATTTTCCAATATTTCAATACAATATGGTATTTTAATTATAATTATTTTTATTATTAAAAATAAATAAAACTTAAAATTAAAAAAAAATCATGTTTAATTTTCAGGTTTAATTTTCCAATATTTCAATACAATATGGTATTTTAATTATAATTATTTTTATTATTCAAAATAAATTTAAAACATAGAAATAATATTAAAATATAATTAAAATAATGATGAGAGACCTAGGTCAGAGACCGGGGTGAGAGACATGCCCCATTGTGACCGATTTAGAGACCGGTCTCTCAATCATTGAGGTCCCACAAAAAGTGCATAAAGTATGCTAAAATATTGGGAGACCTACCCAAAGGTAGGTCTCCCATTGTGGGTGCTCTTAAGGTGCCTCCAATGGTTAGTACCTAGTTTTAGCTTTCAAGCTGCCACATCCGCATTTGAAATTCACCTTCTTTTTTATCTAACATCTACTCCAATAATTAAACCAGTTTCTACATTTTAGAGGTCCCACTATAATACACACTATCTTTATATATCTATACACATGTTTCTCCAATTAATTTTATTTGCATTATTATTTATATATTATTTACATATTTTGATTATATATTTAATTTAAAATTCTATATTTAATGATTTAATATAATACTCCCTCCGTCCCTTAAAAGTGTAGTTAGTTTGCCATTTTGGGCCGTCCCTCATAAGTGTGATTCATCTATTTTAGTACATGATTTTTACCCTTATACCCTTAATTTTTTTTAATATTTACAATAGGCCAACCGAAAAACTTCACTAATACTAACAATTGTGGGTCCATTTCTCCACTAAAAATACACCTACCAAATATTTACATACCTTTTATTAAAACCCGTGCCGCACTCCTTGCATTACACTAATGCGGGACGGAGGGAGTAATATTTATTACAATTAATCAATAAAATAATAATTATAAATATTTTTTATATAATATATAAACTATAGTAAATATTTATTATATAAATTATAAATTATTAGCTTTGAACCTTAAAATATCATCATTTGCTCGTTTTAAATTGGATTTTTACGATTTTTATGTCGAATAAAAGATCGTCATGATCTTTAATATAAGATATATGTTCGATATGTTTTAGACGAGTTTAAAAAACCATATTTGTGAAAATACCTTACAAAAACAAAATGAAAAAAAACTGAAAAAATGAAAGAAGAAAAATATAAATGAACAGAAAAAACAAAGAAAAAAAGAAAAACAGAAAGAGAAGAGAGAAAGAAAGAAAGAAAGGAAACAAAAGCTAAAAAGAAAAGGTAAAAATTGAAAAAGAAAAAAAATAAAGCTGTCAGCCGTCCCACGCACACGTGCCCCACCCGCGCTGTGGGTGAAGCGCTGACGGACGACACTTTTGTAGATGGAAACTGGTTTCATTTTGGGAACTAGTTTTTTGGTTCTCATTTTGGAAGCTGGTTTCCATTCTCTCCAATGGTTGGTTTTGGGTTTTGGGTTCCAAATTTGAGAAACTAGTTTCAGCTTCCAAACCGCCACATCAGCGCCACGTCAGCTTTTGGAATCCACTTATTTTTTTATCTAACACCTTCTCCAACAATGAAACCAGTTTCTAATATTTAAAGGGTTCCACTATAATACACACTACATTAGCTTTGAACTTCAAAATATCATCATTTACTCGTTTCAAATCGGATTTTTATGATTTTTATGTCTAATAAAAGCTCTCGTCGTGATCTTTAATATAAGATATATGTTCGATATGTTTTAGACGAGCTAATAGGTCCGTATTTATGAAAAACTATATTAAAAAAACTCGAAATGAAAAAGGCCAAAAAAAAGTCAAAGTTTTCGGCGCCCCCACGCGCGCGTGCGTGTCTTCACGCGCCGTAGGTGACGCGCTGGAGTTCGCCATTCTCGCCTGCTGAAGCCAGTTTCAGAACTGGAAACCCGTTTCTTTTTTGTACAATGGTGTATTTGGTGGGTTCCAAATTTTGGAACCCACCGTTGGAGACACCCTAAGAGGAACTCTGACACTCTAGTACAACGTGCGGTCGATGAACCAAAATTGTTGACTTTTTTTAAAATTTTTGTTAATTGGGGTTTAATAAATTTTAATTAAAATTATTAAATTCTAATTAAAAAGTATTATAGAAAAAATAAAAATTAAAAAAACAAATTAAAAAATTAAAAATTAAAAAAAGCGAATGCTTGTTTTACGCGAGTCAGCCATAAAAAATAAAAACAAAATCTAAATAAGCGCATGTACGCGCCTTTCTTGGTGCGTGTAATACACTATCCTAATATGTACTTTCTAAATTGATGCATGCGTTGTACACGCCTGGTGGGCGATTGGGCCGTGCTGCCAACCGTATGGGGAGATTTACTGCACAAGAGTTTTTGTATAATTTTGTTTGATTTATATCATGTATGTAAGATAAGCATGCATTCGTATCTTTATAATTCACAAATAAAAATGTGTTAATGGTGTGGAATAACACATATAGACAATGAATAATAAAAGTTGTACACCAATTTAATTTTTATAAATTGTATTCAAATTTAGGTACAGGACCAAAATTACCTTAACATTACCTTAACGAAAATTACTCAAAATAAAATTACCTCTCTCTCTCTGCCCCCTCCAGCTCATCTCTCTATTCTCTCAGCTTATCCACCTCCTCTCTCTCTCTCTCTCTCTCACACAGCTCGACGCAGTATCTCTCCCAGCTCAACATGGTTCTGTCCAGAGTTGATGGCTTTCGTCTCCTGCATGCATGCATGGGTGACTTTCGTCTCCGGCATGGCTTTCGTTTCCGGAGTAACTTTCGTCTTCGGCGGGTCTCTTCTTTTGTTTTAATATATGATTTATGCTTTAAGGAGTGGCGATCAACGAAGTGAGGCCATCCTAAACAGATTAAATCATCATCATTTTCATTTTCGGAGTTACTGCACGTACTTATTTTCCATGTGCCTAAACAGCTTTGTAAAGTTGCTCTTCGTGATTTCTCTTTTCCTAACTCATTGGAAATAGCCGGTGGCAGCTTCTGCATGTAACAGTTAATTCAAATCCAAACAATTTTGTATTTCTTCATGAAAATATATATGTGAGTGTATTTATAAACTTGTGGAACCAAATAACGCGAACTCTTTAAGTGGTAAATAATACTCTCTCCATCGATGATAAATGTATCACAATTTCCTTCTGCATACGTTCGCAAGGGGTTTAATAGACTTTTCTTTTTGGGACAATACCTTACACACATTCCTTATTTTAAACCTCACAACAATTCATTTTGGTGGACCTCTTTCTCCTTAAAAGCAATCTAGCTACCAATCATTTATTAAAATCCGTATCAAACCCAATATGATAGATCTATCGTGGATGCAGGAAGTACAAAACACTCTTTGATATAATTTCATTCCATATTTGTTGTGCCTACTGTCTTTTAGAACCTATACATACATGCATATATATATATATATACCTATTATAAAAGAACGGATTCTAACAAAATTGGGTTTGCCTAATATGTCCATATTATTATATTTATTTTAAGGACAATAGTGTAAATCTATATTAAATTAATTATAAACTTAATAAACTAATGATAGCTCTACTCCTACAGTCCTACTACAACTCACCTTAATAAATTAATTAATAATGTAGTTCTACTCGTACTATAGCTCAAAAGTGAAAGAAAAAAGACAAACATAAATTTTGAGAATTGTGTTAAGATTTATTAGGATATTAATATAGTTGTATATTAATTTTGGTAAAAGTTTATACTTTTATTAAGTTAGCAATTTAATAATTATTTTCTCTAATAACTATCATGTTGCCTAGGGGTGTCAAAATTGGCCCGGCCCGGCCTGAAACAGGGCTAGGCTGCCAATTTTCAGGCCCGAAGCATTTTTGGGCCGGGTCGGGCATCACAATATTAGGCCCAAAATTTTTTCGGGCCGGCCCGGACAAATTACACTACAAATATATTTTCGGGCCGGGCTAGGCCGCATATTTTTAGGCCCGAAAATTTTCCGGACCGGCCCGGCCCGGCCCAACTTTTCTTGCAATTTTTTTTGGGCCGGCCCGGCCCAACTTTTCTTGCAATTTTTTTTGGCCCGGCCCGGGAATTTGACAGCCCTAATGTTGCCTTTAGTATTAAATTTCATCTTTATATTTCAATATTTTCTCTTTATCATTGAAGCATCTCTTCATAAAATTATATTTTATATTTTATTTATTTTTTTATGTAATTTATTATACTTTACTTTTCTTATTTGTTGATAATTTTTAATCGAGTCAAATTATGCTTGAGTTTGATTAAGTTGAGTACCATCAAACTCAAGCATAATTCATTTATTAAAGAATCTATTCAAGTTTAATTGTATAAAATAGTTTCTAAGAAAAAAATTAAAAAATATGAGGGTTAGGGTGAGGTAGAGGGAGGAAGGGGTGAGCCTGGTAGCCATGACTGGTTATAGTGGTGGTGGTGGTTGTGAGAGGAGGAAGAAGGAATGAGGAGGGGACGTTGGGTGGTTGTTCCAATTTCAAAAGTCATATGTAGAATACAAATAAATGTCATGTATTTTTCGATAATTAATCCTATATTAAATATATGATTATGCATAATAGAAAAATTTTGGGCTTTTAATGATAAACTATCACTATATAAAGTACGTAGCAACCAATGCATACTAATATATTAATTAATATATTGTATTCATGGATATTAATTTAATTTAGAATATAGGTATATATGTAATTCGTATTATTTAAAATTAATATATTAGATCATTCAAAATATAAATGTATTTCCGTTAATTTTTTCATTGGTTTTGCTACAACACTGAATTTGTCATGTCTTAACTTAAGAAGAGAGCTAAATGTCTTCACTTAACACAAGACAATGTACATATAAGACAAACACTTTTCGTATGAAATAGAAAGTTAAATAATAGCTTCCAATAATAATATCAAAGGTTGTTTCACAATACATCAAAAGAACATTTTTAAAAGAGGAAAAATTTGGGATAACCAATATAGATAGTGGAAATTAATAGTTGGCCACAAACTTTATTTGTAGAAATTCTGGCCAACTTTTGGAAATTTGGACCAATTTGCCCTTAGAACCACTATTAACCATCTATCCATCCATTTCATTTTTCAGTTTTCAAATTTCAAATTATCTGTTTCTGCAAAATATTCTCTCTCTAAAAATCCTATTTTTCTCCATTTCTTCCGTCGCCGCCGTCGTACTTTCATTTTGCCGTCGCCGCCGTCATACTTTCATTCCGCCGCCGCATTGTCGTACTTCCATCCCTTCCGCCGCACCGCCTTCGTACTTCCAGTCCAGTCCGCCGCGCCGCCTTGAACTTTCACATTCTGCCGGCCATATTCCAGATCTGCCGTCGCACCAGATTCTTCTAGATATGCCGCCGCACCAGATTCTTCCAGATCCCGTTGTCTTATTTCATAGCTTTCTCTCCGGAATCCATGGCGTCACATTCCAGATCTAATGTCCTGGATGGTGTTCGTCTTTGGTCAACAGCATCCTGGTATGCCTTGGCACACCTGGTACGAATGCAACGTATTCGTACCAGGTGTGATAAGGCATACCGCGCTTAGACTTAGCACACCTGGTACGAATGGTTTATATTCGTACCATGTGTGCCAAGTCTAGGCGCGGTATGCCTTGGCACACCTGGTACGAAAACGTATTCGTACCAGGTGTGCCAAGTCGAGATGCGCCTAGACTTGGCACACTTGGTACGAATGGTGTGTATTCGTACCAGGTGTTCCAAGTCTATGCGCGGTATGCCTTGGCACACCTGGTACGAATATGTTGTATTCGTACCAAGTGTGCCAAGTCGCGACGTGCAATGACGTAAAAAATGCAGGAAGAACACATATGCACTAAGAGGACAACAAGATCTGAAAAATACGACAAGAACATGACAGACTAGATCTAGAACATGACAGACTAGATCTAGAAAACTCAATTAAAACTAATACAGTAAAAATACCTCAAATAAATCACTATGGAGATGAAAGCTACGCCGGAGAAGATGACCGGAAAAAGACTATAAGAGAAATAATAAACTGTTCGAAAAAGTGTACAAATAAATCAAATCGAAAAGACGACCAAGGAAGAAGACGCGGCGGCGGCGGCAGACGGGAGAGAGTGGCGGTGGAGGAAGGGAGTACAGAGAGAAAGAGACATGAGAGAAGAGAGAAAGTGGGAGTGGAGTGGGTGAAAGAGAGAGTACGGGAGAGAGAGAAAGTAAAAGTGAAAGTAGTTGTAAAGTGATATGGAGGGCATTTAAGTCACTTCAGCCTAAAGTTGGCCACAATTTATTAGAATAAAGTTGGTGGCTAACTATTAATTTCCACTAACTTAATTTGCTAGTCAACATGATTAACTCTTTTTAAAAACCTAAAAGGAACTAGGGGTGCATATTCGGAAAATGGATTTTCGGGTAACCCGTATCCTACCGTATCCGGCCGGGTAACGAATACCCTATACCCATAATTTTCGGGTACGGGTAGAGTACGGGTATCCGGTCTATACCCGGTCAAATAATTATTTTATTATTTATATAATATTTAGTATGTTTAATTATATATAATTATTTTTAGATAGAAAAATAAAATAGAATAGTATATAATTATTATTTGATTAATTATTTGTATATTTAGTATGGATTTTATTTGTTTGCTACTTTGCTTTGAATATTGAAATATTTGAAATTTTGTACTTTATTTTTTATTGAAGTTGAAGTGTTTGAACTACGTATTTGGTATTAATTTGTTATTGTTGTTTAGTTATTGATGGTTATTTACATCGTTAAAATTGTCGAAATATCGAGCTGAAAATAGGTGGAAAATTGAAAAAACACAAATGTCCTTTTGTTTTTTTAAACGGGTAGACCGGATACCCATTACCCGGATCGAGTATACCCGGCCGAGTATTGGATACCCGGTTGGCTAAAACGGACGGATACATGTATTTATTTTCAGCTTATTCAGGTACGGGTATCGAAAAAAATGGATAGGGTACCCATGGGTACCCGTTTATGTAGCCCTAAAAGGAATCTTAATATAGGATTTACCCATTTAAGTTAGGTTCGACTATGAAGTATAAACATATTATACCCAGAGTATTGGTTCTAGAACACTCTATTTTTTTTATATATACGACCCTTCATTCATAATTAGAATAAATATATTATAATAGACGATTACTATCAGTACCATACAAATATGATAATTGTACACAAGATATGATATAAGAAATTTGATTTTTTTTTCTACTCTTTACATATACTTGCTAATATTTTGTAGAAATTTAATAATCAATAATTAATAATATTATAATTTAAAAAAATATCAACAAATATATTTTATTATATAATAAATTAGTTATTTTAAATTAGAGGTTATACGTGCAACGCACTGGGACGGAGGGAGTAATATATTAGAAAAAAAATTAAATTTTTCCATATTTTTAAGTTTGTCCATTAAAGTAGACGTGAAGAGTAGACCTTAGAAGAAGCAAATATCTTTATAATTTAATTATATATTTTATCTTATGTACTACAATTTTTAAGCAGCGGGAAAGATCAAAATTAATCTAATTAGTGACCTTAGAACTTAGAAAGAAACATAACACACACTATGTTATTTCAATTATAATGTGGAAAAATTGCTCCCATTTAGTATAGTCTGAGAAATTCAATAAAGGAATTCTAAATTACAGAGTTAATTGTTATAATGGCTGCAATTATTATACTTTTTTTAGTCATTGTATTATACCTTAATACTCGCGGCATATTTTTCAACATTTATTTCTAACTTTTTAAAAAAAATTATAGAGATCACAATTTAATATGTCTATAAATAGCAAGCTCATCATAGGACGTATAAGTAAATGAACAAATATATTATTGATATAAAACTTACCTCATTGTCCATCATTATCAATTCCTTAACCCAATGTACATAAATTACCCCCTCGAGCTATTTCATATCCGTCTCGTGAAGTCTTCAATCGAATTGAGGGTATATAGTCTTTAATTCGTTTATAAAGCTATTTTTGATTGCATTGAATCAAGACATGCTTTCTACAAGAAATAAGAAATATAAGGAAATATAGAATTTAAATTCAAAAGATATAATGAACATCATTTTTTACGGCATGATCGATAAAACCATGTTACTTTTGTTGGAGTATCATTATATTCTTCATTGTACATATCGTAGCTAAGTTCTTGAATTTTCATATTACAATATAAAAAAGTCGTATGCATTACCTCAATTTTGAATTGGAGTATATATTAGTTGTAATAAAGTTAATCCTCACTATAACTAATATTCTAATCTATTTAATCATTTGAGTCATTAGAAATGTATATATAAAATTATACTCCCTCCGTCCCATTATTGTTGGCACGTTTCTTTTGGGCACGGGTATTAAGGAGAAGGGTGTTTAAAGGGTAAAAAGATAGAAAGTGGTGGAGCCCACAACTTTTTGTGAGAGAAGGATATTTCCCAAAAAGGAAACAGGCCAACTTTCGTGGGACGGCCCAAAAAGGAATACAGACCAACAATAATGGGACGGAGGGAGTATTTCATAGTGTGAATAATCCGATGTGTAACAAATCTGACAATCACAAAATAACCATGAAATGAATTATAGCTAAAATTGTCTTCCCTTTATACTCCCTTCACTTCCGAAGTATGCGTAACATATAAATAACTTTATTTCTATATGATATGGTAGCCATCGTAACAATTAACTTTATTAAAATTATTTTATTAAGGGAATCACTAAGGCTATATCATGGAAGGCAATTTTTCATCTTGTGATTGGAAAATATAATGTGGTTTTTTGTTTCTATTGAGTTCTACAAATATGTTAACAAACTTAAAAAAAAATAAAAAATCAAAGGCTTAGGTTTTAAATTTTGCGACATATTTCAAACACTATTGTTCGCCTTTTTAATTATGCAAATATTAACCGCAAGTGTACGGTGTATATGTAGAAAGTGGCAATCAAGGTCGTATCCACGGAGACTAATTTTTAACACTTATGAATACTATTACTATGTCGTTCTAACCTATTTAGACTAATCGATCTTTGAGGGGCAATTACTAAATTAAACGAACAAACAATTTAAATTCAATTAGATAAAAACTAAAGGTTAATAATTAAAATGGGAGAAGTACTCAAGAAGGAAGCTATCCTAGGGATCAAACTTAGGTGGATTCATAATTAGACTTCAATTAATTTAACCAATTCTAGACGAAGTTCAACTTATTTAAGGCGATCTCGAATTCACTTTAACCTCCTCTCGGACGACTAAAGTCGTGGCTTATAAGCCAATTATGCCGTCTCCGGACACTAAGTTAGCCTACAACTCCAAACGGCTCCTAGGATCAAAAAGCCCTCACTCCTAATCTCAATCTCTCGGTTTGTTGAAAAGACGTGCTTTGGGTACCTATTCTAGCATTAAATCTCATCTCTCGATTCTTGATTCAACCCCAATTAAGAATGCCCAAAAGATGGCCAATCAATCAAGCACAAATTCAAATCAAGCACACAAGGAAATAGGAAAGAACTCATCCATAAATTGGTCAAATCAAAATCTATCCATTACAAACCCACTAGTTTAATCCCTAGAATAAGAAATTTTAGCCAAGCATTTCCATGTCCAACAAAAATCTCAAATCAAAAGATATCATACTCAAAGATACAAGAGAGATAAGATATAAGTGACAAATCCTATTTTCTTTGGTAGTCTTCAAGCTTCAATCCTTGATTCCTCCTACTTCAAGCTCCAACCTTCAAGCTTCCATGGTAGAATGTGTAGTGTGTGAAAATAGGTGTAGTGTGTGTGGGTGGTGGGAGGATGTTAGATAACTAGGGTTGTGTGCCAAAATTACCTATTTATATGTTTAGGATGTAGAAGAAAAGTGCTATGGAATAATAATCCGAAAATGGGATGAAAAATGAAGCAAAAACGTGTTTTGGAAAGGGTTCTACTGCGCCGCGCGCGGTCGCGCCCTTGGTCGCGCGGCCAAGAAGGAAATTCCTTCTTCCGCGAGCGGTTTGCATCCCGGCGGATCCTCCCGCGCCCGTATCCTGCGCGCCGGAGAAGGAGAAATGTGAAGACGGGCGCGGCCGCGCGCTGAGGTGGCTCCTGGCAGCGCACTTTTTTTGTTTCGGCCTGTTCTTCCTCGTCCGGACTCCGAATCGACCTCCGTTTTTTCCCACGTTCTCATATCGAGCTCATCTTTCTCATTCCAAGCTCCTTTCACTCTAATTCTACATCCTTTTTCCTGCAATTATTTCAAAACAAGAAAGCAAGCGTAAAATACCGACAAAGCAAGGTTTAACTTGAGAAAACGGTTAAATGACATGGTTTTTCACTAACAATTGGCATCGAATGCGCTCAAAACATCGTGAAAAATCCATGTTTGTCAACCCCCCAAACTTAAACCGTTGTTTGTCCCCAAACAACAAAAAGAAAAGAAAAGAAACACAAACATGGAAGGGCGAATCGATGACATTAAAAGGGCCTCAGAAATTATTCTTTTCAACAACAAAATTGCAAATGCATTTCTTAATCAAAGTTGGACATGCTACAACAAGGTCAAATATTCAACCTCTTAGGGATTTCAGATTCTCACACAAAGACTTAAAATGAAGCACTCAACACTCAAGTGTATAAACGGGATGTGTTTTCACTCAATTTGATGACATGCATAAGTTCTACCATAGGCTTGCCATTCGTCTAACCTATCTATTGTTCAATGTGCTCCAAGATAAAGATCAAAAAGGGCTTTCAAAAGGTTGTAATGAGGCTCTTTGGTGGGTGAGTGAGTTTTAGGCAAAGTGACTTCCCAAGTAATCTAACAATATCAACTCTCAACAACCACAAATGCCAAATTTTTCACAACAACCACAAATCACACTCACTCTTTTACTTTTCTTTTTCTTGCTATTTCTACCCTTTAATGCTCTTTTCATCTTTCATCAATTCTCAAGAATTTGAACATTTTCGTTCTTCTCATTTTTCAAGCATTTTCAAGAGCTCACAAGGGCTAGCCATCTTCAATACAAAACGAGCAAGATAACCTCAATTATTCACCAACTCCTCATTTCCTAAATTCACAAATTATCACAAGTTCTACCCCTCCCCAATTCGGCTAGATCAAAGAAAAGATAACGGCTCAAAGGGACGAACTAGGATCACGCTTTTAGCATTTTGGTCAAGAATGAGGGAAATTTTGGCTAACAAAGAGGGCCTTTAATCATATAAACATCTAGAGCACATTTACTCATTTTCAAGGAAGAACCATGGCAAGTTCTAGAGATACAAATACATGCTCAAACAATCACACACAAGAAGCGAGAAAGACTATAATCAACGGATAGTCAAAGGCTCAAATCTCATATAGGTTCATTTAATCCACAACCTAAGAGGTCAAAACTTGCTTCATCAAAGCATATCCAACAAATCAATCAAAATACATAAGGAATAATTTCAATCAAAACAAAATTTTTCCTTTCTCATCATTAGCCATGTCATAATTCACCCAACACATGCTTTAAACATGACTCAACTAGACACTACAAACTCCAAATTCAACAATTAAAAAGAAACACTAGAAAGAAAAATAACAAAATAAACGATAAAAGAAAAGCAAACCACACTTCTCCCACCCCCCAAACTTATTTTTCACAAAGGTGACAAATAAGTTTGAAAAGAGAAGAGGTGGTTTACTTATCTACCTGACACAAATCAAGGAGGCGGGTAGTCTTGAGCATTCCTTTGTTGTAGCAGCTGGAACATTTGGGACAATTGCTATTGCATCACTCGGTCATTCTCTCTCAAGATTACGAACTCATCATGACTTTGTTGTCGATGTTCTCTCATGGTGGCCTCCATTGCAACGTGCCTCGCCTCACTTATCCGCTGCATTTCATGCATCATGTGGGTCAAAGATGCAATTTCGTCTTCATGAACATCTTTCCTAGTATGCCGGCGATCGGTGTTGCCGGTTGGGGGACGAGGAGCGGGGCGAGGAAGTGGAGTCTGTGGATCAATTACATGCAATGCCGCATGTGCAGGAGTTGCCATCTTCCAGTTTTCTCTTGATGTAGGATCACTAACGGTGGTGAGACCGGGATGTGGTAATGGAAAGTAGGTGTCATCCCGTTGCATGAGAAAGATGTGGTCCATATCATTAGTGACCATTTGCATCTTGTTGATCACCGAATAACTGAGGTCCGTGTTTCCTTTCACGTACGCATAGTTGTGATCGAATCCAAAATACTCGGCAATAGGAGTGATGAAACCACCAATGCCGATAAACGAGACCAGCCGGCGTAGATGCTCAAAAACTTCCATCAAATAAGCTCCAACATTAAAGTTTGTGCTCGTAGCCATGCAGTGAAGGGCAAATAGCTCCTTTTGGAGCACTTCTCCATTGTTATCCCGATTGAAGAGTCCCGAGGCCATTACTCGTTGTATGTAGCGAAAAACCGGATTACGGATGGCGGTGGCCTTGGAGGCGTTGGAGACGTACGGAGTGCCCTCAGTGGTTAGCACAAGCCACATATCATTATGTGTCGTATCACCCGGTGGTTGCATGACACCCCCAAGAGGAACTCTTAAGATTTCATTGAGTTCATCTGGCCTAAGTGTCCTTTGCTCATTCCCCATTTGAAAGGTCATTTTGACAATTTGTTGCTTTCTCTTGTGGATGACCATAGTGCTCAAAACCTCGAGGACAAGGGGCTCATATGTAGGCCATCGAGCTTGCATGAAATACGTCCATCCAACCCTCTCAAAGAGACGCCACACATCGACATTTATCCCCAAAGCTCTCATGCAAACTTCATCGGGGTATATTGTGGGCTTCATCTTCGCCGCAAACAATGTTTGCCCACGTTCAAGAGAATCCCGAGTGGGGAGATGGATACCATAGCTCTCGGGATCGGCCGGTCTCCATTGACGCTCGGCTTGGGATGAGCTACTCGCTTTATTTTTGCCCTTTCCTCCTTTCTTTGGTGTCATTCCTAAAAAAAAAGAAAATAAAAAAAATAAAACAAAAGCAAAAATTAAAAAGAGATTTATTATATTTTCCATTAAACTAAGCAATACACAACCCCCATGTTAATGTCATGCATATGCTTGTTTCATGGATTTACATTGAAGCTCAAAAGTACCCAAGAGAAAAGAAATTAGGAAATTGGTACATAAAACATGCTACAACATAGAAGATTTTGAGATCTTAATTAGAATAGTCATTTAAGCGTAAAAATTAACCCTCTAAGTTATAACAAGTTAATGAAAGAATATCCAATTTCCTAAATTCTTAAGAGCAAATAAACAAGAAGATAAATTACAAGAATTGCTTCACATCATATTTTCAATTTCAAAATAAACAAATCTTCCAACTTTAATTCTTCAAAAATTCCTCTCCCAACTCCAAGTTAAAATTTAGAAGCACACATTAAGCAAAACAAACATTCCCAACTCCCCTCTAATCATACTATCACAATCCAACCACCAATTTGCACAATTAAGCACAAAAAATTCAAATTCCCCAATTTACAAATTCAAAATTTGAAAATTCAAGCAAAATTCACAATTTTTTCGCATCAAGCTCAAGGGATTTGTCAATTAAGCACAAGCCCATCACAATTAGCATATAATCAGGTCATGAGAAGCATCAAATTAGCAATTTAGAGCACAAATTCGAAAATCCCCAATTCTTGCCCTAACTTGCATAATTTCCAAAATTTGCTTCAATATTCCCAAATTGGCCAACAAATTGAAAAATTAAGCATGAACCCATATTTCTAGGCATGTACATTCATCATAGATAACATCAAATTAGAGAAAAATCCATTCCCAAAGATTTCGAAATTTAGAGCCCTAGGTTCAAAGTTCACTCAAATCCTCAAATTTCATGAATTAAATCGGTCAAAGGAAGCTTAAATCATGTAAGGAATAAGAATTAAGAGATAGAATATGACATACCTTGTTGTTGGTGGTGGATGGATTGAACGAGAAGAAGAAAAATGGAGAGAAAGAGGGTGATATGTGCGTGTGTGTGTTAGAATAAGAGAGGGAGAGAAAGAAAAGTTTGAAAAATAAAGAGGGGGATGCTGCTGGAACACGCGCGCGGCACGCCCATAACCGGCGCGGTAAAGGGCAAAATTTGTGAAGGCGCGCGCGGGTTGCACCCCGGAGGATTGTCCCGCGCGGAGACCGCCCCCTTCCCCGCGCGCGACGCACCTTTTTCAGCAAGTCCGGCGCGGCCGCGCCCCTCAAACCGCGCGCGTGCAATATATATATATATATATGTATATATTTTTTAGGAAAACTAAAATTAAAAGTAAAATTTATTTACAAAAATTAGATAAATATATAAGAGAACGTTATAAAGATAATTATATATATTTATAGACAAATACTTATATATATAGATATTCAAAATGAAAATAAAATAAAATAAAGATCAAACTAGAAACAAAGCTAAAAGTTAAACTAGTGCAAAAATTAAATCTAACCTTGTTGGGGTGCCTCCCAACGAGCGCTAAGTTTAACGTCGTTAGCTCGACGTCTTCTCGACTAGGCCTTTGCTTGGGTATGGTAGATGACAAATGCCTCCTCCTTTTGCTCTTGCTTGAAGTATGCCTTGACACGTTGCCCGTTAACCATGAAAGTACTTCCATCACGCCCCATCAATTCAACGGCTCCATTCTCAAACACCTTTTTGATAGTGAACGGTCCCGACCATTTTGATCTCAACTTGCCCGGAAATAGAGATAGACGCGAATTAAAGAGAAGAACTTCATCACCGGGTACAAACTCCCGTTTCTTGATCAACTTGTCATGGAATCTCTTCGTTCTCTCCTTGTAGAGGCTTGAGTTTTCAAATGCTTCACACCTAAATTCATCCAACTCATTGAGTTGGAGAATTCTTGCTTGGCCCGCCTTCTTGAAATCAAAGTTGATCTTTTTTATCGCCCAATACGCCTTATGCTCCAATTCGACGGGCAAATGGCACGACTTTCCAAATACCAATTGATACGGAGACATCCCAAGCGGAGTCTTATAAGCCCAAAGAGCTTCATCAAGCAACATTGCCCAATCCTTCCGGCTCCCATTCACCGTCTTCTCCAAGATTTGTTTTATCTCCCGGTTTGCAAGCTCGGTTTGCCCGTTAGCTTGTGGATGGTAGGCGGTGGTGACTCTATGCTTCACTCCAAACTTGGTCAAGAGACCATTCACCCATCTATTGCAAAAGTGGCTCCCCCCATCACTTATTATGGCCCGGGGTGCTCCATACCTCGACAAAATATTCTTTTGTACAAATTTCAATACAACCTTGGCATCATTTGTTTGAGTAGGGATCGCTTCCACCCATCTAGAAACATATTCAACCGCCAATAATATGTATTGAAATCCACAAGAACCGGGAAAAGGCCCCATAAAATCAATGCCCCAAACATCGAACAATTCAACCTCCACAATACTCGTCAAGGGCATCTCATGCCTTTTAGAAATTCCCCCCGTCCTTTGGCATCTATCGCAACAACTCACAAAAGCATAGCAATCTTTATAAATTGTAGGCCAATAAAAACCACATTGAAGTACCTTCATTGCCGTTCGGTGAGCTTCAAAGTGTCCACCACTTAGTGAAGAGTGACATTGCTTCATGATCGGCTTCCATTCTTCTTGAGGCATACATCTTCGGATAACCATGTCGGCGCATCTTCTATATAAATAGGGCTCCTCTCAAAAATAGAATTTCACGTCGTGGTAGAACTTTTTCCTTTGATACAAGGGCGAGTCGGATGGCGGGGGAACATTGGCAACAAGATAATTTACAAAATCCGCATACCAAGGAACATGTGTTTGCACTTGGAAGAGTTGTTCATCCGGAAAGCTCTCATTAATTGGGACTCCAAGCTCCTCCCCTTCAACCGGATTTTCAATTCTTGAAAGGTGGTCGGCTACCACATTTTCACATCCCTTTCGATCCCGGATTTCAATATCAAATTCTTGAAGGAGTAGAATCCACCGGATTAGTCTTGGCTTTGCATCTTTCTTGTCAAAGAGATAACGGATGGCGGCATGATCGGTGTGAACTATTGATTTGGTTCCAATCAAATAAGACCGGAACTTATCAAAGGCGTACACCACCGCTAGCATTTCCTTCTCGGTGGTGGTATAGTTGGCTTGGGCTTTGTCGAGGGTTCTACTAGCATAGTAGATCACCCGGAAGATTTTATCTCGCTTTTGACCCAAGACGGCCTCGACGGCTATATCACTTGCGATACATGAGCTCAAATGGTTGAGACCAATCCGGAGATATCAAAACGGGAGCAATCACAAGTGCCTTCTTCAAATGCTCAAAAGCCTTCAAGCATTCTTCATTAAAATCAAAGATAGCATCTTTTTCAAGCAAATGGCACAATGGCTTAGAAATCTTGGAGAAGTCCTTGATGAATCGTCTATAGAAACCGGCGTGACCAAGGAAACTTCTAACGGCCTTCTCATTGGATGGAGGTGGCAACTTCTCAATGGCTACAACCTTGGCTCTATCCACTTCCAATCCGGCACTAGAAACCTTGTGCCCGAGCACCACACATTCTCTCACCATAAAATGACATTTCTCCCAATTCAATACAAGATTGGTTTCTTCACACCTTTTCAAGACTAAGGAGAGATTGTGGAGGCAATGATCAAAAGAATCCCCAAACACGGAGAAGTCATCCATGAAAACCTCCATAACCTTTTCAATCAACCCGTCGAAGATAGCCATCATACACCTTTGGAAGGTGGCGGGTGCATTGCACATGCCAAATGACATGAACCGGAAAGCAAAGATTCCATACGGGCATGTGAAAGCGGTTTTTTCTTGATCTTCGGGTGCAATCATGATTTGGTTGTACCCCGAATAGCCATCAAGGAAGCAATAAAACTCAAATCCGGCAAGCCTATCCAAAATTTGATCAATAAACGGGAGGGGGAAATGATCCTTGCGGGTGGCGGCATTCAACATCCTATAATCAATGCAAACTCTCCAACCACTCACTATCCTTGTAGCAATTAACTCATTCTTCTCATCTTTTGTAACCGTCATGCCCCCCTTTTTGCTCACCACTTGAGTAGGTCTTAACCACTTGCTATCCGAGATAGGATAAACTATCCCAACATCCAACCATTTGAGAACTTCCTTCCTAACGACTTCTTGCATCACCGGATTCAATCGCCTTTGATTTTGCCTCTTAGGCGTATAGTCATCTTCCATGAGAATCCTATGCATGCAAATGGACGGGCTAATTCCCTTCAAATCCGAGATTGACCACCCTATTGCCGATTTATGCTCCCTCAATACCTCTAGCAATTTCTCAAGCTCAATAGAAGAGAGATATGAAGATACTATCACCGGATAAGTGTCGTTCTCACCAAGAAAATCATACTTCAAATGCTCGGGAAGAGGCTTCAAATCCAAAATGAGAGCTTTCTTTTTCTCTTTCCTTCGCTTTGCCTCCTCTTTTTCTTCTTCACTCCGTAGTTCTAGAAATCTTTCTTTGAACCTAGGAATTTCCTTTGCAACATTCAAAGCATTAACACAATCAAGCAAACTTGAATCATCACAGTCATCATTGAAAGCATAAGAGTAAAGAGAGTTGAGTAAGCAAGCCTCCAAGGGTTCTTTGGGTGAGCAATAAGACTCCAAATCCATGCAAGAATCCACGATGCTCAACATCTTGCATTCATCCATCCTTTGCACATCTTCATCATCATGGAGTTTGAGAGCTCGGTGGATAGAGAATGTGAAACTCTCATCGTTGAATCGAAGTGTGAGCTCTCCTTTGGAAACATCGATAAGAGCTCTCCCCGTGGCTAGGAATGGGCGCCCTAGGATCAATGGGACGTCCTTGTCTTCCTCCATATCCAAGACAACAAAGTCCACCGGAAAGATGAAATTATTCACCTTGACAAGCACATCTTCCACAATACCCTTCGGATAGGAAATAGATCGGTCCGCCATTTGAAGAGCAATAGTGGTTGGCTTAATGACTCCAATTTGTAGCTTGTTGAACATGGAAAGGGGCATCAAATTGATGCTTGCCCCCAAATCACATAATGCCTTCTCAAAGCTATCATTTCCAATGCCGCACGGTATGGTGAAACTTCCAGGATCCTTGATCATGGTAGGCAATTTTCTTTGAATGACGGCACTACACTCCTCCGTGAGATTAACCGTTTCACAATCCCCCAATCTCATCTTCCTTGATATGACATCCTTCAAAAATTTAGCATAGTTGGGCATTTGTTGCAATGCCTCAACTAAAGGGATGTTGATGTGCAATTTCCTAAAGATATCAAGGAATTTAGTGAATTGCTCCTCCGTTTTCTTCTTTTGTAACCTTTGTGGAAATGGAATGGGAGGGCAATAGGGAGGTGGAATCTCGGTTCCCTCATTTTGCTTCTTGCCATGTTCTCCTTTAGAAGCTTGAGGAACCGGATTAGGTGAACTAGTTGAAGAAGGAGTAATATCACTTGATGTAGCTCTTCTACTTTCTTTATCTTTGTCACTCACCTTCTCATTTTCCTTTGAGTGCTCATCTTCAGCATTTTCCGACTCATGCTCAATATTTTCATCTTCTTCATTAGGCATCTTGGGTCCCTCATAGGAAGTACCACTCCGAAGCTTGATGGCCTTACAATGCTCCTTGGGATTGACAATAGTGTTGCTCGGAAATTGGCCTTGTTGGTGTTGATTGCTCATTGATGTAGCTATTTGGCCCAATTGTTTTTCAATTATCTTAAGTTGAGCCCCTTGAGCTTCCACAATAACTTCGGTTTTCTCCATTCGAGCTTTGGTAGTCTCCATGAATTTCATGAGCATGTCATCCATACTCGGCTTCTTTTCCTCATTAATAATCCCATTCGTCACCGAAAATCTCAGCGGAGGTTGTAGGGCATTATTGGGATTTCCATAAGAAAGATTAGGATGTGCCCGGTTTCCATGATACCCTTGATGGTATTGATTTCCACCTTGTTGAGGCCGATAATTGCCATAATTCCGGTTGTTGTGTATATAGTTGACATCTTCCACATTGGTTGGCTCCTCCACCCTTGGCTCATTCTTTGTTTGTGCCATAACATCAATCTTGCTATTCATAGTAGACATTTGAGCCGCCAATAAAGCAATAGGATCCGAACTTGTGGCGGAAGCAACCTTTTTCAATGTAGTCCTCTCTCCCGGCCATTGATAGCTATTGATAGCCATATTCACAATGATCTCCGTGGCAATCTCATGACTCTTTCCAAATAAAGAACCACCCGCCACGGCGTCAATAAGCCTCTTCATTTCACCATTGCAACCATTGTAGAAAAAACAAATTTTTGCATCTTGATCAAAACCATGGTTGGAACATTTCCTCACCAACTCCTTGAACCTTTCCCAAGCCTCATAAAATGTCTCTCCATCCAATTGTTGAAATTGCATGATCTCCGCCTTTAGCTTCATAGTCATTCCCGGTGGAAAGAACTTCATAAGGAACTTGTGAATCATGTCATCTCATGTCTTTATACTCCCATCATCTAAAGATTGATACCACAACTTTGCCTTATCCCTAAGAGAAAAGGGAAAAAGGTGAAGTTTAATGACATCGTCCGGCACGCCATTTATTTTCGTAGTGCTACATATCTCCAAAAATTGGGCAAGATGATCATTGGGATCTTCCAACGGGCGGCCTCCAAATGTGTTTTGTTGGACCATGAAGATGAGAGCGGGCTTGAGCTCGAAGTTGTTAGCATTGATCCTTGGGCCATGATTGCCCCCTTGTTGAAATCCGGGTTGGAAGATATCTCAAATAGGGGGAATTGGTGCCTTATTCCGTTCCTCCTCTTGTGCTCTCAATTGAGCTTGCATAGCCTCCAATTGCGGTTGGAGTTGTCTTATCATATTTTTGTCGGCCATTGTTCTCCCGGCTTCTCGTTCCCTCTTTGCCCTTCCTTGATTCCTTCGGCAAGTTGCTTCGATCTCGGGATTTAAGGGGTCAAATGATAATTTCTTAGACCTTGTGTTCATGCACCACCTAGAATCCAACAAGAAGGCAAGTCAATCACAAGCAAAACACGATAAAACAAAACACAAAATAAACATAAATAATGTCCAATCTAGATTATCACAACGGTTTATAATATCACAAGTAGTAAATTAATTAGTCCCCGGCAACGGCGCCAAAAACTTGTTTGCCTTTTTAATTATGCAAATATTAACTCCAAGTGTACGGTGTATATGTAGAAAGTGGTAAGCAAGGTCGTATCCACGGAGACTAATTTTTAACACTTATGAATACTATTACTATGTCGTTCTAACCTATTTAGACTAATCGATCTTTGAGGGGCAATTACTAAATTAAACGAACAAACAATTTAAATTCAATTAGATAAAAACTAAAGGTTAATAATTAAAATGGGAGAAGTACTCAAGAAGGAAGCTATCCTAGGGATCAAACTTAGGTGGATTCATAATTAGACTTCAACTAATTTAACCAATTCTAGACGAAGTTCAACTTATTTAAGGCGATCTCGAATTCACTTTAACCTCCTCTCGGACGACTACAGTCGTGGATTATAAGCCATTTATGCCGTCTCCGGACACTAAGTTAGCCTACAACTCCTAACGGCTCCTAGGATCAAAAAGTCCTCACTCCTAATCTCAACCTCTCGGTTTGTTGAAAAGACGTGCTTTGGGTGCCTATTCTAGCATTAAATCTCACCTCGATTCTTGATTCAACCCCAATTAAAAATGCCCAAAAGATGGCCAATCAATCAAGCACAAATTCAAATCAAGCACACAAGGAAATAGGAAAGAACTCATCCATAAATTGGTCAAATCAAAATCCATCCATTACAAACCCACTAGTTTAATCCCTAGAATAAGGAATTTTAGCCAAGCATTTCCATGTCCAACAAAAATCTCAAATCAAAAGATATCATACTCAAAGATACAAGAGAGATAAGATATAAGTGACAAATCCTATTTTCTTTGGTAGTCTTCAAGCTTCAATCCTTGATTCCTCCTTCTTCAAGCTCCAACCTTCAAGCTTCCATGGTAGAATGTGTAGTGTGTGAAAATAGGTGTAGTGTGTGTGGGTGGTGGGAGGATGTTAGATAACTAGGGTTGTGTGCTAAAATTACCTATTTATATGTTTAGGATGTAGAAGAAAAGTGCTATGGAATAATAATCTGAAAATGGGATGAAAAATGAAGCAAAAACGTGTTTTGGAAAGGGTTCTACTGCGCCGCGCACGGTCGCGCCCTTGGTCGCGCGGCCAAGAAGGAAATTCCTTCTTCCGCGCGCGGTTTGCACCCCGGCGAATCCTCCCGCGCCCGTATCCCGCGCGCCGGAGAAGGAGAAATGTGAAGACGGGCGCGGCCGCGCGCTGAGGTGGCTCCCGGCTGCGCACTTTTTTTGTTTCGGCCCGTTCTCCCTCGTCCGGACTCCGAATCGACCTCCGTTTTTTCCCACGTTCTCGTATCGAGCTCATCTTTCTCATTCCAAGCTCCTTTCACTCTAATTCCACATAATTCCACATCCATTTTCCTGCAATTATTTCAAAACAAGAAAGCAAGCGTAAAAACCGACAAAACAAGGTTTAACTTGAGAAAACGGTTAAATGACATGGTTTTTCACTAACAATTGCAATCGAATGCGCTCAAAACATCGTGAAAAATCCATGTTTGTCAACTATATCATAAAATGCTAGATTCAATAATAATTCCTTATTTAACATAATTAATTCATTATATAATAAAATATATTTGATGACAATTTTTTTTAAAGTTATTATTATTAATTATTGATTATTTCCTTTTTGCGTATGGCATCGCCACTCCCTTTGGCAGCATCCACTAATTCAGAACTTAATTTGAAAGCCATATTTCGACCCGGACGTTTTCGGGATGCCGGTAATTACCAACGAATGGCAAGTGCTTTTCCTGGTGTGGATCCTATTTCAATGGGAACTTGAGGGTTGCGCTCGTTGCGGGATTTAACCCAACACCTTACGGCACGAGCTGACGACAGCCATGCACCACCTGTGTCCGCGTTCCCGAAGGCACCCCCCTTTTTTCAAGAGGATTCGCGGCATGTCAAACTCTGGTAAGGTTCTTCGCTTTGCATCGAAACTCTCAATTCTTTTTATATATACGACCCTTCATTAATAAGTAGAATAAATATATTATGATAGACGATTACTATCAATATCATAGAATTTTGATAATTGTACATAAGATATGATATAAGAAATTTAGTTTTATCTTTATTCTACTCTTTACACATACTTGCTAACATTTTGTTGAACGGTGGAAATAGAGAGGTTGGCAATCAATAATATTCAATTAGAAATATCTAGTACTTTGCTAGCTTGAAACCGAATTCGATTGATTTTCACCCTTTTTGTTTCCTATGATTATTAATGTTTAGGAGTGTAGAAGAATGAACGGGAAATTAGATATTCAAAAGGGAAAGAAATTCCTCTAATTTTATTTGATTTCACTTCAATAATTATGATGTCGTTTGTTATCTTAGGAAGATATGTAGAGGTTTTTACTACCGCAGCAGTGAAAATCAATGGGTGATAGTCGGCTAAAAAACCAAGAAATTACTGAATTATAATTCTTCCCTGATAACATAATTCCATTTCGATTTTAAAGTATGTATATAATAACAATTAAATATATTTATGGTTTAGAACAATTTTAGATCACTTAATTTGATTAGTTGTATTTTAATAGATGATTATTATTATTACAATCATATAATTTTGATAGAAATTGTACTCAAGATAGGATAGAGAAAATTATGTTTCATCTTTTGTGTAATTTTTACATCTACGTTTGGTGAAGTTAATAATACATAATTAATAGTATTACAAATTTTAAGAATTTGTTTATCTTCAGATATTTCACTATTTCATAATAATTTTCATTATATAAAATAAGGAATTATACGTGCTTTGACTTTAATTTGAAAATTAAAAGGAGACTCATAATTAATCTTTGTCTTTCATATGATTTGACCAATTGGAACGTCTTGATTTGAATATTTGAAATATTTAGAAGAAATTCAGAAAGAGAAAGAATAAGTAAAAAGAAATAAAAATGAAAAAATTCTATATTTTTATATTTAAGTTAGTGCATATTTTCATTTACTTCTTTCTCCTCACCGGAAATCATCCCAAGGATGCCGATGTTTTTCACGACTACGTGCCTGAGATCCCTTCCGCCGCATATTCATCGGATTCCATCAAAATCCCCGTCAGGGCTCTTCAAATCACCTTGTTTCCGAACCAGGGTATCTGCATCGGCGTCGCTATCCACCACGTCATCTGCGACGGCGCCGCCCTTGTCTGCCGCTAGTTCAAGGGAAAAACAAAGGAAAATTAACCTTCCAAAATATTTTTGATAGTTTGGAGCGAATAATCTTTATCATTAACTGCAGTTTTCGGCATAGTCATTACAATATACGGTAAAAACGAATATTTGTAGGATAATCTGATCTAATGGTTGTTTCTGATATTCTGAATCAGGTCGCCGGCCAATTAGCAAGATTTTTTAGAGCTGGACATGAATGGCATCCGAATAAAATTTAAAATGATTTTTATTTATCAGTATCTAATTGTCATTATCTAAAATTTAAGTCTGGTTTGTATAAAAATCTCTGTGATCCTGTAAGAAATGTTATATAAGCTAATTAAGTCAACTGAGATATTTTGCAAGAAGTGGAAGAGCACGTAATTTTCCAAAAGATGGTGTATGCACATGGTGTTTATTTAAAGACGATCATACTTATTATGGATGGAGGGAGTATATGATAAACACGAATATTTGTAGGATAATCTGATCTAATGGTTGCTTCTGATATTTTGAATCAGGTCGCCGGCCAATTAGCTAGATTTTTTAAAGCTGGACATGATTGGCATCCGGATAAAATTAAATAAGATTTTTATTTATTAGCATCTAATTGTCATTATCTAAAATTTAAGGTCTGGTATGTATAAAAATCTTTGTGATCCTGTAAGAAATTGTATATAATTGAAGTCAACCGAAATATTTTGCAAAGTGGAAGAGCACGCAATTCTCCAAAAGATGGTGTATGCACATGGTGTTTATATATAGTACAAGTAAAGAATAGCTAGGATGTATGCACATGGTGTTTATTTATAACTCTAAATAAAAAATGAATGGGGATAATGTGAGACAGCCAAATTATAGTGGAAGGAATATTTCAAGTTGTTCACGCATCGTATGACTCACTTGAATGATCTTGGGAGTATAAATTAATTAAATTAAATTAATTAAATTAAAATATAAGAGATTGAATTTGAAGAAAAATACATAAAAACTTACAAAAATTTGTATGTGGACAATACGAGATGGCAAATTAATTTAATTCGGATCCTCTATTAGTAATTCGTATGACATGTTTACATTTCTCAGATCAATAACATGTATCGATTTGAAAATAATTATATACTTTAAATAGAATAAATCATATTGATCCTACTGAAATTGCGATATATCACTATAATCCAACTTAAGCTATAAATGATGATAATGTTGAACTGAAGATTTCAAGTTGTTGACACATCGTGCGACTCACTCGAAAGATCTTGAGAGAATCATTCTTGAACAATCCAAAAATAGTCTCAACGCATATAAAAATTCTTCCAATATTAGAAAAAATTAATTAAATCTTACACACATGTATACCTTTTCTCATAACATCCAAGTTATATTATATATATATATATATATATATATATATATATAGTAGTACTATATCCAACGTCAAAGTTATGATTCAGTTTCTTTTCAATGGATACCTGCAACGTGGTGGAGCAATGCCAGATCTCACCCTCACACGGCGGCGTCGCCGAGCAATCGCTCCCACTTGTCTCTTTCGACATGCCATGGCTTCCCGTCCACCACATGCAAACCCTCAATTTCTACAACTTCCCCTCCTCTAAACCACATTTCTTCAACACCATCCTCCCAAACCTCGAGAACTCCCTCTCTCTCGCTCTAAAACACTTTCTCCCTCTTGCCCTTCCGGTGTCAATAGCTAGAATGAAAAAAAGGGGAATGTCAACGCATCGGGGAAAAAACGATTAATCTCTATCAATAGACCTGCTAAAGCCCCGAACCATAGCGTACTTAGTACTGGGGCCGTACGAAATAACTAACATTTCGTGTCGGGAAGCATGTTATGAAGAAAGAGAATGAGTCAGCTAAGTGAGGGAGGAGGGAGAAAAGAGAAGAAAGAGATAAGAAAGGAGAGAGGAGAGAGAAAAAAGTGGGAGAAAAAAATTTATTGGGTAGCAGGTGGGTGGGAGAAGAGATGAGAGAGAAAAATGTAAGTTTGGTGAAAAGTAAGGGTAAAAGGGTCCAAAATTTAAAAGTGTCGTTTTTGTATTTTTTTCAATTTTGTGCCAACTATTATATTTTTAAGTAGGATAATGTCATTTCGCTATATTACCCCTAATGTATATGTTCTAAGAAGTGACATCTTTTTAATGAAAAATAAAATAGAAAATTTACCTCCACAACAATATAACAAATAATACAAAAAAATACCATTTCACCTTGTAACTGATTGACAAGAGAAAAGATCTTCAATTTTTTTTTCCGAAGAAATCGAATCTAATAAAAACTACGACTCGCAAGAAGTGATATCCACAAAGATGGTCAATTTTCAAGAGAAAGTTTATTAGACATTTCATCACATATCCAAATAAAAATATTTAAAAATAATTATAGAAGCCATATTTTGAAAATATTGAAAAATTATAATCTCTTTACCATAAAGAAAATAAGATATTGATATTACGTGCAACGCACTTGACATCTCTGCTAGTAGGAGAACACGTGCGTTGCACGTGGATACCTTTTTTATATCAATTTTTATAGGATAGGGTAAAAATAATATATTAATCATATTTTAAATAGTTGGTAATATGTTTTTTTTAATACGTGTGAAAATATGTATAGAATGTTGCAATATGTATTTAGTACTCCCTCCCTTCCAATATTCATGACATATTTCTTTTGGACACGAGTATTAAGGAGAAGGAAATTAGGGATCAAAAGGTGTGTGACCCACATGTTTAATGTATTTTTTTATTCATTATTTAATCCTTTAGTCAATAAAGTATTTTTTTTAGTCAATAAAGTGCTTTAAATTAGCCCAAAAAGGAAAAATATCATGTTACATGAGACGACCCAAAAAGAAATGCAGACCATGAATATTGGGACGGAAGGAGTAATAAATTAAGGTGTAAAGAGTAAAAATAAACCTCAAGTGTGAATAATATTTTTTTACTAATAAATGTATAAATATTCTAAAAAAAACTAACGAAAGTGTAAAAATTAAAATAAAGTGTGAATATCTATTCAAATATTTTCTTGTTTGATCCTGATGGGTAGATAGCATTCATTCTTCTTTTTGCTTTTTGATATTAGTTTTTCCAATGGTAGATCATCATCGCTATCGCTTAGGATGTCAATGTAATCTTCAATCTTTGATTTGTAATCTTGAAACTTTTTTGGGATTCTTCTTTTCTTCTTTCCTTGCACTTCATAAAGTTGCAACTCTATATTTGATTGAGTCTTTTCTTCCACTTGTGTTGGCTTGATACTTTTCTTTGATTTTTTCTTTTTGCCACTTTAGTTGGCTTGACCCCTTTGTTTGGTTTTTTCTTTTCTCCTCTCTTATTTGTTTGGGGTTAGTGAATTGGCGCAATTGAAATTTCTTTATTGATGGGAGTGGGTTGTTTCTTGTGGATTGCATTGGCTATAAGAGTGAGATTTCCGTTTTGATCAAATGTTGCACACTTGACTGTGGTCATGAACCATACTTCAGTCAAATTTTTTAAGCTCAAACCTCTATAGTGTGGAGAGTCATTTTCACCCTGTAGAAATAAATTTGTTAAAATAAAATAAAATAGAATTAAAATTTTGTTACAATTCTATAGTATATGCTTTTTTGAAAAATACCTCATTGATTGATGAAATATACTCATCTACCAAGCATCGTACATATACTGCTGCAACTTCATCGAACATTGTAATATGCGCATTATAATCCCCTTGTACAACATTTAGGGTTATTCTATACCTGTAATTCGTATAAAATAAAAGTTATTATACATTTTAGCATAAAGTTTTATGCAATTGTATTTGTATAATTACCTTGGTGTTGTTTAGACAACTTGCTCATTGCATTTTTTGCATATTGTAATTTCAGCATTCTTTGGATATTGTACACCATATTGTTGATTTGTTTTGAATCGTATTGACAATTCCCATAAACCAATAGTAAGATTCATGTAATATGAAATATGAAATTAGTACAATAATAAAATTTCATTCTTAGAATAACATAAGGATTTGAACAAATTATATGTGGAGTTGTATTTGTATCCAATAGTAATTATTTATATTGAAAAGTATTACTCCCTCCGTCCCGCATTAGTGTGGTTCAAGGAGTGCAGCACATATTTTAGTAAAAAGGTAAGTAAATATTTGGTAGGGGTATTTTTAGTGAAAAAAGAGATCCACAATTGTTAGTGTTAGTGAGGAATAAGGGTAAATATTTAGAGCTTTTAAGGGTATAAGGGTAAATATCATGTACTAAAATAGATGAACCACACTTATGGGGTACTCCCAAAATAGCAAACAAACCACACTTTTAAGGGACGAAGGGAGTATGTATATAGAAGAAAATCATTATGTTGGAACTATATCTCATTTAACATACATTACGTATATAGAAAAACATCATTATTATACACATAATATTAGAAATTTAATTTAAATTTAGAATTAGAAAAGTAGAATATCTGATTTTCCCAAGAAAATAGATATTATCCTAACTCTCAAGTAATATGGATTCTATTTTGGGCCTGCGACATGAGCGAGGAAATTACTTTGAAAAACTCTATCCCAATATAAATTATCACTTCTTTGAATGCAAAACATTCAAGAAGAAGTTAATGAATAGAGATAGTACCTTTGATAGTTTATGCTGATTTTCTTTAAGATCATTCAAAGTCACTTCCTCTGCTTGTGTTATATTATGGATCATTATTGACTCAGCAATTTTCAATGGAGCATAATTTTCAAAGGATTGTATATGACATAAAAATTAAATAACACATTTAAGTTGAGGGTTAATTGTCGGAAAAATCTCACTTTTGGTCAAATTCTGGTTTTTTCCCTTATTTTTTAATTTTGCGAAAAATTTCTCACTTTTTAATTAATGCTTCTGATTTCCCCCCTGTGAACATTTCCGATCAATTGAAATTAACAGATCAACATTATTTTGATCGAAAGCATGCTTGTAAAGGAAAATATATTGGGCACAACGTCCTTTTCAAGGGTGGCGCGCGTAATATATTTTGACCGAAAATGTTCGCTGGGGGAGAAATCAGAAACATTGAAATGTGAGGAATTTCTTCGTAAAATTAGAAAGTGAGAGGAAAAACCAGAATTTAACCAAAAGTTGGGATTTTTCCGGCAATTAACCCTTAAGTTGATCAAAATATATATTTGTATGCAAATTAAATAAAAATTAAAAGAATGAATTTTCACTTTTCATTCCATACCGTTGCACCTATATCATCTCTTGCAATTCTGGCAAGATTTGTAATATGGATTTGAATGTACTTTGTAACTGCCATCGACCTGATAAATAAAGTGTAGTAATTAATTTACATTTACATATAATATATATATATATATATATATATATATATATATTATGAAAATAAATATATAATTATTGATGGTCCCGGAACGAGGTCTTCGGTGTAGAGTGGGGGGTGAATACACCGAAGAGGGATTTTTGAAAACTTTTATCAAGTTAAAACAGAGTTGAGTGAGAGCTCAGTTATGAGTTTAACTGACTTCTAAAGAAGATGGTCAGCTGGACTGATAACTTAGCTGGCTGTGCGGAAAGTGGTGGAAAGAAAAACTTTGCTCGTTCCTTTTACAAACTTTGCTCAGAAAAACTTAGTTTCAGTTTTCAGATTAAGCAGGTTTGAAAAATATGCAGCTGGCTGGGTCACACAGCCAGAAAGTTGAAGCTTTGAAAACTTGTGCTGTGCAAATGCGGTTAATTCTTTAAATAAATATAAAGCAAAGACTGAATAACGCAATAAAGAACACATAATTTTAACGTGGTTCGGAGAGAAAACTCCTACGTCCATGACCAGGTTTTAGCTGGTAAATCCACTAAGGATGACCACTTGGTTTACGAGTACCAAGCAACTTCGCAGCTTTTCCTCGAGCTTTGTTCTAACAGTTTACGGCACCGGTAGGCTCGTACCTTTTCAGTTTTCGGGTACTGAATAACCTTACACTCGAATTTCGCGCTTCAAGACGGCGTAACCTTGACCTAACCTTTTCTGGGTAAAGGAGGGTTTGGGTTTCCAACTTTGAACGAGTTCTTACAATGAAGAACTTTGAAAGATGAACTCGTTCAGATCTAGGCTTTGGATTTACTATGATTACAGCCTATTGATCAGACGAAAAACTAAAGCAGTTTCTGAAATTGAACACTTAAGAAGTTAAGTGCTCTTTTTAAAGAGTTAGATAACTGCTGGAGAGCTTTTTAATACTTGAGAGATTCAGAAAAGTTGTAAGCTTGTGGGGAGTTTTTCGTGCCTGATTCTGAGGTTGAAGACTGGTATTTATAGGTAGAGATTCAAACTAGCCGTTGGAGGACCCGTTTAAATCTTACCTACTCTCTGATCTGTCGATCTACCGTTGAGCGTATCTTCACCTGTCTTCATCACTGTGTCAGATCCTACGTTCGCCTTTCTAGGATGCTGAGATGTCAATCCCTCATTGGTCGAGGTATATTGACTTCCTCTGAAACCGGGATTTCTGTCTTTTGAGCTTGACTTTGAATTTAGAGCTGGATGGGTAAACTGACTTGAAGTGACGTCTTCAGAGTTAGTTCCCTTTTTGGTCAGCTCAGCTGTCTTTCTTAGACTTTGATGCAGCTCAATTTATTCTGCTCCGTTGGATCTCCTTGGCTGGATCCATTTTCCTTTTCTTGAGTCAGTCTGACTCAGCTCAGTTCTAGAGCTCTGTTCAGCTAACAGACCTTTCAGCTGACTTTGGGTCCAGCTGATTACTCAGCTGGGTCTTCTTCTGTCTTCAGCTTCCAAACCTGTGAACTTAAAAAATCTAAGGCTCAAACAAGTGAGCTGAAAAACTTAACTTAGGTTTGTACATTCATCTACTAGGTTGGAGAGCAGTTGGGTTTTGGAATCAAATTAAAACTTTAGAATTTTCCCAACAATTTCCCCCTTTTTGATGATGCCAAAACCTAACTGAGAAAAACAACCTGCTTCCCCCTAAATGAGAAAGTGGGTTTTTTTTTTTAAAAAAAAGATTTCAGTAGAAGATTAAATTCAGAGTTCAGTGCCTGGACAAAGAGTTATTGTCATCAGGGTGAGCTTGAGAGCAAAATATTTCAGTTTTATTAATCCATAAAAGATGATTACAAGAGATACAGGATCAACGAACTGAAAACAAACAAAATTAAATCCCGCAAGCCGGGTCTTCATCTCTCGTCGCTTCGTCGAATCTTCGCCGATCTTCTTCCAAACTCGCTTCATCTGTTCTCAATCTATACCGGTTAAATATCATCTGTTCCAGCTTCCTGTATTCTTCTTCTTTGTTTGCCTTGGAAATTTTCCTCCTGATCGCCCATCTGTTTACTTCAGCGATAATCTTTGATTTGTCAGGAAGATGAGTTCTAGGTATCAACGGAGGCTGGATATGATACAGCTGGGGAGCAGTGAGCTGGATCTTCGCGGTATTTGCAGCGTTGAAGAATGCTTTTGCTGTCATCCTGTCTTGATGAAAAAGCTCATTGAGATGCATCATGAAAGCAACATCTGGGGGCGTATTTGGGTAAGCTCCCAGATAATAGAAATCTTCGATGAACTCAAACTTTGTATGTTCCCAGTCGTCGTTTAGCTCTTCTGGGATCCATTCATCAACTCTTCTCCAGTTCATCGGCATCTGAGATTTTTTCTTTGCAGCTCTTATGCTTGCTCTTTTTCTCTGCTGCTTCTTTTCTTCGGCATTTAGCAAACTTTCTTTCTTCTTCTGCTGTTCTTGGAGGCTTTTCATCTCTTGCTTTTGCTGAGTTACAAAGTTGCAGAGCCAATGAATATCATTGAACTGTTCTGGCGTGGCTCCGCTAGCTTTGGCAAAAAGGATGATCATTCTGCTCCATTTCCCTTTTCGTCCAGCTGGTTCCTCTGCATCCAGCTCAGCAACAACTTCGTCAATCTCTGACTGCATCACTTGGACTTCAGCTACAGCTTTTCCTTTGCCCGTCTTTGAAGTTTTTCTCTTGTCATTACCTTCCCCCTTTTTGGCATTATCAATAAGAGTGGAGGAGAGGTTGACTACTGTCTCATTCAGCTGGGCCAAGGCTTTGTCAATGTCCGCAATCTTTGCTGAGTTATCTGCTGTGACTAGATTGAGCTATGTTGTGCTGCTGCTTCCAGCTTTGAACTGATTGTCCAGCTCTTTGTAAAGATTGAACAGCTGGTGGATGTCAGTTCTGTGGGAGAGAGTCTGCTGATGGAGAGCGTCCAGCTGGCTGGATAAATCGATGACGCGGCTTTCCAGCGGAGCTTGGAGGTTTGAGATGATCTCAGGGACTATCTTCTCTAGATGATTTGATTGATCAATACGTTGAGAAACGAGAGACTGTTTGAGATCCCTACTGGTGCTTTCCTGCAGATTCTGGGCGAATCTGTGCACGTCATCAATGGACTGTCCATTACATTGGACTTGCCATTCAATAGCTGTGATGCGCAGAAGGGTGTCAACATTTGATTTGAGTCTATCCTGAAAAAGGATTTCCTCGACTTGTTTGGCGATCTCGTCCTTCATAGCATCAGAAAGCTCAACAGGATCCGTCTGGGTCCCGGATTCGGCTTGGCTGGGTTTTACTGCCTCGATCTCGACCAGTGAGCGAGTGTCATCGGCAATTGGACTCTGTGGGGCAGCTTCGGTTGGCTCAACTGTTGCATTAGTTGGCTCTTCTTCAATCATCATTGCCTCAGCTGTGTCGGCAGGGACAGCTTCCTTGGCAGTTTCAACTGGAACGATCCAGCTGAGATTGTGTAGGTAGGAGTTAGCTCGAGAGATGACTTCCTCAGAAGGTGGTACTTCATCCTGTTCAACCTTCTGAATGAGGATTTGGATCAGCTCGTCTTGATGCTCAAAGGCATCCTGAAGACTTCCAAATCCGAATGTCTCCTGCAGAGCTGCTTCTTCGGCTTTAAGCTTGTCGAAAGTGTAGAACTCCACCATTTCTTCATTTGCGTACCAAGTGGACATCTTGGTAGCCAGATAAAATTTGAAGTCGCTTACAGCGACTAAAGCAGCAGGGAGCGAGGCAAGAGAGGGATAATGTTGCAGTGCGCTCTTTATTCCTTGGAGTCTGAGGTCCTCGACCCTCATGACTGTGGCAGCACGTGCAACGGCTCTGGGACTGAGGATTTCGATTTCCTCAGAAGAAGAAGTAGGGCTTGATGGTTCAGCTTGGTATTCATCATCCAGCTGCAAAGGAGCGTCAGCTGGATGGGGCTCTTTAGGTGAGCTGGGTGCTGAAAGATGGGTGGTTTCAGGTACTGAAGAAGTAGGGGAGGATTCTTGGAGAGGTACCTGAGGATTAGGAGGAAGGAGAAGAGAGTGTTGTTGAGGAGGAGATCCAGATGATGTGAGATCAACTGGAGCGGGTTGTGAGGATGCTTGTAGGATTTGGCGAAGTGGAATAGCATCCTCCGGGTCAGGGTGGGGGACCACTATCTGTGGTTCCTCAGCTTCTCGTGAAGCAATCACGAACTCCCTTCCTTGATCTGTGCTGGAGGAGGAATCCTGAGCTGTCTCCTCAGCGACTGATCTCCATTCAGTTCCAGCTGGCTTATCAGCTGGCTTCTCTGCTGTCTCCTCAGCTGGCTTGCTGGCTGCCTTAAATTTGAGCTTCTTTTTGGCAGGTGGAGATCCAGCTGGCTGAGTTTCCTCCGGCTGTTTCCTTTTCCTGGGCCAGAGGGAGATGCCGTCGTTTTGCCTCCCGCATCTTCTTCTTCCCTTCGTGGTCGTTTTCTTCATCAAGTCAGAGAGCTGACTCTGCTTTTCAAAAAGAACTTTGGACACAGGGAACTCTTCTGTGTCTTTCCACTTGATTTGCCGTCCAGTTGTGTAGTGTTCTATTATGCACGCCACCTTGGTGCATAAATAGATGGTCTCCCTACAGCTGAACTTGGTGAAGCTGTCATCTTCGAAGTGAATCTTCTTCGACTCCTTCTCCAAATTTTCCCATAAATTAGGAGAACCAATCCACAGATCATTCCCGAGGATGGCTATCATGGGCTTCAACTTGGGTATGCCGATCTCTCCTCAGATCCAAGAATACCTAGGATGCACTTCGGGTCACATCCGAAGCCTCGAATTTGGGCTTGAGCAGTAGCTTGGACATACTCGCCCTGTAGGGTTCCGGCTTGAACAGCATCTGGTCCAGTTCGGCCTGGATCTCTTCTCTGGTGTAGTTGTCTGGGGAGCGGTCCCCAAGAGTTTTTAATCCGAATAGCTTGTTCAATATCCGGTTGATGTTGATGTCGACGTCCCAGGGAGTTGTATGCCCTGTCTTTTCTTTGAGTTGGAGGGTGATGTTGGAGCGGAGGCGTTCATCTCTGTTCGTTATCTCCATGAAGAACTCTGCTACTTCCCGGCGGAAGATGTTCTTCGGACGCGCCGTCGCCCATTGAAGTAGGCCTGCCTTCTCGATGAGATCCAGCACCTCCTGGAACTCCGAGTTCTTGTAGTTCTTGAGAGTTAAGCAACTCTCAAAGTGCAGCTTTGACATGAGGTTCTCCGATTGGTTTGCTCCTGGGGTTATCTTCTTTGGTGCCATTGTATATTTCTGTATTGAAGAGTTAGAAGAATACAAGAAAAAAGAGTTTTGCAGAGAGATAAGCAAGAACTTGATTTACAGAAAAATTTCAGAGAAAATAAGTAAATATGGCGACGATATGCATATCTTTGATATATATATATATATATATATATATATATATATCAACCGTCTATCTTGATGAACGGTTGAGATCTTTAGATTTGAATTCAAGATCTGCGGCTGGGAGAGATTTACGCAACACGTTAAGTGACATGCGTATGTAGAATGTAGGTCACGCGCGCGTGAGGTAGTCAAAACGTTCTGACTTCTGCCTCGACTTTCCCGAGCTACAGTACCCTGCATGCTTTTCATTAAATGCGATGGGATTCGATTTGATGGATGGCTTATTGACGAATCCTTCTAAGGAATGTCTGTGAATTTTGAATTTAAATTCAAATAATTTTATCCTTAAATAGCATATTCCTCAGGGAAATAAATGAAAGACTGCAAACCTGTCAGCTGAACTTTGTAGTCAGCTGATACCTCGGCTGTGTTTCTTTGTGTTGAGTTACTCCTTCAGTTTAACTATCCAGCTGAGCTTGATTCCCCTCAGCTGGTTTCCCTTCTTGAACTGAGTTCACGAAATGACTTGCTCTGGATTCTTCAATCTTGATATCCCAAAAGGTTTCCAGCTGAGTCTTATTCCCCCCCAGCTGGATGAAGTTTCTTCATCAGGATTAAGCAATCCAAGCAATCCACACAGCATTTTGAATCTTACTTCCATCAGCGGCTTTGTTAATATGTCAGCTCGTTGAATATCTGTGTGAATTTTCTCAACAATGACGTCTTTCTTTTCCACGTGATCTCTGATGAAGTGATGTCGAACGTCAACGTGTTTACACCTTGTGTGAAGAACTGGATTTTCAGAAATTGCAATAGCACTTGAGCTATCACAGAAGATTGGAACTTGACCAGTTTTCACTTCATAGTCATCCACTCGATGCTTCACGAGAATTTGAGAAGCAGCAGCCTTCCACCGCCATATACTCCGCTTCGATTGTAGAGGTAGCGACACACGTCTCGCTTCTTTGAAAACCATGATATCAACTTGCTTCCTAGGAACCGACATGTTCCCGAAGTTGATTTTCTCGTCTAATCGATCTCCAAAGCATAGTCCGAGTCCGAGTATCCCGTACCGCAAATTATCTTCACTTGGATACCACAAACCCAACGCTCTGAGTGCCCTTTAGATATTTGAGAATATTCTTGACTGCTTGCATATGTGCCTCCTTAGGATCAACTTGAAATCTGGCACATACTCCAACTGCAAATGATATATCTGGGCGGCTAGCTGTGAGATACAGCAGGGAACCAATTATCCCTCTGTATTTGCTGGGATCCACTGATTTTCCTTCGGTTCCAGGTTCAATCTTCCAGTTTGTATTCATAGGGATCTTCACCGTTTTGCTGGATTGAATTCCATATTTGGTGATCAAGTCTTTCACGTACTTGGATTGATTTATGAATATTCCTTTTGCTGATTGCTTGACTTGGAGTCCTAGGAAGAAACTCATTTCTCCCATCATTGACATTTGGAATTGTTTTGACATCATCTCTCCAAATCTTTCACATAAGAAAGTTGATCTTGAGCCGAAGATGATATCGTCCACATAAATTTGAACAACTAAAATATCTTCACCTAGCTTGATGGTGAAGAGGGTTCTGTCAACTGAACCTTTCTTGAAACCTTTGGATACTAGAAATCCTGACAGAGTGTCATACCAAGCTCGAGGTGCTTGCTTCAGACCATAAAGCGCCTTCTTTAGCTTGTAAACTTTGTTTCCTTCTACTTCAAATCCTGGGGGTTGCTCTACATAGACATCTTCTCTGATTTCCCCATTCAAGAATGCACACTTCACGTCTATTTGATATACTTTGAATTTGTGATGTGCTGCGTATGCAAGGAATAATCTGATAGCTTCCAATCTTGCTACTGGAGCAAATGACTCTTCAAAGTCTATTCCTTCTTGCTGTGTATATCCCTTGGCGACTAAGCGAGCCTTATTTCTGATTATTACTCCAAGAGTATCCAGCTTGTTTTTGAATATCCATTTCAGACCTATTATTTTGACTCCTTCTGGTCTATCGACCAGTTCCCAGACACAATTTCTGAGAAATTCATTCAGTTCTTCTTGCATAGCATTTGTCCAGGGCACACTCTTTAAGGCTTCGAAAATTGTTTGAGGCTCTGGAACTTGAGCTACATAACATGCCATGAGAGCTGTGTCTTCGTTGTAGACGGTCAGATCTAGCTCTACTGAGATTTGAGCTTCATTATTTGCTTCTTGCGGATTTGATGTCAGGTTTTGAGCAATTGAATTTCTTGTTCTAACTCTGTCTGATGGTTCTCCAATGATTGCTGAAGCTGGATGATCTTCCATCCATCTCCGTCTTCTTCTAATTTCTTCTTCTAGCTCATTGATGCTTGAAGTTGCTAAGTCACGTCTTGCTTGGAGATGTTCTGGAGTCATATCCTGAGACTCGTTCTGATTTGGATTAGAGTTAGATTGATCTTGAGGCGTAGACTGAGTGAATCCAGCTGGAGGGGCAGCTGGGCAATCAGCTGGGTCTTGATTTCCAGCTGGCGGCATTCCCCCTTGATCTGATATTGGGGATTCCTCTGGATCATCAGCTGGTTGATTTGCCTCTGCTGAATTGATTTGAGGTTCTTCTGGTTCATCATCCCAAATCAATGGTTCAGCTAGATTCCGGATTCGAATTACTTGAGATCTTGTTTGAGCTGGATCGGAGCATGATGTTCCAGCTGTGTTTCTTTGTTTGATCGACTCTCTGAATTCGAAGGATGTTTCATCAAAGGTGACATGAGGGGTCACTTCGACTGTTTGTGTTCTCCTGTTGAAGACTCTGTAAGCTTTACTTACAGCTGAGTAACCAAGGAATACTCCTCGGTCAGTTTTGGCGTCGAACGTCTTCAGCTGGGTTTTCCCATTATTTAGGATATGGCATTTAGACCCGAAAACCTTGAAATACCCGATGAAGGGTTTCCTGTTATTCCATAGCTCGTACGGAGTCTTTTCTTGTCTGGATGTGAGTAGCGATTTATTTTGAGTGAAGCAAGCTGTGTTCATAGCTTCAGCCCAGAATTTCTTTGGAGTGGCTGAGCTTGCTAACATTGAGGTAGCTGCTTCTTTGAGTGTTCTGTTCCTCCTCTCAGCTACACCATTCTGCTGAGGTGTGCGTGCAGCTGAGGTTTGATGTTGTACTCCGTTCTTCTCACAATAATCATATATGGTTTCATTCAGAAACTCAGTTCCTCGGTCTGATCTGATTGAGATAATTTTGCACTCCTTTTGAGTCGTCAACCTTTCCAGCAGAGCCGGCAGCTTGGATCTTGTTTCACTTTTCTGATACAGGAATGAAACCCAAGTGAATCTGGAGAAGTCATCCACTACGACCAGAGTGTATTTCCTGCCGTTGAAACTTGCTGGTGTTACTGGACCAAAAAGATCCATGTGAAGGAGTTGAAGAACTCGATCAGTTGAGGGCGTCGGCTTGAGAGAAAATGAAATCCTTGTCTGTTTTCCTTGTTGACAAGCACTGCAAATATGACTCTTGTCATAAACTTGATCTGGAATTCCATTAGCGAGCTGATTTCTAGCCAGCTTGTTGATTGTCTTGAAGTTGAGATGATTCAGCCCGTACGTGCACGTACCACCGACTTCATTGCTGCTTTTTGATACAAGACATGTGTCTGGAGGGCTGCTGTTCCAGTCAGCAAAGCATATATTTGCTTCTCTTTTCCTTCTCAGTAATACCTGCTTGGTTTCTCTGTTTTTCACTGTACATCCCTGTGCATCGAACTTGACAGAAAAACCATTATCGCAGAATTGACTAATGGACAGCAAGTTATGTTTTAATCCTTGTACATATGACACGTTAGATATTTTAACATTGTAGGTTTCAAATGTACCGTAACCTTTGGTTAAACCTTTGGAGTTGTCACCAAACGTTACTTGAGGACCTGGACACTCTTCGTATTCTTGGAGTAGATGCTTTAGATGAGTCATGTGTTTTGAGCATCCGCTGTCCAAGTACCACAGTGTTCTCATCGATTCCTCTATGATGCATCTTTTTCTTGTACTGTCATGAAATCAAAATTTAGGTCCCAGGTTGTGATTGGGTCCTTATGGGTTAGTTAGAGATCCCTTTACGATCCATATTTGTTTGATGACTACGATTGGATCGTTAGATCCGATAATCTCCTACCTGTGTCTATGAACACGTTCCTTGTGTTCTTTGTTTGACTCTGTTGGCTGGGTCTTGATCTCTATCTTCTCTCAGCTTGATTTCTTGATAGTTCAGTTCTTCGTTGATTTCCAGCTGAGTGTACAGCTGAGACATTTCTTTGCTTCTGTCTCTGCTGTCTAGCTTGGAATCTCGGCTAGACTTGATAATCCAGCTGGTAATCATAAGATCGATATCCACTGGGTATCTTTTACGATATCTCGGTTGATATCTTGCCACTTGTTGCCGATGATGCTTTGGTGTCGATGTTGTCCAGCGTCATTCCTTCGTTGTTGCTGAACCCAATGTGGTCTGATTTGAGCTTGGGGTTGCCTTACAGCTTGTCTTCTAGGACCTTGCTGTGTTTTCTGTTTCTCAGTCTTTTGTGCGGCTGGAATTAGATTCTCTTTTGCTTTCACAAAAGTTACCTTCGTTCCACTTGTAGTTGCAACATTGGTTAGATCCTTAGATCCATCATAACCCAATCCCGTTTTTAATGCTGCGGGTCGTTGTACGCTGATTATTTCATCCATCGTTGATGTAGCTTTGATGAGTGCTACCAGCTTTGTGGATAGTGTTTCTTCTGACCTTTTTAACTCCAAGATCTCAGCTGTCTTTTTGTCTGACTCAGCTGTGGATTTTTCGAAATTGTCCATCAGCTGCTTTCTCTCATAGTAGAACTCCTTCATCAGCTGATCCTGTTTGACTAACTTTTCCTTTAGCAACACTATTTCCTCGTTGAGCTGTGTAGCATCAGCTGCTTCTGATGCTTCTTTCTTTTTCAGTTCTACCTTCAGCTCAGCATTTTCGCACATTATGACATCAAGAATTTCTTGTAAATCCTTGAAGTCATTCATGACTTTCTCCACCAGATTCCAATCAGGTTGTCCTTCTGATTCAGAGACCTGCGTAAAGTGTTCGTGTGATGGTGATGGGTTAGATATGTTCTGAATTTTAGAAGTTACCTCATCATCGTCGAGTCCTTCTGTCTGTCCCATGAAGCAAGCATCCCAGTCTTGATCATCACGGGCCATGAGTGCATCTTCCTCTGAGTCTGAGAAAGGCATATCATCATCTATTTTGTTGCACTCGGACTCTTCATCAGCTATATATGCTCTTCTTCTGTCAGCTGCCTTAGCTTTCAGAAGATCTTTTTCTTTCTTAGACAGTTTGGGACAGTCCTGCTTGTAGTGTCCCGGCTCCTTGCAATTGAAGCAGCCTTCCTCTGTCTGTTTTGAGGTGTCAGCTGATTTTTCATCAGCTGCTGTGTACTTGTCTCTGTACGTCTTGGCGAATTTCTTGTACTTGCCTTTGCTGGTGTTGAGTCTATTATAATTTTTCACCAACATGGCAATCTCTTCGAGTAGCTCCTCTTTGCTCATATCCTTTTTGTCCTTCTTCTTCTTGGAGGACTCAGCTGACTTGACATGAGCTGACTTTTTAGAGTTTGCTCTGAAAGCTATTTCTTTTGGAGCTGGGGTGAGTTCTCCGTCATTCTGTCTGCTTGAAGATTCTTCTTGAGTGATCTTCAAGTTGTATTCGTTGGCTTTTAAGAGTGAGAACAACCTTTCTGTAGATAGATCACCCAAGTCACTTCGACTTTGGTGAACTACCTTGTAAGTGTTCCATTCAGCTGAAAGAGCTGAAAGAATCTTTAGATTCTTTTCCCGCTGGGTATACTTCCCAGTTCTGATTGTCTCTATCTCGACGACTATGTTTGAGAACCTTAGCTCCATCGCTTCAATGGACTCATGGGCTAGCTGCTTGAAGTTGTCAAATTTTTGGCAAGCTATTGTGAATTTATTTTCTTTGATCTCTTCTGATCCTTCACATAGCTTGGCAAGTGTTTCCCACATCTCTTTGGCTGTCTCGCACTTGATGATTTTACTCAGGTAGGCGTTTGAGACTGTTGATGAGATGGTGTTCCTTGCGAAGCTGTCCAGTCCAGCTTGCTTTCGCTCTTCTGAAGAGTATTCCTTCTTTGGCTTGAGAGTTGGCCGGTATTCTGGTTGTCCTCCATCATGAGCAGGTACGAGTTCATTTCCTTGTTTATAAATAAGGATGGGTCCGTCTGAAATGACGTCCCACATCATGTCGTGATGCGCACACAGGAAGCTTTTCAATCGAATTTCAGTTGCATAGTCATCAACTGAGAAGGTGGGAAGATTCCTGTTAAGATAGGAATCCATGAAGAGATGTACAGAATGCACTAGAATGAGTTTTTCTGAAAAACGGATCTGTTCAGTTGACCACTGACGCAGATTTCAAGACAAATCTCTTGATTCAGAAACAGCGGTCGTTTGAACCACTGCTCTGATACCAATTGATGGTCCCGGAACGAGGTCTTCGGTGTAGAGGGGGGGTGAATACACCGAAGAGGGATTTTTGAAAACTTTTATCAAGTTAAAACAGAGTTGAGTGAGAGCTCAGTTATGAGTTCAACTGACTTCTAAAGAAGATGGTCAGCTGGACTGATAACTTAGTTGGCTGTGCGGAAAGTGGTGGAAAGAAAAACTTTGCTCGTTCCTTTTACAAACTTTGCTCAGAAAAACTTAGTTTCAGTTTTCAGATTAAGCAGGTTTGAAAAATATGCAATTGTGGGTCACACGCGTAAAGTTGAAGCTTTGAAAACTTGTGCTGTGCAAATGCGGTTAGTTCTTTAAATAAATATAAAGCAAAGACTGAATAACGCAATAAAGAACACATAATTTTAACGTGGTTCGGAGAGAAAACTCCTACGTCTACGACCAGGTTTTAGCTGGTAAATCCACTAAGGATGACCACTTGGTTAACGAGTACCAAGCAACTTCGCAGCTCTTCCTCGAGCTGTGTTCTAAAAGTTTACAGGCACTGTAGAAGCCTGCACCTTTTCAGTTTTCGGGTACTGAATAACCTTACACTCGAATTTCGCGCTTCGAGACGGCGTAACCTTGACCTAACCTTTTCTGGGTGAAGGAGGGTTTGGGTTTCCAACTTTGAACAAGTTCTTACAATGAAGAACTTTGAAAGATGAACTCGTTCAGATCTAGGCTTTGGATTTACTATGATTACAGCCTATTGATCAGACGAAAAACTAAAGCAGTTTCTGAAATTGAACACTTAAGAAGTTAAGTGCTCTTTTTAAAGAGTTAGATAACTGCTGGAGAGCTTTTTAATACTTGAGAGATTCAGAAAAGTTGTAAGCTTGTGGGGAGTTTTTCGTGCCTGATTCTGAGGTTGAAGACTGGTATTTATAGGTAGAGATTCAAACTAGCCGTTGGAGGACCCGTTTGAATCTTACCTACTCTCTGATCTGTCGATCTGCCGTTGAGCGTATCTTCACCTGTCTTCATCACTGTGTGATATCCTACGTTCGCCTTTCTAGGATGCTGAGATGTCAATCCCTCATTGGTCGAGGTATATTGACTTCCTCTGAAACCGGGATTTCTGTCTTTTGAGCTTGACTTTGAATTTAGAGCTGGATGGGTAAACTGACTTGAAGTGACGTCTTCAGAGTTAGTTCCCTTTTTGGTCAGCTCAGCTGTCTTTCTTAGACTTTGATGCAGCTCAATTTATTCTGCTTCGTTGGATCTCCTTGGCTGGATCCATTCTCCTTTTCTTGAGTCGGCCGACTCGGCCCGCCTGGAGCTCTGTTCAGCTAACAGACCTTTCAGCTGACTTTGGGTCCAGCTGATTACTCAGCTGGGTCTTCTTCTGTCTTCAGCTTCCAAACCTGTGAACTTAGAAAATCTAAGGCTCAAACAAGTGAGCTGAAAAACTTAACTTAGGTTTGTACATTCATCTACTAGGTTGGAGAGCAGTTGGGTTTTGGAATCAAATCAAAACTTTAGAATTTTCCCAACAATTATGCATGCCTTACCCAATCTTATTTTGGAGTGACATTTGAAATAGTAATAATTGGATTTTGCCTCACGAGTTTTTCCAGCTTATCCCCTTCATGTATGGCCATATCAACCCAAAGAGAAACAACCATAAACATGGAACTGTATAAATATAAGAAATTAAAGTGATTAAATTTGTTTAAGAATAAAATATGGGAAATTTGACATTTAATTTAAAATTTGACTTACTTGTTCACTATAGTTATGTCCCTCGCACTTTTTAAATTTGTTGGGCTTTTCACTGTTACCAATTTAGAATATTGAATTGTACAAACGAATGTTTCTTCGAAAGTCGACTGCCTCTTGTGATTCAAATGTAAATAATTCGTACAATTGATCCAGAACTTCAGTAGATGCAAGTAAGATTTTTCCATTATCACAACAAAAAGTTGGAGGCTCATACTCTAATCTTCCAGCACCACAATGAATACAATCATATATTTTTTTTAATTCATGGAGTGTCGAACCTAAAAGTAAAAATAAGTTAAATAAAAGAAAATAATATTTATCAATATATATGTACATACATGCGTGTGCATCTTCAAAAATACTTACCATTTGAATCGTATGGAGTAACATTTGAATTGAGTTTTTTCATTTCAGAATATTTCCTTTTCATATGTATAAGTCTTCTCTGTTGATATACATCTGATGCTGGTGATGCTTTGTTAATACTCATGATGTAAAGATTTATTCCTGGCTACAATTCAATAGTAATTCATTATCCAATTAAAACTAATAGAAATAACCCCTAAATTAAAAACATGAGATACAAAATCATGAGAATAAACTAATCTTCACAACCTTTCATGCAACCTGAGGTACAAAATCATGAGAATAAACTAACCTCCATAACCTTGTCTTTAGTGCAAAGCTTCAATTGATGTATTTTGTTAGGCTTTTACAAATTATAGTCGTTAATAATATATATTTACACCTTTTTCTTTCTCAAAATATACTTTTTTCCTTATTCTCTTTTTTTTTGCTGTTTGAACGAAAAAAAATAAAAATAATTATTTTTGGGATCAAAAAAAGATTCATATTAGTTGGTTTATGTGACCCGTCTATAATTGTGAAAAGTAAAATTATGTAGTTCAAGCTCACAGATATTCAATATACTGCTGCACCAACTAAAAAATTATTACACAACTTTTTTTTGTAGATGAATTAATATGAAGCTCAAGTATTAATTTATCACTAATTTATTATATCATATATTTTATACTTTCTTCATGGGTTTTATCTTGTTACTCCTTAAAAAATCGTTAAATGGGCCTATTAATAAGCTTATTGAGATTTTGGTTAGAGTTGCCAGATCATCATTATCATGGCTGGGATGCAATATTCCTAATTCACAAAATCGATTTATGAAATCTAGAGATTAGAGCTCCTAAAAATCACTTTTAACATGTAGAATTATTAACAGCTAAAATTACCACAAAATCGATTTATAAAATCTAGAGATTAGAGCTCCTAAAAATCACTTTAACATGTAGAATCTGAATATTTTATTATTTGAAATTCTAACTAAAACTGTTAAAAGTCATTATAGGACTCAATGAGTACATCATCCCTAAAACGAAGCATATCGATCATGATTTGTAACATTCCACAAATTATTGTATTCTATATTTTGTTTAAGTACGTTGTACGTATAATTGTCTTTCACAATTTAGTTTTAACAACATGTTAGTAGGTACATCAAGTTTTGTAAAAGGGATAAATAAACAAATCTATTGCAATATCACTATAATATAATATTTCGATGCAGTTGAATTTAAGTTTTGGCAAAGAAGAAAATGAAATCAGAAAATCAGGGGATTGACCGTACCTTGGGAAGAACGACAGACGTCGATGACTGAAAGACGGAAGCGGCGCTGTCACAAATTATTATTAAAAAACTTTTACGTTAGATGCCTTTTTTTTCCCGTATACATAGCATATAATTATTTTTCTCATATTACTTTTCTTTTCTTTCCTTCTTCAAATACAATCCTAATATAATTAGGATTCTTCAAGCTTTTCAGTTCATCTATTTCGTTGGGCCACAAATTATTGTTAATAATATTTTACATTCTGACTTTGAGAAAAAATACTACAAAATTGTTATTTGATAATAATGAAATTGATTAGTTAATTGGCTGTAGTTTGCACGACTTGGCACGTACATAGTATATAATTATTTTTCTCATATTACTTTTCTTTTCTTTCCTTCTTCAAATACAATCCTAATATAATTAGGATTCTTCAATTCATCTATTTCGTTGGGCCACAAATTATTGTTAATAATATTTTATACTATTGCCCTTAAAATAAATATAATAAGAGGGATATATTAGGGATTTTAAAATGTGGCTAGCTCAATCTTAGTCCCATCTCATTTTTCTCGATTCTTGGGTTTGTAATTTTATTTATTTAGAATATAATCTTATTTTATATAATAATGTAATGATGCAATTCTACGAAAATATCATAATCGTCGTTCTCACATTTCGCTCTCTACCGCAGGCGCGCGCTACAGAGAGACTAGTTGAAAGATTTTCCAGCTGAACAGAGTTTAAGACTGAGCTGAGTCAGACTAACTCTATCAAGCAAAGAAGATTGGATCCAGCCAAGAAGATCCAACGGAGCAGAGTAAATCGAGCAGACTCAAGTCTAAGAGATTCAGCTGAAAGATTAAGCTGAGCAGACAAAAGGGAACTAACTCTGAAGACATCAGCTTCAAGTCAGATTACCCAATCTAGCTCTAAATTCAAAAACCAGCTCCAAAGGTAGAGATCCCGGTGTCAGAGGAAATCAATATACCTCGACCAATGAGGGATCGATAGGGATGAGTTAATATAAAAATTATTCCTCCCGTGAGAACGTGAGAATATGCTTAAATCTATATATATTCATGCTTAAATCAATATATAGTCATGCTTAATGAGATTCATGTTTTTTTGTGTAAACAATTGTGCTTATATAAAATCATATTTAAATCTATATATATTCATGCTTCGAATAATGATAATCATAGATCATACAAAGATCAACGGTTCAGATTGGTTCCTAGTTCCCATACTAGGAATAGTTTCTATATGAACCAATCCCTATATATATATATATATATATATATATATATATATATATATATATAGCGCGAATCAAATAAGAACACTTTCTTAGGTGAGAAATAAGAACAAATCTGGACCCTTGATCCTTGTTGATCTACGGTCCAGATTTAACCGTGCATTTAGTTACTCTAATTTATGCATTAAGTTATTGTAGTTTATGCATTAAAATATTTATGCATTTAGTTTCTGCATTTTATGCATCTCCGATGTAATAAAAATGAATTGTTCTTACGTTCACATATAAGATGTGTTCTCACCAGATCCGCTCCATATATATATATATATATAGACACACACACAATTTCTACAAGTATAATACTCCCTTCGTCTCACTCATTTTGTCATGTTATTGTTCGACACGGTTATTACGGAGAGGGTAAAAAGAAAGGAAATGGGTAGGTCCCACTATTTTTAATGGGTTAGTTAGTTCCTTTTTAGAAAACAAGACAATTTAAATGGAACATCTCAAAAAGGAAAGGAAGACAATTTCAGTAGGACGAGGGAGTATATATTGTATAATTTTTATAACATAGCTCATCAAGTACTATTATTTTGAGAAATTTGCAATTTCACTCTAAATTTTGATTCCAGATCCACAATAATACCCTAAATTCAGTGAAAATGTTTGAGTTTATGCAAGAAGATTTCGGACAAGAAATAGAGAGAAAAGTTTATATAGCCATTTAGTATAAATCTCTAAGTTATATGGCTATATGCGTAATAGTCAAACAGGCCTATCTAATTCCACTTCCAGATTAAAAGGCATACTAAACTGTCGAGTACAAAATTGTATGCACGATGGTCCAACCATCGTGTAGACTTCCAATCGTGTACATCATCGTGGCATCGTGTACACGATCGTGTTCACTTCCCATCATCGTGTACAGGATTGTGTCTCAGATGCGAGTGTTTTTTTTGGCTTTTAAGTCCAAAATGATATAACTGATCCTAATTTTAAATCTATGCCATATTACTTTTTGATTTATAAAAAATGGGCCAAATAGCTACTCTTGCATATTCTCGGAAATTAAGGAACAAAGAAATACGTTCTATGTAAAGAAAAGTTGGAAAAGGACAAAAGGTGATTGAACCCATCGAGAAGCAAAAATGGTGAAATGGCCAGTAACTTTTTGGCATTTCTTTTCTTTCTTTTTTTTTTTTTTTTTTTTGATTGATGAAATCGAAATTCACCTTCTGTGGCCTAGAAATATAAACTCTAATAATTCTACCATTAATCTCATAAGGTGAAATGGGAGAAGAAGATCAGATTTCGATTAGAAGCAAATTTTTCAAGATCATGTTGCCTGGTTTTGACGAAAGATTGGTTAGTTCTCTTCCTCCCCTTTGGCCTTTTCTATATAAAGAAATCTCATTTTATATATTTCTTCTTTATTTTCTATGTCAAAACTCTAGTTTTGTTCGTCTCAATTTATCAGATCTTAATGTTATGAGTATATGTTAAATAATCCAAAAACCCTCGAACAAAGTAGGTGATTTTTTTAAGTTTTTATTTGGCAATTAATTTGTGGTGATAACATTAATGCACGGGTTAGTAGTTTATTATACTCCCCCGTTTCAATAACGAGGTCCCTCTTTCTTTTTTGGGGTATCCCAATAACAAGGTCTCATTCTAAAAATAAAAATAATTAACCCTTCAAAAAGCTTGGAACCTACTACTTTTTATCTTTTTACTCTTGTTTCTTAATACTCGTACCCAAAAGAAATGAGACTTTGCTATTGGGACGTGGGGAGTACAAATTAAGTTTAGTGTGAGAAATTAGTATATACTTCTTTTAATTTGCAACTCAAAGTTTGAACTTCGAATCTACCAAAACTATAACCTCATTTGAAATTTTGAATTGTGCATAGAACCTGCCACCAGCCTTTTGTGAGAAGGTAAAACATGAGAAATCAAAAAGGGCAATCTTGGAAAGCTGTAAAGGAAGGTGGGAGATCAATGTGTGTAGAGAAAATGATGATCAAATCTTTTTGGAAGATGGATGGCCACGATTTGCCGATGAGTATGGCTTGAGCTTGGGAGATTTTCTTGTGTTCGAACACACCGGAAAAATGCACTTCAATGTCGTCGTCTGTAATAGCAGTGGGCGTGAGAAGCAATTTCTTGTTGAGTCTGACGACGAGCATCAAACAATCAATCCAAGTTATCACGCAAAGAGTAAGTTTTAAGTATATCATAAGTTTGTGTCGGTTTTTATTTTAGATATATATATATATATATATATATATATATATATATATAGGGCGCGGATCAAATAAGAACACTTTCTTATGTGAGAAATAAGAACAAATCTGGACCCTTGATCTTTGATAGATAGATTAGTTACACACAAATAATCTCAAATCGAATTCAACCAATTAATTACTAAATTATTTTATAATACTTGTTGGGTACATATTTTGATATAAATTATTTGATTGTTGCATAAGTTATTGCTGACTATATATATACATAAGTTTAATTAATACTCATTTCAATATAAATTACTAACATTCAACACCGAATTTTATTGCAGAAAAGGCACCTCTCCGCAGCGAAAGCCCGAGTTTTAGCCACGAAATGACACATTATACTGCAATTAGTAAACAAGGAAAAGTGGTACGGCCTACGAGCCTAAAAATAACTCACGCTATATTTACGTGCATCGTACTTACTATTTTGCTAGTATATATAAAATATTTAATTTGTTGCAAATTTTCAGAATATTCCGGTAGCATTCGTGAGATCGAATGATTTGGGACAGAAGAAGGGCGCAATTTTGAAAGATCCTCGCAGTGGAAGAAAATGGAGGGTGAAACTCTGCGTTCGAAAATCGACTAGATTTGATGTGACGATTATTGGTGGGTGGCATGATTTTGTTACAGCTAATAATTTGGAGGTTGGAGATCTTTGCACTTTTCAGCTCAATCCTACTAAAACTTCAACTTCTGAAAATATTTATTTTGATGTGCGCATTTCTCGCAACCAAATCGTTAGGGCCTGATATTATGTAGTAACAATAGTTACTGAACTTTTTTTAATTTTTCATGACTAGAGTACCTCGTAGGTAATTTCTTAACTTTGTTATATGAAATCTAGTGACATTAATTTATTCGATTTCTCTATTACATTTTTGTATTACTATATAAATGCAAATTGGGGGTTAGATTGCTCTTTTATGATAGTAATAAAAAAATCAATTGGGATACTATAACAAAATATAGGAAAGAGGTTGATACTTTTTTTGGGAGTACGTTCTAGCTTTTATTTGTGGTTGCTTGAAAATTGACACGAGTTTAGACTATCTATGGGATGCGAAATGCAAAAATTCAATTTTTTTTTTCTGTCGAAGACAATAATTCACTTTCAAGAATAAATTATCTTCATAATTTATTTAATCTGTCAAAACGTTGCCCAACTACTTTGGAATGACCTAGTGGTTTGCTTGAGGCCAAAAATCTTGGTTTCAAATCCCACTAACACGTTCGGTGGGTGGCTAGGCTTGTGCAGCCAATTATACCGGTGCAGTTGACCGCACATGAATTTTTGCTTAATTTTAATTTTGTTTGGTTCATATATATCATGCATATGTAAGATAAGCATGCATTCGTATCATCACAACAAATCACAGATAAAATACTGCAAGTCTGAATTAATCTGAAGTATTACTGATAATAAAAGGATTAAAAAAAAACTAACCAATTAACTGTGAACTTAAAATTTTAACTTTATAAGCCAAAATTACGAAACCGACTTCTTTCATACTTATGTTACGTATCGGCATGTCTTCAAATTTTCAAATAAAAGCTGATATGTTCATTGAATCGTGATGGATACATAATTTGTAAACAAGCCGAGGTTCAAAAAAATGGCAAGAAAGATTAGTAATTAAACAATGGGAGGAAAGTTAAAATAATCATTTTAATTTGAAAAAGCAAAAATAAATTTTAACCATTAATCTTTGAAAGATAAATACTAACCAAAAATTTTACATTTTTACTGTTTTACCCTTATACATGAAAGTATACAATTATACATGACATCTATATATGACATACACGAACACATATACGAACACATACATGAATACATACATGATAGTCAAATATTTTTCCGGTGACTCTTTCCGGTGACCTTTTCTGGCGACCTTTTCTGGGGACATTTTCCGGAGAAAAATTTCCGGCAACTTTCTAGCGGAAATTTCGGCAACTTTTATCCGGCGAAAAATTTCCGGCGACTTCTGGCGAAAAACATATTCGGAAAAAAAATCCGGCGCAAAATTTCCGGCGACTTTGCCAGCGAAAAACAGTTTCAGAAAAAAAAAATCCGGTAACTTTTTCCGGCAGTTTTTTCCGACGAAATACATATGCATAAGGAAAAAATACACACACACACACACACACACATACATGTATTCGTGTATGCCGTGTATGAATTCATGTATGTCATGTATCGATTCATTTACACACACACTTACATGTATTCGTGTATGCCGTGTATGGATTTATGTACGTCGTGTATAGATTCGTGTATGGATTCATGTATGTCGTGTATGGTTTCATGTATAGATTCATGTATGGAGTCATGTATAGAAGGGCAAAATTGGAAGAGTAGACATTATTTATCTTTTAAAAATTAGTGCTTAGAATTTGTTTTACTTTTTTGAATTGGTTACTTTTGGGCATTGTTTCTTAAACAATTTACACCCTTGAATTTCAAAAAAAATCTTGAAGATTGTAACGTTTAGTTACAAATATAAATTTGGAGATAAATTTTTAGAATGGCCACTAGCTTTACCCATGTGGCAAAACAAGGACACTTTCTTTTCGGGCACTCAAAAAGAGGACATTAAATTTTAAGTTCCTCAAGAAATGGCCAAAAATGGATTTATTCGGGCTTTTTCTCACGTGATGCACACGTGACGTGCTGACTGTAGCCCGAATCCTACATGGCTGCCACCTAAACAATTAAATTAATTAAAAATTCCACCTCTTCTTTTACTCGTCCCTCTTTCTCCGTCTCTTTTCTCTCTCTCGTCCCTCGTTATCCTCCTCCACCAAAAATTCGCCGTCGCCGGATTCCTCAACGTAACCCCATTCCAGCAAAGGTTTTGTTGTCGGCAATGTTGGACAAAAACGGCGGCCTCGGCATCGTCATCGTCATCGTCACTCACTCCTTCATCTCCGATCTACTCATCAACGTAACCAATTTACCAAAAATCCACTGATACTCAACAATTAACTAGTCAATTAAATAAACGCGCAAAGAAAGACTAGTCACTCACTCATCTCCGACGTCTTCACCTTGATGCACTGCTCCTCCGCCATGGCCGCCGCCGGCAGATGCAGCGGCTGCGCTCTGTCTCCGACCCTCTCTCCCGGCCGCCAGATTCAATCCAACCGAAAGAATAATCGTAAATTCTGATAAAGCACGGGCGATTCGCAGTGGGGATTTAGGCAGAGATGACGACCTTCTGCCCCCTCCGTTGGGCTGCCCGGCCTCTCTGCGGCTTTCAGATGGCGATTCCTCAATCTCCCTTCGAAAGAACATTCTTCTTCTGTTGCAGAGGCGGTGGCGGCCGGAGGTTGTGTTTTCGCCGGAGCTAGAAGGAAATGAGAGGGAGAAGAGTTGTGTTGCTGTTTTGCAGACGGGAGAAAGGAGGAGGAGAGAGAGAAAGATGGGGATGGGGAAGAATTTTCAATATTTTACTCCTTTTATTAATTAATATTTAATTAATTTAATTATTTAGCTTGCAATCATGTAGGATTCGGGCAACAGTCAGCACATCATGTGAGAAAAAGTCCGAATAAATCAATTTTTGGCCATTTATTGACGAACTTAAAATTTAAAGTCCTCCTTTTGAGAGCCCGAAAGAAAGTGTCCTGGTTTTGCCACAGTGGTAAAGCTAGTGGTCATTCTAAAAATTTATCTCTATAAATTTGTCATGAAAATCTTGTAAATACCCAAAAAAAATCATCCTCCTAGCTCACTCGCAAGGTTTCTATATTTCTAATTTTTTTTTTTGGATCAATGCATATTAACTTAGTTAGGCTTCGCTGCATTAAACGTACCATTTCCAAATATACCAAAAAAAATGGATTCAGATATATTTCTGCAAATGAAAGGACGAATAGCAAGTAAAGAATTAGAAAAATACAAGGCTATTAATCCAAAATGTGAATACATAATCGATCATTTGAAAGCTACTCTCCACATCTAATCGCATGAAAAGGGGATTTCCATATATAACATAGATTTAATTATGAAAAATAATTACAAAGGAGCTAGCTAAGGGCATGAAAAAATCTGGACGTCGAAAGAGATAGTAGTGGATGTCAACAAACGACGTTTTAGTTTAAATCGAACCGGAACCACTGGTTTAGGGTTTAGGGTTCGATTTGAAACCGATTTTCATCTTCGGTTTTTAAAATAATTACAGTTGCCTCTTTCTTCTCCTTGTCCTTCTTCTCCTCATCATACTCTTTTTCACATGCACTCGAATCGAACACAGAAACATTGAACTGCAGATTGCCGGTGTGTTCGAATACAACGAAATCTCCGATGCTTAAGGCGTGGCGATCCACAAATTCAGGCCATCCTTCATTCAAACAGATTAAATCATCATTTTCATTTTGGGAGTTTCTGCACATACTCATTTTCCATCTTCCTAAACGGCTTTCTAGAATTGCTCTCTCTAGCTCCTTAGAAACACTTGCTGGAAGATTCTGCATCAAGGATATAGTATGTTTATTTTGTGCTAAGAAAAAAATAAAAAAATTATCTTCAATATTGGATGAACAATATTCATAAAGTTTTGTTTTAGAGGGACAAAATTTATAATGTTCGCCCTATATACTGCATATAACTTTCTACATTTCAAAATCCACACAAAGTTGGACATTATAATTTTTTTTTTCTTTCCATCTCTATTGGCCAACCAAATTTCCACACCCCAAGTAGAAAAACATATAGAAGAAGCAAACAATAAATTAAAGTCTAAAGATCATACTTATATAATAAGAAATAGTAATCTTAGTCTAAAGATCACATTTAAAGAAGTAATATCTTCTTTCAATTAATTTCACTTATTATTGATAGACTAAAGGCAAATGAGAATGGATAGAAGCTGAATCTTTAAATGCACTTGAAAATTGAAATCCTAATTGTAATTAATTATGACAAAATATGGATTTAAAATTATTAGATGCCATCTTCGATGAAACTTTTCGTATTCGATTAATTTAATCAATGGGAGATATGAACCGACGTAACTGGGCAAGATGTGACCAATGAGTCCAAGTTGCAGTCTTGGTAGATATCTTTTTGGTCGGCTCAAATTTTATTTAATTTCATGTTTTTTTTAATGCATAATGTGTTGGGAAATAATAAAAGTTTTGATTTGATACCAAAACCCAACTGACTCCAACCAAGTAAATGATTGCACAACATCCTAAGTGTTCTTCCAGCTCGTATGTTTGAGCTTATAGAGTTTCTAGACTAACAGGTAAAGTCACAGAAGACAACTGAAGATCAGCTAAAGTCAAACTCAGCTGAACAAGGGTGCACACAGCAGAGAAAAGTCAGAGAAGAAAAACCCAACCGATCAACCAGAAGACTCAGCAAGCCAAGCCAAGCGACTGATTCAATGATGTCTAGAAGAAAGAAGATCAAGTTCATATAAAGACAGCTGCGGAAAAGAAATAGCTTAAGTGACAATTCAACTCAGTGACAAAACCTAGCCAAGAAACATCAACCCAGCTTAAGAGTCACAGACCCAGTTCGATGTCAGAAACCCAGCTTAGTGTCAATGACACAGCTCAGGTTGAAGACACAGCTGTCTCAGGTCTAAGACACAACTCATGTTGAGGTCACAGCTCAGGTTGAATCAGCTGAGTTCGAGACACAGCTTAGATACATCTTATTTCAGCAGAAGTCAAATGACAACCTGAAATAAAGTTCTGACGGAAATCATTGATTAGTCAACTGCTAGGCACCTAGATGTCAAGTCTAGGACTGCTCTCCGTAGGGATTCAGAACGATTCTTTTCAACGGCTAGTTCTAAACCTTCTCTATAATTATGAGTCTTCCTCACACTTCAAAGGTGTGTGTGCAGAGATGAAAAGAGAGAGAGAGAGAAAATCAAGAAGAAGAAAGAGATTTATAAAAGAAGAAAACTATTAGAAATCTCTCTGAAAGATTCAAAGAAAAATAAACCTGAACCGATCAATGTTCATTTATCGACCAGACTACATATTCTCTCTCCCATTAGATTCTAGGCAGATAATTCTTTCTATTTTAAAGCCTAATTTGAACGAGTTCATTTAACTAAATGTTCTTCATTGTAAGAACTCGTTCATAATTGTAAACCTCAAACCAAACCCCTCTTTACCCAGAAAAGGTTTGGTTATGGTCACGTTCTTCAGTACCCGTAAACTGAATGTAGGCTTCAGTTGTGCCCGTAAACAGTCTGATAACGTTTTGATACAGTACGCGTAATAAGGCTGACAATTTTCGACACGACACGATAACCCAACACGAAATTAATGGGTTTTGGTCAAGCCTTATTGGGTTCGGATTCTTATCGGGTTGACCCGATAAGGACCTGAAAATTTCGGGTCGGGTTCGGGTTACCTAATAAGAAATTATATTTTTTAATATTATATTTATTTAATTCAAATCAAGCTTTTAAATTGATGACATATTTATTTTTCCTTCCAAGTCATCAAAAGATATTAAATTTTTGAATATTTATTTATTTTTCTCTATTAAATTTTATTTTAAAATATTTTTTCTTTTATTAAATCTTATTTTAAAATACTTTTTCTCTTATTAAATCATTTAAATTTGGGTTCGGGTCATTATCGTGTCGGGTCACCCGAATATTATCGTGTCAATTTCGGGTTCGTGTCGGGTTCGTGTCGTGTTCGGATTTAATCATTTCGGGTTGGGTTCGGGTTCGGGTTGAGCATATCCTTAACAGGTCGGGTTCGGGTTGGGCCTTAACAGGTCGGGTCGAAATCAGGTCGACCCGAACCCGACCCAACCCGACCCGATTGCCACCCCTACGCGTAAACGTGTATCCAGCTCAAGGAACGGAGTTGCAACGCTTGCTGACTGACAAACATGGATTTTTCACGATGTTTTGGGTGCATTCGATGCCAATTGTTAGTGAAAAACTATGTCGTTTAACCTTTTTCCCAAAGTTAAACCATGTTTTGTCGGTTTTTACGCTAGTTTTCTTGTTTTAAAATAATTGCAGGAAAATAGATGTGGAATTAGAGTGAAAGGAGCTTGGAATGAGAAAGAGGAGTTCGATACGAGAACGTGAAAAAAACGGAGGTCAATTCGGAGTCCGGACGAGGGAGAACGGGCCGAAACAAAAAAAGTGCGCAACCGAGAGCGGGATGGGCGCGCGGAACGTGCATGAAAATCGCCTTCGGGCGCGGGATGCACGCGCGGGACAATCCGTCTGGGCTCATGTCGCGCGCGGAAGAATGAATTTTCTTCTTCGCAGCGCGACCGCGCGCGGCGCTGCAGAATTCTCCAAAACACGTTTTTGCTTCATTTTTCCACCTCATTTTTGGATTTATACTCCATAACACTTTTCTCCCACCTCAAAAAAACCTATAAATAGAGCATTTGGGCTCTCTCTTCTAGGTTAAGTTTCACTCTTCCCACCACCCACACACATTTCACACTTTTTACACACACTACCACCATCCACCATTGTTGAAGCTTGAAACTTGGAGAAGAAGAAGTCTAGGAAGAAATATTGAAGATCAAGAGTTGGATTTGTCACTTCACCTCTATTCTCTTGCATTTTAGATGTTTTTATTTCTTGATTTGGGATTTGTGTTGATTATGGACATGGTTGGCTAAATTCCTATTTCTAGTGATTAAGCTAGACAATTTGTATGGATTAAAATCTTTGATATTCAAGTATTGTTGAGTTTTCTCTTACCTCCTTGTGTTTGTGGATTTATTTGAGCATTTGGATGATTTGCAACCATTTAAATGTGTTTGTTATGTTGATTTGAGGCTCGAGAGAGGGGTGAATCGACATTAGAACCGAGCACAAGGTGTAATATCGCAATAGCTAGCCCGAGAGGATGAGTGGTTTTGCAAGGGTAGAGTGATCCTAGGTGCTTTTAGGAGTTATAGGCTAGTGTTTGATTGGAGACAACAATCCTAGCTTGTAATCAACTACTTTAGTCGTCCGAGAGGAGACTCGAGTGAACGAAAGATCGCCTTAGGTAAAGAGATAACAAGACGAGACTTGAGTGTTGGAATTCTAATCCATTGCAAGTTGTCAATGCTTAGTCCTTAGAAATTCATCTCTCTTGAGTTTTAAGTCATTGTCTTCATCTTTGTTTAATTTAGTTGAGTTCGTTAATTTAGTTAATTTCTCTTTTTCGTTTAATTTAGTAATTGTCCCTAAAATTCCGATTAGTCTAAATAGGTTAGAACAACGTAGTAATAGTAATCATAAGTATTGAAAATTAGTCTCCGTGGATACGACCTTGCTTGCCAATTTCTACATAGACACCGTACACTTGCGGTTAATATTTGCATAATTAAAAGGCGAACAAGTTTTTGGCGCCGTGTCCAGGCGGTTAATATTTGCATAATTAATATTTACTACTTGTGATATTATAAACCGTTGTGATAATCTAGATTAGATATTATTTATGTTTATTTTGTGCTTTTGTTTTGCCGTGTTTTGCTTGTAATTGACTTGCCTTTTTCGTTGGATTTTAGGTAGTGCATGAAGACAAGGTCTAAGAAATTATCATTTGACCCCTTTAATCCAGAGATCGAAGTAACTTGCCGAAGGAATCAATGAAGGGCAAGGAGGGAACGAGAAGCCCGGAGAACAATGGCCGACGAAAATATGATAAGGCAACTCCAAGCGCAATTGGAGGCTATGCAAGCTCAATTGAGAGCACAGGAGGAGGAACGGAATAGGGCACCAATTCTCCCTATTCGAGATGTCTTCCAACCCGGATTTCAACAAGGGGGCAATCATGGCCCAAGGATCAATGCTAACAACTTCGAGCTCAAGCCCGCCCTCATCTCCTTGGTTCAACAAAACACATTTGGAGGCCGTCCATTGGAAGATCCCAACGACCATCTTGCACAATTCTTGGAGATATGTAGCACCACGAAGATAAATGGGGTGCCGGACGATGTCATTAAACTTCGTCTTTTTCCCTTTTCTCTTAGGAATAAGGGAAAGTTGTGGTATCAATCTTTAGATGATGGGAGTATAAAGACACGGGATGACATGATTCACAAGTTCCTTATGAAGTTCTTTCCACCGGGAATGACTATGAAGCTAAAGGCGGAGATCATGCAATTCCAACAATTGGATGGAGACATTTTATAAGGCTTGGGAAAGGTTCAAGGAGTTGGTAAGAAAATGCCCTAACCATGGTTTTGATCAAGATGCGAAAATTTGCTTTTTCTACAATGGTTGCAATGGTGAAATGAAGAGGCTCATTGACGCCGCGGCGGGTGGTTCTTTATTTGGAAAGAGTCATGAGGTTGCCACGGAAATCATTGAGAATATGGCTATCAATAGCTATCAATGGCCGGGAGAGAGGACTACATTGAAGAAGGTTGTTTCCGCCACAAGTTCGGATCCTATTGCTTTATTGGCGGCTCAAATGTCTACTATGAATAGCAAGATTGATGCTATGGCACAAACGAAGAATGAGCCAAGGGTGGAGGAGCCAACTAATGTAGAATATGTCAACTACATACACAACAACCGGAATTATGGCAATTATCGGCCTCAACAAGGTAGACATCAATACTATCAAGGGTATCAAGGAAACCAGGCACATCCTAATCTTTCTTATGGAAATCCCAATAATGCCCTACAACCTCCGCCGGGATTTTCGGTGACGAATGGGATGATTAATGAGGAAAAGAAGTCGAGTATGGATAACATGCTCATGAAATTCATGGAGACTACCAAAGCTCGAATGGAGAAAACCGAAGCTATTGTGGAAGCTCAAGGGGCTCAACTTAAAATCATTGAAAAACAATTGGGCCAAATAGCTACTTCAATGAGCAATCAATACCAACAAGGCCAATTTCCGAGCAACACTATTGTCAATCCCAATGAGCATTGTAAGGCCATCAAGCTTCGGAGTGGTACTTCCTATGAGGGACCCAAGATACCTAATGAAGAAAATGAAAATGTTGAGCATGAGTTGGAAAGTATCGAAGATGAGCACTCAAAAGAAAAGGGGGAGATGAGTGACAAAGATGAAGAAAGTAGAAGAGCTACATCAAGTGATATTACTTCTTCTTCAACTAGCTCACCTAATCCGGCTCCTCAAGCTTCCAAAGGAGAAGATGGTAACAAGAAGAATGAAGGAACCAGAATCCCACCTCCCTATTACCCTCCTATTCCATTTCCAAAAAGGCTACAAAAGAAGAAAATGGAGGAACAATTCACTAAATTCCTTGACATCTTCAGGAAAGTGCACATCAACATCCCTTTAGTTGAGGCATTGCAACAAATTCCCAACTATGCTAAATTTTTGAAGGATATCATATCAAGGATGAGGAGATTAGGGAATTGTGAAACGGTTAATCTCACGGAGGAGTGTAGCGCTGTCATTCAAAGAAAATTGCCTACCAAGATAAAGGATCCCGGAAGTTTCACCATACCGTGTGGCATTGGAAATGATAGCTTTGAGAAGGCATTATGTGATTTGGGGGCATGCATCAATTTGATGCCCTTTTCCATCTTCAACAAGCTATAAATTGGAGTTATCAAGCCAACTACTATTGCTCTTCAAATGGCGGACCGATCTATTTCCTATCCGAAGGGTATTGTGGAAGATGTGCTTGTCAAGGTGAATGATTTTATCTTTCCGGTGGACTTTGTTGTCTTGGACATGGAGGAAGACAAGGATGTCCCATTGATCCTAGGGCGCCCATTCCTAGCTATGGGGAGAGCTCTTATCGATGTTTCCAAAGGAGAGCTCACACTTCGATTCAACGAGGAGAGTTTAACATTCTCTATCCACCGACCTCTCAAACTCCATGATGATGAAGATGTGCAAAGGATGGATGAATGCAAGATGTTGAGCATCGTGGATTCTTGCATGGATTTGGAGTCTTATTGCTCACCCAAAGAACCCTTGGAGGCTTGCTTACTCAACTCTCTTTACTCTTATGCTTTAAATGATGATTGCGATGATTCAAGTTTGCTTGATTGTGTTAATGCTTTGAATGTTGCAAAGGAAATTCCTAGGTTCAAAGAAAGATTTCTAGAACTACGGAGTGAAGAAGAAAAGAGGAGGCAAAGCGAAGGAAAGAGAAGAAGGAAGCTCCCGTTTTGGAATTGAAGCCTCTCCCCGAGCATTTGAAGTATGATTTTCTTGGTGAGGACGACACTTATCCGGTTATAGTATCTTCATATCTCTCTTTTATTGAGCTTGAGAAATTGCTAGAGGTATTGAGGGAGCATAAATCGGCAATAGGGTGGTCAATCTCAGATTTGAAAGGAATTAGCCCGTCCATTTGCATGCATAGGATTCTCATGGAAGATGACTATACGCCTAAGAGGCAAAATCAAAGGCGATTGAATCCGGTGATGCAAGAAGTTGTTAGCAAAAAGGGGGGCATGACGGTTGCAAAAGATGAGAAGAATGAGTTCATTGCTACAAGGATAGTGAGTGGTTGGAGGGTTTGCATTGATTATAGGATGTTGAATGCCGCCACCCGCAAAGATCATTTCCCCCTCCCGTTTATTGATCAAATTTTGGATAGGCTTGCCGGGTTCGAGTTTTATTGCTTCCTTGATGGCTACTCGGGGTATAACCAAATCATGATTGCACCCGAAGATCAAGAAAAAACCGCTTTCACATGCCCGTATGGAATCTTTGCGTTCCGGTTCATGTCATTTGGCTTGTGCAATGCTCCCGCCACCTTCCAAAGATGTATGATGGCTATATTCGACGGGTTGATTGAAAAGGTTATGGAGGTTTTTATGGATGACTTCTCCGTATTTGGGAATTCTTTTGATCATTGCCTACATAATCTCTCCTTGGTCTTGAAAAGGTGTGAAGAAACCAACCTAGTGTTAAATTGGGAGAAAAGCCATTTCATGGTGAGAGAAGGCGTGGTGCTCGGGCACAAGGTTTCTAGTGCCGGATTGGAAGTGGATAGAGCCAAGGTTGTAGCCATTGAGAAGTTGCCGCCTCCGTCCAATGAGAAGGCCGTTAGAAGTTTCCTTGGTCACGCCGGTTTCTATAGGCGATTCATCAAGGACTTTTCCAAGATTTCTAAGCCGTTGTGCCATTTGCTTGAAAAGGATGTCACCTTTGATTTTAATGAAGAATGTTTGAAGGCTTTTGAACATTTGAAGAAGGCACTTGTGATTGCTCCCGTTTTGATATCTCCGGATTGGTCTCAACCATTTGAGCTCATGTGCGATGCAAGTGATATAGCCGTCGGGGCCGTCTTGGGTCAAAAGCGAGACAAAATCTTCCAAGTGATCTACTATGCTAGTAGAACCCTCGACAAAGCCCAAGCCAACTATACCACCACCGAGAAGGAAATGCTAGCGGTGGTGTATGCCTTCGATAAGTTCCGGTCTTATTTGATTGGAACCAAATCAATAGTTCACACCGATCATGCCGCCATCCGTTATCTCTTTGACAAGAAAAATGCAAATCCAAGACTAATCCGGTGGATTCTACTCCTTCAAGAATTTGATATTGAAATCCGGGATCGAAAGGGATGTGAAAATGTGGTAGCCGACCACCTTTCAAGAATTGAAAATCCGGTTGAAGGGGAGGAGCTTGGAGTCCCAATTAATGAGAGCTTTCCGGATGAACAACTCTTTCAAGTGCAAGCAAATGTTCCTTGGTATGCGGATTTTGTAAATTATCTTGTTGTCAATGTTCCTCCGCCATCCGACTTGCCCTTGTATCAAAGGAAAAAGTTTTACCACGACGTGAAATTCTATTTTTGGGAGGAGCCTTACTTATATAGAAGATGCGCCGACATGGTTATCCGACGGTGCGTGCCTCAAGAAGAATGGGAGCCAATCATGAAGCAATGTCACTCTTCACTAAGTGGTGGACACTTTGGAGCTCACCGAACGGCAATGAAGGTACTTCAATGTGGTTTTTATTGGCCTACAATTTATAAAGATTGCTATACTTTTGTGAGTTGTTGTGATAGATGCCAAAGAACGGGGGGAATTTCTAAAAGGTATGAGATGCCTTTGACGAGTATTGTGGAGGTTGAATTGTTCGATGTTTGGGGCATTGATTTTATGGGGCCTTTTTCTGTTTCTTGTGGATTTCAATACATATTATTGGCGGTTGAATATGTTTCTAGATGGGTGGAAGCGATCCCTACTCAAACAAATGATGCCAAGGTTGTATTGAAGTTTGTGCAAAAGAACATTTTGTCGATGTATGGAGCACCCCGGGCCATAATAAGTGATGGGGGGAGCCACTTTTGCAATAGATGGGTGAATGGTCTCTTGACCAAGTTTGGAGTGAAGCATAGAGTCACCACCGCCTACCACCCACAAGCTAACGGGCAAACCGAGCTTGCAAATCGGGAGATAAAACAAATTTTGGAGAAAACGGTAAATGGGAGCCGAAAGGATTGGGCGATGTTACTTGACGAAGCTCTTTGGGCTTATAGGACGGCTTATAAGACTCCACTGGGGATGTCCCCGTATCAATTGGTATTTGGAAAGTCGTGCCATTTGCCCGTTGAATTGGAGCATAAGGCGTATTGGGCGATAAAAAAGATCAACTTTGATTTCAAGAAGGCGGGCCAAGCAAGAATTCTCCAACTCAATGAGTTGGACGAATTAAGGTGTGAGGCATTTGAGAATTCAAGCCTCTACAAGGAGAGAACCAAGAGATTCCATGACAAGTTGATCAAGAAACGAGAGTTTGTACCCGGTGATGAAGTTCTCATTTTCAATTCTCGTCTATCTCTCTTTCCGAGCAAGTTGAGATCGAAATGGTCGGGGCCGTTCGCTATCAAAAAGGTGTTTGAGAATGGAGCCGTTGAATTAATGGGGCGTGATGGTAGCACTTTCATGGTCAACGGGCAACGTGTCAAGGCCTATTTCAAGCAAGAGAAAAAGGAGGAGGTGTTCGTCATCTACCATGACCAAGCATAGAGCCAACCGAGAAGACGTCGAGCTAACGACGTTAAACTTAGCGCTCGTTGAGAGGCACCCCAACAAGGTTAGATTTAATTTTTGCACTAGTTTAATTTTTAGCTTTGTTTCTATTTTGATCTTTATTTTATTTTATTTTCATTTTAAATATATATATATATAAGTATTTGTCTATAAATATAGATAATTATCCATATAACTTTCTCTTATATATATTTATCTAATTTTCGTAAATAATTTTTACTTTTAATTCAGTTTTCTCTTAAAAAAAAAAAAATTGCGCGCGGGTTGTGGGGTGCAGCCGCGCCGGCCCCACGTGAAAATCTGCGCCGTGCGCGGGTTCAGGCACGATGCCTCGCGCGGGACAATCCGCCGGCCTCCACCTCGCGCCCGTCTTCACACTTCGACGCCTCTTTCCGCGCGGGTTCCGGGCGCACCGCGCGCGATGTTCAGCAGCAGCCCCTTTTTAATTTTCAAACAATTTCTCTTTCCCTCTCATTCTCAAACACGCACACACACAACTCAACACCCTTTTCTTCATTCTTTCTCCTTCTTCTTCAACCCAAGCTCCAAAGAACACCAAGGTACGTACATTTAATCTATAATTCTTGGAAAATTCGACTTCTTTGCTAGATTCAAAAGCATTGTGACCGATTATATCCATGAAATTTGAAGATTTGAGTGAACTTTGAACCTAGGGCTCTAAATTTCGAAATTTTTGAGCATGGATTTTTCTCTAATTTGATGCTATCCTTGATGAATGTACATGCCTAGAAACATGGGTTCATGCTTAATTCTTCAATTTGTTGGCCAATTTGGGAATATTGAAGCAAATTTTGAAATTATGCATGTTAGGGCAAGAATTGGGGATTTTCGAATTTGTGCTCTAATTTGCTAATTTGATGCTCCTCATGCCTTGATTATGTGCTAATTGTGATGGGCTTGTGCTTAATTGACGAATCCCTTGAGCTTGATGCGAAGAAATTGTGAATTTTGCTTGAATTTTGAATTTTGAGCTTGTGAATTGGGGATTTTGAGTTTTTGTGCTTAATTATGTAAATTAGTGATTGGGAAGGTTTGTTTTGGTGCCATTTGATGAGAATGGAGTTGGGAAGGTTTGTTTTGCTTGGTGTGTGTTTCTAAATTTTAACTTGAAGTTGGGAGAGGAAAGTAAAGTAGGAAAAATTGCTTTACTTTATTTTCTTGTTTGGTTGTTCTTAAGAACTTAGGAAATTGGATAATCTTTTACCAACTTGTTATAACTTAGAGGGCGAAATTTTAAGCTTAGATATTTATTATAATTGGGATATAATGTCTAAAATCTCTCTATGTTGTAGCATGTTCTTATGCACCAATTATCCTATTTTCTTGATCTTTGGGCACTTTTGAGCTTCAATGTAAATTCATGAACCAAGCATATGCATGACATTAACATGGGGATTGAGTTTTGCTTGTTTAATGGAAATTATAATGGTGCTTTTATTTTGTAATAAATATCTTTTTAATTGTTTGCTTTTGTTCTTTTTTATTTTTTAGAAAATGGCACCAAAGAAAGGAGGAAAGGGCAAAAATAAAGCAAGTAGCTCCTCCCAAGCCGAGCGTCAATGGAGACCGGCCGATCCCGTGAGCTATAGTATCCATCTCCCCACTCGGGATGCTCTTGAACATTGGCAAACATTGTTTGCAGCCAAGATGAAGCCCACACTATACCCCGATGAAGATTGCATGAGAGCATTGGGGATAAATGTCTATGTGTGGCGTCTCTTTGAGAGGGTTGGATGGACGTATTTCATGCAAGCTCGTTAGCCTACATATGAGCCCCTTGTCCTCGAGGTTTTGAGCACCATGGTCATCCACAAGAAAAGGCAACAAATTGTCAAGATGACCTTTCAAATGGGGAATGAGCAAAGGACACTTAGGCTGGATGAACTCAATAAAATCTTAAGGGTTCCTCTTGGGGGTGTCGTGCAACCACCGGGTGATACGACACATAATGATATGTGGCTTGAGGTAACCACTGATGGCACTCCGTACGTCTCCAATGCCTCCAAGGCCACCGCCATCCGTAATCCGGTTTTTCGCTACATACAACGAGTAATGGCCTCGAGACTCTTCAACCGGGATAACAATAGAGGAGTGCTCCAAAAAGAGCTATTTCCCTTCACTGCATGGCTACGAGCACAAATTTTAATGTTGGAGCTTATTTGATGGAAGTTTTTGAGCATTTACTCCGGACGGTCTCATTTATCGGCATTGGTGGTTTCATCACTCCTATTGCCGAGTATTTTGGATTCGATCACGACTATGCGTACGTGAAAGGAAACATGGACCTCAGTTATTCGATGATCAACAAGATGCAAATGGTCACTAATGATATGGACCACATTTTTCTCATGCAACGGGATGGCACCTACTTTCCATTACCACATCCCGGTCTCACCACCGTTAGTGACCCTACATCAAGAGAAAATTGGAAGATGGCAACTCCTGCACACGCGGCATTGCATGTGATTGATCCACAGACTCCACTTTCTCGCCCCGCTCCTCGTCTCCCAACCGGCAACACCGATCGCCGGCGTACTAGGGAAGATGTTCATGAAGATGAAATTGCATCTTTGACCCACATGATGCATGAAATGCAGCGGACAAGTGAGGCGAGGCACGTTGCAATGGAGGCCATAATGAGAGAGCATCGACAACAAAGTCATGATGAGTTCGTAATCTTGAGAGAGAATGGCCGAGTGATGCAAGAGCAATTGTCCCAAATGTTTCAGCTGTTACAACAAAGGAATGCTCAAGATTACCCGCCTCCTTGATTGGTGTCAGGTAGATAAGTAAACCACCTCTTCTCTTTTCAAACTTATTTGTCACCTTTGTGAGATAAGTTTGGGGGGTGGGAGAAGCGTGGTTTGCTTATCTTTTATCGTTTATTTTGTTATTTATCTTTCTAGTGTTTCTTTTTAATTGTTAAACTTGGAGTTTGTAGTGTCTAGTTGAGTCAATTTTAAAGCATGTGTTGGGTGAATTGTGACATGGCTAATGATGAGAACGGAAAATTTTGGTTTTGATTGAAATTATTGCTTATGTATTTTGATTGATTTGTTGGATATGCTTTGATGAAGCAAGTTTTGACCTCTTAGGTTGTAGATTAAATGAACCTATGTGAGATTTGAGCCTTTGACTATCCGTTGATTATAGTCTTTCTCGCTTCTTGTGTGTGATTGTTTGAGCATGTATTTGTATCTCTAGAACTTGCCATGGTTCTTCCTTGAAAAATGAGTAGATGTGCTCTAGATTTTGATATGATTAAAGGCCCTCTTTGTTAGCCAAAAATTTCCCTCATTCTTGACCAAAATGATAAGAGCATGATCCTAGTTTGCCCCTTTGAGCCGTCATCTTTTCTTTGATCTAGCCTAATTGGGATGGGTAGAACTTGTGATAATTTGTAAATTTAAGAAATGAGGAGTTGGTGAATAATTGAGGTTATCTTGCTCGAATTGTATTGAAAATGGTTAGCCCTTATAGCTCTTGAAAGAAGTTGAAAAAATTAGAAGAAAGAGATTTTCAAATTCTTGAGAATTGATGAAAGATGAAAAGAGCATTAAAGGGTAGAATAGCAAGTAAAGAGGAAGCTAGAGCAAGAAAAAGAAAAGTAAGTGGAGTGTTGTGCAAAAGATGGCAATTGTGGTTGTCGATTGTTGAAGTTGTTAAATCACATGGGAAGTCACTTTGCCTAAAACTCTCACTCACCCACCAAAGAGCCTCATTACAACCTTGTGAAAGACCTTTTTTATCTTCATCTTGAAGCACATTGAGCAATAGATAGGCTAGACAAATGGCAAGCCTATGGTAGAACTTATGCATGTCATCAAATTGAGTGAAAACACGTCCCATTTATACACTTTAGCGTTAAGTGCTTCATTTTAAGTCTGTGTGTGAGAATCTGAAATCCCTAAGAGGTTAAATATTTGACTTTGTTGTAACATGTTCAATTTTGATTGAGAAATGCATTTGCAATTTTGTTGTTGAAAAGAATAATTTTACCCTTCCAATGTCATCGATTCGCCCTTCCATGTTTGTATTTCTTTTCTTTTCTTTTTGTTGTTTGGGGACAAACAACGGTTTAAGTTTGGGGGGTTGAAAAACATAGATTTTTCACGATGTTTTGGGTGCATTCGATGCCAATTATTAGTGAAAAACTATGTCGTTTAACCTTTTTCCCAAAGTTAAACCATGTTTTGTCAGTTTTTACGCTTGTTTTCTTGTTTTGAAATAATTTCAGGAAAATAGATGTGGAATTAGAGTGAAAGGAGCTTAGATTGAGAAAGAGGAGTTCGATACGAGAACGTGAAAAAAAACAGAGGTCAATTCGGAGTCCGGACGAGGGAGAACGGGCCGAAACAAAAAAAGTGCGCAACCGAGAGCGGGATGGGCGCGCGGGCGCGCGGAACGTGCAAGAAAATCGCCTCCGGGCGCGGGATGCACGCGCGGGACAATCCGCGGGGCTCATGTCGCGCGCGGAAGAATGAATTTTCTTCTTCGCCGCGCGACCGCGCGCGGCGCTGCAGAATTCTCCAAAACACGTTTTTGCTTCATTTTTCCACCTCATTTTCGGATTTATACTCCATAACACTTTTCTCCCACCTCAAAAAAAACTATAAATAGAGCATTTGGGCTCTCTCTTCTAGGTTAAGTTTCACTCCTCCTACCACCCACACACATTTCACACTTTTTACACACATATCCACCATCCACCATTGTTGGAGCTTGAAACTTGGAGAAGAAGAAGTCTAGGAAGAAATATTGAAGATCAAGAGTTGGATTTGTCACTTCACCTCTATTCTCTTGCATTTTAGATGTTTTTATTTCTTGATTTGGGATTTGTGTTGATTATGGACATGGTTGGCTAAATTCCTCTTTCTAGGGATTAAGCTAGACAATTTGTATGGATTAAAATCTTTGATATTCAAGTATTGTTGAGTTTTCTCTTACCTTCTTGTGTTTGTGGATTTATTTGAGCATTTGGATGATTTGCAACCATTTAAATGTGTTTGTTATGTTGATTTGAGGCTCGAGAGAGGGGTGAATCGACATTAGAACCGAGCACAATGTGTAATATCGCAATAGCCCGAGAGGGTGAGTGATTTTGCAAGGGTAGAGTAATCCTAGGTGCTTTTAGGAGTTATAGGCTAGTGTTTGATTGGAGACAACAATTTGTTTCAACTTAAAATACCTTCGAATTGACTCGCAAGAGAACGAGGTCAATGTAGGGCGACAAGCTGACCCAAGTCGTATTCTCAAGGAAGGCTCAACAGGGCTAATGCCACTTGTATTATTCACACAGAAAATAAATAGGCAATCCAAAACATTCTAAACCAGAGAATTTGAAATGACGAGAACTAAACTAATCAAAGCAATAAAATAACAAATAAATAACAAGAAGAACAAGAAGAAAGAAAAGTGTTAGGAATTAGATTCTTCTCATCGATTTCTCACCAGACTTATTACAGATTAATTCTATTAATTTATCACGCATAATCAACTTCAACATAGGGCTAACGTCAATAGCTTTCGCGTCAATCCGATAAACCCTAAAGACTAAATTATACGATCCAGATTAATTATTAGACATGCGTTTCCGGTCAATCTAATGTTGAGAGAATTGTGATCGAGCGGTAGAATCACCCATCGATCTCATCTACTACTTAGGAATATCGAATAGCGATCAATTATTCAATATAATGAAAATCGATTCAATCTACGAGGGAATTAATAATAAACAAGCACGGATCGAAAACGATTCGAATATCTAAGCCCTAAACAAGAAATTAGCTAAGCATAGAATAAATCATTGAACAATAATCACAAGAATTAATCGATTAAATCACAAGAAATACAACGAAGAAATTCTTACAATAAAACGATTGCAATCCTGTGAGCATAATCCTCCTTGTTCTAGCCAAACCAAAAAGAAAGAAACGAAAAAGAAATGAAAAAGAGAAAGAAGAGTGCCGCTGCTATCCTCTCTCCCGTCCACGAAGAAGTAGTTTAAAGAAAAACCCTAGCTGCTACTTATTACATCGCGCACAGCTGTTACTAGTCGACACCCAGCACTCGCTCGAACTCGCCGCTCGCTGGAACTCAGATCTGCGAAAGTGAACCCAGCGACCGCTCAAGTCAAGCGCCCGCTGGCTGCTGGATTCTAGCGCCGGCTGGAATCCAGCAGCCGCTGGGTTGCTGCTGTTCGTAGTGAGTTGCTTCTGCCGCTGCTGCTCGTGCACGCTGCTGCTGTCCAGGCAAGTTGTTCGCTGCTGCTGTGATGAGCGAGCTGCTGCTGTGCGTGAGGTTTCCGTCGAGGAAGAAGAATCGACGACTGCTGCTGCTGCTCGACTTCTCCTCCAACTGTGGTAGAGCTGCTGCTCTTCGCATGTTGTTGTGTGTTGTTCGTCTCCTCAGTGGCAGCACTCCAACGGTGGCGACTACCAGTGGCGGCTGCGTTCCAGCGCCTGTTGCAGTCCAGCGACCGCTGGCTGCATGCTGCTGACCATGAGTTGCTCGTCTCATGCTGCTGTTCAGCACCCAACAAATGATCGAGAAGATGCTGCTGTCCCCAAGAGCTGCTGCTGTCAAGAGCTGTTGTACCCTCTCCTAGTTGCTGTCATCGAGCCAGAGAATATATATACCCCTAGCTGAAAACGTGAATTAAATCAGCGTGTTCGAGATGGACGAAATGGTGGCTGGAAATCCTGCGCCGGCTGGTCGGGCTTCAGCTAACTAGAACCCAGCTGCAGATGGTATTCAACGGCTGATGGTTGCTTATCTTTCATGGCTAATGCATGCTCCCGTTCCCAGAAACCGTTGATCTTTTCTCCGCTCTAAAAACCTTCTCTTGTAGCACATTTCAAGTATAAACTTGATACATTGAGCTCACCACATGCAACACCGAAAAGAAACAAAATAAATCAAAATGCGAGAAATATAAACGAGAAACAAAATTTACGCACACAAAAACGATAAAACAAACACATAAAAACGACACAAATAACGACTAAACACAATCCTAGCTTGTAATCAACTACTTTAGTCGTCCGAGAGGAGACTCGAGTGAACGAGAGATCGCCTTAGGTAAAGAGATAACAAAACGAGACTTGAGTGTTGGAATTCTAAGCCGTTGCAAGTTGTCAATGCTTAGTCCTTAGAAATTCATCTCTCTAAAGTTTTAAGTCATTGTCTTCATCTTTGTTTAATTTAGTTGAGTTCGTTAATTTATTTAATTTTTCTTTTTTATTTAATTTAGTAATTGTCCCTAAAACTCCGATTAGTCTAAATAGGTTATAACAACGTAGTAATAGTAATCATAAGTATTGAAAATTAGTCTCCGTGGATACGACATTGCTTGCCAATTTCTACATAGACACCGTACACTTGCGGTTAATATTTGCATAATTAAAAGGCGAACACTGACTGCGCGGAAAGTCAGTGGTATCCTTAGTGAATTACCAGAAGTTTCTGGTCGTAGATGTAGGAGTCATTCTCTTAACCACGTTAAAAAACCATTGTTCTTTACTGTATTATTCTTGTTTGTATTAACTTAGTCTTTAAGCATATTTCTCAAGGTGCTAACTCTGACTAAGAAGATAAAACAAAGTTTTGAAAATTGAAGTTCAAGACGGTCTTTCAATTCCACCAGCTTCCACACGTACACACACACAGCTAGCTGTATTTACCCTGTTGTCTCCTAGCTTGGTCAACTACAGCCAGTTCACTCAAATAATTTTTAATTGGAAAAGTTTCTTTACCTTGGTGTATTCACCCCATCCTACTCCAAGGTATCCGTCTCGGAACCAACATAATGTATTTAATTTAACTAAAATAAATAAATAATACAAACGTACTTATCCCTTAATTTATTATAGGGTATGACTATTGTCTACGGTTCAACTATAGTTCTTATAATTTTGCATATGTTATATACATGAATATGCATCACACTTTTAGCTTATCTAATTATTATCTTTCTATTTACATTTCAAATGATTAATAAATAATTATGATTACAATTATAATTAGCCTAATTAATTAGAACCTCACACTGAGTCCGAATTCACCTAAAATTTTGCGTAAGAAATTGAGCAATAATTCATTGAAATGAATATTGTTGTTAAAACATAAGCATGAGTAAACATGTGATTCTTTACACACATATATAATACTATAAGCTATGTAGTCGTAGAAATGGCCGAGGTTTCGGAACCGGAACTGAACCTGCGGTTCCGGTTTCATATGAAACCGGAACCGAACTGCCTATTACTTTGGATTCGGTTTCAAATCGGAACCGTTGGTTTCAGTTCCGTTCGATTCTGCAGTTTTAACAGTTCCAAATCGGAATTGCATGTTTCGGGGTACCAATTATATATGTTTTCTTTCATTTTTTTTTTGCTATTTTTCTTGTTTAATTGTAATTTTATGCATTCTAATGTAACATTTAAATGAAATAAATATGAATTGTAACATAAATATAGATAAAAACGTAAAAAAAAATGAGGAACCGCCAGTTTGGAATTGAAACCGAACCAAAACCGGCGGACGTCGGTTCCGTAGCTTTGAAACAGGAACCGAACCGCCATCGATGCGGTTCTCAGTTCCAAACCGAAACCGGCGGTTCGGTTTCGATTCCTGAACCGTCGGTTTCGTTTCGGTTCTGGCAGTTCCGGTTCCTTTGGCCACAAGTAGTCGATCAAGATAAATACTCTTGGGTTATATATTCTCTTAAAGTTAATCAAAATACTAAATCACTGAACATAATTGGACATTTTCTATTAATCCAAAATAAAGACTAATTATATTATTTTCCAACATGCATTTACGATAGTTATAATTAAATAACATTTCTTACTAAAATTTCTTGTTGATTCGCGATCCACTAGGAACAATAATCAAGTAAAAGTAGTTATGTTTTATTGATAAATTTATAAATAACTTATAATATTTAGTTATATATATGAATATATATTGTGTTACCATAGGAAAAATTCATTAAATATTTTGTACAACTGCAATCGTCTACATTTATGATGCACAAATTCTTTTAAAAATACATGTACCCGTATTGTATTCTCGTTATGATGAGATTATTATCGGATTCTCGTTAGTGTGCGGTTCTCGTCGGATTTTCGTCTGATTAGCATATCCTTCCAAATAAAAAATAATCGGCAAATCATGTGCAAGAAAGTCACGAATCCCGTAGCTGAAGGGAGTGTATGGGGTTGAGTTTGAGAGTTTGATTTGAATTATGACTTATATATTGGATTAATGATATTTGAATTGTTATTTTGTTGCTTAATTAAATTACTAATTGAAAATGTTTATGTTTTGGGTGAGAGAATATGAATTACATACATTTGATATATGAAAATTTAAATTTCTATAGTGTTACATATAATAAAATATTAATAACTAAACGGATACTTACCGAATCATACCCTATAATTTTCAAAATTTCGTATCTTCGTATCCATATCGTATCGTCCTGCACCCATGCCCACGCACCGTGCAACATAGATCTACATTTAATGTATCTTAAACCAATTGATTTAGGCGGTATTTGGTAGGTGTGATAAGCCCAGATTGATTATTTATCTAGCTTTATTCAATTGTTTAGTACCCTAAATAATTAATAATAAAGGCCCGCATTTAACCAAGGCCCATTTGTATTTTACTATTCACCTTCAGCTCTGAATCTCGTAAGAAAGATGAATAGCCATTGCTATGTTCAACAGAACCACAGATTATATTTTGGGAAGACACAATTACCCAATCCAAATCAATTTAAAAATAATTTTTTGGTATAATCTTCATCTTCTCCCCTATCTTCTCTCCCTCCCCTCCCTTTCTCTCTCTCTCTCATCTGCAAACTAGAAACCCATTAATGTGTTTACTCCAAACAAAACTGAAAATTAATTTAATAAAATTTCTACTAAGTGTGGATCGATTTGAATCCCTGCTAAAAATGGTTATCCTTCCCTACCATTAACAAAATATACTTACAAATTACTATAAATAAATAAAAATAAATAAAAAAGTAAAAACTATGGCGGATATTCACATCACAGTGGTCACACGACATTCGATTTGGTCTTCCTCAAAATCTTGTTGTGGCGGCGGCCCTTGTGCTCGAAAATGGAGTCGAGCTTGGGCTTCCACGCAGGCGCCGCCCCACGAGCAGGTTGTAGTCCTTCCGCAACTGCGGCGTCGTACATATTCTGATGGTGGTGGTGGTGGCGGTGGCGGTGGTGGCGCTGGTCGTCATGGCGATGGTGGATGGTGGTGGTGATCGGCTGTTGCAGTGGTGGATGGTGGATGGTTGTTGAGCTTGAGAGAGATGAGAGAGTGAAAGTAATGGGAGAGAGAGATGACCGAATTATGTGGAGAGAGAAAGGAGATTTAATTTTATTTTCATTTTATTTAGGGATTCATTTTTTATTTTTTAATTATACATTAACTGTGAGAAAATGATAAAATTGTAAATTCTCTATTTAATCTTGACTTTAAACTAGTATACCAAACAATATATTTATGATATCTATATTTCACATCTTATCTATCAAACAGAAAGATTGATACCAATCAACTTTTATCTACAAAATATATCTTGACTTAAACTATCTTATTATATCCTAGTATGTCTACCAAACGAACCCTTAATATACGAGTCAACTTAAAAGTTCGCCTTTGCGTGATACTCCCTCCGTCCCAATAGCAAGGTCTCATTTCTTTTGGGCACGGGTATTAAAAAACAAGAGTAAAAAGATAAAAGGTGGTAGGTCCTAAGCTTTTTGAAGGATTAATTATTTCCATTTTCGGAATGAGACCTTACTATTGGGATACCCAAAAAAAAAAAATCATGCTATTAGGACGTGGGAGTATTAATTATACTATGGTATTGTTTGTCATGTACCACTAGCGTAGTTTTTGAAGGACTGCTTCAAAAATTATAATTATAAATAAAAATACAATTCCATTTCAAAAAATATCATTCATTTTGTATCTATAATAATTGGTTTTTAAATGTATACTTGTTATCATTATGTTGTGATAAAAGTAACTGCATGTCTGCAATCACTACTCAAAATTCATTAGTAGATAAATTTCGTTGGAATATTTGATCCAGACATTTGTTATCAAGAATATTAACTGCACTATTAATTAAATCATCACAGAATATGAGAATAACATATATATCTTTATTATTATTCTCTCCCTCTCGCTTATATAGTATTCATTTTTTTTATTGAGTTGTCCATTCAAATTATCTTATTCTAAATTAGAATGGGAAAACGTGCAAATACTCCCCTCATGTTGGCAGCGCTAGGCTACCTCTTGAACTTTGTTTAGGCGCAAATTCACCATTCCCTAAAGTTTTCAGGTGCAATTAACCCCTCGCCGTGATGGAAACAACACTTCCGTTAGCAAAAAAAAATATTTTTGATTTATTTTTATTCTTGTGGGACCCTCACAATTCCCAACGGTTATATACTACATAATTGGTGTTAAAAGCTCAAATTAGAAAACAAATTATTTCGAACTCTAGCTCACAACTATCAAAATTCGGGTGAGGTTCTCCGATAATTTGCACGAAAAAGGATGACGAACCACTTGAAGAAGATGAGATCATCAATATCAACAACAAATAGTTGGCTTAGATTGCAAATTATTGGTGAACTTCGCCTGAGTTTTGATAGTTGTGAGCTAGGGTTTAAAACAAATTTTTTTCTAATTTGAGCTTATAGCACCAATTAATTTTTGGAAATTGTAAGGGTCCACAAGAATAAAAATGAATCAAAAATATTTTTTTGCCAACGGAAGTGTTGTACCGTCACGGCGAGGGGGTAATTGCACCCGAAAACTTTAGGGAATGGTGAATTTGCACCTAAATAAAGTTCAGGGGGGTATTTGCCTAGCACTGCCAACACGAGGGGAGTATTTGCACCTTTTCCCAATTAGAAAAGATTTAACCCTTTAAAAGTGATAGGACTTACCAACTCTCTATCTTTTTACTCTTATTCTTAAATTATGTGGCGAACAGCAACATAATAATATAAACGGGACAGAGAGAGTATTTGATATTATGATAAATTTTATTCTATCTGTTCCATTGAAATTGTCCTCCTTTTCTTTTTGGGTTGTTCCATTTAAATTGTGTTGTTTTCCAAAAAGGAAATAATTAACCCTTCAAAAGTAATGAGACCTATCCATTTACTCTCTTTTTACCTTTATTCTTAATAATCGTGGTAAATACTAATAAGACAATTTCAGCGGGACGGGAAATTACTATTTTGATATTAGGATAACTTTGCTACGTATGTAAAGAAAAGTTGGAAAAGGGTATGGAACACCAACATTTGCTTTATCGAGAAGCAAATATTGCTGCAGCAGAAATCAGAATTACTATTTCTAGAATCTTTTGGCCTTTCAAATTCCAGTAGCTTTTTTAATTTTTAATAATTGATTGATGAAAACGAATCTCCATATATAAATATTCTCCTTGAGTGGCCTTGAAATACAAACACTAATAAGGTGAAATGGGAGAAGAAGATCAGATTTCGATTAGAAGCAAATTTTTCAAGATCATGCTGCCTGGTTTCGACGAAAGATTGGTTACTTTTCTTCCTCCCCTTTGGCCTTTTCTTTATAAATCTCATATTATGTCCTTATTCTTTTTAATTTTCTACATAAAACAGATAGAAACTCTATTTTTTTTTTGTCTCAATTTTTCAGATCTTACTCTTATTTTATCATGCACCCCTAATCCTTTATCAAATGTTATGAAATGTTATATATATACAATCCCAAAACCCTCCCAAAATATTCGGTGATTGTTTTTTAGTTTTTATTTGGCAATTAATTAAGCATGTTGTGAAAACATTTTACGATTTGTTATTAATACACTGGTTAGTATTTTATTTATACAAAGTAGAAGTAGTGTGAGTAAATAATACTTCATTTACATCTCAAAGTTTAAACTTCGAATCTACCAAAAATAACCTCATTTGAGCTGTGCACAGAAGCTGCCACCAGCTTTTTGCGAGAAGGTAAAACATGAGAAATCAGAAAGGGCAATCTTGGAAAGCTGTAAAGGAAAGTGGGAGATCAGTGTGTGCAGAGAAGATGATGATCAAATTTTTTTGGAAGATGGATGGCCACGATTCGCAGATGAGCATGGCTTTAGCTTAAGAGATTTTCTTGTTTTTGAACACACAGGCAAATTACACTTTAATGTTATAGTGTTTGATGTGACTGCGTGTCAAAGGAAATTTCTCATGGAACCCGACAACGAGCATTAAACAATCTATCCAAACTATCACGCAGAGAGTAAGTTTTAATACTCCATTCGTCACTGATAAGTGTGGTCCGGAGGGAGGAGCACGGATTTTAAGAAGGATTTTAGGTAGATGTGTAGTGAGTGGAGAATGGAATCCACTTTGTTTTAGTGTTAGTTATTTTTAAAGGGTAAATGGGTAAATGGACCACACTTATAACAGACGGACGAAAAAACAAAGTGAACTACACTTATCGAGGAAGGAGGGAGTATATCACAAAATCACGTCGTTTTTTTTTTTTCTTTTTGTCGTTTTCTTAGATAGGTTTATTAGTCACGTAAATAGTCTCAATTTTTAATTTGTGATAAATTTTGTATTTTTGTCACTGATAAGTATAATTATACCTCTGCCAAAAAAATATACTTAGTACCTAATTTTATACAAAGGGGAAAAGACAATGTTCAAATTTTGTCTAAAATGTTAGTTTTCTTACTTTTTTTTGTGTGTGAAATAATTTGTATAACTGGTGATAAGAGTGATACATGTTCGGCACTGGCACATATATATTTTGATATAAATTATTTGCGTAGTGCATATGTTATTACTGACTATATATATACATAAGTTTAATTATAAATTAATATTTAACACCGAGTTTATTGCAGAAAAAACACCCCTCCGCAGTCAAAGCCCGTGTTTTAGCGTGGAAATGACACATTTTACTGTGACCAAAAAAGGCTTGGTGGTAAGGCTATGAGCCTAATTCACGAAATATATATTTATGTACGTCCTACCATACTATTCTGATAGTATATTTAACATTTAATTTGTTCCAAATTTTCAGAATATGCCAGTAGAATTTGGGAATTCGAATAATTTGGGACGGAAAAAGTTCGCAATTTTGAAAGATCCTCGAAGAGGAAGAAAATGGAGGGTGAAAGTCTTTGTTCGAACCTGGCCTAAATATGAAGGGATGATGAGTCGTGGGTGGCATGAGTTTGTTACAGCTAACAATTTGCAGGTTGGAGATGTGTGCACTTTTCAACTCAACCCTACAAAATCCCAAACTTCCGAAAATCTTTATTTTGATGTGTGCATTTCTCGTCACACAAATCGTTAGGGTTTAATTTTGATGTCGTTGGAACGCGTAGTCGAAAATCGTTGTGTTCTGCAGGAATTCGCTATGCGTGCATGTATTTATATTAAGGCTACCCTTTTGATGATGTCAATATGTAGCCACAATAGTTTCTGGACTTATGTTTTCTGACGAGGAAAACTCAAAAGTAGTTTTTTGAACTTTGCTATATGAAATAGTGTGTATCAGTTTCGACAAACTTATTATCTTTTACATTTTCATTTTACTTTGTAATTAAATGGTTGCTTCATAATAACTCACACGAAAGTTTTAGACTATATATCTGTGTTAATATGGTTTAGGTATATGTATATATGTACGCATAAAATATCTTAATATTGAATTTGATCTATCAGAATTATTTTGGTCGTAAATCAAATTTTACTATTTTATGGCTACAAATGACTTGGCATTTGAGGAAACGAGGTTGCCCAGTAGAACCCAATTGAAAACATTTAAGCAACCACTTAAGGCTAGCTCGTTTGGTAGGCATGTTAGGATATGATAAAGTTAACTTAAATTAAGATATGTAGTGTAGATAAGGGGTGATTGGTATTGTATGTTTGTGTTTGGTAGATAAGATATAAAATGCAGATATCATAAATTAGTTGTTTGGTACTCTAGTTTAAACTCAAGATTAAATTTAAATTTCCAATTTTAACCCTACCACAATATTAATTAAAAAAATATTAATTAAAAAAATAAGGTATCTAACTTGGTGATAATTGCCAATGAGACCTAGTTCAATTGGCTAGCTGAGGCACCACAAGACTCTCCTTAGCAAGAGGTCTTGGGTTCAATCCCGCCTGCGTGCGGTGTAGTATATTTCCCACCATATTTGGTAATCAGAGAAGCCTCTTCCTCCCTTCAATTGTGCTACAATATTGCTCTCTATCCTCAATTTCCGATTCTCACTCCACAATCCCTGCGAACACCACTTCCCAAGCTCCGCCCTCAGCTCATCCATGGCAGTCTTCGATCCACGAAATTTGTTGAATCTGTGCAACCTCTTTTTTTCCCATCAATTTAGTCAGAATTTATGGATGGAGGCAGAAATCTTGAGATTTGAGTCTTTGGTATTGTGGTGAGATGCTTCCTTCCATGGCACAGTTTCTCTTAATCTTGCTCTATTGGTGCAGATCCAAATTTTTTTTTCTTTTTTGCAAGACGGGAAAGAGAAAGAGAGGTCAGTAGAGAGTATAGAGAAGAGCGACAAGATGAATATCGGGCAGTGAGGATTGCGATGACGCGTTGTCAATGGTGGTGATCGAAGGAGAATGTGGATCTCGATCTACTTTCTTTATTTGAAATTGATTTGAGAGAATGAAAGAGAGGGAGGACAGAGTGAGAGAAGAGAAAGGAGAAAATGATTTGTAGATGGGAGAGAGAAAGAGAGGCGGGACAGAGAGTGGAGAAGATGATAGTGGCAGGGTATTGTTGTCTTTTAACTTCTTAGTCAGGGTTACTGTTGAAGTGAAAATTGTTATCAGAGGGTAAGTGGCAGTTGTGTAAGCTGAAAAAGAACAGTATTTTATAGTGTTTTAGGAACGGGCCGAGTTTAATCATGGGCTTTGAATGTTAGCTATTTAACATACCAAACAAGTAGTAAGGCCTAGATATGTATCCAATATGGATTTTATCTAGACTACCAAACACGGCCTTACAATATTGTTTATATAAACATCAAAACTAATTGCCATCTTAAAAATATACTTAATTTTTAAAAACCAAAATTATGAAAAATACCTCTAAATCAGAAACCAATTTCTTCCATACTTATGATTTGTGTCTTGATGGATACAAATTCTGTACACACGCCGAGGTATAACCAAATCGCAAGAAAAATTGGTAAACTATAAAATTAACCGTACGAATAATAACCACCTTAAATTAAGTTTCAAAAATTTCTTCAAGATTCTAATTTTTCTTACAAATATGAACATATCATGAAAATCTTGCATTACGACATGATGATCATCCAAAATCGACTGCAATTGTGTGTTTGCCTACACGTAATAACGACCAAAGGTCATGACAGAATTGCTTCAAATTCGACTACATATTAAATCATTAATCATGTCTAGGCTATGCATGCCAAACTTTCGATAAATTTAAGGAGCACGCCGAATCTGTACGTCGAAAAAGAGCGTAGTGGGTGTTAGCAAACGAGGTACGAGTCGAAAAACGCAAACATCTCCATCCTTGAGGTCGTTGGATGCATAAAAATCACGCCACCCTCCGTACATTTGGAGTCGAAGGGCCTCGATTCTTCTATGATCACCCGCGAGTTTCATCGGCCATTCTCTCCCACCAAAGTTACACTCGTCCGCAGCCCCAAATTATTCGACCTCATAAATTCTACAGGGATATGCTGAAAATTTCATTTAATACAGTTAATTAAATAAATCCACATTAATTAATTTTACGAACAATAACATAATCATAATATTACAATCAAACATGAAATTCACTCACTATTTTGATCCACTTGGTAGAAGAGGAAGGTACCATCTTCTTCTCGAAATATGGGATTGGATTCTCTGCTTCTTCTACAATAACATGGTATGATATGATGTGTCTTATTTTCTTAATTACGAGTATATATAGGATATGTTTTGCGTTTAATTAGAAGATCTGAATACTCACCCCTTCTACTATTTTTAGGATGATTAGTGAGATTTGGTGCTTCAGTTGTCTCTTTCTCCTTCTTCTCCTTCATCAACTTGTCGCGAAACTCTTTTTCGCAGGCAGTCGGATCGAACACATAAACATGGAAGTGGAGATTGCCAGTGTGTATGAAGTAGAGGAAATCTCCGACGCGCAAGGCGTGGCAATCGACAAACTGAGGCCATCCTTGATTGAAACAGATAAAATCATCATCATTTTCATTTACGGAGTTACTGCACAAACTGATTTTCCATATGCCTAAACGGCTTTGTAAAGTTGCTCTTCGTGAATTCTCTTGTCCTACCTCCTTAGACATAGCCGGTGGCAGAATCTGCATGTAACAATTAATTCAAATCCAAATAATTTTGTATTATGTGACTGTATGTGTGTGTGTGTGTGTGTGTGTGTGTGTGTATAAACTTGTGCAACCGATAAATATAAGTTAAAAAAAAATAATTAGGAATTGAAGACTGACCAGTTTATGCTGGAAGCCAGGAATCATAACCTTGAAGAACCTTTTAACTGCAACCTCATCTTTTCTCCATTAATTTCACTCAACAACTCAACCAAATGAGAGTGGATGGGAATTTTCTACTTCAAAGATACAACTTTAATCTTTTCTTGTGAGACAATTGAGAAAGCTCACATACAAATATGAGAGTATGAAAGATTAGGATTTAGGAAGCCCAATTAGTCTCTCATTTCAATTGAATGATCAATCTCTGAAAGTCAGAAATAGTCTCTCATTTCAATCGATTAAACTGGTAAATAAAAAGCACTCTTTTAAAGCTCGAGTTCGGCATTAGACCATAATCGAGTTCGAACTCGATCGATAAAAATTAGATAAACCATAAATAAGGTCGAGCTCGAAACAGAAGGATTCTTAGCATCAATAATAGGCAATAACGACAAGACTCGGCAACATCAGGTGTTATAGGAAGGTGGCAAATTGACGGAAACACACAAATTCCTCAACTACATTTTAAAAATAATTGAACGCGCAGATTAATTAATGCATCAAATCTACAAGAACATATCCTAAAAATGAAAAAAATACAAACCAAAATATGACAACCAAATCTTAACATGCTCCAAATTTTGCCAACAGCTCTAGAAATTGACAGCTGGATCCATTCCGGCGCAAAAGCCTTCTAATGCGGGTGGCGGGAGCAGCGTGGGTGGACCACGGGACGGCGGCGGCAATGAGAAATTGAGGCTTTTTCAATTTGGGCATTTTATGTGAGTGGAGTTTGATGAGAGAGAGACCGGACCGATCGATGGTGTACACTTCTACTTCTTTACTTTTTTTTTTTTAGTTAAAGAATTACATGGTATATATAATATATATATATATAATCAAATCAATCATTAATCTTTTTCTCATTTTTTTAAATTTTTCAACAAATTTTTATTTAATTTTTAGATATAACTTAATAAATTAATTATAATAACGAAAAAAAAAATTGTACCTATGATCCGTATAAATCCAAATAAAAGTCATTTTGCTATTAAACCCAAATAAAATTCATCAAGATAAAAAAAAATCAAATAATAATCATTGATTACTAATACACCTTAGGGATTAATTTTGTAAATAATAACTATATTTTAATTTCGAATACAAGTATACAAAACTGGAAAACATAATCATATATTTGCGTGATTAATGCATATTTAAGGAAAATACACGAATGCATAAGCCGTGTATTGATGAACTCAGTCTTATATTAAGAGCAACCACTACGGCGGTCGCATGGTCCGGTCGCGCGGCTAGTGATCGCCGTCCCGACCGCGCCCCCCGGTCCCTCCCCGTTGCAGCGACCGCATAGGTCGCAACCCAGGTCGGGTTTGCGATCGAACAACCGACCTAGGTTTGTGAATATTTTATTATTTTTTTCTGTTTTAATTAAAAAAAATTGCAGAAAATGGTAAAAAAAAACTACTACCTCCGTCCCATTATTCTTGTCTCATTTCTTTTGGGCACGGGTATTAAGGAGAAGGGTGTTTAAAGGGTAAAAAGATAGAAAGTGGTGGAACCCATAACTTTTTGTGAGAGAAGCATATTTCCTTTTATGGAAACAGGACAAGAATAACGGGACAGCCCAAAAAGGAATACAGGACAAGAATAATGGGACGGAGGGAGTACTAGTTTTTAAAAAAAAAAATTCCCACATTTTCTACCTATAAATACTACATCTTATTACACTTCAAATCACACATTTTCTACCTACAATCTCTATCTTCTTCCATTTTATTTCACCATTTCTATCAAAAAATAGGTGACAAATATGCTCAATTCAACAATTGATTTGGGTATCAACAACCTCACGAGTTCCCGTATATGTAAAATTCCCCGCAATCCAACGATCCATCCCCCAATTCTATCCCGCAACGTCAACTATTCTCGCCATCGCCCTCGCTCTCGCCCGGATTTCAACCTTACTCGTCGCCGGACGGTTTTCAACCTTTCTCCTCCTCGTCCGGTGGCGGTTTTCAACCTTTCTCCTCCTCGCCCAGTGGCAATTTTCAACCTTTCTCTATGCCGCCCGGTGGCGGCTTTCAATCTTTTTCCACGCTGGCCGGTTCATATCGCCAGTTTCAATCTTTCAACCTGAACGACGACGACGACGACGATGAGCAAGAAAAAGAGGAAGAAGAGCAAAATTCTCCTCCACCGTCGCCGCCTCCAACAAAGGGAAAGGGGAAGGAGAAAAAGAAGGCGACAATAACCTCCGGTCGTACGAAGGGGAGATATCTCAATTATTCCAACGACGAATTGGAGTGCCTCATCCGGTGCTACGTAATGCTGTCAAAACAGGCCCGGCCCGGCCCGACGGGCCGGGCTGGGCTCCGCAAATTCTGGCCTGATGAATTTTCGGGCCGGGCCGGCCCGAAATAGGCAAAAGCCCGGTGGGCTGGGCTCCATATTTTCCGGCCCGTTGAATTTTCGGGCCGGGCGGGGCCGGCCCGATTTTTCCAAAAAGCCCGGTGGGCTCGAGCCGGCCCGGCCCGGCTCGGAAATTTGCCAGCCCTAGTGCTACGTGGACATCGGTCTTGACCCCATCGTTGCCAATAATCAGAAGTTAGGCGAATTTTGGCAAAAAATTTGTAAGCGCAACAACGAGATACGGCCTGAGGGCTGCCCGGCGAGGGAAGCCGAACATCTTCGGCAGGCGTGGAAACGCGCAAAGAAGGAAATTGGAAAATTCAATTGCGAAAACGTGAAATTCCAAAGGGCGAATGGAAGCTGGAAAAACGACCTCGATCTCATCCACCTGGCTGAGGATGCCTTCTACAACGAAATGGGCAAGAATTTCACTAAACATAAGCCATGGGAGATAGTCAAAGATCTGCCCAACTTCCTCAATCCAGACGTCGCGACGCAACCGGCGAAAAGAACGAAGACTCGAGTGAACGGGAGCTACACAAGCCATTCGAGCAATCCGAGCAACGCGTCGTCTGCAAACGAGGAGTCTTCGAGGATTTTCCGACCGCTGGGACAGAAGTCGGCCAAAAAAGGAAAGGGCAAGGCCAACGAAGTCGAAGACCTCCACCTTATCACTGAAGAAATTAGAGAGATGAGACATGCAACTGAATTAGCGATCGCTTACGATATCTACACGAGGCCAACGAAAGATATGGATCCGGATGTATTGAAAAATCATCACAGAGTTTGCAGGATGCTCGAGAAGAAATTTGGTTTTTGTTCTTAATTATTTCGTAGTATTTAATTTTTCGTTTTTAAATTCCAAATTGTATTGTAATTTTCCAATGTTTCAATACAATTTAGTTATTTATTAATTATTTCGTAATATTTTAATAATAATTATTTTTATTATTCAAAATAAATATAAAACATAAAAATAATATTAAAATATAATTAAAATAATGAGAGACCGGTCCCATTTCATCCCATTTTAGACGATTTAGAGACCGATCTCTCAATCATTGAGACCCCACAAAAAGTACCCAAAATATAATAAAATATTGGGAGACCTACCCAAAGATAGGTCTCCCATAGTGGATGCCCCAACGAACTCCTCATTTCTTCAACAGTTTCTTTGAAGGCGGTAGATCTAAAGCAGCGGCAGCGGCAAATGAGGCGACGAGCGAGCTGCTAGTTAAAGTATGGCTATTATTGAACAATAGGAATTAAGTGAATTCCTCAAAAACAAAATTAAGAACCTTGCAAATTAACGGATTGCAATTTCAATTTTTCTTACAACTAGTAAGTAGCCCGTCGAAATTCGACGGGAAATAACTTTATGTTTTAATTTATATGTATACATTTTAAAAATAATTTTATATTTTATTTAGAAGTTGTGATATTGTTCGCGTTAATTATTAATCAAACTTAACAACTTAATTTTATTTCACGTATCTAAATTTATAATTAGGAATGACAATGAATTGAGTATACTCATTTATTATGTATTTTCTAAATCTAAATTTGTTTAGAATTTTTCTTCATTTTTGTCCTAATCTCGGTTAAAATAGTGACTTTACTGTACATACTCGTCTCAAATCCGTTGAGTAATACTTGATAAAAATATGAACACTCCAAGTAATATTAATTAAAATTAGTAAAAATCCTTCTTTCTATGTTATTTGAACCGTCTCGTTGGTTTATTCTAAATTACTCGATAAAAATATAAACAAAGTTAATATTAATTAAAATTAGTAAAAATCATTCATTTTTAAGTATATTTGAACCGTATCGTTGGTTCATGTTAAATCGATATCTCTAATCTTTGCCAAAATGCGAAAAAATATGTTTACATCTTCAAAGTAATATTAATTAAAATTAGTAAAAATCCTTCTTTCTATGTTACCGTCTCGTTGGTTTATGCTAAATTATTCAATAAAAATTTAAACAAAGTTAATATTAATTAAAATTAGTAGAAATTCTTCTTTTTAAGTATATTTGAATTGTCTCGTTGGTTCATGCTAATTAAATGGATATCTCTAATCTTTGTCAATTTTATAATATTAAATATATATATATATAGCGGATCTGGTAAAATACATGCATAAAATGCAGAAACTAAATGCATAAATATTTTAATGCATAAACTACAATAACTTAATGCATTAGCATTTAAATGCATAAATTAGAGATTTGTTCTTATTTCTCACCTAAGAAAGTATTCTTATTTGATCTGCATATATATATGAATTAAGAATGTATAAAATAAGGATTTATAAGAATATATTCCGAAATTGTTATTATTTTAATATTTGTAATAGAAGAAATTAATTAAATAGAGGGAAAGATAAATATGAGATGTGATTAATAGATAAACATGTGATATTTCAAGAATATGAAATTAATAAAAATTAGAATATATATGAATTAAAATTAGACAAATTACCAGAATAAAGGAAAATCTGAACGGAGCACCATGGATGGGGCAGCCGCCACGGTGAACTCGAACCTGAGACCTTTTTACCTCAGTGCATTAACCACACTACCGTTAGACCAACACACGCACACTTAAATAGTATAATATGAATTAAGAATGTATAAAATAAGGATTTATAAGAATGTATTCCGAAATTGTTATTATTTTAATATGTGTAATAGAAGAAATTAATTAAATAGATGGAAAGATAAATATGAGATGTGATTAATAGATAAACATGTGATATTTCAAGAATATGAAATTAATAAAAATTAGAATATATATGAATTAAAATTAGACAAATTACCAGAATAAATGAAAATCTGAACGGAGGACCGTGGATGGAGCAACTTTATTTTCGTATTAGTAATAGATTTGAAAAAAATATATATATAAAAGAAAAACTATGTGCCAACTAAAACATATAATTTTTAAAAACCAAAATTATGAAAAATACCTTTAAATCAGAAACCAATATCTTCCATACTTAAGATTTGTGTCGTGATGGATACAATTTCCGTACACACGCCGAGGTATAAACCAAATGGCAAGAAAAATTAAACAATTAAAGCTTCTAGACATCATAATACAAGAGTAGTACATATTAATCATGTCGAAGTTATGCATGCCAAACTGTCGATACATATCATTTTGAAAACCTATCTCCATACCTGAATATTACAAGATTTAGGGAGAACGCAGAATCTGTATGTCGAAAAAGAGAGTGGTGGGTGTTAGCAAACGACGTAAGAGTAGAAAAACACAAATATCTCCATCCTTGATGCCGTTGGATGCATAAAAATCAGGCCACTCTCCGTACATGTCGAGTCTATTATCACCAAACAGTTTCATCGGCCATGCTCTCCCACTAGGATCTCTTAAAGTTACACTCGTCCGCAGTCCCAAATTATTCAACCTCATAAATTCTATAGGGATATGCTGAAATTTTCATTTAATACAGTTAATTAAATAAATTCACGTTAATTAATTTTAAGACAATATCATAATAATACAATCAGACATGAAATTAACTCACTATTTTGATCATCTTGGTAGCAGTAGCACAGAAAGGTGCCATCTCCTTCTCGAAGTACAAGATTGGATTCACAGCTTCTTCTACAATAACACATCATAATTAATTACAATGATATGATATGTCTTATTTTTTTATGCCGAGGATATGATATGTAAAGGAATAACGGAATACTCACCCCTTCTACTATTTTTAGGATGATTAATGAGATTTAGTGCTTCAGTTGCCTCCTCCTTTGTCAGCTCATCACAAAACTCTTTCTCGCATGCACTCTGATCAAACACGTAAACATGGAAGTGCAGATCGCCGGTGTGTATGAAGTAGAGTAAATCTCCGACGCTCAAGGCATGGCGATCAACAAACTGAGGCCATCCTTGATTGAAACAGATTAAATCATCATTTTCATTTTCAGAGTTACTGCACATACTGATTTTCCATGAGCCTATACGGCTTTGTAAAGTTGCTGTTCGTGATTTCTCTTTTTGTAACTCCTTAGAAATAGCTGTTGGCAGCTTCTGCATGTAACAATTAAAATCCATAGAATTTCATATTTCTTCATGACTATATATGTGAGTGTATGTGAATGTGTGTGTGTAAATATATAAACTTGCGCCACCATATTTCCATGTTTTCCTATTATCAAGCATGATTCAAGCTGCACAAAAATTTACAGTGTATAAAAGACCTTATAAATATATATATATATATATATATATATATATATATATATATATATATAGGAAGAGGATCATATGAGAATACTTTCTTAGGTGAGAATAAGAATATATAAATTAAAAAAGGAAAATTAGGAATTTGTACTGACCAGTTTATGCTCGAAGCCAGGCATAATAACCTTGAAGAACCTTGTAACTGCGACGTCTTTTCTCTCCATTAATTTCAGACTTTCAGTCAACAACTCAACCAAATGAGGTTGGATGAGAATTTTCTACTCTTAATCTTGTGTTGGAGAAAGAAATGAGAAAGATGTTTAAAAGCTCACACATATAATTATGAGAGTATGGAATATTAGGAATGGAAATAATTTCACACTTCTTTTTTATTTTTTGGCTCAATTAATCGACATTAATTAGCTCTTATGATTCCATCTATTGACTGATCATCTTGAAATAGTCTCTCATTTCAATCGATTAAACTGGTAAATAAAAAGCACTCTTTTAAAGCTAGAGTTCTGCTCGTTAATTATTCGATTAGACCATAATCCAGCTCGAACTCGGCTCGAAAAAAATTCGATAAACAATAAACAAGGTCGAGCTCGAAACAGAAGGGTTCTTAGCATCGAAAATATGCAATAACGAAAAGACTCGGCAACATCAGCAGTTATAGGAAGGTGGCAAATTGACGGAAAAAGACAAATTCCTCAACTACATTTTAAAATAATTGAACGCACAGATTAATGCATCAAATCTACAAGAACAGCTCCTAAAAATGAAAAAATACGAACCAAAATTTGCCAGCCAAATCTTAACAGTGGTGGGAATTACAGACCTATCACCTTCCTGCTTCAGAAATTGACAGCTGGATCCTTTCCGGCGTAGTAGCTTTCGAATGCGGATAGCGGGCGACAGGGGAGGGCGGGAGCAGCGTGGACGGACGGTGGCGGCAATGGCAATGAGTGATTGAGGGTTTTTCAATTTGGGGATTTAGGTGACTGAAAAAGTATGATGAATCGATGAGAGAGAGACTCCACTGTGTACTATTCTACTCCTCCACTCTGTTACCTTTCTCATTTTTCTTAGTTTTTCAAATTTTTATTCTATTTTTAAATATTTAATCTATTAAACTAATTGTATTAAAAAAATTATATCTACAATCTTTCTCGATGTATTTCTTTTAGATTGAAAACACTTTCATTCCATAAACTTCCGCTTACAAATACTCAACAATTTCCTCAACTTTTAAATAAGTGTCATATTTTGAAATTTATCTTGCTTTCTAATACGTGTCTTATTTTATAATTTTAGAATAAAATGATGTAAAACTCTTCATTTTACTTTTGTCATCAGTGCAGATTATCTACTTATTAGATTTTTTATGCGGTAATTATGAATAAAGAGAATAATTTATCAACTTCTTTATTTTTTGACAGTGAACAATTATTAACAGTACAGAGGAAGTAACGTTCAAAATAAATAAATAAATCGAGGGAGTATATACTCCCTAGTTACTGAATAATTGTAGATAGACTATAAATGCTATGTACATAATTAAATATACTAGTATTGTTATAAACTAGAGAGAGAAGAGAGAATATAGTAGAGAATAAGAATTCTGTATATTCAGATGTATAGCTAGGGTTTTAGGGTTAATTACTTAGTCAACACTTATATGATGTATATCTATAAGATATTTACAACACTCCCCCTTGAGTGACCAATCCCTAAAACAAATGTTGCATCATTAAAATCTTGCCAGGAAAATCCAGTGGGACAAAACCTGATCGAAGGAAATAGAGTACAACTACTCTGCTTGAACTTAATCATTGTAGTCTTTGAGTCGTTGCATGCCGATCTTGTATACCAACTTTCTTAATGTAGACGTCGACAATGCCTTTGTGAATAAGCCCGCCAAATTGTCACTTGAGCGAGTCTCCGTTGAAACAATGATACAAGTATAGCACTTCACATTTGATTTATTGTTGTGATGTGCATGCCTAAGGCTATAAACGAGCCGAGTCGAGACGAGTATTGGTCTGCTCAAACTCGACTCGATTAAATATTCGCTTGCTCGAGCTCGACTCGAGTTTTTGCCATCGTGATCGAGCTCGACTCGATCCAAAATTAGTTAGCTCGAGTTCAACTCGTCAAATACTCGATAACGAGGTATTCGAGCACTCGACTCGATAACTAATTCGAGACTAATTCGAGACTCGTCAAGAACTCAATTATATTAAAATTCAGCTCGATACATGTTAATCAAGCTCGAGCTCGAGCTCGCTTAAAGTTAATTTTTTAATTTTATGTACAAAACTCGATTATTAGACTCGCGAATATGCTCGACTAAAACTCGATTTGTAGGCTCGCAAACATACTCGATTGTAAGCTCGCGAACATGCTCGATTAAATACGAGCCGAGCATGTTCGCGAGCCTGTCGAGTCGAGCAATACGATGCTCGAACTCGGCTCGATAAACTTATCGAGCTCAATTTCATGCTCGAACTCGACTCGATTAGTTATCGAGTCGAGTGCCGAACGAGCTTTTTTCGAGTCGATCGCCGAGTAGCTCACAAACGGCCTGACTCATTTACAGCCCTATGCATGCCTCGTTAAAAACCTCTTCAGAAAAAATCATGTGGAAAAAAAACTCGATAGAGAAAAAGATTATATGACATACACTTACTCATGTGTTGCATTAGTTGCCTCGTTAAAAACCTTGACTAAGAAAACCCACCGAAGGAAAAAACTTAGTAAGGAAAAAAAAAACGAGTACAACCATTTGACTTTTAGAGTATAATCTTTAGGATTACTCAAAATTAACCTTCATGGCCAAATCTTCATAAATATGTAGTAGTTTCTCACTCCCCCTGAAGATAATGATCTTCAAAGTCAACATATTCCAATGCTATATACGTATTTTCGTATATAGATTAGGAGGAGATTTAGTGAAAAAATCTACAAGTTTATCACTAAACAAACTTTTGTTGTCATAGTTTTTATGCAACACAAATTGAATTATTCTCATAAAGAGTAGTGAGCTATGATGCACGGATTCTTCTGAAAATACCATATTGTCGTATCGGATTCTTGTTAGGGTGCAATTCTCATCGGATTCCCGTGAGATTCGCACCCGATTCGCCACGTGGCGTATCCTTCCAAATAAAGAATAAAAAGTAATCGAATTCGCGAATCCTGTGTGTAAAAATTTGCGAATCCCGTGGGTGAAGTAAGTGTATGAGGTTGACTTTGATAACTTTATTTGAATTATGGCTTTTCTATTGGACTAATGATATTTGAATTGATATTCTGTTACTTAATTAAATTACATAATTGAAAATGCTTAAGTTTTGGGTTAAAGAAAATGAATTCCATACATATGATTTATGAAAATTTATATTTCTAATTATTTTATAAGTATTACGTACATATAATAAAATATTAATACTAGACGTATCCTTGCCGAATCGCACCCTGTAATTTTCAAAATTTTGTATCCACTTACCCGTATTGTATCGCCCCCGCACCCGCCCCCATGCAACATAGGTAGTGAGGGATATATCTCATATCATTACACCAATTTGAGATATTGAATCATGGGATGAGATAAACAACCAACATCTTAGTAGCCACCAATGTGAATCTCGATCTCTTTCATAAAATAGACTAAAAATTGTTTTAACCTTGAAGATTACGAATGATATGCTTAATATCATTTCAATGTCTCCTTACAAGAGCATTAAATCTTGCTAGCAAGGTTACTTTAAATGTTATATCAGATCTGATAGAATAGTGCTTTCAGCACTCAAAGTAAGGAACTTCTTGTCCCATACTATAATCATTATCTTCTATATTCACTTCAAGTCAAGTGAAGAGACAATCATTGGTGTCTAACTAGATGTAACTTATAAAAATAAATCTCTTAACAACCTTTTCAAGTAGGTCGACTGGTGTAATAATAATATGCTCCTTTAGGAGATGCTCGATCTTCATATCGAGTCAATACTTAGGTTTAGCTAAGTCCTCCATTCCAAACTCTACCTTTATGGCTCTTTCATCAACTAAATAAAAGTCATTCAAAGACTTATTGATAAATACACAAGTACATATATAATTATTCGCATATCCTTACTTCAGAATGATTAATTCACACTTGTTATGAATTTGTATTACTCTTTCTTAGAAATTTTGAGTCCATCAAGACTTTCATATATATTCACGCATAATGACTCAACAAATATGCGGATCCATGATATCCATTACTGCGAGATATATTAAATAACGGAACGTGATGCCATATTAGGAGAATATATCTATGCAAAATTAATTTAGCATCTCTGCCTAAATCTTTGAGCTATTAACATCGCTTTATTTTTTATCATCTCATCAATTTCTTTTCTCTTAGTACAAATACTCATTTGTATCAATATTCTTTGACATGTGTACTACATAGCAAAAGATTATTTATTTAGCGAATCAAGCTCTGCCTCAATTGCTTCTTTCAAATTTCCCAAGTGCTTATGGCACTTCTGGATCCAGGCTATCATTTCAAAATGATATAAGTAATTTTATCTAGGCAAAAGTATTGTCGACAATGATAATATTTTTCTATTGCTCGTTCCTCCTGAATTCACAGAATTCATGGCATTTTCATTCAACCAGATTTTCATCATTTCTCAATGATATTTTTTTACTGGTTGTTCCGTAATCCCAATATTTTGATCTTTGGTGCACGTGCATATACATTGGGATTTTCGTCCTTATGACGATCCTCTTTAGGAGACTGATGGAGTGATATAATTTCTCTATTTAATTTTATTTTCCGCGGATCTTGATATTTAGCACCAATAGATCTCTCACGCTTATGGCGTTAAAGAGTATCATCTAATTTATTTAGATCACGAGGAACTTCAATTCTTTATGGTGCATATACAATATGTATATGAGATTTGATCACTCATTTAGCAGTAATAATTTGTTGAACTTTAAGTTCATCTGCGTGAATATTTAACCCAACATATATTCCAACCTTTTGTTGGGACCCATCTTTTGTGTGTTTTGGGTGTACAATTAAGACTTGAAATCAAAAGTTCGTAGATGAGAAACATTAATTATGTTCTCGACCAACAATATACAAACTAATATTGTCTCAATGTGGTATCCATTGTAGCGGATATCATCAAAATTTAGTAAGTTTCTTTTTGGCTTACTTAGATTTTCTATTGTTAATTTAGTATCAAAGTGATACAAGCTCTTCTGGAGCCATTTGTCATTTGTGCAATATATACACACAAAAATCAGGGATAATTATATATTATCCAAATGTTTTATTGCTCATCAAAGCATGTAATATTCTTTAGGAATGTTAATTGTGCTACTTCAATAGCATCAATATATATAATCTTTCAAGATTATTCGTAAATTCGTGTTTCTTTCAAAAACAACGATTATTATATCAAAACGAAATATGACATGAAGAAATTATAATTAAAAGGTATTTAAAGTTATGAATAATATACATGTACCTCGTTGGAAAGACACGACTCTTTCCTAGGACATACCTCCAATCTAATTCAGATTCTTTCCTAGGACATACCTCCAATCTAATTCATCAATTGGTTAGAGGCTCAGGGCTAGAGACTCGTGCTGATAACGTGTTATAAACTAGAGAGAGAAGAGAGAATATAGTAGAGAATAAGAATTATATATATTCAGATGTATTCAAAGTGTGTCGAAAGTGTGTGCAATATGAGGACCAAAAGCCTCTATTTATAATGGTACAAAGCTTGGGTTTTAGGGTTATTTACTTGATCAACACTCATATGATGTATATCTATAAAATATTTACAACAAGTATGATATTATAGAATACTGATTAATATAATTTGATTGGTTATCAATTTTTATACAACTGATATGATATATATAAATTGAAGTGCTATTATTATAAAATACACACTATTCATTTTACAAAATGAAAATTACACACCATCACCAAAACAAATGAAATATACACAAGATGACGATTATACCCCTCTGTTTAAACTATTGACAGTCCAGAATTGCTATGGACAGAAATAGCCATGTATTTCTTTATTATGCAAACCATTTTGCGTACATTCTGCTGTTCCTAACTCACGCTTCGAAAATGGTATCAGAGCCTGGTTTTTATTAAGGAATTATATTTTATTTATTGCTTTAAGTATTATCCTAACGGAGGAGACATCAAGAAAAACATGGATCCGGACAATTGTCCGAGATGCGAGTGTTATAGGAATTATCTCCAAGATCTGGAGATAAAAAGAGAAAGAAACCAGATGTTGAGGACATTCTGGAGAGAATTGTTCGACTCTCGAGTCGTACAAGAAAGAAGGATTGAATAGATAGAGCCTTTAACTCAAGAAATTGAGGCAAGAAGGAGATATGATTCAAATCTGAGCGATCTCCAGTTCGAGGTGATAAACACCATGAGGAGAAACCATCATAACAATCATATTTGATGGATCTTGAAGGATGTCCAAGGTGTGGACATTTCCAGGAACGTCTCCAAATATTGGAGAAAAGAAGGACAAGATACCAGAGTGTTTTAACACACTGGAGGAATATGTTGAATCTCTTAGTTCAACATAACCAAGAGAAAGAATTGATTGATTCCTGCCTCCAAGGAATCAAAAGAAAAGAAGATCTTCTACATGGTTGTATCCTCCTTGAATGGGAGATAGAACATGCCATGAGAAGAGACCATTGGAGCCATTTGGGAGTAAATTGGAATTCATATACTACTCCGCTCTGATGGAACAAAAGAAAGATAAAGGAGTATCATCTACTATTTTATATCAAGAGATTTCTCCAGATTCCTCCAAGATATCGGCGGATCTAAGAGAAATACAGAAGACGGTACAACATTATGGCGATAGCTTGTATGGTGTACCACGCGATCTTTACAAGATTGCTAAGAAACAGGATGAAATTTACAACATCCTGAAGGAGATCCAATCACGGATCGAAAAACTGGAGCAACAACCTCGTTCCAGCCAAGGAAGAAATCCTTTTGGTAATGAACCCACTTATCCATTTCCAGTGAGAGAAACTAAAAAGGATCCCAATATGGAGGCCTTGAAAAGAATGATTCGAGAAAAAAAAAGATGAATAATCTTGAAAGAATCAAGCTTGACGACCTCCAGGAGTTAGCAGAATCTTTTACTAACATGACGATGGTTGATTTAAAAATGAACCAGAATGTGGTCCAAAATCCACAGCCGGTGAATCAACTTCCACCATGAGCCATTATTGGAAATCAACAAGATTTTCATAATGCACCCGGAGCCATTAATGTAGCCCAGGATTTTCAGAATGGAGCAAGGTATGATCAACATACCCCAAATAATTCATACATGGCAGCCAGAAGGACAAGGGCAAGAAGCCCGCATCCAAAGGTGCAAGATACACCTTATGGAAAGGTAACCCTGGATCCTATCCATCCCTACGGAGTAATGCTCGACCTTGATGAAGTAAATTTTAGAGATCGAGAATCCGTTATTGATGAGTGGATGTCAGCCCTGAGAATTGCAGCAGCAACTCTCGATTTAAACAAGGAAGGATTCGTAAGAATTCTCGAAATGAGTCTTGCAGGAATTGTCAAGATAGCATGGGAATTCTTTCCTGTAGACATCAAGAATTCATGTTTTGAGAGTGACAACTACACAGAACATGTCCAGAATATGGCAATGCTTTTTAAAAACCATTTTCTGGAAGAAGGATATTTCGAATGATTTGATCAAGAAAAGAGGAAGAAATACTTGATGGCATTGTATAATCTAAGACTTGCAGTCCTAGATCAACAATCGCTTAACAAGTTTCTACAGCTCTTTACTCTTTATCAACATTAATCTAAAGTTGATGATAGAGTTGCACTGGAAATTTTCTTTCTGAAATTTCCAAGCCCATGGAAAGAGATGCTGATTCGAGATTATGAACCAGGAGATCCTGAAAACATCGCAAGAAGGATGTCATATGTACATCAGAAGCTCTCAGAGTGGTGTCAACAAGCAACAGCTCTGAGGAACATGAAGAAACTGAGGAGAATTAACAAATTCGCTCCTCTAAACTGTGATGACAATGATCTGCCAATGATCATTGGAGGAGAACCACCGAGGCTGAAGAAAAGCAAGAAAAATAGGTTTCAACCCTATTATAAAGGTGGAGATCCAAAAAGAAATTCTTGGAAACCAAGAACCAGATGGTCAAGACAGAAGGCCAGATCTTACAAATCAGGCCAAAGAAGTAGAATAGGTATCCTTTCCAAGGAGATAATAAATCCCAAGGAAGGACACCCGCCAAGAAAACTTTCAGAAGAACTCACACTAGAGTTAATGAAAGTTTCAAAGATTGCAACTGCTGGACGTGCGGTGCGAAGGGGCATATTTCCACAAATTGCCCAGATAACGAGAGAAGAGGTATCAACAAATTTGAATCCACTCCGGATATCGAAGATGCCATCTACTACCAAGAACTGATACAAGTATACCAGTTCGAAGATATACCCTCGGATGAGAGTATATATGAACAAGAAGAAGTCTTCAGCGAAGAAGATTCAGAATGGTCTGATGGAACTAAATCGGAGTCAGACTGATCCAGAGATTGTTCATCAGGAGAAAGAGGACAGGACGGGATTCTCCAGTCACACAACTCTCTCTCAAAGTCTGATTGACAAAATCATGAAGAAGAGTCTGAATATACAAAAGTATCAAGGCTTTTCAGCAAACAACGTAGATCAAGTTCTAAGGAACTTTAATCTAAGGAGCAGGAAACAACAAATCGTCTATGGAATTTCTAGACGAGAAATGTCGCTTCCTATAGAGCTTACAGGGAATCAAGTGGAGATGCAGTTGATTCCAGCTAGTGACATCAGGAAAGATCTATCAAAAATGAAGCCTGAAGTCGCTGAAAAGATGAACTGGATCCATATTGGAACAATCCAGTTGATGTTAAAATCGGCTCTCTTTACAATCGATATCGCTATATGCGATAAAAGAGTTAGAAATCTGAAAGATTCCGTATTGGGAACAATTGCGGGAGATCTTTGTGCAGGACAAGTAGTGGGAATCATCTATCCAAAGATTGCTTACAATCTTAATGATACCCATTTCAGCAAAGCCCTGACGCTTTATCAGGACTTTAAACGCAAGGATTTACTGGAGGAAGGAAATAGGCCTTACTCCATTACTTATCAGGTATCATATGCTCTTTCCAACTCACATCACACTGAGTTATTTCTGGGAAAGAAGTTCATTGAGATACCAGATATCTTCAACAAGGTGACAACAGCTGTTTGTCCCGATAGAGTGGAAATTGCTCGGTTAAGGAATGTTGATATTTAAATCCAAGATAGAGAAGTCATGAGACACGACCAAAGTCTCAGGATAACTTCAGGAAGATTATCCTTCCAAGGAGACAGAATTATGTCTTTGCCATATGGGAGGAGTCGGAGCTTCATTCGAGAAGCACACCCTCAAACATCTCAGAGTAACAAAGTTCCAGTGAATCTGAAATGTCCCGAGGGATGGAGAGAAGTGATAGTAAAATTTGACACTACAAGGTGGGAAACTAACTTCCCTTGTAATGTTCTTTACTATCTGCAGCAGCCAGAGATCAATCATTACAAAGGCACCCTGGAAATTGGGGGACAGGTGATGGAGATCAAAGGTAGAGCCGGAAGGGAAGCAGTTTTGCTTTTGGGTTTGGATTTCCTTGAAGATCACAAACCTTGGGCAAATAAAGAAGATGGAATGGAAATCACGATTAATGGGAGAAAACTATTAATCGAATGACAAGTCCATTCTCCATATACATCTCTATAGGGATGTTATATGAAAAATATAAAGCAGAATATTTTGCTGCTTATATTGATTCAGGTGCAGGAATTTGTACTGCAAAACGATGAGTCTTTCCAGCAGAGGTAGAAGATGATCTATCCCGAATTACAGGAAGAGATTTCTCAAAGAAAATTTTGCTCTTAGCTAAAGGAGTAAAAGAAACGGAAATTCTAATTGGCGGAGCCAGAGGCACACCTTGGTATAAGGTTAAAACTCCACCAATTTATTTCCATGATACAGGTGCAGACATTCTGTTAGGAAACAATTTCCTGCAGATGTTCAAAAGATACATGGAGGATAATAAAAGAAGGCAATTGGTATTCACAACCATTTGTGATCACAAAATCATTGTCCAGAGGCTCAAAGGGGCTTTTAATCGCCAGATACCATTGAGTTTTCGCAGCAAGCGTGGTGATGAAGGAAAACTTCGACACCCAAAGATGAAGGATCAAAGAAGATTCAGCAAAGCAGTGCTAAAGCTGTATCAGGGATGAGGATCTCAAAGATGAAGAGGTTCAGATCCTCAAAACATCTCTAATATCTCATCAAGATATTAAGGAAGAAAACCAGGTGTCCCTAGAAGATGTCAAAAGAAAGATTAAAATGAATTACAATGAAAATCCTTTGGCATGGTGGGACAGAAACAAGCTCAAAGCTACCTTGAAGGTGAAGCCAGAAAAGGAGTATGAGTTTGTTGGATACAGACCAATCCTGATGAACCTCAAAGATCAACAGGATATGAAGGAGATAATCAAAGAATACCTTGATTTAAAGTTGATTAAACCAGAGAATTCGCCTTACAGCAGTCCCGGATTTCTGGTAAGGAATCATGGTGAGATCAAATGAGGTAAACCCAGATTAGTTATTAATTACAAATGAATTAATGATATTCTGGAGTTTGATGGATATTTCATCCCTAGTAGGGAACACCTTATTAACTGCATTAGAAATGCTAAGGTATTCTCTAAGTTTGATTGCAAGTCAGGTTTCTACCAGATTCGCATGGAGGAAAGTAGTAAGAAGTTTACAGCCTTCTCTACTCCACAAGGGCACTATGTTTGGAACGTAATGCCAATGGGGTTAGCTAATGCGCCTCAAATATTCCAGAGAAAGATGGATAATCTGTTTAAAGATTATTTTTCTTTTATGTTCGTCTATATTGAAGAACATATCAAACATCTTGAGATCTTTGCAGATGTTTGTTATAAAGAAGGTTTAGTACTGTCTGAAAAGAAGGCAGTCGTTGCAACTCGGAAAATGGAATTTCTGGGTATCGAAATTGATGAAGCATGAATTATTCTGCAGGACCATATTGTTCAGCAGGTCCAGAATTTTCCTGAAGATCTGAAGGAAAAGAGACAACTTCAGAGTTTCTTGGGAGTTGTTAATTTCGCGGGACCATTCATTAAAGATCTCGTAAAACACAGAAAAGTTTTCAGTAGTTTACTGAAAAAGGATGTTCCGTTCATCTGGAAGGAAGAATATCGACAGGGTATGAAAGAGTTAAAAGAGGTTTGCAAAAATCTCCCAAAACTCTCGATACCTCAGGACGAAGACGACTTGGTCCTGTATACAGATGCAAGTGATTATTGGTGGACAGCAGTCTTAACCAAGATCACTCCTAATGGAGAAGAACCCTGTAGATCAGTGGTTTATTTTCAGATGATGAGGCTGTAAGATGGCACATCAACGAGAAATAATTCTTTGCAGTCCGAAAGGCTTTTAAAAAATGGCATTTATTTTTACTTGCAAAGAAATTTACTTTGAAAGTCGATAACACACAGGTTAAGGCTTTCTTAAGAAATAAGATGGAATCTAAGCCTGAAAAGGCTAGATTAATTAGATGGCAAGCTGAATGCCAATATTATATTTTTGATATTGTCATTCTGAAATCTCACGAAAATATTCTTGCAGATTTCTTAACAAGAGATGGAGCAAACTGATGTGAACTCCATTCTACTGGCCCATAGACATCTCAGAGAAAATCTGGAGATGTTAACGGGAGAGTGGGACGAGTGCATTCTGAATGCTAAGCAAGCAGGAAGATTGCAGACTCTCGATAAGACGAAAGTCACCGAGAGAATACGAGCTTGCATACGGTCTCAGGGTCAACTCTGAGCTGCATGTCAAACACCAATCCTTCAGGTGGCCAAAGATCCTTTGGTAAAAGAAGAGTTTCGAGTACAGGGCTCTAAACCTGTAGCAGAGGATTCTAATACCTCTTGTCCAAGTTCTAAGGTGGTGGTATCTTCGGAACCATTGCCCTAAGAAAAAGATGATATTCAGGGATCACACTCTGAATCATCATGTCAACCCAGCACCTCTGGGGAAAAAGAGGGAGAGATTAATCTTAGGCCAAGGATTGGCACTTCTAAGATTAATACTGATAAGATTGAAGTTTCTTCTTCGTGGCAGATTTATCAAGCTAACTGGGAGAAGCTCAATACAAGGACTGGAATCAACCCAGAAAAAATACGGGTTGATATCTCGGGGAAATATCCTCGGGTGTGGATGATGCCGAATTCAGATCCACACGAAGTCAAAAGATGGTATGAATTTGGAGCACTTGCTTCAGTTTATACTACATCTCCATCATTCGCCGAAATCAAGAATCTACCCAAGTGGATTCAAGAAGCGGTGTATGATACCTGGGCTAACAATCCACAGCTTAGCCGAGGTGACAGTTTGGAGTTGTATTTCATCAGCGCAGCCCCAGAACCTGCAGGGAAAGGAAACCATGAAGCCTTCCACTATATTAGGCTTCGAAGACCAGATGCACGCGCCCTCGAGAAGATCAAGGCGTCTACAGAGAAAGAGACTAATTTAGTCTCTACATTACCAGAAGACCTCATCTCTACCAGAAGAGCATGGGGATTATGGGTCTGTCTCACTGAGATGGACAAAGTCAAGTTCCCGTTCAAATTCTTTCAGAATTTAGTGAACGGATCATTCCTGTTAAACACTATGACAGGAAAATCTACAAGATTCGCAGAGGAAGCTTTCGAAAGAAAGAGAACCTTGCTCTGGGAAAACAAGATTTCGACGAGTAAAGACACTCATCGAAAATACTGCAACATGGCTCATTTTGGAAACTGGTCTGAGCGCGTTTGTTCGGATTGCCAAGACCAGAAGGAACCAGAGTTCGGGAAGGGGTTCATGCCCAGAAAGGGAAAAGAGAAGGCTCGGTCAAACGAGCATCTTGAACAGAAGGCGCTGCCAAAGGCAAGAACGCCAAGGGCCCCGGGAAAAAAAGTAGATTCCCGACACAGATTGGTGGAGTCATGTGACTTTGAGTTGATGCACCCACTAAAAAGAAAATGACAATAGTGGGTGGAGGGAAAAGTAATTACCCACTAAATAACAAATGGGTAAAAGAACAGAAGAAGCATTATTGAACAAAGATAATGCGGTATGATGAAGAAGGTAGCACCGAAAGTTTGGCGTCCTTATTCAATAATGGACGGCAACAGTGGTCCTACGCTGAGTCATGAACAGACTGGCCACGGAACTAAGGCATCCGAGGCAATAATGAAGGAAGGGGGTTGAGAATTGCAACCTCTATATATTTCAAGATATTAGAGAGCAGGAGAGGATCGAAAAATCCATTAGAAATCCTTTACACCATTCTCTCTGCTCTCTCCAAAATAAAATTTGTAATAATTCCTAGTCTAGGATAGTATAGTTTATGTATTTCAATTCCGCTACCATTGGTAGCTAAACAAGTCTGTCTCCTTCCTAAAGGAGATATACTTATGTTGTAATAAATTTTATATAATTCCTAAATAAAGTTCGGGCTTTTGCTCATCCCTTCCAGTGTCTAATTATTCTCTAAATACCGACTAAATACCCTACGCCCCGAGTAGGAAACGAACGAGGGCTGTACTGAGTGTTGCTGAAGGAGTCTGCGTCTGGAAACCATCGGTTGCGATCATGTGGTTGGACGAGGTCCCTAAAACTTCCGGTGGAAATACCCGGCAGCATTACGGTAAAAAAGGTATGAAGTTGGTATGCTTAGAATTTTTATACGGAAGTGTGATGGGCCTGATAGTATTGCATGAATTATCTCCATAATTGGAAAATGAGATTGGAATAAGCAGAATAAAATGTAGAAATTCAGCAGAAAGGGTATAATAGTTATAGTGTGTATTTTTCATTGATTTCAAAAGAAGTGTGTATTTTTCATTTTTTGTTTTTCAAAGTGTGTAAAAGAAATTTTGTCCCTAAATTGAATGTACTATGATATTATCTAATAATAATGATTCGATTCGAACTACTCAATTTCATAATGATATTTTATTTCATATTGTTTATATTATTATGGAATAGTTTTTTTTTCAACTTAAAATATTTTTCGCTGAAAATGAATAGTTCTGAATGGGGATAGCGAGCGACAAGGGAGGGCGGGAGCAGCGTGGGTGGACGGCGGGAGCAGCGTGTTACGGCAGTGCCAATAAGGAATTGAGGGTTTTTGTGGGACAGATGGAGTATTATATATACTCTCTCAGTCCCATTAGTAATGTCCCATTACTTTTTGGCACAGTGATTAAGGGGGATGTGTTTAGGGTATAAAGTAAGTTGGTGCCCTTTAGTGTTCTTTGTTCATATATTACCAACTAATCTTTATTTTTTTATCGATTAATATTTTCTACCGAGTTTCATTTTGATGAGTAATATTTTACGAACATTTTTTTACGAGTAATATTTTATCGAGTTTCATTTTTACAGTCATTTTATTGAAACTGAAAATGAACGACACAAATTTCAAATTGAAAATAAACAACACTAGAGATTCAAGGCAAAATGAAAAATGTGTAAAGAATTGGGCCCAAAATTTCAAATTTTGAATTTCAACCATATTTCAGATTTGCATCCTCATTTTCCGACTCCTCTCTGCCATCCGAACTGACTTCTGACCATTGAGAGGCCGAGTCCGCGACGGACAGCGCTGCAAATTAAGTCCATACAGATCTCTAATTTTGGAGAAAAATGGTGTTTATGGACATCACTGGTGAATGAATGGAATCCGACTCAAATTTCATAACGGCTGCGGAACATTGTGAAGGAATCGGGATGGGTTTTCGAGTTGCAAACACAGAGAGAGAGAGAGAGAGAGAGAGAGTGCGCTACATGAATTATTGGAGATTGTGGCAGATAGCAAATGAGGGAAAGTTATGGATTAGGGTTTGGGTAGTTGTGTAGTGGGCCCTTGATTAATTGCTAATTAAATCCCTAATTCTTTCCTATTATAGTATGAGACATTACTATCGGGACAATCAAATAAGGCAAATGAGACATTACTAATGGGATGGAGGGAGTAGTTAACAAGAATATTTATATTAATTATTTAATAAATAAATAATGGTGTGTAATTAGATAACGAAAAAGTTAGTCAAACTGTTAAATAAGGACTTATTGAAATCAAAATTAGAAGTAGAATAGACTCTTAAAACGAAAAATTTTATATAGATGCATTCTGTCTAAAGAAAAATATACGTATAAATCAGAAATTGCATTTGAATTTGAATTCACTTAAGATAATGTATAGTACAGTGCATACGTGAGAAAATGAAAGGTATAACATTGGAAATTTCTAGGGGTATCAAAAAAGGCCCGACCCGAAGGGCCGGCCCGATTTTGGACGGATTTGGATCAAACAATCATAGATCTGATGTAATTTCGGGCCAACTTGGCCTAGCCCAAAATGGGTAAAAGATGACACTATGAAATAATTTTCAGATCAGGTGCTCCACATTTTTAAGCCCGAAAATTTTCGGCCAAGCTCAACCCAGCTCAATTTTTTTTAAAAAGGCCGATGGGCTCGGGGTGACTCGAAATTTTGAGACCTATAGAAATTTCGTCCGCTTGGCCGCATCAATTTTGGTGAATAAAAAAATAATAAAAAAGATTAGATTGTAAAAAAAAAATTGGAAAAAGGTGATGAAACCCCATCTCCATTATTTTGCTCTATGTATCGAGGAAGCAAATATTGCTGCAGAAATCAGAATTACTAATTTCTAGATCCTTTTCAAATTCCTGTAGCTTTTTTCTTTTACATTTGAAGTGAAAAAATCGACATTCCATATATTCTCTGTGTAGCCTCGGAATCCAAACATTATCTACAATTAATCTCATCAGGTGAAATGGGCGATGATCAGATTTCCATTAGAAGCAAATTTTTAAGGATTATGTTGACTGGTTTTCGGAAAAGATTGGTTAGTTCTCTTCTCTTCCTCCTTTTTTTCTATATAAATAAATCTCATTTTATAGATATACACTCTTTTTTTCTCGGTCAAGAAATAGAAAGTCTGGTTTTGTTTGTCTCAATTTCTCAGATCTAGCTTACTCTTATTTCATCACCTACTCCTTTAATGAAATGTTATATACAATCCCAAAACCCTCAAACAAAGTCGGTGATTTTTTTTTTTTTAGTTTTTATTTGTTGTACGACAATTAAAGTTGAAGTAGTAGTGTGAGTAATTAAAGTTTAAATTACTTCGAATCTTGTGAAATAATATCATTAATTGAACTGTGCACAGAAGCTGCCACCAGCCTTTTGCGCTAAGGTAAAACATGAGAAATCAAAGAGGGCAATCTTGGAAAGCAGGAAAGGAATGTGGGTGATCAATGTGTGTAGAGAAGATGATGATGATCAAATCTTTTTGGAAAATGGATGGCCACGATTTGCCGATGAGCATGGCTTGACATTGGGAGATCTTCTTGTGTTCGAACACACTGAAAAATTACACTTCAATGTCGCTGTCTGTGATAGCAGTGGGTGTGAGAAGCAATTTCTGGCTGAGCCCGACATCGACAATGGGCATCAATCAATCAATTCAACCTATCAAGCAAAGAGTAAGATATATACTTCCTCCCTTCCAATTTAATAGGCTGAAAGGCACACAAACGTTCAAAAAATGAATAGTCCCCAATTGAACTCACCTAATTAAAAACTACTCCCTCCGTCCCATTTAATATAGCCTAATTTTTTTCGGCACGGAGATTAAGAAGAAAGGAATTAGGTGTAATAAAATGTTAATAAAGTAACTTTTTAGTCAATAAAGTGTTTTTTTAGTCAATAAAGTATTACTAAAGTGCTTTTTAGCTTAAGTTAAGCTCTAATTCTTTCCATAAAAGGAAACATGCCATATTAAATAGGACGACCCAAAAAGAAAAACAAGTCATATTGAATGAGACGAAGGGAGTAAATTTTAATTTGTTACTATAAATTTTGTACTCCCCCCGTCACATTATTAGTGACTCATTTTCCTTTTTAGGTTGTTCAGGTATTAGTGGCCTGAACCCAAAATAATAAAAATGAACCATTTAAAAAGTATGGATCCTACCATTTTTTTTTATTTTTTAACCTTTTTCTTAAAACCTGTGCCCAAAAAGTATGAGTCACAAATAAAGGAACGGAGGGAGTAATATTTTTGTGTTACTATAATAAATCGTATAATTAGTGATACAAGACATACATGTTAGACTTTGATATAAATTATTTGCGTTGTGCATATATTTTATTACAGCCTATGCATAAGTTTAATTAAGAGTTTATCATGTGAAATAGTCATTATGGATAGTGAAAAATAAAAGTTGTCAAAAACTTAGTTTATTATAAATTTTGTCCAACTTTAGTATGAATGGACTAAAATAACCTTTAAGTAAAAAAAAAAGAAACTTATACTACATCTATCACCCCCACTCATTTTTTCTCTCACTTCTCTTTGTACTCACTCTCTTACTGCAATCTTCTTCTTCTTCTTCTTTCCGCCATCACCACCGCCACCGCCACCGCCTCTTGTCATCTTCTTCGATAGACTTTCATCTCCATAGTATGTTGTTTTTCTTTCTCTCTCGATCTTCATCTATTTTCTATTGTCACCACCGATTTTCTTCTCTGCTTTCCGCCATCTCCACCGCCACCGCCATTGCCGCCTTCGCACATCTTCATTTTCTTAGTCATAATTTCTTTATTTTTAGATCTATTCCGACCTCTGCTCTGCTACTTGAGATCTAAAGAATCCAACGATGATGCTTCACAAATAGAGAGTATTTCAGATAAGTTTTTCATGCAAATTTTTATCTAGATCTGTTATTTGGTTGCCTCCGATCATCTTCTCTGGCGTGATTTTTTTTATCTCCACAGCAGTTGTGGTACGAACGGATCTCGTTAGTTCCGTTCGTACGTACCAACTAGTTGTGGTCCATAACTTGGTACGATTGGTACGAATGAACTCATTCGTCCCGTTCGTGTCAACTAATGGCGCACCATAACTTGGTACGAGTGGTACGAATAAAATCATTCATCCCCTTCGTGCCACCTAGTGGCGCACCATAACTTGGTACGAATGAGCTCATTCGTATTGTTCATACCATAATTTGGTACGAGTGGTACGAATGAATTCATTTTCGTACCAATTTCACCCAGATCTCGACTATTTGTTTGTGAATCGTCGACTTTTGAATCGGACTGAATCTAGAATTTTGTGACTGGAATTCTGTGTTTGCCCCCGATTTATGAGGCGGCACTGTCGCCGGAATTTATGAATATGATTTCAAATTATTGTTTGTGAATCAACGATGCCGTGATTGGATGGAACGACGGCGGCAGCGGCATCGGCGGCGATTGGACAACGGCGGTAGTAAAAGTGTTTCGAGAGAGGACAGATGGGGAGAGGGGAGAGAGAAGAGAGAAATAGAGGGAAATGAGGGTTAAGGGCAAATTTGTCCAAAATCTCAAAATCTGACAAAATTTATCATAAATTAAGTTTTGGACAACTATTAATTTTGACTATCCATAATGGCTATTTCACATTTTTACTCTTTAAATAATACTACTACGTATTTCAATATAGATTAAAATTTAATTAACTCCGAATTAAATTTTTTGCAGAAAATGCACCATTGATCCGCAGCCAACGCCCATGTTTTACCCACAAATTGACACATGCTACTGCGACCAGTAGAACAGCCTTGGTGGTAAGGTGTATTATTCTAATTCGAGATACATTTATATTTTTTTGCTAGTGTATATATTTAAATTGTTGCAAATTAATTTTCAGTTTATCCCACAAGAATTTGCGAGATTGAATTATTTGGGGCGGCAGAAAAACGCTATTTTGAAAGATCCTCGACGAGGAAGAAAATGGAGGGTGAGTGTGTATGTACAAAAATCGCCTTATTTTGAGATGAAGTTGGGCAGTGGGTGGCATCATTTTGTTGCGGCTAACAATTTGAAGCCTGGAGATGTTTGCACATTTGAACTCAACCCTATGAAATCCCCAACTTCTCAAAATATTTCATTTGATGTGCACATTTCTCGCAACACAAATCGATCGTTAGAGTTTGACAAACATTAATTGTGCTTTTAGTAGGAATTTGTATTTATATTAATGAAGATTAAGACTTCCCTTTTGATCGATGATGATGCCAAATTGATATGGCAATATGTCTAGTATCAATAGTTTTTCAATTTTTTGGTCTCTTGATGACGAGAGAAACTCGCAAGTAATATTTGAACTTTATTATGCGATTGCTCAACTATATTTGTGAAATCGTTGAGCTATAGCTATCTCATCACGAGCTTACGCCGTGATCCTTTAATTTGGGGAAGAAGAACCTTTTAATATTAATATTTTTTTACGAGTTTTATTTTTAATTTTCGTTATTATCAATGTGGAGTAACGGTTATGCTAGTCAATTTTAATGGAGATTAGATTAAGATAAAAAAAAAATTTGGGTATCATTTTAGATATTTTAGATAGTTTGAGGATTTTGAATAATTTGGCCTTATTACACTATATTCTCTCCGACCATGAATATTATAACATGGATTTTAATAAAAGTATGATAGATGTTAAAGTGAGTGGAGAAATAAATAAACGGTGCTTAGGATCATGTCCTAAAGTGAAAAGAAAGAAAATTAACTATAATATTTATAGACGAACGGAAAAGAAAACCTAACTACAATCTTTGCGTACACAAGGAGTAATAATTAAGTGATACCTGAAAAGAGGCATCGGAACTTTACCAAGAACCCTCTTTTTTTTCTTTTTTTTTTAAGCCAATGCAAAGAACACTCTTAAAAATTATGAACCTTGCAATATTAAACGGCTTGTAATTTAATGTTTTGCTATCTGTAATATTTAGGTCGTGTATCAAATTTTACAATTTTATGGCTACAAATGCCATGGCATTTGTAGAAACGATCGAGGTTGCTGACAAGTATCCACTTGGATTTAATTTTAATTATTTTTATATTATAATCTATCTGTATGTCCACATTACAATAAATTATTCCACAAAATTATTATCTACTTGTACGTGCATGTTTAAAAGTCTAATCATTTTCTAAAAATTATACTTCCTCCATTCTAATATTTTATAATCTATTTTTTTTAGCACGAGTTCAAAAAGAATGAAATTAGGGATAAAAAAAATGTGTGATTCAGATGTTTAGTGTAATTTTTATTCATTATTTAATCCTTAATCAATAAAATACTTTTTTTAGTCAATAAAGTATTTTAAATTAGGAGGACCTAAGTAATTTCTAAATTAGTCCAAAAAAGGAAAAAAAAAGGCTATGTTACATTGGACGGCCCAAAAAAGAATACAAGCTATGAATATTGGGACGGAGGGAGTAATATCTAAATAAAATTGCGATACTTTGCGATGGATAGCTATCACGCATGTCATAAAATTATGAAAAAGAAATATAAATAGAAATAAAACATATCCTTGTAAACAAAAGTCTTATACTCCCTCCATTCACGATAAGTGTGGTTCCGAGAGAATGACACAGGTTTTAAGAGTGAGGGAATGAATTAGATAGATATATTGTGAGTGGAGAATGAGGCTCATGTTTATTGTGGATGAAGTCCTTATTTAAGGAAACATCAAATTTATTATGGACGGACAAAAAAGAAAAGAAGATCACACTTATCGTATAGGGATGGAGTATAATTAAGAATAAGAACAACATAAATCATGTCAAAAATAAGAACAACATAAATAGATCAGAACTCTATTTGAATTTAAATTCCCCTAGATGATGTTAATGCAAACGTTGGAAAATTAAACATTGGAAATTGAAAGGCCACTGGCATCATCAATTCTGGTGAATAAAAAAAAATCGATTATGATAACTTTGTTAGGGGGTGTTTGGTAGGGGTAATAAATCCCTACTATATTATTTATATGGGTTTATTAAGTGTTTGGTAGCTAAAATTTTTTGTACTGGGAGCCCGACATAAATGAAGGGCCCGAGCTTATTTCACTGTTTCACCCAGATGATTAATCTGCCCAAATTGGTGGTATTATTTATCTGGATTGAGGGTGTAACCCATCCTAAATTTCTATTGACAAAATTGCCCCCATGGTGGCTACGTGAGAGAAGAGAGAGCGACAGAGAGGAGTGACAGAGTAGGTGGCGGCGGGTGGCGGTGGTGGTTGCGACGGCGGCGGATGGTGGTGGTGGTTGCGTGGTGGAACAGAGGAGAGAGAGATTGAGGGGTGAGAGAAGAGAGAGTGAGAGAAGAGAGAGAGAGAGGGACATGGTGGCGGTGGTGGTTGCGACGGCGGCGGATGGTGGTGGAACAGAGGAGAGAGAGATTGAGGGGTGAGAGAAGAGAGAGCGAGAGGGACATAGTGGCGGTGGTGGTTGCGACAGCGGTGGATGGTGGTGGAACAGAGGAGAGGGAGATTGAGGGGTGTGAGAAGAGAGAGTGAGAGAAGAAAGAGCGAGAGGGACGATGCCGTTTTGTGGGAGTAGGCGGTGGCGGGTGGCGGGCGGCGCCGGTGGTGGTGGTGGTGGTCGGTCGGCGGAAGGAATGGTGGTGGTGGTAGTGGTAGTGGTAGGTGGCTGTGGTGTGATGTTGTGTTGGAGATAGAGAGAGAAAGAGTGAGAGAGGACGGTAGAGGGGGAGTGGAGAGAGAGAGAGAGAAATAGTGAGAAAGTGAGAGAGAAAGAGTGACAGTGAGAAGAAAGGACCGAAGGTGAGGGTGAGTGGAGAGAGAGAGAAATAGTGAGAGAAAGAGAGATATATAAAATAATAATTAATTATAGTTGGGGTAGAATTGTCATTTCTCACTTAATCTTGAATTTAATTTAAGATACCAAACAACGAATTTATCATATCTACATTATATGTCTAATGTCTTATCTACAAAACATAAAGATACACTAAATAATCACCCCTCATTCACTATATTTATTTTGACATTATTTATCTTACTTTATCTTAACATACAACACTTAATATTTTATTAAAGTTGGAAAAAGGGGATGGAGCTGGAGCACAATCATTTGCTTTATCGAGAAACAAATATCAGAATTACTAATTCCGAGAACCTATCAAAATTTTCTAGCTTATTTTTAATTTTTTTTATTAAATTGATGAAATCGAAAATGTATTCTTTTTCTGTGGCCTTGAAACACAAACACTAATAACTCATCAGGTGAAATGGGAGAAGAAGATCGGTTTTCGATTAGAAGCAAATTTTTCAAGATCATGCTGCCTGGTTTTGACGAAAGATTGGTTAGTTCATCCCTTTTTTTCCTATATAATTAAATCTCATTTTCTATGTCAAAAAATAGAAATTCTGGTTTTGTTTGTCGCAATTTCTCAGATCTTACTCTTACTTTATCACTAGATCTACTCCATTTATCAAATCTTATGAAATATATGTAAATAATCCAGAAATTACCCTCAAACAAATTAAGTCGAGATTAATTTTTCTTTATTTTTTATTTGGCAATTAATTAAGCTTGTGGTGAAAGCAGTGTATTTTCACATTAACGTACATCTCAAAGTTAATTAAACTTGGAATCTTCCTAAAATAACCTCAAATATTGAACTATGCACAGAATCTGCCACCAACCTTTTGTGAGAAGGTAAAGCATGAGAAATCAAAAAGGGCAATCTTGGAAAGCTGTAAAGGAAGGTGGGAGATGAGTGTGTGTAGAGAAGACGATGATCAAATCATTTTGGAAGATGGATGGCCACGATTTGCCGATGAGCATGGCTTGACATTGGGTGATTTTCTTGTCTTCGAACACACCGGAAAATTACACCTCAATGTCGTCGTCTGTAATAGCAGTGGGTGTGAGAAGCAATTTCTTGTTGAGCCACATGACGAGCATCAAACAATCAATCCAACCTATCACACAAAGGGTACGTTATAATAGTATTCCCTCCATCCAATATATTTAAGTTATATCTTTTGTTTGGACAGTCCATCATATTTATATTACTTTTTATTTTGGAATAAATATTTCACACATATTTATTATTTTATACTTCACAACAAATATTCACTATGGTAGGTTTATTTTTCCATTATAAAATTATCTATATAACATTTTATTAAAATTCGTGTCACAACTTATGTGACCTATATATGGTGAACGGAGGGAGTATATCATATCATAAGATCTCATGGTTTTGTTTCCTTCTTTTTTTAAGATAGGTTAGTTACATGAATAGTTCCCAATTGAACTCAGCCAATTATAAACTAAATTTATATTTGTGATAAATATTCTACTTTTGTGTTACTATACCTCGATCCATCCAAAAAAATTATCTAATTTTATACTACACATCACTATGTTACTAATACCTTTGTACAAGTAGAGATTTTTAAGTAAATAAGAAGGCAGTAACAGAGTTCGCAGAAGAGTAGTAGGAATAATATCAAAGAGAAAATAACGTGCTAGAATAAAGGATTGAATAATCTTTCTGCCGTATAAAAGAATTAATAACCCTAACGCCAAAAATCTAATCTAATCTAATTGTAAATAAAAATAAATCCAATTAAATTATAAATAATCATAATTATTAATTAATTGAAGTAAATAATAGAGATAAAATAGACAAACTAAATTTTGTAAATTAACAAACACTCTATTTACATAGGTATAGATTATTTGCGTAGTGCATATTTGAATATAGATCAAGATTTAACACCGAATTTAATTTTATTGCAGAAAATGCACCCCTCCGCAGCCAACGCCCTTGTTTCACCCACAAATTGACCCGTTATTCTGCCAATAAAGGAGGCTCGGTGGTAAGATCTACGAGCCTAATTCACGATATATTTACGTGCTTCGTTCCATACTATTTTAATTAATTTGCTAGTGTATATATATTTTATATGGTGTTTAATTTGATGCAAATTTTCAGCATTTCCCGCTAGAATTTGTGAGATGGAATTATTTGGGGCGGCAGAAAAACGCTATTTTGAAAGATCCTCAACGAGGAAGAAAATGGAGCGTGAGTTTGTATGTAGTAAAATCGCAAATGGGTATACAGATGGGTAGTGGGTGGCATGATTTTGTTGCAGCTAACAATTTGAAGCGTGGAGATGTTTGCAAATTTGAGCTCAACCCTATGAAATCCCCAACTTCTCAAATTATTTCATTTGATGTGCACATTAGTCGCAACACAAATTAATCGATACAGTGTGTTGCAGTAGGAATTTGATATGCATGCATATATTTATATTATATTAATTAAGATTAAGACTTCCTTTTTAATTTGATGATGATGCCAATTAATATGGCACTATGTATGTAGTAACAATGGTTTTTCAACTCTTTGTTCTCTTGATGACGAGAGATACTCCAGCAAGTAATTTTGAACTTTGCTATATATGCAATGGTTTCAACTTCTCTATTAGTTTTGAACTTTGTTATATGAAAAAAGTGTGTAATGATTTCAACTTTTCGCAGACATTTTTGGATCATCTCTAACAGAGGGACAAATAGTCAATTTTGAAAGAACTTATTGTCAACCTCTTTCAGAGATGAAATCTTAATTCAAACATGGGTTTGATTCATACTCCATGTTCTCATGTTTCTCTATAAATGCATATTGTGCGTTTATTGATAGACCCCCCCCCCCACCCCTTCCCTCTCTTTCCCATCCATACATAGGGTCGTAAGGAATTTAATACTTCGTCCCCGAATAAATGTCGTATTTTGTCAAAATGCGTATATCAAGATAGTGGTTAAAATGATTTAATATATCCATATTAATTACATTGGAAACTGTCAAACTGAAAAAGTAATCATTTTGTCTTAATTCAAAAAGTAAAGATGGAAATTTGTCACAACTTTTACATAGAAATCTACGAAATGAAATTTATTCGGCGACATTCTTTTCCAAACGACACTTATTCAGGAACGGACGAAGTATATCAAAACGTTATTCCTACACTTCATATATCTATATAATGGAGCAACCTTAATAATAGTCATTCTCATATAGTAGTCTGCATATTAGCCATTAAGATAAAAAAAAAAAAATCAAATAATAGCCAATGTATACTAAAATTCCTCCATAAGATTAATTTTACAAATAATATTAGTCACAATTTAATTTCGAATACATGATTACAATACTTGATGAACACTAATTAGATTAGAATAAAAAAAAATTGAAAATTTGAGTATCATTGATAGTATGAGATATTTAGACACTAAGTCCATAATTTGGATTATTTTGAATAATTGGCCTCATAAATATTGGAATTAAGTGAACGAGGGATCCGAACTTTACAAAGAAACCCATTTAAAAAGAAGAACCAATATTAAACGGCTTGTAATTTAAAATTCTCTTACCATATTTAGGTCGTAAATCAAATTTCATTATTCCTTCCGTCCCATAAAATGATGGTAAAGTTGGATTGACATGGTATTTAAGAAATTTATTGTTATTTGTGTTGTCAATGAAGAAAGGGTTTCGCATTGTTAATAAACTATCTAAAAAAGAAAATGCATGTTTTTATGAGACGAACGAAAAAAGAATTACTGGCATGTTTTTATTACATATGGGAGTTATTTTATGGCTACAAATGCCTGGCATTTGGGGAAACGTGGTTGCTGACTAGTAAGTACTACTAGTATCCACTATCTAGTTGGATTTGATTTTTATTCTTTTTTATTTTATGTGCGCATTACACATAAAAATACTGACCGCGTGAATTAATCTAGAGAATTGATAAGAAAAAAAAAATTAGGCATTTGAAAAAATAATTATTGTCAACTTAAAATTATAATTTCTTAAAGCCAAAATTATGAAAAATACCTCTAAATCATAAACCAGTTTCTTTCATACTTTTGTTTTATGTCGTCCTGTCTTCAAAATTTTCTTATAAACGTTGATTGTATCGCGATGGATACAAGTTTGTAAACACGCCGAGGTATAACCAAATCTCCCAAAAAGTTGGTAAACTATAAAATTACATGTGTTACTAATAAATTTTGTTCACTTTAAAAGTGTAAAGATAACAAGTGTCCACCTATTTCAAAATATATATATATATATATATATATATATATATATATATATATATATATATATATGGCCATTTTAGAGTGGAGGGACAAAACTGCCTTTAAGTAGCATTTTATGCACAAAATATATCGATTTTCAATTTTCAATTTTGGTACAAAATAAAATAGTTAAAGAAACGTGTAAGATAATATGACTGAGTGCCACATTGGTCAATTTGAGTAGAATTTAAATGATTTGAAAAAATGGGTTATTTTTTGTCTTTTACATAGCATTCCATAATAACACTTAAAAGTTTGAAAACTTCCTTCAAGATTCTAATTTTTCTTAGAAGTATGAATATCTCATGAAAATCATGCATTATGATATGATCATCCAAAATCGACAGCAATTCTGCATATATAGCAGAAATAGTAAGTAGAAAAATGTGGAAATACAAGACAATTAATCCAAAATGTGATTACATCTAGCATCAAAAGGGGAAGGGGATTAATTTACACAATCATAGATTTATAAGCATTCACAAAGGAGCTGGAAAAATCTGAACGTCAAAAAAGATAGTAGTAGGCGTTAGCAAACGACGCTTCAGTTTAAAAACACAAATATCTCCGTCTTTGAGGTCGTTAGACGCGTAGAAATCAAGCCACCCTCCGCCCATTCTGGCGTTAGTCGTTAGTATAACTGGCCATGCTCGTCCCCTAGGATCTCTTAAAGCTACACTATTTTGCTGCCCTAGACTATTACGCCTAATGAATTTTGTTGGGATACTCTGAAATACACATTAATATAAAAAAGTTCTCATGAATTATTGGTTTAAGTGTAGTGAATAATACTACTATATGAACAAGATCATAATATATGCTAATATTTTCCAACATATATGCTTGAAATAATCAATTAATAGACTCACCACTTTCCCTCCCTTGGTAGCATGATGTGGTACCATCGTCTTCACAAAACACGTGCTTTCCTTCTCTGCTTCTTCTGCAATAACACGAATACAAATCCAAGTATTGACCTCAACTCTTTCCATATAAAAATTATAAATTAATTATACGATATACAATAATTAGTTAATTAATTATTGACCAATAATCTCAGCAATGGTGGTGTTTTTAGGAGGATTAGTGAGATTAACAGCTTTAGTTGCCTCTTCCTTGTCCTTCTTCTCCTCATCGTACTCTTTTTCACATGCACTTGAATCGAACACATATACATTGAAGTGCAGATCGCCAGTGTGTTTGAAGACGAGGAAATATCCAATGCTTAAGGCGTGGCGATCCACAAATTCAGGCCATCCTTCATTCAAACAGATTAAATCATCATTTTCATTTTCGGAGTTTCTGCACATATTGATTTTCCATCTTCCTAAACGGCTTTCTAGAATTACTCTCTCTGATTTCTGTCTCTCTCTCTCTAGCTCCTTAGAAACACTTCTTGGAAGCTTCTGCACGTAGCAAAATTGAGAGATATATGTAAATTGCGAGTTCAAAAAAAAAAAAAAAAAAAAGGAAACAGTATTCAAAATGTTTTGTTTTAGAGCGACAAAGTCCATAATATTCAACCTATACTGCATATAACATCATTTCAAATCCACACAAAAATGGACATCATTATTTTTTTTTTCCTTTTTTGTTTAATTATCAAGCATGGTTCAAGATTGAACCAATAATATATATTGGTCAAACAAATTTCCATACCAGAGTTAGAAAAATAAATAACGAATTAGAATGTTACGAGGTTTATGATACAACAAACATGACATATATTAAAAGAAATATATAGATCGATTAAGAAATGAAGACTGACCAATTTTTGGTGGAAACCCGGCATCATAACCTTGAAGAAGTGCATTGTAACTGCAAATTAGTAATTTCTTCTTTCTTCAATTAAATTCTGATAATTAATTGATAAAGTAAAGGCAAATGAGAATGGATCGATGTGATGTTTCTACTTGAAATATACAGCTCTGAATCTTTAAAGTTTAAATGCACTTGAAAATTGAAATCCTAATTGCAATTATTATAAAATTTGCCAACCAAATCTTACAGTGGTAGTAATTATAAACCTATCACCTTCCTGCTCCAAATTTTGCCAATAGCTCCAGAAATTGACAGCTGGATCCCTTCCGGCGCAGAAGCCTTCTAATGCGGGTGACGGGAGCAGCGTGGGCGGACCACGGGACGGCGGCGGCAATGAGGGATTGAGGGTTTTTCAATTTGGGGATTTTAGGTGACTGAAGTATGATCAATCGATGAGAGAGAGAGACAGACTCCACTGCATGTGAAGTTGTGAACCCTTCTACTTCTCCACTTTACCTTTCCTTTCTCATTTTTCTTAGTTTTTCAAATTTTTATTTAATTTTTAAATATTTAATCTGTTAAACTAATTATATTAGTAAAAAAAGCTATATCTATGTATTTCCTTTTAGATTGAAAACACTTTCATTCCATAAGCTTCGAAATTAGTACGATTACAAATACTCAACAATTCCCTCTATTTTTAAATAAGAGTCGTATTTTGAAATTTGTCATGTTTCCCAATATATGTTTTATTTCATAATTTTAAAATAAAATGGTGTGAAACTTTTAATTTTATCCTTGTCATCAATGCAAATTATCTATTTGTTAGGTTTCTATGCACTAATTATTTGTAAAGAGAGTAAGTTATCATCAATTTTTTTATTTTTTGACAGTGAGGACGCTTATTAATAGAACAGAGGGAATAGTATGCTATAAAATAAAAAATAAATTGAGTGAGTAATATATACTAGTTACTGAATAATTGTAGATAAACTATAAAGGCTATGTAGTTCATTATATATACTAAGATATTATCGAATACTAATTAATATAGTTTGATTGGTTATCGAATAATTTTTATACAACCGATATGACATATCTAAATTGAATATACTATAACATGGAGTAGTTTTTTTCAATATTTTGTCTTGAAAATGAACAGAAACCTCATTCGAATTCAAGAAGTTTATCATTGTTATCCTAGTCATCCGTAGAGGCAAAAGTTTCGTGGTCGCCTACACAACTGCGCGTTGTCGGTTACATAAATTTCTTATTTTTTGTTTTGTAAAATGTAAATAAGTTTAAGATTTAAATGATAATATACCGTTTTCATAATAATATATATGCACAAATAGTATACTCAAATATTTTATCTCCTTAAGTAATGGCGCTTTTTTTTTTACTCTTAAACTGGATTTTGTATGTACAATGACGATTGACGAGCAGTTTTGATGTTCAGCGCCCCACATGTAATCAATTTTCTTTTTCAGAGATTAACTTTTGCTATAAGAATAAATCTGCAATTACACTTGAGCGTTTGTAGTATTTAGTTATTTCATAATAGACCGCAAATGAGTTAAAATTTTAAATAAGGTGGATTTTATGAACATCTGAATGGTAAACATTAAATTTTAATTTATAAGGATTTAATTGATTGAATATCATATGATTTATTATTCTAGAAAAATACTTTGGGCCCAATAGCCATTTAATTATTAACCGAACATAAATCTTTGGCCCAATATTTTCGTTTCTGCAAATTATTCATTTCCTTCTACAAATTAACAAGCAGTAAATGTTTGAATGTTTCTCAAGTTTACTGTTGCACATTTCCTCTCATATTCGGGAGAAATTTTATTATTAAAATATTTCTATGTGAGAAATAGACGTAGTACATGTACATACATAATAGAGAGGTGAGTGTACTATATGTACTGATGTACACTCTTAATAAAATTTCTACATATTCAGACAGTCTGAAGTTCATATTATTAAGAAAACATATTTAACATTATTTTATTTTTTAATTAAATAATACTACATAATAAAATTTAATTAGAGCTTAATTAATACTGTTAATTAAGGAATAATAAATTTTAATTAAGATTAAATTCTAATTGTGACTTAATAATTCCTAATTAAATCTAATAAACTCTAATGGGAAATTAATAAGTTCTATTTGGATTTTATTAGACCCTTTATTTGTCCTCAAATTGCTCATGTTTACTTTGATTATTTCCTAATTAACAAACAACACTACCTTAGGACTGTTGTACCAAATTTTTGTCTAGAGCAAATATATATAGTCGTGGATGATAGATCTAGGGTTTGCGAAAGTAGCTAAAAGAAATAATAACACGATGACACAAAGATATACGTGGTTCGATCGATGTGATCTACGTCCACGGGGGAGAATCCAGAGAGCTTTTATTATACTTGAGAGTACAATGAGTATTGAATGTCTTACACCTCTAATCTTGCATCTATTTATAAGCCTTGGGTTAAGCCCTAATCCTTCTAGAGATCGGACTCCTTATACATATCTAGTTGCTTAATACATGCATATCCGATTCCCGTTTGTAGTAGAATTCTATCTTCTCCCAAAGTAGGGCTTCGTTACTTGGTCTTCAAGGCAGATGTTGACTTTATCTGGGCCGAACTCCGCGGGCCGAGCTTTAATATATAGGCCCAAATAGCCTTAGATCGGGCCCAGGATGAGGCCGGTACTATCACATCCCCCCCCAAAAAAAGTAAAGAAGACATGTAGACGCAGACTACGAGGTCGAAGTATTCGAGGTGATTGATCGCGCAAATCACCTGTACGAGCTAAATGACCGAGCTGATGTGTCAAGCTGAAGTAGCAGGGGGAACAGGAGGAGCGATCTGAGTATCAGCGATCTGGTTAAGTTGGGGCGGTAGAATTTACACGGCCCATACCCGATGTAGAAGGCGGGAAAAGGAATGGGCCATTTGAATTGTGTTGAGGGACGGTACATATTCCGATAAAGACGGGCCCACGTTCACACGTGTCAGACGCAACAGCGGGATCCAAATGTATATTCACAGAAGTTGAAACGTTGCTTCCCCTATCACATTATTTCACGTCCGCCGCCCTTAGTAGAAAAAACGCTTGCTCCAAAAAGGTGTTCTTCTTCCCAAAATTTCAATCTGGCATTCGTACCGCCGGCGTTCACCCCGTTGGTTCCTCTGCGCACAGTTGCAAATCACCCGCCGGAGCATTTACCTTCTTTTTTTAACAAGTAAGTATGGCCTCCCTTTCTCAGTGTAGTAGTAGTGGTAGCGATTCTCCACCGTTAGTCAGCTTCAACGGTAAGCGTTGCATTTGCCATTTTTTCATTAGGATCCCTGGTACCGACTGTTGAAACTTTAACGGTACTCCCCACATGTGAAGGGGAAAGCGAGTACCCTCAACCTTAAATGAGACTAGGATTAGATGTCTTTCCAAAACGTATAATTTTCCAATCGACGCGGAATTAATAGAACCTCGCCCGAGGATAGGGCATGCTCTTCCCAATGGGGTTTGTTACTATTTATGAGGACGACCCGCACGCCGGTCTTCGATTACCCTCCCCGAGCCCTATTCCGAGCTCCGAAGAAGTTGGGCTTAGCGTCGAGGGCGAGATAATGCCGAACTCGTTTAGGCGGTTCACCGATTTGGGTGTGGCGGCAATTGATAAGGGTCACCAAATATCCGCCGAGCTCATTCACGAGCTATTTGTTTTCAAAAAGGCGGGGGCGGTACTATGCCGCTACCGGATCGAGTTCAAGGGGCGAACTCAAAATAAGGTTGACAAATGGCACAAGAAATTTTTCTTTTGTCGCCACAATAGTTTTGTCGACCTGGCTTGGCGGCTGGAAAAGCCTTATGAATGGGTGATAGACGAGGTGGATAAGGATGTGGAGGCTGCGGTGAAGGCGATGAGGGATCGCGGTCCTTTTGAGGGGAGCTACAACGAAGACTCCCTAGCTGAAGCGGGGTTGAGCCCGTATGAGCCTCACAATATGGTGGATCCGGCGACGGGTGAGGCCCCGCTAGTGCTGTTAGGGTTGCTTTGTGTGCTGATTCGTTGTCCTTACAATTTTGTTGTTTTCCTTTTGTTTTGCAGTGAAGAACTTTGGGAAGCTAAAAGAGATCGGCGCCAAGGCTACAGCTCGCGGGGCTAAGAGAGCGAAGCTATCTGGACGATCTGCCTCCTCCTCCGATCAGGGTCAGCTCGTGGGGGCTGCTGTGGCAACTGTTCGCTCTCCTTCCCCCAAACTACCTCAGAAACGGTTGAAGGTCGGGGACCAGCTCAAAGTGGACATCATCGATGTCACAGGTAGTGACGCGAGCCCGGCAGCTCCCTCCAACAAGCTGGCCGGTCTGCTTTTTCCCGAGGTGAAGACTTATTCCTTTCATTACACAGGTTCTCTTAATTGTTGCCTGTGTAGCTAACTGTATTCCTCCTTGCAGGGCCTCGATATGTTCGTGGGATGGCTGAAAAACAGCGTCGGGGAGATGTCCTCGAAACACGAGGACGAGAAAAGCCAATACGCAGAAAAGCTGATGTCGGCCAATGCCCGGGCCAAGAGGGCTGAGGCCGAGCTTATTAAGGCCGAAGAGGGCATGAAAGTTGTCAAATCCGAGCTGGCTGCTCAGCTTGCGAAGGCCGAGGCGGAGTCCGAGAAAGCTCGGAAGCTTGAGTCCGAGCTGAATGCGGCGAAGGACCGGGAGGCCAGCCTTGCAGCTAGCCAAGGGGAGCTCCTCCGGGCATATACAAAGAGGTTCCTGTTGTCGGAGAGTTTCTCCGAGCTGGCCAATGACTTGGCCATGCTTATCAACGGGAACTTCGCCGTGGCTGCTTTGGAGAGGGCCGCCAAGGATTTCCCCAACCTAGACGTCTCTAAATATGGCTTCGAGCGGCTAGGGAATGAAGCCCTCCCTTCCCGGTACGCCAGAGTGGTCCGAGATCACCTCGGTCAGTTTCCTATCCTGGAAACCCTTTCCAGCTCGTCCACGCTTCTATCTGTCGAGCAGATTGCTGACTGCTCGGTAGACCGGGACCTCGACCTGGACGCTGCTTTCGATTCCCTTTGCGACGAGGAAGAAGAAGGCGAGGGCCCGGAAGAGGAAGTGGAGGCAGAGCAGGAGGTTGGGGCTGGTGAGGATCCGGCCGCTGAGAAGGACTGGGATGGTTCCCTATCCGAGCAGCCACCTTCGCAGGAGAAGGAGGTCGGCGATGTTTAGTTTAGTTGTTGTTTTTCCTCTTCTTTTTCATTGTATATCTGTACGGAATATCTTCAAATCAATGAATTTATTTTTTTTTCTTCTTGAGTGTAGAGCTTGGATTCTGTCGGTGTTTCTACTTTGCGCATACAAATAGCTCTCCTTTCACAAGACCTGGTTGACCAACGGTCCATTGCTGAGCAATGGAAGGACAAATGCCGCCGAGCCGAGGAGCTTTTCAGCCATAAGTGTACTCTACTGAAATCCCAAGAAGCCGAGCTGACGAGATGGCAGATGAAATTCGAGGCACTTTGTGAGGAGGTCGAAGTCAAGCGTCTCGCTTTTCAAGAGAGTACCGACTTGCTTCAGGCCAAGCTTCTTCAGGCTGAGGAGGAGTTGGAAGTTGCCCGAGGTCGAGCTGGCCGCGTTCCCAAAGATTACGAGATGATCGTCGAGGAGCATGCCGAGTATGAAGATATTATCCGTCGCGGGGGTGGTATCACCATCTCCGAGGCGGAATTAAAGGCAAAAGAGGACTTGGAACAATATATCGCGCTAAAGGAAGCACTCGGGTCCGAGTCTTTTGGGCTTCAGGGTGCTTTTGAGATGCTGAAGGAGAGTGCGGGCAGGTATAAGTGTATTTTGGACCGCCGACCTAAGTTACGGGCGCTTTTGGCATGTGGTGCGGGTGCAGACCTTTCTTCTTCTGTTCGGACTATGCCTGCTTGCGAGGTGAAAACGGCTTCGTGGGGACATCAGGTCGGTCCGAGCCAAGGTCGGCGAGCTGTTGGGTGAGGTTCAGCTACCCCGCGAGGTCGGGGTTTTTCTGCTGGAAGAAGTCGAGGTCGGGGAAGGGGCCGAATTTCGATTGACGATCTCTTGGGGCCTTCCTCATTCGAGGAAGATTGGCTTAGTTTTAGCAAGAAACGTCCTCCCCCATAGATTAGCTCGATTTTGCCTGTAATATATGTACACACAAACTTTTCCAAAGAGTTAGAAATAAAATCGTATATATTGGGTTTTGAACTTTCCTGTTCTTCGTGAAGATTGCTTCCTTGGTTTTTTGCATGTTGCATCTTTGAGGGAGTTGGACTCAGACCTCTTTGTGTTGACAAGGGAACCATGGTTCGGACCTTGTATTTCTTCCTCCCGGGGGAACTTGGTTCCGACCCCAGTTGAGAACTAATTATCCTTAGGAGGGAGTTTGACTCGGACCTCGTGGGATCTTCCTTTTTTGGAGGGAGACGAGCTCGGACCTCGGAAAGGGTTTCCTTTGCGCATTATAGGAATTTATTACCCCATGTCGGGTCATTACTGACCACGCAAGGCAACCGTAGTTCGACCTTATGAGGGGATTTTTGATATTAGGGATACTTCGTATAAGCAAATCAAAAGACACAAGATGCAAGATGAAAAAGAAATTTTATTAAAAAGAAAACCAAAAAAGAGTTTTGACGAGCTCGTTAAAAACAAAACATTAAAGACAAAAAAGACAAAAAAGAAAACCTAAGACTCTATATGCAAGATTTTGCTGCTTATACGAAGAATCTCTTTAGATGGGCGATGTGCCACGTTCTGGGTATTAGTTCGCCCGAAAGATAGGCGATTTTGTAAGCTCCTTTGCTGAGGACTTTGTGTACTCTGTAGGGTCCTTCCCACGTAGCTTCGAGCTTGCCGAGCTTCTCTGAGAGGCTGATCTCATTGTTTCGAAGCACAAGATCACCGACCTGGAACTGTTGGGGTTTAACCCTTTGGTTGTAATACCGAGCCATCTGCTGTTTGTACCGAGCTTCTTTTATGCTGGCTTGTTCCCGTTTTTCCTCCAATAAGTCTAGGTCGGTTCGGCGCTGCCCTTCGTTAGCTTCGGCGGAGAAATTGATAGTTCGGGGACTGGGTGCTCCGATCTTGACAGGTATGACTGCTTCTGACCCGTATACTAAACGGTACGGGGTTTCCCCCGTTGGAGTTCGGGGTGTAGTTCGGTACGACCATAGGATGTTTTGGAGGTTGTGGATCCACTCCGTTTTCTCCTTCTCTAGGCGGGCCTTGAGTCCGTTCACTATTGTCCTGTTGGTGACTTCGGTCTGACCATTAGTTTGAGGTCGGTTTACCGAGGTGAACTTTTGCTGAATATTGAGTCCTTCACAAAATTCTCGGAATTCTCTACTCGTAAATTGCGTACCATTATCCGAGATGAGGACTCTTGGTACTCCGAACCGGCATACGATGTTTTTCCAGACGAAGTCAACGGCTTTCTCACTTGTGACTTTTGTGGAAGGTTCAGCTTCTACCCACTTGGTGAAGTAGTCGACGGCGACTATTAGAAACCGCTTTTGCTTAGGTGCCGGGTAGAAAGGCCCTACGATGTCAATGCCCCACTCCATAAATGGCCACGGACTTTGAATAGTAGAGAGGTCGGTGCAGGGTAGTCTTGTCACTCTGGCATGCAGCTGGCATTTTAGGCACTTCTTCACGAACTCTTCCGCATCTTTTGCCATTGTTGGCCAATAGTACCCGCATCGCATGATTTTCTGAGCTAGCACCCGAGCTCCAATGTGGCTTCTGCACGATCCTGTGTGTACTTCATTCAATATGTAGTCCGCTTCCTTTGGTCCAACACATCTTAGGAGAGGCTGTAAGTATGACTTTCGATAGAGGACCCAGGACGTACTGCGTGGATCGAGCTAGAATTTTCCTAGCCTCTGTCTTGTCCTCGGGCACTTCCCCGTTCTCCAAACATCTTATTAGGGGGGTCATCCAATTTGGGTCGTCCTCTATGATCGCATTGACTTCTGTCTCTTCTATACTTCTGTTTCGGACTTCTTCTACTAGTGTCGAGCTGGTCGGGGAGTTCGCCAGCTTGCTTAGCTCGTCAGCTCGGGTATTTTGGCTTCTGGGAATGCGAACTATTTTGAAGAACTGGAAAGACCGTTCAAGGAGCTTGACCTTCTCCAGGTACTTCTTCAGCTTCTCACTTTTCGCCTCGTATTTCCCTAACACATGGTTGACCACGACTTGGGAATCACAATGGGTTTGGACAGCTCGGGCCTGGAGGGTTTGGGCGAGACGCAGTCCGGCAATGAGAGCTTCATATTCCGCCTCGTTATTCGTAGTGGGGAACTCGAATCGCAGCGAATATGTTAATTCCTTTTTCTCTGGGCTGATGAGGAGTATGCCGGCTCCACTTCCTTTCTTTCCTGAAGCTCCATCCACGTACATCTCCCAGCAGTCTGGGGGTGTCTTCTCTGGGACTTCCTGGGGTTTGGTTTTGGTTTCTTTTGGTTCCTCGAGGTCCTTATACTGAGCTTCTACAAGGAAGTACGCAGCACTCGCCATTTTATAGCTCGACGGGGACCGAACGATATAGAATGTTCTCCTAGCTCGATTGCCCATTTCGCGATCCTTCCTGAGGCTTTCGGTTTAGTAAGAACTTGCCGAAGCGGTAGATCAGTCAAAACTTGTATCGGGTGAGCTTGGAAGTAGGGTTTCAGACGCAGAGCTGCGTTTATCAGGGCTAGGGCGAACTTCTCAAGAGGCTGATACCTCGTCTCTGGGTCTTTGAGAACTCGGCTGACGAAGTACACCGGTAGCTGCCGATCTCCTTCGTCTCGGACCAACACTGCACTTATTGCTTCATTCGATGCCGCGAGGTACAGAGAGAGGGGTTCTTCCTTTTGGGGGACTGACAAGGTTGGTAAGTCCCCGAGATGGCGCTTGAGCTCCTCCAAGGCTAGCTCGTGCTCACGTCCCCATCCAAATTCCGGTGCCTTCTTGAGAATTTTAAAGAATGGGAGCTGCTTCTCGGCAGCCTTGGAGAGGAAACGACTTAGTGCAGTTATGCACCCTGTCAACCTATGCACGTCGCGGATAGTCCGGGGTACCTTCATCTCCTGCACGGCTCTAATCTTCAGCGGGTTGGCTTTGAGACCTTCTGGCGAGATCCAGCACCCTAAGAATTTCCAGATCGCACGTTGAAAGTGCACTTCTTTGGGTTCAGCTTGAGGTTCGCCTGCCTTAGTATGTTGAGCGTAGTTCGTAGGTCATTCACCGCCGAAGCCTCTTCTTTGCTCTTGACGACAATGTCGTCTACGTATACTTCGACAATCTTGCCAATATGATCTCGGAAGAGGAAATCCACCATTCGTTGGTACGTCGCCCCGGCATTCTTTAACCCGAAGGGCATGTATTTGAATGCAAAGATCCCCAAGCTTGTTGCGAAAGCTGTCATGATCGCGTCTCCCTCATCCATTAGAACCTGATAGTATCCTTTGTAGAGATCGAGAAAGCAGAATACTTCGTGTCCCACTAAGGATTCGATCTTTTCATCGATGTTGGGGAGAGGATAGCAGTCCTTCGGGCAAGCTTTGTTGAGGTCGGTGTAATCTACACACATCCTCCGCTCTCCTTCTTCTTTCTTTACCACTACCGGATTAGATAGCCAAATCGGGTACCTGACTTCAAACAGAAGCCCTGCCTTCAACCATTGCTGCACCTCGTTGTAGATAACTTGATTTCGTTCGGCAGCAAATGATCGCCGTTTCTGCTTGACCGGGGTTGAGTTCGGGTTAATGTTAAGCTTATGCGTGATGATTTCCGACGACACCCCCGTCATGTCCGTTGGAGACCAGGCGAAGACGTCTTGATATTTCCTTAGGAGCTGGATTACTTGCATGCGTGTTTGAGGTCCCCCGGCAAAGCCGACCTTGACGACCTTCGCTAGATCTGTTTCGGATAGGGGAACCTGTTCCGCCGAGGTGTCAGGGATCGACGTCGTTTCTTCCGGCTCCTTGGGATACTTTGATTGCTATGCAGGGTTGACCTCGGAGAGAAACCTGCATGCACTCTTTGGCCTTTCTCTGGTCACCTCGGACAGTAAGGGTTCCAGCCGAGGTCGGAATCTTTAACAGCAGGTGGTAGGGCGAAATGATGGCCCCGGCGCATTCGGCCAATCCCGACCTAGTATGATGTTGTAGGGGAGTTCGCTTTAACCACATAGAATCGAACCGGTTTATTGACGGCCGGGTCGGCGGGCGCCAATGGCAACGTCGAGCGCAATGGTCCCTTCGAGAGTCGCGTCTCTTCTTGCGTAAAGCTCTTGAGAGGCAGGGGTGTGGAGTTCACCCGAGCTGGGTCGAGGCCCATCCTATCCAAGCAGTGTTGGAAGATGATGCTCACGCTGGCCCCACCATCGATGAATACGCGATGGACCATCTTGTTGGCCACTCCGACCTGTATCACCATGGCGTCATTGTGTGGTGTAGGCGCGGCACGGGGTCATCCTCGGAGAATGTGACGGTTTCCCTTCTTGAACCTCTTTTTCGTTTGCTCCTCACTCCGACGGGACCGGTGGTCTCGCGAGCTTCCGCCTTCAACTTAGTTTTTGTCTTGCACAGGGGTAGCCGGTGATGGTGGAGACCACTCCGTCGTACTGTGGTGCGTCGTACGGAGGGTCGTCATCCTCCTCGTCGTGATCGACCTTAGCTCGCTTATTGTGGGGAGCACAGCGACCTTGTTCTCCTTTCCGTTTTCCTTTTGTGTTTTTCTTTCCCCTGGCTTCGTATTTCCTCAGAGTTCCCTCTTGGGCTAACCTCTCTATCTGTTCCGCGAGGTCGCGGCAATCCTCCGTGTGGTGCCCATGGTCATCATGGAAGGAGCAGTGCTTGTTTTACGTCCCGAGGTTTAGACTTTGACATGGGACGTGGTTTAGCGAACCAGTCCTCGTGGAGTGCGAAGATCTCGGCATTCGTTTTCATAAAAGGAGGTCGTTGGGACGGTTCTGGTCCCACCCGAGGTCCAAGCCGGGACTGGATTGGTCCTGATCCGAGCCGGGACTGGATAGGTCCTCTTTGGAGGCGCTCGTGGGCACTTCTCCGATCACGATCACTCCGACCTCGATCCCCTTCAGTTCTCTTCTTCTCGGTCTCCTCCCGCTTCAATCGGTCCGCATCCTGGCCATCGGCGAACTGGTATACAATCTTCCACATCTCCTGGGCTGTCTCAGGTTTCTGCTTAGCGAGCTCTTGGTTCAGGGACCCGGGAGCAACTCCATTTCGGAAGGCCGAGATGAGGAAGACATCGTCGATTTTATCGACCTTCAAGCTTTCCTGCATGAACCTGGAAGCGTACTCCCTTATAGATTCCTTGTCCTTTTGCTTCACCGATAGGAGGTAGGTTGTGTCTCGGCGAGCCTGAACCTTTGTATGGAATCTTTGCTTGAATATTTTTTCCAAATAGGTCCAGGACCCTACGCCGCCGATTGGGAGGCCGTCAAACCAAGCTCGGGCATAATCGATCGGCATTTCGGGGAATAGCTTGCACATGTGTTCCTCCCCGAGACCACAGTTGTGCATGCTTTGTACCGGAAACGCGTTAAGAAGTTAAGGGGATCATCGAGCCCATTGTAGGCCGGAATGTTTGGCAATTTGTACACCGTGGGGAGTTTGGTGTCAAGCAGCTCGTCGGTGAACGGGCTGACAAGCCGAGCCGGATTCCTTTTCATATCGGTGTCGGTTCTCGGGGCTGCGACTCTCGCCGTAGCTCGGACTTCGGCACCTTCACGGGACTCCGAGATCGCCTTTGTGTATGATGTCGCCCGGGAGTCCGCTGCGAGCTTGGACTCGGCGTCGAATCGAACCCCGCCGGGGATCGTGTCTCTCCCTTAGCTCGGTTTCGCCTCTCGGCGTAGCGAGGAGGCGTAGGTAGGGATTTTGCGTGGAACTCTCCCCGGCCTAGGGTATGGGAGACATCCGGGTCGTCGCCGAGAAGCGTTTGAAACGCTCGCTATTTGCTTTAGCGGGTCGGCCGCGGCGTAGGTGGTGGCAAGGTCAAAGTCTCGGGAGAGATCATCCTCCTTCGGCTCGGATCCCTTCGGCTCCGACTCGTCGTTGATTTCTTCGATGTACCGCCTTCGGAGTATCACCCGTTCAAGGGCGATTCCGTTATGCGCCCTCCGATGCCGATTTTGCGTCGGGTTTCTCGAGGGATGTACTCTAGCGCGGGCATCCCTTCGGAGGATTTCCTTCTATTGGGTCCCCGGCGTGCCTCTCCTTTGGGACCGAACCGCCTTTCCGGCGATTCTCTTGGCTTATGGGGCGCTTTCGCTCGTTAGGATTCCCTCGTTGGCTTTGGGCCTCCCGCACGCTTTGTGATCGCGTTACCATCATAAATCAGCTACGTAAGAACCGTTGATGAGGTTCCCACAGACGGCGCCAATGATAGATCTAGGGTTTGCGAAAGTAGCTAAAAGAAATAATAACATGATGACACAAAGATATACGTGGTTCGATTGATGTGATCTACGTCCACGGGGGAGAATCCAGAGAGCTTTTATTATACTTGAGAGTACAATGAGTATTAAATGTCTTACACCTCTAATCTTGCATCTATTTATAAGCCTTGGGTTAAGCCCTAATCCTTCTAGAGATCGGACTCCTTATACATATCTAGTTGCTTAATACATGCATATCCGATTCCCGTTTGTAGTAGAATTCTATCTTCTCCCAAAGTAGGGCTTCGTTACTTGGTCTTCAAGGCAGATGTTGACTTTGTCTGGGCCGAACTCCGCGGGCCGAGCTTTAATATATAAGCCTAAATAGCCTTAGATCGGGCCCAGGATGAGGCCGGTACTATCAGTGGATTTCTCACATGTTGGTCGGGATATTATACACTTCGATATGGTTGAATTAATAAAGTTTATGTCATTTTAACTAAAAAAAATTCCCACAAAAATAAGTGTATTTTCAACATATCGGGATTCCTAGCTCCATAGCGAATATATACGTTTAAATTTCTAAATTTGTCGAAGAACATGAAATAATTTCACAGATAACGCGAAGGGCCGAAGAATGAAGAAACCTGAAACCCTAACCCTGAATCGATTTCCAATTTCAGGAAAGTGATTTCGATCCTAAATCCAAATTATTTACAAATTTAGTCGCTCTTCTATAATCCGAAGATGATTGCAATCGTTCGCAAAAATCTCGCCATTTTAATTTCGAAGCAGACTTCAAACCGTGTTAGTGTGTGGAATTCCCCTATTCATCTCCATTTTTTCTCTAATTCGACGGAAACCCAAATCGGTATCAGCCCTACTCTTCTGGATATGTTGAGAGATAAATACGATTTCCCTCCGGAATTGGCTTCACGAATTGCATCGGAAATGACTAGTCTGGAAACCTCTGAAAATGCGGATTCAATACTCTCTTTCTTCAAAGAGAGTGGCTTTTCGAATTCTTATTTGCAGAAAATCGTGAAGCATAGGCCTCGTGTTCTCGCTGCTAACCTCGAGGACAGCATCAGACCAAAAATCAAGATTTTGCAAGACGTGGGCTTCCAATCTGATGAAGTTTGCAAGATTATCTCGTCGAGTCCGACGATTTTGTACTTGAGTGTGAATGATAATCTCATTCCTTCATTATCTGTGCTCAAGGGCTTGTTGGGATCCAATACTGCAGTTGTCAGAATTGTGAGGAAATCACCACGGATACTCAACTATAATATGGAAGGAACTGTTGTGGCTAATGTGGAATTCTTGAAGAGCATTGGCGTGTCTAAGGATCGTGTTCGTATCATTCTCAATAGTTATGCACTGACTTTCTGTCAAAATCCGGAAGTTATAAGGGGATGTGTGGAGAAGGCCAAAGAAATGGGGCTTACTGCATCTATGAAAGCTTTCATTTATGCTATTCCAACTATTGCTTCAGTGACTGCTAAGGCGTGGGAGCTCAAGTTGCAAGCTTTCCGTGATGTGGGATTTTCAGACAGTGAAATATTGAGTATGTTTAGGAAGGAGCCTCGAGTGTTTGGTGTATCCACTGAGAAGATGAAGAATATAACGGAGGGTTTGGTTGCGACTGGGAGGTTTGATATCTCAAGCATCGCCCATTACCCATCATCGCTTATGTACAACTTTGAGAAGAGGTATAAGCCGCGAATGAGAATATTAAAAATTCTTGAAAGTAGGAACCTTATTGAAACTTGGCCTACTCTTGGAAGACTTTGTTGTTGGTCTGATGCGGAGTTTTTCGAGAGATTTGTTAGCCCGTATTTAGATCAACTTGGTGATGTTGACATCCCAAAGCTTTCTGCCATAGACAAAGTTAAGATCAAACATTAAGCATTTGGTTGATGCACTAGGATAAAGTAATTTTCATTTGGTTAAAAAAAATATGATTTGGCCCTTACCTTATTAATATCTACTTTTTTTGGCTTCAGAATATGGTTTTTACAATTGTGTGTCTGCTGTGATTGCTGCAACCTTTTCTAAGATGTTTTATGCATATTTATGTGATAATAAGCCATCTATCTTGTTCTTTGATGATTTTAAGTTTTATAATAAGTTTGATAACTTGAGCATTGTACACCACCTGGTCTCACTTACATTACAGCTTCGAGAAGAGAATTTTAAGGATTCTTGAAAGTGGTAACCTCATTGAAAATTGGCCTACTCTTCCAACACTTTCCCATTCCTCTGATGCTGAATTCTTCAACAACTTTATTAGCCCACATTTTGAATGGCTTAGTGATGTTTACATCCCAAAGTTGAGATGTAATCTTAAGCATTTGGTAGAAATTCAAGATATGGCCTTTAACAAATATTCCTATAATGAAAGTTTGCTGAATTGTTAAACTGTGTGACTTTGAATTGCTGAACTGTAGTAACATAGTGTGTCTGCTTTAGCTGCTTGTTAACGAATTTCGTCTATTGCTTTTGTCTGTATTGCACCTTCAGCTCTACATCTATGTTAAGTCGGAAGGCATGATCTTAAGAAGCTATAGCAAGATCAAGATTATGTTGTGATTGATCCTCTGTTTTTCAAGAATGTCTGTGTTTTGACAATGTCGATCGTGAAATATATTTTTTGATGTTTTTATTGATAATTTAACAAGCAGTGGATCTTGTTTCTGAAGTTTGCTGTTGTACATTTCCTCTATATTAACCCCGTTTTTTTTTTAGATAATGAAACAATTTTAATGTGGATTTCCTGTGGATAAGTTTGTTTGAAGTGTCTAGATAATCAAAGCTGTAATGCTTTTGATTATAAATTTATAATGTTCTACTAGATTATAGTATTACATATTACTCCTTAGAATGTGTAATAATGGTTGGATGAAAGCTGTAGCCTGTACCATAAAGCAACGGCTACCCACTTGAATACTTGATACCGCGCCTACTAATTATACCGCGTTTTTCCGGTTTTGACTTTTGCCTAAAACTAACCTTCCTGCTTCCACCCTCCTCTCTCTCTCTCTCTCTCTCTCTCTCTCTCCTATGTATAAACTATGAAGCACATATACGCTTCAAGGGGTTAGCGTATCCCAAAAAAACGTATTAAATATGAATACGAAAATAATACGGTCCAAATACGTATTAAAGCGTATTTTTTTATTTAATTTATTTTTATTATTTTTTTAATTAAATACGGCTAAAATACGTTTTACAAAATTCAAAATAGGCATAATTTTTTAGGGGTGTTCACCAGGAAAGATAGTAGTGCTGGAAAGATAGCTACTCACCGGGGCCTCCTCCAAGCGCCACCGCTTCCTTCTCCAAATCACACTCGAAGAAGAGAAATAAAAGAAAATGGAGACAATGATCTTGGCAAGCTTGAGATGGATCGACGCCAAAAAGAAAAAGGCGATTGCAAAGAAAGAGGTGGAGAAGGAAGTGGGGAGATGGAGAAAATTACAGACAAAAAAATAAATGAGAGGGCTAATGGGAAGTATAGGAGAAGGTGGAGAGAGAATAGGCTATAGGGTGTTGGAAAAGTCAAAAATGATTTTATAAGGGTGGAAAAATGATTATAAATTAAAGTAGAGCAGGTGAGAAAGAGAGAGAAAGTGGGGGTGAGCGAAAATTTTGAGGGAGAGAGTGAGGGGATTCAATATATATATATATATTATGAAAATATAAAATATTATAAATAAATATAAACGTATTTTTAACGTATTCGTATCTTGATTTTTAAAAATTAGCATATTTTCGTATCGTACCCCCTCCACCTTCTTCACTCCTCATCCCAACATCAACATTTTCTCACTCCACTCTCAAGATAACCAGTTAAAAAGAGATGGCTTCTTCCAGCATTCTTAAATTCTTAGCTGTTATCTCTCTCTTGAATGCGTGCATGTGCATGGCTTCAAGAACAACGCCCGCCTCTCTACAGACCCAGCTGCTGAAATATCACAAGGGCGCCCTTCTCCAAGGCAGAATCTCCGTCAACCTCATCTGGTATGGCAAATTCACCCCTTCTCAACGCGCCATTGTCGTCGATTTCATCACCTCCCTCTCCCCCTCATCGCCGTCGCAAGCCCAGCCCTCTGTGGCGGCGTGGTGGAAGATGACGGAGAAGTACTACCACCTCGCCACCTCCAAGACCCTCTCTCTCTACCTCAACAAACAAATCATCGACAACTCCTACTCGCTAGGAAAATCGCTCCCTTAGAACCAACTCGTCCAGCTGGCCTCCAAGGGCGAGCAGATGAACGCCGTCAATGTCGTGCTCACGGCGTCCGATGTCGCCGTTGACGGCTTCTGCCATAATCGCTGCGGCACTCACGGCGCCAAATCCACTGTCGTCAAGGGAAAGAACCACAAATTTGCCTACATTTGGGTCGGAAACTCAGTGCGCCGGTTATTGCGCGTGGCCGTTCCACCAGCCCATTTATGACCCTCAGAGCCCGCCGTTGGTTGCTCCCAACAACGACGTTGGCCTTGACGGAATGATCATCAATTTGTCTGGGCTTTTGGCTGGAACCGCCACCAACCCCTTTGGAAACGGATTCTATCAGGGCTCAGCCGACGCGCCGTTGGAGGCTGTGACCAGTGTGTATGCTAAGGGGGCGTACCCTGGTTATGCCGGAGATTTACTGGTGGACAAAACTAGTGGTGCTAGATATAATGCGCATGGTGCCGGCGGTCGGAAATATGTTCTTCCGGCGATATATGATCCTTCCACGTCCAAATGTTCCACTTTGGTTTAATAGTAGGGATTATCATTACATTTACACAGACCAAAACTGTAATACAGAGTTCATTTATTCATTTTTATTTGTTTGTTATGAAGCAAATTACTTCGGCTTGCTTTATATATAAAGAGAAGATTTTTTTTTTATTAAAATGTGATCTGAAGTGTTTTTTCTTTTAGATTTTATTCTCTAAAAAAGTAAAAAAATTAGCGTTGTTACATATGTATTTTTTTTTTAAATCTTCAAAACTGTATTAAAATTTAATCTAAATGTGAATTATTTAATAACATAGCACAATTTATTTAAGATATATTATGTTGCGATTTACTTATGTTCGATTTAGCATGGCCTTCCTTTTGTGATGCAGCTAGAAACAACATGAAACAAATATAAATACTTTCATTGATTTAAAGAATACTGAAAACATCTAGTATGGACCTTCCTTTGTGATGCAGCTAGCAACAACATGAAACAAATATAAATACTTTCATTGAAAACAAATACCAGAACATTTCATCAACGGTTGATTTAATGAATATCGGCATATGATGGATAAACAAAAACCAATTGTCTTTACTTTAGTAAAATTACGCTTATATACTTATTAACGAAATAATAGAGTCCTAATTACAATAGAAAACCTAAACTAAATTAAAAGATAAGTACATATATAAAAGAGAAAATACACCTTTCTAGTCAAATGAGATAGTAAAACACAAAAGTTGGCCACAAACTTAATTTTTATAAATTATGGCAAATATTTGTCTTTTTGGACGAAAATACCCTTACTCTTTACTTTACCTACCTACTTTTTCTCTCTCCTCATAATTTGTATTTCCCACAGCTCTCACCTGATTCTCTCTCCTCTCTATTTTTTCCGCCTTCTCCTCAGACTTCTCTCTCTTTCAACTGGAGCTCATCTTTCTCGTTTTTTTTTCTTCTCCGTTGATTGGCAGCGGCGGCGTATTAATTAACGGCGACACGGCGGCGTATTTTATAGATCTGTGGAGGTATATTTTCGTAGAGCGGCGGCGGCGGCATATGTTTCTCTCCTTCAGCTCGATGAGCTCGAGCTTTTTTTTTTCTAGATCGGCGGCGGCGTATTTATAAATCGGTGGTGGCGACACGGCGGCGAATCTTCTGAAATATTGTCCACAACTGCTTCTGTAATTCTTTGTAATTGTATGGAGGTAATTATACATTTAGATCTAGGTTTTCTCATGAATTTATTTGTTGTTACGAATTTACAGTTCGTCGAATTTTGTATTTATTACCTTCGTTGACATTCTTTATTGTACACACACTCTCTGATATGGTACACGGTACGAATATGTACGGATCGTACCCAGACGATGACACTCTTGTTACGAAGTGCATGTATTTCATGCAATCTGATGCCACATGCGGTATGAATTTATATTAAATTCGTATCGAGGTGTGACACGCTGGTTACGAAATAAATGTAATTCGTACAATTCTCTAGATTCTAAACTCCATACCACACTCTGATATGGTACACGGTATGAATATGTACGGATCGTACCCAGACGATGACACTCTTGTTACGAAGTGCATGTATTTCGTGCAATCTGATGCCACATGCGGTACGAATTTATATTAAAATCGTACTGAGGTGTGACACGCTGGTTACGAAATAAATGTAAGTCGTACCATTCGCACAAAAAAAATTCTAATCTGCATGCCACACTCTGATATGGTACACGGTACGAATATGTAAGGATCATACCCAGACGATGACACTCTTGTTACGAATTGTATGTATTTTGTGCAATCTGATGCCACATACGGTACGAATTTAATATAAATTCGTACCGGGGTGTGACATACTGGGTACGAAATAAATGTAATTTGTACCACTACGTTATCATGGCATCAGCTAACCGGGCAGTACGAAAATAAACATTTATTACCGCGATACATCCGACAGGTCAGTTGAGCACAAGTCAGCTAAGAAGTCAGCAGATTAATATCTAGCTGAGAGGTATGAAATGTTTTTAATTTGGTACCGTGTTACCTAAGTTAGAACATTTATATCACGGTAAGAAATGTTGAATTTCATACCGATGTCGTGGTACGAAATGGTTGAATTTCATACCGATCTCGTGATACGAAATGTTTGAATTTCGTACCGTGTTACCAAAGTTAGAACATTTATATCGCGGTACGAAATGGTTGAATTTCGTACCGGAATATAAAGATTCTAACTTTGATAACACAACACGAAATTGTTGAATTTCGTACCGATATCGTGGTACGAAATTGTTAAATTTCGTACCGTGTTACCATAGTTAGAACTTTTAGATCGTGGTACAAAATGTTTGAATTTCGTACCGTGTTACCTGAGTTAGAGCTTTTAGATCGTTGTGCGAATTGGGGTAATTTCGTACCGATATTATGGTACGAAATGTTTGAATTTCGTACCATGATATAAATATTCTAACTTTGATAATACGGTACGAAATTGTTAAATTTCTTACCGATATCTTGGTACGAAATGGTTAAATTTCGTACCGTGTTACCATAGTTAGAACTTTTAGATCGTGGTACAGAATGATTGAATTTCGTACCGTGGTACCAGAGTTAGAACTTTTAGATAGCGGTACGAAATGGTTGAATTTCATACCATGATATAAAGGTTCTAACTTTAGTAACACGGTACGAAATTATTGAATTTCGTACCGATATCGTGGTACAAAATGGTTGAATTTCGTACCGTGTTACCATAGTTAGAACTTTTAGATCGTGGTACGAAATGGTTGAAGAATTTCGTACCGTGGTACCAGAGTTAGAACTTTTATATCACGGTACGAAATGTTTGAATTTTGTACCGCGATACAAAGGTTGTAACTCTGGTAACATGGTACGAAATGGTTCAATTTCGTACTTATATATCGTGGTACCGACGACCACCTTATCCCTCGATAATTCCCGACGGATTATCGATCGAAAAAATACGGGTCGGCTGAAAATTATTACCAGATCCACCGAGGGATTTACCGACGGAATTTCCGTCGGTATTGTTACCGAGGGAAATATCCCTCGGTAAATGCTTTTAAATTAATTTAAAAACAATAAATTAATTTACCGAGGGATTTACCGATGGAATTTTCGTCGGTATTATTACCGAGGGAAATATCCCTCGGTAAATGCTTTTAAATTAATGTAAAAACAATAAATTAATTTACCGAGGGATTTACCGACGGAAATTTCCTTCGGTATTATTACCGAGGGATAAATATCCCTCGGTAAATGCTTTTAAATTAATTTAAAAACAATGAATTATTTTACCGACGGATTTTATCCCTCGGTATTTTTACCGAGGGAAATATACCTTGGTAAGTTTATTTTCGAAATTTTTTAAAAAATATTTAAGTTACCGAGGGATATAGTTCCGTCGGTATACATATATTTTTAAATAATATTTTTTTATTTAACACACATATATATATATATATATATATATATATATACAAACCCTAACCTAAACTCCACTTTTCTATCCAAACTTGCTGCGCCTCCCTCATCTCTCATCTCTTTCTCTTCTTTCTCTCTCTCTCATCTCGCCGGACGCCACCACGTCGGCCAGCACCCATCCCACCGGCTCTCGCTCTCTCTCCCTCACTGCGGCACGCCGTCATATCCTCCCCGGCCACCGCGGCTCCATCTTCAAGGAAAACCACAATTTACCGACAGAACTATATTCCTTGGTAATACCGAGGGAATACCAAGGGATTTTCCGTCGGTAATTACCGACGGAAATTACCCTCGGTATTTCCTCGATAACTTTGTTCTGTTGACGAAATCCGAAAACGGAAATTTACTGACAGAAATGTTTTCGTAGGTATTTACCGACGGAAAATCCCTCGGTAAAAGTGCTCCCGATGAATTCCATCGACAACAAAATGGTGACGGAATTATTCCTCGGTACTCCCTCGGTAAAATTTACCGAGGGATAAAATCCGTCGGTATTTGTTTACCTACAAGCCATTTGGCAACAGACACTATCCGTCGGTAATTCCGTCGGTAACTCATTTACCGAAGGAAATTTTCGTCGGTAAACGCAGTGTTTTTGTAGTGGAATTTCATATTTCGTACCAGGTTTTCAAGTGATAAGCTAGTAAGAATTATGGAATTCATACTAATTACCATTTAAGAATTTCACATTTTGTACCAACAGTCAAGCACCAAGGAATTTTACGCTGGAACGAATTATGAAATTCTATCCACTTCATACAATTAATCAAGCATGAATATATCAAATCATGGTAAGAATTTCACATTTCGTACCATGTTTCAAGTAATAAGCTGGTACGAATTACGAAATTCTTACTAATTACCATGTAAGAATTTCATATTTCGTACTAATAACCAAGCACAGAGAAATCATGGTACGAAATGTGAAATTCTTACCAAGTACCATGTAAGAATTTATAATTCGTTCCATTAACCAAACACGAATATATCAAATCATGGAAGGATGGCAAGAAGTGTGATATTCTTGTAAGAATTTCAAGACTTCGTACCAATACTCAAGTACGAAGAACATATTCATACCAAACAATTCAATATTCAGGTAAGAAGTTTAACATTTCTTACCGCTAAATCATTCCAGATCTACATTAAAAAACAAATCGTACGAAACCCGCAAAATCAAAAAATTCAAAACTTTTTTTCCAGATCTACATTTGAGATCTACAAAGTTGATGAAATCTTACCAACAATTCACCAAAAGGATCGGTGTTTCCCGTTTCGTAGGGTTGGTTATGCTGTTTCTTCATCAGATCTCACCGGCGATGTGGTTGGATTTTGTGCTTCTGGTTCTTGCGCCATGGATTCCGGTGGTATGCTTGCTTCTCGTGTTTCGGTTGGCGCGCTGGTGGTCGCCGCTTTCTCTGGAACAGTTTTCTTCTTTTCGCTTGCTCGTACCATGGTGGAGACGGTGTGGTGGTGGAGAATATATGTGTTGACAGTAGGGGGTTGTGGTGATGGAGGCGGCGCGGTGGTGGAGACGGCGCGGTGATGGAGGAGGCACGGTTGCAGAAAACGGAGAGAGAGAGAAGAGAGAGAATTTCTTTTGCACGATTTGTAAATAAAGTGAAATCTGAAAAGTTAAAAGTGAAAACTAAAAAGTAACTCCCATCTACAAGAGGAGTATTTTCGTCCAAAAAGGCAAATATTTGCCATAATTTTTAAAAATTAAGTTTGTGGCCAACTTTTGTGTTTTACTATGTGTTTTGGCTATTCTAATTTTTGCCTCAAAATAAAATTAATAAAAGTCTATATATATATATATGTATATGCAAATAATTAAACATAAGTTCAATACTCAAAATAATTTTGAGATTTTATTTTATTCATAATATGAATTATAAAAAAAATTGAACTTTCTTTCTGCATTAAGTGTTAAATAATTGGTTAACTATTATAACAACTTTTTATTTTTATTTTATACTTTTTAACGATTTATTGAACCGATTAAATCGTAAGATCGATTGTTTTTATATGACAAATGATTGATTAATCGAATGTTGTAGGCCGAGTTCACATAATATGGGGGCATGGAGCAAAATAATTACTACTATGTTACATTGATTTTTTATTTGTGGAAAACTAAATCGCGCAAAATCTTAACTTATAAGTCCTAATGTGTCTTTATTTCATTGTACTTATCATATAATTAAACTTGACATTGAACCTATTTATATTAGAGGAAATGTGGTGATATGGCATGATCAATTTAAAAAACACAAATGTTGTCAAAAATTTGAAAAAACACAAAATATGGCACTCACTACTAGAAATTCGCTGATACATAACACTGCATAGATAACGGTCATTTTTGTAAACCGTTATATATGTGCGCATTTTTCATAAATATAACGGTTCTTAAGAAACCCGTTATATATGTGAGTGTATCTCTACACAAATATAACGGTTATTTGCATTCCGTCATGTATGATGTACATTTTATAACAGACTTTATAACGTTTTTAAGTAACCGTTAACATTGCCTAATATTATTTTATTATTTATTTTTTTATAATTCATAAAGTGCAAAATAATTTGAGAAAATAAACACGATTCAACTTCCCTTCAAAAACATGATTTAACTTAAATATTTTGTCATCCTCTCCATCTTTTTTGGCGGCTAAGTTTCCCCCCCAATTCAACCCTAAACTTCTATACTTCATCCCTTGCAAGCTCTCAACCGACGGTAACGTTGCCATACCAATTTCTCTCACGCCGATAATCACCAGTCCAAAGTTCACGACAATCTGGTAAAGAACGTCTCTCTCATTCAAGAAATCAACTGTAATATTTCCAAGGTCGTCGAATTTCTTCACAAATTTCACCACCGTCTGACAGCAGCATCGTGCCTGAAACTCCGGCAAGAAGCAGTGAGGAACGGTGCGTTGAAGTTGCAAGTGAAGTTCAATTTGCTATATTTGGGTATGATTTGCTTTTATTTTTGTGTTTCAGTAGTCCTATTTTATCTTCCATTTTCTCTTCCCATCTTTCTTCTCCTCTGAACCGAAAACCCCAAAAATCCCTAAATTATTTTTCCAATTAAATTCCTAATTCTCCTCTCAAATTTCGACGATTCCACAAGCGTTCGATGATGAGCTGATGACCAAGGGCTTCAACGTCTCGCTGGAACACAATAGACGGATGCAGGCGACGACGGAGCAGACGCTTGAGAGAGCAACCTCTCCACACTTTGCAGCTGAATGCCGTCGTCGTCGTTGCCGTTGCCATCGTATCTGCACTGCTCCTCCGTCGTCGATTCCCTGTTGCTTCCGTGACCGACTCCTCTGCTGTCTCTGGCTAATCGAGCAGAAGACTTAACTCTTTTTTAATGGAAATTAAATCATCATTCTGTCCTTGTTGTTTCTCTCTCTCTCTCTCTCCCAATTTTTTTTCTTCTGGAATTTGATATCTCGTAATTGAATCTCATCTTAAAACCTTTGGAACCACTGGATTACTAATGTACATTTAGCTAATTGGCCTGACAGTATGGCCAACGGCTTGTTTGTGATTTTATTTACAAATTGTGTTTTGATGCATATCGATACTGAAATTCATACCATTTTTCCAATTTATATTTGTGCAGTTCCTATCTGTTTGCTCCGAAATCAGCTTGTTGTTGCTTCTTCTGTTCCAGCCCCTGTCATCATGGCCTTCAAGTTCTTACATGAAAGCACAATTGCGCAGGTTAGTATTTACCTTTGAATTTGATGGAGACTACATGCAATTTCTCTTCTCTGCTAAAACACTTACAAACTACAATTGAAGAGAATTATATTTTATGGTTTAAAGTTGTATCCATGTGCATAAATGTAAGGGTGGGTTCACCTCTGTCTTAAGAAAATTAAACTATTTCGAATGCTATTATTTTATTTTTTGTAGGCATATATTTGTCTGCAATCTGTATGCAATAATGCATGTACACGATGGAAGATGTCATTCCTTTTTGTAACTTGAAATCGATTACAGGAAATTGCATCGCTGTCTATATATGGTAATGCTATTGTTATGTCCGTTAGTATTGTTTCTTATGAAATTTAGTGTTATTTGCTAATATATATTAAACTTTATTTGTAGGCACCTGTATAAAAAGATGAAGGAAAATAAAACGAATGACATGTTTCTATTTGTAAATCCATTTAGTGTATCGCATGCACATGTGAGATAGGGCACGCATATTATCAAAAAGATTACTTGATGCAACCACAAACCAACTTGTACTCGTGCCTTGCAATTTGGGGTAAGTGAATATTATGAATATTCTGCCTTATAACCTCGAAGTCGGTAGAAAATCTGAAATCTGAAATTTGATAAATTCTATCTTAATTTGCTGCATACTAATATAATATTCTGCCTTAGTGAACATTGGATTTTGACCATCATCCAACCTCACAAAAAACTACATTTTTTGTGTGCTTTTGAATGATATCCAGTGGCATTATAGACGTGTAGCTTCAATACTATGTCAGGTATAGTGATTGGAAAATTGATAAAACTATGGTAATTTTTAGCTCTTATCATATACTCTGGTCATCCTAAAAATAATAGATATATTTTCTCTCTCTTCTCTCTCCCTCTCTCTCTCTTCCCCCTCCTTTGTATTCTATTTCATGCTATTTGACTGCAAATACTTAAGTAATTTTAATTTAGTACATGCATCTTTTTTCTAATTTTCATATGCTGAGTATAAGATGCCATATATTGGTGATATGTTGAAAACTATACAGCATTAGGAAAACTAAGGAAGTCAAGGTTTCTGTGCCAAAGAACTTGAAGAATGGATATCCATCCCTTGTAGCAGATAAGGTAGCGAGAAGAGCGATTTTGCAGCTTGTTGGAGTTAATGTGATCCTTGGAAATGTCTATGTGCTGCTCTTGCTGCCCCAATGCAGGAAATGAAGGAACCGAATGTTCTCAGGTATATGCTTCTTGGCCTTGTTTTCTTCATCATATGTTGGGGTTGGTTCTTAGTTCTTACACATGATGACTGCTCCGGTTTTTGTGCTGTTCACATTGATTTATACTGTTATTTCATATTGGCTATTATATAAGGTAACTATGCTTATAGTATTGGTATTGTTAAGTTTTGCTTTAGACTTCATTTAAGGAAGAATGTTTGTGCTCGATCATGCATGATGTCGTAGTTATGGACTGTTGAAATGTGCTCCAATTGATGAATATATATTGTTAATTGATTTGCGTGTTAGATTGTGATTTGTGTTATTGCTTTATTTGTAGACGGTCTACATCGATTGCATTGAAGGGAATTATGGCGGAAGGGACTTAGCTCGTGATTGGGTGAAAAAAAATCTAGTCTTGATGCAGTTGTAATATGTTTACATTTTAATTACTCTTCTATTTAGACATAGGAACATGTGGTATTTTGACTATAATGTTATGTAGAATGTTTGGATGATATAATATATATGTAGACTTTGTTTGGATGGTAATATATGCATCATTTTTTCAATTTATTTATTATTTTTTCAAAATTAAAACAGGAAAATTGGAATAAAAATAATAAAATAAATGCAGAAATGCAATAATAATTCTTAACGGTTAAAAAATTGTTATATTTAATAACCAAAGATAACGGTCAGTGAACGTTATGTAAGATGAAGAAGTGTGTTATCTATATAGACAATATAATACGTTTGAGTGCATTTCATAACGGTCGAACACCGTTATGCTTAATATCCAAAGATAACGGCTACCAAAGTGTTATATATTCTTAACAAGCGTTATGTATAATTGATATAGATAACGGTCATTCACCGTTATGTATGAGCGCACTTTTTATATCATACCTTTATATGTCGGTCTTTTGTGCTCATACATAACGGGGAATACCCGTTATGTATGAGCGAAATTCTAGTAGTGACTTTTGACATTTTTTTACCCTTTTACCCTTACTTTTCACCCCAGCCGCAACTTTTGACTTTTCTCTCTCTCTCTTTCTCTCTCTTCTTTATTTCGTACCAAGTAACATGCCCCGGTACGAAATGTTAGTTATTTCGTACCAAGTAACATATCCCGGTACGAAATGTTAGTTATTTCGTACCAAGTTACAACTTCATAACATGCCACTTAGTACGAAATAACTAACATTTCGTACCAGTCCGGTACGAAATGTTAGTTATTTCGTATCAAGTTACAACTTCATAACCATTCCCCGGTACGAAATATTAGTTATTTCACGTAGCTGGTACGAACTAAGAAACATTTCGTACCGGGGCATGTTACTTGGTACGAAATAACTAACATTTCGTACCTTAGTTGGTACGAAATAACTAACATTTCGTACCGGGGCATGTTACTTGATACGAAATAACTAACATTTCGTGCCGGGGCATGTTATGAAGTTGTAACTTGGTACGAAATAAATAACATTTAGTACCGGGATATGTTACTTGGTACGAAATAACTAATTTTTTATATCGGGGGATGGTCATGAAGTTGTAACTTGATACAAAATAACTAACATTTCGCACCGGACATGTTATGAAGTTGTAAATTGGTACGAAATAACTAACATTTCGAGCCCGGGGGCATGTTTTGGAGTTGTTACTTGGTACGAAATAACTAACATTTCATACCGGGGCATGTTACTTGGTACGAAATAACTAACATTTCGTACCAGTTCGGTACGAAATGATAGTTATTTCGTATCAAGTTACAACTTCATAACCATTCCCCGGTACGAAATATTAGTTATTTTGTACCAAGTTTCAACTTTATAACATGCCGCTGGCTCGAAATGTTAGTTATTTCGTACCAATTTACAACTTCATAACATGTCCCGGTACAAAATGTTATTTATTTCGTACCAAGTTACAACTTTATTACATGCCCCGACACGAAATGTTAGTTATTTCGTACTAAGTAACATGCCCAAGTACGAAATGTTAGTTATTTCGTACCAAGTAACATGCCCCGGTATAAAATGTTAATTATTTCGTACCAGCTAAGGTACGAAATGTTAGTTATTTCGTACCACCTACGCGAAAAGAAATAAAGAAAAAAATGTGTCAGCGAAGTGTGGGAGGAGAGAGAAAGGAGAAGAAATGAGTGAGGAGAGAGAAAAAAGTGGCAGAAAAAATTTATTGCGCATGAGGTTGGTGGGAGGAGAGAGGAGAGAGAAAAAATATCATATTTTGTGTTTTTTAAACTTTGTAAGAGTAAAAGGGTCCAAAAAATGTCAAAAGTGCCATATTTTGTGTTTTTTTAAACTTTTGACAACATTTGTGTTTTTTAAAGTGAATGTGTTATTCCATGAGTTGCCTCATTATATTAATGCATTATCAATTGATCATTCATTTGCAGATTTTATGTGTCATTGTGATTAACTCTCTAAATTTTTATTCTAAACTATTCTTTCACATGTCGATATTTGTATTTTTCGTTTACTTTCTAATTTTTTTTTCATTTGTTCTCTTTTCATACTTTGTTAGCTTGCAACATAGTACTTCATATCTAGAATTTTTCGTAATACGGATAATTTTTTAACATAGTTATAACTATTAGTGTTGTATATGCATTCGTAATTATATTTATAACCAAAACTAAAAATCACAAGATATATTATAATAACCAATCAAAATTCAAATAATTTTAAGATTAAAGAGATACAATATTGAACATGATTTTTAATGTAAAAAAATTACATACAAAATTAGTGAATTTAGGAATCTTATATATGTGGTGAACATAAATGACAATTTTTTTTAAATGTATATATTCATTAATCAATAACGTTAAATATAATTAGAACATATTAAATAAGAAAGTTGAATAATAATAATAATAATAATAATAATAATAATAATAATAATAATAATAATAATTGAGAAAAGTAGAGTAGAAATTTAGCAAAATGAGCACATAAAGTAATATAACGAAAAATGTACAAACATTAACGTCAAAAATTGGTATCGTTTATCATTGAACTCAAAACATATTCACTGAATAATTTTAAAAACAATATATATATATATATATATATATAAATATATTAATAAATAAGTTGATATAATCAGGCCTCAATTACTGTAGAAACCAGAGGCGACCGCTTCTATTGGCATGCTGGCGTTCACCTCTACTCAGTATATCAATGCGCTAATGAATCTTATAACATTATGTCAACATAAAACAATTCCGGTATTGGACAAGACTAAGGGAGTGTATTCAATCAAGACTTTGTGGGAGTTTTGAAGTTGATTGACTCCGCGTGGAGTCTTGAGGAATTTCTGATGGAGTTCGCGTGGGATTTGGACGACTTTGTTGGAGTTGAAGTCGATGGAGTCCAGCGCCGGCTGGACCCCAGCGGTCGCGGAACTTAATGCCAGCCAACGCTGGCTCGCCGCCGTCGCTGGGACACGACGGGATGAAGGAAAAGAATGATAATACGTGAAGTCTGGAGAGTTATAACTTGGAGACATTTCAAATTCCAACCGGGGCTGGGTTCCAGCCGAGGCCGAATATAGCCCAGTCATTTCTGGGAAGGCGCCGGCGCTGGAGGTCATGGAATCTCAAATTCTCGTGGTTGAAGGTCGGAATTCGTTCAGTACAAAAAATCCTTGAAATCAAGATAAATTCCACCAGAGTCAACAACTTTAAAAAGTCAGTGGAGTTTTGAATACCACCAAATTTTTATGGAGTTCAGAAAGTTGTGATTGAATACCACCAGATTTTTAAGGAGTTTGAAAAGTTTGGATTGAATACACCCAGACTTTCAAACTCCTAAAAAATCCCACAGAGTCTTGATTGAATACAGCCCCCTAAGTAATCAAAAGACACAACATTGTGTGTGTGTGTTAGCCTAGTGGTAGAGTAATTAATGCCCGGACCTAAGATCACGGGTTCAAGTCCACCGTCACGCGGCCTTTAAAATTACTTAAAATGTTTGTTTAAAAAATAAATAAAAAAGACACAACATCATTCTCTTGTATCGCACATCATCATCTTTCCGTCATTGAATTTTAGCTCACGTGCCATCAAATAAATAATGGGATGAAGTTCAAGTATATAATTCTTTGAAGTTCATGCCACAATAGTAACACTTTGGCCAAAGTTTAGACCATAGATTGTCATTACAATCAACCTAGTTTTAATTGATTGAGATGTAATTCCAGAAAACATAAAGGGTTAAATGCAACTTTAGTCATTCTTGGTTTCTACTTCATTTTTCACCAACCTTTTTAACCTTCCGGATCTGAATATGGCGTTGGCGTTGGCGTTGGCTTCGATTTGGAAGGCAAGCCAGGAATTTACTTTCTAAACCAATCTGATTTACATCTTCAATTTCCCGTTTTCTTCAATAAAAATGGCTACATCTATTCGCAAAAATCTGACCTTTTTCATTTTCAAGCACGCTTCGAATAAGAGTGTTCATGTCTGTACATCCCCTGTTTCTCTCTCTCTATCGCTCAATTTCTTCTCTACTCAAACGCCGACCCATCTCGATATCAATATCAATTCTACTGTTTTTGACATTTTGGTGCTTAAACACGATTTCCCATCTGGTTTTGCTTCGCGGGTTGCCTCAAAATTGATTCTCGTCAAGAACCCAGAAAGAGTTGATTCGATGCTTTCATTCTTGAAATCAAGAGGATTTCGAATGCGCAGCTGCAGAAAATCTTGAAATACAAGCCTCATTATCTCTGTTTTAGTATAGAAGACAACATTAAACCCAAAATCAATGGTTTCCAAGATGAGGGCTTTTCTTCCGGCGACATTTCCAAGATAATCTCACGGAACCCGATAATTCTGGGGTTGAGTTTGAATAACAACATTATTCCTTCATTATCTCTGCTCAAGGGCTTGTTGGGATCCAATACTGCAGTTGTCAGAGCTGTGAGGAAATTACCACGGTTACTCAACTATAATATGGAAGGAACTTGTTAAACAAAACAGGGGGAATAGGTACTACTGCAAGTGAGACAAACTCCAGAAAGGAAATAAGCAGGAAAAATGATAATTTCATTCACCTCCAACAAAATTTGCAGAACCTCTGCTAAATACAAAAACAAGGATTGCCCTAGCTTGCTACTGACAATTCTCTAACGGACAGTAGGGTCAATTCTTGGATTATTTCCCGGGTGCTCCTACTCCTTTGCCTAGCTGATAATCTTTGAGATGTTTGTGAATCTTCTTCTCTCGCTTGGCTCTCTTTTCCATGCCTGGGCCTCCCTCTTTGGGCTCCTTGGGCTTATCTGCACTTTTGATGTATTGGGCCGTGGTCTCCTTAGTGTCTTGGGCTGCATCCATTACATTCCCTCCTTCATCGAAATTAACTTTGTCCTCAAGGTTCAAATTACGATAAGTGCGGTGGACTTCTTCTCTGTCTTCCCAAGTGGAATATTCTGGGGGCTCACCCCACCACTGGACCAATACTTGTGGCCGGAGTCCAGTTGGTGTCAGCACATTGTGTTGAGCACATATAGCGAGCGGCTGTACCACGGGCAGGGAATCCTACGAGTCGGCGGGAAGGGCACACACCGGCACCTCGGGCTGACCCTTGAACGGCCGGAGTTTAGAGATGTGGAAGACAGGATGGATGCGACTGGCCGACGGCAGATTTAGTCGGTAGGCCACGTTTCCCACCCGCTCAACTATCTTGAAGGGACCGTAGTACCGCTGCGCCTAAAGCGGCGACTACGAGCGGAAACCTGTCGGTGAGGTTGCAGTCGAACCAAAATAGAATATCCTTCCTGAAACTCGGCATCACGACGATGACGATTTGCTTGTTGTTCTTGAGTCTGTAGAAGGGCTTCTTTGAGGCGGCGGAGCAGTGCATCGCGCTCTTGTAGAAGTTCATCCAGAGCTTGAATTTTGGAAGTTCCCGCCGTGTATTGAGGTATCATTTGTGCCACCCTCCCATATAACGCCTCGAAAGGTGTCATCTTAATGCTGGTGCAATATGAGGTGTTGAGAGAATATTTTGCCCATCCCAGCAGCGTTGCCCAAGTAGTTGGCTTATTGAAGGTGAAAGCTCGGAGATATTGCTCCAATCCCCGATTAGCTACCTCCGACTGCCCATCTATTTGGGGATGATAGGCAGTGCTATGTCGTAGTGTAGTTCCACTCAACTTGAATAATTGCTGCCAACAGGCGCTCATGAACACCGGATCACGATCCGAGATGATTGATGTTGGGAACCCAAGAAGACAAACCACCATATCCACAAAGAGATTAGCGGTAGTAGTGGCTGTAAACGAGGTTGGCAAGGCACCAAAATGTGCATATTTGGTGAATCGATCCACGACCACGAGGATAACTGTAAAACCGCGACTGGGGGGGAAGGCCAGTGATGAAGTCCATCGTCAACTCGTCCCACACATGATTAGGGAGCGGCAGAGGTTGTAATAATCCCGCAGGGGCTTGGGTCGAATATTTTGTCTGCTGGCAAATGAGACACGTGGCTACCATTTCCTTCACAGTGGCGTGCATATTAGGCCAATAGAAAGTTGCGGCTAGGCGGATGAGAGTTCGTTTTACTCCGCCGTGTCCGGCCATCGGAGTAGCATGAGCCTCGTGAAGAAGGCGGGAAATAAGGGATGAGTGCTTGCTAATATAGAATCAGTGACGAAACATGAGCATTCCTTGAGTGACCGAATAATCGGGGCTCAACTTGTTCTCAATCAATTGGCGGTGAAGTTCCAGTAGATCAGGGCAAGTAGTATTCTCGCGGCGGAAAATCTCGAAAAGCTCTGAAATAGGGGCACTGTGCATCTGATTTAAGTGGCTCTCATCCTCTTGTAAGTCAGCTTCATTAGGTTGTGTGGCTGGGCGCCTAGAAAGGGCATCGGCGGCCAAGTTAGAGGCACCAGAGTGGTAGTCAATACGGAAATGAAACCCCAATAACTTCCTCATGTATTTCTGTTGCTCTGGCGTTTGTATAGTTTGTTGTAGCAGCTCCTTGATACTTTTGTGATCTGTACGAATCACAAAGAAGCGACCGAGGAGGTATTGCCGCCACTTGTGAATGGCCTCCGAGATGGCGTGTAACTCTTTGGTGTATGTGGAGGCAACTTGGAGGCGAGGACACAACTTCTTGCTAAAATATGCAATCGGTTGCTCAAGTTGCATTAATATAGCCCCGATCCCCGTGTTAGAAGCATCGGATTCTACCACGAATTCCACAGAGAAGTCGGGAAGGCGGAGCACCGGAGTGGATGACATGGCCTCTTTCAAGGCAGCAAGGCTTGGGCAGCCTGTGGTGTCCACTCAAAAGCATTAGTGTAGAGGAGGTCGGTAGGGTGGCGACTGAAGACGTGGTAGAAACAGGAGCAACCTGTGAAACTGGAACAGCTCTGACCGGCGAGCGAGAGATCCACCGTTGATCCGCACAGGATTCTTGTAGGCGTGCTTCATACGCTCGAGCGAGTGAAGAAGCCTCCATGAGGAACTCAAACTCTGATTGGAACTCACCCACCGATGCCGTTTGAGTGAGTTTGGATAAGGCGCCTTGAGGGTCCTCATACAAGGATCCACCGAATCGATGACGAACACTATGAAAAAAAACAGGCCAGGTGGAAAGGAGGTGATTAGCCTTCATCCATTGGAACCACGACGCTGCCTTCCCTTCCATGTGAAAAGACATAATGCGGAGCCGCTGATCCTCTGCAGTACCATGAAAGTTGAAGAACTCTTCCACCCGAAAAAGCCATCCGGTGGGATCGGTACCATCGAAACGAGGTACCTCTATTTTCATGGAGCGAAAAGGAGGAGGGTCTGCGCCCGGCACACGTATACGGTCATGAGGATGAAAGTGTGATGAAGAACCGGTGCGAGAGGAGCTCTGCAAATCGAGGAAGCGAGCATCAACGGAGGACATAAACTTCTGCATCGTATGATTCGTAGCCAATAATTGGCTCTTCAATTTTGTCTGAAGAGCTTGGATGGCCGCAAAAACGTCGGATTCAGCCATGGAAGAGAGATCAATGAAAGCACCAATTGTTAAGCAAAACAGGGGGAATAGGGACTGAAGGAGTGAGTCAAACTCCAGAAAGGAAATAAGCAGGAAAAAGGATAATTTCATTCACCCCCAACAAACTTTGCAGAAGCTCTGCTAAATACAAAAACAAGGATTGCCCTACTGGCTTGCTACTGACAATTTTCTAACGGACAGTGGGGTCAATTCTTGGATTATTTCCCGGGTGCTCCTACTCCTTTGCCTAGCTGATAATCTTTGAGATGTTCGGGAATCTTCTTCTCTCGCTTGGCTCTCTTCTCCACGCCTGGGCCTCCCTCTTTGGGCTCCTTGGGCTTATCTGCACTTTTGACGTATTGGGCCGTGGTCTCCTTAGTGTCTTGGGCTGCATCCATAACAGAACTGTTGTGGCCAATGTGGAATTCTTGAAGAGCATTGGCGTGTCTAAGGATCGTGTTCGTATCATCCTCAATAGTTACGCTCTTACTTTCTGTCAAAATCCAGAAGTTATAAGGGGATGTGTAGAGAAGGCTTAAGAAATGGGGTTAAGTGCAGCTTTCATTTATGCTATTCCAGTTATTGCTTCAATGAACAACGAGGCGTGGGAGCTCAAGTTGCAAGCTTTCCGGGATATGGGGTTTTCAGACAGTGACATGTTATGTTTAGGAAGGAACCTCGAGCATTTTTTGTATCCACTGAGAAGCTGAAGAAGATAACGGAGGGTTTGGTTGCGACTGGGAGGTTAGATATCTCAGCCATTGTCGAATATCCAGCATCACTTTCGTATAGCTTCGAGAATAGGTATGAGCCGCAGATTAGAATTTTAAAAATTCTTGAGAGTAGGAACATTATTGAAACTTGGCCTACTCTTCGAACACACTTAGCCAATTAACGGATGCAGAGTTTCTCAAGAGATTTGTTAGCCCGTATTTAGATCAACTTAGTGATGTTGACATCCCAAAACTTTCTGCCGTAGACAAAGTTGAGATCAAACCTTAAGCATTTCGTCAATGCACTAGGATGAAGTAGATTTCATTTGGTAGAAATCAAGATTTGGCCTTTAATTTATTAATATCTACTTTTATGGCCTTAGAATATGGTTCTACTTTTTTGTATCTTGCTGCAACTCTTCTTAAGATGATTTGTGCTTAGTTGCTGTGATATTAAGCCATCTGTCTTATTCTTTGATGAATTTATGTCTTTAGTTTAAGTTGATGTGGTAAATTGGGATAGCTATGTAATGAAAAAAAAAGAGAAAGAAAAAAGCAACATACCAAAAGGATCTTCATTTGTATTGTGATAAGAGATTGTTGTCCCTAATTAAATCTAATAAACTCTAATTGGAAATTAATAAGTTATATTTGGAAATTATTAGACCCTAATTATACCTTATTTGTCCTCAAATTGCTCGCTCATGTTTACTTTGATTATTTTCTAATTAACAACCAACACTACCATAGGACTGTTGTACGAAATTTTTGTCTAGAGCAAATATATATGTTGAGTATGTTTAGTATGTTGAGTCTGTGTTGGTGATGGATGGTAGTGAGTGAACAAATTGAGAGAGTGAGCGTGCTTGTAGCTACAAAGTCTCAAGTTCAAGTATCATAAACATACATAATTTTGTTTTAGGGCGCACTCTCGTACAGTGGCTGAGGTGTTAGTCACAGTTTGTTCGCACTTACTGACCTCGAATGTGGAAAAAACTGCGGTGGCTAATGTGGAATTCTTTAAGTTCTTAAAAATACCTTACGGGCTTTCTGTGCCAGCTCAGAAGTTATAAGAGCATCTGCAGAGAAAATGGGGATGACTGCATCTTCCAAAGCGTTCGTTTACGCCATTCCAATTATTGCTTTAATGAGCAAGGAGTCGAGTATGGTGTATCGACTGAGACAATGAAGAAGACAACAAAGGGTTTGGTTGCGACCGGGAAGTTTGATATCTCGAGAAGAGGTACGAGCCGCAGATGAGAATTTGAGGAATTCTTGAAAGTAGGAACCTCATTGAGAATTGTCCTCCTCTTCAAGTGCTTTCCTCTACTTCAAATGCAAAGTTTTCCGAGAGATTTGTCCGCCCGTATTTAGATGAATTTAAGCATTTGCGTATTTAGATCAATTGTTGATTGTTTTGTGTCATTTCAAGATGTGGTTCCGTGTTGTTTTGCTTGCTTATTATTGAGTTATATCTTAACTCATGCGATAAGTAGCCGTATTTCAAAGATGTTTTCTGCATAGTTAGCTTAGGTTGTTGAATTCATGTGATAAGAAGTCGTGTGTATTTTCCAGCATAAGTGGTTGAGATAGAGCAGCCGTTGGCAGCAAACTATTCAATATTAAATTTTTCATACAAGATTGTTTACATTTCGTAAAGCTGTAACGATTTCTTGCTTCTTTCCAGACAAATGAATTCAAGATTGAAAACTGCGGTCGAGCTAAGTTGCATATTCCTACCTTAATGGTGCGGAGGGCGGGCAACGGAGATAGATCATAGATGCCTCTACTCTGAACTTGAGAGTGTGCCATGGTTGAGTCATCATAGACGAAAAATGGATGTGTCGAGCATATTTTTTACTAGTATAACACCCGTGCAACGTGTGTGAGTGGATGATAATAGGTTTACTCTCAAATTGTCTAGAGAGCGAGTCGAAAATGGAAATGAACAGGGGAGATGGAAATTGATTGATGGAATTGGAGGAGGATTTTCTGTTTATCAGAGTTTTGAAATAGGTTAATTGCCGGAAAAATCCCAACTTTTTTTTAAATTCTGATTTTTCCCCTCATTTTCTAATTTTGCGAAGAAATTCCTCACCTTTAAATGTTTCTGATTTTTCCCCCGGCGAACATTTCCGATCAATTGAAATTAACAAATCAACATTATTTTGATCGATAGCATGCTTGAAAATGACAATACATTGGGCACAACGTCTTTTTCAAGCGTGGCGTGTGTAATATATTTTGATCGGAAATGTTCGCCGGGGGAGAAATCAGAAATATTGAAAGGTGAGGAATTTCTTCGCAAAATTAGAAAGTGAGGGAAAAACCAGAATTTGAAAAAAAGTCGGGATTTTTTCGATAATTAACCCTTTTGAAATTAGTCTCACTAGTTTCTACTTCTCTCATAATGCCTTGTTGCTAGGGTTGTGCACAAATTCAAATCGGGCCAGTCGATGTAGCTTTGTCTCAAATTTGAACCGAACCGACCAAATGTGTGCCCCTGTTAATATTACTGATAATCTAAAGAAATGGCATAGCCAGGCTTTGGTACGTGCGACGCACATAAAAGATAGTATTAGGAAGATGAAGACTTGTAATGTAAATTGAATTTAATTCAATAACTTAATTTTTTTTCATAATTACACGATATTACATTATTCTCTTTAAATTAAGTATATTAGAGGGATGTAATAGACAAAATATATTTTGTAATAATAGACTCGTTTATAGTAAGAATAGTTATAAAACCTTTTGGCTTCAAGATATGATTGAGCGATTTTAAAAGTGAGGTTAACTTTCAAATTTTCGAAAAGATAGTGTATTTAAAATGAATTAACCCTATTTTATAATGAGAATAACTGGCAGCTACTATTCGAAATGAGAACAAAATCATCCTCGTTGAATTCAAATTTGACATATTTTTAGTCTCAGTGATACACATTGCACCACTAAACAATCCCCAATAAGATACCTAGGGGATGCATGTTTGGCTAGTGTCGCAGCCCGACTTAGAATGAAGATAACCAAGCCGGTGGGTCCCACGACGTACACAATTTATGATTAACCAAGGAACAAGATAACAACCCAGTTATCCAACAAAAACTCATCATACAATAAATCATACTTTTAAGTCAAACCAAAATAGCCGAGAATGGTCAAAAGACAACAACATCTCGTATCAGAGTTTAACAACAAAAACAAGGTTTATCAAGTCATAGCTTCAACATCACACTAAGACAACAATTACTGAATAAATTCATAGTGTTGCAGCGGAAACCAACATGACATATCTTTGGTTATATGTATGAAGATATATAACCCTGCTCAACATCAACAAAGTCTCAAGAGGTCAACAACAAAAGTCCGCCCACCACACTCCATCTTCACCCAAGCTAGCCTGCACATTTTAGAAATAACATGCAGGGCTGAGTACTTTTGTACTCAGTGGACACATGCCAAAATAATTAAAAATTTGCTGCTTAGAGCTATAGATTGACTCTTGCCATAAAGCGTAGCACAAGTAACTTTTATAAACAGACCAGTGCATGCTCAAACCTTTTCCTTTCATTATAAGTGACTGCAGTCAAATACTTTAACATGTATGTACCACATCTACTATAACTTTTGAGTGTTGAGAAGTAGGCCTCCTTCTCAAACACTTGTAATCGTCCCACCACAAAGGAAGGCTCCCGATTACGACATAGTGTACACAAATCCTACCTTAAGTAGGACCGAATTCGTCTTTCCTTGGTAGAGGGTATCATACAAAAACTTCAAAAATTGGCAAGTCAATCACTTTAAAAATCATCACACATATATATAATCATAATATCACATTATTCATTTATTTAGTTCAGAAAGCCCGCCTGGACTGAAGCTAAGCTACTTTATCTATACTTTAACTTCTCGGCTTTTTCCTCACTTTTCAGTCCCGCTCGTTCCTTCATTTAATAATTAAATTTAAACATAAGAGCGAGAAAAATTAAATATTCAAATGAGGGATGCCGCTGCTATTCTTAAAATTTCTCTAATTTGTCTCGACTTATTTTTTTCTAGGGTTTTTATCTCGGCAATTAGTAACAAAACTTTTCTAATTACTTCCTCTTTCTTACTTAACTTCTTAATCGATAAATAATCGATTAAAACTTCAGGATATATTTTAGAACATAAATCCATATACTTCTCATTTAACTTCATAAATAAACATATAATTCATCATTTAACTCCATAAATGCATATAAGCATATAATTAATAATTAAACTCATATTAAACACTTCATCCATCATTTAAACTTATTCTTAAATATATTATCCTTCCAAAGAAATTAAACATATTATTTAATCATATAAGTGTTTATTTAAACACTTAAACTCTCCATTTAATTCAATAAGCATATTAAAATGCTCAACTTCTTTATTAACAAATAATCATAACATTATATTAATAAAATATGTCCTTGACATATTTATTTATTAATGACGTATAATTAATACTTAATTCGTCATTAACACGTTATTAGCAACTAATGACCATTAACATATATAATTAATAGCTAAAATCATCATTAACATTTAATTGATGATTACTATCTTCATTATCCTTTATTTAACATATATTTAATTTCTTTTGTTCATATCTTTAACTTAAAAATATTTTCAACTCGTCAAACGAGCTCCGAAAAATTTCAAATTAATTCCTTATACTTTTTATGCTAAATTCAGCATATTTACATAGTCACATCATTAAACTGGGTCTTCTATATGTATAAACCTCCAACTTGGAAAAATAGCCGAAAAATAGAAAAATCTCAAAACTTCGTATTAAAATTCCGAAAAATTCTACGATACTTAATTTTTATCGTAGAATTCATTTCCATCATTATTTTCTTAATTAAAAAGCATATACATGGCCTTTTAATATATATATATATATATATATATATATATTTCGGCTATTTTTCTAGAAAATAAGTTAAATACCGTATTTCATTATAATCAATTTCAAACATCTTAATTTAATTTATAAGCTATATTTATAGCTTAATTACTTAATTTAATTGGATAAAAATCAAAATCCTATTATATATATATTTCGACTTTTATGAGAAATAGGGCACAATTGCTTATTTTTATCCATTTCAAATTACAACATGTCTAATTAATATTCTAGAGATTAATTATAATCTCAATTGATCAATTTAAGCTCTAAATAATTATTTTTAATTTATTTTTAATTGCTGAAAATTTCTAAAATTGTGAAATTGAGCTCCAAAAATTCTAACAAAATTCCGACATATTTTAAATAAATACCATGAGCTCAAATATATCATTACTTCATCAAATTATGCTTTGAATTAAAAACCCCTAATTTTAAGCAAACTTTATTTTTTTCAACTTCATTCATATGAGCTTCAAAAATTCTCATAAATTCATTATAACCTTATTTCATCATTCTAAACTCAAATCCATCATCAATTTCATCATAAAAATTCATCCTCAAAAATTCATCCTCAAAAGTTCCCAATTTATAAACCCTAATATTTCGAATTTAATAAAATTAGGGCAAGGGAAATTCTAACTCATTAAAACCATATATCATTATGCTCAATAACATTAATTAAGCATACATTGATCATCAATTCAAGCTTAGAACACCAAAATCAATTATTCCTATTTTAGCCACATTTTTCGGCTATTTCAAAAATAAATAGGAAATTGATTAAATTCTTCTGAATTCAATTATTCAACATACTTATAGAATTCATATAAGCTCATATCAATCATCCATTTAATCATAGAAGATCAAATTCTAAAAAATCTCAATTTTGGCCAACTTTCAGCCATTTTGATAAAAATAATGAAATTGATTATTCTTGCTCAATTAAATCATTTCTCATGCTTATACTCATCATAGAAGCTCATATAACTCATCAATTTGATCATATAAATCAAGAATCAAAAACCCCAATTTATTTCATAATTTTCTAAAAAATGAGAATTAGGGTTAGGGTTGGATTTCTCAATAATTTAATGATAGAAATTTAATATAAATTATAGATTTAACATCATACTTAACGATCAAATCCATCCTCTAACATATACTAAATTTTTGAAATTTTTGGAGATGAAGGGGATGACTTGTTCTTGCTTAATATTAAGCTAAAAGCTTAACTAATAATAAATCTCACCTTTTTGGATGATTTTGTGATTATTTCATTTGATCACCCAAGCTTAATTCTTCCTTCTTCAATGGAGTTTTTGTGTGTGTGTGTAAGTGTGTGTGTGCTGCGTGAGTTGAGAGAGATGAAGAGATGAATGAGAATGATTAATTAAATGCTAACTTATCTAATATAAATATATTGTATATAGATTACTTGCTAACTACTCATCCAACATCTATCATAATTATGTTGGGAGACATGATGAGGTGGCCCTAATTAAATAATAAAATAATAGATGTTAGTGTTAGTAATCTAACACATGCTTTAATTAATTTATTAACCTTAGATTAGTAATTAAACTAATCATTAAATATTGATAATCAAGGTTTAATTAGGAAATAATAATTAAGCTTATAATACAAGCTTTATTTCCTAGGAAAAATTATGCTTAATAACTTAGCTTAATTAATTAATTAAACATCTAATTAATTAATTAAACATTAAGCATAGAAATCTCATCTTGTTCAATCAATTAATTCTATAATTAATTGATCATTCATCAAATAAATAATCATAGAGGCTTTAATTAAAAAGCTCAATCTATAAAAATTTATTAGGGTTCCTCAAACCCTAATATAAGCTTCCTCTGAAAATTTTCGGAAATAAAATCCGAAATTAAATAAATTTCCGAAGAAAAATTCATAAATCTCTAGAAAATTAAATACTTCAAAAATGACACATATTTCTCGCATATAATGGCACATAATCATAAACACCTTTAATATTTCATTTCGGATTCACCGAAACGAAAATAAAACTTAAATCATCAATATTCGGCAAATTAAGCTGCCGAATTATTTTAACTGCCGGAACTTAATTTCCTTCTAAGTTCTCGCATTTTTAAATTATTATAAATAATTATCTTAATTACTTACTAAGATTAGTTATGAAAAGGCCGGGTATTACATTCTCTCCCCCTAAAAATAAATTTCGTCCCGAAATTTGCTTACCTCAAAGGAAAAGTTCGGGATACTTCTCTTTCATTTTATTTTCGAGCTCCCACGTAGCTTTCTCTAGCCCGTGGTGTCTCCATTTAACTTTTACTGAGGCGATCAATTTATTTCTTAACTGCTGGACCTTTCGATCCAAGATCACTTCTGGTTTCTTCTCATAACTGAGGTATGGTTCTAAAACCACTTCTTCTTGTCGAATAACATGTTTAGGATCGAACATGTATCGACACAACTGGGATACATGAAATACGTTATGCGAATTTCCAAAGCTTGGCGATAATGCCAGTTTATACGCTACTTGACCAATCCTTTCCAGGATTTCATACGGTCCTATGTAACATGGCTTAAGCTTTCCTTTTTTACGCCAAAACTATAAATTCTTCTCGAATGCGAAACTTTTATAAACACTTTATCTCCTACTTCAAATTTTAATTCGGATATTCGAGAATCTGCATAAGATTTTTGACAATCTTGCGCTTCTTTAATTCGCTGCTTAATTTGGCAAACAATCTTGATTATTTCTTCTACAGCATCGGCCCTAAAACTTTTCTTTAACTTATTTCATCCCAATAAAGCGGGGACCTACATTTTCTTCTTTAAAGAGCTTCATAGGGTGCCATGTCAATCGTCATCTGATAACTGTTGTTGTGTGCAAAATCAACGAGAGGCAAAACAGTTCTGAGCATATCTTCTAAAATTTTAATTATCCTCTCGGACTGACAATCCGTCTGAGGATGAAAAGCAGTCCTGAAATTTAAATTGGTACCCATCTTACTTTGTAAACTTCTCCAAAAATAGGAGGTGAACTTTGAATTTTTGATCTGAAGTGATCAATTTGGGCATGCTGTGCAATCGCACTATTTATTGAATATACAGCTGAGCTAACTTATCCGATCCATATGTTTCTGGAATTGGTATAAAGTGAGCAGATTTTGTCAGTCTGTCCACTATTACCCATATAGCTGTATTTCATCTCTTAGACTTTGGTAACCCAGTTCCAAAGTCTATAGTGGTACCATCCCATTTCCATTCCGAAATTTCTAACGGCTGAAGCTTTCCATAAGCTCGTTGATGTAAAGCTTTAACTTGCTGACAAGCTAAACATCACTCTACAAACGAAGCTATATCTCGCTTCATTCCTTTCCATCAAAATTTTCTGCTTCAAATCTTGATACATTTTGGTGCTTTCAAGTTGAGCTGTGTAAGGCATTTCATGAGCTTCTTTCATGATCTCAGCTCTTAATTCTTCTTTATCTGGAACACAAAACCTTTCTTTAAACAGAAGAGTATTATCTCCAGCTTCGCGAAAATCTTCTGCTTTTTTTTTCTTTGCGAATCTTAAGTTGCAAATTTTCTAACTTTTCGTCTTTTCTTTGAGCATCTGAAATTCTCATTCTCAAATATGGAGTTATAAAACCAAAGCTGCAATTAATTGCTCTGTAAATTGTGGTTATAAAACCACTTCTATTTTTTTTTAGCTTTCTAAATCTTTTAATAAGCTCTTTTTCTTGAGTAAGCAGAGATTCTAACTCAGTTCTGCTCTTTCTGCTTAGAGCATCAGTTACTACGTTTGCTTTTCCTGGGTGATAGGAAATTTTGCAATCGTAGTCCTTTACTAACTCGAGCCATCTTCTTTGCCTCATATTCAACTCTTTTTACTTGAAAAAAATATTTGAGGCTCTTATGATCTAAAAAGATCTCACAGTTGGCTCCATAAAGATAATGTCTCCAAATTTTTTAAAGCATGCACAACTGCTGCTAGCTCTAAATCATAGGTTGCATAATTCTCTTCATGAGGTCTGAGCTGTCGTGATGCATACGCAATAACTCTGTCATCTTGCATCAGGATACAACCTAGTCCATTCTTTGATGCATCCGTATAAACGGTAAAATCCTTGTCTGCTTCTGGCACTGCTAGAACTGGAGCAGTGGTTAGCTTTCTTTTAAGCTCTTGGAAACTTTCTTCGCATTCAGGAGACCATTTAAGCTTCGATTCTTTCTTGAAACGTTGGGTGATTGGCCTTGCTATCTTAGAGAATCCTTTAATGAATCTCCGATAGTAACCTACTAGACCCAAGAAACTACGATTCTCATAGGGTGACTTTGGAGATTTCCGTTCTTGAATTGCTTGAACTTTAGAATTGTTTACTTTAATTCCTTCGGAAAAAACAACAAGACCGAGGAAATTTACTTCTTTTAACCAAAATTCACACTTGCTGAATTTGGCATACAATCTCTCAGATCCTTAACTTTTCTAAGACAGTTCGGAGATGCTTTTCATACTCCGGTTCACTTCTTGAATACACAAGAGTGTTGTCGATAAAAACTATGAGAAATCTGTCCAAGAATGCATGAAAAACTCGATTCATGATATCCATAAATACTGTTGGAGCATTTGTCAATCCAAACGGCACTACTACAAACTCGTAATAGCCATATCTCGTTCGAAAGGCAGTTTTTTTTTTTGGAATGTCTTCTTGATGAATCTTCAACTGATGATAGCCAGATTTTAAATCAATCTTTGAGAATACACTGGCTCCTCTGAGGTGATCAAACAGATCATCTATCCTTGGTAAATGATACTTTTTCTTCAATGTTAATTTGTTTAGCTTTCGATAGTCTATACACATTCTTAGACTACCATCCTTCTTCTTGACAACAAGATTGGTGCTCCCCATGGGGAAACACTGAGCCTGATAAAACCAAGATCAAGCAATTCTTGTAGCTGGATTTTTAGTTCCTCCTATTCTTTTGGGGCCATTCTATACGGCGCCTTTGATATTGGAGCTGAACCAGGCTCAATGTCAATGATAAACTCTAATTGCCTGTTTGAGGTAATCCTGACAAAACTTCAGGAAATACATCTTTAAATTTGCGAACTACAGGTATATCATCGATATTCTTTTCTTGGTTTTCATTTTTGTTGAGATAAACAAGATATACTTGCACATTTTTTCGTCTCAACAATCTTCTTGCTTGAATTGCCGAAATAATCGGCATTCCTCTCTTGTTTCTCTCTATTCCGAAAAATAAAGTTGGTTCTTTTCCAGGAGCCTGGAAAAGAAATCTGTTTTTGCTTACACCGAATGGTGGCAAAATTCTCAGTTAACCAACTACTTAGTCGTTATTTGCGTCGGTGAAGTTTATGTTTCTCAATTCTCGAGTTTCAAATTGAAAAGTGTTGCAAAAGAAACTGTTTAACGGAGAAAAAGACCAACATGCGTCAGACATGGAAAAGTGCGGAGGAGAGCGGTTGACATCACCCAACTAGTGACCGCTGAAATTCCATCCGGCGCTGGAAACTGGCAGCCAACGGTCACTAGACTCCAACGGTCGTTGGATCACTTCGCTGAAGAGGCAGCTAGCGATCGCTGGCTGTCAGTCGGCGCTGGCTTGCCGTTCTCTAAAATAGGTTCAACCGGCATTGGAAACCAGCCGACGGTGGGCATCAATTAATAGCGCTTTCTTGCGCAATTTTAAATGCACTCAGCAAGGGTTTTTTTTTTTATTAAAAACATATTCTCACATTCTCTCTCGACGGACAGCAGTAGACTCTTGAATGGCAGCAGCACACGAAATTTACTCTTTTTCACTTACCAATACATTCCCAAAATGATGTCTACGTGCCACATTCGAATTAGATTTAGGGTTTTGGCTGACATCTTAAGGGAACCAATCTCAAATTCTAGATTAGGGCAAACATGCATGACTGGGGTAGTTTTACCTACCGGGGTCGATACTCTTAAGTTCTGGCTATCTCTCTCTATTTAAGGCCAAGAGTATCTACGCATGCAAAAGAATATGATGCACCAGTATTGAAAAGATTTATAACAGGTACATCATTTATCTGACCCATACCTGCCAGATTGCCCTGATCTTTGACACTCACTTTCTGCTCAAGAGCAAAAACTCTCTGGAGATCTTTCTTGCTCTCTTCTTTGCGGTGTTTGCTGTTTCAGCTTCTGCTGCTGAGGCCGAGGAATTTGACGTTGATGCTACTGCATCTATGGGACTCCTTCAATGGCTTTTAAATGTGGATGCTGATACTGATTAGGTTTTCTCCTCCAGTCCATTGCTGCTTATTTGGGCACTGATAATAATAATGCCCTGGTTGCCCATATGCATAACAGATGTTACTTCCTGTTTTGCAAATTCCCTGGTGCATTTTTCCGCACTTAGAGCATGCAGAAATTCCTTGTTGTCTTTGAGACGAGCAACCGTGACCAACCACAGGAGGTCTATATTTTTCTTGAGTCAATTGCTGCTGACTCTGCCTATGCCATAGCTTCTTGCTAGGTTAATTATCAGCATTCCATTTCCTCTTTCCTTTTTGAATTTGACTTGGATGAGAGGATTGCGGTTTAACAGCCGCTGAGGATTGAATCGGGGGAGGTGCTGGAGTCTGGACTACTAAAGCTCGATTTAACGCTTCAACATAAGTCAAATCACTTTGACTTGCTAGTACTATTCTTTATGTCTTGCCTGAGTTCGAAGAAAAAGCTCAGACATCTTCTTGTCCGAATCAACTTTGACAGGGCGAAACAAGCTAAGTCACATTATTCATGGACATACTCTGACTCTATCTTTTTTTTTTCCTTGCTTTAAATTTTGCAAACTCGCTTTAGTTCTACTTGCAAAAGCTTTTCGAAACATCTTTCGAAAAGGGCTTCATTGGACACCCAAGTGATATTTTCAAGCTGCTCGGGGTAAGTCTTCTGGCAAGCTTCCCACCAGCAGTCTGTAGATCCTTTTAGCTGATATGACATACGTGCGAGACGCTCGCTATCATCATATCGAAGAAATCTAAAAAAAATTCGCTCTAAATCACAATCCATTTTTCCGCTTCTGACGGATTTCCTCTTCCGTCGAAGGTCGGAGTTTTTATCGAAGAAATAATCCTTCGATTCTCCTCTCAGGCTGAGGAGGTAGGGTAGGATCTCGCTACTCTTCTTCTACTTCTTTCTCTACCCTATTTCTTCTTTGGCATTCTAGTTTTTAAGAAAATATAAAACTATAAAAAAATAACTTTATTCTTATCGAGCTTTGCATTTAAGCACATTTTTATCTTATTCTTTATTGCATAAGCAAATACTTCACAAGCGAATTCTTAAATCGTAGATCTTAACATTCAAGAATTCACATCACATCATAATATAATCACTTACATAACTTCACTTAGTAGTCATGTAATAGCAACATAGCTTAACTTCATAACTTTTCTTAATCATTATTAAAGCACTCAGCTTTATATCTTTTCTTAATTAGACAATCATTAATAAAGCACTCGGCTTTATAAACTTGTCTTAAATAGCAGCAGAATAACTTATCTTATAAATTGACAGAATAAATTATATGTCTTTAATAACTTGACTTTAACTTCTAAAGTAATCTTATTTTCTTTCATTCTTAATTTATTTTCACAACATTCTTTATACTTTCATCTCATTATTTAACTTTCCTTAATAACTCAACTTTTAACTTCTAAACAAATATTTTCTTCTTTCATTTTCATAAAAGCCTTTACTTCCTTCATTCATCATCTTACTTATCTTTCCTCATTCTTTTCTTTTCTCATAGAGCATCATAACTTCACATCTTACTTAAATACTTTAAGAAAGTATTAACTTAACTTTGATCATCTTTCTTCATATAACTTCGTTTCTTACTTATGCTTTCCCTTTTCTTCATACTTCATCATATCTCTTCATATTATTTAAATACTTTAGGAAAACATCAAATTATTTTAAATAACTGCTTTGGTCATTTTTCTCTATATACTTGAAAAATTGCCTTTTAGAGGTCTTTTCAAAAGAAGTGATTTATATACAGCAAAAGCTATCCCTAGGTCATCTGTGATGTTAGGACATCACACAAAAATACTATTAGCGGTACGGACTACTACTCCGTTACAGATCTAACTACGTCATATTATGCATCAAATATTTACACATCATCATCACTTTCATAACTTTAACTCAATAATCACGCAATAATTTCATGCACTTTTCTCAGCTTGGCAATCAATATTAAAGCACTTAGCTTCATAGACTTTTCTTATTTATTCAAATAGCAACAAGCTAACTTGGCTTATAACCTTAACAATTAAACAATTGTCAGGAATAATTTAACTTTCTTTACACATCAATCATAATTAACTTATTTCATACTTTAACTTATTTTCATAAAATTCTCCTTCTTTGCTTTCTCACTTCATTTCATTAATTAACTTCATTATGGAGGCGGAAGACCCATATTACTGAGTTTCTAGCTATGTGGGTTGATCAGGTCCACATAATAGTCCGTCAGTCACATGGAACTTCTGTCTCGTTCTTCAATCCTGCCATACGGGATTACAACCTCTTCAAGAAAATTTGAAGGTTCTTTTAGAGGTTTTGCGTAAAATTGCTACTCCCATCTTATTTCCTAATTCCAAAGACTTCCACGAATCGAGTCTTAACTTAAAATAACACCTTTTTCAACGAAAAGGGTAATGGAATGTCTATACTTTACTCTTTCTTAGACATCAAAACTTTACAATATTTACATTCATAAAACATATCTCCAACTAAATTCAAACTTTAAACTTTAGAAAACTTTTAATACATACCTGACTTTGCCGGATGAGATGAGGTGCTGGACTTTTGTTGTTTAAGACTTAACTAGTCTAGGAATTCAACTCTAGACTAGACTCAAGAGAAAAATTTTAGACTTAGAGCAGACAAGCTGCTCTGATACCACTCTGTCGCAGCCCGACTTAGAATGAAGATAACCAAGCCGGTGGGTCCCACGACGTACACAATTTATGATTAACCAAGGAACAAGATAACAACCCAGTTATCCAACAAAAACTCATCATACAATAAATCATACTTTTAAGTCAAACCAAAAATAGTCGAGAATGGTCAAAAGACAACACCATCTCGTATCAGAGTTTAACAACGGAAACAAGGTTTATCAAGTCATAGCTTCAACATCACACTAAGACAACAATTACTGAATAAATTCATAGTGTTGCAGCGGAAACCAACATGACATATCTTTGATTATATGTATAAAGACATATAACCCTACTCAACATCAACAAAGTCTCAAGAGGTCAACAACAAAAGTCCGCCCAGCACACTCCATCTTCACCCAAGCTAGCCTGCACATTTTAGAAATAACATGCAGGGCTGAGTACTTTTGTACTCAGTGGACACATGCCAAAATAATTGAAAATTTGCTGCTTAGAGCTATAGATTGACTCTTGCCATAAAGCGTAGCACAAGTAACTTTTATAAACAAACATGTGCATGCTCAAACCTTTTCCTTTCATTATAAGTGACTGCAGTCAAATACTTTAATATGTATGTACCACATCTACTATAACTTTTGAGTGTAGAGAAGTAAGTCTCCTTCTCAAACACTTGTAATCGTCCCACCACAAAGGAAGGCTCCCGATTACGACATAGTGTACACAAATCCTACCTTAAGTAGAACCGAATTCGTCTTTCCTTGGTATAGGATATCATACAAAAACTTCAAAAATTGGCAAGTCAATCACTTTAAAAATCATCACACATATATATAATCATAATATCACATTCGTCTTTTCTTTAGTTCAGAAAGCCCACCTGGACTGAAGCTACTTTATCTATACTTTAACTTCTCGATTTTTCCCTCACTTTTCAGTCCCGCTCGTTCCTTCATTTAATAATTAAATTTAAACATAAGAGCAAGAAAAATTAAATATTTAAATGAGGGATGCCGCTGCTATTCTTAAAATTTCTCTAATTTGTCTCGGCTTTTTTTTTCTAGGGTTTTTATCTCGGCAATTAGTAACTAAACTTTTCTAATTACTTCCTCTTTCTTACTTTACTTCTTAATCGATAAATGATCGATTAAAACTTCAGGATATATTTTAGAACATAAATCCATATACTTCTCATTTAACATCATAAATAAACATATAATTCATCATTTAACTCCATAAATGCATATAAGCATATAATTAATAATTAAACTCATATTAAACACTTCATCCATCATTTAAACTTATTCTTAAATATATTATCCTTCCAAAGAAATTAAACATATTATTTCATTATATAAGTGTTTATTTAAACACTTAAACTCTCCATCTAATTCAATAAGCATATTAAAATGCTGAACTTCTTTATTAACAAATAATCATAACATTATATTAATAAAATATGTTCTTGACATATTTATTTATTAATGACGTATCATTAATACTTAATTCGTCATTAACACGTCATTAGCAACTAATAACCATTAACATATATAATTAATAGCTAAAATCACCATTAACATTTAATTGATGATTAATATCTTCATTATCCTTTATTTAACATATATTTAATTTCTTTTATTCATATCTTTAACTTAAAAATATTTTCAACTCGTCAAACGAGCTCCGAAAAATTTCAAATTAATTCCTTACACTTTTTATGCTAAATTTAGCATATTTACATAGTCACATCATTAAACTGGGTCTTCTATATGTATAAACCTCCGACTTGGAAAAATAGCCGAAAAATAGAAAAATCTCAAAACTTCGTATTAAAATTCCGAAAAATTCTACGATACTTAATTTTTATCGTAGAATTCATTTCCATCATTATTTTCTTAATTAAAAATCATATACATGGCCTTTTAATATATATATATATTTCGGCCATTTTTCTAGAAATTAAGTTAAATACCCAATTTCATTCTAATCAATTTCAAACATCTTAATTTAATTTATAAGCTATATTTATAGCTTAATTACTTAATTTAATTGGATAAAAATCAAAACCCTATTATATATATATTTCGACTTTTATGAGAAATAGGGCACAATTGCTTATTTTTATCCATTTCAAATTACAACATGTCTAATTAATATTCTAGAGATTAATTATAATCTCAATTGATCAATTTAGGCTCTAAATAATTATTTTTAATTTATTTTTAATTGCTGAAAATTTCTAAAATTGTGAAATTGAGCTCCAAAAATTCTAACAAAATTCTCACATATTTTAAATAAATACCATGAGCTCAAATATATCATTACTTCATCAAATTATGCTTTGAATTAAAAACCCCTAATTTTAAGCAAACTTTATTTTTTTCAACTTCATTCATATGAGCTTCAAAAATTCTCATAAATTCATTATAACCTTATTTCATCATTCTAAACTCAAATCCATCATCAATTTCATCATTAAAATTCATCCTAAAGAATTCCCAATTTATAAACCCTAATATTTCGAATTTAATAAAATTAGGGAAAGGGAAATTCTAACTCATTAAAACCATATATCATTATGCTCAATAACATTAATTAAGCATACATTGATCATCAATTCAAGCTTAGAACATCAAAATCAATTATTCCTATTTCAGCCACATTTTTCGGCTATTTCAAAAATAAATAGGAAATTGATTAAATTTTTCTCAATTCAATTATTCAACGTACTTATAGAATTCATATAAGCTCATATCAATCATCCATTTGATCATAGAAGATCAAATTCTAAAAAATCTCAATTTTGGTCAACTTTCGGCCATTTTGACCAAAATAATGAAATTGATTATTCTTGCTCAATTAAATCATTTCTAATGCTTATACTCATCATAGAAGCTCATATAACTCATCAATTTGATCATATAAATCAAGAATCAAAAACCCCAATTTATTTCATAATTTTCGAAAAAATGAGAATTAGGGTTAGGGTTTGATTTCTCAATGATTTAATGATAGAAATTTAATCTAAATCATAGATTTAACATCATACTTAAAGATCAAATCCATCCTCTAACATATACTAAATTTTTGAAATTTTTTGAGATGAAGGGGATGACTTGTTCTTGCTTAATATTAAGCTAAAAGCTTAACTAATAATAAATCTCACATTTTTGGATGATTTTATGATTATTTCATTTGATCACCCAAGCTTAATTCTTCCTTCTTCAATGGAGTTTTTGTGTGTGTGTGTAAGTGTGTGTGTGCTGCGTGAGTTGAGAGAGATGAATGATGATGATTAATTAAATGCTAACTTATCTAATATAAATACATTGTATATAGATTACTTGCTAACTACTCATCCAACATCTATCATAATTATGTTGGGAGACATGATGAGGTGGCCCTAATTAAATAATAAAATAATAGATGTTAGTGTTAGTAATCTTGGAAAGCAGTAAAGGAGTGTGGGTGATCAATGTGTGCAGAGAAGATGATGATCAAATCTTTTTGGATGATGGATGGCCACGATTCGCCGATGAGCATGGCTTGAGCTTAAGAGATTTTCTTGTATTCGAACACACCGGCAATTTGCACTTCAATGTTATGGTCTATGATATGACCGGCTGTCGAAAGAAATTTATCGTTGATCCCTACAACGAGCATCAAACAATCAATTCAAGCTATCACACAAAGAGTAAGTTTTAATATATCAGGAGATCACGTCGTTTTTATTCCTTTTTTCGTTTTCTTAGATATGTTAATAGTCTTAAATTTACTTTGTGATAAATTTTGTATTTTTGTGTCACTAATATAGTAATAGCTCTTATTTATACCAAGGGGAAAAGATCATGATCAAATTTTGTGTAAAATGTGATGAGAAGCGTATTTAGGACTTGTGACAATTATGTTGGAATGAGTACATATAACTAGTGATACAAGAGATACATGTCCGTTGCATATATATTTTGAATTATTTGCTTAATTATTGCATATTATTACAGACTATATAAATCACAAAAAAAAATTTATTACAGACTATGTGCATGTTTGGTTCGATATTTTTTGGGCATGGAAAGTGATTCAATTAATTGGGTTAACCATTATCCTTACTTGAGAGTAATCCAATCCCCCAAAATGTTACCCTTCAAACTAGAGGGCTAACAAAATCCTTTCCTCTCCGAAATCATTTCATAAGGTGATTCATTTCTATTGTTGAACTAAACACCCAATAAAAATAACACTTATTATTACCATTCCTCCTCTCTACTTGATTCCATTCCCTTTCGATCCATTCCACTACTCGAACCAAACGAGCACTATATATGCATGTGTTTGTCTCATTCCAATATAAATTGTTATTTAACCCCCTAATTCTATTGCAGAAAAGTCACCCCTCCACAGCCAAAGCCTGTGTTTTAGCGTCGAAATGACACATTATACTGTGATCAATAAAAAAGGCAAAGTGGTACGGTCTATGAGCCTCAATAACAATTTTTTTATTTTGCTAGTATATGCAGTATAAAACATGATTTAAATTTTAATTTGTTGCAAATTTGCAGACTATCCCGCTAGAATTTGTGAAATCGAATAATTTGGGGCAGAAGAAGGGCGCGATTTTGAAAGATCCTCGAAGAGGAAGAAAATGGAGGGTGAAACTCTGCGTTCGAAAATCGACTAGATTTCGAGTGATGATGACTAATGGGTGGCATAATTTTGTTGCAGCAAACAATTTGGAGGTGGGAGATGTTTGCACTTTTCAACTCAACCCTACTAAATCCTCAACTTCTGATATTATTTCTTTTGATGTGCGCATTTTACGCAACACAAATTGTTAGGGTTTGATAAAAATTATATTTTCTGCAGGAATTTTCTATGCGTGCATGTATTTACATTTACATTTCCCTTTTGAAATGTCAATACGCAGTAAAAAAATAATTTCTTAACTTTTTTCTTTTTTTATGACGAGAGGAACTCATAGTTAGTTTCTGAACTTTGTTATATGAATTGGTGTCTATTGGTTTCGACTTTTCTATTACATCTATTTTCTTATTACTATAAACTGGTGAATCTACATAGGGGCTGCACTGCGCTCCAGCTGAGAGCAAAGCCCAATTGTTCTTCCTATATACCCAAATAGTAAAATAAGCACAATCCATAAAAAAGTTCTCCACCACAATATTGAATGTACCTTTTCTTTTAATCGTCATTTGTTAAATAATTCGCTACAAAAAAACACGGAAATAACGACGGAATTTTTGGATTTAGCGATGGAAATTTTCGTCGTTATACACGCATTTTTTTGTTGTATAATTTTCTTGATAGTGAACTCAAATTGGCTCTAAGTTTTTTAAGTCAAATAAATTAATTACAGTGGTCGGACATTCATCTCCGATGACATCTCGACGGCTATTACAATTGATGTTGCGAAAGGTAGAAACTAAGCATTGCTCAACGACGCTGAAATGAATCACTTATAAAATAGATACGAACCTGCTTTGTTAGAGGCCTAAGAGCATCTCCAACCTTTTTTTTATAATAGAGCACAATTTTGCTCTACTATAGAGCAAATTCAGCACACCATCCATCTGCTCTACTTTCTCCTCTATTTCAGAATATTTCGAATATTTAATTTTAATACATATATAACTTATCTCAATTAATGAAAGAATATATAAATTAATAGTATGAATGCACAAAATAAGATTATATTATAAAGAAAAATAAGATTACAAGTCTCGAAAATCATATATATTTCTTTTTAATTTTAGTAATTTTAAATGTTCAAAATTTTATAATGTGCTTTTGATATTATTTATTATATAATAAAAGTATAACTACATATTATAATGCTAAAAACATATAGCTAAATGTAATAAAAGTAACAGAAAGATAAAAAAAAATTAGTCTTAATATACATAACTATCCCGTATGAAGATAGTGTGTACCACCCGTACCCACTTTTGGTGGCATGTATAAGCCATAATGATGGTCCCAAGACGGATACCTTGGTGTAGAGGGGGGGGTGAATACACCAAGGTTTAAAAACTTTTCCCAGTTAAAACTCTTTTGAGTGAGCTGGCTGTGTGCGGAATGTGGTGGATTTGGAAAGTCCGTCTGTTGCTTCAAATTATATTGCAAAGCTCTGTTTCACTTTTCAGTTAGTCAGTTTATGCAGATTGAAAAGTATGCTTATGAGGGTTAGTAACATGCATAAACCAAAGCGATAAATAACAAGAGCATTTTAACGTGGTTCGGAGTAACCCCTCCTACGTCCACGACCAGATTCACTGGTAATTCACTACCACTTGGTTTCCAAGTACCAAGCAACTTCACAACTCTAACCCGAGCTGTGTTCCAACAGTTTGCGGGCACTGTCAAGCCTACACCTTCAGTTTGCGGGTACTGAAGAACCTAACCACTCGAATTACACGCTTCGAGCAAGCGTACCTTTACCTAACCTTTCTGGGTTTGGGTTTGGGTATGGTTTTCCAACTATGAACGTGGCTGTGTGCGGAATGTGGTGGATTTGGAAAGTCCGTCTGTTGCTTCAAATTATATTGCAAAGCTCTGTTTCACTTTTCAGTTAGTCAGTTTATGCAGATTGAAAAGTATGCTTATGAGGGTTAGTAACATGCATAAACCAAAGCGATAAATAACAAGAGCATTTTAACGTGGTTCGGAGTAACCCCTCCTACGTCCACGACCAGATTCACTGGTAATTCACTACCACTTGGTTTCCAAGTACCAAGCAACTTCACAACTCTAACCCGAGCTGTGTTCCAACAGTTTGCGGGCACTGTCAAGCCTACACCTTCAGTTTGCGGGTACTGAAGAACCTAACCACTCGAATTACACGCTTCGAGCAAGCGTACCTTTACCTAACCTTTCTGGGTTTGGGTTTGGGTATGGTTTTCCAACTATGAACGAGTTCTTACAATGAAGAACAAGGAGTATGATGAACTCGTTCAAACTAGGCTTAAGATATTTATTCTGATCTATTCTGCCTATGACTGAGTATGTGAACAACTAAGAACACAGCTGACTGGCTGGGTGTTCTTGAAAGATTTGGCTTTGAAGATCGTTGTTCATTTTTCTGTTTTCTTCTATTTCTTCAGTCGTCTCGTCAGCCCCCTCACCAGCCATGGTGGAGGAGAGATATATATAGGTGAAGATTCAAACTAGCCGTTGGAAGAGAGCCGTTTGAATGTTACCTACTCTTGTTGACTTCTGGCCTTTACCTACGAAGTAGGTCTGCATCTGCAGAAGCTAGTTCTTCTCTGATCTGACTGCGTCAGATAAGATCTTCTGACATCGGGATCTTGTCTTTGAGAAGGTCTTCGTCTTCGAGCTGCTAAGCGTCTCTGATGTATCTTCAGCGGCTTGGACTCTGCTGTGTCTTGATTCTGAGCTGTGTCTTTAGACCTGTGCTGTATCATCAACCTGAGCTGTGTCTTCAACCTGAGCTGTGTCACTGGCCTGAGCTGTGTCATCGACACTAAGCTGGGTCTTTTACACTGAGCTGGGTCTTTGACACTGAGCTGGGCTTCCGTCACTGAGCTGGGTCTTGATACTGCAGGATCTTTGACTCTGCTTGGTCTTGCTCTGCTGAGACTGCTCTGCTGAGATCTTGAGCTGTCTGCTTAGCTGTGTCTTCTGCTGTCTTCAGCGAATCTACCTGTAAACTAAGAAACTCTATAAGCTCAAACAGGTGAGCTGAAAAACGCTTAGGCTTGTGCGATCATCTACTCGGTTGGGGTCAGCTGGGTTTTGGTATCCAATCAAAACTCTATTAATTTTCCCAACAATTTCCCCCTTTTTGATGATGCCAAAACCTTTACAAACTTTTACAGAAAAACACAAAACAAAACTCCTAACTAAACTCTTCCTGGCTGCTCCACATGCCTTGACGAGAGTTTGCACTCTTTCTCCAGTTGTCTTTTCAGCTCGCCATTTGCCTCTTTTAGATTCCTTTTCTGTTCAATCCTTTCCCCCTTTTTATTCCCGTTTTTTGTTCAATCCTTTCCCCCTTTTTGGTTCATCAAAAAGATATTGGGAGGAATGAGAGTTGAGGTCTGGCGGCGGCGTTCTGGCAATAATTTCTTCTCGTTCTTGGTAACTCCAGTCAGCTTGGAGTTGATACCAATTGATGCACTTTTGGCTCTTCCTTTTCAGCTGATACCAATTGATGGTCTTTCTCAGCTGTATGACTCAGTTTGGAGTGAGTCATCTTGACCTTCTTCCTCTGAGGGAAGGCACCGTTTGCAAGGTTCCCCCTCAATTGGATGGTCCAATTGTGTTTTATCAGCTGGGTTTGATTCCCCCTGACTTGATAAATTCATTTTGAAATCCTTGGGGTTCCTGCTGAGTTAGTCCAGCTGTGTCCGATTCCTTCTTGATGACACACGGTGATCCAGCTGAGTATTTCCTGCTGGATGCTCTTCTTGAAGATCTTGCTGGACTGGGATGAGATCAATTGTTGATACCAATTGATGGTGAATCTGCTGAACTGAGTTCCCCCTCAGCTTGATTCCTCTTCTGGATTTTGCGATCCATGTTTGATCTAGCTTTGTTTGATATCCAGAGGATGACATTTGATAGTTCAGCTGGATTTCTCTCTTGATTCTCCACTTGAATATTCTGCTGGATTGACTTTGCCCTCAGCTGATATTACAGCTGTGTCGATTTCCAGCTCGGTGGAGTTCCCCCTGAATTTGATAGTAGGTGGCTTTCTTTTCTCAGCTACTTCCTACTTCACTTGAGCCAGTGATTTTCTCAACAATTACGTTCATCTGTCAACGTGATCTCTGATCTTGAGAAGACAGTCAGCTGTTCCATGATCAGCTGAGTTCACTGCTATTTTGTGGGGTAGAATCTTCGATTTCCTGTTCTTTGCATTGCATTCCTGCGCATTGAACTCACCAGGAAAACCGTAATCACAACAATTGGCTGATGGACAAAAGATTATGCTAAAGTCCATCAACATAAGAGACATTTGATATTATTATTATTTGTCTCAAATGAGCTAAATCCTTTGACGTATCCTTTCGAGATATCACCAAAGGTTTCACAGGACCAAGATACGCTTGACATATTCTTTGAAGAGCTTTGAGGTAAGTAAAGAGCGTTGATCACCAGCTGTCTTTCTTTCACAGTACGTTTGATGACTCCTCAAAACGCGCATGTCCCTCTTTGACCTGTTATCACTTCTTCGACACCCAGTTGTGATTGGGTCCGACTTTGTTGTTGAGGGTTCCATTGATAACCCAGATTTGTCCTTATCTTTTGTGAGTGATACTTCAGATTGGTCCTTGAAATGGTCATTTCTTCTTTGGACCTTGTTGACTCCATTTTGATGAGGTCCAATTCATAGCTGGAGTCTGTCAGCTTGATATCTAGCTTGATATCTCGTCTGCTGGAATCTTGTTGTGAAGCTCGGTTGATTTTCAGCTTTATAACCAGCTGAGATCCTTCTCAGCTGTCTTTTTAGTTGACCTTGATGTCTGTGCTGGATGACATTCTGTTTTTGATTTTGATTCCAGTCAATTTGGATTTATCTGCTTGCCTTTGAGCTCTGTGATCAATTTTGGGAGTTCTTTGCTTTTCTTGGGCTTGGAGTTGCCGAGCAGTTTTCTTCTTTGATAGGACTGAGCTTAGAGAGCTGGCTTGATTATGTACGACCTCTTTGGTACATCCTTGGCTTGGTTCCAGCTGTGTTTGTATTGGCTGGAGTCATTCTTTGATCTGATTCAGCTTTGGCCATCTTCAGCTTCTTGATCAGCTGTATTTTCTCATCTTCAAGCTCCTGATCATTCTTCTTCTTGTGCTCATTCCTTAGCTCCGAATTCTCAGCTGGCTAGATTTCAAGGATTTCTAGTAATCTCTTGAAGTCGTTGAGCACTTCTTCGATGAGGTCTCTTTAGCATGCAGTGAGCTGTGCCATGTCCAGCTGGGCATTCTACTTGATTTTGCTCTCTTTCCAGCTGTGTAGAGTTCCTCCTTGATTTGATAGTAGGTGGCTTTTTCTTCAGCTGCATCCTACTTCCTTTGATGAGGTCTCCGTTTGTATAGCAGGTAGACAGCTGTCCCAAATCCAGCTGATTCATCTGCTGCTTCTCGATTATTTTCTTGAGACCAATGTACTCAGCAGTGTGACTGGCTGAGTTTTTAGTTTTGTATCCAGCTGTCTTTATTTCACAGCTGGTCCCAGTCAGCTAGCTGGGTTTCTTCATTTTCTTCGACAACTGGGTTTGAGAATCCCATGAAGCAGGCATCTTCAATAAAATGCTTCATCTTCTGAGTCGGAAGAAAATACTTGATCTTCTTCTATCTTGCTCGACTTGAGCTCTTTATCTTTTCTTTGGGAGGATGACTCAGCTGGGTTTCTCTTTGGATAAAGTTGCTTGTCGTGATGAACCTTCACGATCTTCTTGTACCTTTCCTTGCTGTGTTCCAGCCTATTAATATTCCGTACAAGCATGGCAACTTCTTCGTGCAATTCTTCTTTGCTCATCTTTCCGCGCTCCTTGTTGGTCCTTCCAAGCTGAGCTGATTGAGCTAATCTTCTTGATTTTGCACTTAGAGCTGTCTCTTTTTCCTTGGGAGTCAGCTCCGTTTCATCCATCCGGCTGGATGATTCTTCGCTTGTGATCCCCAGATCAAATTCGTTGGCTTTCAAAATGGTGAACAATTTTTCCGTCTCCATGCTGCCAAGATCATTTCTGTTTTGGTGAACCACCTTGTGTGTACACCATTCTGAGGAGAGAGCTGCAAGAACTTTCAAGTTCTTATCTCGAACTGTATATTTCCCAGTTCGGATCGTCTCGATCTCGATGACGAGGTTGGAGAATCTGAGCTCCATTTGATCAATGGACTCGTAGGGGAGTTGCTTGAAGTTGTCGAACTTCTGGCATGCAACTGAGAATTTGTTCTCTTGAATTTCCTCTGAGCCTTCACACAGCTTGGCTAGAGTGTCCCACATCCCCTTAGCTGTCTCGCAGTTGATGATCTTGCTGAGATAAGCGTCCGTCACCGTTGAGGAGATGACGTTGCGAGCGTAGCTATCCAATCCAGCTTGTCTTCTTTCTTCTGGAGAGTACTCCCTTTTGGGCTTCACAACTTGCCGGAGTACTGGTTCAGCTCCAGGTGTGGTTTCTGCTTTTCTTTCTGACTTCATGATGATGATGGGTCCGTCTGTGATAACATCCCACATCATGTCGTTTTGCGCGCACAGAAAGCTTTTGAGTCGGAACTTCCATATCTGATAATCATCGACTGAGAATGTTGGAAGATTCCTGCACAGAGAAAATTCCATGACAGTATGCAATATAATGATTTTAAAAAGATTTTGAAAAAAAATTAAGGATCTGTTCAGGTGACCACTATCAGCAAAGAAATGCTGACTTGTCAGATACAGTGATCTTTTGAACCACTGCTCTGATACCAATTGATGGTCCCAAGATGGATACCTTGGTGTAGAGGGGGGGTGCATACACCAAGGTTTAAAAACTTTTCCCAGTTAAAACTCATTTGAGTGAGCTGGCTGTGTTCGATCCAGCTGGATGACAGCTTGATCGACACAGCTGGCTGTGTGCGGAATGTGGTGGATTTGGAAAGTCCGTCTGTTGCTTCAAATTATATTGCAAAGCTCTGTTTCACTTTTCAGTTAGTCAGTTTATGCAGATTGAAAAGTATGCTTATGAGGGTTAGTAACATGCATAAACCAAAGCGATAAATAACAAGAGCATTTTAACGTGGTTCGGAGTAACCCCTCCTACGTCCACGACCAGATTCACTGGTAATTCACTACCACTTGGTTTCCAAGTACCAAGCAACTTCACAACTCTAACCCGAGCTGTGTTCCAACAGTTTGCGGGCAACGTCAAGCCTACACCTTCGCTTGCGGGTGCCGAAGAACCTAACCACTCGAATTACACGCTTCGAGCAAGCGTACCTTTACCTAACCTTTCTGGGTTTGGGTTTGGGTATGGTTTTCCAACTATGAACGAGTTCTTACAATGAAGAACAAGGAGTATGATGAACTCGTTCAAACTAGGCTTAAGATATTTATTCGATCTATTCGCCTATGACCGAGTATGTGAACAACTAAGAACACAACACCGGCCGGGTGTTCTTGAAAGATTTGGCTTTGAAGATCGTTGTTCATTTTTCCGTTTTCTTCTATTTCTTCAGTCGTCTCGTCAGCCCCCTCACCAGCCATGGTGGAGGAGAGATATATATAGGTGAAGATTCAAACTAGCCGTTGGAAGAGAGCCGTTTGAATCTTACCTACTCTTGTTGACTTCTGGCCTTTACCTACGAAGTAGGTCTGCATCTGCAGAAGCTAGTTCTTCTCTAATCTGACTGCGTCAGATAAGATCTTCTGACATCGGGATCTTGTCTTTGAGAAGGTCTTCGTCTTCGAGCTGCTAAGCGTCTCTGATGTATCTTCAGCGGCTTGGACTCTGCTGTGTCTTGATTCTGAGCTGTGTCTTTAGACCTGTGCTGTATCATCAACCTGAGCTGTGTCTTCAACCTGAGCTGTGTCACTGACCTGAGCTGTGTTTTAGGCCTGAGCTGTGTCATCGACACTAAGCTGGGTCTTTTACACTGAGCTGGGTCTTTGACACTGAGCTGGGCTTCCGTCACTGAGCTGGGTCTTGATACTGCAGGATCTTTGACTCTGCTTGGTCTTGCTCTGCTGAGACTGCTCTGCTGAGATCTTGAGCTGTCTACTTAGCTGTGTCTTCTGCTGTCTTCAGCGAATCTAGCTGTAAACTAAGAAACTCTATAAGCTCAAACAGGTGAGCTGAAAAACGCTTAGGCTTGTGCGATCATCTACTCGGTTGGGGTCAGCTGGGTTTTGGTATCCAATCAAAACTCTATTAATTTTCCCAACAATTTCTCCCTTTTTGATGATGCCAAAACCTTTACAAACTTTTACAGAAAAACACAAAACAAAACTCCTAACTAAACTCTTCCTGGCTGCTCCACATGCCTTGACGAGAGTTTGCACTCTTTCTCCAGTTGCCTTTTCAGCTCGCCATTTGCCTCTTTTAGATTCCTTTTCTGTTCAATCCTTTCCCTCTTTTTCTTCCCGTTTTTCTGTTCAATCCTTTCCCCCTTTTTGGTTCATCAAAAAGATATTGGGAGGAATGAGAGTTGAGGTCTGGCGGCGGCGTTCTGGCAATAATTTCTTCTCGTTCTTGGTAACTCCAGTCAGCTTGGAGTTGATACCAATTGATGCACTTTTGGCTCTTCCTTTTCAGCTGATACCAATTGATGGTCTTTCTCAGCTGTATGACTCAATTTGGAGTGAGTCATCTTGACCTTCTTCCTCTGAGGGAAGGCACCGTTTGCAAGGTTCCCCCTCAATTGGATGGTCCAATTGTGTTTTATCAGCTGGGTTTGATTCCCCCTGACTTGATAAATTCATTTTGAAATCCTTGGGGTTCCTGCTGAGTTAGTCCAGCTGTGTCCGATTCCTTCTTGATGACACACGGTGATCCACTCGAGTATTTCTGTGGATGCTCTTCTTGAAGATCTTGCCGGATAGGATGAGATCAATTGTTGATACCAATTGATGGTGAATCTGCTGAACTGAGTTCTCCCTCAGCGATTCCTCTTCTGGATTCTGCGATCCATGTTTGATCTAGCTTTGTTTGATATCCAGAGGATGACATTTGATAGTTCAGCTGGATTTCTCTCTTGATTCTCCACTTGAATATTCTGCTGGATTGACTTTGCCCTCAGCTGATATTACAGCTGTGTCGATTTCCAGCTCGGTGGAGTTCCCCCTGAATTTGATAGTAGGTGGCTTTCTTTTCTCAGCTACTTCCTACTTCACTTGAGCCAGTGATTTTCTCAACAATTACGTTCATCTGTCAACGTGATCTCTGATCTTGAGAAGACAGTCAGCTGTTCCATGATCAGCTGAGTTCACTGCTATTTTGCGGGGTAGAATCTTCGATTTCCTGTTCTTTGCATTGCATTCCTGCGCATTGAACTCACCAGGAAAACCGTAATCACAACAATTGGCTGATGGACAAAAGATTATGCTAAAGTCCATCAACATAAGAGACATTTGATATTATTATTATTTGTCTCAAATGAGCTAAATCCTTTGACGTATCCTTTCGAGATATCACCAAAGGTTTTCTGAGACCAGTACGCTTGACATATTCTTTGAAGAGCTTTGAGGTAAGTAAAGAGCTTTGATCACCAGCTGTCTTTCTTTCACAGTACGCTTGATGACTCCTCAAAACGCGCATGTCCCTCTTTGACCTGTTATCACTTCTTCGACACCCAGTTGTGATTGGGTCCGACTTTGTTGTTGAGGGTTCCATTGATAACCCAGATTTGTCCTTATCTTTTGTGAGTGATACTTCAGATTGGTCCTTGAAATGGTCCTTTCTTCTTTGGACCTTGTTGACTCCATTTTGATGAGGTCCAATTCATAGCTGGAGTCTGTCAGCTTGATATCTAGCTTGATATCTCGTCTGCTGGAATCTTGTTGTGAAGCTCGGTTGATTTTCAGCTCTATAACCAGCTGAGATCCTTCTCAGCTGTCTTTTTAGTTGACCTTGATGTCTGTGCTGGATGACATTCTGTCTTTGATTTTGATTCCAGTCAATTTGGATTTATCTCGTCGCCTTTGAGCTCTGTGATCGGTGGGGATTCTTTGCTTTTCTTGGGCTTGGAGTTGCCGAGCAGTTTTCTTCTTTGATAGGGTGAGCTTAGAGAGCCGGCTTGATTATGTACGACCTCTTTGGTACATCCTTGGCTTGGTTCCAAATTTGTGTTTGTATTGGCTGGAGTCATTCTTTGATCTGATTCAGCTTTGGCCATCTTCAGCTTCTTGATCAGCTGTATTTTCTCATCTTCAAGCTCCTGATCATTCTTCTTCTTGTGCTCATTCCTTAGCTCCGAATTCTCAGCTGGCTAGATATCAAGGATTTCTAGTAATCTCTTGAAGTCGTTGAGCACTTCTTCGATGAGGTCTCTTTAGCATGCAGTGAGCTGTGCCATGTCCAGCTGGGCATTCTACTTGATTTTGCTCTCTTTCCAGCTGTGTAGAGTTCCTCCTTGATTTGATAGTAGGTGGCTTTTTCTTCACTCGCATCCTACTTCCTTTGATGAGGTCTCCGTTTGTATAGCAGGTAGACAGCTGTCCCAAATCCAGCTGATTCATCTGCTGCTTCTCGATTATTTTCTTGAGACCAATGTACTCAGCAGTGTGACTGGCTGAGTTTTTAGTTTTGTATCCAGCTGTCTTTATTTCACAGCTGGTCCCAGTCAGCTAGCTGGGTTTCTTCATTTTCTTCGACAACTGGGTTTGAGAATCCCATGAAGCAGGCATCTTCAATAAAATGCTTCATCTTCTGAGTCGGAAGAAAATACTTGATCTTCTTCTATCTTGCTCGACTTGAGCTCTTTATCTTTTCTTTGGGAGGATGACTCAGCTGGGTTTCTCTTTGGATAAAGTTGCTTGTCGTGAACCTTCACGATCTTCTTGTACCTTTCCTTGCTGTGTTCCAGCCTATTAATATTCCGTACAAGCATGGCAACTTCTTCGTGCAATTCTTCTTTGCTCATCTTTCCGCGCTCCTTGTTGGTCCTTCCAAGCTGAGCTGATTGAGCTAATCTTCTTGATTTTGCACTTAGAGTACATCTCTTTTTCCTTGGGAGTCAGCTCCGTTTCATCCATCCGGCTGGATGATTCTTCGCTTGTGATCCCCAGATCAAATTCGTTGGCTTTCAAAATGGTGAACAATTTTTCCGTCTCCATGCTGCCAAGATCATTTCTATTTTGGTGAACCAACTTGTGTGTACACCATTCTGAGGAGAGAGCTGCAAGAACTTTCAAGTTCTTATCTCGAACTGTATATTTCCCAGTTCGGATCGTCTCGATCTCGATGACGAGGTTGGAGAATCTGAGCTCCATTTGATCAATGGACTCGTAGGGGAGTTGCTTGAAGTTGTCGTACTTCTGGCATGCAACTGAGAATTTGTTCTCTTGAATTTCCTCTGAGCCTTCACACAGCTTGGCTAGAGTGTCCCACATCCCCTTAGCTGTCTCGCAGTTGATGATCTTGCTAAGATAAGCGTCCGTCACCGTTGAGGAGATGACGTTACGAGCGTAGCTATCCAATCCAGCTTGTCTTCTTTCTTCTGGAGAGTACTCCCTTTTGGGCTTCACAACTTGCCGGAGTACTGGTTCAGCTCCAGGTGTGGTTTCTGCTTTTCTTTCTGACTTCATGATGATGATGGGTCCGTCAGTGATAACATCCCACATCATGTCGTTTTGCGCGCACAGAAAGCTTTTGAGTCGGAACTTCCATATCTGATAATCATCGACTGAGAATGTTGGAATCTCAGTCGTTGGAAGATTCCTGCACAGAGAAAATTCCATGACAGTATGCAATATAATGATTTTAAAAAGATTTTGAAAAAAAATTAAGGATCTGTTCAGGTGACCACTATCAGCAAAGAAATGCTGACTTGTCAGATACAGTGATCTTTTGAACCACTGCTCTGATACCAATTGATGGTCCCAAGACGGATACCTTGGTGTAGTGGGGGGGTGAATACACCAAGGTTTAAAAACTTTTCCCAGTTAAAACTCTTTTGAGTGAGCTGGCTGTGTTCGATCCAGCTGGATGGCAGCTTGATCGACACAGCTGGCTGTGTGCGGAAGGTGGTGGATTTGGAAAGTCCTTCTGTTGCTTCAAATTATATTGCAAAACTCTGTTTCACTTTTCAGTTAGTCAGTTTATGCAGATTGAAAAGTATGCTTATGAGGGTTAGTAACATGCATAAACCAAAGCGATAAATAACAAGAGCATTTTAACGTGGTTCGGAGTAACCCCTCCTACGTCCACGACCAGATTCACTGGTAATTCACTACCACTTGGTTTCCAAGTACCAAGCAACTTCACAACTCTAACCCGAGCTGTGTTCCAACAAGCGGGCAATCGTCAAGCCTACACCTTCGGTTGCGGGTGCGAAGAACCTAACCACTCGAATTACACGCTTCGAGCAAGCGTACCTTTACCTAACCTTTCTGGGTTTGGGTTTGGGTATGGTTTTCCAACTATGAACGAGTTCTTACAATGAAGAACAAGGAGTATGATGAACTCGTTCAAACTAGGCTTAAGATATTTATTCTGATCTATTCTGCCTATGACTGAGTATGTGAACAACTAAGAACACAGCTGACTGGCTGGGTGTTCTTGAAAGATTTGGCTTTGAAGATCGTTGTTCATTTTTCTGTTTTCTTCTATTTCTTCAGTCGTCTCGTCAGCCCTCAGCCATGGTGGAGGAGAGATATATATAGGTGAAGATTCAAACTAGCCGTTGGAAGAGAGCCGTTTGAATGTTACCTACTCTTGTTGACTTCTGGCCTTTACCTACGAAGTAGGTCTGCATCTGCAGAAGCTAGTTCTTCTCTGATCTGACTGCGTCAGATAAGATCTTCTGACATCGGGATCTTCTCTGCTGTGTCTTGATTCTGAGCTGTGTCTTTAGACCTGTGCTGTATCATCAACCTGAGCTGTGTCTTCAACCTGAGCTGTGTCACTGACCTGAGCTGTGTTTTAGACCTGAGCTGTGTCATCGACACTAAGCTGGGTCTTTTACACTGAGCTGGGTCTTTGACACTGAGCTGGGCTTCCGTCACTGAGCTGGGTCTTGATGCTGCAGGATCTTTGACTCTGCTTGGTCTTGCTCTGCTGAGACTGCTCTGCTGAGATCTTGAGCCTCTGCTGCCGTGTCTTCTCGCCGTCTTCAGCGAATCTACCTGTAAACTAAGAAACTCTATAAGCTCAAACAGGTGAGCTGAAAAACGCTTAGGCTTGTGCGATCATCTACTCGGTTGGGGTCAGCTGGGTTTTGGTATCCAATCAAAACTCTATTAATTTTCCCAACACATAACCACTGACAATTTTTTGGGATTCTTTTTTTACTTTTCAGCTGTTTTAAAATAGCTTAATTGTTTAATTCATGCATTAATTTCCGTGTCCGATCATTGTTCAAATAACTGTTGACTTGCTTTATGAATGGGGACAAAAATGATTCCCCAATGTACAATGTACAGATTCACGTTCTGAATATTTCCATGCATCATTTACGTCAAGACTTTAATATAAAGCTTGTCATGCATGTCAATGTACGAAATTAAATAGTGTCAATGCACGCGTAAAATCTTATTGGTACATCTATTTAGTTTCATTGATTCTTCTGTCTATATATATATCACACACAGAAGCACATGAAATTACACTTCAGAAAAAAAAAATGAAAGAGATAGAATCACAATACCACAAAAATAAATAAATATCACTCACATTTGCTAGAGAAATCACATAGCAGAAGACATTTATTTTTCAAAATTATTATAGGTGAGTTTAATTTTATTTTTAATGATGGTATCGAAGAGAAATATATTGTACCGATCGTATTTTTATTGTACCGATCGTATTTTTATTGTACCGACCGTACACATCACGTATCGGTACAACTAAAATATCTATCGGTACAAATTTTTTTTTCTCCACACACATTATTTCATTCAACTCTATTTCATTCTATACTTTTTTTTAACCATCTCATCGTTGTTTTGTAGAAACGAAGTCACACACGTACCGGCATTTTCACTTGGGGTTAATCGAGATATAGAAGGAATTTTCATTCGAATATTGAATAGGTCAGTTGAAATAAAATTTTAAATAAGTATCGGTACGAGAAAACACTGTACCGATCGGTACTATATTTGTACCGATCGGTACGGACAAATTTTCTCAAATACTCTATCGGTACAATATTTTTATCGAGCGGTATAATTTTTTTTTAATAATCTTATTTTTTCTAATAATATTATATTTGTGCAGATGGAGTGTAGGAGATTCATCGTTAAATACAACGAAACATGGGACGATTGTGTGTATAATGGTGGGGAAGAACGAACTTTCTACCTTGCGGTGGATACGATAAGTTTCTCTAGCATTAAGGAATATATTGATTTCATAATGATGTCGAAATCGTTAAGTCTTAAGTATAAAATATTCTATTTATTGACATATAGAACTGGCCGAAGTGTTAAACATAGTTTGAGTAACGATGAACAACTTCGTCGGTTGTATGTTACCGAGCCTGAGCCTACATTGTATGTCGTGCATATTGATGTTGTGTACAGGCCGTCATTTGATTTGAATGAATCTTCGCCGTATGTCTATGACGATCAAATCCCTCAGTACTCACAGTACGACGAGTCGCTCGCACATTTGGCTTCATCTGATTGGCTTGGTGATACTCAATGGGGTGCTAGTGGTGATACTCAATGGGGTGCTAGTAGTGGCGCGAACATTCCTATGCGGGGGGAACGGCAGTCGCAGGTACCCGAGGAGGCTGAATTTACCGCCGATTCCGACGAAGATGATGAGGAGGAATCAGAGTCTGATGAGGAGGACGAACTGTCACAGTCTATGCATTTGACCTTGGTACTTTTGCAGACTTCGTTACGTGGGTGCATACTCAAGGCGGCGTGAACAAGCTCTTGTCAATGCTGATGCAGAGTAGTCGTATGCCCTTTGTTGAAGACACAGACTGCGCCACTGAAGCGGAGGCACTGTAGAATTGGTTAGTTCCAATGATTCCACTAGCTGCTACTGCTTCGCTCGTTGTTAGTGATCTTGACAGGCTACCAGACGGTCCATTCAATAAGGGTGAGATATTTTACAGCAAAGACGATTTGAAAGTTGCTGTTGGATTGTGGCACATGGAACAACTAGCTGAGTTTAGTGTTCCACATTCAGATACTGAACTGGTTCACTTCAAATGCAAGTACGGAAGTAACTATTTTTTTGATTTGCGTGCTCGGAAATAGGGCGACTATTGGTATATTCACCAGTTCATTGGGAGACATACATGCAATCTTAATATGGATCGTTCAGCTGTCAGGAAAGTCAGTGCTAAGGTTATTGTAGCTCATTTTGCGGGTAGAATGATCAATAAAGATGAAATCACTAAACCGAAGTCAATTCGGGCATATTTGCATCGAGAATATGGTTGCGTTGCAAGTTATAGTGTATGTCTGCGAGCACGGAATCGAGCCCTCGAGATGATATATGGTGGATATACAAACTCGTAGAAGATGCTTCCCGGCTATCTCCACATGTTGTAGAGAGAAAATCCGGGCTCGACAATTGACTACAGTGTTAGCCCGAATGATGATCGGTTGGAACAAGCTTTTGTGGCGTTGTCAGCTTGTATCGTAGCATTTCAGTGGTGTCTTCGACCGGTGATCATGGTGGAAGGAACATACTTGAAGGAAAAAAATAATGGCATCTTATTCGTTGCGGTCGCAAAGGATGGAAACGAGCAACTGATACCACTAGCATGGGGGATCGGTCCAATTGAAAATGATGTCTCGTGGACATGGTTTCTCACTCATTTGAAGGAGGCATACGGTTGTTGTTCGAATATGGGCATCATCTCAGACGCCCACTTAAGTATCGCGAATGCAGTTAGGGCAGTCTATCCTGGCGTAGCACACGGTCTGTGCTACTATCACATCCTGAAGAGCATGCTTAGTTTTGAAAAACATATCACCAAGTTGTTTCAAAAAGCAGCATATGCATATAGAAAGTCGGCTTATGAGAAAGCAATGAATAGCATTCTTGCTGGGAAACCTGAAGCGTATAATAAGCTCATGAACATTGGTCCAGAGAAGTGGGCTCGATCAATGTGCCCTGTTCGACGATATAGTTCCCCGACATCCAATGCTGCAGAACAATTCAATAATGTATTGGTGTTTGCTAGACGCTTACCAATTTGCTCATGCTTGGAGACAATTAGACTCACCGTCGAGAAATAGTTTGATGAAAGACGTCAATTGTATTCATTATCTACTGATTTTCTCGCGAAGGAGGCAGAGCGAAAGCTCTGTGCAGAGGTGGGACTCTCAAGATCTTATACTGCCACGCCCGTCAGAGACTTGATCTTCAAAGTGAATGACGGAAAACATAATCTAAATGTCGATCTGCGTGCGAGGACTTGCCCGTGCCGTGTGTTTGATTTTGATTTGATACCGTGTTCTCATGCTGCTGCAGCCATTCAGTAAGAAAACCTCAAGTTTTTATATTTAATTTTATATTTATTTCTGTTGCACTTAATCTAATGATTATATGTTATATGTATGACAGGCGAAATGGGCAGCATGTATACAACTATGCGGACGATTACTACAAGAGATCTACACTTTTACAAATTTACTCCCAACAGGTGAATCAGGTTCCTCCCCAGACTGAGTGGTCTTTACCTCCACATGTTGCAGCAATAATTGTTTTGCCACCACTGCCCGTCAGTCAGGCGGGGCGCCCGAGGAACTCCTGTCGTCGATCTGCAGTTGAGAATTTATCCTCCAGCAAACGTCCAGTCACCGTAGATGAACCTTCCAGTAGCCGTCAACGGGCACCAAAAAATGCAGAATATGTCACGAGACTGGCCACACAAGAAGAACATGCCCGCTCAAAGATCATCAGGAGTAATTTATTATTAATTTAATGTTAATATGTGTACTGGCCATTTAAATGTTATTATTAATTTAATGTGTAAATGTTATTATTAATTTAATGTTATCATTTTAATGTTTGTTTATCCTAAGCAATTAAATGGCACAGACAATTAGAATAAGAAATTATTAACACTTATGGCACAAAGCAATAATGTTTGTCAAACATAATCGACATGGCTTTGCAAAGCCAATAAGAAAACATCTCGAGCTATTTTACATCTATACAAAGCCACATTCCCTCTTCGTTGCCCCATACAATGGAGGGCCGGGCACAGAATGCCAAGGAGGGTCGTATGCATGCTCAAAATGCCGAGGAGGGTCGTATGCATGCTCAGGACCGCTCATGCTCACCCACTCGGGTGTAACAAAAGCGGGAGTAGAATGGCGTGCTGGGATCAACTCAGGATCGGCGCATGTACCTCCAGTCTCCCCTCCTGGACTGACGTGTGGAGAATGCACGGGTGGTGGTGTGTCACGATGCGGTGGTAGAGGTGTATCTCGACGCGGTGTGGAACGGCGGGAACTCTTACTAAAAAGGTCTGTGAAGAAGGCCTTGATCTCCGGAAAAAATACATTTCTCCATTGTGAAGTTATCTCTCTCTTCACAGTTGCTGCTGTCATCTCCTACAGCTCATTCATAAACCGCCTATCACGAGATCGTCCACTAGTGTCGGTGCCGCTGCTCGATGACGACGATGGAATGTTTCTCCGAGCATGCTTTTCCTTGCTTTTGGAAGTATCTTTCGACGGGGCCTGGTCTCTCAAGTCGCACGTGTCACGATCGGTGCATCACTCTGACACGTAGCGGGGACTGCTAGGCCTCTGAACTGGGGGACAACGTGCAACTGGTATTCCTTCTTTTATTGGGTTGATAGGCCTCACGTAATGCACTCCGAGCACGTCGTCCATCAGAATGGAGTTGAAACAGATGACTCCTGCACGAAACTGATCATCAAGATCCACCTGCAAGGCTGCTGCCATTATCCATCTCAAACAGCGAGGAATGGCAGTGTCTGATACGGGGGTAGCAACCAAACGAGCTAAACCAGGAATAGCCACGAACATCCAACACTGCAGTACCCACACAGGGCCGTAATAATGGTACTTGGGTAACATTTTCGACCCCTTCGTTTTCAGATTCTTGGTGTAGTTCCTCAAGACCTGAAATGTATACCCACCCCAAGGGAATCTGTTCCACGCGTCGAGATCATCCACCAATACCCAAAGCCAAGGCACCATATTTCTCCGATCATCGCCACCTAACCCAAAATAATAAGCGATGATAACATTTGCTGCCCGAAGGTGGAACTCGCCTTCAGGATCAACTCCCTCATACCCTTGCACAAACCGGTCCCGCAGTTTTTTCGCAGTTATTGGCTTTCCGTCACAAAATCTCTGATAAGCCTCCACATTATCCGGTGTTTGATCCGCATGTGGATCAAATGAAGAAGCTCCAAAACACAATCCCGAAATTAGGGCGTACTCTTGAGCCGAGAATCGGATATTTTTATCGCCGATACGATACCATGTATCGTACGGCAATTCACCGAACACCTCTACCTCTTTTGATACGAGCATGTGTAGCGCTTTGCCGCACGCTTTGCCCAATGGCCATCTAATAAGATGCCCGAAACAGCTGGCCATGAATCTATCCAACAGTGCTTGACCCCCAACAGCAAGAAGTCTCTGCCTAATATCTGTTATAATCAAAACTTTGTAATACGTGTTAATCCTCGGAGAATAGCGTTGCGCATCTTCACGGATTCGGATCCAACCAAACTGATACAAACACAATACGATTCAAAAATAAGAACACAAACACACTGGAGAAAAAAAAAATTGTACCGACAAAGGAAAATATTGTGCCGCTCGCAGTAAAATCAACTCATGATTTTACTGCGAGCGGTACAAAATTAAAACTGGTCGGTACATTATTATCAAAATTATCACACATCGTCGTAATATATGTCATCTGATCATGCTTTTTAAATTTATAAATGAGTTATATATAATTAAAAACGTAACACCAAATGATCGTATTTCTTACATTAACTATTAAGCGTGCCTAAAAAAATATAATAAACATAACAAAACGTCCAGAATAAGAACAGAAACACACTGTATTAAAAAAAACTGTACCGCTAGGCATAAAAAGTGTACCGACGGGGTTTATATTATTATCTATCGGTACAATATTCTATTTGTATCATAATGTTGAGAGCTATAATGGAACAATGGTTGAAGATGTTGAGTTTCCATTTTCGAATAACTGGTTTCTGCTCATTAAATCTAGTTAATTTATCATTATAATTTGTTATCGCCATAAATTTTGTTTAGTGTATGCTCTTCTAAGTCGTTGCATTTTGCCCACCATATGTTTTTATTTTGCATACCATATGTTTGTAGTTATGCCCAGAATCTAACGGCCCGAATTTAATTAGTACTTCAACTAATAAAATTTGAATTTACTTAGTATTTAAATTAATAATAATTACCAAAATTGCTAATGCCTAGATTGGAATGTATTTGTTAATTTGGGGATTTAGGGTTTATTTAATTTATACGAAATTTAATGCACCGAAATATTTATTTTTTAGCTCACTCCATTATTAAATTTTGGATCTACCGTTGACTATATAGATTCATATTTTGCATAGATTGCTCTTCTCCTCTTCCCTAGAGTTCGACCCATAAACCTGAAAAAGAGGCCGAATACGAAGTGAAGAAGGTCACGACCAAAAAGGACCGTCGTGGTTCGGGACCGCAAGGATATTGAAGTCCGCCTCATTGCCGACTATTTTGCAGAGTATCCAATATGGAGCCCTGATGTCGTCCGCCGCCGATTTCGTATGAGGAGAGATCTCTTTATAAAGATAAAAGATACGTTGGAGGCACGAAAGCATTATTTTCAACATCGTCTAGATGCAACCGAAAGACTAGGGCTATCGGCGCTTTAAAAATGTACTATTGTGGTGCGGCAACTTGCAAATGGCGGCATTGTCGATCAATACTACGAGTATTTTCGGATGAGCGACTCAACGGGCCGCGAATCCATGAACCAATTTTGCACCGCCGTTATTGCGACATTAATTCGGTGGGGAGTATTTGAGGACGACACGTCTATGGTTTGAAGATCATTTAGCTTAGGTTAATATAGACTTAGTTTGTTTCTAAACTCTTCACTTGCACATTGTAATAACCGTGCCACATTTATTTTAATAGGGAACATATCAGTTGATGATGGGAACTCTAAGGTATTCTAACTAACAATATATAGCTAATTGTCATTCTTAAGTTTACATCTAAGTTAAATTTCTATCATGATTTTTTAGTTAACCTCTAAAGAAGAAGATCATGGGGTTTAACTGAGAGAAAATTTTAGGTAGTTGATTCTCACTCATGAAATTTAATGGATTACATTTTTAGCTCTGATGGTCCCTGAACTGGGTCTTTGGTGTAGAGGGGGATGAATACACTAAAGATTTAAAAACTTTTTCACAAGTTTAAAACAGAGTGCGTGAGCTCAGTTATGAATCCAGCTGAGCTAATAACTCAGCTGGCGGTGCGGAAAGTGGTGGTTTTAAAATTTAGCTCGATTGCTTAGAAAAACTCAGCTTGAAAATTTTATCTTTACGTTTTCAAGTTGTGCAATTTCCAGAAAACACACAGCTGTCTTTGAAGAGCAGCTGAGTATGCAGATTTGATAAAATGTAATGTGCCGATGGAGTTAGTATAAAAACTGAAAATATCGAGAAATATAAGAACACGAGATTTTACGTGGTTCGGAGTAACACCTCCTACATCCACGACCAGATTCATTGGTAATTCACTGCCACTTGGTTTCCAAGTACCAAGCAACTTCACAACTCGAACCTGAGTAGTGTTCCAACAGTTTACGGGCACTGTCAAGCCTAACCTTTCAGTTTGCGGGTACTGAAAAAACCTTACAACCACTTGAATTTCGCGCTTCAAGAAAGCGTAATCTTGACCTAACCTTTCTGGGTAAAGATGGATTTGGTTTGGGGTTCCAACTGTGAACGACTTCTTACAATGAAGAACTTAGAGTTAGATGAACTCGTTCAAAATCTAGGCTTAGGATATACAATGATTTCTGCCTAGGAATCAGACGAAAAACTGGGCAGTTTCTGGACTAGAAACACTTTAAGATAAAGTGTTCTTTGAACTATTTAGAACTGCTAATGAGCTTTTGAAGGCTTAATAAATTCAGAGAATGAAAGCTTGTAGAGAGTTTTCGTGTTTGATCCTGAGGTTGAAGACGGGTATTTATAGGTAGAGATTCAAGACTAGCCGTTGGAGGAGCCGTTTGAATCTTACCTACTCTTCTTAAATTCACAATCTGTCGTTGGGCGTTTCTACACCTATCTTCATCAGTGTCACATCCTAGGTTCTGAAGTCTAGGATGCTGATTTGGTAATCCCTCATTGGTTGAGATAGATTGTTCTCTTCTTACACCGGGATTTATCTTCAAGCTGTTTTAAGAGTCTTGGAGCTGGATCTGATACTCTGACTTGAACTGATGCTTTCAGAGTTATCGTTCATTTGTTCTGTACAGCTGGATCAGCTGTGTCTTGAACTTAGCTCGATTAAACTTCAACTTGATCATGTTCTGCCATGAACTCAGCTCAATTGATCTTCAACTTGATCTTGCTTTGTCTTGAACTCAGCTCAGCTGGAAAACTCAACTGATAGTTGACTCCTGCTGTTAACACAGCTGGATCTTCTGTTGTCTTTAGCTTCTGCTGTTAACACAGCTGGATCTTCTGCTGTCTTGAGCTTCTGCTGTCTTCAGCTTCCTGAACCTGTAAACTTAGAAAATCTAGAGCTCAAACAGACGAGCTGGAAAACACTACTTAGGTTGATGCGATCATCTACTAGGTTGGAGTCAATTGGGTTTTGGTATTAAATCAAAACTTTATAATTTTCCCAACAAGCTCCAACAACCAATTGTCATTTACTTGCTGATATGAAATGGAGGACATTGATGATCTTATATGCTTTGCTGACACATTTATCATTGGTATATTCTTTTCTCTTAATTAGGAAAAATTATTATAAACTAAGTTTTTTGTTGATTTCTTGTATCCAATATGCAGATTGTCTTGGATGAAGAAGATGAAAATTGGTTCATTGGAACAAGATCACTCAACCTCAAAGGACCTTTCGTTATTTAGATGGTGGTGTTTTTGCATCTTGTAGTTGTAGAAAAAAGACTATTTAATTTTTTTGTGTTTGTTGGTCATGAATGATAGGACATAAAATTGATGTGGAGTTGTCATTTGTATTGTTTAGTTATTGAAATGTTGATGAAATTATAGATGTTAAGTAAATTTGTGTTCCATATAAACTGAAAATGCATTTTTATTGTATTTGTGGTACTATTTATTGATATACCAATAAGATATGATTGTATTTGTGTAATATGTCATCAAAATATTATATGGTTACAAGGCATATTAAGTTGTAATACAAATTTTTGAGGCTACATATTTGGGTGTCTCGATACTTATATAAAAGGCACAAATAAGTGTCACGATATTTCATTTTAAGACACAAATAAGTGTCCCAATATTTTATTTTAAGACACAAATAAATATCCGTATAAACTTATCAATATATTTTAAAACTTTTAAAAGACATTTGTATGTGCCTCAAGAAGTAAATCTAGGTGCATATTTAAGTGTCTGGAAAGCTATTGGTATAGATACACTTAAAAAGTGCCTCTAACTCTATTAATACACGATATTTGGAGTACATGTTTAAAATGCCCCAATGAAATACATATAATGGCACTTTTTGGTGTTTAAAAAACTGTTTTTTGTATAGCGCTTATTACGAGTGAAAAAAGTGAATTGGGAGTTGCAGTTATTTTGATTGGAATCAGAATCAGATTTTATGTGAATGGAAAAGGAGAAGTGAGACTTTTTTTATATGAAAAAATTATGGCAAATAATACTTTTTTCGTGCACGAAGGAGGATTACGTAAGAAAAGTTGGAAAAATGGGATGACGCAGAAGCACCATCATTTGCTTTATCGAGAACCAAATATTGCTGCAAAAATCAGAATAACTAATTCCTAGAACCTTTGGGCCTTTCATATTCCAGTAACTTTTTTGTTTTAAATTGATTAATTCGAATTTCCATGTAGGGTAGGTTCGACCCTGGAATTCCCATGATATTTTCAGTCATATTTTTCTGGGTGATGTTATTCGGACATAAATGTCCGAACATAATCTAGTTAGTTTAGGTAAATAAATCGGTTCGATCCGTTTAACTTATTTATTTAATTTTATAATTTCTCCACATTCATTCAATTTATTATTTTTTGAGTAATCTAATTCAAGTGAATGTATAAATATCCATTAAGTAATAGTATTTCCGAAAGATTACTGAAAATCACAAAATACCTTTATTAGTTTAATTTCGTATTTTTTGTATTCATATTTCTCTCTTTAAAAATGACGGTTTAAATTAATTAAGTAAATACATTGGAATATTAACCAACATCATTATTTTATTTGATAAATTATAAGTTAAGATTATTAATATATTCATTTTATGTCCGGACATATATGTTCAAAAAGTATTAGTGTATTTTCCTAACGCCAATCTTTTCGGCACTATTTCTATGGGCTAAAACCATCGGCAATACAAGTTGTTACTTGTTCCTAGTGCCTAGTGACATTTTAGGGAAAATACTATATTTATAATTTTACTAATTGCTATTAAAATTAATAATATGCTATATATAATTTATTAGTGTATTCAGTTTGTTTGTATTATTTACTTTGTGAAAGTTTTTTTAATAAATTTTAGTGTAAATTTAGTGATATTACTCGTTACTTTAATTTTTAAAATTAAAGAGGTAAAATTGAATTTATGCTCAATTGTAAATAGTAACTTAAGTTTGAACTTATTCATATTAAATTTATTTTTCCTAAATAAATGAAAATATTTTAATTTCTTAGATTCAATTTCTCTTTATTTTTCTTATCAAGATTAAGTTTAACTTTATAATAAGTAAAATATTATAAGAACCATTACAACCTCTCTCAAGAGAACTCTTCTATTGCGTTGAGTGCAATAATTGTGCTCAAAGTATCTCCCACGATCACCATTAAACCAATAAACCTGCTCTATTTTCATATTTGAACAGTGCTGGGGGATTATTACCGTAGCATTGTTTGTTGTTGTATTGTTCTTTTTTTTCATCATTTTGCTATTTATTTTTTCTTTAAAAAGATACGCCAACAACAAAATAATGTAAAATTTACATTAAAACATTAAATCCTAGCATAGTCACTTATAATAAATACGATAATTGAGCTAGCTCGATACATTTTTTTTTTTTCTTTCTAACAATCAGAAGACCACCTGCAATTCTTCCATCATCTCGATTTATCCTTTGTTTAATATAATCTGATTATGATGCATTAATTTAATAAGTTTAAATTTTTAGTATTTCGTTAATTGAGATAACCACAAGTTATAAAATTTATGAATCTATGAAACAGATACAGTTCCTAATCAACGGAAGATGAATGAAGCAAATTTATAGTTAGCTTGATTACAAGAAGTAACTATTGCTGTTCAGCTAAAAACACACGGTTATATTAGTCAATTTTAATGGAAGTTAAATTAGGATAAAAAAAATTGAAAATTTGAATATCATTGATACATAGTATGAGATATTTAGCTATATAATAAGTCAATAGTTTGGTTTATTTTGAATAATTTGATTTCTATAAAATATAGGAATTAAGTGGTTCTTTGAAACGAGGCATCGGAACTTTACAAAGAACCTTGCAATATTAAACGGCTTGTAATTTAAATTTTTCTTACCAGGAATATTTAGTTCGTAAATCAAATTTTTATGACTACAAATGCCATGGCATTTGAAGAAACGAGGTTGCTGACTAGCATCCACTAGGATTTAATTTTAATTCTTTCTTATTTCATACCTTCTAGTATCTTATATGTCATATGTGCACACTACAATAAAATATTTCACAAACCACATTTATAAGTGTCACAATTTTTCAAAAATTATGTAACTAAAATAAAATTGTAATATCTTATGATGGATTGTTATCATGTGTGTCATAAAATTTAGTGAGATTTGAGAGTGTAATTAGTTAATTTGTTACATTTTTAAATGAAACAAAATTTACTTGCATTTTTTAATTAGCAAACATATATATATATATGGGTTGGTTCACATACAAAACACTTTTTCCGTAAAAAATAATAATAATGCATTTATGCACCAAAATAATGTATTTAATGTATTATTACAATGCACTGTCATAATAATGCATTTTTGATTTACTGCAATGCATTGTTACGATTATGCATTCCATGTTCAATTATAATATAGTGGTCAATGACAATCGTAGATTTACAAAGATCAATAGCTCAAATAGCTTCTTATTTCTTATGGGAAAAGACTTTTACATATGATCAATCTCTTCCCTATGAATATGTGAATATCACTAAATTTTTTTACACATAACGATATAACAAATTTTACTGACACTTTTCTTAGTGTCACTAAAATTATGTCTTACCAGACTTTTTTTTTTTTTTTGTTAGTAGCGCATGACAATTAAAAATACAGACAACATGAATTAATCTTGAGAACTGACATGAAAATTTTACGCAACCACTTAACCACTTACAATATTTTCAGAAAAATAATAATTAACTGTCAATTTAAAAATATAATTTTTCAAAGGCAAAATTATGAAAAAAGATCTCTCAATCAGAAATCAATTTATTTCGTCATGTATTCAAAATTTTATATAAACGATTATTGTATTGTGATGGATACCATTTTTAAGCACACGCCAAGGTATAACCAAATCGCAAACAAAAAAAAATAACAAAGGGTAAACATTAAAATTAATCTTAAGAATAATATAATAACACCCTTAAAGCTTCAAAATTAAATATCGACTTCAATTGTGCATAGCACACAAAGCTAGTAGTAAGTAGAAAATGTCAAATACAAGAGTACTAGCATCAAAAGGGGAATTAAGGGGATTAATTTACACAATCATAGATTTATAAAGGAGCTGGAAAAATCCGAACGTCAAAAAAGATAGTAGTGGGCGTTAGCAAACGACGTTTGAGTTTAAAAACACAAATATCTCCGTTTTTGAGGCGCGTAGAAATGACGCCACCCTACTCCGCACATTCTCATGCGAATTGCTTCTTGAAACGTTAGTGTCACCGGCGCCCATACTCTTCCTCTTGGATCTCTTAAACTTGCACTTGTTTGCCGCCCCAAACCATACCGCCTCATCAATTCTTTTGGGATACTCTGAAATACACATTAATTAATATAAAACTGTCTCATTATTTATTGGATTAAAATACATGCTAATGAATTAATTAATTAATGAACTCACCACTCTTGCCCCCTTGGTAGCATAATGTGGTACCATCGTCTTCACGAAACACCTGCTCTGCTTCTCTGCTTCTTCTGCATAAACACGGATATATATCCAAGTAAATAATTAACCTCAAATATTCTTTCCATATAAAAATTATAAAATTAATTATTAACCAATAATCTCAGCAATGGTGGTGTTTTTAGTTGCCTCTTTCTTGTCCTCATCATACTCTTTTTCACATGCACTCGAATCGAACACAGAAACATTGAATTGCAGATTGCCGGTGTGTTCGAATACGACGAAATCTCCGATGCTTAAGGCGTGGCGATCCACAAATTCAGGCCATCCTTCATTCAAACAGATTAAATCATCATTTTCATCTTCGGAGTTTCTGCACATACTCGCTTTCCATCTTCCTAAACGGCTTTCTAGAATTGCTCTCTCTGATTTCTGTCTCTCTCTCTCTAGCTCCTTACAAACACTTCTTGGAAGCTTCTGCACGTAGCAAAAAAATTATCTTCAATGGAAGAAACAGAATTCAAAATGTTTTACTTTAGAGAGATAACGTCCATAATATTCGCCCTACATATACTGCATATAACATCATTTCAAATCCACACAAAAATGGACATCATTATGTTTTTTCCTTTTCTTTTCATATGAAGCATGATTCAAGATTGAAACAATAATATATTGGTCAAACAAATTTCCATAATACATATACTGCAAATAATTAAAAGATCATAGTACTCATATACTAAAAGAAGTAAATAAATTAAGAAATGAAGACTCTCACCAATTTTTTTTTTCTCAATATCATTACAAATATTAAATTCACTCACCAATTTTTGGTAGAAACCCGGCATCATAACCTTGAAAAAGTGCATTGTAGCTGCAAACTAATTTCTTCTTTACCTTAATTTCACTGATAACTAATAAAGTAAATGCAAATGAGAATGGATGTCAAGTTTCTACATGAGTCTGAAGCTTTAAATGCACTTAAAAATTGAATCCAAATTTTAATTTATTAATTAATTAATCGATGAAACTTTTCGTATACGATTTAATGATTTAATCAATGGGGAAATGAACCGACGTAATAGCTGGGTTTAAGATGTGACCAATGAGTCCAAGTTGCAGTCTTGTAGATATCTTTTTGGTCGCCTCAAATTTTATTTAATTAATTTCATGTTTTGTTTTGTTTTGTTTTTTTGGGAGCATAAATTTCATGTTTTGTTTGGATGCATTAAGGGCTCGTTTGGTAGGTATGTTTGGATAATTCAAGATAGATAATATCAAGATAAATATAGTGAATAAGGGGTGATTATTAGTGTATTTTTTGTGTTTGGTAGATAAGATAATGTTAAGATAAATATAGTGAATAATAGGTTGGTTGTTTGGTACCATAGTTTAAATTCAAAATTAAGTGGTAAATGACAATTCTACCCCTAAAATTATATACTCCCTCCGTCCCATTATTCTTGTCTTGTATTCCTTTTTGGGCTGTCCCGTTATTCTTGTCCTGTTTCCATAAAAGGAAATATGCTTCTCTCACAAAAAGTTATGGGCTCCACCACTTTCTATCTTTTTACCCTTTAAACAACCTTCTCCTTAATACCCGTGCCCAAAAGAAATGAGACAAGAATAATGGGACGGAGGTAGTAATTATTTCCACCTTCCACCACCACACCCCACCTGCTCTCTCTCCTCTCGTCTCCTCTCTCCTCTCGTCTGCCACCACCACTACCACCCCATCCCTTCCACCACCATCCGCCACCACCACCATCTCATCCCTTCCGCCACCGTCACCCGCCACCACCACAAACAATTCTCCCACCCTCGACGCCGCCGTTGCTGCTGCCTTCATCTCTCCTCCGACCAGATCTGTGTCGCCGGAAACGCGACAGCCGCAGCTCACCTCACCGCTTCCATCTTCTCCGACGCGACTCCACCAGTCAACACAGCGCGGATCTCCGCCCACAGCCGGCTTCGAACGACGCCACCGCGAGCAGATCTACGCTGCCATGTCTCAGATCCGGGCTCCTGCCGCTGCTGATGTCGCCTGAAGCGCAGCGCCGCCTGAAGCTCGACGCCGCCGTTGCTACTGCCTTCATCTCTCGTCTTCTATCTCGTTTTCTATTTTGGGAACGAGGGAGAGAGAAAGAGAGGGGGGAGATTTGCACCACTCTTCTCTCTCTCACTTCATCTTTCACCGACCACCATCCGCCGCCACCATCACCGCTACCCGCAGCTGCTCCGGCTTCTCTGGCGGCGCAGTCCAATTCTCACTATTCGCCTTCCCAGTCGTTGTCGCCATCTCCTTCCCGGTCGCGATCCCCGTCGCCGCCGCCTGTACCCCGCGAGAGGATTTGAGGGTAAAGGAGTCTTTTGAGAGAATAATATATGTTACTGTTCAAGTGGGTGTAAATAATACTAGGGGGTAGGAGGTATTAGTTAAGTGGCTCCAACAGTGAATCGCGATCCCCGTCGCCACCGCCTGCTTCCCGACCCGTCGCCGTCGCCGCCGCCTGCACCCTGCGAGAGGATTTGAGGGTAAAGGAATCTTTTGAGAGAATAATATATGTTACTGTTCAAGTGGGTGTAAATAATACTAGGGGGAAGGAGGTATTAGTTAAGTGGCTCCAACAGTGAAATAACACCGGGCCTATGTTTAGTACAGGGCTATCCATACAAATAATATTTCCTACCAAACAATACATAAACCCATATAAATAATATAGTAGGGTTTATCATACCTACCAAACACCCCCTAAGTATTTAATTTTTAACCATAAAAAAATATATACACAATTGTATTGATTTAATATATTTTGGTATGCTATTTTACGGTGACAATGCATTGGCATTTGAGGTAAACGAGACCTGTTAGGACTTTGAACGTGGATTTGATTTTAATTTTATTAAAATAAGGGTTAATTATATTTTATGGCCCGACCTTTCACTCCATAGTGATTTTATGGCCCGACCTTTCGAAATATTAAAAAATGGCCCGATCTTTACCCTACTATGACACTTATGGCACGAGAGCGAAAATCCGGCAACGGAAAGTTGATTGGATCGTCAGAGTGTGAGTTGTACATTATCATATCCACCTGGACATCGTTTTGATGCCCAGTTGGAAAAATAAATAAATTACATCACCTCTATCTCTCTCTTCCCTCTATCAAAAATTCTACTCATGAATTCGCCGCCGCCGGCGACAACAATAAATCTGGCGAGATGTTTGGCGTCGACAACTAAATCTGAACGAGATGTTGCCGGCAACGGCCATTCTTTCTCTCAATACATTCAAAGTTTTGCTTCAATGGAGATGCAGTCGTATGAGAGGCAATAAAATTTTTTAATTAATGTTTTGTAAGAGGGAAAAGAGAGTGACGTTGAAGCAGACCTCGAGCGCGCGACACTGCAGGGGTTGGCTGGAGTTTGGGTGGGAGCGGATGCATGCCTGCCGGAGGTAGCCCGACGGCAAGGAGAGGATCGTCACCGCCAGGTGCAGCGGTGTCGTTTGGCCTTTTCCTCTCTCACTTCACTCCCTTTCAAATCTGAAAATTTTCACCCTAAAAATTGGGGATTTTGTGCAGCCATGGGATTGGAGAAGTTCGGTGCCGCCGACAACCCTACCAGCAACCCAACCAAAACTCTGCCCAGCAACTTAACTTCCTCTCAATTCTACTTCTATTCCACAAATTTTGTCTTTGTAATTCTATGGTGAGATGAGAAAAAAATTGTCTTCCTCTCAATTTTTTCTTTCAAACCCAACCGTCCTCTCAATTTTACTTCCAAACAATTTGCAGAGTTCATCCACCTCCATTACGAGGATTGGATCGGAAGAAGAGAATGTGAGAGGAGAGGGAGAGAGAGAGAAGCAGGATTGGTATTTTTATTTTTTTATTTAGTCACTAATTCCATGTCATTGTGAGAATATCCACGTCATATTCCGACGATCCCAATCATCTTTCCGATGCCGGATTTTCGCTCTCGTGCCATAAGTGTCCCAGAAGGGTAAAAGTTGGGCCATTTTTGAATATTTTGAAAGGTCGGGCCATAAAATCACTATGGAGTGAAAGGTCGGCCCATAAAGTATAATTAACCCTTAAAATAATGGATGACACCGTTTCTTAAATTCACTGAAAATAATTGAGATTATGTTAGAAAATTTCAAAAGACACAAACAATGACATGAAACACATTATCAGCAACTCAGAATTCATACTTAAACCTTACGTAATGCACTTTTCTTTTTGTGATACTTAAGTAACGCATTTAATTTAACCTACTCTTACATCAATTAGGCTAGCTAACAACCCGTTCAAAGGATGATACTGAATACTTAAAATAAAATCAGAAACTATTCCAACATCGAAACACAAAATTGAGTTACAAGATGTCTGATATTTCACCAAATGTATAACCAAAACACAAACATATCACTATAGCAGTCTGATATAACATGGCAAAACAAAATATTCCGGTTTCTATATCAGAAGAGGGACGTTCCCTTGCCCTTCTTGTCTCCACCGATCTCAAAATGCTTGCACCTCTGCAAAGATGATGATTGATTAAGCGTCCATGAGCATAAGTAGGAGAGGAGATATATATCCAACAAAAAAAAAAGATACAGACTGAAGAACATACCTTGATCGGGTGTTGGGAGACATGCTTGCAGCCCTGGCATTGCAGCCTCAACACAATCTTCTTCGTTGTTTTTGCCTGGCAAAGAATGAGAAGAACCATAATTATTAACACTGCCTACTTGCAATCATACTATATTAATCTCACTCACTACCAAGAATAATACTTCATTAAAAATTAATATAGTTGTTAAGACATAAGCATGAGCAGACATGCTATCCTTTATACAGAATCAACAACGGAAAGATAATGGTCATTAGATGATGAGCAGATGTTCACCTTCTTGTGGAAGACAGGCTTCGTCTGCCCACCGTAACCCGACTGCTTACGATCATAACGTCTCTTTCCCTGAGCAGCTAAACTATCTTTCCCCTTCTTGTACTGGGTCACCTTATGCAAGGTGTGCTTTTTGCACTCCTTTGATTTGCAGTAAGTCTTCTTTGTCTTTGGAACGTTCACCTGAATATTCCAAATCCAAGCTAATCAATGAAACATATTCATACAATGATACAAAGGAACAAATAATAAGAAATCTTGGTTTGCAAAACTCAAGCACAAGCTGCATTGAAAACATGTCCAGATTTATACACTTTGTCTTGATTTTTGACACCAAGATAGAAGATTGAACCAATCTATTCCTAAAATTTCACGAGTAAATAATGTTGGTACACCGAATATTCAATTATAGTTTATGCTATTTAAACTCTGAACAAAGGAGTAGAGAACAATAAGGGGTCGATTTATCCTCTCAAACATTTGCTACTACCCCAAATGTCAAAACCATCGAATCAGCTTCTCGATAACGCATAATTTTAGTGAAGAAGTTAGATATTCACAATTAATATCATAACAGTGTCACAAGAAAGAATGCATTTAACATCCAGAACATAACACCAGGCACAAAATCCAATATGAATTTGAATTGCAAGCTATGTAACTATCCCCAATGCCAGCTTGCATATATAGCAACAACAAAATCTTTACCGAAAACAAGCAGACAATCAAATTAAACCGTGATAATAATTAATAATGAAGCAAATCTAAAGACGTACGCAGCCAAACAAAATCTCCCACAATCTACATCATAATGCGAACAGAAAACCTAAAAAAAAAATGCACAATTTCTCCACCCCGTCAGAAAATTGATCAAAACCTGAGGCCTTTCCCATCAAATTCGGCCACACTGACACAGAAATTTAATTTGCTGTTCATATCCGTAGTTCGATAATCCAACAAAGTACGCATGTACCAAAAAATATGAAATTAAGGAAACTAACAAAAATGAATAGACGATAAAACGACCACGAAACTAAACAAACTCCATAATTGAAAATTAGATATCTCCAATTTCAAGAGAATAAGAGAAGGGAGTTACCATGGCTTACGGCTAGGAAGGTCTCTGCAAAATGCGATTTGCAACAGTGAGTTTAAAGGTTAGGGTTTAGATTTATTTAAAATGGGGCATATTGATGGGCCGGCCCAATTAAGTTAGTTTTCTTTTCTCCATTGCCACTTAAAAAAGTTAAAGCCCACGAAGCAACACACCCTGCAGTTAACCACATGGATTCAAGGCTCTCACTTCAGCAACTACGTCTGTTTTGATGAAAAAAAATTATCCAACAATTTATTCAAAACCCACAATAATAATTAATTTTTTATAAAAATGAATGAAATCTGAAATACACACATAATCCCTCCGATCCCTTAAAATAGTGCAAAAATTTTCCAAATTTTAAGAAATCTAGTGTTGATTTGTACTGTAAATAGAGAGATGATCACAAAAAAAAGGCACAGTTTTATAGGAGTGACGAAAAAGTAAATACTAGAACAGTTTTATTGACACATAAAGTATTTATTAATCATTTATGTTAAACTACTTTCGAGTTTCGCAGTTCCTTCGTGGTCTTTTCTCTTATCCCATCCCATCCCGAATGGAGCTGCAATTGTATGCATACATTGTATTGGTTTTATACCTGTTTTTTAGTCTTCTTCAGAAAATTCTAGGAGGGAGGGAGGGAGAGAGAGAGAGAGAGAGATCAAAGAGGAGATGGGGAAGGTGTACGATGACTGGGAGAGGCTGGTGGAGGCTGTCCTCCGCCGTGAGAAGCTCCGGCAGCTGTGCTACGCGCAGTCCATGAGTTCCTCAGATTCCAGTTGTCGACTCGACGATGACTTTTCTCATCTCCACGCCAAGGTTCCTTCTAACGCAATTTCTCTTTCTTCTTCGTTTTTCCTTGTTGCAATTGTACAAATTTTTTAACATTCAAGCACAACTTTTTGAGTTTCCCCACAGAAAGAAGAAACATTGTGTGAAAATGATTTAAACCAAAATGCCGATATACATGAGTTTGACCAGAAAGAAAAATCAAGGCAATAATTTTTATACTAATGATAGTAATTGCATTCAACCCCCCTTGTTAATAATTGATTTTATCAACTTGTAAATGGGCTGCGTTGATATCAGTTAGCCTCTTATTCATATGTACTCTACGCATTAAATCTGATTATGTTTGGAGATTTGAGTGATGATAATGGTAGCAGCTAGTGGTATTGTTTAATATGATCCAATTCTTTTAATTGAATGTTTGTTGATTGTCTTTACACTGTACATGACTATGGAGAGGCTCCAAGAAGAGCTTATCTATATTCTTACTCAGAATAAGCAATGTTTTGAGCATGGATACACGTCCCTGCCTACTTCTGAAAAGGACGAGGAATCGACTGTTCTGGTTACTACATCTCCAAGGCTGAGTATCAGCTCAGAGAGTAAGGAGTGGGTGTTGGATCTGCTCGATCCAGACATGATTCCTCAAGTAAAGGCCATTGCAGATATCTTGTTTGCTTCGAACAATGATAAGGAGTTCTGCGAGGTTTTTGTTAGGTTCGGTAAGGCTGCATTTGGTGTCTATTTGACAATTCTCGATGTGGAAGAACTCAGCTCTGATGATGTTGTCCAAATGGAGATGAAATCATGGTACCCCACAATCAAGAAATGGCGTTTTGCTATCAAGATGTTTATTGACCAGTATCTTTGTAAAGCAAAGCTCGTATTTGACCATGTCCTAGGAGTATGGACATGTCAGTTCGAGTTGCTTGATTGAGGCTGCGAAGCCTTCGTTGATGTGGTTCTTGAATTTTGGTCGTGCTGTAGCTGTTAGACCACATCTACCAGAAAATCTCTTCTGCTTGCTTGATATGTAAGAGAATTTAGTAAAGCTTATCCCATCTGTGGAGGCTTTGTTTCCAAATGAGACGGGCTCCTCCTGCATTCTGGTTGAGTTTCACAACCTTTTGGCAATGTTAGAGGATTGTGCTAAGGCCTCGTTAATGGAGTTTGGGAATGTCATTCAGGCCGCCCCTTCTTCAACTCCTCTCCTAAATGGTGGTATTCACCCTCTTACCAAGTACATTGCAAACTACATCCTCTGTTTGGGGGAGTATGATCGTACTCTCGATTTGTTTCTCAAAGAGAGAGATTGTGAAGATGTGAATGCAGATCATGATGAGCAGAGTATCCCTGGTGCGCTGGCTGCTTATTTGCATTCGATCACATCAGCTTTAGAAGCTAAAATAGGCAACATGTCCGACTTATACCAAGATACTGCCCTCAAGCATGTGTTTGTGATGAGTAACATCCATTACATGGTTGCAAAGATCGACAACTCAAAGATGAAGGCTTATTTTGGGGATGAATGGATCAGGAGGCTTACTATGAATTTTAGAAGTCATGCTCAGAGCTACCAGAGAAGCACATGGAGCTCGATCCTATCCCTACTGCGCCTTGATTGGCCATTGGATAGGGCAACTATCAAGGTCAGATTCAGGAAGTTTGTCGTGGCTTTTGAGAATGTATATGAGAATCAAACAAGGTGGATTGTTCCAAACCTTGAGCTTCGCCAAGAGTTGAGAATCTCAACTTCGATCGCTCTTGTCAGTGCATATCGATCTTTTTTAGGTAGGGTGATGAGGGATAAGCCCATTAGGTACACTAGTGATGAATTGGAAAGTTTGATCTTGGATCTCTTTGAGGGTTCATCGTAGTCATTGAAGGGCAGAAGGAATGATCAACACAGAGTTTAGTTTTCTACACTCATTCATGATCACCACCTTGTTTGTTGCTCGAAATGTTGTCCATCTTTTGCCAACGAATCTTGAATTTCGTTTACTATCTATTTGGATAGTCGAATTTGAAATTCTTTAAATTTTCAAGTCCGGTCTTTCCAATTTACTTTTTTGGATATAGTATGTTTTGAAAAGGATTTTAAATCAATTGTGGTGAGGTTCAATAATACATTTGTTAACTCCTTTGGAGTCGCCAAATCGAAAAACTTGATGAATTTATGATTAAAAAGTCATGAGTTTGTATCCCGCCAATACTTTATGGTCAAATCCGATGCATATAATTTGTCCGGTAGTGGGATGGTCCGCCTCTTTTGCCAGGCCTCTCGTATAGCATTTCACTATAGTGTATAGTTGCTTCTCTTTGATGGTTTACACTCGAGTGTAACTTATCTAAGGGGGAATATACTTGTGTGTGTACGGTGCACCACGTTTTTATTTTTATTTTTAATCAATTAATTTTAAATGATACTTAATAAATTTGAATCAGAATTAATATATTCTAATTTAAATTAATATATCTTAATTAAGATTCATAAATCATAATTGCCCTCTAATTATTTCTTAATTACATCTAATCTCTCCTAATTACACCAACCCGTCATAGGGTTGACTGTTACCCAAGTTTATGTCGTGAAGCTCTCGTGCGATTATCCATGTCCATCCATAATTATTATTTCCGTTATCCATGAAAAAATTGCACAAAAAGTGAAATGACACAGATTTTAATATAAGCATCAGATAAAAAGTTGTATAAATGGAAGAAGAATCTCACAATTAATTTGATAGAATGGTTGTAAATGTAAGGAAAGTGAAAAATAATGTACATAAATAGAAAATAAAATATTGAGGCAAACTTTTTGTGGACACCCAAAATAAAAATTGGGGCAAACTTCCACAGGGAATATTATTTTTTGTTTTTAAATTTTAATTAAATTAAATTTAATAATTTGGGAGGAGTGTGTTTGACATCTGTGGATGTGGAAGTGGAAGAAGTGAGCTTTGAAGATGTTGTCCGAATATGGAGTGGAAAACCTTGAAATCCCAAATCAAGAAATGGTGTTATGCAATCAACAACTTCATTAGTAAATAATAATGTAAACAACAATTTTACTGTCATTTATTTATTAGGAAAATAAATGTAAATTAGTTTTGAGTTGCGCTCTTTCTTCGTCGTCTTTTCTCTGAACCCATCCTGAAACGAGGTGGATCTGACTTTCACACACTAGTCTAAAACTACTGCTTGGTTTTATACCTTTTTCTTCTCTACTTTCTTATTTCAAAAGACAAAAACTGAGAGAGAGAGAGAGAAATAAGCGGATGGGGAAAGTGTACGACGACTGGGGAAGGCTGGTGGAGGCTATCCTTCGCCGTGAGAAGCTCCGGCAGCTGTGCTACGCCCAGTCCATGAGTTCCTCAGATTCCAGTTGTCGACTCGACGGTGATTTTTCTCATCTCCACGCCGAGGTTCCTTCTAACACAACTTCCCTTTTTTGTTCCTTCTTTCACAAACAAGAAACATTGTGTGAAATGATTTGCCCAATATGCCGACATACATGATTTTAACCTGAAAGAAAATTCGAAGCAATAATTTCTGTAGCAAAACATGAATTCATACCCTGCATATTAATTACTAGTGATAGCAATTGCATTGATATCTACTTCTGTGTGGGCTGCGTATGCGTTATTATCTCAAAAAATCCTACGCGTTAATTTCAAAAAAGTTGTTCTATTTTTATTTTGGTTTGTTTGTATTCGAGCGATATATCCATAGCAGCTTGTTGGATGGCTTGTATACTATGAATTATGATCTAATTCTTTCAAATTGAATATTTCCGAATTGTCTTTAAAACTCCATTGTTTTTGTGTATATATATACTGCAGATGGCTATGGTAAGGCTCCAAGAAGAGCTTATCTATACTCTTACTCAAAATAAGCGTTGTTTTGAGCATGGATACATGTCCCTGCCTACTTTTGAAAGGGATCCCATGGATACATCTCCAGAGCAGTAGCAGTAGCAGCAGCTTGGAGAGTGAGGATTGCGTTCTGGATTTGGTCAATCCGGACATGATCCCCCAGTTAAAGGCCATTGCAAGTAAAATGTTTGCTTTAAACTGCGATGGGGAGTTTTGTGAGGTTTTTGTCAGGTTTGGGAGGGGTGCATTTGCTGTGTATTTGGAAATTCTAGGTGTGGAAGAAGTAAGCTTTGATGATGTTCAAGGAATGGACTGGAATTCCTTGAACTCCGAAATCAGGAAATGGCGTTTTGCAATCAACAAATTTATCCTCCTCTATCTAGCTAAAGCAAAGCTCTTATTCGACCAAGTCCTGGGAGAGCATGGACAAGTGATCAGGTCAACCTGCCTAGTCGAGGCTTCGAAGCCTTAATTGATGTGGTTCTTGAATTTAGGGTGTCGTGTAGCTATTGGACCACACAAACCGGAATGGCTTTTCTGCTTGCTTGATATGAATGAAGAATTAGTACCTCTTATCCCATCTGTAGAGGCTTTGTTTCCAGATGAGACGGGCTCATGCATTCGGGTTGAGTTCCACAATCTCTTGACAAGGCTACAAGATAGTGCTAAGGTCATCTTAATGAAGTTGGGGAACGCCCTTCGCCCCTTCTCTTCTGACCCCTCTCCAAGTGGTGGTGTTCACTCTCTCACCAAGTACGTGTTGAACTACATGTTGCGTTTTGCCAAATATGATTGTATTATTGCTGATGAGAAAGATGCTATTGCTGAGCAGAGTATATCTGGTGCAATGGCTGCTCATCTCCACTCGGTCACATCAGCTTTAGAAGCTAGCATCACCAAAATGTCCGACTTATACCAAGATACTTCTCTCAAGCATATATTTGTGATGAATAACATCCACTACATGGTTACGAAGATAAACAACTCTAAAATTAAGGCTCATTTCGGCGATGAATGGATCAAGAAGCACATTATGAATTTCCGGTCTCATGCTCTAAACTATCAGAGAAGCACGTGGAGCTCTGTACTTCCCCTACCACGTGATCGTGGTTCGGATGTGGATCGGGCAAATTTAAAGGCCAAATACAGGGATTTCATGGTTGTTTTTGAGAATGTATACAAGAATCAAACGGGGTGGCACGTCCCAAACGTTGAGCTTCGGGAAGAGTTAAGAAACGCAGCTTCAACAAGTGTTGTTGCTGCATATCGGAGTTTTTTCTATAGCATAAGGGATGACTATTTTCGGGATAAGCATATTAAGTACAGTGCAGATGAGATGGAAACTTTGATGCAAGATCTCTTGGAGGATTCATCCAAGTCATTGAGCCATAATGAGCTTGTTTGATGCTGAAAATGTACATCTTCTTATAATCTAATGGGTTTGATATCACTCGAATCATCATCATGTGAATCAGATAACACGAGCGAAGGTGCTCACACTGGGTTTGTAGGATATAATTACTCTCTAATCTACTGTCAGACAGATCACTTAAACCGTTGTTAGGAAATATTTTCTCTCTCTCTCTCTCTCTCTCTCTCTCCCGCCGGGCTCGGGCTCCATGGCCCGGTCTCTAGCGGCCGCTCCGTTTTTTATGCTGCTAATTTTTCAATCAAAAGTGACTTTGTGGCCATTCCAAATCCTGGGGTCAAATATTGGAATCCTGATTTCAACTTGAATAAACTTGTTTCAAATGTGGCTCCGGTTTGGGTTATAATTCATAACTTGCCTCTTCAATATTGGTTCCCTGAAGCCATTGTTGGGATGGCTAATTCTCTGGGCCAAGTGATCAAAATTGATCGAAACACGACCCACAAAAACGTTACCAATAACAAAGTTTTTGTCTCAATCTCGACATGGATTTTCATCTCCAATTGATTGTTTATTGTAGTTTTTAGTAGGTTGTATTTTGGTGAAATACAAATTTAGGAGATTAGTAGTTCAATTTATGGCATAAACAACTGGTTTATCACGATTCTTTGATTGATGCGTTATATATTTAGATGCTGATTTTGAATAGACTATACTAACATCGATATATTTAACTTCCTATTCTTCATTGTCTTTGCATTTTCATTTGTAAAAAAACATCTCGAGATTTTGGGTACACGTGGTGGCTGTCACGTATCAAAAAACAGCAATTAAGTTGCTACAATAGGTAAGAGTTTGATAAGCATATGAACAATTTAGCCTTGGCCTATGAGAATTGGGTGTGAAAGTTTGCCCATAAAATAAAATTATATAACAGTCATGTATGCATACAAATAAATAAACCGGTAAATACACGATCTCAAATGCATAAATACATAAAATGCACGCTTACACAAAATAACAAAAAAAAAAGAAATGAAAAATAAATGTTCAACAATATATGAGCTCAACTCGTGTACCATATATGTTGTACAAATACTCATATATGGCATGATTACACAAGCACGACCTCGTGAAATTGTGTATTAAACAGATTTATGCGTCACGATCGTATAATTGCACTTTTCAACCGTGAAATACATCAATCTCGAGCAATTCACGATTGCAACAGGATTGTGTATTGAAGAACTACCAACTCCTAGTTCGACGATTTCTTCAAAATTCCAACAAAAGTCGCCCAAATTATCTAACCACTAATTAATTACATCCAGGTCCAAACAACTAACACTAAATCAACTAGAACATGGCTAATAAAATCGAGCTCAATATATATTGGTTAATTACAAAATTCAAATAAAAATTATTTCTTAAAAAATTAGGTAAGAACACAATATATCATTTCATGATTTTTTTTCGTGTAATTTGGGGGCGTGAATTTTCTTAGAAATCTGAATTAGACGACTTATGATATATTCATATTCGATCATGTTTGTTGGTCTCCTTCCGCAGCGGGCTTATCCCACAAAATGCACAATTTCGACGACGGGTTGGTGGAAGGCGACGATGATACTGTTTTTCCACATTGAGTGATGGCCAACAATGATAAACAAATCACGAGCTCTTGAGGAGGAATTGTTGCTATTTTTTTCGAAATTATTAATGGTTGGGGGTAATTTGGTAACCTACGTTAAATTTTTACTAATCTTATTTTTGTGATTAGTATTTGAATTTGTTATAGCGAATAAGGTTATTATAAAAGTTAACTAATAAAAAATCTACTTATTTTTATATTTAAAAACAAGAAAAGCATGGCTGCAACTAAAAAGTACTACTCCCTCGTCCCTTAAAAGTGTAGAGCATATTTGATTTATTATGAGATATAAATATTAATTGAACCATACTAATCTCGAACGGATGGAGTATGTGTAGCACTTAATAGTAAGAATTAATAAGTAAAGATACCAAAAGGCAAAAGGAAAATAGAAGGCCAAAATACATATAAATTCCTGACCTTTTCTCAAATTCTGGTTTAATTCCAAACCTTTTAATTTTTGCAAAATAAATCTCTACCTTTCAATTTTGCTTAATGTTCTCCCAACGATGAATTTGGGTGAAATTCAAAGTGACGTGACGTTCAAAACGGCGGATGTTCTTCGCCTGCTTCGAATCGAGATTGTCGTGGATCCCTCCGACGCCCGACCCCGAATCCAACAGCATCGTTTTGAACGTTACGTCACTTTGAATTTCATCCAAATTCGTCGTCGGGAGAACATTAAGCAAAATTGAAAGGTGGAGATTTATTTTGCAAAAATTAAAAGGTTTAGAATTAAACTAGAATTTGAGAAAAGGTCAGGAATTTGTATGCATTTTGGCCAAAATAGAAATAGAAATAAGTAAAATAGAAAATAAGAAAAGCTAAGGGCCCATCATTTACGGTCGTGATTTCTCCATTTGAAATCCAAGGGTTGGCAGCCATTCATACGCTTCCTATATATATCCCCCCATTTCCCTTCACCCTGTTAAACCCTCCCGTTCTTTCACTCTAGGGTTTAACATTCTCTCTCAACAGTCCAAGTTCAGCACAATTCATCTGACGGTATAATTTTATTTGTTTTGTCAGTGAACCCTAGTTCACACAAACTACCCGTATCAGTAGTAGTATAGGCGTTGATTCTTCTTTTTTCATGCTTTTTACCAGCTTTAATTTTTTGATTCCATGTTTCTATGTGTTTGATTTGTCATTCCTTGAGTTCTTTATCGCGATTATTAGTTTAGTTGCGGCTGCTTTTCGCATTAGGTTTGATTTTATTTCTGTTTTTGGAAGCGAGCTGAATAAATGAGGAAGAAAATATGTTTAGATCTGTTAGTTTTATAGTCTATGTTTGCTTGTGTTTATCTCGGTTTTGATCGAAAGGAATGGTCTATGTTGGCTTCTCTGTTAGATTTTCTGCTGAGAGTATACATTTCGTTCAAATTTTCTGTTTTTATTTTGCACATGTAGGAGGGAGTTGATCTAAAATGGAATTATAGCCGTGAAATGTATTTATTTTTCTCAAAAATTTATTATCATATGAGGAAGATATAACAATGTTTTAGAGGAGACCTGTTAATAAGAACTTTTTTGAATTCTCGCAATTTGGACATTCCTCATGGTCTATATGCAATTGGTTTGAGCCTTTGTCAATCTTTCAGGTCTCAGCAATGGCGATGTTTAGAAAAGCTGCGAGTATTCTTGGGAGGACTGTGAGTAGCCGAATGAATCTGGAAACATCGGTGTCCAAGCCCTCTATTCTGCAAGCAATAAGATGCATGTCAAGTTCAAAAGTTTTTGTTGGAGGTGCAATACCTTTTGTCTCTAGAAGTATGAGTGATCTAGTGTTCATATTATTCTGTATGACATCCCCCTGTTTGATATTGCAGGAATTTCTTACAACACGGATGAACAAGGTCTTAGAGAGGCTTTTGATAAGTATGGAGAAGTTGTGGATGGTAAGATAATTGAACTTGATCGTTTCTGAACAATGATACTATATAATGCATTTTGTGGATGTCACATCAAGTTGCTATGGAGTTAACACAGATAATCATGGAATACATAAGTTTTCTTGTGAATTCTACACATTTTGCTCCAGCTTTCATGGACTATCCTATGAAAATTTTAGTTGCCCACAAGTATCTTGCTGAAGAAACAGATATGGGTTTATGCATCTTTCTTGAACCTGCCCGGATAATGCATTATTGATTTTTATAGGTTCTTGCATGTGCTATCACTTCTTCCTTAGTCATTGTTGTGTTTTGCGAGCAATTATATATAGATTTGATGTGCACTGCAAGCTCATAATCTGTGCATGACTTTTGAAATATGGGGCGCATTAGTTATTAATTTATCATAAGGCTGTTCTAGAGCGAGAACAGCCTCAGGTTGTGCCAATGAGATTATCTCTGATATGGGGCGCATTAGTTATTAATTTATCATTCACATGCATTTGTGTTTGTTTGCTGCTTAGTTATTCATCTTTCCGTATTGGTGAACTGGTAAAGGTTTTCCATGCTGTATTTGTCAAAGGTTAAAATAATTTTATCTTTATGCAGTTAGGGTGATAATCGACCGTGAAACTGGGAGGTCCAGAGGATTTGGCTTTGTTACGTTTGCTTCCTCTGAGGAGGCTTCGGCTGCCATTCAGGCTCTGGATCAGCAGGTTTTGTTAGCAATGCTCTGTTCCTTTTAGTTTCTGTCCTATTGGAGAAAACTTTAAGGCCTCTTTCTGACAGTCAGTGTGTTCTTGTAGTTTCCCATACTACTTGTAATTACATCTTTCTTTTGTGTTCCCTTTGAATTACTTTCAGGATCTTCATGGTCGTACAGTTAAGGTTAACTATGCAAATGATAGGCCACGTGATGGTGGTAACTTTGGTGGAGGTGGTGGTTATGGTGGTGGTGGTGGCTATGGTGGTGGTGGTGGTGGTTATGGTGGTGGCGGCTATGGTGGCGGCGGCGGAGGCTATGGTGGTGGAGGCTATGGAGGCGGAGCTGGAACTGCAGCCTATCCTGCAAGTGGAGGGAGCCAAACTGGTGGTGTAGACTCTGGCTATGGTGGTGATGCTCAAAACTTCGGTGGTGCTGGTTCTGGTAGCTTTAATGGAGGTGCTGATGACGACACCATTGGAAACTATGCTGACAAACGGGGTTAGTTTGAGACTCCGCCGATCCCCTCTAATTCGTTGAGTAAGAATGGAGGCTGCAAGAGATATACGCTAGTATTTGGAATTTCTGATTCTGTGTTCTCTTCCAGAGTTCCTCCAACGTCTTTATTCTGATTGCGCTTCATTTATGTTAGTTTTTTAAGTGTCAAGTTTTGGGATAGTTGGTGATAATTATTAGTTCTCCAAATATTTTAATCACTTCTTTATGTTATAGGCTTTATTTTGACCGTGTTTGTTCAGTGAACCTGTTCAAAGCTGATGGTTTATCTTCTCTGTTTTATGGCATATCGTAATATATAAATTAATTGTCCTTTTTCAAGATTATTATTTTCTTGAAATGTTATAGGCCGTTTTTGGACTATGTGATAGTTTGAACTTTGAACTGTATAAAGCGTCTGTGTAGAAAATCCAAAGATTGCTTGACAATGAGTAGATAGTGCATCCAAATCTTTATATTTTGAAGATGGATATTATTTTCTGATTGCCATATGTTTCGTTACAATTGCTACACTATTTATGAATGGTAGTGATAACCAATTCTGTCACAATTATAGTTTTGAAATGATTAGGGTTTATCTTTCTATTTTATGGTGTAAATAATTAATTTACTTTGGATGTTCCAGGAATATTGAAATAAATTACTTGATACAAGACCTTCGTATTTGTGTTTAACATGCACAATGGGACGGATCAATATTCGTGTGTGATTAATATTTTGCTCCAACGTACCCTCTAATTCCAGATAGTGATTTTTTTTTCTTTTCTTGTTCTTTTACAATTAATTTTATTTTATTTTATTTTTTTTCCTTCTAGTTTTTGCACCAGCTGCAGGTATTTATCGCTGCAAATATACTAGTATGTTATAATGTTTTATGCATATGTTGCTGAGATGTATTAAACTATGAATAATGAACCAAAATTCTTGAAAGCATTCATGTTTTATACATCGGACCGCACATTGAACTAATGAGATCTTCATGTCACGATTCAACTAGTTCAACCGCCTCAATTCGGCCGGTGCAAATTTATTTTGAACAGCTTTGATTCGCAACCGAACCGATCGATTCGATCCAGTTTTAAAACATCGCTTTAAACTTGAAAAGTGAATAACAACTGCAGTATATATTAGGTTAGGTGGAATACCTTCCTTGGCGCCATCTTTGTGGTTGTGGGCCGGGTCATGAATGCAGGATATGTCAAAGAAAAAGGTCCGTCATTAATCCAATTTGATAAGTATAAATTTTTGACCCAGGGGCATCGATCCAGCCCCTGGGCAAGTGAGGAGGACTCACTTGGCTGCGGTAAGTCTGAGGAGGACGTCCCATATTAGATAAATATGCAAGGTTGTTGAGGTTTAAATAGTGTGGTCAATCCTTCTCTCTTAACCATGGTTTTGAGGCGAAGTTAGGCCCATCTATTGACAGCCTGCATCAGATTGGTATCAGAGCCGCGGGTGTGGGCTCGGTCCTCAAGGGAGGGTGGATGATGCGGGGAGGCATCGATTCAGCCCCTAGGCAATGAGGAGGACTCATTGGCTGCGGTTAGGGATGGCAATCGGGTCGGGTTGGGTAGGGTTCGGGTCGACCTGATTTCGACCCGACCTGTTAAGGCCCAACCCGAACCCGACCTGTTAAGGATATGCTCAATCCGAACCCGAACCCAACCCGAAATGACTATACCCGAACACGACACGAACCCGAAATTGACACGATAATATTCGGGTTGACCCGACACGATAATGACCCGAACCCAAATTTAAATAATTTAATAAGAGAAAAAATATTTTAAAATAAGATTTAATAAAAGAAAAAATATTTTAAAATAAAATTTAATAGAGAAAAATAAATAATATTCAAAAATTTAATATCTTTTGATGACTTGAAAGGAAAAATAAATATGTTATCAATTTAAAAGCTTGATTTGAATTAAATAAATATAATATTAAAAAATATAATTTCTTATCAGGTAACCCGAACCCGACCCGAAATTTTCAGGTCCTTATCGGGTCAACCCGATAAGGACCCGAACCCAATAAGGCTTGACCCAAACCCATTAATTTCGTGTCGGTTCGTGTCGGGTTATCGTGTCGTGTCGAAAATTGCCAGCCCTAGCTGCGGTAAGCCTGAGGAGGACGTCCGGAGGGGACGGTCCTCAAGGGAGGGTGAATGATGCAGGGGCATCGATCCAGCCCCTGCGCAAGTGAGGAGGACTCACTTGGCTGCGGTAAGCCTGAGGAAGACGTCCCACATCGGATAAATATGCAAGACTGTTGAGGTTTAAATAGTATGGGCAACCCTTCTCTCTTAAGCATGATTTTGAGGCGAAGTTAGGCCCAACTATTGACAGGCTCCATCAATTTTACTTACATATATCTAATTTTAGATTTGACAATCCACTTGTATATTATCACATATAAACTGATCATTAAAAAAAAACTTAAATGACCTCATTTATTGAATTATTGGGATAATAGTAAATGCCCAGTGTTGATTTTATCCCAATAAATACATACTGATAATTTCAGATCCGGAAGATACAAATTATTTTTAATTTTATCTTGAGATTTTTTTTTTGGCTCCAAAAAATTCAGTTGACAATCGAATTTAACGTATAAGTATTATACGTCATCAAAACGTCCTCGTTTTACAACATAAGAAGAAAAAAAATGTGGGTTCAGTAGTCTTACAGGAGTCTGACCTCCCAAGTTACAATACAATACCCCTTTTGTGGGGTCAGCAGTCTCCAGTTTGAAAGTGACGTTGTCTACAAATTTGAGGCTACCACGATCTCTACGCCGACCGCCATAGCCCAACATATTAATTATTTTAACTAACTATTCCATCTCAATTTTAAATTATCACAATCTTTTAAGTTTTTTTTTCCCTTTAATTCTACATTGTCAAACAATTACTTTTATACAAAGATTTGGAAATTCAGAAAAAAAAAAAAGGACTGTGTAACAAAATCTCTTACTATGTAATCGGTACTACTACTACGACAAATACTGTACTCCATATCAAAATGGATGTGAATTCCATATCAAAATGGGTGTGAATTCCATATCAAAATATTTATCATGTCATTCACGAGAGTAAAAAAAATTGTTCGTAAGAGAGTAATGAGACTTGAGCAATATCAAGTTAAGATTGGATTTTTGTTATTTGTTTTTTATATATTGCAATTATATCAAACATTACAAAGAAATAAAGAAAATAAATATTATATTTAATTGCAATGTAAAAAGAAACCAATAATTGGAGGGTAAATGTGGCTTATTTTCTCGTTCAATCTAACAAGATATTGGACATTGCAAAATTAGTTGGTGATAAAGATGTCTCTGAAAATTAGACAAACCCCCACTTCAAATGAAAAGGCATGTGAACTCACACCATCATATATATATATATATATATATGAGGGAATTATTATTACAATTTTTAATAGGTTTAGGACAAAGTAGTTCTTCAATCCTATTAGTTTTCTTTTGTTTAAGGATTCCACCATATCCGAATGTTGGAAAAAGAAAAAAAAATCAATTTTTTTTTTATAATTAAAATTAAATTTGATCCAAAGGCATTCGTAGAGAAAAATATTCAAGTGATGAGATCGAAAATATTCTACAATGCCAGTATATATTTTGTGTGCTAGCTTTCCAGTAGAATATAGTATGTAATTCGAATAAAAAAACCTAGGCTGGATTTTAAATTCCTTTTTAAGTTCCATATTTTAATATCATTATCAAATTACCTTTTCTCTGGTCTCTTTAATTATCATTATCAAATCAGTGACATTTAGTGCTTGTTTGGTTCAAATAGATGAATGGAAAGAGAATGAAATCAAGTAGAGAGGAGGAATGATAATAATAAATGTTACCTTTATTGATGTTTGGTTCAACAATGAAAATAAATCACTTGTAAGGGTGAAATGAATTCGAAGAAGAAATGGTTTTATTATTGCTCTATTTTTGAAGGTTACATTTTGGGGGTTTAGGTTTCTCTCAAGTAAGGGTAATCCACCCACTATCCAAATCAAACAAGGAATAATGAATTAGTTTATTGAATCCGTTTTCAACCCCAAAAAGCTCAACCAAACATGGGCTTGGTAATGAAATGTGTGTCGAAAATCAAATGAAAAATGCACCGTTTTAATTATTTTTGTAATTTAATTGTAATTAATAATAGTCATATGATTGAGGTTATTAATTAAATTATGAGTCGAAAACAACATGCACGCACGAATAGGAAATGTAGTCTCCTCCCAACAACATGTCGGCACGCACATATAACACCCACATACAATACAACTTCTTCTCCTTAATTCTCATCAATAATCAATTCACACACACACACACACACAACTGCAGAACTTAACATATTTCATTTCACACACACTCACGCAAATTCGAACTATTTCCGATCCAATACAAAGAAATAGAGGCGCAGAACAACAACAATACCGTCGGACATTGCATGCGGCGGCGTAAGTACTGAAGCATCACCTCTCTCTCTCTCTCTCTCTCTCTCTCTCTCTCTCTGACCCAAATCAGACCATTCAAATTCAAATTCTATAAGTGCAATACAAAATACTGAAATATTTTGGTGTTGTTACAAGGCTCCTTGAGTCTTGAATATCATAATTTCATGATCAGGGCTAGTTTTCTCCCAAGATTTATTATTCCACCATTTTTACATGAGAAACCTATGCGTATATTAAATGTGTTTTCCGCTCAACTAATTAAATTGAACTGCTATTTATTACTAGTATTTAATTTTGTTTGAATGTTACGTGGTATATATATATATAGTTAGGAGTATAAATTTTGTTGTTGTCATTCATATTATCATCAAGGACCGCATATAAGTTGGGCATTATTATTAGATATAGGGAGTGGATATGGTGAGAACACAACATTGTATGAGAACTATGCATTTTTATTACATTAGAATTGCATAAAATGCAGAAACTAAATGCATAAATATTTCAATGCATAAATTATAATAACTTAATGCGTTAACATTTAAATACATAAATTAGAATAAATAAATGCACTATTAAATCTGGACTGTAGATCAACAAAGATCAAGAGTCCAGATTTATTCTTATTTCTCACCTAAAAAAATGTTCTTATTTGATCCACTATAGTTCTAAATCCAACTTAAAAAAATGTATATATAGTTCTAAATGGTATGCATGTTTCGCATTATTTTTTATTCTAGCTATTACGTATTTAATATAAGTTAATTTAGCTTGAATTGTTTAGAAAATCCTATTCAGCATATTCACCTGATAAGTATTAATTAATGTGTTTCAGGCTTAAGATGATCGTTTTGTGGAGGCGGAGGCAGTGAATGGTTAGGAATATTTCAAATTTGTCATTCATATACCCCAAAAAAAACCTGCTTTTTTATGTTAGAATAACCATTTTGTTTATGATTATGAATATCTTGTGCTCAATAACAAGTAAAATGGTATTACATCAACAAAACATAAAAGGGACACAAATAACAATGCGAAACACGGGGTTTGAATTAAAATTTAAATATGATAATTAAGTTAATGTTTTTATTTTATTTCATATAGTTAATGCATGACTGCATGTGTCGTATGTGGATCGTCTTTGATTTATATGTATTAATCTGCTAGATATCGTTGGTAAATCCTTAAATTTTACCCATTTTCTGCTAGGTATTAATTTATGTCTCCTTGAAAAAAAAAACCTAATATTGAAAGAAAAACATAACCTACTAATTAAGAATATCTAACTTTTTTGTTAAAATTTGTTTAGTGTAGTACATATTGAGGGCAAAACTGAATCTTATGTCATAGAAATAAAATAAATGAAATTAAAATAAAAAAGGAAAAAACTACTAGATGCAGTTCTTTTATTAGAAATTTCGTTCAAGCAACTTAACCTGATAATTTGGAAATATTCTAATTTGTTAATTTAGTTTTAATAAAAGTATTTCCATTTGAGCATGTAACACAATGATGCCAAATCTGGCTCTCTCATCAATTTAAAACAACAATACAATCGAGTTTGAGCTAAAAATTAGGGATACAAAAGATTAAAAGAAAAACATATTGCAGTAAAGTAGAGTACATGATTTGGTTGAAATGAACAATTGCTTTGAAAACACAATTTGCTCTTAAATAGGATCAAAAGTAGAACTATGAAACTAGACAAGTTGACAAATAAATATAATTATTATCTATTAGATCGAACATAAAATTATCAGACCAAACATGTTGGAAAGGACAAAAAATTGAAACGCCCCATTTTATGGGGGCCAAGTTTGTATTTTTCCTAAAGAAAAAATAAAATAAAATGTCTGCGTACAAGAAAAGAACAAGGATTTCAATATTGTCATTGGTTTGTTACTTTCTTTTTTTTTTTTTTTTTTGTAGTCATTCAATTTTAGATTAAATTTTTTTATAAAACCCCATTATAAACACACACGAACAAAAAAAAAGAATCTTGAATGTTCTTCAATCTTGATTGTGTTTTTCTATCTTCTTTTTGAAGGATATTTTTCTACTATGTCTTACTCCCTCAGTCTCAATAGCACAGTCTCATTTCTTTTGGGCACGGTTATTAAGAAACAAAAGTAAATAGATAAAAATGGTAGGTCCCAAGCCTTTTGAAGAATTAATTATTTTCATTTTTGAAATGGGACCTTCCTATTAAGACAGACGAAAAAAGAAAGAAGGACCTTGCTATTGGGATGGATGGAGTAATAAATATCAAACTCACAAGTAAAATTCACATGAAAAGACGCACATGTCAACATATGATCAACACAAAAACATCTAGAAAGAAACAAACTAATGTCTTCTTTACTAGTTGCTGTTTTGAGGTCATTCTGCAAGTTTCTGAAGCTGATATTTTTGCTACAGAGGAATATGGATATTGGTTGAAATCAGAAAATCGAAGAAAAAGGCAAAAACAACATTCTTACAACAATAATGTCTGTAGCCCATGTGGATGATGATGATGATGATGACATTCAAAAACCTGGCAAGCTCTACCATGTTGAGAAGGCTTTCCCCAATGGTGACATATACTTAGGCCAGTGGGCCCACAACGGCCCCAACGGCCATGGCAAGTTATTATGGGCAGATGGTTGCATGTATGTTGGCAACTGGTGCAAAGGCAGAACCATGGGGAAGGGGAAGTTCAGCTGGCCCTCCGGTGCCACCTATGAAGGCCAATTCAAGAACGGTTTCATGGATGGCGAGGGCACGTACACGGGCTCCTCCAACGACACCTATAGAGGTATGTGGCTCTCTAACATGAGGCATGGTGGTGGGATGCAGAGTTTTGACAATGGAGATTGCTACAAAGGGCAGTGGTGCCACGGCCAGATTGATGGTAAAGGGAGGTATCAGTGGAAGAATGGGAATGAGTATGTAGGGCATTGGAGGGAGGGAAAGATGAATGGTGTTGGTACATTGGTTTGGACTAATGGGAGTAGATATGAGGGGAACTGGCAAGATGGATTGCCTAAGGGAAACGGGACGTTCCGTTGGGTTGATGGGAGTTTTTATGTAGGAGTTTGGAGTGAGGATGCTAAGGAGCAAAGTGGGACTTATTATACATCCAGTTCTAATAAAGGGAGTCTTGATTGGGATCCTTTGAATGTGTATTTGGTCTACTTGAGAGACTGTCAGATTGGAATTATTGAAAAGATTTTGGTTTTCCCTTCTGAGAAAATGGTGAGCTGGCAATGTGGAAATTTGATCATAAGGCCAGCTGCAAAGCAGGGAAACACAATTTCAAAAGGGCATAAAAATTATGAACTTATGTTGAATTTGCAGCTTGGTATAAGGTACCATCTTTGGATTCCCTCTAAACATGAAAGTAGAATGTTCTAGAATTTTCTTTCCTCAGTTGCTAGGCTGATAAACATGAAAACAGTGCATGAAATTGGACTTTGCTTCTGAAAGTAACACATTTTCATCATATTGACTTCAGAATGCAAATGCATGTATACATACAAAGATTATGGTGTATTTCAGTTCTAGTTAGTTTGTTTCTTTCTATTTTTAGCTCATTTTTTCATCATATTCAGACATTCTGTAGGAAAACCTGCGCCAGCTACGTCCCTCGATCTAAAAGCTGCAGCATTTGAGTCCAAAAGTAAAGTATGGACAAAATTTCCACCTGAAGGATCTAAGCACACCACACCTCACCAATCATGTGAATTCAAATGGAAGGATTACTGCCCCTTGGTTTTCAGGTATAACGGATTCTGTTTTAAATGCTTCGTGTTTTTCATTTTTACTTCTGAACGTTATGGTTACTTGTTCGACACTTTTCTTGATTTGGTGATTATGGTGATTTTCTTTCAGGACACTTAGGAAATTATTCAAGGTTGATCCAGCAAACTACATGATGTCAATATGTGGAAGTGACGCCCTTCGTGAGCTCTCATCACCGGGCAAAAGTGGAAGCTTCTTTTACTTGACCAACGATGACAAGTACATGATAAAAACTATTAAGAAGTCAGAAGTAAAAGTGAGTTCCATTTCAGACTTTAGCATTTACTGGTGAGTTATGCATGTAGATATGATTGCTTCATTCTAAGCTAATTAAATCTTTAATTGATTTATAAATAATTCATAATTTTTTTCAGTCCCTTAGTTGAAAAAAATAACTGTCACCAAAACTATGTTAATTATTCCATCATGCATGTGCAGTGTGATTAAGTGATGCAAGATTTCTGCAGTTTGTACTAAAACTTATGTTCAAACTATCCTTATTGCATAGCAGATGCTTAAGAGAATGCTTCCGGCTTACTATAATCACGTTCGTTGCCATGAAAACACCCTTTTGACCAAATTTTTTGGCCTTCATTGTGTGAAGATGACTGGACCTGCACAGAAGAAGGTATGAAATCAGATACATATATTTCACCTCATCAATGGCTATATTTTAGGCTTCTAGATAAATTTATCATGCAATGTCACAAGCAGGTGAGGTTTGTCATTATGGGGAATTTGTTCTGTACTGAATACTCAATTCATAGACGCTTCGACTTGAAAGGATCATCCCACGGCCGTTTAGCTTGCAAACATGAATCTGAGATTGACTCAACAACCACCCTCAAGGATCTTGATCTGAATCTCATTTTTCGACTGCAGAAATCTTGGTTTCAAGACTTTTGCAGGTACTACAATCATGTCTGCTTCTAACTTACAAACTCTCTCCTACTATCGGACATCACTTTCAAGTTCTTGCAAGTATTCTTCAATTCTTGAGTTCTAAGTTGTAATCTGCAGACAAGTGAACCGCGACTGTGATTTTCTTGAACACGAGAAGATTATGGATTATAGTCTTCTAGTTGGGATTCATTTTAGAGAGATATCACAATCTGGACAGCCACTTAGTACTACTGAGACTAATACCTCAAAACATCAAACTCATCATATTGGTACATTTATGAAAATCTCACTTTCTTTTTCTGCCCTTTCTTACAATACTTTTCCTAGAAATCTTACAACAAATTATGCAGGAAATGGACACAAAACCAGTGAAGGTTTGGATATTCCCTTTGATGTTGACTGGTAATGATTGGTTTTATCGAATTCAATCATAATTAAGACCATCTGTTTGCTATCCATTATTACTAATAGAATCTAGTTTTTGCAGGTGGAGATCAATAAGACTAGGTGCGAACATGCCTGCACGAGCTGAGGTAACCATTAGAACAAACAATGGCGAGGCTCAGCTGGTCGGAGAGGCAACGGGAGAGTGTTATGATGTGATCCTAGTATTTGGTATCATAGACATACTGCAAGACTATGATATTAGCAAGAAGCTTGAGCACGCGTACAAGTCCTTCCAGCACGATCCAACATCAATATCGGCTATTGATCCCAGACACTACTCCAAGCGCTTCCGTGATTTCATATTCAATATTTTCACAGAAGATGGTTGAAGAGCAACAGCACAGATGACTTGCCTCTAACAGGCTAAGTTATAGAGAGACGAACGCGGTTGAATAGAATGTTTTGAGGTGTTGCATACGAGAGTAGATAAGCTGCTTTGAGGGAGTAGATTTGTAGGTGGTCATGAACTTGTATAGGAGAGTGAGAGAGAGAGAGAAAGAGAGAACAAATGGAAATGAGATGCTGCACATTGAAACAAGAAGAAAACCACTTTGTATATTATGTTGCAGTTGATTCTACTGTTAGGATCATAACTAATTTGCACTTTCTTCTATCTGTTGTAAATAATATAAACTATGTTTAGTTTGAGTTTTTATTAATTTGTTTGATTTTTTTTGGCCTATCAGGCTATCATGTCTTAAATTGCCAAATATTGAATCAAGTTAATTCCATAACTAATTTTTTCGAGGAGAAAACAACAACAGCATAAAATGGTGGTTGTTATTGTCAACTGATGAAAATAAGTTTGACAGGATAAAAAAAAAAAAGAGAGGCAAACACGTTTTTCCAGTTATAGCAAAACTAAGTGTGTCTTTTAATGTGGCCTTCTTGGGAAATTTTATAGTACTACTTTGTGTGGCGTAATTATGAAGAAATAAATAATGCGAAGTTAATATATATTTCAAGCTAGTTCACTTAATTATATAGGAATGTAATGAAACAATCATTTTTTTTTAGGAAGTAATGAAACAATCTTTAGAAAAAAAAGGAATGTAATGAAACAAAAGAATAAATGTACAACATTTTGCCCTAACATTAACATATTAATAATTTAAAATCATACTCCCTCCGTCCCATTTATATAGGCTGATTGAAATTTTCACAAGGATTAAGAAAAATTATTGAAAAAGTAAATTATATAGTAAATTTCCTAATATGTCCCTATTTATTATTTGATTATGTATTTTTTATGAGTTAATCAAAGAATTAAATAGGAAAATATTAGTAAATGAGATAAAAAACATTACTTTTTATGGAAATAAGCCTATATATTTGGGACATCCGAAAAAAGAAAACAAGCCTATATAAATGGGACGGAGGGAGTAAGTTATTTCCCCGGGACCACACTTAGAATTATGTGTTCCACTTCTTCTTTTTTTTTTTTTTTGAACAAACATTACAAGAAATTTTAAAGGCCGCGTGACGATGGCCTTGAACCTGTGACCTTTGATCCGGACATTAACCACTCTACCACTTAAAATTCAGTGTTCCACTTTTTGCCTTTTTGGTATCCCGTGACTGTACCAGTTTCAAGTTTTCTTTATTTAATTTTTCTTCATTTCAATTTCTTGTGTTTGTTTAATTTTCCACTTGTAAATTAGAATTTATCATAGCATTTGATCTCAATTTTGTTAATTAATAATTAATTATTATGATTGATATATTCATAATTAAGGTACATAATTATTAAAATAATATATTTAATAGCGAGACAGGAGTGCAAACTGCAAACATGATCTGGACCAAAGCAGAACGTCACTTTTAAATGAAAAGAAAGAGGCTAGTTTGTAGTGTTTCAAATAATTGGCTGCCTCAACTTTTTCTGTAGCTGCGTTTTCTTTTCATTACTCTATGATTCAGCCATAATTTCGTGGACATTTCCACGAGATTATTAGGAATTAACTGTCTCTTATCTCTTCTTTATACCACTCAGCACTCACTTTCATATTGACTTATATCGAAGCAAAGAAGGAGAAAAACAGGAGAAAAATCTACTCATTTTCTGAGCGTTGTTTTGAACCGAGCCATCCATTTCAGGTGAGTAAACTCTCCATTTCTTTATTTATATGAATTTATATTTCTTGCACTTCTCTAAGTTCAAAGTCATGTTTTTTGCATATGCTATTTTTTATTTTATTTTTCAGATTTAATTTCAGTATTAGCTAGTGAGATTCACTGAACACTGTTGCATAAGTTCTAATACGATATAGTACTTTTTAAGCTTTACTACGCATGTTTCGAAATCCCTCAGAATAATTTAAATAGAAGTTTTTAGATTTTAGTAGCTTCTTACAGAAAAATATACAGCATTTTTCATATATACTGGCATATCTTAAAATTTGAAGAAAAGTTGGGACCGGAATATTAGTATAAAATATTGAAGTAGATAATATTCTACTCCTGGGTCAGCTCCCGATACGATAACGAAGATGAGGATGATTCTCATGAAGAATCATCCTCATCTTCACCCTCGTCTTCTCGTGTATGATAAATTTACAGATGTTACTGGGTCGTGTCTTGACACGATAACGGGACAACATGATCCTCATCGAGTTCATGTTCGTGCCAGGCAAATTCTTATTGAATCTTGTTCATGGTTGGTCTCATTTTGTCTTGCAAGTATCATGCACAAAACATGACATGATAACACAAATGTCAGTCCTACGTCAAGTACATATTCAACATTCCCTGTGTAATGAAAAATGCATTTTCACATCACACCTATAAACATCACAACTCCATGTGCAGAGTAACTAAAATGCTAGAACAAATTATGGAATCCTTTTTCCAAAAGATAGGAGAAAAGCTAGTAGACTATGCTCACAACAATGTGACTGACATAACAAATTTGAAGTCCGATTTCAAAACTTTGGAGAAAGGCCTTACCTCATTGTGTGCTATAGCAACTGATGTCGAGGACAAAGTCAAATCAGATCTATCGGGAAAAAAGAAAAGAAAACGAGAAGTTGATGATTGGTTGGAACAGGTGCAGCTAATTCAAACTGATATTCTTGAGCTACAATCAAGTCGATTTATCACTAGGCTCTTCTGTGGAGGTCAAGTAGCAAAAATGAACAAACGAGTGAATGAACTCATTGAGCAAAGTAGACATTTCGGTGAAGTTCTAGTCGAAGATTATGATCAAAGGGGGGAGGCATTTTTGACAGCAGAAATTTTTGGTGGGGCGTTTGAGGAAAATTTGGACGTAATCTGGGGATTGTTAGTGGATGATAAGGTGGAGAGTATAGGTATATACGGGATGGGTGGTGTAGGTAAGACGACTTTGATGAAGCACGTCTACAACCGGCTGCTTCAAGAAACTCGAGATTGTGTGATTTGGGTTACAGTGTCTCAGGTGATTAGTGTAAACAAGTTGCAAGACGAGATAGCTCGTGCTATAGGCGTCAACCTTTCTGATGAGCACGACACAGACCGACGAGCACAAAAATTGAGCATACAACTATCCATAAGAGAAAGCATTGTGCTCATATTGGATGATGTGTGGGAAAACATCAAATTGGAGAAGGTGGGATTTCTACTTGGTAGGGAAGGTTGTAGATTAGTTATAACAACTCGGTCATTGAAAGTGTGTCATCAAATTGGTTGCAAGAAGATAAATGAAGTGAAAACACTACATAATGATGAATCATGGGACTTATTTAAGGAAACATTGGGACTCATGAGCATACCTTCAGATGTAGAGGAAATTGCCAAGTGTATGGTCAAGATGTGCGATGGCTTGCCTCTAGGGATCATTACCCTAGCCGGAAGCATGAGGGGCGAGACAGCCATTCATGCCTGGAGAAATGCATTGACAGAGCTGAAGAAATCTTTTATGGGACAGGATGAAATGGAAGATCAAGTTTATAAAGTGCTCAAATACAGTTTTGATCGATTGTTACCAAATCATCAACGAGGGAAGAGGAGTGGCTACACAAACTTGCAGCTCTGTTTTCTGTATTGCGCTTTATATCCTGAGGACTGCAAAATACCAAGAAATGAGTTAGTCAGAAAATTCATTTCAGAGGAGATGGTTGATACAAGGAAGAGTATGAAGGCTCAAAACGATGAGGGTCATTCCATGCTGGACAAGTTAGTGAATACATGCTTACTTGAAAGCACTCGCAATCACATGGATGGAGATAGCGTCAGAATGCATGATCTAATGCGAGCCATGGCGCTGAAGATTAATGAAGGTAGAACTGTGGTCATAGCAGGGCACTGCAGTTTGAAGGAAATCCCCAATGAAGAAGAATGGAGTGAGGATCTTGAGAACATGTCCTTGATTCAGAATAGCATAGAGGTAGTTCCATTTGAAATGTCTCCAAATTGTCCTAAGCTGTCGATATTGCTTCTTTGCGAGAATCCATTGAACTATTTACCAGGACCATTTTTCTCAAGAATGCAAGCCCTATGCACTCTTGATCTGTCCAAAACTTGTATAACAGACTTGCCCGATTCTTTATCTGATCTGACGAGCCTGAAGGCCTTGCTTCTAGGAGCGTGTCGAGAGCTTGCAGAAGTGCCCGACTTGGGAAAACTGAAAGCACTAAGGGAGCTAGACCTTTCGTTTAGTGGAATCCGGAAAGTGCCTCAAGGAACAGAAAAGCTCCTTAATATGAAGCGCTTGTTATTAAATGGAGCTAATTACTTAAGGATGTTACCTAAAGGTTTGCTGCTCAATCTCTCAAATCTTCAACTTCTTCTTCTCCCATACCACATACAAACACCGGTAGAAGATATTAAAAGGCTGAAACAGTTGGAGGAGTTCGCAGGGCCAGTGGAAGATGCACGTGATTTTAGTCATTTCTTTAGAGGTAGACGAAGTAGGGCACATGGTAATTTCTACAGCATTGAAGTGAGATTGGCTTATGACAGGTTTTCTCGACGTCGTAATCAAGTAATTTTCCATCTATGTGAGAACCATGTCACCATGTCAGCACAAGATATCCTATTATTCCATTGTTGTGAAGGTCTAAGCAACTGTTTAGCTGATGATTTCTCACGATTGGATGATCCAAGATCCCTCAAGTTGTTGAAAATTAATAATTCAAGAAGAGTAGAATGCATGTTCACATATGAGCAGATTATGGCATCGAAGAAGTCAGGATCTTTCTCAAGTCTTGAAAAGATTTTACTGCAAGACTTACCCGATTTCATGGGATTGATCCACAGGCGGGAAGCAGGACCTGGCAAAGTGTTTGCATCACCTACATTTGCACCAGCTGCATTTGCTTCTCTGAAATACTTAGACAGTTTGCAAATGTAACAAGATGAAGAAGTTGGGGCTGCCCCCATCAGAATTTCCAAGCCTGGAAATAATCTGTGTTCAATACTGTGATGAGATACAAGAGATACTAGAAATAGCAGATGGCACCGGAAGAGGAGAAGCAATAGCAACCGTCGTCTCCCTTCCCAGGTTGAGACAGTTATACTTGATTCGGTTGCCAAGACTGACAAGCATCTGCAAGGCAACAATGATATGTGATTCAATCAACATCATTCACGTGGAGGAATGTCAAGCATTAAAGAAACTACCTTTAAATTTCCCAACGAGCGAGAATCATACTCTCCATGAAGGATCATATCATTGTTCGCCTCCACCATCTCTTGAAGAAATCTGGATACTTGAAGAAGAGAGAGAATGGTGGGAATCATTAGAGTGGGAGCATCCCACACAGTCCCATCTCATTCAACCTTTCCTGCGATTTTGGGGCTAATGGAAGACAATCTTATTTTAACCTTTTTAGGTTTCATGCGAGCAAGTGACATTTTATAATTCATGTATAGTATATATTAGCAAGACACTACATTGTAAACACAGCAATTAAACTTTATGCAAATTAGCCTTTCTATTTCTGTTCCTTTTTTTTAAGTCAATGTTCATTTTCCATATTGGACAACAAAAATGCTCTTTGAGCTTTCAAAACTGCAGGAGAGCCTTGCTTCGCTTTCTCTACAATTTGCCTTATCAGCAACCTCTCCATCTCTTCCTGATCAAAATCTTGAACTTCATCCCTGCTACTGCACATAATATTGTTTGCCGGAGAGTAAAGATCTTCCTCCATTTGTCGATCAGATACCGTTTCTTGAGCCCCATTTGAACCCGAATGTCGATCCAGAAGATCATTTTGAACGTGATATCCATTCTTGAACCCAGCTTGAAACTCTTCGTCATCTGATTCGGAGACCTTTGTGAACACTTCGTAAGCCTCGTTGTAGGCAGCCAGTGCTTCCCCTGATAAATTGATGATGACAGGTTCATCTACAAATTCGTGTCCATCTCTAGCAATTGGGCTGTCATGGTTTGAAGAGGTTCGTGTTTCGGAGTTTGACAGCTCCCTCCATGGATGGACATGCTCAGATTCCATGTACTTCATCTTCCTCTGACTGTTCTCAAGCGCCATCTCAAGTTCCTTTACGCGTTCCTCTAGTCTTGATTGGATGATTTGATGCAAACGTAAACTCAGCTCTCTAGGTGAGACTGGATAGGGGCAAGAGTGTGGTGAGGAGCTTCGGCTTCCATCGCTACCAGCATGAAACTGGTCGTCGGTGTCGGCAGCAAATGAGTCAGACCTCAACTTGCCCTCATGAAAATCCAGTACCAAATCTGGATCAAGCTGCAATACAAGTCCATTATACTGCTGCCAAAAAAACACTCCATAGATATAATCCACTTAAATGCATCGTTTCAATTAACGTCATTCAACAAATATTACAAAAGAAAGGATGTTATAGCAGTGTTCTACATCTTATATTGAAAAGTACACCAGAAGGGTGTCACCTACTTATGAGATGGCAGTCTGCAGTCACCTCAACTCCATAAATTTCATTTCACCTATGTGTATTTTATTATATAAAAATATTGACTTTTATTTGGGTAATTGGGTTATTGATTTAACAACCCCCCCAACGGGAAATTTATTTTCCTAGGTCTTCCCTGGTCAGCAGAAGCTCTAAACACAACATGCCATATAAAGAGTGTCTTACGTGGTCATAATTCTGCAGTGGCAGCATACTTTATTAAGTTGTTCAACACCATGATCCGGAAGGATCAGACATAATACATACACACAGAGCATACTCTTCATTTTTGTTTAGTTCAAGAATAGAAGATTCTTTGAAGCATACAAGAAAGAGATACAGATTCTTACTACTGTAAGGCAATGTTTGGTAGACTAGATAAGCCCAGATTGGATACATATTTGGGCTTATCTAGTTGTTTGGTAGCCTAGATATATAATCTTAAGGGCACTCTACTAAACACAGCCCGTTCTTAATCTACTGTTCTCTTAAGTGAGTACATCTCACCCCTACCCCTCAGATACCATTCCTTGCTTCAAACAGTTGCAGAGATTAGGATTGGGGAAGACCAAATTACCCTTTCCTTCTTCATCTTCTCCACTCTATTCTTTATTTCTCACTCACATATGCAAACGAAGAAATTCAATGCCTTTGTTTCTCAGCCACCGACTCTCAACGCCTTCTTCGAGATAACATATGTTTCTTCATCTACTTCTTCTTCACTGATGGAGAGAAGAATCGAACCTATTTCACTGAAATTCGATGCGAAAGTTTCCGTTGAGTTGAGGCTACACGGATTTCACAGATCAAAGGCCGCCATGGATGAGCTGAGGACGGAGGTCGGGAAGAGATGCTCTTAGGGGATTGTGGAGTGGGAATTGGAAGTTGGGGTTAGAGAGAGTGGAGAATTTGAAGGGCTGTTTTGAAGATTGAGAAGCTAGGATTGAGAATAATTTTGGATAACTTGATTATTTCTTTAGATAATATTGTCGAAGGGAGGAAGAATTGCAGCCATAGGGAGATATAATTGATAGTTTTTTGTTGGCGGTGGTGCTCGGCGGTGATAGTTGTTGAGCGAAAGAGAGAGGAAACAAAGAGACCACATAGAGAGAGAGTGAAATCTGATTTTATGCTCATTTTTATTATTTTTGTTCTTTTTATAATTAATTTATATTAAGGGAAGAATTGTCATTTCCCACTTAATCTTGCTTAATCTTGAATTTAAACTAGGGTACCAAACAACTAACCTATTATTCACTATATTTATCTTTGACATTATCTTATCTACCAAACACAAAGATACACTAACCATCACCCCTTATTCACTATATTTATCTTGATTATCTTACCTTATCCTAACATACCTACCAAACGAGCCCTTAAGAGTATTATTCTGACAGGATTCCTATACACAGGTAAAGAGAATATTTTTAATTTGTAGGTTTATTTTCAAACATGTGATGCTATTTGGGTATTCAAACATTCAACCTGTGGGAAAAGAAGACTTTCTCGAGGGATGCATTTCAATCTTATCAAGCAATTTAAAATTATAGTCTATAGATGCAGGAAAAATAACAAAAGACCACTGCAGCACAGTTTCATTAACCTAGGAGTTCAAAAGGTAAATGAAATTGATATATATGCTTTTCTCATCCAAACTCATTGTTATTATTTAAGAAAAAAGAGAAGGAAAATATGAAGATATACAACTTATGAAAAATTATTGCTAAAATGATAATAAATATAATCAATAACAACTTAAGAAATGTGACATTTATCAGCAAAAGCTCTGAAAACATAGTGCTCATATAAAGTATACATCCTTAACAATGAATCTTAATTATCTATTGAGGACTCCTAATAGAATTGCAATATGACAAATACGTACAACAGACAAAATGAAGCTTAACATATATGGCAGCACACAGAAGGGTGGCAAGTGACTGGATTGTTGCAGTTAAAAGAAAAATTTAAAGATACAGGGACCAGTATTTAGAAAGGAAAAAAATATGAAACGAGTGCTAGTACGACACGAGTAGAGATAGCTACGGCAAAACTGCTTCAGCTGTGCATATATTGTGATGAAAATAGAGATTTTCCATATCTGCAATAGGAGTCTGAAAGTCAATAATTCAGTTTGGTGTAAAACATGGCCAAATAATTAAGTGATAATTTGCATCTAACTTGTGAAGGGTGCTACACTTGATTTTTTGCCCAAATGCCCTTCATGCAAACAATAACATCACCATTTTTCGTAAAGCACCATGGAGATTCCACTTAGAAGAATGTGCTTCATGCAATCAATGTTCACTTCCAGTGGTAATTGGTGGGTGTATCAAATGAAGAATAGATAATTATCAAGAGATGACATCCGTTATTTTAAATACTATTACTATCAAAGACAAACAGAAGCAATGTGCTTACCCCCGTTAGATTGCAAAGTTTCCCTTCCAAACTGGAAGAATTAATGCTTGATTCCAACCTCTGCAATTCAGCTTCAAGCTCTGCTTCAATTTCATTTAAAGATTTCTCCTCAACCTTCTCATGGCAATATTCTCCATCAAATTTCTCTTCAAGAGATAAAGATTGCACTGTATCATTGATGCAACAATCATTGTGCACATTCTTTGATTCATAATCCTCCGCAGCAAGCTCATTTACAGTTAATGAATCTTTCATCTCAAGTTCCTCCTGAAGATCTTGGACCAGATTCTCTGTCTGCTTCAACAAGCTTTTCATCTTTTCTACTTCTTGTTTGTTTGCAAAGATAGAAGATACTATACCCATCGTTAGCCCAATATAGAAAAGAAGAGCCCTATCAGATGTTCCTGATAAAGGAGAGGATATTAGGCATAAAATTTACAAACATAAAATTAGTAACATCATTGGTGGATCATTTACTTGAATCAAACACTTTTGGTCAAAGAATGCCTCAGTTAAACAGTTCGCTATCAAGCTACATTGTGCACCTTCATAAAATCTGGTTCTACTCCATCATGACAGAAAGTTTCCAGGTTCCTTAGAAACAATATTGTATCTTTAAAAGCTCCCACATGATAAGGAATGAAAACAATATATTCCCAACCGGTTTTGATATCACATAGAAAAATGCTCATTATGATAGATTCAGCAATTACGAATTTACGATGCAATAAGAAAATGCTTTTACTAAGTGAGACTTTAGCTTTTAAATCCACTGGTGAATTAGCATTGACAATTTTCTGCTATTAAATACTCCCTCCGTCCACAATAAGTGTGGTCTTCTTTCATTTTTCGTCCGTCCACAATGAGTGTGGCCTTTCCTTAAATGGAAATAACTCCACTCACAATAAATATGGGTCCCACTCTCCACTCACAATACATCTTTCTAACTTACTCTCTCACTCTTAAAACCCGTGTCATTCCCTCCGGACCACACTTATCGTGGACGGAGGGAGTAGTTGGTATCTGGTTAGTCTATCATATCTGATTATGCTGTTTAGTTTCATTTCTCTTATATAAAAAGTACTTGAGACAGCTTACCAATAGGGAAAACTATAATCGTTTTTTATTAGGGAAAGGAAAACTAAATTTTATTTATGTTAGTTCGAATGTCTTCTCTCCTAAGACAGATTTCCATGTATATTGTTAAAAGATAGAGCTTCTGTCTATCCCAAGCAGAAATTGAATTATTGGAACGATAAAGTCTCACCTTGTGCATTGTCATGATCACCACGGGCAGCATTGCTAGAATCAGTTCTTTCAAAAGCTTGCTTCTCTTTTTCTTTTGTTTTAGCTTTCTTTCGAAACTCCACAGGTAAAATATTGGGCAATCTTGGAATGCCACATATGGTCGCATTTACTTGTGAATTTGTATCCTTCCGCAGCTGACATTTCCCTGATGCAGTTCCAACTGGTACATTGAAGGATCCATGCGGCGCTGTGCTGATTATCCTGCTTCCATCAGTGACAAGAAATGGCCTCAAAAGTGGTTTCCCCAATGGATGGAGAGCATATTCTTCACTTTCATCATGTTGTTCGTATAACTGGGCCATAAGACAACTCTCAAGAGAAGTCTTTGGTTTCATGAATTGACTATCAAATCTTCTACTCTTCAGGTTACTTCTCTTTCGTCTAAAACTATAAGAAAACCCTATCTCACTTGAAGAAAGATGAGGCGACAAATCAGTAGTAAAACCTTTACTACAGTCAGAAGGTAATCTAACTTCCCAATCCCCTTGAACGTCTTCTTCCCCTTCCAGAAATGGAGCAACAGAACTCGAATTGGAAACTGTTCTATAACTCATGAAGCCGTCCCCCATTACCAGATTTTCATCTTCATATCCACTAGTAGAAGTGATTTCCAAGTCAGAAACAGCTTCACAAACCTTGTCTCCTTCTCCGTTGGACATTTCTTCCCCAAAACTATTCCTCGACAACACACTGTGAAATGGACCGCTCTTGTCCCCAAGCTTGTGTCTAATACTGGAGGACTGAGGTCTAACATTATTAAAGTTCTCAGACGACGAATCTAACCATTTACTCTTACCCCTACCTAGATTCTTTAGATGCTGGACTACATAACCAGCACCAGCAGCTGCAGCAACTATCCAAACATCCATTTTCAGATTCCCCTAAACAAATAAACTTCCAAACTTGTTTCAGCATACAAATTCTTCCCCAATATTAGCATCAAAACACTCATAAGAAACAAGCTATAAAGAAAATCGCAGACCGGTCTCCCGAAACAGCTCGTGCACATATGATTGTGGATAATGTACGTTCAAGAAACCACAGGAATCAAAATTTATCTTAATTCTCGAAACCAAATCATTGAAACGGTCAACATAAATAATCCAAAAACACCACTAACACATCAGCATTCAAGTCAAACACTAAACATAACCCAGATTTCCATGAATTGGACATCCAACTACACAAAAATCTCAAAACATATACTAGAAATCAGGCGAGAACATCAAAGAAGGACGACAAGGTTAAACTCAAGCATCAGTTAAGAGGTGACTCCTTCAAAAAATTGAAACATTGAGACAAATTCCGCAAGAATAAACCGCCAAAACAGGAATGACTACTGCAAACCTATAAGCCAGAAATCTATAGAGCCATCAACAGAAACAACTCATTTCACTGGAAACCTCCATTTATCTACTCGAGATATTCAACCAGTCGGACCCAATTTCTACCAGTAAACTACAACAAGAAGGGGAAAAGGATAATATGAGGAGTGAACTGAAGTATGATGGGGATTTAATGAGAAAAAGATAGAGCAACTATCGTATTAGTTGGTAAGGTAGGAGGAGTAGGAATGGTGTGTGTGTGTGTGTGAGAGAGAGAGAGAGAGAGAGAGAGAGAGAGAGAGTGGGCCGAAGAAAACAAGAAGAAGGCGGAAGTAGGCCAGTCAGTCTCTCCTCATGGGCTTTGCTATTAGATATTTTTCTACCTCACATTTGTGATTTTTTTATTCAGAATCTGATGCACCAAAGTTACCGTTTTTCTTTTACAAAATAAATAAATAATTAAAGCGATCTACTTTAATTGCAGTAGACCGCACCGTACAGTTCTCGGATTTTTATATTTTTTAGTATTAATTAATTAATGTGTTAATTAGGACTTAATTAATCTTAATAGTATTATTTTTGTATTTTTGGCATTTTAGTTGGATTTCGTTCATGTGCAAAAGTCCACTCTTTTTTATATATCTTAAATTCAACAAATTAATACATTTATATTATAAAGCTTCTTAAGATTTTAACTTAGCTTTTAAAGATAAAATACTATTTGATAATTAAGTCTCTGTAGTTGAACAAGTTCATATGGTCTCGATATTAAAAAAAAGTAAGTGTAACATGCCTAAATTATGCAGACAATAATAGCTCTTTAAGTATCCAAAGGATTGCTTAAATTTTGAAACTTAAACAATATAAATTCGTAACATAAATAATTTAATATTGACTGAGGGGCCTGACTCTGACGTGAAGGGTGCGTTGACATAAATAAATTAAACTAAGTTCAAAGAATTGATTGATGAATCAAATATTTATTTATATAGACTTAACCCAACCCCACGAATATATCTGTCTGTCTCTTTACAAACAATCCAACCAAATATATGACCACAAAGGAACTTTTTCGTTCCAACAACTAAAGTTGCCAATAAATCAAATGAAATGATGGAACTTTTATTTTATTTTATCATATATATATATATATATATAGATCAAATAGAAATAAATTTATACGTGTTAACTAAAAATAAATCTTAGACGTTGATTGTATTAGATTGATAGCCTAGATTAATGAGATTGATGCAAATATTACTTTCGCCTAAATCATTTTACAAAGGGTACATGAGTATTTTACAAAAAATTAACTAATTTTCTTAATTAGTGGGGTTGATATATTTTTATACGCAGGATCCTTTCTCTCTCTTAATCTCGCTAATTATGCATATTATGAATATTAATTCGCATTGCTTTTTTGATATATTTTATTGTTTTATTATATTTTCTTAGTGGTTTTTTTGGTGTAACTCATTGTTTTTTATTATATTTTTATATAATTCATTATTTTTTACTATACGCATTTGCTTTTTTGGGTATATTTCATTGCTTTTTTAATATTTTCATATTGTTTTTTTGGGTATTATTTATTGTTTTTTTCAGTATAATTCATTGTTTTTTTAATTATATTTCATATTGTTTTTGGGTATTATTTATTGTTTTTTTAGTGTAATTAATTGTTTTTTTAAATTATATTTTCATATTGTTTTTTTTTTGTATTATTAATTGTTTTTTATGGTATATGAACATTGTTTTTGTATTATGATGTAAGCAATACAAAAAACTGTAATTAAAGCAATAAATAATTTATTATTTTTTCATAATTAACTGTAAGCAATTAATGTATATTAATTAATAATTTAAGCTATAACATAAAAAATTATAAGCAAAATAAAAAATCACACATTTTATATGAAATAACAAATAATTAGTAGTATTATTTATTTTCAATAATAATTGTATGATATGAATTTAAGAAAAGATTTGAATTTGCCTATTTGGCATCCCAAAAGTATCGTTGGTAATGTGAACGTGGGATTTGTTATTAAGCGAAATTGACATTTTTACCCTATTCGATCTCCTTACATGAAGAATTGTTAAAATTTACAAGTATGCCACCTTCAATAAGATTAAATCATAGCCATCAATGTAGACTTAATCAATGGTTAATAAATATTTTTAGTTAACACATACGGATTCATTTCTATTTTAACCATCCCCTATATATATATATATACTCCCTCCGTTCTTTTTTAAATGTCATATTTAGCTTAATTTTTTGTTTCCATATAAGTGTCCTATTTCAAAATTTGAGAGTAAATTAATGACATTTTTCCAATTATCCTTATTTAATGCTTCTAGTAATTTGTTAATTAGTTGTATGTATACATTAATGATGGTAATTAATAAGGTTATATAGGTAAATTTCTTTATTTTCTTGGTATGTGTAATTTGACTGTGGGGGATACTTATAAAAGAACGGAGGGAGTATATATATATTGTATTTTATTTTCTAAACGTCCACTTCGGCTTCCTTCTATTCAAATGTCCTTCAAAGCATTAACTTGGTGAATTATGATACAACTGAATACAAAATGTGATATAGAAGAAAATTTATTACTCTCTCCGTCCCATTTATATAAGCGGATTGAAATTTTCACATGGATTAAGAAAAATTATTGGAAAAGTAAATTATATAGTAAATTTCTTAATATGCCCATATTTATTATTTGACTATGTATGTTTTATGAGTTAATCAAAGAATTAAATAGGGATATATTAGTAAATGAGCTAAAAAACATTACTTTTTATAGAAACAAGCCTATATGTTTGGGACATCCGAAAAAGGAAAATAAGTCTATATAAATAGGACGGAGGGAATAAATAAGTACCTTTATTTCTCAAGGAAATCTATTAAATAATTATAAAACAAGTAGTTAGTTGCATTTTTCATCATTATTATATTATTCATGTTATGCACGATTCTTTTGTATAATTGTGATATTGAGCAGGGATGGCTGGTATGCTGAAATGGAATGGTCATTGCTGTCTTCATTCCTAATCAAGGTTGGTGTAATTTTTTCATTAGGAATGACTAATCTCATGATTATGGGTTTAGTCATTCCTTCACTCCCCCTGGTATTAGTTAATCCTCATCTTTAGAAATGAACTTTATTATTATTATTATTATTATTATTATTATTATTATTATTATAATAATAATAATAATAATAAATTTTAATATTATAATTAGTATAAATCTCCGAACTTTTTTCAAATTCTCATTTTGCATACCAATTAAAGATTCTGCGTGAGAATTCCCAACCTTTGTTACTAATCTGATTTTACTTCCGGCAAAATTATTGTTGATATGGCATACACGTGGCTTAATAAAGAGTATGTGACAATTAAAATGATCAAAACGACATCGTTTTTATCGAATAAAATTAAATAAATAAATAATAATTTTACACATTATCTCTTAAAAAAATAAAAATTACACATCACCATCTCCCCTTTCTTCCTCACTTCTTCTTCTTCTTCTTCTTCGGTCAACTCTCTCTCTCTCTCCACTTCTTCTTTACTGTTCCTCTTCTTGCTCTCCTCAGGCTGCCGCCACCCCTCTTTCCAAATCTGCTGCTCTCCCTCCGCTGCCGCCTCTATCTCCATCAACAACCTCTCTTTCTCTCTCCTCTACTACGAACCCAACTCCACTTCCCTCACCGTCTCCCTCACTGCACCCCTACGCCTTCACCGTAACTGCAGCTCCGCCCCCACCATCTCCACTCTCAACGGCTCCATTTCTTTTTCCGGGTCATCATTTCGGGTCTCCGATTCCTCCTCCCACCTCTCGGTTCTCAAACCCTGCCTGCCCCCAAATCTTCCCAACTACAGCTGCTGCTCTTTTGAATGCAAACTCATCAAGAATCTCATCCACCTCATCCTGGAATGCAGCGCCGCCGCCGCCCGCCATAGCGAGGATTTCCAACCGGAGTGCCAAGGCAATGTTCTCGGAGTTCTCGACAGCATCCTCAAAATAGGGTTTGAATTGGAGTGGGATTAAAACCCCGATCCGCCATTTTCTTCTGTATTTCGTGATTGAATTGGGGATTGGAGAATGAGGGTCATTGTCGGCATCCTCTAAAATGGTCGAGCCAGATCTGGGGACGATGAGGGCTGTAGGTGTGTGGTGGTAGAGAAATGTAGGAGATGAGATAATTTCTTTTAGCAAATAGATAGATTCAGAGGGATAAAGAGAGGAGAGGAAAGGTGATTGGTGTCGGCTGTGGCTGTGGTTAAAGTTTGGGCTGGAGATGGTGACGAGAGAGATGAGAGATGAGAAAGAGGAGAGGGAATGGGAATGGCCGCCGGAAAAGATGAAAGATTGTACGAGAGAGATGATGAATAGTAAAGACAATCTATTTTTTATTTATTTTTTTGTATTTATTGATTTATTTTTATATACTATTTTTAATTTATATAATTAATTAAACTACGTCGTTTTGTGTCGGAATATTTGCCCACATCAGCAATTCCGACTGCCAAGTCAGCATCGATTTGGGGGTAACTCGATTTTGGGAGAAAAATCAGAAGACAGTAAAGGTTGGGAATTCTCATGCAGAATCTTTAATTGATATGCAAAATAAGAATTTAAAAAAAGTTTAGAAATTTAGCGGCAATTTGCCCTTATTAGTATTCATAATAATAATATTTTTATTATTACTATTGTTATTAAGCTTAATAATTATTAATAGTATTAATTATTAGTATTAATAATATTATTATTAAGCTAATTATAATAATTAAATTAAAAATAATAATTATTAAAATAATAATAAATAATTATTCTTATTATTATTAAGCTAATTATAATAAGCATAATAAAAACAATAAGACTAAAATAATATGTATTATTAGTATTAGTATTAAGAGTGAAATATTATAATAGCCACTTAAGTTAATAAAAACAAAATACTAGCCACTAAGTTAATATTATATAAATACTGGTCACTCTTACAAAAATACCCCTAGATAGAAACAGAACCACCGTCTTCTCACAATCTCATTCCTTCTTCACATTTCCGCCGTCTTCGCATCTCATCCGCCACCGCATTCGCATCTTCTTTCACCAACACCTTCGTGTCTAGGCTTCTTCGCGCCTAATCTCCGCCACTCGTGCTACCGTCGCGTCACCCTCTTTGCCGCGCCACCATCTCCCCCCGCTCGTGCTACCCGTCGCGCCTCCCTCTATGCCGCGCCACCATCTCCGCTGACGATATCGAATAGCTCAAACAGAAGTGATTCCGTTGAATCGGAATCCGACGACGATTATGGCGCCGATGTAAGTTTTCTACTACAAATCTTTATGTTAATGGTGTTAATTTGTGATGCAAAACTCCGTTGCGGTGGTGGAAGGAGCGAATAGATCTAGTCGCCCCATGTAGGGTGCGAGTGGATCTACTCGCCCCATGTATTGTGCGAATAGATCTAGGCGCGAGCGGGCGAACGAGGGCCGTTCGCGCGACTCGCGCCTGATGTCCGGGTAAAGTGAGCGGCGCGAGCGGGCGAACGAGGCCCGTTCGCACGACTCGCGCCTGATGTGTGGGTAAGGTGAGCGGCTCGAGCGGGGCGAACGAGGGCCGTTCGCGCGACTCGCGCCTTGATCGGGTGTGTGGGTAACATGAGCGGTGCAAGTGGCGCGAACGGGTCGACCGGTGCCCGTGCGTACCATTCGCGTACAGAACGAGGGCCGCTCGCCTCACTCGCACCACTCCATGTTCGACACCCGAAGCGTACCGGGCGAACGAAGGTGCGACTGGAGCGAGTAGATCTCACTCGGGCCCAATATAGCAACATAACGTACCTTCGGGCCGGGGGCGGACCCCCAGGCAAGGGGGCGTCGCCCCCCTTGATCCCCCTGACTCGCTGACCGGGCAGCGAGACCCCCGTTTGCGTGGCGGCAACATTGCAACTTCTAGTTAAAATGGTAGAAATATAAGTTAAAGGGTAAAAAAGTATTTTCAAACAAATAGTGCCTAGTATTTATATAACATTAAAGGCTCGTTTGGTAGGGGTGATTAGGGTGTATAATATGTCTATGACACCCTAATATCTTGTTTGGTATGAAGTATACAGCCCTTTATAAAGTTCGGGCCCGTATGAATAATACTTACTTTTGTTGTTATGTATACTACCTATGAGGTGGTATAAATAATACTGCAACTAATTATAGCAATAAATTACAATAATTACTATGTGTTGCAGATAATTTAATACTTCATACCAAACGGAATATTAATTCTTTATATTTATAAGACATTTCAGTTAAACATATCAGGCCTTATCTCATACTTTGTACCAAACGAGCCCTAAGTTTGTGGCTAGTATTTTATTTTTATTAACTTAAATGGCTATTTCACATAGTTACTCTAGTATTAATATTAATATTAATATTATTAAAATTATTAGTATTAGTATTATTATTAAAAATTTTAATAATAAACCAATTATAATAAGTACTCTCTCCGTCCACCAAAATTCGTATCAAGAATTGCGATACGGATATTATTATCAATCGTAAGAATAAAGTCAGTTAAGAAATGACTATTTCATTCCTGATGTATACCAGCCATAAGAATATTATTCCATGATTCATTCCTTTCCTACCTACATTCCATTACAAGGGTCATTCAATTCCCACTAAATTCTATAATATGTTAATTTTATTCGAAGATAAAATATAATTTCCGATGATCACTCTCATCATCAGACCTATTTTTTTTAACTGTAGCTAAAACAGACAATTATGCAAGAATGAAACCATCAATAAGGATACTCAGCAGTATTTGCCAGAATAATTATAGAATATTTTAAAAAAAAAAATCAAGACTTATTCAACCATGTTTGCAACCTAGTCCAATGAGTTGATCAAGTCTTTGAAATTGAAGACCAGCCAATCAGCTTTAGCTGCAACAGACTCTCGAAGTACAACTCCAGCATAGCATACGTACAAGTCAGCACCACCGGGCTTACGAGCCTGAAATGGCGATTGGAGATTAGAAATACAGTATTATAGAAATATTTATTGATGATTGCAGCAGTTTGCACAAATAATAGGTGACAAACGAATTTATGATGAAGATATGAGATACGCTGCATGGCAACTGTTCCTGGATTACGCGTACTAGCACACAGTCGCTTATCTTTTGTTCGTTTCTTTCTTGCATCGAGGAATACAAGCATGAAATGTTAGGGAAATGCAGCAAGGAAATGGTTCGATCACAATTTAAGCAAGGAAGGAAAAATAATATTTCTCACCTCAAGATCAGTTGCACCATCTCCAATCATGACTAAAGACTTGAAACCTTTAGACTGAAAATAGAAGGGGAAAGATTTTCAGTTGGGTCGAGGAGAGAACAACTGAAACTAGTAGGAAGCATAAAATTATAATCCGACCTTCCTAATCCGCTGAACAGCAGTGGCTTTCCCTCCACTTCTTGAAGTCGGCTCATGAGGATCAAAACCCGAAAATTCCCCAGAGCTTCTAAATAAAAGTTGATTGGCAAATATGTTCTCATGCGGAATTCCAAGGAGTGTAGCGACGGGCTTCAAACAGATTTCATAAACCATGATTTAGAAGTGTGAAAGAGCTTGAGCAGTGAAGTATAGATGAGTTTTAAAACAAGTAACTTACGTTTATCATTTGACGAAAACCTCCAGAGACCAGATAAACAGCCTTTTTCTTTTCGTGCAGCTTCTTCACCAGTACATCAATTCCAGGAGAGAGTCTAAATAATAAAGCAAGCAAGCCAACCATTTAAAATCAGACGAGAGGAAAATGCATTCATTTTCACACAATAATATTAGCCTGTTAAGAAATTATTCAGCTCATATAAATTCAGAATTTAAATCACTCATAGAACAACAGCATGCATTATCATCTGTAACTTATATACTGGGTTTCTGACTGGCGAAACTCGTTTGTACCCTTTGGAAAACATTACAACTGTATCAAGATTCTGGAAAAACACATCCACCTTATCTCTTCCTTAATAGATCAAGTAAGAGGGATTTAGAGCCACCACCTTTCAGTTAATTTAAAAAAAATAAAAAAGATTATGAAGAAAAAGATTATTTAACCTATATTTATCTAAATTGATATAAAAATTAATGAAATTTAACTGAGAAATACAAAAACCAGTAGCAGTTCATAACACAAGATCCAAAAAGTTGAAGTACATAAATACCATAATTTTCATAATCATAAAATTACATAATTACTAGTTACTATTTAAGTCTATGAATTGGAAGATTCATCCCATAGCGCATATTCAATTATGCATTGTGAAGTGCAATGTGAGCCTCTCAAATCAATGACAGACAAATTTCGCCATGACATAAACTGCTAATTTAGCACAACTAGATATTTTATTTTCCTCGGGATAACTATCAAATCAATGACATACAAATTTTGCATACAAAGTAGCACCAGAACGTGTTCTGCTAAGAATTACACAGGGAGGAGCTAGATCTACACGAACACCCTAATAGAACTCCAAATGAGATAAGGTGCAATGTAAAAATTACTGCAATTTTCAATACCTACATTAAAATTTATGTACAACATGTGAACTACTAAAACCTTAGTACAGTAAATCTCACGATAGTTCAAATGGCAGGCAAGAAAGCAGTTAAATCAAGATACTGAGGGCTTAGGAACTAATATACAAAAGTATTGTACCTTGGAGGTCTCTTCTCGAGGAACTCCTGCACCCGGGACTGGGATGGGCTAAAAAGAGATAATCTGGCAGCCAATGCTTGCTCAAAAGGAACAGAACCACCCATTGCCCTGGCAGAGCAAACAATATACAAATCACTTTGTTGGGATCACAACTTTCCTTCAAAATTAAACCAATGAGAACATAAGGAAGAGAAAGGCACAAAACTTGGCAGTCCATTCTGCAACAGCCTCTCCAGCTCCACAAAACTCTGCCAGCTCATCAATTCCCTCGTCCACACACACAGTACTATCCACATCAAAGCATACAGCATTGGCATGTCTCCACACATTAAGGACCTCTTACACAATAAAACGAAGCAATTAATAACAGCATGTACCAGGCACTAACCATCATAATATCTATCCCGAATTTCAAGCAGTCATTGGCCCTAAAAGGATTACAAAATTTATGTTCTCAATTATTGGACATAACTAGAATTGAAGCCCATCTGATGCCGTAATTGGAGTGTTCATAGAGGCATGTGAACATAAAGCAAATAAAAGTTTACTAAAAGCCCAGGTTTAAGATGTACCTTTGGAAGGTAACGTGTTGTCAAAACGACCTGTCGCTGAGTCCTCCAATGGCTGAATCGAAGCAGCAACAGAATTAAATGATTTTGGGCTTCCCATTACAACAGTTGGAGAAATCAACACTCTCCTTGTAACACTTGGAGCCAACGAAGGAACGCATATTGGGTTGTGTTTACAACTACAGAGAGAGCGAACCGGAGTCAATTTGATCTGAGCACACATCAAGCTCTCCATCAAAAGTATCTGTCTTAAGAGATCAGCAATGAGCGCATGCACCACAGAAATAAAAGAAAATATAAAAAAATACAAATACAAAAAGTTCTGTAGAAATGTAACTGAAGTTCATAATGCAATCGACATACACGTTCTTCATACTCAATAAACCAAACAATTGAGAAAAATGCAAATCAATTTTCATACCAAAGTCAAGTTATTATGTGAAGGAGGAACTATATACACGATTCAGAAGAAAAATTTTCATCAGCTACACGAAAAAAGGAACAAACTTTCTTTGATACCAACCTCCTCCTCTAATTAAAATAATAACTTCATGAAAAAAGAATTCAGACCTCACTTAGAATACAAAAAACGAGGCATAATGCAGTGCCGCTATGCATCCAATGCATCAAAAAACCTCTCAGCTCGTACTTGCTAAATAAAAATGCTCGCACACTAACTCAACCCAATTATGCCTTCAATTGCAAAACCCAGAAATAATTTTTAATCTGTTATTCGATTAGAAAGAAGCGCGATAACCCGATTGATGGAACAAAACAGAATCCCAGAAAAAGAATAACAAGATTAAGGAAATAAAAATTACCTTTTTTTTTTTTTCCTTTGAATGGGTGAATGCGTATTGCGTAGATCTCTTCTCTTGCAGTGAAACAGGGAGAGAAGAAACACTAAAACTGGATCTTTGCAATTGCAACTACGACTGCGTTTAGAAAGTTTATTTATACGGTGCAATCCCACCAACCGTATGGCTCCTTTTTCATTTTCTACTATTATTTTTTTTAAATAATATTTGTATTATATTTCCATTTTTTTGAAGAAAAATAAAAGGAGTGAAAGAAAAATAATGTATTGCAGATGTCGAAAATTAACAACTGAGAAAGATTTTTTTTTCACAATTAAGTTAATTTTGATCATTTAGATTAGATGAAGTAACTGTAGTGTTTAGTTTAACCTTATTGTAGTATGTTTCAAAAGAAATTCACAGTTGGTTTAATTAGAATAGTAATCACAACAACTAAAATCACTTAGCTCAATCGTGTACGGATGGAACATAATGAGTTTTGTGCATGCATTAATGATTATTATTTGGGGTGTGAAATAAAAAAATTAACTTCATACCGTAATACCGTATACATTGTAATATTTGAGTTGGGAGAGATGAATATGATGATTGAATTCTAGACCTCACTCTCTATACATATAGGGCCCGTTTGGTTGTTTAGATTGGGTCTGATTACAAGTCACACACGCTTTTGTTTGATGTTTGGATGATAAGACTCATTTTTAATATGTTTCATGACTTAATACTAAGATAAGTAATCCCACGATTGTACATCTGAGTCCACACTAGGGGTGAGCACGGTTCGGTTAACCGACCGTTTGCCATAAAAAAAAACCGACCATACGGTTTTTAATCGGTTCGGTTAACCGCTAAAATGTAGAAAATAAAAACCAAAAACCACTATAACGGTTAACCTAAAAATCGGTTCGGTTAACCGTTATTCAACGGTTAACCATGTAGAAAGAAAACTTTCAATTTTTTTATAATTTATAGCATGAAAAACAAAAATTCATATCTTAAAATGTGGATTCGAAATATACATTTAAAGAAGTATAAATAATAAAATGAACACTCTCATGTTTTCAAGTCAAAGTAGTAAATTAAGTTAGTTAATATTATAATTTATAACATATAATTAGTTGGTATAATAATTTTATAATATATAATTAGTAAAATTATAATTTGAAATGAGTTTCGGTTCGGTTCGGTTAACAGTCGGTTTTTATATATAAAAATAAAAACCTAACCGTTACCCTTGGTTTTTTAAAATTAGAAAAATAAACCGAATCGTCGGTTCGATTAACCATATTTTCGGGACGATTTCGGTACGGTTTGTCGGTCGGTTCGGTTTTTCGGTTTGTTTTGCTCACCCCTAGTCCACACCCAGCGACAAAATCTATCTTCCGCCAATAATACCATTTTGTCCTCCGATATTTGGCCATCATAAATCACACATTTTCTTTCACCTATGTATCTAGCCATCATAAATCGCACATTTTCTCTCACCTTCGATATTTGAGCTATTTATTATTTATATAATGTAATTTAAGTTGTCTTTTAATTTATAGTTAATTTTAATATATTTAATATAATTTATAAATTAACATATTATGCATTTTTTGAGATATGAATTTTAGGGGTATATCGGTAAATGAATAATAAAGTAGCACTATATAGTATTGCAAACCAAACATGTTTTTAAGATATATAAAAATTGTCCGTCCAACCAAACAACTTCTTTTTTAGTCATGATTTAGTTTTGCTTCATCCCATACTATATCTGACTATGGAGAATTATAATAATAGCCTTTTGAATATTGTAAAGATAAATTATAGCACCCTACATTAAAAAGATAAATAATAGCCTTTCTGGACTTTTTTGCCCTTCTTTTAATTTTCCTGATTTTCATTTTCCCAAAACAAAATATTACTAAGTTTTATTAATAAGAAAAAATAAATTCCTTTTCCTGATTTTCATTTTATCTCTTACAGGTTTCAATTTTTTTCACATCCCCTCTCTTTCTCTCTCTCAATATATATATATATATATATATATATATATATATATATATATAATTCTCAGATTCTCAAGCAGCAACAATGCAGATCTTCTTCTTCGACTTTTCAGTCCTTCTTCTCCGGCGACTACACCCTTTTCCCCAGTTGCATCATCCTTCGTGTTCGTCTTCATTCTTCTCATCCGGTGCCATACTTCCACTCCGGCGGCACGATTAATTCGGGAAAATCGATGGAACGCACTTCTAACATATCCTCTGATGATTTTGATATTCCACCTCCTCCTCCACGAACCATACCCAAATTAGAAGCTATTTCACAACATTATTCCCTTGGATCTCTGCGATTTGATGATGTATTCGGATTTTTTATCGATTTATTAAAAATTTTTACGTTTTCACAAATATTTTGGTGTGAAATCACGTGAATTCACACAACAAAATTCATGAAATCACACATTAAAAATAGTGAATTCGCATAATAAAATTCGTGAATTTCGTAAATTATGAAATCACACATAAAAAATTATGAATTCACACAACAAAATTCGTGAAATCACATAATAAAATTCGTGAATTTCGTCAAATTTGAAGAACACCCATATTCAAATTTTACAGATCCAACCAGAAGAAAAAAATGAGAAGATTAAAGATCTGGAAAAGACTAATTGCCTGAACGCCGATAACATCAACAAGGGAAGATTTATCTTTTTTAATAGACGATGGTGGAGGTTGCAGGTGGTCGGAACATAAGGATGCCTTCACAGATGGCTGAAAATGAGACGGAAGATCGCTGGAAAATATGGTCGAGAGGAAAAAGTGAAACAAAACCGCCGGAAGCCGGCCGTCGGAAATGAGATCATGGCTACTGCCGCCGTTGTGTAGAAGAGCATAGATGGAGGATCAGCCGTAGAGAGTCAGAGCGGGAGAGAGATGGATGAAATGTGAAAAAGGGATAAAAAGTTTAAAAAATTATTAATTACTTGAATTTTATGTTTTAATTTAAATTAATAATAATTATTTTCGGTTAATATAAAAATGAAAATTAGGAAAATAAAAAAGAGGGCAAAGAAGTCCAAAAAAGTTGAAAAAGGCCAAAATTTATCTTTTAAATCTAGGGTGCTATAATTTATCATTGTAATCTTCAAAGTGCTAAAATCACCAAATATCTCCTATTATATTGTCTTAAAAACCAATCGGCACCATAAAAGGTTCACTATTTGAATGTCTCCCGAATAGACTAATTGTAACAACTAGTATTATTAATACAATAATTATTAGTATATTATTTTTAGTTTGTACATATAATTGTATTTATATATATAAATACACTCGCCGCATACATGTATTTGAATATTTTTCAAATCCATATCATACATATAAATCCATGTAATATTTTCGGCGTGCCATGTCGGACATAATTTGCTGGAAACTTGAGGCAGGAATATTATTGTAAAAAAATCAATAATTTGATCATTTAATTGAAATTTTGAATAGTTTGGAACACAACTGTGAAAGTTTTGACGGTTTAGTTATTTAAGAAAAAATTACCCTAAATTATATATACACTGAAAAAGAAAGTAACAAGAAAAAAAATTCTCTAGAGAGCTTTGCAGGGCTCGCCTAATACCACATAGGAAAGAAATCAAGAATCATATCATTATAAAAAATATCGACAGTCGAAAACAAGCCATTTATATTTTGACACGAAGATGAAATGCTTGTATGTCCATGATGCTTCACAACAAGAACACATGAAAGAAACAAGACTCGTTCCTCAAATTTAACTGGAACTCAGTAGAGATTGGCGTTCGAAACTTGATCCATTCTCAAGAATACTTTACTAGTACAACAGATCATGAAGAGATCTCGCACAGTTGAAAGCACAAACCAGTATCCCTTGCATGAAGTTAGCCAGGGTGATTATTTAAATAACCGCAAACCTCAAAACAGAGTATCGCCAAAAAGTGCAAAACAAGAAATATTATTTCGTCAACGTCTGACTGGTGAAGCAACTGAAGCCTTTGTTGAATTAGCCCTCCAATGCTGATGCTCCAGATATAATCTCTATCAATTCCGTAGTGATAGTTGCTTGACGAGTTCTGGTTGAAGACACAAAGACCGATTAGATATGTTGGTATGAAGATTTAATTACTTTACAACAATACAATTATTTAGTGTGGGAATTTTAGTTAGCATTCTTTCGGTGCATGAATAAACCGGTCATCAAACCTGTTATAAGTAAGCGTGAGGCGGTCAAGCATCTCTCCTGCGTTTCTGCTGGAGCTGTCCATTGCAGACATTCTAGCTCCCTGCTCACTGCAAGCATTTTCTAAGACAGCATTGAACATAACCTGAAGGAAAAATCAAAAATTTTAATATCAGGCTAGAGTCGAAATCAATCCTAGCCTAGTTTATCCAACCCAATATCTAACAAAAAATGGAATCATCAGTCGGAAAGGTACAACATACACAAGAGAATTGGAACTCTGTGAGGTTCTGAAGCACTTCTGACTTTGTTTCAGCACCTTCAATTTCATATAAATCCAATTCCCCGAGTTTTCCCCCAGCTTCACATTCTCTTTCCACAATCTATATCATCATCACATGGAATTAGCATGAAGCATATATATAAATTCACCAAAGTAATTACGACAGTATATTCAGTTGATGCAATTAATGACCTCAGGAGATAATACAGTGGATGTTGATGGAATAAATTGGACCACTGAATGGAATTTATTGTACACAATCCTTAATGCATCATATTCTACATTCTTTAAGATTTCATCAGCAAGCACAGCAACCTGCAGTAGCATTAGAAACAGGATTAAGCCAAGAACTCGCAAGTGAGAACCATAAATCATATTCCAGCATTAGATGGTCACCAGTCTCACGAATCTGGAAGATTGATATGAAGGGTAAGAAATGAAAAAAGAAAAAACAGCTTGAAGAAAAGAGAACCTGGGTATAGTTCAGAGGATTCTTCTGCAACTCAGTAAGGGATAGCTCAATGTCTTTCTTCGCGACTCGCACAAGTTGGGCCTTGGCTTTTTCTCCCAAAATAACATACTTGCATTCCTTGTCAGGACCTGAAACCACATAGCTTATTGTTGCTGGCTGTTATGCTAAATGAAATGGGAGGGAAGAAAGATAGGAGAGACAGAATATACCAGAATTTAACTTATTTAGGCCCCTGCTTACTTTCACTGAAGTAGAATTGATTCCACCACAGAGACCTTTGTCTGAGGAAATTGTAACAATAACAGTCTTCTTCACATCAACACCTAATGCATTCAAACACATGGACGTCAACCCCAGCATAAGGTCTTCTCTTTAATGACAACAGGGAGAAATTGTAAAAAATCAAGCCATTTTACTGTTTATCAACCGAGAAGATAAAGAAATAACCATATCAATTAAGCAGACCATTAATAACAACAAATCTGTAAGATCAGCCGTCTTTTTTTCTTTTTTCCTTTTTTATGATCAAAGGAGGTAAGATCAGCACTCTGTACGAGCATGCTAGCAGCCAGGTGAATTAGTCTTACTTCAGACTCTATGCAGGCAATATAGCAAGATCAGTATATAGCAGTGACATCTCTGACATATACATCTGATGAGTTGCAACAGTTAACTAGTCAACAGACTCTTTGCCATCCACAATGAAACTACTTCTCAGTGTTTTCTTGATGAGCTCATTCTAAACCAAAACACAGCATCAACATTGTAATGGGTGTGTAAAATTACATAAAATGTAAGACCTTGGCAGGAATTGATCCCAACTTCACATAACATAAATAATTATTGATGGAAGTCATCGTAATGAACCCTAATGCTCGGAAAAACTTTATTGATGGCTAAGGATAGTTTCAGCTCAACTTAATAGGTAAGTTATGCCAGGAGAAAACATATAAAGTAATGGCCTTGAGATGAATCCAAGTGCTATCTAGCTAAGATGCATCAACAGTATTAATTATACCAGTTTACCAACAAAAGATAAAAACAAGAAGAAGAAAGAGAAGGCTGCATACATTCATCGGTTCATGACAGATTCTTTTTTCTCTTTTACTATATTTTCATGCTTTTATTTTTTTGTATTCCTACATAATTTGCAAAATCAGATAGTTATTTTCGAATTAAATACCAGAAAGAGCACCAGAGGATTATGTAACTAGCCTGCATTAGAAAGGTTGACCATTTTCTAGTTTTAAGTATTATGCAAACATTATGAAGAAACAGAGAATCAAATCATAGATAAAAGATGGCATAATAGAAATGTACTGAATTTATTTATGTTCACCCATATGCCACACTAATTTTTAAAATACAATATTATTCCCCAATGACAAGTCATGCTCAGAAGCCACCACGGACTTGTAGTACTTTAATCAGGCAATCGCAATATGCATAGTGCTTTTGGTAGACAGAACAATTCACTGAACCCAAATGATCAACAGTTTAAAAGACCAGAATCAAGTGAAGGCCGAATGAAAATAAAGACAAAAGGGGGGAAAGGTGAAAAGAAAACAGTCATAGAGGAATTAAGGACCACAAACATCTGTTCACAAACTTACTTGGAAGGTCACCAAGGAGAGCAGTAAATGGCTGCCAGAGACCACGTGAATTTGTAGCTTTTGACTGAATAGCTCGGAGCTTTGACGCTGCAACCATCTTCATAGCCTTTGTGATTTTCTGAATATTCTTAACACTCTTCATACGATTGCGGACTGTAGATATGTATTATCACCATGGAAAATGTGTTTTCCCAAATAACAGAAGTTCAGTCAAAAGTAAGAAGGCTTGAAATTTTAGGCAACTAACTGATGAAAAAATCGATGATTCAAGAGTGATCTTACCAATTTGAGTTGAGACAGAACGAACTCCCAGGAAAGATTGATCCCTGTTGACATGTCACATGAGCATTATTAGTTAGAAGCAAAGAGGTGAAAAAAAAGTGGACAGCCCGATAAAATAACAAAACAATGAGGACATATCCAGTATGAAGGAACCAACATTCTCATGTGTCACCTTGAGCAACATGTTATTTATAAAATATTCCCAGCAAGTTCCTGTAATGTTGTTATCTTTACCTGATCTATCTAATTGGCCCATATATTTCTTCCGACCTATCTGTTTCTTATGAATGAAATCATGATTTCAGCTTTCTTCCAATGCCCTCAGTCCTTAGGTTGCTCTTCATCTTCCATTATTTTATCAGAAACAACACAGTCTATCTTTTGAACATGATGGCCTTCTAAATATATGTTTTTTCAAGTATTAATTAATAGTTGTACAGCTTTGCAAGCTAATAACAAGATGGCTTTGAATGCAATTAGATTCCATCAATGTATTTGAAATGTGACTGATTATTCATTATGAAATGCCAAGATTAAAATAGCATCAAGAGATTGACTTTCAACTTCAATACAAGCCCACTAGTCCAACAACACAAAAGAGACCCAATGGACAGACCAAAAAATCCCTATTCAATCTGCACATTTGACAAATACGTAACCCACCAATCCAAGACATAAACATTTTCTTTTCATTGGCAGGCACATAAAATTAGCCAATGAATAAGTTTTGCCATAGGAAAGTAACAACTACACGCCCTCCACCCATAACTACACACAGTAAAATCAGATGACAGGAAATGAGGCTAATACAACTATAAGCTTCACAAACACAACTTCATGAAAATACAAACAATCAGAGAAAGGTAAAGGAATTCAGTGAAGCTCGAGCAATATGTAAAACCAAAAAGTACAGTTCGCTGCAAAAGGTTGACATTGCCATCAAATCTTCAGTTTTGCCAGCATAGAGTCACGATATCACTAATTCTCACTTAATAACGCTATAGAACAAAATCTATAAATCCCCCAATATTGGTCAAAACAGCGAGGAATAGTACAAGTTCAGCTCAAGCTACAGAAAAACCGAAACGAAACTAGAATGGCACACACACACACACACACACACACACAATTATCGTCATCATCATCACCACCACATACTGTACAATAAATGGAGACAGATCGCGTCGTACTCGGAAGGAACGATAGACGAACGGAGGGGATTGATAGGGCGGGGAGAAATGATAGGGGCAGCGATCCGCCTGCCCTCGCGTCTCAGAGCAGCCATCGCCATTTGTGATTCTTCAAATTCAGATCTGAGTAAACTTTTTTCTACTTCTGGTTTGAGGATGCACTCTAGGGTTTCTTCTCTCAGCTGCTTGAAAATGGAATGACTAGAATTACTTGTAATGACTTGAAATTGAATTACTAGTGCTGGGGTCTTATGACGTCGTCGGGATTTCGGATGAAATTTTTTCACTCGACTCCCTTGAAAAGGTGAAATTTGCTTTTTAAATTCTAAAGTTCAGGGATGCTGGCATTTTGGTAATTTTAGTGGGACTTCTAAACAAGTTTAATAATTAGAAACTCAACGTACTTTGGAATTTGGGGTGGTTTGCTTAGAATGATAATGTTACTCCCTTTGTACTAATAACAAGATCCATTTTCATTTTTCATCTGTTCCAATTGTAAGGTATTGTAAGGTTTCAGTTAAAAAATATAAATAATTAACTTTTCAAAGGGTTGGGACATATTACTTTTTGAGTGATGCTATTCGGACATAAATGTCCGGACATAATCTAGCTCGTTTAGGTAAATGAATCGGTTCGATCCGTTTAACTTATTTATTTAATTTTGTAATTTCTCCACATTCATTCAATTTATTATTTTTTGAGTAATCTAATTCAAGTGAATGCATAAATATCTATTAAGTAATAGTATTTCCAGAAGATTAGTGAAAATCACAAAATAACTTTATTAGTTTAATTTCGTATTTTTTGTATTTATATCTCTCTCTCTAAAAATGGCAGTTTAGATTAATTAAGTAAATACATTAGAGTACTAACCAACACCATTATTTTATTTGATAAATTATAAGTTAAAATTATTAATATATTCATTTTATGTCCGGACATATATGTCCAAAAAGTATTAGTGTTACTTTTTATCTTATTTCTATTGTTTCTTAATAACTGTGTTCAAAACAAGGAGACCTTATTATTGAGACAGAAGGAGTATGATATATCTATAACATCTATATATATTTATATTAAAACAAAATAGTAACAGCTACTTTCAATATTATTGTTATTGAATGTTGAAAAATGACCAATTTAGTTTGCTGATGGGGTGGTAGACATCCAATATTTTATGTAGAGGTTTTGGATTCTATCATCTTAAAATACATTTTCAAATTTGTAGTGAAGTTTAGAAAATCGAGCGATTTTAAGAAATCGCCCCTGATTTTTTGAATCGGCTAGTTATACCGGTTTTTGCCGATTTCAACGGCCAGATCCCAATAAGTTGACTAGCGGTTCTATACTACTATTCGGACTTGTACCATGTCTGCTTCCCAGTTCGACCGGTTGAATTGGTTAATTCGGTCCGATTTTTAAGATATTGGTTTTAATATTTTGATTACTATGAACACTATAATGATAATAACTAAGCTTGGCAACCAGATAATTGAAGCTCAGTTGATTTCAAGAAAAAATGCGAGAAAAACGTTTCCAATTGTAAGAATGATCACGAGCCCATTTAATTTCACTAAATTTCCTTTTCAGTTCCAAATGATGCAATTTCCCTTGAACGTTTGCTTTGCTATGATAATAAACAAGAGTCAGAGACAGTCTATTTCGAACGTAGGCCTATACCTACTGAAACTTGTATTCAGTCATGGTTAGCTGTACGTTGCAATCTCACAAGTCACTGACAAAAAAAAGAATCAAAATTTTAGCATATGACGAGGATGGTCAGACACACGACACAACAACTAACGTCGTGTACAGTGAGATCTTCGACATATTATAAGGTAATTGCAAAGTTAATTTCACATATTGTATATAAATATTTTTAATAAACTCACAAAAGTATGATTTTTCATCGATTTTCGACGGGTTACACACTAGTTGTATATAAAGAAGTGTTTCAAAATTTGTAATAAAACTTTATGTTCCTATTCCATTTATTTTGTTTTTATGTTTTAATTAGTTTTTTGTATAGTTGATAGTTTTGATTGATGTTCATCCTTTGCATCCCATAAAGTGAAAAACTAATTTATCCTAAGATCAAAATAGTCTAGATATGTATTACTAATACGAAAATAAAGCTGCCCCTTCCACGGTGCTCTGTTCAGATTTTCCTTTATTCTGGTAATTTGTCTAATTTTAATTCATATATATTATAATTTTTATTAGTTAAAATTTTATTAATTTCATATTCTTGAAATAGCACATGTTTATCTATTAATCACATCTCATATTTATCTTTCCCTCTATTTAATTAATTTCTTCTATTATGCATATTAAAATAATAACAATTTCGGAATGTATTCTTATAAATCATTATTTTATACATTCTTAATTCATATATAATAATCTATAGAAAATTTGTAAATGAAAATCCCTATGAAGACTAAATAAATATATTTAATCAACATATCTATATGGATTCCTTTTCATTTTTCATTCAAGTTTTTCTAAAAACTTCGATTACTGCTTTCTAAATTATATATACATTGAATCAAATGTGGGATAGGTAGCTAAAGAAAAGAACAAAAAAACTTGAAGATGTAAACATATTTTTTTTCCGCAATTTGGCAAAGATTAGAGATATCGATTTAACATGAACCAACGAGACGAATCAAATATACTTAAAAAGAATAATTTTTATAAATTTTAATTAATATTAACTTTGTTTAGATTTTTATCGAGTAATTTAGCATAAACCAACGAGACGGTTCAAATAACATAAAAAGAAGGATTTTTACTAAGTTTAATTAATTTTACTTGGAGTGTTCATATTTTTATCGAGTATTACTCAACGGATTTGAGACGAGTATGTACAGTAAAGTCACTATTTTAACCGAGATTAGGACGAACATGTAGAAAAATTCTAAACAAATTTAGATTTTAAAAAACATAATGAATGAGTATACTCGATCCATTATCATTCATAATTATAAATTTAGATACGTGAAATAAAATTAATTTTCTAAGTTTGATTAATAATTAACACGAACAATATCACAACTTTTAAATAAGATATAAAATTATTTTTAAAATATATACATATAAATTAAAACATAAAAGTTATTTCCCATTGAATTTTCTAATTTTAAATAATATTACTTTGAAGATGCAAACATTTTTTTTCCTCATTTTGGCAAAGATTAGAGATATCGATTTGGTTAAAAAAAAGAATTTTTATAAATTTTAATTAATAACTTTGTTTAGATTTTTATCTAGTAATTTAGCATAAACCAACGAGACGATTCATATAACATAGAAAGAAGGATTTTTACTAATTTTAATTAATTTTACTTGGAGTGTTCATATTTTTATCGAGTATTACTCAACGGATTTGAGACGCGTATGTACAGTAAAGTCACTATTTTAGCCGAGATTAGGACGAACATGTAGAAAAATTATTAACAAATTTAAATTTAGAAAATACATAATGAATGAGTATACACGATCCATTGTCATTTCTAATAATAAATTTAGATACATGAAATAAAATTATTTTAAATAATTAAATAAAATCATTTCTAAGTTTGATTAATAATTAACGCGAACAATATAATAACTTTTAAATAAGATATAAAATTATTTTTAAAATATATACACGTAAATTAAAACATAAAGTAATTTTCCGTCGAATCTCGACGGGCTACTTACTAGTTTATTAAAAATTGAGATAAATTTGATAAAAACGAGGTCAATATAGATCAACTTATAATATTGTTGGTTATGAGACGACAGGGATAAAGTGGAGATCATGTATATCATATTATCATGTTATCGTTTTTTTAGTTTAAATTGCATATTATTTTTATTATTTAAATAAAATTCGAGGTCCAAGTTAATAAGTAATGGGCTTCCAGATTTGTTAATGGGCTTTATTATTTTGGGCTTTTGGGCCCACGTTGTCGCAGTGGAGGTAGTTGTATTTGGATTGCCGTTTCCCGTCCGACGGGAAGCGCTGACCATCAGTATCAAGTGGAGACCTTTGTCAACACACACAACACACACTAAAACGAAAAAGAATTCATCTTTGAATTTATCTTGCGCCGCGTCCTAATGGAAATTTAAACAAATCTTGGGCGTAAATCGATCGTCAAGATCGAAACAATGGGGGAGAAGCTTGTTAGATCTAGATGGTTTTTGTCTGTTATCGTCGTATTAGTTTTATCTGGTTTGTATTTGCCCGTTTCTGCTCAGAGCCGCAGCCCCAAGAATGTTCAGGTCGCCCTTAGAGCCAAGTGGTCTGGCACTCCACTTCTTTTGGAGGCTGGGTACTCTCTCTCTCTCTCTCTACACACTGTAATAATAACTATTCTGGTTTCAATTTTTTTTTTTCACTATAAAAAGTGTAATATGCAGTACCTGTTTGTTTTTATTTTGAGATATATGCCTTCTGAAAATTTTCTGAGTACCGGCCATTTTTATCATTGATGGATGCATGTGGAGTTTGGTTCATGTTTTGAACGAAATTATAGGGAGCAGGAAAAAAAAAAAAGAAATTCAACACCATGATTATACGAGAGACAACACTGTTGTTGTTATGACTTGTAAACACTAGATCATAATTTGCATTTGCTTTTGCTTGTATTGAGAGCCTACATTAGCTTTGATTATACTTGTCCAGCTTTGGAAGGTGTCTTTGACGAGCAATGCTGTATTAGCTGATTTCCTTCTTCCGATGAGCTGCCTTATTTGGCTCATTCTGACTGCAGAGTTTTGTATTTGGCAGGGAATTGTTATCTAAGGAATGGAAAGATTTGTTCTGGGATTTTGTTGAATCATGGATCCACGATGTGGATGTAGGTTCTGATTTGAGCACTGCAAAAGACTGCTTGAAGAAAATAGCCGAACATGGGAAATCCCTATTAAGTGAACCATTAGCATCAGTATTTGAATTCTCTCTAACTCTTAGGTCAGCGTCACCTAGATTAGTGTCATATCGCCAGTTAGCAGAGGAATCTCTTTCTTCTTTTCCTCCAGCTGATGATGTTGTCGAAGGGACATCCGAACCAAATGAAACCACAAAGCCCTATAATTCTGAAGCCTTCCTTTTGGGCAAGAACCTCAAGAGTCCTGGAAATAAATGTTGTTGGGTTGATACTGGTGGTTCACTCTTCTTTGAAGTCACAGAGTTGCACAAGTGGCTGCTACATCCTATTGACACGTAAGTCCAGCTCCATCTGCTTATTCTAGGAAATGAGAAAGATTTTAAAGTCTTTTTTTCTTATACTTCCAGATAATGTAAATTTCCATCATCTATAAACTATACCTTTTGTGTCTCCAGCAAGGATGATGCATTTCAGTATCCAGAGATTTTCGAATTCGATCATGTCCATCCGGGCTCAACTGCTGGAAGTCCCACTGCCATTCTCTATGGAGCTCTTGGGACTGTGTGCTTTAAGGAATTTCATATGGCCATGTCAGAAGCTGCTAAAAAGGTGCAAATGCTTAGAAACAGAATTTTCTCTATCTTATTTAAGCGTGCTTGTCGTTTATCACGAGTCTCCATCAGAGTTTTTTATTATGTGATTTTTCTTAGAATCTTAGGCAGGATTTTATTTTTTGATAAGGCCAAAGTTTATTAGAAAATAAAAAAAAGGAGGTGTATGGTACAATAGGGAAATTTCCAAGGATAAGGAAGATTTTTTGGAGGAGGCGTGGGATGGAGTTATGTTTAGAGTTGCTTGGGGGGCCTTAAATCACAAAGATTTCAAGGCCTTTCATGTGTTAGATATTGCAAGAGATTGGAGTTATATCTGTGGTTAGGTTGACTTTATCTTTGGGGGTTTCTCATCCCTTTGTATTCCCTACTGTCGTTATCCTTTGTATTTCCTTTGTTTATTTAGCTAACTAGTTTAGTCCTCCAGTCTTGAACTAAATGAGGTCCTTAAAGGGCTCACTCATTTTGGGTCTGGCATATACTTTATGTTCCAAGTTCCAACCCAACTACAAAGACCTAGAGATAATCTCCACTTTTCCTATTTGTAAAATGTAAATGCCAATAGCCATCTATTTTCCTTAGTTGGGTGATATCACTGGGAGGAATCTTCAGTTTCTGATATCCATCATATACTGATTTTTTTTTACGAACCTTTTAGGGAAAAATCAAGTACATTGTCAGATCAGTATTGCTTTCTGGGTGTGAATCAACAACTTCTCCTTGTGGAGCCATTGGCACAGGTGATTCTGTAAACTTGGGTGGCTATGGTGTTGAGCTTGCCCTGAAGAATATGGAATACAAGGCTATGGATGATAGCGCTATAAAGAAAGGTAAATTTCCCATGCTCTTGCTAGATTTATAGATCAATGATTGCATGAGCATGCGAGACGGAATCTATGCATTTTATCTATCATAAAATTCTTCTTACTTAATGCCCTGTTTATCCAAAAGTCTCATTTCTTGGGCAAGAGAAGTATCGTTATAGTATTACAGCATTTACAAGCATCAAAATAAAATAATCCAATTTATAATTCATGGTTGACTTCTGAATTGCTTTGCACATAGCTATTTAACAGATTTTACTATTTGTCAAATACCATGAGTCTAAAGCTTTCCCGTAACCATGACAGGTGTGACTCTTGAAGATCCCCATACTGAAGATCTTAGCCAAGAAGTCAGAGGATTCATTTTCTCCCGCATTTTGGTTTGTTCATTCTCTCACCCATTCACAAAGAACTTATTTATATATTTTATCGTAATGACTGAAAGACAAGAGAAAAAATTTATAAATAGCTGTGTCGCACTTGTTTTGATGTTCAGACTCTCTTCACCTCTAATTATCTGTCTTACATATGAAAAGGATGGAAAGTAATTACAGTGCCTAAGTCTTGTTCCCCTAAGAATTAGGATGATTATGCAGTCACGGACTCTGCATACTATCACTTGGGGAAGCAAATATCTAAAGAGTAAAATATTTGCAAGATTAATTTTTATAAATTTATTAATTGTAGTTGCTTATTGGAACCAAGAAAAAGTTTAACTGAAAACTTTGCCTATGTAACAAATAATTACAGTATTTTGCTTCTTTGGCTTATAAAATATTGATCGTATCTTTCTATGATATTTTTGCTGAACTTTTGCACTACTCCCTGTTGCATTAGTAAATCTAGTGAATTAACAAGGAAAATGGTGCGTATCTTGGTCTGGAAACTATATATTCACACTAGTAATTACCTATGACATTGATGCATCAATTTATCTGAGATGATCTCACATACTGTTTTCTTATTACAGACCAGTTACTAGTAACCGAATCAGCTTTTCTAGTAGTCAGTCCCTTTTTTTTTAATTATTATGTATAATAATGATAATAATAATCGTTATAATTAATAGGGTAGTTATTACGTAGCGAACTTTGAATGCAAAAGCAGATAAAAACTGAATTTTAGGTCTGGAAAACAGATGGGTATTCAATAAAAAACATATTCACCAAGTATAAGATATAAGCAATACTATATATGCTTTTGTTTATAAATATATATATGTATATGTATTATGTATATATAACTTAAGCAAATATCAAGTCTAAACGTCTTAAGTAAATGTTCAACTTAAAAAAAAAAAATCAAAATCGAAAAGATTAACTACATTGACCGGGAAAGTGCTTGGACCAGTTTCTTGACTGTTTCAATCTGATTGCAATTTGCGACAGTCAATATCTAGTTTGACTTTTAGTTTGGTATGCCTTTCGGGTATTACTAGTTTCAAATCCTGGTTCGACTTGTTGAATTTGTCTTGGCTGGTCTGGTTTAGTTCTGAAAAATATGATTCACTCTCTGAGGGAAGAGTTATGGACATCTTTTGGGCTTCGAGTTATCCACAAGTGTCGCTCTCCGTCGGTATCCTGTCGTGTAACTAGTTGAGACTTGAGAGAACTGGGAATTTAACTGGGTACTTGAGCAGTATTGTCTGAGAAAAGGAAAAGAAAAATATTTTGCAAGGAAAAAGTTAAGGGTTATTGGATAATTAATATTTGTAACTGGGAATCTTACTTTTTATGACGGATCATTAATACTTATATTGGAAATGCCTAGTATCTTAGTGGTTGAGGCTTGAAAATGTTTAGTTATCTAGAAATCGACTGATATCCCTCCTTTAAAGTCTGTGCTAACAGTATTTCCCCTGCTAAAACTGCTGGTCAAAATTCTTTTTCTAAAGATCAGCAACCGCAAACATGTATCTTGATTTTAAAATCTTGTAAGATGAGAACTCTGGCTTCTATTGTTACCATGTCGCAGTAACAAACTTCCACCAATTTCATCTTGTTAAATACTCATGCATTTTACTGTTATTTTCAATAATATGAGATGTTTGGATTTGGCAGACATTAAGTTTGCCTATTTTTTAATTATCAGTCGCTTATCTCATCAAGGACCTGGGCGAGATGCTGACTATGAGTAGTTATGGTTGTGAAGTTTATAATAGTAAACCTTCAATGAGATAAAAAGTTGATATTCTTTAAACTTTTGGATCATCAGTTAGCTTGTGTGCATCATAAAGAAAGTCATACGGTATGATAAAGAAACATGCTAATCAAAGATCAAGGGATTTATTGCTTTAAATAGTGCGATTGAAGAACATGGTGTAAAGTGTAAACCCTATAAACCAGTTGATGTAGTGTAAAAACATGTTTGCGCTTATGCAGGAGCGCAAGTCGGAGCTAACATCTGAGGTAATGGCATTTAGGGATTATCTATTGTCATCTACTATTTCTGATACGTTGGATGTTTGGGAACTAAAAGGTAATTCTCTCATTGTAGCTTAAACAACACACGATAAGGTATAAAGCCTAACTATTTTACGAATCTTTGTCCTGTCACTGTACAGATTTAGGACATCAAACGGCACAAAGGATAGTGCATGCCTCTGATCCTTTGCAGTCAATGCAGGAAATCAATCAAAATTTTCCTAGTGTTGTTTCTTCACTATCTCGTATGAAGGTATTGTAATTTTCACAGATGATACAGAGTTCTGATATTAGATACATGTGGCTCATACACCACTCTTTAAAGATATGGCGTTCTCTTGTGAGCTGATGTTGCATATATAACCTTTTGCAGCTAAATGATTCCATAAAAGATGAAATTATGGCCAACCAGAGAATGATTCCCCCTGGCAAGTCCTTAATGGCTCTGAATGGTGCCTTGTTGAATGTTGAAGATATTGACCTTCATCTGTAATGCTCCTTTCTTAAACAACTATGTTTTAAATCTCTCTTCTTGCTTTATTTTCTGGTGAATTCGAATTTGTTCCTTGTTAGGGGAAAATAGGAATGCCTATTAATTTTTCGGGGTGGATGTGTATCCCCTTTTCCCTCAGCTTAGGGCAAAAAGTTTTGAGGGAGTTTGGCTTATATCGGATGTTGCCACAATCAATATAAGAGCGGTCTGGGGGCTTCATTGGCAAAAAGGTCAAATGTTATGGAGGGTTGTTGTACTGACGACTATGTGATGGTTAGAGCATCCACAATGGCGGAAAGATGTTGGGGAAGTTGTGGAGAAGAAGGGTTGGGGGGAAGGATAGTTAACAAAGATTATGAATGTTAAATAATAAAATATATAAATAAAATGTGGGGTCCATGAATAGTTAATTTTGAGGAAGCGTTGTTGGGGAGAAAGTTTGGGCTGGAGAAGATGTGGCAGTGATGATGCAAGCATATTTTTGACAGTGGGGAAGCACCATTGTGGATGCTCTTAGAGAGAAGTAGAAGAAATTTTGAGGATAAGGAAGAATCCTCGGAAGATGTGTAGTATAGGATTAAGTTCAAAGTTTCTTGGTGGCTTTCAAATCGTGATGAGCTTAGAGCTTTTTGTGCGTGCCAGAATTAGCTAGTCATTTGAGTTGTATAATAAGCTAGAATGCTCTATTTTATCTGGCATAACTCGTCCCTTTGTACTGCTTTGTTTCTTCCAATTATATATTTCTGTTTCTTATAAAACAAGAAAAAGGATATAATTGGTTAAAATAAGAAAGAGGTGGCGCACTACCATTCGTGGAGGTAAGAGCGAGGTGGTGCTCTGCTCTGGAAAATCTGGTAGTTTTGCGTAGTCCCTATGTATAGCTGAAGGTAGTCCGAAGCAAGCTACCTAGTCCCTTCTATGGTAATACGGCCCATAAGCATTTTATTGGAGCTATGGTAGCTTTGAGCATAATTTATGTGTAAAGCTTTATCTCCGCTTCTCCTTCCTTGAGTGTTACGTCTTATTTTAGATCTGTGTATTATTTTGCATTCTGTATGGCTTAAAGATAGAAAAAGTATATTTTCCATTTGATCTTATAACACTCTGTGTCGAAGAAGGTAGGAGTTGGGACCATGAAATGTGATTTCTGTTGATAAATGTCAACTTAATCAGTGTAGTAACTGCAGAGAGGTCTTCAGCATTTGTGCAAATTTTGGCCCGAAAAAAATTGTTCTTAATTCACAATGCTCATAATGTTGCGCTATGCAGGCTGGTTGATATGGCACATCAGGAGTTGACATTGGCGGATCAGTACAGAAAACTGAAGGTATTGAAATTCCACCACAAATTGAAACTGACTGAAAGAAGTTCAAGAACTTCATAATCTTGTGAATTCGTATATATAAAAAATTCTGAATTATAAAAGAAAAATAAAAAAGAATTAAGATGATCTCTTCTATTTACATTGTCTATGTTCATTAGGAGTTCAGTTCCATGTCTGCTCAAGAGAATTAGTTGATGTACTAGATGATATTAACTTCTGCAGTATATTGCTGATGTATGCTTTGTTAGCACTTAAAGTACTTCAAAATTTCAATCAAAAGTTCCGTAACTGGTTATTATCTTGCCGATTATGGGTTATTACATTAAGGCTTGGGACTCTGTAAATCAACCTTTAAACCTAGGAGTAGGACATGTATTCTGGAACTATAATTATAAAAATCTGGAAGCAGTTTCCCCAACTATTCTGCGTATGGCTAGTTGATTTCAAGATAGTTTTGGTAATTGTGACTTCTGTTTAGTATCAATTCTCATTAGTAATACTTGCAGTATTCATTTGTCCGAACGATATATATTGAGGAAATCCCAGAAAGTTCCCCACCTTTGATATTCTTTGGTTCAGTCTTCAGTGTCGGGCCCTTTTGGTTTTGTAATCTTCCCACTGTGCTGTGCTTGATTTCATTGAATATCTTCTGAATTTGAAGGCTAATAGTGAATGTTGATAAAATCCTAGATCCCTCCGAGCACTGTAAGGAAATTCCTCTCGGTTTTGCCACCTTCAGAAACACTTGCATTTCGTGTTGATTTTCGTTCGCCCCATGTTCACTACATCAATAACTTGGAAGTTGACGCTATGTACAAACGTTGGAGAAGTAATTTAAATGAGGTATAACCCTTTGTTTTTGGTTTTTGGGAACTTGGTCATTCTGCAAATTATATTTCTTACGTGTTTTTCCATATTGGAATAATAGATTTTGATGCCAGTCTTCCCTGGACAATTACGTTACATTCGTAAAAACCTGTTCCATGCAGTTTTTGTTTTGGATCCTGCATCTCCTTGTGGGATTGAGGCAAGTTTTCTGTTCTCCGTGTGACTTTGAGTTTTTCTATGTGCTTCATATTCATAACCTCTGTTTCCTTTTGTAATCAATCTGAATATTGCAGACAATTGACACAATCATTTCTTTGTTTGAGAACAATCTTCCTATGAGGTTCGGTGTAATATTGTACTCAGAGAAGTTAGTTGACATGATTGAAGCAAATGACGGTGAACTTCCAGTTGCTCATTTAAAGGATGATCTTGAAGACATTTCCAGTTTGGTAATTATGTCGCGTACAAAATGTTCAGATATCTTGCTGTTTTATTATATTTATTTAATGTCTCCAGTAAAATGTTTTTATTTATTTAATGTCTTCAGAATGTTTCTTCGAGAATTTAAGTATCATGTACGAATCTTATTGACTACAATATCTTAACTAAGAGTGGCTTATCATCTTGTGGAGTTTTTGGTTTAATTTGATCCTCCGAAAATTAAACCAAACATTACTCACATTCTCCAATAGGTTTCTGCCTAAACAATTTTCTCTTCCCAAACATGTTTCAAATCATAGTAATAAAAATCAAATGCATATCTTATTTCTGTCTCCTGAGGACATCTTTCTATGAAATACTTGTCTTAAACAGTCAAGTCAGAACCAAACATTCTTTTGAAATTTTGTTAACTTATTTTGTTAGGTTCAGGTATTCGGCTTTAATTTCCTTTGGTTATATTCTTGCTATAATCAGCAAGGTGGGGCCTTTATTTTCTTAGGAGATAATTTTTGTTTGAATTATCTGGCCTATTAAGCGCACCTTTGAACAACTTTCTCTGAAGACCTCTTCCAATGATACAAATTACTTGATCATAGGGTGAGGAAATCGTGACTACTTATTATACTTCATGGCATAAGTTGGCTTCCTAAGAAAGCTCATAAAAGAATATCAATATTTGGTTTTATGTGGTAAGAAGGAAAACTCTCGTGCAGTGTAGCATTTGGGCCTAGGATATTGTGCTTATAAATAGATCTTTACTAGAGTTCATTGTGGTCATATAATGGAGGGTATCATTATGAATTTGTACTTGGATGTTATTTTACTATAATTAGATTCTTTTTTTTTTTTTTTTACATTTTTCGAGACTGAGGGGCCCAATTACACACAATAAGAAACTGAAAGAAATTTTCTTGGTAGAGAGTGAAAAAAAGAGAGAAACACCATTGCTTGATGCTATTTATTGAAAAAACTGGGCTGGAAGCAATGGATAGTAAAGTATATAATATAGCTATGTTGGCTTGACCTTGGAGAATCACTCTTTACTCTCCTGATGATGTGTCATTTCAATTTGGCAGATCATACGCCTTTTCATTTACATCAAGGACAATCATGGAGCTCTGACGGCTTTCCAGTTCTTGAGCAATGTAAGAGTCTGATCTTTTATTATTAATGATGTCTTTGGTACAAAGAATGATCACCAGCCAGGTCAGAGCCAACCGAATGGTCCCTCATCCATTTCTTCAGCTTTACAATTGTGATGCCCTTTTAAACTCTTCTGTTTGGTTCTACCTATGAAATTGCCTATATGAATAAATTTGTTTTACCGATATGGCGATATAACCCTCCTATGCATTGCTAATCTAAGCTATTCAACATGAGTAGTATGCATGGATCATACACACTAAGAATAATAAATATGCTTTATTTTAACCAAAGACACTCACAAAAACATAGAAAAAGATGCATGGCCATCATACTGATCAATTAATTATATATAGCAGTTCTGCCACACAAGTTATGTTATGATCATTGATGCTCAAAAATTGAAGGATAAATGCATCTCTAGTATGAATATTGGATGCTGGTGAGGACGAAAGACATTCTTATTTAATCTTAATACAAGTATTTCTAGTTGGGCTAAAATACTGGGCATCCCTATTTTGTGGAACTTTGGGGTACTATTTCCCTTCTAGGGAATTTTTTATTGGGTTTGGATAATTCATTCCCTTTCTTGTGGTTCTGTTGAAGTAGGACGACAAACTTGCTTACACAAACATACAATTAGTGATCTGTGCTTGGTAATTAGTTAAGTATCATGGCTAAGAGATTTTGCTCTATTGTACACATTTTTATCTGTATTTCACAATTACAGGTGAACAAATTGAGAATGGAGTCTGGTGCAGAAGATAGTCCTGAAGGGCATCATGTTGAAGGGGCTTTTGTGGAAACAGTACTGTAAGACTTTTAAAATTATATTTTTGTAACTATATATTGTTACTATATGATTTTGCCTCTCATCTGCAAGGCTCGTCATAATTTGCCTTTTTAGGCCTAAGGTGAAAACACCCCCTCAAGATACTCTATTGAGATTGGAGAAGGACCAAACATTGAACGAACTGTCTGTGGAGAGCTCCCTGTTTGCCTTTAAATTGGGTTTGGCTAAGCTCGAGTGTTCTCTCTTGATGAATGGACTTGTCTATGAACCTAATGAGGTACAATATTGAACATTCCTTTCGTACTCTATTCGTTTTTTAATTAATTTAGATTGGTTAGTGGGCATTGAATGTTATGGGGGCTAAGTTACTACCTTGCATATTCTTACGATGTTTACTGTTCAGTTCTTATGGCTCATGGTTGTGTTACTTGTACATATCTTTTGATAGTGCTTAAGTATATGTATCAAATTATTATTAATTACTACTCCCTCCGTCCCAATAGCAAGGTTCCACTTCTATTAATTAATACTCTCATCAATTAAAGAAGTGAGACCTTGCTATTGGGACGGAGGGAGTATCAAGTAGCATCGTAAAAAAGTAAGCTATTCAGGCTAAATGATAGTTATATAATAATTTGACCTATATCTGCAGTCAAGAACTTGGAGCCTCCACACTTTGAATGTCTTTGCTATTTGATACATAAAATCTCTTGTTTGGGATCCCATGTTGAATGACTATGCATTAAAGAGAGACGTCATTTAGCATTTAATGGCTTCGGCAGTTGTCTATTAACTTTTTCATGTTGTGTGTCTAATATCTCAGGAGTTTTTTGTGAATAACTTTTGTATTTGTGTAAGGTGTAGTTTCTTTTTGGTTTCATCGAATTCATTTTTCATATCATTTGTGTTATATGCAATCTTTTTGATGGTCGGCTCTGTTTCCTTGTGAAGGGATATTCTAAAATCACAGTCAAGCTTCAAAATCTTTGTTTTCAGTAAATGTTGACGTGAGAAATTTTTGTTGGTTCTGCTATTACCAGGAGGCTCTTATAAATGCCATGAATGAAGAGCTTCCCAGAATACAAGAGCAAGTATACTATGGGCAAATAAACTCTAATACTGATGTTCTGGACAAATTTCTTTCTGAAAGTGGTGTCCATCGTTATAACCCGAAGGTACATTTTGATCACAACTTCCATATTTAAATGTATTTGTGTATTTGTGTTCTTTTTGTGGTATGTTTCTCTGGCTAAACCTCTTCGGACATTTGATGCTGTAGATAATTGCAGATGGAAAGGCCGCCAAACCGAAGTTTGTGTCTTTGTGTGCATCAATTCTGGTGAAAGAATCAGTATTAAATGATCTCTACTACTTGCATTCATCTGATAGTAAGTCCTTGATGAGCAAAATCAAGAATCTTAATCTTCATCTTTTTTTAAATATCTGATCTTGAGCATTTAATTTCAGCGTTCGATGATTTGAAGCCTGTGACTCATATTCTTGTGGTTGATGTCACTTCAAAGAAAGGGATGAAGTTGCTACATGAAGGAATTCGCTATCTGGTAATATTCAGGCTGCAGTTTGTGTTATTTGGTAGTAGCTTATTCGTATCATTCCTTCACCATGGCAAATTGATAGGGGCTATGTTTAGGAAATCCCACATTATGCCCTATCACTTACTCCACTCTAATTAAATTATGCTGCGTCCACGACTCTGCATACTGTATTCTTGAATGTTCTTTTTCCCAAAGTGCAATCCTTAAGTAAGTGGCTAAAGTGCTGGATATGACACTTAGTAGGCCTCAGTTGATAATTTTGAACCTGATATCCCTGTTTGGTTAAGTGTTAACAAGTTACGGGGACATCAAGCAGGATAGATAGGAAATTGGAAACAGCATTAGCATTTCCTTTCATTTTAATTTGTAATTGTCGATGATATGACATTAAAAAATTATATGATGCTTTAGCTATGTACCCCCTATGATCCTTCACAACTCCATATAGGGCTTTAAGTGTAGCAGACATTTGGCCTAGTATGTATCTAACTCATTTTATCCCTTCAGATTTTGGCTTCTAGAAACAAGGTTAAGTTTTTCTTTTATGTGTGCTTTAAATTATTTTGAATAGATATTGTCAGAAATGTACTTTATGTTTCTCAAATCCCAGATTGAATGATTGCAGGTGACCTGAGCAAGGACCTCTGAGTTTTCCTCCTTTATTTCTTATTTTTCTTTGTGACAATACTTGCATTATTTTTCAGATTGGTGGATCTAAATATGCTCGGATTGGCGTGTTGTTTAATGCTAATGATAAAGCAACTTTACCTAGTCTCCTTTTCATGAAAGTCTTCGAGACAACTGTATCCTCATATGGGTTGGTCGAGTTTCTCTAAATCTTATAGCTATCCACCCGCTTCTCCAATGCTCGGTTCTTATAATCTTCCTTATTTGCCTTGCAGCCATAAAAAAGGAGTGCTACAGTTTGTTGATCAACTCTGTTCATTTTATGAGAAGGAATATATGTCGTCTTCTGGAGTTACTGAAAGCTATCAGGCACTTATTGATAAGGTGTTACAGATAGCAGATGCAAATGGATTGCCATCTAAGGGCTATGAATCTGCCTGCTCAGGGTTCTCTGCTGAAATGTTTAGGGGTTACTTAAATAAGGTTTGCTCTTCTTCTCTGGTGTTCTGTTACTTAAATAAGGTTGAATCAACTCTATTTTGATTTGTGGAACAACTTAGTCGGATCTTTTCCAGGGCCTGAGTTATTACCATCATCATTTCAATTATTCTAGATAATTTGTTGTCTCCATGTCCTTGGTCCTTCCCATGTGGTCTCGTTTTATTTGTCACTGGTAAACATAGGTTTTCTTCATTGCTTGTGCCTGGTATTGTTGCACAAGCATCAGGATCCGTCGTACTGTGAATAAAATAGTAAGATACGATAGGACAATCAAACCAACTAATCATTATCTAGCAGTTCAAAGCACATTTTGGGCAATAGAAATGCCATAGACTTCATTACAGTAAAAAAGCAGTAACCCTGAATACTCCGGACTCTTTAGGGCATGGGACAAGTGTATAAAAAAGGACGCTGTTATATTATACATGTACCTAACAGGCTAACATGCATATACTAATGCTAAATTATTTGTAGATATGTCCTACGTACACACTTGACATTTTGCTCAATGCACATGCAGGTGACCCGGTTCTTGTATAGGACTATCGGTCTTGAATTTGGGGTCAACGCAGTTATTACCAATGGCAGAGTGAGCATCTTTTCACCCTTGATTTATATTGCATACTATAGATCAGCTTGTTCTGATTAATAATATCTCGAATAGTCGAATTAGTCTGCACATAACAGCAATAGTCTGTTTGGTTAGAAAGTAATAGGAGACTCTTTGAAAGATGTGAGGAATCCTTGAGGTGGATAGGATTAGGTTTAGAGTTACTTGGTGGGTTTCAACTCATAAGAATTCAAAAATATCCTTCTATCTACCACTGTTAGAGGTTGAAATATCATGCTGTTTTGTGATTTTTGTTGCTCTAGGATCCCTTGTCCCATTGTGCCTCTTTAATTTTATGATTAAAATCTTCTTGTTTCTTATTAAGAATAATATGAGTCAATATAGTAAGTTTCATAATGCATTGGTTTTACCACCCTTTCCCTAGTTAAGCTTTTTTCTTTTTATTTTGCAATTAGTTTTAAAAAATCTTGTACTCACTTTGCCCCATGTATGTTCCACTGTGTTCCACAGGTGGTCCGACTCTCTGATGGCAGTACATTCTTGAGCCATGATTTGCATCTTCTTGAATCATTAGAGTTCAAGCAACGTATAAAACATATTGCTGAAATTATTGAAGAGATAAAATGGGAGGATATTGATCCTGACATGTTGACAAGGTACGTTAATGGAGATCTGGGACCACTTCTTATACAAAAAAAAAGTCCTATCATCTGATTGTTGAATTTTTTTCTCGATGGATTCTGCAAATCTGCGCTCTTGTGCAGTGCATTCATGTTCTTATATCCTGATGCATGAGATTATCATGCTCTGTCATAAGCAGCTGAGTTTATTTGTAGCAGACCTTAAGAAAGTGATCTTTGTAGCATACTTGATGTTGGTATTATCTATTGTTATGATACATATGCATTAAATACTGTGACAGGATTACTAAATGGGCTTATCATTCTTTCAAGCGTCCAACACTTATAATTCTGCCTTGGAGTGGCAACATCGCTTATAAGCTAAGAAAGTGGTTTAATTTGATGAATTAACCAATAATGCAAGGCCTCCTTTAGGTTTAGATACACCGAGATATTTCAAACTAGGTGGTCAGCTAAGAACCTGAGATGAGGTCTATACTTTTTATATCAATCAATTCAATAATCTATAATGACCCAGTTTAGATATCAGGTAAAGGTCCTGATTAAAAGGCCTTTTGAGTTGATATGGCCAGAAGCTGAGAAACACAGGATCAAGTAATAATTAAGAAAAGCATAAAGCGCAAGCTAGGTGAATATTTAGCGACTTGGAAAAATATGGTTGGTTGTGGATTGGGGAAGGCTTCTTTACATTGCTAATGATTATTGATCCTCCAATGAGGCACTCTGCATGACTTCTTTCCATTGTGTGGCCATTATGCTAGTTGTCCATACAGTAGCTACATTCTCATAATTTGTTCTAAATTTGCAATGCTATCAAGACAAGAATATCTTAAGGGGGCGTTTACTTTGTGTGATAGGATAGATAAATAAAAATAGTATAGGTTAATCCACCATTTACTTTGATGGATTGATTAATTTTGAACTTGTTTGATCATCTAATCCTTTATATAGTCAATCATATATTTTATCAATCTATCCTATCACGCAAAGTAAATGCCCCCTAAATGTTGCAGAATCTACCAGCTTGATTCTCTTTGGCAGCTTCAGCATATCACTTTATTCACATTGATTAATCTGCTAACAAAATATTTAACTTTTTCCTCTTTGCAGCAAATTCATCAGTGACATTGTTATGGCCATCTCATCTTCAACTTCTACTAGGGATCGAAGCTCTGAAAGTGCCCGTTTTGAAATTCTGAATGCAGACTACAGGTACCGTCCATATGTTTGCATGAATTAATTTGTTGTGGAGGTGGGATGAGGAATATGATAGTTTACTTGGTGTCGTTCCTTGCAAATTGCAACTCATTTTTTTCATGTCATTATAGAGCACATGCACAGTCTTGGACAATGCAGTTGATTTCCTATTATGAAGTCATGTTACTATTGTGTAACTAAACTTTTTACTGTTTAATTCAACAGCTTTTAAGTCCATTGAAGGATTCTGAATTTCCTACTTAAGTGGTGCATGAAAACTGAAGTAATTGGTTAAATACAATCAGTTCAGGATCATTGCCCTTGCCTAATAGTTTCTTACTTTGAACTTCTAATTTTTTGACTTAGCATATTCACCAAATTCTAGATGGGTTATTTGATTCTTTTCTCTGGGTATTGAAAGATCAAAAGCCTTTTGCACATTTTGTGCAGGTATGCGAACACACTCAGTAACATATCAAATATATGAATTTGCATGCTATTTGTGTCAAAATACCCTCTATCTAAGTATGAGAATCATGTTTGTGTGAATCCATTTATGATTTTGTAACAATATTCATATATCAAGAAACATGTCTGATTTGTTAAGTGTAGCTACAATAATATAATTATAATTTGCAAGTTCTTTGATATCGATTTGTACTGACATTAGTTTGTGCGTGTAACGTGAGTGTTTGTGTGAAGTACTTTGTCTAGCGTAATTGAAACAATAATGAAGTAAGCAAGAAGCAATCTAAAAGATTCCTGTCTTGGATTCTGTTACAAGAATGCAGATGGCCCCAAGGATTTATCTGACTAAATTCTTTTGTTATAAAACTTTCTACAGCGCTGTTATTTTGCAAAATGAAAATTCAAGCATCCATATCGATGCCGTGATTGATCCCTTGAGTCCTTCTGGCCAAAAACTTGCAGCTCTTCTTCGGATTCTGTCAAAGTATGTTCAACCAAGCATGAGACTTGTGCTCAATCCAATGGTAAGAGTGTCGAATCAAGGCTGCCCCAGATTCTGAAGTACTGTACTGAAAATTACATGATTTACAGAGACTAAAATGTGATGTTAATGTGCAATCATGAAGCAAAATGTGCTATTGAGCAAAATTGTTAGACTTAACAACTGACCCACCCATGCTGCCATGCATCAGTTCAGAACCTTCGTAATTTGAGTCTATAATTTTATCTAGAGCTAATTTCGAATTTAAGTATTTATGTTTTATGTTGGAAATAGCTATCCTGCATTTGGTCCCTGTTAAAGGCCTAGAAGAAAAGAAACTTTACATTTCACCTTATGTTTATGACGATAGTTAACTAGATCATAGCATCTAAAATTTCTTTTTGGCCATCATCAAAGCCCAAGTAACAAGGCAAGGATCGCTGTTGTATTATGTTGAAATTACTTCTTAAGGTGTCAAGTCTAGGCTTGAAACTTACGTACAAACAGTGGAGATTTGAAGTTTCTTTTATTTTGTGCTTTTATTTTGTTATTTACGTGCCCAAGGGTTATAGAACAATCTTTATGGATTTGTGGCTAATTATTTCACTAAGCATTTAAAAAAGCTTCTGAAATTGTTATTATGTTCCTGGCAGAGTTCTCTAGTGGATCTTCCTTTGAAGAATTACTACAGATATGTAGTGCCAACAATGGTAATCCTTAACACTCTTAGCCCATTACCAATTTATTTAAATTCACTGGCTTCCAGTCCTCACTCGGTCATTGACTTTTCAGGATGACTTCAGTGCTACTGATCATACGGTACGTGGTCCAAGAGCATTTTTTGCGAACATGCCACTTTCTAAGACTCTCACCATGAATCTAGATGTTCCTGAACCATGGCTTGTTCAGCCTGTAGTTGCTGTGTAAGTTTCTCATAGAAAAAAAGCTTTGCAAGCATTGTCATGTGAAAAATTCATGAGGCTTGCTCAAATATTTATAAGTGATATTTTGCAGCCATGACCTGGACAACATATTGCTAGAGAATCTTGGTGACACCAGGACCTTGCAAGCAGTGTTTGAACTCGAAGCTCTTGTCCTTACAGGTATTATTTGCTACAGTATCAAGTTCGATAATCAGTGAAGGATACTTATGAAGTAATATGCAACCAGGTCATTGCTCTGAGAAGGATCACGAATCCCCTCGGGGCCTGCAGTTGATTCTTGGAACTAAAAATACTCCCCACTTAGTCGATACTCTTGTCATGGCAAATCTGGGTTACTGGCAAATGAAGGTCCTTCCTGGGGTATGGTACTTACAGCTGGCGCCAGGTAGAAGTTCTGAGCTGTATGTCATGAAGGAAGATAGTGAAGGAGCTGAGGATACTACTTTGTCAAAACGAATCACAATTGATGACTTACGTGGTAAATTAGTTCATATGGAAGTGATTAAGAAGAAAGGCATGGAGCGAGAGAAACTCTTGGTGTCGGCTGATGATGATAGTCATTCTAATAGTGATAAGGTAAGAAGCTAAGAATTTTCCTTACGAGTTTTACTGCATATATTGCCTTGAAAGAATTCTTTTATTAGCTTCAGAATCTTAATGTTTGTTGGAAATTTGTCCAATAAATGTCTAGGGAACTCAGAACAGCTGGAACTCAAATATTCTCAAATGGGCTTCTGGATTTATTGGAGGAAAAGACCAGTCAAAGAAGGAAGAGAGTAGTTCCTTGGTAATATTAATACTTTTCCCTTCTCACTCATCATACTCAGAGAAGCACAATATTAATAGACATTACTATATGCTAATGCTTATCCAATATCTGTTAACTCATATGTTATTGCTTTAGACAAAGATTATGTATCACTGAAAATTTTCATAATTTGTTGTAGAAGCCTGGAAGTGGCGGTCGTCAGGGGAAAAAAATTAATATATTCTCGGTTGCATCTGGGCACCTGTAAGTTCCCTATATCTGCAGTTCAATAGTATCTTTAACCCCCCTGGTTGGAAATTTATGTCGTACATAGTTGGAAATTTGGTTAAAAAAATAAATAAAGATGGAAAAACAAAAGAACTGACTTGCTGAGAATTTTACTGTTTCTTTCCATGGCACTGAGTAGTAAATGATATCACCGTCTCTGGCAGATTTTAACTCTTTGCATTTACAATTGTTGTTATTTTTCATCTTGTGTGACAAACTACTTTTATGCAGGTATGAACGTTTTCTCAAAATTATGATTTTAAGTGTCCTGAAAAATACACAACGACCAGTCAAGTTTTGGTTTATAAAGAACTATCTTTCCCCTCAATTCAAGGTTTGCCCTTCACTTTTGTTAATTTTTAATCTCTCTTATTTTCCCGTTCCTTAAATATTACTTCTGATTTTTCGCAGGATGTGATCCCTCATATGGCACATGAATATGGCTTTGAGTATGAATTGATCACCTATAAGTGGCCCACATGGCTTCACAAACAAAAGGAGAAACAGCGAATAATATGGGCATATAAAATCCTTTTTCTTGATGTCATTTTTCCACTTGCCCTAGAAAAGGTATTCTGGTTTTGCAGTATGGTAGTTATATTCTGCTTAAATGATGGTTCGTATAAAGTGCTACAGGTATATCAGTAAATAAGTTTTTTCTTGTAATGTGATACCTGCAGGTTATATTCGTTGATGCCGATCAGATCGTGAGGACAGACATGGGCGAACTTTATGACATGGATTTAAAAGGACGGCCCCTTGCATATACTCCTTTCTGTGACAATAACAGAGACATGGATGGCTATCGGTTTTGGAAACAAGTAAATCCCCCCTTGATTGAACTACTTATCACTCTTCTCTATCCTTGTTAGAAGTTGAATATCTTATCCACTGATTGCAACTTTTAATCAATAACTAGATAAAATTATACTCCCCAAAAAAGTTATCATTCTAGCTGGTTGATTTTAATTTTGTAAATCAGGGATTTTGGAAAGATCATTTGCGTGGAAGACCGTATCATATTAGGTATGTATCTTTTTGACTTATAGAATTTGATAGATGCGCATCCTTAGGAAAAAGTATAACAACATGGGATGCTTCTGCAGTGCTTTATATGTCGTTGATCTGGCCAAGTTTCGGGAGACGGCAGCTGGAGATCAATTACGAGTATTTTATGAAACACTAAGCAAAGATCCCAACAGTCTGTCTAACCTTGATCAGGTAAATGAAAAGTTTCTGTAGTTGCTTTATATTTAAATGATATTTCCAAAGAGATGTACTCCTTTTCCCAACATGAAAACCGAACCAAGGAAACTATGGAATAATAATTGTCCGGAGCTTGTAGTAAAACTTGTTTCAGTCGACTGAGTTTTGAAACTTAAGTTCTCTGAGAAGTTTGAGTGTAAAGTTATCTTGTTAAATTAAGATCTAATGATTGACAAAACATGAGGCACATATAATAAAAAACTGGAACTGAGTAGCTTCACGATTATTGTCTGTTATCGTACGAAAATTATATAATGGGTGCAATACGAAAATTATATAATGGGTGCAATAATGTTAATTGTTGCATCTGCTTAAATTCAGTCTGCATTCATCAGAGAGAGAGATAGAGAGAGAGAGAGATGTTGCTGATAAGAATTGATGCATGTTTCAGGATCTTCCAAACTATGCTCAGCACATGGTGCCCATCTTTTCTCTGCCACAAGAATGGCTATGGTGCGAGTCGTGGTGTGGTAACGCCACAAAATCCAAGGCAAAAACCATAGATCTATGCAACAATCCCATGACTAAGGAGCCCAAGCTTCAGGTTATTCCCAACTCCACATCTCTTTTCTACCCCTTGTTTTGTGATGCTCCCGATTCTTATCTTCTATCCTCTGCTTTCTTGTAGGGAGCCAGAAGAATAGTTGCAGAGTGGCCCGATCTTGATCTAGAAGCTAGGCGCTTCACAGCCAAATTTCTGGGTGAGGATATTGCACCCCAAGAACTAGCAGCACCTCCCCCCCAAATCCACAAAACAGATGATAATTCAGCAGCAGAAGACGCGGAATCAAAAGCAGAATTGTGAATGCAACAGCCCTAGATGGTCAAGATGCTTCAATGTCAACGAGTACTCTATAAGGATCGTCTCATCAGCAAAATCGACAAGGAAAAGTTTTGCTGGGAAAAAATCAAGAATAAACTAAAAAGGGAGAATCGTTTTGCTCAGGTAATGCTTGCAACATTGGTCTAACACTGAGATGCTTACAAGTTGATGTTTACACAAAGCAGTGCTTGCAAATATGTAAGACCTCTCTTTTTAAGTAAAGGAAAGATGTTGAAATTAAGATAGTCCTCATGATATAGGACACTGAATTTTGTCTGCAATATAAGATTTTAGTTATAAACCTGAATTATTCCTTAACATGATAGTTGTATTGTACAAATTTTGTATGGCTTTTACTTTATTAATGATGATAAGTGCAAATGGATGGCATCTGTTTGTGTATCTCAATTTTCAATTTTTTATTTAGTAAATAAAAGGAAGGAAAACTATTTTTCCCTAAATAGTTATAAATGCAATGATTTTCTTATTAAGATATTCTTTACGTACTTGTATATCTTCAATTTTCGAGAAAAGTTAGCCTCAATATATCAGTAAAGAATAATTTTAAAAAACTATGAATGCATAGTATAGTAGTATAAAATTAGAACAATTTTTTGAAAGAAAGACCTTAATGTGCAGTTTTTTCTTACATATTATGTAGACATTTATATATGTTTTTTCTAAGATTTATAAAGATAATCGTATATGTAATTGTGTATTGGACTACTACTTTCATAAATAAGTAGGTGTGTAATTGTGTGTTCAATTAAGCCAAAATATGTTGAAAATACTTAATTGATTAGCTCAATGTGTGCATAATCGTAAGGCTGTAATGCAACTGAGCCAAGCCGAATAGTATTGTTTTGCTCAAGCTTGACTCATTTATTGTCATTCATATACCGAATACTCAGAGATTCAAGTGATAAATCAAGCCTAAAAGAGCTTTCTAAATTAATATATACATTTAAAATATTAATTATTTTCTTTTGATTATAAATGATTTTATTCATAATATTATACTCCAATATAGTTACTGTTTTTTTTATAACAAATAGAGACTTAAGACTCGTTTGGTATCCATATACATATATCATGTATGAGTATGGATATAACTCATATCTATACCTTGTATTTGGTATATCGGTATATGGATATCAAATTGATATCTTTGATATACTTGATATCATAATTTTCAATATTTGATATACCATTTTTTGCTAGGGTATGATTCATATCTCTCATTTCCTCCCCACATGATATGAGTTGATATCTTCAGCATACCAAACACAAATATTAAATATCAATCTCATACACATACCTGATATCTGATACCCATACCGATACCTGATATACTGGTATATGGATACCAAATGAGCCCTTAATACAATGTTGATGTCTTATCGAGTCTTATTAGATCTGTTAAAACATAGACAAAAACTTGTGTGCAGCGTCAGTACCGTACATTCGGGTCAGATTCGACCTGACTCGACCCATGATCCGACCCGATCAACGTTGACCAATCAGTGGTCAACGTTGACCGTTGACTTTTTTTTTTAAAAGAGTCGAGCAAGGGGAGCCGAAAGCTTCGGAGCGAGCTAAAAGACATTAATGTTACCACAATCATTATCTATAAAATAAAATCGGAGCCGAAGGCAGAGACAAAAAAAACCGAAAAAGTCAACATTGACTGGGTCATACCCGGATCGGGTCGAGCGGGTCGGGTTGGGTTGGATCCGGATGTACTGTACAGATGGTGTACAGGGGTGTCACTAAATTTTTAAAATTTTGGAATAGGTCAGCAGCAACTTATTCATTTTAATTTTTACATCCACAAGGCCAATGAAATGTAGTCGAAATAGCTCTATTTACATACCTTAGGCTACTTGTAATAAAATTGCAGTGTATACCAGAATATGGTTTCTTTTTCAGTATTTAACATTACCAATCCTCGTTTTCAACTACTTCATCCATTTCCGAGTGCCCTGCCTTCAATTCTCATCCCCCAATAGAACAAACAGTGAAGACAAATAGATACCTGAAAAAAATCATTTCCCGGTCTCTGTTCTTCGTCTCAGATTGGCTTGCAGTTGAAAATGGTGCAGTGAAGCCAGTTGCACTGGTTGAAGCATTATCATACCTTCAAACTGAAGAGAATATAGTTCAACCGCGCCTCTTTTCATGTCTTCCAACACAAAGCCACAGCCAGGACGAGCAATTTTCTGAGACAAGAATGGGAACATGAGACTGCTAATCAATCACCTTAGGATGACTAACTATGAGACATTTGAATGGTTTAAGTCAATTGAAATGCAAGAGATGGTTATAAAGATGGGAGATTCTAATAAGCGTCAAGAGTTCATTCAATCTTGTACTCACCTACCAGATTCTCTGAAGGATTTTAAAGTAAAAATCCCATAAAGAGCGAATGTTGAGGGATAACGGATTACTTGGCTCCTTATGCGTACAGTTGATACATCTAACAAAATGAGAAACAATATGTCAATTGAAAATCTGTGTATGGACTATGGAGATAAGACTACTTGAAAATGTAACCAACCAAATTTTGCTGATCTCAACAAGTTCACTAAATGCAAACACAGTTCAGTTTCTGCAGGAAACACATCCAGATATGAAAACTCTTTTTATAGTTATCATGGAAAGAATCAACATTCATCTTCAAAGAAGAAAAGGTGCCTTCTGAAGAATGACAGTCAATAAAGATATACATATAAACATATTTACTGATGGCAGAAAGATCAAGATACGAATTTCACAACTTTATGCTCTCGTATTTTTAATGTAAAAGCAATAGGATACAATGGGAAGCTTAACCCATCCTCCAGAAGACTACTTTATATGCAGAACAATGAGAAAACTCAATCGGGAAGAATACCTGAGTTCACAATATCCAAGAGGATGATGTTGTATTCTTTACATCCGATGCAGTTGCTAGGAACCTAATGATCTTTGACATGAGCAGTCAATGTTGACAGTGTCCTATAGTTAATAAACAGCATCACCAATAATCTTTACATGAACACACACCGTAATGGAAGTGGTGGAAGCGGTTTCTGTCACGAACTATGATTTCTTGACTTATGGTGCTCGAGACAAACTTCATAAATTCATGACAGTCTCCACAGATGCGGAGATTCTTGAAAATTCTGATTTTTCCAGAATTGGCCTTGTTTATGAGAGCAAAGCCTAAAGCCAGCCTCTCACTGTGATGTAAAAGATTATCTACCCTTTCCTTGCCTGAAACATTATGAAGCGCATACTTTGCATCGGGTGCATACCCTGCTTCAGTGACTCTGTCTCCCAACTCTTCCAACTTCTGATGGATATTAGATATTTTTGGATGGGATGCATCCTGAGATAAGAAGACATGGACTTGAGCATCAACCTCGACCCAGCTGCACCCAGGTTCCTTTTTTATGCCTTTACTGGACATGGATGCCCTAACTTCAGAGACATCATCCCACCTCCCTTTGGTAGCATAGAGATTAGATAGCAAAATGTAGTTTGAATCTGTTTCAGGATCAATTTGAAAAAGTTTCTCTGCAGCTTTTTCACCCAATTCCACATTTCCATGAATGCTGCATGCACCAAGTACATTCTCCCAGATTGAGGCATTTGGAGTTAGCTCCATATGTTCAATGAGGCTTTCAACCTCATCAAATTTGCCTGCTCGGCCAAGCATATCAACCAAGCAAGCATAGTGCTCAATTCTGGGAGTAATTCCGTAGGATCCACTCATTGAATAAAAATACTTCTTTCCTTCTTCAACCAATCCCATGTGGCTGCATGCAGAAAGGATACCTAGAAAAGTAATTTCATCGGGTAAAAGTCTGCTGTTTATCATCTTACTAAATGCTCGAAGAGCCTTATCACCCTCTCCGTGTTGAGAATATCCGCATATCATTGTGTTCCACAATACAGTGTCACGCAATTTTGTTCCATTAAACAGGATTTCAGCATCATCTATATATCCACATTTCCCATACATGTCAACCAGTGCACTGGATACAAAAACGTCAGTAGAGAGCCCTGCCTTTATTGCTAATGAATGCAACTGTCGTCCATTCTCAAGGCTAGCAATCCCAGAGCTACCCCTCAAACAACTAGCAACGGTGAACTCGTTAGGAATAATACCCTCTCTCCGCATCTCATTGAAGCAATGAGCTGCCTTTTCTCCTTGATTAGTCTGTGAAAAACCTGAAATGATAACTGTCCAAGTGAAGACATCTTTCTCAATTAACCTATTAAATATGGCTTCCACGTCCTCCATGCACCCACACTTGGCATACATGTCGATCAGCGCAGTCCCAACATAATTATCATTAACCAACTTATCTTTTATTATGTGGGCATGAACTTGTCTCCCTGATTCAATATTTGAAAGGCTTGCACATGACCTTAAAGTGCTAATATAAGTATACATATTGGGCCTAAAACCATCAATTAGCATCCGTTTGAAAATCCTGGTTCCCTCATCAGAAGATTCATCATCATGGAATCCAGACAAAAGGGAGTTCCAAGTAATGACATCCCGATTGCTCATTCTATTGAAGATATGGTACCCGTCTGATACTGATCCAAGTTTCATGTACATGGAAATTAATGCATTACCTAACAAATCATCATATTCGAGACCAAATTTGTAAGCACAGGCATGAATACTTTGACCATAGTGCAGGTCACCCATATCGGTGGCAGCACTAGCAAGACTGGAGAGAGTAAACTGATTAGGCCTCATACCAGAATGCCTCATCCGTTGGAACAATTTGGCTGCTTCTTCCTTTAGACCTTGGTGATCAAGCACACTAATAATCGAGCTCCATGCAACTATATCAGGATTGCTTATCTTCTTAAACACTTTTAGGGCATCATCAGCCACTCCACATTTTGAGTACATATTGACTAGGCTACATGTAACAAAATCATCAAGTTCGCCCCCAATCTTGATCACCAATGAATGGATTGCCTGACCAGGTTTAAGAGTACCGGAGCCAGCTATTCCTTTTAAAACAATAGACAACGTGAACTTACTAAACCTCATTTCTGGCTCCGTCATTTTGATAAACAACCGTAAGACTGCCTCTCCGTTTCCCACCTGTGCATAACCATTAAGCAGAGCATTCCAATGGTATGCATTTTTCTCCGGCATCAGACAGAAAACATTATCGGCATATTCCATCTCACCACATTTGGAGTAAATGTCAATCAAAGAGGAACCAATATAAACATCCGAAAGAACGCCAATCTTAACCACCTCCGCGTGCACTTGCTTTCCAAAATCTAAATCCGACGACTGAGAACAACCCTTTAACACAGTGGCCAGAGTGAACTCATTCGGTCTGACATGCTCCCTCCTCATTTCACAGAATAAGTCAACACTCTCTCCCCCATGCCCTTGAGCTACAAAACCTGATATCATAGCAGTCCACGATACCACATCTTTCATCGGCATTTGCTTAAACACGCGGCAAGAAAACTCCAAAGCCCCGCATTTTGCATAAAAATTAATCAAAGAAACCCATAGGTGCACGTCAGGCTCAATCCCACTTCTAATAATAGAGCCATGAATCACTCTACCTTCTTTACAACACATTCCAGCCGCACAATCTCTCAGCTTTTCTGAATACCATTTAAGCCTACTATTCACGTATAAGTCCAACGAGCCAACTCTCGAGCTTTGACTCCTCCCGACTCCCCGATCAACTGAGACCTCCAAACAAGAACTGCTTGATGCTTTTACCCCATGCCAAGATCGTATCTTTTCCGGTTTTCTTCCACGACCGAACTCCCAATTTGGCATTTCCACAGTTCTTGCAGCAGAAGTAGAGATAGATGACCGGGAGCCGAGCGAAAATAAGAGATGGTTTTTGGTCGGGCAAAACGTCGAACACCTGGCAGGAACTCTCTGGAGAGTTGAAAGAATGCCTCTGAATGCGGTTTGCGGTGGATTGCGCATTTGTGTAGAATAAATATCGCATCCCATGAGCTTATGTACGAGAAAACAAGAAGTTGTAAATCATGACACTCGTGGATATTGGTCGGTGAGTCGAAAACTTTCGCCGCAGGTTGTGGCGTTGCTGCCGCGGGAGGAACTTGAATCTGCCTAGGTTTTTAAAAGCATTTTTGCTCAAGATAATTGTCCCTTTATTTATGGCCAAATATTCAAATTCAAATATATCTCAAATGATCAACATTTTTTCAGTTCTAACTTTTAATATATTTCAAACTACCACAATGTATGTAAATGAAAATCTATTCCTTCCGGGAAAAAATGGTAGATGAAAGCTACTTATCCGGAATGTGACGTGAAAATGCATATGTAAAAATAAAATAAAAAATAAATTCGCATAATTTTGAGGTTGAAAATAAATAAAATTTATGTGGTATTAAAAAAAGGTTACATAATTGTGTGGTATTAAAAATGTAAATACGACGTAATTTTGAAGCTGAAAATAAAATAAATGTTATGTTGTTTTGAACTTATGTTATCATCATAATCATAATATTATTAAAACTAGAGGTCCAAATAATTTGGTACCAAAATTTAAAGAGGATAAGTTTTTTAACCCTAAACTTAAAACTACAAGTTTTCTATATCAAAATTGATTAAAAGACTAAAATACTCTTTACTATTTTAAATTTTGTCTCCCTCTCTCCATCTATCGGTCCCCCCACCACAAACCCACATTCTCTCTCTTATCTCTCTCTCGACCGAAACCACGAAGAAGAAGCACGAAGAAGAAGCACGCTTTCGACGGAAGACTTGCGGGCACGATGAGTTCGTCCGAGACACAATCTGACCACGATGGAGAGGCGTCGTCGTCTGCGGCGCATCACGAAGAGGAAGAGTTCCTAAACGAGCCGCCGGTTAGTGCGCCCTAATTTTCGAAATAAATTGAAATTTTTTGGCAAATTTCGATGTTTAATTCTTGGGTATTCATGCTAAAGTTAAGTTGCGAAGAAATGTACATGTTCTATGCGTTTAAATGTTGATTTTTGGTGTGAATTTGGGCTAAATTTATATGGGCACGATGGGATTGGGGGCGATGGTGTTGGGGTCGATGGGGTGGGCACGATGGGGGCACGATGGGGTTGGGGGCGATGGGGTTGGGGTCGATGGCTGGGGGCGATGGGTGTTATGCACGAAGGGGGTTTGGGAGCGATGGGGGTTGGGGTCGATAGCTGGGGGCGATGGGGGGGACACGATGGGGTGGACACGATGGGCGGGGGCGATGGCGATCCATCGTGACTTTGCCATCGTGCCCGAACGGCCGGTTTTTGTGTTTTGTCTTGTTTTTTTTGAATTTGCTCGTGAATTTATTGCTTATGGTTGCCCGTTTTGTTATTGCAGGAGGGTTGTGTGTGGAAAAGGCCCACGTTACGGGCTGTGACATGTGGAATCAATTTGTATATGCGTTGTGATGTGTTTAAAGAGATACTTTCCACTCTGCGTCGCATTGGCGGGCCTAGACACGGAGAGCGTGCGATAGAGCACTTTACCTCCGGGGTCGTGGGCAGACTGATTAGAGTTAGGCGGACGGGCAGTGCTACTGGTGCCCTTCACCACCTTATAGCCCGACAGCTGCAGGGCGACCACATACCCCCGCATGAGTCGTGGTTTCAGCTCGGGGGTCGGACCGTCAGTTTTACACCCCGTGATTATGCCTTAATCACGGGACTTCACTTTGGAAACACGGAGTTCGACACTACTGAGACTCACCTGATCCGTCCTGACAGTTTATTTCACCAGCATTTTCATGCCAAAGAAACAAAGGTGAGCGAGCTGCGCAACAAGTTCAAGGAACGCAAGTTAGGAGATGAAATGGAAGATTATTTGAAGGCGGCGAACTTGTTGGTTTACTACTACTTTCGATGTCGGTCGAGAACTGGGCATGGGCACTGGTAGAGGACTTTGAGCAGTGGGACATGTTTCCCTGGGGTGCTTACACGTACCAGGTGTTGACTCACTACATCGACACCGTGGCTCTTACTCCCAGACAGGAAGAGATTGACTACCACTTCTACGGTCCAGTCTGGGTCCTGCAGCTTTGGATGTACGAGGCATTTCCTCGTTTGGGACGCTACTGCGGAACGAGAGATGAAGTGATCAGGCTGCCTCGATGCTTGATGTGGGAGACGGGCACTGTGAAGGCGGACTTCACTACCTTTTTTGACCAACCGGTACGTAAATCACTTTATTTTTTATGAATTTTTTGAAATTTCAAAATTTTATCGATATATAATTGTTATTTTATACGTATTTCATTACAGCTCGAAATGAATGATGTCCCGTTGGTCCCGATGGAGGAAGAGGAAGCCGAGTACTACTTTATTAGCTTTGAGAACGGGGATCCGTTTGATGTGGTGTACCCGAAGCCGGTCCGAATTGCTGGTCGGGGTAGGGCAGAGGTTGTGTTTGCGGGGCCCATCAAGAACAAGGGTAAGATCAAAGTTACGACAATGGAGAAGATGAAGGCGACCTTTGGAAAGGTGTCGAAGCTTCGCCGAGAGAGTAGTCCTCTCACTCGTCCTCAGACAGCAGAGCGAGTGTACCAGGAGAGGCCGGAGGACAGGGTGTGTTGTTTGCACGGAAAGCCTTGTTCGGACCACAGAGTCAGCACTGACGACGTCGTCGATCGCCGGTTGAAGGCAATCTTGCACGACGACTCAAGCACAGGTTTCCTTGCTCGAGTAGCTGATAGGGTCTTCACTAAGATCGTGGACTACTTCGGTCCTAGACGGAGCAGGAGTTATCAGCAGCACTCTGCGACTAGCCACAGGTCGCAGCGTGACCAGCCCCGCCACTCCGCTGCTGCAGGCCTTAGTCACCACTCTGCGGCTAGTCACGGGTCTCAGCGTGACCAGCCCCGTCACTCCGCTGCCGCAGCCCCTAGTCACCACTCTGCGGCTAGCCACAGGTCTCAGCGTGACCAGCCCCGCCACTCCGCTGCAGCAGGCCCTAGTCACCACTCGCGGGTAGTCACAGTCTCGGCGTGACCGGCCACGCCACTCCGCTATCGCTACTACTAGCTACCACGACTTCGAGGTGGATCGTGATCGAGCAGAGATCCGCTACACCACCGGCCCTTCCAAGCGGCCTCTGCTTTCCACAGACCTCACCCAGCAGTTTGCAGCAGCGCTTTCAGAGTTGAGCAGCTTCGAGAGAGAGGAGGAGGAGGAGCAGGGTGAGTTTGGTGAGAGTAGTCCTCCTCCGAGACACCCTAGGCCGTCTGCTGTACTACGTACGCCATATGTTGGTGAGACGCCCAGCTCTCGTGCACAGATTAGTCAGCAGTACGCTGCCTTCAGACATATGGGCGACAACACTGTCTGTGTAATAAAAGAGATTGACCACACGGTGATGCAGGCGTTTTTCGACCTTGTGGAGAACGTGGACGAGTGCTTCACTGTAGAGGTAACATTTCTTGCAATTTAACGTCTTCACATATTTAAATTATTTACATTGATTTATATATCGTCATGTAATGTAAATTTTTTGAATACAGGTCATGGACTTGTACGTGCTCTTCACTAGGTGTAAGCAGCGAAGGGGGGTTGCAGGAGTTGGTGCAATGACCACTATTATTCAAGGGTCTACGTTTTTTGTAAGTTTTTGTTTGACTTTTATTTGTTGTATTAGTTGGTTTACAAAAAAATATTTTTAACTTGTTTTACTTTTTTTAGGCACTGATGCTTAAAGAGTTCCACGAGCTAAGTCCAAAGGGCAAACAAGTGAAGGGAAACAAATGGATATTGCCACAACCTATACTGGATCTCTTTCATGGCATGGACACACCGAACGGGATCCCGTGGTTAAACTGCAACACAGTAAGTGATGTTAAATTGATTTTAAGTTGTTTTTTCATTCAAATTGTCAGTATTCTTGATTTGCAGTTGTACTAATATTTGTTATTTGAATAGATTATTGCCTTTTGTTGTCTTGATGAGCATTGGGTCACTGCGAAGATCAAAATAGATGATTGGTGCATCGAATTGTATGACTCATTGTCACACCAACATGACGTCAATAAATCTCCTCGGATAAAGCAGATGAGGCCCCTCACTTGTCTCGTTCCTAGGCTACTAGCTCTGGGGAATTACTGGATGAATAACCCCCGCAAGACAAGAAGAGAAGACTTCATGCCATTGATCATAATGCCACCTAGTGAGCAGTTCGCCCAGACCGATGGGGTCAGTTGCGGTCCTTTTTGTTGCATGTATCTAGATCGTATGGTGTCCAAACATCCAACAAAAAGGCATACAAGGAATATTGATGTGAGATACATTAGGAGCTATCGTAAAGAGATAGGTGCTAGGATATTTAGCTTGTCTTTTGATTTGTGATTTATTATACGATTGACAATGTCACTCTTATTTATAATATGTGGTTCATTTGTCCTAATTTTATTTATTTTTTGAGTTTCTGTTGTGTTTAGAAATTGGAAAATGTAAAAAACAGGGCCGAAGCGGGTTTTCTTTGTAAAGCGGGTGCACCCGCTTTGGCGGCTGACCCGCCTCGGCGGGGTACACGAGCCTGCCAATTTTCTCCATCGCCCACGATTGGGAGACCCCATCGCCCCCATCGTGCCCATCGCCCCCATTGTGCCCATCGTACCCATCGCCCCCATCGTGCCCATCGCCCCCATCGCGCCCATCGCCCCCATCGTGCTCACGATGAAGAGTCCCCATCGTGCCCAGAAGTTAATGCATCGATAAGTATTTTTAATACATTAATGTTATTCCATAGTATTTTTTATACCATATAAATACTTGTTTATACCTTACATATATAATTATGATCATTCTGAATATTTTTTGCAACATCGATGATATACAGCATATAATTTGAGAATTTGAAGTAAATATTCATTGAGATCCTTTTCATTCTTAAGATATGATATGATTCATAATCATATTAAAGACTACATTTAAATTATTTCAAATGTTCGTTTTTACTTATGAAATTCTTAAATAAGCAATTACAAATCAATATATCAGCACCACATCCACATAAAGTCCAAAAATGTCTATAAAATCAAAATTTCTTGAGGGGGTGATGGGACATGCATCGTGAGGGCGATGGCCACGATGGGGCGATGGGGTGAGGGGGCGATGGGCACGATGGGGGTGATGGGCACGATGTGGGCGATGAAGGTGATGGGCACGATGGGGGCGATGGGCACGATGGGGGCACGGGGGCGATGGGGTCTCCCAATCGTGAGCGATGGAGAAAATTGGCAGGCTCGTGTACCCCGCCGAGACGGGTGAGCCGCCGAAGCGGGTGCACCCGCTTTACAAAGGAAACCTGCTTCGGCCCTGTTTTTTACATTTTCCAATTTCTAAACACAACAGAAGCTCAACAAATAAATAAAATTAGGACAAATGAACCACATATTATAAATAAGAGTGACATTGTCAATCATGCAAAAAATCATAAATCACAAGTGCATCGGACATTTTCTGATTGTGTGTTCTTCACTACCACAATTGCTGCATTTTTTCTTTCGTCGATGTCTCTGACTCGATGGTTCTCCCTCCGGAGGAACATTTAGATCGACATCTAAAGCGAGTGGTTCGGTGCAATTCTTTCTATTGTGGCCGGTCCCCTTATACTTAGAGCATTTTTGGCTACGGCGTGTTGTGGGCGCACCTTCAACTGCTGAACGAACACGTTGTGTCCTCGGACGGCCGGCTTGACGAACTTCCACCGGCGGCAAGCAAACGATTCTTGCAATATCAGGCGGGACATTCCACTCCTCGGGATGTGGTACCGGCCTAATGGATTCTCTGTAAGTCTCGCGCAAGTCGTGTTGCTTGTAATACCGACTTACGAAATCAAACAAATTGACAGTGTTTCCTTGGGTCCTATAACGAACAAAAGTTGGAAATATTGAGCCATGAAAATACAATTTAAGTAAAAAAAAAACTATACATACCTGAGGGCGGCAGCTGCATGACGACATGGCATCTTATCCTGATCGAACTCACGACACTCACATGTCCAATTCCCAAGGTCCACCTCGAAGACCATCTTCTTGTCTTTCACTTTATAAACATTGTCAGTGGTAGGTTGAGCAACAAGCTGATGACTTGCTTTCACTGTCACATCAAGCTTGTTGAAGGCCTCGAGTTTAATCTCATGCTCTCTCTCCCTAGCTAATGCCCTTTTCTCGTCGAACCATTTCTCGACAATGCAACGATACACCTCAAGTAACGAGCAAATAGGTAAACGTCTAGCCCACAATAGCCTAGAGTTCAAGTTTTCGGCGGCATTGGAGGTCATGAAACTGTACCGTCGAACTGGGCAATGCGACCTAGACCACCTATGAGCACCAATTTCGGAAAGTCGTGTGTGAGCACCCTCACATGAAGCTTTCAAGGCAGAAAAATTCTTCTCGAACTCTTCAACACGATAAGCATACGCTGCATTTTGGAAGATGACAAGAGCTCGACGGCCGTATCGCGTCAGATTCTTCTACATGTGGTGAAAGCACAATCCGTGCGCTGCAGTCGGATAGATGGCTTTCACGGCATTTGCAATGCTCTTATGTTGGTCAGAGACGATCAACAACTCATCCGGAGGGTCGAAACACCTGCGCAGATTTGAAAGAAACCAAGTCCACGACTCATTGTTCTCTATCGGACCAATTCCAATAGCTATAGGAAAGAGCTGCTCATTCTCATCTTTGCTAACAGCGACAAAAAGAACTCCCTTATTCCTTCCCTTAAGGTGGGTCTCGTCCAACACAATCACTGGCCTGAGATAGCGCTCGAAGGCACGAATACACTGTCCTAAGGCGAGAAACATGTGACAAAATACTCCTTCACTACTGATCTGCATGTTGTACTCAGTACCGGGATTACGCTGCCTCAAAAAATGTAGATACGACGGGACCATCTGATACGACTTGTCAAAGTCACCGTATGTCTTCTCTATCGCTATATTCCTCGTTTCTAGAGCGAGGCTGTACAACATGTGAACACCAAACTCTCTGCGCATCTCTTCCATCATCTCTCTCGGCTTCAAATACACACCCTCGCAAACCAACCTACGAGCAAAGTACACGGCTGCAACTTTAGCAGTCACCGTCCGCTCGGCGACGAATCACGTTCAAGTGGCAGCTGTGATCCAAAGTCAACTTCGTAATGTACCAAATCGAGTCGCCCTCATCTTTTGGCCCCTGAGCACACAACCTAAACGTGCAATTATTCCTACCGTGCTTGCAGAGAAAGACTATACGATTTCTGGCGGAACGATCAATAACATACTCTAGCATGTGCTCCAGGTGATACATTCCCAGGCCATCTTCAATTCATACTTGACCGAAACGTAGCCCCCACTACAAGTTGACCGGTGAACGGTCCGGCTGCTCAACCCACCCAAGTGGCAGCGCGCTATCACACTCGACCGGTGGAATGCTCCAATTGCCTAGGCCGTCGCGTAGTTCATCATCATCACGACCGCCCGATGCTCGGATGTGAAATTCTGGTGCCCGAAGATCCTGTTTACTTGTTCTGGCTGTCTAATCCAAGCAAGAAACTCAGTAGTCACAGATTCAATTATATTCTTACGGCGTTCATCTTCTTCGTCGTCGGAGATGTGAGCACCCTCTGCTTCTGGTGGCATTATATCATCATCATCCTTAAATAGATCCCGTCGTCCACTGCCTTCCACGTACACCTCAGGGGCAAAAACACTGTCTCTTTCAAAGACATAAACCATCGGATCCGACCTTTTCTCTTGCACTAGCAATCAAAGTAAATCAGTATCACTATTTAATAAAACTCTACATCTGCTCCCATCCCTCAAAACAGTCAAATAGGATATCACATACTCGGAATCTCTTCGACCACACAAAGCATCTCTAATCAGATTCATGAGATGATCTCGATCATCATTCGTATCGTCCATGTGAACAACAACAGTACTCCCGCCTAAGTAAGCCAATCTCTCCCACTGACCTCCAAAACGTACAATAACACGCCGCCGCCCCATCTAAAAATCAAAGAAAGAAGAGAGATTAGGGTTACAATACGAAAAACAAAAATTTACATCACAAACTGCCAGGGCACGAAGGCACCATCGTGGGATTGATAGAAAGGCTCGATGGTCATCGAGTTGGCCATCGTGCCCATCGTGTCCATCGTGGGTACGATCGTGCCTTCCACATCGTGCCATCGTGGGGAGAAACCCTTCGCCCCCGACAGAAAAAAAATTCATAGTTTCCAACCCCTTACAAATCACACAATGCGAGTTATTTCAACTATTTTTTCTCCTAAACATATTACTAAACTTCAAGTTATATTCGAATTTAAACAAATATCACTTAACATCTACATATTCCATGCAAATCGAAGACAATTTTGGGACACGATGGTCAAGGCACGATCGTGTTTACTTGGTCACGATCGTGCCTTGACATCGTGAGTTAAATAACACGCACTAGTATATGCTTTTCGGACGGAGATTTCGGGTGCATACCTTCTTTATGAAGCCAGAAACGCGATGTCGGCCTTCCTTGATATCTTTTTCTTCTTTGAATTCACGTTTCGAGAGATTGGAGTAGCTTTTTTCTCTTTTTTTCTTCTTCTTTCTTTTTAGGGTTTTGTGGTTTTTGGTGTTTTCAATTGTATTATTGTGATTAATTCGAACCTAACTAGGAGTTCTAAACCTTGTCAACAACCTCTCTTACGCAAACTTTAATGAACTACCTTCATTAAATCCCTAGTTTCATCCGAAAATCTTCAGAGAATCGGATTTGGTAGGGTTCAATAAATGAAACGCGAAAGAATCTGCATTAAATATTACTTTCCATCGTGTCCAATAGCACCATCGTGTCCACCCATCGTGCCCAGCCATCGTGTCCAGTGGCCCCATCGTGTCCAGAAGAAATCTGGCCGACGACGGGAGAGAATTGAGAGAGATTGAGGCTGTTTTTTCAGATTTTTTTTTACTTTTTTAATTTAATTCATAGGTGTATTATTTATTTATTAGTTTTTGTTAAAGGGAGGGCACTTTAGTCTTTTAAATGATTTTGGTATAGAAAACTTATAGTTTTATGAATGGGGCTAAAAAAACTTATGCTTATTAAGTTTTGGTATTTTTTCATCCAATTTCTCTTAAAACTATTACCCATTCGAGCGCTCCCCTTAATTTTAGGTCCTATGTGGAGGTGGAGCGCTCTCCATTCATTATTCTTATTTATCTCAAATCCTCTTTTAATGTATTTTTAATCCATATATTCTATAAATTAACTATGAAATTTTCTATCCCACATCGATTTTCAATAAGACTCTACTCTTGGAGAACCATTATAAATATTCAAGATCAATGTGTATTTTTTTCATCCTACAAATATTTTGCATAAAAAATTTAATTTGGCCAATTAATTAGTTGGTCAAACAAATAATTTTTTTTATGTTGGACAATGTAATTTGGCCAATTATTAAGTAGTCAATATTAATTCATATATTATTATTATTATTATTATTATTATTATTATTATTATTATTATTATTATTATTAATGTATCATCTCAACTTCATGTCCCATATGTATATATCAAATCAAATTCTATACAAATTATATTTATTCTATTATCTCTACCTCTATATCGATATTCTATATATACTAATATAATAATGGTAACCATATTCTAAATCATATCACACGTCTCATAACATATATATATATATATATATATATATATATATATATCTATAATACGAATCCGGATTCAAGCTCTCCCCTTAATTTTAAGTCTAATGTGGTACGCTCTCCATTCATTATTCTCATTTATCTTAAATTCTCATTTTTTGTATTTTTAATTCATATATTCTATAAATTTAATTAATATGAAATTTTCTATCCCACATCGATTTTTAATAAGACTCAGCTCTTGGAGAACCATTATAAATACTAAAGATCAATATGTATTTTTTTCATCCTCCAAAAATAATTTGATTTGGCCAATTAATTAGTTGGCCAAATAATAATTTTATTTTTATGTTGAAAAATTTAATTTGACCAATTACTAAGTTGTCAATATTCATTTATTTAATTTGATAAATTATTAACAAACCAAAAAATACGATTCAACTTGAAAAATAATTTAAATTTAATTATTATCTAATCTATATATATATATTATTAATACGAAAACGGATTTGAGCCCTCCCCTTAATTTTAGGTCATATGTGGCGCACTCTCTATTCGTTATTTTTATTTATCTTAAATCTCCATTTTATATATTTTTAATCATATATTCTATATTTAATATGAAACCTTTTATCCCACGTCGATTTTCAATAACACTTCACCCTTGGAGAACCATTATATATACTCAAGATCAATGTGTATTTTTTTCATTATGAAATTATTTTGCATAAATAATTTAATTTGGCCAATTAATTAGGGTCAAATAAATAGTTTTATTTTTATGTTGGAAAATTTAATTTGGCCACTCTTGGAGTACAAAATTAATATTTCCATATTTTCTTCATTAATCTTTCCTTTATTAAACTTAATTCAACCTAAACGTTATTATTTTTTTTGCTTTATAAAAGGATTAGACGTGGGATGTACTTTCTCAATCAAAATAGTTTATTAGGAGTATTTATTTTAACCAAATAATAATTAGTTTTGATCGAATAAATACGAAGTATATATTATCATTTTATTTTATTTTATAAATTTAATATAGCAACATTATATTTTGTTACTAACTAATAAGATTACATATCTATAAATTATTTTATTTAACTTTTCTACCTACCATTAAATTATAATATATCAGTAGAACTTTTTTACAGTCAAAGCAAATACAATACCCAATATATACATAAATATTTCAAAAGTAACCATTATTTTCTCGCAAATAATCATTGATATTAGTATCATAAACACATTTGCATGTATGATATTATCTTAAACTGAAATTTTATGTATTTTTAATTTCATATATTCTATATTTAATATGAAATTTTTTATCCTATATCGATTTTCAATAAGACTCCACTCTTGAATAACTATTATAAATACTCAAGATCAATGTTTATTTTTTTCATCCTGCAATTATTTTGCATAAACAATTTAATTTGGCCAATTAATTAGTTGACCAAATAAATAATTTTATTTTTATGTTGAAAATTTTAATTTGGCGAATTATTAAGTTGTCAATATTAATTTATTTAATTTGATAATTTATTAACAAACCAAAAAAATACGATTTAACTTGAAAAATAATTTAAATTTAATTATTGTCTAATTATAGATTGTTAAATTTTAATTATATTACTATTAAGTTATCAAGCTATTTTTATAAGTTACAATTCTCAAAATTTTAATTTGTGACGAGATGATCAAACGTACACAACAATTAATATCATATACGATAAGATCTTTGATAGATTGTGAGATAACTAGAGGTGGCCGCGGTTCGGTTCGGTTCCGGAACCGGAACCGAACCGGCGGTTCTCAGTTCCACCCTAAGGGAACCGGAACCGAACCGCCGGCCACTTCGGTTTTGGTTCCAAACCGGAACCGCATGATTCGGTTCGGTTCGGTTTCGCGATTCCGGAGGTTCCAAATCGGAACCGCATATTTTGGAATTTAATTTTTGTATTTTTTTTTCATTTGTTGCTACTTTTTCTTGTTTAGTTGTTATTTTATGCATTCTAACGTAACATTTAGATGAAATAAATATGAATCGTAACATAAATATAGATAAAAATATAAAAAAATAGGAGGAATCGGTGGTTCGAAACCGGAACCGAACTGTGCCGGTTTCACAACTTTGGAACCGAAACCGAACCGCCGTCGATGCGGTTCTCGGTTCCAAACCAAAACCGGCGGTTCGGTTTCGGTTTTTTTGGCCACCTCTAGAGATAACAAATTTAATTTTTCATATTTTAAATTATGTTTAGTTTGTACAAAAAAATATTAGTTTGATTTCTATTGATTTCTTGCAACTAAAGAAAGTGGAATAAAATCAAAGAATACTATTTCTGATCAATTATCGAAATATTATCACTCTGAAATAATATTAAATTATTTTTAATGTTCATGCTTATATATTGGAAAATGATATCACAAAAATAAAATATTTGTCAAATGAAGTACAATAAAATCGAAAAAAACAATCTTATTGGTGTATTTTATTTTATTTTCATCACTTTTGTAAAACTTACAGTAGATGCAGTTGCTGCGAGAGGAGAAGCTAACAATTAGATTTTGGAATTTATGAAAAATTTACACAAAATAGTAGTTACTTGAAATTGGTGTTGTGTTTAAAATTGAGCTTACTAAAATTTACTTTCTATTGATTTTTCTTGGAGATAAAGGAACCGGAATAAAATCGAAGAAACAATCTTATTGATGTATTTTTTTTTATTATAACTACATCACTTTTGTAAGATTTTCTTATAGTAAATTGTTGAATTAATAATATTACTCTCATATAGATAATATTGTATTATTACTTTTACGGTTACATACTTATAATTTACAGCATAATATGGTTCCCCGTCGATTTTCGACGGGTTACACACTAGTATTAAAAAAAATTATACTTTAATAAAAGTTATTTTTGCACGTGTATATATCTATGCCAGGTACCAAAAAAAATTTCTTCTCATAACAAAATTTGCTCGTTAAAATATACTATTAGGCAACATTCTCTAATTTGCATTTTAGATTTACACTCGAATTAAATAGTCAATAACGTAATTCACATATCTTCTGACAAGAACAAACAAAAAAATAAAAAAAAGAAGCAAAACGATCATATCATTGGTTATTGTGGAACTAGATGGGTTGGAACTTAGATTACTTGTTCGATTATTTAGAGCTCGTGATTGTTGGTCAATACTCCTCGACTTGCCTTCGTGTATCGGTAACAGATTAGATTTTTAAAGACTCATAAATTGTTTAGGCGAAAAAATAAAAAATAAAAAAAATACTAGATCTTTTCTTAGTAAAAGCAAAATTTAGTTGGCCTTTTAACCCTTTTATTCTGTTTTCGTATATTATGTAATTAGTTTTAAAAAAAACGAAAATCTAATATTATATCAGATTTTGTACATAAATCCCCCCTCTTCACACACAATTCATCTCTTCCCATTTGACCTTACATTTTTCTTTCATTTTCAAACTTCAACCTCTACAAAACACTTGAATCTGTTATTTCTGTAAAACAATCATCAAGAATCGAGCTAATGCAAACATATTATCTTCTTTTATTGTTTAATTTTTTGTTTTCCGGCATATTGGATCAAAAATTCGGTATTTTTGTCTGTAATTTCCTGAAAGAGCGAAATACGAACATCTGGTGAAGGCACAATGATACACTATTTCCTAACTTCGCAGGAATAGAATAATAAAGCAAAGCATAACGTAATGCTAATGCACAAAAGCACAATGCTTCGTGTTTCGAGTCACTGCTTCGTGTTTGCATTTCGCGTCAGTGCCTTATTTTTTTACGTTTCGCATGATACTGTCTCATTTCCGTATTAACAGTCAGATTCCTCCTCCCAGTTCAACGAGTGTGTGGTGCGGAGGTGAGGCGTCGAACAACGGTGGAGAGCGTAGCCTTCTGCAAACCCTATCCACACTCTGTATTTAACTTTCACATTTTTGTTTGGGTAAAAACTCTTTCACAAATTACATTTACATAATATTAAAATAATTATAATAAATATTTGTATTTTAATTTTCAGGAGCAATACGTAACACTGACTAGAATTTTGTTTTTATTGAGCAAATGAGTTACTATTTTTTACTATTGACACAGACTATTTTTTTTAAGAAATATTTCGATGAATATTTGATATTCCACAACATTATAAAAAAGGTTATTTATAGTTTGTGGCCCCAACTTTCATTACTTTTCTGTTTGTTACATGTTTTTAAAATTTTCCAAAAAAACCCGGTACTTTACGATTTTATTTAAAAAAGGCCCGCCTTTATTTTCCGACGTTGGAATGATGAATGGTTGACCGTCTATCTGATGTGAATATTAAAATGACAAGTGTACCGAAATAACGTCGTTTCAGTTTGGAAAAAATTAAATATTGATAAAGTCATATGATGTATAGCTTTTACTATTGAACCCTGAATGTCTTTCTATTCTCTTCCTAAATTATACGTTTACTTTTGGGAAAGAAAAGGGTTTAGGAAGAGAATACAAAGACATTTAGGGTTCTATCGTACAAGCTATACGTAGTACGATCTTGTCAATTTTTAATTAAGCTCAAACTTAAACGACGTTGTTACGGTACACTTGGTATTTTAATATCCACATCAGATAGTCGGTCAGATGATTCATCATTCCAACAACAGAAAATAAAGACAGGTCTTATTTAGATAAAATTGTAAAGCATAGGATTTTTTTAAAAATTTTAAAATATTTGCCACAAACAGAAAAGTTATAAAAGTTCGGGCCACAAATTATAAATAATTCTTAATTTTGGTTTTTAGGAAGCAATTTGGCACGTGGTGAGCTAAATTCTCCGACCACCCCACTCCAAACCTAACGTATTTATACATAAAAACGCCGAACCCAAACAAACCGAGAAAGGAAACCCACACCGTCGCCAATGGCGTCCTCGGAGAAGCGGTGCTTATACGAAGTCCTCGGCGTCAGCCGCGACTGCTCCGCCGACGAAATTCGGTCGGCGTACAGGCGCCTCGCCCTCCAGCGCCACCCGGACAAGCTCGTTAGGAGCGGCGTCTCCGAGGCCGACGCCACCGCCGCCTTCCAGGAGCTCGTCAACGCCTACGAGGTCCTCTCCGACGCGCGCGAGCGTGCCTGGTACGACTCCCACCGCAACCAAATCCTCTTCTCCTCCTCCTCCACGCCCGCCGCCGCGGGCGGCTCCTCAACTTTCGTGCCCGATTTGTTCTCGTTCTTCTCGAATTCGGTCTACTCAGGGTACTCGGACTCGGGGAGAGGGTTTTACAAGGTTTATGGGGATCTGTTCGAGAAGATTTACGCGAATGAGTTGAATTTCGCGAAGAAATTGGGGATGCAGCTACCGAAGGAAGCTCCGGTCCTGGGTAATTTGGAGAGTCCCTATGTTCAGGTAACGTATTCGTTTTGTCAATTCATCGCTTATTTAGTTTACCGAATAATGTAATTCTTGAATTCCATATCATCGGAGTTGTCTGATAATACTTTTCAGAAAACTTCATGTGTAAGCTGGAAAATAAGTTGTGCGTGTATTTTAACTAGCTAGCATGTCAGATAGATCATTCTACTTATGTTTTAAGCTCGATGTGAATTAAAACATGTCTGGATTTCAGTGTTACAGATTGATAGGAAACATGTTTTTGTTGTTTGGCAGGGGATAGCTGTTGATCACATTGATTTAGTTACTTTGAAGTAATAGATTGTTAGTGCCTGCATGTGGAAAGGGAGGGAATAGAGTGAACAAACGATGAAAAGGTGTGTAGTGTTAATTGTCCTTGCTCATTCCATGAGTTATGTGAGCTAGTAATGTGTTAATTAAGGATTTAGAGAAAGAAGAAGAAGCCCAGTCATCTACAACACACCAATGTTAAGATTTGCAAATGACAAACCAATTACTGTAATATTGAAACTTCATCTATTCGAATGTATAATGATAGTCCTTGTTGTGATCATCTGATCTCTTAAGGCTGAGTTATTGCATTTGGCAATTATAATTGATGGACCTCACAAAGATAAAACCGAATCGAGGCATGAATTCTGCTTCAAACATACTTCAAAATTTCACCAAATATAGGGAACTGAATTTGCATAATTAAGTAGAAGACTCATCCAATTTTAGGTTTTCCCAGCATATTAAGTGGTGGTTTAGTATAGCAAATCCTTGGCTTCTGAAAACCTTACAGCTTTGGATGTTGATTTCATGTGGAGGAATTGGTCAGGCACTTCAAAATATACCATTGCGGAAGGAAACTATCTTGAGCATCATTGTTCTAAAGAAATTGCAGACTGTTACAGAGTTTTCTGAGGCGTAGGTTATTGCTTCCAAGTTTGTTGTAAGGTTTAGGGTTTTATGACATCTGACACATGAATTATAAATAGGATGGAGTCGACAGACCTTGATGTAGTTGCTCGTTTAAGTATTTGATTTTTTTATTCTGTTTCAATGTCCTTGCTCTCTGTGTCAATCGTTTGCATTTGATTTCCTTAATACGGTGAGTCCTCCAAGACTAAGGCATGAGGATAGAACAACTCTAAGGTAGTTCCTCTAACAATAACTGTGACTTGGCAGTTTGCATTCTCTACTAAAATTAGGTGCCACATATCTGTCCTGTCCTGCGTTGAAAACTTTTACAAGCAATATCATATATTATTCCCTAAAATTATCATACAATTTGGTAAAAACTGGTTAAGTCAAATTCCTTGTCTGGGAGGTTGGAATCTTTTATTTATTTGTTTCCTAGGTAATGCCTCTGAAAAATTCTTTTAAAAATTTTAGTTGAAAAAAATGATTGAAAATGATCATGTTGTGCTCTTATTGATTCTGCATCTTAGTCAAGTATATTGACAATTCCATAATTCTATGATTCTATCTTCATGAAATATGCAAAGCTGCCAAAATAGCTTTCCATATTCCTACATAAACTGTGGTTGAGATTCAATCCAATCCCCATTCTTTTATATGGGTTAAGATTGGGCTTCAAATAAACCAAAAGCCGTGCGTGTATATGTCTACATTCTCTATCTGTGTTTATAATGCTAAATGTCGTTTCAGTTGATAAATTTGCTTAGGCCCTCTTGTGAAATTTCATTCACTTCGCAATGTTCTCACCGACTCTCCTCTCATAAAATCTTATTACTTCACAAACATTTCAACCTTCAAATACTGAGGCAATGATCGTGTGTGCTTAATTTGAATTATTAAAATCTAAGTTACGGGAGTGTTTCATTGAATTTTCTTTATGAAAAGGGTCTATTTAATTGAAGTTCCCCTTTGTTTTTCTTATAATTTCATGGTAAATGATTGAGTTTCATTTGTCCTTGTCCTTCAAGGATTAACATATGGAGGAATTTTTAACCCACAGTTTGGTTCATTATTGCCAAGAAATTAGTATTAGGTCGTTTCTGTGATGTAATGACACAATAAGGATATTAGTTGTTACCTTGTAGGCTTGTATTCTGTAAAACAAAAAAAGTACCAAACAAGAGTACCTTGTTGCTGGAAATTTCTGTCATTCAGAGCTAAGGTTGTAATTATATTTCCTCCTATATTTTTTAAGGTGCTTAACTGTAATGATATCTTGTACCTCTTGGTTGGAAGTAATGAGATGCTATTTATAATTTTCATTTATTTAAGTTCTAGAGATACCCAATTTGGATCCGAATACCCCCTGAACATCTTAAATTCACAAAAGGGCATGTTTCATATAATATGAAATGATTATTTCATTTGCTCTTTTGCAGATCTGCTTACGAAAATTTGCATTTCAATTAATTGACTAAAAACAAAAAGAAACTGCAACGTTACCTGCTTCCTATATGAAATTGACTTTCTAATATTCAATTGGATTTAATATCCTGTTTGACTTCAAAAATAATTCTGTTATGCAGGTCACTGCATTTTATAGTTATTGGTTAGGGTTTGCAACAGCACTAGAGTTCTTTTGGGCAGATCAATATGATGCTATGGCTGGCCCAAACAGGAAGTCAAGGAGGTTAATGGAAGAGGAGAACAAGAAGCTGAGGAAAAAAGCGAGAAGAGAGTATAATGAAACAGTTAGAGGTCTGGCTGAGTTTGTGAAGAAGAGGGATAAAAGAGTAATTGATATGCAAATAAAGAGGAATGAGGAGACGGAGAGAAAGAGAGAGGAGGAGAAACAGAGGAAAAAAGAGCTGGAGAGACAGAAAGCAGAGAAGGCTAGGAATTATGAGGAACCCGAGTGGGCCAAATTAGAGGAGGTTGAGGAGGATGAGGAAGAAGATGCCTTGGAGGAAAAGAAAAACGAATTCTATTGTGTAGCCTGTAGCAAGAAGTTCAAGAGTGATAAACAATGGACGAATCACGAGCAGTCTAAAAAGCACAAAGAAAAGGTGGCAGAACTGAGGGAAGCATTTCGTCAACAAGATGAAGAATATGAAGCAGAAGGGGCCGAAATGGAAGAGGTTGATGAAAATGACGTCAGTTACCTGTCAGCAGATGATGGAGTAAGTAAATTACCGGAGCAATTTGAGGGTGGACTTGGTATTCAAGAAGATGATAGTGATGATGGAATGAATGCATCCAGTGAAGCAGTGGAGTTTGAGGATCCTAAAGATTTCAGTGGAAGTAACAGAGTGGCCAAAGGGGTGGGACCTGACGATGACGAAGAGGAGGAGGACAACGATGATGATGGTGGTGGTGATGAGGCAATTATCCTTGAAGCTATGTTGTCAGGGCGTAAGAATAGGAACAAAGCAAGGAATCAGCCTAAGGCTCCAGCGACCAAAACTCAGATGGAGTCTGATGGTGATGAAATGGATTTCATGGAGTATAATGACACAAAGGGTTCACGAAGGAACAAGGGAGGCAGGAGGCGAAGAGGTAGGAAACAAGAAGAAGCAGAACCAGTGAAAGCTAGAACTGCAGAGAGAAAAGATGAGGCTGATGAACATGAAGAGTGTGATGATGATGCTGGGAAGTCAATTTCCCAACCTTTACCAGAATCTACGACTATGAGGACAACAGATGATGTAACTGAAAAGGATCATAAGCATGCAGAGAAAGCTGTAAATAAGAAATTTACAAAAAAGAAAGAAACTGCTTTCAAGTCGAAGGTTGCATCCAAAGGAAGAAAACAGAAGGTACTCTGTCCTAATTAGTACTGCTCTAGAATATGTAAAGACACATTTTAATATCTTCTATGATACATTTGCTAAGAAATTGACATGCTTTTATTTTGTGCAACTTGCTACCAGATGTGTATTGTTCGTGTGTCATGTAATCACTATTTTCTATGATCTTGTGTATGAAGTTACAGGAACAGAGTGTAAATATTAATTCAACCTAAAATATGGGCTTGTTACCAGGCTAACCCTATATGCACTCCAATTCCATGGATTGTACTATTGGCTTACCGCACGCAAAACCAAAATAAAAAATAAAAAATAAAAGAAAATTCATATTCCATTTTTAGCGAATGTGCCCCACCTCCCACCCTCTTCAATAAAGTGATACTTTTACTGTAATAAATGATATAGAGATATTCACTCTACAATATTTTTTCCTGTCTATTTTCAATGATTCATCTCTGAGTTCCTTGGTATTCAGGTTGCAACAAGAGGACCTGACAACATGTGTGAGAAGTGTGGAGAAGAATTTGAGTCCAAGTATTGTCCTCTTTGTTTCAAAACTCTTCCTGTTCACTTCTTTTAGTACCTCCATTAATCCTCCCAGTCTTGTTGCAGGAATAAACTTCATAAACATTTGGGAGAAACTGGTCATGCCTCACTAAGACATTAAGGATGTATGATTATCAAGCAGTAACAAATGTCGATGTTGGTCCATTGTATTGAGCTCTCTTGGTTTCTTGATGCCAATCCTCCACTGGTATAGATTGGCAACACCCTTGTTATGTGGACCATTCTGTCATTTTCCATTGCTGGAATGAAGCCACAGAACATTACTTTTGCTCAAAGACACGGCAATAATATTTTGTATTTATTTGTGCACACACATACGAGACATGCCAATTAGAAGGTATTTACTTATTTCAAAATGTGCTATGCAAACTGGAGCTTGAAGTTAAGAGCTTTGGTTTCTGAATTTTGCAGTTGCTAGAAAATTCCATGACTGGAATTTAATTGTAAGTAGTTTAAGAAGACCGAAGAATGTTGCAGTAGTTAATAGGAAAAATATTTTATTACATCATTGATTCATTGAGCGGATTTTTGTCATAATAAATGAGGCCCCTATTGCATCTATAATTACATGTTAGTATACGATGTAATTTCTTATTGAAGTTTTTCTTTGAAATGTGTGAGAGCTTTTCTATTACTGGATCAGGAACTTGGTAGTAATAGATCATTGTTGTTGGAGAGTTGCTGCTAACCTACAAAGGAAATAGAGGATGTAGTTCCATTTTTAGTTCCTTTAGGCATATTTATTTTTATGAGTTAAAATGCTTGTGTGCGATAGAGCCTGATAGATCATATTAGAAGTCCCCATCGATTAATGTTATCCAGCATGTCACAATTAAGGAAGCTTGATTCAGTTTCTGGAGGAGTTCCTTGATTATCTCTCCTTGTTTTGATGGCGAAATCTTACTGAATTTGGCAAGACCTTTTTGTTGTGCTAGCAACGGTTTTAGCCTTAGCCATGAGTAACAAGAGTGCAGGGCAGATGGAGGGAGTTGCAAGCCTTACTCATTACAGCCCTTGATGGAAATAGTGCAGTTCTTTTCAAGAATGGCGACATGTCGACTGAAATGGTACGCATGTATTTCATTTTCTAAAGGAATGTTGGCAGCATACATGTAGGGTCTGAGTTCCTGAATGACCTGGTTATAGCAGTTATGGCTGTATCGTGTGAAGTAGTAGGGTATATAAATTAGCAATTGTTGTAGGACAGTGTGGTTGTGGTTTACTCTCAGATTTCCTTTCCATGACTCACAATTGTGGTTAATTTGTTCTATTCTCGTTGCGGGGGACATAAACCTTATGAGTTATGGCGTGGGCCTTCTGTTTGCTGTTTCTATTCTTGTGCATGATCACGACTTAATGCTGACCATGAATATAGTAATAACCTACTAACGAAGTGAGTATTCGTGTGATCAAAGATTTGAGTTTGAATCTCATCAACACTTTATTAGTCGAGTTTGTCGCATTAGGTTTGCAGAGCAAGCTATTGCACATGAGTCTAGTGTGTGTATCGGATAGTGGTTGGGAGTTATCATAACAAAAACACACAGAAAGTAGAAAATTGAAATCTTTCATATCTATTTTTCCATTTTCGAACAGTTGTAGTTCTTTTATCTTGTACCAATTACACTGCTTGAATTGAATTATTTAAAATTTATCACTCATGAACTCCTATTGTCCTAACACGGACACAAAAAGTTCTTTTAAAATTGATTTGGTATCGACTACACCAACTGTACCATCAACCCATATAGGAACACACGAATGTTTGAAAAAATGATCCCTCCAATGTAGGCTAGAATGTCCGCACGAATGTTTGAAAAAATGAGTTGTTTGTAATAAAGCTGAAAAACAAAGTAATTTTTTGGAGGTTATTTTTGTCAAACAAAATAGGAGAGAAGGGAGAGAGTAGTTTTTTTGTGGCATAATGTGTAATTTATGAGTTATGCTAATGGTATTTATCATCTATTGTGGTGTATTGTAATTTTTGTTTTAGAAAATGAGCCTATTGAAATGGAACGTTCGTATGAATAAAGCGGTTATTAAATTGGGATGGAAGGAGTAAAAAAGTACTCCCTTCGTCCCGTTCATATCGTCTTCCTTTCCTTATTGGATTGTCCCACTCAAATTGTCTTGTTCCAAATAAGGAAATAATTAACCCTTCAAAAGTGATGAGATCTACTCACTTTCTATCTTTTTTACCCTTATTCTTAATCTCTCTTTCGAACAGTAACAACTAACAAGACAATATGAGCGAGATGGAGGGTGTAATTCTTAAAATTGGAGTTTTTTTAGTTGAAATTGGAGAATATTTGAACCACTTTCATAAATATAAAGTTAAGTAACGTATATATAATGTATTCATGTGGATGTGTGTATATAGGAACGAGTTCATATAAAATAAACCCTAGTGAGGAATTAAAAATCAATTCTCTTTTCATGATCTATGGTTGTAATAGATAGGAACACAACTTATATGTCATGCTTTTTATATACAATTATTATGCTTCTATCTATGACAACCAAGATCAACACATTAGTACCTAGTTTTTATACTTTGATTGGTTTTCATATGATTCATTTCATATATCTATATCTATTATAAAAGAGTCTTGTTTACAAAATTTGATTTGTCTATTATACTTAGTATTTGATTCATTTTATTATTAGATAATTATTATATGTTTGACACACAAACATATATATATATTATTAAAATCTATCAATAGTACGTGCATCGCACGTATCACTCTACTAGTATAGATATGTGTGGTGTGGGTGTGGAAGTCGTTGGGAAGGAGAGCGAATCAAATCTTTTAAACAAGATTTATTGGTCCATGTGTATTGTGTTGGACTAAGACTTTAAGAATAATAGGTGCACAAATTGGATTGGTGAGAGCGTCGCCTTCTAATTTTAATTCATCATAAATATGTAGTAAGAACAGCTATATATATTTCTGGCAAAGAAAATGACACCCTCAAAATATCATCATAATTGTGCCGACCATTATTTTAGAGTGACGTTGATATTAAAAGTTACACCTCCTCAAATATGCCAAAACCCAAGTAGAAGTGTTACCTTTTAACTAATTATAAGGAATGTGACTACCATTGTTTAAATTCTTTTTAAAATTTTTTATTTTATTATTATTATTATTATTATTATTATTTTAGATTTGGGTGGAAAAGAACTTTACAATTATCTTTGGTACTTACAAATTCAGTCAGAAAATAAATTATTTGACAGTTTTTTTATAAAACAATATATATTCAAGTGAAAGCTATATGATCGATCAGCTAATACAAAAGTCCTTTGATGGCTAGAAAATGATATATTTCTAACAAGCAGCCTTGCAATTTTATGAGCAAATGTATTTGTTGTTCTTTGAAATCATTGTACGGTAAACAATGAGAACCTTGGAGCTTGAGCAATAATATTTGCAATCACATTCCCAACATAATTTTGGGGGATGATTTTCTTTGTCAACAAATTAACCAGCTCTTGATTATCAGTTTTCAAAATGAGATTTGCGACTCCCATTTCAATAGCTTGGAGTAACAAGCTAATGCTTCTGCTATGAATATATCGGGAACTGATTCTATTCTCTATTAAAAAATACTTCATTCATCTCATTCCTCATGAGCCCACCCAAACCGACTATCCCTAAATTATTAATAGAAGCATTAGTATTTGTCTTGATATTCATGACCTACAACTCTTGTTATCTGCAACTCCAGTTGGACCTGAAGGAGCACAATGTAAAGAATATAAAAAATTTAAATTATCATAGAAACAGTCCAGTATGAAATAAAATGATGTTACTAACTAAAAAGGGTTATTATCAATTTATTATCTGAACTTTGACAAGTTTTTCAAAAATACATTTGAAATATGCCAAGAAATTTTTTTCTTCCTTTCAACATTTTTACGGTATAAAATTCCGGCATTGAATTTTGGACCTTGCGTACGGACTCCCGCGTTTAAATTCAGTTCTAAAGTGACATCCATTTTACACGTCAAAGTACTTGTGCATACGAAAAAAAACTATCACACCAGAGAGATTTAGGGGTGTCAAATTTGCAACAAATTATAATGTTTGGTCATTATTACAACTTTTTAAAAATCATGTTGAAATTACAAATTTGCTAAAAGCTTGTGATTTAATTGATAATTAACCCTGCATGCCATAACCAATAATATTGAGCGGCCTTAGAGTGCATGATTTTTTTTCTTCAATATTCCTAAATCTTCAATTCTAACCCAACCCCTAAATCCTATGGTCCACACGAAATAATGTTTACTCCTGAAGGACTGATTAAAAATCTATTTTAACTACTTTGTTGCCTATGAATCATGTCTAAAACTCATAACTTCCAAAATAAATTCTAAACTTCTAAGTATTCATGACGATTTAAACCCTTTCGACCGCAAATCTTGAAAATATGCAAAAACAAATATGATCTTTTAGGAAAATTACAAATATGGAACCGAACACAATTTCCGAGCTCTAAAATATGACACTGAAGGCTGGAGTCTCTACTCTTTTCATGAGATTTCTTCATTTTCGTCCTTTCCATATCATATTTTTTAGCCTGAAAATTTTGTCTCGTGCCGTATTTGCAACTTCTACAAAAAATTAGAATTTTTGCATATTTTAAAGGTTAGATTAGTTTTGCAACTCCACCTAAAGGTTAGAATTTTTATTTTGGTATCGTTCTTACGTGGATATTTCCAAACATGATTATGTAATGGGAAAATCAATTGAAATATTATTGGATACATATATAGAAAGGGTGAGTAGTAGCCATCAACGAATATAGTTAGTCCTTTAAAATATATATTTATATTCCAAAGTGGTCCTCAAAGGATGAAAAAAATGTGACCATGCATCCTCATAATTAAAATTGCCTAGTTGGACAGGACCATAATTAATAGTACTTGTTCACACACAATATATAATAATATTATATTATACTCATATATTAATGAAGAAACCTTATCTTCTTCACCATGAAAGCGACCAACTCCTGTACCATGTTCTTAAAAAAATTTTCCCATGCATGACTTACCCAATTTATGGCTAATAACTTTTATTTCACTATATATGTACCCATTTTTTCATTAATCATAATTTGCATAGATAGTTTTTTTAGCAAGATTCTAAGGTACATAAATGTTCATGTACTATATGTGTGTCCCTATGTTATTAAAAAAAATTTGGTTCTATTAAAGAAATACTAACAAAGAAGGAAAGAAAAAAAAAAGATTCACCGTCGACCCTAAAAAAATTAAAAGTTGGGTTTTAGTTAATTAGTTGCAAAAATACTTGACACACATCATATAGATATAGTGTCAATTCAGTCTCCATAAAAGAGGTTAAATTAAAGTGGGCTACCAAGATTCCACTCATCCAAAATTTGAAGAGATAGATACATGAATGTAGCTAAGATAAATATATTGATACATTGTACTTTATTTCGTACAGAAAAGCCTAATAATCAATATATCTTCACCATGTGCAAACATTTATTTTTTCAACAATATATAATAATTAAATAATGAATATAAGTTTCATCCATTTTGAACTCGACCCTACACAATTAAATAGGTAAAACAAAAGTTGCAAAATAAAAATTTAAAAATCATCCTCCTTGATCATCATTAGGCAGAGACTTCTTTGATGGCTGCTGGCTGCTTTGCTGTCTGTAAAGAGCTGACATTTTGTTCAAGAATTCCATGTTCATAGACTGCTGTAACACAAAATTTAAGTAAATCAAACAAATATTCAAAATGGGTGGTTGGAATTATTGATGTATAAGTTGCAGAAATTCAACAGTATTAAATGCCTAAGGAAATTTATAGATGGTTATATATATGCCCATCTCACTCGCACTTAATAAGCGAGAAACGGTACACGTGTATTTTATTTATAATTATGTTGAGCAGTGGGGCTAGAAATAGACGATCTCGTGTATAAGATATTAAAAAAAAATTAATGCAATAATAAAAATTATAAATACGTACTTGAGCCAGAAATGTATTGTAGGCATCGGTGAAATTAGGCGTGGAGGCACTAACGCCGGCAGCATCAACATTGGGTTTCAACGGAGGATACACGGCAGGCATGGTGAAGGGCGGTGGCGATACAAATGACGTGTTGGCACCGAGAGGCGCGGCTGCGTGGATGAGGGGAGGGAACGGCGGGCCCACATTTCGCGTCAAATTATTGACGTCGAGCATTCCCATCCCCATTCCCATTCCCATTCCCATTCCCATGCGCGCCAAAATCGACATTTGAAGTTGTTGTTGCATTCCTAACGGCATCACCATTTGGGTCATATTTCTTGCATTGCTCATCATATGAATTTGTGCTTGTAGTTGCTTTAAGTATTCAATCACCTCATCCAACATTGATGCTTTGTCGGTCTACGATCAAGGTCAATACACGTTTACAAAGTAGTATTCAGATATTGTAAATTTATTATTGAAATATCCAAATAAATAGTTCCCGAAATACTTAAATTTTGGCAATATAAAACACACCTTACTCGCATTTGGCACCAACTTTTGAAGAGCCTTCATCTTCTCGTTGATTCTGTCTCTACGTCTCTGTACATATTCATTCTATTATTTAGCATTTTATTTCACCTTCACAATAATTTTTAAAAATCAAACGGTAAAAATATAAATTTTTCTTTCTTTTTTTTGCTCTTATTGAAATAGTAAAGTCTAATTAATACATTCTCACATCAACAAATTAAGAAGCAATAGACTCTGTACATATGTATTCCATATTTTATAAGTTCCAAATTTTCCTTTTTTTTGATAAATTTTAATTACTTTTGTAAATTTTCAAAATACAGTGTGTGGACTTTTTATGGTTTAAAAGTATCATAACTTACCTGTTAAAAAGATTTTATTTTCATGAAGATTAGTGTGGTCATGTTCAATTAATTACAAAATTTATCATTAGGGATTTTAGTAGTTGCGTGGCCTTATTAATTCCAGTTGGAGTTAATAAACGCCAAACTATCTTATTTTTGAGATAAAAAACAGTGCTTAAAGTCTACGAGTCTATAAGATTCTTTAAACACAAAATTATCTTTTCATGGACTAAATAACTAGATTAAATATTACCGAATAGTATTGCATTTAAATTTTGTTTTTCACATGACGATCACATTTCACATTTTTTCACATGAAACATGAGTTGAAGGATCAACTGACTTTCCCTATTACAAATAGTTTTTTTTTTTTTTTTCATATTTTCACATGATAGCATTATATTATTAATTATAAATTGGATAAATTCAATACTTGTAACATAAAACTCAAAATGCGTTTAGACATGTATTATATTAGTTGTTAATTAATCTTTACCCGTTCGGAGAGATTATGTATGGCCGCAGCACGGCTTCGCCGTGCTGATGATTGGGAGCGGCAGCTTTCTCCTTTTGTGCCGCGTTCTCCGTCTTGATTTTCCTGTTACATTTTCGTGCTTATATATATATATATATGAATATTAGTATTAATAATATTTCATAATTCCCTACTAATGATGCTAGCTTGATTCCTCGAGAATTATGTATAAGATACACTTTTTGAAAAGAAAGCAGAAGATCTAATTTATTCTGAATTCAATATATATATATATATATATATTCATTTCGTCCTAATATAATTTAATTAATTTCTTATAAAGTTAAATAAAATTAGTATATTTTTATCACATTGTATTGTATTTATTCTCGCACATAGACATTCATGTCAAGTTTGAATATTGGTGGGAATTTATTGCATGTCTGCATTATTCTGACACTCTTTTCTATCATCACTTTCATATCATTGCTTGAATCCAGATTTCATTGTCAATCATTGAAGAAAATAAATTCGGCTTTAAAAAGAAATTATTTTATTAACAACAAAGTTTAAAAACTTTTATATATATTATCTTCAAATTAATTTGTACCAAAATTACCTTGATTAATTATTGTGCCCATTAATATTTAAAAGAATCTCCTCTTCTAATAATTAAGTTCGACTTGAAAGATATATTTATTATTTTTTTCATTATTCATGCTTTTAATTATTCTATAAAAAAATCGAGTGTCTACACATAATTACTTTAATTGTAAATTACTTTGATGGTTATCGCCCAAAATAATTATTTTGAACTCTGAGAAGAACAATTTCACGAGTCCAACTAAATAAAAAAAACATATAAATATTAATTTAATCAAGAGAGTTGTTTAATTTATTTGTGAAAGCAATAATATGATATTTCATTTTTACTCACCAACTACGTCGCATAATTTGAGATTTCACTTTCCATAACAGTCTTAAAAATTAATGTACCTACCCAAAACCCTAATTATAGTATCACATAAACATTAAAATTTTCAATCATAAAATGTAAAACTATTTAATTTTATGTGCCGCGTGGGCAGCCTAACGGGTGTCAATTTAGTTATAATTAATAGTTAGAGAAAAGAAGAAAGTGTTAGTTAATCAATTAATTGACAACGAAGCGTTGATTAATTGATGAAATTGGGATTCGAATCATATATGCTTACGTTGAAACTCGAAACAGAACAAAATTAATGAATTAATTACCGAGCAATCTTGGTAGAGAGAATCATCATCTGCAATCCTAGCATTCTTCAAACTCCTCGGAGATTCGAAGGAGTTCCACGTCATCATCGTCGTGTCCGTTTCTCTGCAGAAGGTGGCGCTGGCGCTCGCGCACGCACTCTCCTCCACGCGAAAATGACCTAATTTCGACTCAGATCTCACCCTCTTCCCGCTCTTCTCCGGCGCGGCGGCGGAAGGGGCGGAGCCGGCGTGCATGTGACCGGAGCTAGGGTTTCCTTGTTGATCATTATCCCATTTTCGTATTGAAGATGCGGGCATTAATGTCGGCGAGGAGTAGTGGTTGTACTGTTGTTGATACGCGTTGAAAGTGGTTGTACCTTGGTGGACGATTGATTCGAGGGTATGGTCTCCCGGTTCGCCGCCCCATGATTGGGGCGGCGGCTTAGTTGGAACCGAAGGATTTAGTTCGAGTTCATGTAGGGCAAGCTGACCATTTTGCCATGTCAGCTCCATGACGTCCTGCTTGGTATTCCTGAGGTCAAAAATCCAACCAGATATATGAAAATGTTCATATATGTTGGGGAAGAAAGAGTCAAGATTGTTGCATTATTCATAGAATTAGAGAAGAGGAGTACTGCAAATTATGTCAAGTTGCAGATTTTTGAAATCCACCACTAATTATATATATATATATAGACAAACTCAATAGTGGATTTACTGTATATAAATATAAGTGAAAAACCTTAAACATCCTTTCAAAAAAAAAAAAATCATGAAATGAAGAAAGGGAAAGAGAAAATGAACCTGGAAATGGAACTCATCATTATATCATATGGATTCTTGTCAAGAAAAAGTGGCAGACAGGTTGAATTGATCTCTCTATATATATATGTGTATGTATATATTTATATACAAATTAATAATTATTTAAAGAAGCTAAGTATATAATATGTGTGTGTGTGAGAGAGAGAGAGAGAAAAAGAGGAGGTGAGGTAGAGGGAAAGGGAGAATCTTGGGAATTAGGATAAGAGAGCATATATATATAAGGAAAATGGGGACAACATAAATAAGGTTTTGGTGTGATTGCACGTGAGAGGATCTGTTCCTCTCTTCTCCTTCTCCCTCTATTTGCTTTTCTTGACTTGGCTGTGCTTTAGAATCCAGTTGGGCACTATGCACTCATCACACATCTCTCTCTCTCTCTCCAATGAATAGGAGCTTGCAAAATGTATTGCATGAATATAATTGAATACATATATATATATAAATATAATTATAATTATATGTTGTGTTTTTCATTATTAATTTGGTCCCCTGTAGATATGTCAACTTCAAAATGATAAAGATTTTAGAAAACAAGACATGTGGTTGTAAGGAAAGCTGAAGAGGGATCAGGATAAGTTTTTGGAAGTGTCAGTGGAGTAGCCCCTCCCCTCTCTTTCTCTCTACCTCTACAATATACATCAAGAAAGTTAATAATTTACTCTCTTGAATTCTAACTATTACATACAAAACCTTGTACTAGATAATTTTTGCATTGATAACAGATGGTAAAATGAGAAGTTTCGTACGATTTTACTCTAAAAGTATAAAATAAGATACTCTTTATTAGGGGACAAGACAAAATTCTAAATAGGACACTTATTAAAAAACGGAAAGAATATATATTTTAGACTCATTTAATTTCACTATATCTAGATCTTCAATTTATATGTATATGTTGTCAACAAGTTAATTTTGAGGTTTTCACTATATATATTTTTGTGTTAATTATTGTGCAAAAGCTACCATATTTTGTGAAAGTAAATTGTCATATGCTTAAAATACTACTATATTTTAGCCATTTTGAAATACGTACTTGTAATACCCCGATTTTTCTAAACTTGCGTAGAATTAATTTTATATAATTAATTACAATTTTTGCAACCTTAAGTTATTTTTAGCCGAATACTCTTAAAGTTCAGAGTCGAGTATTAAAACGATTTACTTTTTCATTTCCATTTTTTTTTCTCTTTTTTCTAAAGCTTGATTATTTTGTTGCCGTCATTAAGTAATAGGGAAATTAAGAAATTAATTTTGAATGTTTGAACCGTTTATATTTATAATTAATTATCGGCGATCAAATCCTTCGTAATAAAAGACTTAATAATCTTATATATGTTTTAGTGAGCCGACTTATATCTTTGTAACTTGGGCCGAACCTTTTCTTTTATTTATAGCCCAATGAGCTTAAATAAATTTAAGCCCATCTAGTTAAATAAATAAAAGCCCAAATTAAAGCCCAACCATGAAAAACTTTAAAAGCCTGTGAGGCCCTTAATCAACCAGAAATGCACCAAGTATTATCTTTCACAAATTTGTGAATGTGCCGATGATAAGAGTAAATCTTCTCCAAAATCTTGTCAGTAATTTTGTGGTTAAGTTTGTAATACACGTCCATCACATTTACTTTTGAATCATTACAACAAATAAGATCAACCATTCCTCTTAAATATAACTTTCCTGAGTTAATATCTCTCTCATTCACCCCCATCTGCCGTCCCATTTCCCCATAGCAGCAAACACCATAAGCTTTCATTTCTTCATTTCTTCAAGCTTCAAGTTTCGATCACTCTTTCGTCTACCGTCCGATTTCGATCCGAGTTCGATTTTGACAAGGTAGGAGCTTCTTCTTCATTCCCAACCAAACAAAATTTCATTCTTTCCATCTTTAAATTTTCGAAATTTTTGAAGGATGGTTGGATTGTTGTTCTAGCTTTTGATTAATGTTTATATGATGCTTAGTAATGTTTTTAATAAAGGAATCAAGTTTGAAACCAAGTTTTTCTAAAAAAAAAAAAATATATAAAAAGGACCGAAATATATATGTACAATAAAGCCATGTAATTGATTTTTAATGAAGAAGATAATGATAGAATTGGAATCTAAGTTAAAAATTAAGTGACGTAGAATTTTTCAGAATTTTAATACCAAGTTTTGAAAATTGAGAGTTTAATTCCTGGATTAAGTCACCGGATTCAACAAAATTGATTAAACTCAAATTTGATTCAAATTTTGATTAACTCAAATTAACTCAATTGGAATCCGACCTAATGGATTAACTCACTGAACTCTCACTGAATTACTCAATTGACCTGGGCCATGGAATTAACTCAATGGACTACTACTGGAATTAACAAATTTGATCTCCAATGATTAACTTCTCAATTAGTCCACTAGAGCTTTTCCAACCAATTGTTTTTCCAATTAAATGGTATTTTTCCATTACCAGTTTTTCAACTAATTGTTTAGTCACTAGTTTTCAACTTTTCTAGCTACCATTAGCTACCGGCTTTTCTACCATTCGCTTTTCCAAATAACTCGCTTTTCCAAATTTAGCTTGATTTTCCAGATAAATTGTTTTATCCAAATTGATTTATGATCAACTTGTTTTCGCTGTTTCTTTCGTAAACTCAAAAGTATATATTAAAGATTAATCAAGTTATCAAGTCTGTTATCGTATGGTTTCCCTCTCGATCTTTTTCTAAGATTTGATTATTTACGATTAAAGGAGGACATCATACATAGAAGAAAGGACGGAAGATTGAAGCTGGGTTTCCGTTCTGTAAACCATTAAGGTGGGCTTTTCTATTATACAAATAAAATGTGGATATTCAGTTTACTGAATAACTCGAGCTTCTGTTTTTCTTATCACTTTAAAAAGCATGTTTTAAAGTGATTGTCTTGGCATAAAAGAATTTGTTTTGTGAGTTCTATTATGCCTATCTGAGTTGGTTCGCCAACTAGTAATCGATCGGATTCTGAGTTAGCCAAGAGGGTGCTTTCCAGAATTAGTGTACACGGTAGCCGGAGTGTGTGGTACTCTGTTGAGGGGTAGCCAGCCACGGTGAGAAGCGACCGCGGAAGAGTGCATTCTTCCCCGGCGTTATTCGCATTTGGTCATATTGAATTAAAAGTAAGAAAATGCTTGCAAGCGATTATGAAAAGAAATTTTAGTAAGCACGGGCCTTTAATGAAAAACCCCGTTGTGTTACTGTTGAAATGCCTGATAAATCCATTAAATCTATTATATGTTTTTGGCATGTGTTCACTAAGTACTTTGTACTTAGCCCTGTATATGTTTTTAATTATGCAGGTTGAGTGACGGGTGACGGCGGGAGTTGAGTACGTGGTTGTAAATCCTTAATAAAGCTAGTCGAGCCTCGATTTCACATCTTCATATGTGGAGTCAATCTACGTTCTTTTTCCGCTGCAAACACTCTAATATGTTATAACACTTTTTGTTTAAGTATTTTGTACTTGAAACTTGAAACGACTTGTTAGTTCTATTTGAGAAATCCTTCGAGATTGTCTCGCGTTATATAATCAAAGTTCACTTCTATGTATTTCCTTGATGATTCAAGATTTATCCCTCATTTATTCATTAATCCCCTTTCTTCCCCGCTTCTTAATTCCAACCCTTAGTCACACCCCGGCTTAGCCGTCCTTCGGGATTTGGGGCTGTGACAGAGTGGTATCAGAGCGTTTCGTTTGCTCTGAGCCTGAGTCTTCTTTTGAGTAAAAGTTTAGTTCGAACCACTAAACTTGAGAAACTAGTCACGAACTCAACACCCCGTTACGCCGGCTCAACCAATAATAAGGTAAGAAATTTTAAAAGTTCTCGTTCTTTGCAAAAGTTTAAAAAACATCTTGAAAATATGTTTTAAATATTATTCTAAGCTTGAATTTAATGCTAGAATTTATCTCCTTGGAATTATATGATTTATAATTTCCGTTTTCAAGAGCATGTCGGATTGAGAACTTAGAAGAATTTTTCTAAGGCATTTTTCCCGATTTTTGAGAACTTAGACTTTTAAGAAGCGTTGGTTTCAAAGCAATAAAGAAGAACTCAATTAACGAAGAAATGAAGAAGTAAAGAGAAACGAAAGCAAAAGAGAACGAATGTCACTTGCGTATAAGTGATATGAGCACAGTCATCTTCATTGAAGTTCATTATTCGACGGAACTTCAAGTTGACTTTGCTTTCCATTATAGAGAACCGTTTAGATTTTGCTGGTCGAATCTAGCTAAGTAAAGTTTAGTTGAGTTCTTCCTTTATTAGAGTTAAGAAACCTCTAAGTATAGAGTTATAAAATTTGAGAAATTTTTTTTATTTTTTGGATTTATAAGCAATTTTGAGATAATTGCTAAGTGCTTAAGTTAAGTAGTGCTATTTATTGCTTAAGTTGTTTTTGTTTAATACACAGTTTATTCTTTAAGTGCTTTAAGAATCCCTTAAGTTGTGTTAGTTTTTATCCTACCAGTTACTGATTTGTGTTTTGCAAATTCTTCTCTTAGGATGAGTACGGAGTGCTTCTCGAGCTTCTTCAGCAACCGGTTCAAGCCTCCCGTTAGGCCTGAGGTACTATTAAGGCTGTACCATGACTTTATCCCACGCTCGGGTTGTGACTTTGGACAGTATGTTATAGACTTTCTACACTACTGGAAACCTGTTAAGCAACTTGGAGTGGACGATAGACAAGCTATGGTGGACTGTATCGCCATGATGCCCCAGAAATGGAAGGGATGGGCGCAAAAACAGTCATGGTTTTTCCTTGTCTTGGTGGGGGCTAACACGGAACCTACAGGTGACTTTTGTCTGTTTGCATCCGCTTTGTTGAGACAGTTTGTCACAGTGGGTAGTTGTCCAAGAGTTGAATTTGAGGAGCACGCTTCGTACCGTCGACTGAATGACCTAGTACCGGATGACCGATTTTCTTCCCGGAGTTCTACTCGTAGGAGCAAGCAGGTCGACTACCGACCTACCCTTTCTTGGGGTTAGACAGCCGACGAGTTTGGTACCGGACCTTCGCGGTCCCACTTGACTATGGATTTCTTGAAGATATCACCTCCTCGTACCCCGCACACCTAACCCACCCTTAACTCGCAGCTGACCTTACCGAGCTCCCATACCCTCGTCTTTTAGACGAGCCGATGGCTTACCGTCGACCGGGCTAGCCTTGCCGAGGAGATGGCGCACCGTAGTTGTACTTGGGGCCCGAGCAAGCTAGCACCGGCCGAGCCACACCCGGGAGTAGCAGAGCCGACAAGCACCGGATCAGCACCTACTCCGACGCCGAGGTCGAAGCGGACCTTGGGGAAGCTTTCGGCGTAGAGCTAGAGGAGGAAGAGGACCCCGAGGAGTTTCCTTGGTGGTTGGAGCCCGCCGAGGGCAGCGAGGAAGAGTACGCAAGCCTCTCGAGAGTCGACATGGACCCGTCTAGGGCCGCTAGCCGTGGGAATTAGTTTTTGCTTTTGTAAATAGATCTGGAATGTGTTAGACTTCTTTTGGTGTAAATAGTCGGGAGTTAATGTAAATATAATCCCGAGTCTAGCATCTTTTCCCTGTTGTTGACGGCAATGCATCTTGTTAAAGCATCCCGTCTTTTAAATTTCTAGAAGCATATTATAGATAGGCAGATAGCCTAGTCTGGACGAGATAAAGTCTAGATCTTTTGGATGTAAGACCTCGTGGAGGCAAATTTTGGTTATTTCAATATATATATATATGACCCCATGTGAGGGCTTTTACTCTTATGTTACAATCTTCTTATATTCTGTTTTTATGTTTGTCAACTTGAGAAGTTGTACAATCGAAATCCATTTATCTTTGTTCAAGTAATGATTGCCAATCTGTTTAAAGTTGTCATCGAGTATGCCGCCTTTGATAAGTTATGTTCTAATAAGTTTCTTTCTAAATCTCGAATATCTTCAAAATGGAAGTCGAAAATGAAGGAGGAAGAAGAGGACGTGGGAGAGGTAGAGGAAGAGGCAGGGGTAGGGGTAGACCTCGAAGAGAAGATCGCAGCGTCAGGAAGCCCCACCACCACCTCCACCTCCACCACCACATCGCCGTGATATCGAGGATCTATTCCTCAAAAGAAATCCACCTACTTTCAATGGATCTGGAAACCCGAGCGATGCGGAGCTTTGGGTAAGAGCTATTGAAAGAATTTTCCAGCTTCTCAGATGTACTGATGAGGAGCGTCTTTCTTGCATAGCCTTTCAACTCATTGGACCTGCTGACTTCTGGTGGGAGGCTCGCAAGAAAATCATTCCAGAGGAGCATCTGGCTCAGTATACCTGGAATGAATTCAAAGAGGCACTGTTTGACAAATATGTGCCAAAGACTTATAGAGCAAAGAAGGAATCTGAATTCTATAATTTGAAACAAGGAAAGATGTCTGTGACGGAATATGATGGAATATTCTGTGAATTGGCAAGATATGCACCGGATCAAGTTGATACGGATGAGAAAATGGCAAAGAAGTTCCGTTCTGGACTAAGACACGAGATTGGAGTGTCGTTAGCTAGTCATGGAGGGCTGAGCTACACTGAGTCACTAGAGAGAGCTCTAGAGATGGAGGCAGTAATGCCGGAAGAAATACGAGCTCCAGTATCCGTGCCGGTACAAGCTCAAGCTCGTACTCGAACCATTTCAACAATAACTACAAGGGCAAGAGAAAATGGGAAGGCGGAAATAACAAAGGGTTACTATCAACACAACAACCGTCGTGGTAATCGGGGTGGTAATCAACGTGGCTTTCAACAAATTTAATCGAATAACAATCGATCAATAACAACCTTGGCAAGAGGCCATGGCAAGGAAACAACCAAAGTGGCAATGGCAAGGGCGACGAATGCTCCGAATCAAGGAGGCAACGGTCGTGGAAAGGTTGTAATCCCTACTTGCCGTAAGTGTAATAGGGTACATTTCGGCGTCCGTCGTGGGCACCGAAAACTCGTTTTAATTGCGGCCAAAAGGGTCACATGAAGAGAGAGTGCCCGAGACCACCCCAAGCACTTAGGCCGAACCAATATGGTCAACCCCAACCTCCGAGGGCTATACAGTGCGCAGCCGCAACCTCAACAATGTACCTACAACAAATGGAATGCTAGGCCTTTGCCATCGAACAAAAGCCGCCAATTAAGAACAAAGGAAATTTGGCAGGTATGGGCAAACTTCTTAACTTTCCCGTAATTATTTTGTTCGATACGGGAGCATCACACTCTTTTATTTCTAGTTCTTGTGTCGATAATTTAGATATCATACCGTAACGAGCTAGTCATAAAATGAGAGTAACTACACCATCCGGAGAGATCACAACCACTTCACTTGTTTGCTCTAACCTAGAATTGGAACTAGGAACTTTTAAGGTTATAGCTAACAATTTGAATGTCATGGTAATGCGGGACGTAGATATAATCCTAGGAATGGATTGGTTAGCCGAGAACTATGCTACGATTCTCCGTAATGAGAGAAAAATTTCTTTTCAATTAACCGGAGAAGAGCCTACGAATTTCACGGAATTACAATGGGTAGGAGAGTGCCGCTATCTCTCGCCCTTCAAGCTAAGAAGATGATGAAAAGAAAGACCGTCGCTTTCCTTGTTTACCCGAACGGGGAAGCCGGAGTCGAAAAGACCATAGGAGATGTGGCGATCGTCGGTAGAATTCGAGGACGTATTTCCGTAAATACTACCAGGATCGCCACAAAATCGACAAGTGGAATTCAACATTGACTCGGAGCCCGGTCGCCCCTGTCGAAAGCACCATACGAATGGCACCGAAGGAATTACAAGAACTCAAGATACAACTACAAGAGTTGTTGGATCTTGGTTTTATTAGACCAAGTGTTTCACCATGGGGAGCACCTCGTTCTATTTGTAAAGAAAAAGGACGGCACAATGAGAATGTGCATAGATTATCGAGAGTTGAACAAGATAACCCTCAAGAATAAATATCCTTTGCCAAGGATAGATGACCTGTTTGATCAACTCAAGGGAGCATGTGTGTTTTCAAAAATAGACCTTAGGTCCGGGTATCATCAATTGAAAATCAAACCAGAAGATATACCCAAGACGGCTTTCCGAACACGATATGGCCACTACGAGTTCTTAGTTATGCCATTCGGATTGACTAATGCTCCCGCAAAACATTCATGGATCTCATGAATAGAGTTTTTCACCCATACTTAGACAAGTTTGTCTTAGTATTTATTGACGACATTCTCATTTATTCCAAAAATGAGAAAGAGCACGAAGAACACTTGAGAATAGTGTTGGAAACTTTGAGAACTGAGAAACTATATGCCAAGTTCAGTAAGTGCGAGTTTTGGCTGAATGAAGTGATGTTTCTTGGGCACATTGTGTCAGCAGGAGGTATCAAGGTGGACCCTGCTAAAGTGGAAGCGGTACGTGACTGGAAGTCACCAACCAACCCTAATGAGATTAGGAGCTTTTTAGGTCTAGCCGGATACTATAGAAGATTCATTGAAGGATTTTCTAAGATAGCTAGACCTATGACACAATTACTCAAGAAAGGAATCAAATATAAGTGGACGGATGAGTGTGAGGCAAATTTCCAAGAACTAAAAGACAAGTTGACTACGGCACCCGCTTTTGGCTCTCCTAAGCAAATAAAGAATATGTGGTGTATACGTATGCTTCTAAAAATGGACTAGGTTGTGTGCCGATGCAAGATGGAAAGGTGATAGCCTATGCATCACGACAACTTAGGCCACATGAAGTCAATTACCCCACACATGATCCGGAATTAGCAAATGTTGTGCATTCGTTAAAAATCTGGAGACATCACCTATATGGAGTTAGGGTTGAGATTTTTACGGATCATAAGAGTCTAAAATACTTTTTCGAGCAAAAAGAATTGAATATGAGACAAAGAAGATGGCTCGAATTAGTAAAGGATTATGACTGTGGTATCAATTACCATCCAGGCAAAGCTAATGTTGTAGCAGATGCTTTGAGTCGCAAGACTCCAACACACTTAGCTTGTTTCCTTACCGAAGAAAGGAGAACTCATTCAAGACTTTGAGAGAATGAGTTTGGAGGTGATCAATTCACCGTAAACAATAACTAGTCGTGTTGCAACCCTAGTGGCTATACCATACTTGCGAGAAAGAATAATAAGTGCTCAGAGGAAAGATGAGGTGTTTGAGAAACTACGTCTGAAGGTGAGATCAGGTAACCCTAGCAGTTACTCTGAAGCAACAGATAATGCAATCGAGTTCGATGGAAGACTTTGTATTCCTCATGATGACGAACTGAAAAATGACATCATGAGTGAATCTCATGATACACCTTACACTGCTCATCCGGAAGTACGAAGATGTATCGTGACTTAAAGAGAAAGTTCTGGTGGGACGGCTTAAAGCGAGATGTAGCCTCCTTCGTTGAGCGATGTCTGGCTTGTCAGCAAGTAAAAGCCTTACACCAACGACCTTATGGAAAGTTACAACCGTTGGATATTCCAACATGGAAGTGGGAAGGTATAACAATGGATTTTGTGACCGGTCTGCCGAAGTCAAAAAGAGAAACACCGCAATATGGGTTGTAGTAGACCGTCTCACAAAGTCGCCATTTCATTTCATACCAATTCCGATTACCTATGGATCGGAGAAATTAGCCCAATTATATGTCCGTGAGATCGTACGTCTGCACGGAGTACCAACGTCGATAACATCAGATAGAGATTCAAAATTCACCTCAAGATTTTGGATTAGCTTGCAAAAAGAATTGGGTACCAAACTCAATTTCAAAGACAACACCCTCAAACGTACGGTCGATCGAAAGAACGATCCAAACACTAGAAGACATGTTGAGAACTGTGGTGTTGGATCAAGGTGGGAGCTGGGAAAATGTTTTGCCACTAATCGAATTTGCTTATAATAACAGTTATCAAGCAACAATAGGCATGGCTCCATATGAAGCATTGTATGGAAAGAAATGTAGATCACCGCTTTATTGGGATGAAATAGGTGAAAGGAAAAATCTAGGGGCCGTATTCGGCCGGTGAAATGATAGAGATCATTCGACAGATCCGACTGAGAATAAAGGAAGCCCAAAGTCGACAGAAATCTTATGCCGACGTACGTCGATCTGAGTTATCATTCGAAATTGGGGATAAGGTTTTCCTCAAGGTTTCTCCGTCTAAGGGAATTATTAGGTTTGGCGTGAAGGGTAAGCTTAGACCCAGATTTATTGGACCTTTTGAGATTTTGGAAAAGATAGGACTCGTTGCTTATAGATTGGCTTTACCGCCAAGTCTAGGGAGTGTTCATAATGTTTTCCATGTCTCTCAATTAAGAAAATACGTGTTCGATCCTAAACACGTGGTTCACCAGCAAGACATTGTTCTTAGTCCGGATTTGAGCTATGAAGAAAGACCGCAAGCTATCTTGGACCGAAAGGTACAAGAACTCCGAACCAAGACGATACCGCTTGTAAAAGTTTTATGGAATCACCACGGGCAAGAAGAAGCTACGTGGGAACTCGAAGAAAAGATGCTGGAAAAATACCCTGAGCTTTTTGAAGAAGGTATGCAAATTTCGGGACGAAATTTCTTGTTAGAGGGGTAGGATGTAATACCCCGATTTTTCTAAACTTGCGTAGAATTAATTTTATATAATTAATTACAATTTTTGCAACCTTAAGTTATTTTTAGCCGAATACTCTTAAAGTTCAGAGTCGAGTATTAAAACGATTTACTTTTTCATTTCCATTTTTTTTTCTCTTTTTTCTAAAGCTTGATTATTTTGTTGCCGTCATTAAGTAATAGGGAAATTAAGAAATTAATTTTGAATGTTTGAACCGTTTATATTTATAATTAATTATCGGCGATCAAATCCTTCGTAATAAAAGACTTAATAATCTTATATATGTTTTAGTGAGCCGACTTATATCTTTGTAACTTGGGCCGAACCTTTTCTTTTATTTATAGCCCAATGAGCTTAAATAAATTTAAGCCCATCTAGTTAAATAAATAAAAGCCCAAATTAAAGCCCAACCATGAAAAACTTTAAAAGCCTGTGAGGCCCTTAATCAACCAGAAATGCACCAAGTATTATCTTTCACAGCTGTGAATGTGCCGATGATAAGAGTAAATCTTCTCCAAAATCTTGTCAGTAATTTTGTGGTTAAGTTTGTAATACACGTCCATCACATTTACTTTTGAATCATTACAACAAATAAGATCAACCATTCCTCTTAAATATAACTTTCCTGAGTTAATATCTCTCTCATTCACCCCCATCTGCCGTCCCATTTCCCCATAGCAGCAAACACCATAAGCTTTCATTTCTTCATTTCTTCAAGCTTCAAGTTTCGATCACTCTTTCGTCTACCGTCCGATTTCGATCCGAGTTCGATTTTGACAAGGTAGGAGCTTCTTCTTCATTCCCAACCAAACAAAATTTCATTCTTTCCATCTTTAAATTTTCGAAATTTTTGAAGGATGGTTGGATTGTTGTTCTAGCTTTTGATTAATGTTTATATGATGCTTAGTAATGTTTTTAATAAAGGAATCAAGTTTGAAACCAAGTTTTTCTAAAAAAAAAAAAATATAAAAAGGACCGATATATATATGTACAATAAAGCCATGTAATTGATTTTTAATGAAGAAGATAATGATAGAATTGGAATCTAAGTTAAAAATTAAGTGACGTAGAATTTTTCAGAATTTTAATACCAAGTTTTGAAAATTGAGAGTTTAATTCCTGGATTAAGTCAGCTGGATCCAAATTTAACTCACTGATCCAACTTGATTAACTCAAATTGAACCCTGGGCCATGATTAAATTTGGACCTAGTCATTTGGATTAACTCAGTGAACTCGATCAATTGAATCACCTAATATTGGACCCACAATTGGATTAACTCATTGGACCACTCGGTAATTACCCATTGACCCGGTCAATAATTGGATTAACTCACTGGTCTAGCCGGCTCGGTTTTCCAAACTCGTTTTCCAACAGTGTGTTTTTCCTACTTTTTCCCATTGTGTTTTTCCAACTAGCTTTTCCGGTTTTTTCAGTTTTCCGGCCAGCTTAGCCACTCGGCTTTTCCTCGATTTTGGCCCGCTTTTCCAAATAACTCGGCTTTTCCAATAGCTTGATTTTCCGGACAAATTGTTTTATCCAAATTGATTTATGATCAACTTGTTTTCGAGTTGTTTCTTTCGTAAACTCAAAAGTATATATTAAAGATTAATCAAGTTATCAAGTCTGTTATCGTATGGTTTCCCTCTCGATCTTTTTCTAAGATTTGATTATTTACGATTAAAGGAGGACATCATACATAGAAGAAAGGACGGAAGATTGAAGCTGGGTTTCCGTTCTGTAAACCATTAAGGTGGGCTTTTCTATTATACAAATAAAATGTGGATATTCGCCATCGAATAACTCGAGCTTCTGTTTTTCTTATCACTTTAAAAAGCATGTTTTAAAGTGATTGTCTTGGCATAAAAGAATTTGTTTTGTGAGTTCTATTATGCCTATCTGAGTTGGTTCGCCAACTAGTAATCGATCGGATTCTGAGTTAGCCAAGAGGGTGCTTTCCAGAATTAGTGTACACGGTAGCCGGAGTGTGTGGTACTGCCTGATGTAGCCACCACGGTGAGAGCGACCGCGGAAGAGTGCATTCTTCCCCGGCGTTATTCAGATTTGGTCATATTGAATTAAAAGTAAGAAAATGCTTGCAAGCGATTATGAAAAGAAATTTTAGTAAGCACGGGCCTTTAATGAAAAACCCCGTTGTGTTACTGTTGAAATGCCTGATAAATCCATTAAATCTATTATATGTTTTTGGCATGTGTTCACTAAGTACTTTGTACTTAGCCCTGTATATGTTTTTAATTATGCAGGTTGAGTGACGGGTGACGGCGGGAGTTGAGTACGTGGTTGTAAATCCTTAATAAAGCTAGTCGAGCCTCGATTTCACATCTTCATATGTGGAGTCAATCTACGTTCTTTTTCCGCTGCAAACACTCTAATATGTTATAACACTTTTTGTTTAAGTATTTTGTACTTGAAACTTGAAACGACTTGTTAGTTCTATTTGAGAAATCCTTCGAGATTGTCTCGCGTTATATAATCAAAGTTCACTTCTATGTATTTCCTTGATGATTCAAGATTTATCCCTCATTTATTCATTAATCCCCTTTCTTCCCCGCTTCTTAATTCCAACCCTTAGTCACACCCCGGCTTAGCCGTCCTTCGGGATTTGGGGCTGTGACAGTACTTTTCTAAAATATTTTAACATGATTTAATTTTTCTAGTATAATATTAATATGATATTAATTGCCGATGATCATTAACACGCGTATCAAGTCCGAAAATGACATGATCGATCATTTGCACATGCATGATTCTTAATCTTGATTAATAATAGTATTAAAATAAAATTGTGGACTTTTAAGTCGAAATTGTCTGTAATTGTTTTCAAATTACACAGCACGTTTAATTGTATCAGTGACCAGCCAGTACTTTTGTCTATTTTGTCCCAAAAAAGAAAATTAATTATTGCAATGTTTTTGGATTTATTTTGAATATTTTTTAGATAGTATATAGTATAATGAGTTTTCCATTTTCAGGATTTGAACATATCTTCAAATGGATCAGTTTGATCAAATATGAATTTGATGTCGTGTACTTTCTTATGTATATTTCTCTCGTCAGCTGGTGCACGAAATTTTAATTTTATGAGTGTGGTACATACTTTGAAGTTTTGGTGGTACCGTTACCAAAAAAATTGGGGATAAAGTACTATCTAATATTGAAGGAAATTTAAAATGTTTGGAGGACAATCTCAATGCATGATCCGTAGTTGGTTGATTTAAAAATGCAATCATCTAGCAAAAGTTGCATTGGATCGAACAATTTGATCTGACATTCATCATTATTCGCTTTTTATTTTATTTTGAGTCGATCATGATATGTAGACATATAGTTGTTTTGCCAAACGAAAATATACGATAAGAGTAAGTGTTAACACATGATATTCCTTTTATACAAAACAAAAGTATATGATTCAATCATATTAATCAGAGCAGCGATTGAATCTTAGCCCATATACAAATACAACTTTCATTTTCATATTGATATCAAATTAATGAGATAATTTTGATGTCATATTGTGATTCATATTTACGCAATATATATCCCTAACATTTCCGTGTATATATATATAGAGGAATAATATGCCGCTCACCTTCCGTGAGCATCTTTCGTGGGCACCGATCACCGTTCGTTCATGTTAGCATTATTCTTTTTAATTTTTTTATTATTTTATATTTTAATACACTTGAAATTAATATTTAAATCATAAAATCTACAAAATACATAACAATCAAAGCTCTATTTGCTCTTTTTCCCTTTCTAACTTTAAATAAATTAATGATAAGACAATTCGAGCTTTGATTTTATATATTTTGTAGATTTAATTATTCAAATATTACTTTCTTGTGTATTAAAATATAAAATAATAAAAAAATTAAAAAGAATAATGCTAACATGAATAAACGGTGATCAGTGCTCACGAAAGGTGCTTACGGAAGGTGAGCGACATATCATTCATTTGTATATATGTATATCAACAATTTTTCTTTTGAAACGAATATATCAATTATGATGGTGTTCGGTTAGCACAATGAGCATTATTTTATTTTTATTTTAATTTATTGGGAGCATTGTTGATTTATAGTCCACATCATCATGGTTCTTTTTTCTTTTTTTATTATTATTTTTTTCAACTTCCCCCAACTCTCGATTCTTTCAGAAACGGAGAATAAAAATCATGAAGGATAAGAAAAAATATATTCAAAAACGGGAATTGCATGCGAAAGGAAGTAGAAGGGGAACGAAATAAGAAAAATTAAACTACGAAAAAAAGAAAAAGAAAAAGAAAAATGATGATGTGGACTATAATTCAGCGGTCTTACAAATAGGCCTCTAGGTGCTCACAAATGATATGTGGCGTATCGCTTCTCTATATATACATATCTATATATACATATGTAGTTGATCGTTGTGGAAATAACTCAAAATTTCTCAAGATATCTTAAATTATTACATCTTAATATACAGAAAATGAGTATTCTTGAACTCAGTTATTACATTTGCATTAGTTACAAGTTCATCTTCGTTTTCTTTTATAAAAATTGCGGATATAGTTAAGGTGTTGATTTATCTTGTTTTGTTATATATTGAGAGTGAATACGATGAATTGATTCATATACATTTCCATTAGGATAGATCTATTTGAAAGTGTTGATATATTAGTTCAAATAAATTGAAAAAGAATATGTCGATCGATAAAATATACAAGAATCATATGGGGACCTATTGAAATAAAAGATATAAGAAACAATATGTGCAAGATATTATGGAAACCACGCGTGATGTGTTGGTTGTAGGAGTGTTCCATGAGTATAGATCGGCAATTAAGGCGGCTCATTTTTTAGCGCAAGATGCAGTGACATATTTCTAATATGCTTGTTTGAACTGAAAATTTTCTAATTTAGTTGAGGGAGATTGTAATCTCGGATATTTTGTAATTTATTAATACAATTTCCATTTATATAAAAAAAATACTACTTCACCGAAGAGTAGCAAAAAAATCTTTGTTGTAGAAAATGAGTCTCAATTAGTAGTTCCTAATCAAACTGCTTCCCCTGAAAGGTGATAATCTTGAAGCCATATATCTAATATTTTCATCTCTTTTTTTTAAGGACAAATTACCTTAAATTAATGATAGCTCAATTTTATAGTGGTGGAATGGTTAATTTACTTTCAATATAAAGTAAATATGATTTTATAGGGTAAATATTCAAATCTATCCCAAACTATCACCATTTTTTCAATTCAATTCTATTCCAAATTATCCACTCTAACTAATTATATCACAAACTACGAAAAACTATGCAAATTTATTCACAGAAGAAAAAAAAATTTGTTACCTAAAAGTTGAGTATGATCGATAGGATTAATGTGACGATGTAGAAATAAATATGTGAAAATTGATTTTTTTTAAAATCATATAAATCCAAAATGAATAAATTTTTTTATTTTCAAACTCAAAACTACATTATTTTGGATTCATATGACAATAGAAAAAAATTGTTTTTCAACATATGTATTTCTACGTCATATTTTTTACTATTGTGCCTAACTTTTAGGTACAGAAAAATTTGTCTTGGGATAGATTTACATAATTTCTTATAGTCTTGTGACATATATATTGAACTATTTAGTCTTAATTATATTAACCCATTTTCTACCCCAACCACACTTCATGAGGACTTGATCAGGTACATATTCCACTCCAACCATAAATAATTTTAAGACATCCAAATATCTATTTTTCTAAAGGAAATATGCAGATGAAATTCAACCATTTATATTAAATTAATTAGATTATGAGAGAAATCTTACAAGAATGTTTATGACAATGGGTCCTAAACCAATTGCAAGTTGCAAATGATTGGTTCTTAGGGAAGTTAGGACAAGGACATATGAGTAATAAAATCAAAGATAAAATATCTTGCCTGGACCATCATATATATTCCATCCTTTATTTTAAGGTTTAATTTAGTTTAAATACACAAACTATATATACATATTTTCTGGTTTTTTTTACAAATTATAAAAGTCTGTTCAAAACACTCAAACTTTGCCAAATACTGGAATTTCTCCTGAATTTCATTGTCATACCATCGATGCTGACTTGTCGTATTTTATTGATATGATGTGTTTCTCAGCAATCAAAATGAAACAATACAATTTAGTAATATGCAATGTTGTTTTTGTCATTTTTTTTCTCTTTAAATGATTTTATTTCTCCCGTTCTGAAATGATTATTACGTTTCCAAACACTAAAAATATCTACGACGTCGGGAGGGATAAAATTTTGTGCTAAATTGTAGTGCAATAAAATTGAGTGACGGCAAATGAATTTATGAGTCCTAATTGACTATTTTGGGAGAGAATATATAATATTGTATTGTCCTTATTGTATTGAAATGAAAGTTCAATGATTAAGCCAATGTCACATCCATTTCTACATGTAATTGTTTGTTTCATTAATGGCCATCTTTAAATTCATTTGGTCTAGGGCACCACACCCTCATAATAAGTGAGAATTTCAGCCACGAATATATATGTGTGTCCTGTATGATAAATTTATGAATGTGCTCTCATCTGTGGTCACCATGAAACCTTTCTATTTAATCTTTTTTTTTTTTCTACTTCGAAATTTCCAAAAATAAAGATTTGTAATAATAACGTTCATTTTTCTTCCCCCATACCGACATGATATCATGATCTACGAAGAGTAATTAATTTTTTAAAGATATTATTAGTTGTTTCAACAGCTTAATTCTGTATGCACTATCGTTTGTTCTCAACAATTAAATTATAATGTGAGGTGGTGGTCTTCATCGTGTACTTAGCTACCACATATTGTATCAAGGAATTGTAGAAAAATAGAGGAAAAAAAAATACAAATAATAGCACCTTTTGATAAAAACTATAAAAAATAGCCTTTTGGACAGTTATTCCCCAAATTCTTTTATTTAATTAATGACCTCCATATCATATCGTTTTCACATTTTTAAAAATGTGAATTCATATATTAATATACATGTCATTTTCACATAATTGTGATTTAGTCACAGCCCGGCTTTCGGACTGATGGCTGGCCCCACAAACCATCACGGGTCCTTTCTAGCGTGCTGATGTGTATGTTTTTGGTTGTTCAGAAGTTGGGATTTTCTATCATTTTACGCGAGTATAATGCACATTTAAGTGTGTTTTGCGCAGGATTTTGAAGAATTGTGAAGACGTAGATTTGGACGAGAGAAATCGGAAAAACATGATATTTTGCATGATTTTGCTGTGGATTAAAGATACAAGGAGAAGATGGGCTGTAATTAATTTTGGATATTAATTTGTAGTGTTTTATTATTATTGGGCTAATTAAAAGTGTCCTAATTAAGCCCAAGCCCAAGCCCTTATTTTTGGTAGAGCAGCTGTTATCTATTTAGTCTAGGATTAGGAGATTAATTAGGGATATACTTTACCTTATTTATTTTTTGATCAGCCGCCAACTTTGAGAGAGGAGTTTCCTATTCTATAAACTCACTTTAACTTTTAATTATTATTAGCTACATAGATACAGACGAGATTTGGGGGTTTGGACGAAGATTTGAAGGTTTTAATCATATTTTTAGTTTTAGAGTTCGAAATCTGGGATTGAAGTTGAAGATTGTATTTCTGGTGACTTTTCTCACTTCCTTTAATATAATTAGTTTTATGTTTTCTCTTTATTATATGATTATGTTTAGTTTTAATATTATACTTAGCTAATTCTTTAATTCGGCGAGAATATTGAAGCACTAGTTTAATAATCTGTGAGATCTAATTGTTCTTATAATTAATTTCCTAGGGTTTCGATTTATTCATTGTGTTTAAAGTTAATTCCGATTTTGTTTAAGCCTGATCAACTTAGATTTAATTGGATTACAATCAATTAGTTCCCCCAAACCGTAATTGTTGGAATAGGGCTAATTAGTGATAAAGCTACCATGTTCGTAGTAGGAATAAATCGGTAGACGGGTTATTACTTGCGTTCTTGGGTAATTCGTCTAAATTGGGTTCCTTCAGATCTAAAAGCTATTAGAGCATTTAATCTAGGTCTGGCGTCTCCAACTAGGTTGTGTTTTAATAAGGGAAATAGTTAGGTCTGGCGTCTACAGCTAACTATCGATAAAGCACGTAGGAATTGGGGTATGTCTGATGCGTTCACAGTACCCTATAACTGGTTGGTTCTTGGGAATTAATTAATCTTTGCATCGATGATCAGAGTCTAGACTAGTGTGGATTTATTCGAAGCCGGATTGCTTTTCTTTTGATTCTATTGTCGTTTGCTATTTTAGTTAATTTTTTTGTCTTCTTTGTCTTCTTAGTACGGATTGCTTTTCTTTTGATTCTATTGTCGTTTGCTATTTTAGTTAATTTTTTTGTCTTCTTTGTCTTCTTAGTATTTTAGTTAGATTTATAGGAAAAATAGGTGAATTCCCGTTCTCTGTGGTTCGACCCTGCTTATTGTTATACTAATTTAATTCTGAGCGAATTGCAGGAATTATTTGGTGGTAAACGACGTCCACCACGTGCTTTGTCCTCACTCCACGCTTCCTGAGAAAACTTCCCAGGAGGTCACCCATCATAAAATTGCTCCAAGTCAAGCACGCTTAACCTTGGAAAACTTCCACAATGAGCCCCAGAAAAGAAGATGCATCTTGATGGTATAAGTAGCCATATCAATTCCTTTAAGCTCTCCTCGAATATGTCGTCACATTCCGACATATTCTCGGAATCCCTCTCATTCGGGTGTGTTTCGGTTCATTCTTGCCCCCTCCGCTTTGAAGTCTTATCAGAGCCGCTCCCTGTCCGTGTCTCTGCACCGGCGATCACTCCGTACTTCTGCCCCGGGTGTCACAGATTTACAATATTTTTTTTTCTGTGAAAGCACATGTATAAACCAACATTTGTATCATTTTCACATTAGCAAAAATGTAAACATGTTTAAAGAAATTCAAATTCTCACACGCGTATATATACATATTTATATATATATCAAATTTATGTACTTTAATTTTATTTTATTTCATTAATCTTTAAGATCTTGAATCCCACATCAATATTTTAGTAGCTTTTATAGATTGATGAATATATATATAAAAAGATTAGATATGATGAGTATTTTTCCTACCAAAATAGTTTCTCATTTAATTTGGTCATTTTGGCCAAATAAATATTTTTTCCATATAATTGGCTATTTTCATTGCTATTTTTATTTGGTGTACGATGTGCCAATTGGATTGATATCAGAAGAACCTATCTTAACGGATTAGATATAAAGTGAATTTTTCCATCCAAAATACTCCCTCCATCCACGAAAATTGTGGTGCGAAGGGAGTGACACATGTTTGGTTAAGGTATTTTGAGTGGAGAAAGAGTACCACAACTTTTGTGTGTTAGTGTGTAATTGTGGGCCTATAAATAAGTTTTTTTTGTAAATATTGAGTGTGAATAAGGTTTAAAATTTAAGTTTGTGGATGAGGTAATATTCAGAAAAGGAAAGAACACAATTTTTAGGGACGGTCCGATATAATAATAAGATTACAATTTTTGGGGATGGAGGGAGTAATTTCTTATTTAATTGGTTGTTTTGGCTAAATAAATAGTGTTTCCATATGATAATTGGTGGTTTATAATTTTATTTAATTTAGTTAACTAATAATTGGTTTTGGCCAATTAAATAGTTTAATATTTAATATTTACTATTTATTATTATTATATTATTATTATTATTTATTGCGCAAAGTTGGATTTTAATTTACGGATAACCAACTATTTGTTGTAACAACTGATATTTAATTATTTACATATTTCATGAATTTAAATGAGTTTGGAGCGGGTATTATTATACGGGTTTGAAACGAGAATGAGTAGTTAAATAACTTTTTAATCGTATCTGAGACACATACGAGCATATAAATTCTAAATGGATCGTCCGAACATTAATCAACATGCCTACGTAAAAATTTCTCATTTTTTTAATCTTTTGTTATTTATACTATTTATTATTAATATTTATTTTGTAATGTTCGGATTTTTATTGAGATGAATAAATAATTATTGTAACAACTTATACTTATAAATTAAAATTTATAAAATGGATTATGATAATTAGCAGGTATCACTATACGATTTTGAGAAGAGAACGAAGTGAAATTTTGACATGTATGAATATATACATTCTAAGCGGGAATATGAATTAAAAATGATTTTTTAATAAATATATGTAATTTAATTACTAACTATATCATAAAATGATTTCCCGTCGACTTTCGACAGGCTGCTTACTAGTTTTCAAAATAATAATAATAACTGATTAGAGTATATAAGTCTACGATTTAGAGTTTGTTAATTCATAATAAAAATTTAACTAAACATTTTATTAATTAAGATACAAAGAAAATCTTTACGTTTTGGGAGCAATCCTTTCGCGATATTAGTGGGTCGAAACTCAAACATATAAGTAACATGAAAAGTGAGATAAATATGAACAATATATAATTCCTGCATAAAAAAATATCCAGAACAATATATTGAAAGTCATCTAATAAAAAATACTGTAATTTCGGCGTTGTTTCTTGATTAAGTGGATGTACACGTCAAATTCTATGATCACATAACTGTACATGTCAAAAAACAAGCAACCATGTTATAAATTACATCGCCGGAATTACGACTCATGAAAAAATTGCAAAGAAATCTTAAGTTCGTGTATTTAGAAACAACTTTTAAAGTTCATGAAAAAAAACCAAAAACAGGGTAAAGTTCATGTATTTAACCCAATTAACTCTATTAATTCCAGCCAATAATGCCTAACTCAAGTGGCAAAGCTGAGGCACCACAACTCTTTCTTTAGTGAGAGTTCGAATCTCACATGCGAATGGTGTAGTAGTTTCACTTTTATATGATGATGTAGTGTTTTATATGATAATATATCTTGTATAATTCAAAAAAAAAATTAACTACTACATCCGTCCCGCAATAAGTGGCCACATTTCCTTTTTGGGTTGTCCCGGGATAAGTGGTCACTTTACTTATAAGGAAATATGTCTCTCTCACAAAAAGTTGTGGGCTCCACCACTTTCTATCTTTTTACCCATAAAATATCTTTCTCCTTAATACCCGTGCCGAAAAGAATGTGGCCATTTATCATGGAACGGACGTAGTATTAATTTCAGGTTGACAAGTTTAGATAGACAACATCCATGAAATGTATTTATATTTGTGTACTCTCAGAATTTTCAAGAACTTAATATGAATGTCGTAATTGTACTATTGACCAATCATGACGACCATACAATTTATAAACACATTATAATTAAAGGGTAGTGATAATGGGACATAATGTCTTAGACATAATGGGGGTATATTTGTAAATGTGTAATTTTTGAATTTTTAATTCAATAAATAGGATTTTTGTAATTACTCCATTGTCCTTAGCATTAATTAAGGGATATATTACATGATTGATTTGAAATTTGGAAAATCAAATCATATCTATATATTCTATAATTAATTTCAAACATATCCATAATTATTTCATAAAATCAAATCATATCTTGATTGAATTTCAAAAAAAAATTATTTGTTATTCGAATTAATAAAATAAAAAATAAAAAATTAGGAAACCAATCGATATTCTTTATTAAAAAAATCGATAAAAACAACTAGAATTGATAAAAAAAATTAGAATTGATATTTTTAATAAAAAATCGAAAGAAAGTATGAAAAAATCGATAAAAAAACTAGAATTGATATTCTTTATTAAAAAATCGAAAGTAAGTACGAAAAAATCGACAGGAAAAAATTACACACTAAAAACTAACAAATGGTAAAAAAAAATATTAATCTTGATGCAATTTCGATTTTTTATGTATTATTCGAATTAATTACTTATTTTATATCTAAACAATAAAAAATAAAAAAATAAGAAACCAATCGATATTCTTTATTACAAAATTCGATAAAAAAAACTAGCATTGATATTTTTTATTAAAAAATCGAAAGAAAGTATGAAAAAATCGATAAAAAAACTAGAATTGATATTCTTTATTAAAAAATTGAAAGAAAGTATGAAAAAATCGACAGAAAAAAATTACACACTAAAAACTAACAAATGATAAAAAAAATATTAATCTTGATGCAATTTTGATTTTTCATGTATTATTCGAATTAATTACTTATTTTATATCTAAACAATAAAAAATAAAAAAATAGGAAACCAACTACAATGAAATAACCTTAAAAGATTGATATTCTTTAATAAAAAAAAATCAAAAGAAAAAATTTACACACTAAAAACTAACAAATGATAAAAAAAATATTAATCTTGATGCAATCACGACACAAGACGCCTCGATCCCGTGCACACCAAGGCACACAACGCCGCATCCCCGTGCATGCCACCACACACGGCACCCCGGTCCCCCATCTCTAACACGACACATGGCGCCCATCCCCGTGCATGCCACCACGCATGGCGCTCCGGCCCCGTGCACGCCTCGACCCCGTGCACGCCCCGACCCCTTGCACGCCAAGGCACACAACGCCCCATCCCCGTGCACGCCACCACGCACGGCGCCCCGGCCCCCCATCTCCAACACGACACATGAAGCCTCATTCCCATGCACGGCACAAAATATGCCCTGGCCCCGTCTCAACCGATTAACTTTATTATAAGTAAATTGAAAAAATTATATATGAAACGGTAGCCGATTATTCACATCAATACTTTATAATTATTTTATTTTTTCTAAATTGTTTATTTATAATATATTAGTTCAATTTATTTATAATAAAGTTAATACTATCTATATCAACTTCTAACCATTTAAATTATCATCGATTAACCTTCTGATAAGTTAATTGATCATATACTACAACAAATTAAATTCTCATTGATTAACAATATTATTAGTTGATCCATCAAATTCTCACCGATTAACTAACTACTATATTATAAATGAATTGAGCTTATACTAGAGCAATTTTTCACTGATAAACTATATTGTTAGTGAAATGATCAAATTTTCACCGATTAACATTCTGATGAGTTAATTGATCATATACTACATCAAATCAAATTCTCATTGATTAACAATATTATTAGTTGATCCATCAAATTCTCACCGATTAACTAACTACTATATTAGAAATGAATTGAGTTTATACTAGAGCAACTTTTCACTGATAAACTATACTGTTAGTGAAATGATCAAATTTTCACCGATTAACATTCTGATGAGTTAATTGATCATATACTACATCAAATTTTCACCACTTCAATATAAAATAAGTGAATTTATTTAAATTTAAAAGGAATAGTTTTTTCTAAGTGAATTTTATCTGTTAGTTTACTTTTATAATTTTTTAATAATATCGTCACTCAATCCTATATTTAAGTACAATTACTTGTCAACATATTTCGCGGGCTTCCACTTACCTCAGTGACAAAGTACTCTATATTATTCTTTGATGTCTTGAGTTCGATCCTAGTTAGTAACAATATATTAGAATTTCTTATAAATTCCATTTTTTATTTATTATAATATTTTTTCCGGTTTTTTATCCACTGTCATATATATCTTTATAAATTCCATTTTTTATTTTTAATTTATTATAATATTTTTTTCCGATTTTTTATTTATTTTTATTATCTTAGTATGTTTATTATGTATATGATCCACTGTCATATATATCTAAACAAGATCAATTAGAAGATATTCTCAAAATTTTAAGATATTTGTGGCTCTTTTAGAATTTGATCCTTTTATTTTTTAATTTATTATAATATTTTTCCGATTTTTTAACTGTCATATATATCTTTATAAATTCCATTTTTTATTTTTTATTTATTATAATATTTTTGCCGATTTTTTATTTATTTGTATTATTTTAGTATGTTATTATGTATATGATCCACTATCATATATATCTAAACAAGATCAAGTCGAAGATATTCTCAAAATTTTAAGATATTTGTGGCTCTTTTAGAATTTGATCCTTTGATAAATCATTTACTAGAAAAATTAAGTAACTAGAAAAATTAAGTAAATCGTAGAAAAAGAAAGGAAACAAGATTATGTATATATCGATTTTTTAAAGATTATATGTATATTTCGATTTTTTTGAAAGATTATGTATATTTCGATTTTTTATTTAGTTACCTAATTTCAAATAATATTTACCTAATTAAGATTATGTTGATAATTAAAACATTCCAAAATTACATAAGGGTAAATTAGAGAAATGTGTAAACTAGAGAACCGGAAATGAAGGAACTGATTTTGGAAAAACCGATTTTTAAAATATATGGGCAAAATAAACCCATTATGTCTAAGACATTATGTCAAAAAATCATTTCCCATAATTAAAAACCAGCAGATAACAACATACCTCAAAGTATGCATGGTATGTTATATTTAAAGATATGCAGCAATAAGTAATGTTCATATTCCCCTAAAGCTTCATTTCCTAAAGTAATCTATCGATGCTTATAGTAATCAAATATTTATTTGAGTGCATACGCTCGTCGTACGTCCAAGAGCGGATATAGAGGGTATTAGGATCTGCTGAAGCACATCCAATAGAAAAATTCCCCATTTTTAACCTTTTTTTATAATTATATATTTTTCAGTTTTTATTTATTTGTTTTTCTTATTTTAACATCCCTCTTCATTGGAAAATTTCAATTTTAACGCCTCTAAACATAAATTTCTGTATACCCCCTATGTACGTCGTCAGTCGGTCTGACCACAAAGTGCTTGGTAGTCGGTATTGATACTCCATCCAACTTTTATAGGAAAGGGGAACCTTCCTACTTTCCCATAAAAGGAAGAGCATTGCAACAAATCTTTTAATGGATTCAAGAGAAAACACCACCTTTGAAGTGAATCCTATATATATCGATAAGGTGAAGATTTGGATGAAGAAAGGATCATAACCCCAACCATACTACATGTGGTCCTTACAATAATATACGCCCAAGGACCATCCTCAATTGGATACTATCATCAAAGCAAGAACCTTCTCGAAAAAACGAACACCCATGCATATCCTGGAGCAATACTAGAATTTTAAGAACGAACAGACATTTTTTATTTATTTGTTCCCTCGGAAACATCCTAACATTGAAGATCTTTAATTCTTTGTAAACGAAAGAGGTTTAAGGTTCAAGTCCGCCATTCTTCACCAAACTCAAGAAAATGTAGTTTTTATTTATTTTATTTAAATCTCCTAATATTTTATTTGTGAAGTTTGCTGTTGGGTGGAGTGTTGCAAATAAAATAACTATCTTTTTCCACTAAAAATATACTATTTGGATAAGTTGTCATTTAAATGATTCTGATTTCTGAACCATATCATCCAGTTCGATATTAAAAATAAATTGCCAAATCTCTTCTTAAAAACTTATAATATTTTATAACAAACAATAATGTCAATTCAATATATATAGGAGTGAGTTCATGTGTAAAACCTTCCAAGTGTAAGAAATAGGAAGCATCTTGGATCATTGATTACTCTTAATCCAACGGCCAAGATTTAATGCCTAAAAAGATACTCCCTCCTATTAAAAATGTAAGTCTTTTAAGGCTTATATAACTTTTTGTAGTATCCCGTCTTTCTTAAGTAATTAAAATAATTAACTTAATGAGAAAGACAAGAATTTTAGTAAAATAAAAATTTTCTTTCCGAAAATTTTACCCGGCAGATATATTTTACCGGAAAAATGAGTTTTAATTAATTTTTATCATCTCGGTTAATCCGAAACGAATAAATTTTTACATTTATCAATAGATGATAAATGTTTAGTAACTAATTGACTAAGAGAAGAATTTAATCTAATTACGTGAAATTTTACGTAATTTATCTTTTAAAATTTTAGTTTCGGTCGATTCGAAAATGCTTCGAATCTCCGATTCTTTCCGTGAGATTTTTATCTAAGGTTCGTGAAACCTTAATCTTAATTACTGTGTTGAGAAATTAAGAGTTTATCGGAGGGTTCGTCGTTGTTAATTAATTGAGTCGAGAAAGTGATTAAATAACTATCAAAACTTAACAATTAAGTTAAATTAAAATAATAAACCTAATCTACCCTACCCTATGCATGTAACATGCATATATTCCACTCTCACCACCCTCAAACTCACTCACACACGCACACAAACAGCAGCAGCAGCTCTCTCTCTCGACACACACACTTACACACACTTAAGAACACCATCTTTGATCTTCAAGCTCAAGACTACAAGTTTTAGCAATCCTCTCAAGTAGTCAAGTAAGCTTAGATCCCTCTCTTCCAAGCTCTTGATTCATTTCCATGGTGGAAGAATTATATATATATGTGTGTCGAAAATTTGGGGGAGAATTTGTAGAAATGGTTAGATGTTGTTCATGTCTTCATATGTTGTTTATATGATGATTTTATGATGTTAAATGATCAATTATTAAGCTTAAGATGATGCATGAAGAACCCTAATTATAAATATATATATGTCGAAAAACCCTAGAAATGGTTAGTTAATCTTCATGTCTTAATATTATGCTTATATAGTGATTATATGATCAATGGTATGATGAAATAAAGCATGAAGAACCCTAACCCTAGTTTTGGAGAAAATCGAAAATATAAAGAAAATGCTAAATTTTGATTCATGCATTGTTTGATGTCATGATCTTCATGAATTATGCTTAGAATACGATTATAAGATCAAATATGTAATTAGATTAAAAATAAGAAAACCCTAGCTAATATTTTCATTATTTTTGAAAATTTCAAGAAATGAAGAAAATGATTATCCATGATTTAAATGCTTGTTTTGATGTTATAAATGAGTTTAATAAATTAATCTAAGCATGTTTCATGTTTGAAATAATCATGAATTTTCAATTCTTCAATTTCTTATAGAAATAACCGAAAATATAAAGATGGAAATTAGGGATTTTGATGATGATGTTATATGATAGAGTTAATGGATAATGTAATGAGATATGGTGTTAATGAAATAAGTTTAATCAATAGATAATCAAATGTAAGCATAATTAAACCTAGAAACCCTAGAAAATCGAATTAGGGTCCTTAAATTAGGGTTGGAAGATTTTTACTTAATTGAATGAAATTAAATGAAGAAATGGGCTTAAGATGATAATTAAAGTATATTAGAAATTAAAAAGAAGAGAAAATAATTAAAGAAATATTAATTTTGATATAACCCAAAATTTAAATAAATAAATAAAATATTAATTAATTTTTAATTAAGAAATTAATTGCATTTATGAACTAATTAATAACAATGTAATATTGTGTGAAATTTTGGAATGTTAATTCAAATTATTAAAGATTTTCTATTTTTGAATGTTTTTTCCGATTTGGGAGTTTATATGCTAATTGAGTGGAATATGTATAATGAATATGTAAATATGTTTGATATGATGAAATAAGTGCGTGAAATTAATTTAGGAATTTTCTGAATCCGTTAGACGGATTAAAATCGATTTAGTCGGTTATGATGAATAGTAATTTATAAATGTTGATGTTATATGAGATTTGATTGATGTTTGATGCTTAATGAGGGATTAAGATAGATTAAGAACGTTTTAGAAGTTAAGATAGAATTTCTCGAGGTTCGTCGAGTTTCGGCGTAGAAATTCGAATCGAATTACGTTAAGAATATCGAAGTCGTTATTCGATAGAAGTTCTCATTCTAAAATCGTTATTCCGTTTCGATTCAAAGGAGCAAGCGGAAGCGGAAGCAGAAACGTGAAGTAAAAGGGTTGCAAGCGTTAAAGATTTAAAGTTTAAAGCTTAAAGTAATCAGGTGGGCTTTCTAAACTAAAATATGTGAAAAGCATGATATCGTATGTTTTACACAGCTTTGATACTTGCCAAATGATTTTAAAAATGTTTAAGTATGTTACCATCTACTTCAGAAAGACGAATTCGGTTTCACGCAAGGTGAAATCTGTGTACACATTAGTAATCGTGCGCATTTCTTTGATAGGCCGATTATTCATAATCGTGAGCCTTTCTTCGATATGCCGGTTACAAGTGATTGAGAAAGAGGCCTCTTTCTCATCACCATTATTTATTGTAGATATGGTTCATACTATTATAATTGTATGCAAACAAATGATTTTTGAGAAAAGAAAATATTTTTATCATTTTACGAGTTGTTTTTCAGAAAATCCTCGTATTATGTTTTCTGGCAAGTTCATATATAGCTGTATTCAGCAAAGTTTTCAAATGTTTTCGGCATGTGTTCACTGAGCACGTAGTACTCAGCCCTGCATGTTATTTCTAAAACGTTCAGGTTAGCAGGGATGCAGATGACGAGGGCTGGATGGATGTAGGTTGTTGTTAATGTTTTGGATAAATAAAGAGCCTAGATTATATGTCGTCATACATATAATCTCTCGTATTCCGCTGCTATGTTAAGATATTTTGGTATACTATAAATGATGTTTTAAACTCTGAATTCTAAACTTAAACTATGTTAAAGTAGTTTAAACCCTAGAGTCGAGTTATTTTAAATAGTCGAACTCTTATTGTTAAGTATCCTTTTGAACCCAGCTTGGTATGTATTTAAGTAAATCTCTATTCCATGAAGCTTTGTCGAACTTGAAACGGTTTATCGCCTTGATCAATGTCGGTTATTTGGTTGATCAGGTCCTTTGATTCCTAGTGATTTGGGTTATGTTTATCGATATGTATGTCATTGTTGAAGTCAGTGATTGTCTTATTGATTTCAAGTCATACATGTGGTATTTATTCTAAAATCGGTAAATTGTTGATTAGTAATGCCTTTGTTATTTCTAACGATAGCCGGGTCGCTATCTTTATTCTTTTGTTAATCATAAATTGTGTAAGTCGTGGGACCTACCGGCCTTGACATCTAATATCGAGGTTCGGGCTGCGACACTTTTGCAAAATATATGTCATTCTATCATTTTTTTTCACCTTCAAAATCCATAATTACCCCTAATTAATTCACCCCCAAACTCACATTTTCACTATTCACTAATTTCAATTCATAATTTATCAAGGTTAAATTTGATAAAAATAAATTTTCTTAATTTGTGTGCACAACTCTAAAAAGACTTACATTTTGAATAGGAGGGAGTATTTAATTAAATTGTAATGAAACTGTCGGCATTTTGAATTCAAAAGGGTAATTAGTAAAAGAAAAGAAATAACTATATCCTACGTTTTAGGGGAAGCGGAAATATTGGGATTAATTAAGGGAACAAAATTCCCATAAATTGAAACCACCTTCTCACATAACGAGATATGCTTTTTAATAGTAGCAGATCGTGTGCATTAATTATGTAATAAAGGTAGAAATAATTCATTAATGCACTTAATTTGTGCTGATTTGTAGTGAATTTGACATTGAATTATAATGCACTTATCGTTTGTAAGTACACGAATATGATCTATACATATGCATTCATAATTCATTAACTTTATGTTTAATACTTTCGTTTCAATAATATTGTAATGCACTCTCTTTTATAAATATATGGATACTATGTGTGACGAAAACACATCATACAAAATACAAATGCTGCATTTGTAATGCATTGATTGTCTGTTTTAATGTATTCGTTGTAGTATTGCAATGCACTAGTCACTATATATATTAGTTTATGAATATTGTGTGTGGCAAAGACATGTTCTATGGATGCTCTCGTAATGCATTAATAGTTTGTTTTTCATGCATTTGTTGTAGTATATAATGCAAAAAATTTCAAATTAGGAGAAAAAGGTAAATTGCCTCAACGAATAAAAAATAGCATAGTTACAAACTGAGAAAATATGGACAATGATTATTGATTGTCAAAAAGACGAAAAAAAAACATATATAAAATATTGTTGTAAATATATATAGATATACATCATATGAGTGTTGACCAAATAATTAACCCTGAAATCCTAGCTCTGTACCATTTTAAATAGAGGCCTTTGGTCCTCATATTGTACACACTTTCAACATACTTCAACATATCTGAATATACATAATTCTTATTCTCTACTATATTTTTTCTTTTCTCTCTAGTTTATAACACGTTATTAGCACGAGTCTCTAGCCCTTAGTCTCTAACCAATTGATGAATTAGATTGGAGGTATGCCCTAGTAAAGAATCGTGTCTTTCCAACGAGTTATGTGAATTGTCGTCGACAATTTTTGCAAAATTTTTCATCCATGTAAAGCAATTTGGTTTCTCTTCTGTGACGATCGATTCATATGTAGGCATATTGAATTTATGTATATGTTAATTTCTTGAATATTTATTCGAACATCATCGATCGGGCAAAGGTTGGATTTCTGAATGAAAATTAAACGAAACAGGTTTATGTCTTTAGTCAAATACATTACAATAATATAATATTATTAATTATTGTGTTTCATATAATATTAGTTTTGGGAAATGAAATCAAAGTGGATAGTCAGTTTATAAAATCAATTTTTGTGAATTTTTTTCTTGTATTTGCACTTTTGATCAGGTTGTACTCTTTTTTCTTCGATCAGGTTTTGTCCCACTGAGTTTTTCTGGCAAAGTTTTAATGAGGCAACACGTATTTTAGGCATTGATCATTCAAGGGGGAGTGTTGTAAATATCTATAGATATAAATCATATAAGTGTTGACCAAGTAATTAACCCTAGCTCTGTACAATTATAAATAGAGGTCTTTGGTCCTCATATTGTACACACTTTCAACACACTTCAAGATATCTGAATATACATAATTCTTATTCTCTATTATATTCTTTCTTTTCTCTCTAGTTTATAACAAATATGATGCAAAAGTAACGAATTTTTTTTGTTAAACATCACCTGGAAGAAATCATCAATCCAAAAAATGAAGAGGGCAATAATAAAATAGTGAAAAAAAAATTATGAAATATGTTAGTTGAAATATATGAACGTGTTTATTTCATTAGCATATCACATCCCTTAAATTAAGGAACCGTCTATTCTTAAAAGTATTATATTATCCCCCCTTCGTTTATAAATTAAAATATTTTAATTAAATATGAAAAGAAATATTGACCATAGATCATCTAATATGGACGCTCCAGATGGCTTTTCTTTTCTTACTGGGAGAAGTTTTTTATATGATCCTTCCCCTATATATATATATATATAGGGAGTGATTCCTGTATAAATAATGCTTATCCTAAGAATACAAAATTAAGCACAGAGATTTAATGCATCTACTAATGCTATCCAGTGCATTAATTTTGTGCATGTAATGCATCAATTTAGGCACGTGATGCATTTCATTTTTTTGTTTATTTCAAAATAATAAAATCAATTTTTTTTCGTCTTTCCTCTTGTTATCACCACCACCACTCACTCGCCACCATCATCACTGTCACTCGACGCCGCGACCATCGTCATTACGCGCCACTATTGAGCACGAAAGTTAGAAAAAAGTAAAAACTATCAACATAAATATTTTGGTGCATCTCAGTGCACTGTATGGTGCATCCCGTTACACTGTTTGATACATCTAATTTTTAAACCATATTAACCATAATTAAGTCAAAAAAAGGGGTTTGACCAATAGATTTAAGTCATATCCATTAGATCTTGTAGAATGGATGGTTTAGATCTATTCTTATTTTTCACTTTAAGATTTATTCTTATATGATCTATCTTCTATATATATATATAAGAATGGAATGTCAATTCAATATTTAAAACTCGTAAAATTTAAAACCGTACTGTAGTTTGATAAAAAAATAAAAACTTCATTCTTTTGTTAAAAGTAAAATTCATATAAAACAAATATTTTAATTTTTCTGGAACGAAAATGGAAACAAATGTTAATTAATCATGTTTACATTTTGGCCCGTGAGGCATCTCTGGCCCAAAAGGCTAACCATTTTCTGGCCCAAATAACTTGTAACGTATCTCTATTTATTTTTTTCGAGGAACAAAATTAATTTCATTGAGCACTGTCGACCACTTGCCTTAACCAGGCAAGAAAGTTAGACGATCAAGAGAACTCAATGTTACAATTTTTAGCAAAACAAGTTAATTTGTGGGCAATGCGATTTGCCAACCGATATATGTGAGAAATGCCAAGAACAAAATCTTGAGAGATTAAGAGCATTCACAATGTTGGAGGGTTTCACCTTAATTTCGAGGGCACTCCTCCTTTTTTTTTGTTTATTTTATAATTAATTTTATTTACTAATTTAAATAATAATTATTTTGTAGGGATGAAGGTAGATAATTTAGAAAATAATTTGGATTATTCGGATCCAAATTACCATCATTAGGAGAGAACCAAGATCAATTAGGATTGAGATTCATTTGTAGTTAAAAATTAAAGATATGGAGGAGATAATGAGAAAAAATCGAGAGAGAAATATAGAGAAATGGGTGAAAATGAAATGAAATGAAATAAGGGGTAATATTCATAGGAAAAAAATTAGGAATTAAATAAAAATAAAAAATATATAAAATAGCCGTTTGAAAGGGTAATGGCTAAATCGTTGCCAGCGCCACCTCAACCTTCCCCTCCCTCCGCCCTCGGCTTTAGAATGGCGCAACTCCGCCATCTTCCTTGCGTCCGCAAAAGGCGCCAACGGTGGCTGCCCTCCATTTCCTTCAGCCACAACGAGCGCCCACAAATCTTGCAATTATGAGTACATCTGTACATGCATATCAAAATAGAATTCTTCCTGTGATCTAACTTTTAAACTAAAATGGGAAGCAAAGGGATAGAGTGAACAAACTAGCTAGCTAACAAACAAACAACCACTTTTTGATTAACAGGCTCCCAAGATAAATAAGAGATCAATTTCAAGCGTAATAGGTAAATTATTAAGAGCGTTCACTTGCGTGATAAAATAAATTAATAGTAAAAAATATGATTGACTATATAAAGAATTAAATGATTAAACATGTTCAAAAATAATCAATCCATCAAAGTAAATAATAAATTGATTTATATTATTTTTATTTATTTATTCTATCGTACAAAATAAACCCTAAATAATGTAAAAATAATTAACTAATAATTATAACCCCTGGAGCTAAGGCTGCTGCTCGGGTGGAGGGTTGTTGACCATGTTCTAGAAGTGGCAGTCCCTACAGGCCACGTTCGGAGCATGGCGTTTGCACTTCAAACGGGGAATGCTTTTGACGTTGGGCTATATTTGCGTCGGAGCAGAAGGCTATAGCCATGAGAAAGTTGATTGAATCACAAGAATTGGATGATGAAAGAAGTTGAATTTGGAATTGAAAAGGGAGAAACGGTTGGCTGCGGAATCTCGCCGGAATCTGGGTTTTATTCTCTTGCTTTAAATTAACACTACTTCTCCAAATCTCCGCTTCTATTTGATTCTTAACATAGTTTCGAGTTATGCATTTTTTGTAAACGCACTTTGTGATTCTTTCATTCTGCAATCTGATCTTATTTTTTTCAAATTAGTCTGCTATTTTTCATCTATGGCGATCTTCAAGTTCTGCAATTTTTTCTTCAATTGATCTCTTCGATGGACCCATCATCGCAACCGATAAATCTGCCAAATCCATCTAATGTATCTAAAATTTGAAAAAACAAAATTACAAGTTTTCTCTCCAAAATCTTGGCTTCTCTGGTTCTTAAAATCATTTTTCGTTGGGATTTATGCAAAATAATTTGGATTTCTTTTTTCTTCACATTATTTTTTGGGGTTATACTTATTATTTAATTACCATTTTAAGTCTAGGGCTACAAGGATAAAAGTGTAAAATTAATATTATTTTTATTTATTTTTTAAATTGGAGGTTATAAATAATAAAAATGGGGGCTATGTTTGTTTAGAATCACCCTTTTATAAATACATGACATAAATAAAAAAAGAGTTTATCATGTAAAATAGCCACTCTAGATAGTGGAAAATAATATTTGGCAAAAACTTAATTTGTTATAAATTTTAGCAGATTTTAATGTGGTAAGACCATTATACCCTTATATTTTATCTCTCTCTGTTTATCTCTGTTTTTACCTTCTCGCTCACGTTATCTCTCTCTGCTCTCGCTCACGTTCTCTCTCTCTGCTGGAATTGGGATCCCATAGCTCATTCATGGATTTTGTTTGCCACCGATAATCGTCTTATATCGGTCCGGCGATCGATGGTTGGGAGCCAATAGTTCGTTCGTCGATTTCGTTTCCGGTCGGCAATCATCTTATAACAGTCTCAAGATCGATGGCGGCCTAAAGTGGATCTGTTATCTGATCCATTTTGTTTGTGGTTTTCGCTCGTTTTTTTGCGTTGATTTTCGGTGGAATTATCATCTCTGTTCGATTTACATGTATAGGTAATGTTTTTAATTTTGACGAATTGTCTTGCATGTTTGTATGAACTTCTTCGCTTCATTAATGGCAGTTTTCCCAAACTTCTTCCCTTCATTAATGTCTCCAAGTTGATTTCATTTTTTCACAGTAATTATTGATATTGGTATGAATTATACGATTCGTACTATTCGTACCATGTTTTGTATTCATACAATTCGTACGAATACTCTTCTTCGTACAATATTTAGGCAGAATCTAAAGCATATTGCTCTCTCGCTCTCTGTATCTTTTTTTTTCATGCAGATGGCTCCATCTGCTATCATTGTTGTCCATGGTGGTCAATGGAATGACCACACATACGATGGTGGAAGAAAGGAGTTTATTCTTATACCACCGACTGGTCTAACTTATGAAAGTTTGTTGAACAAAATTGAGGTGCGGTTGAAGATGGATAAGGGTATTTATATTTTTGATATAGATGCTTTGATTAATTGTCCTGCTAGTGAAACCATGAGAATGAAGATAAGTGATGACTTTGAGTTGTCTTATTGCTTGATGGATTTGATGGAATTTCCTATGGTTTATGTTACTGTTTCTCGTAGAATGAATGATTGTCAACCTGCTGATAGTCAACATTTATCTGATAGTGCTGGTTTTGTGAGTTTGTTAACTGCTGAATCACAAACACAAAATGTTTCATCGTCAGTGCATTTGAATGTGCAGAATGATAATGATGATAAGTTGGATGATGATGATGATGATAGTCATGATTTTAGAGGTGATTATTTTAATTCTGATAATACTTGTTATGATGAAAGTGATGCAGATAGACTTGATAATTGTGATGACGTGCATCAATGTTGTTGTAGAGATCGGGAGAATGTTACACTATTGGATGGATCAAATGAGATTATTCCAGAAAAACATGAAAGAGCCCGAGTTTGGGTTATTCCTAGTGCAGTGTACCATGCATCTCTACCGTTTGATGAATTAGGTGTAGTTACTGACCCTGTACTTGAGACACTATGTCGTGGCGTTGTCTTTTTTAGTAAGGAGATATTGGTTATAGCTATTGGTCTACATAATCTATTAAATCACGTTGAGTACATTACTATTCATTCAAATAAGGAGAGATATCATTTGGTTTGCAAATATAATGACAGATGTGAGTTCGCTATGTGTGCCAGATCACTTGGGAATGCATGGAGGATTTACATATGGGTTCCTCACAACTGTGAGACGGATTTGAGATACCAAGGTCATCCAAAAGTGTGTTCTAAGGTTTTAGCTGCATATTTTGTTCCTAATTTGATGGTTGAGGGTGTTGTTCTTAGGACGAAAGACATTCAGGCGCATATACTAAGAAAATTTGGTGTTATTGTAAAGTATCAGACAGCGTTGTCTGGGAGGAACCAAGCACTTACCATGATATATGGCGATGCAGAGAAATCTTTTCAGGTGCTACCAAAGTATCTATATATGCTACAACATTCAAATCCGGGTTTTATTGTTGAATTGCAGCCATATGTAGAAGGTCATTTCCAATATTGTTTCATGGCTCTTGTTGTGTCTGTTAGAGGATTCAGGGAATGTCGTCCTGTTATAGTTGTTGACGGTACACATTTGAAAGAGAAATACAAGGAAATTATGTTTGTTGCTGCCACTAAGGATGCAAATGAACAGATTTTCCCACTAGCTTTTGGGATTGGTGACAAAGAATGTGATGCATCATGGATTTGGTTTCTTAGGCAGCTTCGTCGTGCATTTGGCTGCCCTGAGAACATGTTGATAGTTTCTGACCAGCACCTCAGCATCAAGAATGTTGTTGATAATGTATATCCAGATTGTCATTATGGGCTTTGTACGTATCATTTACATGGAAATATCAAGAGGTGGGGTGAGCATGTTGTTACCATTTTCCAGCTTGCTGCATATTCTTATAGGTGTCGAGACTTTCATGATCATATGAGTAATTTGGCATCCTATTCACCGTCGGCATATGAAAAGGTTTTAAGTCTTGATCCAAGTAGATGGTGTCGTTCCAAATGTCCAGTGCGCCGATACTGGTTCTTGACTTCAAATTGTGCCGAGTGTTTGAATGGTACTTTATAGGGGTGAGCAAATTGTTTCGAAAATCGAAAACCGAACCGAACCGAAACCGAAAATTAATTTCGGTTCAGTTATTTCGGATATTTCGGTTAATTCGGATTTCAAAATTTTAATATTTCGGATTTCGGATTTCGGTTCGGTTTTATTTTTTTAAAAACCGAAATAACCGAAATCCGAATTATATATATAATATTTATATTTTTTAAAATTTATATTTAATTTATTAAAACTAAAATATTGATATTAGTATATTACTCTAACCCTAATTTCACAGAACCCACACCCACAGCCGCTCTCTAGTTTCTCTTGACTTTCCCTTTCATTCCCAAATCCAAATCTCATTCCACCAATCTTCACGTTCACCGCCACCAACCACCGGCCACCGTTGTCTGCTTTGCTCACCGTGTCGTCCGTGCGTCTTCTGTTGTTTTATCTTGGAAGTGCTGAAAATCTGAAACTAGAACACCAACCACCGGCCATCGCCTCCGACCACCGCATCCGGCCACCGTTGTCTGCTCTGCTCACCGTGACGTCCGTGCGTCTTCTGTTTTTTATCTTGTAAGTGCTGAAAATCTGAAACTAGAACACCAACCACTGGCCACCGCATCCGGCCACCGTTGTCTGCTCTGCTCACCGTGCCGTCCGTGCGTCTTCTGTTTTTCATCTTGTAAGTGCTGAAAATCTGAAACTAAAATGACACTATATAGGTTAGGAAGAAATAGAGTTAGATGCATATTATCATGTCAATTTTTTACTATATATATCCCAAGAAATAGATTTTCTGCAATTGAATTCCCCTTAATTCTTTCAATGTCCAATTTACGACCTTCATCGTCTCTATGTTTATGTCGGCCACTCACTATCATCTTCTTCACCATTATCTTTATGTATATTGTCTATCAAGATTAAACAAACAAGTTATATCGAAACAGTTAATGACATTAATGGCTCATACCTTTACTGATTCAATCTCCGCTATAGCCAAACCTTTATGATATAATGCCTCAGCAAATTGGTCACGGGATGTATCCATTTGGTCACGGGTTGCAAAAAGGGAAAACCGAAATAACAATTTGGTTATTTCGGATATTTTGGTTCGGTTACCGAAATAATTTCGAATTCGGTTCGGACATCAATCTGAAATAACCGAAATTTTAGTTTGGTTATTTTTTATGTAATAACCGAACCGAATATCCGAATGCTCACCCCTAGTACTTTACGATGGGTGAGAAAGTTACCAATATGTACACTATTGGAGTCTGTTCGTTCATTGATTGGAAAGTGGCACGTGGAGAGGCGTAAGAAAGCTGCTGCTAGAACTCATGAGCTAACGGAATTTGCAGCAGCCCGATTAGGAAGATCTGTCGAGTTGGGTCGTACTATGGTTGTAGAAGCCATTTCTACAACAAAGTTTAAGGTGACATCTGAATTCAAATCCTATTTGGTTGATCTTGCTAGTAAGAGTTGCACCTGTTGCTTGTTTGATTGCGAGTTGATCCCCTACCCCATACTGCAGCAGCAATCAGGTTTCTCACAAACTTTTTTTTTTAGAATTATGATGTTGGTACGACTTGTACGAACTATAGTATTCGTACTATTTGTACAAACATCATAGTACGAATTATAGTATTCGTACCTTTCGTACTATCAGCATGACTGAATGTTATGTTTCTTAATGCAGAAAAGCGAAACAATCGCCATCGTCATATGTAAATGATTATTATACAACTGAGACTTGGCGTAAAATCTATTCTGGAGATGTGATGTCAGTCCCGGATTCCGATGATTGGTGTATTCCTATTGACATCTTGTCAAGGGTCGTTGGAACGCTTCAAAATCCTAAACAAGCCGGCAGACCACGTGAAACTAGGATGAGGGCTGGATCTCGTAGTAAACGTAGGCATTTGTATTCTCGATGCCACCAGATAGGGCATTATCATAATACGTGCAATGTAATTTTGCAAATTACGCCACGAGAAGAATGCAGTAGCAAAGAACCGAGTGCCAATAGAACTCGTAAAAAGAAACGCTGTAGTATTTGTGGAGTGGTTGGGCATAGTCGCTTATCATGTTTGGAGAGGTGATTATTTTCTTTTTTTTTGTGATTAGCAGTAGACCTCGTAATTGATTTTTTGTTGAAATATTATTCGTATTTTGAGTTTCCTTTGTGGATTAGCATATTTGGTTGAATATTTATTCTACATTTATTCTTTAATATATACATGTCTTTGAATATTTTGCATACAAATTTATACGATTAGTACGAAATGTGCATTCGTACCTCAGTTCTGACATTTGGTGTGTTTGTTATACTGACATGAGTGATACGAAGTTTGTCATTCGTACTAATCGTACATTAAAGAGATGTAATTTTTCATAATCAAAAGTACGTACCAAAATATTGATAATTTGTCATAGTAATTGTAGCTAACATATGTCAAAAACCATAGTAATTGTAGCTAATATATGTCAAAAACCACGAATAACGGGAATATACATAATTGTTTAGAAACAGAAATTAGAGTAAGTCATTGTTCATTTGTCCAGATCCATCGCTATTCCAATGGTGCTTTCATCAGTGCTGAAATCAAAGATGTTTTGTGCTACAGAGTGCATGTACTCCTTGTAATCCTTCTTCGTCATGTTTTTCTTGATGACATTTCCTGATATGAGTGCCTCGGCATATTTCAATGCGCAAAGACCACAGTTTAAGCTGTCCTTTTGCAACAACTTGTTCTGCTCGTTATCTGGATATGTAAACAGAAACTGTGTGTAGTTCGGGATTTCATAGCCAATTTTCTTCAGGATTTGAGGTAGAATGCGAGCAACATGGATGAACTCCTTCCTTCTCAACTGCATATGATGCTCCTCAAACTTGTGTTGGTGTGAATCATATATTATGAAATTCATGTACTCGAAGTTCGCACAACAAGTGGCCCAATGACCGTTGAAGTTGCACACCATGATCAACTAAAATAATAAATTAATAAATCATTAAAAGACTGAAATTAATAAATATTATTTGGTACGAATAACCAAATTCGTACCAATCGTACCATAACAGAGTATGATTAACATGGCATGATTAGTACGAAAATGCTCATTCGTACCCATCGTACCAAGTTTTATATGCACCATTAAGTATTGATGTTTAATACATTTTGTATACCTTCTTAACATCAGTCCAGGGCTTCAATTTTTTCCCCCACTCTGGCAACAGTCCATCTGCAAACATGCACAATCTATCCAGATCCTCTTCTGGAACAAGTTTCTCGATCCGGGGATCATAAGTGGAATCCAATGTTCTGGGAGCAGTTTATTCCATATTTCTTGTATCGCCAGCTGAAATATTTAATAATATTAATATATATAAAAGATCAATTACATATTTATTGACAAATAATTACAATAAACATACCATCAAGGATGTTCCAGTAACAACATAGTCTTTAACAATATCAAATATTCCATCATAGTCTGGGGCCACAGATAGGATAGCCAAGTATGGATCGATATGGATATTCGTAAGTTCAGCCTTTTTATTCTTAATGTAAGCAAAATATGATGCATCCACGGCTTGTGGCAATCCAATGTTCCTTCTACACATGAACGTATTAAATATTTATAGAATAATTATGTAAGAAATATAACAATTATTCTATAATAGTATGTGATTTACCTGATGTTTTCTTTGTTCTTCATGAATTTATCGAAGTTCATTTCGGATTCCCATCCGTGAACGTCATCCGAACGGAATGGACTTCTACACACGACAACTGGAATCCTTCTTCGTTTTGGTTTATTAACCACATTATCAGGTATGTCTGTTGGCTGTTCTGTTGGTTGTTCTGGTGCTCCTGCTGCTTCTGCATCTGTTTCAAGTACCATATGAGAGTCGAGTGTTACCGGTGTTGGTGATCCCCAATTTCTTTCAAATCGTATTTGAGACTCTATTTGTTCTTTTAGTTCTGCGGTGCTTAGAGGAGTAAAGAGAGCTATTTATAGAGCTCCTTATGAAAGAAAAATTGAATAAATTCAATGGAGTTTAGAGAGCTATTTAGTACGAAGGGTACAAGTTGTTACATTCAGTACATTCGTACCACTTGAAAAACCCAGGAAAGTGAACATGTATGTTAACACGAACGATACGAATAAATGTATTCTTACCATTCGTAATGTTGGGAAAATTAATAGAGTTTTGAAGTGATACCAAAACCCAGCTGACCCCAACCGAGTAGATGTTTGCACAAGCCCAAGTGTTTTCCAGCTCACCTGTTTGAGCTTATAGATTTTCTATGTTTACAGGTGATCGCTGAAGACAAGAGGTAGACCTCGAGTACACAACAGGTAAGCCAAGTCGAAGTGTTAAGCAACGTTATCCGCATCCAAGACGATAAAGTTCTTCCGCACACAAACTCGTAGGAAAGACCCAAAGCAAGACAACTCAGCCAATCAAGACCCGCAGAGTTCAAGACTCACCAACACATTGATCCACAGAGTTCAAGAGCATTTCGTAGTCACCAACACAAAAAGAGTCGAAGTGAACTTTAGATAAAGTCATATCTGATCTGGACCATCAGGAACTCGACACCTCAGCACCTAGAAGTCAAACCTAAGATTGCTTTACGAGGAAATCAAGGAAGAAGACAAGTCAATCCTGTCAGAAGTTAGGTAAAGATTCAGAACGGCTCTTTCCAACGGCTAGTTCTCATCTCTCCCTATATATAGAAGTCTTCTTCATCATCAGAAAAGAGATGAGAGACGAGATAATAGATTCAAGAGAGATCAACATACTTCATTGAAGGAAGTCTAACCAAAGATCAAGAGATCTCTCAGAAAAGCTTCAAAGATCCAAAAGAAATTCTTCATTCTTATAAGATGTTATTTATTCTCGTGTCGCTCGAAGCTCTCTCCCACTAGTATCTAGGCATATAATCCTTCCCATCTAAGCCTAGTTTGAACGAGTTCATCATACTCATTGTTCTTAATTGTAAGAACTCGTTCATAGTTAGAGAAAACCCCAAACCCAAACCTGCAGTGTAAAGGTACGCTGCTCGAAGCGCGTAATTCGAGCGTTGGTTCGTACCCGCAAACTACAGTTAGGCTTCGCCGTGCCCGTAAACACCGGTTACGTTTCGATACAAGACGCGTAAACTTGTATCCGCCTTGAGGACCAAGCGGCAACGCTTGCCGATCGCGCGAAAAGTCGGTGGTATCTCTAGTGGATTACGGAAGGTTTCGGTCGCGACGTAGTGAAAGTAGCTTCTCCGAACTACGTTAAATAGTCATGTTCTTTCATGTTTATTTATGCATCCAAATTAACCCTTCATAAGCATTATTTCAAGCCGCATAAACCGACTAACCGAAAAGAGAAACACAAACTTTGCAATATATTTAAAGCAATGACGGACTTTCCAAAAATCCCACCACTTTCCGAACATTTACGTGTCGATCAAGGCCGCTTTCCACTGCCCGGATCGAACACAACCAAATTTCACTCAAGAGTTTTAATTGGAAAAGTTTTAAACCTTGGTGTATTCACTCTACACCAAGGTATCCGTCTTGGGACCATCAATTGGTATCGAGCAAATGGTTCAAAAGATCATCAGATCCGTCAAGCCGCATTTCGTCGATAGTGGTCACTGAACAAACATCCTTCAAAGTTTCAAAATCTTTTAAAAAGTCATTATATTGCATACCGTTATGGAATCTTCCTTGTGCAGAATCTTCCGACATTCTCTCGATGATTATCGATCTCGAAGTTCCGTCTCAAAAGCTTTTCGAGCGCGCATCACGACATGACGTGGATGTTATCACCGACGGACCCTTCATCATCATGAAGTCGAAAGACAAGCGTGAAACCACACTGAGTGAACCAAGACTTCCGTCAAGTTGTGAAGCCCTGAAGTATAGCTAAGATTTCCGTGCTGTTAAGACAAGTGGTTTGGATGCCTACGCTCGCAACGTCATCTCCTCAACAATGACGAACGTTTATCTCGCAAGAAGATCATCAACTCGCGAGATACGGCGATGTGGGACACTCTAGCCAAGCCGTGTGAAGGCTCGTAGAAATTCAAGAAAACAAATTCTCGCTGCATGCCGTAAATTCGACAATTTCTGACAACTCCCCATGCGAGTCCATCGATCAAATGGAGCTCGCATTCTCCAACCTCGTCATCGAGATCGAGACGATCCGAACGAAAAATATACGGCTTCGAGACAAGAACTTGAAAGTTCTTTCCACTTCTCTCCTCGAATGGTGTACACACAAAGTAGTTCACTCAAAGCGAGCGATCTTGGCAACTGGAGACGGAAAAATTGTTTTCCATCTTAAAGGCCAACGAATTTGATCCGGGGATCACACAGCGAGAGATTCATCCAAACCGAATGAATGAAGCGTAGGCGAAGATCAAGCCGAGAAAAGAAGCTCAATCGGCTACCTTGAAGGACCAACAAAGAGCTCGAGTTATGAGCAGAAGATTTGAACGAAGAAGTTGCCCCCCGCTTGTACGAAGCATTAATCAAACAAAGCAAGAAAAGTACAAGAATATCGTGAAGGTTCATCACGACAAGCAACTCTACCCAAAGAGCAACCTACCGAGTCATCCTCCCGGAGTAAGATAAAAGGATCGAATCGAGCGAAATGGATGATGATCAAATCTCTTCTCCGACTCGACGAAGATGATTGTTCGATTAAGATGTCCAAACATCTTAGAAGAAACCCAATGAATGACTGACCAACAGAAATAAAGACAAATGGATACAAAATCGAAGAATCAAATATACAAATTGGTACATTGGTCTCAAGTTTAGAAAGCTAGAGATAGATGAATCAATTGGATTTGACAAATGACCTTAACAAATGAATAGACGAGCCAATGATGAGAAAATCCGCTCAAAGTAGGATGCAGTAGAAGAAAAAGCCACCTACCTACAAATCAAGGGGAATTCTACATAGCCGAAAAGATTTAGTAAAATCAAGTAGAATACCCAAGATGACGCTTCTCCAAAATAAACACAAATGGAGTCATCGGTGAAGAGAAACTCGATCCAAACAGGGAAAATCAAGATGATCCTCTAACCCACTCGACGACATGAAAGCATCCAAGAGATATCTCAACATCTCAAGGAATCCATTGTTGGGAAAAGTCACACAAAAAGCACAACATGCCGAAATCTAATTCAAGACGATGTGGATCACTTGGACCGTTCAATCCGGATGAAGAAAATCATCCAACAGTGTAACAAACTCACTGATCCCAAAAGCTCGGTTCAAGGATTTCACAAACAAAAGGGAATCAAGCTCACTGACATCAATCGCGAACTCCCGCGGAACTCGGTGAAGGAAATTCAAGCTAATCTCAAAATACTCACTGAAAAATCGTCAATCAAGGAAAGAAGACCAGCGATATCAGCCGGATTCTCGTGTCCAAGCCGACCGGTCCGCATCTCATGCAATAAATGCCTCCGATAATATGCTATATAAAGTCCAATTATTTTGAATTCATATGTTAAGTGACGTACATTCCTTAGTTAAATTGTTTGATAAGTTTCCTTTCCCATCGCATTAATTATAAAGTCCGCATAACATCGTAGCACGGCGGGATCGAGGCAGAACGTCAAACGTTTGAAATACCTCACGCGCGGTTGTAATACACTCGCCGAAAGCACGTCATCAAAACATGATGAGTGAATCTCTCCCAGCCGTTGATCAGAATTTCAACTGATTCAATCTTAACCGTTGATCCGTTACGGCAGCTGATATATATGGAAAAGATACATGCATCCTTTCTTCCTTCATCTTTATCTCTGCAAAATTCAAAGATTCAAAATCTTCATCTATTCTCTGCAAGTTCTTCGCACAATCAAATTCTCCAAGTTGCAGAAATGGCTCCCAAGAAATCAACCCAGTGGATGAATCGCTTGAAGCCCTAATGACAAGCCGGCCATTTGAGAGTATTCTCGTCCACCTCCAATCTCCATGTTTCGAGTTAAAAGAGATGGTGGATATAGTTGCGGTACTCCGGTCTCCCCGCGTGGGCAACCTCCATGCCCAAGCTTTTGCTAAAGAGAGACGCCGCACCGTTCTACCTCAACATTATCGACGAAGATGGCTTCTACTCATCTTCATTCGACATGAGTGTCAAGCGAAGACGGAAAGTTTGATACGGCCTACCGTCACAATCAAACTCAATAAGATGCTACGAAAGGTGTTCAACCTTCCCGTAGAAGCGAGGATTCATCCCGTATGATTACAACGGGAAGAAGTAGATGAATTCCTCAACAGAGAGATGCTTATCTCCCCGTAGCCTTACAGAAGCGAGCATGTCAAAGCTCCCGCCTCAAGCCAAATACGTGCCGCCGCCGGACATCACTCAAAAATACATCTTAGTGATAGCGGATCTCGAGGAGAGATCAGCATTCCAAAACTCAAGCCGATGATTGCCATGATCAAAGGCGCAAACGTCAACGGTTTGATTTCCACTCAACCGGACCGGTCATTAGTCGAAGATAAAGTTCAACTCCACCCAGACGACGTTTTCAGCCGAGCCACCGTATCTCTCGCTCCAAAATTTCTTTTCTTAATAGATGCAAGGAGCGGCACACAAGAAAGTGGGCTGATTCAACCGTTTCGAAACGAAGATTCTTTTCCAAAGAATAAATCAAATCAATGATCTTCAAGAAGTTGTACTGCTGGTGAAAGGCAAGGTTGTACTGGAATTGAACGAGCGAAGTTCCACTCGAGAAGAAACAAAGAAAGAGGAAGACAATGATTTTAAACCAATTGGAGGTCCAGTGAGAAGAAAGAAACAAATTTATTATTCCGCCAAGCAATGGTGATTCTCTCCCCACAACAAGGTCGGCCTTCGATCAATACGGATCAAACATCCTGCCGAGATGATTGAATGACAGATTGTCATCCGCCTCGAGGACGAGCTTGGATAATCCAAGCTGCTCACCCTCCTCACCTCCTCTCACTCCGCCGAAACAGCCTTCCCTTCCACCCGACTCTCCAACCAAAGAGCCATCTCTGCAAGCAGAAGCGAGGAAGACATTCAACCTGGCCGAAGCTCCTTCACGGCCTACTCGACACCCCGTCGAACCCTCTTCCACTTATCCCTACCACCCCAAAACAAACCGTCTCCCGTAGCTCAATCTCCCACACAACATACTCTTCACGACCATTGTGAACCCTTTGAACTCGCTCCTCAAATCTCCACGAATCGAGAGGAGTGATTCTACTACCTCTCCTTCTCTCAACTCTCTACCGGCTCACCTTTATGGAACCAATGTACGAGGACTTGCGCATTGCAAGGGGATCAAGAGCGCTCTAACTCGCATCCACCCCGCGCACTCGCCCATGCCCTTGTCAAAGTTGGAGACCTCAAGTTCTATCCGGCTACCAAGATGGCAACTTGGTACCGTAATGAAGAATGATAGAGACTTTCTCATTGAGAAACCGAAGATCGATTTAAGCACGCTCCAAAGACACTTTGGCTTCGAAGTCCTGGAGATGCATACTTACACCGAAATGATCTCATCGAGAATTATTGAAGTGTCTCAAATTACCCAAGCCGCACCCAAACAAGTCTAGTGAATCAGCCGACAAGCTTCTAACAACGGGGTGGGAGACACAGCCCGAGGGCCGACAACTCCAAGGAAGTCTCACTTGAATTTACCGGAAGCCAGTTCGCACCGATGAAACAACCGAGGTAATGATCATTGAAGAAATCGTCGCATCAATCGAACTGCGAAGCCGTCCCACGCAGTCCAATTGCCGACGACACTCGCTCACCGGTCGAGATCGAGGCAAGAAACCCACCAAGCCGAATCCGGAACCCGTACGGATCATGTTGTGCCTCTCGATGCAATAAAGGACGAAATTGCAAAACAAGTCGATAAATCCTTTTCGGGATAGACTCAAATCAAATGTTGATACCTCTTCTCGCGCATCACATAGAGTCGCAAGTCCAGAAGCAATGGATCGTCCATTGACGACGTTCACAGCATTCGCTCTCAATCTGCAGAAAGCACCAGCGAGATCTCAGTGACTCTGTTTCTCAACAAGTTGATCGACCAATTCTTCTGTAGAAGAGAGTCCCCGAGATCATCTCAAACCTTCAAGCTCCACCGGTTGACGACATTGCAAATATTTCAAGCCTAAGCCTCTCAAAAAGACCACTCTCTCCAACAGCTCCGACATCCGCCAACTCTTCAACTTATATAAAGATCCGGATGCTCGATTCGTAGCCGAAGAAGCGACGAATGCCGGCTGATCTCACATAAAATTCGACAACTCGATCAAGATCGCCGATGTTGGGTATTCTCTCCAAGCTCGCCGCAACAAGTTGCAACCTTCTACCTCCCTTGTTGATAATGCCAAAAAGGGAAGATCGTAATGAAGCCGGAAAAACAAGTGAGAGGGAAGCCACGGTATGAATCAATGCGGAAGAATACAAGAGGAAATCGATGATTTTGCAAAAGAGCTGACGAAGAAGAGACAGAGCTTAACTGCCCAAATGCCGTCAAAGAGACATGGAGAGAGAAAATGGTTGCTCTTGCAAAAGCATGTGGACACAAGCCCGAAGAATACAAAGACTATCACCGGCCGTGTAACTTCCACAACGAGCAAAGAAAAGAAATGCAAGAGCGGATAAGATTGTTAAGAAGAAAGTTCGAAGCTCTCAAGCCCGCCGAGAAAAAGAAGGCTACATAGCAGAGCTACGGACAAGCAAAGAAGAAAATCAAGCGAATTTCAGTGATAAGAAGAACCTGTACGATATCAATGAAAAACCTGGGAAGATCGCAACCGAATTCATCAAAGAATTCTATTACTTAAATCAGTTCAAGGCATGGATCCGTGTCGCTTTCCAGACTATTTCCTCGAGCTTCATGAGACAGATCCAATGATGGTAAGTGTCAATCGCCCTCATGCCAAGAGCAATAACATCCACCAGAAGGCTCCAAAAGTCAAACAAACCTAAAGCCTCCATTTCTACCGAACAAACCTTCCCGACAAGGCCCAAATCATCAAAGAAATTAATCAACCGAGCTTCAAGTGAAAGAGGAATTTCAAAGTCGAAGAATCAAGCCGAATGGAAGGAGCCGGAAGAGTTCATCTTCAATAGATATGGTCTAAAGACCGACCATCAAATTGATGAACTAAAGCGAAGTTAGAGCTGAAGACCCACCAACCGGGAATTTTTATTTTGAACTTTTGTATTTAGATAATTGTACAAATTCTTCCTATTAATGAAAAGTTCATTTTATCAAAATCAACCCGAAGACAATCTCTCTTTGTCCGTTCGAATATGTTTACTCCGCTTGTGAATGTTTAATTCGTTGAATCCCCGTTTCCTCGTTAAGGGAAGCAATTTTTTGTTTTTCCAACTTCGGGGTTTTGGCATCATCAAAAAGGGGAAATTGTTGGGAAAATTAATAGAGTTTTGAAGTGATACCAAACCCACCGACCCCAACCGAGTAGATGTTTGCACAAGCCTGTTTCCACCACCTGTTTGAGCTTATAGATTTTCTATGTTTACGTGATCGCCGAAGACAATAGAAGACCAGTGAGTACACGGAGGTAAGCCAAGTCGAAGTGTTAAGCAACGTTATCCGATCCAAGACGATAAAGTTCTTCCGTACACACAGAGAAAGACCCAGCTCGTGTGACAACTCGCCTCGGCGTCAAGACCCGGCGAAGTTCAAGACTCACCAATCATTGATCCAAATAGAGTTCAAGACATACTCGTAGTCACCAACACAAATATCGAAGTGAACTTTAGATAAAGTCAGATCCGATCTGACCATCGTAACTCGACACCTCAAGACTGCAGTCAAACCTAGGATTGCTTTACGAGGAAATCAAGGAAGAAGACAAGTCAATCCCGTCGTGTTAGGTAAAGATTCAGAACGGCTCTTTCCAACGGCTAGTTCTCATCTCTCCCTATATATAGAAGTCTTCTTCATCATCAGAAAAGAGATGAGAGACGAGATAATAGATTCAAGAGAGATCAACATACTTCATTGAAGGAAGTCTAACCAAAGATCAAGAGATCTCTCAGAAAAGCTTCAAAGATCCAGCAGCCTTCATTCTTATAAGATGTTATTTATTCTCAGGCTGCTGAAGCTCTCTCCCACTAGTATCTAGGCATATAATCCTTCCCATCTTAAGCCTAGTTTGAACGAGTTCATCATACTCATTGTTCTTAATTGTAAGAACTCGTTCATAGTTGGAAAACCCCAAACCCAAACCCAGAAAAGGTTAGGTAAAGGTACGCTTGCTCAAAGCGCGTAATTCGAGTGTTGGTTCTGTAGTACCCGCAAACTACAAGCAGCTTCACCGTGCCCGTAAACAGTCTGGTTACGTTTCGATACAGTACGCGTAAACTTGTATCCAGCTTGAGGAACCAAGCTGCAACGCTTGCTGACTGCGCGAAAAGTCAGTGGTATCCTTAGTGGATTACCAGAGGTTTCTGGTCGTGGACGTAGGAGTAGTTTCTCCGAACCACGTTAAATAGCTGTGTTCTTTCATGTTTATTTATGCATCCAGCTAACCCTTCATAAGCATTATTTCAAGCTGCATAAACTGACTAACTAAAAAGAGAAACACAGCTTTGCAATATATTTAAAGCAACAGACGGACTTTCCAAAAATCCCACCACTTTCCGCACACAGCCAGCTGTGTCGATCAAGCTGCCTTCCAGCTGGATCGAACACAGCCAGCTCACTCAAGAGTTTTAATTGGAAAAGTTTTTAAACCTTGGTGTATTCACCCCCCCCTCTACACCAAGGTATCCGTCTTGGGACCATCACGTAACACTTGACCCAACAAAGTATACATGTGTGTTGGCACGAATGATATGAACAATATTATTCGTACCATTCGTACCACTTGAAAAAACCCAACAAATTACCAGTGAGGATGTATTTTTCAGTTATTTAGCCAAAATAATCAATTATACTTGCAAAAATCATATGTTTCATAGTAATTAATCAAAAAAACCAGTGAGGGCCTTATACCTATTCGTCAACTGCTGCCGGAGTAGCTGGGTTAGGTTGCTAGTTTCTTGGAAGTCTGGCAAGGACATATTCTGCTACGTCCTTCACAAGTTGTTCATGACGACGCTATAAAAGAGCCTCCACTTCTATCCTTATTTTCCTGGCTGTGATTTCTTCAATTTCTTCGAGGAATGATGTCCTCTGCGAGTATGTCCATGGAAACACTGGATCCTCTCGCCCTACTATTGAGGACATTTCTCGACGTTCTTGTCCCTGTCGTGGAGGCTCAAATGGTGCTGGTTTGTGCAATACAGTGGTATGTATTATGTTACCACCTGCAATGTACTTGAATGCAAAGGGTGCGCCTTCAGGCTCAAGTGTCTTCTTCTTCTTCTTCTTCTTCTTCTTCTTCTTCTTCTTCTTCTTCTTCTTCTTCTTCTTCTTCTTCTTCTTCTTCTTCTTCTTCTTCTTCTTCTTCTTCTTCTTCTTCTTCTTCTTCTTCTTCTTCTTCTTCTTCTTCTTCTTCTCTGTTTCCCATGGCACCAGTGTCGGATTGTACTATATTTAAATTTAAAGAAATGGTCTTATTTACCGTAATATAATGTCAACATAGTCTTATATAATGTAATTTTCATGTAATGATTTACTTACCTTTGTAGGATCTATTTTTTTGTTGATTTTCTCCCATGTAAACCTCAACATTCGAGGTTTCTTGTGTCTGCTGTCCATTCATCCAACTGCCCTTCCCACGTCTGGAAGTGCACTGAAGATCCAAGCCTGAAGGGAAATCATGTAATTAACTTAGTCATTTCACAAAAATATGTGGTACGAGTGATACGAAAAAAGGATGAATACACATGAATGAATCCTGCAGATTACCAGAAAGGCGATAGTGTTACCCGGCATGTGATACCCGTATCCCGTTTTACCACGTACGAGTTCATCTTTCACATTTGTTATGTAACCACTGAGCACTTGAAAGATATACTGTTATGCAAACTTTTCCCATGATTTTTTATCCTCCACCAAACCCCAAATCCAATCTGCAATCTTGATATTTGCATCAAATCCAAGAATGTAGTACTCAACAATCAACACTTTGGCTAGTTTGATGTAGTCTGCAGCATCTGCTCCTTCAATTCTCTTTCCCACGATCATGTTATGCAATTTTACTGGTGTAAGAGGGATGTTATTGAGCAGCCTTTTATACACAGAATTTTCAGGTATTGTATGTTCTCCATAAGGATTGAACTGACTACTTCCAAACCTAAGCACAGATACCAAAGCGAATTCAATTCGAGATAATCGCAATATCTTTTCTCCCACCTTGAACCACAGTGCATAGTATCAGAATCAGGTTCGGCTGTGTGACGTGAGACCATGAAGTGTAGCACCTTTCCTGATCTTTTGATATTTTCGGACAGCTTCAAATAATCTCCAATCACTGATTTTTGTAGTTCCAGAAAAGCATCATCACCGAATGTTTTTATTATTCAGATTATATCTCCAATGGTTCCCTCTTTTTCAGAGAAATGGACTTTGTGGTTTTTGTCATGCAGTATGTATCTTTTGTAGGTCCATGACACCTTCAATTAAGCAGAATTATTTGGGTTATATCCTTTAAGCATAACAGATAGCAAAACAACCAATAACAACACAACAGTTATGTACGAAAGGTACGAATACACCAATTCGTACCCTTCGTACACCTGGACAACAAATCATTAGTTTACATGTTGAATTCTAGAACAAACGGGACGAATTAGCTATATTCGTCCCATTCATACTACAAAAATAAAAATATTGAAGCATTTAGATACGAAAAGTACGAAAGAAACTCGTAAGCATAATTCGTACAAATAAGACAACACAATAAAAGAATCCAGACGACACACAACACACAACAAGACAAAGCATAAACACAGAGCAATGCCAACTAGGTTATTATTATAAAGAAACATGGAATAATTAGATATTTTTCGTCCCATTCGTACTAATAAAACAAAGTAAAAATATTAGAAAAGAGAAATATTACCGGTAGGCTGGAGAATGAGGCGCCCGACTTTGCATCGTCTCCGCGGCGGTCCGATCTATGTTAGGGTTGTATACGAATCGAATAATTTTGGTTCGGTTCGGTATTCGATTCGAATTTTTGATATTCGAATTCGAAAATTTACGATTCGAATTAGTTATCAAATACTTTATTCGATTCGATTAGTTATCAAATACGAATTCAAAATCATGATATTCGATTCGATATTCGAAAATATTCGATTATATTTATATATAAATATTTTTTAATATTCACAAATACATATTTTATATAGATATATATACAAATACATATTTTATATAGATATATATACACAAATATATATATATAATATTTTATATTTATACATTGAATTGTTTATTTATAATTCAAATAAAAAAACCAATAAACTATTTCTACTAACACTTAAAAGTTAAAACCCTAGTCCAAATTTTCAAGTCTGTTGCGCCTCCTCCTCTCCTCTGTAGTCTGTCCTCTCTCGATTGGACCTCCTCCATTCCCGCGGCGATACCATCTCCTCGTCGTCCCCGCCGATCGCAGACCGCCGTCCGTCCCCTCCGACCGCGAGACATCCACTACACAGCCATTAGTCTCTCTCTATTTTGTTTTACTTTGGTTTGTTCGCTACCGGCAACCGATATCTCTCTCCACAGTCACGAGTTCAGGCCGCCGTCAACCACGACGTAGGCCACAAGACATCTCTCTCCATGGCTGCCGCTGCTCGATTTGGTCTTTCTCTCTCTTATTGCTCTCTCTCTTTCAGCTAGGTTATTTTTATAATAATTAATCTTTAATTTGCTTCTACTCTATTCATACGGTCATATCTCCATTCTCAATCGCTTAAACTGCTTACTTGCTTAGTTATTCTTTGTTGTTAGGGAAAAAATGAGCTAAGAGGTCAGGCTTGTTGAATATTTCTTGCCGTCTTTTATCTTGTTTTTTCTTAATTTATTTCTTGCTTCTGCTCCTTCATGAAGTAGTGTATATAAATGTATTTAAATTAAATTTTAAATGTATAAACTCAAGACTAGTTGATTTTAATGATTTATTCGGTGTTATGATTTTAGATTCTATGCTGACTTGTTTGAAATGCTTATTATTGTGTTATATTTATCTTGTCTCATTTTAAATGCTTATTTTTTTTTATTGCCGCCGCGGCCGATGGATGCATTTCCCATCCCCGCACCTTGGCGGCTTGGCCGTCAAATGGGGATGAAATATTTTTATTATTTCCATTTCCATTTTTATTTTATTTTTAGTTTCTCTGTTTTCCCTTTAAAAAAGGTCTCTAATGTTGTCGTAGTTGAGGAAAACACTCGATCTTGCGATGCAAATCAAGAAGATGAGATTAGAGTGGATGCCTCAAATTTAAAAGAGGGAACAAATCAAGAAGATGAGATTAGAGTGGAAGATCAGGGGGTAAGTACCATATATTAGCTATCCAATTAAGTATTGTGTTTATTTGGAATATAGAGATATAATTTAACATTTTATGATCTAATTAAACACTTATAAATTGTGATGAAAGGTGCAGAGATGTATCGTTGAGATACATTATGATGGAGATGAAAATATGAGAGATCAAGATGATGATGATATCCTACAAGCTGAAAAGGTAAATGTTGATGGGGAGAAAGATAAAGAAGAAGATAACAATGTAGAAGATGATAAAGATGGTGACGGTGTAGAAGATGATAAAGATGATAACAAACTTTTTTATTTATTTATGCATTTGATCGTTATTGACTTGTTGATTATGTTCAACAACCTTTTGAATTTGTGATGTGTATTTTGATTTGTGAATTGGAACATGTAATTATCTTTTTAGCATCTATTATTGAATGTTTATTAGGTAAATATATTGGATATATCATGTATTTTTGAATTGAGTGTTTAATTATTTATTAGGTAAAATATTCTAATCGAATCGAATAGTTTCGAATCGAATATTCGAATTGTATTATTTTTACGTAAAAAAAATTGAATTGAATATTCGAATAGTTTCGAATGTTCGCGAATATAATTTCGAATCGAATACGAATCAAAAAAAATATTCGAAATCGAATCGAATATCGAATCGAATATGGAGCTATTTTTTCGAATACGAATCGAATATAGAGATATTCGGTTTGATTCGATTCGTATACAACCCTAATCTATGTTTTCTCTTCCCTAAAACAGAGCGGTTGTCGAATTTTTCCTCACTATCCTCTGGATCTGTGCCGTCGTTGCTTGTTGCAGGGTTTTTAGCGTAGCCACCGCCCTCGATGGTTTTAGGGTTTTGTTTGCTGTCGCCGCCGTCACTTCGCGACCGAATTTACTGTTTTCATGTTCAAATTCGGCGTTATCGCCGCTTTCTGAGATGGCGTTGTCGCCGGATTTGTTGTGCGACGACATTAAAACTGTGGGTGGTGCCTGAAACGGCGGTGGTGGGTGGATGTTGGACGGTAGACGGCGGTGGAAGAGCGGCAATTAGGTTTTGCGAGAGAGAGAGGAAGGAGATGAAGAACTGTAGAGAGAGAAAAAATGAAAGTAAAAAAAAAAACACGGTAAAAGTTAATTTATTGGTAGGGGCAATTTTGTCTCAAAAGCTCATAATCTGATAGAAATTATAAAATAAAGCTCAAAAATCTGATAGAAATTATAAAATATTAAGTTTTGGACAACTTTTATTTCTCACTATGACTAAAATTATAAAGTTGGCTATTTTTTAATTAGGGGTTATTGCCTGTAAATACATAACCTTTTTTCAAATTCTGATATTGCACATGACCTTTTTATTCTGCCTCATAATACATCAACTTTAGTTTTTTTCTAATTTTGTGCCGATCAACGGTTTTCCCCTAATCGAATCCTACGTGGACGCCGGATTTGACACGCTGGATGCCGGAAACTGTAAAACGACTTCGTTTTGTATAAAAAAAATAAAAATAGCCACATCATTTGCCAACTCATTTTTTAATTAAAAATATAAAAAAAAACAAAATTACCTCTCTATCCTCCCCCACCCCTCTCGTCTGTTCTCCCACCCCTCTTCTTTCTCCCACCCCTTATCTCCGACCGCACCACCACCACCACCAACCTTCTGGTTCGGCGGCAACGATGCGGCGGCGGCGGCGTCTTCTCGCGGTTATTCTCTCCCTCTCACTGTCAGCTCTCTCTCTTGGTCGATCACGTCCCCCACCTCTCTCGTCTGTTCTCCTTCCCCTCTTCTCTCTCCCACCCCTCATCTCCAACCGTCACCACCACCCCCACCCCCACCAACCTTCTGGTTCGGCGGCAACGATGCGGCGGCGGCGTCTCTTGGTTATTCTCTCCCCCTCTCACGGCGGCGACGGCGACGATAGCCTTCTGATTTGCCAATTTCCATTTTCAATTTCTTCACCAAAATCCCACATCACTGGCAGAAAAATGAAAAAAAAATAAATAAACGAAGAAATTCTCTTTCACCAAAGACTTCAGACGCCCCCGCCGCCGCGTCGTTGCCGCCGAACCAGAAGGTTGGTGGTGGTGGTGGTGGTGACGGTCGGAGATGAGGGTTGGGAGAGAGAAGAGGGGAGGGAGAACAGACGAGAGGGGTGGGGAGGTGATCGACCAAGAGAGAGCTGACAGTGAGAGAGGGAGAGAATAACCGAGAGACGCCGCAGCGTCGTTGCCGCCGAACCAGAAGGTTGGTGGTGGTGGTGGTGACGGTCGGAGATGAGGGGTGGGAGAGAGAAGAGGGGTGGGGGAGGATAGAGAGAGAATTTTGTTTTTTTTAAAAAAAATTATTTTAATTTAAAAAATGAGTTGGCAAATGATGTGGCTATTTTTATTTTTTTATATTTTATTTTTATACAAAACGATGTCGTTTTACAGTTTCGGGCGTACAACGTGTCAAATCCGGCGCGGAGGATTCGATTTGAGGAAAACCGATGACCGACACAAAATTAGAAAGAAACTAAAGTTGATGTATTATGAGGCAGAATAAAAAGGTCATGTGCAATATCAGAATTTCAAAAAAGGTTATGTATTTTGAGGCAATAACCCCTTTTAATTATATGTATCCCATTCTCTTTCTTTCCCGCTCCACTGCTGCTGCTTTCATTTCAAAACAACTCACTAAAAATTTCGGAAAATGGAAAATCGAGAAGAAGATCAAATCACCGAGGAGCAGCGAAAACGGGCCGAGGCGAACCGGGCCGCGGCCCTAGCCAAGCGCAAGGCGTTCCTCTCGCTGACCGAGAATGGCCAAAACTGGAACTTCTCCAAGTGCCGCAAGCTCTATCCAGATGCCAAAATCCCCGTTGCCAAACAGCCCCTTACCTCCGACTCAAGTGGGCCTTCCCAAAGGCCCGAGAAATTCCGGGCCCGGCTCGAAATATGCTCGCCCGATTCGTTTTCCGTTACTCCTGTCGCTATAGAGGGTTTTTTGTTCCCCGGTGAAGATGTTTGCTTTGAGAAGCTCCGAGATTGTTTCCTAAATGTATGTATAGTAGTCATTTTTGAATTTTTTTTTTAATTTTCTGAGATTGTTTTGCTATCATTTACTTCTTTTTATTGTGAGTAGGATATGGAATTGTGGTTCGGATAGGTTGGTGGTTATGAAGAAACGGTTCAGTTTCGAGGGTTTTTTTTTTCCTCTCAGATTTTGCATTTTTGAGTTGGTGGAATTGTGATTGTGAGTATGATAGCATGAAGAAATGCTCCAAAAAGTTGGGATGTAAATTCGGTTTTTTTTTTTTTTAGGAATTACTATGTCTGTATCTGGTTCTGCTTGCTTTGGGGGGGAAGTGTTCCGAAAGATGTTCTGTGTGAGAGCACTGGAGAATGTGGTTGATCTTTAGTAACGTGAGTTGAAAATTTGATGTTTGTTTACTTGCTATGGTATGAAATTGATTTGGGAAAATAAAGCAGACATTTTGGTTGTTTTCATATGGTTCTGATTTAAGTGAATAGAGAATTAGTCCTTTGGAAATAATTCTTGGGGCCTCTTCATTTCATTTGGAAGGGAAGATAGACTAGTTATTTTCGCAAGCAGAGTCTATCAGGCCCTTTATATATTCATCTTGATAGTGTAAATTGGCCTAATTGCATTCAAATTTGTGTATTTATTCAGTTGGTGGATCATTCTCTATTTGCATCTTGACCAGGTGGTTTTATCACACTACACACAAACCACTGGCGGTGGAAAGGCGTGTGTATACAGGCTTTATGATTATCCCTTGATCCTGAAGTCCTTAAAGAATCTCAAGGACATTGAATGCGAAGAGATACCTTGGGGTACCTTCAAAGTTGTTGAGAAATTTTCGCAGTCATTCATTTCCAGAAAATGGGTGCCATGCAGGCCTGAACACCTCCCTGACGAGAAAGTATATGAGTTGATTTCGGAGCTCCCAAAAACGTTATTAAATGCTTTACTACCTTTTCAACTTGATGGTGTTCATTTTGGACTGAGGAGGGGTGGTAGGTGCCTCATTGCAGATGAAATGGGTCTTGGGAAGACCCTCCAGGTACATATGGAACTATGCATTTAATGGAATCTTTGAATCAATTCCGAGGGATGCCCAGTTTGTGAATTGTTCCATTTTCTCTCTCGTTTATTTGAAGGATGAGAAATGTCAACATCTGCCAAGAATCGGATGAAAATAATCTTGTGGTCTCTAGTTAAGTCACCTTATACATGGTTATAGAGTTCCATTACCATATCAATTGCTTTAGGACCTCTACATTTTATCAGGTGTATAGCCCAGTTTGATTGAGTAGACTTTACTGAAGTTGCTACACCAGAGGTGCCAAAATGGCAAAATATAATTGAAATAGGAAATGATGTGGCTCTGTAAATATGAAAGCAAATCACAGTTTTCAAAAATGGATATATAGCGTGCCAGAAAAATAAAATGCTGCAATATGAAGTTGCAAGATTTCTTCAGTGTGATTTGTCACAATATTGTACAGTATCTGCTGAAGTTTTCAAGAAAAAATCTAATTGATTTTTCTTAGTCCTGCCTGATTAATATACATTCACACTAAAATTTGGTGCTTCCTATAGCTCTTCAATATATAATCCCCAAAATTGACAGGTGATTTCTTTCTGGAATAAGGCACCTCCATTTCATCTTTGTTTGTGGACTAGCAATGGAAGCTGCTTGAGTCCATTATCTTAGGTCATTGGATATTCCTTGCTTACAAGTTTTATACTCTTGGCTGTTTGGATGATCTGTCAATAGTCAAAAAGAATACTCTGGTTTTATAAATTTGAAGATAAACACAAACAGTGAAAAGGTAGAGAAATTACCTTTCTTAGTTCTCAAGAGTCTCTAAAGGAGGATCTCAAACAGGTCTACTAAAGGTTTTAGATATAATTTAGCATTTTTCTTTATTTTACTTCCCATTAGTTTCTGGAGATTGTGCTTCCCTTTAAAGATGTGTTGATTCTAATGCCCTAAAACATAATGAAGGAAATCATAAGGAGGGAAGAAATTATTGAAAGCAGAATCTACCTGAATAGTTCCTATGGTTTATAATTAACATGGACTATCCTGTTTAATATGTGCATTTATGGGTAGCTAGTTTCTTTTGTTCCAAAGATTAATTTTAACTGATCAGACCCTTGTTTGCATTAGGCTGTTGCAATTGCAGCTTGTTTCATGAAGGAAGGTTCCATACTTGTTGTTTGCCCAGCTATTTTGCGATATTCATGGGCAGAAGAACTCGAGCGCTGGTTTCCATTTTGTTTGCCTTCTGATATTCACTTAGGTATTTTTACAAGATTCACTTATTATCATGCCATTTTTTCTCTTCAACAATTTGCAATGGGATGGAGATCACTGCGATTAGCATTCTTTTGTAAATCTTTTCCTTTTCTGGGACCACACTCTTGAACACCACCTTTTGTCTTCACTGCATCAACGAATCCTTATAATGACATTTGTTTGCCTGGTTGGTAATGAATGCTATACGTCAACCCTATTGAGTCACACAACTCATTGCCACTTTATACGAAATTATCATCACTGGTCTTTGAGAATGAGTGACATATCCTTGCATTTGCTACTTCTTTCTACGTCCTATCTGGAAGCAAGGGAGTGAATTTTTTATGCTTCACATTTCTGTAGCTTTTATGTCTGACAAATACAAACTAACTACAGAAATTTCTGTCCGTACGTGATTATGGTAACTTTTGGAAGTGTGGTTTTTGCACTTACTTTTAGATGAATTTATTATGTAAATGCACAGACTTGCCTTTCTGAATTCTGAATTTTTAAAATCTGACTGAATTGGTTTGGGATAGCTTATTTTGCCTTTGTTCTTTGAATATATGTATGTGTGTATATATATATATATATATATATATATATATATATATGCTTGGTTGATTATATTATACTGCTTCCTGTCACGTACTGCAATTTTGTTTAAGCTACTTCCATTTCTCCTTTTAGTTTTTGGTGGTTCTGACAATCCTGCAAGGTTAGCTAAACTTCCAAGAATTGTGGTCATATCATACAATATGCTTCGTCGTTTGCGGAGTAGCATTTTGGGACAAGATTGGGTCACCTTGATAGTTGATGAATCACATCATTTACACTGTAGCAAAAAATCCTCAGAAAATGATGAGGTATAAAACTTGTCAATCGTATTATGGTTTTTAACTAATGCAGATTGACGCATTGAACTTTGTCATTCTGTTAAATTTTATCATTTACTTTGTTTAAGCTCGCTGTATATATCGATGTGGTCAAGAAAGCTTTAATGTCACTTCATGTCTTTCACAAGTTTAGCTTTTATTATACTTAATAAGAAATTAACATTTTTCCGGTTGAATGAAAATAAAATCTGTTGGGTCTAGTTACTACCATATAGTGATGTACATAAAGAGTATTGTGAAGACACATAAACCTTTTTTACGGCTCTACCTAAATAGTTTTACTAGAGCATCATTCTTATTAATATCTATTATTCGATGCTTTAGGCTCAGCAGAGCTTTTCTGTTTTGTCTCTGTCTCTGTCTCTCTCTCTCTTCATCTACATAAGATGGACTAAGAATCAACACTACTTATTGGAGAATGGAGACCCATGCTAAGATTAATTTCAGTGGGTTATTTAATTATGCAGCCCTATTTGTTTTTTTCTTTTGGTTTTTCCTTAATTCACACCAAATTTTTTGGGATGTAGCTAGCCCTTTTAAAGTTATGAGTTTTTCTTCAATCATATGAAGTTTATTTTTCACAGTGGCTGTTTGAAAAGTTCTTTATTTTCTGCAGCTACGAGCTGTGCTTGATGTGGCTATGAAGGTCAAGCATCTCATTCTTCTCTCTGGAACTCCCTCTCTGTCAAGGTTGTTAAAATCATCTTTTTGACATCATCAGTAGACATTGACTTTTACTTTCTCCTACTACTTATTTTTCTTATTGTGTCAGCTGCAAATGCTAATACAGGGCTGCATTTTTTCCTAGGTGATAATAGGCCTTTTGACATTTTTCATCAGGTAAATATGTTATGGTAAGTGGTTCAGCATTGTACGAGCAGGGAGCTGTGATATTATGCCTTCCTAGTTTGATTTGTAATGCATCTCAATTTGATGCAGGCCAGGTTTGCTTGGTAAGACAAAATATGAGTTTGCAAAAACTTACTGCGCGGTCAAATTTATCAAGGGTCGTCAAGGAAAAGTTTTCCAGGTACCTTTTCTGTCGACTCTTCTCTGGCTGTTACCTGGCTCTGATAAGCCAAGTGGATCTGCATTTACTGATTTGTTTTATCCTCTAATCTTATCTAGCTTCCGCCAGTAGCTGATTTCTCATTACTGAACTGTGGTTCTATTAATTACCTAAATGTCCCCCCCCCCAATCACATTTCTATTTTTGAAATGTATCACCATCTTTGGTAGGATTTCTCAAAGGGGACGCGATTGGAGGAATTAAATGTTCTACTGAAGCAAAGTATTATGGTGAGACTTGCGCACTTCTCTTCCCTCCCCCCTTCAGTTATCTAAGTTTTATTTCGAATGTTACGCCTTCAACAACTTCCACAACACTTCAACTTATTTTGTTAATGAATTTGGACACTGGAAATTCCTGTGATCTTACTACTGATGATTATTGAAAAAAGAATCCCTAAAAAAGTTGGCTGTTGGACTCTTCCAACATAGTACACCACTCGAGAAGTGGTTCTTGTTTGATTCACAACCAAACAGATATGAGGTATATACCTGAAATATGATAATATATCTTGCTGAAGTAAGTTGGTCTGTGATTTTCAGTCACATTATGGGACCCATTACATCGAGTTCTCTTAAATCTTTGATTTTTCTTCTGTACTCTTATTTATTTAAATTTCTTCTTGTATATATTGAATCATTTGTGTTATTACAGATTAGACGTCTAAAGCAACACGTTTTACTCCAACTACCACCCAAGCGTCGGCAAATCATTACATTAGTTTTGAGTAAATCAGATATTAATTCTGCTATGGTAGCTCTAGGGCTTGAAGATGTTGATGCTACCTGTGAAAGTGACGCTGAAAATGCACGTGTTCACGTTTCTGATGAAGATCAAGGTACCGTTTCACATCCTTTAAATGTATATGCTGGGGTTGAGAAGACTTACTATTAGCATGCAGTAGATGTTGCATCATCTCTGAGACACTGACTGACTTTCCTTCCCCTCCGCATGCTCTCTCATTATTATTAACTAAAAACACAATGCAATATATTTTGTATCAAATTTGAACTAGTAACTAATCCCAACATGGAAGTACTTAAAAAGTATCTTCTCCATTTTTCTACTTTATTATGTTCAGAGTTGTCTCTTTTGTAGAAAAATGTATTCAATTTCATCCTTCCATAATAATGACATTGTCATTTTTTCTCTCTTACTTAACTTTTGTCCCCTTCGGATGGCTATGGTTGAGTGGGTATTCTTCAATTCTTGTAACCAAAGGACACAAAATACCTTACAGGTTAAGGTCCTTGTGCAGTTTACCCCTCCTATGTTGTTTGCAGGCTATTGCACACAATAATGAAGTTTACTTAGTGCACCTCGGGTAGCGTCTGTGGGTCACCTTTGTCTTAAAAAAGATTGCATAGTTCAAATACATTTGCATTCTGGATATGTTTATTCAATTTTAAAGAAGAGAATGTCGGATTTATAACAGGGAAGTCCAACTGTGTTCTGATGCGTGACATGCAACTAAAGGCATAGAATAGAGTAATTATGGATATATTTGGCTGATTCTAGGTAGCTTATAGAGAATTTTGTCAAAATTTCTGATGTTTTATAACTATAGCATGGTCATTTTGAATACTTGAATGGCTAGTTTAAAACTACTGTCCTTTTGATGCTGGATAGATATAAGTTTAATTTGGGGAATATACTAATCATGAAATAGGATTTGCTGATGTCTCATGCACAACTGCCAGAGGAACTTTCATAATTTTTAGTAAAATGATGCGGAACAAGGAATACATGTCCCCATTGTTAATCACGGCACTTATCCTTGAATGTTTTGCAGTCTTTGGGTAGGGTATGTACTTTTTTGGTTGGAACATCTTGTGGAGAAAGCTAACCCACTCGCATGGATTATGTGGAGTTTCATGACTTGAAAATAATCATTGAGATTTATTCATATTTTTCAAGCTATTAATGAGACTTCAATACTATCTTAGTGTGATTGTGCCATCCATTTCTAATACTGCCTTAGTGCTATTATGTAAGGCTTCTTACTTTTAAGCTCCATGCTTTAAAATTAACCATCATGAGACATTTATAGTGCCTATTTCGATACTCCAGCCTTTTTTGAAATCTCAAGATAAGTTTTCAAGGAATCTTCTTTGTCAAGCTACTCTTGAAACTTTATTATTTATATTTGACCTCTTATGGATGAGATAACCATAGGATGATATTGAATTTTTTATGTCTGACAGGAGATGAAATTTTTGTTAATTTGTCATTCCGTGGTGTACTTGCAGCTTTTGGATATTTGATTGTTACTATGCCAAAATCCCGTGCATGCTCATATTATATAATAGCAGATAGAAGTGAAATAGAGAACACATTTGCACGAAGCATCTAATAAATTGAAGTATGTTTACTACCTTTCAACTTGTATGGGGTGCAGTGGCTTATACGGATGAACTTCTTGTTTCTTTACCCATGTAGATTGTGATATGAATAAGAAATTGTCAAAAAAGCTATCTGCTCTTGGTTTAGCGAAACTACCTGGATTCTTTGAGTGGCTCTCTATACATCCTATTATGGAGGTGGAGGTGGATGGAGAAGAAACCAGACAAGAAAACTCCAGTTCCCACAAAATGATAATATTTGCATATCATCATAAGGTGCTTGATGGAGTACAGGTGAGAATTACTTTTTCGAATGACTAAATTTGTTTATAATCCCTCTTTTCTGAATAGATTACTTCAGTTATGCAGAAACGCCTTTGATCAAAGCTTAGGACATCACATATTGTCAAAGATGCACATCTATGTTATTTGATAAAATTTTCCTTTTCTTTTTTCTTTTTTGCCTGAGAAGTATAAATTGAAGTTTGTTTTGACTTTTAGATGTCTATTTGCTCAGGTTCAATCATTTGAATAGTTCCCTCCCTCCTTCTCTTTCTCCCCCGAGCCCTCACTCCCTTTCTCCCTCTCCATAAATATATATTGAAATCTCATCCTTTAATGGAACATGACCAAGAAAATAATTTTGTGATTGTGTTGTTTGCTGGTTCAGCATATGAGCCTTTATTGTATGCCTAATTCATGTTAAAATTTCATCAATCTATTAACATTAGATACTATATACGTCAAGGCTGACGAGTGCTGCACCTTATGTGGTTAGAAAATATCACCCTTCCAAGATGCAAATAATGAGGGCAAATTTAGCGTAGTTGGACAGTTATAAATTACCATGGGGTCATATCTCATATTGGTGTTAGTATTTCAATTTACACTGCATTACATATTCAGGTTCTTTACTGTCTTCTGATACTAACCATGTCTTTATGTATGGTCACTACCTCTTTTTTATATTACACAGGCGTTTCTCTGTGATAAAGGAATGCAGTTTGTTCGTATTGATTGCACTGTAACTGGTGTTGACAGGCAGTCAGCTATTCAGTCTTTCCAATCATCAAAAGAGGTTTGCTTTTGTTATTCTCTTCAGCATTTGTAGAAGATTTACGTTAATAGGCCCTTTTTGTGGTGTCCATATAATTTTCTGTCATCTTTTTTCTTTTTGAATCTCGTTTTATTTAGCAATTAGCATAATGCCTAATAATAAAATTTGATCCTTCAGGAACTTTATTACTAGTCTTTCAGCTGCTTCTTATTATAATGCCATTGTTACCTACTTTCTTATTCTGTCTTCTATCAAATGATTTTGACATTTTGTATTTAAATTAGATCAAACTGAAGAAAATAACAGAAGTCCATTATTCAATTTTTTCGAGGCCCCGACTTATGCATAATGACTCTTTGGATTCTATCAGGTTAAAATCGCATTGATTGGCATTCGTGCTGGAAGTACTGGTCTTAACTTAACATCAGCAGACACTGTTGTGTTCTTGGAGTTACCTACGAGCCCTGCTGATATTCAACAGGTGCTTTTGTATTTCTGCTTCTTGTAAGCATCTCATTTTGAAGTTCCAGATCATCATAAAACTCCTCTTCCTTCATAAGGTTTTAGGATTCTACCGGAGTTGTTTTGAAGTCAGGTAGTATGGATGTAAAGATTCCGTTGTACCATTGTGATTCCTTCGAAGAGGAATCTCGTCGAAACTAACTGGGCCTGTCGATAATAATTTCCTTTTTTTGTCAATTTTTCTAGATATTTTTTCATTTGTGATTTGTTTACGAAAATAAAGTCCTGCTTAGGATCATATTTTGAGCCTGGTGTTTGAATAGCAAAATTGAATCCTTCTGGTAGATTAATCAAACACTTTGCAGTTAAATATTAGAGTCTTTTCTAGAAGGAATTGCAATTAGCATCGTTAGAATGGTGGTGGTGCATTCAAAAATTGAGGGCATCTGATTATGACTAGTCATCAATCGCTGGTTTATTCTTTCTAGTTGTGACCTTTAGATTTAAGATATAGAGGAGAGTATCTTAACAGATTAGTGTTGTTCTGTTGGAATATTAAATAAATAACAATATTAAATGCATAATCTTATATTATCTTCACTTTTGAATATTTTGTGATTTCATAATTAATTCATATGGAGTTCTTGCAAATAGTCGCAGACTGTTAGCGTGGCTGTCTCATGTCCTGTTTTTGAACTTGACAAGGTGTTAATTAGTAATGATGCTTGCTGCTTTGTTTATAGTATAATATTGTTTGCATACTAATTGATGCTTTTACATTATTTTAACATTTAAAGGCTGAAGATCGAGCTCATCGGCACGGACAGAAGAGAGTGGTGAATGTATACATTTTCTGCGCAAAGGTGGCTGTTTTAGCTACAATATATTAGTTGATTATTTTCCTCACATTTTCTCCAGAATTTTATTCAGTAGAATTTACATTGTTTGCTTTTCCCACCTTTTCCTGTAAACTTTCAGAACACTTCAGATGAGTTACAGTGGCAGCAACTCAATAGGAGTTTGCTTCGTGTTTCTTCTACAGTCAATGGGAAGCGCCACGCTGTATCGCAAATAGAGGTATAGCTTAAAGTACCTTTCTTTTCTTGAGTAAATCTTCCAGAAGCTCCAGAGGTATCAGCATGTTGTTTATTGACAGTTATGCACAATAGAGTCAATAGATGATGGCAATTAGGCTCCCACCTACCAGTATATACACATGTACCTTCCCCAATTTTAGTCAATTAGCTTTGCGTAGTTTATCCTGTGAGATTTATGCGAGCTTGTTAGAGAACTTTTAAAAAATAGTTCTATCAAATTGATTTAGTGATTTCAGTTTGGGTCAATTGAAAAGATTTAAGAAAAATAAACAGGTGAACTGACTGCATTGAAGCAGAAAAGACTGCAAAACATATATGTTAGTGTTGGGCACGAAGGGTTCCAATGTGATTAGATACCCAGATACTAAAAAACAACAGTTGATGTTGTAATACGACTTCCTTGTGCTCAAATGCCTAGAGAAAATGCTGCTTATTGTATGTACTTGATAATTAGGAATGCACCACCTGTTTGCACTCAATATATGATGTGAGTTTGCCATAATGCAGTGTGATATAAGCTTCTAATTTTTCAGAGGCCGGGGTTGACTTATAAGTGTTCTTGTTCAGGTTTTTGGTTCTTATTTTTTCTTTCCTTTGAACCCACACAGGCTTAATTTTTCTCTTCTTTCATTTGCCTCGGATGCCATTTTGTTTCAAGCATGAGATTTAGAATTATTTGTTTAGCTATGACCTTGTGTTTCTTCTATTGGGTGTTTATGTTGCTAGGTTGAGGATGTTTCTTATCCTGGAAGCACCAGAAGTACAAGTGAGAAGAGCAAGCAATCCATGGAACTCCAAAATGCTTGTGTAGAGCACGAACCAAACCTTCCAAAGGCATCTTCTGATATGCATTTAGAGGTGGATAAGGGTTGTGTTGAACGACTTGAAAGTGAAAAAATATTAAATGGGGATCGATGTGTCAACAAAGTTGAAAGTAGATTGATGACTGATATCCACCCAACCACTCTTCGCTTTGAGGTAGATTACTAATTATTTTTTAAGTAGATATATCACTCTTGTTCATGTTTCTGCATGTGCATATTGGTGCGGGTAACTGAACCTGAAGAAGCAATAAATTATGAACATATATATCAATAATATAGTGAAAACAATGCATTTCAGCAAGCTAAATAGCATAAATCCAACAATCATAAAGTATAATGAACAAACGGGTGATGTTAGTGGAAGAAACAATGCATCTTAGGAGAAAATCTTCTTGTTTCTTGTAAAAGATATTTGCAGGAAAAAATCTATAATTTCTTGTTTTTCTATTTTATAGTTACTTATTTCCTCTCTCTCTCTCTCTCTACCCCCTCCCTCTTCTTTTCTGGTGAATTATCTAAGTTCTTCTTTTCGATGTGAAATATTAAACTTAAATTGTTAAGGTTTTGCAAAGTTAAAAGGTTGCTTTGTGATATCATCTATGATAAGTTTATGGCTAGGAGCCCGCGACTCAGGCCACCTGCTGGTTATTTAGAAACAAACTTATCTGTGACCTAAGCAAAACAACATAATGGAACCTTAATTATCCTAGTCAATCCAGCATTATCAGCTCTCCACTCTGCAAGTAATGCCCTCTGTACACAGAAATTAGTCCGAATCTTAAAATTTTCAAATTTGAATGAATGCATCAAGATGTGCTGAATGCTGTATAGGATAGTAGTTTTTATATGTGCTAATTGCTGATTACGGTTGTCTGTTGCCTACTCCTTAATGTTTGGAACGAAATTATGGACAAGAATGTAAGCCTAACAAGCAAGGGATGCTCAATCTGGATTTCCCTGATTGTGCCTTCGTGGGGCTTATTGATCTATTGTTCAAGTTTCTAGATTGATTTGGGCAGAAAATGATTGTCTGCTAGAGCTGACGACTTAGTTAATTTCAGCCGTTCACCAATTTCTTCAGCACCTGCTGTTGAGGCCTTCTGGAGGTCTATGATTTTCCTAACTGGATTGGGACTGGGGATAGGATTAACGATTGTAGTAAACCAATATAGTTCATATATGTGCCTTGGGCATGCTTCTTTTTTACTAGGATTTAAGATTTTATCTGAGGCCCCCGTCATATTATTAAGCACTAGGTTTGTAGCTGATGGGTTTGGTGTGGAGCGGGATCAAATGGTTGTCTCGTCCCACAAGGGCATCCGGTGTGAATATACTTGGGCACCCTTGGGGCAAAGTTGGATGTGTATGTTTTGTTGGCCATTAGTTGCTAGAATTAAAATTGCGTACGCTATTACAACTCTAAGGAGTCTAATTATAATTTGTCCTTAATGAATGTGATGTCTTTGTTTATATGGTAAGATATGTTAATCTATTCCTAAAGTTCTTTTCTGTTCTCAGGTGAGCCAGCACACTGGTAGGATCCACTTGTACTCTTGTACCTCAGGAACAAACTATAGACCAAGTCCACTTTTTAAGAATTTTCGGCAAGAGGAGGTTGAGTGCCATTCCCTTGGAGAGGAACATGAGAAAGCAAGTGGTGAATCAGTTGAAGATGATTCAATATACATGGAAGCTCTCATGTCTTTCATCCATGAATGGAAGGAGCTGAGGCCTATTGAGAGGAAGAGATTGATCAATAAACCCTTACAGCTTCCACTGTCTGTTGAATTATGTTATTTGAATGAGAGTCTGAACCATGAAACTGGGGTATGCATTTGAAATAGTACTTAATTATCAGCCGATCTCAACCTTTGACTTCTGTCTTACGTACCTTCAATCATTTGTTGTGCGAGCTATCCAAAACCTGCAAGAAATATGTTGACCACAATTCTGCTTATTTCCCTAGGGACTACTGAAGGGTGGCAGCAGCAGGCGTAAAACACCTTTAGCTGTGATAGGCAATTCATTACCATCAAACGCTGCTTGGAGAAAAGTCAATCTGTGCAGTGGTCATGGTAAAAAAACGAAAATCTATACCCAAGCTTGGTCTGACATGGATGAACCACTCTGCAAACTATGCCAGACTCCCTGCAAGTAGGTCTATTAAATTCTCTTTACCAGGTACATTACAACTTATTGATTGATTCTTTCATGGCAGGGGAAACAATGCCAAGGTGCCCCAATTCTTTGAGGATCTTTTCTGTAGTTTGGACTGCTTTGATGAATATCGCTCACGAACTAGCAATAAATTTCTTCGTGAGGTTTGGACTTGGATATCTTACAGAACCTATATAATCTGAATCAGATGTTTTGTTACTAGGGACGTTCCTAATTTCATTTTTACTGAAATTAACATGCAGGGCCTTTTTCAAATTGAACATGGCATTTGTACAAATTGCCAAGTTGACTGTCATCGACTTGTGAAGAACTTGAGAGTTCTATCAGTTGAGAAGCGGGAAGCATACATTAAAAAAGTGGCTCCAAATATTACTAAACACAAAAAAATGTATGTTCATCTAACAGCTCACGTTTGTGTTGTTTCCTTTTACAGAATTTAATTACTTTACAGGAGACTGGCAGCATTAACTTTGATTATGGATTTAAAAATGTGTAATAAGTTCCACATGTTCTTCACACAGTTTCTCCAACATAAGTTAATTTCTCAGAGAATCTCCACCGTAATTGTTTAGCAAGACTTTTGCTTGTAAATCTGATATACAGTCCGAAATTTCTTTAAGTGTTTCGATTAATATATGCTGTTTGTTTGGCATGTTGCAGGCTAGCCAAGCTTGTTCAGGACCCTACAGAAGGCAATGCTTGGCATGCAGACCACATCATACCTGTGTATAAAGGAGGAGGTGTGTGAGATTCCTAGTGTTGAAATTCACTGTTTTAGGAGTAACTCTCTTAAATCATCTTAAATCATCTACACCCGGCCCAAATTCCAAAAATAAAACTCTTCTCTATCTCTCCCTCTTTCACCCTTGAATAAATGTATTCCTTGCGCCTTAGCAATTAGCAACCTGAACATTAACTTCTACCTCAAAATGGAAGTCGAGAGTAGTCATATTAGCAAGTGTTTATGACCAATTCATCTTGGTTGTCCAGAATGGAATGAATTCAAATTTCTTATGCATATATTATGCTTTAATTTGAAGAATTCTATACTTTGAATTCCCCAGGCGAGTGCAAGCTTGAGAATATGAGGACCCTCTGTGTTGCTTGTCATGCTGGTGTTACCACTGCACAATGTGCTGAACGGCGTATTGCTAGGAAAAAGGCTAAGAAACAACTCAAAGAGACAATGAGTGGCCTCATCGATAGAGAAAGTCGGACAAATGTGTTAAAGGTGCTGTAGTTCTTTCTGAAATCTCTCTCCCCCCCCCTCCCCTCCCCTCCCCTCCCCGTGGTTGATCATCAACTAGATGATAGAAATGCTTATCTGCTGATCTGTGGTTACTAAGTTTGAATCTCTTCCACTGATTCACATTGCTTATCTTATTTCAAATTCTTGATATTGCTATGTTGAGCTAGTTCACATTGTGACTGCAGAAATGTGATCAAGAATCCCAACATAACATAAGGGATGATGATGATCTATTAATTGAGATTCCTGGGAGTGCATATTCTGGACCAAATGTCAACAGACCCGACGATCCAAATCAACAGCCTGCAGAAATGCTCGATCAATCTTCTTCAGAACATATTTGCTCAGGCAGTGGTGATGACAAAAGAGTTGTTGACCGTCACAATAGTTGCCAAGAACTGGAAAATCCACGTGATCCTGTTAACTTTGATAATAACAGTGAACAAACAGAAGTAATGACAGTTGAAAGAGATGGTGTCGTGATGAAGAATGAGGAGATCTCGAGTCCTGCACAGGTTTTGGCATGAGATGATAAATGCTACAAGAGAGGCATGCAGTTGTAACTCTGTATTCTGCTAAGGTACCAGTTTTTGTAACGTATATAAGTTTTAAATTAAACATGTTTCTGCTCGACATGATTTTGACAGCATCCATGCATAGAAACAAGAAAGGATTGCGGAGAGGGAACGCCATGCCAGCCTGCCAATGTCGAATCAGTGCTAATTTTTGTTGTTCAGCTCAAGAATTGAGTTCTAGTAATGGCGATTAGTGTTGAGTGCTATTTCTTCATGGTTAATAAGGATAATAGTTACCATAACAACATGAGTTGTTTCACTTCTTTAGCATAGTTTAGAATTTTAGATTTTTTTTTCTTCTCCTCAAATTCCATGTTTGTGAATGTTATTATCAGCGCTTGTTTCCTCATATCCTGCTGTAGCAGTTATTTTGCTAATTGCTCAAGTTTATTTACAATGTACATCCGTCAAGTTCAAGATCTTCAAGGGCGTTTGTTGAATTTTGGAGAATTGGAAATTTTGGAATTGTGTAATATTAAATATTAATGTTTTTGTTTCAAAACTGGAAAGAGAATTTTAACAGTTATTTTTGAAGAATTATTTTTAGAGATTTTTGTGAGTAGAATTATTTGATTATGTAATAGCAAGATAAGCATATACTAGAAAGACGTTTAGGATAAAAAGTAGATGGGGATTTCGCATAGTTGATGTTTAGAAATCACACAATATATAGATTATTGTAATAAAAACTGACGGATTCAATAATTCAAAACTGACGAAATCACACAATATATGAAAACGTTCCTAAATAAGAAAGGGCAAAACATTGTTACATTATTGCATAATTGCATGATAATATTTCCCTTCCTAATTTTTACAGTTCATATAGTTTCAACAATCTGCCGTCAATATATCCATTTCAGAAAACTAAAGTACAACAAAATTCTCATTTTTCTGTTTATGCATATAAAAATCTTATGTTTGCCCAGGAAAATCAAAATTTGTGTATACTATCATTTTCTATAAACTGATTATCTTTTTGGACATGAAAAAGTGTTCATTTCATTTCAGACTATTGTATTACCCTCTGCTGTAAAAAAGTGTTGTGCTTTTTCGACGAAGCTTACAGGAAATCTAGAGTGCAGCATCAATGTGGAAGTTTCAGAAGCAGATTGACCAATTTGCATTTCTTCACTAACCTTCACCAATTTGCTGTCTCTTTGGTTTCTTGATTTGTGACTTCTCGTGCTACCACTTGCCAGAACACCACTTCTCTGAGGAACGAGACGAGCACTTCTTGAATAGTTCCGGTTGGGTTTCAGAGATGTATCAACTTGAGGCTTTCTCTCAATACCAATCCGATTATTCAGTTCACCACCATCCGATTCATGCTGGTTTGGGAGGGCAGGCATAATGCTTTTGCATGATTTGAGTGATGGGAGGAGCATGTCCATGCTGAGCTCTTGCTGAATAACGGCCTTGTTCTGTTCACACCCGTAAGAGGCAGCTACTAACGTCCCAGCTAAAACGGGCATCAGTTCTGGATCGCTGAAGAACACAAAGGGCAAATCGCATACCTGTTTTTTTTGAAGCATAGTTAGATTCTTTGACCTTAAATCTGAGGTAGAATGAGTAGTTCGATTCACCTTGTGAAGGATAGTAGGGCTCTTTCCCCAGCGCAGGACGGCTTGATTCTCGGGATGGAATAATGCAAAATAACCGAGAAGTGCCAAAGATTCCAGCAAGAGCGTATAGACCTGCTCATTCCAGAAATATAGAAGAGTGTAGTTAAGAAAATTAATACAGAGATGAAATCACATAAAAATAGAAGAGATTCAATTTGTTTGCCACAGAGACTTGCGTTGAAGGGGCAGCAACAGACAAACATGTTAATCAATGAGAAGATTCAGTCGTTCTAACTCAAGCTATCTCTAGGTACCACATCCTAAAATGACCTATAGGTACCAGAAATCAACTCGAGCCCTACTGGCAGGCAGCACCCAAAAGCAAGACACCCGGTCTAAGCTGTGTTGCTTGGTAACAACCAATGACCACTTTATATAATAAACTGGTGATACAAACAACGAGAAACGTATGATTACCTTATCATTGGCTACTCCCCAGTTGCTTGTGCAATGGGAAAGGATAAAACTCATCAAGTGAAAAAACTCCATTTTAAGATCTGGTTGAGCCTGAAATCAATTTTGGAGAAGAAATTAACTTCGAAATAGAAAGCTGAAAGAAGGGGGTGGTCGGAGTTGGGACTTACCAGCATTTTCTGGATGAAAGATATGTCTATTAGAGCCAGATTGTTCAAGACCTTCAGAACTCCTGTAGCGACCTCCTCAAAATTAGATGGAAGCACGTACGAGCTCTGAAAATGGATCAAAAGGCTATTTAGGGCCAAATAGTGCCTGAAGCTTTAGCACATTTATATACAGTACAAAAATAACAATAGGCCATATGAGAAATGCTATCTGCATAAACAGAAAAACCTAAAATTCAAGTTCAAATTCATTAATATTCTTAACCAATAAAGCTGGATGAACTGAAGTAAACCACGTTAATATCCATAAGGTGCATACTAGAAACTAATACACAAATTTATTGATGTCCACTTATGGTTCAAGATCTGGGACCTAAGTGCTCAATCAAAGAAGAAAGAAAATACAACTGTATTGTGCAGTAAACTATGCTAAAATTTATTATCAGATCCCATGTATGGAAACCAAAGAAACCTATTTAAATACAATTACTAATAGCTCACAGCAAACAGAAAAATTGATCAAAGTGATAAGGTTCTGCAGAAAATTGCTACATAACTACGATATGCATGGAAATCATGAAGTGCACCCAACCTGTTCAGCAGACAGCCGATTATTGCCCTGCAGTAGCACAGCTGTTAACATGGAAGGAAGACATACTAAGCCAGTCTCAGACATTGCCGCAAGAAGAAATGCTGCAGGCTGCTTTGCGTCAGAGCCAATTCTGTTTTTTGGTTCAGCACTACTGCTTACACATTTTTTGGTATCCTCGGCAACAGAACATTGATATTTATATTCCATTAGAGCTCTGGGTGACTCATCCATGACATCTTGCACCGGGACATTAGAAGCAATATGCTCAACATCAATAGAGTTCTCACATATGGAAATTTGACTACTTGTCACCTGAATATTTGAAAATCCCTCTTTTCTACCCTCTGGCACATCCAGCAAATCTGTAGGTATGCCAATTGGCAAAGAGGGCATGTTATCCATACTAGATTCATGGCTTAGATCTGCAGTTCCTGAAAGTTCTCTTTCTCCAAGTTTATTTCCTTGAGAAATATCATTAGGAAAAGAATCCCAGTCTATTGAGTATGACTCTCTGAATTTGGAAGTCAGAACTGTCAATAAATCAATACCTAGGAGAATAGATGAAGGGAATGGAGAACCTTCCACCTGTGGTCTATCATAAAGAGCAAAAAGATCTCTTAACCGGTGAATAATTTGGTATGCAATAACAAGCTCTATCAAACCATCCTGCATCTGAAGTTGGTAATCATTACAGCTTACATGATCAACAATTGCTGCAATAGTCCACAGGAAACCATCCACAATTTCAGAAATTGACTCCAAATTTCCAGTTGACATTTTACTTGAGACAATATTAGTTGGACCAGGAATATTTGTTGATGCTGCCATCTTGATATAGTTCTCAAGGGCCGTTGCCAACATTGGAATAAGTGGGGGCAAAAGATTTTGTACAAGAAAATAGCATTTGTTCGCTGGCATTGCCAGCACTACCTTCAAAAGCCTTAAAAGATATATAGTAACCTGGCAAGCTTCAGGTTTGGATGTGTGAGAAGCAGGAAGTGCGGAAGCAATAAAATCGAGCAGACCAGCTTGGCGAGAAGCCTGCAACTCAGCATCCCTTCCCTCCAAATACTAAAAATTGAAGAAGAAAAGGTGATTACAATTGTGACAGAGCAATTAAAAACTTTGACAAAGGATAAAAAGAAGAAATGACAGATAAGATAATCAACCAAGTACTTTGAGCGAAAGTCAATACCTTGATAATTTCAGCTGTTATTAGTCCAAAATTAGCAGCACCATCTTTTCTTGCTTGGCGAAGCTTTTGCAGATCCTGAAGCCACCTACCAACTTTTCTCCTTGCAGTTCCAACAGCAGTCCTATAGCCAAGACTACAACTTTCAAGTGCAGCTGAAGGCTCAGGAAATTCATGTTTTAGTGACATAAGCCTTTGTCGTATTTTTTTTATCCTTCGCTTTAGTGATTGTTGCAATGCCTCACCATTTAATATACCAGTGCCAGATGTGCAACTACCATCATTTGTGAGATTATTATCTCCATTGCTGTAAGGAGCTGACCTACCTTGGGCTTGGCCTTCTTTACCTGCAAAGCGTCTTAATAGAGGCGAAGATTGATCCCTAAAATCCATAGATGCTCTTTCTCGAATTTGTTCTAGATAAAATTTCCGCCGCTGTTCGCTTTCACTGAGTCTTTCAGCTAATTTCTGAGCCAAGAGTTCTGCTTCCTCCTGCCGTGCTTTGTCTCGGATCTCTTTCCTCCTCATTTGTTCCAAAACCTTGGCTTCACGTGCCGCACTTGATGCTTTCCTCTCTTCTTCCCTTCTAACTTGAGCCTCTTCCTTTCTTCGCTGAGTCTCTGCAAGCCGCTGCAACTTCTCAGCTTCAATGAGCCTTTTACGTTCCAAAACAGCCTCTTCCCTAGCCATGTCCTCTTTCTGCTTAATTTTTATCACCTGAAGTTTCTCTGCTCTCCTCAACTCGGAATCGTGAAGCTTCTTGCGCAATATGTGCTTTTTGTTCTCTTCATTCAATGAGGTGATAAATCGTACCTCATTAACTTTACTGGTCTCATCACCAGCTCTTCTCACAACCTGAGCTATATAAGCTTCATGCCTGGATTCACTACGTTGATGGCGAGCAAACATTGACTCTCGCAACTTATTGCTGCGAACAGTTTGCCATTCACTTACACGGCTCATTTTCTCTGATGTCCGTTGAAGCCTTTGAACTCTCTCATGCTCAAGTTGAGCTCTGATTCTGGTGGCCCGAGCATGTTTCTCTTCAGCTTCTTTTTTAAGATCAACAGCAGTTTTCTTCTTCTTCTCAGGAGACATTAGTTTATCGTGCAGAACACGAACCCGCTCAGCGCTTTTCCTGCTCAAGCCAGGTGAATACGAGAAACGGGAAGATACACGAGGTGGAATTGCGAGTATGTCCTCCCAATTTCTCTTCTCTTTCCAGGCATCCATGGACTTTCCCGAAATTCCATTTCTCTTCTCTCTTTCTCTTTCAGGAACAGGAAGAGGTCTTCTTAGTGGATCAGCTGACTTCAAGTTTTTCTCAGCAGTGTTTTCTGCTGGGATTTTGCTTTTCTTATGAAGGAACTTCTCCGCATCAGAAAGTTTGTGTACTTCACTGTTGCTCTTTCCGTTACAATAGGGAATAGAACCTTCTTTCTGAGGCAATTTAGATGCCACAGAACCAGGTTTCGAATCGTTGCTTTTCTTTTCTTTATTTGGGTACTTATCTAGATCTGATACACCAGTCTGGTCAGTCACTTTCGGCATTGATTCTTTAGAGCCACTCACCAAATCATCTTTTTTAACGTGCTTCTCCAAGTCCACAATATCCATTGTTCCAAAATGGCAACTCTGACAGTCACACCCTAGACTCTTAGAGCCGTGGGAACGTTCACTTGTTCTCTCTCGCTGTATTTTCCTAAATGCAACAAGAGATGAAGACAAAATTTCTGCCCTGTGTGGTGAAGTTGTCATTCGACGGACCTGCCATCAGCGTAAAACACTTAAGCTCAAAGGAAAACAAATAAATACTAAAAAGTCTGCAGAAATGGATGTCAATTTTTGTGTCATGTTATCAGTAAATGAAATTATGGAGTTCATACAAACCCTAGGGGTTAATGCATAAACAGATAATCAATATTTTACACACTTTTCTAAGCATCATGGTCAAAGTTCAATTCACAAAAATCTCCAACTGTTAGAAGTTTCTACAAGATATGTAAGTTTCATCATAAATAAGTAAAAGAGCATTTCAGAAATCAATATTTCATGGTGAGCACTGACATAAGGAACATTATTCCATAAAATGATCAGTTACAAGAGTAGTACTCACTGTTGCAAGATAAGAGAATTTTAAAAACTAATTTCCTGACCAATTTCTCTGTTGTTGGTCACTCAATTATTAGTCGTACAAGTAAATGCAATTAAATAAAGAAGGGGAAAGAAAGCCTAAATATGTAAAATTATAAACCTAAACGACAGGACATTTGGAACCAAATCAGCAGGAAAGCTAACCTCCCATGAGAGGGCATGTGGTCTGCGATGATCAGACTGCAATATCAATGGACCCCCATCAGCACCATGAGGCGAGGACCTTTTCAATTTCTCAAACTTTTCTACTCTAATATTTAGTTCTCTAAAGTCCAATGCAGCTTCTTCAAGAACAAGACTAGCTTCATTCATTTGCTCGAGATCACATTCAAGTTCACAGAGAAGATAGAGCTCATCCACAGCCCTATTAAGATTTTCAAAGAGAAAGCACCAAAGACGTTCTCTGAATCTTTCTTTGCTTTCACCCGTGTCATCTGAATTGACAGCATCTGCATTTTGGGCATCTAGAAGACCATCAGAATTCGCATTACTCTTTTTGTTGCTAGACTCTTCGACTGGAGCTGCCAATATAGATTCCCCAATTCCAGGTTCATAATTCTCTGGTACTAGTTTGTCAGAATGTACATCAATTGTCTCACTGCTTGAAGCTGAATCCATAAGAGGTACAACTGAAACATCAGATGAACTTGGTTTACATAAAGAATTCGCTGATTCGATCACTTCTATCTTTTTGTTGTCACTGCACACAACATTTTCACCAGATGGGTCATAGGTTGCCTCATTATCCGGCTTGAGATGCTTGTGCTCAACATTAGAACCGGAAATGGAAGTACTCTGACTAATCATTTTCTCGCTAATAATTTGCTCTTCAACATCTTCTAAAGGCACTTCATTCACCTCCTTAGCAGTTTCTTCCGCAGGTATAATCCTAAAAGACAAAGAATGAGATTCTGGAAGACACTCGTCTCTAACAGATTTGGTCTTGTCAGGATCAAGTGGAACAACGAAGGGAAGACATTCAGCACGACCGCCAACCTTCACGGAAACCAAATTGTGATTTTTAACTCCCCCAAACTCAAATTCAGCTCTGGAAGCTTTCCCATAATGTTTGAGAGTTCCCTCATCCAAGTCACCCCATTTGATTTGTGGAAGAACACTATCTTTGTGGGTACTTCCTTGGCTAACAACTAGTTTATGACTAGGATCTACAGTATTTTTAGATACCAAACGAGATGAACCTAAATCTTCATTATTTTGACTTACAACACGTTTATCAATTGCCCCATCCCCATCAGAAATAGAAGTGGGTTTCATAGCATTAGTGCCTTCATCAAGGCAATGCTCAACTGGCCCATTACCAGTAGAGATAGAAGTGGGCTTTGTAACCTTGCTTCTGTCGCGCACAGCACAATATTTACCTGCACTATCTCGTCGGCTTGCATTTGAGCTACTCTCCAATTTTTTACCAAATGAAATTTGATTGTTAGGCTTGCTAAACCTCTGTTTTCCAGACAGCCCTTCAACCCAACCATGTAATGAGAACTTCAAATTGCTTCTATGTTTCTGAAAAAGAAGTTGATCAAATGAATCAAAAACTGAGGAAAACTCCAACTCTGTGTCATTACCTTGAAAATCAGCTTAAAAAGTTCTCAAAGGCTTATCAGAAGATATAGAAAAAGGGAAGCAGATATAGGAATAGTCGAAACAACTAGTGCAGGGAGTGAAAGTCATAGGCTCATAGTAATGCACAAGACCACCACCACACATTTAAAAGTACAAGAATTGGTTTCATAATTTTTGAAATTTCTACTCCAAATGTGAGTGGATCATGACAAGGGGAATCATCAAAGAATTGACCTTTTCAATCTATGCCTTTAATATATTTTGAGAATCAAATGTCAGGTTAACTTTGTTCTTCCACTCCCAAAACCACGTGCTGGAACAAGTGCGTAATATGAAGTTCGAAGAACGTATTAAAAGAGAACAAACAATTCATTCATACGAAACAGATAACATGAAACTTCAGTCCCGAGCAATTCCACTCTATGAAATGAAGCATTAAACAAGAACAAGACTAAAACTTCATTCTTTTTTTCTACACAAAGAACATAACTAAATACAAATTTCACTCTATGAAATAAAGCATTAAACAAGAACAAGACTAATCTTTCAGTATTTTACTCTACACAAAGAAACATAACTAAATACAATAATCATTGAGAAAATGCCTGCCAATCAAATACATAATTCAAAAGAGACAATGAAATTCAATTTTCGACCTCCAAACAAAAGGGAATGTGCAAAAACAAACCTTTTTTACTTGCATCCATCCAGAAGCCTGATCATCTCCTCCATCACTGCTCTCCATCAAAAAATTGAACGGCCCAAATTTCTTATTTCTAAAATCAAAAATTCATTCCAACAAGAGTTTTCCCTTTCAACATCAAAGCACACAGTAAAACACTGTCAGACAAATGCATCGCCACCAATATTTCTGTCCAAGAAATAATTTTAATGGCCCAATATTTAAGATTTCAAACTACAAATAAAAAGTGAATACCGTTGAATGCTGATCAACTGAGGGTCCCGGGGAAATGCGTCAAATTTGATAGAAAATAGCCGCCAAAGTTTGAACAGAAAATCAGCCGGGCGCAAAGTTTGGAACTGATTCAAGGTGAAATTTTTTCAAGAAAATGTGGAGGAGATTGGGAGTTAAGAATTTGGTGTGGATTGATAATTAATTTTTGTATTTTTCTTTTTCCCCTCAACGAGCGAGGAATGAAAAGATTTTGGGTTAGAACTTAGAAGAATGATCAAGGAATAGTGACAGTAATTTAAAATTAGATAAATAAAATAAAAACTGCGTAGTAAAACAAAAGGAAAAGAGAGAAAAAGAAAAGAAAAAAAGGAGTATTTGAAAATGAGAGGTTTTGGGCAGAAAGATTTCTGACCGATCGTTAGTATTGCCCTATTATTACTTTTATGACCCTCACATTATTTCTACGTGACAATGCAGGCATTTCGAATTTTTTTTCTTTATTTTTTGGAGAAAAATCTTTATTCTTTATCTAAAAGAAAAGAAAAATCTTTCGTATTTCTTCTTCTTACCACAACACATTTATCTCAAAAAAAAATTACATATTAAAATTGACAAGTGACAGCCTCGACAAGAATTTGTGAAGTGAGAAATTTTGAGGGGTTTTTTAAATTAATTTTAATTTTTCTTAAATATAATTGAAAATGTAGATTGAGAATTATTTTTCTCTTTCACACTTTCCTAAATAACTAGCTGATTATGATTATATTGTCGCAAACGGCTCGCATGGAAAGAAAATGATATAGTCTTATGAGACGTTTACTTCGAGTGATAGATTAGATCAATAATACATATTATATAATTAAATTTTTTGAAAGATTAGACTATCTAACAAGCTCAAAATTGCTCAATCTACATTATAATTTTAGGGTAATTTTCACTTAAATAGCTAAACTATTCAACTTTTCACAATTATATTCTAAACTATTAAAAATATCATTTAAATGACCAAACTATTGAAATTTTCACAATTGTATGTTCTTTTTTTCCCCTAACTTTTATGATCAATGTTTCGTAAAGTAACAGCGAGAGTTCCTGTTATTTTAATTTGGTTTGTATTCTGGTTATGTTGGTGCTATGATATGCCTTCAAATGGTTGCACCTTTCAAAAAGTTTGTTGACTCTCTCTCTCTCTCTCAACTGTCTTAAGGAGTCTTAATTAGTCCTATAGATTGGTTCTTCATCTCATTATTAATGGCAAACACCAATACGAGCTCCACTTTATATTAGTGAATTTTTTTGCTTCTCATTTAAATTGGAAAATGCGGTTTTAGTTATAAACATGTGTGACAATATGGAAAAAATAGTCATTTTGTGGATAATGAAAAACTTATTTTCATCACAAACTACAAAACTATGTACTTATAGTCACTTCTATGATGAAAGGACTAGAATGCCCCTGACTAGAAAGATTGAATATTATAAAGAAATTAAAAATCGAACCACCGCCCCCCTTCCTTATTCGTCCTTCTTCGAGTTGGGCCATACACTTTTTAGCTCAAATTTTTTGGGCCAATTCGAAACGTCCATTCGGCCCGTGGATGTGGATCGATCAAACCTAACATGAGATTATTATTAATAAAATTATTTTTCGGGTCGAATTGAACTAGTTGCGATTTGAAAAAAAATTTGAGAAAGGTAAGCCTGACCATTTTGATAGCTCTACTTGCCAGCAACCCCTCCCCTCTTCTTATTTGATTGAACTCGATTTGTAGTTTGGACCATGAATATTTGTACTGCAATTAAACATGCAACATCATCACAAATATATACTATTGGTGGAGATGCAAGATATATCGAATTTTTTAATTGATTGGAAAACTTATGTTTTTAAGTTTGTGGCTCGCAATTTTTTTTATTTCACTACCAAAAATGGTTATTTTGTAACTTTGTCTCTGCATAAATTTTTTAAATACACACTTGGCGAAAATCTCATAAATAAAATCGTTAGATGCCAGTTGCCAATGTTTGGCTTTTTCATGGTCACTTTATTATACTAATGTCAACGACACATAAAAGTGAATAAAGATCTGCAAAAAAAAAAAAAAGGTAAATTCTGTTGGACCAAAGAGTAGATTCTGGTGCTATTCCAATGCTGTTGTACTAAAAGATGAAGCACATTAATTGTTTGCGACATACAAATAATAATAATATTTAGTAATACATATTACCACTTACATGCATAGGCTACAAAGTAAATACACACAATCTCCACAAACTTTTGTCCACACGAAATTCTCTATTTCAATCGAATTTTCATAAATCATAACATGTGCTCGTTTCGACGCATGTATAGAATGACATCATCAATATTCCACTCTTATAATAATCCTAATTAACTAGAAAAATTAAACTTATAGGTTTGAGAATGAAAATTTGCAAGGTAAAAGAAATTAATTAATTAATTACCGTTTGATATCAATTGTGCAGAGGGTTGGGTCCGCTGGGGACTAGTCTTTGCTCCGCGGCGTAGCTGGGATCAATCTCACGGCGGTGTTGTGGTGGCGGGTGTCGGAGGAGGAGGAGGCGGTGATGGCTTGGATAAAAGGGATGAAAATTACCTGCAGCATGGTTGAGAAGTTTGTGTGTTTCTTGTAGTGTTAAGCTTGAACATTCAGCATTTGTTGCAGAACATAGGATAATGACAACGAGGATGACCGCAATCGAGGCGACGGTGGAGGAGGAGGCTGTGGCGGTGGTGGTGGTGGTGGGAGGTGGTGACTTCTTCATGCAGGCCGGGAAAATAGTGGTGAAGATGAAAAATGAAAATTAATATGATGGAGGAGTAAACTCAAACTAGTGGTGATCCATGAATTATGTACTCAAACACCATAAATGCTACAATTAATGTGAGAGAGAGAGAGAGAGTAGGCAATGGCAGAGTAAGAGAGGGATTTGCCTTTGACATGCAAAAGTGAGGGTTGCCCATATTAAAGTAAATGTTCTTAATATGTGATAATTACATTAACTGCTTTGCCAAAAAAAATTGCATTGTATATGCAGGCAGGTTATAAATATGAGTAGTAAGTTGATGTGGTGTCTTTCAAATAATTTGACCACTGAAAGACGTATCTAATCTGTTCAAAGTATTTGTTTTTACGAGTCACGAAATTAAATTGAAATTATTTTGGATAACTGTACATAATAAGACTGGTGAATTAATGTGCATGCTTTAAAGCTTGACTTTAGCAATCCAGCCACTGTAATCACATTAATTCTTCTATTGCAAATTATGTTGCAATATTTAATTGCAACACTAAAATTATATAAAAAAAAGGATACCTCCCAACCTATTGCATTCGATAAAACTGTGTAACATAATGCTATGTTGCAAGATGCAACTAGCTCAACCAAGTAAGAATCTTCGTCAAAATGCTGACACAATATTTTGTTTTACATATAAGCAACTATGCAAGAAAAATGATGAAAACAGTACATCATAGAGTCACAACTGCCAGCAAAAAGAGGTCATATAGACAGCAATCCCTACTTCCCCAGCAAACGACGAGTTCGCTGATTAGCGCCTTTGACTCGGTAAACTAGCTCATCCATATCATCTTCGACGTGATCCAAACCTTTGTTCTGCCTGCATTACCAAAAGACAACACCAAAACAAAGTTTTTCTTAGGTTTTGACCTATTATCCTATTGTTATAAGGTTCAGTGGTGGACAAAAAGTAATCTTCGTCATCTTCAGACGAATATGGGAAAGAAAGGGGGTTCTTTTGAGATAAGGTGGAAGAACTGACCTTTCAATCTCTGATCCCATGTCAATAGCCATATTCTTTAGATCCCCCAAAATGTTACTTAAATCTGAAAAGGCATCGTCTTGTTTCCCATGTTCAACCTGTCATAATCCCGTTCAATTGTAATGAGTTATAAAACATGAACACGATAACCTAGCATAACGGATAAACCAACACTAGAAACCAGAAAAGCTTTCAGAAAGCTAAAACCAGATAGGCTAAGTTTTGCATCTTTATACAACTACTAGATGCCTAATCTGCAAGTAGAAAAACTATATGCAAGTTAATAAACTATTAGACGAGACCTCATTTAAGTGTCTAGAGCACATGACTCTATATATTTCATCATTTTAGTACACGGCACAAAACAGTAAGCTCAAACATTACACACCTCAACTTTCTGCATGGCATTTGTGGGTTCGGTTAGTGGTTTACGTGCATTTGATGATCTTTCCTTTGAGGCTGAAGACAAACCCAATCTTTCTCTCTGCTCCAAGTGGTTGCCTTTTCTTTGTACTGGATCATCTAGAGAACCATCGAAGAATTAAACCATGTGCCTACGACTTTTTTTAAAGCTAAAAATGACCCTTAGAGGGAGAAATTTGACCAAGTACCTCTAGTGATTTTAGGGCCTGTTATTGCCCGATTCTTCTTTGGCTTCCACGTCTTGGAGAACATTCCCCCAAGACTTCCCAAAAGCTTCTCCCCCTGAATATTTAAAAAGAAATTAATAATTAAAAACATTTAGATACGAACAAAGAAAGACATGGCACATCTTCAGCACTGGACGACATAAATGAAAGCAAGTAATTAAGATAGTTCGAGCCTACTCAGCAAGACCAACTCCGCCAGTAAATACGAGAAAATAAAAAAAGTAATTCCAAAATTAGGGCCAATATCAGATATTAATTTACTAATTAAAACTCTAAATCTTAGAAAAGCAAAAAATTGAACATTGCATAAGTTATTAATATTAATCCCAGCCCCCATATATATAAAAAGAAAAACTCAAGCCTCCCCTAGCTGCGAATGTGGAGAACATACCCGACTAAGGTCATGGTCTATGTCGGCAGCAGCCATGTGAGTTCTGGTAATTTGCTCTCCCTGCTGATGCAGCATAACCAAAGTTTTGGTGCCTTCTTCTCGCATGTCCTCAGCGATCTTGAGGCAATTGTTGACAGTTTTAGTCGTATCTTCAGCCTTATATACAGCATAATTTTCCAGTTCCTCTACAGTCTGGTTCTCTAATCCTCCAGCGTCACGGAAATCATTCTTGTATTTGTTTCTTGCAGAGGAATTAAAAAAGCTTTGAGATGATGAGGTTCCTCTAGTATCTACATCATCATCAAAAGGGTTAGCTGTGAAATTTGGTGTAACCAGAGCAGGATCTGATGATGTTCTTCCCGAAGCTTTAACCGATTTCAACTCATCATTCGACTCAAAAGGATTGGTTTGATGATTAGGAAATTCAGAGGGGTCAGCTGACTTGTGCCTTGAAAACCTATGTAAGGGAGACTTCTTCTGACCAAACATTTTGTATATTTGTCCTAACAGAAGACTGTTGGATCAAATTAGGCTGAGTTTTCTGTGGAAGTTGCACTTCCGATCAACAAAAGAATCTCTCGGCCTTTCTAAAAGGACCTGAAAGCACAAAAAACCGAATGTGGTGGAACCATATGAGCATGCCTGCTATTGATAAAAAAGAGCTACAAGAAAAAGTAACCAAAAGCAACTGTAACTGAGCATGAGAGAGAAAGAGAGAATCATCAAACAGCAAAAAAATAAATTGAAGAACCATCAAGAATATGCTTTCAGATGTTTTTCTAACAGAAATTCAATACCATCACAATTCACATGAAAAAATAATTTTGTTATATTTATAGCATCTGATGATTCTGATCTTTGCAATTATTCACAATTTCACATATCCGAAAAGAACCGCATTCACTTTATTTCTTTTACAATTTGATCCAACAACAATGATGCAAAGGGATATCATACCAGATTTAAACATATCCCCCCCAAAAAAAGAAGAAGAAATCAAACAAATAGACAAAATTATACCCCAAAAGGTATACATGAAAACAACCGCCTCAAAATTCTTAAGCAACCAAAGCATAGATCTTCATCAAGCAATCAATTGAAGCAAATTTGATAAGTTAAGATAATAAAGTCAAAAGTTCATACGATATTTTCTAGAACTATTTTTTTTTCTCCTAAAGGTCAAGATTTTGACTAGGAAAATCGCACAAAGAATCAGTTCAACAAGCAAAAATGCAAAACTGGAAAGAAACGGCAAATTAAATCATCTTCTTCGAAAAAACACACGCACACACACACATCCAAACTATGCTTCAGAACGGAAACTAATTTGCAGCGGCCCAGAATAGAAATTAGAACATTTAATTCACAAACCATGCAAATTGAGAAAGGATTATAGCGGGAGTACCTGAAATTCCAAGAAAAATTTTGGGATAATCTTGCGTTGAATTATATGAATGGGTTCTGGTTCGTGAAAACGGCAACCAATCTAGAGAGGAAAAATCTTGACGAGAACTAGAGAGAGAAAATAATGAGAGATGAAATAACAACTGGGTTTAATTTCTAAACATGATCAATACGTATATTTAACACGAGTTCACGAAAATCTTTGTCAATGGAATTGGTAAGGGTAGGAAGAAACTGTCAAGAAATTGCAGCTTGTGGAAATATTCAAAACTCGGTTATGGCTCTTTTTTTTTTTAATTTCGAAACAATTTTTTAATACTTTACCCTCTATTTATTTATTTAAAATCCTTTTATTTAGGAAGTTTTCACAAAAAGGACCCGAATACAATAAAATCGTTGTTATACAATTAGGAAAATATTTTTCTTGACCCCTAAGCTATTAATTTTAAGACACGGAGTTCTCAAACTTTTGTCACATTAAATTTTACAATAAAGTTATTCGATCACATTGTAGCCGGCCACACGCATAAGAAAAAGGAAAGTTAAATGTAAAAATGGAAATAATCACATTTCTCCTTAGGGTTTATGATTCCCGAATTAGGGTATATTTCCTTTTTCAAAACCTATATTACCTTTTTTAGCTCGTGTGACTGGCCACAGTATGTCCAAATAGCACTGCCCTAAATTTTACTCCCTCCGTCCCGCCATAAGTGTCTACATTTCCTTATTGACATGTCCCATCATAAGTGTCTACTTTCCTAATATGGAAACACCCTCTCTCACACAAAAGATGTGGGCTCCACCACTTTTTATCTTTTTACCCTTTAAACACTTCTCTCCTAAATACCCGTGTCCAAAAGAAAGTAGACACTTATCATGGGACGGAGGGAGTAATAGGCAGTGAAGTAGATGGCATAGAGTTCTCAAAAAATTATGAGTTCGGATTTTATCACTATCTGCTTAAGCTCATTATACTTAACTTTTAAATATGACTCTAGAAGAAATAAGATAAGGTGAAATTCTAATTTAAGAAAATGAATGATAAAATTTGAAAGATTTAAAGGGAGAAAATATTTTTTTTCCTCATTTTCCTTTACCATCAAAATAAACGCACTCCCGTATATATAAAGTGGAATTTACTATCTATTAATAGCTGGAGCAACTTCATTCATCTCCATAAATAAAAGATAAGCCAAGAAAAATAATATTGATTAATATCAATAACTAAATATTTGATTATTTGATTTTTTTAAATATTGACTTTTCAGGTAAGATGATGTATGAATACCGAATATAGTAAAATATATATTGTTTTTAGTTTTTTTTTAACTTCATTTTATATTTCTTTCCTTTAGACTAGTCTTAGCAATTTGTAAATACAAAATTTGTTCGAAATAACACCAACTTGCGCCATATTCAATGCTTCAAATTCAATAATCAATTTGCATGCCGTGTTAGTTTGCGAGAGGACGAAAAGAAAAAATAAGGAACTTTAAGGGGGATTTTGTTATATAATCACAAATTGAAGGATTCAAACGTAAATAATAGAATTTGTGACGAAGAAGCGCGTGGAGGTAGAAGTCAGCCGCCAACGAGTCTATGACCAGTACTGGCGCAGTGTTAAATACATTGACACAATATGAATTTTAAATAGGGTTAATCTGGTATAAAATCATAAAGAATTCCCAAATTCTGGTTTTTTTCATAAACTTTTAATTTTGTTTCTAAAACCATAAACTTTCAATATTTCCGGAATTTTCCCCAAAATCAAATTCCGGCCAAATCGAAATGATGTGGCACCGGAAATTGCTGACGTGTACTTTTTATTAAAGAGTTAATTTGGTATAAATCCATAAAGAATTCAAAAATTCTGATTTTTCCCATGAACTTTTTAATTTTGTTTCTAAATCCATAAACTTTCAGTTTTTTCAAATTTTTTAAAATAAATAGATTTTGCCATGTTAATTCTAAACAAACGTGTATTGATTTAGTCATGTTAATTTGTATCTTATACACGTACAATAATTATATGAATGAATGTCGTTGATTTGCTTCTTTTTGTCGTCCTAAAATACAATTATTCAAAGAACATATTCATACAAATAAGGACGATACTTATGCATACAATTATTGTACGTGTATACGATACAAATTAATATGGCTAAATCAATACACGTTGTTTAGTAATTAACATGCAAAATCTATTTATTTTAAAAATTCTGAAATAATCGAAAGTTTATGGATTTAGAAACAAAATTAAAAAATTCATGGAAAAAAACGGAATTTTTTAATTCTTTATGGATTTATACCAAATTAACTCTTTAATAAAAAGTACACGTAAGCAATTTCCGGTGCCACATCATTTCGATTTGGCCGGAATTTGATTTTGGGGGAAATTGCGGAAATATTGAAAGTTTATGGTTTAGAAACAAAATTAAAAGTTTGTGGGAAAAACCAGAATTAGGGAATTATTTATGGTTTTATACCAAATTAACCCTTTTAAATATAGTAACAATTTGGATAATGTTGAGGCTATAGTATAAATTTATTTAAAAATTTGTGTGGTAAAGTTTTAATTAAGGTTGGATATATATGTGTGAGAGTTGCTTAATCCTCCACGAACACTGTTACATTAATTACATAATCATTATCCATTCTTGTGAAGGTTTTTCGTTCAACCAAATCATATTATTATTATTATTCGCTCATCGAACAAACCTCTTTGATCTTTCAATGTTGTGTATATATATACAGCAGATTTAGGGAGTGCTTGGGGGGTTTCAGCACCTTAACTCATTTTGTTTTCATTTTTAATCTCATATTTAGATATTTTACTAAATTAAAGTTTTCCATTTTAACATTTCTCATCGTTGCTGATGAGGTCTAACTCAAGTGGCTAGTTGAGGCACCACAAGTCTCTGCTTAGTGAAAGGTCTGAGTTCAATCTCGTCTGCGTGCGATGTAGTATATTCCCACCTTATTTGAGGTGGTATAGTGATCTCACTTTTGTGTGGTGTAGAGGTCTCACTTATATAATATTGTAATATTTATTTGATAATATATATACATAGTATAATTTCCTAAAAAAAATTTCCATGGTCGAATATTTTTTACTTTAGCTCATCCACAATTATATTTTTGTATCTAGCTCCTGATTATATGAAGTAATGCTTCTAAAATTTAGCAAGTCGTTCATTTACTGTACATTACAAACTTTCTTGAACGATATTGAAAAAGTGAGTTATATATCTTTTAATCATTTATCATTAAAAAACTATTGACGAATGACGATTGATGTATTGCCTTTATGCCCCGGGTGTTTAATTTTTAGGATTAATTAGTCAATATAGATATAAATAATATAGGTTAATCTAATATATTTACATTGACGTATTATAAGTTTTGGGACATCCCAAAGCCTTACTATTTAGGATATTTTGCTTGATACATATTATGCTATGATGCATGGATTATTCTAAAAATACCACGTATCGGATTCTCGTTAGGGTGCGATTCTCGTCGGATTCCCATGGGATTTGCACCCGATTCGCCACGTGGCGTATCCTTCCAAATAAAGAATAAAAACTAATCGGATTCGTGAATCCTTCGTGTAAAAATTCGCGAATCCCGTGGGTGAAATGAGTGTATGAGGTTGACTTTGATAACTTTATTTGAATTATGGCTTCTCTATTGGACTAATGATATTTGAATTGATATTTTGTTACTTAATTAAATTATATAATTGAAAATGCTTAAGTTTTGGGTTAAAGAAAATGAATTACATACATATAATTTATGAAAATTTAAATTTAAATTATTTTATAAGTGTTACTTATATATAATAAAATATTAATACTAGACGTATCCTTGTCGAATCACACCGTATAATATTCAAAATTCCGTATCCACGCACCCGTATCGTATCGCCTCCGCACCCGCCCCACGCACCCATGCAACATAGATATTATGTTGAAATGGCTAGGGATTGGAGAGTCTTCGAGGTCTTTTTGCCAAGTCCCGACAGGTCTTTGTGACTCTATCCACAAAATATTATTGCCCAATTTTCTATGTCACATAATTAGTCAAAGTAAATAAATGATTAATGTGTAAATTTTATATTATCATATATTCATGTAATTCATCGAAAATTTAATCTTGCATATAGTAAGTTAATATTGAAAAAGTTGAAACCCCCGACAAAGTATTCAAATTACCCCTAACACAAAATCTGAACATTAATACTCCCTCCCATTCATATTGTAAGTCGTTTTACCATTTTTAATTATGTGTAAAATGAATATCGTTTTGTACTTTTAAACCATAATTGCCTTTGATTTTTACTCTTTTTCATTAATTTCCATTTTCTCTATTTAATTATTTCCATTAATGGTTGATTCTTATTGTCTCCTCTCCTCCAAATATGTTCACTTTAATAAAGCTAATTTGAGAGGGAGTATTAATTAAGGTTAATTTGGGTATAATTTTTTTTAATTAATATGTGTGCGAGAGCTTAGGAAGACAAATAAAATGAATAGGAAGGAGTATTATACATGACATTAACTAATCTCCTACTGTGTTCTCTTTGATTATAAATTTAAAGTTAGAAAAGAAGGGATAAGAAAAGATGAGAAAATCTTATTACATAATAGTGTTTTCTACATTTTATATCTAATGTTTTTTAAGTTGGAAAATAAAATTTTATCACATAGTCCTCTCACTCACCCATTTTTACTACATGGGAAAATCTTATCACACGCATCCCCTGATAATATTATTCACAATTGTAATGAACAATGTTTTAAAAACCGGACCGGACCAGCCGGTTCGACCGGTTGGACCAGGAACCGGTCATGGTGCCGGTCCGGTCAACCTCTTAAAATTTGCTGTGGGTCGAAATCGGGTAGAACCGGTCAAAACCGGCCAGAACCGGGCGGGTCATAGAACCGGCGCCAGTTTTGGAGAACTGACCGGTTCAATTTTTTTTTTTTTGGAGAATCGACCGGTTCAATTTTTTTTTTTTGGAGAACCGACCGGTTCAATTTTTTTTTTAATGTGCAAAAATTTGTGATTTCAATGAGATTTGAACCTTGGACCTCTAGGATGTTAGTCTAAGGTCTCAACCAACTCTCCTAACCCACACACTTGTTTAATATTCAACATTTATTATTATTATTATTATTATTATTATTATTATTATTATTATTATTATTATTAATTCAGAATACTATAAAAGTATGTCTAAATTTCAATTATAGTTTTTTTTTCGATTATCAATTACTTTAGATACCAAATATATTTTTAATGTATAAATTTTGAATATATTTATTAAGAATATCTACACATGAAAAATATAAATATATTTATGATGGATTTTAATATGTATTTCTTATAAAATCATGAATATTTTAACATTTATTATTTATTTAATTATTATTTTTATTTATTTATTGAACGGTTCGATTAAAACGGTTCAAACACGGTTGAACCATGACCCAGAGGCCTCACCGGTTCGATCTCCGGTCCGGTTTTTAAAACATTGGTAATGAAATTTAAAGGAGGAAAAATGAAATGTCCGAAAATATTTTCTACCCTATCCTACAACAAATTCATCATACAAAACAAGTAAAAATTTGAAAATATTTATAGCACACCACTTTCCATAGAAAAGTACCCCCCCTTACTAATTTTGCCAAAAGCTTTATCACGACACGGTTATGTTTTATACTAGTATTTAATGGTATACTATAATTTATCACAATGGAAAGATTTGAAAATAAGGGGAAAGGGGAAGTCAAAGGTGGCCGCCTTCTAGAATACAACTATTACAAGGAAAGATATACATTAATTCTTCAAAATCCATAAATATGGAATTTTTTCACGCGCAATTAAACAAATATCTTCATACATCTACATCTATCTATATTATATATACTTAATATAAAAGAGGCTTGTTTTACAAAATATATTTGCTACATCTATATGTAATAATAATAATATAAATTGTGGACTTTGCATGGGGAATTATTTTTGCTACAAATACAAATATTTTGATGACGATGTAAGAACATCTTTCCACTATTAGTCTTTGCAGAAATCTCTATATGTGATAATTTTTCCGATTGTCAGCATATATATTTCATTTAATATGAATTTAGGCGTTGAAGAAACAATAGCATTGTGACGATGTGGAATTTGCTGGTGAGATTCATAAATCGTTTCCTTTATCTTATAAGAGCGTTGTGGCATATATATATATGTGTTATAGCTCTGGCGAAGAGCATTAGCATTAGCAAGTTAAATTTTGGTCGACTTTAAATTAGTCGAGGCCTGCAATGAGACAGGTGATGAAATATTTGAATGGACTCGAGATTCTGCATTGTTTGAGAGGTTGAGCTCAACTGGTTCAAGGAGGAGTTGATGAAGTTACAACAAGATTGTTGGATGACTAAGCTCTAATTAGTATTTGGCAAAATAAGATCATAAACAACTACTACTATACAACTATTATCTGGCCCCAGGTTGATTTTTGCATTACTGTTTTAATTTTCTTTTTTTCTTTCAGCAAACCCTATTTTCATAAAAAAAAAAGAAAAAGAAAAAAGGTCCACACTGGCTGGTGGCAGGTTTTTAAAAAGAAAAAATAAATATAGTATCTGATTCGGGCCTCTAGTTTAGTCGGCTGAGAAGATATCGGGTCGGGGCCTTCATTTTATTTTATGGGTTAATCCGTTAACATATCACCCAACACAACCCAACCCAGGTGCAATTTAATAATAATAATAATAATATTATTATTAATAATAATAATAATAATAATAATAATATGTTTTCAATTGACTCTAGTCTAGTAGTACATTACTAATACAAATTAATTAATGTCATTCAGTCAATTCAAAATGAATTTCGGTTTGATAATTTTGCATTTTGAATTATTCCGTAGTGTCAAATTATTCTGATGTGATTTCACATATCATACTAATATAAAATCGGGAAGGAATGACAAAAATGTCCAAAAGTACTATTTTTTAGGGGTGCTTATTCGGGTAATCAATTTCGGTTATTAACCGTAACCGACGATAACTGGTCGGTTTCGGTTACCCGATAACCGGTATCGTCGGTTACGGGTCAGTTATCGGTTATCGTTTTTTCATTTTTTCGGTTATCGGATATTAACTGATACCCGTTCAGTTAACCGGATAACCGGTTAAATTATTAAATATTTAAATAATAATAATAATTATTATTAATAATATACATTTTTTCTTATTTTCTCCCCAAAACCAAATCCCTAACCCTAAAAGGGACATTATTTTATATTTGAATCGAAAAATAGGATGATAATCGAATAAAATAGAAGGGACATTTCGTTTTTTTTTTAATTTCAGTTATTATTCGGTTAGTCGGGTAATCGGTTAAAGTAACCGGTCGGTTATCCGGTTACCCGACTAACTTGCTTAATTTTTATTTTTTTTATAAAAACCGGTTATTTTTTCGGTTAATCGGTTAACCGGTTAAATAACCGACAGGTTATCGGGTAACCGATTAACTAGAACGGATCGGTTTCGGTTATCATTTTTGAGCTTATTCGGTGTCGGTTAACCGAATTTTCGGGTCGGTTAACCGACGGGTAACCAAATAAGCAGTCGTACTATTTTTTATAGTTTTTTCATGAGGTGCTATAATTAGTATTTTTTTTCTCTCAAAAGTTCTATTATCCCACATGCCCCAAATAAATATATAAATTTTAAATACAATAATTCATTATCTTAACATCTTTAAGGTAAAAAAACTTATATTTTAATATATAGATATCTATATCTATACCTATTATATTATTAATTTATAAAAGAGTCTTGTTTACAAAATTTGATTTGTCTATTATACCTTTATTATAGTATTTTGTTATTAGTATCTATTATCATATGATTATTTTATATTTGACATATATATATATATATATATATATATTATTAAAATCTATCAGTATTGCGTGCATCGTACATACCACTCTACTAGTAGATAATAAAAAAGCATAGTCATGAATTGAATATACATAAATTTGAAATAATAAATAGAGATTAATCTATATATATATATATATATATATATATTAAAATAGAATAGTGGAACGGTTATTAATTTTGGCTCCATTTTTATGGCACTTCTGTAATTATATTTTTGGATTGTATTTAGTGTCGTAGTGGGAAGTTATTCCACGAATTTAGAACAATCCCATTTAATCCATCTTTTTAGGAACCGTAAAACACACATTCTCTCTGCAAAAGCATCACTCACAAAATATTTATTTTGCTGACACCTATTCAGCACTACATAAGTTAATAGGGTAAAATATAATTACATATCAAAAATAATAAAATCTATATATCTATATCTATATATATATATATATAGTTAATTGGGTCATATAGCTACTTCACTTAGTAAAACTCAATAGTTGTCAAGGAACATAGTTTATACAAATTATAACAATACTTTGTTTTTTCAGACGAAATTACCCTTATTTTTTGCCAAACTCACCTACTTTTCTCTCTCTCATACTTTTTCACTTTCCTTACTTTTTACTCTCATCTTTATCTTCTCTTTCTTCTTCCTACGTAAATTTCTCTCTCTTTCTACCTCTCCTCACTTTCTCTCTCTTTACATTCTCTATTTTCTCTATGTCGCTACTACCGTCGTCGCCTCCATTCTGCCACCGCCACCTATCTTCTTCTTCGTCATGCCACTCCATTCAACATGTCGTCCCATCCTTCGCACCGCTCATCTACTGCACTGTCCCATCCATCGTGATTTTCTACCAGTCGCAAGTTTCCCCTTGCTATCCATGGCGGCTTCGTGCTCCAGATCTACAAATAGATCCATAGATCCTGATAATTTATCCTTCTAATTCTAACGATTCATGTTAATTTATGGTTTTTTTTTGAACTTTTGTTGTATTTTTCTGATGTTTTGTTGATTTAGGGCTTTTTCGTGTTTGATTTTGAATGATTTATGAGGTTTTCATATTATTTTGGTGATTTTTGGGGTATTTGGGTTGATTTCTGGGTAATTTGACTGTATTTCTATTGATTTCTGGTTTGTTTGCTCGCGATTAGGAGGTTGCTGCTCGGTGTCAAAATCCTCCGGTACGAAATATGTGTATTCGTACCAGTAGTAACTCGTACCAGTAGCGCGCAACCTATTATTAACTTGATGGAACGAATATGATTTATTCGTACCAGCGTTCCATGTATGGTACGATTTTTTTGATTTCGTGCTTTGGTTGTTTTCTTGCTTGATTTATGGGTGTTTTGGATGTTTCCATAGTTCATTTTTGGATAATTTGGTTGTTTTCATATATGCTTGATGTTTGGGTGATCGTATTTCTGGATGTTTTTTGGAATTTCGTGCTTGATTTAGATTGAATTGTTGGAGAATTCTAGGTGGTTTGATGCTTGATATTTGGTTTATGGGCGCACTAACTTGGTACCCCAGTATAAAAATATTGTATTCGTACCGGGCATATCACACCATAACCTGGTACTAAGTTACGAATATGAAAATTTTGTACCGAGATACCATGTTATGAAGTGGTAATTCGGTACGAAATTACCATTTCGTATCGGCGTACCATCCTGTAACATGGTGTTATGGTACGAATATGAATATTTCGTACTGGGATACCATATTATGAAGTGGTAAATTAATTTCGTACCTGCGAATCACATTGTAACATGGTGTTATGGTACGAATATAGACATTTCGTATCGGAATACCATATTATGAAGTGGTAACTCGGTACGAAATAATCATTTTGTACCGGAGTACTAGGTTATAAACCTCTGTTTTGATACGAATATTAACATTTCGTACCAAGGTATCATATTTTAAAGATATATCTGGTACGAATATAATATTTCGTACCATTCGTACTATGTTTGACTGTGTCATGTATAATACTGATTTGTTTCTTATTTATTTTATGAAAGGTTGTCTGGACATATAAAAGGAAAAGCTTGGCTAATGTACACCACCAGATGATACTAACTGGATATGAGTCCATCGGTGGTGTTATCCTCTTCGTATTGGATTCATTTTGCCGTTCTGGTTTTCAGGGTCGGCCCTTCTATATGGCCAATAGGGGCAATGGCTTAGGACCCCCAAATCTGATGGGCCCCAAATTTTAAAAATCCATTAGCAATTAGTATATATAAAAATTTCTTATTTCTTCTCTAATAGAATTTTTAACATGAAGAATATCATGTAAAAAAAATCTTCTCAAATAGAATTTCAGTCAGTAAGGAGATGAAAGAAAAAATAATGTTGATCTAGTTCAATATTCACGCTTTGCTTCTACTTTCTTCTCCCATTCATTCTGCAGCCTCTGCTTCATTACGAGAATTTTACGAATCTTAAATTATATTTTAACACATTACGTAATATCGCTAAAGGGGCCCTTTTTTTACTTTTCGCCTAGAGCCTCCGAAATGTCAGGACCGACCCTGCTGGTTTTATGTCAAACTGTTGAATGTTAGTATATATTAGGAACAATTTATGTATGTACATATTGGTAACTGATTTCGAAACAATTATGTATGTTGGGGCTGAAATTTTGCCATTTAATTTCAACATCGTACTCATACTCATTTTGCACATTCCAAACAGTCAAGAAATTGATCAATATATCACATTCTCATTCTCATTCTCATTTAACTGATGTTACCGATAGTTTGTACAATTTGTACAAATGACCAATATATCATATTTGTACCAAGTTTAAATGTAAATATTCAAAATCAATTCAAAAATAAATAGTCCACAGATAATTCAAGTAAATGGACAATTCATGCAGAAGGTTGCACTCATATATCGGTATCTTGGTACAAACACACAATATTCGTATCATCGTATCGGGTGTAAGTGCACAACTAACGTTGGTATGCTGGTACGAATATGTATATTCGCATTCGTACCAAGCGTACCCCGCATTCGTGGCTGTGGTGGTGGTGGAACGAGAGGCATTATGCTGGTACGAATATGCATATTCGTACCAAGTGTACCCTGCCGCCGTGGCGGCGGTGATGGCGGTAGTGGTGACAGAATGAGAGACGGACGGTGGTATGTTGGTACGAATATGCATATTCGTACCAAGTGTATCCCGCCGCCGTAGCGGGAGTGGTGGTGATGGCGGACGATGGTACGCTGGTACGAATATGCATATTCGTACCAAGTGTACGCCGCCGCCGTAGCGGTGGTGGTGGTGGTAGCGCTGGAGTAATGAGAGGCGGACGGTGGTATGCTGGTAAGAATATGCATATTCGTACCTCGTCGCCGTGGCGGTGGCAGTGGCGATGACTGTGGTGGTGGAGGAATGGAAGGCAGATGGTGGTACGATGGTACGAATATGCATATTCATACCAAGCGTATCCCGCTGCCATAGCGGCGGTGGTGACGGTGGATGAAAGGCGAACGGTGGTACGCTAGTACAAATATACATATTCGTACCAAGTGTACTTCGCCACCGTAGCGGTGGCGGTTACGGAATGGGAAGCGGGCGGTGGTACGCTGGTAACGAAAACGACTTGCTGAAGATAGAAGGTAAGAGATGAGAGAGAATATAAAGTTAGGTGGGAAAAATTAAAAGTAAGGACAAAAAGGTCCAAAAAGGCAAAATATCGCTATAATTTGTACAACTAAGTTCCTTGACAACTATTGATTTTTACTAAGCTATTTGTCTATTCCATGTCTTCTCTCACATATATATATATATATATATATATATTAAAACAAAATAGTGGAATTGCAAATCAATTGCAATTCAATTTTGATGGCAATTTTGTTAATTATATAAAGTTGTACGTAACAAATTCTACACAATATTCTGTATAAAATATATAATTAAAATAAAATTGAGGCAATTTAAGTAGATTATATTTTTTTGAAATAAATTCAAAAATATTTTATAATTTTGAATATGTGTGTTTTGAATTATTAGCCCGTCGAAACTCGACGGGAAAAAACTTTATGTTTTAATTTACGTATATATATTTTAAAAATAATTTTATATCTTATTTAAAAGTTGTGATATTGTTTGCGTTAATTATCAATCAAACTTAGAAAATTAATTTTATTTCACGTATTTAAATTTATTATTAGGAATGACAATGGATCGGGTATACTCATTCATTATGTATTTTCTAAATCTAAATTTGTTTAGAATTTTTCTAGATGTTCGTCTTAATCTCGATTAAAATAGTGACTTTACTGTATATACGCGTCTCAAATCCGTTGAGTAATACTCGATAAAAATATGAACACTCCAAGTAAAATTAATTATAATTAGTAAAATTCCTTCGTTTTACTCCCTCCGTTCCATTATTGTTGGCCTGTATTCCTATTTGGACCGTCCCACGAAAGTTGGCATGTTTCCTTTTTGGGAAATATCCTTCTCTCACAAAAAGTTGTGGGTTCCACCACTTTCTATCTTTTTACCCTTTAAACACCCTTCTCCTTTATACCCATGCCCAAAAGAAACGTGCCAACAATAATGGGACGGAGGGAGTATGTGTTGGGAAAATTATAAGGTTTCGATTTGATACCAAAACCCAACTGATTCTCCAACCGAATAGATGATCGCGTCAACCTAAATAGTATTTTTCAGCTCGCTTGTTTGAGCTTTAGATTTTCTAGGCTTACAGGTTAAGGAAGCGGAAGACAGCAGTCGACCCGGCCCGTGTTCACGGTAGTCACTAGCGGAAGACGATCGACCCCGTGTTTACAGTTGGAGTCAGCTAGCAAAAAACAGCAGGCGTCAACCTTCAGCTAAGTCCTCCAGCAGAGCCTAATCAAGCTGAAGAGAATTCGAGCTGAGTTCAAAACGCAGCTGGTCCAGCTGTACAGAACAAAGGGAACTATCTCTGAAGACTTCACTTCAAGACAGTCCAGCTCTGAATTCAAAAGCCAGCTCTAAAGGCAGAAGATCCCGGCATCAGAGGAAGTCAACCTACCTCGACCAATGAGGGATTGCCAGATCAGCATCCTAGACTTCAGGACCTAGGATGTGACACAAATGAAGACAAAGTGCGAGCATTCGCCCAACGGCAGATCTTGTATTTAAGAAGAGTAGGTAAGATTCAAACGGCTCCTCCAACGGCTAGTCTTGAATCTCTACCTATATAAACCCGTCTTCAACCTCAGGATCAGATACGAAAAACTCTCTACAAGCTTTCATTATCTGAAATCATCATTCTTTCAAAAGCTCTCAAGCAGTTCTACATAGATCAAAGAACACTTTATCTCAAAGTGTTTCTAGTTAAGAAACTGCTTAGTTTTTCGTCTGTTCCCTAGGCCAAACTCTTTGTTTATCTTAAGCCTAGATTTCGAACGAGTTCATCATACTCTAAAGTTGCACAACTTAACTAAGCTGAAAACATAAAGTTAATCTTTTCAAACTGAGTTTTTCTAAGTAACCGAGCTAAGTTTTCAAACCACCACTTTCCGCACCGCCAGCTGAGTTATTTACCCAGCTGACCCTCCCCAGCTGGATCGATAACTGAGCTCACCAACTCTGTGATTTAACTTGAAAAAGTTTTGAAAAATCTATTTGGTGTATTCACACCCCCTCTACACCAAATACCCAGCTCAGGGACAATCAGTATGTTATTTGAACCGGTTCGTTGGTTTATGCTAAATTACCGATAAAAATCTAAATAAAGTTAATATTAATTAAAATTTGTAAAAGTTCTTATTTTTGTATATTTGAACCGTCTCGTTGGTTCATGCTAAATGAATTCTTTCTATGTTATGTGAACCGTATCGTTGGTTTATGCTAAATTACTCGATAAAAATCTATATATTAATTAAAATTAGTAAAAATCCTTCTTTTTAAGTATATTTGAACCGTCTCGTTAGTTCATGTTAAATCGATATCTGTAATCTTTGTCAAAATGCGGAAAAAAAAATATGTTTACATCTTCAAATTTTTCTTTTCTTTAGCCACATATCCCACATTTGATTCAATGTATATATTTTCTAGAAAGCATTAATCGAAGTTTTTAGAAAAACATGAATGAAAAATGAAAAGGATTCTATATAGACATATTGATTAAATATATTTATTTAGTCTTCATAGGGATTTTCATTTACAAATTTTTTATAGATTATTATATATGAATTAAGAATGTATAAAATAAGGATTTATAATAATGCATTCCGAAATTGTTATTATTTTAATATGTATAATAGAAGAAATTAATTAAATAGAGGGAAAGATAAATATGAGATCTGATTAATAGATAAACATGTGATATTTCAAGAATATGAAATTAATAAAAATAAAAATTAGAATATATATGAATTAAAATAAGACAAATTACCAGAATAAAGGAAAATCTGAACGGAGCACCGTGGATGGGGCACCTTTATTTTCGTATTAGTAATAGATTATTTTGGTTCTTATTGAATTATTTTGTTATTCTCTTTAATTTTTTAACCTATTAACTCATTTTATCTTTAAATAAAATATTTTATTATTCGAATTTATAACATATCTCTTATCCGTACATCGCACGGAAGGACAATACTAGTTATGAATAAAAACGAAATGAGATGGTTAGTCGTGTTACAAGGTAGGTGGCTAACCAACCACCTTCTCTTCATTAGTAAAACCTAATTTACATTACAAAATGCCTCCCAACTGCTCATGACTTAGTTGCTCTTTTTACCACTCGTTTTCTCTTCAAATCTAAGCTACATGACTTACTTTCTCATGACCTACATGACTACAACACTCAAATTTGAGTTTCAACACCACCTTATAAATCGAAATTGTCGCGAATTTGTAGGCTATTGCAATATGAGTAAAGTTTTCTCAGTGCACACTTCAAGTAGAGGCTGACAGTTATCTCATCATAAAAAAAGAATTAAGTTAGATTTGAGGGCTAATATAATATGGGTACTTATTAGACCCTTCCATTCATCGAAAAATGAATACTAGACATTCTTACTTTAGTTCAAATAAAAATCATGACCTTCTAGTACTAGAAGAGGTTTATATTGGTGTTAAATAGCCTCTTAGATAACTTAATGACTTGGTAATTAAGTTTAATAATATGTTTAATAGGAAATAGTCAATCGTAGTCTTGTCAACTTCCCAAATCGACAGTCTAACTTTCTAGATCGAACTATCTAGAATTTCATGCCAGATTAGAACCCAATACATTACACAAAGATCTAACCAATGTTGTTGATGTTTTCACATACTGCAGTTGTTTTCCATATCAAATTCCACACAAAGAACAAGTTCAAACATCAAATGACTTATGAATTACATATGCATGTCCAAAGTGGATACAAATGTTAACTTGTGACAATAACATGTCAACAAAAATGTCCTAAAGAAAAACTGTAATGGAAAATTTGTTTTGGTGAAGCTGCAATTCAATGACCTAATTAAAGAACTTCTACTACTTGTCCACAATAAAGAGGAGAAAATTTATGTAAAAGAATGAATGAATCTGTACACTTGTGTTGTTTCATAAGCACAAGCATGATTATGAGGTTGAGAGTAGGCCGAGCAGCGGGGGCCGCTGCTGGTGGCGGCCGGCCTTAATCCACCATGGCTTGAAGTCATTGCATTCTTCCTCCTCAGGCGGAGCAGGCAAGTTTAGATCAAGAAAGCCTCGTATTTCTGGCAATGCCCTCTCTGTTTGAGGCAACGCGTTGTCGTTGTCGTTGTCATCGTTGTTGTTGTTGTTGGCTTGATTAATGATCAAGTGGGACCTCTTGTGCCCACCTAGAGCTTGTCCCGATGGGAAAACTTTGAAGCAGATTGGGCATTCGTGCTCCTTGCTTTTCTTGAACCCTACTAATTCTGACAAATTCTCACTCTGATTGTGTGAATTCTCTGTTTCTAGGCTGTTTTCGCGCCTTGGGGCGCAGCAGCCTTTGAACTTCTTGTGGCTCGCTCTGTGGCCGCCTAGCGCTTGGTATGACGGGAAGGCCTTCTTGCAGATCGAGCACGAGAATTTGCTGCTGCTACTGCTTTGCTCCGGTTCTTGGCAGAGTGGGGAGTTTCTCTCTCTTGATGAGTTGTTGTTGCTCTTCTTCCTCTCTCTCTCGAACTGATTCTTGATCACATTCTTCGGGGAGTTCACTTCGAACTCAATCTCAGCTTCATTGTTTAAGGCATCGAGTTTTCTTGTTTTGGCCTCAATTCTTGGTGGTGATTGTCTCTTTATGTCTAGTTTCTTCACTTTCTTGATGTTCTTCAAACACTGATCACTTTTGGAGTCGGGCGTCACAGTTTTTGTGAGAGGATAATTATCAGAGGACTCAACGACTGAATTTAGGCCGCCCCAGTCGCCTTTGTCCCTCGAGAGAATGATCAAGCTCAAGGCAACCTCCTCTTGCTCGTGGTGATCGCCCTCAGAGACGGAGGGCGAAAGATTTGCTATGGTGAGAGAAGAGGAGGAGTTTGTGGCAGCAGATTTGTACCTTTTGATCCTATCTGATCTCTTCCTTTTGCATGAATTCGAAGGCGTTGCTGCCTCGTTGTCCGATTGGCTGTCCATGATTGGTTTGTGATGATGATGATCAGTGCTGCTGTTCCAAGAATCTTCATCAAAACTGTTTGTGAAAATTCTTGCAATATTTGTGGAGTGGCATTTCATGTGGCCAAACAAGGCCTTCCAAGATTGGAACCTTTTGCCACATTCTTTGCAGGCCTTATTAGTATCTTGAAGCAGAGCATCTTTTGAGAATTTGCTCTTCTTCTTTGGATTCTCAGCAAGGCTATGGCTTGATTGATCTATGGAGAGAGGTGGGAGCTTCTTCTTCTTCTTGGGAGGTTTTTCGTCGTTTTTTTGATGATCGGATGGTGGGATGTTGATCAAGTGAGACCTCATGTGGCCTCCAAGTGATCTACCACAGGGGAATCTCTTGCTGCAGAATTTGCATATGTGTTTTTGATCTTGATTTTTCTCCATTGAAAAAAGTCGAAGAACGGAGAAATTTTGAGGGAGATGATGGTGCAGATGAGAAGGTAAGTTGAAGAAAGTGATGATCACATGAAACAGAGAAAAAAATGAAAATTTGAAGTGGGATTTGAGTTTTTTTTTTTTTTTTTTTAATGTTCTTGAGCTTATATTGAAGAAAGTTAGCTCAAGATTTGATCAAATTTCTGAATCTGATAAGTAAGAAGAGTATGCAGCAAAGAAAGATGAGTTAGCTAGCAACTCAGGTAGTCTCTCTTTTTGTTGCTGCTGCTCTCTCTCTCTCTTCTTTCTCTCTCTATCTGTCTTTCTTGTTGCACTTACTAGAAGTAGTAGCAGCTGTAGGGTAGTTGAAACTTGAAGAAAGAATCAAATATTAAGAAACTTTGTTGCAAATGATGGCCATGAACAAGCTAACATGTAGGAAGAAGCTTTAATTAAAGAAATAAACTAAAATTGAAAAAATAATAATAATAATAATAATAATAATAATAAAATCAACTCTTGTATCCGACTCATACTATGTTTGGGAGGAGAAATCCATGCAAGAAAGCAAAGATGAAAAAGAGGTCATAAAAATAAAGCAAAGAAAGATACAGCAGCACATGTATTCCAACTGAGAATCACCCTAATCGGACGGCTACGATCCTTGTAAGAGAATAATCGATCGGAATAGAAGATAAAAAGTAATCGGAAGTAATTAAGTGCTAAGAAAACAATTCTTTTCTTTGTCTTGATATTAAGGAAGCCCACAAATGCCAAGTGAAAGATGGGAATTCCACTCCTTGTTTTTTTCGCAGTTATTCTTTTGGACTTCTTCCAATCTCATCAATTTTAATTAATTTTTACTTTATTTTTCCTTCTTCCAATCCAATCAAATCAAAGATCCACAGTATATGGGGGTGGGCCCCTCTTTTTAAGTTGTCAACTGCTCTTGCTTCAGCAACTCTACTCACATAATTTTATAACATGGTCCATATATATAAATTATGAACCAAATTCTGTTTTATTTCTTCACCAACTTGTGTATATTTCGATTCATTAATATTTTTTGTTAAGGTTTTATGTTGATTTATTAATATTAATTTTTCTTTTGTTTCACTGTAATTAATTGCGATCTTCATAGATATATATAGGGAGAAAAACGTAGAGCGTTTGCAAATGAGAACGGAATTTTGTACTAATTACGGATTTGGGATTAAGTAATTATTAAGCCTAATAAATAAAGCTGGCATTAAGTCACATAATTTAGCCTAAAATAATCATGTCAAAATGAAACTTGCAATAAAGTGTAACTAATTTATACATTTTCTCAGATCCCAATGTCAAATGTCAATAGTTTACATTTCATGATCATTCACTCGCTTTATAAATCTAAGCACTCATTTTCTGTACTGAATTTCATATCATATATACAGTGGTTAAAAGATAACATATTTTTAAAAAAGAGAGAATAGTGTTCTAAAATTAAGTAGGTAAAATAATACTAAATGTAAAAAAAGAAAATAGTGCTCTCCTAAATCTGAGCACTCGATAAAGAAACAAAGTGCAGCATAATTTAGTTGGAAAAGCGACTTGGAAGCAAGTTTATGTTGACAGCGTTTATAGTTCAACAACTTTGTCACGAGTTGATGCTTTGTAGTAATTAGCTACAAAATTGAATTGTCATCAAAGTGTGATTCAGATCCTCTATTCTGATATTTCGGTGTCTCATATAGTCATATGTATCCCACTATTTAATTTATTAATCAATTATTAACTAAAAAATTGATTTAAACACTAAAAACTAATTACGAATCCGATTTGAGTATAATTAATTTAAATTGATAATTACAAAATCAAACTAAAACACAAATATTAAAATAAAAGAAAAAAAATTAAAAGTGAGACAACTAGGATCCTAAATCTAAATGTGATGAAAAGTGCAGGCCTTTGCTCACACGCAAGTTTTCACGAGCCGGCTTTGCACTCTCTCTCACTCCTCTCTCTCTCTCTACACAAGCCGCGGCGTTTAATGTCTCATTATTAGCCGGCATTCATCGTAGGATTTAGCTGTACAAAGTCCATCTAATGTTGTCATCCTCTTGTTCTTTTGTACTGATTAACAATTGGAAGTGAGTTTAGGGGATCGGTTAGCACGTCGTTAATTAATTAAGGGGCCAATTCGTATGATGTGGTTTAATTTAAGTAACTATAAATGATTTTATTTTGTTTTTTGAAAAGAAAAAGATTGCCATGTGGGTGCACATTGTGTGATGCATTACTATATTGTGTGAAACACAGTTGATCTTTTGATGGCCCAAACAATCTTGAGATGTAAGAAAGAGCTATAGTGCAAGATTCTTCATTCGGATTTTTGTTTGTAAAGTGATATATATACTTGATTTAGTAGAATGAAGTGGTTAAAAAGAGTTCGTTGGTTAATTTTCCTTACAATCGAATGTTGTTCCAGTCCTAAAAAATAAATATCGACATGCTTGATTAATTGTGGGGTTTATTATAGCCTATGGTCAGATCTTTGGGTCAAGTTGTAAAATGACATGGCTTTAAAATGCACAAAAAAAAAATCTTGATCGACCTTTCGAGTCTAAAATTTGTTGTCACGTGTCATACTTACAACTTTCCTGAAAGTTCGAATTTTTATTTTTTATTTTTTTACTATCTTCCAAAAGTCAAACTATTTTTACCATTCAGTCAAAAAGGTCAGACCATAAATTATAATTAACCTTCAATTGTATAATTAGTTAGTGCCATCGTGGAAAAATGGGAATTGGGATAGCTACATCAAACAATATAAAGTGTTATTTTCCTCGTTATGTGATATGGTATGTGAAAGTTGGAGTAAGTGCATTTCCTATTATTGCATATTTATGGTCCTCCTAGTGAAACGATGACTAAAGGTGCTTAAAGTTTTGGCCTTGAATTAAATTATTAACAAATACTTCAAACAATGTGTTTAATTTAATTGCATCTTTCACTAACTTTAGAGGACCACAAATTAGGCTATCTACATTGCATTAAAATGAATTATACGTTAAATAAAATTAAGCAAAAAAATATATCAAGGGTAAAATTGTCATTTTCCTAAGATAAACAAGAAGGCCAAAAGTAGACATCTATTCAGCATAACTATGCTATTCCTCTAAGCTTGGACCTAAGTATCTATCCAAGGAATTATTTGTTGAGAGATAAGCCCCCACAACTCAACTTCTTACTTAATTATGTATCTGCATTATCAATTATATAATTAATACACCTAATACTTAGATAATTAGTCAAAGATAATTATCAATTACCCCTTTTAAATTGCAATAATAGAACACTTATATATATGTTGCAATTGCGTGAAGCTTGTCCGACATGTACCGTTGAAACAATACTATTCTACCACTGCTAAAACTCAATAATCGTGTTGTAATTGCTAATTAGGATAACTGTCGGGATAAGTATGGATTGTTAGGGTGAGTTCTAACTAACAAGATTTCCAAAAAAAAACCATGAAAGATTTTTAGCATCTTAAAAAACTTTATATGGGCAAAGTGACTTCACTTGTGAGCAAAGAGTATATATATTTTGATGGTGAAATTGACAAGAATACCACCTTGACAAGAAAGGTTGGCCACTCACTCACTTTGTCTTCTCCCTCCCACGCCTTGTGAGTGATGTTATTAAGTAGAAAGATAAGATGCCTTTCTTTGGCATTTATTACTCAATCTCTTCTCACTATTCAACACCATCCAAGACCTAACCCTTTATCTCTCAAAAAAAAAAATATCCAAGACCTAACCCTAACCTACAATTATATACTTCACATCTCTAGTTTACTACATATTAGTAATGGTCTATCATATTTAGTCATAATAATTAAGTATAAATATATATATATAATGTTATTCTATTTTATATATCTTCCACTGATTTCATGTAATATTTTGTTGATTCAATTTATCTTTAAGATATGTAATAGAGTGGTGTCTATGTTTAGATTGGTAGTAGGGGAAAGGTAAGATTAATTAATTGATTTCAGACTTCAAGAACTAGCATTAGTGGACTTTGCATTCATCACATTGTAGTTAGGGAAGCATGTTCCATCAGTCTCATTGTGGTTATATGCATGCTTAATTAGTAGATTGCATCAATGGGCCCATGCATCCCTAAAAATTAAATTAGTCCTATATATGTCATGTATTTTGCCTACTTTTTAAGTGTGTTTGTGTAGTAGAATTGAGGGTTACTTTGTATTCTGACTTTTAGTTCGAGTTTTAAAAATGATATTAACTTTAAAAAAAAATAAAAAAAAAAAAAAAATAATAATAATAATAATAATAATAATAATAATAATAATAATAATAATCGAGCTTTCATTGGATCTCCAAAAATGGTACGAGAATGAATTTTCGTACTATGTTGCCTTGTTGCGCCGGACTCTCGAATTTTTGGTCATTTTCAGTAATTCCTCATTTCAATTTGTTCATCTTGTCAAGGGCTTAATAACTACGAATTTGATTTTAAAACTGAACCATATTTAGCCATTTAATTAGGTATTTCAAATTTGAAAACTTAGAATTATTTAAAATTGGCACCTATAGAATTAACTATCTTAAATATGAGTGTGCGTATGTATATATATATATATATATATATATATATATATTGTGTAGGGAGATGATCATATAGGAAACACATCTTTATATAAGAAATAAGAACAAATTTGGACCGTTAATATTTTTTTGATCAATAGTTCAGATTTAATGAGCGCATTAAGTTACTGCAGTTTGTGCATTTACATGTTTGTACATTAAAGTAATGCATTTTCTATATTATCCGATGTGATACGTTCCTATATAAAGATGTGTTCCTACCAAATCCTAGCCCATTGTGTGTGTATATATATATAAAATGATCCCATATTTAACAAGTTAAAACATCATAAAAGGAGCATTTAAGTAGTGTACTTGTATAGGTAGGAGATCGACTTTGAACTCTAATCCTCATTCAACACGACAGTACTATCCATTCAATAAGACTCACTCTTTATAATAAGAATTCACCAATTTAATACGTGTTAGTAACTTTTGAGCTGTTAATTTCCTTTTAGTACATTAATTGGAATTAAATTTAAATTTATTTGGTGCTAATTTTAAGTTCTTCCATCGAAACACAAATTTATAGTCAACGTAACATGATTTTATTACAAGCATCATTATTAACTAATGATGAAAGAAAATAAATGAAGTAAGAACTGAAAAAAATTAAACCACACAAACAATATCTTTAATCCCAAGTCAAAGCAAGATATATGAACACTAAAACATGCTCTCATTTTCAGCAAATTAAACTGAAAAAGCTGTAGTAGCATCACTATGTGAGAACACTTTGTATATATTAGCAAAACCCACTTAATTAAATAACTATATATTAATTGGTCAATATAATATATACACACACACATTAAATATACAACTTGATCTACTTTGACATCACAATATTGTGAGCAAGTCAAGACTTCATCAACTAGCTAGGAATTTGTCTTGCCTGTTCAAGGCAGGCATGACACAAGTTCATTGCTAACCACTTAAATACATGGCTTCTTAATTAAATCCAAAGACAAATTGAAAATTTTGATTTTTTTTTTTTTTGAAAAAAGTCAACTAGGTTAAAAAAGAATCTAGTATATATACTATATTAGCGTCACAACACACTTTGACAACACATATATGTTAGCTACTGATGTTATAACTAGATGCATGGAGAATATATACTTAACATTTCCATATATTTCATCATTTATATCATCGGTGATAAATTAGACCGTTTGGAAGATATATTATATTTCTCTGATCGCATACAGGTTTTCGATATAATTATTAATGGATACTACCTTCATTTTTTTCTTTCCATTTGGGTCGTTTCTCCTAAAGAAATGTGAACTTTTACCTTTAATTAAACTTGTAGGTTGGTTAGATCTAACCCCTTTAATTTAACTTAAATAATGATTGTTGTGCCAGTTGCCTTGTTGAAGAGTTGAGACTTGAGATGTATATATATCACCTAGTTAAACTAAAAAAAAATAACTTATATTACTTAATTGTCATTTTGGTTATGTACCTTATTATCAAATAGGAAGAATGTCAGGAGCTCTTAGTCGAACTTTACATAGTGAAGGCAATTTTTTTTAATGTCCTAGTAACTCGCAACCGTCAAAATGACCAAATATTAATTAATAGGTAAATCGAAAATTAATAGTATAGTAATAAATATAGGTTGGTGACCAAAATAAAAATTAGGACGCTAAGGTAGGTGACAATTTGTACCAGCTAGCATATCCTTAAGTTTAAATTTCCCACCCCAATCTATAACATGATCTTTAAAAGTACATATAAGAACAATTACTAATTAAATAACGGGATATCTACTCAAACAAGCTTACTCAAATTTAAATTTCATGAATGAGATACAGAATGAGCTATAGAGATAAATTACGTGCATAATTAATTCGCACACACACGCACACATCCATGTACATATAGGGATGAGTTCCTGTAGAAACTTATAAAAACTATGCATCTTCACATATACAATTATGCATCTCTGTATATACAATTATGCATAAAATATTTTATATATTAAATAGTATATTTTTATGATTATACATTTTATATACTACAACAATGCATCATTTAATTACAACCGCATATCATTAAAGATTAATATATCATATTGGTTTTTAGTTAATTTCTACGGAAGGCAAAATTTGTATTTGATCCTCCCCTATTTATATTGTATATGCGTATGGATTAACTAAAAGGTCACATCCAATTTTAATATGAAATGAAACACACACACACACACACACACATATATATATATATATATATATATTAAGAAACACATGCACTGTTAATTTGATATATATAAAAGTCTTTTTCCGTAAGAAATAAGAAGCGATCTGGACCATTAATTTTTGTAGATCTACAGTTGTCATTGACCGGTGCATTACAATTTCACATGGAATGCATTATTGTAGTAAATCAAAAATGCATTATTATGACAATACATTGTAATAATACATAAAATACATTATTTTAGTACATAAAATGCATTATTATTATTATTTACGGGAAAAGTATTTTATATGTGAACCAATCCCTATATATATATATATATATATATAAAATTAATAGTGCATGTGTTTCTTAAAATGTGCAATAATGGTGCATGTATTGATGAGCAAGTTTTTTCAGTATCATATACGTAGGAAACACTCAAAATAGTCAATGATGCAAAGAAAAATAATATTGAATCAACATTTTGTAATAAGGGTAAAAGAAAATACTACAAATAAAAAAATTACGTTGTGGGGACCATTTTCACCTAGGTTTATCATGGTCAGTTGTATCTCTTATAAAGTACAACCGATATTTCTGAGTGATGAGGGTATAAAATAAATATTTGTATCACAATTGGAACGTCTATAGTTAATTGTATCTCTTATAAAGTACAACCGCTATAAGTTATAATTTGGTCAAATATAATTACATAAACATTAATGAAATTAAAGGAACACTGAGGATAAAAGGCAAAAACAATTAAAATTTGAGAATGTATTTTTTTTTATAATTTTGTTACATTAATTAATATTTTGGGACAAAATTCGACTTAACTGAACCAGATAAACCAAAAATTGAACCACACTTTTATTCCACAATGTCAATTTTTTGTTGGCTAGTGCATAAGAGTTGAGTTTACCAATACACATTTCGAGTAGTTTGCGATTTATTCATGTTATAAAAAAAATTGAATGAAATATCCCAAAAATTTTATTATTAAATGGCCCGAAAAATTTATACAATTTTAATTTATATTTAGTTTAAACACCGATGGAATGATCAGACTCACTTGATATAAATATATAAAATAATATTGGCCATCAAGAATCCATTGTTTAATATGGTCGCTCACAACTAGAGCTGTCAAACTACCGGACCGGGGCGGCCCCGCCCGAAAAATCAACAGACCTGAAATTGGGCAGTCCAACCCGGCCCGAAAACTAAATTGTAGTGTAATTTTTACCGGGCCGGCCCGAGCCCACCGGACTTTACCCATTTCGGGCGGGGCCGAACTGGCCCGAAAATTCATCAGGCCTGAAAATGGAGAGCCCAGCCCGGCCCAATTTCGGGCCGGGCTGGGCCTAAATTGACAGCTCTACTCAAAACCACCTTCCCAAAACTAAGCTACACAATAATAAATAACACAAATAACTGAATATGTGACTGTTAATATTAAGCAGTTATGAAGATCTCCTATATAAAAACAAAGGCTTCGGATTTATATCCCACCGTCTTCTTCCCCAACTCAAAAAAATAAAAATATTTAGCAGTTATAATTAGTAATCTATATCTATATTCTATTATAAAAGTGTCTTGTTTATAAAAATTGATTTGCCTATTATACCCCTATTATAGATTTAATTATAGGAAAATAATGTATATCATATAATATATTTATCTATTATATATTAGATTATACTTATTCTTACTTATTTAAATTATGCAGGGTAGTTTAATAAATTAATATAAATTCGTTATATTTATTTGATATGAGATAAGAATCTCTTGCATTTAAATTTCCTCAAAATTATGGTATGATTTATCTATTTTTTAGGTAACTATATTATTTAAATTTATTATGACACTACTAGTGTATTAAAACGTACCTTCAAGCTTTCCATGATCTAAAAATGCGTTTTCTTATTTTATTTCTTTTTATCTTTTTCGTAAGTGGGCTTTTGATGTATTTATCATCATTTGTTTAGTTTGTACATGTCTCATGGAATTGGGCTTTTATTTTCTGCAAATCCAACTGAATGGGCCCATTAAAACCATGTGAATAAATTAGGAAAATTTTTAGTATTGGACCATAAATCGGATACTCCGTCATAAAACATATAGTACGATTCTTTCTTTTCTTGAAATACATACGTTTTTCATTAAACTTAATACAAAAAATTAAAGAGTGAAATATTATAATAGCCACTTAAGTTAATAAAAACAAAATACTAGCTACTAAGTTAATATTATATAAATACTGGCCACTCTTACAAAATATCCCTAGATAGAAACAGAACCGCCGTCTTCGCACAATCTCATTCCTTCTTCGCACCTCCGCCGTCTTCGCATCTCCTCCGCCGCTCGTGCTACCGTCGCGTCACCCTCTCTGCCGCGCCACCATCTCCCCCGCTCGTGCTACCCGTCGCGCCTCCCTCTATGCCGCGCCACCATCTCCGCCGACGATGTCGAATAGCTCAAACAGAAGTGATTCCGTTGAATCGGAATCGGAATCCGGCGATGATTATGGTGCCGATGTAAGTTTCCTACTACAAATCTATGTGTTAATGGTGTTAATTTGTGATGCAAAACTCCGTTGCGGTGGTGGAAGGAGCGAATAGATCTAGTCGCCCATGTAGGGTGCGAGTTGATCTACTCGCCCCATGTATTGTGTGAATAGATCTAGGTACGAGCGGGCGAACGAGGGCCGTTCGCGCGACTCGCGCCTGATGTCTGGGTAAAGTGAGCGGCGCGAGCGGGCGAACGAGGGCCGTTCGCGCGACTCGCGCCTGATGTTTGGGTAAGGTGAGGGCGCGAGCGGGGCGAACGAGGGCCGTTCGCGCGACTCGTGCCTGATGTGTGGGTAAAGTGAGCAGCGCGAGCGGGGCGAACAAGGGCCGTTCGCGCGACTCGCGCCTTGCTCGGGTGTGTGGGTAACATGAGCGGTGCGAGTGGCGCGAACGGGTCGATCGGTGCCCGTGCGTGCCGTTCGCGCCACACTAGTTCGCGAGATGGAGGCGCGAACGGGTCGAATGGGCTGCCGTTCGCCCGTTCGCGTACAGAACGAGGGCCGCTCGCCTCACTCGCACCACTCCATGTTCGACACCCGAAGCGTACCGGGCGAACGAAGGTGCGATTGGAGCGAGTAGATCTCACTTGGGCCCAATATAGCAACATAACGTACCTTCGGGCTGGGGGCGTCTCCGCCCCCCCGGACCCCCGAGCGGGGCGTCGCCCGCCCGGCCACGACTCGCTGACCGGGCAGCGAGACCCCCGTTTGCGTGGCGGCAACATTGCAACTTCTAGTTAAAATGGTAGTAATATAAGTTAAAGGGTAAAAAAGTATTTTCAAACAAATAGTGGCTAGTATTTATATAACATTAAGTTTGTGGCTAGTATTTTGTTTTTATTAACTTAAGTGGCTATTTCACATAGATACTCAAAATTAAAATTACCGTATAAGATGTGTCCTTAAAAGTCTGAATTCTTGCATATGACTATATAATACGATATTTGATGGTTTATTTAGGAAAATTTCGACAGTATATATAAAATCAAATTCAGAAAAAATTATGGGAGAATTATAATAATATTAATAGCCTTTTGAATATTGTAAAGATAAATTATAGCATTTCATATCTTTATCTTTATAATATATTATAGCAAGGCCGGATTTCCGTTTTCAGAAAGTTAAATTTTTCAGTTTTTTTTTTTTAATTATTCACTTTCTGATTCTGAAAATCATAAATAAAAATGTTATATTTGTTATAAATTAGAGAGAATATAGTAGAGAATAAGAATTTTGTATATTCAAGTATATTGAAGTGTATTCAGATGTATTGAAAGTGTGTACAATATGAGGACCAAAGACCTCTATTTATAATGCTACAGAGCTAGGGTTTAAGGGTGGATGACTTGGTCAACACTCATATAATGTATATCTATAAGATATTTACAACACTTCCCCTTGAGTGACCAACCCTAAAATAAATGTTGCCTCATTAAAACCTTGCCAGAAAAACCCAGTGGGACAAAACCTGGTCGAAGGAAAAAGAGTACAATTGTTCCGCTTGAACTTGATCATTGTAGTCTTTGAGTTGTTGCATGCCGATCTTGTATACCAACTTTCTTAATATTGACGTCGACAATGCCTTTGTGAATAAGCCCGCCAAATTGTCACTTGAGCGAGTCTCCGTTAAAACAATGATACAAGTATAACACTTCACATTTGACATTATTGCTTTGATGTGCATGCCTCGTTAAAAACCTCTTCAGAAAAACTCTGTGGGAAAAAAACTCAATAGAGGAAAAAATATATGACATACGCTTACTCATGTATTGCATTAGTTGCCTCACTAAAAACCTTGACTAAGAAAACTCATCGGGAGAAAAAACTTAGTAAGGGGAAAAATACGAGTACAACCATTTGGCATTTAGAATATAATATTTATGATTACTCAAAATTAACCTTCATGGCCAAATCTTCATAAATATGTAGAAGTTTCTCACTCCCCCTGAAGATAATAATCTTCAAAATTAACATATTTTACTACTATAAACGTATCTTTCGTTTATAGATTAGGAGGAGATTTAGTGAATAAATCTACAAATTTATCACTAAACAAACTTTTGTGGCCATAGTTCTTATAGAACTCATTTGTGCAACACAAGTTGAATTATTCTCATAGAGAATAATGGAGAATATATCTCATATCCTTACATCAATTTGAGATATTGTATTATGAGAATGAGATAAATAACCAACATCCAGTAGCCATCAATGTGAATCTCGATATCTTTCATAAAATAGACTAAGATCGTTTTAACCATGAATATAAGTAGATAACGAATGATATTCTCAATATCATTTCAATGTCTCCTTATGAAAGCATTAAATCTTGCTAGCAAGTTAACTTTAAATGTTAAATCAGATCTGATAGAATGGTGCTCTCAGCACTCAAAGTAAGGAACTTATGGCCCCATAATATAATCGTTATCGTTTATATTCACTTCAACTTAAGTGAATAAACAATCATTGGGGTCTAACTAGATATGATTTATAATAAAAATCAAATCTCTCTCAACAACCTTTTCAAATAGGTTGATTGGTGTAAAAATAATATGCTCCTTTAGGGGATGCTCGATTTTCATATCGAGTAAATACTTAGGTTTAACTAAGTCTTCCATTCCAAACTCTTCCTTTATGTACGAGTTGGTTTTTCATCGATATAAGTCATTCAAAGACTTTTGGATATATACACAAATACATATATCATTATTCGCATTTCCTTACTTTAGAAGGATTAATTCACACTTGTTGTAAATTTATATTTCTCTTTCTTAGAAATATTGAGTCCATCATGGACTTTCATATATATTCACGCACAATGACCCAACCAATATGTGGATTCATGATATCCATTACTGCGATAGATATTAAATAACAAAACGTGATGCCATATTAGGAGAATATATTTAAGAAAAATTAATTTAGGATCTCTGCCTAAATCTTTGAGCTATTAACATCGCTTTATTTATTCTCATCAATTTCTTTTCTCTTAGTACAAATACTCATTTGTGTCAACGTTATTTGGCATGTGTACTACAGAGTAAAAGATTATTTATTTAGCGAGTTAAGTTCTGCCTCAATTGCTTCTTTCAAATTTACTTAGTGATCATGGCACTTCTATTCTCTTTGATTCTGGATCCAGACTAAAATTTCAAAATGATATAAGCAATTTTATCGAGACAAAAGTATTGTCGATAATTATAATATTTTTCTATTGCTCGTTTCTCCTGAATTCACAGAATTCATGGCAATTTCAATCAACCGGATTTTCATCATTTCTCAATGATATTTTCTTTACTGGTTGTTCCGTAATCCCAGTATTTTGATATTTGGTGCACGTGCATATGCACTGGGATTTTTGTCCTCAAGACGATCGTCTTTCAGAGATTGACGGAGTGATATAATTTTTCTATTCAATTTTGTATTTTGCGGATCTTTATATTTAGAACCAATAGATCTCTCATGCTTATGGCGTTAAATAGTATCATCGAATTTATTTAGTTCATGAGAAACTTCAATTCTTTTTGGTGCATATACAATATGTATATGAGATTTGATCACTCATTTGGCAATAATAACTTGTTGAACTTCAAGTTCATCTGCGTGAATATTTAATCCAACGTATATTCCAACCTTTTGTTGGAAACTCATCTTTTGTATGTTGTGGGTGTGCAATTGAGACTTGAATTCAAAAGTTCGTAGACGAGAAACATTAGGTTCTCAACCAACAATATACGAACTAATCTTGTCTCAATGCAATATCCATTGTTGCGGATATCACAAAACTTAGTAAGTTTCTTTTTGACTTACTGAGATTTTCTATTGTTAATTTAGTATCATAAATTGATACAAGCTCTTCCGGAGCCATTTGTCATTTGTGCAATATATACGCACAAAAATCAGGGATAATCATATATTATCCAAATATTTTATTGCTCATCAAGGCATATAATATTCTTTAGAAACATTACTTGTACTATTTCAATAACATCAATATATAATCTTTTAATATTATTTGTAAATTCGTGTTTCTTTTGGAAACAACGATTATTGTAATATAATAAACAAACATATCAAAGGCAGTATATCATATATTTAAAATATAACATATAATATGAGACATATAATGCTAACGTAGCATATACAACATATGTTATATTATAAAATAAAAGGTATTATTAATAATCAAATTCTGATACCATGCGAATCAAAGCATACAAATCTATTAACAATAGAGAAACAAATTAAAATATTCAATATGCGTAAATCTGATCGGTTGGCGCACATAACAAAAACTAAGTTGCTTTATATGGATGAAAACTTTAGCAAGAATTATCGAAGGCAATTCACATAAATGTTCATTAAAATTAAATCTTACCTCAATAGTAGTCAAACCTTTTTAGGATCGAAGGAGGTAGAGAATCGATGAACAATCGTGCTGAGTAGAACAATGGTGCTGATAATGTGTTATAAATTAGAGAGAAAATAGAGAATATAGTAGAGAATAGAAATTATGTATATTCAAGTATATTGAAGTGTATTCAGATGTATTGAAAGTATGTACAATATGAGGACCAAATGCCTCTATTTATAATGGTACAGAACTAGGGTTTTAGGGTGGATGACTTGGTCAACACTCATATAATGTATATCTATAAGATATTTACAACAATATTTCAATCATTCAATAATAATTTACAATCATACAATTAATAAAAATACCGTTACAAAATCAAAATTAATGGTAACAAAATAATTTATTTCTTAATTTGTGACAAAATATTAATTTCAATAATGTTTTAATACTATTTTTCTACCTATGAATTCTAGATTTATGCAACCAATTTAATCCACACTACAAACTTTTTGTGCTCCTTTATTCTGATTAAATAAAATAAGAAAAAGGTTACCATACCAAAAACAAAAGAGTCACGTAAAGGTTTTTCAAATTGGATCATTGGATAGAGAAGTAAGATATCCGAGTAAGAGTCAGAGAACCTGATGTATTGATAATAAGTACAATATGGCATATTCGGAGGAAAACATAAGAATGTTGATAGAGAGGTTCATGTGGTGATCGACAACAACTCTCAAATGCACAAGCCCAGACAATTCATATATTATTAAAACGATTGCGGATTCGAGACCTCTCCTTAATTCAAGGTCCTACGTGGCGCTCTCTCCTTTCAGTATTCTTATTTATCTTTAATCCTTATTTTGAGCATTTTTATTCATTTCTTCTATGTATATTTGGGCCCCGTTCGGTTGTTAGGATTGAACCTGACTAAAAGCTAGATAAGATTTGGTATCTTGTTTGGTTGCCAAGATAAAGCCCATTACTTAATACCATGAAAAAAAGGAGGCCCTGTACTAATCTCTAAAATCTTGTAAGTTTGAGTCGGACCCTCACCCCAGCGACAAAATCAATCTTGAGCAAAATCCCATTTTGTCCTTCCAAAATTGCCATCAAAATTCTGCCTTGTATCTCTCGTCTCCCTCCCACATCAACACAACAATTGTATTATTGAAGATTAAATTAGAAAAAGGATTTTACTAAAGATTGTAAATCAACAGTCTATCAAAGATGAGAGAGAGATGGAGATGGCAGAGGGTGAGAGGGTACGATAGAGGCGGCACGGTGGGTTGTAGATCGGAAAAAGGGAAAGAGGGCGGCGATGGTGGTGGCGCACAAGGAAGAGGATGGTGCGACGGCGGCGGCGCGGGTTGATATAGTAGATGACAATTAAGGGTGGTGGATGGGAAGTGAGATATTTAATGGGTTGCGCGAACTAATTTCATTGAACCTATATTTGAGGTTTTGAGGAGAAAGAGAAAGTAAAGAAAGAGAAAGAAGGTGAAAATTGATTTTCATGAATCTACTGTGGGATTAATATGTGGTTTTGTGGGTTAGAGAGAAAGAGAAGTGTGTGAATTGATTTTCATGGCAGAGAGGTTCCTGGGGGCGAGAGAGAAAAAAGTGTGACGATGGATGTGCCGGTAAGGGTGTATTAGTAAAACAACATTAAGTTAGTCATGATATATTAAAATTAGCAGACCAACCAAACACATTTTTTTTATCATGATTCAATCTTTATTCATTCCATATTATATCTCATTACTATCTTATCTTAGAAGCCGAACAAGACCTTAATATAGATTTTCTCATCCCACATTGATTCTTAATAAAACTTCATTCTTGGAGAACCTCTATAAATACTCACAATCCATGTGTATTTTTCTATTCCGCAATTATTTTGCACAACCAATATAATTTGGCAAATTAATTTGGCCAAATAAATAGTTTATATTTATTGACAATTTTAATTTGATTAATTATGTAGTTGTCGATATTAATTATTTTTAAATTGACGTAAATAAAAGAAAAATATCAAAAATACGTATTCTCAATTATAATTCTTGGATTTGTATATATATACACATAGGGATAATTCTCAAAATTTAACTTTGTGATGAGATAATCAGACGTACACAACAATGTATATAATGAAATATTTGACAGATTGTGAAGTAAAAAAAAATAGTTTGATTTCTATTGATTTCTTGCAACTAAAGAAAGTGAAATAAACACTTTTTTTGATCAATTATCGAAATATTATCACTCCGAAATAATATTAAATTATTTTTAATGTTCATGCTTATATATTGCAAAATAATAATGAAAATAAAAATATTTGTTAAGGAAGTACAATAAAATTGAAGAAACAACCTTATTAATATATTTTATTTTAATAATATAGTTTGCCGTCGATTTTCGACGGGATACTCATTAGTTTTGAAAAAATGGGAGTACCGGTTCGATTTTGGTTTTTATGTATTAGAATCCGACGGTTAACCGAACCGTACCGATACCCATTAATAAATTAAATTTTTATTATTTAAATATTGTGTATATATATATATATTATACTGCTATATAGTTATTAGATTTACTGTTAAATGTCACCGCTCTTTCTCCTTCAAGTCTTCTCTCTCGTAATTCCTCTTCCATTTCCATTGTCATCTGTCATCACTCATCGGCAAGGTAATCTTCTATATTTTTTATTTGGTCTGTATATGTATTAATAAATTTTTTATTTTCTTTTCTTTCGGATAAGGAAGTAATTTTAGAACTTTATTTTTTTAAATAGATTGAAGGAATGCATACGGCTTAATAATTTTGAAGACGAGGAAATTATGCTCAAAATATTTCTAATTATTATCATTGACTATTTTATTATTAGTATTTATAAGTGATCTTAGTTTTTAGTTAATGATTATTAATAAGGATTAGTCTATTTATTTATTATTAGAATTTATAATTATTTTCAAGTTTTGTTAAGGAAATTACGTCCGATTTTGGTTTTAAGTTAATTTATTATTTGTAATGGGCAAAATCCGTTTACTTGGCTCAAGTCCAATAAACATCTTAAGTTGGCCCAATCAGCCAGACATATTCAACCGTCTAGCCCAATAAGCTAAAGATCAACTTGGACTGACAACTTGGTCGGATACTCCATACTCTGTTTGGCCCATCAAATCGGTCAACCAAGCTGACATAGTCAAAAGAACCTAGTTTTTTAGATAAATTCTAGCACTTTCTTATTTTTTTGCCCTTTTCCTATTTCTCCAGATTTTTAAAAAAAAACCAAAACAATAATTTATTATTTATATATTATCTAACATTTTACAGCAATTAATAGTTTTACCCTAATTGACTTTTCACTTTTCACATTTTCATGTTCTTACCTATTTCACGGTTCCACTATTTGGACGCCGCCACTCTCTCTTTTGTGATTTCCGGCGGAGATCTATGTATTCGTGATTTGCAAAGCACTTCCCATTTTCCGTAGTCGCTATTTTTTTTTTCGCAAAAGCACGGATAAAGATTTATGAAATCACTAAGATCAAATCGTGAATTCACAGATAAAAATTTATGAAATCACTAAGATCATGAATGCACGAAAATTAATTCATGAAGGCATGGATAAAGATTTATGAAATCACTAAAATCAAATCGTGAATGTACAGATAAAATTCGTGCAATTGGCATGAGTTCATCTTCTTCAATAAACTTGAATACAGTACTTGAAATCATGCATGAAACATCCTAAAATTTAATCCTCAATGCAATTCATATATACAAAGAAAAATAATATGAATTATACACTCAATACCTAAACTCCAATAACACAAATATCCAGTTCACGAAATCCGTAATTTTCACAAACGGTGTTGCAAATTGCCGGAAAAAAAATTCCACTGCAAGTCGCCGGAGTTTTCTTTCAATATCGCCGCCGTTGCCGTTGAAATATGGATGTTCGTCGCCGCCATCTAAAGGATGATATAAGACCTACACCATAATCTGTACAGCCGTCGACAAATTATGACTCATAAATTGTACATAGTTATGTGAAATAGATCTGCAAAATACGGTCTATGGATAAATATTCAAATATAGTAATCTATTCCAAATCTTTGATTTAATTAAAATAAAATAGTAATTTTCGGAATAATTAAAAATGATAATTAGGAAAATAAGAATTAAGGGTAAATAAGTCCAAAAAATTTGAAAAATGTCATAATTTATCTTTTTAAAATGGAGTGCTATAATTTATTTTTATAATATTGAGAAGGCTATAAATCAAGAAATATGTCAAAAGGGAAATTATTAGAAGAAATATTTATGCGACTATAAACTACTTCGGTTTTAAAAATAAGCGACTGATTTCACCGCCCGGTGCCCCTCCCGCGCGCCGCCGCTCCTGCCACTCCACTCGCCGTCGCCCCGCTACTCTCGGAATTTGTTGCCGCTGCTGCATTAGGTATGATATGCGGTTGTTGATTTTGTTTTTGCAATCTTCAGGAATTGAAATTCTGTACAGAGAGCTTGAATTTCGGTTTGCTCCAGACTGAATCGAACTTTTCGGTTTGGATTAAGTTTGGTTTGGAACTTGAATTGGGTTCGATTTTATTTGAATATAAATTTGAATTTTTGAAATAGGTTCGATTTGAGACTGCTCGAATGGTCTGTACTATGGATATGATAGGATAAAGTAATTAGATTTGTTAGCAACTAGAAGGTAATAGTTTGATGAATTTCTTGTTTTAACTTGAATTCATTTAGGAAGTTTATTAGTAGTATTTAAAGCTGTTTACCGATCATTTGAGCATTTTAAGTGTGTTCTGGGCGGCTTCTATTGTTTTGTGTCTTTTCTGTCAATGCAGTTCAAAATGAGTGATTTGAAGACATGGGTCTCTGATAAATTGATGTCCCTTCTGGGATATTCGCAGCCCACCGTTGTCCAATATGTCATAACATTGTGTAAGTTGGTGTTTAATGTTCAACAATTCTTTACATAAAAATAACATTTTTCGGTTTTTCATTTGTGGGTGTGTAAATTACATGTTTGCTAATTACATGTCAAGCTTTAGCAACTGGATAGTAGGTTTCCTTTTTAACATTAATGTCTGGTTTATTTTCCATGTTGGTTTAGCTAAGAAAGCTTCATCTCCCACTGAGATTTTAAATCAACTGGTTGGCTTGGGAATCTCATCTTCTGCTGAAACGGTTGGGTTTGCCAAAGAAATTTTTGCCAGGGTGGAACACAAGAGCTCAGGCCCAAACGTAGGTTCTGTTTTATGTTCCAACACTTCAATATCAATGTAATAACAATTATACTATTTTTTCACTCTTTTACTTTTTTTTTTATGTTAGCAATATCAACAAAAAGAAAGGGAGGCAGCATTGCTTGCACGGAAACAGAAGACCTACACAATTTTAGAGGACGACGATGATGTTGATGATACTGCTCATGTTTCTCCATCACCCAAAAAGGAGGAAAGTAGAAAAAAGAAGTTTAGGAAAAGAAGTGAACCTCAGGATGATATAGATGATGATGAGGTATCACATGTGGGCAAAGAAAGACAAGTAAAACGCCGAACTGTTCTTGATGAAGATGACGGTTCCGAGGTAGTATTACAGTTGGTTGCATGTATATGAGCCTTGAGTCTAGGCATTGAACTTTGAGCTTGCTTTTGATGAAATATTATTCCATCTGCATATTAAAGGGATATTTGTATAGAAATGTACTGATAGAACCATTCTAAAGAATAACATGTAATAGAATTGGATATTGGGCCCAATTCCCCTTAAAAAGGCCTTTTTAAGGGGAGGGATACCTCACCATTATAAAGAGGTTCATGCCAAGATCTCCAACCAATGTGGGACATTTTAACACCCTCCCTTACACGCAGCGTGGACAATACCAACGCCATCTGTTGACAACGATATTGGGTGGCGCCCATCATTGGATTGGGTTGGCTCTGATACCATAATAGAATTGGATATTGGGCCCAATTCCCCTTAAAAAGGTCTTATTAAGGGAAGGGATACCTCACCATTAAATATTGATTCATGCCAAGATCTCCAACCAATGTAGGACATTTTAACAACATGAAAAGTAGATGTTGGTTGCATGTATATGAGCCTTGAGTCAAGTAGATGTTTGGATTGAAAGATCTAGATTAGACCCCTGGTCTTGTTATCCGCTGTGATCTTCTTGGTTATGCTTCATTTTGTTTCTTTTAGTCCTTTGTTGGAGGCCTCTATCATTTCTGATTTGTGGTGCTTTTTTTTTTTTACCTTTATTGTTTCCTTAAACTTCATTGTTCTCTAATATTCTTCGTCATGTTTCATGGTTAAAGTCAGAAGAAGAAAGGTTGCGTGACCAGAGAGAAAGAGAGGAGTTGGAACAACATATTAGAGAACGCGATGCAGCGGGGACTAGGAAGGTAAAGATAAATGAATTAGCTCTTTTTGATTCAATGTTTAGCTCCTACTGGGCTACCAAGTTGTTGAATTCTCCCTAATCTGTTCGTCTCATTCTTCTTTTGCTTCCATGTTTGTACAGATCACGGATCAAAAACTATCAAAGAAGGAAGAAGGTAAATATCTGGTTTAAGATGTGGAGACTATGGCTCTCTAAGTTATGTATAAAGGGTTGATATCTTAGTTTTCTAGCTGGCGGTTGTTAGTTTATAACTGAGGTATCTTGTGACTGTTTTCATAGATCTGTCTGTCTATGCACAAATTTTGTTACAAGGCAGAGGAAGCTGCTATCATGACTCTTCTTTGTTTCTTTCTAATAGAGAATGATATGACACTCCATACACATTAAGTGTAAAAGCAAACCAACATCCTTTATAAAATACTCTTGCTCAAGAAAATTTGAATAAGATTTGAGTGAAATTGTGAATATATCTATCATATTTGAGAACTTCTTGGCCCTTGGTTAATCTCAGAACAATAAAGGGATATATGTAAGTCTAAGGTTGAAGTTTTGTTTGTTCTGTGGCTTTTCATCTTTTACGGCCCGCATACTAGATGACATGGGTTTAATTTTTTTTTTTTGGCTCATTTCCTAACAGAAGAGGCAATTAGGAGATCTAACGCTTTGGAGAATGATGGCATTAAGACATTAAGGTTTGTATTTTAATTCTTTTATCAATATCATTGTCTATAAGTAACTCTGCACTGTTTTCTTGTTCTTATTCTTCTTTTTTTATTTGGTACTTCTTTATTACCAACTATAGTTGAATAGGCATATTGAATGTGATGTTGATCTCATGATTGAACAACAAAAGCGTGGTTGCACAGCTTGGCGAGAACATTCTATTGTAAGTTCTATAGGTGTTTTAGAAATATTTCTGGAACACAGGTGTGTGGGTGCTTCTGGATACAATGCACCTTATAATTTCAGGTTGACTCTACCCTGAAAAAAAATTGGTGCTAGGTTCATTTCCTTGAATTAACTTTTTAGCATTTGTTAGTGTTGTGTATGTGATGTTGTATATTAATTAGTTAATAGTTAGGTTTCTCATTGGGCTTCCCTTTACCTTGTGAGCCGATAGTAGTAGGACTAATATTAATAGGATTTGGATATGGTTAATTAGGGTTGGGTACTTGGGTGTGGATCTTATTATTATCACGGCGAATTTGCTGGGCAGGTGCTATACTTGTGAGGTTATAGTATTTTTCAGTTTCCTATCAGTTTTAATTCTTGTGGTAGCATCATCTCTTGAACCCTTGGCTCTACCAAAACACCGATTAGTTCATGTTGAGTGATTCACTTATATTAGGATATCTTGTCTTCTCTTCTGTATCAGGAAAGTGTCAAGACAAGAATATTTGAAGAAAAGGGAGCAAAAGAAATTAGAAGAGCTAAGGTAATGAAGTTCTAATGCTGGTTACCCAGTAAAAAGTTGAAATTGAAGTTATCTTGTTTTACTGATTTGCTGAAATTTGGGGTATTCCAGAGATGATATAGAAGATGAGCAATACTTATTTGAAGGTGTCAAGCTGACTGAAGCAGAGTACAAGGAGCAAAGGTGAACTATATTTCCTGACATTATGTTTATATCAAGACTTCTTAATTACCTTCAATGCTTCCATCTAAAGTTACTTTGATGTTTCACAAGCTATGTGCTTTGCTTGGATGCTATAGTGCATGGATTGTGTTGTTGCACATTATCTTTAATACTCAATAATTCAATAGCTTCCACCTTTTTTTGTCGATAATAGAATTTCATATTGTATGAAATATGCTTTTGGACTCCGTTTGTTTCTTCGTCTTCATATTCTTAATGATGATAACCTTAATGTGATGAAAAACATTAAATTATACTTCACAAGCACGTGCCATGTGGATAAATCTATTACTTCATATTTAAAGAAGAAGGCAGCCATATGCTACTTGTATTATTTAAAATTTGTTAGGTTATGTAGCTTGCTTTATTGCTCTTCTGTTCCTTTCGGTGTTCTCTTTTCCAAATTTGCCGTAGTATTTGGTGACTTTTGAAGTAAAGATAGCAATATAGCTTCTTGTTTTTCTTTGGTGGTCTCGAAATCATATCAGGATATAAATTGGTGCTCAAACTTCACATTGTGGAAGAACTTCAGTAAGATAGCCTTAAAACTTTTGCTATCTATTATTTGGATTTAATATTTTTTAACTTGACCAATCATGCTTGTAGCATTTTGTTTTTCTACATTGCTTTTACCCTGAGTTCTTTAAGCTAGCATGTTTGTTTAATAGTAGTACAAGATGGTCGCTTATGTTTTCAATTTGCATAAGATATGGTTCTAATTTACTATGAAGATCTGTTTTCAATATAAACAAGAACTATGTGGAGCCTATTATCCTGGTTTATCATGTTTTAGCCACTAAAGTTTGTCATGCTTAGCTCGTGACAAAAATTTGTCGAGTTTTTCCTCTAAAAGTAAGTGCTACTTGGTGCATATTATTTTTTGATTTGTTTTTACATTAACCTGGTAATGCAATAGAATTTGATACTTCACTTGGGTACGGTAGTCAATGTCCAATATTAGGAATAGTTTATGTATGCCCATCATTTGATTAGAGAATTCTGAACTAATATTTGAAAAAAAAAATTACATTTTTTTGCAGATACAAGAAACAAATATATGAACTAGTCAAGCAGAGGACGGAAGAGTCTGATTATACAAATGAGGTAATCACCCTTTTACAAAGTACATGTTTTAGGTGTTCCTTGTACTGCACTTTGATTGTGTCTTTACATGCTTGGAAAATATATATAGTGCACATTTGTGGATATAGCGTGATCTACATGTGTACTATACCCTTTAATATTCCTGTATTTGATTCTTGTGTAAAGATTGTACGACATTTAAGTTAGTAGGCTGGCATTACTTCAGCAAACATGTCATCATGAGATCTGTTTGTTGTAGTTGAGTCTTAATGACTCATCTTCTGTCAAATGCAGTATAGGATGCCTGATGCATATGATGAAGATGGTGGCGTAAATCAAGAAAAGAGATTTTCCGTGGCAATGCAGCGTTACAGGTCGTTTTCTTTTTCAAGGAAACTAGATACACTTAAAACCACTGTTACCATTTAGGCTAGTTGCGCGTATTATAAAATTTAAGATGCTTGATAAAACTTGCAAGAAACTTTTACTAGCCCTTTCGCCGCACACAGGGATCCTGCTGCAGAAGAGAAGATGAATCCATTTGCGGAACAAGAAGCATGGGAGGAGCATCAGATAGGTAATTCTTGAGAAGTTCAGCAATTAATTTTAAATTGTCAATCTGTAATCTTCAGTCACAAATATGATATGGTCATTATATTTCAGGCAAAGCGACTCTTAAATTTGGATCCAAGGATAAAAAGAAGAAGGATGATGATTATGAGTGAGTTCTATTATTCTTATAGTTGCTTCACTAATGTACTAGCCCACGCCCGTTCTCCCCTTTCTAAAGTAAAATTAAAAACAATCTGAGCTTTCAATGGCACTACACCACATTGCTGATATGCTTTTGCTTAGTGTATAACTAAAGGTGTTGGGGAGCTTTCTGATCCCTTAATGCTTTTGTTTCTTCTATTTTTATTTTCCTTGTGTAGGTTTGTGTTTGAAGACCAAATAGACTTTATAAGGGCAACAGTCATGGAAGGTGTCAATGTAAGCACATCTAGCCTTTGCATAGTGTAATAAGAAGCTTTAAAATAGTTGTTATAATGAATCTTGATACCACTTGCTACGCAGGTTGAGCAAGATTTTGTGCAATCGCCGGAGGCATCTGCTGCCAAAACAGCCTTGGAAAAACTCCAGGTGTGTACTTTCAAGCCTCTTTCTCCTTGAATAGTGATTGTTGCTCCCTGATCTCAGAAATGAACATGTTTATGGCAAGTTGTTAGCTCATATATTTGGTATTCAGCAGTAGAAATCAGTATTTTGGTCGGTGAAATCTGGGCTAAAAAAGTATATTGTTCTTCGGGTTAATGATAATGGTATTGTCTGCTCTATACTTGATATTTGAATATACCACCATCAATCTTGTTTCATATTGGAACCATAATAAGCTTCTACTACATATTGAACATACAGAAATTAGGGTATTTACTGACAGTAAAGAATTATATATTATGATATGCATAGAAGACTGAAGACAAGAATAAAACTCAGCTGATGAAAAAAATCCTGCATCATTTTCTTGGTTTTGACAAATTCGTACTCAGATTTTTGAGAGGGAATGTACAAATTGTGGGGGAACCTTTTCTTCATTTTTATGATAAAGTTGCTCTTCAGGGCCCATGTTCCCATAATTAATGATATTTTGCAAGGGAAATTTATTCTTTAAGTGGGTTCTCTTGTTTAAAAAGCAGAGGAGAACAAGAGGACATTGATGGCTGGATATAAAAAGAATTCTCTGGTTTTTCTGAACAAGATATAAAGTAGCATGGTCTTACTGATTATATTACCAGATATGGCATTACTGACCTTTCAATTGGCGCTCTTCAATTATCAGAGTGACAGGAAGACACTGCCAATCTATCCTTACAGGGATCAGTTGCTCCAAGCCGTGAATGATCACCAGGTTTGATATTTTCTCGTTCAGATTTACTGGAAATCCAGATCAAAATTTCTGGTTAAAGAAAATATGTTCAGTTGATTTTATAATCAATTGCAATTGTTTATTTTCTGGTTTTGTAGCTTCAGATTAGGATTAGTTTCCTTTCTAATTTGTCCATAACTTAGTTTTCTCAACCTTCTGATTTTTTATTTTTTTGTTTTCGCTCATCTTTTATATTTATTTACTGAATCATTGGAAAGGTCTAGTGCATATATTTTAGTTTCTCGCCGAAACAGTGATAAGGAAATTATTCATTGAAGAGATCTCTACATAATTTCAAGCATTTGATTTGTCAAATGATCCACTACACATGGTGAAATATTAACATATTCTTTCTTTTATAGGTTCTTGTTATTGTTGGAGAGACGGGTTCTGGAAAAACTACGCAGATACCTCAGTACCTTCATGAGGCAGGATACTCTCAGCAGGGAAAGGTACAAAGGCTTTGTCCAATCCTTTTTTATGATTTAATGGATTGATTAAGGATGACAAAACAACAAAATTTTAGTGCAGTTTTGATGGAACTCACAAGAATTTATCTAGGTGTATGCAAACAATCAACATTGACACATTCATTGTTCTGCATGCAATAGCTTGTGGAACTGCAGATTGACTATTTTACCATTTTTAAATTTAAGATTATTTCCAACAGGGAATTTTGTATTTTATTGCAGATCTCACTTTATAAGTTGCAGTGAACAATATAATTTTCCCTTCATTCTGTATACTACATGAAAGAGGGCATGTTATAAGGCCACAGCTATTATGAATCATGTAGAGTGATGTATAAGATGTGCAGTTCCCTGTTATAGCACCTCTTGTTTATGATATGTACTTTTTTCCCCCTAGAACACTAAGAAGATGTCTTTATCAAGTTTCCCAACTTTTAGACCCGTGTTCTCTAAATGTATACCCTAAGGGATGTGCTTGTCGACCTCTACAACAATCGCATGTTTTCTAAAGGAAAAAAAGCATGGGCAATCAGTACATCCCCTGTATCTGAAACATTATTTATCTTTTGAACTTAGGTTGTAAGTGCACATGGAATGGTAGGACTTTTAACTTGCCATACTTTGTTTAATGGTCGTAAATTCCATTCAAGAAAATTATATGTAGAGCATGGATATTCTTTTGCTATCTTGAAACAACAGATAAGAAACATTTGTGGCAACCGATTAGTTTTGTAAACTTATGTTAGGCCCTTCTGGATGTTGACATCCCAGTCTTAACAACTGATAAAAGTGTCCGTGCACATATCTTAACTTTCTAATATATTTTTTCAGATTTTTTGGGGGAAGTTGGAACCTGTGCTTGAATGCATTTTTGTTAATTATGGATGGTGTAACTTATTTAACAACTTGAGAATAGTGAAACTTACTTTTTAAACTTAAACATAAGTCAGATATGCATATAATGGCTATATCTGTCAACAGATTGGATGTACCCAGCCACGGCGTGTTGCTGCTATGAGTGTTGCTGCCCGAGTTTCTCAAGAAATGGGAGTAAAACTTGGACATGAGGTGTGCCTTCTTACTTGACTGCACTGATATTTTTCAGTCTGTATGTTAGTATCTTGTCCTTTGTTGTCTGTGTTATACCTTTTTATTTTATTTGTTACTTCCAAATTCCAACTCAATTCCGGTTGTTAGGACTTGGGATTTAAAAAAATAGAATTTATGACATTTAGGTTGGCTACTCTATTCGATTTGAAGATTGTACATCAGACAAGACAATATTGAAATACATGACAGATGGAATGCTATTGCGTGAATTCCTTGGAGAACCTGACCTCGCAGGTTACAGGTGAATGCCAGATTCAATAGTTAATATCTAATAATGTTCTGTGAGTTGTGACTAATTTTACTTATTCATCTTCAGTGTAATAATGGTGGATGAGGCTCATGAAAGAACTCTCTCAACGGATGTCCTGTTTGGTTTAGTTAAGGTAAAATCAGTAGCTCCTGATCTAATTATTGTCTGATGTAGAACAGCCTTGATATTATCAGATAATAGTTTACTATAAATGGAGGTTTTAGCTGAAAAAAAACTGAAACATATGACTGAATTATGCATCAAACTGGGATAAGTCTGGGAAAAAATTAAGATGGGATGATCAGTTCCTAATCTCCAACCTAGAATGGTTCTCATGTGCAAATGTTGTTGTCTTGTTGGGCAAATATTACCTGCTTGACATTGTTATTAATTATTATTATTATTATTATTATTATTATTATTATTATTATTATTATTATTTTTATTTTGAAACCGAAATTGCTATAAATATTACTATATGTTTTAGAATGAAGAAGTTTTTAGGTTGAATATTGGTAAAACAGTAGAGGTATCACTAAAGAAGAAAGTAGAGAGCCTTACAAATCTACCTTCACCTAGTTCGGCGAATCACCCTTGCAGAACAGAATATTGATTCCTTGTAAAAAAACAACACTATAAAAGGACCTTTAAATGAGAAAGCTTTAAAATTTGTAACGTTTAACGTTGTTGATTCAGTGCTTAAAATACTATTGAAATGCAAGTTTGAAAAATTATTAAGCTCGCCCACCTTACACAATGGCAGGCTGATGTGAACTTGGTAAGAAATAAAATTTAGTTATCTAAGTTGGTTATTGTTGCAGTCGGGACACATTGATAAAATTCGTCGATGTGCTGATTTAAGTCCTAGTATATCATGGATAGTTCAGTCATTTCTCCTGCTTATATACAGTCATTGAATTATAATCATATTTATTATTCTATAGCATGTATCGTTATCCCTGTCAACCATTTTTCTGTGATAGGATATCACTCGCTTTCGCCCTGACCTCAAATTGCTTATTTCGAGTGCCACGCTTGATGCTGAGAAGTTTAGTGATTATTTTGACTCTGCTCCAATTTTTAAAATACCTGGAAGGAGATTCCCTGTTGACATACATTATACTAAGGCCCCAGAAGCCGACTACTTGGATGCTGCTATTGTAACAGCTCTTCAAATCCATGTGACACAACCACCAGGAGATGGTGACATTCTAGTTTTCTTGACTGGGCAGGAGGAGATCGAAACTGCTGAAGAGATTCTTAAGCATAGGACTAGAGGATTGGGTACAAAAATAGCCGAACTGATCATATGTCCAATTTATGCAAATTTACCTACAGAACTACAGGCTAAGATATTTGAACCCACACCTGAAGGAGCACGCAAAGTTGTCCTGGCAACTAATATTGCTGAGACATCATTGACAATCGATGGGATCAAATATGTCATTGATCCAGGCTTCTCCAAGATGAAATCTTACAATCCTCGGACTGGTATGGAATCATTATTGATAACCCCTATCTCGAAAGCATCAGCTAACCAGCGAGCTGGTCGATCTGGTAGAACGGGTCCTGGACAATGCTTTCGATTGTATACTGCATATAATTTTTATCATGATCTGGAAGATAATACTGTTCCTGAAATACAAAGGACTAATTTGGCCAACGTGGTACTTATGCTCAAGAGCCTTGGCATCAATGATCTACTAAATTTTGACTTCATGGACCCTCCTCCATCTGAAGCTTTGCTGAAGGCCTTGGAACTTCTCTATGCTCTGAGTGCGCTTAACAAACATGGTGAGTTGACAAAGATTGGCAGGAGGATGTCTGAGTTCCCGCTTGATCCCATGCTATCGAAGATGATTGTTGCTGCTGAGAAATATACTTGCTCCGACGAGATCATATCTATTGCTGCTATGTTATCTGTTGGAAACTCAATTTTTTATCGTCCCAAGGACAAGCAAGTTCATGCAGACAATGCACGCTTGAACTTCCACATGGGAAATGTAGGAGATCATATTGCATTGCTGAAGGTTGGTCGCATTTATTATATCTGTTCCGTGTTTTTTATGCATTCTTACGATATGATGATAATGTGTAGTAACTTTTCATGCTAACATTTTTGACTTTTTAATGGTGATTGGATCAAATTGATTGCTCTCTTTTAAATTTAGAAAGGATTTCTTGAAACTACATGTGCAAGTGTTCACGAAAAAGCATGAGTTCATATACTATGTTTGAGTTCGGTTTAGACATATTCTGAGTAGCTATAATTGTTTCTTACTAGCAATATTATTTTTAGAACTTTTCTAATATTAAGATCCTCTAAAATTGTTGATACATTCCAGGTGTATAGCTCATGGAAGGAAACCAATTTCTCGACTCAGTGGTGCTATGAGAATTATATCCAGGTAGGTGGTAATTTTCTATTTCCTTTTTGCAGAAGAGAATTAGAGACATATTTTGGAGAAAAGATATTCTGTATATTATACTAGTACAAAGACTCCTGTGTATATAGAGGGAGTAGATACTAGGTAACAATCTAAACCTAAAATAAAGGGATCTACCTACCGTACAATGTGTATCTAAATAAGTAGCAATATATTCGAGGAAACATGTATACAAATAAACTCTTTAACACCTTTTTACGGTGCACTGCACCTTTTGGGCTATTTATTTGCACTAATGAGATGCTAATTGCTTTTGATGATATTCTTAAGTTGTTGGGATGACATGATCAGGTATTGCTGTTTGGTAGATTAGGTAAACCCAACTATTTTGCATATTCTTTCTGGATGAAAGCATAAACACCTCAGGTTAAGTGAGATGGAACTTTTGAATGCATTTTCTGCGAGGATATGAGATCGAATTCATGATTAAATTAAATATTCCTTCCTGAGAAACCATTCAAATATTCCTTCCTGTGGGTGTCACGGACAAAAACTGATAAGAAGTAATGTTGGATAATAATAGAAAGAAAAAAACATGCTGTGTGTTATGGATGGATTTTGGAAAAGTGCAATTTTGGCATTCGATGTGATATGTTTCACCACGGTATAGTGTTCAGTTTATTTTTCAAAGAGACTACTCAAAGGTTGTCTCCTAAAGAAAAAAAGGAAATGAAACAACACATGGGCTTTCATAAATCACAGCCTGAATCTCTTTCGTATCTAACCATGCATCTCTGCGAAATTTTGAATGCTTAATTACTCTTGGCTACTGTATTCCAGGTTAGGAGCATGAAGAGAGCTAGGGATATACGTGATCAGCTGGAGGGGTTGCTGGAAAGGGTCGAAATTGAGTTAACTTCAAATATGAACGATTTGGATGCAATAAAGAAAGCTATAACATCAGGTTTTTTTCCGCATTCAGCAAAGATACAAAAGAGTGGATCTTATAGAACTGTCAAGCATCCACAGACTGTTCATATTCACCCGAGCTCTGGTTTAGCACAGGTAGAAAATTTTCCTTTAATAGAAAGCTGATTTTAAGAATCTTCCGCTCAAATAGCATAAAATATAAATCTTATGTACCATGATATTTCACACCAGTATCCTGCATGCTCTCTGATGATATACTGCCACATGAACCCACATGCTTCCTTGGTCTTCAAGCTATCATTTTTCTCCTCCTTGCTAGCTCAGATGTGCATGCATATGTTTAACTATTATCCATACGCATGTAAACCCACTCTTGCAATCTTTCACCTCATTGTATGTACGTTTAACATCATTTTGCTTTTTTATCCTGTATTCTTTTGACCAGGCAGCTATCATGAAATATATAAACTACCAAATTGGTTCTGATACTGCTTTCTCGTATTTCTGTTAGGTGCTTCCAAGATGGGTCATATACCATGAATTGGTTTTAACAACCAAGGAGTATATGCGGCAGGTACAATCATTTTTCAACTCATATTTTATCCATTATGTGTTGTATTGTGTATTTGCGAAGCTAATATTTTATGTTGGCATGCAGGTAACCGAGCTAAAACCGGAGTGGCTAGTGGAGATAGCTCCTCATTTCTATCAATTGAAAGACGTGGAGGATGGTATGAAATCTCTCCTCATCTAGCTCTACTTCTGTATATATTCCCTGTGAAGATTTTCTGATTGTCCCTCTGTGTTTTTGAACGTGCTTCTTCATTACAAACGAGCTTTTTTTAAATTATTTAGCTGTGGACTTATAATTTTTGTTTTTATCTGTATATCTATGGAAGTATAATAAGGGGTTAGAATTGTATGCTTGTATACTTGCAAGCTGCCGAGGCTAACTTTCAGTAACCTTTTTTCCTGCAGCGGGGTCGAAGAAGATGCCACGTGGCGAGGGTCGGGCAATTAAAGATTGAAACTTTAACTGCCCAAGTGTATATATAATTTTGTATGCTTTATAGAGGTTCTGAATTTTACATAAACCGTTTGATGTGATCGAAATGCAGAAATTAAATTTTGAATAGTGAGTATCAATTACTGATGAGTTGTGTAGAAATGTAGTTGCTAATTTCACTAGATTCTAACATGTTACTAGATGTGTGTGTACTTTGTTGTAATGATACCATGTAAGCTATTTGAGGTAATATGTAAGAAATTGGCCTTGTTGAAGACATTCATCAGCTCGGGAGCTTGTGATATAAAATTGGAGAAATGTTCCAGAATGTTGGAGAAGAAGATACTACTAGGGGTGAGCAGGACCGACCCAAACCCGCCGAACTGACCCGAACTGACGGGTTCGGGCGGGTCGGTCCGGTTTTGTGAGGGTGAGCGGTCCGGGTCGGGTGAGATTTTTGGAACTGACACATTTTCAGTTCGGTCTCGGTTTGGATTTTTCAAACCCGTCTATACCCGGACCGAACCGAATATATATTTAATAAATATATATTTATTTAATTCTTTATATAGAAAATATATATACTTATTTTTATTTTTTCATCTCATTTCTATTTCTGAACTTCCTAAACCTAATTCCTCCAGCCGCCTCCCGCCTAGGTCACATTCTCACGTCTCACATCTCTTCCTCTTCGACTCTTCCCCTCTCGCACACAGTCGCCGCCGCGCCTGCATCCCATCGTGGTGACGCCCGACGCCTGTCCTTAGCTCGCCACCGCAGCGCGCCTCAGCCCACCGTGAGTCCGTGACGCACCGTTCGGTCCCTGCTGGCTGCTTCTCGTCGGCTGTCGGCGTCGCCTCTCAACACACTCCACAGCAACATCACAGCCATCGCGGTAGTCGCTCCGCCGCGCCAACTAAGCCGTCTTCTCACTAACTCTCTAGATCGAATTAAGATTTTTTTACAGACTTAGGGCTCGAATTTATTTAAAAATATTTAGAGAGAAGAGTAGCCAACTAAGCCTAGTGGAAATGGACAGTACAACTTTGGATTGAACTTGAAGTGTTTACGTTTGTTTGTATGAATTTGTGGTTGGATAATTATGTAGTGGATTGATTTTAATTTATGTTTTTATCGTGGATTGAGAATATTAGAGACCAAATGATGGTTTGTGATTTTTTGCTGAATTTAATGTATGAATGTATGCTGAAAATTGGTGCAAAACATGTAAAAAAAGCTACTGCACAGTCTGCCCATTTCATGTTTGGTTTGGACCGAACCCGAACCGAAACTGACCTCGGTTTCGGTTCGGGTTTGGCTCGGTTCTGTGCAATTCTTCGGTCCGGGTCGGTCCAGCATTTTTTAAATTTTCGGTTCTCGGTTTGGTCGGGTCGGTCCGGGTTGGACCGACTGCTCACCCCTAGATACTACTTCCAAATCTCATGTTCCGTGGTAGAAATGACTTTGAAATTTATTTGTTTGGCAAATTATTTCTAGATGCTAAACCAATTAATTTTAAAGTTATTTCTACCAATGGAATATGAGATTTGCAAGTAACCTCTAATTTTTTGCCCATTTGATGCATGGATAATTTATAGTATTTTCTAAAGCATCCATATTGGGATAACTACCGATATTTCATTTTTGTACATGTTATTATTTTGTTCTATATTTTTGGCCTTATATACGTAAATAATTGGTATTGATTGTATATTCTAAATTGATATTCATATAGGTATATTAAAATTTCATTTTTTTGGATATTAATTTTTAATTTTTTCATCCCGAATTTATTACTTTAATTTTAAGATATAATATTTTGTACTATTATTTTGTATTAATTTATGTACACTAATCCTAATTAGAAAATAATAAATTATAATTGTGAATTAATAGATCTTAATTGTAAATTAATAAATCCATTCAAAAAAATTGTAAATTAATAAATCATGATTATTGATTAATTAATCCTAATTAAAACCTTAATTGACAATAATTAATCATAATTAGAAGTTGAAGCAACCCCGACACAAGAGTCTCTGTCTTTTTTTTTTATGAGATAATGTATTTTTTAAGGGTAGATTGTCTGTAAATTTCTGAACTTTTCATAAATTCTGGTTTTGCTTCCCACAATAAAATTCAGTAACAATTCACAAACTTTCTATTTTGTTTGATTTTGCATCCAAGGTCAATTTCTCCCAAATTGTGTGCTAACTTGGCATATGGAAATTCCTACGTGTTGTAATCGGTAAACGAGTTAATATTTATACAAACAATGAATTTTTCATAAATTCCTTAACTTTTTTCAAATTCTGTTTTTGCTCCTCACAAAAAAAATTATGCGCAACAATTCCCAAACTTTCTAATTTGTCTGATTTTGCATCCAATATTTTGAATGACTTCCCAACGTTGAGATGGAATCTTAAAAATTTGGTAGAAATTCAATATATGAGCTTTAGCTCCAATTCAACACACAATTCGGGGGAAACCGATATTGGATACAAAATCAGACAAATTAGAAAGTTTGGAAATTGTTGCGCATAATATTTTTTTTGTGAGGAGCAAAAACAGAATTTGAAAAAAGTTAATGAATTTTCGGGCAATTCATTGTTTGGATAAATATTAACTCGTCTACCAATTACGATACATATGAATTTCTGTCTGCCAAGTCAGCACACAATTTGATGGGAAATCTACCTTGGATGCAAAATCAGACAAAATTGAAAGTTTGAGAATTGTCACGCAGAATTTTTTTGAGGGGAGTATAACCATAATTTATGAAAAGTTTAGGAATTTACATGCAATTTACCCTATTTTTAAATACCAAATCATAAAGAAACAAGTTGTATATCCTTATCCATAAGAGTATAAGATTTTTATACCAAAATGAGTTAAAAGTCTAAAATACCTTGTTGGGAAAATAATAAACATGTTTTGAAGTGATACCAAAACCCAGCTGACCCCAACCGAGTAGATGAATGTACAAACTTTGTGTTGTTTCCAGCTCACCTGTTTGAGCTTATAGAGTTTCTTAGTTTACAGGTAGATTCGCTGAAGACAGCAGAAGACACAGCTAAGCAGACAGCTTATAGAACTCAAGAAGGCGGACTCGGCGAGCAAGACCAAGCAGAGTCAAAGATCCTGCAGTATCAAGACCCAGCTCAGTGACGGAAACCCAGCTTAGTGTCAAAGACCCAGCTCAGTGTAAAAGACCCAGCTTAGTGTCGTTGACACAGCTCAGGTCTAAAACACAGCTCAGGTCAGTGACACAGCTTAGGTTGAAGACACAGCTCAGGTTGATGATACAGCACAGGTCTAAAGACAGCTCAGGTTGAAGACACAGCTCAAGTTGATGATACAGCACAGGTCTAAGACACAGCTCAGAGTCGAGACGCAGCAGAGTCCAAGACGCTGAAGACACAGCAGAGACGCTTAGCAGCTCGAAGACGAAGACCTTCTCCAAGACAAGATCCCGATGTCAGAAGATCTTGTCTGACGCAGTCAAATCAGAGAAGGAATAGCTTCTGCAGATGCAGACCTACTTCGTAGGAAAAGGCCAGAAGTCAACAAGAGTAGGTAAGATTCAAACGGCTCTCTTCCAACGGCTAGTTTGAATCTCCACCTATATATATACCTCCTCACCATTGAAGAGAAGAGGCTGGTGAGGCTGGCAAGACGACTGAAGAAATAGAAGAAAACAGAAAAATGAACAACGATCTTCAAAGCCAAATCTTTCAAGAACACCCAGCCAGTCAGCTGTGTTCTTAGTTGTTCACATATTCATTCATAGGCAGAATAGATCAGAATATATATCTTAAGCCTAGTTTGAACGAGTTCATCATACTCCTTGTTCTTCATTGTAAGAACTCGTTCATAGTTGGAAAACCATACCCAAACCCAAACCCAGAAAGGTTAGGTAAAGGTACGCTTGCTCGAAGCGTGTAATTCGAGTGGTTAGGTTCTTCAGTACCCGGAAACTGAAGGTGTAGGCTTGACAGTGCCCGCAAACTGTTGGAACACAGCTCGGGTTAGAGTTGTGAAGTTGATTGGTACTTGGAAACCAAGTGGTAGTGAATTACCAGTGAATCTGGTCGTGGATGTAGGAGGGGTTACTCCGAACCACGTTAAAAATGCTCTGTTATTTATCGCTTTGTTTTATGCATGTTACTAACCTTCATGAGCATACATTTCAATCTGCATAAACTGACTAACTGAAAAGTGAAACAAAGCATTGCAATATATTTGAAGCAACAGACGGACTTTCCAAATCCACCACATTCCGCACACACACACACAGCCAGCTGTGTCGATCAAGCAGCCATCCAGCTGGATCGAACACAGCCAGCTCTCTGAAAAGAGTTTTAACTTGGAAAAGTTTTTAAACCTTGGTGTATTCACCCCCCCTCTACACCAAGGTATCCGTCTTGGGACCAACATACCCCTTCATAAAGATGCTATTTTTACTTATCTTCTTTTTTGCTTTTTTTTTAATAAATTTCGGTCATCTTCTTAAAAAGTAACCGACAACTAAGCAAATAATATCTGAAAAAAAATCTAGGCATTCAATTTTTGATTTTATTACTACAATTTGAACTAATTAATTCTTTGTAAGAGAGGTTATTGATCTCATTAATATCCAATAACAACTTAATAACACTACATCTCTATTCTATCTAAATGAACAATAATTTCTAAGAAAAATTACAGTAAAACGACGAGAGCAATTTTGACAAATGGGTCTCCAAAAATTCATCTAAAAATCTTACGATACTTCGAAAAGAGAAGGAGTTGAAGATCAAATAGCACTGCGTTCGTGTTTCTGAGTGTATAAAGCAGGTATGCTGCTAAATTTTAACAATCGAAATCAATTTTTACGCTCAGTTCATAAGCACACAGTGGCTGCACACGATGGACCGTGATCGTGTACAGTTACCGTGCCTATAGTGACTGACACGGTCGCTGCCCATCGTGTGCAGCCACCATGTGCTTATGAACTGAGCGTAAAAACTGATATCGAGGGTTAAAATTTAGCGACATACCTTCTTTATACCATCGTGTGCAGCCATCGAATCACCAGCCACGTGTGCACACGATGGTCACACCGATCGTGGGCACGATTGTGGGATTTACCGCGTGCTTAAGAACATGTACCATTTTACATTAATATCCATACTAAATCACCAATTTACATGTTATTTAGAATCTACAAACAATTATTTGCTAACAATATACTCCCTCAGTCCCATTGAGTCCCATAACTTTTGGACACGGTTATTAAGGAGAAGGGTAAAAAGATATAAAATTGATAGGTCCCACCACTTTTGAAGAGTTAATTATTTTCTTATTTGGAATGAGACGTTATCAATGGGACAAACGAAAAAAGAAAATGAGACGTTATTAATGGGACGGAGGGAGTACATGTTTGTGAAGTTATCTATTGAATTAACAAAATTCATTATATATTGTGTATAGTCTTTAGATTTCAAGATATAAGTATATAAGTTCAAATCATTATCTATACGAAGTGGCTCATATAATAATGAATTAGACGAAGGCTATATGTAGGCGTTTGGAGGAGGTGTTGTGCAGTTATTAATATTTAAAATAAGCTATAAGAGAATCATAACATATTCAAATCGATAACACAAAGAATCAAAATGGCCCTAAATGGTGAGTTCATGTGCACACGATACAGGCCACCACCGTGCCGACGGTGATATACCTGATCGTGTGCACATTTATATATCGTGGGTACGGTTTCTACATTGTGGGCAATGTGTACACGGTCGCTGCACACGATCGTAGCCCATCGTGTGCAGCGACCGTGTGGTTGTGAACCCCCAAACTGCAGTGAAACTTCTTTTTTCCAATCATCCAACACAAGACATACATAAACATTCACAATATGAACATATATAACATAAGAAAAATGATCGAGTGCTCAAACGAAACAAGAACACAAAACACAAAGAGATTGCACTGTATTTGCCTTGCACACGATCGCTGGACACGGTAGAGCACCACCATGTGCAAGCATCTAGGGCACGATATCCATCACCATTTGTCGGATTCAGTGGTGCTTAGATCCATATCACCACCATCGAGTGTAGTGGTCGTGGGGAAGAGGGAGGGTGGCAGTTCGAGTGGAGACAGAGAAAGAGTGGGGTTGGGGTTGGGGTTGATACTTTGATTTGGGGTGAGAGAGGGGGATCGATTTTGAATTTAGTTAAAGTTTGTTTGTTATTGTTTTTTTTAATTTTTTTATCTTTTAGTAGATGAGTAAGGTTATTTTAATCTTTTAACTTGTATTAGTATAAATAACTTCTAGTTTTATGAATGAAGATATATAATTTATTTCTTTTATGTTGTGGTATTTAAAAAGAGTTTCCTTTTTATATAATCGAGTTATACATTTTCTTAGAACCAAAAGTAATCCGAAGCCACTACTTAAGCCATCCTATACATTTTTCAAGGTCAAATCCATTTTTTCGAAAATGACAAATTCGGTTGCCTTGGTACTTATGTAATTAAACTTTTGATGCTTTGTTGATAACATTTTTTCTTCAATCCAAGTAATACAAGAGTCGAGATTACAACATGGGCGCCGACATAAATCATACATTTCCCCATGAAACAGAATCATGAAATCAACCAATAATACACTCACTGGAATTTTAAATATAAGACGTTTTGACATTTTGAATAGGATTAAGAAACATTAATTAGCACAAAGTTTAACAACTCATTACTCTCATTCTCTCTAAATTTTAATGTCATAAATTTATTTCATCAAATGCAATAGGGTAATATATTGTCCAAGTTAATGAAATAAACTCAACAGATTAATTAGAAAGCAGTACATCATTAATAATGAGTTGAAAAGTAAATAAAATTGATGAAAGAGAAAGAGAATAATCTTGGTAAATGAAAAGATCTTATGAAAAAAAAAACAAATAAAAAAGACCAAAATGTCTTATATTTGATACGGAGGGAGTAGTAATATTGTCAAATTAGGTAGAATGTTTAAATAAAGGGAAAATGTGCAAATACCCCCCTTATGTTGGCAGCGCTAGGCAAATACCCCTGAACTTTGTTTAGGTGCAAATTCACCATTCCCTAAAGTTTTCGAGTGCAATTACCCCCTCGCCGTGACGGAAACAACACTTACGTTGGCAAAAAAAATATTTTTGATTCATTTTTATTCTTGTGGGACTCTTACAATTCCCAAGAATTAATTGGTGCTAAAAGCTCAAATTAGGAAAAAAATTGTTTCGAACTCTAGCTCACAACTATCAAAACTCACGCGAAGTTCTCTAATAATTTACAATCCAAGCCAACTATTTGTTGATGACATTGATGATCTCATATTCTTCAAGTGGTTCGTCATACTTTTTCGTGTAAATTATCGGAGAACTTCAACTGAATTTTGATAGTTGTGAGCTAGGGTTCGAAATAATTTTTTTCCTAATTTGAGCTTTTAGCACCAATTATGTAGTATATAATCATTGGGAATTGTGAGGGTCCCACAAGAATAAAAATAAATCAAAAATATTTTTTTGCTAACGGAAGTGTCGTTTCCTTCATGGCGAGGGGTTAATTGCACATGAAAACTTTAGGGAATGATGAATCTGCACCTAAACAAAGTTCAAGGGGGTATTTACTTAGGGTTGTCAACATGAGGGGGGTATTTGCACCTTTTCCCTTAAATAAATTACAATTATCTCATTTAAGTGTAGAAAGAAATAAATCTAAAAAAAAAGGGGGTTATTGCCTGTAAATACACAACCTATTTTGAAATTCTGTTATTGCACATGACTTTTTTTTTATTTCCTCACTAAACATGAACTTTCCTTTTTTTCTAATTTTATACCGATCATCGGTTTCCCCCAAATCAAATCCTACGTGGACGCCGCAAATGCCACCGTGGAGATCGAAATTTTCAAAACGGCGTCGTTTTATATAAAGAAATATAAATAAAAATTAAAAAATAACACGTCATATTGCCAACTCATTTTTTCAATAAAAAAAATAAAATTAATTTTACATTTTCTCTCTCCACCCATTCCCTTCTCTCCCGTCTGTCTCCCTCCCACCCCTATTCTCACCGCCGCAACACCACCCCTCATTTCTGCAACCGCCACCTCCATTTCAGCCGCCACAGTCGCCGCCGCAACCAATACCCCACTTTCCCCTTCTCTCCTTCCCACTTTCACAGAATCAAGTTTTCGAGCAAATCATCAACTTGATGTCGGTCATCTTCTCCCCATCCCTCTCGTCCATCTCTCTCTCTCTCTCTCTTCACCGTCATTGGAGTTTGCTTTCAAATATAGGATTCCTTATTTCAAATTAACTTGGTGTGGCAGAGTTCTAGTATTATATATATATATATATATGTATTGAATTTGGCTTTGTCATCATTGCGGCAGAACCAAAGGTGCGGAGGCGGCGGCAGTCGGAGAAGAGAGGGGCGGCCCAACAGTATCACATCGGAGAAGAGAGGGGCGGTCGGAGAACAGAGTCTCGACTGCGGTACATGGGCAATTATGGTTAGAGATGGTATAAACAGCAGCACAGCGGCACGTCGGAGACAACGACGGCGAAAATAGATCTTCTCCGACAACCACCACCACCACCCCTCTGGTTCAACGGCGGCGGCGCGGTGTCCACCTCACCCCCTCTCGATCTGTCTCTATTTCTTTATCTTCTGTGCTAGCTTATTGTCACTATGCTCCCTCGAAAATGCCCTCGGATTCAAACCGGCGCTTGGAGAGGAAATTCTAGACGAAGATGGTGGTGTCGGTCGGCGGTGATGAGTGAGCGAGTGAGAGAGGGGTGGGAGGAGATGCGGTGCTGTGGTGGTCGTCGAGACTCGAGAGAGAGCTGTATGGTGGTGGTGTTAGCGGTTGGAGATATGGTGGTGGCGGTCGGAGGTGGTGGGGGTAGTTGCAGAAATGAAAGGTGGTGGTGGCGGCGGCGGCGGCGGTGAGAAAAGTGGTGGTAGTGATTGAGAGAGACGAAAGAGAGTGGGGGAGGAGAGAGATGTTATTTTAATTTTCTTTATTGGAAAATAATGAGTTGGCAAATATATGTTTTTATTTTATTTTTTTATGTTTTATATTTACACAAAACGACGTCGTTTTGTAAATCCGATATCCACAGTGGCGATTCCGACGTCCACGTAGGATTGGATTTGGGGAAAATCGGTGATCGGTGTAAAATTAGAAAAAAAATGAAAGTTTATGTATACTGAGGAAATAAAAAAAAGTCATGTGCAATACCAGAATTTCAAAATAGGTTGTGTATTTACAGGCAATAACCCAAAAAAAAAGTGTAGAAAGAAATAAATAAAAAAAGGCTTTGGTTTCATTTGCTGCCTTGTTTATTATGTCGTTAGCCATTGAGAAATCCGTCAGCATTTTGAGAATGGAGAATACCGAATTGAACAATGCATCTTCTGTTTCTTCATGGCATGCAACAAGAAAAATCAAAATCTCACACAAAATGTCAAGAAATATACCATCAATCAATGGTGCGTACAGCTCATCGTGGGAATCAATTCAAGAAAAAACCCAAGATATATAATAGTGTATAACCCGCCACCATGCAATCTCAGCTGCATATTCACCTGCACACAAGGTATTTGTTGTATGTCCTAACTGAAGTTCCCCATATTGTTCAGCCATGGCGAACTGGACCGAACTGCTCCCTGCAAATCTGCTGCCCGACGCCGCCAACCCGGAGTGGCTAAGCAAAGGCGACAACGCCTGGCAGCTCACGGCGGCGACCCTCGTTGGCCTGCAGAGCGTGCCGGGGTTGATCATCTTATACGGCGGCGCTGTGAAAAAGAAGTGGGCCGTGAACTCTGCGTTCATGGCGTTGTATGCCTTCGCCTGCGTGTTAGTGTGCTGGGTTTGCTGGGGTTACCGCCTCTCTTTCGGCGATCAATTGGTTCCTATTTGGGGGAAGATCAACGTGGCTCTGTCTCAGCATTATCTGTTTGAGAAGGCTTTTATAGGGAACTTCCCCAATGCTACAATGGTGTATTTCCAGTTCGTGTTCGCGGCTATTACCTTGATACTGATTGCTGGCGCGGTGTTGGGGCGGATGAACTTCTACGCGTGGATGTTGTTTGTGCCTTTGTGGCTCACATTCTCTTACACCATTGGAGCATACACCATTTGGTCCCTTAACGGCTGGCTTTCGACTGCTGGGATGATCGACTACTCCGGTGGATACGTCATTCACTTGTCATCTGGAGTTGCTGGCTTCACTGCCGCATATTGGGTATGATCCTATGTTAGAAGGTGGTGCTGCATTGCATTGTGTGGTTTATGTAGTAGATGAAGGTTGCAACGAGTATTGTTGGTTCATTTTTCAGGTTGGTCCGCGCCTAACGAAGGATAGGGAGAGGTTTCCACCCAACAACATCCTATTGATGCTGGCTGGTGCAGGTCTGCTCTGGATGGGGTGGACGGGGTTCAATGGAGGCGACCCTTATGCTGCTAACATTGATGCGTCTCTAGCCATTATTAACACTCATGTCTGCACTGCTACGAGTTTGTTAACATGGCTTATACTCGACATTCTGTTTTTTGGGAAGCCATCTGTTATTGGGGCAGTTCAAGGCATGATCACTGGCTTGGTCTGCATCACCCCTGCAGCAGGTTTTTCTTCTCGAGTCTATATTGTTGTATCGTGTTTCTTTACATTTCTTGGTGCAAATATGTTGGATTATTGAGCTTTATACGTTGTCTTGGTTCAATCTGCAATGTTTACTTGAATGCAGGAGTTGTACAAGGATGGGCTGCTATCATAATGGGCTTATGCTCGGGCTCGATTCCTTGGTTCACCATGATGGTTGTGCACAAGAAATCTGAGCTCCTTCAGAAAGTTGATGACACCATGGCTGTGTTCCACACTCATGCAGTGGCCGGGAGCCTCGGAGGGATCCTCACGGGCCTCTTTGCTAACCCGAAGCTGTGCAATTTGTTCTACGGGAAGTATGGCAAATATGTTGGCCTATTCTATGGCTTTCAAATGGGGGCTTACAGCCATGGATTCAGACAGATAGGGCTTCAGCTCGTCGGTGTGATCTTCGTGGTTGCTGTCAACATTGTCATGACAAGCTTGATATGCCTTGTGGTGAAGCTGATTGTGCCTCTGAGGATGACTGAGGAAGATATGGAGATCGGGGATCAAGCAGCCCACGGGGAGGATGCTTACGCTATATGGGGCCAAGGCGAAAGGAACGAGAACTCCCGTTTTTCGACTTACAACGATGTGGAGACAGGATCATCCAAGGCTAAGGGCCAGGTTGAGATGACATGATTGTTGAAGTTAGAAGCTGGAAAAGCATGGTCCTTAATTTGGTTTAGTTTGGAGTTTTCGATTGTCTTAAAATCCACTGCCTAGAAAGATCAGTTTGGACAAACTGGAAACTCTATTATAAAGCTTTTAGGATGTAATTAATCCAACAAAAATGAAGAGAATGAATAAAATTTTGGGTCAACTTGTGATCAAGATGTGACTTCAATTGGAGTATAGTAAACTCCTTGTCGACTTCAATTTTATGTCGGATTGTGTGAGGATCTGTGCTCACCACAAAACTCTATGGACCATATACGAGAGATTACAGTCTGCTTAGTGTGAGCTCTTTGATTCGATTTCACTAAAGCGTGAGTTGCTTTTGTTGGAGTATGGAGCCTGAAAGGAAGTGAATCATACCACGATTCCGGCGATCCAAGTGTATTTTTGGGCTCTACGCGGTTTCCTAGTTTTACTAGGATTAGAGCTCAATTGTTTGCTATATATATAGTTGTTCTCTCATTGTAATTTGTATCTGAAAATATAGTAAAATCCCTGGCTTGGCATCGCCCCCAGACGTAGATACACATCGTATCGAACTGGGTAAACAATTCTTGTGTCTTTTGATTTCGTGATTGTATGTTTATTTCCTAACAACTGGTATCAAGAGCTCCGGGTTTAGTGGGAGCAATCACGATGAGCGACGGGAAGATTGCAGTCGAGAAGTTTGATGGATTTGATTTCGGTTTCTGGAAGATGCAGATCGAGGATTATCTCTATGGTAAAGATCTATATCAGCCCCTCAAACCCAAACCGGAGAAGATGGATCCGGAGGAGTGGGAGCTGCTGGACCGAAAGGCGATGAGCGCGATTCGTTTGTCGTTGTCCAAGGACGTGGCTTATCACACGGCTGCAGCAAAGTCGACGATGGAGATACTGAAGATCCTGGAGGAGATGTATCAGAAGCCATCAACAGCAAATAAGGTACATCTGATAAGACGTTTATTCAATCTGAAGATGTCAGAGGGTACACCGGTGCAACAACATCTGAACGAGTTCAACATGATCACCGCGCAGTTGAACTCGATTGAGATAAAATTCGATGACGAACTTCGTGCCCTAATTTTGCTATCTTCACTGCCAGAAAGTTGGGCCGGCACAGTGACAGCAGTTAGCTCCGCAGAGGCAAACTGACGTTTGACAAAGTAAGGGATCTGATGATTGGCGAGGAAATTCGTCAGAGAGAATCAGGATCTTCTACTTCGGGGTCAGCACTGAACACGGAAACTAGGGGCAGATCTAAGGGAAGGCAGAATCGGGGAAGATCAAAGTCCAGAGGAAAGAGCCAATCCAGGAAGGATAAAAGTTCAATCCAGTGCTGGAACTGTGACGAGTACGGTCACTTCAAAAAACAGTGTGAAGCACCACCAAAGAAGAACAAGAATAAGGATCAGAAAGATAAGAAGTCAGCGAACGCTACCACGTCTGAAGATGATGGTGAGGCGTTAGTCTTGAGTGTGACCAGTCCGATGGAGTCATGGGTGCTGGATTCTGGAGCGTCGTTCCATTCATGCAGTAATGTTGGTATAATGGAGAACTATGTCTCTGGTGATTTTGGAAAGGTACATCTTACTGATGATGAGCCTTTGAAAATCGTGGGAAATGGAGACGTGCGAGTAGTGACATCCAATGGATCCGTGCTAAAGCTGAATGAAGTCAGACACATTCCCGGACTAAAGCGGAACTTACTTTCGATTGGGCAGCTTGATGTAGAAGGCTACATTGTGACGTTTGGCTGCAACAATTGGAAGATAATCAAAGGAGCTATGGTAGTAGCTCGAGGAAAGAAGGAGGGTACGTTGTACATGACAACTAACTCCAAGGATTGCATTGATCTTGCAGGTGAAGCAAACAATGCAGATTTGTGGCACTGTCGGCTTGGCCACATGAGCGAGAAAGGAATGAATGTGATGTGTTCGAAGGGTAAGCTGCCCGGCCTGAAAACTGTTGAAGTTGGCTTGTGCGAGGATTGCGTGTTCGGGAAACAGAAAAGGGTGAGTTTCTCTAGAGGTGGCGGAAACTTGAAGACGCAAAAATTGGAGTTGGTCCATAGTGATCTATGGGGACCGGCGCCTGTGAAGTCCCTAGGAGGCTCGGAGTTCTATATGACCTTCATCGACGATTCCACACGAAAGGTATGTGTTTATTTTCTTAAGAATAAATCTGATGCGTTTGATACTTTCAGGAAGTGGAAAGCCCTTGTAGAAACTGAAACGGGGCTGAAGGTGAAGTGTCTACGGTCCGATAATGGAGGAGAGTATGAACTTACGAAGTTCAAGGATTATTGTGCTGAGAATGGGATTCGCATGGAGAAGACCGTGCAAGGAACTTGTAGTATCCCGCCTTTTTCATAACTAATCTTAGTAATTAATTAAGATAATTAACTAGAATATTTAAAATACGAGAATTTAGTATAAAGTTAAGTCCAGGCAGATAAATTTATTCGGCAGCCCTAAATTGCTGAATTTTGATGATTTAAGTTTTATTTTCGTTTCGGTTAATCCGAAATGAAATATTAAAGGTTTTTATGATTATGTGCTATTATATTTGCATTATATGTGAAATATGTGCCATTTTTGAAGTATTTGATTTTCTAGGGATTTATGAATTTTCTCCGGCAATTTATTTAATTTTCGGATTTTAATTCCGAAAATTTTTAAAGGAAGTTTATATTAGGGTTTGAGAAACCCTAATAAATTTATATGCATCGAGAGCTTTTTAATTAGAGCCTCTATGATTATTTATTTGATGAATGATCAATTAATTAGAGAATTAATTGATCGATTAAAATGAGATTTTTATGCTTAATGTTTAATTATTTAATTTGATGTTTAATTAATTAATTAAGTTAATATATTAAGCATAATTTTTCCTAGGAAATAAAGCTTATGGTATAAGCTTAATTATTATTTCCTAGTTAAATCTTGATTGTTAATAATTAATGACTAATTTAGGTATTAATCTAAGATTAGTAACTAAATTAGCATATGTTAAATAATTAACACTAATACCTATTATTTAAATATATTTATATGACACCTAAGCTTGTCCCAACATCATGATAAAGGATGTTGGTGACTAGGCTTAATTAAATGATATATTCAATGAATTTGGAGAAGGATTAGTTTATAAAAAAAATATATATAATCACACCTCTCTTCACTCTCTCTTTCTCTGCAAACAAAAAACACACGCACACACACACTAAAACACACACGAAACACACACACACTAAACAGAGCACACACACACACCATTGAAGAGAAGAAATCAAGCTTGGTTTATCAAAGAAAGTAGTGCTATAATCTTCCAAAAAGGTGAGATTTCTCATTAGTTAAGGGAAAAACTCAAGTTTAAGCATGAAATTCTATTTAATTTTTTTTTTAAATTTTGAAATTTATACATATGATGGAGTATGGATTTGATCTTCAAGTATGATGATTAGGGAGTAATTTAGATTACATTTCTATGATTTAATCATTGAGAAATCAATTCTAGCATCATTTATATTTTTTTCGAAATATTTATGAAATAAATTAGAAATTTATTTCTTTGATCCTATGGTTGAATTGATGAATTATATGAGGTTCTATGATGATTATAAGCATGTTATATGATTGAATTTAGCAAGAATTTATCAATTTATTTTATTTATAAAAAAGGCCGAAAATTAGGCCAAAATTCAGGTTTTTAGAATTTGATCTACTATGATCAAATTGATGATTGATATGAGCTTATATGATGTCTATGAGCATGATGAATAATTGAATTGAGAAAAATTTAATCAATTTCATATTTAATTTAATATTAGCCGAAAATTTGGCTAAAAATATGAATATTTGATTTTGATGCTTTATACTTGATTTGATGATCAATGTAGGTTTAAATGATGTTATTAAGCATGTTTATGAATTGAGTTAAGTGTTTGAAGCATAATTATTCTAACTGTGGAAATTTCGAAATATCTAGAGTTTAAAAGTAGAGCTTTTTGATTTAGATGTTAAATGATGAAATTGATGATATAATTAAGCTCATAATATTTAATTAAGTATGTGGGAATTTTGTTAGAATTTTTAGAGCTCAATTTCATAATTTTAAGAATTTTCAGCATTTAAAAATAAATTAAAAATAATTATTTAGAGCTTAAATTGATTAATTGAGATTATAATTAATCTCTAGAATATTAATTATACATGTTGAAATTTGAAATGGATAAAAATAAATAAATGTACCCTAATTTTCATAAGGACCGAATATATATGTATATATATGGGTTTTTATTTTTATCCAATCAAATTAAGTGAATAAGCTATAAATATAGCTTATTAATTAAATTAAGATGTTTGGAATTGATTAGAATGAAATTGGATATTTATCTTTCCAATTTCTAAAAAGGCCGAAAATAATCAAAGAAAATAAAAGTATTATTTGATTTTTAATCAAGAAAATAATGGTAGAAATGAATTCTATGATAAAAATTAAGTATCGTAGAATTTTTCAGAATTTTAATACGAAGTTTTGAGAATTTTCTATTTTCCGGCTATTTTTCGAAGTCGGAGGTTTATACGTATAGAAGAGTTGTATTAATAATGTGATTATGTAATTATGTCACATTTAGTATAAAAAGTATAAGGAATTAAATTGAAATTTTTCGGAACTCGTTTGTCGACTCGAAAATATTCTTAAGTTAAAAATATGAATAGTAAGAATTTATTTGTATATTAAATAAAAGATAAGGATGATATTCATCATTAATTTAATGCTAATGATGATGTTAGCTATTAATTATAAATGATGATGGTAATTAGTTGCTAATGAAGTATTAATGACGAGTTAAGTATTAATGGTATGTCATTAATAAGTAAATATATCAAGGACATATTTTATTAATGAAATGTTATGATTAAATGTTAATAAATAAGTTAAGCATTTTATATGCTTAATAAATTAAATGAAGAGTTTTAGTATTAATTAAATGTTTATATGATTAAAGGATATGTTTATTATCCTAGAATGATAATAAGATAAAGAATAAGTTTTATTAATTGATGAAGTAATTAATATGAGATTAATTATTAATTATATGTTAATAAAGTGATTAAGCATTTTAATATGCTTAATTAATTAAATAAAGAGCTTAAGTGTCAATTAAATGCTTATGTGATTAAGTAATATGTTATTATGAAGTTAAATGATGAATATTATGATTATAAGTTTTTAAATATTTCCTGAAGTTATAATCGATTAATTATCGATTAAGGAATTAAGTAAGAAAGAAAAGGAAATTAGAAAAGTTTAGTTTCTAATTGCCGAGAGAAAAATCCTAGAAAAGTCGGATTAAAGAAGAAAATATTAAATATAGCAGCGGCATTCCTTATTTTAATATTTAAACTCTTCTCGCTCTGATATTTAAATTAATTCTTAAATTGAAGGATCGAGCGGAATCATAAATTAAGGAAAAGCCGAGAAGTAAGCTAGTAGATAAAGTCGCCAGTTCAGGTGGGCTTTCTGAACTAAAGAAATAAAGAATGTGATATTATGATTATATATATGTGTGATGATTTTTAAAGTGATTGACTTGCCAATTTTTGAAGTTTTTGTATGATACCCTCTATCAAGGAAAGATGAATTCGGTCCTTCTTAAGGTGGGATTTGTGTACACTATGTTGTAATCGGGAGCCTTCCTTTTTGGTGGGACGATTACAAGTGTTTGAGAAGGAGGCCTACTTCTCAACACTCAAAAGTTATAGTAGATGTGGTACATACATAAAAAGTATTTTATTTGCAGTCATTTATATGAAAGAAAAAGGTTTTGGCAAGCACAGGTTTGTTTTTAAGTATATATAAATACTTGTGCTATGCTTTATGGCAAGTTATCAATCTATAGCTCTAAGCAGCAGTTTTAAATTATTTTTGGCATGTGTCCACTGGGTGCGAAAGTACTCAGCCCTGCATATTATTTCTAAAATGTGCAGGTTAGCTCGGATGGGAAAGGAGTGTGCTGGGCGGACTTTTGTTGTTGACCTTTTGAGATTTTTGTTGATGTTGAGCAGGGTTATATGTCTTCATACATATAACCAAAGATGTATTATGTTTTTCCGCTGCAACACTCTGAACTTATTTAGTAATGGTTGTCCTATTATGATGATTGAAACTACTACTTGTTAAACTTTGTTTCCGTTGCTAAAACTCTGATACGAGATGGTGTTGTACTTTTGACCATTCTCGATTTTGAACGTAATCAATAAATTATTATTGATGCCGTTGTTTGATACTCCCTCCGTTCTTTTATAAGTGTCCCCCACCGTCAAATTACACATACCAAGGAAATAAAGAAATTTACCTATGTAACCTTATTAATTACCATCATTAATGTGTACATATAACTAATTAACAAATTACGATAAGCATTAAATAAGGATAAAATAGGAAGAATGTCATTATTTTACTCTCAAATTTTGAAATAGGACACTTATTTGAAAACAAAAAATTGAGCTAAATGGGACACTTAAAAAATAACGGAGGGAGTATTTGATTCGACTTGAGTTTGCCTTGAAAGTATGGTTCATTGTATGATTGATTTTGTTGGATAACTGGGTCGTTATCTTGTTCTTTGGTTAATCATAAATTGTGTACGTCGTGGGACCCACCGGCTTGGTCATCTTCATTCTAAGTCGAGCTGCGACAGAGTGGTATCAGAGCAGCTTGTCTGCTCTAAATCTAAGAAATTTTTTTTTTCTCTCTTGAGTCTAGTCTAGACTTGAATCCCTAGACTAGTTAAGTCCTAAACAACAAAAGTCCAGCACCTCATCTCATCCGGCAAAGTCAGGTACGCATTTAAAAGTTTTCTAATGTTTAAAAGTTTAAAGTTTTAAATAAGTTGAATTTATTGAGATATATTTTATGTTTATATTATATGTGAATTTGATGTTGTTGTTGTGAGATTGTGTTTTGATGAGGTTGTTTTGTGACGACGTTAGTAAGCGAGATGATGGAACAATTGTGCAAGCAAGTTGGTTGTTTATCTTTGGAAAGTAATGTGAGCTTGGTACCACCTTTGGGAAGCGATATTGAGTAGGTGGAGATTGTGGATTCATGGAAACGTTTTTAGTCTCAGTGTGATTAATTTTTAAAATTTTTCTTATATAGGATGGCAGCGCCGCCTGGCAGCGATGCAATGGAAGAATTTCGACATATCAGAATGAGTTATCGGGAGACCTTAGCTGAGTTCCTAGCTCGATATCATCGTGTCTGGATGGAGATATGCGAGACAGGTATCTCGGGTGTGCATGGTATCATACGACTGGTTCCTCTTCTTCCAGAGGAATGGCAGGAGTGGGCAGCTTCGCTGGTGTCACGATTTGTGACAAAGCAGTACTGGGACGACAATCTTTATGGTGATTGCCGAGGTTTCATTGCAGAGATCAGCTCTCGTTTTATGTGTTACGCAGCGCCACCTCCAGGACCCTACTGTCCACCTCTCAGTTTCACCGAGGAGGGTCTCTTAGCTGAGTTTTTGCCACAGTATGATCCTGTCCCGTTCATGGTTCCTCCTGTTGATCTTGAGCCGGTTTATGACCCTTTGACTTCCTACTTTGGTGTTGACCAAAGTGCTTTTGTTTCACAGCCTACCTCCCCGTCAGTTGGTATTGCTTCACCCACACCACTGACAGATGCTTTAGCATTAGTTCATGTTCCTCCTGCTTCGGATTACTACCCAGCACCTACGCTAGAGGTAGCTCCTTCTTATCAGTTCATGGATATTCCTCATACTTTTGAGCCCTCTGATCTCCAGCCTTTCTACTACCCTGAGCCTCAGCGCTTAGACGAGGCCAGCTCGTCGAAGCCACGCCGTGACGACTCTGACGAGGATGACGAAGACGACCCAGCTGCAGAGGTTACTATTGGATGGTCTGACCTTCGTCGTATCCCATTTAGCGAGTTAGGCTTCGAGGCTAGTTTCCAGCCGTTGGCGGGTGCCGATGTTACCAGGGAGATTCCGCTCACGTTGGAGGGAGACGTGAGAGCTGAGAGCGAGGGTGAGAGTTCGAGTTTCGAGAGTGTGACCTCAGAGGAGGATCCAGAAGAGGATCCAGAGGAGGACCCGTCCGAGTAGAGTTGTGATCTTTTGATAATGTTTACTATGTTTATATATGTATGAAGTATGACGATCATGATGATGTAAATGTGTGTGTGTGTAAATATCTGATGCATAATATGGTTAGCTAGATCGGTAACGGAGTAGTAGTCCGTACCGATAATGATGTATTTTTGTGTGATGTTAGGACATCACAGATGACATAGGGGTAATTTTTGCTGGAAATAAATCCCTTATTTTGAAAAGACCTGTAAGAGGCAATTTTCCATATATATGAAGAAAAAAATGACCAAAGCGGTCATTTAAATTAAATTGTTGCCTCTCTAAAATGTTTAAGAAACATGTGAAGTTATGATGTTCTATGAGAAAAGAAAAGTATGAATGAAAATAAGTAAGAAGATGAAGTAAAGAAGGAAAGAATTTTATGAAAGTAAGTTAAAAATGAAAAAAGAAAAGATCTCTTTAGAAATTAAAGTTGAGCTATTAAAGACAGATAAACTATTTGGTTAATTCAAGTTATGATGTGCAAATAAAGGAAAGTTAAGAGATGGGATAAAAGTATAAAGTAAAGAATGTTATGGAAATAAGATTTCTTTAGATATTAAAGAAAGAAGAAAAATGGTTTTAGTAATTATTTTTATAAGTGTTTAATTTATAAATTAAATATCCTGCTGCTCTTTAAGAAAGTTATGAAATTAAGTCATTATGTGACTATTAAGTAAAGTTATGCAAGTGATTATGTTATGATATGATATGATATGAATTTCTTGAATGATGAGTTTCAAGATTTAATTATTTGCTTTGTGAAGAAATTGTTTATGCAATAAAGAATAAGATGAAAAATGTTAAAATGAAAAGTTTGAAATAAATAAAGTTATTTCTTGATGATTTTATATTTTCTTAAAATCAGAATGCCTTGTAGAAGAAGAAATAGGGTAGAAGAAGAACAACAACAACAACAGCAAGAACCTACCCAACCTCCTCAGCCTGAGAGGAGAATTGAAGAACTTTTTCTTCGACAAAATTCCCCAACTTTTGACGGAAGAGGGAATCCGTCAGAGGCAGAAGAATGGATTCGTGCTCTAGAGCGAATCTTTAAGTTTCTTCGATGTGACGATCGTGAACGTCTCACATGTATGTCATATCAGCTTAAAGGATCTGCAGACTACTGGTGGGAAGCTCGCCAGAAGACTTATACTCCAGAACAACTTGAAAATCTTACTTGGGAGCAATTCAAAGAAGCTCTTTTTGAAAAGTATATTCCGAGAAGTTATCGTAAACAAAAAGAAAATGAGTTTGCAAATCTCAAGCAAGGAAAGAAGACGGTGTCAGAATATGACCGTGAATTTTGTGATTTAGCTCGTTTTGCCCCTGATAAGGTTGATTCAGATGAGAAGATGTCCGAACTTTTTCGTGTCGGACTTAGGCAAGATATAAGAGTTGTCTTAGCAAGTCAAAGTGCTATGACCTATGCGGAAGCTTTAAACCGAGCTTTAGATATGGAGCTGGCTATGCAGCCAGAGAAATCAGTTCAGACTCCAGCACCTCCCCCAATTCAATCCCCAGCGGCTGTTAAACCGCAATTTTCACATCAAAGCCAGATTCAAAAAGGAAAGAGAAAATGGAATGCTGGAAATCAACCTAACAAGAAGCCATGGTTTGGGCAGAGTCAGCAGCAATCGACCCAAGGAAAGTTTAAAGTTCATTTTGTTGGTCAAGGAAGTTTGTCTCAGAGACCACAAGGAATTTCTGCATGTTCCAAGTGTGGAAAGATGCACCAGGGAATTTGCAGAGCAGGAAGTAATAATTGTTATGCATGTGGGCAACCAGGGCATTATTCTTATCAGTGCCCAAATAGGCGACAAGGGGCCAGTGGAGGAAAGCCTAATCGAGTATCGGCCTCCGCATTTAAAGGCCATTGAAGGAGTCCCACGACGCGGCGGCGTCCGCGCCAAGTGCCTCGCCCTCGGCGGCGGCGGCGGCGGCCAAGAAGCAGCAAACCATGCAGCAAGATCGGCAGCATCATCAGAGAATTTTTGCTCTTGAGCAGAAAGCAAGTGTCAAAGATCAGGGCAATCTGGCAGGTATGGGTCAGATAAATGATGTACCTGTTATAATTCTTTTTGATACCGGTGCATCACATTCTTTTATATCAAATGCATGCGTAGATACTCTTGGCCTTAAAATAGAGAAAGCTAAGCAGAACTTAAGAGTATCAACCCCGATAGGTAAATCTACATCAGTTACGCATGTTTGCCCTAATCTAGAATTTGAGATTGGTTCCCTTAAGATGTCAGCCAAGACCCTAAATCTGATTCAAATGTGGGACGTAGACATCATTTTGGGAATGGATTGGTTAACCGAAAATTTTGCTACCATTCGGTGTAAGCAAAGACAGATTTTTTTTCATGCCCCTGGAAAAGAGCCAACACTATTCTTAGGAATAGAGAGAAGCAAGAGAGGAATGCCGATTATTTCGGCAATTCAAGCAAGAAGACTGTTGAGAAGAAAAGATGTGCAAGTATATCTTGTTTATCTCAACAAAGATGAAAACCAAGAGAAGAAAATTGATGATGTAGCAGTAGTCCGAGAATTTAAGGATGTTTTTCCTGAAGTTTTGCCAGGATTACCACCAGACAGACAATTGGAGTTTACCATTGATCTTGAACAGTTCAGCCCCAATATCAAAGGCGCCGTATAGAATGGCCCCGAAAGAATTGCAAGAATTGAAGATCCGGTTGCAAGAGTTGCTTGATCTTGGTTTTATCCGACCTAGTGTTTAAGGTGGGGAAGCACCAATTTTATTTGTCAAGAAGAAAGACGGTAGTCTAAGAATGTGTATAGATTACCGAGAATTAAACAAGTTGACATTAAAGAACAAGTATCCTTTGCCAAGGATAGATGATCTGTTTGATCAGCTCAAAGGAGCCAGTGTATTCTCAAAGATTGATTTAAAAATCGGCTATCATCAGTTAAAGATTCGTCAAGAAGATATTCCAAAAACTGCTTTTCGAACGAGATACGGCCATTACGAGTTTATAGTAATGCCGTTTGGATTGACAAATGCTCCGGCAGTATTCATGGATCTTATGAATCGAGTTTTTCATGAATTCTTGGATAGATTTGTCATAGTCTTTATAGACGACATTCTTGTGTATTCAAGAAGTGATCAGGAGCATGAAGAACATCTCAGAATTGTCTTAGAAACGTTGAGATCAGAAAAGTTGTATGCCAAATTCAGTAAGTGTGAATTTTGACTGAAAGAAGTAAATTTCCTCGGACATGTTGTTTCTTCCGAAGGAATTAAAGTAGACAATTCTAAAGTGCAAGCAGTTCAAGAATGGAAATCTCCAAAGTCACCCCATGAGATTCGTAGTTTCTTGGGTCTAGCAGGTTACTATCGGAGATTCATTGAAGGATTCTCAAAGATAGCAAGGCCAATGATCCAACTTCTGAAGAAAGAATCGAAGTTTAAATGGTCTCTTGAATGTGAAGAAAGTTTTCAAGAGCTTAAAAAGAAATTAACCACCGCTCCAGTTCTAGCAGTGCCAGAAGCAGGCAAAGATTTTACCGTTTATACGGATGCATCAAAGAATGGATTGAGTTGTGTCTTGATGCAAGATGGCAGAGTTATTGCTTATGCGTCACGACAACTCAGACCTCATGAGGAGAATTACCCAACTCATGATTTAGAGTTAGCAGCAGTTGTGCATGCTTTAAAAATTTGGAGACATCATCTTTATGGAGCTAAGTGTGAGATCTTTTCAGATCATAAGAGCCTCAAATACTTTTTCGAGCAAAAAGAGTTGAATATGAGGCAAAGAAGATGGCTTGAGTTGGTAAAGGACTACGATTGCAAAATTTCCTATCACCCAGGAAAAGCGAACGTAGTAGCCGATGCCTTGAGTAGAAAGAGCAGAACTGAGTTAGGATTTCTGCTCACTCAAGAAAAGAGCTTATTAAATTTTTTGAAAAGTTAAGAATAGAAGTGGTTCTACCACCTCAAACTACAGAGCAAATAATTGCAGCTTTGAAAATAACTCCAGATTTGAAGGTGAGAATTACAGATGCTCAAAGAAAAGATGAAAAGTTGGAAAATTTGAGACTCAAGATTCGCAAAGGAGAAGCTGAAAATTTTCATGAAGCTGGAGATAACACTCTCCTGTTTAAAGAAAGGATTTGTGTTCTATATAAAGAAAATTTAAGAACCGAGATCATGAGAGAAGCTCATGAAACGCCTTATACAGCTCATCCTGGAAGCACCAAAATGTATCAAGACTTAAAGCAGAAATTTTGGTGGGAAGGAATGAAGCGAGATATAACTTCATTTGTAGAGCGATGTTTAGCGTGTCAGCAAGTTAAGGCTTTACATCAACGGCCTTATGGAAAGCTCCAGCCGTTGGAAACTCCGGAATGGAAATGGGATGGTATTACAATGGATTTTGTAACCCGATTGCAAAGTCTAAGAAAGGAAACACGGCCATATGGGTAATAGTGGACGGATTGACAAAATGCGCTCACTTTATACCAATTCCGAAACATACGGAGCGAGATAAATTAGCCCGGTATGTACGTTCGAGAGATCGTGCGTCTGCACGGTGTGCCCAAGTCGATCACTTCAGACCGAGATTCAAAGTTTACTTCTCGTTTTTGGAGAAGTTTACAAAGTGAGATGGGTACCAAATTAAATTTCAGCACTGCATTTCATCCTCAGACGGATGGTCAGTCCGAAAGAACAATTCAAATTTTGGAAGATATGCTCAGAACTGTTGTGTTTGACCAAGGTAATCAATGGGAGCAAGTTTTGCCTCTCGTTGAGTTTGCATACAACAACAGTTATCAAATGACAATTGGCATGGCGCCCTATGAAGCTCTTTATGGAAGAAAATGTAGATCACCGTTTTATTGGGATGAAGTGGGTGAAAGAAAAGTTTTAGGGCCCGATGCTGTTGAAGAGATGATCAAAATTGTCCGTCAAATCAAACAACGGATTAAAGAAGCGCAAGATCGTCAAAAATCCTATGCAGATTCTCGAAGATCTGAATTAGAGTTTGAAGTGGGAGATAAAGTATTCCTAAAAGTTTCGCCTTCGAGGGGAATTTATAGATTTGGCGTAAAAGGAAAACTTAAGCCACGTTACATAGGACCGTATGAAATCCTGGAAAGGATTGGTCAAGTAGCGTATAAGCTGGCTTTACCGCCAAGTTTTGGAAATTCGCATAATGTGTTTCATGTATCCCAGTTGCGCCGATACATGTTCGACCCCAAGCACGTTATTCAGCAAGAAGAAGTAGTCCTCGAACCAGATCTCAGTTATGAGGAGAAACCAGAAGCGATCTTGGATCGAAAGGTCCAGAAGTTGAGAAACAAGTCGATCGCGTCAGTAAAGGTTAAGTGGAAACACCACGGGTTAGAGGAAGCTACGTGGGAGCTTGAAGATAAGATGAAAGAGAAGTATCCCGAGCTTTTCCTTTGAGGTAAGCAAATTTCGGGACGAAATTTATTTTTAGGGGGAGAGAATGTAGTATCCCGCCTTTTTCATAACTAATCTTAGTAATTAATTAAGATAATTAACTAGAATATTTAAAATGCGAGAATTTAGTATAAAGTTAAGTCCAGGCAGATAAATTTATTCGGCAGCCCTAAATTGCTGAATTTTGATGATTTAAGTTTTATTTTCGTTTCGGTTAATCCGAAATGAAATATTAAAGGTTTTTATGATTATGTGCTATTATATTTGCATTATATGTGAAATATGTGCCATTTTTGAAGTATTTGATTTTCTAGGGATTTATGAATTTTCTCCGGCAATTTATTTAATTTTCGGATTTTAATTCCGAAAATTTTTAAAGGAAGTTTATATTAGGGTTTGAGAAACCCTAATAAATTTATATGCATCGAGAGCTTTTTAATTAGAGCCTCTATGATTATTTATTTGATGAATGATCAATTAATTAGAGAATTAATTGATCGATTAAAATGAGATTTTTATGCTTAATGTTTAATTAATTAATTTGATGTTTAATTAATTAATTAAGTTAATATATTAAGCATAATTTTTCCTAGGAAATAAAGCTTATGGTATAAGCTTAATTATTATTTCCTAGTTAAATCTTGATTGTTAATAATTAATGACTAATTTAGGTATTAATCTAAGATTAGTAACTAAATTAGCATATGTTAAATAATTAACACTAATACCTATTATTTAAATATATTTATATGACACCTAAGCTTGTCCCAACATCATGATAAAGGATGTTGGTGACTAGGCTTAATTAAATGATATATTCAATGAATTTGGAGAAGGATTAGTTTATAAAAAAAAAATATATAATCACACCTCTCTTCACTCTCTCTTTCTCTGCAAACAAAAAACACACGCACACACACACTAAAACACACACGAAACACACACACTAAACAGAGCACACACACACACCATTGAAGAGAAGAAATCAAGCTTGGTTTATCAAAGAAAGTAGTGCTATAATCTTCCAAAAAGGTGAGATTTCTCATTAGTTAAGGGAAAAACTCAAGTTTAAGCATGAAATTCTATTTAATTTTTTTTTTAATTTCGAAATTTATACATATGATGGAGTATGGATTTGATCTTCAAGTATGATGATTAGGGAGTAATTTAGATTACATTTCTATGATTTAATCATTGAGAAATCAATTCTAGCATCATTTATATTTTTTTCGAAATATTTATGAAATAAATTAGAAATTTATTTCTTTGATCCTATGGTTGAATTGATGAATTATATGAGGTTCTATGATGATTATAAGCATGTTATATGATTGAATTTAGCAAGAATTTATCAATTTATTTTATTTATAAAAAAGGCCGAAAATTAGGCAAAAATTCAGGTTTTTAGAATTTGATCTACTATGATCAAATTGATGATTGATATGAGCTTATATGATGTCTATGAGCATGATGAATAATTGAATTGAGAAAAATTTAATCAATTTCATATTTAATTTAATATTAGCCGAAAATTTGGCTAAAAATATGAATATTTGATTTTGATGCTTTATACTTGATTTGATGATCAATGTAGGTTTAAATGATGTTATTAAGCATGTTTATGAATTGAGTTAAGTGTTTGAAGCATAATTATTCTAATTGTGGAAATTTTGAAATATCTAGAGTTTAAAAGTAGAGCTTTTTGATTTAGATGTTAAATGATGAAATTGATGATATAATTAAGCTCATAATATTTAATTAAGTATGTGGGAATTTTGTTAGAATTTTTAGAGCTCAATTTCATAATTTTAAGAATTTTCAGCATTTAAAAATAAATTAAAAATAATTATTTAGAGCTTAAATTGATTAATTGAGATTATAATTAATCTCTAGAATATTAATTATACATGTTGAAATTTGAAATGGATAAAAATAAATAAATGTACCCTAATTTTCATAAGGACCGAATATATATGTATATATATGGGTTTTTATTTTTATCCAATCAAATTAAGTGAATAAGCTATAAATATAGCTTATTAATTAAATTAAGATGTTTGGAATTGATTAGAATGAAATTGGATATTTATCTTTCCAATTTCTAAAAAGGCCGAAAATAATCAAAGAAAATAAAAGTATTATTTGATTTTTAATCAAGAAAATAATGGTAGAAATGAATTCTATGATAAAAATTAAGTATCGTAGAATTTTTCGGAATTTTAATACGAAGTTTTGAGAATTTTCTATTTTCCGGCTATTTTTCGAAGTCGGAGGTTTATACGTATAGAAGAGCTGTATTAATAATGTGATTATGTAATTATGTCACATTTAGTATAAAAAGTATAAGGAATTAAATTGAAATTTTTCGGAACTCGTTTGTCGAGTCGAAAATATTCTTAAGTTAAAAATATGAATAGTAAGAATTTATTTGTATATTAAATAAAAGATAAGGATGATATTCATCATTAATTTAATGCTAATGATGATGTTAGATATTAATTATAAATGATGATGGTCATTAGTTGCTAATGAAGTATTAATGACGAGTTAAGTATTAATGGTATGTCATTAATAAGTAAATATATCAAGGACATATTTTATTAATGAAATGTTATGATTAAATGTTAATAAATAAGTTAAGCATTTTATATGCTTAATAAATTAAATGAAGAGTTTTAGTATTAATTAAATGTTTATATGATTAAAGGATATGTTTATTATCCTAGAATGATAATAAGATAAAGAATAAGTTTTATTAATTGATGAAGTAATTAATATGAGATTAATTATTAATTATATGTTAATAAAGTGATTAAGCATTTTAATATGCTTAATTAATTAAATAAAGAGCTTAAGTGTCAATTAAATGCTTATGTGATTAAGTAATATGTTATTATGAAGTTAAATGATGAATATTATGATTATAAGTTTTTAAATATTTCCTGAAGTTATAATCGATTAATTATCGATTAAGGAATTAAGTAAGAAAGAAAAGGAAATTAGAAAAGTTTAGTTTCTAATTGCCGAGAGAAAAATCCTAGAAAAGTCGGATTAAAGAAGAAAATATTAAATATAGCAAATGCATTCCTTATTTTAATATTTAAATTCTTCTCGCTCTGATATTTAAATTAATACTTAAATTGAAGGATCGAGCGGAATCATAAATTAAGGAAAAGCCGAGAAGTAAGCTAGTAGATAAAGTCGCCAGCCTGTGTGGGCTTTCTGAACTAAAGAAATAAAGAATGTGATATTATGATTATATATATGTGTGATGATTTTTAAAGTGATTGACTTGCCAATTTTTGAAGTTTTTGTATGATACCCTCTATCAAGGAAAGACGAATTCGGTCCTACTTAAGGTGGGATTTGTGTACACTATGTTGTAATCGGGAGCCTTCCTTTTTGGTGGGACGATTACAAGTGTTTGAGAAGGAGGCCTACTTCTCAACACTCAAAAGTTATAGTAGATGTGGTACATACATAAAAAGTATTTTGACTGCAGTCATTTATATGAAAGAAAAAGGTTTTGGCAAGCACAGGTTTGTTTTTAAGTATATATAAATACTTGTGCTATGCTTTATGGCAAGTTATCAATCTATAGCTCTAAGCAGCAGTTTTCAATTATTTTTGGCATGTGTCCACTGAGTGCGAAAGTACTCAGCCCTGCATATTATTTCTAAAATGTGCAGGTTAGCTCGGATGGGAAAGGAGTGTGCTGGGCGGACTTTTGTTGTTGACCTTTTGAGATTTTTGTTGATGTTGAGCAGGGTTATATGTCTTCATACATATAACCAAAGATGTGTTATGTTTTTCCGCTGCAACACTCTGAACTTATTTAGTAATGGTTGTCCTATTATGATGATTGAAACTACTACTTGTTAAACTTTGTTTCCGTTGCTAAAACTCTGATACGAGATGGTGTTGTACTTTTGACCATTCTCGATTTTGAACGTAATCAATAAATTATTATTGATGCCGTTGTTTGATATTTGATTCGACTTGAGTTTGCCTTGAAAGTATGGTTCATTGTATGATTGATTTTGTTGGATAACTGGGTCGTTATCTTGTTCTTTGGTTAATCATAAATTGTGTACGTCGTGGGACCCACCGGCTTGGTCATCTTCATTCTAAGTCGGGCTGCGACAGAACTCCACAGCAGAATGGCGTTGCAGAACGCATGAACAGGACGTTGAATGAGCGGACAAGATGCATGAGGTTGAAAGTGGGTTACCGAAGACATTTTGGGCGGATGCAGTCAACACAGCTGCATTCCTAATCAACAGAGGTCCATCGGTTCCGTTGGAGTTTCGGATACCTGAGGAAGAATGGACGGGAAAAGAGGTAAACCTATCTTTCCTGCGCATCTTTGGATGTGTTGCTTATGCTCATATTAATTCTGTTGATAGAAGTAAGTTGGATGCTAAATCTGTTAAGTGTACGTTCATTGGTTATGGAGGTGATGAGTTCGGTTATAGGCTCTGGGATGAGCAGAACCAAAAGGTTATTCGTAGTAGAGATGTGGTTTTTAATGAACAGGTTTTGTACAAGACCAGAGTGAAGGCATCGATCACTGATAATTCTGAGCCCCAAGTGGTCGAGTTAGACATCTCAAACTCGAGTGGGAGCAAGCAGAGTCAGAATGTTGAAGAGGTGCTTGAAGAAGAGCCAAGCACCCCACCACCGAACAATCCGCTGCCAAGACCGGCTAGAGAGCGATGTGCACCAGATAGGTACTCGCCCTCTAACTTTTACTTGTTACTTACTGACGGTGGTGAACCTGAATGCTATGCAGAGGCAGGAACGGGTAGTAATAGACGAAGGTGGAGAGTTGCTATGGATGATGAGCTAGCATCTCTTCTCCTAAATGGCACTTGGGAACTTGTGGAGCTCCCAAAAGGCAAGAAGGCATTGCACTGCAAGTGGGTCTATCGAATCAAGATTGAAGCTGATGGTAGTAAGCGCTACAAGGCTAGGCTGGTTGTCAAAGGGTTTGAGCAACGATACGGTATTGATTATACTGATGTGTTTACTCCTGTTGTGAAACTGACCACTAATCATTTGGTGTTGAGTATGGTAGTTGCAGAAAACTTGTTGTTGCATCAGATGGATGTAAAGACGGCGTTCCTTCATGGTGATTTGGAGGAGGACTTATACATGACACAGCCTGAGGGATTTGTAGTGAAGGGAAAGGAAAATCTTGTGTGCAAGTTGAAGAAGAGCTTGTATGGCTTGAAGCAAGCTCCAAAGCAGTGGTACAAGAAGTTTGACAGTTTCATGTTGGAAATTGGATATGAGAGATGCCATGCTGACCATTGTTGCTATTACAAGAGGTTCGACAAAAGCTATCTTATCCTATTGTTATACGTTGATGATATGTTGATTGCAGGAGCTGATGCAAAAAAGATGGATAAGATGAAAAAGCAATTGTCCGAACGATTCTCCATGAAAGATCTTGGAGAGGCCAATCAGATTTTGGGCATGAGAATCGAGCGAGACAAGGCGGCAAGGAAATTGTATCTTTCGCAGGTCACTTACATTCAGAAGGTCCTGGAAAGATTCAACATGGATGATTCGAAGCCGGTGAGTGTACCTTTGGGTAGTCACTTTAAGCTGTCGAAGAAGGAGTCGCCGAGTACAAAGGAGGAACGTGCCGAAATGAATAAAGTTCCCTATGCTTCAGCAATTGGCAGCATAATGTATGCCATGGTGTGTATGAGGCTGGATATTGCGCATGTAGTGGGAGTAGTGAGCCAGTTCATGGGTGATCCGGGCAAGCAACATTGGGAATCAGTCAAGTGGATTCTTCGATACTTGAGAGGTACCACGGAGAAGGCCTTATGTTTCGATGGCAAGAGTGTTGAGCTGGTAGGTTATGTTGATGCAGATTTGGCGTCCAATGATCTTGATGGGAGAAGAAGTACAACCGGGTATGTGTTTACTTATGGTGGTACTGCTATTTCTTGGACTTCTAAGTTGCAGAAGGTCGTTGCTTTGTCTACTATGGAGACTGAGTATGTAGCCGTGACGGAGGCAAGCAAGGAGATGGTGTGGTTGCAGAATTTCTTGGGTGAACTTGGGAAGGAGAACAAGAATAGCACTCTCTATAGTGATAGTCAAAGTGCTATATTCTTGGCAAAGAATCCGGCGTTTCATTCAAGGACAAAGCACGTGGAGTTGAAGTATCACTACATTCGACACCTATTAGAGAAGAAGATCTTGCAACTTGAGAAGATACTTGGAAGTGCTAATCCAGCCGACATGTTTACTAAGGTAGTGACCTTAGAGAAATTGGAGCTATGTATAGCTTCAATTAGCCTTGGAACTTGAAGAGAAGGCTAAGCGGATACAGGGAACAGAAGAAGAAGATATGTTTACTTGGGAGTGTCAGTCTCCAAGTGGGAGATTGTTGGAGTATGGAGCCTGAAAGGAAGTGAATCATACCACGATTCCGGCGATCCAACTCGCCGCTGAGTTGGTTGGGGGGTTGCAGAGGGAGTGGGCCCCCCCTGCCCGGGGGTTCGGGGGCTCCGCCCCCGACCCGAATTTTTGGGCTGCCGTACAAGTGTATTTTTGGGCTCTATGCGGTTTCCTAGTTTTACTAGGATTAGGGCTCAATTGTTTGCTATATATATAGCTGTTCTCTCATTGTAATTTGTATCTGAAAATATAGTAAAATCCCTGGCTTAGCATCGCCCCCAGACGTAGATACACATCGTATCGAACTGGATAAATAATTCTTGTGTTTTTTGATTTCGTGATTGTATGTTTATTTCCTAACAGCTTTCCCATTTATATGGATATATTCTAGTTTGATTAGTGGTGTGACTTTTTTTTTAAGCAAACGAAATATTAAATCTATATCTATATGCTAAGACAAAGTTGTCTTTTCCATTTTCCGCCCAAAATTTCATTTCCATGCATAATTATATTTTATTCTACTTTAGTATCTAAAAGTTTGTGTCTATAAATTTCTATTCATATTTGACATTTATTGTTGTCCACCAAAACCAATATATATACTTTCATGTTCTTTTTCAGTGTGCAAAAGTATTTATTGTACATTTATACCTTGAAAATTTATATAATCTATAATATATATATATGGTATGGATCTAGTAAGAACCACTTCTTATATGGAAAATAGGAACTAATTTAAACCGTAGATCATCATCATCCAACGTTAAGATGAAACCCAGCATCAAATAAGAATTATCCAACTACTCTTCAGCTTTCCTCTGAAATCAATAAGCTTAGGGATAAAAAAGTCAAAATCAAAATTACCAAATCAAAAATCATATATTTCATGCGACAAAATTCTCTACCTTTCTTCTGCTTCTTCTTGGCTATTTCTCTTCACTTTTGTGGGTTTATACTCACCTCCGATCACCGATTACATCCAACCGAAAGCCATAATCAATTGCTACAGTTGCATTTAATTTCTCTTCTCGTTTTTTGGATGGCCTTTTTATGTTGATCTACTCGCGGGGTATTTCGATTTTGATTTGCTTGTAATGGTTTAATCTTTTCCTTTTTCATCAGAGGACGAAATTCATGGTGATTTGTAATTTTCGAGATAGTTTTGTATTTTTAGATATCATAGTCTTCTAGAACAAACTGTAATGAAAAAAAGATCCTTATAATTGATTCATATATTTTATATGTTTTGTGTCTGATTTTGCATCAGAAATTTTTTAGATGAGTTTTTGCCGATCTTGAAATCCTTATAGGCGGCAACAACGGTGGTGGTCGGCGGCAGGTTTTGTGGGCTGTGGGAATGTGGTAGTGGAGAAGAGATGGAGTGTGGGGCGAAATTTATTAAATTTGTAACTATTGCGAAAGTTATTATTAATGCATTACATTATTATTATTATTATTATTATTTATGCATTATAAGTCGATGCATTAGTGTATCAAAAAATACATAATGTAATGCATAAATCTAATCAATGTAATGCACAAATTTCATATACGTAATGCATTAATTGTGGTAATGTGTCTTTTCCTATTATGCGCATTTATAATTTCATATTTAGATAATGTTGGTGTAGTAATTCGTGGGCAATTGCACTAATGCATAAATTAAACAATGTAATGTACAAATCTCATATATGTAATGCATTAATTGTGATAATGAATCTTTTCCTATTATGTGCATTTATAGTTTTATATTAATGCATCACATAAATCATATTAATGCATTATAAAATTGTGTCCAAAATATCAAATAACAAATACGAATTCGATATAATATTATGTTTTAGATGCAAAAATTAGAACAAAGGAATAAAGATTTTGTTGTTGGTGAAGTAATCCGTGGCGAAACATACTAATACTTAAATCTAAACAATCATGTAATGCCAAATATCATATATGTAATGCATTTATTATGGTAATGGGTCTTTTCCTAATATGTGCATTTACAGTTTCATATTGATGCATCACGTAAATCGTGTTAATGCATCATAAAATTATATCCAGAACATTAAGTAACAAATACGAAATATGTGATGCTTAAATTGTATAAGTACAAAGTTTATAAATCTTACTTGTTCTTTATAAACCATAAATAAGGTGTAAAAAATATTATTTGTTCCAGATTAATGACAAAAATTAATGCATCGGAATTGTGATATTGATGCATCACTTTACACTAATTAATGCATCACTTTACACTATTTTATGCATTTCATTTTTGCACTGAATAAAACAACAAAAATTACTATACTAACCTTAGTTAAGTAAAGAAAAGCGGGTTGACCAAAATAAAACGGGTTTGACCAATTAACTATGAGATTAAATCATATTCATAGATTTTATAGGATGGATGATTTGGATTGATTCCTATAGCTTATATAAATAGGAGTTCTAATCTTGACCACTCATTTGCAAAGAATGTATGACTAGATTTATATCTAAAAATTTGACATGAATTAAAAAATAATGGATGGAGGGGCTATTTTGGGAAAAAAAATATACATCAACCCATCTTCTTCATCCCCAACTCTCGTTCGATCTCTCTTTTCTGCCTCTCTTTTCTCCTTCTCTCTTCACCACCACCGCCGCCCACAATTACCGTCACTGCTGCCCCCACCGCCACTGTCGCCATCACCACCATCGCTAAACATCGTCGATGTCTTCTTCTTCGTCTCTCTCTCTCTCTCTCACACACACACACACACACATTTTCAGCTGCCCACTTTCCCCTTGAGTTGAGAATTTGTCATAATTTTGCTTGCTTATCACATACGTATCAGTACTTCTAAAAGAAAAAAATGGATGAAATTTAAATATGTTAAAATAATGTACCATGGATTTGTTCTCACATTCTCCTTTTTGTGCCTGAATTCTTGGAATAAAGTTCTAATTTTTGTTTGCTTCTATGTCTCCTACTTTTCTCAATTTTCGTCGAGTTCGTATTATGCTTCCAGAGGTAGATTGAGCAAGTATCTCAGATGGGCTGACTATATATGATTGCAACAATTACTGTAGTATGTCGCATAATTCATAAGCTAATCTGAAACTTATGATTTTTCAAGCACAATATTAATTGATAGGAATTTTCCTAGAAAATAAGCAATTTTATGAAAACAAATTTCTGTGCAACACTACGACTATTGCATCTTTAGTTATTCCGACGAAACCGGTTCTTAGCAAATTAAACTAAGAGGTTAATTTTAGTGGCACTTAAATCATGAAAATTATTTATAATGGATTTTGCGAAATTTATTAATTTTTTTGAGCAAATTAGTGGTGTGAATTATGTTATTAATATTAATGCATTACATTAATATTGTTTATGCCTTATAAGTTGATGTCTTATTGTAAGAAAAAGTACACAATGTAATGCATAAATCAAAACAATGTGATGCACAAATACCATGCACGTAATATGCATTAATTGTGGTAATAGTATTTTCCTATTATGTGCATTTACAGTTTAATATTGATGCATCACATATATCATGTTAATGCATCATAAAATTGTGCAGAAAACATCAAGTAAAACATACGAATACGATGTACGTAATGCTTTAATTGTATAAGTACACATTTTATAAATCTTGTTTGTTCTTTATAAATCATAAATGGGATGTAAAAATCATTATTTGTTCCAGATTAATAAAAAAAATTGATGCATCAGAAATGTGACATTGATGCATCACTTTACACTAATTAATGCATTACTTTACACTATTTTATGCATCTCGTTTTTCCACTGAATAAAACGCGAAAATTACCATATTAACCTTACTTAAGTTAAAAAAAGGCTGTATTGACTGTTAAACTATAAAGAAATGCATGATTTGAGAGAACAATTCTGCAGAAGAAAGATGATTTCCATAGATCTACACTGAGCTATTTATAGAGATTACACTGGTGCATGGTGCACAGTAACTGTATGTGTGCATAAGATTAAATACTCCTAACTAACTTTCAGCTCATATAACAGATACTAAACTAACTTTCTTCTAGCTGCTTCTAGTTACATCTATTTATTCAATACAACCCCGACTGAAAACGAACTATCCTTTTTCAAGAGGAAACTGTGAAACAAGTTGTTGAAATCTAGATATAGACACGGGTTTGGTGAATATGTCAGCTACCTGATCATCGGTGGAAACATAGCGAACATCCAGGGTCTTCTTGATGACTTGATCTCTGACAAAATGAGCATCAATTTCAATGTGCTTAGTGCGTGCATGTAAAACTGGATTTGCCGCAATAGCAGCGGCACTTTTGTTGTCACACCAAATGATAGGAATGTGAGGTAGTTTGTAACCAAGCTCACTTAATAAGGACTTGATCCAAATCAATTCAACAGCTGAGTCTGCAAGAGCACGATACTCGGATTCGGTAGAACTGCGAGATACGACATTTTGCTTCTTTGAGCTCCAAGAAAGTAAATTTGATCCAAGGAAGACACAGTAGCCACCTGTAGACTTTCTGTCATCCAAAGATCCAGCTCAATCAGCATCAGAAAAAGCTTTTAGGTGAAGATATGGAGAAAGAGTGAAGGCAAGACTGTGGTTTTGAGTGCCTTTGAGATATCTGAGTAGTCGTTTGCAAGCTTTCCATTGCAGTTCAATGGGAGCTTGTAAAAACTGACTAAGCTTATTAACCATAAAGGCTATATCAGGTCTAGAAAGAGTGAGGTATTGTAGTGCTCCTACTATACTTCTGAAAAGAGTAGGAAGGTTGAGCTATCATGAAGATGAAGTTTAGCTCCACTATCATAGGGTGAGGGATAAGATTTGCTATCAGCGAGGTTGGTTTTAGCTAGAAGTTCTCTGATGTATTTTGATTGATTGAGAATATAAGAATGAGAAGATGTTTTGGTGACTTGAATACCCAAGAAATAAGAGACAGAACCAAGACTTTTGAGAGCAAATTCCTGGGATAGGTGATGTATGAGAGCTGTCACGAGAGTAGGGTCCTCTCCTGTAAGTAGAATATCATCTACATATACTAAAACCAGCAGTAGTTTCCCATTCTTTCTCATATGAAACAGTGAATGATCAGATGTGGAGAATTTAAAACCAAAACTCAGCAAATAGGATTTCAGTCTATCATACCAGGCTCTGGGAGCTTGTTTGAGCCCATAAAGTGATTTCTGGAGTTTACACACATGATGGGGAAACTTAGGATCAACAAAACCCTCAGGTTGTTGCATGTAGACTGGGCTATCAAGAGTTCCGTTAAGGAAAGCATTATTTATATCAATATGCTGTATATCCCAATGAAAGGTTGCTGCAAGAGAGAAAAGCAATCTTACTGATACAGGTTTGACAACCGGACTGAAAGTCTCAACAAAATCAACTCCAGCTCTTTGTTGAAATCCCTTGGCAACAAGTCGGGCCTTGAGTCTGTCAATGGATCCATCAGCATGTTTCTTTACCCTGAAAACCCACTTACATTGAATAATATTCATATCATCTTTGTATGGAATAAGCTCCCAAGTAGATTTGTCAATGATAGCCTGGAACTCTTTTTCCATAGCTTTAAGCCAAGGTGGTTCTTTTATAGCAGCAGAGGCAGAAACAGGTTCAACAATGGTAATAACTGTAGAGCCATTTTTGTCAACATGAGCAGTAAATGCTTTAGGTTTGACGATGCCACTTTTAGATCTTGTCTGCATGTGATGAGTATTAACAGGAGGAGAAGGGGAATGTGGAGTATGGGATGAGGTTGCTGAGTGTGAGGAGGAGGTAGAGTGGTGAGAATGATGTTGTGATGATGGAGGTGAAGTAGGAAAAGTAGAATGAGAAGAAAAATGAGATGATGTGGATGTATTTGTGGTTTCAAGAGAGGGGGAAAAAGTAGAGTTGGTAGAAAGAAAGGGAGGAGCAGGAATTAATGATGATGATGCAGGAGGAGACATATTTTGAGAGTTAGGTGAGGCTGCAAACAGTTGAGAGTAAGGAAACTCTGTCTCATTAAATAGCACAGTTCGAGCGATGTAGATTCTTCCTGAAGGATGAAGACACCTGTAACCTTTGTGAATGAGACTGTAACCAAGAAAGATGCACTTAGATGACCTATACTGAAGTTTAGAGGTATTGTAGGGTCTGAGAAAAGGAAAGCAACTGCACCCAAAGATCTTGAGAAACTTGTAGTCTGGGAGGATATGAAACAACTTTTGAAAGGGAGATATGTGGTTGAGAGATGGAGTAGGTAGGCAATTTATGAGATAAACAGTAGTGGCAAAGGCATCCTACCAAAACTTTTGAGGGAGATTAGCATAAGCAAGAAGAGTGAGGCCAAGTTCAGTTATGTGCCTATGCTTTCTTTCTGATTTACCGTTTTGTTGATGTGTGTGAGGGCATGGATGTCTAAAATGGATGCCTAGCTGATCAAAGAGAGGTTGTAAAGGCCTATATTCACCTCCCCAATCCGACTGGAGAGAGAGAATCTTGGTTTGGAATTGCCGTTCTATGAAGGCATTGAATTTGAGAAAAATATTTTGGACTTCAGATTTAGCTGTTAAAGGATATATCCAAGTAAATCTTGTATAGTCATCTATAAAATGAATGTAGTATTTAAACCCATCTGTAGAAACAGTAGGACTTGGACCCCAAAGATCAGTATGGATGAGTTGAAAAGGAGCTGTAGTTTTTATAGAAATTGAAGGGAAATTCATACAATGAATTTTACCAACTGAACATGCATCACAGAAAGAACTATTTGACACAGGAAGCTTCATGGCTTTTAATGCAGAATTTAAAACAGAGGTAGAAGGATGGCCTAACCTACTATGCCATAGATTGGCATCAGTAGCTGTATTTGCTAAAAAATAAGAAGTGGGGGGCTGCAGAGGCTTGATTGCTGATGGAGATGATCTTGAAAGAGTGGATAGGTCCAGATGATACAAGCCATCTCTAAGGGTTCCCTCCAGAAGTGTGCGATGAGTAAGTTTGTCCTTGACAAAGCAAGAATTTGAGTGAAATTCAAGAAAAACATTATTATCAAGAGTGAACTGAGATATGCTCAACAGACTTTTTGTAATATGAGGAACAAATAGCACATTACTAAGCAGTAACGATTTGCTAGGATGAGAAGTGGGAATGGTGCTAGAGCCTACATGAGTTATTTGTAGTTGAGATCCATTACCTACAGTCAAGGACTCATTGCCATGATAGGGAGTGTGGATCTGCATGTTGTTAAAATCAGAGGTGACATGAGCTGATGCACCAGTGTCAAGGTACCACTCAGATGCATTTGGAGGATGAGTTGATGATGATGAAATCGAGTAGGCAATGGGAGATGGCTGAGACTGAGTGTGCTGAGGCTGAGCCTGAGACGAAGAGAAAAAACTAGGAGCAATAGTGTAAGTAGTAGTTTAAGAAGGATCAGTAGTAGAAATATGTGCTTGAGGAGGTGGTGAGGGAGCAGTTTCTGGTCCTGTAAAGCTCACATCAAACCTGCGAAAACACTTTATGGCTGTGTGATTACTCTTGCCACATAACTGACAAATTGGCTTGTTACTGTTAGAACCACCATAGAACCTACCACCGCCTCTGCCACGATATCCAGATCCTCTACCGCCGCCTCTACCACGGCCGCGATTTCCTTGATTGTGAGAGTAATTTGCAGAATAGGCAACATTTGCCTGAGGTTGAAAACTATTTGAAGTAGAGATAGCAGATGCTTGATTTAGAAGACGAAGCTCATGCGTTTGCAGAGCAAACTGAACTTCATGGAGAGACAACTCTTCACAGCGCGATTGAAGGAACACGCTAATACTCTCAAATTCCGGTCCTAGACCAGCTAAGACATGATTTACCAGATCTGATTCTGATATAGGCTGTCCAATACTGAAGAGTTGATCGGAGATAGTGCGAAATTTCAGGATGTAATCATCGATGCAAGCATCTCCTTTCTTCAGAGTTTGCAACTGAAATTTGAGTTGCATAGATCTTGCCTTTGACTGAGAATGGAAGAGTGTTTCAAAAACAGTCCATAGCTGCGATGAAGATGAACACCGTCCAACATATCCAATCATGGATGGTGATATGGATGCGAGAATCCAGCTGAAGATAAATTGATCTCGGCGAAGCCACACGAGATAGTCAGGATTTGAGATCATTTCAGTAGATGAAGAAGATTCTAGATATTGTGATGGTGCAGAATTTGGTTGCAGTACATCTTCAAAACCAAAAGCTCGAGCAGTAGCGAAAACTTGAGTTTTCCAGAAATTGTAATTTGTGCGATCGAGTTTAACACTGATCGGATGAATCGATGGAAGAGGTTGTGGTGTATTCATGGATTCCATTGAGAAAAATCTGTAGTAGATCTATGGAGAAAAAAAAATTAAGAAACTAGTGAGGAAGATGAAGATATAGCGAGCGGAAGAAAGACGATCGGGAAAAAAAAAATTTTGGCTCGATACCATGTTAAACTATAAAGAAATGCATGATTTGAGAGAACAATTCTGCAGAAGAAAGATGATTTCCATAGATCTACACTGAGCTATTTATAGAGATTACACTGGTGCATGGTGCACAGTAACTGTATGTGTGCATAAGATTAAATACTCCTAACTAACTTTCAGCTCATATAATAGATAATAAACTAACTTTCTTCTAGCTGCTTCTAGTTACATCTATTTATTCAATACGGGTTTGACCGGTTGATTATGAGAATAAATCATATCCATAGATTTTATAGGATGGATGATTTGGATTAGTTCTTATTTCTCATATAAAAAGGAGTTCCTATATGATCATCTCCCATACCCTATATATATATACATAGTACATATATGTGCTTTCTATTTTATATCATACACTGACACACATAAGTACGCAAATTTTTTAGTAAAAGTTTTGAGAGTTAGTTGAAATTATAGGTGACCGCAGTTCGGTTCGGTTCCGGAACCCGAACCAAACCGAACCGGCGGTTCTCGGTTCCACCCCAAGGGAACTGGAACCGAACCGTCGACCACTTCGATTTCGGTTCTAAATCGGAACCGTAAGTTTCGGTTCGATTTGGTTCCGCGGTTCTGGCGGTTCCAAATCGGAACCGCATATTTTGGGGTTCAATTTTTGTATTTTTTTTTTTCGTTTTTTGCTATCTTTTCTTGTTTAATTGTAATTTTATGCATTTTAACATAACATTTAGGTGAAATAAATATGAATTGTAACATAAATATAGATAAAATATAAAAAATTTAAAAAAATAGGAGGAATTGACGGTTTGGAACCGAAACCGAACCGAAACCGGCGGTTCTCGGTTTCAAACCGGAACCGAAACCGCCGGTTTCGGTTCGGTTCCGATTCTTTTGGCCACCTTTAGTTGAAATAGTAAGAGTTACTCATAAAATAAGAGATCAATAAACTAAACATAGATTCTAATTTTTTTAGAACTGATAGTACACACACATAAATTTTGAAAAAAAAAGTTATCCCATGCTTTAGAGATTGACTATGAGTTTTGCTTTTACAATCAGTTTTTGATAAATCATTATAAATTTTTTTTAATTATGAAATTATGAATTTTATAAAAAATTGCATTGTTGTTGGATATACAATATCTATCTAATTATTGTAATTTATCTTTTTCTGAATAATAATTGAGCTAATATTTTTTTATAAAGAATAAAAATAAAAATAAAAAATATACATAAAATTACGGGCTAGTGGGCAACAAACAAGAGCATATTCGTACAATTCTCCAAGGTTCATATTTGTTGCCCACTACCCGTAGCCCGTAATGAATAAGCTATGAAAAAGAAGGCCCTAGTTAAGTCTTACAAATTACAACCCGATCCGACCCGACCCGTTCGAAATTAGGAAAATAAAAGTATTTTTTTGAGAAAGGGAAATAAAAATAAAAATTCCATTATTTCTCTTGAATTTTGGGGGCTAGGGCACACGTCCACACAGTTTTCAGATTCCACTACTCTTCTTCTACAGTTGTACTACTCCTCCATCGCTAAATCTGTTATTCGATATCTGAATCAAATTCGGAGCTCTCCTTTGTCAGTTTTAAGTCTGGTAGGCGGCGCCACGACGGAGCCTTGACCCTTCAAGGCCGATCTCCGGCGGCGAAGGACCGAAGGTTAGTTATCCATCAGGAATGCCGAATCCTGACCCGATGATGGAGATATTAAGAACTGCTAGACTTCTGTATTTAATTTTTAACCGTTTGTTCCTTTTTTACTAATTTAAACTGGAAATTGCAGAGAATTTGTGGTTGGATCGTCAGAAGAAGTGAGATGTCACGGTTTCATATGGGCGGGAAAGTGGTGGATACTGTTGACTTGTTGAGAAAGAGGCATTGGGCATGGCGTTTGGATATGTGGCCTTTTGCGATTCTCTACGGAGTGTGGCTCTCAGCTGCAGTACCCAGCTTGGATTTCACGGATGCAGCGATCGTTTTGGGCGGAATTTCGGCATTTCACATTCTGGTGTTTCTTTTCACCGTTTGGGCCGTGGATTTCAAATGCTTCATACAATTCTCCAAGGTTCGGATTTTGTGACGCAACTTGCTTTTCATAATCATTCTGTCTTGCTTTTGCTCTAGATGTAATTATGCATATTCATACACACGCTCACTTATATATTCTAGCCTTTCTAGAACTTTGGTTTTATGCCTAACACATTAGTGATCGAGACTTTGCAAGTTATTATGAGCAATAAATATATGCGCATAAGTGTTGGATTGGATGATTGAGTATATAGTTCTCACTTCCCAGTAATGTATGCTTAAGTTTGCTGGATTCTTTAGGAAATGGACTATGGTACAAACTAGTGATAATCATTATGAATAGTGAAATCATCTGAAGTTGACCTTGATTGTCTTTTTCTTTATTCCTTTCTTAATATATACTTGAGCAACATATCTTTGATCTCTTTTTTTCGATGCTTATTATTTTTTGCTCTCAGTACTTGGATCCACATTGATAATTTGATAGTTGAGATTTCTTTGGTTGGATATTTAGCTGTTGTCGAAATCACTGTGATTACTGGTAAAATTCCTCTGAGAAAGGCACACAGGTTTTTGCTATTTATTTTCATAAAACCGCTCATGTTTTCTGTTGTTTAATTTAATGGGATAGTTTGATTTCAATTTGTTTGAGATGTGGGTATCAAGTGAATGGCTTGATGCAGGGAACAAGTCAGTTTGGGAACTAGAAAAAGAACAAAAAAAAAAAGAACAAAAAAACTGTTACTTTGTTAACAGTCTCATACTCTAGGTCAAGAAATCAAATGCTACCTGCCATGCTTTGAGTCAGCAGTCTGGAAAGAATACTATAAGAAGTAGTTAATGTTGCTAATTCATAGTGTGCTTATGATTACTGCCCCAAACATGCTATTCATGTAGTATAAAGCCTCTCTACAGATTTATCTAGATGGCCATAATTGCAAAAATATTTTGTATGATAGAACTGAGAAGTTGAAGTATAACAGTATTGTGTGTGTGTGTGTGTGTTGGGGGGGGGGTGTTGGGGGAGCTGGGGTATGGGAATGAATGAAGTGGGTGTCTTGGTGTGGGAGAATCATTCCTCCACAATCACTTTCATTCACCTAAAGCTGACTAAAAAGAGGGAAGCAATAATTGCTGCTTCGAAATAATTATTTTTTATATTGAAATGCAAAAAATGGTAAGTGGCCAAAAGTTTAAAATAATTGTGGGATTATCTTCCGTAATGTAGGTATTATTTACAGACAATAGTAAAAAGTAACTGATGACTTTTTCTGAACACATTAGATTATTAGTCCTGTATGCTTTATTAAGGAATCATTCTGTTATGTAAGAGGGGTACATCAAATGCAACATGCCAATCGCCACTAATTGTTCTGTACCTCTGTAAATTTCCAAGATGCAGTTTTACAGTTTCTGGTTATGCTTTTATGATTGGGGTTTGTCTACCAGCTAAAATCTAAGAGGCTGAAATTCAGGCCCATGCATCTCATCGAGAACTAGCATCTCTATTCAAGTTCTGTCATCTCACATTCACTTGAGTTATTGTATTCTAATTTGTCTTTATTACTCGAATTTCTAACGACTACTAAGTGTTGCATGGCAGGTTAGTGATATTCACCATGCAGATGCTTGCAAGATTACTCCGGCTAAATTTTCTGGCTCTAAAGAAGTTGTGCCGCTTCACTTTCGGAAGGTTGGGACTTCGGCACCTGATTATCTCTCATTCAAGTTTGTCATGCTTATGTGCTTTTAAACCCATGTTGACTATTTATTCTTGAATGATAGCTATTTCTCTAGTTTTGTTGCAAATGTAAAGATGTTTTATAGTGTGAGATCTGTTAGATGACAGTCTTTTCTGTGAGGTGAGGCTGGTATCTGTTATCTGTCTGCTGCATCTAATTATATGAATAGATATAATAAGCAACCACTTTTATTAGGTGCATCATTGTCATTTTTACTTCTCTATCGAAGGTGGAGTCACTTAGAAGAGAACGCAAACCTTGAAGTTCATGATCGCTTATCTTAGTACTTTTAGAGCATAGCAAGAAGATAGTATCACCATTGAATGCTCACTTGTTTTCAAGAGGTAGCTTAGACAAAGTGGCATGTCTATTTACACTTCACATGATTATAGAACTGATGGGGGTTGCTACATTTAGTGTAAGTTTTGGTAATGCGTAATATATTCTCCTGTCTGAAGTCCACTTAAGAGGAACATTCCATAATATGGCGTTGTTCCCCAAAGTGGTTGGATAGAGTTTGGTGATTACAGGTCCTGATTACTATATTATCTTGTATGGAACATTGTATAAAATGCTCCGCTGCAGTAACAAAATGTAAGCTTCAAGCAATCTTCTTAATGATAATTGTGTGATTTGTTTGTGGACTATCCTACTTGCGACTATCCTTCCTTCAGTAACTCAATTATTTTGAGAGAAAAAAAAATAACAGTTTTTTAAAATATTAACACTATTTATACCTAATTCTTACCATTTCGTAAAATGTTCCTAAGTTGGCAGCTTCTTCTACATCACTGGGTACAGAGATCTACTTCGATTTTAGGAAGCAGCATTTTATTTATTCGGATGAGAAACATACATTCTCTAAACTTCCCTATCCATCCAAGGAAACAATTGGGTATTATCTCAAGAATACTGGTTATGGTACAGAAGCTAAAGTTTTTGCTGCTTCTGAGAAATGGGGAAGGAATGTGTAAGTTCTTCATTCCACTGTACAGTTGTTTTTTACTAACTTTACATCTTTCCCTCTGACAGCACTAAGTGCTGTAGTGCTATTACAACATCTAGCATCTATTTAACCCGTATTACTTATATTTGTTCATGCACTTTTCCTCTGGATTTTTGGGAAGGAGTAATCATTGTGCATCCAGAGCTTCTTTTGCTAATAAATAAGTTTTAACTATGCAGATTTGAGTATCCTCAACCCACATTTCAAAAATTGATGAAAGAGCAGGTCATGGAACCATTTTTCGTATTTCAGGTTTATAGTAATTCTGACTACGTTTTAGTTTCATCTCGATTGATTGTCTTTGATTTATTGTGCTGTGTAATACTTGTCTCGGTATCCAAAATTTTCTTTGGCACATCATGAGGTCTTCTCTAATCCTTCCTTGCATTGCATTTAGGTTTTCTGTGTTGGCCTGTGGTGTTTGGATGAGTATTGGTACTACAGTTTGTTCACTCTATTCATGCTGTTTATGTTTGAGTCAACAATGGCAAAAAGTCGTTTAAAGACTTTATCTGAGCTAAGACGTGTAAGAGTGGATAGCCAAACTTTGATGGTTTATCGGTGTGGCAAGTGCGTCCCAGTCAATTCTTTTCTCTCTTGTCTTTTTGAATATCATGCTCTCTCTCTCTCTCATATATTTTATGCATATATCCTTTACCTTTCACATTGAACTTTAGATGGGTTAAACTCTCTGGAACCGAACTTCTGCCTGGGGATGTTGTATCGATTGGGCGCTCTACTGGTCTGGATGGGGAAGATAAATCTGTACCTGCTGACATGCTTATTTTAGCTGGGAGTGCTATTGTGAATGAAGCCATTCTGACTGGGGAGTCCACACCACAATGGAAGGTCATTTCCGCTATTAGAATGATACACTTGTCCTTTGATTTCCCTATTATGCAGTTAGATATAAGAACATTAAGTATATAAGCATTATCTAATCAACACATATATAATATTATATAGATTAATATTCAAAATAATATAATTATATATTAATAGTTGGTCAAGACAATAATATAATATGACACTAGCTAGTATAGATAAGATAATAGTAATTAGTAAGGGACATATTCTAATATATTGATTAGTAGACATGATAATGATTTAATAATTGTTGGTGAGACATAATTTTCTAGATATAGTAAGGTATATTTGGGCAGGAAAATTGACACTTACTATCTTGGCACCATGTCATTATATTACATAACATCCATGTGATTTACATATAAGAATGACGAGGGTTAACTATGTGGGTGTTCAGTCTCACTTTGTTGTGAGTTAAGCAAGATAACCCGTTAGACCTGCTGTAGAATATTGTTATTGTTGTAATATGTATAGAATTTTTGATAGTCATATTAAATATTTTGAAGTATCCAATATTAACAATTACCTTTACCAAAGAATTTTTTTTTATGCACACTTTTTGTGTTTTTAAACTCAATATATCTTACTAGTATAAGGCCTTTATCGAGATTAGGCTCTCTCTATGTATGTTAGATAATTTTTTATCTCATAATTTAGTTAAATGCCAAATAGAAAAACTGAATATAAAAAATTAACAATTTTTCAATTTTAAAAATCAAATATAGAAAATCAATATTTTAATGCGATAATGAAATAAATCTTTACATGTTGAAAACATGTTTACAAGTATACATGCATTACTTTTTAAGGTGTTCAAATTTGATTTGATTTTTCTAATGCAATATGTTACTATATCTTATAATAATATATTCCACTAAAAAAATTGAGTCATCATTATATATGTTAGATTGTGTGTTTGCATAGATACAACATTAGTGAGACAATATAACAAAGTCCTTAGGGGCTTGTTTGCTACGCAGTATGTGATAAGGTTTGATATGTTTGATCGAGATGTCTTATACATATAAAAGAATTAATATTGTGTTTGGTATGATTATTAAATTTTCTGCAACACATAGCAATTATGGTAATTCATTGCTATAATTAGTTGCAGTATTATTTATATCACCTCATAGGTGGTATACATAACAAAAAAAATCAGTATTATTTGTACGGGCCCAAACTTTATAAAGGGCCGTCGTACCAAACAAGATATTAGGGTGTCATAGACATATTATACATCCTAATCACCCCTACCAAACGAGCCATAGGTCTTTGATCATGATGAGACCTTAGCTCTTTGAACCTAGGGTAGTTCACACCACTTGCTTTAATTCCTTATAGAAACTTATTTCAGTTAGCTCACAGGTAATACATACATTAATATCTAAAAACTAATAGCTGTATTTGAGATTTGGGAAGAGAAGAATGGAATAATTTTTTCCCATAACTTCTAGGTCCACCTTTCCAGTAGCTTCACTAAACTTGATACGATAACTTTGGTACACCTCTTGTAGATATTGATAAGTCTACATCCACCTGAAAATTATAAAATGGAGGAAGAGTTGCAGACAATAACTCATCTTTTTTTCTTTGAGGCCCTCATTAATATTCATATTCATATGAGCGTGATAATAATTATATGTATATTTTCTTCTGAGGTTTTCATCTTAATTCTTAAAGAACTTTTCAGGTCTCAGTAAGCAATCGAGGAAATGATGAGAGACTATCAATTAAACGGGATAAAGCACATGTTCTTTTTGGTGGTACAAAAATATTACAGCATACGCCAGATAAGGTTTCTCTCTTCTCCTCCCTTATTTCTACTGACAGAAAGCTCAAATGTTGCAGTTCATACTTGAACATTCATTTGTTAATCTTCTTGATACAGACATTTCACTTGAAAGCCCCTGATGGGGGCTGTGTGGCTGTTGTGCTGCGAACTGGATTTGAAACTAGTCAAGGAAAGCTAATGCGTACTATATTATTTTCAACTGAGAGGGTAAAGCTGTTTCTGGTGTCTAGTTGGTTCATTAATGCTATTTGGATAGTTCTACTCATAATTTCCTTTACAATTTTATTATTGAATGTAATCCACAGGTTACTGCAAACAGCTGGGAAAGTGGGCTTTTTATTTTGTTCTTGGTAGTATTTGCTCTTATAGCTGCTGGTTATGTCCTAAAAAAGGTAAAATGGTTCTGAATCTTCTGATTGATGTTCATGATGATCTCATTCCATCTTATGTGGATATTTTATTTGTAAAGATCTCATTCAATCAATAAATGTTCCACAGGGCCTTGAGGATCCAACAAGGAGTAAATACAAGCTTCTTCTGAGTTGTTCATTAATTATTACTTCAGTGATCCCCCCTGAACTTCCAATGGAGCTGTCAATAGCTGTTAATACATCCTTGATTGCACTAGCCCGGCGCGGGATTTACTGTACAGAACCATTTAGAATTCCATTTGCTGGAAAGGTGAATAGTACAACTTTTATTTTCTATAATAGAATTATACAGTTTTTATTAATGGGTTTGTTTATTACCAATCCTCAAGCTCTTTTTCTTGTTAAGATTAAGACCATATTGTAATTTGTTTCATTGACTGATCTGTCTTTTTCATTAGAAGCTGGTGCTTTCTTTAATTATTATAATCGGTTTCTTCTTGATATTATTATATTTGAAATAATTTTGTTGAGTATGATGTAATGTACCTGAATTAATTAAAACAAAGAGCATATTCTGTCTTTCATTGAATCATTTTTGTCGAGTCCTCTGAAAAGAGCAACTTTTTTTGTACCATGTGTCTTAAATATCTTTTTTCATCTGTTGAAAACAACCTGAGTATATGAGGTTTGGATTTGAAAGTTGAGTTTCCTCTATATTGTACTATTTGAATGATCTTGTACCTCATTAGCATTGCTCACATAACCTTTTAGCATAGTATAACAAAGTTTTGATCTTTATTAATCAATAGTTAGAAATTTGGTCTATCCCTATAGCACGTGCTAATAAATGTAGTAGCCCAGTACTTGTTATGTTACTGAATCAATGCTCTGTGCAGCTGCGCTGCTTAGGATTCTGAGTGATATTACTTGCTAAATGATTGATAATGGCTATGAGCTTATTCTTGAATACGGAATGGTTAGATGAAACTTAATATAAGGTGATTCTTTTGGTATTATATCTTCCAATTTCTCTTTCTTAGAACTCGGTCTTAGGTCATTCTCCTCATATAAAACTGTGGTTACTGGGTTTCATAGTCTTATGTTGCTATAGTTTTTTTTTTTTTTTAAAATGCCATAGCCAGTCAATTCCTCTCTCTCTCTCTCTCTCTCTCCATACACACACACACACACTATGTGCTATTGTGGCTGTTGATCTTATGTTTACTCTAAAGCATGTCAGATGATTTTAATCTATTTGCCTTTTAGGTTGATATATGCTGTTTTGATAAGACTGGGACCCTAACTTCAGATGACATGGTATGTTGCTCAAGTTGTATTATACTTATTTCTTCTTTTCTTGAGCCTTTTATTAATTTTGTTTATTTTCTTCATTTGTTCCTCAGGAATTTTCTGGAGTTGGTGGTTTGACAGATAGTGATGACTTAGAAACTGAAATGTCTAAAGTGCCTGATCAAACATTGGAAATACTTGCGTCTTGTCATGCTTTGGTCTTTGTGGATAATAAACTGGTATGATATTTTGTCGTTTATGAAGCATTTAGTTAAGCTTATTGCTTTAAAATCTGAAATGGGATTTAGTATAAGCTAAGAAGCATGGGGACGTGAGAGGAGTGGACGTATCCGTCCCGGGGACGATACGCGAGAAATACGCGTAAAATACGTCCCCGGGAGGTATTTTTAGGGTTTATTTTAAAAACAATTTTTTTAATATTAAATACGTTGGAAATAAGTTTAAAATACGGTCAAATACGTATTTGACTATTAAAATACATTTTTTTAATAAATTTAAAACCTAAACCCTAAATCAAACCTTCAAGCATCGCCCTCTTCTCCAGTTCAGCAGTTCTCCTCAAACCCACCCCGCTCGCCGCCCGCCGTCGCGCCGCCCCGCTCGCCGCTCACCGCCGCGCGCCGCTCACCGCCGCGCGCCGCTCGCCGTCGCGAAGGTGCGAACTATTTATTAATTGAAAGATGATGGCAGTGGCTATTTATTTCAATTTGTTGTCTTCAACGATGAAGATATGAGGGAGGAGGAGGAGGAGAATGAGGATGATGACTGATGAGTGAAGAGGGCTAACATTTTAGTGTGTTTTTATTAAGTATTAACTATTAAGACTATGTTTTATTTGCTGTTTGGTTAACTTTATTATGAATTAGTTGTGTTTTGCTTATATTATTGGTGAATTATGAATTTATAATATATATAAAATATATTTTCAATAAAAAAACTAAAACGTATTTTTGACTTATTGTATCATGATTTTTGGAAAAATGACGTATTTACGTCCCCGTATCGTATCCGTATTACGTATTCGTCCCCATGCTTCTTAGAGTATAAGTGTCCAGGGTGCAGACTTCAGATCCTCTGATGACTTTAGTGACCTATGTTTTAAGATTATTACTTTGTGAATTATGATTTTACATGATGTACTTTTAGTGTCTCATGAAGTGATTGTGGAAGTGGAATATTCATTTTTTTATATGTAGCTGATGATTGGTTTTAGTTATGAATAGGGAGACGGATAGGGAAAGATCATAATATGGAGGGTAGGAAGTTCATAAAATTGAAGATTTTGAAGAGTGTCGGATGTGTAGTCATATTACTATGGGGTTCATTGGTTTATGTGGTTCTTAGACAGTTATGCATCTAATGAAAGACCTTCCTGGGAATTCATGCTTTCTCTAGTCATGCCCTGCTAATAAAACTTTTTCTTGTCAAACCATCCTGTCTCCCTTTACAAACATGCATGGACACAATGATTGCATTTCATCATAGTCGGGGGAAATATTGATAAGGTATATTGCTTGCTTTGCAAGGAAACAAAAACTGATAGTTTTAGATGTATTACATTGTCAATATGTTAATCTTTTCTTGTGTATTCACTTGGAGGCGGAAATAAAAATCTATCAGTTGGAATCACATAGTTTCGTTATATGCTATAATTGTTTTTAATGGTCGTATTGACATTAGATTATCTTTAGTTTGGGCTGTTTATTTTAGTATTTAAAACTTTGTCTTAAATTTGTATATTCCTTTTAATGTACTTTTGTTTTATGCAGTAACATTTTCCCTGTACACCTTGATGTAGGTTGGTGATCCTCTTGAAAAAGCTGCACTGAAGGGAATTGATTGGACATACAAATCAGATGAAAAGGCCATGCCAAAAAAGTATGCTATTCATCTATCTTGATCCTATTTCAGTTAATGCCGTTGTGTGGTTGTAGTTGATTTATTTTTGCAGCGGATACTAAAATGTACTTGCTTCCTTTAAAAAACAACCCTTGTTGCTATGTCATACAAATTGTTGCTCTGTAGTTGATGTTTACGTATTCTCTTTTCTTAAACATCTATACACTAAGAACAAGTCTTTGCCGTTGGTTGATTTCTTGAATTTCATTGGTTTTTTGTTAACTAACAGTCTTCTGTATATCTTATGGTGCTATCTTCTCTTTGATGCAAACAAATTCAGGGGAGGTGCCAATTCTGTCCAGATTGTACAAAGGCATCACTTTGCTTCTCACTTAAAAAGAATGGCAGTAGTTGTTCGTGTCCAGGAGCAATTTTTTGCTTTTGTAAAGGTATGGAGACAAAAGTATCTGTTCCTGCATTTATTTTGTTTCCACATGCGCATCCATGAAAGTTTTGCATAAAAAACAATCTTTCACCTACTGTAAAACAATACCTGCAATTGGTAAATTGAAGTCTATTATATTGGGGATGTTAATTATCTGAAGCTGGAATAACTTTAACGCTTGTATCAAGACAATCTATTTTTCTCATAACCATTTTGACCAAATGATGCACATTCCAGTTTCTTGTTTTTGATAGTTGCAGTAGTTGATTTTGATTAGAAATGGGCATGCCAGCTAATGTGCTTCTTATCATCTTTTTGCTTCTAAATTCTCAGTAGATTGTTCAAAAACTAGGATGCTGTATGTTTCTATACAAACTGTCACTGAACCGGGACTAGATGGTGGAAGGGATGGGGAGGCGGTGTAAACTTATAGTTGAAAGCAATCTTCTGCTAACATATACTAGATTAAGTGGGTGCTGGCTGTGTATGGGACACTGAGAGGGCCAATGATGGGGGAAAGTAATAAATGGCTGTTCCGGGCTGTTGCAAGGGTTATTCTTGCTGGCACGGTAAAATATAGAAAGTCACAGCTAAAATTGAAGGTTCTAGAAGCCCCTAGTAGATGGTTCTAGAAGTCCCTACCAGACTAGGATCGGGTTGTTGAGAGGACGGGGAAGTTGTCTATTCTGAGGCAGAAATCCATATAATTTACGAAACAAGAGAGAGAGAGAGGGGGGGGGGGGGAGTGGTAAGATTTGTTCTCTAGTCAATGAAACAAGCAAAACAAGATTTGTTCTCTTGCAAGAAACACTTGTATTCCCCTAAAATGTTAAGCTGCATTGTTTTGGGCTTATAAGCTCCAGATATGCTAATACCCCAACTTGATCCTTGTGGCTTTTCAGCTGTTGAGGCTTGTGTGCTTTTGTGCTGTAACAAGATGCAGTAATTATATGTTCATTTGTTTTGCTTCTATAAATGCATTAGCACTTTCACTTTGGTATAGGAGAACCTCCTTAAATTAATATTCGATAGATTAATAACAAGATAATAATTTTCTCCGGTCCCGAATTGGGCCCATTATGTAAATTAATAATTTTGATAAGTTAATAAGATAATAAATTTTTAGAAGACCCCTTATATAAATCTATGGTCCCATCAACATCATAAATTAATAAGAGTTATGTGTGTTTTTTAGCACTTCTAGGATAGTAAAGAAAATTTTAGCACTCATTATAAAAAAGATAAATTCTAGCACTTTTGGATTTTTTAGCCCTCCGAGATCACGGATTTTTATTTGTGGTATTATTATATAAAAAGTGTGAATACAATTGTAATAGTTTCATTTCATATGTGATCACAAATTTTTATTCGTGCTATCACTAAATAAAGTGTGACATGCACTTGTAATAGTTTCATTTTATATGTGATCCACAAATTTTTTTATGTGACATCAGTAAATAAAAAGTGTGAATTCAATACGGGAAAAAAAGAAAGGGGGCAAAAAAGTCCAAAAGTGCTACTATTATTTATCTTTTTTAAACTTAGTGCTAAAATTTATCTTTTACATCCTAAAAGTGCAAATATCACTATCCACTCAATTAATAATCTCCTAAAATTACAAAGATAACTAGGATAACTTGGTAAAATATGAATTTATTGTTGTTTGCTTTCTATTGAAATTTAAATCAAAATGAATTTAATCTCTAGTTCTTTCATCAATATGCAACATTGAACATACATATCTAGTTTAATACATTGAATAGCTAGATTCAAGTTCCTCGTATTTATTACTCATGCATTTTTCTATATAATTTAATTCAAGTTCGGTGAATTCCTATGTTATTAAATTAATGTTTGTTGAATGTCTTGTAATTAAATTTAAATTCCCTGAGTATAAAATACCTCTTTTAATTAATAAATCATTAATTTAACGAGTAATTAATACCTCTCTAAAATAATTAAATTTTACGGTCCTGACAATATTAATTTATAGAGGTTCTACTGTATTTAGTTTTGCTTTGTTACTAATTTACTTATTTTTGAATTATAAATTGTAAGATATTTTATCTTTTTAATATTTCAGGGTGCTCCAGAAACCATTCAGGAAAGGCTTCTTGACGTGCCCACATGGTATGTCAAGACTTACAAGAAACACACACGTCAAGGGTCTCGTGTTTTGGCTTTGGCTTACAAGTCTCTTCCAGATATGACAGTATGAATTTTGCCTTTCCAACCTAGTCATAGTTTTTGTTCGCCACGTACTTTCTATCTTTGCATTTCGTCTTTCATTTCGTCAATAATTTTATGCAGTTAGGGATGATCACCTTCGAATGTCTCCTTTTATTTTTTTTTTGTTTTTTAGCATCAGTTGCATATTTGACATATGTAGGTTCTAGTCCCATTGAAATGAATTTTGTAAAATCACAAGAATGCACTGGACCATCTCCATTAATCTCTTTCTTTGTATCTTGTTAATATTCATGGGTTATAGGTTCCATCGAAATGAATTTTCTATGAACATGTGAACACAACTGGCCCTTTTTGAGCCCCTGCCTAAATCTTCACATCTTTCCCATCTTTTTTGCCCATCAAATCAGAACTCCAAAATCTATTTGTATGTGCCTCGGCGTTTGTGCAATTGCATGGTGTGCCGTTATACTGTTGTTCATTCTTATAAATTATGTTACTGGTTTATTTGCATCATTGTAAGTTTATCATTTCCCTCAGTTAAGGAGTAAAGACACTAAATTCAGTATTTGATTGCAAGGAATGCCAAACACTTTATCACATTGAAATGTGAACCCATCAAAGTTGTCTGTCATAGGGTTTAGAATATCTTAAAGTTATTTGACTATTAAATAATTTTAATTTTTCAACCTAGCTTAACTTTAGAGAGACGGCTAAGGAAGATGATGTTGAGATTTTTAAGGTTGTATTGTGTCTCAAGTGACTGGCATCATATAATTTCTGTAATTTTCAATGGAATGCTTTCTGGAAATATGTAATGAATTGTGAAGAGACTCATTCACGAGTTGAGATTTTTAGATTATCGTACCTAATTATATTAACAGGCTAACTGATATACAAGAAAATTGAAGTAGCTTCTACAATTTTGTTATCATGTATTGTTTATTTGTTTGTCGGTTTTAAAGCTTACATCCGCTCACAATTCCCAAAATCTTCATTGGAGATATATATTAGCAATTTTTTACTGTGGTGGTTTACCTATGCTATCTCTCTCTCACTTTTTCAATGAGAGTGTACTTGCATGTATTATTGGGGGGTTGTTTTTTTTTTTTCAATATTTCATACCATTTCTTTTGACGATTTATTCGAACTAGTTTTTTTATTAATGCCATGTCTATTACTTTCTGAAGGTTAGTGAAGCCCGGAGCTTAGACCGAGACACTGTAGAAAGTAGTCTTACTTTTGCTGGATTTGCGGTAAGTAATCTAAAGAACACTTTTACCTGATCTCCCCCACTGCACCCCATCTTCCACCCTGAAAGAAAAAAGAAAATACTATATTGCACAAACATTAATTTGATCAATTTGCTTTGGAGATCTATTTGTCAGATGCTATTTAATTGTTTTATGACACCCTGCCCTTCATGAGTACTTCAGGTTTTCAATTGCCCTATCCGAGAAGACTCAGCTTCTGTGTTATCTGAATTAAAAGCATCTTCACATGATCTGGTGAGCACTTTCTGGTACTGTCTGAATTGGTTTATATGGTAATGTGATATTTGTAAAATCAGCTGGTATAAGATCTGTTTGGCCAGCTCAAGCTTTGATGAATTATGTGATGATGGAACCACAGCTTGAAATGGAAAATTTGGAGTTAATTATGCGAATTGTTTCTTTTACTAATTGCAGAGTAACCTGCTAAATTTACTGAAACTTGTATATTGCCAAGACTCCATTCTGATAATGGGACATCTTTTTTTTGCTTTTAGTTTCAAATAGTTAGACAGAAAAGGTATTGTTGGAAAAGAAAGTTCATCTTTCATGTGTTAGAAAATGTTACAAACATGAAGTTTCTGAAAAGATGATGTTCAATTCATCTCATAAAAAAAAAAAAAGGAAAAAAAAAAAACTATATTTGATAAAACCTTAAATTTGTCCTATATATTTACTGGCACAATGATGCAGAAAACTAGAGGCTCCTCTCTCTCTCTTAAAAAAAAAATAGTGGCTCCAGTGGTTGTTCCATATGTGCTACAATAAGACATTGCTACCAATCCATTATCTAAATTAAACTGCCAGACTAGTTTTCATTAGGAACAATTGCAAAGTCAACCCAACCTAACGTATTACCTTTTGGCTGGAAGACTAGAATGAATGGAAACCTTTTCTGCTCGCAAGGTCTCTCTAAGATAAAATGGTTCCTAAAGAGTTATTTTCTAGTCTTTGTTAATTAGTTGTTCCTACCATAGTTTTAAAAGGCGAAATTGAATCCCGCCTTGAGGCGCGCCTTTCACTGAGGCGGTGGCTTTAAGCCTTTGGGGCGGCGCCCTCTTTGGGGAGGCTTGCCTCAGTCGAGGCGGTTGAGGTGCTGAGAGGAGCTGAGGCTGTGCGAGGCGGACGCTTGACATAATGGTGGAAATTAGCTTATTTTTTTTGCAATTTTGGGCTCAATTGAGTCATAAACTACATGGGCTTAAATTATTTCAGCCTTAAACTTGTATGGGCTTAAAAATTTAAGCCCAATTTTGGAGAAAAATTGAAAAAAATCCCTAAAGATTAGTTTAGAATTGCGCTGCTGTTTACAGTCTTCTCTCCCTCGTTTTTTCTCTCCTCTCTATCGGCTCTCTTTGCTGCGCTGCTGTGAACTTCGCCGACAGTCTCCTCATCGGCGGCGGCAGCTAGAAGTCATCGGCAGCATCAGGTCGCTGGCGGCGGCGCGGGTAAGGCGTCAAGTCATGGAGAAGAAGATGGGGATGAAGATGCATTTGAAATGCCCCGAAATTTAGGGACTTTCACTAAGTTTTTAGCTAATTAAGAAAGATAATGGCTACTTTGATTGAGTATAAGACTTTGATTTGGGATCTAATTCGTGTGTTTATGTGATGTTTCTTACTTTCCTGTGATTTTTATTTGTTTTGATGTTATTTTATATATTTTTATGTATTATTATATATATTATATATTTTATATATTTTAAATTTTGAGGCTTATGCCTCGCCTTGCCTCGAGGCTTACGCCTCGTGGTACTAGGACAAAATGCCTCGGGGCTTAAAAACGCCTTTTAAAACCTTGGTTCCTACATAAAGGTGCATGTATACAGATATCTATATGTTTTAAAGTGAATTATAGGAAGATGCGAAGAACAAGCCTTTAGTTATTTTTTTTCTTAAAGTGACTTTATCATCCCTAGAAAGTACATCATGACATCTTTATAAAGTAGTAGATAGTTTAATACTTTAAAAATCTTTAACTTGTATCTGTGAAGTCCTCTAAGCTGGGGAATTTTGGTGGTTTTGGACTCAGGATTTACTCCATGCTCTTTCTACAAATCATAGCCCGAACAATGGATGTAGATTCAAACTGTGGTGCATTCATACATCAGTATCTACATTGACTAGATGAAGTTTGACTGTGACTTGATAAAATTTATTGACTTAATTGTTACATTATATTTTTCAGGTGATGATTACTGGTGATCAAGCTCTGACAGCTTGCCATGTTGCCAGCCAAGTTAATATAATCTCAAAACCAGCACTAATTCTTGGCCGTGCTAAAGGCAATAACAATGGCTATGAGTGGGTTACTCCAGATGAGACCCATACAGTTAGCTACAGGTGAGAATACTTCCTAAAGATCTCAATTGACTTTCAATATGATTTATTCATGTTATTGAACTGATTCAGCCTTTTTTTTTGAAAGGGATAATGAGGTTGAAGCTCTATCCGAGACTCATGATCTTTGCATTGGTGGTGACTGCATGGAAATGTTGCAGCAAAGCTCTTCTACCCTTAAAGTTATTCCTTATGTGAAGGTGCAACTTATTGCTGTGTACTTATGTCTCTCTACTCCCGTAGCTTATTATTGGTGCCCACTGAAATTAAGGTTTCTATGTTCTCCTAGGTATTTGCCCGTGTTGCCCCTGAGCAAAAGGAACTCATAATCACTTCTTTTAAATCTGTGGGGAGGTTGACACTGATGTGTGGTGATGGCACAAACGATGTTGGTGCTCTGAAACAGGTAATTACTTTGATGATATCCAATTTGATGAAATATTATTCATATATGTATTGATAGTTCCAGCAATGATAAGTTTCATCCATCAATAATGCCCTATTTTGTGAACCCTGTGTATAGCTAATGGATGCATGTAGTGTATCTATTTGATTATAGTATGAACAGATTATGACGTCAGTGGTAGCACCTACATTGGGCTAACTCCATTGCTTGTGCAGTAGGTTTGTTTTAAGTTCTCTTTTGCATTTGAACACTGATAGTAGACATCACTGGCTTATAGATTGATATTAACCATGGAATATCAAGACGTCAAATCTAGCTTTCGATGTTTTGATTTATGGAACACACACTTCTCGTAGGTAGTTAGCTTATGGTGTTTTATTGAATCCAATACCCTACACAAGATGATGTCTTGGACTCTTGGGGTTACAAGTTTGCTTCTAAATCTCAATGGACAGACTGTCACTCACCTTCAACTTATATCATCATATCAAATAAATGGCCTGTCCTAGATTTGCAGTTTTCTGGTCTTGACATGTTTCTAATGAGTCCAGGACTATGAAGCATGAATACGTCTAGGAGGGTGGTGTTCTCATCCCAATACGTATTTAATATGAATATGAAAAAAATATGTCCAGAATATGTATTTAATACGTATTTATTTATTTATATTTATTTTTTAAAATAAAATATGTTTTTAATACGGTCAAAATACGTATTTGAGAAGTCAATAGCCCTATTTTTCTGCACACGTTCGTCGGTCTCACGTTGTTGGGTATACACTGTCCAAGGCTTGTTTTTCAATAACTGATTAGAAATTTAGAATTAAGATTATAATGAAGAGTTTCGTCTTATTCTTGGCTGATACCAGATTAAGTATATCTTGAGATACTTTTACAGGCACATGTTGGGGTGGCTCTACTGAATGCAATGCCTGCTGGAAAGAATGATAAGTCTTCCTCTCAAGCATCTTCAAAGAACGAAACTGATAAGTCTGGTAAATCTAAGAAACTGAAGACTGCAAGTGGAAATACTGATGTTCCTTCAAAGAGCAGACCTGCTTCAAAGTTGGATTCTACCAGCAACCAAACTGTAAACCGTCATCTATCAGCTGCAGAATTGCAACGCCAAAAGCTGAAGAAAATAATGGATGAACTGAATGAGGATGGTGATGGCCGTTCTGCTCCAGTTGTTAAACTGGGTGATGCCTCTATGGCGTCACCATTCACAGCAAAGCATGCTTCAGTCTCTCCAACTATTGACGTAATTCGTCAGGGTCGCAGTACCCTTGTCACTACACTCCAGATGTTCAAGATACTTGGACTCAACTGTCTTGCTACCGCTTATGTCCTGAGCGTGATGTACTTAGATGGCGTGAAATTGGGTGATGTTCAGGCCACAATCAGTGGGGTCTTCACTGCTGCCTTCTTTTTGTTCATATCGCACGCTTCTCCACTTCCGACACTCTCAGCCGAGAGGCCACATCCTAACATCTTCTGCTCTTATGTTTTGCTCTCTCTCCTAGGTCAGTTCACCGTTCACATTTTCTTCTTGATATCTTCAGTAAAGGCTGCCGAGAAGTACATGCCACAGGAATGCATCGAACCCGACTCAGAATTTCACCCCAACCTCGTGAATACTGTTTCTTACATGGTGGGCATGATGCTGCAAGTGGCCACATTTGCTGTCAACTATATGGGCCATCCTTTCAATCAGAGCATCTCACAGAACAGACCATTCCAGTACGCCCTCCTCGGTGCTGTAGGTTTCTTTACCGTCATTACCTCCGACTTGTTCAGGGACTTGAACGATTGGCTGAAATTAGTACCCCTGCCAAAAGAACTGAGGAATAAGCTGATGCTCTGGTCTTTCCTCGCATTCGTTGTCTGCTACAGCTGGGAAAGATTGCTGAGGTGGGCCTTTCCCGGGAAGATGCCGGCATGGCAGAAGAAACAACGGCTGGTTGCAGCAACTGCAGAAAAAAAGAAAGTCTAAAGCTGCAGCTATGAGTTTGGCTAAAGGTTTGATAACTTGGTAAGGAAGGGGGCTCATATTCGAAGTCTAACTTAAATTGTAGGTTAGCAAACATTGTGAGACTAAATCCCCATATTTTTCCTGATGCGATGCGAGGGAATTAATTAATGATTTTTCGTGTACGGATATTAGTCTTCATGTCGCTGCGTTGTTGCCCCACCACTTCTTTTTTATGGGGACAGTTTTGATTTCGTTATATAGAATACGACATTATAATCCGATTACTAGATGTTATTGTTTAATGTTGATACTGTCTTTCCTCAATACGTTATTTGAATGTATGTTATCTGTCTACTTGTTCTCTTCAAATTGGGGACGATTTTTCGATAGATTACCGAATTATAGTGTTAATTTGTATGAAAAAGGATACTAATTGTTAACTTGTATACCCTCCGTCCCGCTGATATTGTCTTCCTTCCTTATTGTGTTGTCTTACTGAAATTGTCTTGTTCTAAATTAGGAAAGAATTAACCTTTCAAAAGCGATGGGACCTACCCACTTTATATCTTTTTACACTTATTCTTAAGCTACGTGCTGAACAGTAACAAGACAATATCAGTAGCACGGAGGGAGTATTAAAATGGATGTTGGAAACATTCTAAGTATTTTGAAGTGATACCAAAATCCAGTTGATCCCAATCGAGTAGATGATTGCTTAATCAAGTTTATTCAGCTCACATGTTTTGAGCTTATAGATTTTCTAAGGTCACAGATACACAACTGGAGTGAAGAGCAGAACACAGCTGAGCGTGAAACAAAGCTGAGCAGAGCTAACACAACATAGAAGCCCAGTAGAGCTGTACAGAGATTACATCAGAAAAGAGAAGAAAGAGTCAGCTGACCAAGCTGAGTGCACAACAGGGCAAATCAAATCGAGTAATCAATGCAATGATATCCAAAGCAAAGACGATCAAGTTCAATATCAAGACACAGCTGTATGAAAGACCCAGCCCGTGTAACGACTCAGCTCAGCGTCAAGACACGTCTCAGAGTCAACAACACAGCAGAGTCAACAACTTGAAGATTCATTTGAGATAAAGATCCATGAGTCAGAAGTTAAAATTGACCTGGACCAACAGAAACTCGACAACTCAGTACCTAAAAGTCAAACCTAGGCCTGTGATACGAGGAAAACGCGGACAAAGACAATGCCTTAATGTCAGAAGTAGGTAGAGATTCAGAACGACTATTTCCAATGGCTAAAACTAATCTCTCCCTATATATATGTCTTCTTCATCAAGATCCGTGAGGGAGTGAGTAGAAAAAGAGAGACGACTGAACATCCAGATAAACGAACAACTCGCAAGAAAAATCGAAATCACAAAAGAACTTACAGACAGCTGAAGTTCTTGAGTTGTTCATACTTATTCAGTCATAGGCAGAATAGAATAGAAATATCTTAAGCCTAGTTTGAACAAGTTCATCACACTCATATGTTCTTTTTTGTAAGAACTCGTTCATAGTTGGAAAATCCAAAAACCCAAACCCTTCTCCCCAAAATAAGGTTAGGTTAAGGTTTGCTTGCTCGAAGCGGTTAATTCGAGTGTTAGGTTCTTCAGTACACGTAAACTACAGGTTAGACTTTAGCAAAGCCCGTAAACTGTGGTTACGTTTTGATACAGTACGCGTAAATTTGTATCCAGCTCGAGAAACTGAGCTGCAATGCTTGCTGACCGCGCGTAAATTCAGTGGTATCCTTTAGTGGATTTACCAGAGGTTTCTGGTCGTGAACGTAGGAGTCATTCTCCGAACCACGTTAAATATCTTTGTTCTTTAAAGCTTTATTTATGCATCTAGCATGTTTTTTAAGTTGCATAAACTGACTAATAGAAAAGAGAAATAAAACTTTGCAATATATTTGAAGTAACAGACGGACTTTCCAAAACCACCACATTCCGCACACAGCCAACTGTGTTGATCAAGCTGACTCCCAGCTTGGTCGAACTCAGCCAGCTCACTCAAAAGAATTTTAACTTGGAAAAGTTTTTAAACTTGGTGTATTCACCCCTCACTCTACACCAAGTTATCCATATCGGGACCATCAATGGAGATTAAACTTTAATTTTCTTTCAAATATTGATATTTATCACTTTTTAACCCTTGTGAATGTGTCATTTCAATACAAGTTTTAAATGAAAATATTCTATAATAATAATACTAACAACAACAACAATAATAATTGTTATACATATAAAACTTATGTAGTTAACAAATACTTAAAAATAGCCAATTTTAATTTTTTTAACAATATAGTTTATGCACGTTCACTTATTGAGTATTTTAAATATCCTACATTTATTTATTTTTTTAATTCTTTTGAGATATTGGATAATAAAGTTGTAAAAGGGAATTCTTGTGGAGATATTTACAAGGGTAAAAAAGAGAAAACACTATATTTGAAAGAAAAGGAAAGTTTGATACCCATTTTAATACATATTTTTGTTTATTACTCCCTCCGTCCATCATACTTGGACATAATATTCAATTGTGGGACGTCCACCAAAAACGTGTATTTTTATTTATGGAAATGACTCTACTATAACTCCCTAATATTAACCCTCAAAGTTGTTAATTATTTACATAAAAAATCACTCATGGCCCACCACTTTAATTTTAAACTAACCCATTACCCGGAAATTATATTATTAAAATATTATTATGTGAGATGTTTGAGTAGTATATATACATGTAACATATAATTTCTCCCCATTTCCCATTAAACCAACAAACAATGCGAGATCTTTACTCCATTCACCTCAAATTTATTCACTCACTTCAAATTTATTAAAACTCGTGCCACCACAAACTATGTCCAAATATGGTAGACGGAGGGAGTATTTTTTTTTTCTTCATACAAACAATATAATTTGATACTCTTTTGAGAAATTTTTAATCATAGATCTCTTGCTTAAGAAGAGACTTAAACTTCATCAACGAGAAATTATCCCTTTCAGATAGTGTCTGTTTGCATTTATCTAGAGACAATTCTTGGGTATTCGAAAAGAAAAATAATACCAGGGATACTTCTCAATCGACTAATTATGACTTATAACTGTGAGAATACTTTTTACTTTATGTAAAATTCCTAGTATGAAATTGAATTTTGCACTTATGAATAGTATTCTGTCTTACCTAATTTTATTTATAGATTTTTATTTTTATTTTTGAGCTTGCTCACAAACTTACATTCGAGCTTGCTTACATGCCAACAACAATTTAAGACGATACTTAATTTTCAAATACTCTTTTATTCATCAGTTGTTGCTAATCATAATCATGTCAACGTGCATATAAGCTTCCCTTTATATAACTTTACTCCACTAGTCGTTAGAGGAGAAAACATTAAGGACTGTGATTTACTTAGTATTAGCCGAGTTTCAACGACATAAAAAGAAATAATAAAATAAAGAGGAAAGTCCATTAAAACAGTGGATGAAGGTCTACATTCGATATAATTAAAAGTATTACAACTGTAAGGTGTCAATATAGCTACAGCGTGCATCAACAAGTTACATTAGAATAAATGAAGCAATAAACAATAAAGAAAATGAAAAACGTAAGCCGAAATGAGCCATTCAAAATTGATGCATCAGTGTGCGTGTGTTAGCCTAGTGGTAGAGTGGTTAATGCCCGGACCAAAGGTCACGGGTTCAAGTCCACCGTCACGCGGCTTTTAAAATTTCTTGTAATGTTTGTTAAAAAAAAAAAAATGATGCATCAAATTCCTAACTTAGGATTTAACACATAACATAAGAGTAAGTATGGTAATTAACATTTTCGAGGCGCATAACGAATGTCATTAGGGTTCCTCTTCCCACTGAAGACAGCAAGTGCTTTTCTAACCGGAGGCTGGAGTGAAGATTTCTTATCAGTGTGATGGAGGAAAATCTCATCTGGGATAAAGATATCATTTTCCTGCATAACACCACATTCAACTAATGGATTCAATATCTTACACACACACACACACACACGCACAAAACTAAACTACACAGTATTTGATAAAATAGACAAAAGAAGTAAACCTGATTATTCTTTTTCTTTGTCTTGGGATACAGAAACTTCTGTGGAAGCTGATCTTCACGTAATATAGGATTCTTTATAATTGCATCTCTACCTCCTCGAGGTAAAGGCAGTGAAAACTGCAACACGAACCACATAACAAGTTTATGATAGCTTTCGGGGATAATGAGGTTGAGTTAATAAGCTACTGTAATCACAATGACTTAACCAACAAAGAAGAAATCAGTTACATTGGGCGAACCAAACAGTAGTTAGTTTTAAATAACAAAAACAAGCGACCTTCATTGTATCATAGTGAGAAAAGGATGCGTTGATAGAAGAGATTATTTAAAGACAAGATTAAGTTTTGTTTTAGAACTAAAGACGGGATTAAGATTTAAGAACATGAAAAAATGCATATTTTGTAGTTAAATGTTTATTTTTTAAATTGGACCATTGCACTTTTATTTGTTAAAATTGAATCTTGCTATACTAATCCATATTAAAATTAGGTCTTTCTAGGGCCACAACAGCAACGGAAGTCGAGGGACCTAATTAAGCAAAAGTGGACATACTTATACCAATTCAAAATACATAAACCGAAGATAAAATGGAAAGTTAAGGGGACCTAAATGAGTTTAATTCCTACAGAAACTGAATATTACTTGTTCAAATGCATACATATATCCAACAAAAGATATCCTACATAAGCTTCTATATTTGGAGGGATCTAGGAATGGAACTTTCAAATGTCATATTGCTACTACAAGTGATGGTTGGTTGCAGAAGTGAATACTACCTTTGTTCCACGTAAGGATATGCGGGGTCGACGTGCAGCCAACACAATACCATTGTCACTAACAGTAACAGCTACTTTTCGTATTGTGCCACCATTCGCACAGGTGGGACAGAAAATCTTGCCAATTTCGGTAGTCACCTTAGAACAAGCATGGCACTTGAGCACCCACCTTGAGAAAGGAAAAAATAACAGGTTCAGTATCATACCATAATTATAGTGAATTATAACATACATATTCAAATCTGCGGTTTTGAATAGTTTACAATTTGATCCCATGAAAACATTATGAATTCAGAAGCACGGGATAGAAAATACGGAAGATGCTACCCAACTATCCATGTGCATACCTGTGAAGCTCACGAATCTGCATTCCTCCAGGAGCGAGAAGTCTTAACCCCATCCGAAGAAGCACATTTTGCATTGCAAAGTCACTAGTTATGCAAGCAACACTAGACTCAGATAAGGATCTAAGTGTCCAGCTCTGTTCGCTACTTATATCATCCGTATGCCATGTATGTGCATCTTCATTTGTCTCTTCATCTGTCTGGCTTGCCATCTTCAAGTTCCCCAGCTCTTCAGCAATCCAGCTCTTCAGCAATCTCAACGAGGTCCTCCTGTGGGACTTCAGAGAAAGAATCCATTGCCTCAACCCCACCATCCACAAGAAGCTTTGGACATACATCCAGATTACTCAATGTGTCTACAGACGATGCCTCGCTTGTTTCACGTCTAGATTTTCTCCTGAGAAATCTTCTATGAGTACTTCGACTCACTGCAGGTCGCCAATCATCAGCATTCTCATCCAATTGACCTAGTGATGCATCAATACCGCCGACCACCATCTTTTTCCCCTCAATTTTAACCTCTCTCTTCTTCGGAAAGCATCTCTTGGATTTCCCAAAACCATCATCATTATCCTCATCTTCCTGATTTTCAGTGCACGACTCGCCCTCTTGATTGGAAACATCATCTGTACAAGCTTGACCTTCTGGAATAACACCAAGGCTCAAATCTTTGATGGGGAAAATTCTAGAGTTAGCATTTGATCCATTGTCGTCAGCATGCTCTAATGCTTCCCACTCCTCAAGATTAGGGACATTGGAACCCCAGCCAGGTAAGTCTTTTTCCGGAAGCCTTTTAACGTTGACTGCGTGAATAGCAGGTGGGCTGTCTCTGAGATGTTGAGTCCCATGAATTTGGGACTCCAATGTATAGGCCAACGCAATGAGTTTCAAGTCCACATCAGAAAGTGTTTGCATGTCACCAGTAGCCCTTGCAAAGCTGACCACTGCAAAAACAACGGATCATGTAACTCTTAACGCGTGCTGTTGAGCTACGTATCACCGAAATCACAATTGCTGATTCTCTTTTTTGCTACCGGACATTTTATTCTTGCTTTACTTTTCAGTGAATTGCCTTAATATTAGTTGCAGCAATAGTATTCCAATATCCTAGACTCCTAGTTATAATTATAATTATAATGTACATAACATTAAGCAACCTTTCCAAATTGAGTCTTCAAATATCAAATTATTAACACCATTACTCTCTTAAAGCACCTCATAACTTTGCAATTACTCGAATATCTGGAAACTAATACCAAACTTAAGCACATATTTTTATTAAAAAATTTGTGAAGTGATATAAAGAACTAAACATTAAATCATCAGTGCACAGCAAAATCATTTTGACAAATCGTACGTTCTTCATTTCATCAATAATGACATATAAACAAAATAATAGTTTCCCAGAAGAATAAACAACAAAACTGGAACAAATAAACCAAAAAATCGAGAAACACACACCTTTCTTGAGAGCATCAGGGGAAGGCTCGAGAGTATCAACAGTGAAAGGGAGAAAGTGAAGAGAGTGGCGGGAGGCGGGATCGCGAATTTCTGTGATGACCTCAGCAACGGAGACGAAGCGGTCGGCGGAGTGGAAGAGCCTCTCCCCGCCCTGAATTATGGCGTTGGCGTCAACCACCGCCACCGCGATTCCCTTTGTTGATGAGCAGCTTCCGACCAATTTCTGAGCGAAAAATGTTTCATTTTGGGAATGTTTCAGTTGTTGAAGTTGCTGCGGAGGTTGCTGCTTGAGGATATTTCTCCAGCAAGGCGGAGGAGCTTCTACTTCCATAGCTGGCGGTTGAGCCAAGTACAGAAAAGGGGAGAAACAACAAAACCCCACTTATGCGGCCCTCAATGGAAATTAAACTATTCCATTTTCTTTAAAAAAAAAAAGAGAAAAAAAGGAATTTCTTCAAAATAATAAAATTAATAATAATAATAATAATAATAATAAGGCCAATTTATAATTTTATGGCCCGCAACTTTTTCCTAACTTCATTTTTCTCATAAAAAACCTTAAATTTTGTTTTTAAAAAATACCCCTCTTTATTCCGATAAGGATAAGGCTGTAAATGAGTCAAACCGTTCGTGAGCTACTCGGCGATCGACTAAAAAAAAGTTCGTTCGTCACTCGACTCGATAACTAATTGAGTCGAGTTCGAGCATGAAATCGAGCTCGATAAGTTTATCTAGCCGAGTTCGAGCATCGTATTGGTCGACTCGACAAGTTCGTGGATATGTTCGACTCGTATTTAATCGAGCATGTTCGCGAGCCTACAATCGAGTATGTTTGCGAGCCTACAAATCGAGTTTTAGTCGAGCTTGTTCGCGAGTCTAATAATCAAGTTTTGTACATAAATTGAAAAATTAGCTTTAAGCGAGCTCTAGCTCGATTAACATGTATCGAGCTGAATTTAAATATAATCGAGTTCTTGACGAGTCTAGCTCGAGCTCGAATACCTTGTTATCGAATATTTGACGAGTCGAACTCGAGCTCGCTAATTTTGGATCGAGTCGAGCTCGATCACGATGGCAGAAACTCGACTCGAGCTCGAGCAAGCGAATATTTGAACGAGTCGAGTTTGAGCAGACCAATACTCGGCTCGACTTGGCTCGTTTATAGCCCTAGACAAGGAGATGTTGAATCAACACGTCAATTAAATAAAATATATTACTAATAGGAAAATAATCGTGCTCCCTCCTCGATGCTTCGTTCCGATTTTCCTTTATTCTGGTAATTTGCCACTGCGTATTCGCGTAAGATAAAAACCAAACAAAAATATACTTAATATATACTCCCTCCGTCCCTCAATAAGTGGCCACATTTCCTTTTTGGGTAGTCCCGAGATAAGTGGCCACTTTCCTTATAAGGAAATATGCCTCTCTCACAAAAAGTTGTGGGCTCCACCACTTTCTATCTTTTTATCCTTTAAACATCCTTCTCCTTAATACCCGTGCCGAAAAGAATGTGGCCACTTATCATGGGACGGAGGTAGTATTAATTAGTATAGACTAATCTGTGGTAATTTAATTTAGGTAATTGAGTTTTATTATATTCATATATTCGTCTTCTAGAAATTACAATACTAAAATTAATCAAAACATACAATTTTATAATATCGGTTGTTCTATTTGTTAATGTTTGGATTTTGTAATCATGGTGTTTATTATTCATTCAGTGTTATTTTTCCTTTTCGATAAATTCTAATCTAATAATTTTTATTAAATTTTTTTCTGCGTTTTGTTAAAGATTAGGGATATTTATTTAGCATAAACCAACAAGACGGTTCAAATAGACTTGAAAAGAAGGATTTTTATTGATTTTAATTAATATTAACTTTGTTCAGATTGTTATTGAGTAATTTAGCATAAACCAACGAGACGGTTCAAATAACATAGAAAGAAGGATTTTTAATAATTTTAATTAATATTACTTGTAGTGTTTATATTTTTATCGAGTATTACCTAACAGATTTGAGATGAATATGTACAATAAAGTCACTATTTTAACCGAGATTAGGACGAGAACATGTAGAAAAATTCTAAACAAATTTAGATTTAGAAAATACTTAATGAATGAGTAGTATCCGATGCATTGTCATTCTTAATTATAAATTTAGATATGGAAATAAAATTAATTTTCTAAGTTTGATTAATAATTAACGCGAACCCCAACTTTTAAATAAGATAAACAATTATTTTTAAAATGTATACATATAAATTAAAACATAAAGTTATTTCCCGTCGAATTCCGTTTTATTATATATATTCACATATCAATATCGATTTGTATTTATCAATTCTATCTCAATTCTCAATTCTCACACTTATTTATCTCTTAGGCATCAAATCAAATTCTTATTCTAATATAATTACATCTAGGAATGACAATGGGTCAGGTACCCACCCATTAAGCATTTCCCAAACCCAAACCCATTAAAATTTCTTCAACCCATACCCGTCCCAAACCCGATTAAAAAATCATTTTAAAACCCGTACCCGACCCAAACCCATTGGGTAATACCCACTAAAAATCCGTTAAAAACCCGAATGTACTAGAACATAAACATTAATATTAAATTTAGTAGAAATAACAAAATGTTATAAACATAATTTTAACATAAGTTGTTGGGAAAATTATAAAGTTTTGATTTAATACCAAAACCCAACTGTTCTCCAACCGAGTAGATGATCGCATCAACCTAAGTAGTGTTTTCCAGCTCGCCTGTTTGAGCTCTAGATTTTCTAAGTTTACAGGTTCAGGAAGCGGAAGACAGCAGAAGCTCAAGACAGCAGAAGATCCAGCTGTGTTTACAGCAGGAGTCAAGATCTAGCTGTGTTTACAGCAAGAGTCAACTATCAGCTGAGTTTTTCAGCTGAGCTGAGTTCAAAACAGAGCAGGATCAAGCTGAAGATAAATCGAGCTGAGTTCAAGACACAGCTGGTCCAGCTGTACAGAACAAAGGGAACTAACTCTGAAGACGTAACTTCAAGTCAGTTTACCCAATCCAGCTCTAAATTCAAAAACCAGCTCCAAAGGCAGAGATCCCGGTGTCAGAGAAAGTCAACATACCTCGACCAATGAGGGATTACCAAATCAGCATCCTAGACTTCAGAACCTAGGATGTGACACTAATGAAGACAGGTGCATAAACGCCCAACGACAGATTTCGAATTTAAGAAGAGTAGGTAAGATTCAAACGGCTCCTCCAACGGCTAGTCTTGAATCTCTACCTATATAAATCCGTCTTCAACCTCAGGATCAGACACAAAAAACGTTCTACAAGCTTTCAATTTCTGAATTCATCAATCCTTCAAAAGCTTACAAGTAGTTCTAAATAGTTCAAAGAACACTTTATCTTAAAGTGTTTCTAGTCCAGAAACTGCCCAGTTTTTCGTGTGATTCATAGGCAGAAATCATTGTATATCTTAAGCCTAGATTTCGAACGAGTTCATCTAACTCTAAGTTCTTCATTGTAAGAACTCGTTCATAGTTGGAACCCCAAACCAAACCCCTCTTTACCCAGAAAGGTTAGGTCAAGGTTACGCTTGCTTGAAGCGCGAAATTTAAGTGGTTGTAAGGTTTTTTCAGTACCCGTAAACTGAAAGGTTAGGCTTGACAGTGCCCGCAAACTGTTGGAACACAGCTCGGGTTAGAGTTGTGAAGTTGCTTGGTACTTGGAATCTAAGTGGTAGTGAATTACCAGTAAATCTGATCGTGGCCGTAGGAGGTGTTACTCCGAACCACGTAAAATCTCGTGTTCTTTACTTTCTCGTTATTTTCAGATATTGTACTAATTCTCTTTGCATATTGCATCTTTATCAAATCTGCATACTCAGCTGCTCCCCAAAGACAGCTGTGTTTTGTCTATAAACTTGCATAACTTGACTAAGTCGAAAACGTAAAGAATATTTTCAAGCTGAGTCTTTCTAAGCAATCGAGCTAAGTTTTCAAACCACCACTTTCCGCACCGCCAGCTGAGTTATTAGCCCAGCTGACCTTCCTCAGCTGGATTCATAACTGAGCTCACAAACTCTGTTTTTAAACTTGAAAAAGTTTTTAAAAATCTATCTTTGGTGTATTCACCCCCCCTCTACACCAAAGACCTAGCTCAGGGACCATCATAAGTATAAATAGAAAATTTCATTAGATTAAATTATATGTGGGTTAAAAGAATAATAAGAAATCCTAAAATTATTAATATTTATACTAATATAAATTATATATAACACAAATATTTAATTACTGAAATTATTAATTCTTTGTATGCGGGTTAAAAAGAATAATATAAAATCCTAAAATTAATAATATTTATACTAATATTTATAATTATATTATAAATTATATATACATGTTATTTTGTTATCTTACATATATATATAAATGGGTTTGGATAGCGGGTACCCGTAGGTAATTTCCCAAACCCAACCCAAACCCGTCATGGGTTTGAATATTTCTACCCAAACCCATCCCAAAACCATTTAATAATTTCCAAACCCGTCCCATTAGGGTTTGGGAGAGTCGGGTACCCATAAAAACCCGACCCATTGCCACCCCTAATCACATCTCATATATGTATATAAAAGTCTAATTCTTTTTCCTCCAAAAAAAAAAGGTTCACCTTATCGCATCTATTTTTTTTTGTAGAGAATTAAAAGGTATATTTATAGGGATGTGTTATTATAAAATCCGGTCGTCCCGTACAAACTACAAACCATGCTTTTTTCAATATATAATCATGCTTTTTAATATATACAATGATGCTTAATAGTGTAATCATGCTTTTTAATATATACAATGATGCTTAATAGTGCTTTTCTCTATTCATGCTTTTTGTATAAAAAATTATGCTTATATAAAATCATGCTTTTTAGATACTATTTTCATGCTTTGATTATTAACAACCGTAGATCATACCATGATCAACGGTTGAGATTAGTTTGTAGTTTTTACATGAGGACTAGTTTTTATATGAACCAAATCATATATGAGATATATATATATAGGGATGGGTTAGTATAGAAACTAATCCCCATGTGAGAATTAGGAATCCATCCTAGCCCTCCAAATTGGTAGATCTACGGTTGGATTTTATAACTCATTATATTTGGATTTATTATTATTTACATTTTATTAAGGTGGGCGTGGGGTATAAGTGTATTTCTGTTTCATAATCATTAAATCAAATCCCTACAAGTTAGGGATCCCATTTATTATGCATGAGTAGTTACTATTAGACGTTGGTTTTCTTCACCTCTTTCTTTTTTCTTTTTCTTTTTTGTTAATTAAAGCTTGCTTCTCTATTGTTTTGTTGAAGAACATGATTAACCTTTGTTCAATCCAAAAAAAGAACACGATTAATCTTACAGGTAAGATTTCAATTAATTTCATTTTTCGATTTTGGATACATGCTTAATATGAGAAACAAGCATGCTTAATATGAGACACGTACATGCTTAAATGAAATCAATATGATGCTTATTAAAGAAAACATACATATCCACAAAAACTAGATATTGATAATTCCCAAAACACATGTTGCATTAACATAATTTTTTAACAACACCACTAAATTAACATTGCGGCATTTTGCTATATAATTTTATGAGATACGTAAAATATATATTTTGCATTTTGCTATACGATAGGTCCTATTATGAGAATATGATTTTTTTTTCTTAGAATTTTGTAGGTGAAAGCAGTCAATTATATTCATTTAAGTTGCATTTAACATCAATTTGAAAATTTTAATTAATAGATCACTTTTTATTAAGTTATGATATTTCCTGGACCCATGATGGAATTTTTATCATATACACGAATCAATGCTTAAATAAGTATATAAATATACTTCTTTTAAAGTTGAAATAATGATTTTAGCATGCTTAAATTAATAATGAATGTTTATGCAAATGCTTAAATCGTATCTATGATTATTCATGCTTGACTGAAACATACAAATGCTTAAATCATATAAATTTGATGCTTATTATAGAAAAAAAGACATACATAATAATAGGTGCTTAAATCATATATATTATTATCCATGCACAATAAGAAATATGCAAATGCTTAAATCACATAAATTTGATGCTTAATTTAAAGAATATGTGTATCATAATAAATGCTTAAATTGTAGTAGTATATATTATTATCCATGCTTAACATGAAACATGCAAATGCTTAAATCACATAAATTTGATGCTTAATATAAAAACTATTTGCATAATGATATATGCTTAAATTCTATCTTTTATTATTCATGCTTAACATCAAACATGCAAATACTTAAATCACATAAATTTGATGCATAATATAAAGGATACGTGCCTACCAAATGTTTGTTTTAATAAAAATTAAATGTAATTATTAAATAACAAAATGACACGTAACAAAGCCTTGCTCACAAAATTAAATATTTATTATTAAAAGATTAAAGTTTTATAAAACATTAGCCGGAAAGTTCACATCCTTCAACCAAAAAATAAGATAAAACGTTGATAAAAAAAATGAAGCATAAAAGCTATAAAAATAAAATCTTCCAAATATATAAAATCCCAAATAAATGCTTAATAAAACCGTTCAAAAATAACTACATTTACAAAATGAAATCCCAACTTTTCAGGAATATTGACTACATGACAAATAACAAAATGACATATTTGCTCCATATGCTTCTAATAAAACGTAAGAATTAATAAAGATTATAGAAATCAGCAAATCATTTCTAATCGTTGATGAATCAAAATAAAGGGTTAGGATTAGTTCCTAGTTCCTACATGGAGGCTAGGATCTATATGATCCAATCCCTATATATATATAGAGATAAAAATGAATAAAAAAAACTTCAAGAGTCGAGAAGTAATTGTTGGAAATATATAATCTGCACACAATGATCATTGATGCATGGATACATGGATCTTTTTCTCTTACTTTGATTACAATGACTTTATATTAATATAGTTATTAGTATAGCTTGACAATCTGGTTCTTCCTTACCATTTTGACAAACTAGCCGAAGTGATGTGTATTTACTGTATTACGCGTGCAACGTCTATTTTGGTAATTTGGTGCATGTGATTTTTATTTCTAATTAATATGGATCGGTAGGTAAACTATACGAGTTGTAAGATCGTTTGGGCCCTTATCTTAGGGTAGTTTGCAAATTTAGGCCATATTTCTTCAGGTCGTTCAAATTAGGCCATTATTCTAAAAGTTTGGCAATCTTAGGCCATTTTTCGGCCCGATTGGCGGTCAAAGGCCACCTTTCGGCCCGATAAGTTCAAAACAACATACCCACAAAGCTTATAAAGATTACATATCAAAATTAAGACAAAAATTACTCAAGTTTACTATTTTCTTCAAATATCGATCCAATTTCTAATTTGGAGATAATTCATGCAATATTATCAGGCCCATCACACTTCCGTATAAAAATTTTAAACATACCAACTTCATACCTTTTTGACCGTAATGCTGCCGGGTATTTCCACCGGAAGTTTTAGGGACCTCGTCCAACCATACGATCGCAACCGATGGTTTCCAGACGTAGACTCCTTCAGCAACACTCAGCACAGCCCTCGTTCGTTTCCTACTCGGGGCGTAGGGTATTTAGTCGGTATTTAGAGAATAATTAGACACTGGAAGGGATGAGCAAAAGCCCGAACTTTATTTAGGAATTATATAAAATTTATTACAACATAAGTATATCTCCTCTAGGGAGGAGACAGACTTGTTTAGCTACCTATGGTAGCGGAATTGAAATACATAAACTATACTATACTAAGCTAGGAACTATTACAAATTTTATTTTGAGAGAGCAGAGGAGATGGTGTAGAGGATTTCTGATGGATTTTCGATGTCTTCTGCTCTCCAGCCTCGTGGTTTATATAGAGGTCTCAATTCTCAACCTCCTTCCTTCATTATTGCCTCGGATTCTTTTGTTCCGTGGCCGGCCACATCGTATCCGACTCGGCGTAGGACCGCTTCGTCGTCCATTATTGAATAAGGACGCCAAACTTTCGGTGCTACTTGTCATTCCGCATTATCTTTATTCAATAATGCTTCTCATGCTTTTACCCATTTGTTTTTAGTGGGTAATCACTTTTCTCCTCCACCTCTTGTCGTTTTCTTTTTAGTGGGTGCTCGGCTCGAGTCACATGACTCCACCAATAATCGGGAATCTACTTTTTCCGGGGCCCTTGGCGTCCTTGCTTTTGGCAACGCCTTCGTTCGAGATGCTCGTTGGATCGAGCCTTCTCTTTCCTCTTACGGGCATGAACCCTTCCCGAACTACGGTTCCTTCGTTCGACAATCCGAACAAACGCACTCGGACCCGATTTCAAAATGAGCCATGTTACAGTATTTGCGATGAGTTTCTTTACTCGTCGCAATCTTGTTTTCCCAGAGCAAGGTTCTCTTTCTCTCGAAAGCTTCCCCTGCGAATCTTGTAGATTTCCCTGTCATGGTATTTAACAGGAATGATCCGTTCAATGAATTCTGAAAGAATTTGAACGGGAACTTGACTTTGTCCATCTCAGTGAGACAGACCCATAAACCCCATGCTCTTCTTGTGGAGATGAGATCTTCCGGTAATGTAGAGACTAGAGCAGTCTCTTTTTCTGCAGGCGCTTTGATCTTTTCGAGGGCGTGTGCATCTGGTCTTCGAAGCCTAATATAGTGGAAGGCTTCATGGTTTCCTTTCCCTGCTGGTTCTGGGGCTGCACTGATGAAATACAGCTCCAAAACGTCACCTCGGCTAAGCTGCGGATTGTTAGCCCAGGTATCATACACCGCTTCTTGAATCCACTTGGGTAGATTCTTGATTTCGGCGAATGATGGAGACGTAGTATAAACTGAAGCAAGTGCTCCAAATTCATACCATCTTTTGACTTCGTGTGGATCTGAATTCGGCATCATCCACACCCGAGGATATTTCCCCGAGACATCAACCCTTATTTTTTAAGGTTGATTCCAAATTGTGTTGAGCTTCTCCCAATTGGCTTGATAAACCTGCCACGAAGAAGAAACTTCAATCTTATCAGTATTAATCTTAGATGTGCCAGTCATTGGCCTAAGATTAATCTCTCACTCTTTTTCCCCAGAGGTGCTGGGTTGACATGATGGTTCAGAGTGTAACCCCTGAATATCATCTTTTTCTTGGGGCAATGGCTCCGAAGATACCACCACCTTAGAACTTGGGCAAGAGGTATTTGAATCCTCCTTTACGAGGTTTAGAGCCACATGTATTCGAAACTCTTCTTTTACCAAAGGATCTTTGGCCACCCCGAAGGATTGGTGTTTGACATGCACCCGAGTTGACCACGAGACCGTATGCAAGCTCGTATTCTCTCGGTGACTTTCGTCTTATCGAGAGTCTGCAATCTTCCTGCTTGCTCAGCATTCAGAATGCACTCGTCCCACTCTCCCGTTAACATCTCCAAATTTTCTCTGAGATGTCTATGGACTAGTAGAATGGAGTTCACATCAGTTTGCTCCATCTCTTGTTAAGAAATCTGCAAGAATATTTTCGTGAGATTTTAGAATGACAATATCAAAAATATAATATTGGCATTCAGCTTGCCATCTAATTAATCTAGCCTTTTCAGACTTAGATTCCATCTTGTTTCTTAAGAAAGCTTTAACTTGTGTGTTATCAACTTTCAAAGTAAATTTCTTTGCAAGTAAAAATAAAGGCCATTTTTTAAACGCCTTTCTGACTGCAAAGAATTCTTTCTCGTTGATGTGTCATCTTACGGTCTCATCATCTGAGAACAAACCACTGCAATATCTACAGAGTTCTTCTCCATTAGGAGTGATCTTGGTTAAGAATGCTGCCCACCAATAGTCACTTGCATCTGTGTACAGGACCAAGTCATCTTCGTCCTGTGGTATCGAGAGTTTTGGGAGATTTCTGCAAACCTCTTTTAACTCCCTCATACCCTTTCGATGTTCTTCTGTCCAGATGAACGGAACATCCTTCTTCAGTAATGTACTGAAAACTTTTCTATGTTTCGCGAGATCTTTGATAAATGGTCCCGCGAAATTAACAACTCCCAAGAAACTCTGAAGTTGTTTCTTTTCCTTTAGATCTTCAGGAAAATTCTGGACCTTTTGAACAATATGGTCCTGCAGAATGATTCCTGCTTCATCGATCTCAATACCCAGAAATTCCATTTTCCGAGTTGCAACGACTGCCTTCTTTTCAGACAGTACTAAACCTTCTTTATAACAAACATCTGCAAAGATATCAAGATGTTTGATATGTTCTTCCATATTTTTTGATGCTATTAAAATATCATCAATATAGACGAACATAAAAGAAAAATAATCTTTAAACAGATTATCCATCTTTCTCTGAAATATTTGAGGCGCATTAGCTAACCCCATTGGCATTACTTTCCAAACATAATGCCCTTGTGGATAGAAGGGCTAAACTTCTTACTCCCTTCTTCCATGCGAATCTGGTAGAAACCTGACTTGCAATCAAACTTAGAGAATACCTTAGCATTTCTAATGCAGTTAATAAGGTGTTCCCTACTAGGGATAAAATATCCATCAAACTCCAGAATATTATTAATTCCTTTGTAATTAATAACTAGTCTGGGTTTACCTCATTTGATCTCCTCATGATTCCTTACCAGAAATCCGGGACTGCTGTAAGGCGAGTTCCCTTGTTCGATCAATTTTAAATCAAGGTGTTCCTTGATTATCTCCTTCATATCCTGTTGATCTTTGAGGTTCATCAGGATTGGTCTATATTCCTTTTCTGGCTTCACCTTCAAGGTAGCTTTGAGCTTGTTTCTGTCCCACCATGCCAAAGGATTCTCATTGTAATTCCTTTTAATCTTTCTTTTGACATCTTCTAGGGACACCTGCATTTCTTCTTTAATATCTTGATGAGATATTAAAGATGCTTTGAGGATCTGAACTTCTTCATCTTTGAGATCCTCATCCCACGATCTGACCTTTAGCCGCTGAATCTCCTTTGATCCTTCATCTTTGGGTGTCGAAGTTTTCCTTCATCACCACGCTTGCTGCGAAAACTCAATGGTATCTGGCGATTAAAAGCCCCTTTGAGCCTCTGGACAATGATCTTGTGATCGCAAATGGTTGTGAATACCAATTGCATTCTTTCATTATCCTGCATATATCTTTTGAACATCTGTAGGAAATTGTTTCCTAGTAGAATGTCTGCACCTGTATCATGGAAATAAATTGGTGGAGTTTTAACCTTATACCAAGGTGTACCTCTGGCTCCGCCAATTAGAATTTCCGTCTCTTTTACTCCTTTAGCAAGGAGCAAAATCTTCTTTGAGAAATCTCTTCACCCGATTCGGGGTAGATCATCTTCTACCTCTGTCAGGAAGACTCCTCGTTTTGCGGTAAGACAAATTCACACTGAATCAATATAAGCAGCAAAATATTCTGCTTTATATTTTTCATATAACATCCCTATAGAGATGTATATGGAGAATGGACTTGTCATTCGATCAATAGTTTTCTCCCATTAATCGTAATTTCCATTCCTTCTTCTTTATTTCCCCAAGGTTTGTGATCCTCGAGAAAATCCAAACCCAAAAGCAAAACTGCTTCGCTTCCAGCTCTACCCTTGATCTCCATCACTTGTCCCCCAATTTCCAGGGTACCTTTGTAATGATTGATCTCATTTGCTTGTAGATAGTAAAGAACATTACAAGGGAAGTTGGTTTCCCACCTTGTAGTGTCAAATTTTACTATCACTTCTCTCCATCCCTCGGGACATTTCAGATTCACTGGAACTTTGTTACTCTGAGATGTTTGAGGGTGTGCTTCTCGAATGAGACTCCGACTCCTCCCATAGGGCAAAGACATGATTCTGTCTCCTTGGAACGATAATCTCCCTGAAGTTATCCTGAGACTTTGGTCGTGTCTCATGACTTCTCTATCTCGGATTTAAATGTCAACATTTCTTAACCGAGCAATTTCCACTCTATCGGGACAAACCGCCGTTGTCACCTTGTTGAATATATCTGGTATCTCAATGAACTTCTTTCCCAGAAATAACTCAGTGTGATGTGAGTTGAAAAGAGCATATGATACCTGATAAGTAATGGAGTAAGGCCTATTTCCTTCCTCCAATAAATCCTTGCGTTTAAAGTCCTGATAAAGCGTCAGGGCTTTGCTGAAATGGGTATCATTAAGATTATAAGAAATCTTTGGATCGATGATTCCCACTACTTGTCCTGCACAAAGATCTCCCGCAATTGTTCCCAATACGGAATCTTTCAGATTTCTAACTCTTTTATCGCATATAGCGATATCGAGCGTGTGAACTCCGGTAAAGAGGGCCGATTTTAACATCAACTGGATGGCTCCAATATGGATCCAGTTCATCTTTTCAGCGACTTCAGGCTTCATCTTTGATAGATCTTCCCTGATGTCGCTAGCTGGAATCAACTGCATCTCCACTTGATTCCCTGTAAGCTCTATAGGAAGCGACATTTCTCGTCTAGAAATTCCATAGACGATTTGTTGTTTCCTGCTTTTTAGATTAAAGTTCCTTAGAACTTGATCTATGTTGCTTGCTGAAAAGCCTTGATACTTTTGTATATTCAGACTCTTCTTCATGATTTTGTCAATCAGATTTTGAGAGAGTTGTGTGACTGGAGAATCCCGTCATGTCCTCTTTCTCCTGATGAACAATCTCTGGATCAGTCTGACTCCGATCTAGTTCCATCAGACCATCCTGAATCTTCTTCGCTGAAGACTTCTTCTTGTTCATATATACTCTCATCCGAGGGTATATCTTCGAACTGATATACTTGTACCAGTTCCTGGTAGTAGACGGCATCTTCGATATCCGGAGTGGATTCGAATTTATTGATACCTCTTCTCTCATTGTCAGGGCAATTTGTGGAAATATGCCCTTTTGCACCGCACGTCCAGTAGTTGCAATCTTTGAAACTTTCATTCACTCTAGTATGAATTCTTCTGAAAGTTTTCTTGGCATGTGTCCTTCCTTGTGATTTATCATCTCCTCGGAATGGATACCTATTTCTTGATGGTCCACTTCTTTGGCCGGATTTGTAAGATCTGTCTTTCTGTCTTGACCATCTGGTTCTTGGTTTCCAAGAATTTCTTTTTGGATCTCCACCTTATAATAGAGGTAGAAACCTATTTTTCTTGTATTTCTTCGCCCTCGGTGGTTCTCTCTCCCAATGATCGTTGGCGGATCATTGTCTTCGCGCTTAGAGGAGCAAATTTGTTAATCCTCCTCGATTTCTTCATGTTCTTGGAGAGTTTGTTGCTTGTTGACACCACTCTGAGAGCTTTCGATGTACATAAGACATCCTTCTTGCGACATTTTCAGGATCACCTGGTTCGTAATCCCGAATCAGCATCTCTTTCCATGGGCTCGGAAATTTCAGAAAGAAAATTTCCAGCGCTACTCTATCATCAACTTTTGATTGATGTTGATAAAGAGCAAAGAGTTGTAAAAACTTGTTAAGCGATTGTTGATCCAAGACAACCAGTCTTAGATTATACAATGCCATCAAGTATTTCTTCCTTTTCTCTTGATCAAATCCCTCGAAATATCCTTCTCCCAGAAAATGGTTTTTAAATAGTACTGCCATATTCTGGACATGTTCTGTATAGTTTTCACTCTCAAAATATGAATTCTTGATATCCACAGGAAAGAATTCCCATGCAATTTTGACGATTCCCGCAAGACTCATTTCGAGTATTCTTACGAAACCTTCCTTGTTCAAATCGAGAGTTGCTGCTGCAATTCTCAGGGCTGACGTCCACTCGTCAATTACGGATTCTCTATTTCTGAAATTTACTTCATCGAGGTCGAGCATCACTCCGTATGGATGAATAGGATCTAGGGTTGCCTTTCCATAAGGTGTGTCATGTACCTTTGGATGCGGCCTCCTTGCTCTTGTCCTTCTTGCTGCCATGTATGCATCATTTGGGGTATGTTGATCATACCTTGCTCCAGTCTGAAAATCCTGGACTGCATTAATGGCTCCGGGTGCATTTTGAAAATCTTGTTGATTTCCAATGATGGCTCCTGGTGGAAGTTGATTCACCGGTACACGTGGGTTTTGGACCACGTTACATTCGGTTCATTTTTAAATCCACCATGGTCATGTTAGCAAAAATTTCGCTAACTCACGGAGATCGTCAAGCTTGATTCGTTCAAGATTACTCATTTTTCCTTTCACGAATCATTCTTTTCAAGGTCTCCATGTTAGGATCCTTTTGGTTTCTCCCACCGGTAATGGATAAGTGGGTTCATTACCAAAAGGATTTCTCCTTCTGGCTTGGAACGAGGTTGTTGCTCCGGTTTTCGATCCGTGATTGGATCTCTCCTTCAGGATATTATAGATTTCATCCTGTTTCATAGCAATCTTGTAAAGATCGCGTGGTACACCATACAGGCTATCGCCATAATGTTGTACTGTTTTCTGTATTTCTCTTAGATCAGCCGATATTTTGGAGGAATCTGGAGAAATCTCTTGATATAAAAGAGTAGATGATACTCCTTTATCTTTCTTTTGTTTCATCAGAGCGGAGTAGTATATGAATTCCAATTTACTCCTTGATGGATCCAATGATCTCTTCTCATAGCATGTTCTATCTCCCATTCAAGGAGTATACACCTATGTAGAAGATCTTCTTTTCTTTTGATTCCTTGGAGACATGAATCAATCAGTTCTTTCTCCTGGTTATGCTGAATTAATATATCCAGCATATTTCTCCAGCGTGTAAGAACATTCTGGTGTCTCGTCCTTCTTTTCTCCAAAATTTGGAGACGTTCCTGAAAATGTCCACACCTTGGACATTCTTCTAGATCCATCAGATATGATTATTATGATGGTTCCTCCTCATGGTGTTTATCACCTCGAACAGGAGATCGCTCAGATCTGAATCATATCTCCTTCTTGCCTCAATCTCTTGAATAAAAGGCTCAATGTATTCAAGCCTTCTTTCTTGTACGACTATAGAGTCGAACAATTCTCTCCAGATTGTTCTTGACATCTGGTTTCTTTCTCTTTTTATCTCCAGATCTTGGAGATAATTCCTGTAACCCTCGCATCTTGGACAATTGTCCGGATCCATGTTTTTCTTGATGTCTCCTCCGTTAGGATAATACTTAAAGCAATAAATAAAATATAATTCCCAAATAAACCTAAGGCTCTGATACCATTTTAGAAAGCGTGGATCTCTTGTAACCTTGAGCAATTCTTATCTTGATGTGTATTTATGATTTGTTCCACAGCAAGTGGGTATTAACGATTTTGGCCCAAAATTGCAACTTTTATAAAACATAGTGGCCTAATTTTGCAAATCCAAAATTCAAATTTTCATATCTTTCAAGCCCGAAGGCCCTTTTCTTGCAAGCCCGCCGAATTAAGGCCCAATATTGCAACCGCCTTAAGATAGAGGCCCATAAAAACTTTGAACTCTAAACTATACAGTCTTTTGATTAATTTTCAAAATTATGAAAACATAAATCTGCTATAAGTTGCAGAGTCTGATGCCCTTTTTCGTCATATCCGTCTACTACCATCTGCTATAGATTTATAGCTTAATATTCAATATTGGATTTACACTACAAAAAAACTGCCTTTTACCGACGGATATTAGATGAGAAATCCGTCGGTAAATAGATTACCGACGAAAATATGTCGTCCTTAAATACGTCGATGGTAAAGATTTACAGACGGATTTTTTTCCGTCGTTAAATTTACCGACGGAACGTCCGTCGCTGTCGTCCTGTTGGGGGTATTTCGTTGGCTGTCTCTACCGACGGATTTTCTGTCGGTAAATACCGACGGAATATATTCCGTCATTTTCTGTCGGTAAATACCGACGGAATATATTCCGTCGGTATTTATTAGGTAGCCGGAACAGTGTTACCGACGGATTTAATTCCGTGGGTAAGTTCTAAGAAGTCAAAGCGGATAATTACCGACGGATATTCCGTCGGTAATTACCGACAGATTAACGTCCGTCGGTATTTTTAATTAATTTATTTATTTTATATATATTTATTTTTGCAATATTTTTGTTGAATTAAATTTTTCAACAAAATACGAAACATAAGCCAAAATTAATTTGCATTAAGAGCGCTCGTCATATATAAATGATATCAAGTTCAACAAATATACTAAAATGTAAACTAGTTTCAATATTCTAATATACTAAACAATCTAAAAATAATGTGACAAGTCAAGATGACGCATCAGGACCGGGAGGTGGACGAAAAGAATACCCTGACGCCAGCATCTGCTGGAACTCGGCAAACTGCTGCTCCAGACGTGCACGTGCCTCGCGGTCTGCCTGCTGCTCCTGCTCGATGAGGGCACGTGCCTCACGCTCCTACTGTAGCTGCTCCTCTAAGGTGTCGATACGTGTCTGAAACATCTCTTGTGTCAGAGAACTTGTCGAACCAGAGCTACCACTGGCAGTCTGTCTGAGCTGGCTGCTGCCGAAGTTTCCAGTGTCGTAGCGCCTCTGCTTCGTGGGTTGTGTGATCACTACAATAAAAACGCGTTTTACCGAAGGAAATTTCCGTTGGTAAATCCATAAAATCCGTCGGTAAAACAGTTACCGACGGATTATGTCTGTCGGAGTTCGATGCTAAATTTTTACCGACTGATTTCCGTCCGTCGGTGACTATTACCGACGGAATACCGACGGATTGTCCATCGCCATTAATTTCGTCGGAAAAATAGTTGCCAAAATTTACCAACGGAATACCGACGGATTTTCCGTTGGTAATTACCGACGGAATTTTCCGTTGGAAAATACCGACGGATTTTTAAAAATAATTTTTTTTTATTTTTTTATTTTTTTATTTATATATTTATTTATTTTTTATGTTTTTTTTTTGCTTAAATTTCATTTTCATGTAGGAAGATATAAATCAGAAACTGTAAACAAAACTCAAAAGATATAATCAAAACCTGAATATATAAATTTGGTAATTCAATACATAATGTATTCATAAATTTGTCTTCAAAAATTTTACATGATGACAATAGTTCTCTATGTATTCATAATGAAGCAAATGATTTGTTCTATGCAACAATCAAAGCCATATCGTTTTTCATCTCTTCAGCTTTCTCCTTCTTTGCCCCTTTTCAACCACAAATCAACCTTTAGTGGAAAGAATTGTTCTCACATAAGTTGAAAGGCCCTGCAAAAAAAATTAATCAATTAGTTTAGATGAAAATGCTCCAACTTGAACAAAAAATAAGAAAAATCAAGGATTGGCTTGTAATGAATCATATAATATATATATATTCTTACAAATATTCGAGACATAGTCATTTTGCTATCTAATTGCTCAGAACATTCAAACATAGTCCTTTATTCTGCCCAAGTTTCACATTTATCAATCTGTACAGACATAATGAATTTATAAAGTTGGAAAGCTTAAAATTGGAGCACACAACATTAAAGAATATGCAGATTATCCACTAATATTAAGTATTGGACGTCCCTTTTAACTTTGGATCTGGATATTCAAATTGTTCTTCGTGTAGCTACTATCTACAGATTATTCCAAGTCATGGAAGAGTCAACAACAACTAAATTGGAGAGGAAAACCTAGACCTCTATAAGTAGTGAAAAAATAAAACAAATCAAACCAAGACCTATATAAACGAAAAAGAAAAAAATCTAACCAGAAATCGATTTCAAAATTCACAGAAAATCAAGCAACAAAATGAATCATATGAATCACACAACCACAATAATCAAAGAAATGATCGAACATGTATTGAGCAGAAACCGATGCAAAACTGAAACAGTAAGACTTTTACTTACAAAGAGAGACAGAGAGAGAGACTTACCAAGACAGCTGCAGAGCAGACGAAGGCGGTGAGGAGGCGGCAGCGGTAGCAATTGCTGAGAGAGAGATGAAGTGAGAAAGAGAGAGAATGATCGAGATCGAGAGAGAGACATACCGGCGAGGAGAGAGCAGAGGCGGGGAAGCGGCGAGGCGACAGCGGCAAGGAGGCGGCGGTGGTAGTAGGGGTGTAAACGAATCGAATCAAATCGAATATCATTCTAATCGAATCGAATTTGTAATTACTATTCACGAATCTGAATCGAATTCGAATCGTGTTTGAATATTAAATTTGATTTGAATTCAAATACTTTAATAATTTCACGAATTCGAATCGAATATTCGAATCAATAGAGGAAGGAGATGAAGAATGACTCGTCGGAAATTTGTGAAGGAATGTGATGAATAACGATAGTAAGAACGATGGAATAGAGAGACAAAGTAAATTAGGGAGAAATAGAGAAAAAAAGAAAGAGATTGCGACTTACATCAGTACCATACCACTCAAGATATTAGATTTAATGCAATACATATTCATTAAGGAAAATGTTGACCTTATTTTGGAATGGGCTTAGAGATGGGCCAAATTAACCTCAACACATTTAACATATATTTAAAGATTTAAATATATAATCCATAATCAACTTAAGAAAGTATATTATATAATATATATTAAAATTATATTATTATTTAAATATCTAATCGAATCTTTACGAATATCGAATCGCATATCGTAATTTAATAAGTATTTGAAAACTAATCGAATAAAAAAAAATATTTGAATTCGAATTCAAATCATAAAATTTCGAATACAAATATCAAAATTTGAATACGAATCACGAATCGAATCAAAATATTTGATTTGATTTACATCCCTAGGAGGTAGCAACTGGGTTGAGAGAGAGAGGGGAAGTGAGAAAGAGAGAGAGAAAGATCGAGAGAGAGATAGAGAGAGACATACCGGCGAGGAGAGAGCAAATACGAGGCGGCGGCGAGGCGGAGTGGGATGGGTAGGACGACGGCGGGTGGGATTTGGGGGGAGAAATTAGGGATGAGTGAATGAGGAAGAAGAATCGCATTGCTGAGTATATTGCAGATTTACCGACGGATTTAATCCGGCGGTAATTAACGACGGATAATCCATCGTTAATTAAATATGTTTGATTTATTATTATTTTTTTCTTTATAAAAAACTACCGACGGATGATTATTTTTTTTTCTGATTAATATTACCAACGGATTTATCCGTCGTTAATTACCTACAGATTACTGTCCGTCGGTATTTACCGACGAATATATCCGTCGGTAGTTTTTTTTTATTATTTTTAATTAGATTAATTAAAATTTACCGACGGATATATCCGTCGGCAATATTAACGACGGCGTATCCGTCGGTAAGTTATCCAGAGACAACCCGCTTTTTTTCCGTCGGTAATTACTGACGGAAATAGATCCGTCGGTAATTTCAGTTGGTAAAAATACATTTTTTTGTAGTGGATTTCCAAATAGATCTCGTTTAAATCGATTCGTCCCTCCGCAGCAGCACGATGATGAACCTCAGCCTAATTCATAAATATAAAAGTGTTAGAAAATATATATTATCAATTATAACAATTAGGAAAACTTAATTAAAGACTTACATCAATTCTTTCATCCCTTGCAGTCAGATAAGTTCCATCGTCCCTCACGTGAAGTCGACAGAAAGTCGCATAATTCAACTCGTTCGGTGCGACCCCCTGCTCTGTGGTCTATTCATGCATTCTTACAAAATTTCACATTTAAGTTTTAATTATAAATTAAAAAATATAATATATATATATAGTGGTTAACAAGTTAATTAAAAATTACGCACCAACGACTGAACTAGGAGACGACTGGATCTTGATCCTCCCCTATGCTTGCTCATCCCTGTGCCGGGTCTATCGGGCTCAGCCAACCGATTTGCACAGGCCGTTTCTAATCTGGAAATCACATCTGGCTGGGCCCAATACTCTTGCAAACCCATCCAAAACTCATCGGTCAAGTAAGGAGGGTTTTGTGTCAGGGTTTTTGATCCACAATTTCTTCATATCGTTCACCCACCCAGTGTATCTAACACGTGCCTTGGCCTCCCACATTTTATATACATCTGCTTCCCACTCAGCTGGCCAAGTAAAATATTTATGTTGAACAAAATATTAATTAATAAGTTAATTACATTTTGATGATAATGATAATAGTATAAATTTTATTACCTTAAATTCTTCAAAGAACGTAGCCTTGATGCTATCTGGAGTCAACTTCCAACTGAAGCCTCCTGAATTTTGAATACTCTTTAAAATGACTGTGGCAGTACTGGAAATCCCAGGTGCCTCAAGTAGATTACTTTTGATTTGTCAAAAAAAAAAAATTAGGCAATTAACACATAAATATATATATATATATATATATATATATATATATATCTATATAATAAATATTGAAATATTTAATATAAATTATGATAAATAAATACATACCCGTCGTCGTCTCTTTGAAAAACCACACTCCCCGTACCGTCTCTCTGAAAAATAACTGCTGGCCGACTGGAGCTGGCAGGTGCCAGTGTCTCCGGAGGGGTATCTGGTACCTGCTGTGAAGAGGAGGGAGCAGCACCTAGACGTGTAGCTGAGGACTCTGACTCGGGCTGACTGCCCGAGCTAGAAGGAGCACGAAAATATCTACGCAAATCCTTGATATCTGTTTCACAAACAATATTGAGATGTACATATATATTATATTAGCTTTAATAACGACATATAGATTACTTAGCTTGTTTTTATCTCCATCCATGTACTCTTTCTGATTACTTGCATACTCAATAAAACCGTTAAGTCCATTCTCAAATGCAGGACGATCAAGATAACGATGATACATCCACTACGATTATCACTCATTCTTGTAAATTCTAACAAAAATATAATAAATGCATTAATTACTTTAATCAAACACAATTTCGGTAGCATAACCCCACTATCCTAACTACCAAGTGCTCGACTCTACTAGCAGCTATAGTAACCATAATGGTTCTAAACATCTACATCTACCCCCAATGTGAATGTCCTTAATTAAGATATAATTAATTTCTCTCCCAAAGAGAGTAGATCCTTAAAAAATTAATTACATCTTTCACCAACAAAATTCTAAGTTCATCCCCAACATATAAATGATAAATAATGACATCTTCATCATAATATATTCACATAAATAAATAGCATCACATTGTTGGGAGACGATCCTTAAGATGTAATTAATTTCTATCACAAGAGGAGTGGATCCTTAAAAAATTAATTACATCTATCCCAAATTTATACTTACACAATTGCTACAAAGTTTAGAATATATACATCTTAAAACAAACTCATGCTATTAACATCATAGATCAAAGTTACACTTATACAATTACTACAAAGTTTTATGATATATAAATCATTTTATACAACTACACTATATATACAATTAGATCATCATCATAAAACAAACTCATGCTATTTAATATAAATTTACACTTATACAATTATACTGCATCTTATACTTATACACTACTAAAAAACGCGCTCATACATAACGAACTTTTTGCGTTATGTATGTACCTAAAATTGCGATATATATAGTGGTGTTATGTATGAGTGCGTTCATACATAACGGAAGTTAACTGTTACCTATACAACAAATACATAACAATGATAGAACTTATACATAACACATTTTTCTCCGTCATCTATAACTATTATACGTAACGGTAGTCCCCGTTATGAAATGTAATTCTTACCTATTGTATAGTCATTATACATAACGTTTTTTCGTATTTTATATAACGGTCATTTGACGTTATCTTTTGTTATCAAACATAACAGTTCGTCATTATGAAATTTATAGAATTCGTTGTGTAATTATTCTATAGATAACGGTATATTGTAATTTTAGAGAACGACATGTGTGTACCGTTACGTATTCCCGCTGTAGAATCCAACATATTTTTTTTTTATTTTTCTGTTTTCCTGTTTTTTTATTTCCGAAAAATAAATTGTACAATATTCTCTAAAACAACAAATACTACAATCCAAAACATATATTATATAATCATCCAAACATTGTAGACACATTATCATCCGAATACAATATGAATGTCACATACAGTAGTTCCATCTAGATATATAAAAATATATATATGTCTTAAAGGAAATGAAAGTTAAATGTATGGATATTACAAAAGCAGTAAGTTGCAACAACATTTTTGGCAAATCACGTGCAATCCTCAACAGCTCGTTCAATACAATTCTGGCAATGCCCTTTCAGCTACAAGAGCTCATTTTATCCCAACACAATCATGCCAATTCTGCCAAAATTAAATAACACTAATCATCAACACACGAATCAATAATAAAACAAATCTGAACAATACACGAAGCTCAACATCCGATCAAGTAGTTTAATTATAAAATTGATGTCGATGATCACTAAAACCAACTGAGCAAAAGATAGGTGCAAAAACACTGAAATCTGAACTGTTACGTAGAAATCCATACTAGGTATTCAATCCAATACATGTGAAATCACACACCTTGCCCATTCCTCACGAACTTCATCGATCTCAGCTTGAGAATATGTGGCATTCTTAAACTATAAATAAAACCAAGTGCATAAATATAGTTTATTAATAACTACTAATGTTATAGTAATAAATGAGTATATATTTATAATGATAAATTACAAGTGATGGCAAAGAAATTTTGTCATTCTTTACAAACCCTTCGACTAACTCTTTCATAAATCGCATCACAAAATATCAACATTGCATATGACGAGGTTACTTTGCACTCTATTATTAGAATAAGAAAAAATGAGGTTACCAGGTTTGTAAAATATTAATATCCTATAAATAAGATAACAAGTGACATGATATGTATGAGATATTAATATCACCTGCCATATCTTCACCATAAGCGTATATATCTTCACCATAAGCGTGTCTGGGTTCCTTATTATCATGACTAGCCATTTAGCTTCTTTACTAGGATAATTCCCACCTTCAACCCAACCATAATACTGTCTACATGAAGCAACTAGAAATAATTCAAATCAATCAACAACATATGAGCATTGCATATAATACAATAAGATCCAAATAAAAACATAAAAATGCAGAGCACTTATAAGTTGAAAATGCCCAAGGAGGGTACAACCAATAGCTATAGCCAAAGGTGGGGGTGGGGATAACCAAAATCTATAAGTTTGGATAATATTACAATCAAATGAAAATGCCCACAATCAACTGTAGTACGTAAGATGAGCTGCTTCAGATATGGAGTTTCTGTAAATTCACAATAGTAAGTAAAGGTGTTTACCTTCATAGTAGTTGCGATGCTCAACCTGAAAGACGAGACGAGACAAGAAACATCACAAGAAGTCCAAGTAATTAGAAAAGAAATGTACAAAATAGTTCAACATAAAAGGTTCTAAGCCTTAGACATGCTGTATCTAATATGATCTACTAGCCATTGTCATTAGTGGAGCTGGGCATGAATCAATACCATGTATATATAGCTGAAGAACAAAGCTTTACTATTCTTTTCACTTTGTTAGTGATAAATCTAGGGTCTGCGGGAGTAGCTACAAGAAATAATAACACGATGACACAAAGATATACGTGGTTCGATCGATGTGATCTACGTCCACGGGAGAGAATATAGAGAGCTTTTATTATGCTTGAGAGTATAACGAGTATTGTCTATCCTTACACCTCTGATCTTGCATCTATTTATAAGCCTTGAATTAAGCCCTAATCCTTCTAGGGTTCGGATTCCTTTTACATATCTAGTTTCTTAATACATGCATATCCGATTCCCATTCATAGTAGAATTCTATCTTCCTCCAAAGTAGGACTTCGTTACTTGGTCTTCAAGGCAGATGTTGACTTTGTTTGAGCCGAACTCTGTGGGCCGAGCTTTAATATATAGGCCCAATTAGCCTTAAGTCAGGCCCAGGATAAGGCCGGTACTATCACATCCCCCCAAAAAAAGAGGAAAGAAGACATGTAGACTTATGAGGTCTAATTGCCGAGGTGATTGATCGCGCAAATCACCTATTCGAGCTGAATTACCGAGCTTATGTTCCGAGCTGAAGTAGCAGGTAGAACAAAATGAGCAATCTGAGTATCAGCGGCCTTTGTTATGTTGTTTTGGACGGGCAATAGGCGCGGCCCATACCCAATTTAGAGGGCGGGAAAAGTAGTGGGCCGTTTTGAATTTTGTTGAGGGACGGTTCATAGTTCGAGAAAGGCGGGTCCATGTTCACACGTGTGTCATATGTAATGGCGGGATTCAAATGTATATCCACAGGATTTGAAACGTTTCTCCCCCTATCACATTATTTCACACCCGCCATCATCAGAAAAATCTTTTTTCTTCTTCCCCGAAATCCTCGATTTTCTGCTTCCCATACCGCCGGTGTGCACTCCGTTGGGGTTTCCGTTCACAACCGCGCCAGAGCATTTCCGCTCCCTTTTACAAGTAAGTATGGCCTCCCATTCTCAGTGTAGTAGTAGTAGTGGTAGCAAATCTCCCCTGGCAGTCGGCTTGAGTAGAAGCGTTGATTTTAGCATTTTTGTATTAGGATCTTCTAATTCCTTTGTCGAAACTTTAATAGTGCCCCCGTGTGTGAATGGAAAAGTGGCTGATTCCCCTCAACCTTAAACAAAGCTAGGATTAGGTTTCTTGCCCAAACGTATAATTTCCCTATCGATGCTGAATTAATAGAACCTCGCCCAGAGGATAGGGCATGCTCTCCCCCGATGGGATTTGTTACTATTTATGAGGACAGCCTGCACGCTGGTCTTCGACTACCCCTCCCTGAGTCCTATTCCGAGCTCCAGAAGAAGCTTGGCTTAGCGTTAGGGCAGATAATGCCGAATTCGTTTAGGCAATTCACCGATTTGGGTGTGGCAGCGATTGATAAGAGTCACCGAATATCCGTCGAGCTCATTCACGAGCTTTTTGTCTTCAAAAAGGCAGGGGGCTGGTACTATGCCTCTGTCCGGACTGAGTTCAAGGGGCGAACTCAAAATAAAGTGGACAAATGGCACAAGAAATTTATCTTTTGCCGCCACAATAGTTTTGTCGACCTGGTTTGGAGGCTAGAAAAGCCTTTCGAATGGGTAATAGATGAGGTGGATAAGGATTTGGAGACTGCTGTAAAAGCGATGAGGGATCGCGATCCTTTTGAGGGGAGCTACAACGAAGACTCCCTAGCTGAAGCGGGGTTGAGCCCGTATGAGCCCCAAAGTATGGTGGATCCGGCGATGGGTGAGGCCCCGCTAGTGCTGTTAGGGTTGTTTTGTTTGCTGATTCGTCGTCCTTACACTTTCTTTTTTTCGATTTGCAGTGAAGAACTTCAGGAAGTTAAAAGAGGTCGGTGCCAAGGCCGCAGCTCGCGGGGCTAAGAGAGCGAGGTTGTCTGGACGATCTGCCTCCTCCTCTGATCAGGGTCAGCTCGGGGGGTCTGCTGCGACAACTGTTCGCTCTCCTTCCCCCAAACCACCTCATAAATGATCGAAGGTCGGGGACCAGGTCGAAGTGGACATTATCGACGTCACGGGCAGTGACGCGAGCCCGGTAGCTCCTCCAAACAAGCTGGCTGGTCTGCCTTTTCCCGAGGTGAAGACTTATTGCTTTCATTACACAATTTCCCTTAATTCTTGCCTGTGTAGCTAACTGCATTCCTTCTTGCAGGGCATCGATATGTTCGTGGAATGGCTAAAGAACAGCGTCGGGGAGATGTCCGTGAAACACGAGGACGAGAAAAGCCAGTACTCTGAAAAGCTGATGTCGGCCAATGCCCGGGCGAAGAAGGCTGAGGCCGAGCTGATCAAGGCCGAAGAGGGCATGAAAGCCGTCAAGTTCGAGCTGGTTGCTCAGCTCGCGAAGGCCGAGGCGGAGGCCGAGAAAGCTCGGAAGTTTGAGTCCGAGCTGAATGCGGCGAAGGACCGGGAGGCCAACCTTGCAGCTAGTCAAGGTGAGCTCCTCCGGGCCTATACAAAGAGATTCCTGTTGTCGGAGAGTTTCTCCGAGCTTGCCAATGATTTGGCTGCGCTTATTAATGGGAACTTCGCCGTGGCTACTTTGGAGAGGGCCGCCAAGGACTTCCCCGACCTGGATGTCTCCAAGTATGGCTTCGAGCGGCTAGGGGATGAAGCTCTCCCTTCCCGGTACGCCAGAGTGGTCCGAGATCACCTCGGTCAGTTTCCTGTCCTGGAAAATCTTGCCAGCTCGTCCACGCTGCTATCTGCTGAGCAGATTGCTGACTGCTCGGTAGATCGGGACCTCGACCTGGACGCGGCTTTTGATTCTCTCCGCGATGAAGAAGAAGAAGAAGGCGAAGACCGCGAAGAGGAAGTGGAGAAGGAGCGGGAGGCCGGGACTGGTGAAAAACCGACCTCCGACAAGGATGTGGAGGATCCCCCCTCCGAGCAGCCACCTTCTCAAAATAAGAAGGTCGGCGATGTTTAGTGTTTTTTTTTTGTACATTGTATTTTTGTACTTAGTATCCTCGAATCAATGGATTTGTTTTCCTTTTCTTGCGTGTAGACCTTGGATTCTGTCGATGTTTCTTCTTTACGCATTCAAATAGCTCTCATTTTACAAGATCTGCTTGAACAACGATCCATTGCTCAGCAATGGAGGAAGAAATGCCGCCGAGCTGAGGAGCTTTTCGGCAAAAAGTGTACTCTGTTGAAATCCCAAGAAGCCGAGCTGAAGGAATGGCGGGTGAAGTTCGAGGCGCTTTGTGAGGAGGTTGAAGTCAAGCGGCTCGCTTTTCAAGAAAGTACCGACTTGCTTCAGGCTAAGCTTCTTCAGGCTGAGGAAGAGTTGGAAGTTGCCCGAGGTCGAGCTGGCCGCGTTCCCAAGGATCATGCGAAGATCGCCGAGGAGCATGCCGAGTATGAAGATATTATCTGTCGCGACGGTGGTATCACCATATCCGAGGCGGAATTAAAGACGAAAGAAGACTTGGAGCAGTATCTCGAGCTGATAGAAGCACTCGACCCCGAGTCTTTTGGGTTTCAAGGTGCTTTTGACATGCTGAAAGAGAGTGCGAGCAGGTATAAGTGTATATTGGACCGCCGACCTAAGTTACGTGCGCTCCTGGCCAATGGCGCGGGCGCGGCCATTCCGTCTTCTTCTCGGACGATGCCTGCCCGCGAGGTGAAAACGGCTTCGCGGGGACATCAGGTCGGCCTGAGCCAAGATAGCCGAGCTGTTGGGCGAGGTTCGGCTACCCCGCAAGGTCGAAGTTTTTCTGCTGGAAGAAGTCGAGGTCGGGGATGGGGTCGAATTTCGATTGATGATCTCTTGGGGCCTTCCTCATTTGAGGAAGATTGGCTTAGCTTTAGCAAGAAACATCCTCCCCCATAGATTAGCTCGATTCTGCCTGTAATTTATGTACACACAAACTGTTCTAAATAGTTAGAAATAAAGATATATATATATATATATATATATATATTTGGTCATTGAACTTCCTGTCCTTTGTGAAGATTGCTTCCTTGGTTTATTTGCACAATGCATCTTTGAGGGAGTTGAACTCGGACCTCTTTGTGTTGACAAGGGAACCATCTCCCGGGGGAACCTGGTTCCGACCCCAGTTGAGAACTAATTATCCTTAGGAGGGAGTTTGATTCGGACCTCGTGGGATCTTCCTTTTTGGAGGGAGACGAGCTCGGACCTCGGAAAGGGTTTCCTTTGCGCATTGTAGGATATTATTACCCCATGTCGGGTCATTACTGACCACGCAAGGGAACCGTAGTTCGACCTTATGAGGGGATTTTTGATATTATGGATACTTCGTATAAGCAGATCAAAAGACACAAGATGTGCAAGACGAAAAAGAAACTTTATTTAAAAAGGACCAAAACAAAAAAAAGAGTTTTGACGAGCTCGTAAAAAAAACAAAACATTAAGGACAAAAAGAAAACCTAAGACCCTATATGCAAGACTTTGCTGCTTATACGAAGAATCTCTTTAGATGGACAATGTGCCACGTTCTGGGTATTAGCTCGCCCGAAAGATAGGCGATTTTGTAAGCTCATTTACCGAGGACTTCGTGTACTCTGTAGGGCCCTTCTCACGTGGCTTCGAGCTTGCCGAGCTTCTCTGAATGGCTTATCTCGTTGTTTCTAAGCACAAGATCACCGACACAGGCTAACTGGGGTTTAACCCTTTGGTTGTAATACCGAGTCATCTGCTGTTTGTACCGAGCTTCTTTTATGCTCGCTTGTTCCCTCTTTTCCTCCAATAAATCCAGGTCGGTTCGGCGTTGTTCTTCGTTAGCTTCGGCGGAGAAATTGATAGTGCGGGGGCTGGGTGCCCCGATCTCGACAGGTATGACTGCTTCTGACCCTATACTAAACGGCACGGGGTTTCTCCTGTTGGAGTTCGGGGTGTAGTTCGGTATGACCACAGGACGTTTTGGAGATTGTAGATCCACTCCGTTTTATCCTTCTCTAGGCGGGCCTTGAGTCCGTTCACTATTGTCCTGTTGGTGACCTCGGTCTGGCCATTAGTTTGAGGTCGGTTGACCGAGGTGAACTTTTGCTGGATATTGAGTCGTTCAGAAAATTCTCGGAATTCTCTGCTCGTAAATTGCGTTCCATTATGCGAGATGAGGACTCTTGGTACTCCGAACCGGCACACGATGTTTTTCCAGACGAAGTCAACGGCTTTCTCACTGGTGACTTTTGTGGAAGGTTCAGCTTCGACCCACTTGGTGAAGTAGTCGACTGCAACTGTTAGAAACCGTTTTTTGCTTAGGGGCCGGGTAGAAGGGTCCCACGATGTCAATGCCCTATTCTGTAAATGGCCACGGGCTCTGTATAGTAGAGAGGCCGGTCTGGGGTAACCTCGTCACCTTGGCATGCAGCTGGCATTTCAGACACTCTTTCACGAATCCTTCTGTATCTCTTGCCATTGTCGCCCAATAGTACCCCCATCGCATGACCTTCTGAGCTAGCATCCGAGCTCCGATGTGGCTTCCGCATGCCCCCGCATGTACTTCTCTTAGTACGTAGTCTGTTTCCCTTGGTCCAACACACTTTAGGAGAGGCTGTAAATATGATTTTTGATAAAGGACTCCTCCTTCGAGGACGTACTGCGTTGATTTAGCTAGGATTTTTCGAGATTCAGCTTTGTCCTCGGGCACTTCCCCTCTCTCCAAATATCTTATTAAGGGGGTCATCCAGTTCGGATCGTCCTCTTCGATTGCATTAATTTCTGCTTCTTCTATACTCCGATTCCGAACTTGCTCTACTAGCGTCGAGCTAGATGGGGAGTTTGCTAGTTTGCTTAGCTCATCAGCTCGGGTATTTTGGCTTCGGGGAATGCGAACTATTTTGAAGAACTGGAAAGATTGTTCTAGGAGCTTGACCTTCTCCAGGTACTTCTTCAGCTTCTCACTTTTCACCTCATATTTCCCTAGCACATGGTTGACCACGACTTGGGAATCACAATGGACTTGGATAGCTCGTACTTGAAGGGTTTGGGCGAGACGGAGTCCGGCAATAAGAGCTTCATATTCCGCCTCGTTATTTGTAGTGGGAAATTTGAATCGCAGCGAATATGTTAATTCCTTCTTCTCCGGGCTGATGAGGAGTATGCCAGCTCCACTTCATTTCTTTCCCGAAGCTCCATCCACGTACATCTCCCAGCAGTCCGGGGGTGTCTTCTCTGGGATTTCTTGGAGTTCGGTTTTGTCTTTGATCTCTTTTGGTTCCTCGAGGTCCTTTCTTTGAGCTTCTAAGATGAAGTCTGCCAAAGCTTGCCCTTTTATAGCTCGGCGGGGACCGAATGATATAGAATGCTCCCCAAGCTCGACTGTCCATTTCGCGATCCTTTCTGAAGCTTCCGACTTAGTGAGAACTTGCCGAAGTGGTAGATCGGTCAAAACTTGTATTGGGTGAGCTTGGAAGTAGGGTTTTAGGCACCGAGCTGCATTTATCAGGGCTAGAGCGACTTTCTCGAGAGGCTGATACCTCGTCTCTGGGTCTTTTAGAACTCGGCTGACGTGGTACACCGGTAGCTGCCGATCTCCTTCGTCTCGGACCAACACTGCACTTATTGCTTCCTCCGATACTGCGAGGTACAGAGAGAGGGGTTCTTCTTTTTGGGGGACTGACAAGGTTGGTAAGTCCCCGAGGTAGCACTTGAGCTCTTCAAAGGCTAGCTCATGCTCTCGTCCCCATCCAAATTCCGGTGCCTTCTTGAGAATTTTGAAGAATGGGAGCTGTTTCTCGGCAGCCTTGGAGAGGAAACGACTTAGCGCGGTTATGCATCCTGTCAACCTATGCACGTCGCGGATAGTTCGGGATACCTTCATCTCCTGTACGGCTCTAACCTTCAGCGGGTTGGGTTTGAGACCTTCTGGCGAGATCCAGCACCCTAAGAATTTTCCAGATCGCACGTTGAAAGTGCACTTCTTTGGGTTCAGCTTGAGGTTCGCCTGCCTTAGTATGTTGAGCGTAGTTCGTAGGTCGCTCACTGCTGAAGCCTTTTCTTTACTCTTGACGACAATGTCATCTACATATACTTCGACAACCTTGCCGATGTGATCTCGGAAGAGGAAATCGACCATTCGCTGGTATGTTGCTCCGGCATTCTTTAACCCGAAGGGCATATATTTGAATGCAAAGACACCGAAGCTTGTTGCAAAAGCTGTCATGATCGCATTTTCTTCATCCATTAGAACCTGATAGTATCCTTTGTAGAGATCGAGAAAGCAGAATACTTCGTGTCCCACTAAGGATTCGATCTTTTCATCGATGTTGGGGAGAGGATAGCAGTCCTTTGGGCAAGCTTTATTGAGGTCGATGTAATCTACACACATCATCCATTCTCCTTCTGCTTTCTTTACCACTACTGGATTAGATAGCCAAATTGGGTACTTGACTTCAAACAAAAGTCCAGCTTTCAACCATTGCTGCACCTCGTGGTAGATAACTTGGTTTCGTTCGGCAGCAAATGATCGCCGTTTCTGCTTGACCGGGGTTGAGTTCGGGTTAATGTTAAGCTTATGCATAATGATTTCCGATGACACCCCCATCATGTCTGTTGGAGACCAGGCGAAGACGTCTTGATATTCCGTAAGGAGCTGGATTACCTGCATGCGAGTTTGAGGCCCCCCTGCAAAACCGACCTTGACGACTTTTGCTGGATCTGTTTCGGATAAGGGAACCTGATCCGCCGAGGTGTCTGAGATCGACGTCGTTTTTTCCAACTCCTTGGGATACTTTGACTGCTATGCTTGTGGTTGACCTCGGAGAGCAACCTACATGCACTCCTTGGCCTTTCTCTGGTCACCTCGGACAGTAAGGATTCCAGCCGAGGTCGGGATCTTCAACAACAAGTGGTAGGGCGAAATGATGGCTCTGACTGCATTTAGCCAATCCCGACCTAGTATGATGTTGTAGAGGGAGTCCGCTTTAACCACGTAGAACTGAATCAGCTTATTGACGCTGGTCGGCGGGCTGCCGATGGCAACATTAAGCGCGATGGTCCCTTCAAGTCACGTCTCGTGCTGTGTAAAGCTCTTGAGGGGCAGGGGCGTGGAGTTCACCCAAGCCGGGTCGAGGCCCATCCTATCCAAGCAGTGTTGGAAGATGATGCTCACGCTGGCCCCACCATCGATGAATACGCGATGGACCATCTTGTTGGCCACTTCGACCTGTATCACCAGGGCGTCATTGTGTGGTGTAGCTGTTGGTACAGGATCATCCTCAGAGAATGTGACTGTTTCTCCCTTCTTGAACCGCTTTTTCGTTTGCTCCTCATCTGACGGGACTGGTTGTTGGGAAAATTCTAAAGTTTTGATTTGATTCCAAAACCCAACTGCTCTCCAACCTAGTAGATGAATGTACAAACCTAAGTTAAGTTTTCCAGCTCACTTGTTTGAGCCTTAGATTTTCTAAGTTCACAGGTTAAGAAGCTGAAGACAGAAGAAGACCCAGCTGAGTAATCAGCTGGACCTAAACTCAGCTGAAAAGTTCTCTTAGCTGAACAGAGTTCAAAGACTGAGCTGAGTCAGACTGACTCAAGAAAAGAAGAATGGATCCAGCCAAGGAGATCCAACGGAGCAGAATAATTTGAGCTGACTCAAAGACTAAGAAAGTCGAGTCGAGCGAGACAAAAGGGAACTAACTCTGAAGACGTCACTTCAAGTCAGTTTACCCAATCCAGCTCTAAATTCAAAGACCAGCTCAAAAGACAGAAATCCCGGTGTCAGAGGAAGTCAATATACCTCGACCAATGAGGGATCGACATCTCAGCATCCTAGAAAGGCGAACCTAGGATCTGACACAGTGATGAAGACAGGTGAAGATACGCTCAACGGCAGATCGCAGATCAGAGAGTAGGTAAGATTCAAACGGCTCCTCCAACGGCTAGTTTGAATCTCTACCTATAAATACCAGTCTTTAACCTCAGAATCAGATACGAAAAACTCTCTATAAGCTTTCAACCTCTCTGAATCTCTCAAGTTTTAAAAAGCTCTCTAGCAGTTCTCTAGTGCATTTTGTACATCTCTTCATGGATTCCTATCTTAACAGGAATCTTCCCACCTTCTCAGTTGATGACTATGCAATCTGGAAATTCAGATTGAAAAGCTTCATGTGTGCGCATCACGACATGATGTGGGACGTCATTACAGACGGACCCATCCTTATTTATAAACAAGGAAATGAACTCGTACCTGCTCATGATGGAGGACAACCAGAATACCGGCCAATTCTCAAGCCAAAGAAGGAATACTCTTCAGAAGAACGAAAGCAAGCTGTTCTGGACAGCTTCGCAAGGAACACCATCTCATCAACAGTCTCGAACGCCTACCTGAGTAAGATCATCAAGTGCGAGATAGCCAAAGAGATGTGGAAAACACTTGCCAAGCTATGTGAAGGGTCAGAAGAGATCAAAGAAAACAAATTCACAATAGCTTGCCAAAAATTCGACAACTTCAAGCAGCTAGCCAATGAGTCCATCAAAGCGATGGAGCTAATGTTCTCAAACATAGTCGTCGAGATAGAGACAATCAGAACTGGGAAATATACCCAGCGGGAAAAGAATTTAAAGGTTCTTTCAGCTGAATGGAACACTTACAAGGTAGTTCACCAAAGTCGAAGTGACTTGGGTGATCTATCTACAGAAAGGTTGTTCTCACTCTTAAAAGCCAACGAATACAACTTGAAGATCACCCAAGAAGAATCTTCAAGCAGACAGAATGACGGAGAACTCACCCCAGCTCCAAAAGAAATAGCTTTCAGAGCCAACTCTGAAAAGTCAGCTCATGTCAAGTCAGCTGAGTCCTCCAAGAAAAAGAAGGACAAAAAGGATATGAGCAAAGAGGAGCTACTCGAAGAAATTGCCATGTTGGTGAAAAATTATAACAGACTAAACACCAGCAAAGGCAAGTACAAGAAATTCGCCAAGACGTACAGAGACAAGTACACAGCAGCTGATGAAAAATTAGCTGACACCTCAAAACGGACAGAGGAAGGCTGCTTCAATTGCAAGGAGCCGGGACACTACAAGCAGGACTGTCCCAAACAGTCAAAGAAAGAAAAAGATCTTCTGAAAGCTAAGGCAGCTGACAGAAGAAGAGCATATATAGCTGATGAAGAGTCCGAGTGCAATAAAATAGATGATGATATGCCTTTCTCAGACTCAGAGGAAGATGCACTCATGGCCCGTGATGATCAAGACTGGGATGCTTGCTTCATGGGACAAATAGAAGGACTCGACGATGATGAGGTAACTTCTAAAATTCAGAACGTATCTAATCCATCACCATCACACGAACACTCTACGCAGGTCTCTGAATCAGAAGGACAACCTGATTGGAATCTGGTGGAGAAAGTCATGAATGACTTCAAGGATTTACAAGAAATTCTTGATGTCATAATGTGTGAAAATGCCGAGCTGAAGGTAGAACTGAAAAAGAAAGAAGCATCAGAAGCAGCTGATGCTACACAGCTCAAAGAAGAAATAGTGTCGCTCAAGAAAAAGATAGTCAAACAGGATCAGCTGATGAAGGAGTTCTACTATGAGAAAAAGCAGCTGATGGACAATTTGGAAAAATCCACAGTTGAGTCAGACAAAAAGTCAGCTGAGATCTTGGAATTAAAAAGGTCAGAAGACACACTATCCACAAAGCTGGTAGCACTCATCAAAGCTACATCAACGATGGATGAAATAATTAGTGTACAACGACCAGCAGCATTAAAGACGGGATTGGGTTATGATGGGTCTAAGGATCTAACAAATGTTGCAACTACAAGTGGAACCAAGGTGACTTTTGTGAAAGCAAAAGAGAATCAAACTCCAGCTGCACAACAGACTGAGAAACAGAAGACACAACAAGGTCCTAGAAGACAAGCTGTAAGGCAACCCCAGGCACAAATTAAACAGCATTGGATTCAACCACAACGAAGGAATGACGCTGGACAACATCGACACCAGCATCATCAGCAGCAAGTGGCAAGATATCAACCGAGATATCAGAAAAGATATCCAGCTGGATATCAGTCATATGATTACCAGCTGGATTATCAAGTCCAGCCGAGATACCAAGTTAGACAGCAGAGACAGAAGCAAAGAAATGTCTCAGCTGTACACTCAGCTGGAAACCAAAGAAGAACTGAACTATCAAGAAATCAAGCTGGGAGACGACAGAGATCAAGACCCAGCCAACAAAGTCAAACAAAGAACACAAAGAACGCGTTCATAGACACAGCTGGGAGAATTATCAGATCTAATGATCCAATCAGAGTCATCAAACAAATCTGGATCGTAAAGGGATCTCTAACTAACCCATAAGGACCCAATCACATCTGGGGACCTAAATTTTGATTTCTGTGACAGGCTGCAAGAGAAAGATGCATCATAGAGGAATCGATAAGAACACTGTGGTACTTGGACAGTGGATGCTCAAGACACATGACTCATCTAAAGCATCTACTTCAAGAATACGAAGAGCGTCCAGGTCCTCAAGTAACGTTTGGTGACAACTCCAAAGGTTTAACCAAAGGTTACGGTACATTTGAAACCTACAATGTTAAAATATCTAACGTTTCATATGTACAAGGATTAAAACATAACTTGCTTTCCATTAGTCAATTCTGCGATAATGGTTTTTCTGTCAAGTTCGATGCACAGGGATGTACAGTGAAAAACAGGGAAACCAAGCGAGTATTGCGAGAGGGAAAAGAGAAGCAAACATATATTTTGTCGATGGAACAATGTTCTCCAGACACATGTCTTGTATCAAAAAGCAGCAATGAAGTCAGCTGGTTGTGGCACAGACGGCTGAATCATCTCAACTTCAAGACAATCAACAAGCTGGCTAGAAATCAGCTCGCTAATGGAATTCCAGATCAAGTTTATGACAAGAGTCATATTTGCAGCTCTTGTCAACAAGGAAAACAGACAAAGATTTCGTTTTCTCTCAAGCCGACGCCCTCAACTGATCGAGTTTTTCAACTCCTTCACATGGATCTTTTTGGTCCAGTAACACCAGCAAGCTTCAACGGCAGGAAATACACTCTGGTCGTAGTGGATGACTTCTCCAGATTCACTTGGGTTTCATTCCTGTACCAGAAAAGTGAAACCAGATCCAAACTGCCGGCCCTGCTGGAAAGGTTGACGACTCAAAAGGAATGCAAAATTATCTCAATCAGATCAGACCGAGGAACTAAGTTTCTGAATGAAACCATATATGATTATTGTGAGAAGAACGGAGTACAACACAAACCTCAGCTGCACGCACACCTCAGCAGAATGGTGTAGCTGAGAGAAGGAACAGAACACTCAAGGAAGCAGCTACCTCAATGTTAGCAAGCTCAGCCATTCCAAAGAAATTCTGGGCTGAAGCTATCAACACAACTTGCTTCACTCAGAATAGATCGCTACTCACATCCAGACAAGGAAAGACTGCGTACGAGCTATGGAATAACCGAAAACCCTTCATCGGGTATTTCAAGGTTTTTGGCTCAAAATGCCATATCCTAAATAATGGGAAAACCCAGCTGAAGACGTTCGACGCCAAAACTGACCGAGGAGTATTCCTTGGTTACTCAGCTGTAAGTAAAGCTTACAGAGTCTTCAATAGGAGAACACAAACAGTCGAAGTGACCTCACATGTCACCTTTGATGAAACATCATTCGAATTCAGAGAGTCGATCAAGCAAAGAAACACAGCTGGAACATCAAGCACCGATCCAGCTCAAACAAGATCTCAAGTAATTCGAATCCGGAATCTAGCTGAACCATTGATTTGGGATGATGAACCAGGAGAATCTCAAATCAATTCATCAGAGGCAAATCAACCAGCTGATGATCCAGAGGGATCCCCAGTATCAGATCAAGGGAGAATGCCGCCAGCTGGAAATCAAGACCCTACTCGACTTCCCGCCTCCCTCTCCATGGATTCACTCAGTCTACGCCTCAAGATCAATCTAATTCTAATCCAAATCAGAATGAGTCTCAGGATATGACTCGTAACATCTCCAAGCAAGACGTGACTTAGCAACTTCAAGCATCAATGAGCTAGAAGAAGAAATTAGAAGAAGACGAAGATGGATCGAAGATCATCCAGCTTCAGCAATCATTGGAGAACCATCAGACAGAGTTAGAACAAAAAATTCAATTGCTCATAACTCGCCATCAAATCCTCAAGAAGCAGATAATGAAGCTCAAGTCTCAGTAGAGCTAGAACTGACCGTCTACAACGAAGACACAGCTCTCATGGCATGTTATGTAGCTCAAGTTCCAGAGCCTCAAACAATTATCGAAGCCTTAAAGAATAAGTGCTCCTTGGACAAATGCTATGCAAGAAGAGCTGAATGAATTTCTCAGAAATTGCATCTGGGAACTGGTCGATAGACCAGAAGGAGTCAAAATAATAGGACTTAAATGGATATTCAAAAATAAGCTGGACACTCTTGGAGTAATAATCAGAAATAAGGCTCGCTTAGTCGCCAAGGGTTATACACAGCAAGAAGGAATAGACTATGCAGAGTCATTTGCTCCAGTAGCAAGATTGGAAGCCATCAGATTCTTCCTTGCATACGCAGCACATCACAAATTCAAAGTATACCAAATGGACGTGAAGTGTGCATTCTTGAATGGGGAAATCAGAGAAGATGTCTATGTAGAGCAACCCCCAGGATTTGAAGTAGAAGGAAACAAAGTTTACAAGCTAAAGAAGGCGCTTTATGGTCTGAAGCAAGCACCTCGAGCTTGGTATGACACTCTGTCAGGATTTCTTGTGTCCAAAGGATTCAAGAAAGGTTCAGTCGACAGAACCCTCTTCACCATCAAGTTAGGTGAAGATATACTAGTTGTCCAAATATATGTGGATGACATCATCTTCGGCTCAAGATCAACTTTCTTATGTGAAAGATTTGGAGAGATGATGTCAAAACAATTCCAAATGTCGATGATGGGAGAAATGAGTTTCTTCCTAGGACTACAAGTCAAGCTATCAACAGAAGGGATATTTATAAATCAATCCAAGTACGTGAAAGACTTAATCGCCAAATATGGAATTCAATCCAGCAAAACGGTGAAGATCCCTATGAATACCAACTGGAAGATTGAACCTGGAACCGAAGGAAATCCAGTGGATCCCAGCAAATACAGAGGGATAATTGGTTCCCTGCTGTATCTCACAGCTAGCCGCCCAGATATAGCATTTGCAGTCGGAGTGTGTGACAGATTTCAAGTTGATCCTAAGGAGGCACATATGCAAGCAGTCAAGAATATTCTCAAATATCTAAAGGGCACTCAGAACGTTGGGGTCGTGGGTATCCAAATTAAGATAATTTGCAATGATCGGATACTCGGACTCGTACTTTGCCGGAGATCGATTAGACGGAAAATCAACTTCGTGAACATATCGGTTCTAGGAAGCAAGTTGATATCATGGTTTTCAAAGAAGCGTACGTGTGTCGCTACTTCTACAACCGAAGCGGAGTATATGGCGGTGGAAGCTGCCGCTCTCAAATTCTCGTCAAGCATCAGCTGGATGATTATGAAGTGAAAACTGGTCAAGTTCCAATCTTCTGTGATAGCTCAAGTGCCATTGCAATATCTGAAAATCCAGTCCTTCACACAAGGTGTAAACACGTTGACGTTCGACATCACTTCATCAGAGATCACGTGGAAAAGAAAGACGTCATTGTTGAGAAAATTCACACAGATATCCAACGAGCTGACATTTTAACAAAGCCTCTGATGGAAGCAAGATTCAAAATGCTGTGTGGATTGCTTGGATTGCTTAATCCTGATGAAGAAACCTCATCCAGCTGAGGGGGAAAAGGACTCAGCTGGATACCTTTTGATTATCAAGTTGGAAGAATCCAGACCTAGTAGTTTCGTGAACTCAATTCAAAAGAAGAAATCAGCTGAGGGGGAATCAAGCTCAGCTGGATAATTAAACTGAAGGAGAAACTCAACATAAAGAAACACAGCCGAGGTATCAGCTGACTACAAAGATCAGCTGACAGGTTTGCAGTCTTTCATTTATTTCCCTGAGGAATATGCTATTTAAGGATAAAATTATTTGAATTTAATTCAAATTCCCAGACATTCCTTAGATGGATTAGTCAAGAAGCCATCCATCCAATCGAATCCCATCGCATTTAATGAAAAGCATGCAGGGTACTGTAGCTCGGGAAAGTCGAGGCGGAAGTCAGAACGTTTTGACCACCTCACTCGCGCGTGACCTACAATCTACTTACGCACGTCACTTAACGTGTTGCGCAAATCTCTCCCAGCCGCAGATCTTGAAATCAGATCTCAAAATCTCAACCGTTCATCAAAATAGACGGTTGATATATATATATATATATATCAAAGATATGCAAATCGTCGCCATAATTTATTTCTCATCTCTGAAATTTTCGCATAACAAGTTCTTGCTTATCTTTCTGCAAAACACCTCTTCCTTGTATCTTCTAAGTCTTCAATACAGAAAAGAAATCATGGCACCAAAGAAGATAACTCCAGGAGTGAACCAATCGGAGAATCTCATGTCAAAGCTTCACTTTGAGAGTTGCTTAACTCTCAAGAATTACAAGAACTCGGAGTTCCAGGAGGTGCTGGATCTCATCGAGAAGGCAGGCCTACTGCAATGGGCAACTGCGCGACCGAAGAACATCTTCCGCCGGGAAGTGGCAGAATTCTTCTTGGAGATGACGAACAGAGATGAACGTCTCCGCTCCAACATCTCTCTCCAACTCAAGGAAAAGACAGGGCATACAACTCCCTGGGATGTCGACATCAACATCAACCGGATGTTGAGCAAGCTGTTCGGACTAAAAACTCTTGGGGACCGCTCCCCAGACAACTACACCAGAGAAGAGATCCATGCCGAACTGGACCTGATGCTGTTCCAACCGGAACCCTACAGGGCGAGTATGTCCAAGCTACTGCTCAAGCCTGGGCTCCGACCGCTTCGGATGTCACCTGCAAGTGCATCCTAGGTATACCGGGATCTCAAGGAGAGATCAGCATACCCAAGTTGAAGCCAATGATAGCCATCCTCAGGAATGATCCTGTGGATTGGTTCTCCTACTTCATGGGAAAGTTGGAGAAGGAGTCGAAGAAGATTCACTTTGAAGATGACAGCTTCATCCAGTACAGCTGTAGGGAGACAATATATTTATGCACCAAGGTGGCGTGCATAATAGAACACTACACAACTGGACGGCAAATCAAGTGGAACGACACAGAAGAGTTCCCTGTGTCCAAAGTTCTTTTTGAAAAGCAGAGTCAGCTCTCTGACTTGATGAAGAAAGCAGCTCGAAGGGAAGAAGAAGATGCAGGAGGCAAAGGCCAGACCGCTCTCCCTCTCAAGCGAAAAGGAAGCGGCCTAGGAACTCAACCACCGGATCTCCACTCGCCAAAAAGAAGCTCAAATTCAAGGCGCACAAGCCTACCTGCGGAGATGCAGAGAAGCCACTGAATCAGATGGAGATCGCCGCCGAGGAGATGCCGTATCAAGGAAGGAAGTTCGTGATTGCTTCACGAGAAGCTGAGGAACCACAGGTAGTGGTCCCCCACCCTGATCCGGAGGATTCTATTCCTCTTCGCCAAATCTTTCAAGCATCCTCACAACCCACTCCAACTGATCTCACATCAGCTGAACCTCAACAACAACACTCTCTTCTCCTTCCTCCTCATCCTCAGGTACCTCACCAAGATTCCTCGCCTATTTCTTCGGTACCTGAAACCACCCAATTCTCAGCACCCAACTCACCTAAAGAGCCCCATCTAGCTGACGCTCATTTGCAGTTGGATGATGAATACCAAGCTGAACCATCTAGCCCCACTTCTTCTGAGGAAATTGAAATCCTCAGTCCCAGAGCCGTTGCACGTGCTGCCACTATCATGAGGTTCGAGGACCTCAGGCTTCAAGGAATAAAGAGCGCACTGCAACATTATCCTTCTCTTGCATCGCTTTCTGCTACCTTAGTCACCGTCAGCGACTTCAAATTTTATCTGGCTACCAAGATGTCTACTTGGTACGCAAATGAAGAACTTGTGGAGTTCTACACTTTTGATAAGCTTAAAGCCGAAGAAGCAGCTCTGCAGGAGATATTTGGATTTGGAAGTCTTCAGGATGCTTTTGAGCATCAAGACGAGCTGATCCAAATCCTCATCCAGAAGGTTGAACAGGATGAAGTACCGCCCTCTGAGGAAGTCATCTCACGAGCCAACTCCTACCTACACAATCTCAGCTGGATTGTTCCAGTTGAAACTGCCAAGGAAGCTGTCCCTGCCGACACAGCTGAGGCAATGATAATTGAAGAAGAGCCAACTAATGCAACAGTTGAGCCTACCGAAGCTGCCCCACAAAGTCCAATTGCCGATGACACTCGCTCACTGGTCGAGATCGAGGCAGTAAAACCCAGCCAAGTCGAATCCGGGACCCAGACGGATTCTAATGTGCTTTCTGATGCAATGAAGGACGAGATCGCCAAACAAGTTGAGAAAATCCTTTTTGAGGATAGACTCAAATCAAATGTTGACACCCTTCTGCGCATCACAGCTATAGAATGGCAAGTCCAATGTAATGAACAGTCCATTGATGACGTTCACAGATTTGCACAGAATCTGCAGGAAAGCACCAGTAAAGATCTCAAACAGTCTCTCGTTTCTCATCGAATTGATCAATCAAATCATCTAGAGAAGAGAGTCCCTGAGATCATATCAAACCTCCAAGCTCCGCTGAAAAGCAGCATCAATGATTTATCCAGCCAGCTGGAAGCTCTCCAACAGCAGACTCTCTCCCACAGAACTGACATTCACCAGCTGTTCAATCTTTACAAGGAGCTGGACAATCAGTTCAAAGCTGGAAGAAACAGCACAACACAGCTCAATCTCGTCACAGCAGACAACTCAGCATAGATTGCTAACATTGACAAAGCCCTGGCCCAACTGAATGAGATAGTTGTCAACCTCTCCTCCACTCTTGTTGATAATGCCAAAAAGGGGGAAGGTAATGACAAGAGAAAAACTTCAAAGACGGGCAAAGGAAAAGCTGTAGCTGAAGTCCAAGTGATGCAGTCTGAGATTGACAAAGTTGTTGCTGAGCTGGATGCAGAGGAACCAGTTGGACGAAAAGGAAAATGGAGCAAATTGATCATCCCTCTTGCCAAAGCTAGCAGAGCCACGCCAGAACAGTTCAATGATACTCAATGGCTCTGCAACTTTGTGACTCAACAAAAGCAAGAGATGAAAAGCCTTCAAGAACAGCAGAAGAAGAAAGAAAGTCTGCTCAATGCCGAAGAAAAGAAGCAGCAGAAGAAAAGAGCAAGCATAAGAGCAGCAAAGAAAAAGTCTCAGATGCCGATGAACTGGAGAAGAGTAGATGAATGGATCCCAAGAAGAGTTAAACGACGACCGAACATACAAAATTTGAGTTCATTGAAGATTACTACTATCCGGGAGCTTACCCAAATACGCCCCTGCAGATGTTAAGGCTCAAAGACGCATCTCAACGAGCTTTTTCATCAAGATAGGATGACGGCGAAAGCATTCTTTAACGCCGCAAGTACCGCAAATATCCAAGCTTCATCGCTCCCTACCAGATTATATCCAAATTCTCCTACGATACCTGGAACTCATCTTCCTGACAAATAAAAAATTATCGCAAAAGTAAACAAATGGGCGATCAGTTGAAGAATTTCCAAGGCAAACAATGAAGAAGAATACAGGAAGCTGGAACAGATGATATTCAATCGGTACAGGTTGAGAACAGATGAGCAGCTGGAAGAAGATAGACTGAAGAATCAGCAGCAGCAGCAGAGATGAAGACCCAGCCAACTGGGATTTAATTTTGTTTTTTTTCAGTTTGTTAATCCTGTAATTCTTGTAATCATCTTTGTGGATTAATAAAACTGAAATATTTTGCTCTCAAGCTCACCCTGATGACACTAACTCTTTGTCCAGGCACTGAACTCTGAATTTAATCTCCTGCTGAAATTTCTCTTATCTTCTTTTAAAACCCACTTTCTCATTTAGGGGGAAGCAGGTTGTTTTTCTCAGTTAGGTTTTGGCATCATCAAAAAGGGGGAAATTGTTGGGAAAATTCTAAAGTTTTGATTTGATTCCAAAACCCAACTGCTCTCCAACCTAATAGATGAATGTACAAACCTAAGTTAAGTTTTCCAGCTCACTTGTTTGAGCCTTAGATTTTCTAAGTTCACAGGTTAAGAAGCTGAAGACAGAAGAAGACCCAGCTGAGTAATCAGCTGGACCCAAAGTCAGCTGAAAAGTTCTCTTAGCTGAACAGAGTTCAAAGACTGAGCTGAGTAAGTCTGACTCAAGAAAAGAAGAATGGATCCAGCCAAGGAGATCCAACGGAGCAGAATAATTTGAGCTGACTCAAAGACTAAGAAAGTCAGTTGAGCAGACAAAAAGGGAACTAACTCTGAAGACGTCACTTCAAGTCAGTTTACCCAATCCAGCTCTAAATTCAAAGACCAGCTCAAAAGACAGAAATCCCGGTGTCAGAAGAAGTCAATATACCTCGACCAATGAGGGATCGACATCTCAGCATCCTAGAAAGGCGAACCTAGGATCTGACACAGTGATGAAGACAGGTGAAGATACGCTCAACGGCAGATCGACAGATCAGAGAGTAGGTAAGATTCAAACGGCTCCTCCAACGGCTAGTTTGAATCTCTACCTATAAATACCAGTCTTCAACCTCAGAATCAGATACGAAAAACTCTCTATAAGCTTTCAACCTCTCTGAATCTCTCAAGTTTTAAAAAGCTCTCTAGCAGTTTTCTAACTCTTTAAAGAACACTTAAATTCTTAAGTGTTCACTTTCAGACACTGCTTTAGTTTTTCGTCTGATCAATAGGCAGAAATCATAGTAAATCCAAAGCCTAGATCTGAACGAGTTCATCTTCCAAAGTTCTTCATTGTAAGAACTCGTTCAAAGTTGGAAATCCAAACCCTCCTTTACCCAGAAAAGGTTAGGTCAAGGTTACGCCTTCTCGAAGCGCGAAATTCGAGTGTAAGGTTATTCAGTACCCGAAAACTGAAAATGTATAGGCTTCTACAGTGCCCGTAAACTGTTAGAACACAGCTCGAGGTAGAGCTGCGAAGTTGCTTGGTACTCGTAAACCAAGTGGTCATCCTTAGTGGATTTACCAGCTAAAACCTGGCCGTGGACGTAGGAGTTCTCTCTCCGAACCACGTTAAAATTCTGTGTTCTTTATTGCTTTATTCAGTCTTTGCATTATATATTTATTTAAAGAACTAACCGCATTTGCACAGAACAAGTTTTCAAAGCTTCAACTCTCTGGCTGTGTGACCCAGCCAGCTGCATTATTTTCAATCCTGCTTAACTGAAAACTGAAACTAAGTTTTTCTGAGCTTTTGTAAAGGGAACGAGCTAAGTTTTTCTTTCCATCACTTTCCGCACAGCCAGCTAAGTTATCAGTCCAGCTGACCACCTTCTTTAGAAGTCAGCTGAATTCATAACTGAGCTCTCACTCAACTCTGCTTTAATTTGATAAAAGTTTTCAAAAATCCCTCTTCGGTGTATTCACCCCCCTTCTACACCGAAACCTCGTTCCGGGACCATCACTGGTGGTCTGCGAGCTTCTGCCTTCAACTTAGCTTTTGTCATGCCTGGGGGTAGTCCGGTGATGGTTGAGACCACTCCGTCGTACTGTGGTGCGTCGTACTGAGGGTCGTCATCCTCCTCGTCGTGATCGACCTTAGCTCGATTTTTGTTTGGAGCACAGCGACCCTGTCCTCCTTTCCATTTTCCTTTTCTGTTTTTCTTCCCCCCGGCTTCATATTTCTTCAGAGCTCCCTCCTGGGCTAATCTCTCTATCTGTTCCGCGAGGTCGCGGTATTTCTCCGTGTGGTGCCCCTGGTCGTCATGGAAGGAGCAGTGTTTGTTTCTGTCCCGAGGTTTAGACCCTGACATAGGACGTGGTTTAGTGAACCAGTCCTCATGGAGTGCGAAGATCTCAGCGTTCGTTTTCACAAAAGGAGGTCGTTGAGACGGCTCTGGTCCCACCCGAGGTCCAAGCCGGGACTGGATAGGTCCTGGTCCGAGCCGGGACTGGATCGGTCCTCGTTGAAGGCCTTCGTGAGCACTCCTCCGATCACGATCATTCCGACCTTGATCACCTTCAGTTCTCTTCTTCTCGGTCTCTTCCCGCTTCAATCGGTCCGCATCTTGGCCATCAGCGAATTGGTATACAATCCTCCACATCTCCTGGGCTGTCTCAGGTTTCTGTTTAGCGAGCTCCTGGTTCAGGGACTCGGGAGCAACCCCATTTTGGAAGGCCGAGATGAGGAAGACATCGTCGATTTTATCGACCTTCAAGCCTTCCTGCATGAATCTGGAAGCGTACTCCCTTATAGATTCTTTGTCCTTTTGCTTCACCGATAGGAGGCAGGCTGTGTCTCGGCGAGCCTGAACCTTTGTATGGAATCTTTGCTTAAAGATTTTTTCCAAATAGGTCCAGGATCCCACGCTGCCAGTTGGGAGGCTGTCAAACCAAGCTCGAGCATAATCGATTAGCATCTCGGGGAATAGCTTGCACATGTGTTCCTCTCTAAGGCCCTGGTTGTGCATGCTGTACCTGAAACGCGTTAAGAAGTTAAGGGGGTCATCTAGCCCATTGTAGGCCGGAATGTTTGGCAATTTGTACACCGTGGAGAGTTTGGTGTCAAGCAGCTCGTCGGTGAACGGGCTGACAAGTCGAGCTGGTTCCTTTTCACGTCGGTGTTGGTTCCTCGGGGGACTGCGACTCTCGCTATAGCTCGGACTTCGGCTCCTTCTGGGGCTCTGAGGTCGCATTTGGATATGATGTCGCCTGGGACTCCGCTGCGGGCTTGGACTCTGACATCGAACTGAACCCCGCCGGGGGTCGTGCTTCCCCCTTAGCTCCAGTTCCTGCCTCTCGGTGTAGCGAGGAGCTTTAGGTTGGGAATTTCGTATTGAACTCTCTCTAGCCTCGGGTATTGAGGATTTCCGAGCTGCTGCAAGGAAGCGCTTGAACTTTTCCTTATGTGCTTTAGCGAATTCCGTGGCAGCGTAGGTGGTGGCAAGGTCGAAGTCTCCGGGGAGATCATCCTCCTTCGACTCGGATTCCTTCGGTTCTGACTCGTCGTTGATTTCTTCGACGTACCCTTCTGGAGTATCACCCGTTCCAAAGGACTGTCCGTTATGTACCCTCCTACGCCGGTTTTGCGGTGGGTCTCTCTGAGGGATGTCCTCTAGCTCAAGCATCCCTTCGTAGGGATTTTCTTCTTGGGTCATTGTTTTGCCCCTATTTTGGAACCGACTTGCATTTCTGGCGAATACCCTTCCTTACGGGGTGACTTTCTGCTTCGTTGGTATTCCCCTGTTGGTTTTGGGTTTCCCGCATGCTTTGCGATCGTGTTACCATCGTTGATCAGCTACCGCATGACCGTCGATTTTGTTCCCACAGACGGGAGTAGCTACAAGAAATAATAACACGATGACACAAAGATATACGTAGTTCGATCGATGTGATCTACGTCCACGGGAGAGAATATAGAGAGCTTTTATTATGCTTGAGAGTATAACGAGTATTGTCTATCCTTACACCTCTGATCTTGCATCTATTTATAAGCCTTGAATTAAGCCCTAATCCTTCTAGGGTTCGGACTCCTTTTACATATCTAGTTTCTTAATACATGCATATCCGATTCCCATTCATAGTAGAATTCTATCTTCCTCCAAAGTAGGACTTCGTTACTTGGTCTTCAAGGCAGATGTTGACTTTGTTTGGGCCGAACTCTGTGGGCCGAGCTTTAATATATAGGCCCAATTAGCCTTAAGTCAGGCCCAGGATAAGGCCGGTACTATCAGTTAGTGTTAGTAAACAAGGCTAACAAAGAGTAAGAGCTCTTAATGCTACAAACATCACAAAAGACACGTGTCTCACGTTTTCCATATATTTACTCATTTGATAAATCTCATATTTAACTAATTTACACCAAAATGATGTAGTTCCATCAATGCTTTGGGTTGGCAATAATTGAAGATCAGTAGCATCTTCCAATCTCGAAAAAGTTATTAATATTAATATTCATGTATTATAATGGCTCGCTAGAAAAAATCTCAAAAATGAGTCTAGGTCCAAGTCCATCCTTACCATGAAGCAAAACAAACTAAAGAAAAAGAATGTGAGAATCGGATGAAACTTGTTGTCTGAACCATTTGTAAGAAGCTTTCTTTCGAATATTAGGCATGTCACTCAACACAGCAAAGTCCATTCCATCCATAAACCTGCGAATATTTAAAATCATTCCCTTCACAACAAATCTCCCAATCGGTTATGCGCTCTAAAAGATAGCAATTTCTCCAATCAATTAATTTTAATTTTTGCCCTAAATTCGATCTATCTAGAGTAAGAATAGCGATATATATGTACCTGAGGTTGGGGCTGAGAGCAGCGGTGAGTCAGCAACAGACAGCGGTAGCAGGGATGGCGGTCGACGGCGTGGGAGGCCGGAGGTGGAGCCCCGACGACGGGAAGAGGTGAGTTGTAGCGATATAGAAAGTCAGAGAGAGAATTGAGAGATGTAACGGGGGTAATCAGATATAAGAATTAGAGGAGAGTGGGAGAGGGGATGACAAAGACGGCCGACCGTCGATTTCTGCCGGAGAAGGAGGAAGAGAGATGGAGGCTGTGACTACGATAGAAACTGTTGGAAAAATTAATAGAGTTTTGATTTGATACCAAAACCCAGCTGACCCCAACTGAGTAGATGATTGCGCAAGCCTAAGTGTTTTTTCAGCTCACCTGTTTGAGCTTATAGAGTTTCTAAGTTTACAGGTAGAGTCGCTGAAGACAACAGAAGACCAAGCTGAGTACACAGCAGGGCAAGCCAAGTCGAGTGATCAATAATGTTATACAGATTCAAGACGATCAAGTTCATCCAGACAAATCTGTGGAAAAGACCCAGCTGGTGTAGCAATTCAGCTCAACGTCAAGACCCAGCAGAGTTCAAGACAGCTCAGATTCACCAGCACAACATAATCGAAGTCAACTTGAGATAAAGTCAGAACTGACCTGAACCATCAGGAACTCGACACCTCAGCACCTACAAGTCAGACCTAGGATTGCTTTACGAGGAAATCAAGGAAGAAGAATAGACCAACTTGTCAGAAGTTAGGTAGAGATTCAGAACGGCTCTTTCCAACGGCTAGTTCTAATCTCTCCCTATAAATATGAGTCTTCTTCATCATCAGAAAAAGGTGTAGAGAGAGAATATACAAGAGAGATCAACAAAGAAAGAAGTCTAACTAAAGATCAAGATCTCTCAGAAAAGCTTCAAGATCCAGCAGTCTACATCCTTCTGAGTACTTATTCATTCTCAGGCTGCTGAAGCTCTCTTCCATTAGTATCTAGGCATAAAATCCTTCCTATCATAAGCCTAGTTTGAACGAGTTCATTATACTCAAAGTTCTTCATTGTAAGAACTCGTTCATAGTTGGAAAACCCAAACCCAAACCCTTCTACCCAGAAAAGGTTAGGTAAAGGTACGCTTGCTCGAAGTGCGCAATTCGAGTGTTGGTTCTGTAGTACCCGTAAACTACAGGTTAGGCTTCAGCTGTGCCCGTAAATAGACTGGTTACGTTTCGATACAGTATGCGTAAACTTGTATCCAGCTTGAGGAACTAAGCTACAACGCTTGCTGACTGCGCGTAAAGTCAGTGGTATCCTTAGTGGATTACCAAAAGGTTTCTGGTCGTGGACGTAGGAGTAATTTCTCCGAACCACGTTAAATAGCTTTGTTCTTTATTGCTTTATTTATGCATCCAGCTAACTCTTCATAAGCATTCTTTCAAGCTGCATAAACTGACTAACTTAAAAGAGAAACAAAGCTCTGCAATATATTTAAATTAACAGACGGACTTTCTAAAAATCCACCACATTTCGCACACAGCCAGCTGTGTCGATCAAGCTACCTTCCAGCTGGATCAAACACAGACAGCTCACTCAAGAGTTTTAATTGGAAAAGGTTTTAAACATTGGTGTATTCACCCCCCCTCTACACCAAGGTATCCGTCTCGGGACCAACAATTGGTATCAGAGCAGTGGTTCAAAAAATCACTGTATCTGTGTCAAGTCAGCCTCTTTGCTGATAGTGGTCACCTGAATAGATCCTTCAAAGTTTCAAAATCTTTTTAAAATCATTATATTGCATACTGTCATGGAATCTTCGTTGTGCAGGAATCTTCCGACATTCTCTGTCGATGATTATCAGATTTGGAAGTTCCCACTCAAAATCTTTCTGTGCGCACAACACGACATGATGTGGGATGTTATCACTAACGGACCCATCGTTATCATGAAGTCAGAAAGAGAAGCAGAAACCACACCTGGAGCTGAACCAGTACTCCGTCAAGTTGTGAAGCCCAAAAGGGAGTACTCTCCAGAAGAAAGAAGACAAGCTGGATTGGACAGCTACACTTGCAACGTCATCTCCTCAACGGTGACGGATGCTTATCTCAGCAAGATCATCAACTGCGAGACAGCTAAGGGGATGTGGGACACTCTAGCCAAGATGTGTGAAGGCTCAGAGGAAATACAAGAAAACAAATTCTCAGTTGCATGCCAGAAATTCGACAATTTCAAGCAACTCCCCTGTGAGTCCATCGAGCAAATGGAGCTCAGATTCTCCAACCTCATCATCAAGATCGAGACGATCCGAACTGGAAAATATACAGTTCGAAATAAGAACTTGAAAGTTCTTGCAGCTCTCTTCTCAGAATGGTGTACACACAAAGTGGTTCACCAAAGCAGAACTGACTTGGCAGCATGGAGACGGAAAAATTGTTCTCCATCCCGAAAGCCAACGAATTTGATCTGGGGGTCACAAACGGAGAATCATCCAGCCAGATGTCTCAAACAGAGCTGACTTGTAAAGCAAATGAGACAGCTCTCAGTGCAAATCAAGAAAGATCAGCTCAATCAGCTCAGCTTGGAAGACCAACAAGGAGCACAGAAATATGAGCAAAGAAGAATTGCACGAAGAAGTTGCTATGCTTGTACGGAACATCAATAGGCTGGAACACAACAAGGAAAGGTATAAGAAGATCGTGAAGGTTCATCACGACAAGCAATTCTACCCAAAGAGAACCCCAGTTGAGTCGACCTCCCGAAGAAAAGATAAAGAGCTCAAGTCGAGCAAGATATAAGATCAAGTATTTTCTTTCGACTCAGAAGATGAAGCATTTCATTAAAGATGCCTGCTTCATGGGATTCTCAATCCCAGCTGTGAAAAGCAAACACAGCTGGACACACTGCTGAGTACATTGTACTCAAGAAAAGAATTGAGAAGCAGCAGATGAATCAGCTAGATTTGGAACAACTGTCTACCTGTTATACAAACAGAGACCTCATCAAAGAAATGAGCCAAATATTGAGAAAATCCGCTCAAGTGAAGTAGGAAGCAACTGAGAAAAGATAGCCACCTACTATCAAATTAAGGAAAAACTCAGTTCAGCAGTTTCACCAATAATTGGTATCAATAATTGATCTCATCCCAGTCCAGCAGAATTATCATGAAGAGCATCCAGCAGGAAATACTCAACTGGATCACTGTGTTTCATCAAGAAGGAATCGGACACAGCTGGACTAACTCAGCAGAAACCCCAAGGATTTCAAAATGAATTTATCAATTCAAGGGGGAACTCTACATAGCTGGAAAGAGTCAGCAAAATCAAGAATACCCAGCTGAATGCATTCACAAAGACAGACTCAGCTGGAATCACCAGCTGAAGAAAAAAACCCGATCCAGCGGAGCAATCAAGCTGATTCTCTAACCCAGCTGAAGACATGAAAAGCACCCAAGAGATTTCTCAACATCTGAAGGACACCGTTGTTGGGAAAATTCACACAGAAGCACAACATGCTGAAATCTAAATCAAGATAATGTGTGAATTACTTGGACTGCTAAAATCGGATGAAGAAAAATCAAAGCTCAGTTCAGAAGGATTACCCAGCAAGCTCAGCTGGACGTCAGTCGCAGAGCTCAAGGGAACTCAGCTGAAGGAAAATCAAGTTAATCTCCAGATACTCAGCTGAGGAGAAAACTCAGTCAAGCAAAGGAAAAGACCGCCGTGGTATCAGTTGAATTCTATGTCCAAGCTGACCGGTTTGCATCTCATGCATTTATTACTCTGAGGAATTTGCTATATAAGTCCAATTATTTTGAATTTTTATTTTAAGCGGACATATATTCCTTAGTTAAATTGCTTGATAAGTTTCATTTCCTATCGCATTAATTATAAAGTGCAGAGTACTGTAGCACGGTAGGATCGAGGCAGAACGTCAAACGTTTGAACTGCCTCACGCGCGGATGTAATACACTCACCGTAAGCACGTCAGCAAAACGTGATGAGTGAATCTCTCCCAGTCGTTGATCAGAATATCAGCTGTTTCAATCTCAACAGTTGATCCATTATGGCAGTTGATATATATGGAAAAGATACGCGGATTCTTTCGTCTCTTATCTTTATCTCTGCGAATTTAAAATCTTCAAAACCTCTATCTATTTTCTGCAAGTTATTTGCACGATCAAAATCAACAGATTGCAGAAATGGCACCCAAGAAATCAACCGCAGGGATGAACCAGTTTGAAGCTTTAATGACAAAGTTGTCATTTGAGAGTGTTCTGTCCACCTCCAACCTCCATGTTTCAGAAATCAAAGAGATGGTGGATCTCGTCGTAGATTCCGATCTATTGTTGTGGGCAACCTCCATGTCCAACCTTATGCTAAAGTAAGATGATGCCCTCTTCTACCTCAACATCATTGACGAAGACGGCTTCTATTCATCTTCATTTGACATGATCTTCAAAGGCGCTGACGGAAAGTATGATTCAGTAACCATCAACATCAAGCTCAATAGAATGCTGCAAAAAGTGTTCAATCTGCCCAACAAAGGAGAATTCATTCCAGACGACTACAGCCGTGAGGAAGTGGATGAATTTCTCAGTCAAGAGATGCTTATCTCCCCAGAGCCGTACATAGCGAGCATGTCAAAGCTCCTTCTCAAGCCAAAGTACAGGCTACTGCTGGATATCACGCAGAAGTGTATTCTTGGGATAGCTGGATCTCAAGGAGAGATCAGTATTCCAAAGCTCAAGCCAATGATTGCCATGATTAAAGGCGCAAATGTCAACTGGTTTGATTTCTTACTCAACCGACTGGTCAAGGAGTCAGAGAAGATCAATTACGACTCCACCAGGACGACATATTCAACCTTAGAACCCCTGTATCTATGCTCTAAGATTTCGTTCTTGATAGAGCAAGCTGTGAAAGGGCACACAGTAAAATGGGCTAATTCAGAACCGTTTCCAGAAACAAAGATTCTCTTCCAGAGAATTAGTCAAATCAGTGATCCCCTGAAGAAACAACTCCGTCGAGCAAAGGCAAGAAAGAAGAACAGCTTAACAGAGTATAGAGAAGTTCCACCGAGAAGAAACAAAGAAAAGCTGAAGACAAATGACTTCAAACTACCAAACTACTAAAAGAAAAAGAAAACATCTGTCATTCCACCAACTGAGGCAAGCTCTTCTTCAGAAGCAACTCCAAGTCAAGCAATGGTGATTCTCTCCCCACAGCCAGTGTCGGCCTTCAATCAATTCGGATCAAATATCCTGGGTGAGATGGGATTGAATGATGGATCGTCATCCAGCTCAGAGGACGAGCTGGATAATTCAAGGAGTCAGACACCTCTTCCCAGCTCACCCCAGCCCTCACCGCCTCACAGCTGTCCGCCGAAACAGCCTTCTCCTCCACCCAGCTCTCCATCCAAAGAGCCATCTCCTGTAAAAGAGCAGACGAATATTCAACTGGCTGAAGCTCCTTTACAGCCAGCTGAGACCCAAGCTGAACCCTCTTCCACTAATCCCAGCTCACCCCCAAAACAGCCATCACCTAAAGTTTTGATTTGATACCAAAACCCAGCTGACCCCAACTGAGTAGATGATTGCGCAAGCCTAACTGTTTTTCCAGCTCACCTGTTTGAGCTTATAGAGTTTCTAAGTTTACAGATGGAGTCGCTGAAGAAAGCAGAAGACCAAGCTGAGTACACAGCAGGGCAAGCCAAGTCGAGTGATCAGCAACGTTATCCAGATTCAAGATGATCAAGTTCATCCAGACACAGCTGTAGGAAAGACCCAGCTTGTGTAGCAACTCAGCTCAGCGTAAAGACCCAGCAGAGTTCAAGACAGCTCAGAGTCACCAGCACAGCATAGTCGAAGTAAACTTGAGATAAAGTCAGAACTGACCTGAACCATCAGGAACTCGACACCTCAGCACCTAGAAGTCAGACCTAGGATTTCTTTACGAGGAAATCAAGGAAGAAGACAAGACCAACTTGTCAGAAGTTAGGTAGAGATTCAGAACGGCTCTTTCCAACGGCTAGTTCTAATCTCTCCCTATAAATATGAGTCTTCTTCATCATCAGATAAAGGTGTAGAGAGAGAATATACAAGAGAGATCAACAAAGAAAGAAGTCTAACTAAAGATCAAGATCTCTCATAAAAGCTTCAAGATCCAGCAGTCTACATCCTTCTGAGTACTTATTCATTCTCAGGCTGCTGAAGCTCTCTCCCATTAGTATATAGGCATAAAATCCTTCCTATCATAAGCCTAGTTTGAACGAGTTCATTATACTCAAAGTTCTTCATTGTAAGAACTCGTTCATAGTTGGAAAACCCAAACCCAAACCCTTCTACCCAGAAAAGGTTAGGTAAAGGTACGCTTGCTCGAAGTGCGCAATTCGAGTGTTGGTTCTGTAGTACCCGTAAACTACAAGATAGGCTTCAGCTGTGCCCGTAAACAGACTGGTTACGTTTCGATACAGTACGCGTAAACTTGTTTCCAGCTTGAGGAACTAAGCTGCAACGCTTGCTGACTGCGCGTAAAGTCAGTGGTATCCTTAGTGGATTACCAGAAGGTTTCTGGTCGTGGATGTAGGAGTAATTTCTCCGAACCACGTTAAATAGCTTTGTTCTTTACTGCTTTATTTATGCATCCAGCTAACTCTTCATAAGCATTCTTTCAAGCTGCAAAAACTGACTAACTTAAAAGAGAAACGAAGCTCTGCAATATATTTGAAGTAACAGACAGACTTTCCAAAAACCCACCACATTCCGCACACAGCCAGCTGTGTCGATCAAGCTGCCTTCCAGCTGGATCGAACACAGACAGTTCACTCAAGAGTTTTAATTGGAAAAGGTTTTAAACATTGGTGTATTCACCCCCCCCTCTACACCAAGGTATCGGTCTCGGGACCAACAATTGGTATCAGAGCAGTGGTTCAAAAGTTCATTGTATCTGTGTCACGTCAGCCTCTTTGCTGATAGTGGTCACCTGAATAGACCCTTCAAAGTTTCAAAATCTTTTTAAAATCATTATATTACATACTGTCATGGAATCTTCCTTGTGCAGGAATCTTCCGACATTCTCTGTCGATGATTATCATATTTGGAAGTTCCCACTCAAAAGCTTTCTGTGCGCACAACACGACATGATGTGGGATGTTATCACTAACGGACCCATCGTTATCATGAAGTCAGAAAGAGAAGCAGAAACCACACCTGGAGCTGAACCAATACTCCGTCAAGTTGTGAAGCCCAAAAGGGAGTACTCTCCAGAAGAAAGACAAGCTGGATTGGACAGCTACGCTTGCAACGTCATCTCCTCAACGGTGACGGACGCTTATCTCAGCAAGATCATCAACTGCGAGACAGCTAAGGGGATGTGGGACACTCTAGCCAAGATGTGTGAAGGCTCAGAGGAAATACAAGAAAACAAATTCTCAGTTGCATGCCAGAAATTCGACAATTTCAAGCAACTCCCCTGTGAGTCCATCGAGCAAATGGAGCTCAGATTCTCCAACCTCATCATCAAGATCGAGACGATCCGAACTGGAAAATATACAGTTCGAAATAAGAACTTGAAAGTTCTTGCAGCTCTCTTCTCAGAATGGTGTACACACAAAGTGGTTCACCAAAGCAGAACTGACTTGGCAGCATGGAGACGGAAAAATTGTTCTCCATCCCGAAAGCCAACGAATTTGATCTGGGGGTCACAAACGGAGAATCATCCAGCCAGATGTCTCAAACAGAGCTGACTTCTAAAGCAAAAGAGACAGCTCTCAGTGCAAATCAAGAAAGATCAGCTCAATCAGCTCAGCTTGGAAGACCAACAAGGAGCACAGAAATATGAGCAAAGAAGAATTGCACGAAGAAGTTGCTATGCTTGTACGGAACATCAATAGGCTGGAACACAGCAAGGAAAGGTACAAGAAGATCGTGAAGGTTCATCACGACAAGCAATTCTACCCAAAGAGAACCCCAGTTGAGTCGACCTCCCGAAGAAAAGATAAAGAGCTCAAGTCGAGCAAGATAGAAGATCAAGTATTTTCTTCCGACTCAGAAGATGAAGCATTTCATTAAAGATGCCTGCTTCATGGGATTCTCAAACCCAGCTGTGAAAAGCAAACACAGCTGGACACACTGCTGAGTACATTGGTCTCAAGAAAAGAATTGAGAAGCAGCAGATGAATCAGCTAGATTTGGAACAACTGTCTACCTGCTATACAAACAGAGACCTCATCAAAGAAATGAGCCAATATTGAGAAAATCCGCTCAAGTGAAGTAGGAAGCAACTGAGAAAAGATAGCCACCTACTATCAAATTAAGGGAAAACTCAGTTCAGCAGTTTCACCAACAATTGGTATCAATAATTGATCTCATCCCAGTCCAGCAGAATTATCAAGAAGAGCATCCAGCAGGAAATACTCAACTGGATCACCGTGTTTCATCAAGAAGGAATCGGACACAGCTGGACTAACTCAGCAGAAACCCCAAGGATTTCAAAATGAATTTATCAATTCAAGGGAGAACTCTACATAGCTGGAAAGAGTCAGCAAAATCAAGAATACCCAGCTGGATGCATTCACAAAGACAGACTCAGCTGGAATCACCAGCTGAAGAAAAAAACCCGATCCAGCGGAGCAATCAAGCTGATTCTCTAACCCAGCTGAAGACATGAAAAACACCCAAGAGATTTCTCAACATCTGAAAGACACCGTTGTTGGGAAAATTCACACAGAAGCACAACATGCTGAAATCTAAATCAAGATGATGTGTGAATTACTTGGACTGCTCAAATCGGATGAAGAAAAATCATCCAGCTGAGGGGGAACAAACTCAGCTGGATCTCAAAGCTCAGTTCAGAAGGATTACCTAGCAAGCTCAGCTGGACGTCAGTCGCAGAGCTCAAGGGAACTCAGCTGAAGGAAAATCAAGTTAATATCCAGATACTCAGCTGAGGAGAAAACTCAGTCAAGCAAAGGAAAAGACCGCCGTGGTATCAGTTGACTTCTATGTCCAAGCTGACCGGTTTGCATCTCATGCATTTATTACTCTGAGGAATTTGCTATATAAGTCCAATTATTTTGAATTTTTATTTTAAGCGGACATATATTCCTTAGTTAAATTGCTTGATAAGTTTCCTTTCCCATCGCATTAATATAAAGTGCAGGGTACTGTAGCACGGTAGGATCGAGGCAGAACGTCAAACGTTTGAACTGCCTCACGCGCGGATGTAATACACTCGCTGTAAGCACGTCAGCAAAACGTGATGAGTGAATCTCTCCCAGTCGTTGATCAGAATATCAGTTATTTCAATCTCAACCGTGGATCCATTATGGCAGTTGATATATATGGAAAAGAAACGCGGATTCTTTCGTCTCTTATCTTTATCTCTGCGAATTTCAAATCTTCAAAACCTCTAGCTATTTTCTGCAAGTTCTTCGCACGATTAAAATCAACAGATTGCAGAAATGGCACCCAAGAAATCAACCGCAGGGATGAACCAGTTTGAAGCTTTAATGACACAGTTGTCATTTGAGAGTGTTCTGTCCACCTCCAACCTCCATGTTTCAGAAATCAAAGAGATGGTGGAACTCGTCGCAGATTCCGATCTCTTGCTGTGGGCAACCTCCATGCCCAACCTTATGCTAAAGTAAGATGATGCCCTCTTCTACCTCAACATCATTGACGAAGACGATTTCTACTCATCTTCATTTGACATGATCTTCAAAGACGCTGACGGAAAGTATGATTCAGCAACCATCAACATCAAGCTCAATAGAATGCTGCAAAAAGTGTTCAATCTGCCCAACAAAGGAGAATTCATTCCAGACGACTACAGCCGTGAGAAAGTGGATGAATTTCTCAGTCAAGAGATGCTTATCTCCCCAGAGCCGTACATAGCGAGCATGTCAAAGCTCCTTCTCAAGCCAAAGTACAGGCTACTGCTGGATATCACGCAGAAGTGTATTCTTGGGATAGCTGGATCTCAAGGAGAGATCAGTATTCCAAAGCTCAAGCCAATGATTGCCATGATTAAAGGCGCAAATGTTAACTGGTTTGATTTCTTACTCAACCGACTGGTCAAGGAGTCAGAGAAGATCAAGTACGACTCTACCAGGACGACATATTCAACCTTAGAGCCCCTGTATCTATGCTCTAAGATTTCGTTCTTGATAGAGCAAGCTGTGAAAGGGCACACAGTAAAATGGGCTAATTCAGAACCGTTTGCAGAAACAAAGATTCTCTTCCAGAGAATTAGTCAAATCAGTGATCTCCTGAAGAAACAACCTGCTGTGAGCAAAGGCAAGAAGCAGCTGGAAATGAAGTATAAGTTCCAAACTCGAGAAGAAACAAAGAAAAAGGAAGACAGCTGACCCCAAACCAGCTGGAGGCCCAGCTGAAAAGAAAAAGAAAACATCTGTCATTCCACCAACTGAGGCAAGCTCTTCTTCAGAAGCAACTCCAAGTCAAGCAATGGTGATTCTCTCCCCACAGCCAGTGTCGGCCTTCAATCAATTCGGATCAAATATCCAGGGTGAGATGGGACTGAATGATGGATCGTCATCCAGCTCAGAAGACGAGCTGGATAATTCAAGGAGTCAGACACCTCTTCCCAGCTCACCCCAGCACTCACCGCCTCACAGCTGTCCGCCGAAACAGCCTTTTCCTCCACCCAGCTCTCCAACCAAAGAGCCATCTCCTGTAAAAGAACAGACGGATATTCAACTGGCTGAAGCTCCTTCACAACCAGCTGAGACCCAAGCTGAACCCTCTTCCACTAATCCCAGCTCACCCCCAAAACAGCCATCACCTAAAGTTTTGATTTGATACCAAAACCCAGCTGACCCCAACTGAGTAGATGATTGCGCAAGCCTAAGTGTTTTTCCAGCTCACCTGTTTGAGCTTATAGAGTTTCTAAGTTTACAGATGGAGTCACTGAAGACAGCAAAAGACCAAGCTGAGTACACAGCAGGGCAAGCCAAGTCGAGTGATCAACAACGTTATCCAGATTCAAGATGATCAAGTTCATCCAGACACAGCTGTAGGAAAGACCCAGCTTGTGTAGCAACTCAGCTCAGCGTCAAGACCCAGCAGAGTTCAAGATGTTCGTAGTCACCAAAGACAAACATAGTCGAAGTCAACTTGAGATAAAGTCAGAACTGACCTGAACCATCAGGAACTCGACACCTCAGCACCTAGAAGTCAGACCTAGGATTGCTTTACGAGAAAATCAAAGAAGAAGACAAGACCAACTTGTCAGAAGTTAGGTAGAGATTCAGAACGGCGCTTTCCAACGGCTAGTTCTAATCTCTCCCTATAAATATGAGTCTTCTTTATCATTAGAAAATGGTGTAGAGAGAGAATATACAAGAGAGATCAACAAAGAAAGAAGTCTAACTAAAGATCAAGATCTCTCAGAAAAGCTTCAAGATCCAGCAGTCTACATCCTTCTGAGTACTTATTCATTCTCAGGCTGCTGAAGCTCTCTCCCATTAGTATCTAGGCATAAAATCCTTCCTATCATAAGCCTAGTTTGAACGAGTTCATTATACTCAAAGTTCTTCATTGTAAGAACTCGTTCATAGTTGGAAAACCCAAACCCAAACCCTTCTACCCAGAAAAGGTTAGGTAAAGGTACGCTTGCTCGAAGTGCGTAATTCGAGTGTTGGTTCTGTAGTACCCGTAAACTACAGGTTAGGCTTCAGCTGTGCCCGTAAACAGACTGGTTACGTTTCGATACAGTACGCGTAAACTTGTATCCAGCTTGAGGAACTAAGCTGCAACGCTTGCTGACTGCGCGTAAAGTCAGTGGTATCCTTAGTGGATTACCAGAAGGTTTCTGGTCGTGGACGTAGGAGTAATTTCTCCGAACCACGTTAAATAGCTTTGTTCTTTACTGCTTTATTTATGCATCCAGCTAACTCTTCATAAGCATTCTTTCAAGCTGCATAAACTGACTAACTTAAAAGAGAAACGAAGCTCTGCAATATATTTGAAGTAACAAACGGACTTTCCAAAAACCCACCACATTCCGCACACAGCTAGCTGTGTCGATCAAGCTACCTTCCAGCTGGATCGAACACAGACAGCTCACTCAAGAGTTTTAATTGGAAAAGGTTTGAAACCTTGGTGTATTCACCCCCCATCTACACCAAGGTATCCGTCTCGGGACCAACAGAAACTGATGGAAGGGTTTTTGCGTTTCATCTTGAGAGAGAGTGTGTGAGAGTTAATTTTATATATCTTTAATTTTAGTTTTAAAAAATGAAAATAAAAAATAAAATAAAAAACGTATGGCTTAACGGTTAAACTATCGTTATATATCTAATTAATACATAATAGTAAAACATAACGGAATATTTGTACCCCTTATGTTTATCAATACATAACACTACATACGTAACGTGTATTTAAAAATGCGTTATCTTTACAAAAAATGCGCTCATACGTAACGGTTTTTAAAATCTCCGTTATGTATGAAGTGTTACGTATGAACCTTTTTTTAGTAGTGATACTTCATCATAAAAAAATTTCATGCTATTTACACTTATACTTCAATATCAAACGAACTCATGCGCTAATCTTTACATCATAAAATAAACTCATGCTATTGACATCAAATATCAAATCATACTTCATCGGCAAATAATCGAACAAATATACAATTCATGAACTAGAATAATTTAACTAGATTAAAATTCTAATTATAGAAACTAACTTGGAAACGATGGGATAAGCACTTTTACTTGGAGGGTCGACTACAGCAGAAGCCGAAGACGATGGCTGCAATTATGACGGCAGTGGCGGCTGCAAATCTGGCCGGAAAGAGAGAAAGAAACAGTGAGAGAGAGATGGTCAGTGAGAGAGAGAGAGACATTAATTAAGACATAAATGGAGTGAGAGAGAGAGTGCATACCGTGACAGGATCGGCCGGAAGGCGGTGGCGCGGCAACGGAGAGGCAGCAACAATCTGGCCGAAAACACAGAAAAAGAGAGAGTCGGTGAGAGAGAGAAATGGAGAGAGAGAGTGCATACCTGGCGGCGCGGCGGCGGTGCTGCGGAGGAGGCGCGAGTGAGAGAGAGGAAATGAGAAAGAGAGAGAAGGATCGAGAGAGAGAGAAACATAGAGAGAGATGACGGCGGCGAGGAGGCGGAGGCGCGGCGGCGGGGCGGGTAGGAGAAATTAGGAGGAAGTGAGAAAGATCGAGAGAGAGAGAGATAGAGAGATGCGACGGCGGCGAGGAGACGGAGGCCCACTAAGGTCTTGAGCAGCGGTGTAGGATCAGATCCCAAAGAAAGTAAGTTTTTTCTTTCTAAGTAAGGACCGATAGCGAAGGGTGAAAAGAACCCTGCTTAGCCTTATCCCCCTCTAAGGGGGTTTTAGTGATAGGTTCTCTAGGAACTGGACTGTGGGTCCCAAGACGGATACCTAGGTCTAGAGGGGGTTTTGAAGATTTGAATTTCGCAGAGGTAGAGGTGAGATTTGAAAGAATCCGCGTATCTTTTCCAAATATATCAACTGCCATATTTGATCAATGGTTGAGATTGAAACAGTTGATATTCTGATCAACGACTGGGAGAGATTCACTCATCACGTTTTGTTGACGTACTTACGGCGAGTGTATACAACTGCACGTGAGGCAGTTTAAACGTTTGACGTTCTGCCTCGAAACTACCGTGCTACAGGACTCTGCACTTTATAATTAATGCGATGGGAAAGGAAACTTATCAAGTAATTTAACCAAGGGACATATGTCCGCTTAAAGTAGGAATTCAAAATAATTGGACTTAAATTGTATATTCCTCAGAGAATTAAACGCATGAGACGCAAACCGGTCAGCTTGGACATAGAAGTCAGCTGATACTACGGCAGTCTTTTCCTTTGCTTGACTAAGTTTTCCCTTCAACTGAGTATCTGGATATTAACTTGATTTTCCTTCAGCTGAGTTCCATTGAGCTCTGCGACTGACGTCTAGATGAGCTTGATTCCTCTTCAGCTGGGTAAACCTTCTGAATCTGAGCTTTGATATCCAGCTGAGTTTGTTCCCCCTCAGCTGGATGAACTTTCTTCATCCGGTTCGAGCTGATACCAATTGTTGGTGAATCTGCTGGACAGAGTTTCCTTCTTCTAGATTCATCTTCTTGATTCTGTGCTCCAGGTTTGATCCAGCTTTGTTTGGTATCCAGAGGATGATCTTTGATAGTTCAATTGGATTTCTCTCTTGATTCTCCACTTGAATATTCTGCTTGATTGAATTTGCCCTCAGCTGATATCACAGCTGTGTAGATTTCCAGCTTGGTGGAGTTTCCCTTGAATTTGATAGGTGGCTGTATTTTCTCAGCTGCTTCCTACTTGAGCCAGTGATTTTCTCAACAATTATGTTCATCTGTCAACTTGATCTCTGATCTTGAGGACAGTCAGCTTGTTCCATGATCAGCTGAGTTCACTGTTGCTTTGCGGGGTAGAATCTTCGATTTCCTGTTCTTTGCATTGCATTCCTGCGCATTGAACTCACCAGGAAAACCGTAATCACAACAATTGGCTGGGACCAGTACACTTGATATATTCCTTGAAGAGCTTTCAGGTGAGTCATGAGCTTTGATCACCAGCTGTCTTTCTTTCACAGCACGCTTGATGACTCATCTGAACGCGCATGTCCCTCTTTGACCTGTTATCACTCATTCGACACCCAGTTGTGATTGGGTCCGGCTTTGTTGTTGAGGGTTTCATTGATAACCCATATTTGTCCTTATCTTTTGTGAGTGATACTTCTGGTTGGTCCTTGAATGAGTCCACTTCTCTTTGGACTTTTGATGGCTGCTTGAATTCCATCTTCTTTGATGCAGTTCATTTTCAAACTGGAGCCTGTCAGCTTGATATCCCTTCTGCTAGAATCTTGATGTGAAGCTCGGTTGATTTTCAGCTTTGTATCCAGCTGAGATCCTTCTCAGCTGTCTTTTTAGTTGACCTTGATGTCTGTGCTGGATGACATTCTGTCTTTGATTTTGATTCCAGTCAGCTGGATTTATCTGCTGCCTTTGAGCTCTGTGATCACCGAGTTCTTTGCTTTTCTTGGGCTTGGAGTTGCCAAGCAGTTTTCTTCTTTTGACAGGACTGAGCTTGGACAGCTGGCTTGATTATGTACGACCTCTTTGGTACATTCTTGGCTTGGGTCCAGCTGTGTTTGCATTGGCTGGAGCCATTCTTTGATCTGATTCAGCTTTGGCCATCTTCAGCTTTGGCCATCTTCAGCTTCTTGATCATTCATTCTTTTGCTTCACTTTCTGATTTTATAATGATGATGGGTTTGTCAGTGATAACATCCCACATCATGTCGTGACGCACGCTCAGAAAGCTTTTGAGTCGGAACTTCCAGATCTGATAATCATCGACAGAAATGTCGGAAGATTCCTGCACAAGGAAGATTCCATAACAGTATGCAATATAATGATTTTAAAAAGATTTTGAAACTTTGAAGGATCTGTTCAGGTGACCACTATCAGCAAAGAAGCTGACTTGACACAGATATAGTGATCTTTTGAACCACTGCTCTGATACCAATTGTTGGTTCCAAGACGGATACCTTAGTGTAGAGGGGGTGAATACACCAAGGTTTGAATACTTTTCCAATTTAAAAACTCTTTTGAGTGAGCTGACTGTGTCCGATCCAGCTGGAAGACAACTTGATCGACACAGCTGGCTGTGTGCGGAATGTGGTGGATTTGGAAAGTCCGTCTGTTACTTCAAATATATTGCAAAGCTTTGTTTCTCTTTTCAGTTAATCAGTTTATGCAGCTTGAAATGTATGCTTATGAAGAGGTTAGCAGAATGCATAAACAAAGCAGTAAAGAACAAAGCAATTTTAACGTGGTTCGGAGTAACACCTCCTACATCCACGACCAGATTCATTGTTAATTCACTACCACTTAGTTTTCAAGTACCAAGCAACTTCACAACTCGAACCTGAGTTGTGTTCCAACAGTTTACGGGCACTGTCAAGCCTACATCTTTCGGTTGCGGGGTCGGAAAAAAACCGACTTACGGTTCCGGCATCGTAAAACCTGACCACTCGAATTACACGCTTCGAGCAGGCGTACCTTGATCTAACCTTTCTGGGTTTGGGTTTGGGTATGTGTTTACCAACTATGAACGAGTTCTTACAATGAAGAACAAGGAGTATGATGAACTCGTTCAAACTAGGCTTAAGATATTTCTATTCTAATCTATTCTGCCTATGACTGAATGTGTGAACAACTAAGAACACAGCTGACTGGCTGGGTGTTCTTGAAAGATTTGGCTTTGAAGATCGTTGTTCATTTTTCTGTTTGCTCTTTTATTTCTTCAGTCGTCTCGTCAGCCTTACCAGCCTGTTCTCTTCAATGGTAAGGAGGTATATATATAGGTGGAGATTCAAACTAGCCGTTGGAAAAGAGCCGTTTGAATCTTACCTACTCTTATTAACTTCTGGCCTTTAACCTATGAAGTAGGTCTGCATCTGCAGAAGCTATTTCTTCTCTGATTTGACCGCGTTATACAAGATTTTTTGACATCGGGATCTTGTCTTAGAGAAGGTCTTCGTCTTCGAGCTGCTAAGCACTTCTGCTGTGTCTTCAGCGACTTCAACTCTGCTGCATCTCGACTCTGAGCTGTGTCTTAGACTTGTGCTGTATCATTAACCTGAGCTGTGTCTTCAACCTGAGCTGTGTCATTAACCTGAGCTATGTCTCAGACCTGAGCTGTGTCATCGACACTAAGCTCGGTCTTTTACACTGAGCTGGGTTTCCGTCACTGAGCTGGGTCTTTGATACTGCTGGGTCTTTGACTCTGCTTGGTCTGCTCTGCTGAGTCTACTCTGTTGAGTTCCTCAGCTGTGTCTACTTAGCTACGTCTTCTGCTGTCTTCCGTGACTACATGTAAACTTAGAAACTCTATAAGCTCAAACATGTGAGCTGAAAAACGCTTAGGCTTGTGCAATCATCTAGTCGGTTGGGGTCAGCTGGGTTTTGGAATCAAATCAAAACTCTATTAATTTTTCCAACAATTTTCCCCTTTTTGATGATGCCAAAACCTAACTGAGAAAAACAATTTACTTCACCCTTAACTGAAAACGGGGTTTAAAAAAATAAATATTCACAGCAGGTAATTAAATTCAGAGTTCAGTTCCTGGATAAAGAGTTATTGTCATCAGGGTGAGCTTGAGAGCAAAAACATTTCAGTTTTATTAATACTCAAAGATGATTACAAGGATTACAATGTTAACAAACTGAAATTAGACAAAAACTATTTAAACCCAGTTGGCTGGGTCTTCATTTCTGCTGCTACTACTTCCTCTATTCGTCCATCTGATGGTCAGTCTTGAGACCATATCTGTTGAAGATGAATTCTTCAAAGTCCTTCCATTCATCTTGATTTTTGGACTTGGAGATTCCTCTTTCGCCAGCCCAGTGATGAACTTTTTTGATAATCTGGGCCTTGTCGGGAAGGTTCGTTCCAGCTATAGTGGGAGGTTTCAATTGCTTGACTTTTGGAGCTTTGAGCTGGATGTCGTTTCTCTTGGCAGCTAGGGCTAATGATCTTGCCATCATTGGATATTCTTCATGAAGTTCGAGCAAGTATTCCTTGAACGCAGTTTTGTGATCCATTCCTTTGTATTGATTCAGGTAATAGAATTCTTTGATGAATTCTGTTTTGCATTGTTCCCAGTTTTCGTTGATTTCATCTGGGTTCCTCTTGTCAGATCTTGGAATGCTTGAAGCTGCTTGTTTTTTCCTAGCTTGCCTGTAGCTTAGCCTTTTCTTCTTCTGCTTTTTCTCAGCAGGCTTGAGCGATTCGACTTTCTTCTTGATAATTTTGTCCAGCTCTTGCATTTCTCTTCTTTGCTCGTTGTGGAAGTTACACAGCCAGTGATAGTCCTTGTAATCTTCTGGCTTATGTCCACAAGCTTTGGCAAGAGCGACCATCTTCTCTCTCCACGTCTCTTTGACTGCTTTGGCTGCTGTAGTTGGCTCTTCCTCATCCAGCTCTTTGGCAAAGTCGTCGATTTCTGACTAATTTGGCTGCATCGGTTCCCCCTGAGCTGCAGCTTTCCTCTCCATTATTTTTCCAGCTTAATTCTTTTCTTCCCCCTTTTTGGCATTATCAATAAGGGAGGCAGAGAGGTGAGCGACTGTTGCGTTGAGCTTGGCGAGAGCAACTTCAATATCAGCGATCTTGGCTGAGTTGTTTGCTGTGACGATGTTCAGCTGAGCAGTACTGCTGCTTCCAGCTCTGAACTGAGCATCCAGATCTTTATATTGGTTGAAAAGTTGGCGGATGTCAGAGCTGTTGGAGAGAGTGGACTTCTTGATGTTTTCCAGCTGGCTTGAAAGATTTGCTATGTCTTCGGCCAGTGGAACTAGAAGTCTTGCTACAATCTTAGGAACTCTCTTATCTAAATGATTTCTGAGTTCGAGATCTTGAGAAACAAGAGACTGCTTGAGGTCTAGACTTGTACTTTCTTGTACATTTTGGGCAAATTTATGAGCATCATCAATTGCCTGTTGTTGTTCTCGAACTTGACAGTCTAGAGCTGTGAATCGCAAGATGACATCAACCTGGGACTTCAGTCTGTCCTGAAAGAGTATTTCCTCAACCTTTTTAGAGATTGCGTCTTTCATGGCGGTTGATAGTTTGACAGCTGAGTCCGTTTGTGTTCCAGATTCAACATGACTGGGTTTGTCTGCCTCGAACTCGACCAGTACGTGAGTGTCATCGGCAATTGAACTTGGTGGGGCTGCTGTCTCTGTTTCAGCTGTTGCATCAGCTGGTTCTTCAATGATCATTACCTCAGCTGTGTTATCTGGTACAACTTTCTTGGTAATCTCAGCTGAGACTTCTTTGGAGTTGTCAGCTCCAGAAGGCGTTTCCTATCCCGCTGCTATTAGAAGCTTGTTGGCTGATTCCCAGACGTCTGCTGGGTGCGGCTTGGGGTACTGCTGAGACACTTCGATGATACCTCTAATGTGATCATCTTGATGCAAGTATGCATCTTCCAGGCTTCAAAACCCAAAAGTGTGCCGGAGGCGCGCTTCATCTGTCTTCAACTTCTCGTAGGAGAAGGTCTCTATCAGCTGCTCATTCTGGTACCAAGTTACCATCTTGGTTGCCAGATAGAACTTGAGATCTCCAACTTTGATGAGGACGATGGGCAGGTGCGCCAGGATTGGATACTGAGTTAGAACACTCTTGATCCCTGCGATGCATAACTCCTCGTACATAGCTTCCATGAAGGCTGAGCCAGAGGAGTTAAATGATAGAGAGGCAGTGGAATCACTCTCCTATGATTCTGTGGAGATTTGAGGAACAGGTTCAATTGGTTTCACAGTAGGCTGTGAAGAAGCATCAGCCAACTGCGTGGGAGATTGAACTTTGGGTGATGACTGTTTTGGGGGTGAGCTGGGATTTGTGGAAGAGGGTTCAGCTTGGGTGTCAGCTGGCTGTGAAGGAGCTTCAGCCAGTTGAATATCTGCATGCTCTCTTACAGGAGATAGCTCTTTGGTTGGAGAGTTGGGTGGAGGAGACGGTTGTTTGGTTGGTGAGCTGTGAGGGGTGAGGGCTGGGGTGAGCTGAGCAGAGGTGTCTGACTCCTTGGATTATCCAGCTCGTCCTCTGAGCTGGATGACGATCCATCATTCAATCCCATATCAGCCAGGATGTTTGATCCGAATTGATTGAAGGCTGATACTGGCTGTGGGGAGAGAATCACCATTGCATGACTTGGATTTGCTTTAGAAGGGCTCGCCTCAGTTGGTGGAACGACATCTGTTTTCTTCTTCTTTTCAGCTGGTCCTCCAGCTGGTTTAGGGTCAGCTACCTTTCTTTTTCTCTGTTTCTTCTCAGCTGGAACTTCTTCCTCTGTTTCTTCCAGCTGCTTCTTGCCTTTGCTCACAGTAGGCTGTTTCTTCAGAAGATCATTGATTTGACTAATTCTCTTGAAGAGAATCTTCGTTTCTGAAAACGGTTCTGAATCAGCCCATTTTACTGTGTGCCCTATCACAACTTGTTCTATTAAGAACGAAATCTTAGAGCATAGATACAGGGGCTATGAGGTTGAATACGTCGTCCTGGTGGAGTCAAACTTGATCTTCTCTGACTCCTTGACCAGTCGGTTGAGTAAGAAATCAAACCAGTTGACATTTGCGCCTTTGATCATGGAAATCATTGGTTTGAGCTTTGGAATACTGATCTCTCCTTGAGATCCAGCTATCCCCAGAATGCACTTCTACGTGATATCCAGCAGCAGCCTGTACTTTGGCTTGAGAAGGAGCTTTGACATGCTCGCTCTGTATGGCTCTGGAGAGATTATCATCTCTTGACTGAGGAATTCATCCACTTCCTCACGGCTGTAGTCGTCTATAATGAATTCTCCTTCGTTGGGCACATTGAATACTTTTCGCAGCATTCTGTTGAGCTTGATGTTGAGGGTTGCTGAATCATACTTTCCGTCAGCGCCCTTGACGATCATATTGAATGATGATGAGTAGAAGTCGTCTTCGTCAATGATGTTGAGGTAGAAGAGAGCAACATCTTTCTTCAGCATTAGCTTGGGCATGGAGGTTGCCCACAGCAAGAGACCGGAGTCTGCAATGAGATTCACCATCTCTTTGAGCTCTGAGATATGAAGGTTGGAGGTGGACAGAATATTCTCAAAAGATAGCTTTGTCATTAAAGCTTCAAACTGGTTCAGCCCTGCGGTTGATTTCTTGGGTGCCATTTCTACAATCTGTTAATTTTGATCGAGCGAAGAACTTGCAGAAAATAGATAGGGGTTTTGAAGATTTGAATTTCGCAGAGGTAGAGATGAGATTTGAAAGAATCCGCGTATCTTTTCCAAATATATCAACTGCCATATTAGATCAACGGTTGAGATTGAAACAGTTGATATTCTGATCAACGACTGGGAGAGATTCACTCATCACGTTTTGCTGACGTGCTTACGGCGAGTGTATACAACCGCGCGTGAGGCAGTTTAAACGTTTGACGTTCTGCCTCGAAACTACCATGCTACAGGACTCTGCACTTTATAATTAATACGATGGGAAAGGAAACTTATCAAGCAAGTTAACCAAGGGACATATGTCCGCTTAAAATAGGAAGTCAAAATAATTGGACTTAAATAGTATATTCCTCAGAGAAATAAACACATGAGACGCAAACCGGTCAGCTTGGACATAGAAGTCAGCTGATACTACGGCGGTCTTTTCCTTTGCTTGACTAAGTTTTCCCTTCAGCTGAGTATCTGGATATTAACTTGATTTTCCTTCAGCTGAGTTCCCTTGAGCTCTGCAACTGACATCTAGATGAGCTTGATTCCTCTTCTGCTGGGTAAACCTTCTGAATCTGAGCTTTGATATCCAGCTGAGTTTGTTCCCCCTCAGCTGGATGAACTTTCTTCATCCGGTTCGAGCTGATACCAATTGTTGGTGAATCTGCTGGACAGAGTTTCTTTCATCTAGATTCATCTTCTTGATTCTGTGCTCCACGTTTGATCTAGCTTTGTTTGGTATCCAGAGGATGATCTTTGATAGTTCAGTTGGATTTCTCTCTTGATTCTCCACTTGAATATTCTGCTGGATTGAATTTGCCCTCAGCTGATATCACAGCTGTGTAGATTTCCAGCTTGGTGGAGTTTCCCCTGAATTTGATAGGTGGCTGTCTTTTCTCAGCTGCTTCCTACTTGAGCCAGTGATTTTCTCAACAATTACGTTCATCTGTCAACTTGATCTCTGATCTTGAGGACAGTCAGCTTGTTCCATGATCAGCTGAGTTCACTGTTGCTTTGCGGGGTAGAATCTTCGATTTCCTGTTCTTTGCATTGCATTCCTGCTCATTGAACTCACCAGGAAAACCGTAATCACAACAATTGGCTGGGACCAGTACGCTTGATATATTCCTTGAAGAGCTTTGAGGTGAGTCATGAGCTTTGATCACCAGCTGTCTTTCTTTCACAGCATGCTTGATGACTCCTCTGAACGCGCATGTCCCTCTTTGACCTGTTATCACTCCTTCGACACCCAGTTGTGATTGGGTCCGGCTTTGTTGTTGAGGGTTCTATTGATAACCCATATTTGTCCTTATCTTTTGTGAGTGATACTTCTGGTTGGTCCTTGAATGAGTCAACTTCTCTTTGGACTTTTGATGGCTGCTTGAATTCCATCTTCTTTGATGCAGTTCATTTCCAAACTGGAGCCTTTCAGCTTGATATCCCGTCTGCTGGAATCTTAATGTAAAGCTCGGTTGATTTTCGGCTTTATATCCAGCTGAGATCCTTCTCAGCTGTCTTTTTAGTTGACCTTGATGTCTGTGCTGGATGACATTCTGTCTTTGATTTTGATTCCAGTCAGCTGGATTTATCTGCTGCCTTTGAGCTCTGTGATCAGCTGGGAGTTGCTGCTTTTCTTGGGCTTGGAGTTGCCAAGCAGTTTTCTTCTTTTGACAGGACTGAGCTTGGACAGCTGGCTTGATTATGTACGACCTCTTTGGTACATTCTTGGCTTGGGTCCAGCTGTGTTTGCATTGGATGGAGCCTTTCTTTGATCTGATTCAGCTTTGGCCATCTTCAGCTTCTTGATATTCATTCTTTTGCTTGACTTTCTGATTTTATGATGATGATGGGTTTGTCAGTGATAACATCCCACATCATATCGTGACGCGCGCTCAGAAAGCTTTTTAGTCGGAACTTCCAGATCTGATAATCATCGACAGAGAATGTCGGAAGATTCCTGCACAAGGAAGATTCCATAACAGTATGCAATATAATGATTTTAAAAAGATTTTGAAACTTTGAAGGATCTATTCAGGTGACCACTATCAGCAAAGAAGTTGACTTGACACAGATACAGTGATCTTTTGAACCAATGCTCAGATACCAATTGTTGATCCCAAGACGGATACCTTGCTGTAGAGGGGGGTGAATACACCAAGGTTTGAAAACTTTTCCAATTTAAAAACTCTTTTGAGTGAGCTGGCTGTGTCCGATCCAGCTGGAAGACAGCTTGATCGACACAGCTGGCTGTGTGCGGAATGTGGTGGATTTGGAAAATCCGTCTGTTACTTCAAATATATTGCAAATCTTTGTTTCTCTTTTCAGTTAGTCAGTTTATGCAGCTTGAAATGTATGCTTATGAAGAGGTTAGCAGAATGCATAAACAAAGCAGTAAAGAACAAAGCAATTTTAACGTGGTTCGGAGTAACACCTCCTACGTCCACGACCAGATTCACTGGTAATTCACTACCACTTGGTTTCCAAGTACCAAGCAACTTCACAACTCGAACCTGAGTTATGTTCCAACAGTTTACGGGCACTGTCAAGCCTACACCTTTCAGTTTTCGGGTACTGAAAAAACCTGACTTACAGTTTCCGGGTACTGTAAAATCTGACCACTCGAATTACACGCTTCGAGCAGGCGTACCTTGATCTAACCTTTCTGGGTTTGGGTTTGGGTATGGGTTTTCCAATTATGAACGAGTTCTTACAATGAAGAACAAGGAGTATGATGAACTCGTTCAAACTAGGCTTAAGATATTTCTATTCTAATCTATTCTGCCTATGACTGAATGTGTGAACAACTAAGAACACAACTGACTGGTTGGGTGTTCTTGAAAGATTTGGCTTTGAAGATCGTTGTTCATTTTTCTGTTTGCTCTTTTATTTCTTCAGTCGTCTCGTCAGCCTCACCAGCCTCTTCTCTTCAATGGTGAGGAGGTATATATATAGGTGGAGATTCAAACTAGCCGTTGGAAAAGAGACGTTTGAATCTTACCTACTCTTATTAACTTCTGGCCTTTAACCTACAAAGTAGGTCTGCATCTGCAGAAGCTATTTCTTCTCTGATTTGACCGCGTCATACAAGATCTTCTGACATCGGAATCTTGTCTTGGAGAAGGTCTTCGTCTTCAAGCTGCTAAGCACTTCTGCTGTATCTTCAGCGACTTCGACTCATCTGTGTCTCGACTCTGAGCTGGGTCTTTGACTCTGCTTGGTCTGCTCTGCTGAGTTCCTCAGCTGTGTCTGCTTAGCTGTGTCTTCTGCTGTCTTCAGTGACTACCTGTAAACTTAGAAACTCTATAAGCTTAAACAGGTAAGCTGAAAAACGCTTAGGCTTGTGCAATCATCTACTCGGTTGGGGTCAGCTGGGTTTTGGAATCAAATCAAAACTCTATTAATTTTCCCAACATGGACGATCCTATTTGGTCAAATACCTAGCGACAAACTCCTATGTTCCTTTCATTACAGTATTTTCGAACAAGTTCCTGGATAACAAGCCTAAAGGTTTTCTTATTGATGATATCGATTCATACCTAACGATTTTCCACAAAGTGGTGACGAAACGTATAACTTGTACAAATCTTTCCATTTTCCAAGTCGATACGAACGAATAGCGGGGCGGGTAGGTCGGTGGCGGGTAGGAGAAATTAGGGTTGGGGAGTGAATGAGGGAGAAGAAGCCCGCTGCTGTGTATATCGCAGATTTACCGATGGATCATCCGTCGTTAATTAAATATATTTGATTTATTATTATTTTTTTCTGGTTAATATTAACGACGAATATATCCGTCGTTAATTACCGACGGACAAGTATCCGTCGGTAATTACCGACGGATAATCCATCGTTAATTAAATATGTTTGATTTATTATTATTTTTTTTCCTGGTTAATATTAACGACGGATTTATCCGTCGTTAATTACCAACGGATAAGTATCCGTCGTTAATTACAGACGGATAATCCATCGGCATGTTTTGTTTATTATTTTTAATTAGATAAATTAAAATTTACCGACGGATATTTCCGTCGGCAATTTTAACGACGGTGAATCCGTCGGTAATCTGTCGTAAACATCTTTAGTGCCAACCCGTTTTTTTTCCGACGATAATGTCAGTTGGTAAATACACGTTTTTTATGTAGTGTTACATCAAGAATTTATTTAGGCCTGATTTTAATTAACAGGCTAGTTTTCTGTTTTTATTTTATTTTGCGAGGGTGGATAGGGTATCGTCTTTTTAATTCTACCTCCAAAGTTAGGTATTAATATTTCTTTTTAGAAATAGACATTAATATTTATCCATCTAACTTTTAAGTTGGTGAATTTAAGATGATGGAAAATCCTAATTCGTGTAACGCAACACATGGGGAACCGATGATGATAATGATATTCAACATATGGTAAATTACATTTTCTTTTCTAATTTTACGTGTTATGGGAAAAAAGCTGTTATAATTATTAAGAAACAATACTCAATTTGCAATTATAAAATGTGTGGATTCATAATTTATAAGTATATTCTAATTTTATTTTATTTAATATCCCCGAGCTCATTTTGTGCAATTTTAATCCATTCGTATTATATTCTAATTTTTATTTATTTAATATTCTTGAAATTTCCTTGGTTATTCTAATTTTTATTTATTTAACATTCTCGAACTTTTCTTGGTTTCTTTTATTATATTTAGGGCAAAATGCATTTAAATTCCCCATTTTTTACCAAATTCTGGTTTATTTCCCAATTTTTTTAAAATTTATTAGAATTCCTCACCTTTTAATTTTTCTTATTATTCTCCTAAAAATAATTTGGGGAAAAAATCGAAGATGACATGTCCAATTCAAAACGACGCCGTTTTAACCAAAACGACGCCGTTTTGAATTTAAGAATTTAAAAAAAAAATCAAATCACACATCAAAGGCCACCTCATCATCCCCTTCATCTTTCCATTTCTCTCTCTCTCACTCCCAGTCTGTTCCTCATTCTCTCCGCCACCGCATACACCTCTCTCTCTGCCGACTTTGATCTCCGCCTCGTGAGAAGAGAACTCCCGATGAATTTGACAGTAAGGGCAAGATTAGAATTTGAGTGGTGGCAGTCTTTGGGCCAATTGGGAGGCAAGATTTTGAAAGCCGTCCGCAGCGATGGCGGATGGAGAAGAGGGAGAAAGTTGTTGTGTTTGTTAGGCAACTCTCTAAACAAGGATCCAATAATGGATTTGGAAACATCCATGGCCGTTTCTGGCCAAAGCTTTTAGGATTAAGGTTGTTATCTCTTTAATTGTTAGTGCCTCTTAGGGCGGCGTTGGAGGCGGCGTAGTGGAATGTGATGACGTTGAAGGAGCAGATGGTGATGTTGACGGAGGTGATGAACAGGCAGTTGGAGATGACGCTGAGACGGAGATCGGGGTGGAGGGTGTCGTATAGCCAGTGGCTGAGGGGATCGTCGGCCCAGCCGGAGGAGAGGGCGGCGGAAAGGGAGGGAGCATTGATGTGTAAGTTGAGAGGGCGGCGGAGATGGAGGGAGAGGGCAGAGAGGGTGGAGGGTTTGACTGTGTTAGAGAGGGAGTAAGAGAGAGAGAGACATAAAGTGGATGATGAGGTGGCATTGATGTGTAAGTTGATTTTTTTTTGTTAATTATTAAAATCAAAACGACGTCGTTTTGGTTAAAACGGTGTCGTTTTTGAACGCCACATCACTTTGAATTGGACATGTCATCTTCGATTTTTTTCCCCAAATTGCTTTTGGGAGAATAATAAGAAAAATTAAAATGTGAGGAATTCTAACAAATTTTAAAAAAGTTGGGAAATAAACCAGAATTTGGTAAAAAGTGAAGAATTTAAATGCATTTTGTCCTTATATTTAAACTTTTCATATTTCCTTGAAGAATATCTTGAATCATGGATTAAACATACTGCTACAGATTCGAAGCACCATCTTAATTCAAGGTCTTATGTGGCATCTCGTGCATTTTCTATTCCCATTTATTTTAAATTCTTATTTTGTGCATTCTTAATTTATTCATATATTCTAATTTTATTTTTTTAATATTTTCAAAATTAAAATTATTAATTCATGTTACTTGAATTGAATAAATATGAGATATATAGTTGAATTGAACAGAGAAGTTGTGATGCAACAAGTAGAAAAAAATATTACAAGAAAAAGTGAATGAGATCAAAACAACAAACCATAGTATCGTTTTCAATCACTACAAGAAACGCGCTCATAGATAACGGATATTATCCGTTATCTATGCACCAAAAAGACCGATATATATAGTGGTGTTATGTATGATGCGCTCATACATAACGGATAATAACCGTTATCTATAGTATTATACATAACGGTATTATCCTTATACATAACACTAATATCTCCATCATCTATATCTGTTATACATAACGTTTCATATCGTTATAAAATATAATTTATACCGTTATTAAATATACTATATATGTATTATATTTCATTATAGATGACGTTGATTTGTACTTTAGATAACGGTCTTTTTTACGTTATGTATTTCCATCCTTATATTTTCAACCCTTGTTTCTATTGTTATTTTGTTTTTGTTTTTTTCAATTTACCTATTTTTAAATTCAAAAAATCAATAAATAATACCTTAAAATCATAAAATAATATATTTATTAAAACATAGTTTACATATCGTATCATCCAAATAGAGTCGACGTTACATGATGTTTTACAAAAACTTATATCTATGTGAGTATCATCAAATAAACAAGTAACTAAACTTTGCTACCCATATTAATCCACTTCTTCGCCGACTCCACTAGTTCCATCGAGCGCGCCTCGACATACCACTCTGTACACGCTACCGATATCTCCAGCACCTCCCCCTCTGAACATGCTGCCAATATCTATGGAATATCAAGTTTTACATATGCAAACTAATCCTACATCATTTAAACTAACCATATGGAAAGAAGAAACTATGCAAGTTTAAGAAAACCTCACTCACTTACTCACATGTTGTACCAACGGTCCAAGCAGTCTATGAAATTGGTCCTCACGACATCTACAACGACACAAAAAGATAAAATAGAACACCCGTATAATCAGACACAAAGATTGATTAGTCATCATAAGAAATAGAAAATAAATTCTATTTATTGTACTTATAAACACATCACGTATATATGCACAAAATTAAATCATGTGTACGTATTTGTTTCTAACACCATCACGTAGAGCCTAAGCCAAACGAACACTCGAATTCTTTGAACTGCTGTAGAAATCAAGATTCCTAAACCAAAAAATTACTAATAAAAATGCAACTTACACAGCCAAATCTCAGATCTTAGTGCATGTCCAGCTAATGAAATGCACGAAACTCTAGACAAAAGCAAATTCATTATCCCTGCATCAACATCATAACATCCAATTACAGAGTCTGTGTTAGTTCAAAGTCATTGAACAGGAAAAAACACAAGGAAAAAGAAATGATTTCATACCTGCATTCTTGATTATTCTAATTCTTCCATCAACAGTTTCATCTGCAAAATATGACATTCTTTTAGGGACCAAAAGATACTTTAAAAGATGTCTAAAACTTTATGGTTCGCTATAAAGAGTTTATCAACATAAGAATGTGACATAAATGTCAAACCTTTCTATCATTTATAAACAAGAAGCCTTTGTTTAGTTTCTCATCAAGCACAAATATTTCAGGTATGTTCATCTCAGCGAAGTCCTTATCCAGCAAATTTCCTGGACATCAAACAGAGATTTTTCAAAATTCATAGCAATATTGAGATCACGAAAGTAAATTGTATTACTGCCTTGATTTGAGTTTGACTGCCTTCTGTTTAGGAATACCAACCTCCTTAGGAAACTATTCCTCAGGTTCTGTGGTTTAAGAAAAAAGGTGAAACATAAACAACTTAGAAAAATTCAATTCCTAAGACATACTTGATAGGAGATCAACATAGCTCATCACTCTCAACTAATTATCTAGTAAAAGTAATCAATTAAATTATTCTCAATCATAGAGTTCAATGTGTAATACATGTTCATCCATGTACACACATGTACAGCTCTAACACACCCAACCAACTATTTCGATTAACATTCTACCAAAGTAAAAGTTTTACAACAGCCATAGATACAGTCTAATACATTAGCCTAGCACAAATTAATTTTAAATTTTAACATTAGCCTAGCCAGGACTTAGAATTTACTAAAAGTTATTTCATATATATTTAGAAGAATAGAGAAATGGTAATTAAATCTGTGAACTTTTCATCACAAAAATTAGCTTGCAGAGAAATAAAACTATGAAACATACATTTCATCACTATTTTCACCCAGATCTTTACTTACTAATCACTGCCCCGGAGATGATTTTTCGCCGGAGAGAATGGGAACAAAAGTCAAAAGCCAAAGCCAAAGGAGTTTCCTGATAACAATAGCAGGAGGAAGAGAGGACAGGAGTTCTGTAAAAATTTTAAAATAAAAAATAAAAGAAATAGGAAGAAGTAAAATAAAGAGAAACAAAAGCTTACGGTGCTGGAAGCGAGGTAGAACATGGCGAGGGTAGCGGTCTTCCATTTTGTTGCTGTCGTTGCCAATGGGAAGGAGGAGTGAACGGAGGTGGTGACTCCTATTCTACTGCTGTTCGTTGCTTTAGTAGAGGCGAGGCAGCGGTGGCGTCGATTCAAGAGAGCGGCGAGGTCGCCGAAAATGGAGGGATCTAGCATTTTTGATTGGGGATCAAATTTCAAAGAGAAAATAGGGGTTCGATTGGGGATCTAGGGTTTTCGATAGAGAGCTTTACTATAATTACAAAAAGATACAGAGATTGGTTGAGAGGAAGAGTGAGCGGGCGGGCGGAGGCGGTGGAAACGACGGCGGCGGAGGCGACGGTGGCGTTGGTCTCGCCGGAGAAATTCTAGTAGTGTTGGGGCTCAGATTTGGAGCTCTATGTTCTCGTCGCAGAGAAGAAGAAAGAATTAGAAGAGAGAGAGAGAGAGAGAGAGAGAGAGAGAGAGTAATGGACGAGAATGAGAGAGTTTGAGATTGAGAGAGAGATTTTTTTCTTTTTCTTTTTTTAAATAATCAGTTATAAGTAATGCTCATATATAACAGTTGGCTTAACGGTTATGTAAACCGTTATATATGTGATCAATAAATAACACACAGACATAACGGAATACACGTAACCGTTATGTTTGCACATAAATAACACTACATACGTAACTGATACGGACGAAGGACCCGTTGGATAAAAGATCCAAGAACCCCACGTATAAGAGTTGGGCAGCGGTCACCCTAGATCGGGAATCCAGTTTGATCACCCCACGAGCGTAGAAACCTCGACCCGATGGCTATATAATCAGCCAAGAACCTCGGTATGGTTGAACGCCACAAGACCTTGCTCAATAGTCTTGATAAGTTCTAAAACAAGTGAAATACTCAACAAAGAGAATTCAACTCACAAAAGCATATGCAATTTTCGTTTATAATCATGTGTGTTCCAAATACATATGATTAGAAGTCTATTTATAGGCTCCAAAGGACTTTTGAGAGCCTCACACACTTACCACTACTTAAGACTCTTAAATTGACTCATAATATCACAATTGTAACTCCTAAGCACTAAGCATGACTCTTGGACTCCAAAAGCCACTTATTAAATACAATAAAGTAACTTAAAATGACTCTTTATTTTAGACCCTTGTTCATGAACGAAAATCACTACTTAATTCTTCAATTTGGGCCTCCAAAAATCTGATGTGTGATGAGTCATACATCAAGTAGGATCAAGCCCATCAACTTGAATAATATTCACCATTTGGCCCAATGTAGAAGGGTCTTGGACTTGGGCTTTTATTTCAGCAATTAAAAGCATCATGGACTCCTTCATTCTCTTAGCTCTAGCCCTTGTAATTGGCCCACTTTGAATGATCAAAGGATCCACCTTGTGGTCTTTGGACAGCTTGGATGCAGCTCCATCATTCCCTTCTTCTTCAAAAGGATTCGTCCTCGAATCTGAATCACCAAAATAAGGAGATAAGTCAGCAACATTGAAAGTAGCACTTACATTATACTCACCCGGAAGGTCTAGTTTGTAAGCATTATCATTCACTCTTGCAATGACTTGAAATGGTCCATCTCCCCTAGGCTGCAACTTGGACTTCCTTTTTGATGGAAACCTCTCCTTTCTCAAATGTAGCCAAACCCAATCTCCCGGCTCAAAAATGACTTTTTTTCGACCTTTGTTTGCTTGCTTGACATATTGCTCCGTCTTTTTCTCAATGTTTTGCTTCACCTTTTCATGCAACTTTTTCACCATTTCGGCCTTAGCCTTTCCATCAAGACTTGTACGTTCCTCAATTGGAATTGGAATAAGATCAAGCGGACTCAATGAATTAAAGCCATAAACAACTTCAAATGGAGAAAAGTTAGTAGCAGAATGAACACTTCGATTATAAGCAAATTCTGCAAATGGTAAACAATCCTCCCAACTTTTCAAGTTCTTTTGAATCAAAGTTCGAAGCAATTGAGATAAATTCCTATTAACTACTTCGGTTGCCCATCGGTTTGTGGATGACAAGTAGTAGAAAACAGAAGTTTAGTTCCCAATTTATTCCATAGCACACGCCAAAAATGACTCAAAAACTTCACATCTCGATCACTAACAATGCTTCTTGGAATTCCATGCAAACGCACAATTTCTTTAAAGAACAAATCAGCAATATGAGTAGCATCATCACTCTTATGACATGGTATAAAATGTGCCATTTTCGAAAATCTATCAAAAACCACAAATTTCCCAATGAAACTTCGCAAAACATGGTGCATCAATCTCATGAATGTACTAGGTGCATTAGTTAAACCAAAAGGCATTACTAACCACTCATAAAGACCATATTTTATTTTAAAAGCGATTTTCCATTCATCTCGCTTCTCGAATTCGAATTTGATGATAACCACTTTTCAGCATCAATCTTAGTAAACACAACAGCCCCATGTAACTCATCAAGCATATCATCTAACCTAGGAATAGGATAGCGATACTTTACCGTGATCTTGTTAATTGCTCGACAATCCGTGCACATCCTCCATGATCCATCTTTCTTGGATACAACAATCACGTGTACAAGACATGGACTCATGCTCTCACGAATTTTCCCTTTCTCCATCAACTCTTCCACTTGCCTTTGGATCTCCTTAGTCTCTTCGGGATTAGCTCGATATGCTGGTCGGTTTGGAAGTACAGCTCCAGGAACAAAGTCAATTTGATGCTCAATACCTCTTAAAGGAGGTAATCCACTTGGTTCTTCCTCCGGGAATACATCTTCAAACTCCTGCAAAAGAGACACAAAAGTACTAGGCAAAGATGGGGTTAATTCGTTAGTGTTAAAGAAAGACTCTTTGTACACCAAGATCAACACATTTTTTTCTTCGACTATTGCTCTCTTCATTTCCTTTGTCCTCACATAGAAGTTTTGTTTCTCCTTTCCCTCTCTTGTTTTCTCTCCACTCTTTTTTTCTCTCAATTGTGTATCAGTTCCCTCACTTTTATTTCCCTCAATCTCTCTAGCTCTCCTTGCTTGAGACATCTTGACTTGATCTTCTTGAACTTGTTGTGGAGTCAACGAAACAAGCATGACAGATTTGTTATTGTGCTTGAAGGTATAACGATTTTGAAAACCATCATGCATCACCCTTCGATCAAATTGCCATGGCCTGCCCAAGAGAATGTGACTAGCATGCATTGGTACCACATCACAAAGTACATCATCTTTATAGTTACCAATGGAGAATGAAATTAGAACTTGTTTAGTCACACGAATTTCACCACATTCGTTCAGCCATTGAAGCTTGTATGGTTGAGGATGCTTTTGGGTAGCTAAACTCAATTTCTCCACCATTTCTGAACTTGCAACGTTAGTACAACTCCCACCATCAATAATCAACATACAAACTTTACCTTGGACCAAACATCTTGTGTGGAAGATGTTCTCTCTTTGTTGATCATCAGACTTGCTTTGCAAATTTAGAGTTCTTCGAACCACCAAAAGCTCTCCATGTTCAGGTGCAATCTCCTCCGGTTGTTCATCTCCACCATTATCTTCACGTTCACTTTCAAATTCAATCTCTCCATTAGGTCTCACAACCATCACCCTTTTGTTTGGACATTGAGATGCAATGTGTCCAATACCTTGACAACGAAAACATTTGATATCTCTATTTCTAGTAGAAGTAGAAGTAGAGGTACCTTTACCCTTATCAACATCATTGGATTCTGACTTTGACATCTGATTTTGAGGTTTAGAAACAGCCCCAAAAGTTGATTTAGAAGATGTCCACTCCTTCGGCTTCGAAGATTGAGAACTCGTTGGGAAACTCTTTTGAAAGGTTCCCTTCTTCTTCAATTGCCGCTCCACTTTCATGGCCATATGAACCATATCTTCAAGCTCCACATAGTGTTGAAGATCAACAATATTGGCAATCTCCCGATTCAGCCCGCATAGAAATCGAGCCATTGTTGCTTCTCTATCGTCATCAACATTTGCCCTAATCATGGCAATCTCCATCTCTTTGTAGTACTCATCAACAGATTTAGTACCTCGATTCATACATTGTAATTTTTGATACAAATCACGAAAATAATGAGAAGGTACAAATCTCTTACGCATTATAGACTTCATTTCCTCCCAAGTAGAAATTGGTCTCTCTCCATAGCGCCTTCGATTAGTTGTCAATTGATCCCACCAAACTATAGCATAGTCCATGAATTCAATTGCAGCAAGTTTTACCTTTTTCTCCTCGGAATAGTTGTGACACTCAAAGATGAGTTCCACCTTTCGTTCCCATTCCAAATAAGCTTCAGGATCACTCCTTCCTTGGAAAGTTGGAATGTTCAATTTGATGCTTCCCAAATCACGATCAATATCATTTTGATGCCTTCGCCTCCTACCATGCCTTGGAATTTGATGTGTGGATTCTGCATCTTCCTCCTCTTCACTCACTCTTTCATCATGATTCCTTCGTGGTGCTTGTAGCTCCAAATTTTCCAACCGATCTGTCACAGTTTCCAAAATATTTCCAAATCTAGCAAATTGTTGTTGCATAGCTTGCAACATAAATTCAGTTTGGTTTTGATTGTTAGTAGTGTCGTCCATGTCCTCACAATTCACTCGTGTATCACACAAAATGAACCTCACAAAACACTCGTGTATCACTCGTAGGCTTTTACCTCCCCTCAAATAATCTCACAACTCAATGCCTTTTACCACTCAATTCTCACTTGTAGGAATTCAAATGAAATAGAACAAATCAAGATAAGAACAAGAGTAGTAGCACTAACCAAACTTCAGTCCTTAGATGTGGATCTTTTGGTTGAAACTTGGAATTACAAATAGAAACAATATTTTTTTTTTTTTTTACTTTTTTTTAACTGATTTTCGTTTTTTTTTAATTCTTTTTTTTTTTTTTTGCAGCAACTAAGAACAATGAAAATGGAATATAGAGAAGTTCGATAGAATTAAAAGATAAAGGTTCAGATCAATACCAGATTGCTCTGATACCAAATGATACGGACGAAGGACCCGTTGGATAAAAGATCCAAGAACCCCACGTATAAGAGTTGGGCAGCGGTCACCCTAGATCGGGAATCCAGTTTGATCACCCCACGAGCGTAGAAACCTCGACCCGATGGCTATATAATCAGCCAAGAACCTCGGTATGGTTGAACGCCACAAGACCTTGCTCAATAGTCTTGATAAGTTCTCAAACAAGTGAAATACTCAACAAAGAGAATTCAACTCACAAAAGCATATGCAATTTTCGTTTATAATCATGTGTGTTCCAAATACATATGATTAGAAGTCTATTTATAGGCTCCAAAGGACTTTTGAGAGCCTCACACACTTACCACTACTTAAGACTCTTAAATTGACTCATAATATCACAATTGTAACTCCTAAGCACTAAGCATGACTCTTGGACTCCAAAAGCCACTTATTAAATACAATAAAGTAACTTAAAATGACTCTTTATTTTAGACCCTTGTTCATGAACGAAAATCACTACTTAATTCTTCAATTTGGGCCTCCAAAAATCTGATGTGTGATGAGTCATACATCAAGTAGGATCAAGCCCATCAACTTGAATAATATTCACCATTTGGCCCAATGTAGAAGGGTCTTGGACTTGGGCTTTTATTTCAGCAATTAAAAGCATCATGGACTCCTTCATTCTCTTAGCTCTAGCCCTTGTAATTGGCCCACTTTGAATGATCAAAGGATCCACCTTGTGGTCTTTGGACAGCTTGGATGCAGCTCCATCAGTAACGGATATTTTAAAATACGTTATCTTTACAAAAAATGCGCTCATACATAACGGTTTTTAAAAGGGCAAAATGCATTTAAATTCTCCACTTTTTACCAAATTCTGGTTTATTTTCCAACTTTTTTAAAATTTGTTAGAATTCCTCACCTTTTAATTTTTCTTATTATTCTCCCAAAAGCAATTTGGGGAAAAAATCGAAGATGACATGTCCAATTCAAAGTGATGTGGCGTTAAAAAACGACACCGTTTTAACCAAAACGACGTCGTTTTGATTTTAATAATTAACAAAAAAAACAAATCAACTTACACATCAATGCCACCTCATCATTATGTCTCTCTCTCTCTTACTCTCTCTCTCTAACACAGTCAAACCCTTCACCCTCTCTGCCCTCTCCCTCCCTCTCCGCCGCCCTCTCAACTTACACATCAATGCTCCCTTCCTCTCCGCCGCCCTCTCCTCCGGCTGGGCCGACGATCCCCTCAGCCACTGGCTATACGACACCCTCCACCCCGATCTCTGTCTCATCGTCATCTCCAACCGCCTGTTCATCGCCTCCGTCAACATCACCATCTTCTCCTTCAACGTCATCACATTCCACTACGCCGCCTCCAACGCCACCCTAAGAGGCACTAACAATTAAAGAGATAACAACCTTAATCCTAAAAGCTTTGGCCAGAAACGGCCATGGATGTTTCCGAATCCATTATTGGATCCTTGTTTAGAGAGTTGCCTAACAAACACAACAACTTTCTCCCTCTTCTCCATCCGCCGTCGCCGCGGACGGCTTTCAAAATCTTGCCTCCCAATTGGCCCAAAGACTGCCACCACTCAAATTCTAGTCTTGCCCTTACTGTCAAATTCATCGGGAGTTCTCTTCTCACGAGGCGCAGATCAAAGTCGGCAGAGAGAGAGGTGTATGCGGTGGCGGAGAGAATGAGGAACAGACTGGGAGTGAGAGAGAGAGAGAAATGGGAAGATGAAGGGGATGATGAGGTGGCCTTTGATGTGTGATTTGATTTTTTTTAATTCTTAAATTCAAAACGGCGTCGTTTTGGTTAAAACGGCGTCGTTTTGAACGCCACATCATTTTGAATTGGACATGTCATCTTCGATTTTTTCCCCAAATTATTTTTAGGAGAATAATAAGAAAAATTAAAACGTGAGGAATTCTAATAAATTTTAAAAAAGTTGGGAAATAAACCAGAATTTGGTAAAAAGTGGGGAATTTAAATGCATTTTGCCCGTTTTTAAAAATATCCGTTATGTATGTAGTGTTATGTATGAGAACTTTTCTAGTAGTGAATAATAATGAATTATTATAAACTTCTTATAATAGAGTATATTATATTACACTATTAGCCTTAAGTTAAATATATAAGGATATATAATTGGTTTTTCAAATTTTGTAAAACATTTAAGGTTCTTTTTATATAAGTATAGATAGATGTGCGTTCTGGTGTAGTGGTCCCATTTATATAGTGTAGAGGTCCTACCTATATGGTGATATAGTGATTTATTTGATTGCATATATATATACCTCGTTGTAATTCCCTAAAACAAAATAGATGTGTGTTGTGGGCATGATAGTACTAGTATATGCAATATATAAACTAATACTTGTCTGGTATTATAATTTCTAGATGTTTATTTAAATTCTAGAGTACATTAGTCCTTTTCCTATTCTCTAGTTAGCCCATATAGCCCATGTTTGGTTCAGTATTTTTTTGGCATGGAAATGGATTCAATTAATTGAATCAATTACTTTTTGTTTGGTTTGGGTATTGGGTTAACCATTACCCTTATTTGAGGGTAACCCAATCCCTCAAAATGTTACCCTCCAAACTGGAGCAGTAACAAAATCCTTTTCTCTCTGGAATCATTTCACAAGGTGATTCCTTTCCATTGTTGAACTAAACACCCAATAAAAGCAGGGCCGGCCCTGGGCGACGGCCCAGGGCCCCAAATATTTTGGGGCCCAAAAATATGAATATCATTATATATATGAAGTATAAAAATTATAACAGTATAGTAGTTTAGCTCAGTTGGCAAAAGAGATGTTGTTTGCTTATCCGTTTGCTCTGTGTTCGGTTCTTCAATGGAACATTTTAGCTAGATTTCATATTTTTTAGTTAATATATTTTGCATGGGCCCCCAAGTTAAATTTCATATTTTTAGTCAATTTTTTTTGCATGGGCCCTCGATTTCTTATTTGGTTTTCCCAATTTTTTATTTCATTTTTTATATATATAACTAGTTTCCCTGGGTTTTTTTTTTTGACGAATAGTTTCCCTAGTTAAATTTCATATTTTTTAGTTAAATTTTTTTCATTGGCCCCCAATTTTTTTATTGGTTTCCCTAATTTCTTATTCCGTTATACATATATAATTAGGTATTTTACAAAAATATTAATTAATACATATAGAATAAGAAGATTAAGAAATTTATTCCAAAGTTCCAACAAAATACTTGTATTTTAGATTTCTTAAATATCTACCTTTATGGTATGTAATAATTAGTATTATAGACACTATTTCTTATCTAGTTTTTCCAATTTCTTATTTGGTTATATATATATATACATAGGGGATGATTATAATAGAAATAGTTTCTCTTGTGTTAACTAGAAATAAATATATAACATTGATTTCAAAAGTTTGTAGGATGGAGATCGATTCTAAGATTGATGAGGTGGACTTTTAATTCTTAATTAGAGGGTAACGATGTAAATTTGTTATACCATATCTCCACTTTCATGATTCTCGGCGTCTGGTTAGAGAGAGAATAAAGCAAACCATAAATATATTAATTGTTCTCCAAAAAATTATACATTCATTAAATTGTTGTCCGATTTCTTCGAAGAAAAAAAGCACCACACAACAATATGCGTATAGGTAGAAGTTTGTAAAATCAATTATGGTTGTTCTATGAATCATCTTTAACTTTAATGTATATTATATGCATTAAAACTGTTTTTTTCATATGAATTTATTTATTGTCGTTGGTTATTGCTTATTGTATATTTGTATAAATGTTATTGCACAGCAATTCATTTGTTATTGCATATTATATATTGTATAACTGTTTTTATTTTGTAGGAAGATATTGTGTAACTATAAATTAATTTCTTGTCATTTGTTATTGCATATTGGTTCATATGTTATCGCATATTATATATTGAATAAATGTTTTTATTTCGTAAGAAGATATTGTATAAATTAATTTCTTGCCATTTGTTATTGCTTATTGGTTCATATGTTATTGCATATTATATATTGTATAACTGTTTTTATTTTGTAGGAAGATATTGTATAAATTAATTTCTTGCCATTTGTTATTGCTTATTGGTTCATATGTTATTGTATATTATATAATGTGTAAACGTTTTTATTTTATGGGAAGATATTATATAAATTAATTTCTTGCCATTTGTCATTGCTTATTGGTTCATATGTTATTGCACATTATATATTGTATAAATGTTTTAATTTTATAGGAAGATAGTGTATAAATTAATTTTGGCTTGGAATGAATTAATAATAAAATCACGATATCTCCCTTCAAACAAAAAAATAAATAAATAAATATGATATCTAAATGCCAAAATGGTTACATGGATAAAATCCCACAATTCGAGGAAAGTATAAGTTACAAAAAAAATTAAAACTACTATTGTACCCTTCTCTCTTAAACATTGCCGAAAATAAACAAGAATAATCCTCATGATTATGGCCCGTAGATTAAACTATATAGACGGCTTAGATTCATTTTTAGTTAACACGCATGAGATTATTTCTATTTGATCTCTTCCCTATATATATATATATATATTGATAACTAGTTATTTTACAAAAATATTAATTAATAATATAGAATCAGAGAATTATAAAATTTATTAAAAAATTCCAATAAAATACTTATTTGTGTTTTAGATTTCTTAAATATCTATCTTTATATTTAATAATTATTATTCTAGACACTATTTTTAAAAATCTCACAAATTTAATTGCAAATTCTTTTAATGGTTTGTCCTAATGTATTATTTTATGTATAAGTTTTTTGTCTAATTCATATAAAAGTTGAATTTTATTATATATGATTTATATTATTACGTTGTAACTAGAAATAAATATTTGGATCCCGACGTTCAAAATTATGGTTATCACTGACTATATCTATTGATATATCTCTTAAAACTTTTACATTGTTTTCTTTTCCGAATCAAAATTTACTTTTGATATTTCATCCATCATTTTCATGTGAAAGTGTTCTATATATATTTGCAAGTAATTAACAGATTTTGTGTGTATTTAAATTAGTACGATATTGCGATTTTATATGGTAAATATAGGGCCTATTTTTTATGTTTCGCCCAGGGCCCATTTTTTGTCAGGACCGACCCTGAATAAAAGTAACACGTATTGTTATCATTCCTTCCTCTACCTGATTCCATTCCCTTTTCATTCCTCTACTCGAACCAAACGAGCAAATAGTGTAAAAAAAACCGATCGATTCCCTAACAACTCTCTACCCTGTCGGTTGTCACCACATAAAATCACATGGAAAAATCCATATATCATTAGCTTATCCATATTAATATACGAACAAACTGATTTTCATCATGCATGTATGTTAGAAACTATAATTATCCAATTTGATTTAGAACTATTATTTCTATATATACGTAGTCAAAGTGATCATGCATGACGACCAAAACTATCAAATACATTTAAGCATTGGAAACTGTAAAAGTCAAACGTACATGCATGCATGGGGCTAACAAATTAAATACATGCTTCCATTTATTATGTGATACACAAAAGTGTAATTTCCCCCAGATTAAGCATATATGAAGTTCATTAGTTAAGGAAGAAGGTTATTGTATTTGTGTTGGAGCAATTGGTAGAAGTCGTCATTAGGAACGTTAATCCATGCTTCGACACCATCCCCAGACGGAGTGTCCGTCATAATCACTAAATTCATGTACGGCGAGGGCGGAATGCAAATCCAAATAGGCTTCCCCCAACTGAAGTCAACCTCGTACACCGGAAACCTTAACCAACTGCTAAAAATACAATTCCCCGCGGCAGCTTCATTTACAGGGCGACTTATGTTGTCAATACCATTATTGCTGAAATGATCGCCGACTGCTCTTATGGCGGCCCTCAGTTTGGATACAAGCAGACTCCCATCTTCATCATCATATTCCTCCGGTGAGATAACCGCAGAAGCAAGCATAACGCAGTTCCCGAAGGTGTGATCTGGCAATTGGGGCACTACTCTTTGCCGCAAGTTCACCGCATGAGAAGCAGTGAACGACGTCGTTTCTGTCTTGTCTTTATTGGCCTCAATGAAACATCGCCAAATGAAAACCGAAACAACTTCCACTCTAGTCGGATTCTTTATCTCACCAATAAATACTTCCTTCCTAAGCTTCTCCACCTTCTCCTTCTCGAAAACTAACCTCTTCGTCACGATCTTCTCTTTCGTACTTCCTAGGCTGAATCCAGAGGCCGGAGGTAAGTCTCTGGGAGGAAAACGGAGTGCCAAATCGAAGGAAGGATGGATGATTCTACAAGTTTTCCCGTTGCGGCAAGTGGCTCCCCATGCATTCATGAACGCCACAATAGATGCGACGTCCGCAATTTTATGTGACAAACAGATTCCGACAGAGAATCCTCGGCAGTCAAAGAAACTTGTTTTCACACACAGAATTGTGTCGTCGTCGTTGTGGGATAAACCATCCACCGGTAATAATTGACTGATGATGAGTTCCTCCATTTTAGGGTTTTGTGTGAATTGTTGGAGGTGAGCATCAACTCGGGCTTCCAAAAACTTTGCGCCTCTGTCATTACAATCAACGAATGAATTTTGTCGGATAGTTCCTGCTAAAGGATAAAAGATGGTTAAGACCTCCGACAAAGATTGTTTCAGACGTCGCGAGATTTCTTCGTGCTGCGTAGATTCATCATTTTTGTAGAAGAAAATAAGGGGAACATAATGTTGTAATGCAATTTGGTCAAGAAATGATAGTTTGTGGATTTTGGATGCAAGTGGAGTTGGAGAAGACGGCTTGACAGTATGATGACCTGTGATTATTATCTGTGCCATTCTTTCCTTATGGATTGATTCTAGTTGATGATGCTTTTTTGTATTTCATTTGGCACTCTATTTATGAAAATTAACGTCTCCTATCACACCTACGGAAAGTTGCAACTTGCGTCCAGAATAAAAAGATTAAAATTAACCATATTTTTTAGCACATTACTCCCCCGTCCTCAAATAAGTGTCCCGAGCTGCCAAAATTTTTGACTCCAAGTAAGTGTACTATTACACATTTCTATGCAAAAATTATGTCAAATTGCCATATTTACCATTTGACTCAAGGCTAAAGGTTTACTTTTTTGGTTTTCTATGCCATAATTAGGGGTAAAATGAGTCAATTTATCCACTACCTTGGTATACGCATTTTAACAGTTCGGAATACTTATTTGGGAACGGAGGGTATAGTTAGATAGGGTTAGGTTTTTATTTACTTTTTAGATTAGAGTAGATTGGCCTTATCCCATGCTCTTTTTAATTTTGGCCATAAAAGCGTGATAAATGATGATTAAATAATTAGGCTTGATCTTTTAAAAATTTATAAAACTCGTGGTAGCGTGATGTCTATGTCGTATTCCACATTGCAATGGTAAAGTAGAATTTATCTAATATATGGTACGTAAGAAATAAAATAATTTTATATTTGAGAATAATTTTTGGATGTTTGGAGATTTATTAGAAATAGCAATTAATTTAATTAAACGGTATATCATTACTACTATTATAAAGAGTCTATTTAACAGGATGAACAGGATGAAGTACCACCCTCTGAGGAGGTCATCTCAAGAGCCACCTCTTACCTACACAATCTCAGCTGGATTGTTCCAGTTGAGACTGCCAAGGAAGCTGTCCCTGCCGACACAGCTGAGGCAATAATGATTGACGAAGGGCCAACTAATGCAACAGTTGAGCCTACCGAAGCTGCCCCACAAAGTTCAGATGCCGATGACACTCGCTCACTGGTCGAGATCGAGGTAGTAAAACCCAGCCAAGTCGAATCCGGGGCCCAGACGGATCCTAATGTGCTTTCTGATGCAATGAAGGACGAGATCGCCAAACAAGTTGAGGAAATCCTATTCCAGGATAGACTCAAATCAAATGTTGACAACCTTCTGCGCATCACAGCTGTAGAATGGCAAGTTCAGTGTAATGGACAGTCCATTGATGAAGTCCACAGATTTGCCCAGAATCTACAGGAAAGCACCAGTCAAGATCTCAGGCAATCTCTCGTTTCTCAACAAATTGATCAGTCAAATCATCTAGAGAAGAGAGTCCCTGAGATCATCTCAAACCTCCAAGCTCATCTGGAAAGCAGTGTCAACGACTTATCCAGCCAGCTGGAAGCTCTCCAACAGCAAACTCTCTCCAACAGAACTGACATTCACCAGCTGTTCAATCTCTACAAGGAGCTGGACAATCAGTTCAAAGCTGGAAGCAACAGCACATCACAGCTCAATCTCGTCACAGCAGACAACTCAGCCAAGATTGCTGATATTGACAAAGCCACAGCCCGGTGAATGAGACAGTTGTCAACCTCTCCTCCGCTCTTGTTGATAATGCCAAAAAGGGGGAAGGTAATGACAAGAGAAAAATATCAAGGACGGGCAAAGGGAAAGCTGTAGCTGAAGACGAAATCCAAGTGATACAGTCTGAGATTGATGAAGTTGTTGCTGAGCTGGATGCAGAGGAACCAGCTGGATGGAAAGGAAAATGGAGCAAAATGATCATCCCTCTTGCCAAAGCTAGTGGAGCCACGCCAGAACAGTTCAATGATACTCAATGGCTCTGCAACTTTGTGAATCAACAAAAGCAAGAGATGAAAAGCTTTCAAGAGCAGCAAAAGAAGAAAGAAAGCTTGCTCAATGCCGAAGAAAAGAAGCAGAAGAAGAAAAGAGCAAACATAAGAGCAGCAAAGAAAAAGTCTCAGATGCCAATGAACTGGAGAAGAACAGATGAATGGATCCCAGAAGAGTTAAACGACGACTGGGAACATACAAAATTTGAGTTCATTGAAGATTACTACTATCTGGGAGCTTACCCTAATACGCCCCCAGATGTTGCTTTCAAGATGCATCTCAATGAGCTTTTTCATCAAGACAGGATGACTGCGAAAGCATTCTTCAATGCTGCAAGTACCGCAAAGATCCAATTCACTGCTCCCCAGCTGTATCATCTCCAGCCTCCGCTGATACATGGAACTCATCTTCCTGACAAATTGAAAATTATCGCAGAAGTAAATAGATGGGCAATCAGGAGAAAAATTTCCAAGGTAAACAACGAAGAAGAATACAGGAAGCTGGAGCAGATGATATTCAACCGGTACAGGTTAAGAACTGATGAGCAGCTGGAAGAAGATAGATTGAAGAAGAAGCAGCAGCAGAAATGAAGACCCAGCCAACTGGGATTTAATTTTGTCTACTTTGTCAGTTTGTTAATCCTGTAATTCTTGTAATCATCTTTGTGGATTAATAAAACTAAAATGTTTATGCTCTCAAGCTCACCCTGATGACAATAACTCTTTGTCCAGGCACTGAACTCTGAATTTAATCTTCTGAAATATTCTTATCATTTTGAAACCCACTTTCTCATTTAGGGGGAAGTAGTTTGTTTTTCTCAGTTAGGTTTTGGCATCATCAAAAAGGGGGAAATTGTTGGGAAAATTCTAGAGTTTTGATTCAATTCCAAAACCCAACTGTTCTCCAACCTAGTAGATGAATGTACAAACCTAAGTTAAGCTTTCCAGCTCGCTTGTTTGAGCCTTAGATTTTCTAAGTTTACAGGTAAGGAAGCTGAAGACAAAAGAAGACCCAGCTGAGTAATCAGCTGGACCCAAAAGTCAGCTAAAAGGTTTTCTAGCTGAACAGAGTTCAAAGACTGAGCTGAGTCAGACTGACTCTCAAGAAAAGAAGAGTGGATCCAGCCAAGGAGATCCAACGGAGCAGAATAAATTGAGCTGACTCAAGTCTAAGAGAGTCAGCTGAGCAGACAAAAAGGAAACTAACTCTGAAGTCGTCACTTCAAGTCAGTTTACACAATCCAACTCTAAATTCAAAAACCAGCTCGAAAGACAGAAATCCCGGTGTCAGAGGAAGTCAATATACCTCGACCAATAAGGGATCGACATCTCAGCATCCTAGAAAGGCGAACCTAGGATCTGACACAATGATGAAGACAGGTGAAGATACACTCAACGGCAGATCGACAGATCAGAGAGTAGGTAAGATTCAAATGGCTCCTCCAACGGCTAGATTTGAATCTCTACCTATAAATACCAGTCTTCAACCTCAGAATCAGACACGAAAAATTCTCTACAAGCTTTCAACCTCTCCGAATCTCTCAAGTTTTAAAAAGCTCTCCAGCAGTTATCTAACTCTTTGAAGAACACTTAAATTCTTAAGTGTTTACTTTCAGAAACTGCTTTAGTTTTTCGTCTGATCAATAGGCAGAAATCTTAGTAAATCCAAAGCCTAGATCTGAACGAGTTCATCTTTCAAAGTTCTTCATTGTAAGAACTCGTTCAAAGTTGGAAACCAAAACCCTCATTTACCCAGAAAAGGTTAGGTCAAGGTTACGCCCTCTCGAAGTGCGAAATTCGAGTGTAAGGTTTCTCAGTACCCGAAAACTGAAAAGATATAGGCTTCTACAGTGCCCGTAAACTGTTAGAACACAGCTCGAGGTAGAGCTGCGAAGTTGCTTGGTACTCGTAAACTAAGTGGTTATCCTTAGTGGAGTTACCAGCTAAAACCTGGTCGTGGACGTAGGAGTTCTCTCTCCGAACCACGTTAAAATTCTGTGTTCTTTATTGCTTTATTCAGTCATTGCATTTTATATATTTTAAAGAACTAACCGCATTTGCACAGCACAAGTTTTCAAAGCTTAAGTTCTCTGGCTGTGTGACCCAGCCAGCTGCATTTGTTTTAAACCTGCTTAACTGAAAACTGAAACTAAGTTTTTCTGAGATTTTGTAAAGGGAACGAGCTAAGTTTTTCTTTCCACCACTTTCCGCACAACCAGCCGAGTTATTAGTCCAGCTGATCACCTTCTTTAGAAGTCAGCTGAACTCATAACTGAGCTCTCACTCAACTCTGTTTTAATTTGTCAATCGTTTGCAAAAAATCCCTCTTCGGTGTATTCACCCCCCCTCTACACCGAAGACCTCGTTCCGGGACCATCAAACCACATAATGGCGTAGATGTTATAGTAGTAAATGGTATATCCCAGCAATATATATCAGCACCAACAAGGAGACACAATGACATCAATCAATCTAAATGTAAATGCTCCTAATATACTTATCAATTTCGAGCTATTTTGATCCACATCAAAATATACTAATCACCACCTCAAAGTTCAAATAAAGATAAAAAAAAACACATTTCGATATCAATAATAACGAGTAGATCAATACTAACAAGTAGATATGACTACAAAAGAATTAAAAACTATTGAAAGTATAATACCTTAAATGCATCACTCTCAAAATAGTCAATTAGAATTTGCCAATCTTCTCGATTTACTTCATGAGGAGGCCAATCCAATATTTCTCCTTCACCTCTTTTTTTAAGGTAATGCGCGTGTAGTTTATGTCTGTAACTCCTAAACTGGCGATTGAGTTGTTCAAACACTACTTTTTTAACTCGAGCATCTTCTTCCAAGTTAAACTTTTGCTGCAACATTCATAAATATTAATAAACATACTAGTATAGGTTAAAAATATGTTTTAAGTCGAACTTTTGTACCTTCATTGACATCCACATCTTCTTCTTGATATCCATTGAAATGTCCCTCCAACGAGCATGTTGAACAGATGGGACTTGTTTCACTATCACACATGCTTCTGTCTTGAAATCTTTTGTATTCTCACCAACAATCCGATTCCTTTTAGGATGAATTACGATGTCTAATTTTTGTGTCCAACACCGTCTTTTTTGAACTGAGAGCCCTCTAGTAGGGCCTCGCACTCAGCCATTTCGTCTTGACGGTCCTATAACAGATATAATCATAAAATCAAATACTTCAAAACCAATATGTAAAGACATTTAATTTTATCAAAATTATGAAACACTACATTACCATCGGTCAATTGCCAATCTGGTGTTTGCTCCGGAAACTCTTCTTCTTCTTCTTCTTCTTCTTCTTCTTCAATAGATTCTTCAATTACAGATAGGAGAAACATGTTAATCCAATATATAATTAGCATATTAAAAAGGAAAAGAAAATAAAAAATACCTATAGAATTTTCATTTTGGCAGCCTGCCATGATCATTAAGCACAATCTTTCGATATAATCTCAGGAGTTTGGACTAGTATAAGCCTAATATGGACACATCAAACATGAAATTTCGTGCAGAGATGGAAGTAAGAAGAAGATATCAGAGATAGTGGAAGTTATGAATGGAGAAGAATAAAAACGTGTTCTGAAAATGAAAATAAGCGTGCGATAATATAATATACGTTTGGCGGTAGATTAATTTTTGGCTCTCCGAGAGAGTCCTATTTACTTAAGGAATTGAATTTCATCTCAATACAAGGAATTATATTTGAGTATATCTACTTTATTATTTTTAAATTGATATCTACGTTTTGATTCATATGCCATGATTTTATAATTTAAATATTATGAAAGCTTATTTCAAAGATATCAAATATCAATTACAAAATAGCATATTACTTTTGGTTTGTTTGATAGTATATTTGAAAATAATTATTAAATTATGAATGAATAAATTAGTATAATTTATAAAAATTCCAGATCTAAAACTATAATTATAGTTTCACTTATATCTAATCAATTAAAAAATTTATACATACATAGTAGATTCTCGTGATTGCCGATTATATACAATCATGACAATAATGTATAATATGCAGAATATTATTTATATATATTTGTATTCATTTTTCATCAAGCAGTAGATGCAATAAATTAATAATACATGATTTACTGCTAAAAGTATTATCGGTGTCTATAATATTATCTTAAATTATTCAATTTTATTACTTTTGGCAAATATACTAATATATAGTTAGCATTAGCAGGTACAAAAAAATATAACTTTTATTAGTGTTGAGATTAAAAAACAAATACTAGAACAAAAGGCCTTGTAAGGGAGAGGGATACCTCACCAATATAAAGTGGCTTATGTCACTTTCTCCAACCAATATGAGACATTTTAACACGCCCCTCCACGCGTATGGTGGCCAATACCAACGTCATCTGTTGACAACGATATTGGGTGATACCCATCATCGGATTGGGCTGACTCTGATACCATATTAGAAAATGGATATTGGGTTCTTACCTCCCTTAAAAGATCTTGTAAGAAAGAGACCTCATCAATATAAAGTGGCTCATCCCACTTTCTTCAACCAATATGAGACATTTTAACAGGGATGGAAACGTATAAGATTTCTCATCCTCAATATATTGTATTTTGTATTACGACAATAGTAGATCATTTAAAGATTCAAATTAGTTTTAGTTTTGGGAGGGGGTGGGAGAGTTGTTATTTGACCCCGTATTGAAAAACAGATAAATCTTGTCGCAAATTGAAAAAAATAAATAAATAAAACAAATACAAATGGATTCTTATTTTATATGACAGATAAATAATAATTAGTTATATATGCATGTCAGTTAATACATACTTTCATACTAATTAATACTCCATCTGTTCATGATAAGTGTGGTCTTTTTTTTTTTTCGTTCGTCCACAATAAGTGTGGTTTTTTCTTAAATGGAAATGACTCAACTCACAATAAATCTATCTAACCTACTCTTCTACTCTTAAAATCCGTGTCACTCCCTCCGGACCATACTTATCATGGACGGAGGGAGAATAGATAGAGCGAATACCTTTGTAACACCACGATTACTATGCAAGATTAGATTTTATCTTTTCTTTATTTTCTTTATTATTTTATTAACTTTAGAAATTAAAATTAGTAAAGATATTATAGGCATATAAAAATTTATAAGTATAAACATTTTCATAAAAATTATAAATAAATAATAATAGATATATTCAATATATACCTCAAATTAAATTTATTGTAGGGACATAATAGACAAACCAAATTTTGTAATGCAAACTTTTAAATTTATTTATATAAACTACTCCCTCCGTCCACGAAAAGACGAATGTTTAATTTGGCACGAATTTTAATAAATGAGTTGAGTTTATTGTGAGTGGAATAAAGGTCACTTATTATATAGTTTTAAATTGCTTTTAAATTGAGTGTGTTGTAAGTGAAATAAGGGTCTTGTTATTTGTGGTGGGTTCAATAATGGAAAAATGAATAAATAATGGGTTGAATGAAAGCTTAAAATTAAGTGAATTGTGTGGGCCATATTACTAAAATTAAAATGGAACATGCATATTTTTCGTGGACGGTGGAAGTAAAACATAAAATTTTCAACAGCCGGGCTACTTATAACTATATAGTTCTCTATTATATAATAGATATGGATTTAATTACATAGATTGCAACAATTCTTCAATTATGGTTTTTGTCAACTATATTCTCTTCAATTATGTAGTTGAAAATTTTATAAATTTGGGAAATACAAGTAACAAGTTGAATTTCTTTTATTAATAAAAAAAAATAAGTCTTGATCCTCTATTGCCAATTGGTATAACATCCTACTACTATTACTTATGTTGGATTAATGATATGTGACAATTCCTAAATTTAAAATTGGTAACTAGGATTTATTCCACCCAGTTAGAATATATAATTATCTCAAAATCGACACATATCATTAATTTAACGGATACAATAAAGATGTCACATCAAGAATAGACAATAGAAGCTCCGATCCATACTTATCAGAAGAAGACCACATAGAATAGAAATTAATTAAATTCTACTAACATAAGTATTTCTAGCGCATTTGTCAGCGGTTCGCTTCAACCTAACCTGTGATAAGTGTGACAATGCGATGAGTAGTGTTTAATTAACATTACTCATGATGTGTATTTATCACTTAAATTTGAATTTTAGGTAAATTTAATTACACAAAAACTTTGGCTACCCACATATACGTGTCCGAATCTAATTCCACTTGTGCATGCAAGACACGCGCTTTCTCGACTAATTAGGCGGGAACATGCACCACACGCGTTACCAAAAGCTAATGGCATATGCGTGCAATAATTTTTTTTTTTAATTTTTTTTCAAAGTATTATCGATTAGTGTTTATCAATCCCCTATTCGGAATATATTAATCCTCTAAGATTTATTAATCCAATTAAAGTTTATATTAATCCCTTGGGATTTACTAATCCTCAATTATGATTTTTACTACTCAATTAGAGTTTATATTAATCTCCTAGAATTTATAAATCCCGATTAAATTTATATTATGTTAATCAATTAAAAACTAAAACAATAATAATAGTTTTTATAAAGTCAACTTCAAATGTTAGTTCAATTAACATGCATAGGGCTAGCTAGCCACACAAGAGTGTGCCTCATCTATTAACATATTAAAGTAGAATAATTGCAATGCCTTTTTCCCATCCATTCTGCATATGCACCATGCACACTTCCCGCCTAGCCCAATATTCTCAATGTCTACCCACTCAAAATGACCATTCATCTGCTAAAAAAAAATGATCATTCATTGATGCCGCCCAAAAATTAATTTTGTGATTTAAATGATAACATTTTGTAGTACAGTTGCTTATTACTTTGACATTATATATAGTGCTAATCCATAAAAATACACACTTTCACTTTACACAAATGAAAAATCACACTTCTTACAAAACAAATGAATTTTACACACTTTTCGTTTGAAGAGTCGATATGACACTTGATTGTGATTTATTTTAATCAAAAAGTTACTAATGATTGCTAATAAATACCTGCTGCATATTAAGCCTATTTCCCTCTCGAGTACCATATCCTGCTCGAGCGGGAAATACTTATAAATTGAATTAACCAATTTCCCTCTCGTGTATACCTATTTTCCGTCGAGCGGAAAATAGGTATACACGAGAGGGAAATAGTTTTACCCGAGAGGGATTTCAAGAAAATATGACTAAAAATCGACTAAATTATTATAAGTTGAATTAACCAATTTCCCTCTCGTGTATACCTATTTCCCGCTCGAGCGGGAAATACATGAACACGACAGGGAAATAGTTTTACCCGAGAAGGATTTCGATTTATGAAAAAAAATATCGAAACAAAATAAAATTAATTAAGATCCCGCTAACTAACTTCTTATCCCGACATAATTTTGTACTTGCCGCAGCTTTTCTTCTTTTTTTTTTCTCCCCCCAAAGTCACAGACCTTGTTTTTTGTGCTATGAGTTGATGTTATGTGGGCCATTCTAGGGTTAGTATTGTAGGTGTGTGTATTTTTCATTTGTTTTGCATGTGGTGTGTATTTTTCATTTGTTTCAACTCAAAGTGTGTAAAATAAATTTTTCCCTTATATATACATTTGTAATTCGCTCAAAAAAGTTGTTTATTTCTATGTTACAATTTTTTTGGTAAAATATATTATTTGGTGATACTTTATTTTTTAAATTTGTATGAATGAGTTTCTTAACTTGAAATCTTAAATCATAATATTCAACATAAGTATTATATATATAATATAATATAATTGTATTAATAATCAAGTAAAAAATAATTGTATTAATAATACTAATGAACTTAATTATATAATTTAATTTGGAGAATCATTTAGAATATAAATATATATTGAAATATGTATTAATTTTTTGATACTACTAATTATCACACAGTACAACGCAATGCGCGCGGGTAAATCTAGTTTACTTAATGTCATAATCAATGAACTCGGCGATATGTTTAGATCGGGAAATTGTTTTTTTACAAGTTGGTGGAGGTTTCCGGTATACGAGGTTGATTTCGGTTGGGGGAAGCCTATTTGGGTTTGCACTGCGACGTTGCCGTACATGAATGCAGTAATTCTGATGGGCATTCCGTCGGGAGAGGGTGTCGAAGCATGGATTAACGCTCCTGATGAAGACTACTTCCAATTTTTCCAAGCCAATTAGCTTAATTAATTATTTCTTTTAACCCGATGTTTTGTGTCATTCACAAAATATCATGCCACATGCATTTCTGACTTTTCAACACCTGAATAATGATGTTGCTCGTCATGGAGAAGTAAATCGAATTTCTATGGAGAATGACTTTACGTTGTAATTTATAAATGAGAAATTGTGATAATGCCATACATGACTATAGTGATTCTGATGGACACTTTTTCTGGCAATGGTGTCGAAACATGGATTAAAGTTCCTGACTAACACTTCTTCCAAATTTCCCAAGATAATTACAATAATCATAATTTTTGACATTAAAACAATAGTTTCTTATATCTATTTTATTTTTTGTTGTTCCTATTTATACATCGATAAGTATCGCAGTGTATCAAATATTAATCAAATACTCATCACATAGTCATCAACAAAATAAACCGAAAATAAATAAATACTTTTGAGTTCAAACAAAAAAAAGAACAATTCCATCTCTGATAGTGCTGGCCTCATCCTGGGCCCGACCTAAGGCTATTTGGGCCTGTATATTAACGCTCGGCCCACAGAGTTCGGCCCAAACAAAGTCCACATCTGCCTTGAAGACCAAGTAACGAAACCCTACTTTGGAAGAAGATAGAATTCTACTACTAATGGGAATCGGATATGCATGTATCAAGCAACCGGATATGTATAAGGAGTCCGATCTCTAGAAGGATTAGGGCTTGACTCAATACTTATAAATAGATGCGAGATTAGAGGTGGAAGGGACATTCAATACTCATTGTACTCTCAAATATAATAAAAGCTCTCTGCATTCTCTCCCGTGGACGTAGATCACATCGATCGAACCACGTAAATTACTGTGTCATCGTGTTATTATTTCTTTTAGCTACTTTCGCAAACCCTAGATCTATCATTGGCGCCGTCTGTGGGAACCTCATCAACGGTTCTTACGTAGCTGATTTACGATGGTAACGCGATCACAAAGCATGCGGAAGGCCCAAAGCCAACGAGGGAATCCTAACGAAGCAGAAAGCTGCCCCATAAGCCAAGAGAATCGCCAGAAAGGCAGTTCGGTCCCAAAGGAGAGGCACGCCAGGGACCCAATAGAAGGAAATCCCTCCGAAAGGATGCCCGCGCTAGAGATCAACGACGAGTCGGAGCCGAAGGGATCCGAGTTGAAGGAGGATGATCTCTCCAGAGACTTTGATCTTGCCACCACCTACGCCGCGGCCGAATTCGCTAAAGCAAACAAGGAGCGTTTCAAACGCTTTCTTGCGACAACCCGGATGTCTCCCATACTTGAAGCCAGGGAGAGTTCCACGCAAAAATCTCTGCCTAAAGCTCCTCACTACACCGAGAGACCGGAACCGGAGCTAAAGGAGAGGCGCGAGCCCCGGCGGGGTTCGGATCGACGTCGGAGTCCAAGCTCGCAGAGTAGCCCCAGGCGACATCATACCCAAAGGCGACCTCGGAGCCCCAGAAGGTATCGAAGCCCGAGCTATAGCGAGAGTCGCAGTCCCACGAGGAATCGACACCGACATGAAAAGGAACCAGCTCGGCTGGTCAGCCCGTTCACCGACGAGCTGCTTGACACCAAACTCCCCACGGTGTACAAATTGCCAAACATACCGGCCTACAATGGGCTGGACGACCCCCTTAACTTCCTAACGCGTTTCCGGTACAGCATGCACAACCAGGGTCTCAGGGAGGAACACATGTGCAAGCTACTCCCCGAGATGCTGATCGATTATGCCCGAGCTTGGTTTGACAGCCTTCCAACTGGCAGCGTGGGGTCCTGGACCTATTTGGAAAAAATATTCAAGCAAAGATTCCATACGAAGGTTCAGGCCCGCCGAGACACAGCATACCTCCTATCGGTGAAGCAAAAGGACAAAGAATCTATAAGGGAGTACGCTTCCAGGTTCATGCAGGAAAGCTTGAAGGTCGATAAAATCGACGACGTCTTCCTCATCTCGGCCTTCCGAAATGGATTTGTCCGGGTCCCCGAACCAAGAGCTCGCTAAGCGGAAGCACGAGACGGCCCGAGAAGATGTGGAAGATTGTATACCAGTTCGCCGATGGCCAGGATGCGGACCGATTGAAGCGGGAGGAGACCGAGAAGAAGAGAACTGAAGGGGATCGAGGTCGGAGCGATCGTGATCGGAGAAGTGCCCACGAGCGCCTCCAAAGATGACCTATCCAGTCCCGGCTCGGATCCGGACCAATCCAGTCCCGGCTTGGACCTCGGGTGGGACCAGAGCCGTCCCAACGACATCCTTTTATGAAGACGAATGCCGAGATCTTCGCACTCCACGAGGACTGGTTCGCTAAACCACGTCCCATGTCAAAATCTAAACCCCGGGACCAAAACAAGCACTGCTCCTTCCATGATGACCATGGGCACCACACGGAGGATTGCCGCGACCTCGCGGAACAGATAGCGCGATTAGCCCAAGAGGGAGCTCTGAAGAGATACGAAGCCAGGGGGAAGAAAAACACAAAAGGAAAACGAAAAGGAGGACAAGGTCGCTGTGCTCCCCACAATAAGCGAGCTAAGGTCGATCACGACGAGGAGGATGACGACCCTCCGTACGACGCACCACAGTACGACGGAGTGGTCTCCACCATCACCGGGCTACCCCCAGGCAAGACAAAAACCAGGTTGAAGGCAGAAGCTCGCAGACCACCGGTCCCATCGGGTGAGGAGCAAACGAAAAAGAGATTCAAGAAGGGGGAAACCGTCACATTCTCCGAGGATGACCCTGTGCCTACCGCTACACCACACAACGACGCCCTGGTTATACAGGTCGGCGTGGCCAACAAGATGGTCCATCGCGTATTCATCGATGGTGGGGCCAGCGTGAGCATCATCTTCCAACACTGCTTGGATAGGATGGGCCTCGACCCAGCTCGGGTGAATTCCACACCCCTGCCTCTCAAGAGCTTTACGCAGCAAGAAACGCGACCTGAAGGGACCATCGCGCTCGACGTTGCCATTGGCAGCCCGCCGACCAGCGTCAATAAGCTGGTTCAGTTCTATGTGGTTAAAGCGAACTCCCCCTACAACATCATACTAGGTCGGGATTGGCTGAATGCAGTCAGGGCCATCATTTCGCCCTACCACCTGCTGTTGAAGATCCCGACCTCGGCTGGAACCCTTACGGTCCGAGGCGACCAGATAAAGGCCAAGGAGTGCATGCAGGTTGCTCTACGAGGTCAACCCCAAGCATAGCAATCAAAGTATCCCAGGGAGCCGGACGAAATGACGTCAATCCCAGACACCCCGGCGGAACAGGTCACCCTGTCCGAAGCAGATCCAGCAAAGGTTGTCAAGGTCGGCTTTGCCGGGGGACCTCAAACACGCATGCAAGTAATCCAGCTCCTAAGGGAATATCAAGACGTCTTCGCCTGGTCTCCAACGGACATGACGGGGGTGTCGTCGGAAATCATTACGCACAAGCTTAACATTAACCCGAACTCGACCCCGGTCAAGCAGAAACGGCGATCATTTGCTGCCGAACGAAATCAAGTTATCTACAACGAGGTGCAGCAATGGTTGAAAGCCGGGCTTCTGTTTGAAGTCAGGTACCCGATTTGGCTATCTAATCCGGTAGTGGTAAAGAAAGAAGAAGGAGAGTGGAGGATGTGTGTAGATTACACCGACCTCAACAAAGCTTGCCCGAAGGACTGCTATCCTCTCCCCAACATCGATGAAAAGATCGAATCCTTGGTGGGACACGAAGTATTCTGCTTTCTCGATCTCTACAAAGGATACTATCAGGTTCTAATGGATGAGGGGGATGCAATCATGACAGCTTTCGCAACAAGCTTCGGGATCTTTGCATTCAAGTATATGCCTTTCGGGTTAAAGAATGCCGGAGCGACCTACCAGCGAATGGTCGATTTCCTCTTCCGAGATCACATCGGCAAGATTGTCGAAGTATACGTAGACGACATTGTCGTCAAGAGTAAAGAAGAGGCCTCGGCGGTGAGCGACCTGCGAACCACGCTCCACATACTAAGGCAGGCGAACCTCAAGCTGAACCCGAAAAAGTGCACTTTCAACGTGCGATCTGGAAAATTCTTAGGGTGCTGGATCTCGCCAGAAGGTCTCAAAGCCAATCCACTGAAGATTAGAGCCGTGCAGGAGATGAAGGTACCTCGGACTATCCGCGACGTGCATAGGTTGACAGGGTGCATAACCGCGCTAAGTCGTTTCCTCTCCAAGGCTGCCGAGAGGCAGCTCCCATTCTTCAAAATTCTCAAGAAGGCCCCGGAATTTGGATGGGGACGAGAGCACGAGCTAGCTTTTGAGGAGCTCAAGCGCCACCTCGAGGACTTACCAACCTTGTCAGTCCCCCAGAAGGAAGAACCTCTCTCACTATACCTCGCAACATCTGAGGAGGCAATAAGTGCAGTGTTGGTCCGAGACGAAGGAGATCGGCAGCTACCGGTGTACTTTGTCAGCCGAGTTTTAAAAGACCCAGAGACGAGGTATCAGCCTCTCGAGAAGGTCGCTCTAGCCCTCATAAACGCAGCTCGGCGCCTAAAGCCCTACTTCCAAGCTCACCCGATACAAGTTCTGACCGATCTACCACTTCGACAAGTTCTCACTAAGCCAGAAGCTTCAGGAAGAATCGCGAAATGGGCGATCGAGCTAGGAGAACATTCTATATCGTACGGTCCCCGTCGAGCTATAAAAGGACAGGCTCTGGCAGACTTCCTTGTAGAAGCTATGTATAAGGACCTCGTGGAGCCAAAAGAAATCAAAGCCAAAACCAGGCTCCAAGAAGTCCCAGAGAAGACACCCCCGGACTGCTGGGAGATGTACGTGGATGGAGCTTCAGGAAAGAAAGGAAGTGGAGCCGGCATACTCCTCATCAGCCCAGAAAAGAAGGAACTAACATATTCGCTGCGATTCGAGTTCTCCACTACGAATAACGAGGCGGAATATGAAGCTCTCATTGCTGGACTGCGCCTCGCCCAAACCCTCCAGGTACGAGCTGTCCAAGGCCATTGTGATTCCCAAGTCGTGGTCAACCATGTGTTAGGGAAATACGAAGTGAAAAGTGAGAAGCTGAAGAAGTACCTAGAGAAGGTCAAGCTCCTTGGACAGTCTTTCCAATTCTTCAAAATAGTCCGCATTCCCAGAAGCCAAAATACCCGAGCTGATGAGCTAAGTAAGCTGGCGACCTCCCCATCCAGCTCGACGCTAGTGGAAGAAGTCCGCAACAGGAGTATAGAAGAGGCGGAAGTCAATGCAATCATAGAGGACGACCCAAATTGGATGACCCCCCTAATCAAATGTTTGGGAAACGGGGAAGTGCCCGAAGACAAGATGGAGGCTAGAAAAATTCTAGCTAGATCCACGCAGTATGCCCTCGAGGGAGGGGTCCTCTATCGAAAGTCTTACTTACAGCCTCTGCTCAGATGTGTTGGACCAAAGGAAGCGGACTACATATTAAATGAAGTGCACACGGGATCGTGCGGAAGCCACATTGGAGCTCGGGTGCTAGCTCAGAAAATCATGCGGTGGGGGTACTATTGGCCAACAATGGCAAAAGATGCGGAAGATTTCGTGAAGAAGTGCCTAAAATGCCAGTTGCATGCCAGAGTGACGAGACTACCCCAAACCGACCTCTCTACTATTCAAAGTCCGTGGCCATTTATGGAGTGGGGCATTGACATCGTAGGGCCTTTCTACCCGGCACCTAAGCAAAAACGGTTTCTAATAGTCGCCGTCGACTACTTCACCAAGTGGGTAGAAGCTGAACCTTCCACAAAAGTCACAAGTGATAAAGCCGTTGACTTCGTCTGGAAAAACATCGTGTGCCGGTTCGGGGTACCAAGAGTCCTCATCTCGGATAATGGAACGCAATTCACGAGCAGGGAATTCAGAGAATTCTGTGAAGGACTCGATATCCAGCAAAAGTTCACCTCGGTCAACCGACCTCAAACTAATGGCCAGACTGAAGTCACCAACAGGACGATAGTGAACGGACTCAAGACCCGCCTAGAGAAGGAGAAAACAGAGTGGATCCACAATCTCCAAAATGTCCTGTGGTCGTACCGGACTACGCCCCGAACTCCAACGGGAGAAACCCCGTACCATTTAGTATACGGGTCTGAAGCAGTCATACCCGTCGAGATCGGAGCACCCAGTCCCCGAACTATCAATTTCTCCGCCGAAGCTAATGAAGAGCAGCGCCGAACTGACCTAGACTTATTGGAGGAAAAAAGGGAACTAGCCAGCATAAAAGAAGCTCGGTACAAACAGCAGATGGCTCGGTATTACAACCAAAGGGTCAAACCCCAACAGTTCCAGGTCGGTGATCTTGTGCTTCGAAACAATGAGATCAGCCTCTCAGAGAAGCTCGGCAAGCTCGAAGCTACGTGGGAAGGGCCCTACAGAGTACACGAAGTCCTCGGCAAAGGAGCTTACAAAATCGCCTATCTTTCGGGCGAACTAATACCCAGAACATGGCACATCGCCCATCTAAAGAGATTCTTCGTATAAGCGACAAAATCTTGCATATAGAGTCTTAGGTTTTCTTTTTTGTCTTTTTTGTCCTTAATGTTTTGTTTTTAACGAGCTCGTCAAAACTCTTTTTACTTTGTTTTTGGTCATTTTTAATAAAATTTCATTTTTGTCTTGCATCTCGTGTCTTTTGATTTGCTTATACGAAATATCCATCATATCAAAATCCCCTCATAAGGTCGAACTACGGTTCCCTTGCGTGGTCAGTAATGACCCGACATGGGGTAACAAATTCCTATAATGCGCAAAGGAAACCCTTTCCGAGGTCCGAGCTTATCTCCCTCCAAAAAGGATGATCCCACGAGGTCCGAGTCAAACTCCCTCCTAAGGATAAGTAGTTCTCAACTGGGGTCGGAACCAAGTTCCCCCGGGAGGATGAAATACAAGGTCCGAACCATGGTTCCCTTGTCAACACAAAGAGGTCTGAGTCCAACTCCCTCAAAAGATGCAACATGCAGAAAACCAAGGAAGCAATCTTCACGAAGAACAGGAAAGTTCAAAAACTCAATATATATATTTTTATTTCTAACTATTTGGAACAGTTGGGTGTACATAATTACAGGCAGAAGCGAGCTAATCTAGGGGGAAGGATGTTTCTTGCTGAAGCTAAGCCAATCTTCCTCAAAGGAGGAAGGCCCTAGAAGATCATCAATTGAGATTCGACCTCGTCCCCGATCTCGACTTCTTCCAGCAGGAAAACTTCGACCTCGCGGGGCAGCCGAACCGCGACAAACAGCTCGCCTACGCTGGCTCGGACCGACCTGATGTCCCCGCGAAGTCGTTTTCACCTCGCGAGCAGGCATTGTCCGAACAGAAGAAGAAAGATCTGCCCCCGGACCACGTGCCAAAAGGGCCCGTAACTTAGGTCGGCGGTCCAAAATGCACTTATACCTGCCCGCACTCTCCTTCAGCATTTCAAAAGCACCCTGAAGCCCAAAAGACTCGGACCCGAGTGCTTCCTTTAGCGCGATATACTGTTCCAGGTCATCTTTTGCCTTTAATTCCGCCTCGGCGATGGTGATACCACCCCCGCGACGGATAATATCTTCATACTCGGTATGCTCCTCGACGATCATCTCGTAGTCTTTGGGAACGCGGCCAGCTTGATCTCGGGCAACTTCCAACTCCTCCTCAGCCTGCAGAAGCTTGGCCTGAAGCAAGTCGGTACTCTCTTGAAAAGCGAGACGCTTAACTTCGACCTCCTCACAAAGTGCCTCGAACTTCATCTGCCATCTCGTCAGCTCGGCTTCTTGAGATTTCAGCAGAGTACACTTATGGCTGAAAAGCTCCTCGGCTCGGCGGCATTTGTCCTTCCATTGCTCAACAACGGACCGTTGTCAATCAGGTCTTGTGAAAGGAGAGCTATTTGTATGCGCAAAGTAGAAACACCGACATAATCCAAGCTCTACACTCAAGAAAAAAAAACAAATTCATTCATTTGAAGATATTCCGTACAGATATACAATGAAAAGGAAAAAAAAAACCAACTACACTAGAATATCGCCGACCTCCTTGTCCTGAGAAGGTGGCTGTTCAGAGGGGGAACCGTCAAAGTCCTTGTCAGCGGCCGGATCTTCACCCGCCCCAGCCTCCTGCTCTTCCTCCACTTTCTCTTCCGGGCCCGCGCCTTCTTCTTCCTCGTCGCGAAGGGCATCGAAAGCAGAGTCCAGGTCGAGGTCCCGGTCTACCGAGCAGCCAGCAATTTGCTCGACGGACAGCAAAGTGGACGAGCTGGCCAGAGTTTCCAGGATAGGAAAATGATCGAGGTGATCTCGGACCACTCTGGCGTACCGGGAAGGGAGGGCTTCATCCCCTAGCCGCTCGAAGCCGTACTTGGAGGCATCCAGGCCGGGGAAGTCCTTGGCGGCCCTCTCCAAGGCAGCCACGGCGAAGTTCCCGTTGATAAGCATGGCCAAGTCATTAGCGAGCTCGGAGAAGCTCTCCGACAACAGGAACCTCCTTGTAAATGCCCGCAGAAGTTCGCCTTGGCTAGCGGCAAGGCGACCTTCCCGGTCCTTCGCCGCGTTCAGCTCGGACTCCAGCTTCCGAGCTCTCTCGGACTCCACCTCGGCCTTCTCGAGCTGAGCGGCCAGCTCGGATCGGACAACTCTCATATCCTCGCCGGCCTTGACCAGCTCGGCCTCAACCTTCTTCGCTCGGGCATTGGCCGACATCAGCTTTTCTGCGTATCGGCTCTTCTCGTCCTCGTGATTCGAGGACATCTCCCCGACGCTGTTCTTCAGCCATCCCACGAACATATCAAGGCCCTGCAAGAAGGAATACAGTTAGCTACACCGGCAACAATCAAGGGAAACTGTATTACTAAAAAGTAATTTTTCACCTCGGAAAAAGGCAGACCAGCCAGCTTGTTGGAGAGAGCTGCCGGGCTCGCATCACTACCCGTGACATCAATGATGTCCACTTCGAGCTGGTCCCCGACCTTCAACCGTTTCTGGGGGGGTTTGGGGGAATGAGAGCGAACGATTCTGACGGCGGCCCCCGCGAGCCGACCACGATCGGAGGAGGAGGCAGATCGCCCAGATAGCTTCGCTCTCTTAGCCCCGCGAGCTGTAGCCTTACCATCAGCCCCCTTGATCTTACCGAACTTCACTGCACATACAAATCACGAAAGGAGTCAGGACGATAAATAAACACAGCACAACTATCCTAATAGCACTAGCGGGGCCTCACCCGTCGCCGGATCCACCATATTTTGAGGCTCATACGGGCTCAACCCCGCTTCAGCTAGGGAGTCTTCATTGTAGCTCGCTTCAAAAGGACCGTGGTCCCTCATCGCTTTTACAGCGGACTCCAAATCCTTATCGACCTCTTCTATTACCCACTCGCAAGGCTTTTCTAGCCTCCAAATCAGGTCGATGAAACTACTGTGGCGACAAAAGAAATATTTCTGGTGCCACTTGTCCACCTTATTTTGAGTTCGCCCCTTGAACTCGATCCCGGCTGCGGCGTAATACCAGCCCCCCGCCTTTTTGAAGACAAAGAGCTCGTGAATGAGCTCGGCGGATATTTGGTGACCCCTATCTACCGCTGCCACACCCAAATCCGTAAACTGCCTAAACGAGTTCGGCATTATCTGCCCTAACGCTAAGCCCAGCTTTTTCTGGAGTTCGGAATAGGGCTCAGGGAGACGTAATCGAAGACCAGCGTGCAGACTGTCCTCATAAATAGTGACAAACCCCATCGGGGGAGAGCACGCCCTATCCTCTGGGCGAGGTTCTATTAATTCCGCCTCGTTAGGAAAATTGTACGTTTGGGCAAGAAACCTAATTCTAGCCTCATTTAAGGTCGAGGGGTAATCAGCCACTTTCCCCTTCACACACGGGGGCACTATTAAAGATTCGACAGAAGGAATAGCAGATCCTAATGAAAAAATGCTAAAGGCAACACTTCTACTCGAGCCGACTGACGGAGCCAAATCGATATCACTACTACTAGACTGAGAAGGAGAGGCCATACTTACTTGTTAAAAAGAAGGTAAATGCTCCGGCGGATGATTTGAAACTGGGCGCAGAAGAACAATGGAGTGAACACCGGCGGTATAAGAACAGTAAATTGGGGGATTTTTGGGGAAGAAGAAACTTTTCTGCGCAGGAACTTTTTTCTCTAAATGACGGCGGATGTGAAATAGTGTGATATGGGCAGAACGTTTCCGCTTCTGAGAATATACGTTTGAATCCCACCGTTGCGTCTGACACACGTGTGACGGGGGCCCGCCTTTCTCGAAACATGAACCGTCCCTCCACAGAATTCAAACGGCCCATTGCTTTCCCCGCCCTTTAAATTTTATATGGGCCGCGCCTATTGATCAACCTAAAGAACATAACAAGCCCCTGATACTCAGATCGCTCATCTAATTATGCCTGCTACTTCAGCTCGGATTATAAGTTCGGTAATTCAGTTCGTCCCAGTGATTTGCGCGATCAATCACCTCGGCAATTCGACCTCGCAGTCTGCGTCTACATGTCTTCTTTCCTCTTTTTTGGGGGGGGATGTGATAGTGCTGGCCTCATCCTGGGCCCGACCTAAGGCTATTTGGGCCTGTATATTAACGCTCGGCCCACAGAGTTCGGCCCAAACAAAGTCCACATCTGCCTTGAAGACCAAGTAACGAAACCCTACTTTGGAAGAAGATAGAATTCTACTACTAATGGGAATCGGATATGCATGTATCAAGCAACCGGATATGTATAAGGAGTCCGATCTCTAAAAGGATTAGGGCTTGACTCAATACTTATAAATAGATGCGAGATTAGAGGTGGAAGGGATATTCAATACTCATTGTACTCTCAAATATAATAAAAGCTCTTTGCATTCTCTCCCGTGGACGTAGATCACATCGATCGAACCACGTAAATTACTGTGTCATCGTGTTATTATTTCTTTTAGCTACTTTCGCAAACCCTAGATCTATCAGTCAAGAAATGATAGTTTGTGGATTTTGGATGCAAGTGGAGTTGGAGAAGACGGCTTGACAGTATGATGACCTGTGATTATTATCTGTGCCATTCTTTCCTTATGGATTGATTCTAGTTGATGATGCTTTTTTGTATCTCATTTGGCACTCTATTTATGAAAATTAACGTCTCCTATCACACCTACGGAAAGTTGCAACTTGCGTCCAGAATAAAAAGATTAAAATTAACCATATTTTTTAGCACATTACTCCCCCGTCCTCAAATAAGTTTCCCGAGCTGCCAAAATTTTTTACTCCAAGTAAGTGTACTATTACACATTTCTATGCAAAAATTATGTCAAATTGCCATATTTACCATTTGACTCAAGGCTAAAGGTTTACTTTTTTGGTTTTCTATGCCATAATTAGGGGTAAAATGAGTCAATTTATCCACTACCTTGGTATACGCATTTTAACAGTTCGGAATACTTATTTGGGAACGGAGGGTATAGTTAGATAGGGTTAGGTTTTTATTTACTTTTTAGATTAGAGTAGATTGGCCTTATCCCATGCTCTTTTTAATTTTGGCCATAAAAGCGTGATAAATGATGATTAAATAATTAGGCTTGATCTTTTAAAAATTTATAAAACTCGTGGTAGCGTGATGTCTATGTCGTATTCCACATTGCAATGGTAAAGTAGAATTTATCTAATATATGGTACGTAAGAAATAAAATAATTTTATATTTGAGAATAATTTTTGGATGTTTGGAGATTTATTAGAAATAGCAATTAATTTAATTAAACGGTATATCATTACTACTATTATAAAGAGTCTATTTAATTTATATGGGTAATAAAGTAATTTAATATACAATTTATTATAAACCTATACTAATTATTTGGTAAATATTAAAAACTTAATATTTCTATTATAATTTGATCTGTCCATTTTTTTCAATACATTGTTGTAGCGATATTGTCAATTCCAAATAAAGTATTTTTAAATTGAGTAAATCTATTTTTAAATACCAATCCATAAAGCTAATAAGTTTAATATCCTTAAAAAAGACTAAAATACTCTTAAAAAAGTTATTGGTGTTGACTTATATTTTTTTTGTTTTTTCTTTATTTTTTCTCGGTCATCCCCTCCAAAAAATTCAAAATTTCTGAAAAATAATTTCTTCATTCAATTTTCCATTTAATTTCTTCAACTTCAAACTATCCCATTCAATTTTGTATAAGAGAGGTAGTTTGTTTTCATTAATATCCGACAACAACTTGTTGCCTTTTGTCACAAAGGAAGAACAAAAAACACAGTGTTCTCTCTGTAAAATAAACGCACACACGCAAGTTTTCTGAGTCTCCAAAATTCAATCTAAAAATCACACGATAGTTCGAAAAGAGTAGGAGTTGAAGTTGAAATATCCGCGCGACGTGTTTCTGAGTTCATAGAAAAGGTATGTTGCAAAGTATCATCCTCCCGAAATCATTTTTTACGCGAGTTCTTGACCACACGACCACTGCACACGGTCGTACACATCTTGTACATGATGGTAGAAATAATGCATGTAATAGGAGAAATTGTTGATATTTATGTACAAGAAAGTATATTTGCATGTTTAGGAATACATTTAGGAGCAAAATAAGTCAAAAAATATTTCTATGATTGTGTAAATTAGAATCTAGGGTTTAAAAGTGATGGCTACCCACCGTGGACACGTTTCTGTGCAAGATCGTGGGCACGAAACGCATCCACGATCGACGCACATGATCGTGTGCCACCGTGGACAAGTCTTCGGTTCAAGATCGTGGGCATGAAACGTACCCACGATCGCTGCACACGATCGTGTGCCACCGTGGATAGCGATCGTGTGCAGGCAAATGATGCTCTAGAACCATTTTTGGACGTTTTTCTGATGTGTTCTTGATCGTTTTGTGATTCTCAAATGTCGTGGAAGCGTGTTTTGATACATCACGGTGGTCGTTGGAAGAGATCAATGTATGTAGACCGAGATTCATTTTTTTTGTACATCGATGCGAGTCAAGTTAAGAGGGCTAACCTCGTAGAGGTTATTAGAGAGGGTTTGGGCGGTCGAAAAGAGACCGAATACGTATTATGGTATTTGACACACATGACTAACGACAACAAAGTAAGAGTTTTACTGCGGAGTGATATCGAGTTACTTCGATTGCTAGTGGAACATAAAGAGGATCCGGAGGTTTATGTTGACAACGGCGGTTCAACCATTCTTGAGGTTAATGTTGGTGGTAGCAGCTCCGAAGTAGAGCATGATCACATAGATCATAGCATGCCGTCCAATCATGAGAAAGATGAAGAAGAAGAGGAATATGATGAGTTGTCTACGTTTGAAGATGAAGATGAAGATCGTCGTACAGATTTGCTTAAGTCACTGACTACAGAGTTTCTTGCTTGGGTTCGACAGCCGGTACAAATGGACAGGATTTTAGGTCACCGGAAATTCTCATCGGACCATCAATCTGGAAGCGAGCATAGGCATGCAATGCACAATTAGATCATTTCATTTCCCGACTGTGACAGTGCTGGGACTTTGGGCTGGGTTGAGCAGCTTCCATCAGTACGTGGAAAGCTCGTATTGGGGTCCACATTCCGATCGAAGGAAGAGTTGAGGATAACTGTGAGAATGTATCATTTAGAGAACCTTTTAGAGTGTACCATTTATCGTTCCACTGCCAAACGAATGGTCTTCATATGCAGGAGTGGTAGAGAGAACTGCACGTTTAGGGTGTGTACTGTTGAGGGCGCAACCATTTGGAGAATTACTAAGCTGAACATGGATCACACATGTCACATGGTTTTGAATCGTCATGTTGCATGGTCGGTTACTTCTGAGGTTGATGCCTTTTATTTTGCTAAAAGGTTGACCGGTGAGGGGGTCACATTGAAGCCTAAAGAAATGATTGCAGAGATGCGTAAAGAGTTCGGTATTGACATGCTATACAGTTTCGCTCTCCGAACGAGGAACATAGCCATAGAGAACACGTACGGAAAATTTGACATGTCATATCAGAGAATACCGTCGTATCTATATTTGTTGAAGCAGCGCAATCCTGTGACGGTTTATGACTTGGAGACGAATAGTGAGGGTTTGCTCTATCACATGTTCGTTGCCTTCGGACAGAGTATTCGAGCATTTGCTACTTATCTACGGCCGGTGATTATAGTAGACGAGACTCACCTTAAGGGGAGGAACCATGGAGTTTTATTTGTCGTTGTGACGTTGGATGAGAACGAGCAAGTCTTCCTCTTGCAATTGGCTTGGGTCCAAAAGAGAATGATGAGTCATGGACTTATTTTCTCCACAAGATTTACTTATTGTGAGTGACCAACATAAGAGCATTGAGAATGTTGTTAAGGCCGTATATCCGACTGTATTTCACGGGTTGCGCTATCACCATCTTCAGAAAAATCTAACGTCCTACGGTGCTCATGCAGCCGCACTCTTCAGGAAAGTAACATACTGTCATCGTCATGAAGACTTTGAAATGCACTTTTCAAAACTGTAGGTTGAAAGCCCAAACGGGGCTTATAGATGACTTTCTGAAATTGGACCGGAGAGGTGGGCTAGGTCGAAGTGTCCGGTACGACGCTATAGCTTCTTGACCTCCATTGCAGCTGAATGCTTTAACTCCCGTATGGTATGGGTGAGACGTATACCGGTGTGCTCGATGATTGAGATGTTTCGTTTAATTTTGGAGAATTGGTTCGATGAGAAGCGGGCAGAAGCTGCATCGAGAGATCATGAGTTGACAGTGAATGCTTTCAAAAAGTTTTCTTCATCCGTGCAAGCCAGTGTCCGTCTTAAAGTTCGAGGTATAACCCCAAATATTTATAAAGTCGAATTCTTATCAGGTCGACCTTGGAAAGTGGACATGTGTGTGTCGAGAGTTCGATTTGAATATGATTCCATGTCGTCATGCTGTTGCCGCTATAAGGTAATTGTTCATTATTTTATATATCTTAAATTCTTGTTGATAATTTTGTATGTGTGTGACGCAATTGCTTATTGTAACACGCGTGCAAGAAACGGTTTGTCAATGTATGATTTTGTCAGTCGTTATTTCAAACAGACCGGCTTCATAGAGACTTACAAGGAGCATATTCATCCAATACCACATCCGGATGAGTGGAATATGCTGACGGAGATCTCTTCAGTCGTCTGTCTCCCTATGGAGGAAGTTCGTCAGGCCGGACGGCCAAGGATGAGTCGTGCACGGTCCACAGTTGAAAAAGTGGCGACAAGTAGACGTCCGCAGGTATGCGGTAGGTGTCATTGTAGGGGCCATAATAGGAAATCTTGTAATGCATCAATTCTCATAGGTGGTGTAGGCTTGAACATCCCTCCTCAAGAAATACAAGAGACGGAGGGAACACAATCAAGGCAAAGACAACGCTGGAAAAAGAAATGTAGCATTTGTGGTCTAGAAAACCATGACAAAAGGGGATGTCCCAACCAGTTTGATATGTAGCATTTGAGATTTATGGCAATGGATTGATATTTGTGACTATTTTATTGTTCATTCACCGTTGTGTGACTTTATGTGAATGTTATGTATTGATAGATTTGAAAAAATAGGTTTCTGTTTACTATTTTAGAGTCTGACTCAATAACACGGTGCTGCCCATGGTGGTAACCATCGTGTGCATCAACCGTGTCCACGGTGGCTGTCCACTGTGATAACCATCGTGTGCATCCAACGTGTCCACTGAAGACTCCCACGGTGGAAGAGATGCCCACGGTGGCTGCACACGGTGGTCTACAGCCGTGTGCATCTACCGTGTGGGAACACGGAAGCCACCGTGTCCACCGTGTGCGGCCATGGTGGCCACTAGATCACGTGTGCACACAGTGGAGTGAGCGACCGTGGACACGGTGGTGGATTCCACCGTGTGCATAAGAACACATACCATTTCACAATAAAATACATATTAAATCACCAATTTCCATGTTATTTATTGTCTAATAACTATTATTTGCTAACAACATACATGTTCACAATGTTATGGAATGAATTAATAAAATTCATTAAAAGTTGTGTACAACTTATAGATTTTCAAGATATAAGTACATAGTCATATACTACTACATATGAAGTGTCTCATACATAAATGAATTAGACGAACGTTATATGGTTGCGTATAGATTAAGTGTTGTGTAGTTATTAATGTTAAAATAAGATAGGCGAGAATAAAAAAACACACAAATCGATAACACGAACATCCAAACAAACCCATAATGGGTTGTTCTTAAGCACACGGTACAGGCCACGACCGTAGGCACGGTGGGGCGACCGTGGGCACGGTGGTGTACACGATCGTGCTTCTCACTGTGCCCACGCCTCGCACACGGTTGTTGCACACGACCGCCCACCGTGCCCACGCCTCGCACACGATAGGCACACGATCGTGTGCATCGGTCGTGTGCTTAAGGCAGTAGCATGTTTTTACCCTATTTTTTTTCAGTTTATTCAATTTATGCACACAACACATACACAAGGCCACAACGGCTTCATTAACATTAAAATAGATAGTTTTGTTCCTAGATAGTTACATATATCAATACATAATTATACTACGTGTCCAAAGATAACCAAAAGATCTTACTAGCTACAGAATGTCGATATTTGGTAATATATTGGGAATTAATTGTTGCTTGATGCCTTCCTCTAGAGTTTGAAGATATGAGACGATCCAGGTACATGAAAGCGAAGGGGCCATAACTATGACTGTCCGTTTGTATAAACTGTACCTCCGGTGGCATCATCTTGAACGTCATCTCCTCGTCATGCTTTGTCAACCTCGCGTTATTGTGCCAAAAACCAGTAAGAGCAAGCATACGAGGCATAAGACGTGTCAGGTGTCTCATCTGGTAGACTCGCTCCATATCGCTCTGATGGTTGTGTGACATGGAGTCGTACAACTCTAGGGTCCACGTTGGAATATCCATCCTGATGGTGACCTAATGGTTGTCACCGACACAATAAATTGCTATGATTTGTTGAATGAATGTTATTTAAATTCAGATTATGACATCAAACATAGATAATTATTTATAAAAAATATTAATTTTCAAACTTACTTCTTTATAGCTCTAGGCAGTGTCCAACCATGATACAAGGGCTTTCCTGTTACTTGAATACCAGATAGATCGTTCGGATATAGTTTGGCAAACGCGCTTTTCATTTGTTCCTACAAAAACACAAACATCAAATTTAATATAATTTACATAACAATTATATTAAAAATAGAAATATAAAATTTATAGCACTTACGTAAAATACAGAACCGACAATCATCATGCCCACTGATCACTAAAATCTTAGCAATATATACCGCAACTAAACGGTGCAATTATAGACAGTTAGTAAATCGAGTATCGTATCCACAGGGACTGTAAATCGAAAACACAGTGGGAAATAAAATTTAGAAACTTCTTTACTATTCAAGCTCTTGATTATTTAGATTTGGGAATTTATTTTCAACTTAAAAAGAAATTAATTAATTAAAAGAAAGCAAATGATATAGAAATAAATTTATAAAATATCAAGGATAAAAGACTGATCCTAGGGAATGCATCGACTCAAAATCAACAACGAAATTAACTTATTAACCCAATTACCAATTTTAATTCAATTCAGGTAAAGGAATCACAAAAATATTCACAAGCTCTCTCTCGACAAGTCATGCAAAAGTAGATTAGCAAAGTATCTATCTCCGCTAGGTCTCAAGATAATTTACTAACTCCAAAAAGCACAAAAGATCTATAACCTCCTATGAACGAATTAATCTCCGCTAGGTCTCATAATCATTCATATCATGCATTCTTGAGTTCCATTGATCAACTAAACCTGCTAAGAATTTAACTGAACAACTAGCATGCATAAATAGTGGCCAGCTATCTAAACATGAATAAAGCACCAAGAATCACAAACCATAAATTGACAGGAAAATTGGAATCAATAAATCAAAAACATCATCTCAATTGAGTCTTACAAACCCTAGGATCAACAAAGAAAATTAGCTACTCATAACTAGGGTTTTAGCAAAGAAATAAAAGAACATAATTAAAGATACTAATTAAAAATAACTGGAATTCGGATTCTTGATCTTGTCTTGAATGTCTTCAGTCTTCAATCTCGAATCTTCTCCAAGAAAATACTAACTAGCTAAAACTTAAAAATCTAAAAATATGAAAAGATCCAAAAAAAAAAAGTCCCAAACCATTGTGAAAAGTCCTATTTATAGTTGAGAAACAAAACCTAGATCACAAAGGAAGACAAAAATCACAAAATACACAATAGAACACAAAACCGGTGATCCGGCCAGCAGATCCGGCGAGCCGGGTCCCGGTCGCCGGTTCAGTCGCCGAAATTGTAAAATTCGTGCACAGTCCAGAAAATTCCGGCGATCCAGCCAACGACCGTTGGCTCGGTCGCCGGTTCTGCACGCCTCAAAGACGGCGATCCACTCCTCCGGGTCGCCGTCTCCGTCTTCTTCCATGTAGTAAACTCATTTCGGCCTGTTATCCTTTGTTTTAACTCCGAATTTGGATCCGTTTTCGCCCACGGACTCCCAATGAGTTGAACTTCATTCCTACATTGCTCAATTCGTAAACCTCACACAATGTACTGTCTGACTCCTCTCATCCTTTCCTATCACGAACTACTCCAAAATACGCACATCTGCATAAAACTCATAAAACTATATCCAAACGTGATATCGCAGAATAATCAAGAAAACGAACCAAATGACATCACAAACATGCATAATTTTATCGAAATGTGCATAAGAACACCAATGAAACCCATGCAAAATGAGTGTTTATCACCCACTCTTCCGACAGCAGTCAAGTTCCTTTGAATCCTCATGCGTGTGGCCAACACATACAAGTCTATTACCTAAGTAAACATAAAATATATGTTAAATGGTGATATGATATAAATATAAATATATTTATAGTTAAAAATATAAATTCAATTTACCTCTGCAGTGTAGTCTTTTCTGCGATCCTCAATAAGCTTGAATAACTACTGCTTCATGTAGTATCCAGTCTCCTTAAAAATCACGTAGCTGTCAGCGGGCATATCCAAGAATTGGATGTATTGGTTGGCCAAAGTCGTACTATCTCTAGGTGGTTGTCCAATAAAAGGCGCGCTAAGAGCAGCAGACGGTCTACTCCTTCTCTGTGGAAGACTCTTCTCTCCACTCTGCAGTGGCACAGAACTCTCCCTAGTCTCACCAGGCTCCTCATTCAGCTCGTAATCTTCTATTTTTGAGTACTGAACCTGTGCAGAACTACTTGGGCCGTGAAACATGGGGTGCTTGTGCTAAAACTGCTGGCCCTCAAACATGGGCTGCTCTTGCTGAAACTGAGCACAACTACTTTGGCCAAGAAACATCGGCTCGTACTGATGTTGGTTGTAATGTTATGGCCAAAAAACATGGGCTGCTTCTGCTGAAACATGGGATGCTCATACTGGTAGGCCGGCAGCCCATACTGAAACATCTACGGCTCGTGCTGGTGGGGAATGAGCTCAAACGTCCGACCAAGGAGCTGAAACTGTGGCTCATTTGGCTCGTGATGAGAAGCAGCAGCTGCAGTGTGACGAGACGGATCTCGAATCTTCCTTTGACTGCTACTAACTGAGTGAGAGTGACGAGGCGGGTCAGCCATCCTCCTATTACCGCTCTTAACTAAGGCAGACTGACATGGAGGACTCCTAGATCTGTTGTACCTCGGACCGAAGTAGTCCTTGACCTGTGCAAAGAGCTTCCGAGAAAATGTAGCAAAGAAGACCTTCTCAGACTCGTCAAACAAGACCGCCTTCAGTCGGCGATCGAAGTAGTCATCCCTTCTCGGATCCTAGATGTGATCCGGACAAGGTCTTCCGTGCACACAACAAACTCTATCTGGTTGTGTCTTCTGATAGACCAGCTCTGCTGTATCTGATCTAGCCAAGCACATAAAACTCTATACATTCATCTTAAACTTCAATTAAGCATGCTTAAACATGTATATGAACAATTTCATTCTAAAAAAAATATTGCAGGTTATGGCACTCACCGGCGGTTCATTTGCGAAAGGTTTTTACTTGGACGCCGATGAAGACGCCGGTGACTCCTCTGGATGGTCGGATTCGGTCTCGCTTCCATTCATAATTGGCCGTCGATGGTGGAATACGAAGCTTGTTGTCGTTGCTTTCGTGTGGGTGTTTTTTTTCTTTCAGTGGTCGAAGAGAGAGAGAGAGCGTGGGGTTGGGGTTAGTGGGACCGATTTCTTTTAGGGTTTTGTTTCTTTTTGTTTTTTTGTTGTTTTTTTTTATTATTTCTTTTAACTTTTAGTGGATGAGTAAGGATAGGTTAGTCTTTTTATTTATTTTGGTATCAAAAATTTATAGTCTTATAGTTGAGGATCTATAACTCTATGTTTTATGGTTTGGTATTTAAAAAAAGTTGCCCCTTTTAAATTTCTATTTATAAACTATAACATATAGTAATTCCTGTCGAAATTGGATGGTGTACGAACTAGTTCAATTATCAAAACGATATTATTTTAATTATTAAAAGTTTCAAAAAAAAATTAAAAATATTTTTCCATCTCTTTCCACATATCAACTCTCTCCCTCCAACAACTCTTCTTCTCCAATTATGCTTTAGCACCGCATGAGAGTATGTTTCTTTTTTATTTTACCCAAAATCGAAATCCTCACAACTCTCTACCATTGTCACCACCAACTGTACACCCACAAAATCAAATGTAAACGTCCATATCCACCCATACATCATTAATTGATGTGACCTGTTATTGATGTGATCCTGTGAGAAACTGATATTCCATATTGTGAACAAACTGATATTGTGATCATGTTAGAAACTAATATCCAATTTAATTTGGAACTATTTTATAAGTAGTCAAAATGATCATGCATGCATGGGGCTAAGAAATGCATGCTTCCATGTGATGCAAATAAAAGTGTAATTTCCAAAAATTAACCATATATGAAGTTCATTAATTACGAAGGTTATTATAATCATCTTCGAGCAATTGGAAGAAGTCTTCGTTAGGAACGTTAATCCATGCTTCAATTCCATCCTCTGATGGAGTGTTTATGAACCACTAGATTCATGTATGGCATGGTCGCAGTACAAACCCAAAAAGGCTTTTCCCAACCAAAATCAACCTCGACACCAGAAACCTTAACCAACTACTAAAATTAATACAGATTCCCGATTCATACATATCATTGATTAAACGATTAATGTTGTCAGTAACATTATTGATGTAATGATCGTCCACTGCTCTTACGGAGGCCCTCGATTTTGATACAAGCAGACCCCTACTACTCCCACCTTCATTTTCATTCCGATGAGATAAGCGCAGACACAGCCGTAATGCAGTTCCCAAATGTGTGGTCTGGAATTGGGGGCACTGCTCTCGGCCGCAAGTTCACCACCTGAGATACATTAAACGATGTCGTTTCTGTCGTGCCCGCCTCGATTTTAAGCGCCTCATTGAAACATCGCCAGAGGAAAGTAGAAACATCTTCCACTCTACTCGGATCATTTACCTATCCACTTGATGATTCTTTCCTCAACTTCTTCACCTTCTCCCTCTCTGTTAATATTGTATTTTATATCTTCGCTTTTCTATTATTTTCTGTTAGAGCTGAGTCAGCAGTTAGTAAATCAAGTTAGTTAGACATAGCGGTTAAGGAATCAGCAGCATAGGTCTCTCTCTCTCTCTTATATAAACATGCGTTGTGCATGTGCTCTTCTCAGTTTTGAATATGGAAAATATTCTCTCTAATCTATCTTCTCTCTTCTTCTATATTCCTCATTCTTCATAGTTTAGGTCACGTTAACATGGTATCAATCGCCAGCTAAATCTTCTAGTTTTCTTCAGATCTGTTTGCAGATCTTCTTCTCTATTCCTTTTTCGATTGTTCGCTCGGTTTAATTTCTTCAGATCTACATTTTTTTCAGTTTTTTTTCTCGATCCTCAACTCTTCTGATCTTCTATGGATTCTAGTCATTCCACTGCAATTTTACCTCATTTTTCTACGATCATCAAATTATATCAGTTAAATTATGCCTTCTGGAGAGCACATGCAATTTCTACCATCCACGCTCATGGATTCACCGACTTCATCTCTGCAACCGCACCACCGCTCCTTCCAGCGCCATCTGGCGTCACCACTCCAAATCCGAAGTTCTCAATCTGGAATCGCCGCGATCAGTTTCTTCTTAGCTGGATGTTTTCTTCTTCTTCTTTTTTTTGAACAAACATTACAAGAAATTTTAAAGGCCGTCTGACGGTAGACTTGAACCCGTGACCTTTGGCCCGGGCATTAACTACTCTGCTAATACACACACACCGGATGCTTTCTTCTGTTGGCAAATCAATGCTTGGTCACGTGGTTCGTTGCACCAATTCGCGTGATTTCTGCCTGACTCTGGAGTGATTGTTTATGTCGCAGTCTAAAGCTCGAATCATGCAGCTGCGCCTACTTCTTCAATCTACGCAAAAAGGAAGCATGTCCGTTGAAGAGTTTTTTCTAAAGATGAGAGAATATGCATATCAGTTTTCTACCGTCGGCCAGCTGATCACCGATGATGAATTAATTATGTACATTCTCTCCGGTTTTGGACTAGAATATGAAGCTCTGGTTGTCAATGTTATGCACAGCTCGGAATCTCAAAATCTACAAGAAGCAGTTGCAACATCAACACTCCTCCATGTTTCACTCAGTTCCTGTGGTTTCCAATCCTATTACTGCAAATGTTGCCTATCGTGGAGGCGGTAGAGGTTGTACTCCTGGCAGAGGTGCAAACAATGGCAATCGAGGAGGTCTCGCTAGATCTACATCTACTGGCAAGAGCATTTTCTGTCAACTATGTGGCCACACCAGTCATGTTGCCATAAAGTGCTTCAAGCGCTTTGATATTCATTTTACAGACAATTCTAATGCAAATCCTCAAGCCTATCTTTCAGATACTATTTCTGCTCCTCAAGTTTTTGTTACTGACAATTCTGCCTCTCAAGATTTATCTCAGGCTGATCCAAGTTGGTATGTTGATAGTGGCGCGACTACTCTCATCACAAATGATCTCCACAACCTGGCTCTTAGCAATGACTACATGGCTCTGAAAATCTAGTGGTTGACAACGGTACATCTCTTTCCATTACTGTCATAGGCTCCAACTCTATCTCTTTGCCAAATCAGTCCTTACTCCTCAATAACATTCTGTTTGTTCCACAAATAACCAAAAATCTGCTAAGTATCTCTCAATTTACCAAAGTTAACAACGTAACCAGAGTTTAATCATGATGGTCTCGAGACGGATACCTTGGTGTAGAGAAGGGGTGAATACTCCAAGGTTTGAAAACATTTCCAAGTTAAAACTCTTTTGAGTGAGCTGGCTGTGTTAGATCCAGCTGGAAGGTAGCTTGATCGACACAGCTGGCTGTGTGCGGAATGTGGTGGGTTTTGGAAAGTCCGTCTGTTACTTCAAATAGATTGCAAAGCTCTGTTTCTCTTTTCTGTTAGTCAGTTTATGCAACTTGAAATATGCTTATGAGGGGTCAGCTGGATGCATAAATAAGTAGTAAAGAACAAAGCTATTTAACGTGGTTCAGAGAATGACTCCTACATCCACGACCAGAAACCTCTGGTAATCCACTAAGGATACCACTGACTTTACGCGCCGTCAGCAAGCATTGCAGCTTAGTTCCTCAAGCTGGATACAAGTTTACGCGTACTGTATTGAAACGTAACGAGTCTGTTTACAGGCACAGCTGAAGCACCTAACCTACATTAAGTTTACTGGTACTGAAGAACCTAACCTGTAGTTTACGGGTACTACAGAACCCGAACCTTAACCTAACCTTTATCTGGGTTTGAGGGTTTGGTTTTGAGGTTTCCAACTATGAACGAGTTCTTACAATAAAGAACTTTGAGTATGATGAACTCGTTCAAACTAGGCTTAAGATATGAAGGATTTTATACCTAGATACTAATGGGAGAGAGCTTCAGCAGCCTGAGAATGAATCTGAACTCAGAAGGATGTAGGCTGCTGGATCTTGAAGCTTTTCTTAGAGATATCTTGATCTTTTATTAGACTTCTTTCAATGTAGTCTGTTGATCTCTCGTCTTGTATTTTCTCTCTCTCGTATTCTCTTGATGAAGAAGACTCATATTTATAGAGAGAGATTAGAACTAGTCGTTGGAAAGAGCCATTCTGAATCTCTACCTAACTTCTGACAAGTTGGTCTTGTCTTCTTCCTTGATTTCCTCGTAAAGCAATCCTAGGTCTGACTTCTAGGTGCTGAGGTGTCGAGTTCCTGATGGTTCAGGTCAGCTCTGACTTTTATCTCAAGTTGACTTCGACTCTGCTGTGCTGGTGACTCTGAGCTGTCTTGAACTCTGCTAGGTCTTTGACGCTGAGCTGAGTCTTGGACTCTGCTGTGTCTTTGACGCTGAGCTGAGTTGCCACATAAGCTGGGTCTTTCTCACTGCTGTGTCTAAATGAACTTGATCGTCTTGAATCTGGATAATGTTGCTGACCACTCGACTTGACTTGCCCTGCTGTGTACTCAGCTTGTTCAGCTGTCTTTCTTCTTTTGTCTGCTGTAGTCTTGTACAGTTTTGCTGGGCTTCACTGTTGTGGTAGCTCTGATGAGTTACTCAACTGGGTCTTCTGCTGTCTTCAATGACTCCACCTGTAAACTTAGAAACTCTATAAGCTCAAACAGGCTAGCTGGAAAAAATACTTGAGCTTGTGCAATCATCTACTCGATTGGGGTCAGCTGGGTTTTGATATCAAATCAAAACTAATAATTTCCCAACAATTTCCCCCTTTTTGATGATGCCAAAACCCCAAGTTGGAAAAATAATTTACTTCCCCCTTAACAGGAAATGGGGTTTCAAAAGAAATAAACATTCACAACAGATAATCATATTCAGAGCCTAGACAAAGAGAGATTGTCTTCAGGTTGATTTTAATAAAACGAACTTTTCATTAATAAGAAGAAATTTTACAACTTTCTAATTACAAAAGTTCAAAAGATGATTCCCAGTTGGCTGGGTCTTCAGCTTTGCTACTTCTTCTGTTCGTCAATCTGATGGTCAGTCTTGAGACCATATCTGTTGAAGATGAATTCTTCCAAGTTCTTCCATTCATCTTGATTTTTAGACTTTGAGATTCCTCTCTCGCCAGCCCAATAATGAACTTCTTTGATAATTTGGACCTTGTCAGGAAGGTTCGTTCCAGCTAAAGTGAGAGGCTTTAATTGCTTGACTTTTGGAGCTTTGAGCTGGATGTCGTTTCTCTTGGCAGCTAGGGCTAATGATCTTGCCATCATTGGATCTTCTTCATGAAGTTCGAGCAAGTATTCTTTGAACGCAGTTTCATGATCCATACCTTTGTATTGATTCAGGTAGTAGAATTCTTTGATGAATTCTGTTTTGCATTGTTCCCAGTTTTCATTGATTACATCTGGGTTCCTCTTGTCAGATCTTGGAATGCTTGAAGCTACTTGGACTTGTTTCTTCCTAGCTTGCCTGTAGTTCTGTCTTTTCTTCTTCTGCTTTTTCTCAACATGCTTGAGTGATTCAACTTTCTTTTTAATAATCTTGTTCAGCTCCTCCATTTCTCTTCTCTGCTCATTGTGAAAGTTACTCAGCCAGTTGTAGTCATTGTATTCTTCTGGCTTACATCCACAAGCTTTGGCTAGAGTGATTGTTTTCTCTCTCCATGTCTCTTTGACTGCTGCAGTTGGCTCTTCCTCATCCAGCTCTTTGGCAAAGTCGTCGATTTCCGACTGATTTGGCTGCACAGGTTCTCCCTAAGCTGCAGCTTTTCTCTCCATTATTTTTCCAACTTCATTCTTTTCTTTCCCATTTTTGGCATTATCAATAAGAGAGGCAGAGAGGTTAGCAACGGTTGCATTGAGCTTGGCGAGAGCAACTTCAACATCAGCGATCTTGGCTGTGTTGTCAGCTGTGGTGATGTTCAGCTGAGCAGTGCTGCTGCTTCTAGCTCTGAACTGAGCATCCAGATCTTTGAATAGGTTGAAAAGCTGGCGGATGTCAGAGCTGTTGGAGAGAGTAGACTTTTTGATGGCTTCCAGCTGGCTTGAAAGATTTGCTATGTCGTCGACCAGTAGAGCTTAAAGACGAGAAACGATTTCAGGGACCCTCTTTTAGAGATGATTTCTGAGCTCGAGATCTTGAGAAACGAGGGACTGCTTGAGATTTCGGTCGGTGTCCTCATCAAGGGTGTATATGGACTTCTGCATTTCATCGATAGTCCTCCCTTGAGTTTCTGCCTGCATTTCAATGGCTGTACACCGAAGGAGAATGTCAGTTTGATTTTTCATATTTTCCATAATAAATACTCTTTCGACGTATTCCTAGATTTCCTTATGAAGAGCATGAGAGAATTCAGTATCGGACTCTGTTTGGCTTTCGGATTCGACATGACTAGGTTTGTCTGTCTCGAACTCGACCAGTGCGTGAGTGTCATCGGCAATTGGACTTGGTGGGGCTGCCGCCTCTGGTTCAGCTGCTGCATCAGCTGGTTCTTCAATGATCATTACCTCAGCTGTGTTATCTGGTACAACTTCCTTGGTAATCTCAGCTGAGACTTCTTTGGAATTGTCAGCTCCAGATGGTGTCTCCTATTCTGCTGCTGAAAGTAGTTTGTTGGCTGACTCCCAGACGTCTGCTGGGTGCGGCTTGGGGTACTGCTGAGATACTTCGATGATACCTCTAATGAGCTCATCCTGATGCAAGTATGCATCATCCAGGCTTCCAAAGCCAAATGTGTGCTGGAGGCATGCTTCATCTATCTTCAACTTCTCATATGAGAAGGTTTCTATCAGTTGCTCATTTTGGTACCAAGTCGCCATTTTGGTGGCAAGAGAGAACTTGAGATCTCCAACTTTGACGAGGGCGATGGGCAGATGGGCCAGAATTGGATACTGAGTTAGAACACTCTTGATTCCTGCAATGCGTAAATCCTCATACATGGCTACCATGAAGGCTGAGCCAGTAGAGTTGAGTGATGGAGAGGTAGTAGAATCACTCTCCTCTGATTCTATGGAGATTTGAAGAACTGGTTCAATTGGGTTCACAGTATTTATACTCTCCCTCATTGACCTATTTTCCTATTATAATTTGATCTGTCCATTTTTTCAATACACTATAGCTATGTTGTCAATTATAAATAAAGTATTTTTACAATTTCTATGATCGAATCAAATTTAAACCACAATCAAATTTACTCTTGGGCATAATTTATAGAACTAGAGTTTTTTTTAGGACTTAATCCGATTTGGAAAGAAGGACAAATTTATTTCGGACCGCAATTTAAGGACACTAATATTTAAGTGTTGCGTCCGTAGAACAAATTAGGCCCGATCGGGCTAAATTGCATGTGAGTCGCGCTTGACCCTCCAGATGGAGCCTGAGATTTGATGTGGCGGCCACATAAATAAAAAAAATTAATAAAAAATCAATTAAAACAATTAGAAATAAATCTAAAAAATCCACATCATATCCTCGTCTCTTTTATCTCTCTCTTTCTCCTACCCTCATCTCCATCTACAACAACAAAGCAGCGGCGGCGGAACAACTGCCAATGGTGGCTAAGGCTCTACGGTTGCGCTGATATTTCCCGATCATCCATGTCTCATCTCCTCATCATCACTCCCTTACTGCAATTTTTCATTCTCAGACCCAATTGGAGATTTCAAACTCACATTTTCAAAATCAAATTCTCAAAATTTCGACCCATTTTGAGGCAGAAAAACTCAAATTTTTTAAATCAATGGAGTGCAACATAGTATTGTTCAATTTCGAGCACAACACTCGATAATGAGGAGTTGGACTCGAGCGGGTTTTATCAGCCATGGGAGGCGGCGGTGTCGACATTGGATTGAGGAGCCTCACGGTGAGCGAGGAATTGATTGTTCTCGGTGATGAGGGGAAACCATCTCCACAGGCAGCGGCGGCGCCGTAGGGTCTCATGGCGGAAGGAGAGTATCGGAGATCCCAGGAGCGCGGTGGTTATGGTTTGGAGATGGACTGCACCAAGAGTTGTCGGGGGAGATTGTAATGTGAGCGTGAAAGAAAGAGGTGGGATCTAGGATGGTAGGAGTGGTGGTGATGGTGGTGTCAGGGCAACGGTGGCGGTGAATGTGCCGCCATCAAGATCTGCCGTCACTCTATCTCCAAATCCTAGATCTCATCGATTGTGGGTGTTGCTCATCGTCTGCAATAGAAATTCGGCGATGTGAGCGACAAAGTTTACATGGAAGGAGAGGAATCCCGTCGTCGATTGTGGTGGTGTAGGAGATTGGCGGCGGCGGCAGTTGGTGGTGTAGGAGATTTGTGTTGCAGACAGAGATGAGGGAAGGAGAAAGAGAGGAGAGAAAAGAGATGTGTAGATGATGTGGATTTTTTATTTTTATTTCTAATTGTTTTAATTAATTTTTTTATTTATGTGGCGTCACATCACATCTCGGGAACCACCTGGAGGGTCGTGTGATTTAGTCCGATTGGATCTAAATTTGTCCTACAAACGCAACACTTAAATGTTAATGTCCTTAAATTACAACTCAAAATAAATTTGTCATTCTTTTCAAATCGGGTTAAGTTATTGTCTTTAAAAAAACTCTAGCTATAATTTATACTATAACCCAAATAAATATACATCGCAATGAGAAGTGTGTCAAAACATGATCCAACCAATTATGGGTCGGGGATGAACATTGTTTTAACACGTCCACAAAGTTAGGCGTTTATTTATGTCTATTCATCCAACGGGCTCGGGCTCTGGCCAGGCCCACAATTTAAAACAGTTTTTTAAGACCAGGCCCAAATGTCTTATTTTGGATAAATTTAAAGAACATGCTACTGTTGGACTCGAACTTGAGACATTTTTACCTCAAGAATTAATCATACTACCGCTAGGCCAAACTAATGGAAAACATAGAATGGGGGTGGGGGGGGGGGGGAAGGTTGCATGAGAACTAATATACCAATACACAATAGTAACAAAATTCTTGGCAGTCAAAGCCAATAAGGCCTACTATTGCACAACAAATAAGCTTAAACATAGGCAGCTCAGAAGCATGTTCAGAAACTTCAACCTCTTTATCAAGTTTTGAGCACAGAGCAACAATGGTAAATCTCAAACATCGATTAAAGAAGAAGCAGGTAAGCTTCAAAATGTCTAGGCAAAACATTACCATTTACTTCCTATTTATCATGATTTCAACTTCATACCAGGTCCTCTTTTTCAGGACCATTCATTCCTCGTAGCCGTAGTAGGTCAGACAAACAATGCTCTGTCTCTGCTAACAATTCTATGCCTTATTAACACGGATTTTCTGACCTTCAAGCACCTGCAATTAACAAGGTAACGAGATTGATTACATATCAATATATTATATAACTACTGAGAGTGAAACAATAAACAGCAGCCAGCAGCGTACACTTAATAAGATAGTGTTTCCAACACTCAGCAAGATTTGATACCACATGTGATCAAGAAAGTAGGATGCAATATCTTATCATATATACTGGAGGATCAAAGTTTGATTTTGATAAATTTGTAAAATTATGGGTCGGGGAGTAGCTTTTTGAAACATTTAGTTCATTCATCTCAGTTTTCAGTCACGTCTCGTACAGAATGATCACTGATGTAAGATTGGCAATGCTGTTTCATAGGTGAGAACTACAAGATTGATAGAAACCCGTACCACATTATTAAGAGACGATATGGCAGCATCCACATCTTCTTCTGAAGAGAATGTAACAAAGCCATAGCCACTGGATTTTGAAGTCCCAGGAACTCTAGATACTTTTGCACTGACTACTTTTCCCTTCTCCGAAAAGAAGGATTTAAGTGTATCCATAGTTACTGTCTTTGCAAGATTCCCCACGTAAACCTTATACGGACTGTCAACAAATTGAGAATCCTCAGTCTGCAGAAGTGACGATGACTCCAATGTTTGCAGGGGTTTCTCGGTTATATTTACTTTTACTTCACGCCCTCCAATTTGCTATTGGAAAAAGAAAAACTAGAACACATCAATAATCAACTAAGAAAAGTTAATGCACCAACGTTTACTCATCTTATGATCTTACTGTGCCATTTAATTTTTCAGCAGCGGCAGCAGCATCCTCAACAGTCTTCATCGTCACAAATGCAAACCGTCTGCTTCTCCCAGAGCATTTGTCATACATTACCTACAAACACACACCACAGACTTTTACGTCCAAGTTATTCAGAGCGAAGCATCACCATCTCGATGAAGCCACAAATCACAACATCTTGATGTGTTTAGCCTTATCAGTGGAGAATTTTGGGATTGCCACTACGCAGTTTTGTGTACATTGTTCAAGAAAATCTTAATTCAATGAATTGGAGATTGCATCATTGATTGCACCCTTAAATTTTTACAAGCACGAGTGAAAGCATAGCTTAGCTACAATAGATCAAATTTCCAGAGATCTAATTAAATAAAACAGAACAACAACCTACATGAACATGATCCATTAACTCATTAAGCAACACTGAAAACACAAACAAAAAGAACATTTGAACAAACAAGAAAGCAGTAAATTTACTAACTTTGCTCAAAGAAATTTACTTTTCAGAAAAATTGACCAATTGATTAAGATTATCCCTCAAGAACAAGAAACAACATGACTTGAAATATCTCCCGAAAACATTAACGGGAACTCAATTAACAAAGTGAAAATATCAAACACATCCAATGAAACAATAAATACAAACTCACACTCCATGAAAACAATTTAATGGCCAATTTAACAGTCAGAAACAACGAAAAACCTCGGCCTTCTCGACGGCGCCGTGTTCTTCGACGATTTTCTGGAGCTCATCATTTTTCACAGTTCTCGGGATGTTTCCAACGTACAATCTTCTCGCCGCCACAGACGACGGGTCCGCGGTGGCGACAGAAGTGTCCTCCGCCACTGCATTGAATCTTGTGTAAGAAAATTTTAGAGGGAGAAACTGTGGCTTGTGCGTCTGGAGATTGAGTTTTGAGAGATTGGTTTTGAAGGGTTTTGTGGATTCCTGGAGGAGATTCGGAGAAATTAAAAATGAAGTCGAAGAAATTGTGGCCATCTCTTCTTCTTCAAGAGAATTCGTGAATATGGATGGAGGTTTAAGGGTTGAGGGAGAGATGGGTACAGATAAAGAGCAGTGTGATTTATCCACACTTTTATCCGTCTTCCTCTTTATATTTTTCTATTTTTAATAATAAATTTTATTATTACGAATAATCTTTTAATTATATTTATTTAATTAAAAGTTTTGACTGAGAGTTTAAATAAGTTTTGTGTATTAATTTTTGGTTATGTTTGTTTTCATTTCTAACTAGTATTGTACTCTGTGCGATGCACAAATAAGAGATATGTCATAAATTTGAATAATAAAAATATTTTAGCCGTTAGACGAGAGGGGTCATTTGTCCCTACTTTATAAACGTTGGGGTTCTGGCAGCCCTAACCCTTCCCTTAAGAATGTAAATGAGATCGAGGTTGACACGTTAGGGTTGTTTATGCTACTTTTTCCTTTTTTATATTAAATAGATAGACATACATTTTTATTAATAATATATAGATAAATATATTTTTAATTATACATGCCAAAATGTATAAATTTTCTTCTATTTACACCAACTTTATAATTTGTCAAATTAGACAAATTAATATTGACAACTTAATAAATTATCAAATCAAATTTTATATAAAATAAAACTATTAATGTAATTTAACCAAGTAATTAATTGGCCAAATTAAATTGGTGGTGCAAACAATTACAAGTTGAAAAAGTACATAGTATTCTTGAGTATTTATATATGTTGTCTAAGAGTAGAGTTCTTATTGAAAAGTGATGTGAGATAAAAAAATTTCGTATTATTCAACCAAAATAGTTTCTTATTTAATTTGATATAATTAAGGATGGATCGATGGGATTATTAAATAAATATATAATTCTTGCCATAAAATTAAAATACCATAATAATAGATATTCTATTGATTTTGGATCTTATATGTACATTAATTTCCATCATAATTGGATATTCTATAGATTGGTTATTAAATAATTAATTGGATTCCATCAAATTAGATTATTAAATAAAGAAAAATGATTTTTTAACATAATGTCTTGGACATAATTGATTTTTGGGAAAAGTAGCATATACAACCCTAACGTGTCAACCTCGATCTCATTTACACCCTTAAGGGAAGGGTTGGGGCTACCAAAACCCCAACGTTTAAAAAGTAGGGGCAAATGACCCCTCCCGTCTAACGGCGTTAGAGAGACGTTAGATTGGAGGGGTTATTTGCACCTACTTTTTAAACGTTAGGGTTCTGGCAGCCCCAACCCTTCCCTTAAGGATGTAAATGAGATCGAGGTTGAAACGTTAGGGTTGTATATGCTACTTTTCCCTTTATTTAAAGATAAAATGAGTTAATAGGTTAAAAATCTGAAGAGAATAACAAAATAATTCAATAAGAACCAAAATAATAATAATAATAATAATAATAGTAATAATAATAATAATAATAATAATAATAATAATTTAAAACACACATATTTGAAATTATAAAATGTTGACAACGAAGTGCATCTTAGTTGTAAGACACTTCCCCTCCAACCATGAGGTTAGAAGTTCGAATCATGTGTGCGTGTGTTGAAACTCAAAAAATATACTCCCTCCGTCCCATTTATATAGGCGGATTGAAATTTTCACAAGGATTAAGAAAAATTATTGAAAAAGTAAATTATATAGGTAAATTTCATAATATGCCCCTATTTATTATTTGACTATGTATTTTTATGAGTTAATCAAAGAATTAAATAGGGATATATTAGTAAATGAGCTAAAAAACATTACTTTTTATGGAAACAAGCCTATATATTTGGGACATCCGAAAAAGAAAAACAAACCTATATAAATGGGACGGAGGGAGTATATATATAAAATATTTTTAGATTTATTTCAAAAAACATACTATATTTTAAATTGCCTTAATTCTATTTTAATTATATTACCTTCAACTTTATATAATTAACAAAATTGTCATCAAAATTGAATTGCACTATTTTGTTTTAATATATATATATATATATATATATATATAAATTTTATTATTATTATTATGAAACAAACTATATTAATCCTTGAATTTAAATTTATTTACAAAATTGCCATTCAAATTGAATTGAAATTGAAAATGGGGTTACTATTCTATTTTAATATATATATATATATATATATATATATATATATATTTTCTACTATGCAAAAATACAAAAATTATATCGCTTCTATTCATTTCTTATTTTTAACATTGCTTTTATCCAATTCTTATTTTCACTTATATTTTTCTAATCTTATGTCTATTATAATCATATTTCATCATTACAGTAAAACCTCTGTAAAAGAATACTCTATTAAGGAATAAACTCTATTTAGGAATAAAAATTAATGGTCCCAACTCGATCGGACCAGTTATAAATAAGAATAAACTCTACATTGTCATAATTTATATTTTTTCTGGTCCCGACTTAAGGAAATACACCCATATTTAGAAATGTATGTATGTATGTATATATATATATATATATATATATATATATATATGGAGCGGATCTGCTAAGAACACATCTTATATAAGAACGTAAGAACAATGCATTTTTATCACATCGGAGATGCATAAAATGCAGAAACTGAATGCATAAATATTTTAATGCATAAACTACAATAACTTAATGCATTAGCATTTAAATGCATAAATTAGAGTAATTAAATGCACGGTTAAATCTGGACCGTAGATCAACAAAAATCAAGGGTCCAGATTTGTTCTTATTTCTCACCTAAGAAAGTGTTCTTATTTGATCCGCGCTCTATATATATACACACACACATATGTCTCGTTACATGAAATCTAAGTTGATTTAAAATACTTTTTTCAATTTGTCTGTTACATGAGATTTCATGATCCTACAGCGCCGGCGTCTTCCCAGAAACGGCTGGGCTATATTCGGCCCTCGCTGGAACCCAGCCGCGGCTGGAATTTGAAAGGTCTCCAAGACTTATAACTCTCCAGACTTCACGTATTATCATTCTTTTCCTTCATTTTGCTTTGGTGCAGTTCCTTCATTCTTCTTCCACCAACAAAGGTACTATTCTTCAACTTGTTTTCCATTATTTTTTTCTATTTATTTTGTTTGTGTACTATATGTATATGGATTTGTGTTATGTTTCTTGTAATAATGATTGTTTGGAGGTATGGAACTAGGTTTTTCCCCATCTTTTGCTAGTTGTTTATTGTTTTTGGTTATAGATGTTATGGTTTGGATTCACGTATTCGTTTGATTGGATTTTACGTGTATTGGTTTGAATTCACTATTTTTTCCTTGCTTTCTGTATTAACTAATATGCATATATTATATAATATTCGTATTATCTAATATGTGAATATGTGCACATTATATAATATAGAGATATATCATGGAGGATTCACAACAAGATTTGATTTGGGCGTGAATGATTGGATATTTATCCCGTCGTGGCCCAGTGACGGCGGCGAGCGAGCGCTGGCTGACTTTAAGTTCTGCGACCGCTGGGGTCCAGCCGGCGCTGGACTCCATCGACTTCAATTCCAACAGAGTCGTCCAAATCCCACGCGAACTCCATCAGAAATTCCTCAAGACTCCACGCGAAGTCAATCAACTTCAAAACTTCACAGACTTTTCAAACTCTTTAAAACTCCCACAGAGTCTTGGTTGAATATACCCCCTTAATCATTTGTGTTGAAACCATATCCTTTATGTTTCCATCCCAGGTGCGATTCTTTTATTTTGACTCAACATGAATTTTTTTACCCATTTGAGCTCGCTTTTTTACTTTTTGGTGTTGTATGCTTGAATGAAAAGTTTGAGTTGATGGGATTGATAAAATATATGTACAGTACATAACATTTACTCCCTTCGTCCTATTCATAACGTTTCATTTCTTTTGGGCACGGTTATTAAGGAGGAGGGTAAAAAGATAGAAAAGTAGTTGGTCCCACCACTTTTGAAGAGTTAATTATTTCCTTATTTAGAAATGGGACATTATTAATGGAACAGAAGAAAAAGGAAAATGGAACGTTAGGAATGGGACGGAGGGAATATATGAAGAAAAATAAAGCAATCAAAAGATACATGCATCTCCGTTAAAGTTTGACTCTGCATTTTCTATGTGAAATAAATCAATTACATGTATTTGTACATAAGTTATTATATAGTACATGTATCTAGTAATTATAACCTTTATGTATTTTGCATACACTTTAAAATTAAAAGAAAAAAAAATCATCTTAGACCTCTGTTTAGGAATAACCTCCATTTAAGAATACTAGATGGATGGTACGTGCATCACACGTAGAAATTATAAATTTAATTAATATATATGTATATGAGAAGGATCAAATAAAAGGAAAATTTAAAGTAAGAAATATGAATAAATGTGGGTCATTGATCTTTGTATGACATATAACATATCATATTATATATTAAATATATCTTAAAAATTAATACTTGAAATGTTCATATTGTTATTGTGACTATAGTACCCTCAATATTATTTTGGCTCCAAAATTTAGTGAGATTATGTTGTAAGATTTCCTTCCTCATTTTCCTTACTCTTCTAATATTTTATTTATGAAAATTTCAAGATCTAGATCAAAAATATCCTAGCCAATAAAAAAAATTCAATAAAACAATTATTCCCTCTTTGCCTCTAATCATTCAAAATCAAGCTAATATTTTTGTTTTGATAAATATCTTGCAATTAATATTTTATTCAATGTTGTTCGTCTTATAATTTTGTAGAATTGTATAATGTTTTATTTTAAATTATATCATTATTATTTTGCACAATTATCAGTAGTAATATGAATATAAGTTACAAAATAAAAGGTAGATTGTGACTGTTAACTTGCTAAGCGGCATAATATTTCTTATGTTTTCCTTGTAAAAATCTAATTGTAGAGCTTGCTTAGAATTATACTAAAGTTTTGCTTTATAAAACTTATTTTTGCCTATTCTAAGACACTCTAGACAAATTACACATAATTAAGTATGACTGTTAATAAGTGAATTTTATTATGTGTATTTTATGTTACATTTCATTCTTACTATAGTATCATTTTTATTATCAACACACTTTCAATTAATTAGATGATAGCTTTCTCAAAACTATTAAAATCTATTATTAATTAGGTATAAAATCAAAATTAAATAAAATATTTTATTGTAAATAATATGGATATCTTAATTTCTCTTAATGTATTAACTATTATTTTTATTTTATTACAAATTTTTTAATAAATATAAGTACACAAAAAAGATATTCCTTTCGTCCCAGGTTAGCGTGGTTCAACTAATATTTTATACCTCACAGCAAATCATATATGCACCACACTCTTGGGAGACGGAGAGAGTATTATTAATCAAATCATTAAACAAATGTTCATTTAGTTTAGCTCAAACTTTAATTTGATACTTCATCCGTCCGTGTCTTATTACCTTATTTATGTGTCCCTCAAAATTATGATCTTTCTTTTTTGTACATGACCCCACCCACTTCCTTATATTTTAAACCTCACAACAAATCAAAAGTGATGGGTCCTTTCTCCACTCAACAAACATCTATTAAATATTTCTTAAAACTCGTGCCATACAAATTGCATCACAATTTTCATGGACGAAGGAAGTACTATTTAACTCATTATTTCGTTAATGGCCTCTCGAATTAATTGAAATATGTAAAAGTAATTCTTTCTAAATTATAATTTATATACTTTAAATAATTAAAGATATATTAATTATCTACTTAACCTTATTTGTTGTGGGATTTTAGTATATATATTATTTCCTCCGTCCACGAAAGAATTGCCACAATTTCCTTTTCAGTCATTCCACAAAAGAATTGTCACGTCCATTTATAATAATAGACCACACACAATTCACTTACTTATTAACCTCTCATACCTCATTATTTATAAAAATTGTCATTGTTGAACCCACCATATTAATTTAAAATTATTCAAAGTGGGTCCCTTATTCCACTAATAACACATTTACTCAATCTAGCTAATCTATACTTATATATAAATAAAAAAATGCCTTATTTTACAAAATTTGGATTGCCTATTATACCCATAAAATCACAAGAATTTTAAATCCTACTCACACTCATACAATCTTGAATTCATCAAATCTCCAAATAGCCAGAACAATAATTTTTACATTCATACGAAGGAAAAACACTGACAAATCTAGCAATGTAATCTTGGAGAGAGAGAGAGAGAGAGAGAGAGAAAGTGGTGGTGGGTCGATCTGGTTCACCAATCCCGACGAGGAGTACCGGATCGAAAGCTTCTTCGCCCGCTAGAACTGCAAGGTGGACATGACTAACAATGTTGTGCTCGGAGAAGACGTCTTCGATCCGGGCCCGACGGTTTCATGATGGTGTTCTTGGTGAGGGGTTTGAGGGTAATTTTGGTGTCGAAGAAGGCGATTATAGCGGCGGTGACGAAAGGGGCACAACGTGGTGTCGGCGAATGAAATTTGAACGAGAATAGAGAGAGAGAGAGAGAGGAGAGAGATAAAGAGTGAGAAAATTTGGCAAGAAATCTAATTTATTATTTTTTATTAAATAAATTTCAAAACGACATCATTTTGATCATCGGCCGAATTGGCCAACTCAATTTTTTTTGGCCAACTCAACATTAATTTGGGAAAAATTCAACTTCGGATGCAAAATCAGATACAATTGAAAGTTGAGAAATTTACAGGCATAATCTTTAGGTGGAGAGCAAAACTAGAAATTGTTGAAAGTTGAAGAATTTACAGGCCATTAACCCTTTAATTTAAGGGGATCCCTATTTTTACTCACAATACATTCAACTCAAACTTATTAAAATTCATACCTATCAAAACGTAGCAAATCTTTGGTGGATGAAAGGAAGTACATAGTATATAGTTAGAACAATATAATTTGTTTTAAAAAAAATGCATATTTAAATTGAAATACATATTTAGAAAGCTTGTTTATGTGGGTTAAACTTGAATAAGATTGCTAATAATTGAATTAAGTTTGAAGTTGATGGTACTCGTCTTAATTCGATTTGAATAAAAAAATTATACTAATCAATATAATAGTAATATACTACCGTAAAATAAATTAATTCATTAAAAGATTTTGAGTTAAGATTTTTAAGATAGTTGAAAATATTATTAATGAATAAGAATTTAAAAGTATAAAAAATTACATAAATAAATTACATAGTGATAATAGATTAGCGACAAAAATAAATTATTATGTTGAATGATTTTCTATTTTCAATTACAAAGAGTAAAGAGAAAAAGTTAATGCGATCGTTTAAACAACAAATTATAAGTGTTCCTTTATAAAAAAAGAAATTCTTTATAAACAATAAATTAATGAAAAACATAGTGTCTATATATATTCATATTGATTAATATTTACCATATATAAAATCTATATATAAGGTAAATTGAATTACTAATGAATTATTATATTTTTTATAATATAATATATTATGTTACACTATTATTCTTAGATTAAATTATATAGTAAGGATATAATAGGCGATCCAAATTTTGTAATATAAGACTTTTTTTTATATAAGTATAGATTTTTTTGTGGTCCCAAAGATATGACTTAATAGGAATATTTTTTTGTGATCCCAAAGATATGACTTACTAGAGATTTTACTGTATAATGAATTGATGGATCTCATGACTTAAGTGTGTTTTATTTTATTTTATTTTATTTTGTTTTGAGAAACTCATGACTTAAGTGTGTTATCTCTTCATATTAACCAAAAAATATTCGTCTTTCCATATCAACCACAAATGTCGAAACAAATGTTCACTTACATAATGCATATGAAGTTAAATCGAGTCAGATAATCTATTGGCCCATTAGTATTTCATCTTTTATTGCATTAATTTTTAATCTGATTCTCCAGCTGATCTCTCTCTCCTTCTCTTTTCACCACCACCACCCACCGCCGTTGCAGCCACCACCTCCACCGTCGGACTCACCATCACTATTGTCACCACCGTCAGACACCACAATCAATACCACCACATCTCTCTCTCTCTCTCTCCCTCCAATTAAAAGATGCCACACCACCACTGTTCACCACGACGACCAACCTGCTGCCACCACCACTGTGAATATTGTGCTGTAAATTCATTGTAATATGAGGACTAATCAACAAGGAAAGTAGCTTGGAAGGATTTAGTATGAAAATATGGTTTCTACAGCTCATAAGTAAGTTACCTGTTGAAGGTGGTTATCTCAACAGGTATTAAGATAGGTTATGCAACAATCTCGAGCGTCATTCCTGTGCGGTTGAGATTAGTTTTGGAATTCATATATAATGTGGTTTTGTTGTTCATTGTTAATGTAACTAGATACACAGAAATTAGAGAGAGAGAACGATTAGAAGATAGAAAAGAGAGAAATAGAAACTGAGGCAATTTTATGTGTTTTTCTTCTTGGAGAGATTCATCTGCAAATCTTGCTTTTGGTTTTGATCCTTGAATACAACAAGTGCATCGAACCCTCCGTGTATATCTGTACTGCCTGGAATTAAGATAGAATGCGCGGATGAAAAAAGGGCTGTTCTTTTAATATGAATTTAGGCGTTGAAGAAACAATACCACTGTGATGAATGCGGAATTTGCAGTGACATTCTTTTATCGTTTCTTTTATCTTATAAGAGCTTTGTTGCGTGTTATAGCTCTGGCGAAGAGCATTAATTAGCATGAGCATGTTAAATTTTACTCGGCTTTAAATTTTCTTTTCGGATGAATTTTTGTTGTTGAATTGTATTGGTAAATAGTGTCGGAATGTTTAAATGATGTACTATTGAATTTTTGAAATGCTGGATTGCCTAGCATTTGAGATTCTTTTGGTGCAGCAAACAGAGATTATAAAGTGGACATCGAATCACACCTCGGGAAGACTCAGGTTAGTTGTTGTTTCAAAAAATTGAGATGCTTTTGGCCTCCCAACTAATTGATTATATCTAATGGTGCTTAGATATACACACAGTTTTCAAACGTTGGATTAGATTTAGAAGTGTGTTAAAATTAATGTGCTTTGACTTCTGAGATTTATGAACATTTTTAGTCTACACGAGCTCTAAATATGATGATATATATACTATTAGAAAATTTCTCATACATAACACTGCATACATAACGGACATTTTTAAAATGCGTTATCTATGAGTGCACTTTCGTAAATATAACACTTTTTTAAATATCTGTTATCTATGTAGTGTTATCTACGTGCATATATAACAGTTTCAAGTCATACGTTATGTATGAGCTTTATCTTAATCATATATATAACGTTCTTATGGAACCGTTAAGTCATACATAATGTATGAGCGTTTGATATATAACAAATACTTCAACCGTTAAGCCCACTGTTAAATTGTGTTATATTTTTGTAAATTATATAATAACAATAATATAATAAAATATAATAAATAAAAAATAAATAAATAAATGAAGTCTCCAGTAAATATATACTCCCTCCGTCCCATGATAAGTGGCTACTTTCTTTTGGGCACAAGTATTTAGGAGAAGAGTGTTTAAAGAGTAAAAAGATAAAAAGTGGTGGAGCCCACATCTTTTGTGTGAGAGAAGGTGTTTCCATATTATGAAAGTGGCCACTTATGATGGGACAGCCCAATAAGGAAATGTGGCCACTTATGACGGGACGGAGGGAGTACATAGCGTCTCTCTGCCCCCAATTTCACAAGTCTCCAGTTTTGCTCTGCCCCAATTTCTCTCTTCTCTTCTCCGGCGGAAATCCGACGTCTACTTCCTTCTCCGGCGGAAATCGAACGCCGGCCATAGCTGCAAACCCCTCCCACACTTTCGTCTAACCCTCTCCTTTCACCGAAAACCCCAAACCCTCAAACTTAATTACAGAACCCTCACTCTCCTTTCTTCTTTCTCTGACTTTCCGGCCAACAACATCACTGAAGCTCCTCCGATCTCTCATGGAGTTTCCAGATTTCCCGCAAAATGGAGGTTACTGTTCGGAGGGATGTTCGATTTCTCTTCCCACAGAGACGGCATTTTCTAGGGTTGACGCACCGCTCGCTCGCCCAGCAGCGGCGGGGACTGCTTGGGTTTAATCATCGTCATCTCCTCCGGCGTTAAGACCGTCCCACGGTGCTCTGTTTCTATGCGTTTTCGAATGGCGTGGAGGGCTATAGGGAGAAAGGTTACTTCTATTCCTATTTTCCTGATGCATCCCGAAAAAATCCCCCAATTTTTGGGAATGCTTTAAATTGATTATCATCCGGAATTTCCCCTTTCATTCTTCCAATAAAATTTGTGTTCAATTGTGGTTATCAAGATGTTCGTAATTTTGTTTTCTACTATTGGTTTCTTCATTTGCTTCTCTTGGTGTTCATTTTCGTCTCTATTAGTGGTAGTAGCAAAAATGTTGAACAATATGTTTGGGGTTGAATTTTGCTGCAGGGTATTTCGGCTAGTTTTAGTAAAGCATTGGCTAGATGTTCGGTTGCATCAGTTCCAAAATGTGCAAGTCAAGATTTTGCCAGAGTTCTATCTCCTTCATTCAGACATTTGCACGATAAAATGATGGATATTTGCTGATAGATAGCTCATATTTGACAATCTTTTGTTAGGTTTATTCTTTGGTTTTGGTCAGATGGTTATTTCTTGCTGAAGGTTTACTTCACTAGAGTTGCTTTCATCAAAGAAAAACCTGTTTTCTTTAAATTCAAGTTTTGATGAATGACTATAGTTTTTATTTCTTTTGTCCTGATACCATTGGCTGCATTGTAAAGAATCCTTATTAGATTTTTAAAATTATTTAATGTGCCAAGGATGGTAATATGGCATGGGATTTCTAATGAAGTATCTTGTGCCTAGCAGGTATGGTATTAGTGGTTTTCCTACATTAAAGTTTTTCCCAAAGAATGGGGCTGGTGAAGATTTTGACGATTTTGTTACTTTCATTAATGAGAAGTGCGGAACAAGCTGAGATGCAAAAGGAAAACTGACCTCCAAGGTCTGCCGTAAAGTTACTAATGTGGTTGTGTACTTTTGTTTCACCTGCTACCTATATGAGGTATTTGGAAATTATGTTGATTTATGTAGATTATAACTTGTTTTGGCTGGTGTCTTGTGTTAATTTAGTTGCGGTATTTGTTTTTGCATTCCGTCATGGACGAGTTGGTGGTCAAGAGTTGTTTCCCAAGTTTGAATGTGATAATTGAGGTATTTATGCGTTGACTATAGAATTGGTGAAGATCTGACAGCTTTCATGGCTTTCTTTTTCTTGGTTGACTAATTGGCTCAAAGTATTGTAATCTAATAGTTGTTGATATTTACTGAGTTAGTTGATGAACATTCTTTAGATGGAATTGGTTGGGAGACAGATTGATTTGGTTCAGTTCTAATATATGGTGGTTTTCAAGTTGTTTTCTTGGCTATTGTCTTGCTCTTCCTTTAGGATTTTTGTGGATTCCTTTCCAGTATAATGAGTTTTTGATCTTTAGTAATTCATACTTGATTTTCTGTAGTAGTGGGTGATGTTATTATTGATCAAGTTTTATTGTTTAGGGCTAAAATTTTTGTTCAGATTTGTGTTTCTTTTTATTGCCATATAATGCAAATAGATTGTGTGTTTTGATATCGTGTGTTCTACTTGTTCGTTTTCTTTTTCATGATTATTTTTCATTATGCATATTGTTTAAATTTTAGGACTGAAGGTTCCTTAATTAGTTCTAACTCAAATACTTTTGCAGTGTGATTGCAATATTCAAATCTGCCGCAAAAGAAGCTAAGTGACTAGCCATCACCGATGAATCGGGGCGTGCTTTTGGTGAAGATGGACATGTGGAGTTGAAGAAGAAGATGAATATGGATTTGGAAAAGCAAAGTTTAGTAACTTGTTTAATGATATTAGCATAGATAGACCATTTAGTGAAACATATCGTGTATCATCTTTGACTGTGTTTATGTAATTTATGTTTGGATGATTATATGTTTCATTTTCTGATTTTTAAGAATATTATTTATTCATTTTTTGATTTTAAAAATAGGAAAATTGAAAAAAAAAACAAAAAATTAGGTTGAAACCAAGTTTGACAATACATAACGGTTTCAAAACCTATTATCTAAGGCATATAAAATTGTTATTTAGAGTGACAATACATTACGTATTAAGTATATTTCATAACGGTTAAAAACCGTTATGTATAATGACTATAGGCAATGGGAAAACCGTTATATATGTGGTCAAACCGTTATGTATAAATACTATAGATAACGGTCACTAACCGTTATGTATGAGCACACTTTTTATATCACCACTTTATATGTCGGTTTTTAGTACTCATACTAATGGGTATTACCCGTTATGTATGAGCGAATTTCTTTCTAGTAGTCAACCTACCCATTAATTTTCCGGTTTGGTTGGAGATTGTGCGGCACTCCAGATTGCCACAATCAGTCTTCCTCTGCAGTGGCCATAGTTCTAAAATTAAGATAAACTCCCAAATATGCATGAAATGAACCTTAGGTGAGTTGAAATTGCTTACTTACGTTTGGTTTGCTTGATAAGAGGTGATTGATAAAATAATCCCACATAATCATATGTTCGATTTGAATGATAAGGCCCATGATGGATAAGCGACCCATGCTCTAATCATTCAAATGGGTGATAATTTAATTATCACCTTAAGTTTTGGTGAATTATTAATCACTCTTATAATCCTATCCTATACTATCAATCTTATCTATCCCATCCACAAACCAAACGCTATTTGTGATAAATCTAAGGTTTGCGAAGGTAGCTAAAAGAGATAATAACACGATGACACAAGGATTTACGTGGTTCGATCGATGTGATCTACGTCCACGGGAGAGAATATAGAGAGCTTTTATTATGCTTGAGAGTACAATGAGTATTGAATATCCCCCTACATCTCTAATCTTGCATCTATTTATAAGCCTTGAATTAAGCCCTAATCCTTCTAGGGATCAGACTCCTTATACATATCTAGTTTCTTAATACATGCATATCCGATTCCCATTCATAGTAGAACTCTATCTTCTTCCCAAGTAGGGTTTCGTTACTTGGTCTTCAAGGTAGATGTTGACTTTGTTTGGGCCGAACTCTGTGGGCCGAGCTTTAATATACAGGCCCAATTAGCCTTAGGTCGGGCCCAGGATGAGGCCGGTACTATCACATCCCCGCCCCAAAAAAAGGAAAGAAGACATGTAGACGCAGACTACGAGGTCTAATTATTCGAGGTGATTGATCGCGCAAATCACCTATGCGAGTTGAATTTCCGATCTGATGTTCCGAGTTGAAGTAGCAGGTAGCGGCTGTGTTATGTTGTTTAGGTAGGTTAGTAGACACGGCCCATACCCGATTTAGAGGGCGAGGAAAGTAATGGGCCATTTGAATTTTGTTGAGGGACGGTTCATATTCCGAGAAAGGCGGGCCCACGTTCACACGTGTGTCAGATGCAACGGCGGGATTCAAATGTATATTCACAGAAGTTGAAATGTTTCTCCCCCTATCACATTATTTCACATCCGCCATCGTTAGCAGAAAAATCTCTTGCTCAGAAAAGTTTTCTTCTTCCCCAAAATCCCCGATTTACTGCTTCCTGTACCGCCAGTGTTCACTCCGTTGGTGCCTCTGTTCACAGCAGCAAATCACCTGCCGGAGCATTTATCTTCTATTTAACAAGTAAGTATGGCTTCCCATTCTCAATCTACGAGGGTTAGTGGTTCTCCGTTGGCGAGTGCCGTCGATAGCAGTGTAGATTTTAGGATTTTTTCACTAGGATCCTCCATTTCTGTTGAAACTTTGATAGTGCCCCGGTGTGTAGAGGGAAAAGTGGCCGATTACCCCTCAACCTTAGACGAGTCTAGGATAAAGTTCCTCGCCCGGTAGTATAATTTTCCCTCTAATGTCGACCTGATAGAACCTCGTTCGGAGGATAGGGCGTGTTCGCCTCCGATGGGGTTCGTTACCGTTTATGAGGACAGTTTGCACTCCGGTCTTCGTCTACCCCTCCCTGAGCCGTTTGCCCAGCTACAGAAGAAACTTGGTTTAGCTTTGGGGCAGATAATGCCTAATTCTTTTAGGCAATTTACTGATTTGGGTGTGGCAGCGATTCGTGAGGGTTACCAATTATCAGCCGAGCTCATTCACGAGCTCTTTGTCTTCAAAAAATCGGCGGACTGGTACTATGCCGCTGCCCGTACTGAGTTTAAGGGTCTAACTCAGAATAAAGTAGAAAAATGGCATTCAAAATATTTTTTTTGTCGACATGATAGTTTAGTCGAGCATATGTGGAGGGTTGGTAAGCCTTTTACATGGGTGGGAGGCGAGGTGGATAAGGATCTGGAGGCTGCTGTTAAAGCGATGAGGAATTGTGGCCCCTTTGAGGGGAACTACGACGAAGATTCCTTAGTTGAGGCGGGGTTGAGCCTGTTTGAGCCCCAGAGGATGGTGGATCCTGCAACGGGTGAGGCCCCGCTAGTGCTAGTAGGATTGTATTGTTTTTGTTTATTAATCATCCTAACCCGTCTCATGCATTGTATTTGCAGTGAAGTTCGGGAAGATAAAGGGAGCCGATGCCAAGGCCGCAGGTCGAGGGGGTAAGAGACCGAGGTCGTCAGGCCAATCTGCTTTCTCGGCTGACCTGGTTCAGCGAGCTGAGGTAACAGAACCTACCGCGACATATGTTCGCTCTCCTTCCGCCAGTCCTCACAAAAAATCTAAAGTTCAGGATATCATCGAGGTCTCGGGTGGTGATGGGAGCCCGGTAGCTCCTTCAATGAAGCTGGAGGATCTTCCTTTTCCTGAGGTAAAGATTTATTGCTTTCGTTATTTATCTTTTGGTAGTTGTGTCCTATGCTTTCCTTTTGTTTAACTCCGTTTTTTCTTGTAGAGCCTCGGTAGGGTGATGAGATGGCTAGAAAATGGCGTCGGGCAGATGTCGGCTCGGCATGAGGACGAGAAGAGTCAGTACTCCGATAGGCTGACTTCGACCAAGGCTAAGCTGAAGAAAGCTGAGGGGGAGCTGGTCAAGACCAGAGAGGAGGTGAAGACTGTCAAATCCGAGCTGGCCGCTCAGCTTGCTAAGGCCGAGGTGGAGGTCGAGAAAGCCCAGAAAAGGTTTGAGGCCGAGGCGGGTCGGCTAAAGACAGGAGGCCCGGTGGCGGTAGTCAAGGCGAGGTCTTACGGGCCTTTACAAAGAGGCTCCTATTGTCGGAGAGTTTCTCCGGCCTGGCCAATGAGTTGGCTGGGCTTATCAATGGAAACTACGCCTTGGATGCTTTGGAGGAGGCCGCTAGAGAATTTCCCGGCTTGGATGCTTCCAAGTATGGCTACGAGCGCCTAGAGGAAGCGGCTCTCCTTTCTCGGTACGCCAGCGTGATCCGAGATCACCTCAACCAGCTACCTGTCCTGGACGACCTCGCCAGCCCGTCTGTGCTGCTATCTGCCGAGCAGATTGCTGCCTACCCGACAGATCGGGACTCCACCCTGGATGCGGTCTTCGATGCTCTTCCTGATGAGGCCGAAGAAGAAGGCAAGGAAGAGGAAGAGGGACGGGAAAGCGTGGCAGATAAAGATCCGATCCTCCCCCCCCCGTAGTGCCTTTTGTATATGGTATTTTTGTACTCAGCATCCTTAAATCAATGAATTTGTTTTCCTTTTCTTGCGTGTAGACTTTGGATTCTGTCGGTGTCTCTTCTTTACGCACTCAAATAGCTCTCCTTTCACAAGATCTGCTTGAACAACGATCCATTGCTCAGCAATGGAGGGAGAAATGCCGCCGAGCAGAGGAGCTTTTCAGCACAAAGTGTACTCTGTTGAAATCCCAAGAAGCCGAGCTGAAGGAGTGGCAGGTGAAGTTCGAGGCGCTTTGTGAGGAGGTTGAGGTCAAGCGGCTTGCTTTTTAAGAAAGTACCAACTTGCTTCAGGCTAAGCTTCTTCAGGCTGAGGAAGAGTTGGAAGTTGCCCGAGGTCGAGCTGGCCGCATTCCCAAGGATCATGAGAAGGTCGCTGAGGAGCATGCCGAATATGAAGATATTATCCGTCACGGCGGTGGTATCACCATATCCGAGGCAGAATTAAAGACGAAAGAAGACTTGGAGCAATATCTCGAGCTGAAAGAAGCACTCGGATCCGAGTCTTTTGGGCTTCAGGGTGCTTTTGACATGCTGAAAGAGAGTGCGAGCAGGTATAAGTGTATATTGGACCGCCGACCTAAGTTACGTGCGCTTCTGGCAAATGGCGCGGGTGCGGCCATTCCTTCTTCTTCTCGGACAATGCCTGCCCGCGAGGTGAAAACGGCTTCGCGGGGACTTCATGTCGGCCCGAGCCAAGGTAGGCGAGCTGTTGGACGAGGTTCGGCTACCCCGCGAGACGGCGTCAATGATAAATCTAGGGTTTGCGAAGGTAGCTAAAAGAGATAATAACACGATGACACAAGGATTTACGTGGTTCGATCGATGTGATCTACGTCCACGGGAGAGAATATAGAGAGCTTTTATTATGCTTGAGAGTACAATGAGTATTGAATATCCCCCTACATCTCTAATCTTGTATCTATTTATAAGCCTTGAATTAAGCCCTAATCCTTCTAGGGATCGGACTCCTTATACATATCTAGTTTCTTAATACATGCATATCCGATTCCCATTCATAGTAGAACTCTATCTTCTTCCCAAGTAGAGTTTCGTTACTTGGTCTTCAAGGCAGATGTTGACTTTGTTTGGGCCGAACTCTGTGGGCCGAGCTTTAATATACAGGCCCAATTAGCCTTAGGTCGGGCCCAGGATGAGGCCGGTACTATCACATCCCCCCCCAAAAAAAGGTAAGAAGACATGTAGACGCAGACTACGAGGTCTAATTATTCGAGGTGATTGATCGCGCAAATCACCTATGCGAGTTGAATTTCCGATCTGATGTTCCGAGTTGAAGTAGCAGGTAGCGGCTGTGTTATGTTGTTTAGGTAGGTTAGTAGACACGGCCCATACCCGATTTAGAGGGCGAGGAAAGTAATGGGCCATTTGAATTTTGTTGAGGGACGGTTCATATTCCGAGAAAGGCGGGCCCACGTTCACACGTGTGTCAGATGCAACGGCGGGATTCAAATGTATATTCACAGAAGTTGAAATGTTTCTCCCCCTATCACATTATTTCACATCCGCCATCGTTAGCAGAAAAATCTCTTGCTCAGAAAAGTTTTCTTCTTCCCCAAAATCCCCGATTTACTACTTCCTGTACCGCCAGTGTTCACTCCGTTGGTTCCTCTGTTCACAGCAGCAAATCACCCGCCGGAGCATTTATCTTCTATTTAACAAGTAAGTATGGCTTCCCATTCTCAATCTACGAGGGTTAGTGGTTCTCCGTTGGCGAGTGCCGTCGATAGCAGTGTAGATTTTAGGATTTTTTCACTAGGATCCTCCATTTCTGTTGAAACTTTGATAGTGCCCCGGTGTGTAGAGGGAAAAGTGGCCGATTACCTCTCAATCTTAGACGAGTCTAGGATAAAGTTCCTCGCCCGGTCGTATAATTTCCCCTCTAATGTCGACCTGATAGAACCTCGTTCGGAGGATAGGGCGTGTTCGCCTCCGATGGGGTTCGTTACCGTTTATGAGGACAGTTTGCACTCCGGTCTTCGTCTACCCCTCCCTGAGCCGTTTGCCCAGCTCCAGAAGAAACTTGGTTTAGCTTTGGGGCAGATAATGCCTAATTCTTTTAGGCAATTTACTGATTTGGGTGTGGCAGCGATTCGTGAGGGTTACCAATTATCAGCCGAGCTCATTCACGAGCTCTTTGTCTTCAAAAAATCGGCGGACTGGTACTATGCCGCTGCCCGTACTGAGTTCAAGGGTCAAACTCAGAATAAAGTAGAAAAATGGCATTCAAAATATTTTTTTTTGTCGACATGATAGTTTAGTCGAGCATATGTGGAGGGTTGGTAAGCCTTTTACATGGGTGGGAGGCGAGGTGGATAAGGATATGGAGGCTGCTGTTAAAGCGATGAGGAATTGTGGCCCCTTCGAGGGGAACTACGACGAAGATTCCTTAGTTGAGGCGGGGTTGAGCCTGTTTGAGCCCCAGAGGATGGTGGATCCTGCAACGGGTGAGGCCCCGCTAGTGCTAGTAGGATTGTATTATTTTTGTTTATTAATCATCCTAACCCGTCTCATGCATTGTATTTGCAGTGAAGTTCGGGAAGATAAAGGGAGCCGATGCCAAGGCCGCAGGTCGAGGGGGTAAGAGACCGAGGTCGTCAGGCCAATCTGCTTCCTCGGCTGACCTGGTTCAGCGAGCTGAGGTAACAGAACCTACCGCGACATATGTTCGCTCTCCTTCCGCCAGTCCTCACAAAAAATCTAAAGTTCAGGATATCATCGAGGTCTCGGGTGGTGATGGGAGCCCGGTAGCTCCTTCAATGAAGCTGGAGGATCTTCCTTTTCCTGAGGTAAAGATTTATTGCTTTCGTTATTTATCTTTTGGTAGTTGTGTCCTATGCTTTCCTTTTGTTTAACTTCGTTTTTTCTTGTAGAGCCTCGGTAGGGTGATGAGATGGCTAGAAAATGGCGTCGGGCAGATGTCGGCTCGGCATGAGGACGAGAAGAGTCAGTACTCCGATAGGCTGACTTCGACCAAGGCTAAGCTGAAGAAAGCTGAGGGGGAGCTGGTCAAGACCAGAGAGGAGGTGAAGACTGTCAAATCCGAGCTGGCCGCTCAGCTTGCTAAGGCCGAGGTGGAGGTCGAGAAAGCCCAGAAAAGGTTTGAGGCCGAGCTGAATTCAGCTAAAGACAGGGAGGCCCAGCTGGCAGCTGGTCAAGGCGAGGTCTTACGGGCCTTTACAAAGAGGCTCCTATTGTCGGAGAGTTTCTCCGGCCTGGCCAATGAGTTGGCTGGGCTTATCAATGGAAACTACGCCTTGGATGCTTTGGAGGAGGCCGCTAGAGAATTTCCCGGCTTGGATGCTTCCAAGTATGGCTACGAGCGCCTAGAGGAAGCGGCTCTCCTTTCTCGGTACGCCAGCGTGATCCGAGATCACCTCAACCAGCTACCTGTCCTGGACGACCTCGCCAGCCCGTCTGTGCTGCTATCTGCCGAGCAGATTGCTGCCTACCCGACAGATCGGGACTCCACCCTGGATGCGGTCTTCGATGCTCTTCCTGATGAGGCCGAAGAAGAAGGCAAGGAAGAGGAAGAGGGACGGGAAAGCGTGGCAGATAAAGATCCGATCCTCCCCCCCGTAGTCCTGCGGATCCCAAGATTTCAGGTTTGGCAGGGTCCTCTTCCGAGCAGCCACCTTCTCAAAATAAGAAGGTCGGCGATGTTTAGTTAGTTTTTTTTTTCTTTTTTGTACATGGTATTTTTGTACTCAGCATCCTTAAATCAATGAATTTGTTTTCCTTTTCTTGCGTGTAGACTTTGGATTCTGTCGGTGTCTCTTCTTTACGCACTCAAATAGCTCTCCTTTCACAAGATCTGCTTGAACAACGATCCATTGCTCAGCAATGGAGGGAGAAATGCCGCCGAGCAGAGGAGCTTTTCAGCACAAAGTGTACTCTGTTGAAATCCCAAGAAGCCGAGCTGAAGGAGTGGCAGGTGAAGTTCGAGGCGCTTTGTGAGGAGGTTGAGGTCAAGCGGCTTGCTTTTCAAGAAAGTACCAACTTGCTTCAGGCTAAGCTTCTTCAGGCTGAGGAAGAGTTGGAAGTTGCCCGAGGTCGAGCTGGCCGCATTCCCAAGGATCATGAGAAGGTCGCCGAGGAGCATGCCGAATATGAAGATATTATCCGTCGCGGCGGTGGTATCACCATATCCGAGGCGGAATTAAAGACGAAAGAAGACTTGGAGCAATATCTCGAGCTGAAAGAAGCACTCGGATCCGAGTCTTTTGGGCTTCAGGGTGCTTTTGACATGCTGAAAGAGAGTGCGAGCAGGTATAAGTGTATATTGGACCGCCGACCTAAGTTACGTGCGCTTCTGGCAAATGGCGCGGGTGCGGCCATTCCTTCTTCTTCTCGGACAATGCCTGCCCGCGAGGTGAAAACGGCTTCGCGGGGACTTCATGTCGGCCCGAGCCAAGGTAGGCGAGCTGTTGGGCGAGGTTCGGCTACCCCGCGAGACGGCGCCAATGATAAATCTAGGGTTTGCGAAGGTAGCTAAAAGAGATAATAACACGATGACACAAGGATTTACGTGGTTCGATCGATGTGATCTACGTCCACGGGAGAGAATATAGAGAGCTTTTATTATGCTTGAGAGTACAATGAGTATTGAATATCCCCCTACATCTCTAATCTTGCATCTATTTATAAAACTTGAATTAAGCCCTAATCCTTCTAGGGATCGGTCTCCTTATACATATCTAGTTTCTTAATACATGCATATCCGATTCCCATTCATAGTAGAACTCTATCTTCTTCCCAAGTAGGGTTTCGTTACTTGGTCTTCAAGGCAGATGTTGACTTTGTTTGGGCCGAACTCTGTGGGCCGAGCTTTAATATATAGGTCCAATTAGCCTTAGGTCGGGCCCAGGATGAGGCCGGTACTATCAATTTGTGAAATGTCTTTGATTTTTGTGATTTATGCTTCATATGATCTTGTTTGTTCTTCATTCGTTGGATGTGTTGTATATTCCTTCTGCTACAATGTTTTGTTCTGGAAGAGCTTCGGATACTGACTAGTCCACTCTACTTCTTTTATTCACTATATATAACCAATCTCATAGGATCTTTTTTCTTCTGTTACTTTTCATTTTGTGCCAACAAGTTGGGCAAGAATATTGTATCGAATGAAGATTTCAAAATTACAGTACAATCCTTTAAAACTTTTGCAGCAGATCATATGTATAAACTCTGAGAGTTTACATGCTAGACACGATTAAGCTCTAATTATGGAACGGTGTATGAATTTTTCCTTGAAAGCATCTTTATAAACTATAATAGCAAGCTCAGCCTGCTATTTTTAGAAACTTTTATTTTTCAGTTTTTTTTTTTAAAATTTTTCACTTTTCAATTCTGGAAATTATAAATAAAAATGGTATATCACAATTATTCATTAATATTTTTCAATTATGATTAATACAGACGTTACAAAAGCGTAAATTCCGACAACTATTTAATATAATTGAAAGCTAAAAATCAAATTTAATATATTTCCATTTAATAGTATTTTGTGCCTATATATAGTGTTTGGATGTGAATTATTTTTTTCATATCACCTTGAATTCAAGTGGTGGTTAACAAGAGAGTGTGTTTGACACTCGATCTCGATCAACATTGATGCATGAATGTATATGACAGTCCAAATAAATGTAGGTCGATTGAGTATTCAAAGGTGTTTAAGTACGTTTTTATGGTATATTTTACCTATGTGTTCGATTCTCCGTCATTGTTAAAGTTGGTGAATATATTGTCCATCGGATGATTGTGATTGTATTTATATTGTTTCACGTGTTATAGATGTACACATTATAAATAAATATAGTTACCGTTCTTCCTATTTTATTTTAGATATTTTAGTATTTTGTAATTTAATGTGCAGAATATTAATTTGTTAATGTAAATGGGAGACTTTTCACTTATTCGACAAGAATCATAATACTATCATTTCGCTCTTCGGTAAATATTTATTTTGATAATTGTTTGAGCTTCCAACAAAATTATTTTGTAGTTATGATTGTGTAAAAATTAGGTTAAGATGAATTTGGTGTTTATAGCTTCTTATATTTTTATTAAATATTATGAACAACTTATCTTTAGCAGTTCACAATATAATATTGATTTATCTTACTATCACACATTTTTTTTTGGCATCGGCAGACGACATCAGATTATTCTATATACAATGCATGTAAAATTCAGATGACAATGTTTGTGCCCATCTTTTCCGTCTGTGAAGAAATGTAGAATGTTTGTACCTCACAAAATCGAATGATTTAAAATATTTTAATTAGTGCAATATTTATGGTTTTGTTTTATTTATAAATAAATGCAATTTATTATATTCGACATATGTGGAGAGGTATAATTAAGGCGCAAAATCTTCTTACCCAATTTTTTTTATAATTAATTTAAGACATGTGAAAAGAGATGTAATTAAGTTAATTATCTAAATAACTTTATTTTCTTAAAAATAAACATTATTTAGTCTAATATTTATATCCGAAAAAGTGTATGGAATTATATGCAATGGAGTTACTAAGTGAATAAATTACTTAGCCCAGTAATTACTCCCTACTATTAAAACACATCTATATCTATAATAATGACTAATGATCTGGAGTTAGAAAAATCAAGCTTTTCATCACATCTGTATCTTTACATTTCTGAAAATTAACTTTCTTAAAAAGAATCAATTTCAATGAATTGATTAGCTGTCAATACATTAATATTGACCAAAATCCAATTATCATCATGAAACATGTGATTGCAATAATTTCCATTAATTATGAAAATACATTAAAATAAATTAGCTTTATTGAATTTACATATTTATTATATATGTATAATTAACTAATACATGTCGAAAGAGTTGTAACTAAAACAATCCAATAATTACCTTCCCAGTGTTACACACATTAATAGAGATATATCAAATTTAATAATAAGATGTGATTTCAAACTTTTAGGTAAAGCATTCACAATGGCAATCTTTTGTATGGTGACCTCTCCATTATTTAATTAATATAGTAGTTCTAAGTGATCTCTCAAAATTTGAACGAACAAGTAAATGTTAAATTGAAAATAAATTTATTATCAGTAATATTTCTAAAAAACGTTATTTCAACCAACCCGCATCGGTAACTATTAACTATAATTTACATCACCTAGGATCCTCTATTTTATTTTTTTGGTGTCCCAACCATATCATACTTTAAGTTTCTTTAATTTTTTTCTCATATTTCCTTCAATTTAATTACTTAAGTATTAATTTAATTTTGTACTATTGACTACATCTAATTAGAGTATATGTTTATTTTTTTGCATTTAATTTAAATTTCTTTTATTACTAAATTATTGTTGGGATTGATAATTCTACAATCATGATATATTAATTTATTTTGTAGTTAAACATCAATTTTTAGTAATGAATATTAATTACGAGTCACTATATTATACTTCATCCGTCCGATTCATAACGTCCCATTTCCCATTTTAGTCCGTCTCATTGATAATGTCCCGTTTCTAACTAAGGAAATAATTAGAGCCTTAATCATCTATTAGTTTGGGTCCACCGTATGAAAAGGAAAAGGAATAAGTGTACTGGGTTATTAATTAACAATAAAGTACACCTTAATAAAGTGGAGAAGATAAATTTTATGGACTAAACCCATTCTCTTTCCTTCGTGCCCAAAAGAAACGGGACGTTATGGATGTGACGGAAGGAGTAATTATTTTTATCTTTATGATAAATATTAATATTACATTGATGCATCTAATAACAGACACGTATGGATGAGACATATAAATATTGGGACATATGATCCGAACAAAATATACGTAACTACATTCCATATCCCTTATGATTTGGTATGTGAATCGATAGTGTGGTTGTATATATTCCTGCTATGAGAAGTTATATTGTAGAGATGGATGATAGTGATGAGACAACTTTAACTGCCTTATTTTTAGAAAAAATAAAATAAAAATATGAGAATTCAATTAATTACTTATTGCATTTCAATGATGGTATGTTAGATATTACACAGAGGCGTATAATGTGTAATCTATGAAGAATTTTAGTATTATTTTCTATTTTCAACTTCAAATTATGAAATTAAAGATGATCGAGTGATGTTGATGTACTAAAACGATGTCCACACGCATGAATTTCTGAATGGTTTGAAGTGTTCGGGAATACCAAAGCACGAGCTGAATCTGAAAGGAAAGCACACCAATTATGTTGGTAAGGAAGATTGATCATTATCTCAAATTGTGGGCAATGACATGCGTTTGGTTCAAAATCACATTCTAGAGACCAAAATATTAACAAAAATAACTTCAAACATAAGATGTTGGTTTTGAGAATGTCACTAACTCCATCAAGATAAATTCTATTAAGGATGTGCATGTAGTACACTCACCTCTCACATAACAATATTTTATTAATATAAATTATATTAATATAATATTATCACGTGAGTGGAGTGTGATATTAATACAATATTATTATGTGAGAGGGGTGTACTACATCAGATCTATGTCAAACGAAGACAATACCCTTTAGTTATTTTGTATGTCATGAAAATGAACAAAAGTCGAGAAAAATCTCAATCTCATACGGAGGCTCTTTCTTAAGAAATTAATACTCTCATGGATAACTATACATTGTTGTCTCGAGAATATGGTGGACAACTATATTTTTTGGTCTAGAGAGTATGAAGATGAAGTGGTTTGAAGATCTTCATATGTAATAAAAAATTAATAATAATGTAAGTACAACAAACGTTGCTTATAACGAAGTTTTTCAAAATTTATAAATCTATAGATTTTGAATGAAAATTTAATTTATATTGATTGATACTTTTGTTTCTTATACTTTATTGCTCATACTAATTATATAATTTTACATAAATAATAACATTCAACTTACCCCGTGCATCGCACGGGTGTGATACTATTCTAATAATAACACCGCAACCAGTTTCTGGTGTAAATCTTTCTGACAAAGCCTCTCATGTTTATTTTTGGCAATCCATAGCGCATTCTAACTTCAATTTAGCAATTTTTATCCTCTTTTTATAAACTCAATGAGTCTTCCTCTGCAATGGCCATATTTCTAAAATTGAGATAAACTCCTACAATTGCAAAATATAATCATAATTGGAAATACAATTGGAAATATTTCTATTAATTCTTGTATATAACTGTAGAGTATGACTGTGGAGCCAAACAAGTATGTCTTCCTTTCTTCAAAAGCATATAAGAATAAGTGAATTAATATTACCATTTCTCCTCTATTTCCCATGTTCGGAGTCTGCATAGGTGCCGAAAAATCGATCGGAAAAAGTGCATGCCATGCTATTTTTGGAATGTGCCACTGGACAATAGAAGAAAAGGAAAGTGTGTCACTTATAATGGGACGGAGGGGTATAATTAAGCAAGCAGCTTATTGTAATTGGCTTGGAAAAAATGAAAGAAGTTTTCGTCAGGAACATTAATCCATGCTTCGACACCATCCCCAGACGGAGTGCCCATCAGAATTACTAGATTCATGTATGGTATTGTCATAGTGCAAACCCAAACAGGCTTCCCCCAACCGAAATCAACCTCGTACACCGGAAACCTCCACCAACTACTAAAGGCACAGTTTTCCGATCTAAACATATCGCTAGTTTCATTGATTAAACGATTAATTTCGTCATCATTGTTAATAAAATTATTGATGAAATCATCGTCCACTGCTCTTATGGCGGCCCTCAGTTTGGATACAAGCATGCTAATATTCCCACCATCATCTTCATCATATTCCTCCGACGAGATTACCGCTGATGCAACCGCGATGCAGCTCGCGAATGTGGGATCTGGAATTGGGGGCATTGCTCTGGGCCGCAGGTTCACTGCATGAGTGGCACTGAACGACGACGACGTCGTTTCTGTCACTTTTTTATTAGCCTCAATGAAGTTTCGCCAAAAGAAAACCGAAACAGCTTCCACTCTGGTCGGATTCTTTATCTCACCACTAGATGCTTCTTTCCTAAGCTTTTCCAGCTTCTCTCTCTCGAAAACTAACCTTTTCGTCACGATTTTCTCTTTCGTAATCCCGACGCTGAATCCGGAGGCCGGAGGTAAGTCTCTGGGAGGAAAATGGAGTGCCAAATCGAAGGAAGGATGGATGATTCCAGAAGTTTCCCCGTTGCGGCACGTGGCCGCCCATGCATTCACGAACGCCACAACAGATCCGACGTCCGCGATTTTATGCGACAAACAGATGCCGATAGAGAATCCTCCGCAGTCGAAGAAACTTGTTTTCACACACAGAATCGCGTTGTTGTCGTTGTAGGATGAACTGTGGGCGGGGAGTAATTGTTTGAGTTCCTCCATTTTAGGGTTTTGTATGAATTGTTGGAGGTGAGCATGAACTCGAGCTTCCACAAACTCTGCGCCTCTGTCATTACAATCAACGTGTGAATTTTGATTAAGTGCACCTGCTAAGGGATAGAAGATGGTTAAGATCTCCGACAAAGATTGTCTCAGACGCCGCGAGATTTCTTCGTGCTGCATAGATCCTTCATCATTTTCGTAGAAGAAAATAAGGGTAATATAAATTGGTGGTGCAATTTGATCAAGAAATGATAGTTTGTGGTTTTTGAATGTAATTGGAGTTGGAGATGACGGCTTCACAATATGACTTGCGATTATTATTTGCTCCATTTTTATTTTATTTTTTCTTCCTGAAATATAAATTGCTTCAAGGGATAGCTCATTTTTCGTTCTATTTATAGAAAATTTTTGGATTAAGTTAACTTATCAACATACAAATTTAATTTATACATGTACTCCACGAGTAATATTAATTTAAACACTCACTAAAGTCATACTTATTATCCCTTAGAATATAATCCGGTTGTTACATTGTATACAAGTTAGGTTAATAATGTTGACCCGACCCGACCCGATGGGACTGGTCTAGTCTTGTTTGTATAGTGAAGGTAGAAGTGAAGCGCTGACAAACGGCAAGGAAAGGAATCCCAACCGTACAATTTCCAGAATATGTGTTCGTGTGTTGACTTATATAGGATACAATTAATGCTTAATGATCAAAGCAAAGGTTTCATATTCGAGTCCATCGTGAAGCGGTCTTTAAATTTCTTTGTTAATTTATCAACAATTTCCAAAATATATAGTGCATTAGCACATTTACTGTGCATGTCTAGAGATCATAATGGCTGTTGTGTAGGATGAAATTTTAACTCTTTTCTTTTTAGATTAATTAGAGTAGATTGGTTGTTTAATTTCCTATTATCCGTGGTCGTTTTCCTGTTAATTATTATCTGTTATTTTCTTGTATATTAAGTAACAAGACTTGCTTTTAAAAAATAATAAAACTTGTGCAGTACTCGTCCTAATATTTAAACCAAGATATATGTATCACTTATCCTAACTTATAACACATAAAGGTTTCTAATATACTTATATACTATTCAGCTGGAAACTTACACGTTAAGGTTTTCTAATCTATTACTATATTAAAGAAAAATAATCTGCATGTATTTTTCCGCCCAAACTACCATTTATCCCGTCTAAAATGCAAGTATGTTCAGCCTATTAATAAATTCATGAGCCTCTATAAATTTTAACACACCGACTGTGGCTACTGGCACTGCTATCAAATTAACAATAATTAATCTTTTTTTATTGGTAATTGTACATATTTTCATATTTCAAACTAAAAGCAACATAATATATATTTAATTTTCACCGATTATTTACAAATATGCATCCATGTTGATTTATTCAATTATCGGATTTGACGAGTTCAAATATATGTATATTTACATAAAAAATATATATTTTTTTCATATCCACATTAAATATGTCATTCTAAATTTTTGATTAACAGTTTTTTATTTTAGATATTTCAAAATAATAATTCTTGAGTACCATTGTACAGAAACTCAATTACATAATTGGATACTTGCAATGTGTACGTATTTTAACACGAACTAAAACCATTTAACTTTTTTTTTCCCGAAAGGACCATTTATCTATTTTGAATTACATATAAGTTGAAGGAAATATCCAATCATATAAAACAAAATATAAAATTGAATTCGTGTTGGTCTAAAATTTTCTAATTATCCAATATAAATAATAATATATAAATTTTCTATATATGTAAATTTAAGACACTTCAAAATAATAAATTAATTATTCGTTATTGTGCAGCGCAAAACGCGCAAGTTAATCTAGTACACTAATAAACCAATATATATAGCATTACGTGCACGACATATACAAGTGAAGTTAGTGCATATATATATATATATATATATATATATATATATATATATATATATGAGATAGGATTAGGTAGAAACCAACTTCTATGTAGAAACTAGAAACTAATACTGGCCATTGATTATCTTATAATCAATGATTGAGATTAAAAATAAGTGGATAGATTGTTTTTAAAATAATTAGTAGAAACTTACGATAAGGACAAATTTGTAAACAAAATTAACCTCTCTCCTCCCTTCCAATTAATACGGCACGAATACTTATCCATCAAATTAATTATGTTGCTCAGTAAAAAAGGAAAATAAATCCCTAAAACCCCAAAATTCCTAATCCCTATATTACAGACTTGTAATCACTCGTAATATAGTTGAAAATATTAATTAGCTAAATAAAATTAATGTTTTTTTTCATAAACATTTAGATATCCACTTTTTCTATATGGGAAAAAATTACACGACTAGAAAATTACATTTAGAAATCCACTTTTTCCATATGGGAAAAAATTACACGTTTCCATATGGGAAAAAATTACAAGACTAGAAAATTAAAAGGTTATAAAACATTATATTGAATTTGCAAAAGCATTATTAAGATATTTGAGAAACATTAAATCCTGAACAAATTTTATATGTTGGTAATCGAAAAAATTACAGGACTACACTTGACTAGCAAATTAAAAGGTTATAAAACATTATATTGAATTAGCAGAAGCATTATGCTATATGCACAAAAATGTTACTAAAATATCTGAGAAACATTAAATCCTGAACAAATTTTATATGTTGGTAATTGAAAAAATTACACGACTACACGACTAACAAATTAAAAGGTTATAAAACATTATATTGAATATGCAAAAGCAGTATGTTATATACAAACAACATTATTAACATATTTGAGAAACATTAAATCCTGAACAAATTTTATATGTTGGTAATTGAAAAAATTACACGACTACACGACTAGCAAATTAAAAGGTTATAAAACATTATATTGAATATGCAAAAGCAGTATGTTATATACAAACAACATTATTAACATATTTGAGAAACATTAAATCCTGAACAAATTTTATATGTTGGTAATTGAAATAAATTTTGTTAGTCGTTTTTTATGCACCATAAATATATATCATTCTACAATTACCAAATAATTAAAAGTAATAATGCAAACACAAATTAATTAACAATAAGCCGGAGTGCCGGAGTGGAATAAAACCAAATACATTTTAATTAACAACTATGAACAAATTAAATGAAGATAAAAACGACAAAAAAAAAAAACGTGAAATGAAACAATAAAAAAAACATCTACTAAATAAAACAAACAATATACCAAAATATATTAAAGATACACCCGCAAACACGTTTCAGATATAGAAAAAATGCCACTAATTAAGGAGATTTCAGTTATACATAAAATAAAATTACATCAAACACCCTATATAAACTATCGATAGACTAAGTCAAGAAATTTGGCCATTTAAATCTTAGCCATTAATTATGTTAAATCAAGGGCCCTTATGAGTTTTTAGTTTCTACATAATGACCGGTTTCTATTTGATCCAACCTCTATATATATATATATATATATATATATATATATATATATATATATTATACACAGTATCAAATTATAATTATTGATATTTCGTGTATTTAGCACCAATTTCATAATTTATGAAAAAAAATGAAATTTTTGCCATTTTTCATCATCCGCAGTCTCATTCAATTATTGCAATTTTCTCATCATCCCAATTCTAATTCAATAAAGTCTCCAAAATTTAAATCACATCCCACCTCTTGAGAGCATATTCGATTCATCAAGTTAATCACAATCGCAAACAGGCAGCAAGGTATATTAACAGACACCAAGAAAATCAGCAATAATTTGGCTCACTTGACACAAAACCAATAGAAACAAACCTAAACAACCTTCTGAAGTGAGCATATATATTAATAAATTTTCAACTAAGAAAACAATGAATAAACTAACTAAAAAGAAAACGAAATATTAATCAAGATAAAAGAAATCTATCTTCAAATAAATTCACACTAGTCTATAGACTATTGACACAAAGATACATTTGATGATTAGTTGAAATAATTCGGGGAACGAGTACACATATATAAATCTAAATTAAACGGGTTACATATATATTGTATATATATATATAATCTTAATTAAACAGGTTTTATAAATTGTAATATTCAGATTTTTATTGAGACAAATAACCTATTATTGTAACTTATATTTTTTTATTTTGACATTTTATACATGTAAACATGATCGTGTAATTAGTGTATTACTACTGCACATGAAGAAAACGGGTTAGAAAATTACTTTAATCATATTTGAAACATATAGGGAGCGTTTACTTTACGTGATAGGATAGATTGATATAACATATGATTGACTATATGAAGAATTAGATGATCAAACAAGTTCAAAAGTAATCAATCCATCAAAGTAAATGATGGATTAACCCATACTATTTTTATCTATATATATATCATATCTGTTGGGAAAATTAATAGAGTTTTGATTTGATACCAAAATCCAGCTGACCCCAACCGAGTAGATGATTGCACAAGCCTAAACGTTTTCCAGCTCACCTGTTTGAGCTTATAGAGTTTCTAAGTTTACAGGTAGAGTCGCTGAAGACAGCAGAAGACAGAGCTAAGCGGACACAGCTGAGAAATTCAGCAGAGCAGACCAAGCAGAGTCAAAGACCCAGCAGTATCAAGACCCAGCTCAGTGACGGAAACCAAGCTCAGTGTCAAAGACCCAACTCAGTGTAAACGACCCAGCTTGACACAGCTCAGGTCTAAGACAACTCAGGTTAATGACACAGCTCAGGTTGAAGACATAACTCAGATTAATGATACAGCATAGGTCTAAGACACAGCTCAGAGTCAAGACGCAGCAGAGTCCAAGACGCTGAAGACACAGCATAAACGCTTAGCAGCTCGAAGACGAAGACCTTCTCCAAGACAAGATCCCGATGTCAGAAGATCTTATCTGACGCAGTCAAATCAGAGAAGAAATAGCTTCTGCAGATGCATACCTACTTCGTAGGCAAAAGGTCAGAAGTCAATGAGAGTAGGTAAGATTCAAACGGCTCTCTTCCAACGGCTAGTTTGAATCTTCACCTATATATATCTCCTCACCATTGAAGAAGAGAGGCTGGCGAGACGACTGAAGAAATAAAAGAGCAAACAGAAAAATGAACAACGATCTTCAAAGCCAAATCTTTCAAGAACACCCAGCCAGTCAGCTGTGTTCTTAGTTGTTCACATATTTAGTCATGGCAGAATAGATTAGAATAGAAATATCTTAAGCCTAGTTTGAACGAGTTCATCATACTCTTTGTTCTTCATTGTAAGAACTCGTTCATAGTTGGAAAACCCATATCCAAACCCAAAAAGGTTAGGTCAAGGTACGCCTGCTCGAAGCGCGTAATTTGAGTTGTCAGATTTTCTCAGTACCCGCAAACTGAGAGGTGTAGGCTTGACAGTGCCCGTAAACTGTTGGAACACAACTCAGGTTAGAGTTGTAAAGTTGCTTGGTACTTGGAAACCAAGTGGTAGTGAATTACCAGTGAATCTGGTCGTGGACGTAGGAGGTGTTACTCCGAACCACGTTAAAATTGCTTTGTTCTTTACTGCTTAGTTTATGCATTCTGCTAATCTCTCACGCATACATTTCAAGCTGCATAAACTGACTAACTGAAAAGTGAAACAGAGCTTTGCAATATAATTTGAAGTAACAGACGGACTTTCCAAACCCACCACATTCCGCACACAGCCAGCTGTGTCGATCAAGCTGCATTCCAGCTGGATCGGACACAACCAGCTCACTCAAAAGAGTTTTTAACTGGAAAAGTTTTTAAACCTTGGTGTATTCACCCCGCCTCTACACCAAGGTATCCGTCTTGGGACCAACAATTGGTATCAGAGCAGTAGTTCAAAAGATCACTGTATCCGTGTCAAGTCAGCTTCTTTGCTGATAGTGGTCACCTGAACAGATCATTCAAAGTTTCAAAATATTTTCAAAATCATTATATTGCATACTGTCATGGAATCTTTCTTGTGCAGGAATCTTCCGACATTCTCTGTCGATGATTATCAAATCTGGAAGTTCCGACTCAAAAGCTTTCTGAGTGCACAACATGACATGATGTGAGATGTTATCACTAACGGACCCATCATCATCATGAAGTCAGAAAAAGAAGCAGAAACCACACCTGGAGCTGAACCAGTACTTCGGCAAGTTGTGAAGCCAAAAAGGAAGTACTCTCCAGAAGAAAGAAGACAAGCTGGTTTGGACAGCTACGCTCGCAACGTCATCTCCTCATCGGTGACGGACGCTTATCTCAACAAGATCATCAACTGCGAGACAGCTAAGGGGATGTGAGACACTCTAGCCAAGCTGTGTTAAGGCTTAGAGGAAATTCAAGAAAACAAATTCTCAGTTGCATGCCAGAAGTTCGACAACATCAAGCAACTCCCCTACGAGTCCATTGATCAAATGGAGCTCAGATTCTCCAACCTCGTCATCGAAGATCGAGACGATCCGAACTGGAAAATATCCAGTTCGAGATAAGAACTTGAAAGTTCTTGCAGCTCTATCCTCATAATGGTGTACACACAGTGGTTCACCAAAACAGAACTGATCTTGGCTGCATGGAGACAGAAAAATTGTTCTCCATCCTAAAAGCCAATGAATTTAATCTGGGGATCACAAACGGAGAATCATCCAGCCAGATGTCTCAAACAGAGCTGACCTCTAAAGCAAAGGAGACAGCTCTAAGTGCACAATCAAAAAGATCAGCTCAATCAGCTCAACTTGGAAGGACCAACAAGGAGCACAGAAATATGAGCAGAGAAGAATTGCACGAAGAAGTTGCTATGCTTGTACGGAACATCAATAGGCTGGAACACAGCAAGGAAAGGTACAAGAAGATCGTGAAGGTTCATCTCGACAAGCAAGTCTACCCAAAGAGAACCCCAGCTGAGTCGACCTCCCGAAGAAAAGAAAAAGAGCTCAAGTCAAGCAAGATAAGAAGATCAAGTATTTTCTTCCGACTCAGAAGATGAAGCATTTCATTAAAGATGCCTGCTTCATGGGACTCTCAAATCCAGCTGTGAAAAGCAAACACAGCTAGACACACTGCTGAGTACATTGGTCTCGAGAAGAATTCAGAAGCAGCAGATGAACCAGCTGGATTTGGGACAGCTGACCTTATCAAAGGAATGAGGCAATGATGAGAAAATCCGCTCAAAGGAAGTAGGATGCAACTGAAGAAAAAGCCACCTGCTATCAAATCAAGAAGATGAATCTAGCTGAGGGGGAACTCAGTTCAGCAGACTCACCAACAAGTGGTATCAATAATTGATCTCATCCCAGTCCAGTAGAATTATCAAGAAGAGCATCCAGCAGGAAATACTCAGCTGGATCACCGTGTTGGACTAACTCAGCAGAAACCCCAAGGACTTCAAAATGAATTTATCAATTCAAAGGGAAACTCTAAATAGCTGGAAAGAGTCAGCAAAATCAAGAAGAATACCTAGCTGGATGCATTCACAAAGACAAACTCAGCTGGAATCACCAGCTGAAGAAAAACCCGATCCAGCGGAGGAATCAAGTTGATTCTCTAACCTAGCTGATGACTTGAAAGGCACCCAAGAGATTACTCAACATCTGAATGACACCGTTGTTGGGAAAATTCACACAGAAGCACAACATGCTGAAATCTAAATCAAGATGATGTGTGAATTACTTGGACTGCTCAAACCAGATGAAGTAAAATCGTCCAGCTGAGGGGAACAAGACTCAGCTGGATAATGAAAAGCTAATGGGAAATCAGGGTAGAAGAATTCAAACCCAACTGGATCTTTCAACTCAGTTTAACAAGGGAAACCAGCTGAGGGGGAATCAAGCTCAGCTGGATAATAAAACTGAAGAAAAGCTCATACAACATAAAGAAAACACAGCCGTGGTATCAGCTGACTACAATGATCAGCTGACAGGTTTGCAGATTTTTTTTATTTTCTCTGAAGAATATGCTTTTTAAAGATAAAATTTTTTGAATTTAACTCAAATACCCAGACATTCCTTAAATGGATTAGTCAGTAAAGCCATTCATCCCATCGAATCCCATCGCATTTAATCAAAAGCATGCAGAATACTGTAGCTCGGGAGAACTGAGGCAGAAGTCAGAACGGTTCGACTACCTCACACGCGCGTGACCTACACTCTATAAACGCAAGACATGTGACGTGTTGCGCAAATCTCTCTCAGCCGCAGATCTTCAATTTCTTTGCCAAAATCTCAACCTTCCATCAAAATGGACAGTTGATATATAAAACTAAAATATGCAAATCTTCGCTATATTTTCTGTCGCTCATACTTATCTCTGAAATTCATATCTCAGATTCTTGATTATCTCTTTGTAAACACGCTCCCCTAGTATCTTCGTCTTTCTAACCTCTTGCTACAGAAGAAGATCATGGCCCCAAAGAAGAAGACACCAGGAGCAAGCCAGATTGAGAATTTGATGTCAAAGCTTCATTTCGAGAATTGTTTAACTCTCAAGAACTACCAGAACTCAGAGTTCTAGGAGGTGCTGGATCTCATCGAGAATGTCGGCCCGCTGCAATGGGCGACTGCAAGACCTAAGAACAACTTCTGCCGGGAAGTGGCAGAATTCTTCCTAGAAATGACTAACCGAGATGATCGACTCCGCTCCAACGTCTCTCTGCAAATCAAGGAGAAGACAGGACATACAACTCCGTGGGATGTCGACATCAATATCAACCGGATGTTGAACAAACTGTTCGGCCTCAAGACTCTTGGGGACCGCTCCCCAGAAAACTACACCAGAGAAGAAATCCAGGTCGAACTGGATAAGATGTTGTTCAAACCGGAACCTGACAGGGTGAGCATGTCCAAGCTCCTGCTCAAGCCCAACTTCAGACTACTTCTGGATGTCACCCAGAAGTGCATCATCGGTATCGCTGGATCTCAAGGAGAGATCAACATACCCAAGCTGAAACCGATGATAGTCATCCTCAGGAATGACCCTGTGGATTGGTTCTCCTACTTCATGGGAAAATTGGAAAAAGAATCTAAAAAGATTCATGTTGAAGATGACAGCTTCACCCGGTACAGCTATAGGGAGACAATCTATCTATGCACCAAAGTGGCGTGCATAATAGAAAACTACACTACCGGACGGCAAATCAAGTGGCACGACACAGAAGAATTTTCTGTATCCAGAATACTTTTTGAGAAACCAAGTCAGCTCACTGACTTATTGAAGAAAGCAGCCCCTGAAGGGAAGAAGAAGGTGCAAGAGGCAAACAGCAGACTGCCTCTCCCTCTCAAGCAGAAAAAAGGAAGCAACCGGAGGAGACACAGCCAGCTGGATCTCCACCTGCCAAAAAGAATCTGAAATTCAAGGCAACCAGCAAGCCAGCTGAGGAGGCAGCAGAGAAATCAGTTGATGAGCCAGCTGAATCTAAGTCCACTCCCACAGCATCCCCAATCTAAAAGAAGAAAACTTAGTGGGGACCAGTCACTGAGGAAACAGCTCAGGGATCTTCCTCCAGCTCAAACAGTGGAAGGGAGTTCGTGATTACATCACGAGAAACTGAAGAACCACAAATAGTGGTCTCCCACTCTGACCCAGAGGATGCTATTCCCCTTCGTCAATTTCTTCAAGCATCTTCACAACCCGCTCCAGCTGATCCCACATCAGCTGGAACCGCTCAACAAGGCTACCATCTCCTTCCTCTTCATCCTCAGGTACCTCTCTCAGATTCCCCACCCACTTGCTCAGTACCCGAAACCGATCAACTCTAAATTTCATCACCCAGCTCTCTGCCTAAAGAACCCCATCCAGCTGACGCTCCTTTGCAGCTGGATGATGAAAACCAAGCTGAACCTACAAGCCCTTCTGAGGAATTTGAAATCCTCAATCCCAGAGCCGTTTTACGTGCTGCCACTATCATGAGATTCGATGACCTCAGGTTTCAATGGGTAAAGAGCGCACTGCAACAGTACCCTTCTCTTACTTCACTCCCCGCCGCACTAGTCGCCGTCAGCGACTTCAAATTTTACCTTGCTACCAAAATGACTACTTGGTATGCAAATGAGGAACTTGTGGAGTTCTACTCCTTCAATAAGCTCAAAGCCGAAGAAGCTACTCTGTAAGAGATCTTTGGATTTGGAAGTCTTCAGGATGCCTTCATGCATCAAGACGAGCTGATCCAAACTCTCATCCAGAAGGCCAAGCAAGATGGAGTACCGCCATCTGAGGAGGTAATTGCAAGAGTCAATTCTTACCTCCACACTCTCAGCTGGATTGTTCCAGTTGAGAATGCCAAGGAAGTTGCACCTGCCGACACAGCTGAGGCAATGGTGATTGAAGACGAGCCAACTACTGCAACAGTTGAGCCCGTAGAAGCTGCCCCACCAAGTCCAATTGCCGATGACACTCGCTCACTGGTCGAGATCGAGGCAGAGAAACCCAGCCAAGTCGAATCCGGGATCCAGACGGATCCTGATGCCGTGCTTTCTGATGCAATGAAGGACGAAATCGCCAAACAAGTTGAGGAAATCCTATTCCAGGATAGACTCAAATCAAATGTTGACACCCTTCTGCGCATCACAGCTATTGAATAGCAAGTCCACTGTAATGGACAGTCCATTGATGAAGTTCACATATTTGTCCAGAATCTACAGGAAAGCACCAGTCAAGATCTCAAGCAATCTCTCGTCTCTCAACGCATTGATCAGTCAACTCATCTAGAGAAGAGAGTCCTTGAGATCATTTAAAAACTTCAAGCTCTACTGGAAAGCAGCATCAGCGACCTATCCAGCCAGATGGCAACTCTCCAAAAGCAAGCGCTCTCCAACAGAACTGATATTCAAACGCTGTTCAACCTCTACAAAGAGCTGGACACTCAGTTCAAAGCTGGAAGTAACAGCACAGCACAGCTCAACCTCGTCACAGCAGACAACACAACCAAGATTGCTGATGTTGACAAAGCCCTGGCCCAGCTAAATGAGACAGTCGTCAACCTATCCTCCACCCTTGTTGATAATGCCAAAAAGTGGGAAGGTAAGGGGAAGGTAATGACAAGGGGAAGGTAATGACAAGAGAAAAACATCAAGGGCAGGCAAAGGGAAAGCTATAGCTGAAAATGAAATCCAAGTGCTGCAATCTGAGATTGATGAAGTTGTTGCTGAGCTGGAAGCAGAAGAATCAGCTGAACGGAGAGGAAAATGGAGCAAAATGATCATTCCTCTTGCCAAAGCAAACGGAGCCACGCCAAAACAAATCAATGATACTCAATGGCTCTCCAACTTTGTAAATCAACAAAAGCAAGAGATGAAAAGCTTTCAAGAGCAGCAGAAGAAGAAGGAAAGCTTGCTCAATGCTGAAGAAAAGAAGCAGAAGAAAAAAAAAGCAAACATCAGAGCATCGAAGAAAAAGTTTCAGATGCCAATGAACTGGAGAAGAATAGATTAATGGATCCCAGAAGAGTTAAACGACGACTGGGAACATACAAAATTCGAGTTCATTGAAGATTACTACTATCTGGGAGCCTACCCAAATACGTCACCAGATGTTGCTTTCAAGATGCATCTAAATGAGCTCTTTCATCAAGATAGGATGACTGCGAAAGCATTCTTCAATGCTTCAAAGACCGCAAAGATCCAGTTCTCTGTTCCCCAGCTGTATCATCTCCAGCCTCCGCTGATACCTGGAACTCATCTTCCAGACAAATCGCAAATTATCGCAAAAGTAAATAGATGGGTGATCAGGAGAAAAATTTCCAAGGTAAATATTGAAGAAGAATACAGGAAGCTGGAACGGATGATCTTCAAACGGTACAGGTTGAGAACGGATGAGCAACTGGAAGAAGATAGACTGAAGAATCAGTAGCAGTAGCAGAAATGAAGACCCGGCCAACTGGGTTTAAATAGTTTTTGTCTAATTTCAGTTTGTTAATATTGTAATTCTTGTAATCATCTTTGAGGATTAATAAAACTGAAATGTTTTTGCTCTCAAGCTCACCCTGATGACAACAACTCTTTGTCCAGGCACATAACTCTGAATTTAATTACCTGCTGTGAATATTACTTCTTTTTGAAACCCCGTTTTCTGTTAAGGGGGAAGTAAATTGTTTTTCTCAGTTAGGTATTGGCATCATCAAAAAGGGGAAAATTATTGGGAAAATTAATAGAGTTTTGATTTGATACCAAAACCCAGCTGACCCCAACCGAGTAGATGATTGCACAAGCCTAAACGTTTTTCAGCTCAACTGTTTGAGCTTATAGAGTTTCTAAGTTTACAGGTAGAGTCGCTGAAGACAGCAGAAAACACAGCTAAGCGGACACAGCTGAGGAATTCAGCAGAGCAAACTCAGCAGAGCAGACCAAGCAGAGTCAAAGACCCAGCAGTATCAAGACCCAGCTCAGTGACGGAAACCCAGCTCAGTGTCAAGGACCCAGCTCAGTGTAAACGACCCAGCTTAGTGTCGATGACACAACTCAGGTCTAAGATAGCTCAGGTTAATGACACAGCTCAGGTTGAAGACACAACTCAGGTTAATGATACAACACAGGTCTAAGACACAGCTCAGAGTCAAGACGCAGCAGAGTCCAAGACGCTGAAGACACATCAGAAACACTTAGCAGCTCGAAGACGAAGACCTTCTCCAAGACAAGATCCCGAAGTCAGAAGATCCTATCTGACGCAGTCAAATCAGAGAAGAAATAGCTTCTGCAGATGCAGAAGGCAAAAGGCCAGAAGTCAATGAGAGTAGGTAAGATTCAAACGGCTCTCCTAGTTTGAATCTCCACCTATATATATCTCCTCACCATTGAAGAAGAGAGGCTGGCGAGACGACTGAAGAAATAAAAGAGCAAACAGAAAAATGAACAACGATCTTCAAAGCCAAATCTTTCAAGAACACCCAGCCAGTCAGCTGTGTTCTTAGTTGTTCACATATTCAGTCATAGGCAGAATAGATTAGAATAGAAATATCTTAAGCCTATTTTGAACGAGTTCTTCATACTCCTTGTTCTTCATTGTGAGAACTCATTCATAGTTGGAAAACCCATATCCAAACCCAAACCCAGAAAGGTTAGGTCAAGGTACGCCTGCTCGAATCGTGTAATTTGAGTTGTCAGGTTTTCTCAGTACCCGCAAACTGAGAGGTGTAGGCTTGACAGTGCCCGTAAACTGTTGGAACACAACTCAGGTTAGAGTTGTGAAGTTGCTTGGTACTTGGAAACCAAGTGGTAGTGAATTTCCAGTGAATCTGGTCGTGGACGTAGGAGGTGTTACTCCGAACCAAGTTAAAATTGCTTTGTTCTTTACTGCTTTGTTTATGCATTCTGCTAACCTCTCACGCATACATTTTCAAGCTGCATAAACTGACTAACTGAAAAGTGAAACAGAGCTTTGCAATATAATTTGAAGTAACAGACGGACTTTCCAAACCCACCACATTCCGCACACAGCCAGCTGTGTCGATCAAGCTGTCTTCCAGCTGGATCGGACACAGCCAGCTCACTCAAAAGAGTTTTTAACTGGAAATTTTTTTAAACCTTGGTGTATTCATCCCCCCTCTACACCAAGGTATCCGTCTTGGGACCAACAATATCACTCAAAGTAAACACCTCAAACGGTTATATATTATAAACTAGTCTGGATGGGTAAACCCTAGGCTCATCATCTTGGTTCATCATCGTCCTCTACCGCAGTCAACGACTCAGGGTGATTAAACACTAACCTTATTGTTTCGGTTAAATAACAAAAGAAACTAACTATTTTTCTTGAATTTAATTATAAACAAAAGACTTGCATGCACGTAAAAAAAATTCCTATAATTACTAAACATATTACGTTTAGTAATTTTAATAATCTTAATAAATGATGAATCCCCGTCAATTTTCGATAGATAACACACTAGTTACACATATTTGAGTCTAAAATTTAAGGCCAAATCTACTAATTGTTGGGATCGGTTCGAAAAATATAGCGGAAATTATTTTATTTAGAAAAAAAAAAGAACATACAATAATAATGACTAGACGAATCCTTATATTGGGCCGGATTATTTCGTTTGGGTATGTAGACGGATTTTATCCGCTACACGTTTAAGTTTATTCTTTTGAAAAAAATGCTAGTAATATTTATTGTTTGGATTTCTTGTTTATGATTATTATCTGATTCTTTTTTTAACAAATAAACCAACTTCGTTTTAATTTTCTAATTCATGCTAAAATTACACATAACAGAGATATGCTGATTCCGTAATTTCTTATGCGATACAAAAGTGTAATCTCCTTTAATAAACTTATCATATGTTGTCCGCCAAACTTATGTCTGTATGGCATAACCGCTAAATTCATGTATGGCATGGTCGCAGTACAAACCCATACAGGCTTCCCCCAACCGAAATCAACACCGTACACAGGAAACCTCAATCAACTGCTAAAATGACAGTTTTTCGATTTAAACATATCTCCGGCGACTTCACTCATTGAGCGATTAATTAATTTAGTCATATAATCATCGTCCATCGTCTCCGCTCTTATGGCGGCCCTCAGTTTGGATTCCAGCACACGACTAATCCAACTTTCATCTTATTCCTCTTACGAGATTACCGCACACAATGTCACAATGCAGTTTTCGAACGTCAATTAAATATACAAAATACATAAAAATCAAAGCTCAATTTGTTCATTTTCCCTCCAACTTCGAAGAATTGAATAATAAGACAAATCGAGATTTGATTTCAGTATTTTGTATATTTAATGATTCAAATATTAATCTCTAGGATATTAGAATATAAATCAATAAAAAAAAATTAAAAAGAATAATGCTAACATGAACGAACGATGATCGATAACCACAAAAGGTGCTCACGGAAGGTAAGTGGTGTTGGGAAAATTATAAAGTTTTGATTTAATACCAAAACCCAACTGTTCTCCAACCGAGTAGATGACCGCATCAACCTAAATTGTGTTTTCCAGCTCGCCTGTTTGAGCTCTAGATTTTCTAAGTTTACAGGTTCAGGAAGCGGAAGACAGCAGAAGACCCAGCTGTGACTACAGCAGGAGTCAGCTAAGGAAACGGAAGACAACAGACGATCCAGCTGTGTTTACAGCAGGAGTCAACTATCAGCTGAGTCTTCCAGCTGAGCTGAGTTCAGAGCAGAGCATGATCAAGCTGAAGATAATTCGAGCTGAGTTCAAGACACAGCTGGTCCAGCTGTACAGAACAAAGGGAACTAACTCGGAAGACATCACTTCAAGTCAGTTTGCCCAATCCAGCTCCAAAGGCAGAGATCCCGGCGTCAGAGGAAGTCAACTTGCCTCGACCAATGAGGGATTGCCGAATCAGCATCCTAGACTTCAGAACCTAGGATGTGACACAAATGAAGACAGGTGCAGAATCGCCCAACGGCAGATATCGAATTTAAGAAGAGTAGGTAAGATTCAAACGGCTCCTCCAACGGCTAGTCTTGAATCTCTACCTATATAAACCCGTCTTCAACCTAAGGATCAAATACAAAAAACTCTCTACAAGCTTTCATTCTCTGAAAATATCAAACCTTCAAAAGCTCTCAAGCAGTTCTACATAGTTCAAAGAACATTTTATCTTAAAGTGTTTCTAGTCCAGAAACTGCTTAGTTTTTCGTTTGATTCCTAGGCAGAATTTATTGTATATCTTACGCCTAGATCTTGAACGAGTTCATCATACTCCTTGTTCTTCATTATAAGAATTCGTTCATAGTTGGAACACCCATATCCAAACCCAAACCCAGAAAGGTTAGGTAAAGGTACGCTTGCTCGAAGCGTGTAATTCGAGTGGTTAGGTTCTTCAGTACCCGAAAACTGAAGGTGTAGGCTTGACAGTGCCCGCAAACTGTTGGAACACAGCTCGGATTAGAGTTGTGAAGTTGTTTGGTACTTGGAAACCAAGTGGTAGTGAATTACCAGTGAATCTGGTCGTGGACGTAGGAGGTGTTACTCCGAACCACGTAAAAATCTCGTATTCTTTACGCTCTCATTTATTTCAGTTTTAATTCTAACCTTATCATCTCATTGCAATTTTACCAAATCTGCATACACAGCTGCTCTTCAAAGACAATTGTGTCTTTCTGAAAGTTGCACAACTTGACTAAGCCGAAAACGTAAAGATAATCTTTTCAAGCTGAGTTTTTCTAAGCAACCAAGCTAAGTTTTCAAACCACCACATTCCGCACCGCCAGCTGAGTTATTAGCCCAGCTGACCCTCCTCAGCTGGATTCATAACTGAGCTCACCAACTCTGTTTTTAAACTTGAAAAAGTTTTCAGAAATCTATCTTTGGTGTATTCACCCCCCCTCTCTACACCAAAGACCCAGCTCAGGGACCATCAATTGGTATCAGAGCAGTGGTTCAAAAGACCGCTAGTTCTGAATCAAGAGTTTTGACTTGAGAATCTGTCAGTGGTCAACTGAACAGATCCTCTTAGTTAAAAAACTCTGTGCATATTTCTATGGATTCTTATCTTAACAGGAATCTTCCCACCTTCTCGGTCGACGATTATGCAATATGGAAGTTCAGATTGAAAAGCTTTCTTTGTGCTCATCATGACATGATGTGGGACGTCATTATAGATGGACCCATCATCATCTACAAACAAGGAAACGAGCTTGTTCTAGCTCAAGATGGTGGACAGCCAACGTATCAGCCCATTCCCAAGCCAAAGAGTGAGCATACATCAGAAGAAAGGAAGCAAGCTGGATTAGACAGCTTTACGAGGAACACCATCTCGTCAACAGTCTCCAACGCCTACCTCAGCAAAATCATCAACTGCGAAATCGCAAAGGAGATGTGGGAAACCCTAGCCAAGCTATGCAAAGGGTCGGAGGAGATAAAAGAAAATAAATTCACAATCGCATGCCAGAAGTTTGATAACTTCAAGCAGCTTGTCAACGAGTCCATCGAAGAGATGGAACTCAGATTCTCCAATATAGTGGTAAGAATAGAAACCATCAGGACTGGAAAATACACCCAGTGAGAAAAGAATCTAAAAGTCCTTTCAGCACTCACAGCTGAATGGAACACATATAAGGTGGTACACCAAAGTCGAAGTGACTTGAGTGATCTTTCAACTGAAAGATTATTCTCCCTGCTCAAAGCCAACGAATACAACTTGAAGATTACCATGAAAGAATCTTCAAGCAATCAGAATGATGGAGAGCTGACACCTGCGCCAAAGGAGATTACGTTCAGAGTTAACTCTGAAAAATCCACTTACATGCAGTCAGCTGAGTCATCAAAGAAGGACAAGAAGGACATGAGCAAGGAAGAGCTACTTGAAGAAATAGCCATGCTGGTTAAAAGCTACAACAGACTCAACACCAGCAAGGGTAAGTACAAGAAGTTCGCAAGAACTTACAGAGATAAGTACGCAGTAGCTGATGAGAAGTCAGCTGACAAGCGAACAGAAGAAGGTTGTTTCAACTGCAAGGAACCGGGACACTACCGGCTAGACTGTCCGAAGCTATCCAAGAAAGATAAAGACCAACTGAAAGCTAAGGCAGCTGATAGAAGGAGAGCCTACATCGCAGACGAGGAGTCAGAGTGCAACAAAATAGATAATAACATGCTATTTTTAGACTCAGAAGAAGAAGCACTGATGGCTCATGATGAACCTGATTGGGATACATGCTTCATGGGACAAACAGACGGCATCGATGAAGATGAGATAATGTCTAGAACTCAAAATCTATCTAACCTCTCACCATCACATGAACACTCTACACAGGTTTCAGAATCAGGGCTACCTGATTGAAGTCTAGTAGAGAAGGTTATGAATTATTCCAAGGAGCTTCAAGAAATCCTTGACGTCATAATGTGTGAGAATGTTGAGCTGAAGGTGGAACTGGAAAGGAAAAAGGTATCAGAAGCTGCTAATACAACACAGCTCCAAAAGGAAGTCGTTTCACTAAAACACAAAATAGTGAAACAAGATTAGCTGATGAAGGACTTCTACTATGAAAAGAAACAGCTGATGAAAGAATTGGAAAAGGCCACAGCTGAATCGGAAAAGAAGTCAGCTGAGCTTATCGAGCTGAAAAGTACCGAAGAGGTACTGTCTAAGAAGATAGTAGCTCTCATCAAGGCCACATCAACAATGGACGAAATCATAAGTGCACAACGTCCAGCAGCACTCAAAGCAGGACTTGGATACAATGAATCAAAGGATGCCACAAACATTGTCTCCATTAGTGGAACAAAGGTAATGTTTGTACGAGCAAAAAAAAATCCAAATCCAGCAACTCAGCAATGACCGTTGAAGACACAGCAGGCATCAAAAAGGCTAGCTGTGAGACACCCTCAAACTCCATCGAGGACACAGCAGGCATAAAAAAGGCCAGCTGTGAGATAATCTCAAGCTCATATTAGACTGCAACGTGCACAAACTCATCAAAGACAGCAGGCTGGACAGATCAGATACCAGCCACATCAACAGCACGTTGAAAGATGTCAACCAAGATATCGGAGATACCCAGCTGGATATCACTCATATGATCACCAACTGGAGCACCAGTTCCAGCCGAAGTATCACAAGAGACAGCAGAGACAAAGGAACGTCTCAGCTGGGTACTCTGCTGGATACCGAAAAAGATCAAGACATCAAGCAGGGAAGATACTGAGATCAAGACCCCACCAGCAACAACCGAAGAAAACAAAGAATGTGTATATCGACCCAGCTGGAAAGATTGTCAGATCAAATGACCTAATTCGAGTCATCAAGCAGATCTGAGTCGTTAAAGGATCTCTGTCTAACCCACAAGGACCCAATTAAAACTAGGTACCTAAACTTTGATCTTTTCTATAGGTTGCAAGGGAACGACGCATCATTGAGGAGTCGATGAGAACGCTGTGGTACTTGGACAGTGGATGTTCCAAGCACATGACGCACTTAAAGCATCTACTCCAGGAGTATATCGAGCGTCCAGGCCCACAAGTAACATTTGTTGACAACTCCAAAGGCCTAACCAAAGGTTATGGTACATTTAAAACTAAAAATGTTATAATCCCAAATGTTTCTTATGTACAAGGACTGCAACACAACTTGTTTTCCATTAGCCAATTCTGCGACAACGGTTTTTCTGTCAAGTTTGATGCACAGGAATGCACTGTGAAGCACAGGGAAACCAAGCAGATACTACTAAGAGGGAAAAGAGAAGGAAATATGTATTTCGCTAACTAGAACAGCAGTCCTCCAGAGACTTGTCTTGTATCGAAAAGCAGCAATGAAGTCAGCTGGCTGTGGCACAGACGGCTGAATCATCTAAACTTCAAGACAATCAACAAACTGGCTACGAATCAGCTTGCTAATGGAATTTCAAATCAAGTATATGATAAAAGTCATATGTGCAGCGCATGTCAACAAGGAAAACAAACAAGAATTTCATTCTCTCTCAAGCCAGTTCAGTCAACTGATCGAATTCTTCAACTCCTTCACATGGATCTTTTTGGTCCAGTTACTCCAGCAAGCTTCAATGGCAGAAAATACACTCTGGTCGTAGTGGATGATTTCTCAAGATTCACATGGGTGTCATTCCTGTACCAGAAGAGCGAAACAAGAACTAAGCTGCCAATCCTGCTGGAAAGATTGTCAACTCAGAAGGAGTGCAAGATAATGTCAATCAGATCAGATCGAAGAACGGAGTTTCTGAATGAAACCATTTATGAATACTGCGAGAAGAACGGAGTTCAACATCAAACATCTGCAGCACGCACACCTCAGCAGAATGGTGTAGCAGAGAGAAGAAACAGAACACTCAAAGAAGCAGCTACCTCAATGCTAGCCAGCTCTGTCATTCCAAAGAAGTTCTGGGCCGAAGCAATCAACACAGCTTGCTTCACTCAGAATCGCTCACTACTCACATCAAAGCAAGGAAAGACGCCGTATGAGTTATGGAACAACAGAACACCATACATTGGATATTTCAAGGTCTTCGGATCCAAATGTCATATCCTAAACAATGGAAAAACACAGCTCAAGACGTTCGACGCAAAGAATGACCGAGGAGTATTCCTTGGTTACTCAGCTGTGAGTAAAGCATACAGAGTCTTCAACAGAGGAACTCAAACGGTCGAAGTAACTCCACATGTTACCTTTGACGAATCATCATTCGAATATAGAGACTCTATCAAACGAAGAAATGAAGGAGGATCTTCAAGGTAGATTCAGACAAGAGCTCAAGAGAATCGAATCAGAAATCTAGCCGAACCATTAATTTGGGATGATGAGCCAGAGGAGGAACCTCAAATCAATCGGGAAGCTCCATCAACTGGAAATCAAGAGGAACCTCCAACGCCAAATCAAGGGGGAATGCCATCAGCTGGAAATCCAGACACAGCTGAATCCCCAGCTTCATCTACAGCAGAGCCTCTCCAGAAGTCACCTCAACACTCAATCCAAAGAGAGAGTCTTTCTCAAGACTTAACTCCAGAGCAACTCCAAGCCAAATGAAATCTAGCCACTTCTAGCATCAATTAGCTGGAAGAAGAAATTCGTAAAAGAAGAAGATGGATTGAAGATCATCCATCATCAGCAATCATTAGAGAACCATCTGACCAAGTCAAAACCAGAAGCTCAGCTGCTCAAGCTACATCGGATCAACAAGAAGCAGCTGACACAACTCAACTCTCAATAGAGCTAGAACTGACGGTGTATGATGGAGATACAGCTCTAATGGCGTGTTATGTAGCTCAAGTTCCGGAGCCTCAATCAATTCTCAAAGCTTTAAAGAGCGTACCCTGGACTAACGCCATGCAGGAAAAGCTAAATGAATTCCTCAGAAATTGTGTCTGGGAATTGGTCGAAAGACCTGAAGGAGTTAAAGTCATAGGACTCAAATGGATCTTCAAGAACAAACTGGATACCCTTGGAGTCATCATCAGAAACAAAGCTCGACTAGTTGCCAAGGGATACACACAGCAGGAAGGAATTGACTTCGAAGAATCATTTGCTCCAGTAGCGCGATTGGAAGCAATCAGACTCTCCTCGCTTATGCAGCACATCACAAACTCAAGGTCTATCAAATGGATGTGAAGTGTGCATTCTTAAATGGAGAAATCAAAGAAGATGTCTATGTTGATCAACCTCCACGATTTGAAGTAGAAGAAAATAAAGTTTACAAGCTAAAGAAGGCGCTTTATGGATTGAAGCAAGCACCTCGAGCTTGGTATGATACTCTAACAAACTTCCTTGTATCCAAAGGATTCAAGAAGGGCTCAGTAGACAGAACACTCTTCACCATCAAGTCAGGAGAAGACATCCTGGTTGTTCAAATCTATGTAGACGACATCATCTTCGGATCAAGATCATCATTCTTATGCCAAAGATTTAGAGAGATGATGTCAAAACAGTTCCAAATGTCCATGATGAGAGAAATGAGCTTCTTCCTAGGACTTCAAGTCAAGCAATCAGCAGAAGGGATTTTTATAAATCAATCCAAGTACGTGAAAGACTTGATCGCCAAGTATGGAGTTCAATCCAGCAGAACTGTAAAGATCCCGATGAACACCAACTGGAAGATTGAACCTGGAACTGAAGGAAAGTCAGTTGATTCCAGCAAATACAGAGGGATAATCGGTTCCCTGTTGTATCTAACAGCGAGTCGTCCAGGCATCTCTTTCGCAGTCGGAGTGTGTGCCAGATTTCAAGTTGATCCAAAGGAAGCACACATGCAAGCAGCCAAGAACATTCTCAAATATCTCAAAGGAACTCAGAATGTTGGATTATGGTACCCAGCTGAAGACAATCTACGGATCGGATATTCGGACTCGGACTCTCGGAGATCGGTTGGACAGAAAATCAACTTCAGGAACTTGTCAGTTCCTAGGAAGCAAGTTGATTTCATGGTTTTCAAAGAAGCAAACGTACGTCGCAACTTCCAAAACAGAAGCAGAATACATGGCAGCTGGAAGTTGCTGGTCACAAATTCTCTGGCTAAAACATCAGCTAGATGACTACGAAGTGAAAACTGGACAAGTTCCAATTTTCTGTGATAGCTCAAGTGCGATTGCTATATCAGAGAATCCAGTACATCACACAAGATGCAAACATGTGGATGTACGCCATCACTTCATCAGAGATCACGTGGAAAAGAAGGACGTGATTGTTGAGAAAATTCACACAGACATACATCGGGCTGATATACTCACAAAACCGCTGATAGAAGCAAGATTCAAAATGCTGTGCGGATTACTTGGATTACTCAACTCAGACGATGCTTCACCCAGCTGAATGGAAGCACACCCAGCTGAATGGAAGCAGATAGCTGGAATTCAGAACCGACATCATTGGTATCCGCTGAGAATGAATCAAGCTCAACCAGATGCCTAAGTTGAAGGATTATTCAGCTGAGGGGGAACCAGCTGGAAAAACGATCACTCAACATAGCTTTTCATAACCGAGGTATCAGCTGACTACAATGATCAGCTGAGAGGTTTGCAACATCATTAACTACACCTACTTATTCTGTTTACAGTCAAATCATATCTTGTCATATCTAATCAAATTTAATTAAAAGTCTGCAAAGAACTGAAATATGGGAGCTTCGAGGCAAAAGTCAAAACGTCTCAACCGTCCTCTCACGCGCATTAACTCACACTTTCTAAACAAGAAAATGACATGACGCGAGAATCACTCCCAATCGTAGATCTTCATATCAAACTATAAATCTTGATCGTCCATTCATCAAGAAAGTTAATATAAATATGATAGAAGAGATACGCAAAATTTTGCTTAAACCCTAAAAAGTTTTTCGGCACTCTTTCTTCTTCCATCAATTGGTATTATTTGTTCTACTAACAAAAGTTGCAGAAGAAGGACATGGAATCTAGAAAGATATCTCCAGAAGCCGATCAAACATGAAGAATCTGTCAAACCTTCAAGATGAGAGTTGCTTAACTCTCAGGAACCACAAGAAGACGGAGTTCCAGGAGAAGATGAAGCTCATCGACAGATCTGGTCTAACGCAATGGGTGATTGCAAAGCTCAAGAACATTCACCGGGAAGCTGCAGAATTCTTCCTGGGAATGACAAAGGAAAAAGACCTCCTCCGCCCCACTGTTTCTCTCAAAATAAAAGAGAGAACGGGACATACAACTCCCTGGGATGTGAAAATCAACGTCAACAGAACTGGACGAGATGTTGATAAAGCCGGAGTCTTTAAGAGCAGACATGTCAAAGCTCTTGCTCCGCCCAGGAGGCACAGAAAAAGATGCAGGAGACAAAGAAGCATGCATCTACTTCCTTCCCAGCTGGGAATCGGAAACAACTTGAGGAGACAAAACAAGCTGATGCACCGTCTTCAAAGAGAAGACTCAAGTTAAAGGTGCTCAGTCAGTCAGCCGAGAAGCCAGCTGACAATAAGAGAGAATTCGTAACTACTCTCCGAGGAGCAGAAGGTCCACAAGCAGTGGTTTCTTACGGTGGAGAAGAAGTTCATATGCCAGCATGAACATCGTCATCATCAACGCCACAACGACGTATTCCAGCTGATCAACTAAGCTTAGACCCCAATCAACTAAGCTTAAACCCCACAGAAGATGGAATACTTCAACCGCCTTCTCCTCAATTTCCTTCAGCTCAACAGGGACACCAGCTTTGAGATCTACTTATGGAAGTTGGAGCTCAAGCCCCTGCACCAAGCTCAAGTGGAAAACATCATCCAGCCGATAATCACTTGTAGCTGGATGATGAAAACATGAGCTGAACCCCATACCCACCACTTCAGAAGTGGAAGGGGAATACTCAAGTCCCTCAAGTGCTGAATCAGACTTTCTCATTCAATCTAATGAAGTCTGAAGAAGCAAAATTGCAAGGAATGAAGTTGTGCCCTATTCATTTAAAGATGTCATCTCCAGCGCCAACTCATACCTCCAAGCACTCAGCTGGACCGCCCCAGCTGAAACAGGCCAAGAAAGTTGTGTCTGCAATCATAGCTGAGGCTAATGCTATTGAAGAAGAGCCAGCTAATGCAACAGCTGAGCCACCAAGACTCTGCACCCAGCTCGTAGCCGACAACGAAAGATTGCCAAACTAAACATCACAACAGCTGTCAATACAGCGAAGATCGCTGACGCAATTCAGGAAATTGCACAGCTCAATAAGACGATGGTGTATCTCTCCCACCTTGATTGATCATGCCAAAAAGGGGGAAGAAAATGAGACAAAGAAGAAGAGACAGACTACTGAGCTAGAGGAACCAGCTGAATCAGCTGGAAGAGAAACGAGTCAAAAGAAAGAAGCAGCGGATGCAGTAGAGAAGACCCAGTCAACTGGGATTGAAGACTGAAGAATTAAAGAATTTTTTTTCTTTCTTTCTTTTTCATGTTTTATGATGTAATTTCTTACATTAATAAAACACAACTTTCTCTGCTTCATAAGTTGTCTCAGTTAGGTTTTGGCATCATCAAAAAGGGGAAAATTGTTGGAAAATTATAAAGTTTTGATTTAATACCAAAACCCAACTGTTCTACAACCGAGTAGATGGCCGTATCAACCTAAATTGTGTTTTCTAGCTCGCCTGTTTGAGCTCTAGATTTTCTAAGTTTACAGGTTCAGGAAGCGGAAGACAGCAGAAGACCCAGCTGTGACTACAGCAAGAGTCAGCTAAGGAAACGGAAGACAACAGACGATCCAGCTGTGTTTACAGCAGGAGTCAACTATCAGTTGAGTCTTCCAGCTGAGCTGAGTTCAGAGCAGAGCATATCAAGCTGAAGATAATTCGAGCTGAGTTCAAGACACAGCTGGTCCAGCTGTACAGAACAAAGAGAACTAACTCGGAAGACATCACTTCAAGTCAGTTTGCCCAATCCAGCTCCAAAGGCAGAGATCCTGGCGTCAGAGGAAGTCAACTTGCCTCGACCAATGAGGGATTGCCGAATCAGCATCATAGACTTCAAAACCTAGGATGTGACACAAATGAAGACAGGTGCAGAATCGCCTAACGGCAGATATCGAATTTAAGAAGAGTAGGTAAGATTCAAACGGCTCCTCCAACGGCTAGTCTTGAATCTCTACCTATATAAACTTGTCTTCAACCTAAGGATCAAATACGAAAAACTCTCTACAAGCTTTCATTCTCTGAAAATATCAAACTTTCAAAAGCTCTCAAGCAGTTCTACATAGTTCAAAGAACACTTTATCTTAAAGTGTTTCTAGTCCAGAAACTGCTTAGTTTTTCGTCTGATTCCTAGGCAGAATTTATTGTATATCTTACGCCTAGATCTTGAACGAGTTCATCATACTCCTTGTTCTTCATTGTAAGAACTCGTTCATAGTTGGAACACTCATACCCAAACCCAAACCCAGAAAGGTTAGGTAAAGGTACGCTTGTTCGAAGCGTGTAATTCGAGTGGTTAGGTTCTTCAGTACTCGGAAACTGAAGGTGTAGGCTTGACAGTGCCCGCAAACTGTTGGAACACAGCTCGGGTTAGAGTTGTGAAGTTGGTTGGTACTTGGAAACCAAGTGGTAGTGAATTACCAGTGAATCTGGTCGTGGACGTAGGAGGTGTTACTCCGAACCACGTAAAAATCTCGTGTTCTTTACGCTCTCATTTATTTTAGTTTTAATTCTAACCTTATCATCTCATTGCAATTTTACCAAATCTGCATACACAGCTGCTCTTCAAAGACAGCTGTGTCTTTCTGAAAGTTGCACAACTTGACTAAGCCGAAAACGTAAAGATAATCTTTTCAAGCTGAGTTTTTCTAAGCAACCGAGCTAAGTTTTCAAACCACCACATTCCGCACCGCCAGCTGAGTTATTAGCCCAGCTGACCCTCCTCAGCTGGATTCATAACTGAGCTCACCAACTCTGTTTTTAAACTTGAAAAAGTTTTCAGAAATCTATCTTTGGTGTATTCACCCCCCTCTACACCAAAGACCCAGCTCATGGATATCTATCCACCGAGAATCTTTGTAGTTAATTGAGGCCAATTTTTCTTTTAATGCAATATTATTTATTTTTATTGCATATTATGTTATTTTTTTTATATTATATTGCATCAGTATTTTTTAATGTATATATTTGGCGAAATCATATACATTATTGTATATTATTTATTGTGTTTGCTAGGATAAATGATTGCATTTGAATTAATATATTAATGCATAGTGTGTAAATATATTATTTTTATTGCTCATTATGTTTTCAACAGTATTTAATTTTTTTATTGCTTATTATGTTATTGCTTTTTGTATTAATGATTGCATTTTGATTAATAAATTAACGCATATTACGTAAATATAATAATGATTATTTTATCTAGTATTTTTTTTAATTTGTAGATAATTTATACTAGAAATTATTGCATTTTAATTAATATATTAATGCATATTACCTAAAAGTATATTGTTTTTATTGCTTATTATGTTTTCATCAGTATTTATTGTTTTTAATGCTTATTATGTTATTACTTTTTTTTATATTAATTGTTGCATTTTGATTAATATATTAATGCATATTATATCATAAATCATTGCATATTATATTGTTGTATCATATTATGTAAATTATTGCATAATATAGTTTCCACAGTTGTTTTAATGTGATAAAATTGAATATATCTCGTTTTTATATTTAGTTTGAAATTTTCCTCTTCGAAATGAAAATAAGACGACAGATTTATTTTAGATGAATGAACAAATATAATTCAATTAAATGAATTAAATAAAACCATAAATAATTTGGTTGCTAAACCACCAATATTTTCCTCAAAAAACGGGTACCACTATTGAGATTAAGAATGTTTTTTGTTTGATACATGCATTATAAAATACTAAGATAAAATACTAATATAGCTCTTCTTATATGAAAATAGCCGAAAATATATTATAAAAGCTCCCTTCAATCTACACCCTATGTCTATCTAAATGGACGTCTAAAATTTATTTTTAGTTCACGTATGAATTTGTTTTTATTTGATCTCTTCCCTATATATATATATATATATATATATATATATATATATATATATATGAAAATGATCATATAAGAATGGATCTTAACCTAAGAAATAGGAATAGATCTCCACCATACATCTACAAGGGATGGAAGGTCAGATCTAACCCAGGTCAAACCGGGTCGGATCCGGGTTAAACCGGGTCGGATCCGGGTCAACGGATCGGACCCGGTCAACCCGTTGACTTTCGGTTTTTTTTTTTTTTAATCTTCGAATTTTTTTAAGAGTCAGGTGACAAGCACCACACTGTGCAATGAGATGCACCAAACTGTGCAATGAGATGCACCACTAAGTGTATTGGTATGCACCATTTTTTATTTTTTAATATTATTTTTCACTATTTTTATTTTTTATTTTTGTTGGGAAAATTATAAGGTTTCGATTTGATACCAAAACCCAACTGATTCTCCAACTGAATAGATGATTGCGTCAACCTAAATAGTGTTTTCCAGCTCGCCTGTTTGAGCTTTAGATTTTCTAGGCTCACAGGTTAAGGAAGCGGAAGACAGCAGTCGACCCAGCTGTGTTTACAGCTGGAGTCAGCTAGCAGAAGACAGTAGTCGACCCAGCTGTGTTTACAACTGGAGTAAGCTAGCAAAAGACAGCAGGCATCAACCTTCAGCTAAGCGATCCAGCAGAGCCCGATCAAGCTGAAGAGAATTCGAGCTGAGTTCAAAACACAGCTGGTCCAGCTGTACAGAACAAAGGGAACTATCTCTGAAGACTTCACTTCAAGACAGTCCAGCTCTGAATTCAAAAGCCAGCTCTAAAGGCAGAAGATCCCGGAATCAGAGGAAGTCAACCTACCTCGACCAATGAGGGATTGCCAAATCAGCATCCTAGACTTCAGAACCTAGGATGTGACACAAATGAAGACAGGTGCAGATACGCTCAACGGCAGATCTTGCATTTAAGAAGAGTAGGTAAGATTCAAACGGCTCCTCCAACGGCTAGTCTTGAATCTCTACCTATATAAACCCATCTTCAACCTCAGGATCATATACGAAAAACTCTCTACAAGCTTTCATTATCTGAAATCTTCATTCTTTCCAAAGCTCTCAAGCAGTTCTAGGCCAAACTCATTGTATATCTTTAGCCTAGATTTCGAACGAGTTCATCATACTCTAAAGTTCTTAATTGAAAGAACTCGTTCATAGTTGGAACCCCATACCCAAACCCAAACCCAGAAAGGTTAGGTAAAGGTACGCTTGCTCGAAGCGCGTAATTCGAGTGGATAGGTTCTTCGGTGCCGGAAGCGAAGGTGTAGGCTTGACAGTGCCCGCAAACTGTTGGAACACAGCTCGGGTTAGAGTTGTGAAGTTGCTTGGTACTTGGAAACCAAGTGGTAGTGGATTACCAGTGAACCTGGTCGTGGACGTAGGAGGTGTTACTCCGAACCACGTAAAAACTCGCGTGTTTCTTACTCTCTCTCTTTACTTTCGCTTTATATTCAGCTGTGTACTAACTCCTTCATATCATTGCATATTTGTTCAAAACTGCACACACAGCTGCTCTCCAAAGACAGCTGTGTCTCTCTAAAAGTTGCATAACCTGACTAAGCTGAAAACGTTAAGTTAATATTTTCAAACTGAGTTTTTCTAAGTAACCGAGCTAAGTTTTCAAACCACCACTTTCCGCACCTCCAGCTGAGTTATTTACCCAGCTGACCCTCCCCAGCTGGATCGATAACTGAGCTCACCAACTCTGTGATTTAACTTGAAAAAGTTTCGAAAAATCTATTTGGTGTATTCACCCCCCCTCTACACCAAATACCCAGCTCAGGGACCATAAATTTTTTTTCAAGAGTCGAGCGAGGGGAGCAGAAGGCCTCGGAGCGAGCTAAAAAACATATAATGTTGCCACAATCATTAAATGTAAATTAAAATCGGAGCCGAAGGCGGAGACAAAAAAAAATCTCAAACACTTGCTTATTGATATGGTATGAATACAATGATTTGAAAAATAGTTTGATTTCATCATACCAAATCACCCCAAGATTTTCCTTCGTTTTGATATAGTTATACACACACACATAGTGTATGAGATAAATCTCCATGTATTATGATATGCACCACAATGCATTTTGAGATGCAACACTATGTGTAATGAGGGGCACCACCATGTATAATGAGATGCATCACAATGTGCAACACACTGTGTAATGAGATGCATCACAACATGAAATGAGATGCACCACACTTTATTAAAAAAAACGGAAAAAAAAATTTTGTAATTTTTTTTTTCGAACCATAATAAAAAAAATGAAAAGTCAACGAGTTGACCCGGGTCTGACCCGTTGACCCGAATCCGACCCGCTTCAAATCTAGCCATCCATCTATTGTGGATGAAGGGTTGGAATTTATTCCTATTTCTTAGTTTAAGGGCTCTTTTCACTAGAACCACTATATATATATCCTGATATAAGGATATATATATATGGGTATGGTGTGTTTTTTAGGAATACACATTAATCCACAAAAAAAAAAGATCTTAGGAGATGGAGGAGCTTTCCAGAAGAGAGGAGCACTCCAGGTTGATCTTGAAGAACAGATAGAAGTATGCACAACGGAGTTTTTTTTTTATATTGGGATATATTATATGAACTAGGAAGGAATAACTATCTGCTAAAAACTAAGAAGAGGAGAGTTTAGAAACCCATTCTTGATTTAGAATAAAAGGGGGTTTGTATTTTTCTGGTGTTTACAATGAAAGAGCAATGCTGCTGCTCTTATTTCTTTTGGGCACGGATATTAAGGAGAAGGATGTTTAAAGGGTAAAAAGATAGAAAGTGGTGGAGCCCATAACTTTTTGTGAGAGAAGTATATTTTCTTTTATGGAAACAGGATAAGAATAACGGGACAGTCCAAAAAAGAATACAAGACAAGAATAATAGGACGGAAGTAGTAATAAAATTTGTGACAGCGTCTCCACGACTCGTGGTCCCGGGGATTGTTAAAGTAAATTTTATATGTTTCATTTAATAATTTTATATTCAATAAATACTAACTATTTTAAATCTTATACTGAAATTATTTTCAGACATCATGAAACACTGTTGGCAGCGAGAGGTTCCATTTTTGCGATTAAAATGTTTGAGGAGGTTGTTTATAAATTACTCACTGTATGCCGATAGCAAAGTTCTTCTTTTCTGTTTCGTCTGTCCTATTATTAGTATTATTCTAAAAATGAAAACAATTAATTCTTCAAAAATTATGAGAACTTACCACTTTTTATCTTTTTATTCTCGACCTTGTTATTGGGAAGAGATAGAAGCTAGCAATTAAATTCATGTGAAGTGTGTTTCTTGGCGCCGGGAATAGTCTTTGGATAAGTTGAAAACGTTTTGTATTTATTTGTAAATTATTTATTGCCGTATTATTTTGGATCAATTTCACTAACTTTATTAATGTTATATATATTGTACTTTATTAAATTGCTTTAGTTAATTTTGTGTAGGTTGATGAATTCCACAATTTTGGCGAAGTTGAACTAAAAGCGGAATAAATAATTTTATTTAGTTTTGTTATTCTAATTTTAATAATGTTATGGAACTAATTAATTAGTTTTGAGTTAATTAAAGGATTGTTGAGATCTTGATTATAATGTAATTGTGAGATGGAATTGTTCTTTTTTTTGTTTGAACTCAAAAGTATTTATTTATTTTCGGTTTATTTTGTTGATGACTATGTGATGAGTATTTGATTAATATTTGATACACTGCGATACTTATAGATGTATAAATAGGAACAACAAAAAATAAAATAGATATAAGAAACTATTGTTTTAATGTCAAAAATTATGATTATTGTAATTATCTTGGGAAATTTGGAAGAAGTGTTAGTCAGGAACTTTAATCCATGTTTCGACACCATTGCCAGATGAAGTGTCCATCAGAATCACTATAGTCATGTATGGCATTATCACAATTTCTCATTTATAAATTACAACGTAAAGTCATTCTCCATAGAAATTCGATTTACTTCTCCATGACGAGCAACATCATTATTCAGGTGTTGAAAAGTCAGAAATGCATGTGGCATGATATTTTGTGAATGATACAAAACATCGGGTTAAAAGAAATAATTAATTAAGCTAATTGGCTTGGAAAAATTGGAAGTAGTCTTCATCAGGAGCGTTAATCCATGCTTCGACACCCTCTCCCGACGGAATGCCCATCAGAATTACTGCATTCATGTACGGCAACGTCGCAGTGCAAACCCAAATAGGCTTCCCCCAACCGAAATCAACCTCGTATACCGGAAACCTCCACCAACTTGTAAAAAAACAATTTCCCGATCTAAACATATCGCCGAGTTCATTGATTATGACATTAAGTAAACTAGATTTACCCGCGCGCATTGCGTTGTACTGTGTGATAATTAGTAGTATCAAAAAATTAATACATATTTCAATATATATTTATATTCTAAATGATTCTCCAAATTAAATTATATAATTAAGTTCATTAGTATTATTAATACAATTATTTTTTACTTGATTATTAATACAATTATATTATATTATATATATAATACTTATGTTGAATATTATGATTTAAGATTTCAAGTTAAGAAACTCATTCATACAAATTTAAAAAATAAAGTATCACCAAATAATATATTTTACCAAAAAAATTGTAACATAGAAATAAACAACTTTTTTGAGCGAATTACAAATGTATATATATAAGGGAAAAATTTATTTTACACACTTTGAGTTGAAACAAATGAATAATACACACCACATGCAAAACAAATGAAAAATACACACACCTACAATACTAACCCTAGAATGGCCCACATAACATCAACTCATAGCACAAAAAACAAGGTCTGTGACTTTGGGGGGAGGAAAAAAAAAGAAGAAAAGCTGCGGCAAGTACAAAATTATGTCGGGATAAGAAGTTAGTTAGCGGGATCTTAATTAATTTTATTTTGTTTCGATATTTTTTTTCATAAATCGAAATCCTTCTCGGGTAAAACTATTTCCCTGTCGTGTTCATGTATTTCCCGCTCAAGCGGGAAATAGGTATACACGAGAGGGAAATTGGTTAATTCAACTTATAATAATTTAGTCGATTTTTAGTCATATTTTCTTGAAATCCCTCTCGGGTAAAACTATTTCCCTCTCGTGTATACCTATTTTCCGCTCGACGGGAAATAGGTATACACAAGAGGGAAATTGGTTAATTCAGTTTATAAGTATTTCCCGCTCGAGCAGGATATGGTACTCGAGAGGGAAATAGGCTTAATATGCAGCAGGTATTTATTAGCAATCATTAGTCACTTTTTGATTAAAATAAATCACAATCAAGTGTCATATCGGCTCTTCAAACGAAAAGTGTGTAAAATTCATTTGATTTGGAAGAAGTGTGATTTTTCATTTGTGTAAAGTGAAAGTGTGTATTTTTATGGATTAGCACTATATATAATGTCAAAGTAATAAGCAACTGTACTACAAAATGTTATCATTTAAATCACAAAATTAATTTTTGGGCGGCATCAATGATGATCATTTTTTTTTAGCAGATGAATGGTCATTTTGAGTGGGTAGACATTGAGAATATTGGGCTAGGCGGGAAGTGTGCATAGTGCATATGCAGAATGGTCGGGAAAAAGGCATTGCAATTATTCTACTTTAATATGTTAATAAATGAGGCACACTCTTGTGTGGCTAGCTAGCCCTATGCATGTTCAACCCGACTAACATTTGAAGTTGACTTTATAAAAACTATTATTATTGTTTTAGTTTTTAATTGATTAACATAATATAAATTTAATCGGGATTTATAAATTCTAGGAGATTAATATAAACTCTAATTGAGTAGTAAAAATCATAATTGAGGATTAGTAAATCCCAAGGGATTAATATAAACTTTAATTGGATTAATAAATCTTAGAGGATTAATATATTCCGAATAGGGGATTGATAAACACTAATCGATAATACTTTGAAAAAAAATTAAAAAAAATTATTGCACGCATATGCCATTAGCTTTTGGTAACGCGTGTGGTGCATGTTGCCGCCTAATTAGTCGAGAAAGCGCGTGTCTTGCATGCACAAGTGGAATTAGATTCGGACACGTATATGTGGGTAGCCAAAGTTTTTGTGTAATTAAATTTACCTAAAATTCAAATTTAAGTGATAAATACACATCATGAGTAATGTTAATTAAACACTACTCATCGCATAGTCACACTTATCACAGGTTAGGTTGAAGCGAACCGCTGACAAATGCGCTAGAAATACTTATGTTAGTAGAATTTAATTAATTTCTATTTTATGTGGTCTTCTTCTGATAAGTATGGATCGGAGCTTCTATTGTCTATTCTTGATGTGATATCTTTATTGTATCCGTTAAATTAATGATATGTGTCGATTTTGAGATAATTATATATTCTAACTGGGTGGAATAAATCCTAGTTACCAATTTTAAATTTAGGAATTGTCACATATCATTAATCCAACATAAGTAATAGTAGTAGGATGTTATACCAATTGGCAATAGAGGATCAAGACTTGTTTTTTTTTATTAATAAAAGAAATTCAACTTGTTACTTGTATTTCCCAAATTTATAAAATTTTCAACTACATAATTGAAGAGAATATAGTTGACAAAAACCATAATTGAAGAATTGTTGCAATCTATGTAATTAAATCCATATCTATTATATAATAGAGAACTATATAGTTATAAGTAGCCCGGCTGTTGAAAATTTTATGTTTTACTTCCCCGTCCATGAAAAATATGCATGTTCCATTTTAATTTTAGTAATATGACCCACACAATTCACTTAATTTTAAGCTTTCATTCAACCCATTATTTATTCATTTTTCCATTATTGAACCCACTACAAATAACAAGTAAGACCCTTATTTCACTTACAACACACTCAATTTAAAAGCAATTTAAAACTATATAATAAGTGACCTTTATTCCACTCACAATAAACTCAACTCATTTATTAAAATTCGTGCCCAAATTAAACATTCGTCTTTTCGTGGACGGAGGGAGTAGTTTATATAAATAAATTTAAAAGTTTGCATTACAAAATTTGGTTTGTCTATTATGTCCCTGCAATAAATTTAATTTGAGGTATATATTGAATATATCTATTATTATTTATTTATAATTTTTATGAAAATGTTTATACTTATAAATTTTTATATGCCTATAATATCTTTACTAATTTTAATTTCTAAAGTTAATAAAATAATAAAGAAAATAAAGAAAAGATAAAATCTAATCTTGCATAGTAATCGTGGTGTTACAAAGGTATTCGCTCTATCTATTCTCCCTCCGTCCATGATAAGTATGGTCCGGAGGGAGTGACACGGATTTTAAGAGTAGAAGAGTAGGTTAGATAGATTTATTGTGAGTTGAGTCATTTCCATTTAAGAAAAAACCACACTTATTGTGGACGAACGAAAAAGAAAAGAAGACCACACTTATCATGAACAGATGGAGTACTAATTAGTATGAAAGTATGTATTAACTGACATGCATATATAACTAATTATTATTTATCTGTCATATAAAATAAGAATCCATTTGTATTTGTTTTATTTATTTTTTTTTCAATTTGCGACAAGATTTATCTGTTTTTCAATACGGGGTCAAATAACAACTCTCCCACCCCTCACCCAAAACAAAAACTAATTTGAATCTTTAAATGATCTACTATTGTCGTAATACAAAATACAATATATTGAGGATGAGAAATCATATACGTTTCCATCCCTGTTAAAATGTCTCACATTGGTTGAAGAAAGTGGGATGAGCCACTTTATATTGGTGAGGTCTCTTTCTTACAAGATCTTTTAAGGGAGGTAAGAACCCAATATCCATTTTCTAATATGGTATCAGAGTCAGCCCAATCCGATGATGGGTGTCACCCAATATCGTTGTCAACAGATGACGTTGGTATTGGCCACCATACGCGTGGAGGGGCGTGTTAAAATGTCTCATATTGGTTGGAGAAAGTGACATAAGCCACTTTATATTGGTGAGGTATCCCTCTCCCTTACAAGGCCTTTTGTTCTAGTATTTGTTTTTTAATCTCAACACTAATAAAAGTTATATTTTTTTGTACCTGCTAATGCTAACTATATATTAGTATATTTGCCAAAAGTAATAAAATTGAATAATTTAAGATAATATTATAGACACCGATAATACTTTTAGCAGTAAATCATGTATTATTAATTTATTGCATCTACTACTTGATGAAAAATGAATACAAATATATATAAATAATATTCTGCATATTATACATTATTGTCATGATTGTATATAATCGGCAATCACGAGAATCTACTATGTATGTATAAATTTTTTAATTGATTAGATATAAGTGAAACTATAATTATAGTTTTAGATCTGGAATTTTTATAAATTATACTAATTTATTCATTCATAATTTAATAATTATTTTCAAATTTACTATCAAACAAACCAAAAGTAATATGCTATTTTGTAATTGATATTTGATATCTTTGAAATAAGCTTTCATAATATTTAAATTATAAAATCATGGCATATGAATCAAAACGTAGATATCAATTTAAAAATAATAAAGTAGATATACTCAAATATAATTCCTTGTATTGAGATGAAATTCAATTCCTTAAGTAAATAGGACTCTCTCGGAGAGCCAAAAATTAATCTACCGCCAAACGTATATTATATTATCGCACGCTTATTTTCATTTTCAGAACACGTTCTTATTCTTCTCCATTCATAACTTCCACTATCTCTGATATCTTCTTCTTACTTTCATCTCTGCACGAAATTTCATGTTTGATGTGTCCATATTTGGCTTATACTAGTCCAAACTCCTGAGGTTATATCGAAAGATTGTACTTAATGATCATGGAAAGCTGCCGAAATGAAAATTCTATAGGTATTTTTTATTTTCTTTTCCTTTTTAATATGCTAATTATATATTGGATTAATATGTTTCTCCTATCTGTAATTGAAGAATCTATTGAAGAAGAAGAAGAAGAAGAGTTTCTGGAGCAAACACCAGATTGGCAATTGACCGATGGTAATGTAGTGTTTCATAATTTTGATAAAATTAAATGTCTTTACATATTGGTATTGAAGTATTTGATTTTATGATTATATCTGTTATAGGACCGTCAAGACGAAATGGCCGAGTGCGAGGCCCTACTAGAGGGCTCTCAGTTCAAAAAAGACGGTGTTGGACACAAAAATTAGACATCGTAATTCATCCTAAAAGGAATCGGATTGTTGGTGAGAATGCAAAAGATTTCAAGACAGAAGCATGTGTGATAGTGAAACAAGTCCCATCTGTTCAACATGCTCGTTGGAGGGACATTCCAATGGATATCAAGAAGAAGATGTGGATGTCAATGAAGGTACAAAAGTTCGACTTAAAACATATTTTTAACCTATACTAGTATGTTTATTAATATTTATGAATGTTGCAGGAAAAGTTTAACTTGGAAGAAGATGCTCGAGTTAAAAAAAGTAGTGTTTGAACAACTCAATCGCCAGTTTAGGAGTTACAGACATAAACTACACGCGCATTACCTTAAAAAAAGAGGTGAAGGAGAAATATTGGATTGGCCTCCTCATGGAGTAAATCGAGAAGATTGGCAAATTCTAATTGACTATTTTGAGAGTGATGCATTTAAGGTATTATACTTTCAATAGTTTTTAATTCTTTTGTAGTCATATCTACTTGTTAGTATTGATCTACTCATTATTATTGATATCGAAATGTGTTTTTTTTATCTTTATTTGAACTTTGAGGTGGTGATTAGTATATTTTGATGTGGATCAAAATAGCTCGAAATTGATAAGTATATTAGGAGCATTTACATTTAGATTGATTGATGTCATTGTGTCTCCTTGTTGGTGCTGATATATATTGCTGGAATATACCATTTACTACTATAACATCTACGCCATTATGTGGTTTGATGGTCCCGGAACGAGGTATTCGGTGTAGAGGGGGGGTGAATACACCGAAGAGGGATTTTTTGCAAACGATTGACAAATTAAAACAGAGTTGAGTGAGAGCTCAGTTATGAGTTCAGCTGACTTTTAAAGAAGGTGATCAGCTGGACTGATAACTCAGCTGGTTGTGCGGAAAGTGGTGGAAAGATAAACTTAGCTCGTTCCCTTTACAAAATCTCAGAAAAACTTAGTTTCAGTTTTCAGTTAAGCAGGTTTAAAAAAAATGCAGCTGGCAGGGTCACACAGCCAGAGAACTTAAGCTTTGAAAACTTGTGCTGTGCAAATGCGGTTAGTTCTTTAAAATATATAAAATGCAAAGACTGAATAAAGCAATAAAGAACACAGAATTTTAACGTGGTTCGGAGAGAGAACTCCTACGTCCACGACCAGGTTTTAGCTGGTAACTCCACTAAGGATAACCACTTGGTTTACGAGTACCAAGCAACTTCGCAGCTCTACCTCGAGCTGTGTTCTAACAGTTTACGGGCACTGTAGAAGCCTATATCTTTTCAGTTTTCGGGTACTGAAAAACCTTACACTCGAATTTCGCGCTTCGAGAGTGCGTAACCTTGACCTAACCTTTTCTGGGTAAAGGAGGGTTTTTGGTTTCCAACTTTGAACGAGTTCTTACAATGAAGAACTTTGGAAGATGAACTCGTTCAGATCTAGGCTATGGATTTACTAAGATTTCTGCCTATTGATCAGACGAAAAACTAAAGCAGTTTCTGAAAGTAAACACTTAAGAATTTAAGTGTTCTTCAAAGAGTTAGATAACTGCTGGAGAGCTTTTTAAAACTTGAGAGATTCAGAGAGGTTGAAAGCTTGTAGAGAGTTTTTCGTGTCTGATTCTGAGGTTGAAGACTGGTATTTATAGGTAGAGATTCAAATCTAGCCGTTGGAGGAGCCGTTTGAATCTTACCTACTCTCTGATCTGTCGATCTGCCGTTGAGTGTATCTTCACCTGTCTTCATCATTGTGTCAGATCCTAGGTTCGCCTTTCTAGGATGCTGAGATGTCGATCCCTCATTGGTCGAGGTATATTGACTTCCTCTGACACCGGGATTTCTATCTTTCGAGCTGGTTTTTGAATTTAGAGCTGGATTGTGTAAACTGACTTGAAGTGACGACTTCAGAATTAGTTCCCTTTTTGTCTGCTCAGCTGACTCTCTTAGACTTGAGTCAGCTCAATTTATTCTGCTACGTTGGATCTCCTTGGCTGGATCCACTCTTCTTTTCTTGAGAGTCAGTCTGACTCAGCTCAGTCTTTGAACTCTGTTCAGCTAGAAAACCTTTTAGCTGACTTTTGGGTCCAAATTACTCAAATTGGTCTTCTTTTGTCTTCAGCTTCCTTACCTGTAAACTTAAAAAATCTAAGGCTCAAACAAGCGAGCTGGAAAGCTTAACTTAGATTTGTACATTCATCTACTAGGTTGGAGAACAGTTGGGTTTTGGAATTGAATCAAAACTCTAGAAATTTCCCAACATGGTTCAAAAATTGAACTGTGATCTACCGATGTAATACAGTAATGTAAATAAGAAATGGTTTCTGGTTGATTCAGATATAAGTGTTGGGAAAATTATAAGGTTTCGATTTGATACCAAAACCCAACTGATTCTCCAACCGAATAGATGATCGCGTCAATCTAAATAGTATTTTCCAGCTCGCCTGTTTGAGCTTTAGATTTTCTAGGCTTACAGGTTAAGGAATCGGAATACAGGAGTCGACCCAGCTGTGTTTACCGGAGTCACAGCGAAGACATAGCCGACCTAGCCGTGTTTACCGAGTCGGCTAGCAAATGACAAGAAAGGCGTCAACCTTCGGTGAGTGATCCGGCGAGCTCGATCAAGCCGAAGAGAATTCGAGCCGAGTTCAAAACACACTGGTCCAACAGATACGAACAAAGGGAACTATCTCCGAAGACTTCACTTCAAGATCCGGCTTCCGAATTCAAAAGCCAGCTCTAAAGGCAGAAGATCCCGGAATCAGAGGAAGTCAGCCTACCTCGACCAATGAGGGATTGCCAGATCAGCATCCTAGACTTCAGGACCTAGGATGTGACACAAATGAAGACAGGTGCAATTTCGCCCAACGGCAGATCTTGTCTTTAAGAAGAGTAGGTAAGATTCAAACGGCTCCTCCAGCGGCTAGTCTTGAATCTCTACCTATATAAACCCATCTTCAACCTCAGGATCAGACACGAAAAACTCTCTACAAGCTTTCATTATCTGAAATCATCATTCTTTCAAAAGCTCTCAAGCAGTTCTACATAGATCAAAGAACAATTTATCTTAAAGTGTTTCTAGTTAAGAAACTGCTTAGTTTTTCGTCTGTTCCCTAGGCCAAACTCTTTGTATATCTTAAGCCTAGATTTCGAACGAGTTCATCATACTCTAAAGTTCTTAATTGTAAGAACTCGTTCACAGTTGGAACCCCATACCCAAACCCAAACCCAGAAAGGTTAGGTAAAGGTACGCTTGCTCGAAGCGTGTAATTCGAGTGGTTAGGTTCTTCAGTACCCGAAAATTGAAGGTGTAGGCTTGACAGTGCCCGCAAACTATTGGAACACAGCTCGGGTTAGAGTTGTGAAGTTGCTTGGTACTTGGAAACCAAGTGGTAGTGGATTACCAGTAAACCTGGTCGTGGACGTAGGAGGTGTTACTCCGAACCACGTAAAAACTCGCGTGCTTCTTACTCTCTCTCTTTACATTCAGTTTTGTACTAACTCTTTCATATCATTGCATATCTGTTCAAAACTGCACACACAGCTGCTCTCCAAAGACAGCTGTGTCTCTCTGAAAATTGCACAACTTGACTAAGCTGAAAACGTAAAGTTAATCTTTTCAAACTGAGTTTTTCTAAGTAACTGAGCTAAGTTTTCAAACCACCACTTTCCGCACCGCCAGCTGAGTTATTTACCTAGCTGACCCTCCCCAACTGGATCGATAACTGAGCTCACCAACTCTGTGATTTAACTTGAAAAAGTTTCGAAAAATCTATTTGGTATATTCACCCCCCCCTCTACACCAAATACCCAGCTCAGGGACCATCAATTGGTATCAGAGCAGTGGTTCAAAAGATCACTTTCTCTGTGTCAGTGGTCAACTGAACAGATCCGTTTTTCAGAAAAACTCATATTATTACATACTGCATATTTCTATGGATTCTTATCTTAACAGGAATCTTCCCACCTTCTCGGTAGACGACTATGCAATCTGGAAATTCAGATTGAAAAGCTTCCTATGTGCGCATCACGACATGATGTGATCTCAAGGGAATCGAGAACACACTATAAATCAAAGTACGCGGAAAACAGAAACGAACACACGACGGTAATGTAAGGGCTCAACACACGACTCGATTATACCAATCGACGACTAGACGACTCGGTTACTTAAACTATGAACGACACCAAAATGAAAACACAACCAAATCTGAAAAGAATGCTCGAAGGGTTGGATATGGAGGAATATAGGGTTTTCCGATTAGGATTAGGGAGGGGTGGAGATGAGATATCTTACGACTGGTTGTTGTTGTTGGCGAAGGCTTCAGGCGGAGGAGGGAGCAGGCGATTGGTGATGGGGATCGGGAGAAGATCGGCGACCTTGTTCGAACCTCGACGATTTCGACGGCGAAACTCGAACAAAAGTAACGACACGAATTTGCAGCAAGTTAACCCTAGATCTTGGAAGATCTAGAACGAACCTTTGATAAAACTTAAAAGGATGCTATCCTTCTAAGAGTTGATAAATTCGAACACAAGAGTGAGACAAAACGGAATGCAAAAAGCTTTATTTCTCAAATATTGTCTCCTAACAAAATAACATGGATCCCTTATTTATACTAAGGGATGGACGAAAATTAGGGCTATCAAATCAACTAGGATTATTTCCTTAATTAAAATCTGTTTTAAGGAAATAACTAAAAATACCAAAAATAAGATGATAAAAGTCTAAACTAGGTAAAATAAATCCCAATTAGACTTGGGCCTTCATAATTTGGCGAATTTAATCAAACACGGGCTGATCCAAACTCGTCAATTAATTAACTTGATCTGCTTGGGCTTGATCTTCAATTGTCAACACAGTGACAATTCTCGGGCTGCATTTATCTTCTTGTTCTCCAATTTCGAACTTCCTTCTAATCAACACTTGTAAATATTGTTGAAGCTTCTTAGCACGAAGTCGGGTAACGGGTCCTTTGAATTGCAGCTCGACATCTTCTTCTTCATTGCTTGGACTGTTCTCATCATTCCCCCCTTGCTGAAAAGAATTCGTCCCCGAATTCATGGGCTCGTCTTGCTCGAAATCATCTGCAACATAGGGAGAAAGATCAGCAACATTAAACGTAGAGGAACACTTATACTCACCTGGTAAATCAATGCGATAAGCATTGTCGTTGACACGATTCAACACGGTGAAGGGACCATCTCCTCGTGGCATCAGCTTTGATTTTCGCAGGTTTGGGAATCGACCGGGACTTAGATGAATCCAAACACGATCTCCAGGCTGAAAAATCATTGGCTTGCGCCGTTGGTTCCTTTGGGCAGCTGTACGTGCGCCGGCTTGCTCGATGCGCGCACGAACTGTTTTATGCATCTCTTTCACTTGTTCAGCTCTTCTTATACCTTTAACACTCGTTAGATGCTCAACAGGTAGAGGTAACAAATCAGTAGGGGTTAGTGGATTAAAACCGTAAACAACCTCAAACGGGGACATATTAGTAGATGAATGAACAACTCTATTATATGCGAATTCAGCAAATGGTAGACAATCTTCCCACGATTTCAAGTTGTTTTTAACTAAAGAACGCAAAGCAATGTACCCAAAGTTCTATTCACGACTTCGGTTTGACCATCCGTTTCGTGGATGACATGCGAGAGAAGAGCAACTTAGTACCTAACTTACCCCATAGAACACGCCAGAAATGTGCTAAAAACTTGGAATCCCTATCACTAACAATAGTTCTAGGAATGCCATGCAATCTAACAACATGCGCAAAGAATAAATTGGCGACGTGAACAGCATCGTCGGTTTTACGGCATGCAATGAAATGTGCCATTTTGGAAAACCGATCAACCACAACAAACACAGAATCCTTACCCGATCTAGACTTAGGCAATCCCAAAATAAAATCCATAGATAGATCAATCCAAGGAGAACTAGGGGCGGGTAGGGGCGTGTATAATCCAAACGGGTGCGAAGTAGACTTAGACCTACGACAGGTAATGCATCTACTACACACGTTTTCAACATCACGTCTCATATGCGGCCAAAAGAAATGCTCATGCAGCAAGTTTAATGTCTTAGACACACCAAAGTGACCCATCAAACCCCCCGCATGCGATTCTAAAACAAGTAGCTCACGCATAGAACACAAAGGTATGCATAACTTCGAATTTTTAAACAGAAAACCATCATGCACGAAGTATCCATCAATTGCCTTAGGCTTGACCGAACATGCAGCATAAATCGAAGCAAAGAAAGCATCATTTTCATACAAGCTCTTAATCGATTCAAAACCTAACATCTTGGCATGCATTAAGTTCAGAAGTACATACCTTCGAGATAGAGCATCAGCGACAACATTTTCCTCTCCTTTCTTGTACTTGATGACGTACGGAAAAGACTCGATGAATTCTACCCAACGGGCGTGTCGCTTGTCCTTTAAATGCTTCAAGCTCTCATGGTCCGTATGAATCACGAACTCCTTAGGCCACAAATAGTGCTGCCATGTATCCAAAGCTCTTTTCAATGCATACAGCTCCTTATCATACGTCGAGTACTTAAGGGCTGCGTCGTTGAGCTTCTCACTGAAATAGGCGACTGGTCTACGTTCCTGCATCAAAACAGCACCAATCCCTTTGCCCGAGGCATCACACTCAATTTCAAACGTTTTATTGAAGTCCGGAAGACGAAGAACAGGCGCATTACATAAACATGATTTCAAAGTGTTAAACGCATGCTCTTGAACAGGACCCCATTCAAACTTTCGATCTTTCTTGCTTAACTCAGTAAGCGGTGCAGCTATGCTGGAGAAATCGCGCACGAAGCGTCGATAAAAACCAGCAAGGCCGTGGAAAGATCGGACCTCGGACGCCGATGTAGGAGTCGGCCATTCCTCAATCGCTTGGATTTTGGAACGGTCTACTTCTATACCGCGTTCACTAACAACGAAGCCGAGAAAAACGACTTCTTTCATGCAAAACGAGCACTTAGACAAATTACCATATAATTTCGACTCCCTAAGAATGTCAAAAACGTGTCTAATGTGCTGCAGGTGCGTGTGTAACGACTCACTGTAAATCAGAATATCATCAAAATACACAACAACGAATTTACCAATGACCTCACGCAAGACATGGTTCATCAACCTCATAAACGTGCTCGGTGCATTTGTGAGACCAAAAGGCATGACGAGCCACTCATATAAACCATGTTTTGTTTTAAAAGCTGTTTTCCATTCATCCCCTTCATGCATACGTACTTGAAAGTAACCGGAACGCAAATCTATCTTAGAAAAGACCTTAGAACCAGATAACTCATCAAGCATATCATCTAACCTAGGGATAGGAAAACGATACTTTACCGTAATCTTGTTGATGGCGCGACAGTCCATACACATTCGCCAGTCATTGTTCTTCTTCGGCACTAGAATCACCGGGACTGCGCAAGGGCTCATCGATTCACGGATTTGCTTCTTCTCCAACAGCTCCTTGACTTGACGATCGATCTCCTTCGTCTCATCGGGGCTGGTGCGGTAAGCTGGACGGTTGGGAAGCACGGCACCGGGCTGAAAGTCGATCTGGTGCTCGATCCCTCGAACTGGAGGTAAACCACTTGGTATCTCCTCCGGAACACGTCATCGTACTCGTCCAACAAGGGCTGCACATCACTAGGCAAACAATCATTGTTAGTAGTACTGCCCTTATATGTAAGTAAGATTAGTGGCAAACCTGCTTTAATTGCTTTTTCAACTCCTTTAACCGAAATAAACAAGCTTTTCGACTTGGAATTGCTTGCAGCTGAACCGGATGGTTTTTCCTTGGCTAAAGAGTCGAGAGGGGGCTGTTTTGAAGAGGAGGAGGCGGTGGAGGAGGGCTGCACGGGGTCGCATTTGGCCGGGGTTTCGGTGGTTGCGGCGATGGTCCGTTTTGCGGCTTGCCTCTCCTTCTCTTCTTTGAACCTCTCTTGCATGCGCTGCTGGTCCTCGGCAACGGCTTTGGGTGACAACGGCTTCAAGATGCTGGTTCGGCCGTTGATCTCCACTGCATACGTGTTCAATCGTCCATCGTGGACTACACGTCTATCGAACTCGCCAGGTCGACCTAAAAGGAGGTGCGCCGCATCCATAGGAATAACATCGCACAAAACAGTGTCAGAAAATGCACCAATTGAGAACGAGACACTTACCTGGCAGACAACTCGAATTTCGCCCCTATCTGTGAGCCACCGCAGTCCGTATGGCTTCGGGTGCTTCTTTGTATTCAATGCGAGTTTATCTACTGCGTATTGACTAATGGCGTTGATGACGCCGCCATCGTCAATAATCATGGAGCATGTATGAGTTTTGATCGTTGCACGAGTGTAGAATATGTTTTCCCGTTGATGATCTTGCTCCTCTTCTCGAATGATGCTCGAGCTCCGGATGGTAACTAGGACCGACTTGCTCAGATCCGGATCAATCTCCTCTTGCCCTGCATCGTTCTCTCCAATGGTAGCGTCGCCCTGCTGTTCCGATTCGTCCTCACTGGCTGATTCGAGCTCATTTTGTTCCGTAAGGTACAGAATTCGTCGGTTTGGACAATCTCTTTGAAAATGACCCCAACCTTGACACTTGTGACATTGGATATTACGAGCTCGATTTGGGGCTGAATTGGGCGACCTAGCCGAGTAAGTGGGTTCGGCCGCGTGTTTTGCGACCTCGGCGAATTAGGCGGCGTAGACTCGGGCCTACGGCCGGATCGCGGGGTAGAATTGTCGAAACGACGAACGGGCTGACCGGGCTGTCCTCGGGAACGTGTGGGGTCGGTGGGAGGCGTAGATGAAGAGCCTCGACTCCAAGTTGGCCGTGTAGGTGCTGCACCGTGGTTGGATCGGCGGCGGCCATCGCGGAGCCGTCTGTTCGACTATTGATGCGTAGTGCACCATCTCCTCAATGCTGGCGAAGTCTCTCAGCTCGACTTCACATGCAATATCCGGATTCATGCCCTCAATGTACCGAATGATGGTAGTATTTAAGGTCTCTTCTTTTCCGGCTCGGTTCAAGGATGTCTCGAGCTCCTTGTGGTATTCTTCAATCGAACGAGTGCCTTGCTTTATTCTATTCAGTTTCTTTTCAAGCTCTCGTTCATAGTGTACTGGGATAAAACGTCCTCGCATGACGTCTTTCATCTCTTGCCACGTATCGATAGGCGGATATAGATCACGGCGCCTTCTTTCTTGCTGGTTCTCCCACCATGAGGCTGCATAGCCTCTAAATTCCGATGCGAGCTGAACCTTCTTCAACTCGGGAAAGTCGTAGCACTCGAAGATCTTGTTGACTTTCCGCTCCCAATCGAGATACACATCAGGATCGTGTAAGCCCTCGAATTCCGGAATGCTTGTTTTGATGTTATTTAACAAGCTGTCGGTCTCTCCAAATCTGCGGGGAACGGTGCGGGCTGCACGCCGGGGAGGTGGAGGACGTGGTTGGTCACGTCTCTGTGGAAGTGGAGGTTCATACTCAGCCTCGATTTCTGGTCCAAAGTCTGCTTCACCCATATATTCATCTTGAACGCCATGTTCGTCCTCCGGCACGGGTGGTTGGCGTCGCTGAACTATAGCTGCTGGCCTAACAGGCTCGTTTGGCTGAGCTACAGCCGGTGGTATTGGGTCTCGAGCGCTGAGATGCTCAAGCCGTTCCATGATCCTCTCCAAAGTAGTGTCCAAGACCTGATTGCGCCTAGTATAGTCTCGGGTGAAAGCCTCATAGTGAAATTTAGCATTCCAAGGGGCTGGTTGGGCAGATGAAGCATCATCCATAGGTGTAGTAGGCGATGATGAAGTGTTGGGTGACTTCTGTAAGTCGACGGCCTTCTTGGAATTATCTCCGGGTTGCATGGTTCCTGCACAACGAACAAACGTAAAGAAAACAAGGAAAGAACCTCACAATCTCACGTTCACTCGTATGTTACCACTCCTTTTGTTTCCACTCGTGTATCACTCAAATATATGGTGGTGCACGTGTGTGGTGGTGTGTATGTATGGGTTCGAAAATCTCCGTCTTGAAGTCTCGTAGGGAGGTACCTGCAAAACGAACAAACGTAAAGGAAAACAAGGAATGAACCTCACAACCTTACGTTCACTCGTATATTTTTCACTCCTTTTCTTTCCACTCGTGTATCACTCAAGATATGGTGGTGCACGTGTGTGGTGGCACTTTTATGACGTATAGAGGCTGCAATGTGGTAAGGGTCGGCTGTAGGGGTGGAAAAGCACAAAATTTCGAAGAAACAGAAATCCAGAAAATATTCGACGGACGATTTCACCTTGAAGATGAAGGAATTCGGGTTGCCGTACCTATATGTCACGGCGAAGCCGTGAGTCTTGTCCGTCTCGTCGTTCCGCTTCCGGAAAGGTATTATGGAGCAAAATCGGAGGTCGGGGCCAAAATTGGCGTCCGTTTTAAGTTTTACCGGAAAACAGGATGTTTTAATTGGGGTGTATGAATCGGAGGTCGGGGCTATGAATTTTCGGTATGTAGGTGGATAGAGATGAAACAGAAAAGGTAGGTTTGATTTGGATGTGTATCACCAGTGCGAACACAAGCTAAATAACCTAATATATCTAGCAATCAACAAGGTAACAATCAATTTCTTCAATCTAAATAACCTAATATATCTAGCAATCAACAAGGTAACAATCAATTTCTTCCTTCTTCTCTCGATCTTATGACTGATTGATGCACTTACAAATCTGGACGAAAACAAGATAACAAGAACAATTCTTCTTTTTTTTTTTTTTTTTTTCAACTATGAATGAACAAGAACGAAATTACAACTCAAAACACGAAACAAGAAACGAAATTACAAGACACCAATTGTTGAACCACGAACAGCAAGGCCGTCGTGGCTCTGATACCACTTTTATGATGTGATCTCAAGGGAATCGAGAACACACTATAAATCAAAGTACGCGGAAAACAGAAACGAACACACGACGGTAATGTAAGGGCTCAACACACGACTCGATTATACCAATCGACGACTAGACGACTCGGTTACTTAAACTATGAACGACACCAAAATGAAAACACAACCAAATCTGAAAAGAATGCTCGAAGGGTTGGATATGGAGGAATATAGGGTTTTCCGATTAGGATTAGGGAGGGGTGGAGATGAGATATCTTACGACTGGTTGTTGTTGTTGGCGAAGGCTTCAGGCGGAGGAGGGAGCAGGCGATTGGTGATGGGGATCGGGAGAAGATCGGCGACCTTGTTCGAACCTCGACGATTTCGACGGCGAAACTCGAACAAAAGTAACGACACGAATTTGCAGCAAGTTAACCCTAGATCTTGGAAGATCTAGAACGAACCTTTGATAAAACTTAAAAGGATGCTATCCTTCTAAGAGTTGATAAATTCGAACACAAGAGTGAGACAAAACGGAATGCAAAAAGCTTTATTTCTCAAATATTGTCTGCCTAACAAAATAACATGGATCCCTTATTTATACTAAGGGATGGACGAAAATTAGGGCTATCAAATCAACTAGGATTATTTCCTTAATTAAAATCTGTTTTAAGGAAATAACTAAAAATACCAAAAATAAGATGATAAAAGTCTAAACTAGGTAAAATAAATCCCAATTAGACTTGGGCCTTCATAATTTGGCGAATTTAATCAAACACGGGCTGATCCAAACTCGTCAATTAATTAACTTGATCTGCTTGGGCTTGATCTTCAATTGTCAACACAGTGACAATTCTCGGGCTGCATTTATCTTCTTGTTCTCCAATTTCGAACTTCCTTCTAATCAACACTTGTAAATATTGTTGAAGCTTCTTAGCACGAAGTCGGGTAACGGGTCCTTTGAATTGCAGCTCGACATCTTCTTCTTCATTGCTTGGACTGTTCTCATCACGACATGATGTGGGACGTCATATCAGACGGACCCATCCTTATTTATAAACAAGGAAATGAACTCGTACCTGCTCATGATGGAGGACAACCAGAATACCGGCCAATTCTCAAGCCAAAGAAGGATTACTCGTCAGAAGAACGAAAGCAAGTCGGACCGGATGCCTTCGCAAGAAACACCATCTCATCAACAGTCTCAAACGCCTACCTGAGTAAGATCATCAAGTGCGAGACAGCCAAAGAGATGTGGGAAATACTTGCCAAGCTATGTGAAGGATCTGAAGAAATCAAAGAAAACAAATTCACAATAGCTTGCCAAAAATTCGACAACTTCAAGCAAATTTAGTTAACGAGTCCATCGAAGCGATGGAGCTAAGGTTCTCAAACATTGTCATCGAGATAGAGACAATCGAATCGGGAAAGTATACCTGGCGAAAAGAATCTAAAGGTTCTTTCTCACTTTCACCGAATGAAACACTTACAAGGTAGTTCACCAAAGTCGAAGTGACTTGGGTGATTTATCTACAGAAAGGTTGTTCTCACTCTTAAAAGCCAACGAATACAACTTGAAGATCACTCAAGAAGAATCTTCAAGCAGACAGAATGATGGAGAACTCACCCCAGCTCCAAAAGAGATTGCGTTCAGAGCCAACTCTGAAAAATCCGCATACATACAATTAGCTGAGTCATCGAAGAAGGATAAGAAGGACATGAGCAAGGAAGAGCTACTTGAAGAAATAGCCATGCTGGTCAAAAACTACAACAGACTCAACACCAGCAAAGGCAAATACAAGAAGTTCGCTAGAACTTACAGAGACAAGTACACAGAAGTACTCGATAAACGAATGTAAGAAGGGTTGCTTCAATTGTAGCGAACCGTGACACTACCGGCAAGATTGTCCAAAGCTGTCCAAGAAAGATAAAGACCAACCGAAAGCTAAGGCAAATTTACGAAGGAGAGCTTATATCGCCGATGAAGAATCAGAGTGCAACAAAATGGATGACATGCCATTTTCAGACTCGGAAGAAGAAGCCCTAATGGCCCATGATGAACCTGATTGGGATACATGCTTCATGGGACAAACAGACGGCATCGATGAAGGTGAGGTAATGTCTCGAACTCAAAATTTATCTAACATCTCACCATCACACGAACACTCTACACAGTCTCGTAACTGACTACCTGATTGGAGTCTAGTAGAGAAAGTAATGAACGATTCCAAGGAACTTCAAGAGATCCTTGACGTCATTATGTGTGAGAATGCCGAGCTGAAGGCGGAACTGGAAAAGACAAAAGTATCAGACGCAGTTGATACAACTCAGCTCCAACAGGAAGTCGTTTCACTAAAAGACAAAATAGTGAAACAAGATCAGCTGATGAAGGAATTCTACTATGAGAAGAAACAGCTGATAGAAGATGTGGAAAATGTCACAGCTGAATCGGAAAAGAAGTCAGCTGAGATCATTGAGCTGAAAAGCACCGAAGAGGTACTATCTAAGAAGATAGTAGCTCTCATCAAAGCCACGTCAACAATGGACGAGATCATTAGTGCTCAGCGTCCAGCAGCACTCAAAGCAGGACTGGGATACAACGAATCAAAGGATGCCTCAAACATTGCCTCCACAAGTGGAACAAAGGTTATGTTTGTACGTGCAAATGAACCTTCAATCCCAGCAGCTCAGCATCAACAGTTGAGGACACAGCAGGGGTCGGGAAGACCAGCTGAGAAACATTCTCAAGCTCCGTTGAGAACACAGCAGGCATCAAGAAGGTCAGTTGTGCGACAACCTCAAGCCCAACTCAGATAGCAACGTGCTCAACCTCAACGAAGACAACATGCTGGATTTTACAGATACCAGCAACAGCACCAATACGTTGATCGATATCAACCAAGATATCAGAGATACCCAGCTAGATACCACTCATATGAGTATCAGCTGGATAATCATTTCCAGCCACAGCATCACATGAGACAGCAGAGACAAAGGAACGTCTCAGCTAGGCACACAGCTGGAAACCAAAAGAAATCAAGACATCAAAACGGGAAGACACGGAGATCAAGACCCCGCCAGCAACAACCGAAGAACACAAAGAATGTGTATATCGACTCAGCTGGGAGAATTATCAGATCAAATGACCCAATTCGAGTCATCAAGCAGATCTAGGTCATCAAAGGATCTCTGTCTAACCCACAAGGACCCAATTAAAACTGGGTACCTGAATTTTAATTTTTTGTTTAGGTTGCAAGGAATCGACGCATCTCTGAGGAGTCGATGAGAACGCTATGGTACTTGGACAGTGGATGTTCCAAGCACATGACGCACCTAAAGCATCTACTCCAGGAGTATATCGAGCGTACAGGTCCACAAGTAACATTTGGTGACAACTCCAAAGGCCTAACCAAAGGTTATGGTACATTTAAAACCAGAAATGTTATAATCCCAAATGTTTCTTATGTACAAGGATTGCAACATAACTTGCTTTTCATTAGCCAATTCTGCGATAACGGTTTTTCTGTCAAGTTTGATGCACAGGGATGCACAGTGAAGCACAGGGAAACCAAGCAGATACTCCTAAGAGGGAAAAGAGAAGGAAATATGTACTTTGCTGACTGGAACAGCAGCCCTCCGGAGACTTGTCTTGTATCAAAAAGCAGCAATGAAGTCAGCTGGCTGTGGCACAGACGGCTGAATCATCTCAACTTCAAGACAATCAACAAACTGGCTAGGAACCAGCTCGCTAATGGAATTCCAGATCAAGTATATGACAAAAGTCATATGTGCAGCGCGTGTCAACAAGGAAAGCAGACAAGAATTTCATTCTCTGTCAAGCCAGTTCAGTCAACTGATCGAGTTCTTCAACTTCTTCACATGGATCTTTTTGGTCCAATTACTCCAGCAAGCTTCAATGGCTGAAAATATACTCTGGTCGTTGTGGATGATTTCTCAAGATTCACATGGGTATCATTCTTGTACCAGAAGAGCGAAACCAGAACTAAGCTGCCTATCCTGCTGGAAAGATTATCAACACAGAAGGAGTGCAAGATAATGTCAATAAGATCAGATCGTGGAACGGAGTTTCTAAATGAAACTATTTATGATTATTGCGAGAAGAACGGAGTTCAACACCAAACATCTGCAGCTCGCACACCTCAGCAGAATGGTGTAGCAGAAATAAGAAACAGAACTCTCAAGGAAGCAGCTACATCAATGCTAGCTAGCTCTGCCATTCTAAAGAAGTTCTGGGCTGAAGCAATCAACACAGCTTGCTTCACTCAGAATCGCTCCCTACTCACATCAAGGCAAGGAAAGACACCGTATGAGCTATGGAATAACAGAATACCATACATTGGATATTTCAAGGTATTCGGATCCAAATGTCACATCCTCAACAATGGGAAGACACAGCTCAAGACGTTCGATGAGAAGACAGACCGAAGAGTATTCCTTGGTTACTCCGCTGTGAGTAAAGCATACAGAGTCTTCAACAGAAGAACTCAAATAGTCGAAGTAACTCCACATGTTACCTTTGACGAATCCTCCTTCGAATATAGAGATTCTATCAAATGAAGAAGCGAAGGAGAATCTTCAAGATTGATTCAGACAAGAGCTCAAGAGAATAGAATCAGGAATCTGGCTGAACCAATAATTTGGGACAATGAGCCAGAGGAGGAACTTCAAATCAACAAGAAGCTCCACCAGCTGGAAATCGAGAAGAAGCTTCAACGCCAAATCAAGGGGGAACATCATCAGCTGGGAATCCAAACACAGCTAAGTCCCCAGCTCAATCTCCAGCTGAGCCTCTACAGAAGTCTCCTCAAAATAGAAATCAAAGAGAACCTATTTCTCAAGATTTAACTCCTGAGAAACTCCAAGTCAGACGTAATTTAGCCACGTCAAGCATCAATCAATTGGAAGAAGAAATTCGCAAGAGGAGAAGATGGATTGAAGATCATCCATCATCAGCAATTATCGGAGAACCATCTGACCAAGTCAAAACCAGAAGCTCAGCTGCTCAAGCTTTATCGGATCATCAAGAAGCAGCTGACACAGCTCAACTCTCAGTAGAGCTTGAACTGACGGTCTATGATGATGACACAGCTCTAATGGCTTGTTACGTAGCTCAAGTGCCAGAGCCTCAATCAATTCTCGAAGCTTTGAAGAGTGTGCCTTGGACCAACGCCATGCAAGAAGAGCTGAACGAATTCCTCAGAAATTGTGTCTGGGAATTAGTCGACAGACCTCAAGAAGTCAAAGTCATAGGACTCAAATGGATATTCAAGAACAAATTGGATACCCTGGGAGTCGTCATCAGAAACACCATGATGGGAGAAATGAGTTTCTTCCTAGGACTTCAAGTCAAGCAATCATCAGAAGGGATTTTCATAAATCAATCCAAATACGTGAAAGACTTGATCGCCAAGTATGGAGTTCAATCCAGCAGAATTGTAAAGATTCCAATGAACACCAACTGGAAGATTGAATCAGGAACTGAAGGGAAGTCAGTTGATTCCAGCACATACAGAGGGATAATATGATCCCTGCTATATCTAACAGCAAGTCGTCCAGACATCTCTTTCGCAGTCGGAGTGTGTGCTAGATTTCAAGTTGATCCAAAGGAAGCACACATGCAAGCAGCCAAGAACATTCTCAAATATCTCAAAGGAACTCAGAATGTTAGGCTGTGGTACCCAGCTGAAGACAATCTACATACTCGATCGGATACTCGTATTCGTACTTCACGGAGATCGATTGGACAGAAAATCAACTTCAGGAACTTGTCATTTCTTAGGAAGTAAGTTGATTTCATGGTTTTTAAAGAATCAAACGTGCGTCGCAACTTCCACGACGTGAAGGTAATATATGGCCGCCGGAAGCCGTCGCTCGTGAATTCTCCGTCGAAACATCACCGGATGACTATGAAGTAAAACCGGACAGTTCCAATTTTCCGTGATAGCTCAAGTGCGATTGCCATATCGTAGAATCCGATTTCACACAAGATGCAAGCATGTAGACGTACGACATCATTTCATCGTAGATCACGTAGAAAAGAAGGATGTGATTGTTGAGAAAATTCACACGTACATACAAATGGGCTGATATTCTCACAAAAACCGCCGATAGAAGCAAGATTCAAAATGCCGTGCGGATTACTTGGACTTCTCAACCCGTGACGATGCTTCACCCCAAATTTAATAGAAGGCAGATCAAATCGGAAATGGAAGCAGACCCCGAATGTGTTGCACTACCGAATGGAAGCAGACCACCGAATGTACAGACATCTGAAATTCAGAATCAACGTCACTGATATCAGCTGAGAAAGAATTCAGCTAAACCAGATGCTGAAAGTGAAGGATTATTCAGCTAAGGGGGAATCAGCTGGAACCACAATGACCCAGCACACCCACTCAACAGAGGTATCAGCTGACTACAATGATCAGCTGAGAGGTTTGCAACAACATTAATTACACCTACTCAATCTGTTTTTCTGTCAACTCACATCTTGTCATATCTAATCAATCTTAATTAAAAGTCTGCAAAGAATTGAATAATGGGAGTTTCGAGGCAAAAGTCAAAACGCCTCAACCGTTCTCTCTCGCGCATTAACTCTCATATTCTAATCAAGAAATTAATATGTCGCGAGAATCACTCCCAGCCGTAGATCTTCTTATCAATAGACAAATCTTGATCGTCCATTCATCAAGAAAACTCTTTAAATATGCTAGAAGATAAACGCATCAACCCTAAAAAGTTTTTCGGCATTCTTTCTTATTTCCATCAATTGGTATTATTTGTTTCTACTAACAAAAGATGCAGAAGAAGAACGTGGAATCCAGAAAGATATTTCCTGAGCCGATCAAACTTGGAAGAATCTGTCCAAGCTTCAAGATAAGAGTTGCTTAACTCTCGTGAACTTTAAAGAAGAAGGAAGTCCAAAAGAAGGTGAAGCCCTCGACGTATCCAGCCAAGCAAAGGAGAGACCGCAAAGCTCAAGAACGTCATTCACCGGGAAGGTGCGTAAAACTTTCTCGGGAATGTCAAAGGAAAAGACCTCCTCAAACTCTAATCGTTTCTCTCATCATGAAAGAGAGAACGGGACATACAACTCCCTGGGATGCAAAAATCAATGTCAACAGACCTGGACCAGATGTTGATAAAGCCGGAGTATTCAAGAGCAGTCATGACAAAGCTCTTGCTCCACCACAGAGGCACGAGAAAAGATGCAGAGACAAAGCGAGAATGCATCTATCTCCGTCCCACTGGGAATCGTAGACAACTTGAGGAGACAAAATATATCAAGCACCGTCTTCAAACGAAGACTCAAGTCAAAGGTGCACTATCTACAGAGAAGCCAGCTGACATTATGAGAGAATTCGTAATCACTCTCCGAGGAGCAGAAGGCCCACAAGCGGTCGTTTCTTACGGTGGAGGAGAAGTTCACGTCCCTGCGTGAACATCATCGTCACCAACACCGCAACGGAGTATTCCAGCTGATCAACCACGCTTAAACCCCAAGACAGATGGGATACTTCAACCGCCTTCTCCTCAGTTTCCTTCAGCTCCACAGGGACACCAGCTTCAAGATCTTCCGATGAAAGATGCTCAAGTCTCTGCACCAAGCTTAAATGAGAAATATCACCTAGCCAATGATCACCTGCAGCTGGATGATGATGATATGAGCTGAACACAAGCCCCTCAAGTGCTGAATCAGACTTTTTCATTCAATCTAAGAAGTCTGAAGAAGCAAAAGTTGCAAGGAATGAAGTTGTGACCGACTCAGAAGATGCTATCTCCCGTGCCAACTCATCCCTCCAAGCACTCACTGACCGCCCCCCTCGAATCAGGCCAAGGACGTTGTGTCTGCAATCACAGCTGAGGCTAATGCAACTGAAGAAGAGCCAGCTAACACAACAGCTGAGCCACTTAGACTCCAAACCTCGCTGCTCAGAGCTGAAAACCACAGTTTCGCCAAACTAAAACATCGCAACAGCCGATGGTGTATCTCTCCCACCCTGTTTTGATCATGCCAAAAAGGGGGAAGTAAGGAAGAAGAGAGACAAGTCAAAGAAGAGGCAAACTGTTGAGCTAGAGGAACCAGCTGGATCAGAATCAGCTGAAGAGACGAGTCAAAAGAAAGAAGCAACGGATGCAGAAGAGAAGACCCAGCCAACTGGGATTGAAGACTGAAGATTTGAAGATTTTTTTTCTTTCTTTTTCCTGTGTTATAATGTATATTCTTACATTAATAAAACACAAGTTTTTCTGCGTCATAAGTTGTCTCAGTTAGGTTTTGGCATCATCAAAAATGGGGAAATTGTTGGGAAAATTATAAGGTTTCGATTTGATACCAAAACCCAACTGATTCTCCAACCGAATAGATGATCGCGTCAACCTAAATAGTGTTTTCCAGCTTGCCTGTTTGAGCTTTAGATTTTCTAGGCTTACAGGTTAAGGAAACGGAAGACAGGAGTCGACCCAGCTGTGTTCACAATGAGTCACTAGCGTGAAGACAAGTCGACCCAACCGTGTTTAAAGGCGGAGTCGCCTAGCAAAAGACAAGAAAGGCCAACCTTCACTGAGTGATCCAACAGAGCTCGATCAAGCCGAAGAGAATTCGAGCCGAGTTCAAAACACAATGGTCCAAATGTACAGTAACAAAGGGAACTATCTCTCGAAGACTTCACTTCAAGACACCGGCTCGAATTCAAAAGCCAGCTCTAAAGGCAGAAGATCCCGGAATCAGAGAAAGTCAACCTACCTCGACCAATGAGGGATTGCCAGATCAGCATCCTAGACTTCAGGACCAAGGATGTGACACAAATGAAGACAGGTGCAGATTCGCCCAACGGCAGATCTTGTCTTTAAGAAGAGTAGGTAAGATTCAAACAGCTCCTCCAACGGCTAGTCTTGAATCTCTACCTATATAAACCCGTCTTCAACCTCAGGATCAGACACGAAAAACTCTCTACAAGCTTTCATTATCTAAAATCATCATTCTTTCAAAAGCTCTCAAGCAGTTCTACATAGATCAAAGAACACTTTATCTTAAAGTGTTTCTAGTTAAGAAACTGCTTAGTTTTTCGTCTGTTCCCTAGGCCAAACTCTTTGTATATCTTAAGCCTAGATTTCGAACGAGTTCATCATACTCTAAAGTTCTTAATTGTAAGAACTCGTTCAGCTTGGAACCCCATACCCAAACCCAAACCCAGAAAGGTTAGGTAAAGGTACGCTTGCTCGAAGCGTGTAATTCGAGTGGTTAGGTTCTTCAGTACCCGGAAACTGAAGGTGTAGGCTTGACAGTGCCCGCAAACTGTTGGAACACAGCTCGGGTTAGAGTTGTGAAGTTGCTTGGTACTTGGAAACCAAGTGGTAGTGCCAGTAAACCTGGTCGTGGATGTAGGAGGTATTACTCCGAACCACGTAAAAACTCGCGTGCTTCTTACTCTCTCTCTTTACATTCAGTTTTGTACTAACTCTTTCATATCATTGCATATCTGTTCAAAACTGCACACACAGCTGCTCTCCAAAGACAGTTGTGTCTCTCTGAAAATTGCACAACTTGACTAAGCTGAAAACGTAAAGTTAATCTTTTCAAACTGAGTTTTTCTAAGTAACTGAGCTAAGTTTTCAAACCACCACTTTCCGCACCGCCAGCTGAGTTATTTACCCAGCTGACCCTCCCCAGCTGGATCGATAACTGAGCTCACCAACTCTGTGATTTAACTTGAAAAAGTTTCGAAAAATCTATTTGGTGTATTCACCCCCCCTCTACACCAAATACCCAGCTTAGGGACCATCAATATAAGTGTGACCACGCCTTTTATGTAATTTACTGCTAAATGCTAATTTGAAAATAGGCATGATCACGCCTTGAGTTAAGTGTACTCCCTTGTTTGTGTATAAATGGTGTATTTCATTAGTCATTTGCTTTTAATTGTGTGAGTTCAATATTTATTTAATTTTCTTTTACTATTAGGAATTTTAGAAATTTCATTGACATTGACAAACTCTCATCATGGTAATTTCATTGGCATTGACATATAGTAATTTTCTATGGAATTGATTTTGATCTTTATTATTTATTTATATAGTAAGTTAGTGCCCGAAATAGAGCAAATAGGCAAAATCTGAAGATGACTCATGCATGTGGGACAAAATCTATTGCTCAGTATTGCTACCAAGAGGTACGTGTTTCTAAATATTTCTCTACTGAAAATGGCTCTTCAAAAACGGTCATTTTAACTTGTTTATATATTAGCGTGACATGGAAACTGGAGAGGAGCCTACACGTACAAATGCATGGAGAATAAGTCGGTATAGTAACGAGAAAAAAGATTGGTTTGATGAAGCTTCAAAAGAAGTTTATGTGAGTATACATGTAAACATATTTGTATATATATTTATGAAATTATAATTACTAATATTATAAATTGAATTTTTCCGGAGGAACTTATGAGGTTGCAAAGCGAACCGGTGGAGAATGGAGAACGTCCCATGACTGAAGACGAAGCCTTTGTGAAAGTTCTTGGGAAAGAAAAGTCTAGTCGACTGCGTGGTTGTGGAGATGAGTTGAAGCCGCCTTCTAAAAGAGGAGAAAGAATAAACCGTGATTTACAAATGGAGAATGAAGAATTGAGGAAAAAAAATGAAGAGTTGACCTCTAGGTTCGAGTCTTTAGAAGCTCAAGTTAGTATCCAAGAAGTCAATCTACAAGCTCGAGTGCAAGCTCTTTTGCAAGTTCAACTCCCGGCTATGCTCCAAGGCTTCAATACAAATAGTCAAATCCCACATTCTAATTAATGTAAGTATGTTTTTATTAATTAATTAAAACTTTTTCTATAAACTATTGCATTAAAATTAACCTCTATTTATCTTTTTACTTTGCAGGTTTTCGGTCCACAAAGTATTAAGCTAGGAGACATTAGTAATGTTATAATAGTTTAATTAGCTAGTTTGATTTCTATTTGTTTGTCATTTAGTTTATTTGATTTCAGTTTGAACATTGTGACATTCCTATTATGTAATTTATCATGTTGGATATTTGTCTCGACAAATGTTATTAAAAATACATATTATTTTTCAAATATTAAAACATTTATAGTTGATATTATCTAAAAATGTAGAATGATAATGACCAAAAAATGTAATTTTAGTGACAAATTAATTACTTTTATTATGTTAGTATTGTGACGACCTCAAACTTCATTTTGTAACTAAATCATTGACCTTTAGTGATAGAAACTATAGTGACAATACTTGATGTTACTAAAATACAGAAAATTGGTGACAAAAATTAGTGAGTTTAAGTGACAAAATATGTTTGTGACTATAAATTTTTGTTTCAGTGACAAAAAATAAATAAAATTGTGACGATTATTATAAATGACTATAAAAGAATCATTAGTGACAATAATTTATTATTTAGTGACAATTATAGTATGCGACTACAATTAGTTATTTAGTGACGATGGTAGCATGTCATTGTACTATGCAGTTTTAGTAACAACAATAGCATGTGACTAAATTATTTAGTTTTTGTGACGGACATCCCATGTAGCTAAAGAATAGCACAATAGTGGCGAGCATTATGTGTGGCTATACATAGTGACAAAAACCTTTACGTCACTACAAAAATAGTTTTAATGACAACATCATCTGTTATTATATTGAGAGTTGCAGTGACGACTTTGGTTAGTTGTAACTATAACTTTTTGTGACAGTATTTTTTATCACAACGATTAAAATTGTCACTAAGTAGTTTTTGTGACAACTTTTATACATATAGTGACAACATTTGTCGCGGCTAAATGTGGTTTTTCTTGTAGTGAATTCTTTGAAAGATACCTTTATATTTTGCACAAATAAATATAAAACTTATATATATTTTAAATAAATAAAGATCTAATCGAAATTTCATAATTAGTATTTTAGAAAATAAGAAAATATCGAAAATCATGTTCAAATTGTGCTAAAAAATATAGAGGGATCTCCTAAAAAAGAAAATAAAAAGAAAAGAAAAGAAGGTAAAAACATAAGTGGGGCGATATCATTATTACATCTTATAAGCACCATTAAATAATTCAAGTGCATCCCTTTACCACTGCAAATCTATTTATGTCGATTATCACATCCCTTCTTCTTCAACCTTCTTCTTGGAGAGCAGCAGAAATTGCTACTATACATATACTACGATTTTTTTTTTTAAAATTCCAGTGGGGTCCAGTGACCCCACTACCCCCCGGCTCCGCCATTGCTAACATTCATCAAGCAGCCTAAAAATGCAGTGCGGTAACAAATCATAATAATTCTCCTTAATTATCAAAATTACAAGACTAATAGTAATAGACAGCTGTTGATGCCCAAATTGAGAGGAAACTTGCTGATCACATTGCATCTTAAGGTTTATTCGCGATCATTGTAAATCTTAGATATGAAATCAAATGTCCCCATCATGACAACTTACATATAGAGATTGTTCTACGACAGCCTAGCTTCCCTGTGCAAGCCGGCGTGCTCGAGATAGCCCAACCTTACTTGCATACACAAATTACTGTTTAATACATATAAACTCTTGATAGAAAGGGAGTATATATGCTGCCTCGGTAAAAGAATTGTTGGCTCAAAACAGATTACTTCTTCATACTTCTTGAACGATATTTTTCAGGACCATGTAATCTAACAATTATGCATTTCAAAGGTTGTTGCAATCTTTCTAATCATTTAAAAAATGTTACCTAGTATATTATCTGAAGAAATTAATGTGAGCTTTGGAAGGAAAGAAGATTATAACGTATAATTATGCTAGGTCACATTACAACTTAGGAATTTCAGATTTTATCAACAATCAAGGGAATGTGATTACCATATTGGAAATTAAGGTTATCCAGCATTCCATCATCCCCAAATAATATGAAAGTCATGAATCAATAAAGTTTGAATTAATTTCATACGATTATTTGTACTTTTTCACGAATTTAAAACACTAGCTTAATTAATTTGTATCTTCTTCACAGACTGAAATTGCACCTAATTCATATACTTTTTGTTAAGTAAATAAAATTAAGGGTTATTTACTGTTTGTGGCTCGAACTTTTATCACTTTTCAATTTATGACATATACTTTAAAATTTTCCAAAAAAAATTGTGTACTTTTCGAATTTGTATAAATAAGGTATGTCCTTATAATTTTTCGGCGTCGGAATGATGAATTTGTTGTGGGATAGATGATGTGGCATCATCTCACATGAAACGACTATGCTTTTGTTTTGGATTATCGTCGCAAGCACTTTGCCAACTAGGTTTTGATTTGGGTGGAGAAGTGGCGGCAGTACGAACATGGAGAAAATTGGAAAGGAACAACCGGCCGGTGAAAATGGTAGTATTTATATTTTTGGGCATTTTATTTTCTTTTCTAATTATCCACCTAAGCTAGGCACATTTATGAATTTATTTTTTAATTTGAAAAAAATGAAATAATGTTGTTTCGTGTGAGGTGACGTATGAGATGGGCACACAAACATCCACATCAGATGACTGTGTGTTGAGTATTGGATTAATATTTGATACACTGATAGTTATAGTCAATTGGAACGACAAAAAATTAAATTAATGTAAATTATAATTAAGCAAGTAGCTTATTGTAATTATCTTGGGAAATTTGGAAGAAGTGTTCGTCAGGAATTTTAATCCATGTTTCGACACCATTGCCACATGAAGTGTCCATCATAATTATTATATTCATGTATGGCGTTGTCACAATTTCTAATTTATTTAATTACAACATAAAGTAATTCTCTGTCAGAAATTCGATTTACTATGCACTAGTACGACTCTGCATGACGAATAACATCATTATTCACGTGCTGAAAAGTCAGAAAAATCATGCATGTGCCATGATATTTTGTGAATGGTACAAAACATGGGGTTAAAAGAACAATAATATTTTTCGGATATAAATGACCGGACATAATCTAGTCCGTCTAGGAAAATGGAGCGGTTCAACCCGTTTTACTTATTTATTTAATTTTGTTAAATTTAAATGTATCATGAATGTTACTATCATGTACAATAGGACTTTAGAAGGCAACAGGTTTAGTGACTTAGGTATTATGAAATGAAATATCCCTCTGTAGTAAAATATTTCACTTTACATTTTCTAGTTAATTATGTAATACTTATGTAATACTTGCACATTCAGGCTTATATATTACTGTCTGATGTTGGCTTCATCTCTTTGAATCTGCACCATGATTTGTTTGATATACATGTGTTTTTGTTCCAGATAAATAATTGTGTTTTTCTCTTAATTATAAAATTAAATAAATAAGTAAAACGGATCGAACCGCTCCATTTTCCTAAACGGGTTGGATTATGTCCGGATATTTATGTCCGAATAGCATCACTCTTATTTAATTAAGCAAAGAGATTATTGTAATTGGCTTGGAAAAAATGAAAGAAGTTTTCGTCAGGAACATTAATCCATGCTTCGACACCATCCCCAGACGGAGTGCCCATCAGAATTACTAGATTCATGTATGGCATTGTCATAGTGCAAACCCAAACAGGCTTCCCCCAACCGAAATCAACCTCGTACACCGGAAACCTCCACCAACTTGTAAAAATGCAATTTCCCGATCTAAACGTATCGCCAGCTTCATTGATTAAACTATTAATGCTGTCATCATCGTTAATAACATTATTGATGTAATCATCGTCCACTGCTCTTATGGTAGCTCTTAGTTTGGATACAAGCATACCAATATTCCCGCCTTCATATTCATCCGACGAGACTACCGCAGACACAGCCGTAAAGCAGTTCCCGAATGTGTGATCTGGAATTGGGGGCACTGCTCTCGGCCGCAAGTTCACTCCATGATATGCTGCAAACGATGTCGTTTCTGCCGCTTTACTATTAGCCTCAATGAAACATCGCCAAATGAAAACCGAAACAGCTTCCACTCTAGTCGGATTCTTTATCTCACCAATAGATGCTTCCTTCCTAAGCTTCTCCACCTTCTCCTTCTCCAAAACTAACCTCTTCGTCACGATCTTCTCCTTCGTACTTCCTAGGCTGAATCCGGAGGCCTGGGGTAAGTCTCTGGGAGGAAAATGGAGTGCCAAATCGAAGGAAGGGTGAATGATTCTAGAAACTTCTTCACCTCGGCATGTGGCCGCCCATGCATTCATGAACTCTACAGCAGATGCACCGTCGGCAACTTTGTGCGACAAACAGACGCCGATGGAGATTCCTTTGCAGTCGAAGAAACTTGTTTTCACGGACAGAATTGCGTTGTCGTCGTGGGATAAACTGTCGGCGGGGAGCAATTGTTTCAGTTCCTCCATTTTAGGGTTTTGTATGAATTCTTGGAGGCGAGCATGAACTCGAGCTTCCACAAATTTTGCGCCTGTGTCGTCACAATAAACGTATGAATTTTGATTAAGTGTACCTGCTAAAGGATAGAAGATGGTTAAGATCTCCGACAAAGATTGCTTCAGACGCCGCGTGATTTCTTCGTGCTGCTTAGATTCATCATTTTTGTAGAAGAAAATAAGGGGAACATAAGCAGGTGGTGCAATCTGGTCAAGAAATGATAGTTTGTGGTCTTTGGATTTAAATGGAGTTGGAGATGACGGCTTCACAATATCACTTGCGATGACTATCTGAGCCATTTTTGGATTTACTCTTATTCGTACCTAATTTTTCCTTCTATTTATACAAAATTTTAACATTAAGTAAATGAGGCACGCTCAGGCTAGCTAGCCACATGCATGTGGCCGGATCCGACTTCGGTTTGATTTAACCCATGTTCGACCCGTCTAATATTTGAAGTTTGACTTTATAAAAATTATTATTGTTTTAATTTTTAATTGATTAATATAATATAAATTTAATCGGGATTAATAAATTTTAGGAGATTAATATAAATTTTAATTGAGTAATAAAAATCATAATTGAGGATTAGTAAATTCCACAGGATTAATATAAATTTTAATTGTGGATTAATAAATTTCGAGGATTAATATATTCCTAATAGGGGATTGATAAACACTAATCAATAATATTTTGAAAAAAAATAAAAAATAATAATAAAGAACGAAAAGAACAAAAAAGTAAAAAAAAAAAATAGAAAAAGCGCACGCAATACTGCATGCGCCCATACAAAAAAAAAAAGAACTGTTTGTATTTATTGCACGTATGCCATAAGCCATTTTTTTTTTTTTTTGGTAATGTGTGTGGTGCATGTTCTCGCCTAATTAGTCGAGAAAGCGCCTGTCTTGCATGTGCAAGTCAAATTAGATTCGGACACGTATATGTGGCTGGCCAAAGTTTTTGTGTAAGTAATTTACCTAAAATTCAAATTTAATTGATACATACACATCATGAGTAATGTTAATTAAACACTATTCATCGTATAGTCACACTTATCACAAGTTAGGTTGAAGCGAACCACTGACAAATTGAATAGATTGGGCTAGAAACATTTATGTTTGTAGAATAGATTGGTTGTTTAATTAATTTCCATTCTCTGTGGTCTTCTTTTGATAATTAAGTACGCATCGGAGCTTCTATTGTCTATTATTAGTACTACACTCACGCAATGCATGAGAATCATGTTAAACAACGTTCAAACACTTTTTTCATAATGTTACAAACGTATATTGGTACACCATGTTTTAATATTTTTTTTTTCAGTAATATCATAAGCTCCAATTTATGGTGCCGAAAATTATATGTGGCTTGTTGGGAATTCAAATGAGATCAAAATGATATCGTTTTGGTCTATATAAATTAAAACAACAAATATACTACTTTAATTGAAAGCAAAGAAAATCTAAATTATAAATTAATAAAAGTAGAGTAGAGGAATTGATGATTGTACATTATCTTCTACATCCCTCGTTTTTACTACCACTCGGACTACATTAACTCATTCATATTCTTCTCTTCCAACCCATGTCATCTCTATAATAGTCTTATGCTCAATAATAAAAATGAAAAACGAAAAATACTAAAAAAAGGAAGACCGGTCTTGCTATTATAGTGTTTAAAATTTTATTATTATATTATCGAGGGAGCATCTAATGCTTATTAATCATTCTTCTAAATAAATAAAAAAAATCCTAAAACAATATACCTTAATTATACAATATAATATATATTTACTTTAAATACTAATCCAAATTTTCGACTTCTGATCTATGATATGAAATAAAGAAAAACTATTACTCCCTCCGTCCCAATAGCAAGGTCCAACTTCTATTAATTAATACTCTCATCAATTAAAGAAGTGAGACCTTGCTATTGGGACGGAGGGAATAGTACTTATTAATACCAATAAAATTTAATTATATTTATTTATATTTATGGAAAGATGGAAATGAGCGAGAAAATCATGAAATATTTATACATATTTACATATAATATATATTTATATGAGATACAATCATACAATTCTCTATCTGAAAGCAAACATATAATAATTCATTTATTTATATATATATATATATATATATATATATATATATATATCTCGATATTGAAATAATTCATAAATATATATAACATAGTAATCAATATGTTTATAAAAATAATTTGGGTCGGATTAAATAAATTGCTATAAAAAGTAAGTAAATGTCGTTTATTCCATTACAAAATATATAAGCACCAATTCTAACAATAATAAATAACTCTTTTTTTTCAAATTTATAAAACTGACTACATAAATACAACAACGTATTTTTAGGATTCAAGAGCCTTGCATCTTCTTCTTCTCTCAGTGGTGGATATATCAAATTATCTCTCCCATCTTCATATTCATCTTTCATTTTACCAAATTCATGGATTGAGTTTTCTTCTTTTCAACTTAGTAAATCTTCATCTTCGACTTATCTTAAACCTTATAAAAAAAACCTACTCTAATCCACGACATAACATTTATGTCAATGCTCTTGGTACATCTCTTTCTTATCAATCATGTTTCCTTTAGTCGGAATGAAGGAGCACAAAAAATGTGAAATGTGGATGAGATTAGTTGCAGAATTCTAGAATTTATAGGTAGAAAAATATCATAAAAATGGAAAATTTATTATTATAATTAATTTTTTGCCACAAATTATGCTTTTGTAACTTCCATATTAATTAGTTGATTGATAAATATTAATGAACAATTAGAATTATATCATTATGAAAATTATTTCTAAAAATGAAAATATTAAAAAAAACTGAAAAATAAAAGTTTCTAAAAACGGCAAGCCGGCCTTGCTATTATAGTTTATAAAGATTATATTGATGACATCTTTAACCGTTAAATTAATGATATGTGTCGATTTGGAGATAATTATTTATCCTAATTGGGAAGAATAAACTCTAGTTATCAATCTTAAATTAAGAGGTTGCCACATACCATTAATTCAAGATAAGCAATATTAGGATGTTACACCAATATTGGGCAATAGAGAATCTCATGTGTGATAACAAGTCTAATAACAAGACTTGCTTTTTGTTTTATAAAAAAAAAAAAGAAAGAAAATTCAACTTGTTACTTGTATTCCATAGAGATTGTTAACTTCAGATGACTTCTTTCCAAATTTATAAAATTTTCAACTACATATTGAAGAGAACATAGTTGATAAAAACCATAATTGAAGAATTGTTGCAATCTATCTAATTAAATCTATATCTATTATATAATAGAGAACTATGTACTAGTAAGTAGACTGTTGAAAATTTTATGTTTTATTCCCTCCGTCCACAAAAAATATGCATGTTCCATTTTAAGTAATATGGCCCACACAATTTACTTAATTTTACCCTTCATTCAACCCATTGTTTACTCATTTTGCTATTATTGGACCCATTATAAATAACAAGTGAGACTCTTATTCCATTTACAACACATTCAATTTAAAAGTAATTTAAAACTATATAACAAGTGGACCATTATTCCACTCACAACAAACTGCCCAAACTAAACATGCATCTTTTTGTGGACGGAAGGAGTAGTTTATATAAATAAATTTAAAAGTTTACATTACAAAATTTGGTTTGTCTATTATATATGACCCTACAATAAATTTAATGTGAGGTATATATTGAATATATCTATTATTATATATTTATAATTTTTATGAACGTGTTTATACTTATAAATTTTTATATATCTATAATATCTTTACTAATTTTAATTTGTAAAGATAATGAATTGATAAAGAAAATAAAGAAAAGATAAAATATAATCTTGCATAGTAATCGGGGTGTTACAAAAAGGTATTCGCTCTATCTATTATTAATTAGTATGAAAGTATGTATTATCTGACATGTATATATAACTAATTATTATTTATCATCATATAAAATAAGAATCCATTTGTATTTTTTTTATTTCTTTTTTCAATTTGCAATAAGATTTATCTATTTTTTATATAGGGGATCAAATAAAAACTCTTCCACCCCTCCCCAAAACTAGAACTAATTTGGATCTTTAAATGATCTACTATTGTCGTAATACAAAAAACATTATATAGGGGATGAGAAACCATACATGTTTCCATCCCTGTTAAAATGTCTCACATTGGTTGTAGAAAGTGGGATGAACCACCTTAATTTATATTGGTGATGTCTCTTGCTTACAAGGCCTTTTAAGAGAGGTAAGGACCCAATATTCATTTTTAATATGGTATCAGAGTGCCCAATCCAATGATATGTGTCATCCAATATCTGTTTGGTTATGGAGCCTGATAAGCCCAATCATAATAAGAGTCCTTAGGCCCTGGTGGAATCCTAATTAGATTAGGATTAGGATTAGTATTAGGTAAGGTTTTCCATTGTTATAAATAGTCCTTCTCATTGTAATTGTAAGGTGTGCAGAGATCCAAAATCAGGATAGATTAGAGTAGATCAGGATGACACCCATGCTAGATCAGAGTAGATCAGTAGCATCACTGTGTGTTAGATCTGGTTAGCACGACAGTCGACAGTATGCTAGATCGGAGAGATCACATAGTATGTTTGTAGATACAACCTCATCTGAAATTCTCTAGTGAAGAATACATGGCTTGACATCGTCCCAAGACGTAGTCACATCGTGACGAACTAGATAAACAATTCTTGTGTCTTTTTCGCTTTCGTGATTGTGTGTGCTTGTTTATTTCCTAACAATATCATTGTCAACAGATGATGTTGGTATTGTTCACCCTACGCGTGAGGGGGCGTGTTAAAATACCTCATATTGGTTGAAGAAAGTGACATAAGCCACTTTATATTGGTAAGAATATCCTTCTCCCTTACAAGGCCTTTTAAGGGAGATAAGCGCCCAATATGCATTTTCTAATAATCCCTGTTATATTATTTAAATATATAAATATTAGAGGAAAAACTCATAATTACTAAAACTAAAAAATAAATAATTAAAAACTGTAAAAAGTCCATTTTGCACTTAATGAACCCCTTTTTGAAATCACCTAATGTCATACATGACACCTGCGTTGTGGCTTCAGAAAAAGTTCAAACAAATTTCACAGATAATGGTTCAAATTTGATATTAACATTCATCAAGCAACCTAAAAATGTACTGCTGTAACAAATCATAACTCTCCTTGTCAAAATTACAAGACTGATGCCAAAAATGAGAGGAAACTTGCTGATGATCACATTGCATCTCAAGGTTTACTCGCGAGCATTGTTCCTTTCGTGTAAATCTTAGATATGAAATCAAATGTCCACATCTTACATATAGAGATTGGTCTACGAAAGCCTCAGCGCCATTTCTTGAAGCAGAGCTCGTTTCTGTGACGCGTTAATGATATGATTGGTTTCGGCATTCTCAAGAACATCAGCAGCAATTGAAGCAGCATGACCCAGAGGTTCCTCTGCTGCTCTTTTCAACATAAATGCCTACCAACATATGTATATATATGTTATTATAACAAGAAAAATAATGAGAATTTGAATAATACAAATGGAGAACTGAAAATCGGGTTCCATGCAACTACTATAATCGTGATTTGGCCTTAAGTTGGTATATACAAGAATAGCAACAATGCAAGTTAGTACTATTACACAGTCTTTGCTTTTTCATTTTCATAAATTTATTGAGAGAGAGAGAGAGAGAGAGAGAGAGACCTGTCCGTGATGTATGATGTTCAATGTACAAGGCTGCTGAAACCATGGCTCTCCATCTACTTGAACTGGAAAGGCAGCACAAAGCTGAATTTTGATCGACTTTCCCTGTGCAAGCCGGCGTGCTCGGGATAGCCCAACCTTACATGCATACACAAATTACTGTTTAATACAGATAAACTCTTGATAGAAAGGGAGTATGCCTGCCTCGGTAAAAGAATTGTTGGCTCAAAACAGAGTACTTCATCATACTTCTTGAACAATATTTTTCAGGACTATGTAATCTAACAATTATGCATTTCAAAGGTTGTTGCAATTTTTCTAATCATTTAAAAAATGTTACCTAGTATATTATCTAAAGAAATTAATGTGAGCTTTGGAAGGAAAGAAGATTATAACGTGTAATTATGCTAGGTCACATTACAACTTAGGAATTTCAGATTATATCAACAATCAAGGGAATGTGATTACCATATTGGAAATTAAGGTTATCCATGACAGCATTCCATCATCCCCAAATAATACGAAAGTCATGAATCAACAAAATTTGAAGTAATTTCATACGATTATTTGTACTTTTTCATGAATTTGAAACACTAGCTTAATTAATTTGTATCTTCTCCACAGCTTGAAATTGCACCTGATTCATATATTTTTTTGTAAAGTAAATATACTATTCAATCTTATTAATTAAGGTTAAAGTTACTTTAATTAGAGATGGATAATTATATTTATTGATCAACATAATCCTCAAGTAGAGAAGACATTATTTACCTGCAGCTTTCCTAGATGCCACATGCCTGAAATGCTTACAACCTCAAGCATTTTGTCATGCATGGATTGACTGTCAAAATTATCATCGTTATCATCGTTATCATCTTCATTGTGCCACAAGTCGACACCACCCATATAACTTCCAATGTTCGCTACAAGTACACCCTCTGCATCCTTGAAATCAAGAAGAGATCACAATGTCATACTTCCTACAAAAATCTTGCCCCAGTTTATGCTGTGTGTGCGCGCGTGCGTGTAAAGTCAAGCATAGTATAATAAAGATGCATTGATCAAATAAAATTCAATGCTTTATCGATTAACAAGTGATCAATTAGTGTACTCTCACCTCCGGAACCTCAATCTCAACTCCATCAACCTCCACCCGGACTTGCCAAGGTAAGTCAGCAAATGTCCGATCCATTATACTCCTAGCACCTTCTCTAGCATAAAGAACTTTATTCATGAACTGCAACAAAACTGCAAGTTATTTTAGCCTACGACAGTAAAAGGTGAACAATAACAAGACAGAAGTTAGAGGAGAAGCCGACCGCCTTGACAAGCAGCCAAACATATCTGTAGCGTGTACAATATGACCGGTTCTTTATTCATTGTCTCGTGTCAAACCAAATAAACTTCCTTTTCTTAAGTAAATCACAAAAATAGTTATCACCTACTTTCAAGCCATTCGGTAACAGGTCATATTGACCAATAGCATGATCTTCTTCAGACACAGAGTTATATGCTTCTCTTAGAGTTTAAAGCCTAACAATAAAATTAAGGGTTATTTATAGTTTGTGGCTTGAACTTTCATCACTTTTCGATTTGTGGCATATACTTTAAAAATTTCCAAAAAAACCATGTACTTTGCGAATTTGAATAAATAAGGTCTGTCTTTATTTTCCGGCGTCGGAATGATGAATTTGCTGTGGGATAGATGATGTGGCATCATCTCACATGAAACGACTATGCTTTTGTTTTGGATTATCACCGCCGGCACTTTGCCGACAAGGTTTTGATTTGGGTGGAGAAGCGGCGGCGGTACGAACATGGAGAAAATTGGAAAGGAACAACCGGTGAAAATGTGTTAGGCATATAAGATAGGGAGCCCTAACTTAACCCAAAACCATGGTCAAAGGTAAAGGGTTAACTCCCACTTATATACCCTTCCACACTTTCATGTGGAATCGATGTGGGATATCGTAACAATCCATCCCCCTTTCAAACCGGACGTCCACGAACTGCACACTCCGGGTGGCAACCCAAACCGAAGGCCCACTTTCCGGGTGGCAACCCCCTTGGGCCCACATCCGGGGTGGCAACCCCTGGGCCCACCATCGGGTAGCCCCTTTCCGCAGCCCGTCCGGATCCGGCAGGTCGGACCAAATTGTTAGGCATATAAGATAGGGAGCTCTAACTTAACCCAAAACCATGGTCAAAGGTAAAGGGTTGACTCCCACTTATATACCCTTCCACACTTTCATGTTGAATCGATGTGGGATATCGTAACAAAATGGTGGTTTATATATTTTTGGGCATTTTATTTTCTTTTCTAATTATCCACCTAAGCTAGGCACATTTATGATTTTTTTTTTAATTTGAAAAAAAACGAAATGACGTCGTTTCGTGTGAGGTGGCGTATGAGGTGGCACACAAACATCCACATCAGATAGTCAGTCAGCTAATTCATCATTCCAACGCCAGAAAATAACGACGGGCCTTATTTATACAAATCCGTAAAGTTCAGGATTTTTTTAGAAAAATTTTAGAGTCCAGGCCACAAATCAAAAAATGATGAGAGTTCGGGCTACAAACTATAAATAATCCTAAATTAATAATTATGAAAGAAGATTTGATGTATGAATTAACACTTATTGAACAAAGATATACTCCCTCCGTCCCGTTATTCTTGTCTTGTATTCCTTTTTGGGTTGTCCCGTTATTCTTGTCCTATTTTCATATAAGGAAATATACTTCTCTCACAAAAAGTTGTGGGCTCCACCACTTTCTATCTTTTTACCCTTTAAACACTCTTCTTAATACCCGTGCCCAAAAAAAAAATGAGACAAGAATAACAGGACGGAGGGAGTATGTTTCTTGCATAATCTATCTTGCAAATGTCTACCGGCCTCTATATACTGCAAGTTATCATGAATGGGAAAAATCAAGTAAATAAAATAAAAATATGTATCATACTCAATAAGGAAGATATAGCAATTTACCAATGACATGCATTGATCAAGAACAGCTAAATATTCTATTTTCACCAATTGATTTACCTGATTGCAGAACTTCTCGGGGTTCTCTTCTCTCAAATTATGGATTTCTAGAGCAATCTTTGCATCACAACCAACCCCTACAACAATATTGGCATTTCATAGTTATACACCATAAATGGGTCGCAACAGAAGCTATTTCTAAACTTACATAATTCCTTTCAAATCCTACCAAGGCCCATCTTTAGCATATTAACCAAATGTATAATTTTCCAAACAAAACATGCTCTAAATAGGTTCCCAGATCATATGGGACAATGAAGAAGAACTACTCTATTTTAACACCAGATAATCAAACTAATGAGAAGTAATCTTTTTAGTCATACTGCTCTAATCTTGATTATCTTTGTGCTACAGACTAAAAGTTACATGATCAATTATTAGGAATATGCTTACACTAGCTGAAAAAACTACAAAAGTAATTGCTCAATGGGGCTCAATATCTTTTAGTAACTTCAAATTGCTCTCATCAGTTTTGTTCTATAGATTAAGAGCGTCACATTTATGATTGGAGATATCCCCTAAACTCTTTATCTGAAACATCAGCATAGATAATTTTATTCAACAACTTACTTTTATGGAAATCAGCCATACAGACGAGAAATCATTATCTCCCTGCATGTTCCGGCCAAAGGTGGGAAATCATAAAGTTCATATCAATCACTACAATTTGATCATGAAAACCTGCCTGGATCCAGTGGCAGAGCTCCAAACAACATTTAGTAGAAAATTTTTAGAAGGGTACAAAACTAAACATGTGTATCTATTTTAAAGTAGTACTCCCTCCGTCCACAAAAGTGTGCGGTTATATTTCCTTTTTCGTCGTCCACCAAAAGTGTGGTTTTTCCATTTAAGGAAATGACCCCACACACTCTCTTATATTTAAAACCTAAACATAAATTCAATATGGTGGGTCCCTTTCTCCACTCAAATAACAACTACCTTACTTTTTCTTAAAACCCGTGTCATTCCCAAAAACCACACTCTAGGTGGACGGAGAGCATAATATTGAAATATTCATAAAAAAAACTATTTGCTGTATTAAGTGGAAAATTGAGTAAATAGACAGGTTCATCTTTCTTGCTTTGTTCAAAATAAAAAGTATGCATGGTTTTTGACAAAGTCCACTTCCCATACTTTAGAGCTTCAGAGGAAACAGCCCCATAAATTCATACTTGAGTAGACTTAAAATTATAATAATACAGATGCTTCTGCTTCTGTTATAGACTTGAAAATTGAGCATTATTGAGCAAGTGAATTTGAAGTCTAATAGAGGTTGGCGCTAAGGAAGTACATACAGTTATACACGTAGCCAGAAACTTTAAACAAGCATTTAGCAGAATAGATCTTATTGATGTACCTGAAGCATATCATGTAAATTTTGTAATAAGATATAGGAAATAATAATTTACACGTACCAAGATAGTTGTTCATAAACTTAGGGGACTGGAGTGGCTTCCCCTGCTGGTTTGAGATTAATACCTTCCACCGATCAAGAACAGTAACTGCAGCATGTTCTATGTCATTCAAAAGAGTGTAAAGGCCTCCTTGTCTCTCAAGTGAACCCAGACCAGCTCCCCACAAGAGAACTCGAGCCAAATCATTTCCTGTTCCTGCAGGAAGGATGGCCACTGGTGGGGGAGAAATAAAATTTTGCTTGTCTATAGCATCAAGAACCCAGCCAACAGTGCCATCTCCTCCACAGACCAGAACACGGAAATGACGCATCCTTCTAAATAAATAAAGTCCAACTTCTGGCCCCTGTGTTGAGCTTAGTTCACAAACCTGCAATTAACATAAGTAATCAGTAGTCATTGGCAAGCTCAGCAGCAGCATAGGGCTGACTTCAAGAGAACACGCATAGAAATATCTAGGCTTACAATGTCATCCAAGACCATTAATGAAACACAATCATGTATAACTCTATACACGAGCACTTTCCTTCCCCAGCCCATCCATTTTGCATCAACCCACATCTTTGTCCAATGATAAGCCATTTTCTACTGTCTGTCTCAGAACTGATTGGCAAGCAATCGCCTATAGAAGGCTTTGCAAGTGTGAACAGAGAGTTATGATTAACTATCAGTATCCTGATTAGTAAGCTTCACAGTGACACTTCAGATATTATAGCAATTATTTATTATTTCACAGTGACACTTCAGATATTTCATACATATTTGATTTTTCATTAATTGGTAAGCTTCAATCTCCTGATTCCTAAAAGATACGACACATAGTAAATGGGATGCAAAGAAGATTCACATTTAATGAATATTCAGTTACAGACCCAGCTATATCACAAGTTCCTGTTATAGTAGCTCTGACCTGCACAGGATTTAGAAGAATGTTCAGTCTTTGCCTGAGTGAATCCCCTTGTTGAGCTCCACTCTTTTTGTTGATAAAAACTAATAATGGTCTCGCCTCTGGTGGCAATTCAACCAACTTATATGTCTGCCTCATGCCTACTAATTCATTGGCATCTTTCTGATTGATTGATGAGCTTCTCCTGAAGCTGGGTATTTTGTCCATCCTGTTTGCTTCTCCATCTTCTCGTTGATTCACTTCAGGGCCATCAACGTATTCTTCCATTCTAGAACTACTATCTGCAGTACTTTCAGTGGACATATCACTCGGATTGCTTTCATTACCTGTATAAGCAAGTGTCTCATATCCATGTCTATGCTTCTTACTTTGACTTCTAATAGTGGCACGTACGGATGATGCAACCTCATTGGCTCCAGTAGCAATGGAGCTTAGAAATCCTCCAGAAGAAGCCTTTTGCAATTGCTTGACATATAACGGTGACACGATGAGCCTTTTAAAAGGGCCCATATCACAGATATCACCTGTATCATTAAGCATACTACCATGACAGTCAACATGAACTAGGCGTTGACACCATAAGCAACACCATATTGGTGATCCTTCAAGGAAAGAACCAGTGTATGGCTCTTCACAGTAGCTGCAGAATGAAGATTCATCTGGTCTGTCCGTTTCCTCTGTCCACTGAACTGCCCATTGATGCAAAACATGATCACATCCAAACATTGACACACACTTGCAATCCTTGTGAGCATCAGCAGAGCAGTTCAAGTGAGCTGCTGCACCACATATGTTGCATCGGTGGAGGTAACTATCTGAAGCCGTCATAGGGCCAAGAGTCTGTGAAGGAGAGATGGACTCCAAGCATACACAACAGTTCAAACTTTTACCTCGAGTTACAGATTCTAAGTTCCAAGTATGAGGCACAGTTGGGACTTTGTTCCTTGACTTTGGATTTTTCTTTGATCTCGCTATGGCTTTCATCCAACTTAAGTTAATATTTCTTCTCCACCGCCAAGCTGTGTAGAATATAGTTAATATTCCTATCAGACTAGCTACAAAGTAAGATATAATGAACAGATGAGGTTCTGCCATTTGCACTGGATTTTTACTTATCCAGCTAGGAACAAAACCTTCAGATTTCCTGTACCCATCTATTGTTTATATTATATCATCCGTCTAGGCAAACACCCAGCTCGTTTCAATTTATCGAGATGGGGAAAGTGTTTGCACTCTCTGGTGATATATAGTAACACTAGCTACAAAATGCAATATAGACATCCTTGACAACTTTATTACTTGACAAAGCAAAGCAGCCTAAGACTTAGAAATGGCTACACATGAAGCATATTCATCTGAGTTTGCAAGAAGAAGAAATAAAAAACAAGGCTTGATAGTTGATATTTAGAAAGATACGATCCTCTATCGTAAAATATCACCTCATCCATTCCCATGCTCCTACAATACGAAGCTAGAAGTTAGGAAATAAACATATTCTTGAAATGAGCATGACCAACCAACCAAGAACCAACATCTCAAACTCACTTTAAGCCACTACAAATCATATAAAATCCAATCACCAACTTTTACACTATTACATAAGTTTTATCTTAGCCGGATCACGACTCAATTTACATCACAAAACAAAAAACAAAAAAACAAAAATTCCCGATCAACATCACTACAAAAGTAAACAAGCTAAAACAACAGCAACCATCTCTCAATCTGCGCTTAAGCCTAGTCCAATCACAAATTGACAAACTTAAAAGGGCAGCAATGTGGAACTAAATAAATACACTGTTTAAACTCATAGAAGCAGTGCAAAAGCATGATCATAAAAGCGTATTGACATAAACCAGGATTCACCCAGAAAAAAACTGAAAAATGCATACACACACATTGAGGATTTCTCGAAAGACATAACAAAAAACTGAATTTAACCGGAAAAGTTACAAAGAGATCGAGCCCACTAAAGAAGAAAGAAAATCATACTCACAAACTGGAGGGAATCTTTCTCCAACGATAAAAGAGGTCAACAAGCGAGCAGGTAAAATAGGAGTTTAGAACTTCAATTCGTATAAAATGGTGTATGGATGATTGGTGTTTCTGCTAATTGTGTGTAAGTTGGGGAAGTTTAAGTCTACTTCAGTTTTGGGAGTTTGAACGCCATTTTTGTTGGAGATTCTGCAGAATCAAGATTCTACGAGACTGCAAGCACTTTGTAGAGGGAAAGAGGAGTAGACGTTGGTCGAAACTTCGAAGTAGAGAAAAAAAAAAGTAGAGATTGGAATGATTGTAGAAATAGAAGGAAGGCATCATAATTTGAAAGAAAAAGAATGACATTTTTCCTTTTGGGCTGAGAATGGTATAACGTTTAATTTTATTATTATTTTATCGCTTGGTAGGGTGAAGAAATTGAAAAAAAAAATGAAGTACAGTAATATATGTACTTCTGAATTTTTTAATTTGAAAAATATGAATGGATAAAGTTTAATTGTTTTTTTTTATAAAAGGGAATTTTATTTCCAAGTGTAACAAAGAAGTGAAGAAGCATAGCACAGAATCTCAAAAAACTTACCACCACAAAACCAACTAAATTTTAAACAAATTACTAAGCTAACTCCTGATATATCTAGACACTTTGGGATTCTTAGCGGCACTCATTGCAACTTGAATTTGGCTTTGTCTCACCAAGTGCTCTACAGTGTGGGAAGTGGTTTGAAATCTCCTTCCATTTCTCTCTCTCCAAAGCCAATAAATAGCAACCGCCAAAACAAGCCTATATAATACTCCCTCCGTCCCAATAGTAAGGTCTCCTTCTTTTTTGCACGATTATTAAGAAATAAGAGTAAAAGGATAAAAAGTGGTAGGTCTCAAGCCTTTTAAAGAGTTAATTATTTCCATTTTTTGGAATGAAACTTTGCTATTGGGACATACGAAAAAGGAAAGAGAGACCTTGCTATTGGGACAGAGAGATTAGTTGTTTACCTGTTTTGGACTTACATTGAGAAACCATATACACCTTTTCTTGATCCCAATTAGTATCATAGATATGCAACCCACACCTATGATGCACGGATTCTCCGAAATACACTACAATGCAGAATCCGATACGCGTAGGGTGCGGGTGCGATTCGCGTCGGATTCGCACCTGATTCGCCACCTGGCGTATCTTATTAATAAAAAAAAATAAAAAAATAATGGATACACGAATCGGATTCGCCAATCTCACGAATCCAGTGCATTTGGGGTCATTTTTTATGAACTTTAATTTTTTTTGGTCCTTTTTGCAATTTAACAATTTTAATTAAAATTCATTCTTCTGCCCAAGAATCACATTTGCTCCTCTGCGATCTGCCCTCTTCCTTTATTCTCTTTACGACTTCACTCTATCTCTGCTCCGACTCACATAAGCATTAACATGTGTTATTTGACTATTTCAATTGAAACTTTTATTTTAACTTATATTTGCAATGCACAATTTAATTTATGAATATATTTTTTTTTATAAATTTGTTATGTTGTATATAATAAAATATAAATATAACAGACGTATCCTTCATGAATCGCACCCTATAATTTTTTAAAATCCGTATCCCCATACCCGTATCGTATCGCCCCCGCACCCACCCCCTCGCACCCATGCAACATAGGCCCACACCAATCTGTCAACTGTTTCCCGAACTGAGAGAACCCACACTTGAAACACTTGAAAAATAAGTGATTAAGATCACTTGTTTAATCTGACGAATGTAAGGATATTTAATTTGTTTTATTTTTAAAAGATCGGGTAAAAAACTCAAAGGCTATGTTGCATGGGTGCAAGGGTGCGGGGGCGATACGATACGGTACGGGGATACGGATTTTCAAAAATTATAGGGTGCGATTCGTGAAGGATACGTCTGCTATATTTATATTTTATTATATACGACCTAACAAATTTATAAAAAAATATATTCATAAATTAAATTTTGCATTGCAAATATAAGTTAAAATAAAAGTTTCAATTGAAATAGTCAAATAACATATGTTAATGCTTAATAACATGATCACATCTAAGAATTACTTGGTACTTCTCCTTCATCACGAAACAAAACAAAGCCAAAAAAATTAAAGTTTATAAAAAATAACCCAAAATGCACCGGATTCTTGAGATTCGTGAATTCGATTCGCGTATCCAATTTTTTTTTTTAATAGGATACGCCAGGTAGCGAATCGGGTGCGAATCCGACGCGAATCGCACCCACACCCTACGCGTATCGGATTCTGCATTGTAGTATTTTTCGGAGAATCCGTGCATCATAGCTCAAAGTTCATTCCAAAAAAGTTAATTTACCTAGATGGCCAGATTCTTCTTATTTTGGTGTCGGCACTAAAGAACAAAAAAATTATAAGATGTACGTAATAATTGACGTCAAATATATAGTTTGATTTTTTTTTAGTTGAATATATTGTTTGATTTACTGTATAATTATACACATATTTTCATTCAATAAACACGATACGACATCTAATATAAACTGAAACAAAAAATGTATTTCATGAGATGTACACTAGTAATAGTATGTACTTGTTTCTTTGACGGATATTATATTACCTATATTATACGTATAAAAATGAGTAAATTTATTATTACATCAATATTCTATTCCGACGCTTTTATCAAATATATATGGACTTTGAAAAATATTTAAAACATCTCGATTTTTGAATAATTTATCAAATTTATCACCGGCGGTCGAAAAATAACATGGCACGTTGGAATCTAACGTGACTTTTTCACCACGTGTTAATAACATTTGGATGAAAAGTCACATGGGATGATACATCATTTTTTGGCGCCAGAGAGATGTTCTCGTGATAGATTTGATCATTTGTCCGAAAGTCTGGATATTTTTACTATTATTTAAAGTAGAAAATAATTTGATAGAAATGCTAAATACATGATAGAATCCAATATTTAACTCAATAAATTTAATGAATAAAGTTAAATGGAACGGAAGTCAACGCCTATTTTTTCGAATTAGAAATCTTTTATTTGATATCCATATATATATATATATATATATATATATATATATATAGATATATTTGAAATCTATAATTAAAATGATTGATTTATGTAATAGGGTGGTGTGACCCTAAGGGTGGAGCCTCCTTATAGCCTTGAGGCAAGGGCCATGTAGCCCAGGGCGGATCCAGAAATTTTTTTTTGTGGAGCCTAATTGTTGTGTGATTGTGCGGCGTTTTTCCTTTATATAGGTATGTTATGTCAAATTCGATTTTTTTTTTTAATTTTCTTTAAAATGAGGTTATTTTCCTTTAAAATTATCTTAACCATACTCTAATCATGACGAGCCGATATTACAAATTTCCAACAAATTATGACTTTTTCATGCGTAAAAAAACAAAAACAAAAACGTTTGGGGGTGCCAAGGCTCCCCAAGAGCTGGCTGTAGGTCCGCCAATGCTTGTAGCTTCGTTAAGCATTTTAGATATTCATAATCTCATTTGGTTTTTGTTATATATGTAAACACAAATTTTACTCCATTCGTCCCACAATAAGTGTCTCACTTTTCTTTTTGGTTGTCTCATCCAAATGTCTCATTTCTTTTTTTAAAACCAACTTCTCAAACAAAAAGTTGTGGGTTCCACAACTTTCTATCTCTTTGTCATTTAAATCACACTTCTTCTTAATTCTCGTGCCGAAAATAAATGAGACACTTATTGTGGATGAAGTGAGTATTATTTATTTAGTCCTAAAAATAAATTTATTCCATGCAGCCCCCTCAATTATGTCTGTCTAATTACGTCCCTAATGACATCTAGCTACTAAAAAAAAGATCACAAATTGATATTCAATTTAGATAAATTCTTAGGGTGGGGGAGATACATAGCACCCATTCATTATATGCAAAGCTAATAAATGAATAATATAAAGGCAAACACTCTTGTGCACGCTAAATTTAATTAGTGGGGAGATTATTAGGACGAGATTAGGGATAGCTGAGTTAAGTTAGTTTATTAATCACAAATTGTGATTTATTAATCTTAGCTATAATTTTATTATTCTCTAAATAGAATTTATTAATCCTCGATTCAAATTTATTAATTTTCAATTAAAATTTATTTTTTACTAATTAAACATAATCAAATATTAATTAATTTTAGTAAAAATAATAATAGGGCTTGAACCATACGATGGCGATCCACTAAGGTAGTGTTTGGCTTGGAAGATGAGATTGATAACATGTGTAGTTAAGATATGATATTACTATATGCTTGATTAATAATCATTTCAAATTTGGAATGACAAATTATCACTTTATCGGTGGATATGATCAATGACCTAGTTATTCATCACGGATCAAATCATTCAAACCAAACATGTAGTTACGTAAATGTATTTATGGTCTTTCGGCTCACGTGTCCCTCGCGTGGTGATAGATTTTTTATTTCACTTCTATTTATTTTTTTGGACAGAATAGTGAAGGATTGTTTCATGAAGAATATATGAGCCAGGTGTAACCTAAGTGAGAAATAGTACATCAGCAAAACTAAATTAGAAAGAATGAGAAAGAAACTTGAAAATACAAAATCAAAAGACATGAAATTAAGTAATAATAAAAAAAAATCACTTATATAGGTATTGCGACCATTAGAATGGTCGTTTCAAAAATAAAATAAAATAAAATAAAAAATAGAGAGAGAGTAATCTCAACAGTCAACATAAAGACTAGTACTAGGAGTGGTGAGTTGCCCTAGGAGCTGCTACATGAAATTCAACTGCGAGATAACAGATACGTACCTACAACTCCTTGCATAACCACCACCCATGGATCTCCGTCCACGTGTAATTTAGTTTGTTTTTCCCTTTAATTTTATTTTCACTTGTTTTTCTAGTACTTTAAGATTTAAAATCCAACCCTGGTAGAGTTAACAATCCAGCTGTCTAAAAAGGCATTAAATAGGCAATGATGAAATTTTACAATGGTGGCTGAAGGGAAGCAGACGAACGGCGGTGATTTGGCGACTGCGGGATTGTTGTTCTTAGGCTGTGATTTGGGGATTGGTGATTTGATTTGGGCTATTGAGTTTTGTAATTTGAGGATTGTTGGTGTTCATGATTGTTTACTGTTGGATGGAAGGAGGGATCGAGAGAGGAGTTGGGGCATTGAATGGCGGAGCCTGGCCGAAACTGTGATGAAGACGAACAAGAGTAGAGAGATGATTTTTTCGAAAACCATAAAACTAACTCAGAAAATCAATTGCAGATTTGATTCGTTCAACAAGTCGCTAACTAATTCCAAAGAGTGAATTCTTAGGGAGCAGAGCTTGAATAATTTTTTGTATGAATTGCAAGAAAAATCCACACAATCTTTTAATCTTGATGAATTAGATGGTCGTGAATTTTTGATAATGATTGATTGTGTATAGGGTGAGGCTGTGCAGCGGCAAACCTCCGATTATCATAGATTGAATCATTGAAATCTCAATTAGGCCCGAACCCATATCTCATTTTGCAGAAGATTTCTCCCCAATCGAACGGCAAATGCAAATGCAAAATGCGTTCAATTTGTTTTGTATCTTTGCGTTTCTTGCAGGTGCAGACCAAGAAAGGAAGAGGGAAGAAGAAGAAGCGCAGAGATGAGAGCGGCAAATTAAACACGTGTCTTGTAGCTAGGTTTAACATTAATATATTGTGGGTGGGCTTTAGTGTGTTTATTTTTTAACAATTCATGTATTCAATCAAAACAACCTAGTTCTTCCACCAAGAGTGTGATTTTTGGTGGGTGTCACGAGTTTTAAAATAAGTTATAGATATTATTTGAGTGGAAAAAGAACCATCATTTTGAATTTGTGTGAGGTTTAAAATATAAGAGAGTTTGTGGGTCATTTCCTTAAATGAAAAAACCACAATCTTGGTGGACAAACGAAAAAGAAATATGACTACACTCTTGATGGACAGACAAAAAAAGAAATCTAACCACACTCTTTGTGGACCGAGTAAGTACTTTCTTAGTTCTTACTATTAATTTAGAAAAGACGAAATGTTTTTAAATTATTAATAATTTATAAATTTAAATTATTTACATAGTAATTAATTAATAGTATACATTAAAAAATGAAGATAACACAACAGCGATTTTTTTAGTTATCTTTTTAGCTAAAGTAAAAGAATTTATGAAATGTGAAAAAAGATATCTAACGTAATTTTTTAATCAAGCTATGTAATTTTTCTTCTCTAATGGATATGTAATTTAGTATCATTTTTTTTTTTTAATATTTATGACTAAGTTATCTAATAGCAATATTTTATTTCGTATATAAATTGATTGAAAAGTTTGTGAGTTTAATGTGTAATATTGAAAAATATAAAAATATTATTGCAAAAGAGTAAAAGGTGGTATGGAAAGGAATATATAAAGAATAATCTTTTAAGTTTGAGTTTCAATTTGTGTTTGAGTGAGATTACTGTTTGATGTGATAGTTACTGCAAAATGAATTTGAATTTGGCATAGGGGGTAGGAGAAGGCCTTGGTACGTAAGTTATTTATTTATTACTATTATATAGAGAGAGAAATGCGTTGGATATTGAAATGGAAGAAAATTTATTTTGAAAAAATCGTGAGTTGGAATAGAAATTAAAAGAATAAAAGGTTGAGTAATTTATTTTGACCAAATAAATAGTTTAATATTTAATAATTTCTTATTTAATTTGATCAAATTATAATTGAATTTGGCTAAATAAATAGTATAATAATTAATACATATTTGTTTATTTACTAGGTGACCTCTAGTGAAATTTTAATAAAAAAATTGATCAAATAAAGAGTACTATGATTGTCTTTCGATCTTTAAATTATAATTAAATAACCGGCTCTTTTGGTTCTAAAATTTTGAATCTCACATCGAATTTTTAGTTGTCCCCCCTTCTGGAGAATATATATAAAAAGATTAGATATAATATAGTTTAATATTTAATATGTCAACATACATGAGCAAATTTGAAACTATCAAGGATTGCTAATTATTTGATATGAACACAACTATTAAATAAATTGCTATTATAAATTCAAATAAGATCGATGAGTAAAATAATTTTATAATTTACATGGTCCTTGTGGAAGAAGGGATGTGAAAATAAAATAACTATAAAACGATTAGGATAATATCAATGGGCATAATTTAACTTTATTCGCTAATTATTTGACATGAATAAAAAAAAAATTGCTACTTCAAGTTTAGATACAAGAAGTAAAATAATTTTATGAGTTGGTCTATAATTAGCGCTAATAATGAAAACACTAAATCATTTCAAACAACATATACATTTTTAAAAGAAAATTAATATCTTAAGATACTAATAATAATTTTGTAATCTAAAATCTCTACTAAAATCAAATAAACTGCAATCGTAAAAGACCGAAAAATTTAGAAAATTTGAAGATATAAGACGTGTACATGTATATAAATTTTAAACGGATATCGAGTATTACTATACAAATTTGGGACGTAACGAGTAATAAAATTATTTTTTAATTGGATTTGGAACGAATGCTAGTATATAAATTTTAAATATGATTGGATATTAATCGACATAGGACTTTTATCCATTTTTTAATACTCTTGTATCAATATTAATGATAACTACGTAATGTTCATTTTTTTAGTGAGACGACTAATCAATTATTGTAATAACATATACTCGCATTTGATTGTTTAGATATTTTATGGCCATTTATATTGAATAATTAATGGGAAACAAGAAATATTTAGTTGTTAAACTTTTAATATGAACTTACCAAATATTCTATAATTGCATTGCATTTCACTTTTCTCATTTTAATATAATGATATAATTTATTAAAATTATAGTTTCAATCTCTAATAGACTATTTAATAAATTGCAATGTATAATCATTAATCAATCGGACTATAAAGGACTCAAACAATGATAAATCGAGCTTCATTTGCATCAATCGGACTATATGAGACTCAAATAACGACTAATCGAGCTCTGAATGAATCAATCGGACTACATGAGACTCCATTAGTGATAAATCGAGCACCGATTGCATCAATCGGGCTATATGAGACTCAAATAGTGAACAATCAAACTTCAATTGCATGAATCGGACTAAAGAATACTCAATTTAGTAATAAAATCGGGCTCTGATTGCATCAATCAGACTATAGAAGACTCAAATAGTGATAAATCGAGCTTAGATTGCATCAGTCGGACTATATGAGACTTAATTAATGACCAATTGAGTTATGATTCCATCAATCGGACTATAGAGATTCAATTAGTGACAAATTTCTGAAGTATGTGTTGTAGACTTGTAGTTATTGGATGATTATGGTGTATAACATATCTGACACCATAATATTATTTGGTACAAAGTATATGACCTTTTATAAAGTTCGAATTCACGTGTATTACACTGATTTAAACAAGCATACTAAACATATTTTTCTTATCTTTTATTTTATTAATTAATCTAAATAATTGTCACTTTTATTTTATTTATTTCATTAATTCAATTGTTACTTTAGTACATGGATGGATTATTGTTCTTTTATATATTTATAGAGTGGGTGGTAGTATCATTACTCTTATAATGAAATTATTATTTAATAATTAGATATCCTAGTAATAAAACGGCATAATTTGAATATCACTCGAGTGTGCGTTTGTACATTGCAATTCATCAACTAGTCTATTAGCGATTCAAATTATAATTTAAACAATATATTCAATATAATAAAATGGGAAAAAATGAAATATTATGTAATTATAATTGCCATAAAATACACAACTTTTCACAAAATTATGATTTTAATCATGAGTTTAAAAATGTGCGTTCAAATACACAATCTTTCACTTTTTCGGATTTTCCCCCGAAAATGAATTGAAGAAAAATTAAAGATGACATGTCAAATTGAAAATGAGAATTGAGAGGGCAATCAAACGACGCCATTTTTGACCAAAACGACGTCGTTTCACTTTGATTTAAAATTTTTAAAAAAATGGAGCAAAAATCCACCTCACACTCTCATCTTTCTCTCTCTTCCACTCTACCATCGTCGTCTCTCTCTTCGATTTTGCCATGAATTGATTTCAATTCAACAAATCCCAAACCACCCCTCTCTATCACCTTCACCGGTCTCTGCCTCCTCTACCTCCGCTGCCGTGAATTTGGAGGGTGGCGCCGCAGCGGAGCAGACGAAGACACAGCAGTGGCGTCTTCCCCTCCTCTCTTAGTTTGTGTCACAAATTTACGCCCGGAGAGGACGAAACCATTTCCTTCGAACTTTTGAAAATGTTTCTTCTTCTAGGAGTGGGCGGCGAAGACGAGACCATTTGGATTGAAATTTTAGTTTATTCTAGGTTTTGATTTGAAGATTTGTTTATTGTTTACAAGGTTTGTTGTTTTGAGAGACAATGTGTTCTCTTGTTATTCTTCGTTTGTGTCTGTGTGTGTGTTGGTGTAGCTGTGGGATCTCGTCAGTGCGGCCAGTGCCATAGATGAAGGGATGAATGGGTTTAGAAATTTCTTGATGTTATTGATTGTAAATATTAAAAACAAATATATAAAGATTTAAAATAATAAAATAAAATGAAGTATTGAAATATTAAATAAAAGGTGGCAGGTACGGTGATTTCAGCCCAACCATGGTTTGATTTGTATTAATTATTTTTATTAAGAATTATTTTGCAGCATCACTTTACACCTTGCTACGTGTCGGTAGATAACGGCTTTGGATGCAATGCAAGGCCTTGTAGGATCCAGGCTCCCCAATTCAACTCAACAAAAGCTTGATAAAACTCAACTCATGGGGGGTTTCCAATCATTATTAGTATTTGTATTTTTGTAGGACTCGCAAATTCGTGAGTTAACATAAAATCATCATGATTTTCAAAATGTAATTGGAATATTAATTAATTTATATTACAATTACAATTTGTATTGTACATAATAAATATTGGAAAAGACATTATATAGGCTTAACGAGCAAACGGGCCAAACATGTACTATGGCTCTTTCATAAAAATAAATAAAAAGACAAAAATAGTATTTTTCTTCAGTGAATTTGTGTCTCATAGACCACAAGAAGAAAAAGAAAGAAAGAAAATACCACAAAATATAATACTCCCTCGGTCCCATAACAAGTAGCTCGTATACCATATCAGGCCGCCCATAACAAGTGACTCGTTTCCAAAAATAATACTTCATCGGTCCCATAACAAGTGACTCGTTTCCAAATAAAGAAATAATTATCTCTTCAAAAATTGTGGATCATATCACTTTAACCACTTTTTATCCTTCATCTTAATAACCGTGTCCATAAAGTATGAGCCACTTGTGACGGAATGGAGGAAGTACTATAATTTTCAAATTTACCTGAATCGAGTTGCGACGAGGGTAGCATAATATTTTTCCAACATTAAACGCCTTATTTTCACTCCCTTGGTCGGCATTTTCTGTGAAAACTGACCTTCAAACATTGAAACTCAAAATAATTCACACACCACACACCACACACCACACACACATTCAAGTCATATGACCAAATTACCCTCACTGCTGGCAAACAATATCGCGTGACAAACAATATATAATCATCACCAAAAGAAGCATAACTGGAAGAGAGCTTCAGAATATAGACCCAAACCCACCCTGCGACGATTGCTCATAATATAACTACAGTAGAACCTCTATAAATTAATACAGTCGGGACCGGAGAAAATTATTACTATCTTATAGAAGTTATTAATTTATCGAGTTAAAATTTAAAGGACAGTAATACAGTCGGGACCTAATAAAATTATTATCTTAGAGAGGTTATTAATTTATCAAGTATTAATTTAAGGAGGTTATACTGTACAAGCATATACTAACTAGTATCTTCAACCACATTTTCATAAGTAAAATCTGCACGAACCCCATTATATGAAGGGAACTTCATTTGGATTCCGGGCACGTCTTACACATATTCCTCCATTTATCTTTGAGACTTGGATGGAATTCACCTTCACCATTTTCCAAGATCTTTTTCCATGGGATAGCATTATCATGAAGGCTACAAAATTTATGCACTCCCTTCTGTTACAGAGTAAAAAACAAATGCTTTTTTGAGAGGATTGAGGATCATAAATCACATAAATAAGAACCTCCAATGCGATTTATGATGGAAACACTCAAATGTTTAAACCTAGTTGAAACTGTTAAGGAGAAGAATGTAGAACATATTTGAGAGAAAAGTGAAGTATCGTATTATTCAATGTATGACAATATAAGAGACTCTCACATATATATAGAGTAGATAACTAGGGCTAGGGCTACAAAGCTAAATAAGGAAACCTATATACACATTAATATTCTATAACACTCCCCCTCAAGCTGGAGCATATATGTCAATCATATCCAGCTTGGTGCAAAGTTCAGAGAAACGTTTCCCGCCCAACGGTTTAGTGAAGATATCATCAATCTTGTTGGACGAAGAAGTGAACGGTGTAGCAATAGTCTGATTCAGTACACACTCACGAACGAAATACCAATCAACCTCAATATGTTTAGTCCGTTCATGAAACACTGGATTGTTTGCAATATAGATAGCTGCTTGGTTTTCACAATGAATAGGTAACAGTTCATTGAAAGTGAACCCCAATTCCCCAAGCAGATTCTTTACTCCAATCATCTCAGTAGCAATGTGAGCCATAGCTCTGTACTCAGCCTCGGCAGAAGATCTAGCAACAGTTTGTTGCTTCTTACTCCGCCAAGTGATCAAGTTTCCACCCTAGTAGGTGCAGTATCCAGAAGTAGATTTTCGGTCAGTCTTAGAGCCAGCATAATCAGCATCGGAATACCCTTCAATCTTCAAATGACCATTCTTCTTATAAAACAATCCTTTCCCTGGAGAGTTCTTGATATATCGAAGAATTCGAATAGCAGCATCCCAATGAACTTGTTTAGGCTTATCCAAGAACCGGCTGACCAGACCAACGGCAAAAGAAATGTCAGGCCATGTTACTGTCAAGTAGATAAGTTTCCCAACAAGTCGTCTATACTTAGCTTTGTCCTCCAAGAAATCTTCACTATCATCCCAGACATTCGAGTCAACGTCCATAGGAGTATCAACCGGCTTTGTTCCAAGTAGCCCAGTTTCTTTAAGTAAATCTGTAGCATAATTCTGCTGAGATAGAGAAATTCCATACTTGCTGTGAGCAATTTCAATTCCTAAGAAATACATAGGACGTCCCAAATCCTTAATGACAAATTGGTCTTGCAAGTATTTCTTTGTGTCATCAATCCCCTGTACATCACTGCCAGATATAAGGATGTCATCAACATAGACAACAAGAATGACAATTCCAGACATTTGATGGCGCACGAAAACAGAATGATCAGACTTGCATTGCTTAAAACCAATCTTGCCGAGAACACTGCTGAACTTGTCAAACCATACCTTCGGGCTTTGCTTAAGACCATAAATAGCTTTCTTAAGACAGCAAACCTTAGTAGCATCCTCCCCCTGAGCAACATATCTTGGAGGTTGCTCCATATAAACAGTCGGAGATAAATCTCCATAGAGAAAAGCATTCTTCACATCAAGCTGATGCATAGGCCAGGAAAGATTGACACCCAAGGAGAACAAGATGCGAATGGAATTCAAACGAGCAGTGGGAGAGAACGTCTCAAAGTAATCAACACCATAAGTCTGTGTAAAACCTTTCGCCACAAGACGTGCTTTGTACCGATCAATAGTACCATCAGCGAGAAACTTAAATAGTGAATACCCAACGACAAGCAACAATAACTGCGGAAGCAGGGGCAGACGCCAGAACCCAAGTGCCACGAGATAAAAGGGCACGCATCTCCTCATCCATAGCAGCCCGCCAAAGAGGATGTTTAAGTGCCTCAAGGTAAGAAGTTGGAATAACTGTAGACAAAAGACAAAGAGCAAAGGCGCGAAAGGAAAGACTCAAACGGGCAAAAGAAACATAATTAGACATTGGATGTTTAGTGGTGCAAGTACGTTTACCTTTGCGTAGAGCTATAGGTAAATCATCGGTGCCTTTGGGAGGTGGGGGATCTTCGAAGTCGGGGAGAAGATGACGCAGGTTGTGGACATGAGGCCGGTTCGGAGACGGGCTCTGGGACAGGTACGGGCGGAGGACGGCGGGTATAGACCTGCAATGGTTGTGCAGGAGGACTAGGAAACACTGGCACCGGGACATGTAAATGAGTAGAGACTAACCGATTAGGAGGGGTAGATCTAGTATGAGAGAAATAAGGTTGAGATTCAAAGAAAGTGACGTCAGCACAAACATAATGACGCTTGATAAGTGGGTCGAGACATCGATATCCTTTTTGGGTTCGAGAATAACCGAGAAAAACACATTTAATAGAACAAGAGGACAACTTATCCAACCCAGGAGTAAGATCATGAACAAAACAGACACACCCAAATATACGAGGAGGAACAGGGTAAAGGGGTTTATCAGGATGAAGACACGAAAAAGGAATATCCCCATGCAGCACACTGGAAGGCATTCTATTAATAAGGAAGCATGCAGTAAGAACCGCATCAGACCATAACCATTTAGGAACATGCATGTGAGACATAAGAGTACGAGCAACATCCAAAATATGACGATGTTTACGTTCAGCAACTCCGTTTTGTTGGGAAGTATGAGAGCATGAAGTTTGATGAATTATGCCATGGGAATCACAAAAAGATGCAATAGACTTTTGTGTAAACTCAAGTGCATTATCGGTGCGAAGAATACGTAAATCAACAGAATATTGAGTTTTTATTTCATGATAAAATGAGTTTAGTACAGCGGGGACCTCGGTTCTCTGTTTGAGCAAATACAACCATGTCATGCGTGAATAATCATCGACCAAGACCAGAAAATACTTGAAGCCCCTCTAGACTCTACTCGACTCTGACCCCAAACATCACAATGAACTAGTTCAAAAGCAAAAGAATTATGCTTATCGACTCGACAAGGAAAAGATGTGCGATGGTGCTTGCCCAACTCACAAGACTCACATTAAAAATCAACAGACGCAACATGAACTAGACTCGAAGACTAGCATAAGATGGATGACCAAGACGACAATGCCACTGATATGGAGACACAGTGACGGAAAGAGCACGTGAAGATGCAGGTGAAACAGAATCCAAGTAGTATACACCGTCACGCTCATGTCCTCCACCAATCGTCTTCTTCATCTGCAGGTCCTGAAAGATACAATAGGTAGGATAAAATGTGATAGAGCAATTGTGAGTTTTGGTTAACTGGCTAATAGATAATAAACTAACAGGAAATTTAGAAGCGAACATGACATTTTCAAGAGTGATTTGAGGAGTGGGTCGGACAACACCATTTCCCGTTACGGGAGAATAGGTGTCGTCGGCAACACGAACAGAAGATAAAGAAGGGGAAAAAAAATCAAAAGAGATTTTGTACCAGTAATATGGATAGAGGCACCGGAATCTAACAACCAAGACTTACCTTGAGACACTGCAAACGCACCTGCAGTGGTCGAAGCAACGATAGGAGAGGCAGCAGTAGGAGAGGGAGCAGCAGTAGTAGAGGCAGCAGTGGACGGCGAAGTTATTGACTGGATCAGATTGTCATATTGAGCGCGTGGGACCGAGACCATATCATCATAGGAGGAAGAACTTGGCTCTGGAAAAACCGTGTTAGCCCAATCAAGTTTGCCAAAAGTCTTCCAGCAATTCTCAGAAGTATGGTTGGTACGATGACAATGTTCACAACTACTATCAGAACCGCGACCTCGTCCACCACGGCCACGTCCACCTCCACCTCGGCCACGACCACGACTACCATTGAAATTCTGACCGTGAGCATAATTTTGACCGTGGACAGCCGTGTTGGAAGGTAGAAACGAGCCAGTAACATTAAGATTTTGGCCCCGAGCAGCCATGGCTGAAGAATTGGGAGGAACAACATCGTCTGCACGACCAGTTGACACACGCAGCATAAGAGATAGGGCATTGGATAATGAGAACATTATCACTAGATAAAGAACCGTCGCGAATGGGTCGAAGATCACTATCTAATCCGGATAAGAATTTAGCAACCATGAATTCTTCCCATCGAGTGGCTCGCGTGGTAGCACTACAGAAAGTGGATGATAAACTAGAACTTCATCAAGCAATTCCTTTGAGAGTAGAAAAGTAGTCGTTGACCGATTTGCCACCGAGTATGAGAGAAAAGTTTCTCATACAACTCGAACACACGAGAAACGTTCTTTTCATTTGAATACATCTCTTTCAATGTATCCCACATTTCTTTAGCGGTTTCCAAGAACATGATGTTCTTACTAACAGAATCTTCAAGGCTATTCACAAGCCATGTCATAACAAAGACAATCATCGGCACTCCAAGTATCATACTTGGCATCCCGAGAATCAATAGGAGCGTTGAGGACATGTATCTTTTCTTTCGAGAACCTAAGAACGAGTAGAAAGGCACGAGACCATAGAAGATAATTGGAACCATTCAATTTGATGGTGGTTCCTGAGCAGCGGAACTTCGAATCAGCCATGATGTAGAAAGAGTAGGATTGAAAATCAAACCCACAGAAGATAATATGTAGTAGGGGCCGGAGAACGATTGTTGGAGAACGAAGGAGGTGGCGGCGCACAAAGAGAGTGGCGGCTCACAAATTAGGGTAGAGAATCAAACCCTAGAAAGAGATGCAACGGCTGGAGAACAGCAGCAAGAGAGAGAAGGCGGCGCGGCAGCGGTGGCGGCTGGAGAGGGGTGGCGGCACCCAAAAAATTAGGGTTAATTTTTTTTTTTTTTTCTCGATCAGCGGTATCGTGGCAAAGAGAAACGCGGGTCAGAGCAGGAATCGTTCCCGCTCTGATACCATGTAGAGAAAAGAGATATCCAACATATTGGGGAGAAAAGTAAGAGTATTATTCAGTGTATAAAATAGAAGATACAGACACATATATATACTAAACTACTAGGGCTAGGGCTACACTCTAAATAAGATAAGATACATATATACATTAAATACTGTAACACACATTAATATTCTATAACAGAAACAATTCTCAAACTCAAATCTTTAAACATAAAATTCCAGTTAACATTGTTTGCAGTAACAAAAACATTTCAAAAACCAACTTGCAGAGAGAGAGGCTCTAGCAATTAAAAGTGAAAAAAGCATAATAATTTGAACACATCCATAATGTGTAATCACTACACCTACTGACTTCTTGCTCTAGCTCTGAGTTGGGCCGACTCTCCAAATTTCAGCATTCCTATATTTTCTCTTCTTAAGTTTTAAGATTTATTCTTCTATTCAACTAAAAAAGGGCAGGAAATTTCCAGCAAGGAAGGACTCATATTAGAACTTACAAGACAGGAAGGATAACAAGGATAAATGCGTATCCTAAACCCTGACAAAAGAGTTGGAGAGAGCCGCATAGAAAAAGAAAAGCAAAGGCGAATGTGAATTTAAATCTTTTTTGAAACCAATCCATAGCCACTTCATAAGTAGACAAGAACAGAACATGAGGCTAGTAGGTAAAGATATTGATCTAGTCATATTACATCCAAGCAGTTTTACCAAGGGGGCAGAACTCAATATAGCTATATATACGTTCTCAGTCATAGGGTATGGTGGAAACTTGGTAGCTTGTTAAGACGTAACAGCTAGAAAGCACGGAAAGACCAGAAGCAACTTTAATTTGGATGAAGCTCTATGACATGCCTAAGTTGTGCTCACATCAACTATCAAAATGTAGTCACAAGCAAGATGGGAGAAAGAAGAACACATGTCGAATACTTAATGCCAGGTAAGTTCTACCTTTAATATGTTTTCTTCTTTACTTGTCCACGGGAGTCTTTTCCTCCTCAATTGAGATTTTGCTGGATACAAGCTGCAAACAAAAACAAAGATCAGCCTGACTCTTTCACTATCTTTGTACATGGAAAATTTTCCTACATATTGACATCCCAAAGCATATTTGGTTAAGTTCTACAGACTTGCATCATAATTATTTCTTCATTGAGTACCAAAAAGTGAACCTTCAGCCCGTCCTTGGTAACTCCTGTTAAGATATATTATTTGTACATTTTCCTTTTTTTTTTTTTCAATTCCTTACATTCCAAAAGACCACATGGAAATTACATACCATATTATTCATCAAGAATATAAAATTAAATCAATGGTAAGGAGGAATGTTGAGGACATTTGAACTTTGGATGTTAAACTCAAAACACAATCTACACAACTCTATGGATTTAATAACTATAAATCAACTAAAGAAAACGGCATACTTAGATGACATAGCAGAGCAACAATCCGATAATAAATACCATGCCCTTGAGACAAAAAACTATGAACACAGACAACATATCCTAATCATACATAGGAAGAAAAGAACTTACTTTAGCCTCTCATTTTTTCGTACCCTTACAAAATTCTTGGAAGCCCCAGAATCCTCATTCTCTTTTTCAGAATCCTTCACAGCTACTGATTTCCCTCTGCGAGCTCTCGGAGGTTGGGATTCTTGCCTAATTCCTTTCTCATCTTGTTTATCTCTTTTTGAACGTTGAACTAATCTATCAGTTGAGTCTGCAGCATTTCTTCTAAATGGTTGCTCATGTTCCATTTCCTTCCTACATTGATGATTACTGACCTTCTCTACGACATTTATCTGTTTTGGTTCATTATTTTCAGGCAAACCGACAGTCTGTTTTAAACAATTTCCATCCATCCTCAACAATCTACTGGACTGTTTGTTTGATTCATTTAGGGGCCCCAAACAAATAAAAGTTGACAAGTCCTTTCTTGCCAAGGAGACGTATTCCTTAACATCCATATACTTGGATATTGCCCGAGAATATGCACAAAAAGGGCAGTAAAATGTCTCCCTTGTGTAAAAGCTCTTATCAGAACCCAAACAGCTCTCATGAATCACTATAGGGCAGGAATCAGCAGTACAAGACAATAAACTCCCACCCTTGTGACATTTCATACAAACATGTAGCTCTCTTCGATAGGTTGCTGCTAACAAATCTTGATTATATCTGCACTGAGAGCTCAAAAATGTTTTCTTCTTTGTATCAATAGTTGTCCTCTCATCATGATATCCATCATTATCACTGGAAATATCTACACCATCTTCAGCTTCACCATCAGTTGTGGCCCTTTTTGGAACATTTTTGTCAACCTTATCAGTGTCCTCATTGGTCCATATGAGCCCATGGAAACCTTTCCCTCCATTTTCTGTGTTTTCACCCATGCTATTTTGCATTGCCACATAAAGTTTTTCATTCAGCACATTTCCATCAAGCTCCTTTGATGAATTACACTGGTTATTAACATCCCCAGGAGATCCATTTTTCCTCATGACCTCCATACAAGTTTCTCTCACTAAGCTGCAATTCTCTTCACTGTATCTTTCAGATGCATCTGCTAAAAGATGTTGATCTCTACTATTCATGGTTTCCAGTGAATCTTGGGAATATGTATAAGCATTTTCCTTTCTAGCAATGTCAGTCTTGCCATCATTGGTCCCATCATTTTCATTAGAAACATGAACATTTTCTTCCACTTCATCAACATGTTTCATATGTAGCTCAAATCCAGCCACGTTATCATTAGTTATTTTGAGGTCACATGCCTCGTTCTTGGCACCTTCTTCCTCAATGTTTTGGTCTTGCCTCTGTTGCTCCTCAGATTTGTTATTCAGTTCACTGTCACAATGAGGAACCTTCTTTCCACCAGGTAAAAATTTATTGGGATCAACAAGCACAGATACTGTAGATGCATCTGTTATTTTTGTATGGACTCCTGAAGATATTAACTGCCCACCTACATACTGTTCATTGGAAATGATATCATGCTTATTCTTCTTGGCCGGGTTTACACAGGTTGTACACAACTGTTCAGCGAGCCGTTCACCGGCTCTTCTTTTCCTGTTAACTGGTACTAAGTTTTCATCAGGCAAATCACTAGGCATGAGGTTACCATCATCTGTATTACTACCTTCGACTCTAGGTTTATTGCAGTTGCCATCTTTTTCTGGGGCTTGATTCTCAGTGTGAGTGCCAACTGGCAAACAACTTTTTTCTTTCAAAGATGCCGAAATAGATAGGCTTCCTGTAAGAATTGCATCCTTCAGCTGTTTTTAAGAAATAGCCCAGGAAAAATTAGACCAAATAAAGTCGACTCAACATTAATTTTAGTATTCTTGCCAAGTAAATGCATTACTCTACAGATGTATAGCTCCATTCACCTGTTTCAGAGAATATATACGCAAGTTAGATTTTTTATACTCTATGAAGGGCTCAAGATCCCACTTTGATATCTCTGATCCAGCATATTTCAGATGTGATAGAGATGTCTGTCAAATGAACGTAAATTATCAGCATTGGCACTTCTTAAATGATTTAATTGTGCTGGCATATTGACGTGCTTAATGAAGTGAATTATAAAACTAACACTGAGAAGTGAGAAGTACCTCTCTTAATATTCGTCGAAGTACATCTTCGCAATGGTCAGATGGATCTAATCTAACCTTTTTACTCAAGGCAGAAGATACGGGATTTGCACGAGCTCCTTCAATGAATAAACTCTCTAAAAATTTCAATGAAACCAATTCCGTTGCATTTTTTCCAATATCATTGATTATTTGTGGTGTCTTCTTAAGCAAATCTATGACCATGAATACAGAAATATCATGTATCTCAACAAAAGATTAAAGCCATCAATTAAAATTTCCATCACAAATAATAGTCACTGCTATGACTACCTAGTAAAAGAGATGCCTCTACATGATTAGAGCATGCTAATGCTTCAATGGCCCAGATCTGTGGTAGAGACGATCCACGACAAAGCTGGAAATCCATAACCTTTTTTTTCAAAGATTTCAGTAACAGTGTCCTGCTATTTGTAGGTGGATTTGTTAGATACACTAGCAAACTTAAACGATAGTGTTTGCTCAAGCTGATCCACTAACAAATTATGCCCAGATAAATATACAAGAAAGACATGATATATAACTGCCACCAGATACCGTCACGTAGCTCACATACCCAGTGTCATGGGATATCTAATTGGTAGGGTGGTTTCTAGGAGGGGAATGGGAATGAAAATATTATGTTCCCAATTGATAATTTCATTTCCATTCTCACCAAACCACCAAGAACCCTCTAAGATTGATTATTAAGACAATAAAACAACTCGAATCAAAGACATTCTCACGATGCTCCACTTGAATCGCAAATAGCAAATACTAAGATTATGAACATCTCTTCATGCAGCTTTAATAAATAATCACTCCAATATGATCAGCCAAAAAAATAATTTGAAAGAACATCATCTGGATACCAAGGAATACTTAATACTAATATATAAGAAATGGCCCAATACCAATAGAAAAGGAAAAATGATTAAGATGCAAGGTAATCCAGGCATGAATATATCCTTCAGCCCTTAGCAGTAGCAATCCAACCATCAAATGTCAAAGTGCTCTCTATATACAAAGTTAGATTAACCACACAACAACTAGCCAAAACTCAACCTAGTAGCAAATTTTTCAGTTGTTCAAATTTCCTAATAACATCTAAATGAAGTAAAAGTTCCAAAGACCTGGATTCCATACCAAAGGCCCATGAAGTCAAATAGGTGGAACCCAATGAGCCATTATTTTTTCAGCACAAATCAATTTAAGGAAACAAAATTTTGGCCCATCTGATTAATATTCCTGACCAGAGATCAGTTATATCTATTTTCCGCATAACCAGCCTCGTAAAAATGTAATTTTAAAATCACGTCAACACCAGAAAGCTGCAATTTCCGAGACAAGACACCTACAAACTTATAGTTTACCTAGCTAATCCAAAAGCTATAGTTAACAAGTGATTTATTTCATAGACACCATTGTATCTCCTGCTGCAAAGCTTGTGACATACACGCCGATTGTTATACAGTCGTTTTATAAACAAAGTCGGAATACATTTTCTTACATTAGACGCACAGCAAGTACAGTATATAAATCATCCTGCCATATGCTTCAAACAAGCAATTTATAAATGTGGAATCAATTGAATTGTTTGGCAAATTACGTGAAATCTTAATAGTCAAACAGTTTATAAACTCCTTCAACAATCTATTTTCTTCCTTCCCATATTGCAACAGCCAATTAGTATAAAATACAGAGAGATTTTACTGAGAATCCACTTAAGCAATAAATGAAAACTAAACTGCTATTCGACTTCAAGATAATGAACCTCATTGTGATCTCTTGAGGGTGCTTTTTATTTTCCAATTTCTGATGTTACATGGAATGCCACTTAACCACTTTTCTGACCTCTTTATCACCTATCAAGCAACAGGTACAATTATCTCCCTAGTAAGAGGTCCTTGGCCAAAATGTCATTCAGCAGTTAGATTTTTGAGGTCCTGATTTATAGTAAATGCAGTCCAACATAGAATAACTCTTCAAAATGCTACTGCTGTGGCTATTAGAACAGCACCAATTATTAAGTAATGGCAAAGTAATCAAAATAAGTAAATAACAACAGAAGCAACACCAATGTCTGATTGCAACCTACTCAACCCTCATTCTACCGTATAAAAATGAATTATTTAGAGGCAATACATCAAAAGTCAGCACTACAATGAGAAACATCTTCAGATTGCAACTCTTCCAAAAACAAAATACATTGTAATATGATCAAGGCATAAGATTCACTAATACATTTAACTAAAAGTTCTTCATGCCATCTCAATTTTAGCAAAACAGGACTAAAGTAAAAGCCCAGAGCTCATAAAAGTAACCAATCTTTTTGACTTGTGATAAAAGTTGATACATAACCAACAAACATAAATGAATCTCATACTCACCTTCCATCACTGAGATGTAAATCCAAGAGTAGCAATATCAAGCAACAGATAAACCGTCGCGGCTAATAACATAATTCAACATTTTCTCTAATTGAATTTACACCCCCAATCATCAGACCTATAATCACGTAAAAACATGCGAAAAAACTCATATGGCTGAAACAAATCCGCATACAGAACATTTTATCACATAACTAAAGTGAAAATAGATAGAAGTTGGAGAAAAAAGTTGTAAGAAAATACGCGACTGCTTGAGAATCATAAATTAAATCTTCACAATCAATCTGGAATTACGCCTTCGAAAGTGATTGAGTTTTCAATCCCTACTTTTCCATTTTCGCATTCAAAAATTGCAGAATGGTCTCTGTATCGCGCCAATTTTGGGTGTTAAAACTAGTTTATCAGAGAAAAAAAAACTCTTAAATAGTTTCAGTGTTATTTTCAGCTGCTTGGAAAAAATAGTCTTAAAATTATTTCCATTTGTAATTTCTTTAATTTGAATCTGTTATTTGTATTCAGAGTGAATTATTATTCGCGGATTCTAAAGTTATTATGAAGACAATACAAAGAATATTGGTTTATTACTTATTTTTATGAGATTTTATGAATTAAATGTCGCAGCCCGACTTAGAGTGAAGATGACTAAGCCGGTAGGTCCCGCGACGTACACAATTTATGATTAACCAAAGGATAAGATAACGACCCAAGTTATCGAACAGGAACCAAAATACACCAAATCATACTTTCAAATCAACAAAACATGCTATCAAGACAAACAGAATCAATCATAGATCAAACAACGACATCATTATTCAAGAACGACAATTCATATATTCAAGTTCGATCAACGATCAACGATCAACGAGTATGGTCAAGAAGCTACACCATCTCGTTGCAGAGTTAAGCATACTGAAATTTAGGGTTTAACAAACTGAACCATGATTTAGGAATTCATAACATCAGCAACATAACAAAGTAACAAAAAGAGAAACAAGTTCAGAGAGTGTTGCAGCGGAAAAACATAGTTTTGGTTACATGTATGAAAACATATAATCGTGTTCTAACTTAGACTGATATCTCAAGAGGTAAACAACAACAAAGCCTGCCCAGCACACTCCATCTCCATCCGAGCTAACCTGCACATTTTAGAAATAACATGCAGGCTGAGTACTTTCGCACTCAGTGAACACATGCCAAAATAATTTAAAAGTTGCTACTTAGAGCTATAGATTGAAGTTTGCCATAAAGCATAACACAAGTAAACTTTAAAAATGAACCTGCATGCTAAAACATTTTCCTTCATTATAAGTGACTGCAGTCAAAAAAATACTTATCATGTATGTACCAAATCTACTATCACATAATAGTGCTGAAAAGTAGGCCTCATTCTCAAACACTTGTAACCGGCCTACAAAAAAGGAAGGCTCACGATTACGAACTGTGTGCACAAAATCCTACCTTGAGTAGGACCGAATTCGTCTTTCCTTGGTAGATGGTATCATACAAAAATACATTAAACATTGGCAAGTCAATCAATTTAAAACATCACATAATCATAATCATTTAGTCACATTCGACATTTCTTTAGTTTAGAAAGCCCACCTGGACTGAAGCTACTTTAACTACACTTTTGCTTCTCGGCTTTTCCCTCACTTTGCGATCCTGCTCGATCCTTCATTTAAGAATTTGATTTTAACATAAGATCGAGAAGAATTTAAACAAAGAAATTAGGGATGCTGCTGCCAATATCCAAATTCTCTACTTCGACTCGGCTTTCTAGAATTTTCTCTCGGCAATATAAAACTTAACTTTTCTAATTACTTTTTCTACTTTACTTAACTCTTTAATCGATAACTAATCGATCACAACTTCAGGAAACACTTAGAAACATAAAATCACATATTTCATCATTTAATCTCATACTTAAGCATATAAACACTTTATTAACATTTAAACTCATACTATTTACATCATTAAACACTTAAGCTTATCATATCATTCATAACATCATATCATAAAATAATAAAAAAACATTTCATTTCTTCATATAAGCATCTCATTAATCATTAAGCTCTTTATTTATTTATTTTAGCATATAAAAAATGCTTAAGCTCTTTGATAACATTTAAGCTTAACATTATATTATCAATATATGTCTTTGACATATAAGCTCATTAATGACGTATCATTAATACTTAAACTCATCATTAACGTATCACTAGGAAAAATTAGCTAACATTTTAACTTTTGAGTTTACGGAAGAAACAACTGAAAACAAGTTGAGCAAAGATCAGCTGGATAAATCAAACTGACTGGAAAATCAAGGTAGCTGGAAAACTGAGCTATCTGGAGAACTGAGCTAGCTGGAAAACTAAGCTGGAAAACTAAAGCCGGAAAACAAATGGAAAACTAAGCCGGCCGGAAAACCGAGTGGAAAAACTGAAAACCGGAAAACCGAGCTGGCCGGAAAATTTGGACCAATTTGAGTTAATCCATTGAGTTAATCCAAATTGACGGGTCCAATGGGTAATTCCAGCTGACTGGGTCCAGCTGAGTTAATCAAGCTGGCTGGATCCAGCAATTAAACTACAGAAACTCTCAATTTCAAGACCATTAATTTCGAATTTCTTACAATTTAGGCCAGGGAGTTTCAACTCATTTAATTCATGTATAAACATGCTCAAAAACATCATATAAGCTCAAATTAAACATCAATTCAAGCATGTAAGATTAAAATAAAATATTCTTAGTTTTAGCCCTTAATTTCGGCCATTTTTAAATTAATTAACAAATGATCAAATCTTGCTAAATTCAATCACTAAACATGTTTATATACATCACATGAACTCATATAAATCATCAATTTGATCATGAAATTCAACAATCAAAAACCCCTAATTTATTCATTAATTTTCGGTAATTCCAAAATAAATAAAAGGGTCATGAATCTTTGATTAATTCCAACATTAAACATGCTTAAAATAATTTTCTAAGATCAAATAATCCATCAATTTAATCATCAAGCATCAAAATTAAAAAGCCTTTATTTTTCCATATTTTTCATAAATTTTAAAAAAGAAGATGGATTTTTATGCTCAATCTTGAGCTAAGAACTTGATTAGTGAAAGATCTAACCTTCTTGATTAATTTGAATGCTAATTTCTTTGATTTCTTGAGCTTAATGAAGCTTCTTCAATGAAGATTGTGTGTGATTGAGTGTGTGTTGTCGTGTGTGTGTCGAGAGTTTGAGGGAGAGAAAATGAGGATGAAGATGGATGCTAACACACTTAACTAATAGCTAAGTCCAAATACATTGAACTTAAACACACGTATGTAGCATGCTAATCTTGACTAATCTCTTCATCATCATTGCATTTTGGATAAGGTGAGGTGTCACTTCCTTATTAGTTAGTAATTTGACTTTAGTGTTATAATATCTAAATTAAGATATTATGAATTAAATTTAATACTAACAATATCTTATTGTATATTCTCTTAGATATTGTTAGATTAAATTAATTAGAAATTAATAAGACAAGCTTTATTTCCTATGAATATTATGCTTCATAAATTAGCTTAATTAATTTATTAAACATTAAGCATATAAATCTTACTTTAATTGGTTAATTAATTCTCTAATTAATTAATCAAACATCCAATAAACAATCATCACAGCTTTAATTAAAAAGCTTTCGAACTTATAAATATTATTAGGGTTTCTCAAACCCTAATATAAGCTTTCTCAAGAAATTTTCGGAAATAAAATCCGTAACTAAAATAATTTGCTGGAGAAATTTTATGATTTCCGGAGAAATCAAATCTTCCAAAAATAACACATACTTCTCAGATAATATCAAACATATAAGCACGTAATTTTAGATACCTTCATTATCTCATTTAGGATTAATCGGAACGAGAATAAATCTTAGAAACTTTAAATTCAACAAATTAGTACTGCCGAAAAATTTTAATTGCCGGAACTTAATTTCTTTCTAAATTCTCACGGCTTAATTTTCTCGGCGAACTTCTAATTATCCCTAAGTCCGATTATGAAAGAGCGGGGTATTACATTACATGTGCAACATTGTACCTTACTCTTATTAATTTAAAAACAAATACTATAATTTTTTTTGAGGTAATACTATAATTTTTTTAGATAACGCAAAATGAATTGTTGAATTCTTATGTTGGATTATATGAACAATTTGGGAAATGTATATTATGATTTGGAACGTAACTAAAACACGAATATAAAAATTATGATTTAGAACGTAATTAAAACACGAATATAGAAAAAATTGAGACAACAAAATAATAAACTGAATTGAAACAAAAAATATTACAATCTAAACATTTGTGAAATGTCTTTCATGATATCGGAGCAACAAATATGTATATAAATCTGAAAAATGATTGAGAGAAGGGAAAAAAAAGGAGCAACAAATATGTATATAAATCTGAAAAATGATTGAGAGAAGGGAAAAAAAAAGAGCGAGGTAACAAAACAATAGTAAATTGAATTGAAACAAAAATCTTTGTATCAAAGCAATAGTGTACATTTCACGATTGTGATATTCCAAGATCTTAACTAATTACTCACTTTCAAAAGTTGAAATATTTACCATTTCTTAAAAATTTCGCTTATAGGTCAATCAAAGAGATCCATTTTTAACTATCTCAGAGAAAGACTATGGAGCAAAATTCAAGATTGGAGAGGCAAAAATCTCTCAAAATCTGGTAAGGAGATTTTAATAAAAGCTGTGGCACATGCTATCTCAACTTATTGCATGGTGTCATTTCTTTTACCAATGACTTTGACAGATGAGTTAGAAAAAATGATAAACTCATTCTGGTGGGGCAATAAGAGAGATGCGTCGAGATCGACGAGATGTATCAATTGGTTAAAATGGGAAAAGTTATGTGTTAGAAAGGAAATTGGTGGAATGGGCCGGGGTTTAGAAATTTTCAACTATTCAATTTATCTATGTTGGTAAGTTTGGTTGACGCCTTTTTGCCGACCCAGATGCTCTCATTTGTCAAGTTATTAAAGTCAAATATTTCCCGAGGGGGGATTTCTTGAATGCCAATTGTGAGCATAATCCAAGTTTCACTTGGAAAAGCATCTGGTCTTTCCAAGACTTAGTTAGAAGGGGTATGAGATGGAGGATTGGAAATGGAGAGAGAGTGAAAGTCGTTAGTGAACCATGGCTGTGAAGAGAGAGTAATTTTTATGTTTCTTCTATTCCATTGGAGGGATACAGTGACTTAAGGGTTAAGGATCTCTTCATTCCAAGGTTGAGAGAATGGGATGTGGAGATTATCGAGGACTTATTTGATCAAGAGGAAGCAAAAGAGGTGTTAAACATTCCGATTAATCCTAATGCTGATGAGGACAAATTGATATGGCACTACACCAAAGATGGAAATTACTCTGTCCGATCTGCTTATGCATTATCTTGTTCACTTACCATTGATGTCATGTACGCGGTTCATGGAAAATGGAACTTGATATGGAAGCTTAAAGTACCTCCGAAGATTAAATCCTTTATTTGGAGGACGGCCAGAAACTGTCTCCCAACGAAGGAAATCTTCTCTCACGAGGTATACATGTTGTTGGTTCTTGCGATATTTGTAAGACTAGCTATGAAAATATGTGGCTCCTCTTTATTGACCGTGCTTTTGCTCAGGGGTGTTGGGATGTCGCTGGAAGCTTGAATCTAATAAGACGTGCCATAGAGATAAATGATGAGTTTGTGGGAGTGTTGTTCCATGTAATTGAATATGATGATGATAATGATGATGATGATGATGATGATGATGATAAGGCATCCTTTTGTATGTTGTTGTGGCAGCTTTGGAAGGAAAGAAAAATGATGTCATATGGAAAGGAAGTTATCCAAATTGTGATCGTACTGTGGGGAATGCTACAACTATCGTCAAGAATGGCTCTCATGTAAGACCTTACATACTGATCCTTCACGAAGAAGAGGAAATCGTGGAGTAGTATGTAAACTGTAAAGGATGGCACAATCTCGTGCCTGGTTGGTTTAAATGTGAAGTGGATGCGGCATTCTTTGATGATTTGAATGCTACTGGTGTGGGGGCAATTATCCGTGATGTTGCGGGTCATTTTGTAGTTGCTCGTGTTGCCTGCTTTCCGGGGTGTTGGCTGGTAGAAGAAGGTGAAGTCATGGGAATTTTGGAGGCTCTCTCTTGGATTAAGCAGTTTGGTTTGGTTCGAGTTGAGGTCGTAAGCGATTGCAGCATTGCTATTAAAGCAATACATTCTAGAGTTGTGGATCGCTATGAACTTGGTTCAATTGCTTCAAGTTGTCGAAGTATATTGGATACAAATGTTTTTTTCAAAATTAAGCATGTCTTCCGCGAAGCAAATTTTGTTGCTCACTAACTTGCTAGGTATTTTCAGTTACCGTTTGTTTGGGATGAATCCCGTCTTGTGTGGAGGATCTTCTTGATCTTTCTTGTTCTTGTTTTTAATAATAATACTGTGGGGATTTCAAAAAAAGAAATTTATTAACCAGATTTATCAAACCAAAACAACAATTTTAATCATAAAAATTTGGGCTAAAAGTTGATTGGCATGTGTTCGGTAAATTTTAATAAATCAAGGAAAGTAACAAAAACTATAAAAACAAGAAAAGTGGTTCAACATTTTAGGACTCCAACCTAGTATTCTTTTTTTTCTTTTTTTTTTCTGGATTTTGATCACACACCTATAAAAATAAAAGTGTTAATCTAGTAAAATACACACTATTCATTTTGCAAAATGAAAATTACACACCATCACCAAAAAAAATGAAATATACACAAGATGACGATTATACCCCTCTATTTAAGCTATTGACAGTTCAGAATTGCTATGGACAGAAATAGCTAAGTATTTCTTTATTATACGAACTATGTTTCGTACATTATGTTGTTCCTAACCCACGCTTTCCAGAATGGTATCAGAGCCTTAGGTTTATCTGGGAATTATATTTTATTTATTGCTTTAAGTATTATCCTAACGGAGGAGACATAAAGAAAACATGGATCCGGACAATTGTCCGAGATGCGAGTGTTACAGGAATTATCTCCAAGATCTGGAGATAAAAAGAGAAAGAAACCAGATGTTAAGAACAGTCTGGAGAGAATTGTTCGACTCCATAGTCGTACGTGAAAGAAAGCTTGAATACATTGAGCCTTTTTATCAAGAAATTGAGACGAGGGGGAGATGTGACGCAAATTTGAGCACTCTCCAGTTCGAGGTGATAAACACCATGAGGAGAAACCATCAGAACAATCACATCTGATGGATCTTGAAGGATGTCCAAGGTATGGACATTTCCAGGAACGTCTCCAAATTTTGGAGAAAAGAAGGACAAGATACCAGAGTTTTCTAACACACTGGAGGAATATGTTGAATCTATTGATTCAACATAACTAAGAAAAAGAATTAATTGATTCCTGCCTCCAAGGAATCAAAAAAAAGGAAGATCTTCTCCATAATTGTATATGTCTTGAATGGGAGATAGAACATGCCATGAGAAGAGACCATTGGATTCATCTGGAAATTAATTGGAATCAGTTATATGCTGCACAACCCTGATGGAACCAAAGAAAGATAATTGTGTATCATCTACTCTTTTATATCAAAAGATTACTCCAGATTCATCCAAGATATCGGAGGATCTAAGAGAAATACAGAAAACAGTACAACATTATGGCGATAGCCTGTATGGTGTACCACGCGATCTTTACAAGATCGCTATGAGACATGATGAAATTTATAATATCCTGAAGGAGATCCAATCACAGATCGAAAAACTGGAGCAACAACCCCGTTCCAGTCAAAGGAGAAATCATTTTGGTAATGAACCCACTTATCCATTTCCAGTGGGAGAAACCAAAAAGGATCCAAACATGGAGGCCTTGAAAAGAATGATTCGAGAAAGAAAAAGATGAATAATCTTGAAAGAATCAAGCTTGACGACCTCCAGGAGTTAGCAGAATCTTTTGCTAACATGACGATGGTGGATTTAAAAATGAACCAGAATGTGGTCCAAAATCCACAACCGGTGAATCAACTTCCACCAGGAGCCATTATTGGAAATGAACAAGATATTCAAAATGCACCAGGAGCCATTAATGTAGTCCAGGATTTTCAGACTGGAGCAAGGTATGATCAACATACCCCAAATGACGCATACATGGCGGCAAGAAGGACAAGGGCAATAAGGCCGCATCCAAAGGTACATGATACACCTTATGGAAAGGCGACCCTGGACCCTATCAATCCCTACTGAGTAATGCTCGACCTTGATGAAGTAAATTTCAAAGATCGAGAATCCGTAATTGACGAGTGGACGTCAGCCCTGAGAATTGCAGCAGCAACTCTCGATTTGAACAAAGAAGGATTTATTCATGATTTCGTATTTTTGAACGAATAATCATAATTTGATTAAATATATTATTTTTTTGAATTATAAATATTATATTATTATAACAGTTCAAAAATACGAAATTATGAATAAATCACACAAAAATTACAAATATTAATGTAATTTGCACTAATTAACATAAAAAATTACATAGTTAATTTTTATATTTAAATCCAGACATAAAAAACCAAGATCCCTCTTGGACATCTACAACGTGTCTAAATCCCGCTCGAGCGGGATTTCATGTACGTCGAGAGGGATCTTGGTTAAATCGAGAGGGATTTGATTTAGGAACCTCTCAATGCATTTATTATTCAAAAAAATCATATATTTAATCAAATTATGATTATTCGTCTAAAAATATGAAATCATGAATAAATCAAAGAAAAATTATAAATATTAATATATGTTGCACTAATTCACAAAAAAATTTCATAGTTAATTTTTATAATTAAATCTAGACATAAAAAATTAATTTCCATCTCGGACATCTATATTTTTTAAGAAGATCCCACCCGAGAGGGATTTACCTTTTGTCGAGAGGGATCTTCATTTTTTTTGCCATTGTCCGAGAGGGATCTTCATTTTTTTGGTTCTTCATTATATTATTGTTCTTTTGATATAATTTACATATTTTTCGACCTTCAATATTTCTTTATCTGTACGTACTCGTTAATACTAAATAAATATGTAAAATAATATTTACTAAATAAATAATCTGCAAAATCTACAATTTAAACAATAATTCGCAGATAATTTCACAATGATTGTGCAAGATAAGTACATAAGGACAAAAGTTATCACACAATGTAAGAGATTCTCAATCATTGGCAACTTTCCCAATAAAATATGTCACAATCCAAGGGTATTTTTGTAAACTTGAGTATAACTAATTTGTTTTAAAATATGTGTGTATAACAAATTTTTTAAATTTAAAAGTGTGTATAAAAAATTTTCACTCAGTAGTAGTATGGATGCACATATTATTTGCTAGTCTAAAATAAATTTGTGTTTGCAAAAATTATTTCAATTTTTTTTATTAATTATTATATCATTTAGTTTTTACTTGTTATTAGGAATGGCTAAATTTTATTTGTTTTTTAGATATACAATCTATTAACACAAAATAATTACTTACAATTTATAAGCTTTTTATTGAGATATATGCTTGTCAGTTTCTCCATCATTATTGGTAAAAAATGACACAACCATGCATTGCTTTTCATCACAAGGTTGTCTGTCCTACTCGTACTTTGTAGAAACCATCACAAAAATTTGCCACAGCTAGATTTCGCAGTTTCTTCAACATGTTTGCCCTTCCAAATTATTGTTGTGGCAGTGTGACTAGAAGCATTTGGGGTGAGACATCCATTTACAGATGAAAAAATACTTTACCAAAACTGAAGGAATAAAGAAGTCATGAGACAAGTGTCGGACATAATGAAATATAGTTTCAATTTTGTTTGATATAATTGATTATACTCAAGAGTATTGAGTTCAATTTATCAATTTTGTTTCTTGACTTTCTCGTTATATCTTAAAGAACTACGTGGTTCACATTTGAAATTAACTGCATGTGAGAACCAAAGTACATTGGAAGGTTTTTTATGAGTATCACAAAGCTGTGAGTTGAAGTACTAGAACTTCTACATATGTTTAACATGTTAATAACTTAAGTTATAATTCAAACAGCTGGAACTGTGAGCAATCTACAAAACAAAAATTTGTTTTACAGTACACTACACATGCACACTAAATAAATTAATTTATTTTTCACAAGCCAAACTATGATATTATTTTAGAGGCGGAATGGTAAGCATGCAACACCTATTATTGCTAATCAGTCAATATTCAGAGAGAACCTTTCATTTTTAACCATCTTTTTAAATAATTCTCTGATGGATATAAATTCTACTTTAATTCATAGTTTTTATCTTCCACTTTGTTCTTCAGAATAAAAATAGAAACAGTACAGCAATTATTAACCAAACATATTTATCAGAAAGATAATTAAATACCAGAACTTTTCGTTAAGGAGCGACTTGCGGTAGCTTGCCACTTGAGATAGGCTCTCATTAGCACTGTAACTCATATAATTATTTTTGGGGTTGTCCAAAGTACATATATGTTCATATATTATTGTATAAATCTATTTAATTTCATTCAATGTTACTTTTTTATTAATGTTTATTTAAGTATATTTAATAATAATTTTAGTTTATAATAATAAGCATAAACTTAATGCTGGCAAACATCATAAATCTATAATAATACTATGAGAATTAAAAAAATATATTCTTTTATATTAGTTGGACAGACTTACAAACATGTTCGCAACGTGGCTCATTTAAGCAGTTCGCGAAGAACGTCACTTAGGCTTGAAGCTCAAGTATGTTCGTGAGCTTCTCGAACCGAACACATTTATTTTAAAGTTGAAGCTCTACTCATTTACTTATTGAACGAATACCAAATGAATTTTTTTCGAACTTCGTTAGTTTTCTACGAGTACGGAGTACTCAAATAAATTAAGGCAGCACTCAGGCGGAATGGACGATGAGAAATTCAGAAAATTCAGCAAACACACTTTTGTTCCCATTCATCATAATTCACGCATGATGCGGTGGCAATGTCAATTGATTATGATTTTACGTTCCAAACTCAAAGGCACAACAAAAAGTTGTTGGAAAAATTAAGTTAAATTTGGTCAATTTGGGAAATAATTTTTAGAATGAAAAAAACTCTCGCTCAAAAAAAGCTAATTAATATTATCCTTAATAGTATTTTTTTTAAAAGACATATTGCATCATACCGCACCATGCGACAGTTCATAATTAATGCTTAATTATAGGATTAAACCTTAATTAATGCTTAATCCATAGATCTAGTTATTTTTAAAAGAGACACTAATAACTAATGCGACCGATCAATATCAGAGTTGACTGTTTTTAATTTTAAGTTAATTAGTACTCCTCCGTCCCAAAACAGGTGGTTCGTATGCCATATCGGGCCGTCCCATGACAAATGGCTCGTTTTCAAATAAGAAAATAATGATCTCTTTGAAAGTTGTGAGTTATATTACTTTAACAACTTTTTACTCTTCACTTAAATAACTGTGCCCATAAAGTATGAGTCACTTGTTATGGGATTGAAGGAGTATAAACTAATTAGAATATAATAAACCATAATTGGAAATAAAAAAAAATCTAATTGGAGAATTAGAAATCCTAATTATGATTAATAAATTCTAATTGAATTTTAATTAAGAAAAAAATAAATTTTAAAAAATTAAAAGAAAAACAAATAAAAAATACAAAAAGGCAGGGAAGTAAACACACACAAGTGTCCTCTTAATTCAAAATTATTCTAATTGAAATTTATAATCCAATACTGAATATAGTAATCCTTAGTTAAAGTTCAATTACTGTAATCATAATTACTTAACTAATCCTTAGTAATCCTCTTAATTCCAAATTATTAACTAGAACAACCAAAACTCAATAATTATTATACTATATCCGTCCCATAAAAACATGTCTTTTTTTTTTTAGATTTTTTTTTCTACAGACAAATGTAGAGCTATTTCTCCATTCACAAGTCCGTCGGTTTGGAATTCTGATTTCCCAGCTTGGTTGAGAGAACTTGTATCTTCGGATATTTCGTAATTTTAATGCAATTTCCTTTCAAAAAAAATCGTGTCACTCTAAAATTGGCATATTTACTTGGGGACAGAGCTCGTATTATACTAAGGAACGAAACGATATTATCAATACGCCAATCTGCATTGCACTTTGTTCGTTAAACCAAACAAAATGACCATGGAGCCCCGAGACGGCGTCGTTTCCTGCACCTCGTCCATATCGCCCTCCTCCTCCTACTCCACCGTTATTCTGTTTCTTATGCTATTTTTTCTTCAAATTTATCGCCCATTTTTCTCTACAAAAACCTCTAATCTCTTCCCAAAACTCCACTTCTCTCTCTCACAACACACACACAATCATAAATTCTTCTGCATCCTTCTGCAGGAGTTTATACTAAAATGGCTTCCTTCACCGTTCCATGTCCAAAGGTTTCGCCGCCGCTGGCGGCTTCGTCGCAGCCGTGCCAGAAACTGCAGCATATTGCTTCGTTCCCACGATCCGAATGCCGATTGGTTCCGCCGTCCATGCTTGCTAAAATCAAGGTACATTTTGTGGCTTAGTTTGATATTTGAGCTCGTGATTATGTGTGGACATTGTGCTTTCTTCAACATTGCGCCGGATTTACGAATTTCTTCTGTCATGTGCTCGCATGAGCTGAACGCTCTTTGCCTGATTGGATCAAACACTACTACTACTACTGCACCAAAAGCTATAACTAGTGTTTCTGGGGTTGAGCTAGAGCTGAATAATTTTTTCTTTTTGGTTCTGAGTGATTTTAGCTTCTTAAAGTTTATTATTGGATTTACTAGATGAAATGTGTTCCTCCTGAGAAAACTAATTGGATGAGTACTTACCGGCTTTATTGTTTTAGTCGTTGGGATTTTGGATTTGAACAACTTTGTGTTGGCTGGTTGTTGTGTTGTGTGACTCTGTGTCCCCTGCGGTATGTTATGCTTTTTTTAGCTTATATACGAAGCGAAATAGTGTTGATCAATGAATGCACAATGTTTTTGACATTAAACTTTCACTTTTTGCTATATAAGAAACAAAAACATTCATTATAGAAACAAAGTGACAAAGATGCCCCATAAAACCTCCAATATTCTCACTCAAAGAGAAATATTTACACTCTTTTGTATTTGAAATCAACGTTACTACTTTGATTTTCAACCTCTCCCATAAAGCCTGCAAGAATTCCTTGAAGACCTTCATATTTCTATCCAACCAAATGGACCGACATAATGCACGAATGATTACTCTCTGAATAATCCGCCATCCTGCTAAAACAATAGCCCAGATCCAAAGGAAAGAGATTGTGATGAACCCAAGAAAGATCAAAATCCTATAGAACATAAAATGAGATGACAGTTGATGGGTGAGGATTTGTTGTGTCGGTTTAGTTGTATGATAACTTAATGTTTTGCTGAAGTATTCCTGTCCAAGGGGGTTAAGGATAAAAATAATGGTGATCTGTTTGTAGGTTCTGTTTGATATTACCACAATATGACTAAAGCTACTTCTTTTCTCTCCCAGGGGTTTAGCCGGAGCCAATCTGATGTCTTTAAGGTGTCTGCGCAGCTAAATGAGGTACCGCAAAAGCTGTTATTTAGTGTCTGCATGTTGGTTACTGTACTCTTTCTTTTGTCCTTCCAGTCATCTGGTTGATACTTGATGCTGCCATGTACTTGAGCTAATTTTTTACCCTACTTTGATAAGGTTGCTGTCGAAAAAACATCGCTTGCAACAGAACGGCTCAAAGAATCGAAAAGCCAATATGAAATTCCAGATGCAGAATCCATTTCAGTTTTTATGGACCAAGTATCCGATCTCATCAAGTGTGTACACTAATGACTAATTTGCATAAATAATCGCACCATCTTCTAACCCTTTATAAAAGTATTAAATTTATTTTGATTGTCAGACTTGTAGATTCGAGAGATATTGTGGAGTTGCAGCTTAAGCAATTGGATTGCGAGCTGGTTATAAGGAAAAAGGAAGCATTGCCACAACCTTCAACTTCAGCTCCGGTATATTACGCCCCACCCCCGACCCCACAGGCTACATTTCCACCTCAACCTCCTACTACGAATGTACCAGCTCCTGCTTCTGTAAGTATTGTCCCAACAACACCTTCAGCTCCAGCAAAGCCAAAGTCTTCACATCCCCCGTTCAAATGTCCAATGGCTGGAAACTTCTATCGTTCTCCTGCTCCTGGTGCTCCTGCTTTTGTGAAGGTTAGTCATATAGTGTATGTATTTGCTTTAATTTCTGTGGCATTTGAAAATCTTTGAAGTTGTGTGATTGATCCCTTATAATCTCTCCCGGGTTAATAACAAGTGTTATTATTATTATTCTTTAAAAAAAATTTATTAATATTATTTTTTATTTTTTTTTCTAAAATCACTTGTTTAGGCCGATTCATACGAGTACCTTGTTTTTTTATGACAATGTGCTTTCTGTTTTCTAATTGCATTGCTTCTCTATGCCTCTGTATGCTAACTCAGAGTTGATTTCTAGGTCGGAGACAAGGTCCAGAAAGGACAAGTAATATGCATTATTGAAGCTATGAAACTGATGAATGATATTGAGGTGAGCTCCTAGACCTCTGAAGCAAGATGTTTTGTCTGTATACATTTTGTCTACTCGTTGATAAGAAAATCATGATTAAATTAGTGAGAGATGCTTGAATCAGGTGATTCAGTAGGTTGGATTTTGCGATTACTATTTTTTTTATAAAAAGTTCAATTGTTTTGATACTTTCTTAAAAGCACAGCGGCATCCTTATTTGTTCTGGTGTAGTTTCTATAAACTGACGAGCATTTTTTGAATTATATATTCATATCCTGTTTTTTATTTATGTATGATGAAGCGGTAAACAATTTCTCCTCAAGATATATGCACAGTTCTCTTATATGTTTATTGTGTTCTTAATGCTATTGTTCAGGCTGATCAGTCCGGCACTGTGGTTGAGATACTTGTGGATGACGGGAAACCCGTCAGTGTGGACACGGTATCCTTTTTGCTCTTCCTATCCTATTTCATATTTTCATTCCTTCATTTTCAAATTTTATTACCAGATTTATTTGCTTACTTATGGGAAGGCTAAGTGTTGCTGCCAGTAAACCTTTTAATCGCATCTATTGTATTTAAATAAGACATAAATCACAAAACTTGTTAGTGTCCCTTTATAGTTGTTACTCCCCACTAAACCCTGCAAATTTTGCAAATCACCCACTAGGGCACTTTGGTGGTGCAATATTCCGCTGAGATCCCTCTATTCAACTCGAATATTCCAACACAATCCCTATATTTTTGATGGAATATACAACCTAGGGGTTGACTTGAAACAATCGAATAGATGAGTTGTTTGTTAAAGAAAAAAGTGTAGTAACACAGGTCCAAATTTGGTCATAAATCGGCAGGCAATTTGCAATCATTCCCTCAAAATAACAAGTGATCTAACCCTGTAAAACGAATGTTCTTACAGCATATTTAATCTCATTAATATCTCTTTAATCTCTTCAATATATTTTTCCTCGTTTGCAGCCTCTATTTATCATCGAGCCGTGAAGATCCCAGATTATTATGGAGGACTATCTTTGAAGTTAAAGAGTAAGATATTTCTTGGCATTCTCGTGAAATTTAGTACGAAATCATGGCAATTGACAGGCATGCTTTCATAGCTAAGTCGTCACTTAATCACTGTGGTTCTTATATATTTGAGAATAATACAATACTTCTGCTATAGAAAATGCGTGATCATCTTCAGCAATCTTCAGTCTCTCGTTCTCTCTATGTTAATCACTGTAAACTCTATGCAGTTGAATGTTTAGTAATACAGTTATACTTAATAATTTTTATTATAATTAGTTTTTCCTTTTGCGAACATAGCGTAAATTTTATTTCTCTTTCCCTGATATAAATTTCACGGGTTTGTTATAGACTTAATTAGTCCACCGTTGAAAATTCTAAAATTTGAACTAGTATAAAGTTGAAAATTAATAATATAATAAATTTGATAATGCGATGGAATTCAATCATAGAATAATTGCCAAAAGGTTCATAGAATTTATCTAAATTTATTAGGAACTCTGACGGTCCAAGTCGTTCGGGTTATCGAATTTTGATCTGATGTTAGAATTGAAATAATACAGAAACGTCAGTTTATATTTTTCAAAGGCCACAATTTTTATTAAAAATAATTACAAAAAAGCTAGAACGACAAAATTACCCTATGATTCAGTATGTGTATCCATTCTCAATGTTTTACGTGGCAATTATTTGGATATTATTTTCCATTTTCATTACAAAATAGTGCCAATAGTTACGCTAAATTCATTTCAAAATTCAACTGATAGTTCCAGTGGGGATGGCTGGTAATGGAGTGGTTCATTGGTCAATTAATGAAGTTAGATTTCGGCCACAAAAAAAACCTTAGGTGGGGTGTAATGATATTCAAAAAAACACGATATATGCATCTAATAATATAACTTTTACACATTTTTACCACACGAATTTCATTACACCAAGAACACGATCACTATAGTTTGGGTAATTACACACCCGATTTGGCGTACACTACAACGACTTTCATTGCACCAAAAACACGACCTCTATAATTTTGGCAATTACAACACCGATGCAGTGCAGCATACGCTACTTATTTGGTGCCAAGTCTACGAACTCAAACCCCCAACAAAGTAAGAAACGAGTCATTCCCAAGAGCACTAGCAGCTATTTTTAAGCAATTATACATGAACTTCAAATCCCTGGGAAATAAATATCTGCAAAAGCAAATGCTAAAATTTCAGAGTAGCTTTCTACTTAGATATAAAACAAACCGTAAAATGAGATTTTATTGGCAAACACTAAGAAGGTAATGTCAGTATAAATCGTCTTATAGAGATTCTAAATTCCAAAAAGCTCCTGTTCCAAAATTATTCTTTGACACTTTAATGCAGAAAGGGTAACAAGGATGAAATAGCCAGAATAGAATTGATGAATCTTACTTGATTCAGAAGCTGGAGCTTAACATTTTGAGTCGCTGTCTTCCTTGTTGGAAGAAATATCAGAAACAACCTGATGATCAGAGCTCAATTTGGTGCAATGTTCTACGATCAACTCATCTATGCATGAAATTTGGAATAGATCTGAAATAGAAGTGCTAGGTTATGACCATAAATTAGAAAATAGTCTTTAAAACTGGTTATATCCAGTAGAACTGTCCATTGTAGTAATTGACACTTGAAGGGACTTTCTGAAAACAATTGAGAGCGTCAAAGAAGAGCCGCTCCCCACCCCCCGAACCAAAGAACAAAAGAAAACCTAACATCTCGCCAAGTTTATAAGTTATAACTATAAACCATTGAAGTAATTATTTCTGGAAGAAATCAAGAAAAGTCAGATAGTGTTTGTGGACTCGATTTCATCAGAGCAAGGTGCTTTATGATGGTAATTTAAGTATGTTGTTTGGAAATGGATTATCTGAGACAGAATGAGGCGAGTACATTTCCTAACACAAACACCACAATTAGAAGCTATTGACAACTACTTCTACTCAATGGATGGGGGAGAGATGGATAAAATAAAGTGTTATTACTACTATTCTGGACCCAAGGAGAAGATACTAAACTGTTATGATTTAAAAATAATATGTTATTACTGCTATTCTGGATCCAAGGAGAAGATACTAAACTGTTATGATTATAATTCGAAGTTACCAATATCTGAATATCATGATGCTTTCATAGGGTTGGATCTTCCTTGTTTAAATTAAACAAAACTCTTGGAGATAAAAAAGTTATGAGATTCGGGTTTAAAAATCCTAAGCATCCAAACGGCTAACCTTTAACGCCAGTGCATGCAGTTGCAGCATAGCTAGATCACGCTTCCAGCTTGTGATTACTTTTACATACAGGATAATCCTCCCTGAGCCTTTTACCGATGAACAATAATATTATTGAATCATTCTCCTTAGTGTATTGACTGTGGCAAAAGGCGATGGCCGATGAGAAAATAATTGAGAGAGAACAACTTCTTTAGACCATGCCATCTTCACATAAGCCAAGAGTCAGAACCAGAAGCAGCTGCAATAATCTCCTGAACCTGATGAACAAAAGCACAGACAAATGTAGAATAAGTTATACTCATGTACAATACTTGTGCTCCTCAGGGGCACTCCTAGGTTCTCTACGAACAATCCAAATATGTGCTCAAAATGATAACATAAATAACAAGTAGTAGATATTATTATAGATATCTGATACAAGTGCATAAGTACTAGTTGTGCCCAATGATACTGATTCAGGGGCAATACAATGACAGGGCATAATATGTAACATTAAGTCAATTAACCCCAACCAAGTGAGCCGTAAACTATATAGCTCGATAAGAAATGTAACTAAAGTATAATCATTATGGCTCTTTGGCTTCTTGTTTGATATATAATTCAATTGAGAGGGGCTTATACAGTATGTGATCTTTCAGTATTTTCCTAATGAAAAAAATTATGTAGTGCTTGTATGCAGAAGTTTAAATGCTCCAATCATTATCTGTATCACTTCCTCTATAATAAGAAAGATCCTACTTTAACTCCAAACGAATAAAAAACAACGAATCCAACACTAGTCCCATGAGGTAATATATTGACTTTACTTGTCATCAATGTTTTAATATACTAAATCGGGAGAACCAAGGCGTTTTCCTATAGCACCACAAGCGTAGGAATCGATTCGAACCGAGGTGTAGGAATCGATTCGAGGCATAAATCTAGAAAGAATATATAGTTTCATAACAAAATAAATTACTAGATTCAGAAAGAACTGTGAATGTGCGTGTTTCTTTTTTCAAATATGTGATGTGATGAGTGATGTGATTTAGTAATTAATGGGCCAAAAACCTAAAATAAATAAACACTAGAGTTAAAAATGGGCTTAGGTTTTGGGCCCATATCCACAGAAATAAGCAGCGCTGCTTCTCTCTGGGTCTTCATCTTCTCTAATCTCTCACTCTTAATATTAGGGTTTGCGCGCAGCGCCGCGTCAGATTCTGGGCTTTTTTTTTTCTTTTCTAAACTACACCTCAAATCGCTTCTTGCGCATCGGTTCGAATCGAACCAAGGCGACCGCCTCGATTCACTAAGGCGCACGCCTCGCTCAGATCGACTGAGGCCTAAGCCTCTGAGGCGATTTCCGGCCGCTCCGAACTGAGGCGCGTCTCAGATCGTACGCCTTGACGGTTCTTTAAAACATTGCTTGTCATCAACTACTTACATTGATTGTGTATTTTTTTTAATTCTTCATGATATGCAAAAAATAATTAACCAATGATTTGTGTTCTTATTTCATAATACTTTTAACTTTACTAGTAGAGTGGTAAGTGCGATGCATGTAATATTGATAGATTTTAATAATATATATATATGTCAAACATAAAATAATTAGTATATGATAATAGATACTAATAATAAAATATTATAGTAAGGGTATAATAGGCGAATCAAATTCTGTAAACAAGGCTCTTTTATAATAGGTATAGATAGATATATAATCTCAATGACTAATATATCATCAGGAGGTACAATCTCTATATTTGATGTCAGTGTAAGAAATGATACCAAATACACTTGTTTTGGCACAGACATAGACAACAGATAGCAACATATACATGAAGATACCATCTGGAGAGATATATCTTGGAGAGATCAGAGATGGATACAAATCATTCGTAATTGGTCGAGCTACATGTTGATTAAGGGAAAAAGCAAAAAGAAAAATGCAGATAGACAAATTATAAACATCTCATGGAAGAAAAGGAACAAAAAAACTAGAAGTATAATAGTACCTCAGGATGATGTCTAGTTGCAAAATCCAGGCCATGCATGGAGTTGCAGCCATAGCAAAACTCATAGGCTCCTTATTAACCATACAAAAGCATGGTAACCTTGAATTGCCACGCAATATGAAACTCAAACAAATATAGTGCCATCATCTCAGAATTGGAAAAAGTATATAAACAAAAGCAAAATTCAAGCACTGGCTCCCTGATTTAGAACTAGCCATAAAGATATGAAAGACAGAAGCTCTTTAAATCAGAGCATGGTGGAAGAGAACAACTAAAGAATTAATTTTTTCAAGGCAAGTCGATAACTAAAATAGGTCTGTGCATAAGTATAAAATTAAAGAACTTGGCTGCATAACTATGTTTCTCTATTTCTTAAACTTAATAGCTGTTGAGGGACTTCCATAATAGATAAAGGGAATTGCTGACTTAAGTGAGAAATGTTTTCAAAATTTTAGGTGTTTACAAACCATGAAGGCTGCTGATAGCTCAAAAACCAAAATAACAGGGAAAAGGAGTATCTAGGCTCCTAACCTTTAGCCCTGGGACCAAGGAAGCTCTTATTTTCTTCCGGCCCCACCAAACTTTTTTTCCGTACAAATAGAAGAACCCTTCTATTTAACCTAGATTTAAAAAGACATTTACTCTATGAGGTTAAGATTTTGAGGATAGGTGGGGAATTCAAGGAGTTATCACGGATTTGGACAATCATCAGCTAATCAACAACATGAAGAAGAGTACATGATTTTCAGGAAGAGAGAAGAAATTGTTAGTACATCTGAGAATGCTGTCTTCTCTACTATTAAAGGGAGAGGTGAAGCCTAGTAACACAATCATGATTTAACGCAGCCCTGAAGTACAGTGAACATCATGGGCAGACAATAACTCAGGGTGGTTTGTCATCTCCAATTTAAAGTTCAACAGAAGAATAAACTTGTTTGTTGTTATTATGTGTGTCCAATTTGTTCACATGTGGCCAAGTTGCTCCACTTAGAAGAAAACTGAGCTGTGTGTTATTCTGCTTGATCCAACGTATAAGTGTATTCCCAACAATATCCCAACGTTTAAAATATAACATTTTGGCACCTAACGTTTATGCCCTAAACCACATTTTGGTACCAAACATTTAGTGTCACGAATATGTCCCAAACCACATTTTTTGGTCTTGGAAAATCAACGAGTCACATGTAATCAAAAGCTAGAAATCAAATAGACATTCAAGGATTGCAAGTAATGTCAGTCTCCAACATGACATGTCGATTTTTTGAGACAAGGAAATGTGGATTGGGACATTTTTATGGTAACTTGCTTCTAAACGTTAGGTACCAAAATATTATGTTTTAAACATTGAGAGATTTTTGGGAATATGCTTAAAATATTGGGACAATATCTGATATTTTTCCAAAAGGAAGAAAAAATGCTTTTCATATACAGCAATGATGGCTACAATCTAAACACGCTATCTAGACCACTAAATCGTAAACTGCCCCTCTTTTTTCAAACAGGAGAGACTAATAGCTTCAGTTCCTTATACACACACACACAAGTTTTTCATACCAGTGTGATGAAGAACACAACGAGTCACATGTAATCAAAAGCTAGAAATCAAATAGACATTCAAGGATTGCAAGTAATGTCAGTCTCCAACATGACATGTCGATTTTTTGAGACAAGGAAATGTGGATTGGGACATTTTTATGGTACTGCCTAAACGTTAGGTACCAAAATATTATGTTTTAAACATTGAGAGATTTTTGGGAATATGCTTAAAATATTGGGACAATATCTGATATTTTTCCAAAAGGAAGAAAAAATGCTTTTCATATACAGCAATGATGGCTACAATCTAAACACACTATCTAGACCACTAAATCGTAAACTGCCCCTCTTTTTTCAAACAGGAGAGACTAATAGCTTCAGTTCCTTATACACACACACACAAGTTTTTCATACCAGTGTGATGAAGAACACACCGACTGTTGTAGATAATTCATAGGAACACCTTATGTAGCTAGGATTCCTTTACAGATATCTCATAACAAGTTGGTGACTGACCTGAAATTCATGAGGAACTGATCCTCCATCACTACCCAGATGAAGTGAGCTTCCCAAGCAGCAGCATGCCATACCCATTGTACAGGGAAAACATTTTTATTTTCTATGAGATTCATCTCGAAGCCTTGAATTACAGCCACTGAATGAATCCAATTGAGCAAAAAAGACTACTATAAGAAAAAATTAAAAAGAAAAGACGTGCAAATCTTAAACCTAGCTCAGCATATAAAAAGGGGGAAACATATTATAAGCACAACTTACCAAGGGGAATTTGTGAAAATTTAATGGTGAAACTGCACTTTCTTTGCTCTCGTGATACCCTGATGCAGTGTCTGCATAGTGTGGCTATCTGGTTGAATTCCCTTTGATGACATCTCATTCACAAGAGTTAAAGCCTTGTCCACATTTCCCTGCTTGCAATAGCCAGAAATGAGGGCTGTGTATGTGACGGTATCAGGTAATAAACCTTGTTCAATCAAATCATTGAAAAGGGAGACAGCATCTTGAAGGTTATCTGATTTGCACCGATTGTCAATGAATGCCGTGTAGAAAATGACATCAGGCTTTAATTCCATCTCCTGCATTTCACGCAAAAAAGTTGAAGATACATGTTCTACCATCTTGTTTCTATCTAAACCTTTTTCAGATCGAGCCCTTCTGAAAATTGTTTTGCAATGCCCGTCACCCAATACAGTATAAGTTATAATGTCGGGACTAATTCCCCTTTCCTTCATATCACTGAAAAGAGCAAAGGCTTCCTCCAGGCGGTTCACATGACAATATCCATTCATCATAATGGTGTATATAACTACATCAGGAGTAAATCCTCTCCAGACCATTTGGTCAAATGCCCATTTAGCCTTATCCATGTCTGCAGCGCGGCAAAGTGCACCAATAAGCTTGATGTACATTGTCTTACTCGGGCCATCATTAGTAGAAAGCATCATCTCAAAAACTTCAATAGCTCCATTTTTTTGCCCTTCTAAACAGAGGCTACTAATAAGCTTTTCACAAGAACTCTTACTTATAAGTATTCCTTGGCTAAACATTCTAACAAAAAGTTTAAAGCCCTTAGCTGCGTTGCCTGATTCGCAGTAACCATTCACCATGGAAGAATAATTTTCTATGCTCTTTTCTTCCAGATTATTGAAATATGTTTCAGCTTCTTTCACTCTTCCCCCGAAGCAAAGGCCTTCAATGATCATGTTGTGTGTGACTGTGTTAGGAGTCAAGCCTTGCCGTTTCATAGTATCCAGAAGGCAAAATACCTCATCCAAAAGTCCATTCCGAGACAATCCACCAGCCAGGACATTATAACTTATAGTATCAGCTGTCAGGCCGCTTTTGTTCATTTCCTTAAATAGATGCACAGCATCAAAAATATTTCCATTGAGACAGTGACCATTTATCAAAGTCGTATAATTCACAGTATCTGGTATGAGTTTTTCAAGCTTCATCTCATCTAACAATCTTTTTGCCTCATCTAACTTGCCCAGTTTGCATAAAGCATGAATGGCAACATTATATATGACCTCATCAAAAAAAATGCCCAGCTTTTTAAAGTTAACGAACTGGTTTATTGCTTCAGAATGCATGCCTTTCTGGCATAAGCACTGAAGAATTAAACAGAGGATTGAACAATTAGTTCTGATACCCTTTAACTCCATCTCATCGTGGATATCCAAAGCACTAATAATATCCCCAGAATCACAATACCCCTGAATTATGGCATGATAGCTAACTTCATTGGGGATTACTCCATGTTCTTCCATGCCAAGTAGTAGCATTTCTGCTGCTTTCAGCTTCTTTTCACTAACAAAGCCCTGAATCACACTATTATAAGCATAAGCATCCAGGGGGACATTTTCGGCATTCCAAGCTCGTAAAACCTCATATGCTAAATCTGACCGGCCATGCGTGCAGAGCCCTTCAAGATAAGCTGTATAGGTAAAAGAATTAGGCGCCACCCCAGATTCATCCATCTCAAAAAACACCTCTGCAGCTTCTTCCAAACTTCCCATTCGACAATATGCCTTAATTACAATACCGTATGTATATACATTTGGGTTCAGCCCGATAGTCTTCATATGTTTATAGATAGAAATAGCTGTTTCCACTTTCCCATGCCCAACTAACCTATTCATCAAAAAATTACAAGACAATAAACACGACCCAACACCATGCCTTCTAGTCACAAAAAGAGTGTCGATCGCCTCATCAAACATTTCTAAAGTAGCATAGCTCTTAATTAATACATCAAAAGCACGAAGCAGTGAGCTTGGCCCATCAGCCTTTAGCTCCTCAGCCATTGCATCCACCAACTCTGATACCTCAAAACACAAATTCTCCCCTTTCAAATTTATGATCTCTGTAAATAAAGAATCCAGTTTCCAATCCATGCCCCAATAGCAGAGTACCTTAATCATAGCCAAATAACTTCTGGTATCATGCTGATATCCCCTTTCCTTGAATTGGTTGAACAAGGATAATGCGGAAATAGGTTCCATTCTCATGTTCTGCAGAATCTGAACGACCCCAGATGAATTCAATTCCAATGAATTTTCACTTCCGCTGCTGTCGCCGTAATTTGTTACAGTAACATCATTTTTCGAATTGGAATTCGGTTCCTCGGAACAGGAATCGGAAAAGTAAGGAGTGAAATGGGCGAGCGACGGAACTGATTGTAATCGAATAAATTGGAGATATCTGAAGGGATTGATGCGAGATACTGACCTGATTGAAGAAACCAGCATCGAATAATGTCAAATTTTTAACACATAAAAGCGTCTGCTGAAATTATGCCTTTTTCTGGAACCCGCGAATGGCGATGAGATGAAGGTCCTGCAACGAAGTTTAAGAGAGAGAGGGAGAGAGAGAGAGAGAGGAGGGAGTTATCAGCGGGAATGTAAAACCCTTCAACTCATGAAGTAGAAGTAGAAATAGTGGAGTACTATATAAACCTTCGTAGTCGGCGGCGCAGATCTTACAAATGTCTAATTTTACAAAATTTGCATTGCTTATTTTATTCCTTTTAAATACTTAAATTTAAGAATAATATTGTTGGACTATGAATCTAGGGGTGGGCGGTATGACGTTTCGTCATACCTTATATCTTACCGAAAGTAATTGTATGAAAAATTTCATACTTTTATTATATCGAACCGTTCGGTATACTTTTGTCCGGTATATCGAAATTTCGGTATGGAGCAAATCACGTACTTTTACCTTATCGTATTTTCGGCATTCACGATATGCTGGTATACCGTTACATGCCAAAAAATATATCTTTAAAAAACATGTGCATACATATACGGTAAAAATTTCAACTATTAAACTCTCAACAATATTTATAGCTAATGTGATGACATCATACAACGAAAGATGAATGGGTGTTGCCTGTTGGGACGAAGAACAAAGGCAGAGAATATTATTCAAATTAGTTAAATATAAAAATTGTTTTCATATTATTCTTTGTTCGTGTTCCACAATCATTGTTTTTTTGTTACATTAATTTTTTATTTGATTTTAGGTTTCAATTTTTATGTTTTTGAAACCATTTTTTATTTAATTTAAAACTTACTGATTAGTATAAAAGTCATAACTATTTTTTTTAGTTTTTATTTTTAAATATTTAGTTAATAATGTTGATGGATCCATAATTAGGTTCTATATTTTTAAGTTTCATATTTTACTCAATAAATGTTGACTAGGGTTTTGATTATTTTATAATTATTATTTATTTTTATAATCAATTCTTACTAAAAAATATTACCAATATGTACACAAACGGAACATCAAAAAGCGGGGCAGAGTGTGCGTGTGTTAGCCTAGTGGTAGAGTGGTTAATGCTCGGATCAAAGGTCACGGGTTCAAGTCACCGTCACGCGACCTTTAAAATTTCTTATAATGTTTGTTCAAAAAAAAAGGGCGGGGCAGAGCCACGTAGTAAGTCATTATGCATGTTACATGCAATGCATGTTACATTACAATAAAGTATTCCAACAAATCGTTTGCATGTTACATTGTCATTGAAGCCAAAAGCATATTATTTATGATGTCGTTTTAGGGGTGTTTATTTTAGGTGATAGGATATATAGATAAAAATAGTACATCCACCGTTTACTTTGATGGATTGATTACTTTTGAACTTGTTTGACCATCTAATCCTCATACAGTCAATCCTATATTTTATCAATTTATCACATCTTTCAAAAGTAAACGCTTTCTACCTCATCATCTTATTATCAAACTATCATTGAACCCTCAATTAGATTTGGAATATTAGTATAGTTAAATTAAATTGACCGGCATTGTTATAATGCAAATTCTCGAGTACAATTGACCGCGCGCACCGTTCGCTTGGTGCCGTCAATTCTATTTTTTATATTTAATTAATTAATATTTAATTAATTAATATTTAATTAAATATAATTAGAATGTATTGATCTTAATCTTGATCCTAATTAATCTCAATTAAAGTTTATTAATTTCGATTAGAATTTACTAATCCATAATTAAATTTATAATCCCTAAGTAAATTTAATTATATTAATTAATTAAAAACTAAAAAAATTAATTAGGGGTGAACCGTACGCTAACATTTTCTAGAGAAAATTATTTTATTAATTCTTAATTTTCTTTACAAGTTTTACATTTTTGGTTGTGATTTGCTATATTAGGTAAAATTTACTCTCTCCATCCACCAAATTAATGCATTTAATTCCGTTTTGGGACGTCCTCCAAAAACATACATTTTTCATTTTTAGAAATGACTCCACATATTACCCATAATATTCACCATCAATCTATCCACTTATCTTTATAAACTATAATAGCAAGCCCGGGCTGCTATTTATAGTAACATTCAATTTTTAGTTTTTTTTTTAGTTTTTTTTGTTTTTTGCAATATTTCATTTATGGAAATAATTCTTATTAATGTTATATCCTAATTATTCATTATTATTTACCAATCAAATATTTAATGTCGGATGTTACAAAGGCATAATTTATGATAAAATATTAATTTTAATAATAAACTTTCCATTTCTCATACTATTTTTCTCTTATAAATACTAAAATTCTACAAGCAATTTCATCCACAACACATTCTTCATCCTTATGCTTTCCCGACTAAAGGAAGCATGATTGATAAGAAAAAAGTTATCTCACCGCATTACCGTAATAACGTTGTTTTATTTTAGAATTGGTTTCTTCATCAAATTTCAGATAGGCTCGAAGACGAAATGGCTAAAGAATGCTTGGCGCAAACCCCTGCATCGGATATAATTTCTACTTTTTATTTGTTTCATCCTGTAGCAGTTTCTTCGATTTGAAGATCGCAAGGCCAGTGTTGAAGATTTGAGAAGGAGCCACGATGTGCTCAATATATTTGTAGTTTTAGATCATTGTCCAATGTCCACTCTCAAATATATACTATAAAATTTATGTGATATCTTTTTTTGGCCGTTCTTTTATCCAGGTTCTTTGATTTCTTTATTCATTAATTTGTCAGTTTAATTGATCATTTTTAGTCGTAAAAGATCCGTGATTAGGTTTAATTGTAATTATAATCAGAATATTATGGGATTAATTATAATTAAGTTGTTGTTATATTGTCAATTCATTAATCGATTTATGTAGATTGATTCAGAATATGTATATATATAGGAACACTATATATGTTGGTTGTTAATTTCAAAAATATAATATGCAAATGCATGTTTCTTCTTTGATGATAATATAATATTTTTATTTCTATAGATAATAAACATTTACCTGTTTGAGTACATATATTATTCAAAATATATTTGAGTAGAAAGTCTTAGACATGCCTTCATAAAATTCATTTCCATCTAATTACTATGCTTTAGATAAAAGAATGTTATTATTCGAAAAAAGATAAAAGAATGTTACATCTGAAATTGATAAATTTATATACTAAGAAAAAATAATATATGTAACAAACTTGCAAACAATCTTTATCTTTATATAATAAGGCCGGATTAATGTATATGCATGTATGCTTATGTCAATATATGTATGTATGCTTATGTCGATATTTGGTGTATTATTGATTTTGTGATGAAAAGCATAGAGTTACGAAATTTGTTCTTAACGTCATTGAGAGTAAAAAAAAATAATCTATCATTAATATGTGGACAACAACAAATAATTTATTTCAGCCACATACGAGGATAATGTTTTAATAATTAATTATGTTATCAATGAAGATTACTATTATTTCGCCCATTTATTTTATTTGCACTGATTAAGTTGTACAAAATCTATTAATTTCTTAAGGAGTGTTCCATTTACAATTAAGTCTGATTCAATCATGTTGACAATTGAAATGTGAATTGAATACTTATATTAAAATTTATTAAGTAATTACGTTACTCATAAATTAACTAGATTTATTAATTGTTGCTAATTGATTAATTGAATTAATATTTGACTATAAACAATATATATATATATAAAAATAGTCATTAATAAATTAATTTATTCATAAAAAATAAAATAAATTAAATTTGATGCTAAATGACTAATAAATTGAATTTGAGTAGTTGAATCAAAATTTAACTAATTAATATATATTATATATATATATATATATAACATACAATTTAATATGTGTGTTGGTATATACACATTCTATAGTCTTTGTTTTGAGTTGAGTAAGAGAGATGGTGGAATTTGAACCATATACCTATTTGGAGCTATGCATTTAATGTACTTGAACATTTTATTTTGCATAAATTAATTTCACTAATTGGAGCTAATTAAGTAAATGATGTTGATTGACTAATTGGAGCTAATTGTGTAAATGATGTTGATTGACTGAGTTGATCAATATATAACTAATCTATTTATATGTAGTTAAAGTGTAAGTACTTAGAGTAAATAAATAAGGATTTATCAGTAGAAATATATATTGGTTGATTTGTTGTATACAAGAATACATATACGTAATTAATAATTAATACTAATAATTATTAAAAAAATCTAAATATAAACTTGCATTTTTTTTATGTGTAACTAATAATAGTAAATTTTTCAAAGTTTATGTCCAAAAATAAGATTTTTGAAAATCATTCCAACTTTTGTGTAATATCATAGTACTTCCTTCGTCTCATTTCAATTGGTATGGTTGCGTTATTTGTTTGTCACGTTTCAATTGGTTTGTACTATAAATAGAAAGTTTGATATTCCACTAATATTATAACACCCTCAACGTAACTGTTGGGAAAATTAATAGAGTTTTGATTGGATACCAAAACCCAGCTGACCCCAACCGAGTAGATGATCGCACAAGCCTAAGCGTTTTTCAGCTCACCTGTTTGAGCGTATAGAGATTCTTAGTTTACAGGTAGATTCGCTGAAGACAGCAGAAGACACAGCTAAGCTGACAGCTTAAGAACTCAGCAGAGTAGACTCAGCAGAGCAAGACCAAGCAGAGTCAAAGATCGTGCAGTATCAAGACCCAGCTCAGTGACGGAAACCCAGCTTAGTGTCAAAGACCCAGCTCAGTGTAAAAGACCCAGCTTAGTGTCGATGACACAGCTCAGGTCTAAAACACAGCTCAGGTCAGTGACACAGCTCAGAATCAAGACACAGCAGAGTCCAAAACGCTGAAGAAATAGCAGAGACGCTTAGCAGCTCGAAGATGAAGACCTTCTCAAAGACAAGATCCCGATGTCAGAAGATCTTATCGCGCGGATGGATCGCAGAAGAACTAGCTTCTGCAGATGCAGACCTACTTCGTAGGTAAAGGCCAGAAGTCAACAAGAGTAGGTAAGATTCAAACGGCTCTCTTCCAACGGCTAGTTTGAATCTCCACATATATATCTCTCCTCCACCATTGAAGAGAAGAGGCTGGCAAGACGACTGAAGAAAAAAAAAAAAAAATGAACAACGATCTTCAAAGCCAAATCTTTCAAGAACACCCAGCCAGTCAGCTATGTTCTTAGTTGTTCACATATTCAGTCTTAGGCAGAATAGATCAGAATAAATATCTTAAGCCTAGTTTGAACGAGTTCATCATACTCCTTGTTCTTCGTTGTAAGAACTCGTTCATAGTTGGAAAACCATACCCAAACCCAAACCCATAAAGGTTAGGTAAAGGTACGCTTGCTCGAAGCGTGTAATTCGAGTGGTTAGGTTCTTGATCCGGGAAAACTGAAGGTGTAGGCTTGACAGTGCCCGCAAACTGTTGGAACACAGCTCGGGTTAGAGTTGTGAAGTTGCTTGGTACTTGGAAACCAAGTGGTAGTGAATTACAAGTGAATCTGGTCATGGACGTAGGAGGTGTTACTCCGAACCACGTTAAAAATGATTTGTTATTTATCGCTTTCTTTTATGCATGTTACTAACCCTTATGAGCATACATTTCAATCTGCATAAACTGACTAACTGAAAAGTGAAACAGAGCTTTGCAATATAATTTGAAGCAACAGACGGACTTTCCAAATCCACCACATTCCGCACACACACACAGCCAGCTGTGTCATCAAGCTGCCATCCAGCTGGATCGAACACGATGCCTCTACGAAAAGAGTTTTAACTTGGAAAAGTTTTTAAACCTTGGTGTATTCACCCCCTCTCTACACCAAGGTATCCGTCTTGGGACCAACAATTGGTATCAGAGCAGTGGTTCAAAAGATCACTGTATCTGTCATGTCAGCATTTCATTGCTGATAGTGGTCACCTGAACAGATCCTTCAAAGCTTCAATTTTTTTTAAAAAAAATCATTATATTGCATACTGTCGTGGAATCTTCCTTGTGCAGGAAACATCCAACATTCTCTGTCGATGATTATCAGATCTGGAAGTTCCAACTCAACAGCTTTCTGAGTGCTCATCACGACATGATTTGGGATGTTATATTTTTCGGACACATCATCATAAACTCATAAAGTCCAGCAGAAGAATGAATGATCAAGAGCTTGAAGATGGCCAAAGCTGAAATCAGATAATTGCTCCAGCCAATGCAAACACAGCTGGAACCTTGTCATCGATGTACCAAAGAGGTCGTACTCATTCAAGCCAGCTCTCCAAGCTCAGTCCGATCAGAAAAGAAAACTGATCGGCAACTCAAAGACCAAGAGAAGCAGCGGATCTCAGCTGGACACAAAGCTCAAAAGCGGCAGATAGATCCAGCTGACTGGAATCAATTAAAGATAGCAATGTCATCCAGCACAGACATCAAGGTCAACTTAAAAGACAGCTGGGAAGGATCTCAGCTGGTTAGAAAGCTGGAAAACAACCGAGCTTCAAATCAAGATTCCAGCAGACGGGATATCAAGCTAACAGACTCCAGTTATGAAATGAACCTCATCGGAGAAAATAGAGTCAAAAAGGTCCAAAGAAGAAGCGGACTCATTCAAGGACCAACCAGCTAAGATCACTCACAAAAGTCAAATCTGAGTGATAACAGGTCAAGGGACAGACGCAATTGAGGGAGTCATCAAGCGTGCTGTGAAAGAAAATGAGCCAGTAATGAAAAATCCGATCAACTCGAGGAAGAAACATCTATAAAGCTCATGACTCACCTCAAAGCTCTTCGAAGAATATGCCAAGAGTACTGATCCCAGCCAGGAGTTGTGAATGGGTTTCCTGGAAGCAACTGAGAAAAGGCAGTCTACTACCTTCAAATTCAGGGGGAACTCCACCAAGCTGGAAGACGACACAGCTGTGACGTCAGCCGAAGGCAAACTCAATCCAGTAGAGTAGTCAAGTGGAGAATCAAACAGAGCTGAATCAAGAATAATTCGCAGAATTCAGAAGAGGAATCAAGAAGAAAGGAATTTAGTGGAGCAGACTCACCAACAATTGGTATCAGCTCAATCCGGATGAAGAAAGTTCATCCAGCTGAGGGGAAACAAACCCAGCTGGATCCCAAAGCATAAGATTTACTCAGCTGAAGGGAGAAACTCAGTCAAGCAAAGGAAAAGACATCCGCGACATCAGCTGACTTTTTGGTCCAAGCTGACAGGAATGTGTCTCATGCATTTATTTCTCTAAGGAATATACTATTTAAGTCCAATTATTTTGAATTCCTATGTTAAGCGGACATATGTTCCTTAGTTAAATTGCTTGATAAGTTTCCATTCCCATCGCATTAATTATAAAGACTGTTGTGTACTGAAGCACGGTAGGATCAAGGCAGAATGTCAAGCGTTTGAACTGCCTCACGCGCGGTTGTAATACACTCGCCGTAAAACACGTCAGAACGTGATGAGTGAATCTCTCCGAGCCGTTGATCAGAATACCAGCTGTCTAAATCTCAACCGATGATCAATTATGGCAGTTGATATACATGGAAAAGATACGGAGAATTCTTCCATCTTTATCTCTGCGAATTTCAAATCTTCAAGTCATCTATCTATCCTCTGCAAATTCCTCGCTCGATCAAAATCAACAGATTGCAGAGATGGCACCCAAGAAATCAACCGCAGGGATGAACCAGTTCGAAGTTCTGATGACAAAATTGTCATTTGAAAGTTGTTTTCCAACCGCCAACCTTCCAGTTTCAGAACTCAAAGAGATGGTAGACCTCATCATAGACTCCGGTCTCTTACTGTGGGCAACCTCCATGCCCAAGCTTATGCTAAAGAGAGAAGCCGCTCTATTCTATCTAAACATCATTGACGAAGAAGGTTTTTACTCATCTTCATTCGATGTGACTGTCGAAGGCGAAGATGGAAAATTTGACTCAGCAACCGTCAACATCAAACTCAACAAGATGCTACGAAAGGTGTTCAACCTACCCAGAGAAGGAGAATTCATCCCAGACGATTACAGTCGTGAAGAAGTGGATGAATTCCTTAGCCAAGAGATGCTTATCACCCTAGAGCCGTACAAAGCGAGCATGTCAAAGCTCCTTCTCAAGCCAAAGTACAGTCTGCTGCTGGATATCACGCAAAAATGCATCTTAGGGATAACTGGATCTCAAGGAGAGATCAGTATTCCAAAGCTCAAGCCGATGATTGCCATGATCAAAGGAGCAAACGTCAACTGGTTTGATTTCTTACTCAACCGACTGGTCAAGGAGTTAGAAAAGATCAAGTTCAACTCCACCAGGACGACGTATTCAACTTCAGAGCCACTGTATCTATGCTCTAAGATTTCTTTCTTGATAGAGCAAGCTGTGAAAGGGCACACAGTAAAGTGGGCTGATTCAGAACCATTTCCAGAAACGAAGATTCTCTTCCAGAGAATAAGTCAAATCAATGATCTTCTGAAGAAACAGCCTGCTGTGAGCAAAGGCAAGAAGCAGCTGGAAGAAACAAAGACAGATGTTCCAGCTAAGAAGAATCAGAGAAAGAGGAAGACAGCTGACCCCAAACCAGCTGAAGGTCCAGCTGAGAAGAAAAAGAAAACGGCCGTCGTTCCACCATCTGAGGCGAGACCTTTCTCTGAAGAAACTCATAGTCAAGCAATAGTGATTCTCTCCCTACAGCCAGTATCAGCCTTCAATCAATTCGGATCAAATATCTTGGCTGATATGGGATTGAATGATGAATCATCATCTAGTTCAGAGGACGAGCTGGACATTTCAAAGAGTCAGACAACTCTTCCCAGCTCACCCCAGCTCTCGCGCCACAACTCTCCGCCCAAACAGCCTTCTCCTCCACCCAGCTCCTCAGCAAGAGATTCATCTCCTGTAAACGTACAGGGAAATATTCAACTGGCTGAAGCTCCTTCACAGCCAGCTGACGACCAAGCTGAACCCTCTAATCCCAGCTTACCCCCAAAACAACCATCACCCAAAGCTCAAATCTCCACAGAATCAGAAGAGAGTGATTCTTCTGCTTCTACATCACTCAACTCTTCTGGCTCAGCCTTCATGGAAGTTATGTACGAGGAGCTACGCATCGCAGGGATCAAGAGTGTTCTAACTCAGTATCCCATCTTGGCGCACCTGCCAATTGCCCTCGTCAAAGTTGGAGATCTCAAATTTTATCTGGCCACCAAGATGGCGACTTGGTACCAGAATGAGCAGCTGATCGAGACCTTCTCGTATAAGAAATTGAAGACGGATGAAGCATGCCTCCAGCACACGTTTGGCTTTGGAAGTCTGGAAGATGCTTACTTACATCAAAATGATCTCATCAGAGGAATTATCGAAGTAACTCAGCAATACCCCAAGCCGCACCCAGCAGACGTCTGGGAATCAGCCAACAAGCTTCTAACAGCAGCGGGATGGGAGACATCTTGTGAAGATGTTATGTCCAAAGAAGTCACAGCTGAGATTACCAAGGACGCTGAACCAGTTAACACAGCTGAGGTAATAATCTTGGAAGAACCGTTGTTAAACGACAGAACCGAGAGACGACAGCCCACAAGGTCCAAAGGCCGATGACACTCGCTCGCTGGTTGAGCTCGAGGCAAACAAACCCAGTCATGTTGATTCTGCAACTCAAACGGACTCAGCTGTCGAGCTCTCAACCGCCATAAAGGAAGCAATCTCTAAAGAGGTTGAAGAAATTCTTTTTCAGAACAGACTGAAGTCTCAGGTGGATATCATCATGCGGTTCACAGCTCTAGACTGTCAAGTTAGAGAGCAACATCGGACAATTGATGAAGTCCACAAATTTGCTCAAGATTTACAAGAAAGTACAAGTCTAGATCTCACGCAATCTCTTGTCTCTCAAAGAATTGATCAATCACACCTTCTAGAAAAGAGAGTTCATGAGATTGTAACAAGACTTCAAGCTCCACTGGTCGACGACATTGCAAATCTTTCAAGCCAGCTGGAAGCTCTCAAAAAGTCCACTCTCTCCAATAGCTCTGACATCCGCCAACTCTTCAACCTATATAAAGATCTGGATGCTCGGTTCGTAGCCGAAAGTGCCTGCTCGAACATTATCACGAGTGACAACTCGGCCAAGATTGTGCCGATGTGCGCTCTCGCCGGGCTCAACGCAATCAAGTCGACCCTCTCGCCTCCTATTGATAATGCCAAAAGGAAGATCGAATGAAGGTTTGGAAAAACAATGGAGAGGGCCGGCTCGAGGGAACTGTGCGACAAATTCAATATGAAATCGACGACTTCGCCAAAGCTGGATGAGAAGAGCCGAGCCAATCAAGAGCAAAGCAAATCAAAGAGACATGGAGAAAGAAGATGGTTGCTCTTGCCAAAGCATGGACATAAGCCGAGAAGAATACAAGGACTATCACCTTGGGCCGTGTAACTTCCACAACGAGCAAAGAAGAGAAATGCAAGAGCCTGGGCAAAATCATCAAGAAGAAAGCCGAATCGCTCCGGCTAGAAAAGCGAAGAAAAGGCTAAGCTACAGCAAGCTAGGAAGAAAAACAAGCAACGGCTTCAAGTATTCCAAGATCCGACAAGAGAAACCCGGATGAAATCAATGGCAGAGGAACAATGCAAAACAGAATTCATCAAAGAATTCTACTATCTAAATCAATACAAAGGTATGGATCATGAAACTGCATTCAAAGAATACTTGCTCGAACTTCATGAAGAAGATCCAATGATGGCAAGATCATTAGCCCTAGCTGCCAAGAGAAACGACATCCAACTCAAAGCTCCAAAAGTCAAGCAATTGAAGCCTCCCACTATAGCTGGAACGAATCTTCCTGACAAAGCTCAGATTATCAAAGAAGTTCATCAAGCGAAAGAATCTCCAAGTCTAAAAATCAAGATGAATGGAGAAACTTGGAAGAATTCATCTTCACCGAGATATGGTCTCAAGACGGTACCATCAAATGGACGAACGAAGACGGGCGAAGACCCACTATCCAGGGAATTTTGTTGTTATTTCTTTTGTAAAATTGTAATATTATCTTTTATTAATGAAAAATTCATTTTTGCTCTCAAGCTCATCCTGATGACAATAGCTCTTTGTCCAGGCACTGAACTCTGAATTTAATTTACCTGCTGTGTATGTTTAAACTTTTGAAAACCCGTTTTCTTGTTAAGGGGGAAGTAAATTGTTTTTCTCAGTTAGGTTTTGGCATCATCAAAAAGGGGGAAATTGTTGGGAAAATTAATAGAGTTTTGATTGGATACCAAAACCCAGCTGACCCCAACCGAGTAGATGATCGCACAAGCCTAAGCGTTTTTCAGCTCACCTGTTTGAGCGTATAGAGTTTCTTAGTTTACAGGTAGATTCGCTGAAGACAGCAGAGCAGACTCAGCAGAGCAAGACCAAGCAGAGTCAAAGATCGTACAGTATCAAGACCCAGCTCAGTGACGGAAACCCAGCTTAGTGTCAAAGACCCAGCTCGGTGTAAAAGACCCAGCTTAGTATCGATGACACAACTCAGTTCTAAAACACAGCTCAGGTCGAATTGTGACACGGCTCGGAGTTGAAGACACGGCTCGGACGTTGATGATACGGCACGGAGTCTAAAGACACGCTCGGGAATCAAGACACGGCACGGATCCAAAACGGCGAAGAAACGGCGAGACGCTTAGCGGCTCGAAGATGAAGACCTTCTCAAAGACAAGATCCCGATGTCGAGAAGATCTTATCTCGACACGGTCGTATCGTAGAAGAACAGCTTCGCGGATGCGGACCTACTTCGTAGGTAAAGGCCGAAGTCAACAAGAGTAGGTAAGATTCAAACGCTCTCTTCCAACGGCTAGTTTGAATCTCCACCTATATATATCTCTCCTCCACCATTGAAGAAGAGGCCGGCAAGACGGCGAAGAAATAAAAAAAAAAAAAATGAACAACGATCTTCAAAGCCAAATCTTTCAAAGACACCTACCATGTTGTGTTTTAGTTGTTCACATATTCAAATCTTAGGCAGAATAGATCGAATAAATATCTTAAGCCTAGTTTGAACGAGTTCATCATACTCCTTGTTCTTCATTGTAAGAACTCGTTCATAGTTGGAAAAACCATACCCAAACCCAAACCCGAAGGTTAGGTAAAGGTACGCTTGCTCGAAGCGTGTAATTCGAGTGGTTAGGTTCTTCAGTACCCGGAAACTGAAGGTGTAGGCTTGACAGTGCCCGCAAACTGTTGGAACACAGCTCGGGTTAGAGTTGTGAAGTTGCTTGGTACTTGGAAACCAAGTGGTAGTGAATTACAAGTGAATCTGGTCGTGGACGTAGGAGGTGTTACTCCGAACCATGTTAAAAATGCTTTGTTATTTATCGCTTTGTTTTATGCATGTTACTAACCCTCATGAGCATACATTTCAATCTGCATAAACTGGCTAACTGAAAAGTGAAACAGAGCTTTGCAATATAATTTGAAGCAACAGACGGACTTTCCAAATCCACCACATTCCGCACACACACACAGCCAGCTGTGTCGATCAAACTGCCATCCAGCTGGATCGAACAAAGCCAGCTCTCTGAAAAGAGTTTTAACTTGGAATAGTTTTTAAACCTTGGTGTATTCACCCCCCCTCTACACCAAGGTATCCGTCTTGGGACCAACAGTAACTCATAAATAAAATATTATGCCACATGGGTATATTTTTTCTCTCTCCTACTTGACTTGAAGACCATATCCCCTAAAAAGTTAATTTCGACGAGCCACATACATATCTATATAACACCAACACGATGTGATCATTTTTATTGTTGTATCACATTTATCAAATTATCTTATTGTCAAATTTATATAAATGTATCTTATTTATTTCATATTTAATTTTAGTGCAATAATTTTTTAATCAATTTTACTATGCTAATAAATAAATAACATAATAACAAAATTATTTGTTTAAAATAATTAATAATTTATATTTTTATTGTTGTGTTGTATTCATAATTAATCACTTTGCTATAATAATTTGTTTACTACATAATTTTACTTCAAATTTTTTATAATATAAAATACAATGAAAGCCCAATATTTATTTTGAGTTTGTAATCACTAAATTATTAAATATCATTTAGTTTATTTGAAATTTAATATTATGAGCCTATGAAAATACAAATTATTAATCATACAGAGCTTTTATTTTTGAAATCGTGACATAATTTTTTCACATCTTATTATTTTTAATAATTAAAAAACATCTCTCAATTTATTTACTTTTTTGGATAAAATTTTGAATATTGATTACCAATATTTTGCGTGGGTAATTTTTTAATCAAGATTTAAATAATAATACTTTCTCCGTCCACCATAAATGTAACACTTTGGGTTTGGTATAGATTTTAAGAAATGATTGGTAGATTGGTTTTGAGTGGAAAAGGAAATCTACCATAATGAATTGTTGTGATATTTAAAATAAAGGTAGTGAGTGGGGTCATTTTCCAAAATGAGTTACGCGATGGAGAGCTATTTCTGGTAAAGAATATTATTGAGCAGAAGACTCTGATATAGATGACATGGGTAGGAATGGAAGAATGTTAATAAGTTAATGTGTTTAGAGTGGCGGATGTCGGAGTAGTCGTTAATGGAGAATGCGACAACTGCGAGAGGTAGCCAATGATGGTGGTGAAGACAAGATGGAGAAGATGACGTACGATGGTCCATTACTAAATTCTATTTTTTATTTTTTAGATTTTCTTTGCTTTCAATTGAATTTAGATATTTGTTATCTTGATCACATTTCAAATTCCTTTCCAATGAGCCATATATAATTTTCGACGCCAGAAATTGAAGCTCGTGACATATTGAAAAAATATTAAAGGGATAAGTAGTAGAAATTACAATATTTTATTAATTTCACACTCCACTCACATGATAATATTATATTAATAAAATATTGTTATGTGAGAAGTGGGTGCACTACATATACACACATAATAAAATTTCCCCTCAGTGTAGACACCTTCATCTCAATTAAAACTCCATGAAAATGTATGGGGTTGCTACCACCAGAACATATAAAAAAGTACAAATTACTCCTCCCTTCTAACGGTCTTCTAGCGTCGTTCAAAAATTTTTATTCTATTTTTTTATTTCTTTCCGACATCATCTTTCAGACCAGCTGAGAGACTTCCCATAAAAGCTTCGTGCAACCTCATGACTGTTAGGCTACATTTCTAACGTACATAATCCATTGACAACATATTAAAGTTTTTAATATTTTCTTTACTCATACTTATATTGTTTTACAAAAAATTATCAAAATTCAATTTACCCCATGCATCGCACGGGTGTAGTACTAGTTTACACAAAATACCATTCACGGTCCCACTACTTTATTTTTTCCCAGACCAATATATCCATTAATTTATTCACTAATACACTAAATAATATGAGACTCTAACTCCACTCACTTTACAGTATCCATCAAAATTAAAACTTGTGCCACCAAAATCAATGCATAAATCTAGTATAAATTTACATACATAATTTTAGAAAATGTGTAAATAACTACATAATAATATAATAGGGCAAAATACATTTAAATTCCCCACATTTTTTCAAATTCTGATTTATTTTCTAACCTTTTAATTTTTCGTCTAAAATCTCCACCTTTCAATTTATTTGATTTTTCTCCCAAAAATAATTTGGAGAAAAAATCGATGATGACATGTTCAATTCAAAGTGATGTGGCATTCAAAATAACGTGGTTTTAGTTAAAACGACGTTATTTTGATTTTAAAAATTAAAAACAAAAACAAAAATCAAATTACACTTCACTTTTAATGCCACCTCATCATCCCATCATCTTCCTCCATCTCTCTTTCTATTTCTCTTTCTCTTTCTAACACAGAGTATCATCACCGCTGCTTTCCACTCTCTCTAACCCAACAACAACAACATTAATAGATCTTAGTCCTCATCTCTGCATGTTCGCCGATTCCAGCAAACACACCGCCATTGTTCGCTGTTTGGTTTTCCCACCACCATTCTCCTTCCACAGTATTATGTATATACTTTTGATATTAAAATCAGAAAAAAAAAACAAAAGTCGTAAAAGAAATCGGAAAATTAAGAAGTTACATAGCAAATTTACCTGTCGGATAACCACTTGGGCCTGATTGTTATTGGACTGAGGATAATAGGACGATTGCGGCTGAAAAGAAAGATACGATGTCGCCGACGGGTAACCTCCGGTGAACAATGGTGCAGCCAATGAAGGCGGAGGGTAAGTCAAGAAGGATTCTGAGGATAACTATTGTAATTTTTCGGAGCGGTCGAGCATGGCAGAAAAGGAGGCGATGGGCCGACGGCTGAGAACGGTGGAAAGGGTGGCAGCTGTGCGAAGGAGCTCGTGGCGGGATAAGGAGCCGGAGTTTGGGGGAAAGGCGACGCCGCCGGATTGGGAGGGTAGAGGTAGCTAGTATTAATAGGCGCTGATGTTGGCACATTCACAACAAGGTTATACATCGTGTAAGAAAGTAGAGGAGCAGGTGCGCCGCCGACGGTGTCTTCTGCCTCACACCACCACTGCACCTTCACCGAAGAAGAAGAGAAAACGGCGGAATAGTTGTTGTCGTGAGAGAGGAATAGTTGTGCTTGGAGGGTGGTGATGCGGCGGCAATGATGGTACTGTGTGTTAGAGAGAGAGAGAAAGAGAGTGGAGGGAGATGAAGGGATGATGAGGTGGCATTAAAAGTGATGTGTAATTTGATTTTTGTTTTTTTTAATTCTTAAAATCAAAACGATGTCGTTTTAACTAAAACAACGTCGTTTTGAACGCAACGTTATTTTGAATTAAACATGTTATTGTAGAGGCTAAATCTATAATTGATGATGACGTCAGGCACGTCCGGTTTGATAGGGCACTAACAACCTGTCGACACAAAACACGTAAGAGCTCTACGTTGAGCACCGGTTGGGGGTGTCGACCGTAGAGCCTCCGACGCTCAAGTTAGTAACGGAATAGTAAAGCAAAATGCTAAGAAAAGCAAATAAGAGAGAAAGAGCAAGTTGGAAGCAATGAGCCAATGATTGTTCCAAGTTGTCGAATGCGTCAGGAGGGTGGAGACGGTGACAGTAAGTATGTGATAATGAATGGTTGATGACGGAGATAACCTAAGTTGGCTATATCCGGTCTGTGAGAGCAAGTAAGTAAGGTGGCGGAAGTAGAGATGTGATAGAGAGAAGAGTATGAGGGAGTGAGAATGATTGTGCAAGTTGCAATCTGCCCCCAGGTTGTAACCTAGTCGGATTGTATATATAGGACGATTTGCTGTTAGGGTTTAGTATACCGATCTTATCCAACTACGCCCTACACTTCCAAGCCGTTGCTATTTTGTTGGAACCGTCAAGATACGTTCTCTGACCATGTCAACCAGGTTGGCCGGCGTGATGTGCCCTTAGGGTTGATGTTTTGATTCTTTTGACCGTGCCAGCTTGATTGGCCGATTTGATGGGCCTTTGGGCCAGAGTATAGAGTATCCGATCAAGTTGGCAGTCCAGGTTGATCTATAGCTTATTGGGCTAGACGGTTGAATCGGCCAGGCTGATAGGGCCAACTTGGTATGCTTGTTGGGCTTGGACCAAGTATACGGATTTTGCCCACTACAATTAGCCCCCACTCTACAATTAGAATTTTCTAATTGGAGAGTTTATTAGTTAGGGCTGTTTAAGATCGTGAGTATTCTAGTTGGAATGAATCATCCTATTCAAGTTGGCTCTGACAAAGGAACTGAAGAATAGTTGATAACTTAAGAATACTTGAAATATGCAGCTTGTGTTTGAAATTAATTGGTCATAACCAATTACATTGAATAACAACAAATGATTACTGATGAATCTGGACATTTTATGAGATAAAGATATTGAGCCCATCATGTGATTGTTTATTTCTTGTATTTAATTGTTTGGCCCAACTTGGTGGGCCAAGTTGACGATATTGAGATATAGATCAGTTTCGGCCGATGTAAAATTGGTGAAAATAGATTATGATGGTGTGTCGTTTTTATTTTTAGTTACTTAGGCCCGACGAATATGCAGCTTGGACAGCCCAGTTGACAGGTTGGTATAAAAAATTTCGTTTGTTCTATTTCGTCAGCCTGGGAATTGGTTTTGAAGAATTGCCTTTGTTTAATTGAGACAACTTGGATCACTAGCTTGTGAGCCTTTATATACATGTATCTGTTTGGGCCCGAAGATAAAATAGCAGCCTGTAAAAATAAGTGGCTTCGGCCAACTTTTTGTCAATTAACAGGTTGGGATAACTTGAGCCAAGCTGAATTTGTTTGTACCAGCTTGATTAATTTACTTTTGGAGTGATCGTGGGGTCCACCAAATTGGGCAAAAGATGTTAGGCTGGTTCAAAATGAATTTGATTCTCAAGGTTGGTAGAGAGAGAATGCTCGCTCCTATTTTCTTTTCAAAATACACGTACTGTATTCAAACTATTTTCTTTGCACTCTCATCCCCGTCGTTTGAGCTTAAAAGGAATAATATATATATCCCATGTGTGTGAGCCATCGATTTGGTCAGATTATCGTCGGCGGATTCTGACTGTGATTCGCGCCTCGCTCTAATTAGATGGGTTTGTCAGATTTTCACCCAATCGGTTCTCTGGGTCGATGTCGGCGGCTAGCAATCGCCTGAAATCCCAACATGCGATAGAGATGCAAGGTGGCGCTATACGATTTAATCTGTTTAAGCCCGACTAAGCTGCATCTTGTGTGGCGTCTATAGAGGCCGATGGTATTCGTTTGGGGCGGAAAAAGGTAAGAACCTGCATAAATTGGTCTTTGAATTTGCGTAAACCTAATGTTGGGAAAATTAATAGAGTTTTGATTGGATACCAAAACCCAGCTGACCCCAATTGAGTAGATGAATGTACAAACTTTGTGTTGTTTCCAGCTCACCTGTTTGAGCTTATAGAGTTTCTTAGTTTACAGGTAGATTCGCTGAAGACAGCAGAAGACACATCTAAGCAGACAGCTTAAAGAACTCGGCGAGAAGCGGAGACTCGGCGGGCGGGGCCAAGCGGAGTCAAAGACCCGGCGAGTATCAAGACCCGGCTCGGATGGCGGAAACCCAGCTCAGTGTCAAAGACCCAGCTCAGTGAAAAAGACCCAGCTTAGTGTCAATGACACAGCTCAGGTCTAAGACAGCTCAGGTTAACGACACAGCTCAGGTTGAAGACACAGCTCAGGTTGATGATACAGCACAGGTATAAGACACAGCTCAGAGTCGAGACGCGACGAGTCAGCGGCGAAGACACGGCGAACGCTTAGCGGCTCGAAGACGAAGACCTTCTCCAAGACAAGATCCCGATGTCGGAAGATCTTGTACGACGCGTCAAATCGAGAGAAGGAATAACCTGAGATACGGACCTACTTCGTAGGTAATGGCCGAGAAGTCGACAAGAGTAGGTAAGATTCAAACGGCTCTCTTAGGCGGCTAATTTGAATCTTCACCTATATATATCTCTCCTCCACCATTCTTTGGTGAGGCGACAAGACGGCCCGAAGAAATAGAAGAAAACAGAAAAATGAACAACGATCTTCAAAGCCAAATCTTTCAAGAACACCCAGCCAGTCAGTTGTGTTCTTAGTTGTTCACAAATTCAGTCATAGGCAGAATAGATCAGAATAAATATCTTAAGCCTAGTTTGAACGAGTTCATCATACTCATTGTTCTTCATTGTAAGAACTCGTTCATAGTTGGAAAACCATACCCAAACCCAAACCCGAGAAAGGTTAGGTAAAGGTACGCGTGCTCGAAAGCGTGTAATTCGAGTGGTTGGGATTCTTCGATGCCCGCAAGCGAAGGTGTAGGCTTGGACGGTGCCCGCATATTTGTTGGAACACGGCTCGAGTTAGAGTTGTGAAGTTGCTTGGTACTTGGAAACCAAGTGGTAGTGGATTACCGATGAATGCTGGTCGTGGATGTAGGAGGGGTTACTCCGAACCACGTTAAAGATGCTCTTGTTATTTATCGCTTTGTTTTATGCATGTTACTAACTCTCATAAGCATACATTTCAATCTGCATAAACTGACTAACTGAAAAGTGAAACAGAGCTTTGCAATATAATTTGAAACGACGGACGGACTTTCCAAATCCACCACATTCCGCGCCACACGGTTGTGTCGATCAAGCCTTGCCATCATTTGGATCGAACACAGCCAGCTCACTCAAAAGAGTTTTAACTTGGAAAAGTTTTTTAAACCTTGGTGTATTCACCCCCCCCTCTACACCAAGGTATCCGTCTTAGGGACCAACAATTGGTATCAGAGCAGTGGTTCAAAAGATCAACAGTATCGTCAAGTCGACATTTCATTGCGATAATGGTCACACGAACGAATCCTTCAAAGTTTCAAATTTTTTTTAAAAATCATTATATTGCATACTTGTCATGGAATCTTCTCTGTGCGGGAATCTTCCAACATTCTCGGATCGATGATTATCGGATATGGAAGTTCCGACTCAAAAGCTTTACGTAATGTGCGCGTCACGACATGATGTGGGATGTTATCAGCGACGGACCCGTCATCATCATGAAATCGGAAAGACAAGCGAAACCTTACAGGAGAGTGAACCGATTCCTCGGCAAGTTGTGAAGCCCAAAAGGGAGTACTCTCCGGAAGAAAGAAGACAGTGGATTGGACGGCTACGCTCGCAACGTCATCTCCTCAACGGTGACGGACGAGCTTATCTCGGCAAGATCATCAATTGCGAGACGACTAAGGGGATGTGGGACACTCTACAGCCAAGGCGTGAAGGCTCGAAGGAAATTCAAGAGAACAAATTCTCGATTGCATGCCGAAGTTCGACAACTTCAAGCAACTCCCCTACGAGTCCATTGATCAAATGGAGCTCGGGTTCTCAACCTCGTCATCGAGATCGAGACGATCCGGCCGGGAAAATATACGGTTCGAGATAAGAACTTGAAAGTTCTTGCGGCTATCTCATCGAGAATGGTGTACACACAAGGTGGTTCGCCAAAGCGAGCGATATTGGCAGCATGGAGACGGAAAAATTGTTCTCCATCTTGAAGGCCAACGAATTTGATCTGGAGATCTCAAGCGGAGAATCATCAGTAGGATGAATGAAACGGAGGGCGATTCCAAAGGAAAAAGAGGCTCTCGGTGCGGAGTCAAGAAGATCGGCTCGATCGGCTCGGTGAAAAGTCGAAAGGAGTTCAAAAATATGAGCAAAGAAGAATTGCACGAAGAAGTTGCCATGCTTGTACGGAGCATCAATAGGCCGAAACACGATGAGAAAGGTACAAGAAGATCGTGAAGGTTCATCACGACAAACAACTCTACCCAAGAGAAACCCGGTGAGTCATCATAGAAGAAATGATAAAGAGCTCAAGACGAGCAAGAAAGAAGATCAAGTATTTTCTTCCGACTCGAGAAGATGAAGCATTTTATTAAAGATGAGCACTTCATGGACTCTTAAACCAATGATGAAGAAAATGAAGAAACCATTCTAGTGGCCAGGACAGTATGAAATAAAGGCAATTGGATACAAAACTAAAAACTCGACGATCACGTGGAGTACATTAGTCTCAAGAAAATAATCGAGAAATGACAGATGAATCGAATTTGGATTTGGGACATTGTCTATAACATACAAACGGAGACCTCGTCAAAGGAAGTAGGATGCGGTGAAGAAAAAGCCACCTACTATCAAATCGAGGAGGAACTACACAGGAAAAGAGCAAAATCAAGTAGAATGCCGTTGGACATGGCTACGGCTCGTATGCTAAAGAGACCTCATCGAAGAAGTGCTCAACGACTTCAAGAGATTACTAGAAATCCTTGAAATCTAGCCGAGTAGAATTCGGAGCTAAGGAATGAGCTCAAGAAGAAGAATGATCGAGAGCTTGAAGATGAGAAAACACGGTGATCAAGAAGGCGAAGATGGCCAAAAGCCGAATCGGATCAAAGAATGACTCCGACCAATACAAACACAGTGGAACCAAGCCAAGGATGTACCAAAGAGGTCGTACATAATCAAGCCGACTCTCTAAGCTCGATCACATCAAGAAGCAAGCGCTCGGCAACTCCAAGCCCAAGAAAAGCGACGCTACGACGATCACGAGCTCAAGCGGCGAATAAATCCAGTGATGGAATCAAAATCAAAGACGAATGTCATCAATACGAACATCAAGGTCAACTAAAAAGACAGCTGAGAAGGATCTCAGCTGGTTATAAAGCTGAAAATCAACCGAGCATCACAACAAGATTCCAGCAGACGAGATATCAAGCTAGATATCAAGCTGACAGACTCCAGCTATGAATTAGACCTCATCAAAATGGAGTCAATAAGGTCCAAAGAAGAAAGGACCAATCTGAAGTATCACTCACAAAAGATAAGGACAAATCTGGGTTATCAATGGAACCCTCAACAACTAAGCCGGACCCAATCACAACTGGGTATCGAAGGAGTGATAACAGGTCAAAGAGGGACATGCGCGTTTTGAGGAGTCATCAAGCGTACTGTGAAAGAAAGACGTGGTGATCAAAGCCCATTACTTCTATCAAAGCTCTTCAAAGAATATGTCAAGCGTACTGGTCCCAGGTAACCTTTGGTGATATCTCGAAAGGATACGTCAAAGGATTTAGCTCATTTGAGACAAATAATAATAATTTCAAATATCTCTTATGATTGATGGACTTTAGCATAATCTGTTGTCCATCAGCCAATTGTTGTGATAACGGTTTTCCTGGTGAGTTCAATGCGCAGGAATGCAATGCAAAGAACAGGAAATTGAATACTCTACCCCGCAAAGCAACAATGAACTCAGCTAATCATGGAGCAGCTGACCTTATCAAAGAATTGAGCCAGTGATGAGAAAATTCGCTCAAGTGAAGCAGGAAGTAGCTGAGAAAAGAAAGCCACATACTATCAAATTCAGGGGGAACTCCACCGAGCTGGAAATCGACACAGCTGTGATATCAGCTGAGGGCAAAGTCAATCCAGCAGAATATTCAAGTGGAGAATCAAGAGAGAAATCAAATTTGAACTATCAAATGTCATCCTACTTGGATATCAAACAAAGCTAGATCAAACATGGATCGCAGAATCCAGAAGAGGAATCAAGCTGAGGGGGAACTCAGTTCAGCAGATTCACCATCAATTGGTATCAACAATTGATCTCATCCCGATCCGGCAAGATCTTCAAGAAGAGCATCCGGCGGAAATACTCGAATTTGGATCACCGTGTGTCATCAAGAAGGAATCGGACACGAATTTGGACTAACTCGGCGAGAACCCCGAGGATTTCAAAATGAATTTATCAAGTCGGGGGGAATCAAACCCGGTGATAAGAACCCGATTGGTTTATCCAATTGAGGGGGAACTCGCAAACGGTGTCATTCAATGACGAAAGAAAGACAAGATGACTCAATCAAGTGAGTCATACGGCCATCAATTGGTATCGGCCGAAAAAGGAAGAGCCAAAATGCATCGATTGGTTTTAACTCAAGGGGCGGCGGAGTTACCTCGAACGGGAAGAAATTATTGCCGAACGCCGCCGTCGGACCTCGACTCCCCGCCCTCCTAATATCTTTTTGATGAACCAAAAAGGGGAAAGGATTGAAAAGAAAAACGAAAATAAAAAGGGAAAGGATTGAACGGAAAAGGAATCTAAAAGAGGAAAATGGCGAGTGGAAAGACAATGGAGAAAGAGTGCAAACTCGTCAAGGCATGTGGAGCGCCGGGGAAGAGTTTAGTTAGGATTTTTGTTTTGTGTTTTTACGTAAAAGTTTGTAAAGGTTTTGGCATCATCAAAAAGGGGAAATTGTTGGGAAAATTAATAGAGTTTTGATTGGATACAAAACCAGTGACCCCAATTGAGTAGATGAATGTACAAACTTTGTGTTGTTTCAGCTCACTGTTTGAGCTTATAGAGTTTCTTAGTTTACGGAGTAGATTCGGCCGAAGGCAGAAGACACGGTAAGCGAACGGCTTAAAGAACTCGAGCGAGAGCGGACTCGGCGGGGAAGCGGACCAAGCGGAGTCAAAGACCCGGCGTATCAAGACCCGGCTCGGTGACGAGCCCGGCTCGGTGTCAAAGACCCGTCGGTGAAAAAGACCCGGCTTAGTGTCCAATGACACAGCTCGGAGTCTAAGACGGCTCGGGTTAACGACACGGCTCGGGTTGAAGACACGGCTCGAGGTTGATGATACGGCACGGAGTCTAAGACACGGCTCGAGTCGAGACGCGGCGAGTCCAAAACGGCGAAGACACGGCGGAGACGCTTAGCGGCTCGAAGACGAAGACCTTCTCCAAGACAAGATCCCGATGTCGAGAAGATCTTGTCGACGCGATCAAATCGGAGAAGAGAATAGCACGCGAGATACGGACCTACTTCGTAGGTAATGGCCGAAGTCAACAAGAGTAGGTAAGATTCAAACGGCTCTCTTCCAACGGCTAATTTGAATCTTCACCTATATATATCTCTCCTCCACCATTGCTGGTGAGGGGCGACAAGACGGCAAGAAATAGAAGAAAAACGAAGAAAAATGAACAACGATCTTCCAAGCGAATCTTTCAAGAACACCCGGCCGGTCAATGTTCTTAGTTGTTCACATATTCGATCATATGCGGATTAGATCGAATAAATATCTTAAGCCTAGTTTGAACGAGTTCATCATACTCCTTGTTCTTCATTGTAAGAACTCGTTCATAGTTGGAAAACCATACCCCAAACCCAAACCCGAGCCCAGCCCGGAAGGTTAGGTAAAGGTACGCGTGCTCGAAGCGTGTAATTCGAGTGGTTAGGTTCTTCGGTACCCGCAAGCGAAGGTGTAGGCTTGACGGTGCCGCAAGCTTGTTGGAACACGGCTCGGAGTTAGAGTTGTGAAGTTGCTTGGTACTTGGAAACCAAGTGGTAGTGGATTACCAGTGAATGCGAGTCGTGGATGTAGGAGGGGTTACTCGAACCACGTTAAAGATGCTCTTGTTATTTATCGCTTTGTTTTATGCATGTTACTAACTCTCGCTAAGCATACATTTCAATGCGCATAAGTAAGCGAAAAGTGAAACGAGCTTTGCAATATAATTTGAAGCAACGAGACGGACTTTCCAAATCCACCACATTCGCACGCCATTTGTGTCGATCAAGCTGCCATCCAGCTGGATCGAACACAGCCAGCTCACTCAAAAGAGTTTTAACTTGGAAAAGTTTTTAAACCTTGGTGTATTCACCCCCCCTCTCTACACCAAGGTATCCGTCTTAGGGACCAACACCTAAGTCTCATATATATACATTTATGTATATATTATTGCTTTAATATTTGCATATTTCTTGCATTTAGGCCTTGCCATGTCTATAGAGAAATTTGAGAATAACATCATTATGAAAAATTGCACAGCAGCTAAATTTTGATGAATTTTGCCCCCTGTTTTTTTTTTTTTTAAACAGCTGTTTTGCCTTATTTTCGAGCTTGTGTGTTCGTCTCCATTAACGCGTTGATATCTGCTTGAATGTAATGACAGGGAAGCTTGGATATCATGCTCATGTTAGTGCGATTTATGTACAGTATCTGCCACATAAGTATATAAGTCAGAACCTGTCATTTTGAAGTTGGAGAATAAAGCTTTGTGATTGCCTCCATCTTGATGCCACAAAGCTTGTGAGCTGAATGTTGAATGTTGTGGCATATGGTCAACAAAATATATATTCACACCCCTCATTTTGGGGTCTAGAATTGATTAAATTGGCCATAGCCAATTGAGCAATCGATAATTCGGTAATCGATCTATATGAAAAGAAAGCATCTTGATTTATGTATAATTTATGTGTGTATACATTCAGGGGGCGTTTACTTTGCGTGATAGGATAGATTGATAAAACATGGGATTGACTATATGAAGGACAAGATGATCAAACAAGCTCAAAAATAATCAATCCATCAAAGTAACCGGTGGATTAGCCTATATTATTTTATCTATCTATCCTATCACTCAAAGTAAACGCCCCCTCAATGTATTTGTTTGGGCTCCTAGTCAGGCGGCAAGATTAAAATTCTAATCTTGTTTTCATTTCGAAAATGGGGAGCCAGTTTGGGTTCATCAATTGAGTAGAAATTAATACAGAGGAGTTCGACTTCTCTACTGATGATGGAAGCAACTAGCTGGTAGCGGAGACATGGTTATGTATTTGTATACATCAATGATGATATATATATATATATACCTCAATTGTTGAAAATAAATGTTGGCTTATATTGGCCATGTGATGCTGAAAAGCTTTGAACTATACATATTTATATAGAATATATACGTATATATATCATATTGGATAAAGTAAGAGCATGCATAATGGCGGTCGCTCGGCCCGGTCGATTGGCCAGCGACCGCCACAAGAGACCTACCCCCGGTCCCTCCCCATTGTAGTGACCGCATAGGTCGCAATCCAGGTCGGGTTAGCGACCGAGCAACCGACCTGGGTTGCTAATATTTTATTATTTTTTTATTTTATGTTTAATAAAAAAATATATATTTCATGCTTAATTTTCAGGTTTAATTTTTCAATATTTCAATACAATATGGTATTTTAATTATAATTATTTTTATTATTAAAAAAATATAAAACTTAAAATTAAAAAAAATATTTCATGTTTAATTTTTAGGTTTAATTTTCCAATATTTCAATACAATATGGTATTTTAATTATAATTATTTTTATTATTAAAAAAATAAAACTTAAAATTAAAAAAAATCATATTTAATTTTCAGGTTTAATTTTCCAATATTTCAATACAATATGGTATTTTAATTATAATTATTTTTATTATTCAAAATAAATTTAAAACATAGAAATAATATTAAAATATAATTAAAATAATGAGAGACCTAGGTCAGAGACTGGGGTGAGAGACCTGCCCCATTGTGATCGATTTAGAGACCGGTCTCTCAATTATTAAGGTCCCACAAAAAGTGCATAAAGTATGCTAAAATATTGGGAGACCTACCCAAAGGTAGGTCTCCCATTGTGGGTGCTCTAAATGGCCCATGATTGTGGTAATTGTTATGTGTCATAGATGTGCATTTAGAGCCTTGAATCAATATTGTTGTGCTTGTTCTTGATGAGTTGGTCAAGTATAAATGTACGGGTTGTCGATGCTGCAAAATATGGGAGGCCGACAAGCTGTAATATTTATTTTCCAAAAATGATCGGTTTGCTTAATAGTTTTTCTCTTGGATCGGAACTGATTGAATAATTTTTGCGTGTGAGGAGCCGACTTCTTCTGACATCTTCTGAGAGCTGAAGAATTAAATGATTTGTTTCATTTGACAATTTGAGGTAAGTTGCTGACGGTTTTTTATTCTCACAACCTATAGCTCGCTCTCATGAAGACAAAGGTGCATCGAGTTGGAGAAAGTACAATTCGTTATTTTGTGAATCTCCTTAGGCCCCGTTCGGTTGCCCAAATAAGGCCTAACTATAGACTAGATAGAACTCAATATCATGTTTGGTTGCCAAGATTAATTTATAATTACTCACTCTCATGATTAGTTGGCCCGTTACAATTCTCATGACGTTGAGTAGCACCTCTCCACCAGCGACAAATATAATCTTGGGCATATACCATTTTGTCTTTCATACTGTTGACATCATCTCTCTCGCATCTGCTTCTCTCTTGCATCTCTCCCACCAGATCAACAGTAACAAATCTCATTCCAATCATCTCACCCTCCCTCTCTTGCCCCTATATCTCTTCCAGATTTAATTTTTTGGTCTCTACACCAGCAGCAGTTGTGTACGAAAGGGGACGGGGGGTTTGTGGAACAACAATTGTAGAACGGGAACAAGAGAGAGATGGGGTGGTGATAGCGCCGGCGGCACGCGGTTGTAAATCAGAAAAAAAAAGTAAAGAAAAGGTTTAGGGAAGTGCCACATGCGCAACGCTGTGTGAGGCGGCGCCGCCGCAATGAGATTGCAAAAGACGGAAGAAGAGGGTGCGGACCGTACAGTTGTGGTGGCGGTGATGGCGTGGGATGAATAATTTGTGGTGCAACGGCGGCGACGATGAGACGGAGCTTTGAGAGAGAAAGAGGGAGATTTGTTTCAAAATTAATGTGCCTATCATATGTGGGAAACAAAAAATTTGCAATTTCGGATGGATGGCATGGATACAAGGAGAAGCTGCGTGAATTGAATAAGAAGAAGATGTAGAATAGAGTTTCAGACTGCAATGGAAAGTTTTATGTTTAGAGAGAGAACAGATGATGATGTGAGAGAGAGAAATAGTGGGGAAGGGTATAATAGTGAACAAACAAATTTATTATGAGATGTATAAAAGTAATCAATCACACCAAACAAATTTTCATTACATATGATTCAATCTTTATCTATCCAGTATTGTATTTCTCTATTATTTAGTCTAAGAAACCAAACGGGACCTTAGTAGACGGATAAGAGAGAATTATCTTGAGCTCACTACAGCCAGACTTAAGTAATAAATATGGACACAATTAATTTAACAAGCCCAATTCAAATTGGTACAAGTTGGTTGGCGTCAAGTAGGCCCAATTTTGGCTAATACAATCTGATGATGCGTACATATAAGTAGGCGGCCAACTCAGATTTATAAAAGCCATTTTTTGCATACATCGGCTTGAGTGTATCGTAATTGAGGCTAAGGAAAATGCCTTGGGAGATTTAATTCACATTACTAGAGTCAGATGTTGACAGATATCTAAATAATGGAGTTCAAGATAATCGATAAATTGGAATCAATAATTGTATACAAATCTCGGATAAATGCACAGTTGCTACAATTGATTGACCATAAGTGAACTTCTCCAGATTGGATAATATGTCCAACTTGACAGGCTACGTTGAACATTTTATTCTCATGTTGGCCCGATAGCATCTGATGTTGGATGACGGCATTCTTTCCTTTTGCATATGATGACACAAAGTGATGTTGTCCTTTTAGTTGGTTATGATCGATGATTTACACTTCGAAAGATGCTTACTCGTGAGATGGAGTTGGAGAAAATTGAGACATATTGATTTTGATTGGTGGCTGCGCTCCGGAGAGCTGCCTACATACCCCTTTCGGAGATCAAGCCAAATGTAGTTCTCGTGGTGGACTGAGCTCCGTAGAGCCGTGCTCCGTAGAGTTGCCTACATACCCTTTGATGGGATCAAGTCCGATGTAGTTTCGAATTGGCCTGGATAAAACTGTTAGCAATAGTGTGGGAAAAATAATAAACTTAATGGAAAAGAAATGACAAAAAAGAGTTTAGAAATTATACTGTTTGAGATGGATAGCGTTCCAACTGTTTGCTATGTCACGTCCATCTTTAGCTTGGAGCTTGTATGCCCCATGTCCAACCACCTTAGTGATCAAGTAGGGACCTTCCCATGTTGGACCCAGCTTGCCGGCTCCAATTTCCTTAGTGTTCTGGAAGACACGTCGGAGTACCCAGTCGCCCTGCTTGAATGTCACAGTGCGGACGTGTTTGTTGTAGTATCTGGCGACACTTTGTTGGTAGGAGGCTAGCCTTATTCTTGCTTTATCTCTCTTTTCATCAAGAGTGTCAAGCTCGTGACATATTTCTTGATCATTCTGGTTGTCTGAGGTAAGCTCGTATCTGGCGGTGGGTACTTCACTTTCGGGTGGAATGACTGCCTCCATCCCGTAAGCTAAAGAGAATGGACTTTCTCCTATCGAGGTCCTAGTGGTTGTCCGGTACGACCAGAGCACTCCGGGTAGTTCGTTCACCCATCTTCCATTGGCTTTTTCAAGCCTTTTCTTCAGGGTATTGATAATTGTCTTGTTGGATGATTCAGCTTGGCCATTCTCCTGCGGGTATCTTGGAGTGGAGAAACTGAGTTTAATGTTCCAAAACTTACAAAAGTCTTGGAAGTCGTTGCTGATGAATTGAGAGCCGTTGTCGGTCACCATTTCCTTTGGTACTCCATATCGGCATATCACATTCTTCCATATGAATCCTTTTACCTCTATGTCTCGAACTTTTTGGAATGCCTCTGTCTCTATCCATTTGCTAAAGTAGTCTGTTACAGCTAGCATATACACCTTTCGTCCAGGTGCGGTAGGTAGTTTCCCCACGATGTCCATCCCCCACTTCATGAACGGCCAAGGTGACGTGATGGAAATCAATGGTTCAGGTGGAAGGTGGACACTTGGGCAAATCTTTGGCATTTGTCGCATCGTCTAACATAATCGGTTGAATCTGACTTCATGGTAGGCCAGTAGTATCCGCTTGTTAGGGCTCTGTGGGCTAATCTCCTACCACCGGAATGGTTCCCGCATTCTCCATCATGTAGCTCAGCCAAAACGTATTTTGCCTCTGCAGGGTTAATACATTTCAAGTATGGACCAGAGTATGATCGTTTGTACAACTTACCTCGGATGATGGAGAATCGGGTTGACTGAGCTTTTATTCGGCATGCTTCGTTCTTGTCATCTGGGAGCACGTCTTGTTCTAAGAATTCTAGTATCGGAGTCATCCAGGTCCGACTATCTGATATGTCAGACACTTGTTCTTCTTCTTGTTTCCAGACTGCCGGCCATTGGAGGTAGACGATTGGAAGGTTTTTAGAGTTGGTTGTTTGGATAGAGGAGCCGAGGTTGGCTAAGGCGTCTGCGTGATTATTCGCTTCTCTGGGAACCTGGCTGACTATGAACTCTTCGAAGCTTGACTGCAGCTCTTTCACCTTTTTCAGGTAGGCCGACATCTTGTTTTCCCGAGCCTGGTAAGTTCATTGCATCTGATTTACTACTAGTTGGGAGTCGCTATAGACATTGATATTTTTTGCTCCCATTTCCTTAGCCAACTCGAGTCCGGCTACCATAGCTTCATACTCGGCTTCGTTATTAGTTGTCTTGAATCCGCATCTTACTGCCTGTTCTATTTTGTCACCTTGGGGTGATGAAAGAACGAGTCCAAGTCCACTTCCATGCTTGTTGCTCGAACCATCCACGAAGAGCTTCCATGATCCAATCGACTGGCCCTCGGTTAGACAGCATAATTCTCTGTCTGCCTGCATTGAAAGGTTAGGCGTAAAATCATTTATGAAACAACTAATACCTGTGACTTTAGTGAAGTCAGGGGTTTATAAGATATGTCATGTTCGCTTAGTTCGACTGCCCATTTGACAAGTCTGCCAAATAGCTCCGGCTTGTGAATGATGGTCTTCAGAGGATATGTGGTGAGGACCAGTATTGGATGACATTGGAAGTAAGGGCGAAGCTTCCTTGCTGCATGTATTAGGGCAAGAGCGAGCTTTCAAGCAAGTTGTATCTTGTTTCTGCATCCAACAACGATTTGCTGACGTAGTAAACTGGTGATTGTTTACCCTCGTCTTCTCGAACTAGGACTGCACTGACTGTCGTTTCCGATACAGCCAGGTAAATATATAATGTTTCACCGTCTTTAGGTTTGGAAATGAGCGGTGGGCTTGTCATGTACTGTTTCAGCTGGTTGAGCACTTCCTCACATTCTGGTGTCCATTCAAACGTTTTCGATTTTCTCAATGTGTTGAAGAAGGGGTGGCAACGCTCCGACGATCTTGAGATGAACCGGCTGAGAGCCACTACCCTTCCTATAAGCTTTTGGACATCCTTGACGCATGTTGGGGATGTGATTCTTTGTACGGAATCAATTTGAGTCGGGTTGGCTTCTATCCCTCTTTGGGTCACCATGTAGCCAAGAAATTTACCTGCAGTTACACCAAATGAACATTTAGTCGGATTAAGTTTCATATTATACTCACGGAGAATGGTGAAGGACTGTCTTAGGTGGTCGATATGGTCTTCCGCTCGTAGAGACTTGACAAGCATGTCATCTATGTAGACCTCCATTGTGTTTTCCAACAATTCCTGGAACATTTTGTTGACCAAGCGCTAGTAGGTTGCCCCTGCATTTTTCAGTCCGAATGGCATATATTTGTAACAGTAGATGCCTATGTTAGACATGAAGACTGTCTTCTCTTGGTCATCCGAGTGCATCAATATTTGATGGTATCCGGAATAGGCATCCATGAAGCTAAGTAGCTCGTGTCCGGCAGTGGCATCCACTAGCATGTCTATGTGCGGCAGTGGAAAGAGTTCTTCGGACACGCCTTGTTCTGGTCTGTAAAGTCTATGCAGACACGTCATTTGTCGTTCTTTTTCTTTACTACTACCACATTTGCTAGCCAGTCGGGGTATTGGACCTCTCTGACCAGTCCGGTGTCTAGCAACTGTTGATCTCATCATTGATGACTTTATTTCTTTCTGGGGTGAACTTTCTACGCTTTTGTTTCTTGAGAGGATGGTCTGGGTCGACATTTAACCTGTGAACAATAACATCAGGATCAATACCAGTCATGTCCGTATGAAACCAAGCAAAACAATCATAGTGTTCAGAGAGGAATTGAATAAGTCTCTCACGGAGATGAGGTTCCAGCTGTGCCCCGATCCAAACTTTGTTGTTCGGAAAGTTTGGATTAATGGAGACTTCATCTAGCTCCACCGCATCAGGTTGGTCAGGTTGGGCTGGCTGACTCGGCTGGGGATCAGATGATTCTCCTTGCTGTAATTGCTATAAGACAGCTTGCTTTGCTTTTATTGTTGTTTGGTAGCAAGATCTGGAATCCTTTTGATCTCCTCGTATCTCCTTCACTTCCCACTTGGTCGAGAACCTCAAGACTTGGTGGTAAGTGGATGGAACTGCCTCCATTTCGTGTATCCATGGTCTGCGTAGGATGACGTTGTAGGCGGAAGGAGAGTCTATCACCAAGAACCGTATGCAAAGGTTGACCCCTTCAGCATAGACAGGTAGTTCGATCTACCCAACTGTGCTATTTTGTTCTCCGCTGAAGCCAATAAGGACCGTGGACTTCTTAACAATCTTGATTTCATCGATCCCCATTTTCCTAAGAGCAAACAGAAAAAAGACATTGGCAGAGCTGCCGTTGTCTATTAGTACACGTTTAGTTAAACAATTTGCAATATAAATCGAAATTACTAAAGCATCATGATGAGGGTTAAGTAGCCTGGTTGATTCGGATGTCGTGAAACTGATGGTCTGGGCGGTTTGGGCAGTTGTGCTTCTTTCTGTTTCACTAGGCTTTATTCGGATATGACCAGCCTGTCTGGTGTGTCTCCTGGCTGCTGAATGAGTAACTCCACTAACTTCCGAACCGCCAGTGATCATATTCACGGTTCGTTCATGTACTAGGGGTCTTGGCAGGCTAGCCTCCATCTTGTCATCTTGTCTGTCTTTGCCTTGTTGTAAGGTTCGATGCCCTTTATCCGTAAGAAGGTCGGTTAGATGGCCTTGCTTGAGTAGGTGAGATACTTCTAATTTCAAGGCAATGCAGTCGTCTGTCCGGTGTCCGTGGTCAGCATGGAACTCACACCACTTCGACTTGTCTCTTTGGTCCGCTGGTGTTCTCATCTTTTCTGCCCACTTGACTTTGTCTCCGAGTCTCTTGAGAGTGAAGACCGCCTCAGCCGGTGAGATGGATAAGTTGTATTCTGGTATCTTCACTCGTTCACGTGGTTGGGTTTCTGATGTTTGATCATACTGTCTCCTCTGGTACTCCATTCTGCATGGAGGCGGGAAAGGTTCTGACCTCCTTTCAATCGTTCTTCTGTCCATCCTGGAATCTCTTATCGTGCTTAGATGGGATGAAGATCGGTGATGATTATATTGATCCTCCCCCCACTTGATTTGTGCCCATGCCTTGGCGAGGACATCTTCCATTGTTCTGCAAGGGTACTTAGTGAGGTCTTTGTAAAGATCTGAGTCAGGCAGAAGACCCTTTCGGAAGGCTGTGACCGCTGTCTGGGTATTGCAGTTGGTTATGGACACCTTCTCCTTGTTGAAACGTCCAATATTGTCTCGAAGAGATTCTCCACGTCGTTGCACCACGGCGTACAAGTCTTCTGATATCTTTTCAAGTTTTTTGCTACTGGCATATTGCTGCACGAAAATATCGGTTAGTTGAGCAAAACTTGAAATAGAATAATTCGGAAGGTTGGTGTACCACTAGAGGGCCGGTCCTGTCAGACTAGAACCGAACCCCTTACACATGCAAGTCTGTCTCAATTCACGGGGAATTGCGGCCGTGAACATCCTCTGCTTGTACTAAGCAATATGATCGGTTGGGTCCGTCGTGACGTCGAACATCTGCATGCTAGGAAAGTTGAACTTGACGGGCATCTCAACTAGGGCAATTTCATCTGCGAATGGTGAATCAACGTAGCAGTTCTCTGAATTCTTGTGGATTGGTGCCGGCACACCAGGAATTCGTTGGATCAGGGCCTTTATTTCGGCCAACTTTCGTGCCAAGTCTTCATCTCTTATTGCACAGTGTCCGGTCATGACTGGTTGGACGAATTCATGGGCAAACAGTTGATCCTGGGTAACCTCCCTCTGTTCGGTTCCGATCATCTGTTGGTTTATATTAGTCGGTGGAACTGTCTGGTTGGGTACCGGTTTAGTTGGTTGTGTACCTCTGATGTTGGCGTTACTCATTGCTATACCGGAGGTGGTCAAAATGGTTCGAGCATGTTGTCCCCCGGAAGTATTCGTTCCATCCGGCCGGGCGGTCCGTCCGGTTCTGGCATTCGGAGTGACTTGTCCTAGCACTTGCACCAGCTCTAAGGGGGATGACGGGATTATGTTACCTGCATTCAGAAAAGAATAACCTGGGTCAGTTGGGTTATTGACGATATCACGATTCCTTACCGAAGACGATGGATCAGTCACGGAGGGGTTAGATCCATCGTTATTAGTGATTGGGATGTCATCCAATTGTTGCATCGGATTCACTCGAACCCGGAAGCGGAGAGAGTCAACGGTCTCGATTGGCTCCAAAGCCTCGAGACGGACATACAAGTTGGCATTCTCATTTTTCAACTTCTTGCATCTTTCTCGCTCTCGATTCATCTGTTCAGTGAGAGCAGCTATCTGTGCCGCCCAGTCCGGCTGAGCATTCATGTCAGGCTAGGCGGCCTATTCGGTTCCGTCTCGTCCGTCAGACATGATTGGTGCTTGAAGAGATCTATGGAAGATGTGTTGATTCGCTTGATTGCTAGGGCCCCACGGTGGGCGCCAAATTGTAGAGGCTGGATCTACAAATGATGATGACGTCAAGTACGTCCGGGTAGATTAGGCACTAACAACTTGTAATCAACAGACACGTTAGAGCCCTTCGGAGAGCACCGGTGGGGGTGTTGGCCGAAGGACCTCCGACGCTCAAGTAAGTAGACGATAGATGTAATCGAATGGAAATAAACAAATGTAAATTGGAATAACTTGACGGATAGCGATAAATAAATAGCTAAAAGAAAATGCTAATGGTGACGCCAATGGCTAGAATGTGGTAGGAGGTCGTAGCCGGTATGGGCGAATGATAGGCGTAACCAAGTACAGACTATAGTCGGATGGAAATAGTAATCGGATAGGAACTGTAACCGGATATATAATCGGATAGAGTGTCAAACGGGTGCAAAGGTGAATGAGTGTAGGCGGAGTAGGATTACGGTATAGCCCAATATAATGATGTTTGGGACAGATGGATATGGAAGTAACCGTAAGCGGATGTGGTGGTAAGCGTATAATCGTAGTCGACTACCAAGAGGTGATAGATAGCGGGGAGTTGAATACGTCAGAAAATGGAATGAGGTCTCATGACCCAGTTGTTCAGTATTTATAGACGACTAGTAGCCGCTTAAGGTTTTGGGGTTTTCACCCCATCCGTCTAAATCAGTTATGAAGCACGTGGGTTTTTGACGGCTGATACGATCCGTCTGTTACGAATGAGATAAGCTTTCATGACTTAGTCAAACCGTCTGATTGATTATCAAAACCCTTGGGCTTGAACGTGGAGTTATCCGGTCCAGTTGTCGATCAAGGTCTTAGGGCTTATCGGGCTAGATTATTAGATAGGCTTTATTCGGATTTTGCCCACTACAGTTATCATCAATTTTTTCCCCCCAAATTATTTTTGAGAGAAAAATCAAACAAATTGAAAGGTGGAGATTTTAGACGAAAAATTAAAAGGTTGAGAAATAAATTAGAATTAAAAAAAATCGGGAATTTAAATGCATTTTGCCCCATATAATATGTTAGAGAAAAAGCTTTACAATTAGAGTCAATTTACTTCAAATAATTCTGCGAACCTATACTCTACAATCATAATTTTTTCACTTCATATATTGTATTGATATTTTGTGCCTAAATATCTTTGAAAATTAGGCAGTACTCTATGTATACACACACACAAACCATTTTCCAGTTTCAAATAGCTAATAATGATATATATAAATAACTTATTTGAATTTACCCTAGCATAAAACGGAGCCCATCTCCTAAAGCTAGCTTGTTGAAACCGGGTGGATTAGTCCAATTAACATTATTTATATCAATTTCTTAATCAAATGGAACCGATCTACATGTATTGAATTTTACATAATATGCAGGATGAGATTATATTTATAATGTACATGCAGAACATAATAATTAAAATAAAATCTATTACTAATACGAAAATAAAGTTGCCCCCTTCACGGTGCTCCGTTCAGATTTTCCTTTATTCTAGTAATTTGTCTAATTTTAATTCATATATATTCTAATTTTTATTTTTATTAATTAAAATTTTATTAATTTCATATTCTTGAAATATCACATGTTTATCTATTAATCACATCTCATATTTATCTACCACTCTATTTAATTAATTTCTTCTATTATACATATTAAAATAAGAGAAAATACACCTTTTTAGCCACATAAGATAGTAAAACACAAAAGTTGGCCACAAATTTAATTTTCACAAATTATGGCAAACATTTGCCTTTTTGGTCGAAAATACCCTTACTTTTTACTTTACCCACCTACTTTTTCTCTCTCCCACAGCTCTCACGTAATCTCTCCTCTCTATTTTTTCCGCCTTCTCCTCATATTTATCTTTCTCGTTTTTCTTCCCACAGCTCAAGCTCATCTTTCTCGTTTTTTTTCTTCTCAGTTGGTTGGCGGCGGCGGTGCATTAATTAACGACGACACGGCGGCGTATTTATAGATCTGTGGAGGTATATTTTCTCGATCTGCGGCGGCGATACGGCGGTGGTTTTTCTGCGGTGGTTTCTCGATCTGCGGTGGTTTAATTCACGGCGCGGCGGCGGTCAATTTTCTCGATCTGCGGCGGCGATACGGCGGTGGTTTTTCTGCGGTGGTTTCTCGATCTGCGGTGGTTTAATTCACGGCGCGGCGGCGGTCAATTTTCTCGATCTGCGGCGGCGATACGACGGCGAATCCTCTGAAATTTTTGCCCACAACTGCTTCTGTAATTATTTGTAATTGTATGGAGGTAATTATACATTTAGATCTAGGCTTTCTCTCATGAATTTACAGTTCGTCGAATTTATAGTTCGTTGGCATTCTTTGTTGTACGAATTGCATGTATTTCGTGCAATCTGATGGCACATGCGGTACGAATTTATATTAAATTCATACCGAGGTATGACACGCTGGTTACGAAATAAATGTAATTCGTACCATTCACTAGATTCTAAATAGCATGGCACACTCTGATATGGTACACGGTACGAATATGTAAGGATCGTACCCAGAAGATGATACGCTTGTTACGAATTGCAAGGATTTCGTGCAATCTGATACAACATGGGGTACGAATTTATATTAAATTCGTACCGAGGTGTTACACGCTGTTACGAAATAAATGTAATTCGTACCATTCGCTAGATTCCAAACTGCATGCCACACTCTGATATGGTACGTGGTATGAATATGTAAGGATCGTACCCAGACGTTGACATTGTTGTTACGAATTACATGTATTTCGTGCAATCTGGTGTCACGTGCGGTACGAATTTATATTAAATTCGTACCGAGGTGTGAGACGCTGGTTACGAAATAAATTTAATTCGTACCATTCGCACCAAATGGATTCTAATCTGCATGCCACACTCTAATATGGTACACGGTACGAATATGTAAGGATCGTACCCAGACGTTGACACTCTTGTTACGAATTGCATGTATTTCGTGCAATCTGATGCCACATGCGATACGAATTTATATTAAATTCGTACCGAGGTGTGAGACGCTGGTTACGAAATAAATATAATTCGTACCATTCGTTAGATTCATTATAGGTACGAATTTTGATTTTTTCGTACCATGTGTACCTGACTATCCACTTACTTATTTAATGCAGAGGTGCCAGCTTCATTAATTGTTTGCCATGGAGGAGATTGGAATAACAATACATACGAGGGTGGGAGGAAGGAGTATATCCCTGTACCTCCTAGTGGTATAACATTTGAAGATTTGTTGAAGAAGCTTGAAGTGCGATTGAAGAAGGATAAGAGATTGTATATTTTTGATATAGACGCGTTAGTCCAGTCCCCTGTGGGTGAAACTATGAGAATGAAGATAACAGATGATTTCGAGTGGTCTTGTTTGATGGGTTTGTTGGAATTGCCTACTATACATGTGTCTGTTTCACGTAGAAGTAACGAATCTTCACACTGGACGAATCCGTTGGGTGCTCGGAATTTGCAAAATGCAGCTGAGAATTATGATGACAATGACTCAGAATTTATTTTTGATCGTGACTACATGTATGATAGCATTTCCGATGATGAGGGTGATGATTGTGGTGACTTTTCTGGTATAGATAGGTCCACTGTGCCCGCATTAGAAATTCTGGACCAAACTACTGTAGAAAAACCCGATCAGTGGCTGATTCTAGGTGCAACATACCAAGCTTCCGTTGCATGTGAAGATTTGGTTATACCGTCTGAGCCTGTTACTGGTGAAGTTGTTAGTGGTGCCATGTTCTATAGTAAGGAGAAAATGACCACAGCTCTTGGTGTATACCATCTGAAAAATCGTGTGGAGTTTGTAACAGTGCGTTCAAATTCAGACAGATATCAGGTTGTTTGCAAGTTTGCAGACAGATGCGATTTTATCTTACGAGCGAGATCTTTTGGTAATGCATGGAGAATATATGAATTGAGTGCTCACACTTGTGAGACAAATTTTAGATATCAATCGCATCCAAAGGTGTCTTCGAAGGTTTTAGCTGCACACGTAGGCGCAAATTTGGCAGAAGATGGTTTTGTTCTTAGGCCGCGAGATATACAGGGACAAGTATTAAGGAAATTTGGTGTTAATGTAAAATATGCAACTGCATTGGCTGGTAGGAATTACGCGATGAACTTGAATTATGGCGATCCAGACAAGTCTTTTCAGGTTTGTCTCCACTGCATCTTTACGTAAGAACATTTAAATTTGGGTACACTTGGTACACTGTGTACGAAATATAAAATTCTTACCAAGTATAATGTAAGAATTTCACACTTCGTACTAGTAAACCAAGCACAAAGAAATGAAAGAATGGTAAGATGGTAAGAAATATGAAATTCTTACAAAGTACCATGTAAGAATTTCACACTTCGTACAAATAACCAAGCATAAAGAAATCAAAGCATGGTACGCTGTGTAAGAAATATGTAATTCTTACCATATATCATGTAAGACTGTAAAATAAAGTACGAATTTGTTGAGTTCGTACTTCGTACTTTCTAGTTGTACGAATGTTTGATATTTCGTACTTCGTTTGTGTATGATTTACATTATTTTGTACCTTTCCTACCAATGTGTACCTGATGTGATTATATATTTTTTCATGATTTTCAGATGCTTCCCAAGTACCTTTACATGCTAGAGCATTTGAATCCTGGCTCCATTGTGGAATTACAGACATGTCCTGACGGTTCTTTCCAGTATTGCTACTTCTCTCTTGCTGCATGTGTAAGAGCATTTCGTGCATGTCGCCCCGTGATTGCGATTGACGCCACACATTTGAAAGGAAAATACAAAGGCGTTATGTTTGTTGCATCAACAAAGGATGCTAATGAACAAATAGTTCCCTTAGCATTTGGAGTTGGTGACAAAGAAAACGATTTATCTTGGACTTGGTTCTTACGTCAGGTTCGACGGACATTTGGATGCCCAGATAATCTCTTGATTGTGTCTGATCAGCACCTTAGCATAAAAAATGCAGTAGATTCTACCTTTCCAGGGACTCCTCATGGGTTGTGCACATATCATATTCAGGGCAACCTTAGGAAGTGGGGTCAAGGTGTGATTAACATTTACCAGGCTGCTGCAAATGCTTATAGGATAGAGGAGTTTGATGAGCATATGCAGAATTTGGAATTGACCTCACCTCGGGCACATGCGAAGCTTATGAGCATTGACCCTATTAGATGGGCCAAGTGTAGATGCCCGGTACGGCGATATAGTTTTGGGACTTCCAATGCGGTAGAAGTCTTGAATTCTTGATTAAAATGGGCTAGGAAATTGCCAATATGTTCTCTTTTGGAGTATGCTCGTAACCTGATACAGGAATGGTTTTTCACGCGGCGTACTAGATCTGGTGCGAGAACTCTAGAGTTATCGGATTATGCAACAAAGAGATTGGGGAATGTTATCGGGGTAGGCCGGTCCATGAAGGTTGACCCCATTACGGATACAAAGTTTAACGTAATTTATGAAAACAAGAGTAATATTGTTGATATTGCTTTGAGGAAGTGCTCATGTCACGTTTTTGAACTGGACCTGATCCCATGTTCGCACGCTACAGCAGCAATAAGGTACGAATTTTTTGTTTTTTGTACTTGTCGTACAATATTATGTGGGTAAGAATTTTGAATTTCTTACCACGTACCATGTAAGAATTTCATATTTCGTACCAATAACCAAACACAAAGTAATGGTACGCTGGTAAGAATTATGTATTTCTTACCACGTACCATGTAAGAATTTCATATTTCGTACCAATAAACAAGTACAAACAAATGGTACGCTGGTAAGAATTATGAATTTCTTACTACGCACCATGTAAGAATTTCATATTTCGTACCAAAAGCACTAATATATGGTACGCTGGTAAGAATTATGAATTTCTTACCACGTACCATGTAAGAATTTCATATTTCGTACCAATAACCAAGCACAAATAAATGGTACACTGGTAAGAATTATGAATTTCTTACCATGTACCATGTAAGAATTTCATATTTTGTACCAATAACCAAGCACAAAGAAATGGTACGCTGGTAAGAATTATGAATTTCTTACTACGTACCATGTAAGAATTTCATATTTCGTATCAAGTAACACGTAAGAATTCATAACCAGTATACTGTTTGCGTACGTATCGTACCATTCTTACTATAACTGCAGAAGTTTGATAATATGTTTGATAATATTTTTGTCATTTTTCAGTTATGTGAGACAATCTCCATTGTCATATGTTCATGCTTATTATACGACTGAGACGTGGCGTGAAACATATGCGCGAGGTGATGCCGGTCCCCGACCCGCATGATTGGCGCGTCCCATCCGATGTTGCTTCAAGGGTTATAGTGACCCCCTCTAATCCTAGACAAGCGGGACGACCACGTTCAAAGAGGATTCAATCTGGATCCCATACAACATATGGTCGTGTATGTTCTCGATGTCATCAAAGAGGTCATTATCATAATACATGTACTGCATTCGTACACATTGGTCAGGGAGAAGAAGTGTGTAGCAGTCAAACAAGTGTTAATCGGACCCGCAAACCGAAGAAATGTGGTATTTGTGGTGTAGTTGGGCACACTCGTGCAACTTGTAAAGACCCAAATAGGTTCTGTTGATGACTTTTTTCCATTATCTACTAGTGTTTTCTATATTTTTGATGAATTATTTGTTGAACCATTTTCATACTTACAAGCTCGTAGTAATTGATAAATTTCGTACCATTCGTGCGAAATCCAATGTGGTACGATATGGTTGAATTTCGTACCGCGATATAAAGATTCTAACTTTATATCGTACAAAATGGTTCAATTTCGTACGGATATCGTAGTACGAAATGGTTGAATTTAAATCTTAGTGCTACCAAAGGTAGAACCTTTATATCGTGGTACGAAATAGTTGAATTTCGTACCGTGTTACCATAGTTAGAACTTTTAGATCGTGGTACGAAATGGTTGAATTTCGTACCGTGGTACCAAAGTTAGAACTTTTATATCATGGTACGAAATGTTTGAATTTTGTACCGTGATATAAAGATTCTAACTTTATATCGTACGAAATGGTTCAATTTCGTACGGATATCGTAGTACGAAATGGTTGAATTTCGTACCGTGCTACCAAAGGTAGAACCTTTATATCGTGGTACGAAATGGTTGAATTTCGTACCATGCAACTTTTTTGAAGTTTTGATAAACATACATTTCGTACCTCGTAATATGCATACAATAATTTACATAATAAATACAGAATAAATACAATAATTTTCCCAGATATTCATACTTATCATAACATCACAGTAAAATATACAACATCGTAATACACAAAAGTTGAACATAGATTCAGCATATTACTAGCAAAATATATATAGTTTTTGTTCGACATACTAAAGTGCTTCCATAAGAATTGGAACAGGGGCTTCATCTGTGCTATGACCATAAATGGTCCTTGCAATGTGGTCTCGATAAAGTTCCAGCTGCTTTTGGTCTTTCAAACTCTTTGGCAATGGCTTTTTTGATACAATCTGCTTGACATACTTCAATGCATAGAGCCCACAATTCACGTCGTCTTGCTGCTTGAATGTGTTCTTGCCTTTAGCAGGTGGAAAGCATAGCTCCCACTGGGCATACTGTGGATTTTTTATTGCATGCAGCTCGAAGTACCCGATTGCCTTTAAGATTTGAGGGACTACTCTTGCCATCGGTAGGAAGATGTCCCTTCTATTTTTTATGTGGTGTTCTTCAAATTGCCATGCTTTGGGATCATAAAGCCATAGCTTTTGCTGTTTAAGATCTATTAGAAGTGTGGCCCAATGAGATTTGAAATGGCATACGGCAAGAACCTAGAATAGCAACGCAAACCATTAAAAAATTATATATAAACTTCTGACTTCTTATAGTACACGGTACGAATATGTAAAGATCGTACCCAGAATTTGACATTCTTGTTACGAATTTGCATGTATTTCGTGCAATCTGATGCCACATGCGGTTCGCATTTCATTACAATTCGTACCGAGGTGTGTCACGCTAATTACGATATAACTGTAATTCGTACCCAGAAATTGACACTCTATTGTTACGAATTGCAAGTATTTCGTGCAAAGTGATGCCACATGCGGTACGAATTTATATATAAATTCGTACCGAGGTGTGACACGCTGATTACGAAATAACTGTAATTCTAAAGTCAGTTGAATTATTTTACCTTGTCGCAATCGATCCAAGGTTTCATGTTTGCGCCCAACATGGTCGAATTGCTTCAAAGCATACGACAACAGGTTTTCCATGTCCTTTTTTGGAATAACCTCCTCAATTGTTGGGTCGAATAAATCAGAGTCATATGCCTCAAAGGGTACTTTCATGCCGTCATGGATCGAGTCAAACACGTTTTCAACGGTGCACTATAAATAAACGATGATATATATCAATAAAATAACAGTGGAACAAGCTAAATTGTACAACGATATTGTACAACTTTGTAACGCGGTACGAATATTGCAATTTCGTACCAAGGCTGCTTGATATTTTGAATCAATTAAAATCAGTTTCTGAAGGAGGAATTACCATAAAATAAGTAGAGGTCAGCGCTATGTTGGTGTGAACTTCACCCAAACCTGCGAACACCGGGTTTGATGCAAGTATGGCAAGGTAGGAGTCCACGTGATCATCTTCTAGCTTATAAGTGGGCTTGAGTATGTACTCAAAAAAGTCTTTTTTCAAATTTCAAGCCAATCCAACATTCCTCCTATTTCATTGACGATATTTAATTATTATTTGTGTAATGCACTTATCGTAAAATATCTAAAAGTGAACTTACACTCCTTTTTCTGAGCTCGAGAAACGTTCGAATGTATCCCGTCCAGCTCGCACATCATCAACTAGGAATGGACTCCGTACAGCTGCTGCCGGAAATTTAATTCTCACCGGTCTTTGATTCAAAAAGGGAACACTGACTGGAAGAGCACTCTCTGATGCGACTTGTTGTTGGAGTGGCGTTACGTCGTCAGATCCAAGGATATAGTCATACATCATATTTAGTTGTGTGTCGGTCGGTATTTCCTGTGCATCGGCCTGCACAGGAAATGGCATCAATTATGACTCCCGTATTGAGATTTCATTAGTAGGCATGGTACGAATATTTGAAGTTCGTACCAAGTTTAATGGTATGAAATGGTACGTATAAATGATTTTCGTACCAAGCACACATTTCGGAATGGTACGAATATTGGATTTTCGTACCAAGTACACCGTTATGAATGGTACTGATATTGAATTTCGTACCAAATACACAGGTAGGAATTGTACGAATATTGGAATTTCGTACCAATCATACCGGTATGCATGGTACGAATAATAGAATTTCGTACCAAGTACACCTGTATGAATGGTACGAATATTGGATTTTCGTACCAAGTACACCGTTATGAATGGTACTGATATTGAAATTTCGTACCAAATACACAGGTAGGAATTGTACGAATATTGGAATTTCGTACCAATCATACCGGTATGCATGGTACGAATAATAGAATTTCGTACCAAGTACACGTGTATGAATGGTACGAATATTGAAATTTCGTACCAAGTAACCGGTTTGTATGGTACGAATATTATAATTTCGTACCAACTATACCGTCAGGAATGGTACGAATACTAAAATTTCGTACCAAGTACACCGACAGGAAGTCAGGAATGGTATAGTTCGTACCAATTGTAGATAGCCACAATATATGAATGAAAGAACACAATTGTAACATAATCAAATGGCCAAAACTCAGCCCCAAACCGTACATTATAGTTTATGAATTCAATTGTCAACACATACATAATTTAAATTAAATTGTTTATCCCTCCACACACATGGCTTTATACCTGTTCGTGCTCAAACTCTTCTCCTGCTGCTGCTTGCTCTGCTGCTGCTTGCTCTGCTGCTGCTGGCTCTGCAGCCTCTGCTGCTGCTGGCTCGGCTGCTGCACCTGCAAGCCCTGCCCCGGCTTCACGAAGCTTCTTCAGCACGTAGTCTCCTACTTCAATGACGAGCTGCCTATGGTGGTGCTGGAGTAGACCCTCTATTTCTTTCAATAGGGTCATCCTCTCTGGTGCACTGGTAGAAGCAGCAGTAGGGGCATTGATAGCAGTAGGGGCAGCATCGTCGTTCTCTTCTTCTCGCGGCCTCTTCTTCTTGCTTTCATTTGCATCGTACTGGAATGCAAATGCCTCCTTCTCTGGGTCTTGCTCCAGAGATTTCCAGTACGCTTGCGCCATTTCCAGGTTGTATGGTACCAACAGGGGGACAAGATCCTACAAAATAGATCTGTTTAGATTTGTGTTTTCAAACTGGTACACGTAGGTATACCGATAAGTGTGGTAAGAATATAGTAATTTCGTATGCCGGTAGGTATGGTACGAATTTTGGAATTTCGTACCAAGTATACCGGTAGGCATGGTACGAAGTTTGGAATTTTGTACCAAGTATACCGATAAGTGTGGTAAGAATATAGTAATTTCGTACCACATATGCCGGTAAGTATGGTACGAATTTTGGAATTTCGTACCAAGTATACCGTAAGGCATGGTACGAAGTTTGGAATTTCGTACCTAGTATACCGATAAGTGTGGTAAGAATATAGTAATTTCGTACCACATATGCCGGTAGGTATGGTACGAATTTTGGAATTTCATACCAAGTATACCGGTAGGCATGGTACGAAGTTTGGAATTTCGTACCAAGTATACCGATAAGTGTGGTAAGAATATAGTAATTTCGTACCACATATGCCGGTAGGTATGGTACGAATTTTGGAATTTCGTACCAAGTATACCAGTAGGCATGGTACGAAGTTTGGAATTTCGTACCAAGTATACCGATAAGTATGGTAGGAATATTAGAATTTCGTACTAAGTATACTGGTAGGCATGGTACGAATGTTGGAATTTAACAGTAATACGTACCTCTCCTATCTCCTTGTCATTGGGAAATTCGTTGTCCTTGACATATCGATACCTCAAGAAACGAGGCATTTTTCTTTGTGGCTTCTTCCCTCCAATTGTCCTCCCGATAGCTGGTATAGCAGAATGCACCCAAGCCTGAATTTTGAAAAATGACGGAATTATTTTCAAATTAAGGTACAAATTATGAAATTTCGTACCAGGCGTACTGACTTACAAGTAGAGCAAGTGTGTTCCCTTTCACATGGTAGCTTAAGACACCCGATTTAGTCCCCTTATCTCTTGTCACAGCCTTCGTGATTGATTCAAACAATACTTGGTAGGAGATACTACCCCACGGGAATTCCTCCCAAGCTTTATCATCTTCGAGCAACACCCACAACCATGTTGGAATTTTCTTCTTCGTAGTATCAAACCCTATGACGTAATTCGAAGCAAGTAGCAACTTAGCCAACTTGATGTAGTCTGCTACAGTTGCTCGCACTCTCACGCCGTCAATTTCAAACCTCTTATTTATGAAGGCAGTGCGTACGTCTGCAGTTGTCGTGGTCTGGTTGTTGCCAAAGAGTCTTGTATACACTGAGCTTTGTGGGACATTGTGTGCATTGTACGGGTTGAATTTTGCTGGTCCAAATCTAAGCCCAGTGACCAACGCAAATTCAACACGGAAAAACCGTAAAACTTTTTCATTGACCTTGAACCAAAGTGTGGTTGGGTCAAGATCAGGTGTTGGTTCCACCTGCCGGCACACAATGTAGTGTACCAGATTCCCGGATCGGGTGTTGTAGTCCGTTAGGTCCATGAAGGAACCTAGAACTGATTTCTTGAGCTGTTCCAAAGCAGAAGCGTCAAATGTTTCTAAACAGACACGAATATCACCAACCATTGACTCATAACCTGCCATCATTACTTTGTGAGGGCGTTCGGCTAATGCAAGCCGCTTGTATTTCCACACAACCTTGCACATAGAAGCACTCTGAAAATCAAGCACGAATATATAAAATTATGGTAAGAATTGAACAGTTCGTACCAGGTTTCAAGTGATACGCTGGTAAGAATTATGAATTTGTTACTAATTTCCATGTAAGAATTTCACATTTCGTACCAATAATCAAGCTCCAAGGAATTTTACGCTGGTACGAAATAAGAAATTATGACCACTTCGTACCATTAATCAAGCACGAATATATTAAATAATGGTAAGAATTTCATATTTCGTACCAGGTTTTAAAGTTATTAGTAAGAATTATGAAATTCTTACTAATTACCATGTAAGAATTTTACATTTCGTACCAAGGAATTTTACGCTGGAACGAAATATGAAATTTTGTCCACTTCGTACAATTAATCAAGCATGAATATATCAAATCATGGTAAGAATTTCACATTTTGTACCAGGTTTCAAGTGATACTCTGGTACGAATTACGAAATTCTTACTAATCACCATGTAAGAATTTCATATTTCGTTCCAAATACGAAATCATGGTACGAAATGTGAAATTCTTACCAAGTACTACCAAATACCATGTAAGAATTTACAGTTCGTTCCATTAACCAAGCACGAATATATCAAATAATGGAATTTGACACCTCGTACCGATACTCAAGTACGAAGAACATATTCATACCAAACAATTCAATATTCAGGTAAGAAGTTTAACATTTCTTACCACTAAATCATTCCAGATCTACATTCAAAAATAAATCGTACGAAACCCGCGAAATCAAAAAATTCAAAACTTTTTTTCCAGATCTACAAAATTGATGAAATCTTACCAACAATTCACCAAAAGGATCATCGTTTTGCGGGTAGTTTGGTTGTGCGTCTTCGTCCGTTCCAGATCTGTCCGGTTCGGTGGCCGTTGTTTCCTCAGATCTCGACGCCGAGGTCGTCGGATTTTGTTCTTCTGGTTCGTGCGCCATAGATTCCGGCGGTAAGCTTGCTTCTCGTGTTTCGGTTGGCGCGGTGGTGGTCGCCGCTTTCTCTTGAACGGTTTTCTTCTTTTTGCTTGCTCGTACCATGGTGGGGACGGTGTGGTGGTGGATAATATATTTGTTGACAGTAGGCGGTTGCGGTGATGTAGGCGGAGCGGTGGCGGAGACGGCGCGGTGATGGAGAAGGCGCGGTAGCAGAAAACGGGAAGAGAGGAGAGAGAAGAGAGAGAATTTGTTTTGGACTATTTGAAAAAAAAGTGAAATCTAAAAAGTTAAAAGTGAAAACTAAAAAGTAACTTCCATCTACAAGGAGGAGGGGTATTTTCGACCAAAAAGGCAAATGTTTGCCATAATTTGTGAAAATTAAACTTGTGGCCAACATTTGTGTTTTACTATGTGTTTTGGCTATTCTAAGTTTTGCCTCTTAAAATAATAACAATTTCGGAATGCATTCTTATAAATCCTTATTTTATACATTCTTAATTCATATATAATAATCTATAGAAAATTTGTAAATGAAAATCTCTCTATAAAGACTAAATAAATATATTTAATCAACATGTCTACATGGAATCCTTTTCATTTTTCATTCATATTTTTCTAAAAACTTCGATTAGTGATTTCTAGAAAATATATACATTGAATCAAATGTGGGATATGTAGCTAAAGAAAAGAACAATAAAATTTGAAGATGTAAACATATTTTTTTCCACATTTTGGAAAATATTAGAGATATCGATTTAACATGAACTAACGAGACAGTTCAAAATATTTTTCTAAAAATTTCAGTTAGTGTTTTCTAGATTGTATATACATTGAATCAAATGTGGGATAGGTAGCTAAAGAACATAACAGAAAAACTTGAAGATGTAAACATATTTTTTCCGTATTTTGGCAAAGATTAGAGATATTGATTTAACGAGACGGTTCAAATATACTTAAAAAGAAGGATTTTTACTAATTTTAATTAATATTAACTTTGTTTAATTTTTTATTGAGTAATTTAACATAAACCAACGAGACCTTTGAAGAGGTAAACATATTTTTTTCCGTATTTTGGCAAAGATTAAATATATCGATTTAACATGAACCAACGAGACGATTCAAATATACTTAAAAGGGAATGATTTTTACTAATTTTAATTAATATTAACTTTGTTTAGATTTTCATCGAGTAATTTAGCATAAACCAACGAGAGGGTTCAAATAACATAAAAATAATGATTTTTACTAATTTTAATTAATTTTACTGAGTGTTCATATTTTTATCGAGTATTACTCAACGGATTTGAAACGAGTATGTACATTAAAGTTACTATTTTAACCGAGATTAAGACGAACATGTAGAAAAATTCTAAACAAATTTAGATTTAAAAAAAAATACATAATGAATGAGTATACCTGATCCATTATCAATCCTAATTATAAATTTAGATACGTGAAATAATTAATTTTATAAGTTTGATTAATAATTAACGCGAACAATATCACAACTTTTAAATAAGATATAAAATTATTTTTAAAATGTATACATTCTTAATTCATATAAAATAATCTATATATATATTTAATATTATAAAATTGGTAAATATTAGATATATCGATATAATTAACATGAACCAACGAGACGGTTCAAATATACTTAAAAGAAGAATTTCTACTAATTTTAATTAATATTAACTTTGTTTAGATTTTTATTGAATAATTTAGCATAAACTAACGAGACGGTTCAAATAACATAGAAAGAAGGATTTTTACTAATTTTAATTAATATTACTTTGAAGATGTCAACATATTTTTTTTCGTATTTTGACAAAGATTAGAGATATCGATTTAACATGAACCAACGAGACGGTTCAAATATACTTAAAAATGAAGGATTTTACTAATTTTAATTCATATTAACTTTGTTTATATTTTTATCGAGTAATTTAGAATAAACCAACGAGACAGTTCAAATAACATAGAAAGAATGATTTTTACTAATTTTAATTAATTCTACTTGGAGTGTTCATATTTTTATCGAGTATTACTCAACGGATTTGAGACAAGTATGTACAGTAAAGTCACTATTTTAACCGAGATTAGGACGAACATGTAAAAAATTCTAAACAAATTTAGATTTAGAAAATACATAATGATTGAGTATTCTAGATTCATTGTAATTCCTAATAATAAATTTAGATACGTGAAATAAAATTAATTTTCTAAGTTTGATTAATAATTAACGCGAACAATATCACAACTTTTAAATAATATAGTATAAAATTATTTTTAAAATGTATACATATAAATTAAAACATAAAGTTATTTCCCGTCGAGTCTCGACGGGCTACTTACTAGTGTTATAATAAACTAATATGAAATGAAACTGCCGTAGGTGCTTAAAATCAATTTTAGCCTCCAATGATTAACTTATAAAGTTGATTTGGGCTATAAATGGTGGCCCAAAGAAAAAGTAGTTGAAATCCTAAATATTTGGCCCAATTTCAGCTAGGTAAGGTGAATTATTATCATTATTATTATTAATTTTTATTTTTATTTTATTTTTATTTTTAAGTCCAAAAGGACGAGTATATTAAGAACACAAATAAAAAGAGTGAAAGAAAAATTAAAATTTACAGGGACTGTGACATTCATTTTGCCAATAAGATATCACATTATCCAATTATTGCACCTTAAAATATACAAATAATTACGAATGGATATATTGTCTTTAGTACTACCGTGGATAACACGCCATAAAGTTGGTTTAATTGTTCCTTAAGTAAAAAGGTCTATGGTTCAAGTTCCATTAAAATGTTGATTGTCTTCCCCATTTTATATGGGTTTGTGTTTAGTTTATACTAACTTGTTTGAATTGTGATAATATTGTGGTTTATACAGAATTATTTGTAATATCATGAAATTTGTGATTGATAATGTAATTTATACCCATCTAAAAAAATTGTAATTAATATTATATAATTTAATTAGTATCATTATCATTTAGAAGTAATTCTTGGAAGTTGGAACTTAGGGGGGTGTATTCAATCAAGACCCTGTGAGATTTTTTAGGAGTTTGAAAGTTTAGGTGTATTCAATCCAGACTTTTCAAACTCCTTAAAAATCTGGTGGTATTCAATCACAACTTTCTGAACTCCATAAAAATTTGGTGGTATTCAAAACTCCATTGGCTTTTTAAAGTTGTTGACTCTGGTAGAATTTATCTTGATTTCAAGCATTTTTTGTACTGAACGAATTCCGACCTTCAACTACGAGAATTTGAGATTCCATGACCCTCCAGCGCCGACGCCTTCCCAGAAACAGTTGGGCTATATCGGCCCTCGGCTGGAACCCAGCCCCGGCTGGAATTTGAAAGGTCTCCAAGACTTATAACTCTCTAGATTTCACGTATTATCATTCATTTCCTTCATTTTGCTTTGGTGCAATTCCTTCATTCTTCTTCCACCAACAAAGGAGTGACGGAGTTGTGATGGTCGAGGTCGGCAGCGGCGCGGCGCGGCGATAGGTGGGGGTGGGAAGGTCGGCAGCGGCGCGGCGATAGGGGTTAGGGGTGGGAAGGTCCGCTGCGCTCGCGAAGTTTTGCCCTAATTGCAATTCTGATTTGGGCGTGAACTGATTGAGTATTTATCCCGTCGACGTCGTGGCCCAACGACGGCGGCGAGCCAGCGCTGGCTGGCATTAAGTTCCGCGACCGCTGGGGTCCAGCTGGCGCTGGACTCCATCGACTTCAACTCTAACAGAGTCGTCCAAATCTCACGCGAACTCCATTAGAAATTCCTCAAGACTCCACGCGGAGTCAATCAACTTCAAAACTCCACAGACTTTCCAAACTCTTTAAAACTCCCACAGAGTCTTGATTGAATACACCCCCCTTAAGTTCCAATTAAAATAGTTTGTTCTTGCATATCTCTCTCACTTTATCACATATTGAATTCAGATTACTTCCACAAATCAACATTTTATTGGCAAAGCGTCAAAGTTAGGTATTCTTTTAAATAAACGTATTTTATAAGGGGTGGGCTCCTGTGCGGCTGACCACACTGAGCGGTCAATTTCTGAATAATTTTTTTTAATTTTTATTTAATTAAATTTAATATGGAATTAATAACTATTAGCTGAAATATTCTAATTAAAAATTAATAGATTCTAATTAAAAACACAACATAAATTAGTAAATTCTAATTGAATATTAATAAATTTTACTGAAATTAAATTAAATTTTGAAAAAATACAATAATTTTTGGGTTGATCGCACTTTGCGGTCAAAGCGCATCACTTTCGCGTAGAGAGATCACAACCGTTGGATTACGGGTACGTGGCGAAAAAATAGCTACCAATTTTACAGTCTGTTAACGTGAGAGAACAAAACAAAACAACTATAATTATCCATATGTCGGCAGGCTTAAGCTTTGACTGTCCTACGATTAGCATTTAGCAATACCACTATGTCGGCACAGTGCGTTTTCACGCTTTCTTTTTTATATTCTCACAACTCACAAGAACAAGATGCTGTTGTTTCAAATTGATTAGAAAAATTGTCGATGAAACTTAGTCAAGTGGTAGACTGAGGCACCATAATACTTTCTTTAAGTAAGAGGTATATGGTTTAATTCTCATTAATGTGGGTTTATTGGTTCATTTTATATGAGTTTGTGTCTAATTTATACTAATTTGTTAAGGATATTGTGGTTTACATGGAATTCTTTATAACTTCCAAAAAAGATTGATTTGAAAAATGATGTCCAAACCCTTTTTTCAATTCTATTCCAATCTTTAAAATTTATCAATCTCATTTCAATTTTATAATATACGTTAATTCTATCATCTGAATTTTGCATTCTGACATCGAAATTCAAAATTATTTATGTAATTCTTCGAAGCCTATGTTCTGAGCTTTCAATTTTGTCATTGAATGTTAGGTGACAAAAAAAAAAGAAGTGTTGTATCAACTTTCGTACTCAACACTTCATTCTCAAGTGCTAAATTGAAAATATGAACAGACATCTTAAATCATGAGTTTCAAAAATCTTCAACCAATTTTAAATTGTAACATTGAATGGGCAACTCTATGATGGAATTGATATGAAGTGAAAATATCGAATAAAATTGATAAATTTGATAGACTGAAATAGAATTGTAAAAAAGAAAAAGTGGCGAAAGTTAAGATAGATGCAATAAATATACATAGATTCGATTTCATTGATGATCCAAATAATCAGTATAATGATATTATTAATTGTTGTAATAATTCAATTATGACTTTTTATTTCCAGTACAAGAATTGCGGTTGGGACTTTTTAGCTCATATTTCAATACTAGATATATGTTGGTAAAATAATCAAATGAGCATATTTAACTTACTTGTTGGTAGATAATTGGTAATATTTTCGCATATGTTTATATTGTCAAATAAAAATATCTTTGAGCATAAGATTTCGTAAAAAAATGTCAAAGTTGTAATTTCAATTACATATGGCAGCTCATAAACTAGCTAGAATTTCTAAGGATTTTCTGTTTGCGCATGTTTGGGATGAACCACCGGAAGTTGTGGAGAGTCATCTTTTTGTTCCATGCGTTTGTTCGTAATTTATCAATCTACTTCTTTCTCAAAAAAAAAAAAAAAAAAAAATTACATAATATATCCTTCCCTCAAAAAAAAAAATTATCCACGTGGCAAAAGAATAATGGCAAAGCTAGCGAATGAGCTGTAGAGCATCCAATAATCCAATTTGGATTCCTTAAGAAATAAGAATCGACCCTCTCTGAAAAAAAAAAGAAAAAAGAATCGATAATAGATATAAATATAATTAATATTTATTATACAATCGAATTTTTTTTATAAGAGAAAATTTAAAATAAATAACATATAATGATAAAAATAAGTAATATTGAGTAAGTAAATTAATACTTCAAGTAGCTTCGTCACATGAGATCATTTGCGAGATAAGGATGAATAATTCTCTTCAGCTTCAAATCTTTAGAAAAAAAAAATATATATATATATCAGCAGTGACCACGTGGCGGCCATGCTGCTTCTCTTATAAATTAATGCATAACCCCCTTTACTAAATTTCAGTCTGGACTTTGAAAATCTTCTCCTCCTCATCTCGATATTAAAGTTACATCAAAAGGAGAATATTTATATATTTATTTTTCTTAAATTATCAAGGAAATAAACAGAGAAAGTAAGGTGAAAAATGGGGGCAGCAACTTGTGTTGATATTATTTTGGCAATTATTTTGCCTCCTCTTGGTGTCTTCCTCAAATTCGGCTGCGGGGTAAAATCATTTTCCATTTTTTTCTGCTTTTTTTTTTTTAATATTCGACTCCAAGAATATGAACATATTTTTTGTATATTAATTAACTGTTGGGAAATAAGATTAATTGTGATTATTTGGTTATAAATTCTGCGATTCCTTGTGTTAATTTGATGATTTTTTTTTTCTTTTTTGAAATTGCAGCATGAGTTCTGGTTATGTTTGCCGCTGACCCTTTTGGGTTATATCCCTGGAATCATATATGCTATCTACGCTATCACCAAGTAGTTTTTACCACGGTAATTTTTTGTCTTGTTTTCCACTATATACTTTTCGGGAAATATATATAGAGATAGATAGATGAATGATATGACGCTCATCTTCCGTGCTCACTATTTGTGGACGACCGTTCCATATGAGTATCATTCTTTTTAATTTTTTTGTGTTGGTTTATATTCTAATACTCTAAAAATTAATATTTGAATCATTAAATATACAAAATACATAAAAATTAAAAAATTTCCCCTCTAACTTTAAAAAAATGAATAATAATACAAATCGAGATTTAATTTTATGTATTTTGTATATTTAATTATTCGAATATTAAATTTTAGGGTATTAGAATATAAATTAATAAAAAAATTAAAAAGAATTATGCTTATTGATATGGACGAACGGTAATCGGTGTACACGAAAAGTGTTTACGGAAGGTGAGTCGCATATTATTTCTATATATATCTATATATATAGCGGTTGGTCGCATACTAAACTTTTTTTTCCGTAAATAATTAATGTGAGTAATAAATTTTGTGTTAAAATAATATTTTTTTATATATTATTACAATGCATTATCATAATAATGTATTTTTAAATTTTTTTAATTTATTGTTATTATATGTATTTCACGTTCAATTATAATTTATAATTTATAATTTATTTTATAATTTATAATTTATTGGTTAGTGCAAAAGTGTTTTGTGCATCATCATTTATATATATATATTTATATATATATATTTTTATTTTTTTTGAATAAAATTGAAATAAATTTGGTGAAATATATCAGATTTTTTTATATGATCCGATTTCTATATATATATATCTATATATATATTTAAGCTATTTTTGTCTTTTCGACAGGTGTAAGATGCAAAGGGCACAGCCATTATTGTTCTTGTTGTTGATGTGCCGAGTGCTCGATTTTTTTAAATATCTCAATTTAAATATATTACAATGTAAAAGAAGCGTTGCTGGATTTTCCTTCAAAGTTCAAACTCTCTCTCTCTCTCTTGATTTCTTTTTTTAGGAGGTTTCTTTTTTACGTCATAAAAAACTTGTAATGCGGTTTATTTTTTAGTTGTCCTGTTGTCGCTCTGCATATAGCTGTAATTTGATGGGATTGACGTACTGTAATTGTTTGTTGTTTTATATATATTTATATATTAATTGATTTATGTTCGTAATTTTTATGTTTATCTTGTTTTTATTAGCATTAAAGTTTGATTATCCTATAACGAGAGTTGGGCCATTTGGTTGCAACGTAGTCGCTGTGATCATCAATACGTGGTCCAATTAATAAGTAAGTTGCACATAATTAATTTCTTTAAGAAATATCATCTTGATGACTCATAATGCAAGTTGACTGAATTTCACCAAATTTGGTTTCGACTTTGAATCTAGATTCGTATTTACCATCTCGAGTTTGGGAATTTCTAATATGCAGAAAGTAAATAAATAAATAAAAGAGGAAAAGAAGAAAATAAAATAAAAAGGACGTTGATCTGATTTAAAGTTGCTATCAAGTAGTACTATGTAGTAGCATTAGAAATTATACAATCATTTTACGGTTTAACGACTTTTATTTGGTTGTGGTCTTTTTTACATTTTTGAAAGGTTATTTTTGAAATTCGAGTTTCATTAACTTTATAACTCTCTCTGAAAGAGAGTTGAATTTGATCATTCATATAATGAAGTTCTAAAACGTAACGTACGTTTAACGAGGGAGAGAGAGATCACGAATAAATTGATAGTTTCCTACAGTTTTACATTTTGTCATTTTTGACGTCTTTCTTCTAAGTATTTACATTTAACTCGAAATTCCAATTCTCACCCTTTCTACCCTTTAAAAAAGCAACATTTTACTCTTTTATCATGCTTTTGAGAGCTAACGTATTATTAAGATTCAAATTAAATAAAAATAATTAAATTTAAAATTTGAAAGCTTAAACTCTAAGCATAAGCATCATTTTTATTGGAAAATTGGAAAGTGGATGTTAATTGTGGGCTGTCTCCAATTAGGGAGACAATATAATGCTGCTGACCTGTCATTTGGTGAGTCATCTCGTTTACAATAACCTCCCCATCTTATTAAAAAGGAAATAACAGTAAATGGATTACTTCAGATTTGACAAAATATATTTATTAACAATGACAAAATAATGACAAAGTTGTAATACGTGGAACTTGAGTTTTGATAAGTCACAAATTTATGTGAGATGCTTTTAATGACTGGTGAGGATCAAGATTCAAATTCATGTTTAATTGTATATTTATATAATTATAAATATATTATTAGATAATTCGAATTTTTAATCCATCTCAAAGTGATATTGATACCATTTCACACAAGATTTTTCGTTGATATATATACTTGAATACTTCTTTTGTTTCATTCGAAGTGTCTCACTTTTTTTTAGCACGAATATTTAGGAGAAGAGTGATTAAAAAGTAAATAGATCAAAACCGGTGAAACTTACACCTTTTGTGAAAGAAAATGAATTCCTAAAATGGATTTACTTCGAATGGAACAACACTATACGAAAATTGAGACATCGAATTGAATGAGACGGAGGGAGTATGTGTTATTTTGAAGGACCCCATTCATGAACAAATTGAAACCAACTACAAAAATTCTCTATCGAACTTCCCTCTTTGAAATTAGATTTGTATACGCTGCAAAATAACTGGATGTTAAACAGAAATGTTTGTCTCAAACTCTTTATAAGTAATTGATTTTCAGATTCAAATCCAAATCAAAATTAAGCGGCGACTAATTTGCAATTTACTCAAAATTGAAAATATCAAATTTTTACTCAAAAGTGCGAGTATATTCATGAAAAAAAAAAACTAATTTTTATATTGTAAAGTATTAGTATATACTCTATCGGTCCATAATTAGTGTAATTCAACTAATATTTTATACCTCACAACAAATCAAATATGCACCATATTTTTGGAGAACGGAGGAAGTGTAATTTTTATATAATTATATTGATATCTTAGTGGGTATATAAATGATTTTTAACATAGAATCTAATACTTTTCAATTCTGGAAAAATTACAAATGTAACATTTTTTTTCTAGTTTTGGACTTGAATTTAGGTATAGGGTCCATATGTGAGTGTGTGTGTGTGTCAGTGTATGAAAGAGGGAGAACAGTTTCTCATCGATAATTTATGTTAATCAAGCTGCCATGACCAGAAGCCTAATTCAATTCGACATGCAAGCTGACCGATTAATTATTCGGAGTGATCAATGAAGTCTAATTCAAACAGTAAAATCGAGCATAAAGCTTTCCATAACGAGAGAATGGTTCAATTTTAATTCAATTCAACATGCAAGCTAATCTATTAATTATTCGGAGTGATCAATGAAGTCTAATTCAAACGGTAAAATCGAGCATAAAGCTTTTCATAACGAGAGTTTTGGTTCGATTTCCATTAGAGCGAGTTGTTTTACCATTTTTGTTTTAGTTTCACAATATACACACACGACTTAAACCCTCCACCTTAAAGGTTAGGGAGAAATCGTCTAACTAATTAAGTTGCACTGCATTGTTAACTGTCATTCCATATAAGAATATGTTTTAGCTTATACTAATTTGATTAGTATTGCAAATAATATAAAAATATTTATAATATATTAAATTATGATCTAATAATGTATATTGAATCTTAAAAAAAACTATCCGCAGTGATGTACTGACATGCCTGCTTCCGTTATACAGAAAAAATGTGCTTTGAGACCTATTGGAGTCAAGTTTTTCTACGCCCTTCAAAATGTGTGCAGAACCTTTCTTTGGACAGGTGCTGCAAATGCATCTAAACGGGCTTTAGTGGCATGGGAATTGGGATCAATTATGTTTACCAAGGACATCAGGAGGTTAAAATATAACTAATATATTCAGATATGGAACAAGGCAGCATTGTGCAAACTTCTATGGAATTTGGCACAAAAAAAGGATAAAAGCTGGGTGAAGTGCTTTGAGACCCTCTCAAAATATATATATATATATATATATATATATATATATATAACAATTCTTTCAATAAATAAAAAAAATTAATAACGGAGTACAAAATTGAATCATATATACTTTTCCTTTACCAGAAACCATTATCAGAGGAAACGTCCTCAAAAGTACCCAAGTACCCTTTTCTAGATAAATTAAGAACCTACCCTAAAAAAAATTAAGATAAATTAGGAACCAAAACAACTAGAAAATATAAATCCAAATACAGTCCAGATAATACGATACAATTCTGAATAAAAAAATTAATATCAATATATAAAAATAGCCAATTTGGACAACAAATGTTCAAACGGGCCAAGCGGGGCACAGCCACCTCGATGAAAACACAAGATTTTAACCATAACCAAAACGTTAACTAAAAATATTTGACTAAAACCTTTTATAGACTACAACAAACACAACAAAATGCAGAACGATAAATAAACTTACATTTAGATTTAATAAAATCTCCACCTGTGATTCATCCAACATAAAACAAAAGGTAACAGATGCAAATTCCATTCAACCAATATACACGCACATCGTGACATAGTTCTAGCAGAAAAGCATAGAAGATAAAATCAACGGAGTAGCTTCAGACGGAGGACGGTTAGGAGGATGGTGGTACAAGTACAGAGAGTAGACGAGAATTACATTGCCCTCCAAAACTTACCAAGAGGTAACAGTGCTAAATTTATCAAGTTCATGGAAACAAAATTAGAGCACACACTAGCAGAAATACATAAAAGGAAAACATTAGGCTAAAGAAAGCAGCAATAGTTGACAGAAAATTCATTCAAATTCAATGAATTAAGCATAGTACAGAGCAAATACACAAGAACTTAGCTACAGTAGTTACAATGAAAAAGAAATTACTAACGCAACCAGATAAATCCAGAAATCAACATATTAAACCCCCACGAAAAGAGTAAGAACCTGAAATTTGAGGAAATTGATGCCACAATTTAAAGTTTCATTCGGAGCTATAGATCGAATCAAGTAGACTGAAGGATGATCCTTTATATATTACCAGACTGAAAACATCAGAGATTGCTGCTCCTGGCAGATCAGTAGCAATGCATTTATCCATAACATAAGATAACTCTAAGACCAACAAACTAAATGAACCTACTTTACAAACCTAGGCTGAAATCCAAGAATTTGCAGATTGCAAAATGGGAATTCATGTATTAAAAGCCCAAAAAAAAGGGAAAATGCTGAATATACATATAAAATATTTCTCTACCTAAATGTCATATATCCATTTGAAATACCATGTTGCACTTCATATTATCCCCGTTTTTGCAAAAATGATGGGGAACCCCCAAATTCTTTTCATTTCATAGAACCTTGTATTTCTCAATAATGACATAATTTCCTAATCCAAAAGATTAAATATAGCCTTCAGCACATTTGAGGAGACCTCATGTTCATCCTCCTGCAATCCGATCATGCCATTCAACTGGCCTTGGTGAAAGTGCCAGTCAATAAAGTACTGGACACAGTTCACATCAGAACACGAAAAATAAACCAATCAATTATTATAGTGAGAGACATTGTACCCTGTCAGGAAGACTTCTAGGCATGGGCACAGCAGTTACATATCGTTGTGCACAAGGTTTATGAGTAGCTGCTGTTGCATCAGTGGATGATGTCTCTGCATTATCAGTTTGCCCCCGACCATGAAACTTAGCAAATCGATTGATGACGGAAAACTTCTCTAAATCTTGACATTCCAATCTCAAGTCCAATATTGATGCACTCTTGTCCAGTCTGCCACAAAAAAAAATAAAAAAAATTACATCAATGAGAAAGGTCAACATGATTGCTATATCGAACAAAAAATGAAACGCAAACCACACATGACCAGCCAAACAAATTGCTCCTCCCACACCAAGAAATGGAAAAAAAGGAAATGACATAGGAGTGGCAATAAACCAAAAGGGTGGAGAAAGAAAGAATGATAACACAACCAAAGAATGCAACTAATAACAAAGAATATTAAGAACTGCATAAAGGGTGGAGAAAGAAAGAATGATAACACAACCAAAGAATGCAACTAATAACAAAGAATATTAAGAACTGCATTGACAGTTAAGAGGAAGTAGAGCTGAGCTAACATTGTCCGCTATGTGAAGTTTGTGATCTTTCATTTTTGTAAACTAACAGGAAAGGGAAAAAATAAAATAACATGCGGAACTAAACTGCTTAAGTAGAAATTGGAAGCTTAAGATCATTTGGCAAGATGAGTACGAGTTTGTCAGACGAGCATCAAGGTTAGAAATGTTATTCTTGCAACTGTTGAATGTGGATCCCAGGTGGTGGTGTGGGGGGGGGGGGGAGGCGGACAGACGAACCCCCCAGAAAAAAGAAAAATTGACACTAAATAAACAAATAAACAAACTAAAGAAATGGCGATTCTGAGGATTTCGGTTTCTTCTGTAGAACGATGGTATAGATTATGTAGGTTTAGAAAAATCGGATACATGTCAAGAAGAAGATTCAGTTAATATATTTTGACCAAATAAAAATTCATATGTTCATCTGATTTATGTAACACTAACTAGATCCAATCACAAAAATCTGACATGATATATATATATAAGGACACAATGTAAATAAGAAGAAACAAAAGGCCGGATTTACCTCAAGAAATCATTTTCTAGCTTCGTGGCTTTTCCCAACAGATCTTCGATAACTTTCATAAAACGTTGATCCTCACTGAGTTTACTCTTAACAGCATGTCTAAAATAGAGTCATATAAGAAATTTGGAATGTATCTAAAAACTTTAAGATTAAAAAAATAATGACATTTGGCATGATTGAATTAATTCAAAAAGAGAGGAAGATCTTACAGATCTATGCCATCACGGGGAGAACCCAGATTACTAGAGGTGGATAAGGCACTGCATGCATCTCCAAGTGCTACCCTAGATATAGCATAAGCCACACTTTCATATCCAGAACTAGCATCAGCAGATAGAACAGTTGCTGGCGGAGGGCAAAATAATTGCTGCATAAGCTGTGTTGTCAAAATAAGCCTTCTCTTTGATCTAAGCACTGGAGGTCCATCTTCAATCAGGTCAATACCATCTCCAACCTGTTATTAAAGAAGGAGATAAAGAGCGTGGTTAACAAAGTCTACATTTATTACATTAATGAGGGCATTAATAGCAACCCCATACTACCTTTTCAGTAAGACGGTTTGCTGCTTTACTCCAGTTTGCTTCCACCGCACTGCATGCAGCAAAATTTCATGAATATTGACAAGTAAGATTTTGCAGTAAAAGACAGACAATACAGATTCCATGAAGCATGTGATGCCACTTCACATATCCTTGTGAAGGAGACTCAGTAATGAGAAAACCAGAGGAGACAACATACTAGTTCACGATGATTACCTGAGAACTGAAGGACTTTGGGAACAATGTGCTATCTCTTCATGCCATGAAAGAAGTTCGGAAGTAGCACTCTTACGCTTCTTGGGTCTCAAAATCACCTGATGCTGACCAGCAACATTCATCCGCAATGACGGAGGAAAAGATAAGTGCTCATTTGCTTCTATTGTTGGAGCAGAACTCTTAAGGGCACCACTGACTTGATGTGCCTCAACAGGAGCAGTAGTTTTATCCTCTAAATAAGGAGTATCCATAGTACTGGAAGATGTTCCAGCAGTAAGTGGAGGTTCTTCTGGTCTCGAGGATACATGGCGTACATTTTGCAAAGGCAATATTTGCTCATTTTTAAAAGATCCATACTGGTTGAACCAAGATGGTGCCATTTGGGGGCTAACCATATTATGCTCAAAATGGCACCCTCTATCAGCAGGAGGTTTGCTCTGAGAATCATGCAAACCAGTCACCAATCCGACATCCTCTGGGGCAGCATTTCCATCAGGTAAAGTGTTTCTCTGCAACACATCAGATGTAGAGAAGCTCACCACCCTAGAATCTTCAGGAGGAACTCCACTGCTTGAACCTAATGAGTTCCTAAGACTATCTTGATTTTGCTTCTCTGCTACCAAATGTGCTTGACGAATATCATGAATATTTTCTGGTCCTTTTAATCTCTTTGAAAACCTAATGCTTGGATCACTCTCAGCATTCTTCAAGGCCCTCATTTGGTTTAGTAAGGCAAATTTTTCATTAGAAATGGTATTAGGTTTCAGAGATCGACCAAAGTCTTCGATGTCCTTTTGTGTAGATGCAGAATTAGCAGGAGACTCGTCCAAGTGATTCTTAATAGAAGACACATTTCCCAGAGACGCTTCTAATTTTGAAGCTGAGCCTAACTGTCCAGAGCTTTCCTTCAACCTGTGTTCTTCCCCATCAACACCAACTGGAGAGTCAGCATGAATTGCAGTAGACATAGATGAAATATTGCCCCTTTTACTAACATCAAGATCACCTCGAGAACTAGATTCCAAAATATTGGGCTGGGGTAGCTCATGAAAATGTGACGGGCCCTTTGGATACTGAGCCGCCAAAGTATGTTGAGGTGTAGGAACATTGGTCCACATGTTATGCAAGACCTGGCTGGGAGATCCCTGTCGAGAAACACCCGGAAAGCCAAAATGCTGAGAACCACGCATTTGGTCCCTAGATGATGCAGTTCCAGCTGGACCTATCTCCTGTACATCATAAGCGCCACTTTGCTGAGCAGTGCAGCCAGATGAAGGAAGACTATTTTTCTGTAGATTGCCAGATGCATCAGGTAGAACTGTCTCTGTAGAACCTCTTTCCATGGAGTGTGAAGTACTACAGCTCAATGAGGAGTCAATGTGCTGATTCATAGCTGGTCTTGTGCTTAGCCTTGTTACTTGTTTATTCTGAAGCTGACTTCGCATGTATTGAGTATCAGAAGTAAATGTCGAATGATAATTCCCTGACACCTTACTGACAGAGTTCACATTCACAGGATGTCTTGAACCTGCAGATAAATCATTTTCATATTCCTTCTGAGATTTTTCATCAGAAATCTGCCTAGATTGCAACGAAGATGCCACATGCATGCTTTTCTCTCCCACTCCTACACCAGAAAGGATGGTATGTGTTGCATTTATCATGCTTTGAGCATTCTGGGAGGGTGAAAGGTCAGGAATCTGCAATAGTTGAGACGGAGGACCAAGTTGCAACCCAAAGCCTTTAGAGAAAGAAGATTGACTGCGCTGAAGGCGACCAGCAGACCCATCAGAATTTTCTGCTTCAGGTGGTTGGGATGACACATTGCGTTCTGAGGAATTTAAGTGCATCAGGGAACTGTGGTCCCCCGATTGATCCACCTTGTGAAGAAGCTCCAGCATGTTTTGACTGGATTGGATAGAAAAAAATCAGGAAGTAGTGACAACATGTAAACTCCACTAAGAAAATGAAAACTTTAACTACCTGGGTGATGAAGCCTTGTTTGTGCTTGAATCAAAGGATCGACTAAAAAGATTAGATGTCCCAGGCACAAAACCAGCAAAGTTACCACCAGAAGGCTCTTTGTCAGCTTGTATGCTGTCTTTTGGAAGCTCACCCTGTAAGTAAAACAATAAATATAGTTTTTGGCTACTAAATATCAAGTCTCCAGTGTCTAATACAATTACAATTATAATTCAGAAATTACCTTTTCTACAGAATTTCTTGGAGCCTGACCAAACAATTTCAACTGGCCAAAATGGGCATTCTGCAGAGGTGTGGCTTGTGCTTGGGTAGGCTGCTTCAGGCCATGGGTAGTCCCCACATCATCATCAAGATTTCCCATGGGATGATACTGAAATTTGCGAGAAGCGGAACCTTTTTTAGCAAGCTGATTGCTTGACTTTGCCTTCCCAGAGGATAGAGACCTTGAATCAATCGCATCTACTGTTCCACTTTCCCTGAAGCCACCTGAAGTATGATTAGATAAGTTTGAGCGATGGCTATCATTAGAATTCTCCCTATCATAATTTCTCATTTCATCTTTGTCAGAGCTCTTCCACGATCCTTGATTCTGATCATTAACCTGGTCCATCACTCTGCCTAAGCCTTCACCCCCTTGGAATTTTGTTGAAGGAGAGGCATGCTTCCACTGATTGAGTAAATAGTTATTCTGAGCAAATGGATTTACTCCATCACCAGCTACCATATTGCATGAGTTGGCTACTGAAGAAGCAGCATCATGAAGACTCAAATCCCCTTTGGATTTATTCGCTTGGAGATTTCCAGTCATAGATCTTATAGAGCCAAATTCAACAGCACTAGTTAAAGGACTGGATTTCCATAAAGAACCTCCATCTGACATTTGTCCCTGCATTGCCCCCATTTGGTTCTTCTGATTTCGGGACACTTTCTCAGCATCAAGAGCATTCAGTGCTTTACCTCCACCAGGTGGTACAGCTGCCAGAGCATTCCAACCATTTGTTTGTGGTTTTGTTCCACTATGGCCAGGAGGCCAATCTGCAGAGTTTGTCTTTCCATTTTTCTCTGCACCCAGAGCAGTTTCCAAGGAATTTCCATGTATACCACTCTCTCCAGCTAATGGATTTTGCACTTTGCTGTGATTTAGCAACTTGCTAGTTCCCACCAAACTCTGCCCAAATGTTTGAGAAACATCAGTCGGCACCATCTCATTAAGCTGCCCCTGGAATGCGTGACCAAGTTGATTCAATCCCATAGGGCTAAGAGAGTTAGAAGAGCGAATGGATTCAGCGCCCATTGCTGAAGTAATTCGGACACCACCATTGGGCAATGATGATTGTTTGACATTTTCATTGTGAACCAAGGAAGGCTGATTTGCTGAAGAACCATCATTATTCTGAAAATTTAGACCATTCCATCCCTCCTGTGGCCCTATATCAACACTAGAAGTTTCAGCAACTGCAGACTGCATAAGAGCACTCCAGCTACCACTCTGAAGGGATGGAAGCGCATTTGATATCCCACTACTATCAAATAAATTACCACCTTCTCCACTTATATTCGGGAGCTTACCAAACGCAGACCATATATTATCGTCTGAACCATACAAGATCTTTTCTTCAGCAGGGTCTAGGGTAACCTCATTCTGAGGTGAAGAGACTTGCATTGTATATCTTTCGTGTGAGGTCTCTGATAGTGCAGACAGCTCCTGCCTCCTCGCGTGATCTTGCTGTGTTGCATTATTTTGCAATGAATTCACTTGCTGGTGGAACCCCATATCCATTATGCCAGTATTCGGTGACTGACTAGAAGCAGGTGCATTAGTTTCATTCTGAAAGTTTTGTCGAGATATGGAAGTTCCCTCCTGTACGGTAAGTCTATCAGGCAAAAAACTATGTTGATTACTATGGAGTGAATTGCCAGATGTTGGCATTTGAGGCATTGCAGATCTCTCTGTCACCACTGGAGAGTATTGGTTCGCAGCCAAACCCCTTGAATTGGAAACAGGAACTCCATAAAGGGATTGATCAACCTGTTGATGCACCACGTCCACTAATCGATGTGTCTGTCCATGATTTGGTAGAAAGGTAATGCCACTAGGGGAACCTTGCAAAGCAGAAGAGCCACGGCCAAGCCAGTTTGTACCAGGCTCAGCTGTCCAATGATTACGTAATGCATCAGAATTTGGAGTACTATTAAACAGAGTGGACTGGCTTCCAGATGGCTGTTTGGTGACCGGAGGAACCTGATTAACTGGATTTTGAGGCCTTGAATCCAGCTGCTGAAGTTGCTGCTGTCTTTGAAACTCGTCCATTTTCCTGATCATGAGTTGCTGTTGCAATTGCTGCATGTCACTCAGGCCAGATTGCTGTCGCTGTAAAGCCTGCAGCATGCTTGCTTGCTGATGGTTCATCTGCTGCTGACCACCGAATAGATCAAAACTAACAGGGGAGACAGATGTTCCCGATCTATCTGAAGCTTTTGGTTGTTGCTCATGGCTACTAGTTCTCTGCAATTCATGCACCGGCAAGCCTCTTGAGGCTAATAGATGACGTTGATCCGAATATGTATCCGCTTCCCGAAAGTTTGCTTCATTCTGCCTACTTTGGGAATATTGATTGCCATAAATATAGCCATTTGAATATTGCTGCTCATTTTGAGGCTGACTTCTAGAGAAATCAGGCCTCAGATTTGATTGAGAAAAATTCAACCCATGAGCTGCATGAACAGGATAGCTAGACTGCCCTCTGTCTACTTCTGCTCAAAATATTAAAAGAGCAATTAGATATAAATCAGAAACAAAGACTGACGGCAATGTGTAAATGTCAGGAAAACTCCCAAAAATTGGAAAATATCTAGAGAACATATTCAGCTCGAAGAGAGGTCATGCCTGAGTTTTGCCCAGAGAAATTTTTACTGCTTGAATTCAGCACATCAACAGGTCTCGGGCTGCCAACCCAAAAATTGTTGTTAAGCACTGGCCAGTTTCCTTCCAAAACATGTGATTGATGCTGCCCCTGCGATGAATTGTCTTGTGCAAAGAAATTGTGAACCCTATCTCCAAGTTCGTTGCCAGGCATAGATGGTTAACCCAAAATTTCAGTTGCCAGATATTGGTAAAATTCTGAAATAAAGAGTTAACAAGAAATCCTCCTTTCTTTAGAACCTATAACACATTACAACCTTTGGAAACAAGAACAAGTATGTCAACATCCAATTCCCTTGAAAGTTAACATCAATCCAGTGCCACCTCTCAAACACTGACAGCCTCCTGAATAAGAATACTGCAGAACAACTACTATTTAGGGGAGGATATAGAATTAAGTATGCACCACAGTAGAAAGTTAAATGCAGCTTTTACACACCACAGTTATGCAATGAAAAAGGGTGAACAATGGAACCACATTAAAGCAAAAGGAAAGGCAAGAGTTAACTGACAATGCTTCAACCATCCAATCATCAATACATAAAAAAAAAAAGAGGACATCAATATTGCAAATACCTGGATCAATTTTGGATAATTACAGGCTTTAGGGATTAGTTAGGTAGGAAATAAGTTGGCATTAAGGTCAATAAATACATAATGTTATAGTTTGATGTAAGAGTCTAGATACATGTACAACCAGATGTACTTAAAAAGACAGCTCTTTAACACGGTTCCAAAGGTACTTATGCTTCTACTAACCTCAATACCAAGTTTAAAAGTACATCAAAAGAAATTGTTTAAAACTCCCTACAGGTGTGAGGCCAGCTTATTGATACAGAAAGAGGAGGTTATAGCTATAATCCAGAAAGGCAAATTGCAGGTCATATTTCTGCAGCCCAGAAGACAGTGCAGTCTAGCCAAAGTTCAGTTCCATTTTTCAGATATTTTTCCAATAAAACAGTTCATAATTCCACCCATCTGCTAACTTGAATTAGTTACTCAAGTAAAAATAGCTAGTCCAATTTAATTTCAAACTTTCAATTAGATCAACATTCATTTCTATGTTAACAAACTAACAATATTCCATCAAAATAAAAGTCATACACAATAAAATCATCAGAATAACAAGGAGCCATGTGGTGATAATGATAACTAATAATCCTTACGAAAGGGTATACAATTTGACATAAGTGTAACAAATATTAAAAACTAAAGCCTTACGAAAGGGTATACAATTTGAGGACTGACGTATCAAATATGAATTCAATCATAGTTATGACAAGGTTTAGAACAACAACAAAAAGCATTTTGGTAATGATAATCTCAAGATATCAGGATAAAGGTCAGCAACTGAGAAGAAATGTGTTGCAAATAAAAAAAGAACCGAAATGGAATAAAGCCTCCAAATATGGTTGAACAATTCCATACTATATAATCTATGTAGAGAGCGCAAAATCTAGTCAGTCCCTTAGATATCCATTGAGTAAACTGGCACTCTATTTACCAAAGTTTTATGAACTGGAAATGACTGTTATTTTTGTCTTGTTATTCAAAATAGACAAACCATCTCATGGAATATGCATAGGTACGTGTGTATAATTGTTAAATGTTACTTAAAAGTGGCCAGATCCCAGAACTGCCACGGTATCTCATTAAATTAGCTCATCAAGGAATAGCAATAACTTCAAGATATATGCTAGTTCTACAAAGCTCAAAATTATTTCCCTTTTCAGGGAAGCCTTCTCCTCATTAACACAATTAGCTTATGTAAGAGAAGGATATTCAGATCTTCCAATTGAAACATTTTTTTTTTTCCATTTCTTTGAATAGTATGACCTCCATCACCAATATCAAAAGCTCCAAAAAGGTACAAATGATGTGAGTTGGGCAACTGGAACCCAAAAAAAAGAAAGATAAATTGGAAGGCAACTGGTCAACTAAGAGGTGTTGGATGACACAGATCATGATTTAAGCTAGTTAGTATATTATAAACCAGGAATTGACTATTAATAGTGACAATGGCTAAATCAATAGATAGCTGGAACAGTAACAAGAAGCGTAATAGTAAATTATCCATGTTCCAATGCTGGTGTTCAGTGCTCTCTCAAAAGCCAAACTTTGAACACTATATCAAGAGCCGGTCAGTCACTCTTAATTACAATAGACTACAGAAAGCCACTGTGAAGACCACGGTGAAGACTGCAGATTACTAGCTGATTTATAATTGGAAACTTTGTCTTGCTGAAGAGAATGATGCGATGAAATAATAGTCGTACAGACACTAACAAAATGGATCATTAATAGGATCAGATTATTGATAGGGAATCATCCATTTGCACACAGTAGCATTAACCAGTCTGAAGTTTTGAGTTTCCTCGTTACTATATATGTCCTACAAAATAAATTTATCCTCTAGAAAATCAAGTGCACAGCGCTAATTTAGTAGCACATTTATAATGTACCTGCAGTCAAGCATTACATGGTCATCCAAAGATCCTTGGTTCGGGTCATCATCTTGACTTCAGGTCAAAATAAAGAAAGGAATCTGGATACTATTGGATTCTTAATGGCACTCTGTAAGCCATATGAGTACTTCCCTACCAAATCAATACAGTTGATGATGTTTATGTTATGAGTTAATCAACCACCGGAGGTAATCGCATTCTACATGCAAACTAGACCTATGGGCATTGAGACAGCTTTTCTATCTCCTCCGCCATATAAAATAGCAGCTTCCTTACTAGAAAAGGTCTTCACCAACCTATATGTCTTCTTAATTAAAACCATGGGTCAAAGAACCACAACAGCAGCACTAAGTTTCAAGGACATGCCATTTCTGAGATTCACGACGTGTTACCTACTTTGCCAATTAGGGTCGTGATTCTCATGTTTAAAACCTAGCATGTCGTACTCCGCATTAGCTTTGTGAAAAAAATGGACAAGGACCCTGAGAGAGAGATAAGGGTACGAATCTTTTTCAACTATAGATAAATCATTGCAAATTCATGCAGAACACAACACAACAACAGAGAGTCATTTGCACGAAGATAAACTATCTCAATAAGTCTCTTAGATTCTGCACACAAAGAAAAATTACAAAATCTCCAAAAAAAAAAAAAAGTCCCCTTTGGATTATAAAGATACATCCCCACACAGTGTCCATATCAAACACATTATTCATGCCCCAAAACAACCCAAACAAGATTATTAACCCAAGTCCGTAAACCAATATTTTCCCCAATCCATCAAAAAAGTGTCGATAAATTACAACAAAAATTATTGCAACTGTATAAAACATGCACACACTGACTCAATATTGAATTAGCACCTCAAAAAGCAGCTGCTAATCGACTTGCCCACCTTGAATCTCTAAACCCTATCCCCTTCTTTTAAAAAAAAATCAACCATCTGCAGCAGGACTGCAAAATACAGGTACCTATTCCACGACCCCCCCCCCCTCCCACCCCACCCCTTCCTTACACAGATTTATGCACAAAACACAAACAGAGATAAAGAGATAGTAATGCGATAGGATAAAAGAAATTACCCGAAAAGAATAGCTCACATTAAAATTGAGATGTGTATGACGACAGAAAATGGAAAAGGAAATGGATCTTCAAACACAGATAAGTTTTGTTCTAGGGTTTTGAATTGGCGAGCAGAAATACGGGGAGCTCTAGAGAGAGAGATGGAGAGAGGAGTATTTCGCTGTGAGAGAGATAAAGTATGTGAAATTTTCAACGAACTGTGAGAGAGAAGGTTAGGTTCGGAGCGAGGCGCAGCTTCGGATGATCCGAAGCGGTGTTTTGTTCTCGGCTGGGATGGCCCCACCAGGAATAAGTAGATCTCCAATGATAATTCGCCAATTGGCGTGAGAACATAGGTGGGACATAATCGTCTATTCTTATATTTATTTTTATTAATCCAAAATAATCTTACGTAAAAATAGAATAACGCAGTAGTTTTTTTTAGAGGTGTCAAAAATTCCGGCTCAGCCCGGCCCGAGCCCACCGGGCTCTTTTGGAAAAATCGGGCCGGACCGGCCCGAAAATTTTTCGTGCCTAAAAAATTGAAGCCCAGCCCGGCCCGAAACTGTTTTGTAGTGTATTTTTCCATTCCGGACTTTTATCCATTTCGGGCTTGAAAATGTCCAGCCTGGCCCGAAATCGGGTCTGCCCGTCGGGCCGGGTCTTTTTTGACATCCCTATTCATTTTTGATGGATTTGTTTAATTTTTGTTAGATTGACATGATTTACGCGACGAACATGTGAACCAATCGGTTAGCTACAAATGTATTCTTATCTATATCAAATATTTAAAACATATACACCCTTAGTCCACCATATATCTTATTATTTTTCCTTTTTGGACCGTCCACGATATATCTTACTTACTTATTTTTTGATACTACCCACAAGAAATTATTCTATTCTACCCTTACTTTATCATCTTATTTACCTATACTGCAGGTTATGGCCCACCACTATCTTAATTAATTAATATTCCATTACCTTCAATGTGGAACCCTTTCTTCACTCACAACACACTCAATCACCATTCTATTAAAACTCGTGACACTCCCTCTTAGGAAGATATATCATGGATGGAGGTAATATGTATTAAATTACTAAAGTATTTTTAAAATTAAAAATAAATATATTATAGATATAATTAAAAATGAAATGTAATATAAAATACAAATAATAAAATTCACTTATTAACAGGCATACTTATTTATGTGTAATTTGTCTAGAGTGTCTTAGAATAGGCAAAAATAAGTTAGATAAAACAAAACTTTAGTATAATTCTAAAGCAAACTCTACAATTAGATGTTTACAAGAAAAAAATGAGAAATATTATGCCGCTTAACAAGTTAACAATCACAATCTACCTTCTATTTTGATAGCTTATATATAGATATATATATATATATATTACTACTGATAATTGTGCAAAATAATAATGATATAATTAAAAAAATATTATACGATACTATAAAATTTACATAACTAATCTTCATCCATCAAAATCAAGAAAACAAAAAATTAATCAATCATAATGTCAATCTACTAAAGTTTTTGTCCAAATTGATTTCTAGGTATCAAACAGTTATTAAGCATTACATGTTATATCTAAAATTAAGAAATATATAGAATTTGACATTAAATATGTACTACATATAATAATAAAGCTATTCATTCGGTCACACTGTGGCCAACCACATGGTGGCATTCTCGTAATTACAAACAATAAAATATAATTAATTAATATTTCTAAATTAATTCTGGATTATTTTTACATAATTACTCTTTTCATTTTTTCTAAAGAGAATATACTTTATTATTTTCAAATTTGAATTTGTAAATATTCCCTCTCCACAATAATTTCAGATTTGTTTTCCAATAAAGTGAATATCGAATTCTTTAAATAATACACAAATCCTCAAATAATAAAAACTTGTTTATTATTTCATCTACAAACAATTAATTGATCATGGTCGAATCAAAGTTGCAAAATTATAATCGAAAAAAAGTTCTTCCTTAAAAAAATTATTTATATGGCTATAATGCATCCGATGATGATTATAAGATATCTTTGTTTTAAATGAATATAATTATCTCTTCTTAAGAGGAACAACATTGAATAAAATATTAATTATCAGATATTTATCAAAACAAAAATATTAGCTTGATTTTGAATGATTTAGAGGCAAAGAGGGAGTAATTGTTTTATTGATTTTTTTTGTTTAATGGCTAGGATATATTTTGATTTAGATCTTGAAATTTTCATAAATAAAATATTTTGATTTAGATCTTGAAATAATCTCACTAAATTTTGGAGCCAAAATAATATTGGGGTACTATAGTCACAATAATTTTAAGTCTTTTTAGTAAATCGGTTATTAATTCAACCTGTCTGGTTTTTTAAAAAAAAACGTTGTGTGGCTAACCACAGTGATGATCTCTGAGCTGAGTCTTTGGTGTAGAGGGGGGGTGAATACACCAAAGATAGACTTTTAAAACTTTTTGACAAGTTAAAAACAGAGTATGTGAGCTCAGTTATGAATCCAGTTGAGGAAGGTCAGCTGGGTCAATAACTCAGCTGACGGTGTGGAAAATGGTGGTTTAAAAACTTAGCTCGTTTGCTTAGAAAAACTCAGCTTTGAAAATATTATCTTTACGTTCAGTTTAATCAAGTTGTGCAATTTTCAGAAAGACAAAGCTGTCTTTGGAGAGCAGCTGAGTGTGCAGATTCGATAAAAATGCAATGTGTCAATGGAGTTAGTACAATAACTGAAAACAACGAGAAAGAAAATAACACGAGATTTTACGTGGTTCGGAGTAACAACTCCTACGCCCACGACCAGATTCATTGGTAATTCACTACCACTTGGTTTCTAAGTACCAAGTAAATTCACAACTCTAACCCGAGCTGTATTCCAACAGTTTACGGGCACTGTCAAGCCTAACCTTTCAGTTTGCGGGTACTGAAAAAACCTTACAACCACTTGAATTTTGCGCTTCAAGTAAGCGTAACCTTGACCTAACCTTTCTGGGTAAAGAGGGGTTTGGTTTGGGGTTCCAACTATGAACGAGTTCTTATAATGAAGAACAAAGAGTTAGATGAACTCGTTGAAAATCTAGGCTTAAGATATACGATGATTTCTGCCTAGGAATCAGACGAAAAACTAAGCAGTTTCTGGACTAGAAACACTTTAAGATAAAGTGTTCTTTGAACTATGTAGAACTGCTTGAGAGCTTTTGAAGGTTTGATATTTTCAGAGAATGAAAGCTTGTAGAGAGTTTTTCGTATTTGATCCTTAGGTTGAAGACGGGTTTATATAGGTAGAGATTCAAGACTAGCCGTTGGAGGAGCCGTTTGAATCTTACCTACTCTTCTTAAATTCGATATCTGCCGTTGGGCGATTCTGCACCTGTCTTAATTAATCTTCAGCTTGATCCTGCTCTGCTTTGAACTCAGCTCAGCTGGAGAACTCAGCTGATAGTTGACTCCTGCTGTGTTCACAGCTGGATCTTCTGCTGTCTTGAGCTTCTGCTGTCTTTCGCTTCCTGAACCTGTAAACTTAGAAAATCTAGAGCTCAAACAAGCGAGCTGGAAAACATTACTTAGATTTATGCAATCATCTACTCGGTTGGAGTCAGTTGGGTTTTGGTATTAAATCAAAACTTTATAATTTTCCCAACAATTTCCCCCTTTTTGATGATGCCAAAACCTAATTGAGACAAACTATGAAGCTTCCCCTTAGCTTCCCTTACGTTTTAAGAGGGTAAAAGGAATCAGCAGATTAAGAGTTCAGAGTTCAGAGCCTGGACAAAAAGTAATTTTCATCAGGGTGAGCTTTGAGCAGCAAATAAAACTTTGTTTTATTAACTTAAGAAATTACAGTAATTAAAGAGATAAGTCGTAAAAGAAAGAAAAAAAAATCTTCAATCTTCAATCCCAGTTGGTTGGGTCTTCTCTTCTGCATTCGCTGTGATGGTCCCTGAGCTGGGTACTTGGTGTAGAGGGGGGGGGGTGAATACACCAAGTAGATTTTTCGAAACTTTTATCAAGTTAAAATGGAGTTGAGTGAGAGCTCAGTTATTGATCCAGCTGGGGAGGGTCAGCTGGGTAAATAACTCAACTGGCTGTGCGGAAAGTGGTGGTTTGAAAACTTAGCTCAGTTACTTAAAAAAACTCAGTTTGAAAATATTAACTTAACGTTTTCAGCTTAGTCAGGTTGTGCAACTTTTCGAGAGACACAGCTGTCTTTGGAGAGCAGCTGTGTGTGCAGTTTTGAACAAGTATGCAATGATATGAAGGAATTAGTACACAGCTGAATATAAAGCAATAGTAAAGAGAGAGTTAGAAGAACGCGAGTTTTTACGTGGTTCGGAGTAACACCTCCTACGTCCACGACCAGGTTCACTGGTAATCCACTACCACTTGGTTTCCAAGTACCAAGCAACTTCACAACTCTAACCCGAGCTGTGTTCCAACAGTTTACGGGCACTGTCAAGCCTATACACCTTCAGTTTCCGGGTACTGAAGAACCTAACCACTCGAATTACGCGCTTCGAGCAAGCGTACCTTTACCTAACCTTTCTGGGTTTGGGTTTGGGTATGGGGTTCCAACTATGAACGAGTTCTTACAATTAAGAACTTCAGAGTATGATGAACTCGTTCGAAATCTAGGCTTAAGATATACAATGAGTTTGGCATAGGGAACAGACGAAAAACTAAGCAGTTTCTTAACTAGAAACACTTTAAGATAAAGTGTTCTTTGATCTATGTAGAACTGCTTGAGAGCTTTTGAAAGAATAATGATTTCAGATAGTGAAAGTTTGTAGAGAGTTTTTCGTATCTGATCCTGAGGTTGAAGACGGGTTTATATAGGTAGAGATTCAAGACTAGCCGTTGGAGGAGCCGTTTGAATCTTACCTACTCTTCTTAAATACAAGATCTGTCGTTGGGCGTATCTGCACCTGTCTTCATTTGTGTCACATCCTAGGTTCTGAAGTCTAGGATGCTGATCTGGCAATCCCTCATTGGTCGAGGTAGGTTGACTTCCTCTGATTTCGGGATCTTCTGCCTTTAGAGCTGACTTTTGAATTCAGAGCTGGACTGTCTCGAAGTGGAGTCTTCAGAGATAGTTCTTTTGTTCTGTACAGCTGGATCAGCTGTGTTTTGAACTCAGCTCGAATTCTCTTCAGCTTGATCAGGCTCTGCTGGATCACTCAGCTGAAGGTTGACGCCTGCTGTCTTTTGCTAGCTGACTCCAGCTGAGAACACAGCTGGGTCGATTGCTGTCTTCCGCTAGCTGACTCCTGCTGTAAACACACTCGGGTAGATCATTGTCTTTCGCTAGCTGACTCCTGCTGTAAACACAGCTGGGTCGACTGCTGTCTTCCGCTTCATTAACCTGTAACCCTAGAACATCTAAGGCTCAAACAGGCGAGCTGGAAAACACTATTTAGGTTGGCGCGATCATCTATTCGGTTGGAGAATCAGTTGGGTTTTGGTATCAAATCGAAACCTTATAATTTTCCCAACAATTTCCCCCTTTTTGATGATGCCAAAACCTAACTGAGACAACTTATGATGCAGAAAAACTTGTGTTTTATTAATGTAAGAAAATACATTATAACACAGGAAAAAGAAAGAAGAAAAAAAAATCTTCAAATCTTCAGTCTTCAATCCTTCAGTCTTCAATCCCAGTTGGCTGGGTCTTCTCTTCTGCATCCGTTGTTTCTTTCTTTTGACTCGTCTTCTTCAAATTGATTCCCGATTCAAATTTGGTTCCTCTAGCTCAACAGTTTGCCTCTTCATTGACTTGTCTCTCTTCTCCCTTACTTCCCCCTTTTTGGCATGATCAAAACAGGGTGGGAGATATACACCATCGGTTGTTGCGATGTTTTAGTTTGGCGAAACTGTGGTTTTCAGCTCTGAGCAGCGAGGTTTAGAGTCTAAGTGGCTCAGCTGTTGTGTTAGCTGGCTCTTCTTCTGTTGCATTAGCCTCAGCTGTGATTGCAGACACAGCGTCCTTGGCTGATTCGGGCGGGCTCCACGAGTGCTTGGAGGGATGAGTTAGCACGGGAGATAGCATCTTCTCGAGTCGGGCATAACTTCATTCCTTGCAATTTTGCTTCTTCGTACTTCTTAGATTGAATGAGAAAATCGATTCAAAGACTTGAGGACTTGTATTCAGCTCATATCATCATCATCCAAATTTGCAGGTGATCGTTGGCTGGGTGAAGTTTCTCATTTGAGCTTGGTGCAGGGACTTGAGCATCTTTTATTGAAAGATCTCGAAGAAGGTGTCCCTGTGGAGCTGAAGGAAACTGAAGAGAAGGCGGTTGAAGTATCCCATATGTCTTGGGGTTTAAGCTTGGTTGTTCAGCTGGAATACTCCGTTGCGGTGTTGGTGATGATTATGTTCAAGCAGGGACGTGAACTTCTCTTCCACCGTAAGAAACGACCGCTTGTGGACCTTCTGCTCCTCGGAGAGTGATTACGAATTCTCTCATAATGTCAGCTGGCTTCTCTGCTGATTGACTGAGCACCTTTGACTTGAGTCTTCGGTTTGAAGACAAGTGCTTGCATATTTTGTCTCCTCAAGTTGTCTCCGATTCCCACTGACGGAGTTAGATGCATGCTGCTTTGTCTCCTGCATCTTTTTCTGTGCCTCCTGTGGCGGAGCAAGAGCTTTGACATGACTGCTCTTGAATACTCCGGTTTCATCAACATCTGGTCCAGGTCTGTTGACGTTGATTTTTGCATCCCATGGAGTTGTGTCCCGTTCTCTCTTTTATGTTGAGAGAAACAGTGGGGCTGAGGAGGTCTTTTTCCTTTGTCATTCCCAGAAAGTTTTCTTCACCTTCCTGGTGGATGACGTTCTTGAGCTTTGCAGTCTCCTACTGTGCTGGCCTAGTTCTGTCGATGGGCTTCACCTTCTTCTTGACTTCCGTCTTCTTTGAGGTTCCTGAGAGTTAAGCAACTCTTATCTTGAAGCTTTGACAGATTCTTCAAGTTTGATCGGCTTCGGGAGATATTTTTTTGGATTCCATGTTCTTTTTCTGCATCTTTTGTTAGTAGAAACAAATAATACCAATTGATGGAAATAAGAAAGAATGCCGAAAAAAAAAACTTTCTAGGTTTGATGCGTATATCTTCTAGCATATTTAAAGAGTTTTCTTGATGAATGGACGATCAAGATTTGTCTATTGATAAGAAGATCTACGACTGGGAGTGATTCTCGCGTCATGTCAATTTAATGCGCGAGAGAGAACGGTTGAGGTGTTTTGACTTTTGCCTCGAAACTCCCATTATTCAATTCTTTGCAGACTTTTAATTAAGATTGATTAGAAATGACAAGATGTGAGTTGACAGACCACAGATTGAGTAGGTGTAATTAATGTTGTTGCAAACCTCTCAGCTGATAATTGTAGTCAGCTGATACCTCGGTTGAGTGGGTGTGCTGGGTCATCGTGGTTCCAAATTGGTTCCCCTCACTCGAATAATCCTTTCCTTTCAAGATTCTGGTTTAGCCGAATTCTTTCTACCTGATATCGTTGATATTGATTCGAATTTCGCTGATCGTTGCATTCACTGGTTCGTTTCGTTCAATTGGTTCTGCTTCATTCACTGGTCTGCTTCCATTCAGCTGGGTGAAGCATCGTCTGGGTTGAGAAGTCCAAGTAATCCGCACAGCATTTTGAATCTTGCTTCTATCAGCGGTTTCGTGAGAATATCAGCCCGCTGTATGTCTGTGTGAATTTTCTCAACAATCACATCCTTCTTTTCTACGTGATCTCTGATGAAGTGATGTCGTACGTCTACATGCTTGCATCTTGTGTGAAGTACTGGATTCTCTGAAATGGCAATTGCACTAGAGCTATCACAGAAAATTGGAACCTGTCCAGTTTTTACTTCATAGTCATCCAAATTCGATGTTTCGGCCGTAGAATTTGCGAGCGACTTCCAAAGCGGCCATATATTCCCGCTTCGTCGTGGAAGTTGCGACGCACGTTTGTTTCTTTGAAAACCATGAAATCAACTTACTTCCTAAGAACCGACAAGTTCCCGAAGTTGATTTTCGTCCAATCGATCTCCAAATAAGTCCGAATCGAGTATCCGCCACCGTAGATTGTCTTCAGCTGGGTACCATAGCCCAACATTCTGAGTTCCTTTGAGGTATTTGAGAATGTTCTTGGCTACTTGCATGTGTGCTTCCTTTGGATCAACTTGAAATTTGGCACACACTCCGACTGCGAAAGAGATGTCTGGACGACTTGCTGTTAGATACAGCAGGGATCCTATTATCCCTCTGTATTTGCTGGAATCAACTGACTTCCCTTCAGTTCCTGGTTCAATCTTCCAGTTGGTGTTCATTGGAATCTTTACAGTTCTGCTGGATTGAACTCCATACTTGGTGATCAAATCTTTCACGTATTTGGATTGATTTATGAAGATCCCTTCTGAAGATTGCTTGACTTGAAGTCCTAGGAAGAAACTCATTTCTCCCATCATGGACATTTGGAACTTTTCTGACATCATCTCTCCAAATCTTTGGCATAAGAAGCTTGATCTTGATCCAAAGATGATGTCGTCTACGTAGATTTGAACAACCAGGATATCTTCTCCTGACTTGATGGTGAAGAGAGTTCTGTCTACTGAGCCTTTCTTGAATCCTTTGGATATGAGAAAATTTGACAGAGTGTCATACCAAGCTCGAGGTGCTTGCTATAATCCATAAAGAGCCTTCTTTAGTTTGTAGACTTTATTTCCTTCTACTTCGAATCCTGGAGGTTGTTCAACGTAGACATCTTCTTTGATTTCACCATTTAGGAATGCACACTTCACATCCATTTGATAGACCTTGAATTTGTGATGTGCTGCAAAGGCGAGAAATAGTCTGATTGCTTCCAATCGTGCTACTGGAGCAAAAGATTCTTCGAAGTCAATTCCTTCCTGCTGAGTGTAGCCCTTGGCAACGAGTCGAGCTTTGTTTCTGATGACGACTCCCAGGGTATCCATCTTGTTTTTGAATATCCATTTGAGTCCTATAACTTTGACTTCTTGAGGTCTGTCGACTAATTCCCAAACACAATTTCTGAGGAATTCGTTCAGCTCTTCTTGCATGGCATTTGTCCAAGGCACACTCTTCAAAGCTTCGAGAATTGATTGAGGCTCTGGCACTTGAGCTACGTAACACGCCATTAGAGCTGTGTCTTCATCATAGACCGTCAGTTCTAGCTCTACTAAGAGTTGAGCTGTGTCAGCTGCCTCTTGATGATCCGATGAAGCTTGAGCAGCTGAGCTTCTGGTTTTGACTTGGTCAGATGGTTCTCCAATGATTGCTGATGATGGATGATCTTCAATCCATCTTCTCCTCTTACGAATTTCTTCTTCCAGTTGATTGATGCTTGAAGTGGCTAAATTTCGTCTGTCTTGGAGTTGCTCTGGAGTTAAGTCTTGAGAGTTTGGCTTTCTTTGATTTAGATTTTGAGGAGACTTCTGTAGAGGCTCAGCTGGAGATGGAGCTGGGGACTCAGCTGTGTTTGGATTCCCAGCTGATGATGTTCCCCCTTGATTTGGCGTTGAAGCTTCTTCTCGATTTCCAGCTGGTGGAGCTTCTTGGTTGATTTGAATTTCCTCCTCTGGTTCATTGTCCCAAATTAATGGTTCGGCCAGATTCCTGATTCTATTCTCTTGAGCCCTTGTCTGAATCAATCTTGAAGATTCTCCTTCGCTTCTTCGTTTGATAGAATCTCTATATTCGAAGGAGGATTCGTCAAAGGTAACATGTGGAGTTACTTCGACTATTTGAGTTCTTCTGTTGAAAACTCTGTATGCTTTACTCACAGCGGAGTAACCAAGGAATACTCCTCGGTCTGTCTTTTCGTCGAACGTCTTGAGCTGTGTCTTCCCATTATTGAGAATGTGACATTTGGATCCGAATACCTTGAAATATCCAATGTATGGTATTCTGTTGTTCCATAGCTCATACGGTGTCTTTCCTTGCCTTGATGTGAGTAGGGAGCGATTCTGAGTGAAGCAAGCTGTGTTGATTGCTTCAGCCCAGAACTTCTTTGGAATGGCAGAGCTAGCTAGCATTGAGGTAGCTGCTTCCTTGAGGGTTCTGTTTCTTCTTTCTGCTACACCATTCTGCTGAGGTGTGCGAGCTGCAGATGTTTGGTGTTGAACTCCGTTCTTCTCGCAATAATCATAAATAGTTTCATTTAGAAACTCCGTTCCACGATCTGATCTTATTGCCATTATCTTGCACTCCTTCTGTGTTGATAATCTTTCCAGCAGGATAGGCAGCTTAGTTCTCGTTTCGCTCTTCTGGTACAAGAATGAAACCCAAGTGAATCTGGAGAAGTCATCCACAACGACCAGAGTGTATTTCCTGCCGTTGAAGCTTGCTGGAGTAACTGGACCAAAAAGATCCATGTGAAGAAGTTGAAGAACTCGATCAGTTGACTGAGCTGGCTTGAGAGAGAATGAAATTCTTGTTTGCTTTCCTTGTTGACACGCGCTGCACATATGACTTTTGTCATATACTTGATCTGGAATTCCATTAGCGAGCTGGTTCCTAGCCGCCTTGTTGATTGTCTTGAAGTTGAGATGATTCGCCGTTCGTACGCCACAGTGACTTCATTGCTGCTTTTTGATACAAGACAAGTCTCCGGAGGGCCGCGTTCCGTCGGCCGATGTACATATTTCCTTCTCTTTTCCCTCTTGAGAGTATCTCGCTTGGTTTCCCCGTGCTTCACCGTGCATCCCCGTGCATCAAACTTGACAAAAACCGTTGTCGCATTGGCTAATGGAGAGCAAGTTATGTTGCAATCCTTGTACATAAGAAACATTTGGGATTATAACATTTCTAGTTTTAAATGTACCATAACCTTTGGTTAGGCCTTTGGAGTTGTCACCAAATGTTACTTGTGGACCTGTACGCTCAATATACTCCTGGAGTAGATGCTTTAGGTGCGTCATGTGCTTGGAACATCCACTGTCCAAGTACCAAAGCGTTCTCATCGACTCCTCAGAGATGCGTCGATTCCTTGCAACCTAAACAAAAAGTTAAAATTCAGGTACCCAGTTTTAATTGGGTCCTTGTGGGTTAGACAGAGATCCTTTGACGACCCAGATCTGCTTGATGACTCGAATTGGGTCATTTGATCTGATAATTCTCCCAGCTGAGTCGATGTACACATTCATTGTGTTCTTCTGTTGTTGCTGGCGGGGTCTTTATATCCGTGTCTTCTTGTTTTGTTGTCTGGAATTCTTTTGGTTTCCAGCTGTGTGCCTAGCTGAGACGTTCCTTTGTCTCTGCTGTCTCATGTGATGCTGTGGCTGGAAATGATTTTCCAGCTGATACTCGTATGAGTGGTATCCAGCTGGGTATCTCTGATATCTTGGTTGATATCGATCAACGTGCTGGTGCTGTGGCTGGTATCTGTAAAATCCAGCCTGTGGTCTTCGTTGAGGTTGAGCACGTTGCTGTCTGAGTTGGGCTTGAGGTTGTCGCACACTCGACCTTCTTGATGTCCGCCGTGTTCTCGACGGAGTTTGAGATCGTTTCACGTACCGTTCTTCTTGACGTCTGCTGTGTCCTCGACGGAGCTTGAGAATGTTTCACAGCTGTTCTTCCCGACGCCTGCTGTGTCCTCAACTGTTGATGCTGAGCTGCTGGGATTGAAGGTTCATTTGCACGTACAAACATAACCTTTGTTCCACTTGTGGAGGCAATGTTTGAGGCATCCTTTGATTCGTTGTATCCCGCCCGCTTTGAGTGCCGCCGGACGCCGAGCACTAATGATCTCGTCCATTGTTGACGTGGCTTTGATGAGAGCTACTATCTTTTAGATAGTACCTCTTCGGTGCTTTTCGCTCAATGATCTCACCGACTTCCTTTCCGATTCACTCGTGACCTTTTCCACATCTTCTATCACCGTTTCTTCTCGTTGTTGAATTTCTTCATCACCGATCTTGTTTCACTATTTTGTCTTTTAGTGAAACGACTTCCCGTTTGAGCCGAGTTGTATCACCAGTGTCTCGATACTTTTGTCTTTTCCAGTTCCGCCTTCAGCTCGGCATTCTCACACATAATGACGTCAAGGATCTCTTGAAGCTCCTTGGAATCGTTCATTACTTTCTCTACTAGACTCCAATCAGGTAGTCCAAATTCTGAGTCCTGTGTAGAGTGATCGTGTGATGGTGAGATGTTAGATAGATTTAGAGTTCGAGACGTTACCTCATCTTCATCGATGCCGTCTGTTTGTCCCATGAAGCATGTATCCCAATCGTGTTCATGATGGGCCATCGTGGCTTCTTCTTCCGAGTCCGAAAATGGCATGTCATCCATTTTCTTGCACTCGATTCTTCATCGCAATATAAGCTCTCCTTCGTCACCGCCTTAGCTTTTAATTGGTCTTTCTCTTTCTTGGACAGCTTTGGACAATCTTGTCGGTAGTGTCTCGGTTCCTTGCATTGAAGCAACCTTCACTGTTCGTTGGTCACCGACTTCTCATCACCGTCGCGTACTTATCTCTGTAAGTCCTAAAGAACTTCTTGTATTTGCCCTTGCTGGTGTTGAGTCTGTTATAACTTTTCACCATCATGGCAATTTCTTCGAGTAGCTCCTCTTTGCTCATATCCTTTTTGTCCTTCTTCATCTTGGAGGACTCAGCTGACTTGACATGAGCTGACTTTTCATAGTTGGCTCTGAAAGCTATTTCTTTTGGAGCTGGGGTGAGTTCTCCGTCATTCTGTCTGCTTGAAGATTATTCTTGAGTGATCTTCAAGTTGTATTCGTTGGCTTTTAAGAGTGAGAACAACCTTTCTGTAGATAGATCACCCAAGTCACTTTGACTTTGGTGAACTACCTTGTAAGTGTTCCATTCAGCTGAAAGAGCTGAAAGAACCTTTAGATTCTTTTCCCGCTGGGTATACTTCCCAGTTCTGATTGTCTCTATCTCAATGACTATGTTTGAGAACCTTAGCTCCATCACTTCGATGGACTCGTTGGCTAGCTGCTTGAAGTTGTCGAATTTTTGGCAAGCTATTGTGAATTTGTTTTCTTTGATTTCTTCAGATCCTTCACATAGCTTGGCAAGTATTTTCCACATCTCTTTGGCTGTCTCACACTTGATGATCTTACTCAGGTAGGCGTTTGAGACTGTTGATGAGATGGTGTTTCTTGCGAAGCTGTCCGTACCCGCCTTGCTTTCGTTCTTCTGACGAGTAATCCTTCTTTGGCTTGAGAATTGACCGGTATTCTGGTTGTCCTCCATCATGAGCGTACGAGTTCATTTCCTTGTTTATAGATAAGGATGGGTCCGTCTCGTGATGACGTCCCACATCATGTCGTGATGTGCACAAAGGAAGCTTTTCAATCTGAATTTCCAGATTGCATAGTCGTCTACCGAGAAGGTGGGGAGATTCCTGTTAAGATAAGAATCCATAGACATGTGCAGTATGTAATAAGATGAGTTTTTATGAAAAACGGATCTGTTCAGTTGACCACTGACACAGAGTGTCAAGAGAGATCTCTTGATACAGAAACGGTGGTCTTTAGAACCACTGCTCTGATACCAATTGATGGTCCCTGAGCTGGGTACTTGGTGTAGAGTGAATACACCAAGTAGATTTTTCGAAACTTTTATCAAGTTAAAACGGAGTTGAGTGAGAGCTCAGTTATTGATCCAGCTGGGGAGGGTCAGCTGGGTAAATAACTCAGCTGGCTGTGCGGAAAGTGGTGGTTTGAAAACTTAGCTCAGTTACTTAGAAAAACTCAGTTTGAAAATATTAACTTAACGTTTTCAAATTTTAGTCGTTGTGCAACTTTTCGAGAGACACAAACTGCCTTTGGAGAGCACCGTGTGTGCAGTTTTGAACAAGTATGCAATGATATGAAGGAATTAGTACACAGCTGAATATAAAGCAATAGTAAAGAGAGAGTTAGAAGCACGCGAGTTTTTACGTGGTTCGGAGTAACACCTCCTACGTCCACGACCAGGTTCACTGGTAATCCACTACCACTTGGTTTCCAAGTACCAAGCAACTTCACAACTCTAACCCGAGCCGTGTTCCAACAACTTGCGGGCACCGTCAAGCCTATACACCTTCGCTTCCGGCACCGAAGAACCTAACCACTCGAATTACGCGCTTCGAGCAAGCGTACCTTTACCTAACCTTTCGGGTTTGGGTTTGGGTATGGGGTTCCAACTATGAACGAGTTCTTACAATTAAGAACTTCGTAGTATGATGAACTCGTTCGAAATCTAGGCTTAAGATATACAATGAGTTTGGCCTAGGGAACGGACGAAAAACTAAGCGCTTAACTAGAAACACTTTAAGATAAAGTGTTCTTTGATCTATGTAGAATCGCTTGAGAGCTTTTGAAAGAATAATGATTTCGTATAGTGAAAGCTTGTAGAGAGTTTTTCGTATCCGATCCCGAGGTTGAAGACGGGTTTATATAGGTAGAGATTCAAGACTAGCCGTTGGAGGAGCCGTTTGAATCTTACCTACTCTTCTTAAATACAAGATCTCGCCGTTGGGCGTATCCGCACTGTCTTCATTTGTGTCACATCCTAGGTTCTCGAAGTCTAGGATGCCGATCTCGGCAATCCCTCATTGGTCGAGGTAGGTTGACTTCCTCCGATTCCGGATCTTCGCCTTTAGAGCCGGCTTTTGAATTCGTAGCCGGACCGTCTCGGTGGAGTCTTCGTAGATAGTTCCTTTGTTCCGTACACTGATCACCGTGTTTTGAACTCGCCGAATTCTCTTCGCCTTGATCAGCTCTGCCGGATCACTCACTCGAAGGTTGACGCCGTCGTTCTTTTGCTAGCCGACTCCGAGAACACAATGGGTCGATCGTCGTCTTCCGCTAGCCGACTCTCCGCCGTAACACACTGTCGATCGTCGTCTTTCGCTAGCCGACTCCCGCCGTAAACACAATTGGTCGACCGTCGTCTTCCGCTTCCTTAACCTGTAACCCTAGAACATCTAAGGCTCAAACAGGCGAGCTGGAAAACACTATTTAGGTTGGCGCGATCATCTATTCGGTTGGAGAATCAGTTGGGTTTTGGTATCAAATCGAAACCTTATAATTTTCCCAACACGCTGCTTCTTTATTGACTCCGTTTCTCCTTCAGCTGGATCAGCTGGTTCCTCTAGCTCAGCAGTTTTGCCTTTGCTTAATGAAGACATTTCTCGTAGTCTCATTATCTTCCCCCTTGCTTAATGAGGACATTTCTTTGTCTCATTATCTTCTCCCTTTTTGGCATTATCAACAAGGCGGAAGAGGCAAACTATCGTCTTATTGAGCTGTGCAATTTTCCTGAATTGCGTCAACGATCTTTGCTGTGTTGTCAGCTGTGGCGATGTTTTGGTTCGGCTGTGCTGCGGCTGTCAGTTCTGAACATCGAGGTTTGGAGTCTTGGTGGCTCAGCTGTTGCATTGGCTGGCTCTTCTTTAATAGCATTAGCCTCAGCTGTGAGGCACAACTTCCTTGGCTGTTTCAGCTGGGGAGATCCAGCTGAGTGCTTGGAGGAATGAGTTGGCTCTAAAGATGACATCTTTTGAGTAGGGCACAACTTTATTCCTTGCAATTTGGCTTCTTCAAACTTCATTAGATTGTATGAGAAAGTCTAAACAGCTCTTCAGGCTTCTTGCAGTGCGCTTGAGACTCATTTAAGCAAGAGGTTTTCAAACCTTGAGATGGAGGCTTCACGTGCAATCTTTGAGGGACTAAAGCATTTCCCTTCCACTTCTGAAGTGTGGGTAAGGGGTTCAACTCTTGTTTTCGTCATCTAGCTGTAAGTGATCATCGGCTGGATGATGCTTTTGTCTTGAGCTTGGTGCAGCGGCTTGAGCTCCAACTTCCATGAGTTGATCTTGAAGTTGGTGTCCTTGTCGAGCTGAAAGAAATTGAGGAGAAGACGGTTGAAGTATTCCATCTGCTGTGAGTTTTAAGCTTAGTTGATTGGGGTCTAAGCTTAGTTGATCAGCTGGAATACGTCGTTAAGGTGGTGGCGATGATGATGTTCACGCTGGCACATGAACTTTTTCTCCACCATAAGAAACCACCGCTTGTGGACCTTCTGCTCCTCGGAGAGTAGTTATGAAATCTCTCTCAATGTCAGCTGGCTTCTCGGCTGACTGACTGAGCACCTTTAACTTGAGTCTTCTCTTTGAAGACGGTGCTTCAGCTTGTTTTGTCTCCTCATGTTGTTTTCTCTTCCCAGCTGGAAAGGAAATAGATGCATGCTGCTTTGTCTCCTGCATCTTTTTCTGTGCCTCCTGTAGCGAAGCAAGAGCCTTGACATGTCTGCTCTTAAAGACTCCGGCTTTATCAGTATCTCGTCCAGATCTGACTGGGCTTCCTCTCAGGTTAAATTCTGTTGACAGGATCTTGTTGACGCTGATTTCCGCATCCCAGGAAGTTGTGTGTCCCGTTCTCTCTTTTATTTTGAGTGAAACATTAGAGCGGATGAGGTCTTTTTTCTTTGTCATTCCCAGGAAGAATTCTGCAACTTCCTGGTGATTGATGTTCTTAAGTTTTGCAGTCACCCACTGCGTTAGACCGGATCTGTCGATGAGCTTCCTTATCTTCTGGAACTCCGTCTTCTTGTGGTTCCTGAAAGTTGAGCGACTCTCAAAGTTCTCTTCATGTTGATCGGCTTCTGGAGATATCTTTCTGGATTCCATGTTCTTCTTCTGCAACTTTTGTTAGTAGAACAAATAATATATATAGGGTAGGAAGAAGAAAGAGTGCCGAAAAACTTTTTATGGTTAAAGCAAAAGTTTGCGTATCTCTTCTATCATATTTATATCAACGTTCTTGATGAATGGACGATCAAGATTGGTAGTGTTGGGAAAATAATAAACATGTTTTGAAGTGATACCAAAACCCAGCTGACCCCAACTGAGTAGATGAATGTACAAACCTTGTGTTGTTTTCAGCTCACTTGTTTAGAGCTATTAGGTTTTCTAAGTACAGGTTCAGCACAGCAGAAGACGCAGCTAAGCAGACACAGCTGAGGAATTCAGCAGAGCAGACCAAGCAGAGTCAAAGACCCAGCAGTATCAAGACCCAGCTCAGTGACGGAAACCCAGCTCAGTGTCGAAGACCCAGCTCAGTGTAAAAGACCCAGCTTAGTGTCGATGACACAGCTCAGGTCTGAGACATAGCTCAGGTTGAAGACACAGCTCAGGTTGATGATACAGCACAGGTCTAAGACACAGCTCAGAGTCGAGACGCAGCAGAGTCCAAGACACTGAAGACACAGCAGAGACACTTAGCAGCTCAAAGACGAAGACCTTCTCCAAAACAAGATCCCGATGTCAGAAGATCTTGTCTGACGCGGTCAAATCAGAGAAGAAATAGCTTCTGCAGATGCAGACCTACTTCGTAGGTTAAAGGCCAGAAGTCAATGAGAGCAGGTAAGATTCAAACGGCTCTCTTCCAACGGCTAGTTTGAATCTCCACCAATATATAACTCATCACCATTGAAGAGACTGGTGAGGCTGGCGAGACGACTGAAGAAATAAAAGAGCAAACAGAAAAATGAACAACAATCTTCAAAGCCAAATCTTTCAAGAACACCCAGCCAGTCAGCTGTGTTCTTAGTTGTTCACATATTCAGTCATAGGCAGAATAGATTAGAATAGAAATATCTTAAGCCTAGTTTGAACGAGTTCATCATACTCCTTGTTCTTCATTGTAAGAACTCGTTCATAGTTGGAAAACCCTTACCCAAACCCAAACCCAGAAAGGTTAGGTCAAGGTACGCCTGCTCGAAGCGTGTAATTCGAGTGGTCAGGTTTTACAGTACCCGAAAACTGTATGTCAGGTTTTTCAGTACCCACAAACTGAAAGGTGTAGGCTTGACAGTGCCCGTAAACTGTTGGAACACAACTCAGGTTAGAGTTGTGAAGTTGCTTGGTACTTGGAAACCAAGTGGTAGTGAATTACCAGTGAATCTGGTCGTGGACGTAGGAGGTGTTACTCCAAACCACGTTAAAATTGCTTTGTTCTTTACTGCTTTGTTTTATGCATTCTGCTAACTTCTCACGCATACATTTCAAGCTGCATAAATTGACTAACTGAAAAGAGAAACAAAGCTTTGCAATATATTTGAAGTAACAGACGGACTTTCCAAATCCACCACATTCTGCACACAGCCAGCTGTGTCGATCAAGCTGTCTTCCAGCTGGATCGGACACAGCCAGCTCACTCAAAAGAGTTTTTAATTGAAAAAGTTTTTAAACCTTGGTGTATTCACCCCCCCTCTACACCAAGGTATCTGTCTCGGGACCAACATGTAGTTTGATAAAAAGATCTACGACTGGGAGTGTTTCTCGCGTCATGTCGGTTTCTTGTTTAGAAAAAACAATTCAATGCGCGAGTGAGGACGGTTGAGGCGTTTTGACTTCTGCCTTGAAACTCCCATGCTTCAGATCTTTGCAGACTTTTAATTAAATTTGATTGGAAATGTCATGATATGATTTGACTAAAGTCTGTTAAAAACAGAATGAATAGGTATGAATTGATATTGCAAACATCTCAGCTGATCATAGTAGTCAGCTGATACCTCGTTTATGAATGGCTAAGATGAGTGGGCATTTTTCCAGTTGGTTTCCCCTCAGCTGTATAATCCTTCAACTTTGGCTTCAGGCTGAGCTTGGTTATTTCTCAACTAGGTTCTTCTTTGATGTTGATTCTGAATTCCAGCTGAGTCTGCTTCCATTCAGCTGGATGTCGCTTTGTCTGGGTTGAGTAATCCAAGTAATCCGCACAACATCTTGAATCATGCTTCTACCAGCGGCTTTGTGAGTATATCAGCCCTCTGTATGTCTGTGTGAATTTTCTCAACAATCACATCCTTCTTTTCTACGTGATCTCTGATGAAGTGATGTCGCACGTCCACATGTTTGCATCTTGTGTGATGTACTGGATTCTCTGATACAGCGATAGCACTTGAGCTATCACAGAAAATTGGAACTTGTCCAGTTTTCACTTCGTAGTCATCGTGTTGATGTTTCATCCAAAGAATTTGTGAGCAGCAGCTTCCAGCTGCCATATATTCTGCTTCAGTTGTGGAGGTTGCGACGCACGTTTGCTTCTTTGAAAACCACGATATTGACTTGCTTCCTAGGAACTGACATGTTCCTGAAGTTGATTTTATGTCCAACTGATATCCAGCGAAGTCTGAGTCTGAATATCCAGTCAGCTGTAGATTGTCTTCAGTACCACAGCCCGACTTTCTGAGTTCCTTTGAGATATTTGAGAATGTTCTTGGCTGCTTGCATGTGTGCCACCTTTGGATCAACTTGAAATCTGGCACACACTCCGACTGCGAAAGAGATGTCTGGACGACTAGCTGTTAGATACAGCAGGGAACCTATTATCCCTCTGTATTTGCTGGAATCAACTGACTTTCCTTCAGTTCCGGGTTCAATCTTCCAGTTGGTGTTCATCGAGATCTTCACCGTTCTGCTGGATTGAACTCCATATTTGGCGATCAAGTCTTTCACGTATTTGGATTGATTTATAAAAATCCCTTCTGCTGATTGCTTGACTTGAAGTCCTAGGAAGAAACTCATTTCTCCCATCATAGACATTTGGAACTGTTTTGACATCATCTCTCCAAATCTTTGGCATAAGAGTGTTGATCTTGACCTGAAGATGATGTCGTCTACATAGATTTGAACAACCAGGATGTCTTCTCCCAACTTGAGAGTGAAGAGTGTTCTGTCTACTGAGCCCTTCTTGAATCCTTTGGATACAAGGAAATTTGATAGAGTATCATACCATGCTCGATGTGCTTGTTTCAATTCATAAAGCGCATCCTTTAACTTGTAGACTTTATTTCCTTCTACTTCAAATCCTGGAGGTTGATCAACATAGACATCTTCCTTAATTTCTCCATTTAAAAATACACACTTCACATCCATTTGATAGACCCTGAATTTGTGATGTGCTGCATAAGCGAGAAATAGTCTGATTGCTTCCAATCGTGCTACTAGAGCAAATGATTCTTTGAAGTCAATTTCTTCTTTCTGTGTGTAACCCTTGGCAACGAGTTGAGCTTTGTTTCTGATGACGACTCCAAGAGCATCCAGCTTGTTCTTGAAGATCCATTTGAGTCCTATGACTTTGACTCATTCAGGTCTGTCGACCAATTCCCAGACACAATTTCTGAGGAATTCATTTAGCTCTTCCTGCATGGCGTTTGTCCAGGGTACACTTTTTAAGGCTTCTAGAATTGTTTGAGGCTCTGGAACTTGAGCTACATAACACGCCATTAGAGTTGAGTCTTCATCATAGACAGTCAGTTCTAACTCTACTGAGAGTTGAGCTGTGTCAGCTGCTTCTTGATGATCCGGCGTAGCTTGAGCAGCTGAGCTTCTGGTTCTGACTTGGTCAGATGGTTCTCCAATGATTGCTGATGATGGATGATCTTCGATCCATCTTCTCCTTCTACGAATTTCTTCTTCCAGCTGATTGATGCTAGAAGTGGCTAGATTTCGTCTGGCTTAGAGTTGTTCTGGAGTTAAGTCTTGAGAATGAGACTCTACTTGGATAGAGTTTTGAGGTGACTTCTGTAGGAGCTCTGCTGGAGATAGAGCTGGGGATTCAGCTGTGTCCGGATTTCTAGCTGATGACATTCCCCTTTGATTTGGCGTTGGAGGTTCCTCTTGATTTCCAGCTGGTGGAACTTCCTAATTGAATTGAGGTTTCTCCTCTTGCTCATCATCCCATATTAATAGTTCGGCCAGAGTCCTGATTCGATTCTCTTGAGCTCTTGTCTGAATCTGCCTTGAGGATTCTCCTTCATTTCTTCGTTTGATAGAATCTCTATATTCGAATGATGACTCGTCAAATGTAACATGTGGAGTTACTTCGACTGTTTGAGTTATTCTGTTGAAGACTCTGTAAGCTTTACTCACAGCAGAGTAACCAAGGAATACTCATCGGTCAGTCTTCGCGTCGAACGTCTTGAGCTGTGTTTTTCTATTGTTTAGGATATGACATTTGGATCTGAATACCTTGAAATATCCAATGTATGGTATTCTATTATTCCATAGCTCATACGGCGTCTTTCCTTGCCTTGATGTGAGTAGAGAACGATTTTGAGTGAAGCATGCTGTGTTAATTGCCTCGGCCCAGAACTTCTTTGGAATGGCAGAGCTGGCTAGCATTGAGGTAACCGCTTCTTTGAGTGTTCCGTTCCCCCTCTCTGCTACACCATTCTGCTGAGGTGTGCGTGCTGCTGAGGTGTGATGTTGAACTCCGTTCTTCTCGCAGTATTCATAAATAGTTTCATTCAGAAACTCCATTCCTCGATCTGATCTGATTGACATTATTTTGCACTCCTTCTGAGTTGACAGTCTTTCCAGCAGGATTGGCAGCTTAGTCCTTGTTTCGCTCTTCTGGTATAGGAATGACACCCATGTGAATCTTGAGAAGTCATCTACTACGACCAGAGTATATTTTCTGCCATTGAAGCTTGCTGGAGTAACTGGTCCAAAAAGATCCATGTGTAGAAGTTGAAGAACGCGATCAGTTGACTGAACTGGCTTGAGTAATAATGAAATTCTTGTTTGTTTTCCTTGTTGGCATGCGCTGCACATATGACTTTTGTCATATACTTGATCTGGAATTCCATTAGTGAGCTGGTTCCTAGCCAGTTTGTTGATTGTCTTGAAGTTGAGATGATTCAGCCCGTACGTGCCATAGCTACCGACTTCATTGTCGTTTAGATACAAGACAAGTCTCAGGAGGGCTGTTGTTCCAGTCAGCGAAATACATATTTCCTTCTCTTTTCCCTCTTAGTAGTATCTGCTTGGTTTCCCTGTGCTTCACTGTGCATCCCTGTGCATCAAACTTGACAGAAAAATCGTTGTCTCATAATTGGCTAATGGAAAGAAAGTTATGTTGCAGTCCTTGTATATATGAAACATTAGGGATTATAACATTTTTAGTTTAAATGTACCATAACCTTTGGTTAGACCTTTGGAGTTGTCACCAAATGTTACTTGTGGGCCTGGACGCTTGATGTACTCCTGGAGTAGATGCTTTAAGTGGGTCATGTGCTTGGAACATCCACTGTCCAAGTACCATAGCGTTCTCATTGACTCCTCAATTATGCGTCGATCCCTTGCAACCTATGACAAAAATCAAAATTTAGGTACCCAGTTTTAATTGGGTTCTTGTAGATTAGACAGAGATCCTTTTACGACCCAGATCTGTTTGATGACTCGAATTGGGTCATTTGATCTGATGATCCTTCCAGCTGAGTCGATGTACACATTCTTCGAGTTCTTCGGTTGTTGCGGTGGGGTCTTGATCTCAGTATTTTCCCAGCTTGATTTCTTTGTTGATGTTCTGGTCATTTTCTGTATCCAGCTGAGACGTTCCTTTGTCTCTGCTGTCTCTTATGATATCTCGGCTGGAACTGGTGCTTCAGCTGTAGATCAAATGAGTGATATCCAGTTGGGTATCTCCTTTGATATCTAGGTTGATATCTTTCGACATGCTGTTGATGTCGCTGGTATCTGGACTGTCTAACTTGTTGTCTTTGTTAAGTTTGAGCACGTTGTTATCTGATCTATGCTTGAGGTTGTCTCACAGCTGGCCTTGTTGATGCCTGTTGTGTCCTCAATGGTCGTTGCTGAGTAGCTGGAATTGGATTTTCTTTTGCTCTTACAAACATTACCTTTGTTCCACTTGTGGAAGCAATGTTTGTGGCATCCTTTGATCCATTGTAACCCAGTCCTGCTTTGAACGCTGCTGGACGTCGTTGTGCACTTAATATTTCGTCCATTGTTGTTGTAACTTTGATGAGAGCTACCATCTTCTTAGATAGTACCTCTTCGGAATTTTTCAGCTCTATAATCTCAGCTGACTTCTTTTCTGATTCAGCTGTGGCCTCTTTCAATTCTTCCATCAGCTGTTTCTTTTCGTAGTTGAAGTCTTTCATCAGCTGATCTTGTTTCACTATTTTGTCTTTTAGTGAGATGACCTCCTCTTGGAGCTGTGTTGTATCAGCTGCTTCTGATACCTTTTTCTTTCTCAGTTCCACCTTCAGCTCGGCATTCTCACAGATTATGATGTCAATGATATCTTGAAGCTCCTTGAAATCGTTTATAACCTTCTCTACTAAACTCCAATCATGTAGCCCTGATTCTGAAACCTGTGTAGAGTGTTCGTGTGATGGTGAGAGATTAGATAGATTTTGAGTTCTTGACATTACCTCATCTTCATCGATTCCGTCTGTCTGTCCCATGAAGCATGTATCCCATTCAGGTTCATCATGAGCCATCAGTGCTTCTTCTTCTGAATCTGAAAATGGCATGTTATCCTCCATTTTGTTGCACTTCGACTCCTCGTCGGCGATGTAGGCTCTCCTTCTGTCAGCTGCCTTAGCTTTCAGTTGGTCTTTATCTTTCTTGGATAGTTTGGGACAGTCTTGCCTGTAGTGTCCAGGTTCCTTGCAGTTGAAGCAACCTTCATCTGTTCGCTTGTCAGCTGACTTCTCATCAGTTACTGCGTACTTGTCTCTGTAAGTTCTTGCGAACTTCTTGTATTTGCCCTTGCTGGTATTGAGTTTGTTGTAGTTTTTAACCAGCATAACTATCTCTTCAAGTAGCTCTTCCTTGCTCATGTCCTTCTTGTCCTTCTTTGAGGACTCAGCTGACTGCATGTATGTGGATTTTTCAGAATTGGCTCTGAACGCAATCACCTTTGGTGCAGGTGTCAGCTCTCCATCATTTTGATTGTTTGAAGATTCTTTCATGGTAATCTTCAAGTTGTATTCGTTGGCTTTGAGCAGGGAGAATAATCTTTCAGTTGAAAGATCACCCAAGTCACTTCGACTTTGGTGTACCACCTTGTATGTGTTCCATTCAGCTGTGAGCGCTGAAAGGACTTTTAGGTTCTTTTCACGCTGGGTGTATTTCCCAGTTCTGATGGTTTCAATCTGTACCACTATATTTGAGAATCTGAGTTCCATCCCTTCGATGGACTCGTTGACGAGCTGCTTAAAGTTATCAAACTTCTGGCACACAATCGTGAATTTATTTTCTTTTATCTCCTCCGACCCTTCGCATATCTTGGCTAGGGTTTCCCACATCTTCTTTGCGGTATTGCAGTTGATGATCTTGCTGAGGTAGGCATTGGAGACTGTTGACGAGATGGTGTTCCTTGCGAAGCTGTCTAATCCAGCTTGCTTCCTTTCTTCTGCGGTATGTTCATTTTTTGGCTTGGGAATGAGCTGATATGTTGGCTGTCCACCATCTTAAGCTAGAACAAGCTCGTTTCCTTGTTTGTAAATAAGGATAGGTCCATCTGTGATGACGTCCCACATCATGTCATGATGCGCATAAAGAAAGCTTTTTAATCTGAACTTCCAGATTGCATAATCATCGACTGAGAAGGTGGAAAGGTTCTTGTTAAGATAAGAATCCATGGAGATATGCACAATATGAAATAATATGAGTTTTTCCAAAAGAGGATCTGTTCAGTTGACCACTGACAGATTTTCAAGACAAATCTCTTGATTCAGAAACAACGGTCTTTTGAACCACTGCTCTGATACCAATTGATGGTCCCTGAGCTGAGTCTTTGGTGTAGAGGGGGGTGAATACACCAATCTACACCAAAGATAGACTTTTAAAACTTTTTGACAAGTTAAAAACAGAGCTTGAAAATGGTGGTTTAAAAACTTAGCTCGTTTGCTTAGAAAAACTCAGCTTTGAAAATATTATCTTTACGTTCAGCTTAATCAAGTTGTGCAATTTTCAGAAAGACACAGCTGTGTTTGGAGAGCAGCCGAGTTTGCAGATTCGATAAAAATGCAATGTGTCAATGGAGTTAGTACAATAACTGAAAACAACGAGAAAGAAAATAACACGAGATTTTACGTGGTTCGGAGTAACACCTCCTACGTCCACGACCAGATTCACTGCCACTTGGTTTCCAAGTACCAAGCAACTTCACAACTAAACCCTAAACCCTATTCACTACGACTTGGTTTCCAAGTACCAAACAACTTCACAACTCTAACATGAGCTATGTTCCAACAGTTTACGGGCACTGTCAAGCCTAACCTTTCAGTTTGCGGGTACTGAAAAAACCTTACAACCACTTGTATTTCATGCTTCAAGCAAGCGTAACCTTGACCTAACCTTTCTAGGTAAAGAGGGGTTTGGTTTGGGGTTCCAACTATGAACGAGTTCTTACAATAAAGAACAGAGAGTTAGATGAACTCGTTCAAAATCTAGGCTTAAGATATACGATTATTTCTGCCTAGGAATCAGACGAAAAACTGAGCAGTTTCTGAACTAGAGACACTTTAAGACAAAGTGTTCTTTTAAACTATTTAGAACTGCTTAGGAGCTTTTGAAGGCTTGATGAATTCAGAAAATGAAAGCTTGTAGAGAGTTTTTCGTATCTGATTCTGAGGTTGAAGACGGGTATATATAGGTAGAGATTCAAGACTAGCCGTTGGAGAAGCCGTTTGAATCTTACCTACTCTTCTTAAATTCATAATCTGTCGTTGGGCGTTTCTGCACCTGTCTTCATCAGTGTCACATCCTAGGTTCTGAAGTCTAGGATGCTGATTTGGCAATTCCTCATTGGTCGAGGTATATTGACTTTCTCTGTCACCGGGATCTGTCTTTTGAGCTGGTTTTTGAATTGAGCTGGATTGGGTAAACTGACTTGAGGTGATTACTTCAGAGTTAGTTCCCTTTGTTCTGTACAGCTGGACCAGCTGTGTCTTGAACTCAGCTTGATTAATCTTCAGCTTGATCCTGCTCTGCTTTGAACTCAGCTCAGCTGGAGAACTCAGCTGATAGTTGACTCCTGCTGTGTTCACAGCTGGATCTTCTGCTGTCTTTCACTTCCTGAACCTGTAAACTTAGAAAATCTAGAGCTCAAACAGGCGAGCTGGAAAATACTACTTAGATTTATGCAATCATCTACTCGGTTGGAGTCAGTTGGGTTTTGGTATTAAATCAAAACTTTATAATTTTCCCAACACACAGTGTGACCGAATAGTAACACCCACTTCAAGTATAATTTTTAAGATATACTCTCTCCGTCACAGGTTGGTGTGTTTAACTAATATTTTATACTTCACAAATAATCAAATATACACCACACTTTTGGGGAAAGGAATGAGTATTTAATATATAATATGATATACTGATGGTCCCGAAACGAGGTCTTCGGTGTAGAGGGGGGTGAATACACCGAAGATAAAACTTTTGGAACTTTTGACAAGTTAAAACTTTTGAGAGTGTGAGCTCAGTTATAAATCCTGCTGACTTCTTGAAGAAGATGGTCAGCTGGACTGATAACTCAGCTGGCTCTGCGAAATGTGGTGGTTTTAAAACTTAGCTCGTTTGGTTAGACAAACCCAACTGGAAAACTTATCTTTCAGTTTTCTAATTAATCAAGTTATGCAAGTTTAGAAAATACAGTTGTCTGGGTCACTCAACTAGGTAACTTAACTTGAAAATATGTCGTGCTTGATATGATTAGTTCTTTAAATAAAGATGCAGATTTGAATAAAGCGATAAAGAACACTAGATTTTTATCGTGGTTCGGAGAAACTACTCCTACGCCCACGACCAGAATTCTCTGGTAAAATCCACTAAGGATATTCACTTGTTTTAACGAGTAACAAGCAACTTCACAGCTTAAACTAGAGTTGTGTTCTAACAGTTTACGGGCACTATAGAAGCCTTGACCTTTTCAGTTTGCGGGTACTGAAATAACCTATCCACTCAAATTGCGCGCTTCGAGTAAGCGTACCTTAACTTAACATTTTCTGGGTAGAATGGTTTGGATTTGGGGTTTCCAACTATGAACGAGTTCTTACAATGAAGAACAAGAGTTAGATGAACTTGTTTAAACTAGGCTTAAGATATGAAAGATAAGCTACCTAGATTACACGAGAAAACTACATCAGTTTAGACTGGGAACACTTCAAGATTTAAGTGTTCTTGAAGAGATGGTTGACTGCTTGAAGCTTTGAGTAAGGCTTGAGAATTTCAGAGTGTTGAAAGCTTGTAGAGGGTTTTTCATTCGCAGTTTTCGTGTCTGAATCTGTTGTTGAAGACTGGTATTTATAGGTGGAGATTCAAAACTAGCTGTTGGAAGAGCCATTTGAATCTCACATACTCTCTGACAATGCGATCTGCCTTCTGCGGATCTTCACCTGTCTTCATCAGAGTGTCAGATCCTAGGTTCACCTTTCTAGGATGCTGAGATGTCGATCCCTCATTGATCGAAGTTTATTGACTTCCTCTGACACCGGGATCTTGGTCTTAGAGCTGTCTTTTGACTTCGAGCTGAATTGTCAAGCCTGACTGATCTGATACTTGTTGAACTTGAGATGTCAATTCCGTTTGATCTGCACAGCTGGACATGCTCTGCTGGATCCTTAGCTTGAGTCAGCTCAGTTTCTTTAGCTCCATTTACTTGGATGTGTCCTTTCTGCTTGACACTCTTAGCTTGAGTCAGCTCAGTTGGGTCTTTCGGCTGACTCAGTTGATCTCTGTACAGCTGGTAAATCCTCAGTTGTTCTTTACTCCAGCTGATCATTCAGCTGCGTTTTCTGTTGTCTTCAACGTCTTCTCCTGTAAACTTAGAAAATCTATAAGCTTAAACAGGTGAGCTGGAAAAAACAACTTAGGCTTGAGCATTCATCTACTAGGTTGGGATCAATTGGGTTTTGGTATCAAATCAAAAACTTAAAATTTTCCCAACATATACTATTGGTCATACAAATATCAACGACCCACATTTATTCATATTTCTTACTTTAAATTTCCCTTTTATTTGATCCTTATCATATACATATATATTATTTAAATTCATAACTTTTACGTGCGATGCACTTAACATCCATCTAGTACTTATAAAAAGAGTTTGAAGGGAAAAAATATTTTTTTTGGTCTATGTATTCAAACACACTCTATCACATTGAAAAATAATTACCCTTTTCTGCCTTGAGGCCCTTGTTGCAGTAGATATATATGCACATTCATGAGTTCTGTTAAATCATGTAGTGAAACAGTCCCGTCCCCGTCCATGCAATTCTGTTTTTGAATTTAGTTTTTCGATGTTGATATCCAAGTATCTAGTTTTATTTTTGAATTTCCAAAAGATAATTGTGAAATTGTTGGGCTCTTGTTTTCTGCAGAATAAGTGGAACTACTGGAGTGGAGATTTTGTCTGGTCTACATTGTTACCTGAAGTATTAATGTGGAGCACACATATCATGGAGCAAAACTGGTGGTGCTCAACTTTCGTCAGTACCAAAACCTGGATCTTTACCCCATATTCAAGATTCTGAGATAACAATAACGAGACCTACTCCGTGGAGTTACTATCAGAATGTTGTTTCATCTAGGTGTAAGAGAGTTTCATCTTCATGTTGTTGCATATGCTCTTGAAGAGTTAGTATTCATACTCTCTACTACAGATACATTTACGTGGTGGGACTGGGAAAGATGGGAGAAGGAAATTAATTGGATGGCACTACAAGGTATCAATTTGCCTTTAGCCTTTACTTGTCAAGAAGCCATCTGGCAGAAAGTCTTCCAGGTTATATTGATTTTTATGTAATATACTGTTTTTTAAGTTAAATATATTTTGCTTTTGTCCTTCTAGAGTGACAAAGGTTAAAAGACAAGAATAAAAAGAACTAATTATACAGTTCGTGTGGTATGATTATTATGTAAAAAAGTTATGCCGAGTCAAATATGACTTCTGTTAGTACTGCTATTAACTCTTTATGATTCCTTCAGCAGAACTTCAATATAAGTGCTAAAGATTTGGATGATTTCTTTGGAGGTCCAGCATTTCTGGCATGGTCGCACATGGGAAATCTACACGGGTAAGCTGACAGCCCTAAACTAAATTCTATAACTTGGATAATATGTGTTTTGTCTATTACTTCCTTAATCCCGGCCTTCATTCGGTGTTTATAATTGAAACATCACTTCTTACTCTGCATAATCTATGTGTTGTTTCAGGATCATAACACATCTATTTTTATGTGTAGCCCTTGACAAACTTATACTCATTCTGAAAAATTTGGATTCCTGCACAATAAATTTGAAGTCTTAATTAGAAGTTTCATATGAACTAGTTCCAGTAACATTAGAGTCAAGAATGTGTAGCACACTTATCACTTCTGGCACCTTACCAAATTCATGATCTTTTAGCTAGAGGTTTTGCTGAATTTCATCAACTTTTCATATATTTCTCCTTGTAGTATTCTAAATTCTAATTTGAACATGTAACGGTTGATGAAGAACACAAGTTACAGTTTCAATGGTTTCTAAAAAGAACTTATGTTCCGAGTTCTTTGTCCGTAGTAATTACATGATAATGTTCCAGCTCATGTTTGCAAGCTTGATTTCTTTTGCAAACTCATCTTATTGTAGTCTCACCCGACTACAATTGCAGATGGGGTGGTCCACTACCACAAAGTTGATTGGATCAGCAATTGGTGATGCAGAAGAGAATTCTTGCCAGAATGTACGAGTTAGGAATGAATCCAGGTGCCTCAGTAATTGAGGGAGGCATGCTAATTGTTGATATGTTGAATGCACAAAATGCAATTGAATATCATTTAAAAACACATCAATGTAAAATGCATTACAAAGTTTAAAGAAGTTCACCAGTAATTACTCTATATATTTTTGGTTAAGAATATGGCTAAAGATATTGAGCATGTAATAATTACATTAAAACTCATGAACTGTACAAATATCTTCTCATTATGTTTTGGTTTTGCTATTTGTATCATAACCTTCTAAATGTCCAACTTAGGCCAGTCTTGTAGACAGATACGAGAGTACTTATGAAAACACGAAATAAGAATCTGAACCGCAATTGAATTTATGCTTGAAAACATTTGAGATATGTTAGATTCATGATATATTCTTTTGATATAGTTTTTTCTTTTACCTGAAATTTGACTTGCATTGTAATCCTGCCGCCCTTCTCCGGTAATGTTCCAGCAGCTCTAGCAAGAGTATATCCATATGCAAAAATAACTCGTCTTGGGAACTGGTGTGTACTTTGTCAAAATATTTTAGTATTTTTTTATCCCAGTGCTTGTTGCTATAATATATATCTGAAAAATATATTATTATTACCAATACTACAACTATTACTTTGTAAATAGATGGACTGTCATTTCTTAGCTGCCTACACTTTTCATTTTCTGTTGTTCATGTTTCTTTCTCCCAGAAGTGAAATGATTATAAATTTTCATAGGATGCATTTTTCTGAAACATGGCCCTTCTAAAGCCTAATGCTAAACAAAATCATGAATTTTATGTTCTTCAGGTTTACCGTTAGGAGTGACCCTAGATGGTGATGTACCTATCTCCTCGATGCAATAGATCCCTTGTTTGTCGAAATAGGGAGGGTTTTTATCACACGACAATTGGCAGGTATGCCAGTCAATTACATTCCCATAATTTCGAGTTCTTCTGTCTGACACTTAATTTAAGATAAACCAAAGTTAAAATCGTACTGTGGGTCATTTAAACTGTTTTATTTGCCTTCCTGATTATTCGGATATTTGCTCGTTTTCAGAATATGGAAGGACCAGCCACGTATATAACTAGTAAGCTTCAATTCATGTCTTGTGCTTTAAATTAGGCTTAAATCTGTACACACTTGCCAAAAACTATTGCTTCACCTAAAAATTTGACCCTTACAATAAAGCGATCTATTTCTCAAAAATGTTAATGGGACTAGGCCATGATTTTCTGCTTTCACTTTGAATTTCTTTTTATAGTTTTAACTTACGACGGATGTTCAATAAACTGAATCTAAGTTTACTTCTATCTTAATGATATAATTTTAGTTGAAGTTCCAGTACGTTCTGTCCACATAAGTTCCATGAGTTTCTATCTTACAGTTTGTTGTTTTTGGCTAAGAGCCAATTTTCATTTTATTGTTATTTAAAGTTGAATCAATCGTGATCCGAGCCCATGCAGATCCATCCGAGCCGCCACGCAGTGGGTGGGGTGGGGTTGTTTTTTGTTTGTTTTATCTTTTTTTCTCCCTTCAATTAATAATCTCATTTACAGGCACTCCTGCATTCTGTTACTCTTGGAAAGTTGGTTGTTCTCGATCTATTTACCGAAGTTAAACCAGTTTGGGTTACTTCAGAACAGTTCTATGGCGTACCTTACATCTGGTACTTTCTGTCTTCATGGTTTTGTGTGACATATCTACTAAGTTGGTGTATAGTAATCGGTATTTCTTTCATTTTCTAGTCAACTAATGATCTTTACTTATCGTGTATCCTGTACACATTAATTCTATACTTTATACTCTACTTCTTTGCCATAGTGATGATAGCCACTTGAATCAAGGTCCTCGTAAATTCTGTTTTATAGTTGGCTAAATTGAGCACACAGAAAAATTCTCGGTGTTCATGGTTCCTTGACTTTTCACTTTCTTTTTATCTTCTTTCAGGTGTATGCTGCAGAACTTTGCTGGGAACATTGAAATGTATGGTTTTGTGGACTTAGTGGGATCCGGACCCGTAGATACTCGTCTTAGTGAAAATAACACCATGGCAAGTCTATTGAATCAAACTCGTGTTTTCTTACTTTCTTGGGCTCCCTCTTTTCTGCTGATATGCACTATCTTTTTACCTATTTCCAAACTCATCGTGTTTCGTTGCATTTATCTTCCTTATCCATACCTTACAGGTTGGTGTTGGGATGTCAATGGAATGCATAGAGTAGAATCCCATTGTTTATGATCTCATGTCTAAAATGGCACTTCGTTGGGACAGAGTTGACGTGAAGGTACCTAATCTGTTTGCGCTGATTATTCTGTTGAGAAGTAGACTCTTTGCACTGAAACTTTAGGCTACAGATGCTTTAATTCAATCACAAAAACCCTAGATTGTTCCAGTTTTAGCATCATTAAAATGTAATTGCATTTTTTTTGCGCCTCCAGACATGGATTGACGCGTATGTCCAAAGACGGTATGGGAAACTGGTTCCATCAAATCAAGATGCTTGGAACATCTTACACCATACAATATATAATTGCACAGACGGTTTAATGGTAAGTACAAACAAGTTGCCGCTCATCTGAATTTCCTCGATGACGTATGTTAGTCTGTCATTTGCAACTTGTGGAATAGCACACGAAATAATCATGATCTTGACTGTCTGGTGATACTGAGATAAATGTTTGTGGTTTTCATTTTTGTAACAGGACAAAAACAGAGATGTAATTATGTCATTTCCAGATGTTGATCCTGATTCAATCTATACTTCATCTCTACTGTCATTATCTGGAGAGCGCCACCATTATAATCGCCTAAGTCTCGGGCGAACTATTTCTGAACAAACAAGCTATGACTATACTCACCCTCATCTATGGTATTCGACTTCAGAAGTTATGCATGTACTACAACTATTTATCGCGAGTAGGGATCAGCTCTCAGAAAGCAGCACTTACAGGTTTGCATATTGTTTCTCTTACTTGTTCAGCAACTACTTCCTTTCATGAGAGTGTCCCTTCCTAGTGTTCTTACTTCTTAGTCATGCGAGCTCGTTTATTCGGTTAATTCAAGTACGACCTTGTGGATCTAACAAGGCAAGCTCTAGCCAAATATGCAAATCACCTATTTGTAGACATTGTAGAAGCCTATCAGGTAGGTGATCTGCGTGTTGTGAGGTGCCTCAGATAGAGATTTCTCGGTCTTTTCGATGACATGGACATTCTCTTGGCCTCTCACGATGGGTTTCTACTCGGGCCGTGGCTGGAGAGCGCTAAAGAACTTGCCCAAGACGATGAACAGAAGAAACATGTTAGAATCATCATCCCTACTGAGAATAATCACCATTGGTACATTATTGTAACTCATGAAAACATGCAGTTCGAATGGAATGTAAGAACTCAGATCACTATGTGGTTCGACAACACAGAGGAGGAAGCTAGTCTGCTCCGCGATTATGGTACTTCAAAACACCCTAGATTAGTAGTATTTTCAGGGAGGTTTACTTTGGTGATAGATTAGATTGACAATGTATATGATTGAGTATTTGAAGGATTACATGATCAAACGTGTTCAAAATTGTACAATCCATTAAAATATGTGGTGGATTAGTTATATTATGTTTATATATCCAAGCTATCATCCAAAGTAAACACTCATTTTGTTCAATCTTCTTCGTTTTTTCGTGTTTTGTTGCAGGAAACAAGTACTTGAGCGGACTATTACGCGGCTACTACGTCCCTCGAGCAGCTATCTACTTCAAGTTCCTGATACAGAGCTTGGAGAAATGCGATGGTTTCCAGCTAAGACAATGGAGGAAGGAGTGGATCAAACAAACAAACAAGTGGTAGAGCAACTGCGACGTCTTCCCCACCGGATGCAGCGGAGACCCCCTCAACATAATGCGGTGGCTATATGACAAGTACTTGAACTATCCCGACTCAGTCAATTGTTAGAATATTATCATCACATAATATAAATCAATTTCCTAGAGCATGCAAAATCTAGGGAATCACATCGTACTCAATTGTAAAAGATCATAGAAATACCTGGATCCATCGAGATTGAATTTCTGGATGTGGAATAACTTCAAAATAATCTCTAGATCTTTAATCACGAACAAAATCACGGACAAGGATGGTATTATAGCCTTCCTCAACTAAATCTCCTTATTCCTACTATATGGACCTCACGTTTACTCTTCCAGATGGGGAGAAGAGAAACAATATTTGATTTAGTATATTGGGGACCATAACCAAGGGAACTATATATACTAATCTAATAGACTACCCATAAACACCTAATTAGATTAGTATTAGAATTAGGATAGTATTAGGTCTCTATTCATGAGTCCATATCTATCAATTACGTAATCTACAAGACTTTTACTTTATTAGATTACTTAATTTAAGTCAATAAATAATAAATAGCCAATATAATTGTATAATAATATGTTACCCATAATTAGATTTATTAGGAAATAAATAATTTTCTAATAATCTCCCACTTGGGTTACATATTGTTCCCAAAACAATTATATCAAGGAATTCCTTAATTGCGCAACTTTATGCTATTTATTTTTTACTACACCTTAACAATCTGGTACATCTCATATACTAGTTAATAAAACTACCGCAGTATTTGTCACATTACAAATCGTGACTCAACCCCGATAATCACCATACCAGTATACTTAATGACATAGATCAAATATGGTGAGTAGCATGGAAATTACATGTAATGTAATCTTTATCATGTCTATTTTCAACTTGTCCAACTTTAGCCTTTATTGAGATCAATCATAAATATAATGTAAAACATCACAAAAGATAAATTAAGAAAATTCATAATAGAATCAAAACCACCATTTTTAGTTCAACAAACAACAAAATAACCAAAAAAGTATCACAAAGAACATAAACTCCCACTAGACTAAAGTAATGTCATGAACAACACCCATATGAGCAGTATGCTCTTGAAAGACCTTCAGTGTTAATGCCTTAGTTAGTGAATCAGCTAGCATATCATTTGTTCCTATGTGTACTATAGAAATTTGTCCATCCTGAACTCTCTCCTTAACAACGAGATACTTAATGTCGATGAACTTTGACTTTGTGGCACTTCTGTTGTTTTTAGAATAAAGCACAGCTGAATTATTGTCACAATAAATCCTTAGTGGCCTCTCTATGTTATCTACCACACGGAGCATAGTGACAAAGTTCCATAACCACAACGCATGAACAGACGTCTCATAACATGCGATAAACTCTGCAGCCATGGTGGAAGAAGCTACTAGTGTTTGCTTTGCAGACTTCTATGAAATAGCTCATCTTGCCAACATAAACACGTCCCCAAGATCTTTCATTTCGAATTTCTTCTTTAGAAAATTCTTGGTTTCATGCAATAAGCCTATGCTTGCAAGAAGAATATCATCGACATAAAGAATTAAGAAAACAAATTTACTCATTTTGAATTTGGAGTATACACAATCATCAACGATATTTACCTCAAATCCATAAGAGGTTATAACTTGATCGAACTTGTGATACCATTGACGGGATGCCTGCTTGAGACCATAAATGGATTTCTTTAGTTTACAGACCATAGACTTCGGATCTCCTGATACAAAGTTTTGTGGTTGTACCATATAGATCGTTTCATCAATGTCTCCATTCAGAAATGCAGTCTTAACATCCATCTGATGCAACTCTAAATCAAAATGAGCCACAAGCGCCATAATGGTCCTAAAAGAGTCTTTTGAAGAAACTGGAGAGAAAGTCTCTTTGTAGTCAATTCCTTCTCTTTGAGTGAAACCTTTGGCGACTAGACGAGCTTTATATCTTTCGATGTTGCCTTTAGAATCCTTTTTGGTTTTAAATATCCATTTACAACCAATAGGTTTCGCACCTTTAGGCAATTCGACAAGATCCCAAACGTCATTATCACTCATAGATTTCATCCCATCCGTCATGGCATCAATCCACTTTTGAGAGTTAGAACTACGCATGGCTTGTTCAAAGGTGACTGGGTCATCCTCTGTTAAACCAATGCCATCCTCATGTTCTTGGAGAAATACTACATATCATCCGAAATTGCACTTCTCTGCTCTCTAGTAGATCTTCTTACCTCTTGAGGTTGATGAGCTTGAATGATCTCAATGTTGTCTTGATTTTGAACAATGTCTTCGACTGATTCTTGTACAATAACAGGTATTGATACCATATCATTGTCAATTACAGAATCTTCTTCAAAGACAACATTCCTAATGATCTCTTCCCTCCCAAGATCAATATCCTCAAGAAATTTGGCATTCCCTGTCTCGGAAAAGTTCCTTGATGTAGGATGGTTAAATTTATACCTCCGAGAGCGTTCAGAGTAACCAACAAAATAACAGCTTATTGTTCTTGAATCCAATTTTGCTTCATGCGGCCTATAAGGTCGCGCTTCAGCAGGACAACCCCAAACATGCAAGTGCCTAATACTAGGTTTCTTGCCTATCCAAAGTTCATAGGGGGTTTTGGCAACTACTTTACTTGGCACTCTATTGAGAATATATACTGTGGTCTTTAAAGCTTCTCCCCAAAGTGACTCTGGCAAAGATGAATGATTGATCATACTTCTTACCATGTCCTTAAGAGTCCGATTTCGTCGTTCTACAATACCATTCATGCTAGGTATTCCAGGCATTGTGTATTACGGAACAATCCCACATTCTTTGAGGAAAAGGGCGAAGGGCCCTGGGCATTGTTCTCATGATCCATCATATCGTCCGTAGTATTCACCACCACGATCCGATTTGACATCCTTAATTTTCTTTCCAAGTTGAAGTTCAACTTCAACTTTGAAAGATTTGAAAACATCCAAGGATTGAGACTTCTCATGAATTAAATATAGATAGCCGAATCTAGAGTAATCGTCTATGAACGTGATAAAATATCTCTGTCCATTCCATGATGCCGTAGGGAATGGACCACAAATATCAGTGTGAATAAGTTCTAAGACATCTTTAGCTCTATCGGCTTCTAATTTCCTTATGTTTGTTTGTTTCTCTTTGATACATTCAACACAGACATGAAAATCTGTCAAATCTAAGGGATCAAGAATTCCATCAGACACAAGCCTTTGTATTCTTTATTTGGAAATATGTCCTAAGCACATGTGCCACAAAATGGCAGAATCTCCATTAAATTTACGTTTTGTACCTTTTGAACAAGTTTACAGTATAGTGTTATGTTTACTAACAACATTAAGCATGTAAAGATTATCAATTAAAGAGCCATCACCAATTAAATTTGAATTTTAAAGAGACTGACTTTATTATTCCCAAAAGACCAGGAATATCCCAGTTTATCCAAAACGGAAGTGGAAATCAAATTCCGTCTAAAAGACGGTACAACATATGTCTCAAACAAATCCAAATAAAAACAACTCTTTAAATGTAATCTAAAAGTTCCTATAGCTTCTACTACAACTTTCGTGCCATCGCCCACAAAGATGAATCTTTCAGCATCACTTGGCGGTCGGCTCCACAGGCAACCATGCAAATGATACACTTATGTGAGTAGTAGCACCAGTATCTACCCACCAAGTATTCAAAGGTACAAAGGATAAATTAACTTCAGAACAAACGAAGTTTAGAAGTATACCCTTTTCACGCCATGCGGCGTACTTGAGGCAATTTTTCTTAAAGTGTCCCGGCTTCTTGCAGAAGTGACATTTATCATTGTCATGATCTTTCTTTTGCATCTTCTGACTAGAAGTAGCCACCACAGTATCTTTAGCTCCCTTTCTTTTCTTACTTTGAGATAAAGATGCCAGATGAGCACTTTCAGTCTTATCTCTCTTTGCAACCTCTCTTCTTCTTGCACACGGTGAGATATAAGCTCATTAAGGGACCATTTATCCTTTTGAGTGTTATAACTCACTTTGAACTGCCCAAAGTCTGCAGGAAGAGAGATCAAAACCAAATGCACGAGCAAATCATCAGAAAGCTCTAACTTTAGTGCCTTTAGTTTTGATGCAAGATTAGACATCTCCATAATGTACTCTCGAATATTCCCTTTACCATTATACCGCATGGCTACGAGTTTAGCCAAAAGACTACTCGTCTTCGATTTCTCATTCTTGGCAAAGTACTGCTGAACAGCCTCAAGGAATGATTTGGCATTCTCACTCTCAGTAATAGAGCCCCGAAACACCTCTGGAATGGAGCGTTCATTATCATTCGAGTTTTCTTCATTAGCAGTGGGTCGATCAGTACGGAAGGCTAGATCCAAATCCATACAACCGAGAACAATTTCTACGGTTTCTTTCCATACCTTAAAGTTCGTCCCATTAAGCATGGGGATGCTGTTAATTTGGGCAGATGCATTTGTAGTTGTAGCAACAGAAACTAAAATGGAGGGCAATTATAACATGATCACATAATATACATGTCATAAAATAATTCTGACATGAATAAATAAAACAAATTAAGGACCCATCTCAAGATTATTTTACTCGCACAACTTTAATCACTATCTATGGATAGAAAAATTAAATGCAGTGGTAATCTTTGTATAATGATCAAGTACTGATAATAAATTCTGTCAAACAAAAGTCTATCTATGGACGGGACTAATGCTCACATGAAATTCTATATAATTATCACATACTTAACATCACATGTGTGTTAATTATTTGGCCAAATTGTGTCTTCCTAGGGGCCGAGCACAAAACGCATAAATAATTACACACAACATCTATGTAATTTCAATTAATCAATCTCTACATTCAGAGGTTACTAGGGCAACATGAAGTTTTAATTAATTAAATTAAAAATTACTAGACCAATTAAGCAGAAACTGAAATATTAAGCTCAATTGAATAACCTAAGCAAGATCCTCAATTCAAGAAAAGTTACGACATGTAACTTGACATATAATAAAGCATACATATAATTAATGGCCTTTGATTAATTACAACATGAATCTCAATTCATACAATCATGTTACAGAATAATTTAATATCCAAATGAATGGCACGAAACCCAATTCATGAAATTAAATTACCCCACATATAATGGAAACATATAGTAATATTGAATTGTCAAAAGAATTAAAGACACCATATTAACTGAGGCGACAACAATTTGTCAAACAAAAATTACATGCAAAAGGGTTTCAATTTAATCAAGAATTTAATTGAATCGAGACTTTAAAAAACCGTACATATGTCATATACATAAATCCACAGATCCCAACAACCAAGCAATCGATGACTACTGTGATACCGCTTGTTAGAATATTATCATCACATAATATAAATCAATTTTCTAGAGCATGCAAAATCTAGGGAATCACATCATACTCAATTGTCAAAGATCATAGAAATATCTGGATCCATCGAGATTGAATTTTTGGATGCGGAACAACTTCAAAATAATCTCTAGATCCTTAATCACGAACAAAATCACGGACAAGGATGGTATTATAGCCTTCCTCAACTAAATCTCCTTATTCCTACTATATGGACCTCAAGTTTACTCTTCCAGATGAGGAGAAGAGAAACAATATTTGATTTAGTATATTGGGGACCATAACCAAGGGAACTATATATACTAATCTAATATACTACCCATAAACACCTAATTAGATTAGTATTAGAATTAGGATAGTATTAGGTCTCTACTCATGAGTCCATAACTATCAATTACGTAATCTACAAGATTTTTACTTTATTAGATTATTTAATTTAAGTCCATAAATAATAAATAGCCAATATAATTGTATAATAATATGTTACCCATAATTAGATTTATTAGGAAATAAATAATTTTCTAACAATCTCCCACTTGGGTTACATATTGTTCCCAAAACAATTATATCAAGGAATTCCTTAATTGCGCAACTTTATGCTATTTATTTTCGACTACCCCTTAACAATCTGGTACATCTCATATACTAGATTCTCTCTCCCGTTAGATTCTAGGCAGATAATTTTTTCTATTTTAAGCCTAGTTTGAACGAGTTCATTTAACTAAATGTTCTTCATTGTGAGAACTCGTTCATAGTTGGAAACTTCATACCAAACCCCTCTTTGAGCTTATAGAGTTTCTAGACTAACATGTAAAGTCACAGAAGACAACTGAAGATCCAGCCGAATAAAGATCAGCTGAAGTCAAACTCAGCTGAACAAGGTGTTAGGAAATAAACACACAATCATGAAATAAAAAACACAAGAATTATTTACCCAGTTCGATACGATGTGTATCTACGTCTGGGGGCGATGCCAAGCCAGGGATTTTCACTATACTCTCGGATACGATTTACAATGAGAGAACAGCTATATATATAGCAAACAATTGAGCCCTAATCCTAGTAAAACTAGGAAACCGAGTAGAGCCCAAAATACACTTGTACGACAGCCCAAAAAGTTGGATCGCCGGAATCGTGGTATGATTCACTTCCTTTCAGGCTCCATACTCCAACAATCTCCCACTTGGAGACTGACACTCCCAAGTAAACATATCTTCTTCTTCTGCTCCCTGTATCCGCTTAGCATCGCCTAGCATTCTCTTCAAGTTCCAAGGCTAATTGAAGCTATGCATAGCTTCAATTTCTCTAAGGTCACTACCTTAGTAAACATGTCGGCTGGATTAACACTTCCAAGTATCTTCTCAAGTTGCAAGATCTTCTTCTCTAATAGGTGTCGAATGTAGTGATACTTCAACTCCACGTGTTTTGTCCTTGGATGAAACGCCGGATTCTTTGCCAAGAATATAACACTTTGACTATCACTATAGAGAGTGCTATTCTTGTTCTCCTTTCCAAGTTCACCCAAGAAATTCTGCAACCACACCATCTCCTTGCTTGCTTCCGTCACGGCTACATACTCAGCCTCCGTAGTAGACAAAGCAACGACCTTCTGCAACTTAGAAGTCCAAGAAATAGCAGTACCATCATAAGTAAACACATACCCAGTTGGATCGCCGGAATCGTGGTATGATTCACTTCCTTTCAGGCTCCATACTCCAACACAAGGGTGCACACAGCAGAGAAAAGTCAGAGAAGAAAAACCCAACCGATCAACCATAAGACTCAGCAGGCCAAGCCAAGCGACTAATTCAATGATGTCTAGAAGAAAGAAGATCAAGTTCATCTAAAGACAACTGCGGAAATGAAGTAGCTTAAGTGACAACTCAACTCAGTGACAAAACCTAGCTCAGAAACATCAACCCAGCTTAAGAGTCACAGATCCAGTTCGATATCAGAAACCCAGCTCAGTGTCAATGACACAACTCAGGTTGAAGATACAGCTCAGGTTGAGGTCACAGCTTAGGTTGAATCAGCTGAGTTCGAGACACAGCTTAGATACATCTGTTGTGTTAAAATAGATGAACACAAATTAATACGCAAGTATACGCAGTCTCAACAAGTAATAAACGGAAGAATTTCAAGATCGTCTCCACAGGGAATGCAAACTAGAAAATAAGCTATCTCAATTACTTAAAAACTTAAATAAAAATATTAATTTAAAGTGGTTATTTTTGGAAACTTAAATTAAACTAAAATATGCATGAAAGAGCCGAACTAAGCGGAAATAAAATTTAAAATAACCGAGTTAAAATAGATGAAATAGAAAATTTATAAGAAATAAACGAAAATCGATTCGGAGAAGCGGACTTGAATTGATGAATCCCTCTATGTCTTTCACGCAAAACAGAATGCTGCAGCAATATTTTAGCAGAATCTCACAGTTACGAAAATTCACAACAACTTCATAGGATTTTCCCAAATCCCATGGTTTTCATTCCACAGCCCAGTCAAGCATATTCCTAAGTTGAACAAAGCTTAGAACGACAGATACTCAGATCCAATTTAAACCGCACACAAGGCAGACAACATATTCCTATGCCATATGCTCTTATGTCATCCAAGTCATTCCACTTCATTGACCTTTCCAGCATCAAATAAAGCTTTTCTTCTTGCCATTGATGGCCAACCAACAACAAGAAATAACAAACAACTCACTTGGATGAACAATGAGGATTTTACTGAAATAAAGCGCATGGAAAATACAAATCTAAGACATAGAGTTCATCACAATTCAAGTCTCAAGAGTTTAGCTCATACTTGAAATGAAAGAAAGGAAAATAAGATTAAATCTGAACATGGTTCGACAAAAACTAGGATACTTCAACTGGAAATGAGAGAAAGAGGGAGAAAGTAAGCTAAGATTGTGGATAACAAATGATGCTCTGCTTCTTTCTTCTCTGCTCCAAAAATAGCTGATGGTATTCAATTTTCCTCCTCCCTGCTGTTGTCTTGTTTTCTGTGTAAAAATGATTCCCCCCTTTTCCAATTTCGGCTGCTGCTCTTTTGTGGTAGTAGCTAGGTTTCCAAATTTGGGTGATAAAAAGACTAGGTTGCCCTTCACTAGCTCCCACACGTGAAAATGCTCTTGCTCCTCCATTTGTACAGCTGCAAACTTTGACCAACTCTTCTCTCTCTGCCACCTCAACTTTTGTTTCTTCTTTTAGGCGGGTCCCGTTTCTTCTCTTTTTTAAGTAAAAAACGCAGTCAACAACTCCAGTTTTTGCTCCAGCAACTCTGCATTTCTTGCACAAAATCAACAAGAAATTTCTCCTTTCCCTTTCATCAAATCATCAACAAAAGGACTCTATTTTCATGAATCTTAGCTCTCTTTGCCATAAAAATTAAAAGACTCGATGACGACATAAAAACAAGGAAGTAAACTGGAAGGAAGCACTAAAAATAAGCAACAAACACTCTTTTTCACAAATAAAAAACTTGAAAGAAAACAAAATAACTCTTTATTCAAGAGTTATCAACATCTTATTTCAACAGAATTCAAATGACAACTTGAAATAAAGTTCTGACAGGAATCATTGATTAGTCAACTGCTAGGCACCTAGATGTCAAGTCTAGGACCGCTCTCCGTAGGGATTCAGAACGGCTCTTTCCAATGGCTAGTTCTGAACCTTCTCTATAAATATGAGTCTTCCTCACACTTCAAATGAGGTGGGTGTAGACATGAAAAAAAAAGAGAAAATCAAGAAGAAGAAAGAGCTTTATGAAAGAAGAAAACTATTAGAAATCTCTCTGAAAGATTAAAAAAATAAAAATAGACCTGAACCGATCAATGTTCATTTATCGATCAGACTACATATTCTCTCTCCCATTAGATTCTAGGCAGATAATTCTTTCTATTTTAAGCCTAGTTTGAACGAGTTCATTTAACTAAATGTTCTTCATTGTGAGAACTCGTCCATGTAATGCACTCGCTATACGCACGTGAGCAGACGTGATGAGAAAATCACTCCTAGCCATTGATCTAAATATCAACTGACTCAATCTCAACCATCCATCTATTATGGTAGTTGATATATATATGGGAAAGATACACTAAATATTTCATCACTCATATCTATCCTTGCGAATCCCAAACTTTCAAAATCTCTGGTTCATCTTCTTCTTATTCAAATCTCTTCAACTCTCTCTCAAACCGCTCAAAAAGATCAGAAATGGTTCCCATGAAATCAACCAGAGAAGTTAATCAGTTCGAGGCTCTCTTGAACAAGATATCTTTCGAAAGTGTTATCTCCACCGCCAACCTGCAAATTTATGAACTCAAAGAAATGGTGGAAATTGTTACAAAATCTGGACTTCTGAAATGGGCAACTGCTACGCCCAAATTCTTGTTGAGCAAAGAAGCTGCTCTCTTCTACCTCAACATAAGAAAAGAAGATAATCTATTTCACTCTAAATTCGATGTAATCACTGAACAAGACGGGAAGGATGATGAAGTGGAAATCAACATCAAGCTGGACAGACAACTGAAGATGGTGTTTTAACTGCCTGATGAAGGAAGATTCACTGCAGACAACCTCACTAGAGAGGAAATTGACGAAATTCTCAGCAAAGAATTGCTGATCATTCCAGAACCTTACAGAGCCAGCATGTCGAAACTGCTGCTCAAACCAAAGTATAGGTTACTGCTTGACATAACCCAGAAGTGTATACTAGGGATAGCAGGATCTCAAGGAGAGATCAGTATTCCTAAACTCAAGCCGATGATAGCCATGATCAAAGGCGTAAAAGTCAACTGGTTCGAATTTCTACTGAATCGAATCATTAAGGAGGCAGAGAAGATCAAGTTCGACTCCACCGCAGAACATTACAGCTGCTCAGAGCCCCTCTACCTCTGCTCTAAGATTTCACATCTGATAGAGCAGACTGTGAAGAACTACTCAGTAAAGTGGCAAGATCCAGAGCCATTCCCTGAATCTAAAATTCTTTTCCACGAAGTTGGTCAGATCAATGAACTGCTGAAGAAACAACCAACTGTAGGGAAATGGAAGAAGAAACAGCTGGAAGAAGTAGACCCAGCTGAAAAACAACAGAAGAAAAGAAAGCCAACTAAGTTAAAGCCAGTTTAGGAACCAGCTATAAAAAGAAAAAGACCAGCTGATTCCATGCTAGCTCAGAAGGCATCACTAAAGAAGAGAAAACCAGTTGCCTTCCCACCAGCTGAAACAAACTCATCCTCCGAGGCTACTACGGAAACCTCACCAAGCAAGATTGCTGCTCAGTCGAGTCAAGCAATAACAATCATTCCTCCATAGCCCGTACATGCCCTCAATTAGTACGGAACAAACATCCAAGTCGAACTAGGTTTGGAAAATGATTCGTCTTCTAGCACAGATGATGAATTCATAGTCACCAAGCGGAAGGTAACTTTCACACCTTCTCCTTCTCAGATCATCACCAAAGTCATTGGTGATATTCAAGTTAGCCAAAGATCTCTTCAATCCCCGCCTCCTCCCGGCTCTCCACCCAAACAATCTTCACCACACCCAAGCTCCTCATCCAAAGAAGCTTCCCTTCCAAAGAAGCAAACTCCCCTTAGTTGACTGAAGCTCCTTCACAGTCAACTGATAACCAAACTGAACTTACTACCACCCCAATCAGTTCACATCACTCACTCAAAACTCAACATTCCCCACAACTGACTGAAGCTCCTCCACATCCCGTTGTAGACCAATCTGAACCAATCCACCAAAGTCCAACCACTTCAGAGGAAAGCATCTCCTATGCTTGTCCTTCATTCTCCTCCAACGGATCAGCCTTTGTAGCCTCTATGTTTGAGGATATGCGAGTTGAAGGAATCAAAGAGATCATTGCTCAACATCCAATTTTGACGCATCTACCCATTGCCCTTGTCAGAGTTGCAGATATCAAGTTCTACTTAGCAACCAAGATGAATACTTGGTACCAGAATGAGCAACTCATTGAGACCTTCACTCTAGACAGATTGAAGTTAGTTGAAGTAGTCCTCCAGAGCACGTTTGGCTTTGGAACATTAGATGATGCTTATTTGAATCAAGACGCGCTCATCAAAGGGATAATCGAAGTATCCCAAACTTATCTCAAGGCTCACCCAGCTGATGTCTGGGAAACCGCCCAACTACTCCTTTTAGCAACAGACTGGAAGACATCGTCTGAAGGAAAAGATGATGCTGAAAAGGAAAAAACGTCTACCGAGGAAGCTGTGCCTGCCAACACAGCTGAGGCAATGACAACTGACCAAGAGCCAGCTGCTGAACCAGCTGGACTTCAACTTGAAGTTTTTCAAACTTCAAATGCCAATGACACTGGCACACTAGTCGAGTTTAAGGCATCAAAATCCAGTCAGATCGAATCCGGGACACAAACGGATTCCGCCCTAGTGCTCTCAGAAGCTTTCAAGGAAGAAATCGCCAAACAACTGGAAGAAGCAATTCGCCAAGAACGTTTAAAATTTCAAGGCGATATAGTTGATCGACTGACAGAAATTGGAAGTCAGATTCAAACTCAACAAAAGTCGATCGACGAGGCTCACATGCACATCCAAACCCTTCAAGAAAGCACGATCAAGAATCTCAAACTCTCTCAAGAAAATCAGGACACCGAATGCACTACAAAAAAAATGCGCTTTACCGACGGAACAAATTCCGTCACCGTTACCAACGGACCTCCGTCGGCAAATTTCTATCGGCTTCAACGGACAAGTTTCCGACGGAATAACGACGGAAATTTGGCGGCACTATTCGCGTTAGAATTAGCGACGGAATACTGACGCAATGTTTACCGACGGCAAATAAAAAATTTAATAAAATAAATTTAATTTACCGACGGAAAAATACCGTCGGTAGTGTTTTACTGAATAAAATAAAAATTTAATACAATAATTGATTTTACCGACGGAATATCAGAATTTACCGATGGAATATTCTGTCGGTAATTGGCAACGGAAATGTTCCATCGGTAAATATTAAATTAAATTTAATTTTATTTACCGACGAAATAATTCCGTCGATAATATTTAGACTGAATAAAAATTTAAATTTAATAAAATAATTGAAATCGTTTCATCGGTATTCCGTCGGTATTTACCAACGGAATAGTTCCGTCGGTAATTACATATAACATTTTTTATGTTTATTATATGATTTATAGTGAAATTTAAACTAATTTGATTTAATTATCATGGACTTACTATATCTAGTATACACTATAGTATATATATATATATATATATATATATATATATATAGCATAGTACCATAATAGATAGATATATATAGCTAGTATACAATATAGTATATATATAGCATAATATCATTTACACTATAGTATAGTGCAATTGACACTATGTTGTACATAATATAGTACAAGTTTCACTATAGTATATATAGTTATGATGATCAATTGACACTATAGTATAAGAGTGATGCTATTCGGACATAAATGTCCGGACATAAATTTTGTAATTAAAAGAAAATATGAAAAAGAAAATAATAATAATAATAATAATAATAATAATAATAATAATAAGAATAATAATAATAATAATAATAATAATAATAATAATAATAATAAGAATAAGTAATATGAAAAAGAAAATTGGGTAGATGTATATTAGAGAATTTTGTCAGTGGTAATAAATTAATAATATTAAAAAAGATTAATCGTGAAATAAGGTAAAAAGTTGCATACTTTTGAGAAGAAAACGAAGCGGCAATAATGTAAAATGATTGATGATAAAAAGTATTTATGAAAATATTAGATAAAATGATTGATTAAAATGATTTTATTAGATAAATCTTAAGTTAAAATTATTAATATACCCTTTTATGTCCGGACATATATGTCCAAAAAGTATTATTGATAGTATAATACCCGTTATATTATAGGATGATCCGTATAAATCAATCGTATATATAGTACTAGTTACACTATAGTAGTACCATTTACATTATAGTACAGTGAAATTGACACTAATTCGATTTAATGTGTACCAATTACATTATTGTATAGTTAGATTCAATTAAATTTAATTTAATTAATCACAAAATGAATATAGTACAGAAAAACTGATTACACTATAGCATAGTCAAATTAAATCAATTCGTCTGATGAATCACAAAGAGACCATATAATAGTGAAATTAACAGTAATTTGATTTAAATATCTTTAAATTAATAAAAAATATGTATATATTATTATTATAGTGAAAATAAAAAAAGTTAATTAATTGTCGACGGAATACAGACGGAAATATCTTTTAATTAATACTATATTTCTAAAAAAGTCACAATTAAAGTAGATTGAGACTTTATACTCCCGGGTTTTTGAAGCATAATTGAGATCTATTTTGAAAAGTTCACAATGAAAATTATTGTCTAGGAAAGAACTTTTCTTTCTATAGATTCTATTCATACTAGTTAAATTTCCAAAGATTTAGAGAAAATTGTTGAGACGGTTTGGTCAGCCCTCGAAATCCGTTGGTCAGCCCAGGTGAGGTGGTCCCGGTGGTGGTCCCTGTCTATTTACAATTTGTGCTCTAAAACTTTGTTAATTTCATAAGTATCAATGGCATCTAGATTAAAAAGTCTTTTTTCCAAAAACAATAGTATGAATAATTCTGGTATTATTCAGTAAAAAGAAATACATATTCCAGATAATTATGATAAGTGGAAAATTCCTGAACAACAAATTGAAACAATATATTCAATAGGTTCATTAGATTTTAGAACTGCTTTTTCAATTAAAACTCATGAAGAAACAATTTCTGTTCAAGAAGAATTTCAAAGTATACAATTACTTTCAAATGTATCTATTAAAAAATACCTTGAGAAAGGTTATAGATATATTCATTTTGGTTTAATTCAAGTAGCAGTTAAACCCTTAGTTCATATAGGAGTCGATGCTCCAATTTATTTAGCATTAAGAGATAATAGACTCAAAAGATATAAAACTTCTCTCTTAGCTATGATTCAAATTAATATTTGTAATGGTCCAATCTATTTCAATTGTGCACCCAATTATTCAATAAATCTTTTTTTTAAAGTAATTATTCAATAGATCTTACAGACCCATTAATTCAAGATTCTTTAATCCTTGATGTTCATCTTCAAGGAGATGAATTCAAAAATTTATGCAAAAACTTTGCAATAATGTATCGTGTTTACTTTAGATTAATGTCTTCTCAATTAAATCCAAAATTTTTACTTTCTTCAACTTCGAAAGAAGAAACTGTCATGCTTCAAATTGAAGCTGATAATCCAACATATTTTGTCCTAAAAGATTAAAATGGAATGAAATAACTATTCCTAAAGAATTCATAATTCAAACTCAACAAATTCCAAAAGGAATAGAGAGACGAGAAGTCTCTGAAATTGAAAAAGATAACGATGGTAGAATTCTACTTCGTTTTAATTCATTTAGACAACCAAATAGAAATTCAATAAGAATACAAGAGCCTCATCTAGAAATTCTTTTTTCTGAAGAATCTAGATCTGACTTTTCAAATATTCAAAATATTAGAGTTAATTACAAAACTCCAATTCCCTCAACTAATTATCAAACAGATGATGGATCATCAATGGGATCTCCAACTGTTTCCCAAATGGGAAATCAAATTAATGTAATTATAGAAAATGAATTTTCAATTAATCTCAAATATCTAGATAATCAATTCAATGATCCAGAATATAAAGATAAAAAGGAATGATTTTTAAAATTAGAAAAACCAATTAGAGAACGACTTGAAGTCGAATGGATTCATGAAATGAAAAATAAATATAGATTCAATTTTCCTATTTTACATTGGTTTCAAGCTTATTGTCAACTTAATGATATTAATAATGTTTATGAATTAGATCAAATAAATGTTTAAACAAACCTTTACAAAACATGGAAACTGTCCTCAGGTTCCACATTAACTTCAATACATCCTCCTTTACAAAATATAAAGATTCACGTTCCCAATGGGAAAATATCAGCAACTCATTTTCGAACTGGAAGAGAAGGAGAAGATACTCCAAAAATGCGTGATATCATGAACAAAACAATTATTCAAATCAAATACTGCATACAATTGCAGAATAAATGGATCATATCTCAACAAAGATTGATTCTCAAAAGACTATAGTAACAAAATTTCCTAATGATATTTCAAATCCACATTTTATTCCAAGAAGTTTACCAAACAAAATAGAAAGTAATTTAAAACTTTCTACAACTCATAATCTTATAGAAAAGATATCTCAAAAAATAGCAGATAAACCCTCTGCTTCTGGAACTAAAAATATTAATTGTTTAGATAATGATAATAATAATTCTGATAATGAAATCAATAGAATTAATTTCAAATCAGGAACAAAAGCTTATTATAATAATAGGCATACACCGCCGATATTCAATTCAAAGAAAGATCTCAATTTAAGAATAATTCAAAATATGATGGCCAATCTATTCATGAATGGAATATAGATGGCAAATCTGAGTATGAAATACTCAATACACTTCAAGAAATGGGTATGGCAAGAGTTGCCTACAAAATTCAAAACATGACCGAAGAGAATGCTGCTGCATTAATTGTATCAGGATTTACTGGTCAACTCAAAAATTGGTGGGATAACTCACTTGATAATATTAATAAATTACAAATTCTTCAACATACTATCACCTTCGAAGAAGAAGATGATACATTCATTGAAAAGAATAATGCTTGTGATTTTTAATAATTACAATAGGCATGTATTTCATAGGAAATCCAAAAGAAGAATTAGATTCAACTCAAATTGTTTTATCAAATTTAAGATGTCCAACAATATCTGATTATAGATGGTATAAAGATGTCCTTTTGACTCATATACTCAAAAGAAATGATTGCAATGCTTCTTTCTGGAAAGAAAGATTCATAGCAGGATTACCAAAATTATTTGGTGAAAGAATTAATCAAAAACTCAAAGAAGCCACTGGCTTAAGTGAAATCAAATTTGAAACAATTACATATAGGCAATTATTTGCTTTTATTAAAAAAGAGGGATTATCTCTCTGTTCTGAACTCAAAATTCAATCCAAATATGGAAATGAAAAGAATAGATTCCGAAAAGAAATCAGAACTTTCTGTGAAGCTTTTGGTCTTCAAAAGATTCAAGCCCCTTCTTCCAAATTAAAAATTAATGAAAGAAAGAATTCAAAAACCCGGGAGTATAAAGGGTATAATAGAAAAAAGTTTTACAAAAAACCTTTTGATAAATCAAAAACTTATTCAAGAAAAACTTCTAATAGAAAGTTTAATGATTCAAAAATATATTGCTGGAAATGTCATAAAGAAGGACATAAGGCAGATGTCTGTCCTCTTCAAAAGAAAATTAATGAAATATTCAATGATAATGAAGATCTTAGAAATAAGATTTTAAGTTTACTAATATCAGATAAAATACCTTCTGATAACGATTCAAATAATTCTGAAGATAATTCAGAAACTGATCCAGATAATAATTTCATAAATCAAATCTATGAAAGTGAAGATTCAAATAATGACGAAGATCCTTGTCAAGGATTTTGTCCTATTAATATAAATGTAATTTCAAAAGATAAGAGTGAAAAAGAATTACGTTTTGACCTTATTGAAAAGGTTCCTGATTTAAATGATAGACAAAAATATTTAATAAGACTTAGAGATATAATTCTCAAAGGAGAAACTCCAAAGAAAGATAAGAATATCTTATCTGTTGAACTTTTTAGTATTTCAAAACTCTTTGAAAAGTTACCTAATTCATCTATTTACAATAATAATATTAATATTAATGATTTACAAAGAGAAGTTAATAATCTAAAAAAAAAAGTTAATTTACTTAACAAAGATATTAATATTTTACATACAAAAGATCTCGAGTTAGAAGCGAGATTATCTTTATTAAAAAATATTCAAGACATTCCTGAAATTCAGAATGTCAAGATCAATCTCAAAATCCTATTAATAATACTTCAATATTTAATATTGAACAAATATCTTTTCAAAAATGGAATTCAATTATAACTCTTGTAGTTGATGATTTCAAAATTAATGTTACCTGTCTAATTGACAGTGGAGCTGATCAAAATTGTTTTAGAGAAGGTCTTATTCCTTCTAAATACTATGAAAAGACTAATGAAAGATTGGTAGCGGCTAACGCCACTCCACTCAATATCAAATACAAATTATCCAATGCATTTATTTGCAATGATGGATATTGTTTCAAAACTCAATTCATATTAGTTAAAAATCTTAATCAAGATGTAATTCTTGGAAACCCCTTTTTTAACTACAATCTACCAATTCAAAGTTAATGGTAATGGAATTACTACAAATATTTTAGGAAATAATATATCATTTAAATTTTTAAATCCAATTCAAAAAATAGATATTTCTTTACTTCAAAAACATTTTATTTCTCAAATAAATGTCATTCAAAGAGAAGATATTCCTGATGTAAAAAATATTAATAAAGCAATCAAAAACCTCATCAATAGTTTACCTTGTATTTATATTCCTGATTTGTTAGATGCATCTCATACATCTCATATTCCAAAAATAGATATTATTTCTATTATTATTTTTGAAGTTGATTATAACATTGTTATTCAAAAATATTTTTTTAAATTAGAATGCAATTATATTCTCTATAGAGAAGGTCTTACTTTAAATAATTCATTTTCTAATAAGGAAGTTATTAATTCAAATTTTAATGTTTTCTAAAAAATAAATAATACAAAAATAGAAAATTTTTATTTACCTGATTTTCTAATTAAGAATTGTCTTTCAAAATTATACAGAAAAGAGATGAGTCGTCAGACGCCAGATCATTATCAAAATCTGTCCTTGACTTCATCACCTATATCAAATACAAATCAATTTCATGTTCTCTCTTAATATTCAAATTTACCCTATTCACAAGTAGTTAAAAGCACCTGCTCCAACTACTCCATCAAAAACTTCAAAATCCATTGTTGATATTCCTTTTACTTCAAAATTTTATTTCACTAAGCCAAATACTCAACATATTACATTAACCAGATTCCCAACATTCCCCGATTTCAAGATATTGAAAGATATTCTTTCAAGATACTTTCCAGAAGGATGTCAGTGGTACTCTGACAATATTCAAAAAACTCAAAAGTTCTATGAATTTATTTTAGTAGATTCAAATTCCATTGAATTAGTTCATAATAAAGATCCAAAAGATCCTAAAAAGATCTCATTTTCAAAATGTATCATCAAAAGAATTCATCATTCAGATGAATGGACTTTTCCTCATCAAGAAAGAGGATTTTCAAAACCCTTTTCTCCAAAAGGATATACTTATCCTGATTACAAAATGGCATGTTTAGAATGTTTTTTCTTAGACCATTTGACCATTCATGGTTTTTCACATTTCATAATAATTTTTCAAAAACCACATTTCCAAGATGAAATGTGGATTAAAAGAAGTAAAAAACGAAGACAAGAAATACCATTACGAGCCAAGAAATCGGGGAATGTTGGGAATCTGGTTAATGTAATATGTTGAGTATTTGGCTTAGTGAAATAAAATTTTGAAGTAGAAGGAATATCAACAATGAATTTTGAAGTTTTTGATGGAGTAGTTGAAGCAGGTGCTTTAACTACTTGTGAATAGGGTAAATTTGGATATTCAGAGAGAACATGAAATTGATTTGCATTTGAAATAGGTGATGAAGTCAAGGACAGATTTTGATAATGATCTGGCATCTGGCGACTCAATATCGTGTTTAATTTCAGTTCAATTTCATGCTATAATCTTGTTGTGGTTGGTTAATTGAACAGGTCAATGGGTAAAACCAAAAATAAATAAAAATTGAAAAATTTCAGCTCAATACCAACGGAATACCGACAGAATAGGGATGGAAAGCATAATTACACATCAGCATTTTCCCGACGGAATACTGACGGAATTAGTAATACCGACGGAATAATTCCGTCGGTAATCCGAAAGTAAGATAAAGGACATTACCGACGGAAATATTCCGTCGGTATTACTGACGGAAATTCCGTCGTTAATCGTCAACGAAGTTTGGGAACGAAATCGCCAACAAAAATTACGTGCGACGGAATTTCTGACGGAAAATATTCCGTCAGAATTACCGACGGTAATCCGTTGCCAGTCTTCGGCAACGAAATCGACGTCGAAAGCATTCCCGACGGTTGATTCCGTCGGTATAGTTTGCCAACAGAAGATTTCCGTCGGTAAATATTTAGCATCGATTCAGATCGCCACATTATTGTTCCGTCGGTAATTCCATCGGTAACTGGTTTAGCGACGGAATATGAGCTTTTACCGAGGGAAATTTCCGTCGGTAAATAGCATTTTTTTGTAGTGATGGTCCAACCAACTCGAAAAGAGAGTCCCTGAGATTGTGAAAGAAATTCAAGCTCCCCTGATTAACAACTTGAAAACTCTATCCAATCAGCACGACGACCTGATCCAGTCGATTATTTCAAACAGCGCTGAAATCGTCCACTTCTCCAACCAATTCAAATAATTGAATGCTCAATTCCAAGCTAGAAGCTGCAGCACTGCTGAATTCAATCTGGTCACAGCAGACAACACAGCTAGGATTGCTGAAGCTGACAAAGCCCTTGCCCAGCTGAATGAAACGGTTTGCAACCTATCTGCCCTTATTGATGATACCAAAAAGGGAGAAGAAAAGCAGGAAGGAAAACAGACAGCTGGAAAAACAATTGATAATGAAGAAGCAACTCAAGGGAAGTCGGCACAGCCTATCCAGTCTGAAATTGATGAATTTGTAAAAGAACTGGATGAACAAGAACCAGCAGCGGCAGCAACAACCAAGGAAACTTGGAGAGAGAAAATGAAAGCTCTTGCAAAAGCTTCGGGATTCAAGTCAGAAGAGTATAATGACTATAATTGGCTGTGTAACTTTCACACGGAGCAGATACGACAGATGAAGGAACTTGATAAAATAGCCAAAGCAAAAGCTGAATTGCTAAAACCATAAGAAAGGAGAAAGAAAACAAGAAGACAACAATTCAGGCAAGCCATAAAGAAACAGGGTCAAGCCGGACCAAGTCGCCCTCCTAGAAAATCTAACAAAGAAATCCCAGAAGCAGTCAGAGATTAGGAACGAACCAAGAAAGATTTCATCAAGGAATTCTACTACTTGGGACAATACAAGGGCATGGATCCGCACTCTGCATTCTCTCAGTTCATGCTTGAACTCCATGAGGATGACCCAATGATGACAAGGTCTCTTGCTTTAGTGGAGCAAAGGAAGGAAATTAAAATTTTAACTCGCGAAATCAAGCAGCTCAAACCTCCCTACATTCAAGGAACGAACCGATCGGACAAGGCCAGAATCATCAAAGAAGTACATCACTGGGCTGAAGAAAGAAAGTTGTCCAAATCGAAAAATCAAGTTGAATGGAAGGAGTTAGAAGAACTTATCTTCAATCGTTACGGTATCAAGACTGATCACCAGACTGAAGAACAGAGAAAGAAGCAGAACCAGATTGAAGAACAGAGAAAGAAGCAGAACTGAAGACTCAGCTATCTGGGAAGTTATTTTAGTTTATGAACTTTTGTAATAAAAATTTTGTAAAGTTTTTTTTAATGAAAAGTTCATTTATTCCAAATCAACCTGATGACTATATCTCTTTGTCCAGGTTCTGAATTTACTTATCTACTGTGAATGTTTAAAATCTAAAAACCCCGTCTCATGTTACAGGGGAAGTAAATTATTTTTCCCAGTTACATTTTGGCATCATCAAAAAGGGGAAAATTGTTGGAAAAATAATAAAAGTTTTGATTTGATACCAAAACCCAACTGACTCCAACCAAGTAGATGATTGCACAACATCCTAGGTGTTCTTCCAGCTCGCCTGTTTGAGCTTATAGAGTTTATAGACTAACAGGTAAAGTCACAGAAGACAACTGAAGATCCAGTCGAATAAAGATCAGCTGAAGTCAAACTCAGCTGAACAAGGGTGCACACAGCAGAGAAAAGTCAAAGAAGAAAAACCCAACCAATCAACCAGAAGACTCAGCAGGCCAAGTCAAGCGACTGATTCAATGATGTCTAGAAGAAAGAAGATCAAGTTCATCTAAAGACAGCTGCGGAAAAGAAGTAGCTTAAATGACAACTCAACTCAGTGACAAAACCTAGCTCAAAAACATCAACCCAGCTTAAAAGTCACAGACCCAGTTCGATATTAAAAATCCAGCTCAGTGTCAATGACACAGCTCAAGTTGAAGATACAGCTCAGGTCTAAGACACAGCTTAGGTTGAGGTCACAACTCAAGTTGAATCAGCTGAGTTCGAGACACAGCTTAGATACATCTTATTTCAACAGAAGTCAAATGACAACTTGAAATAAAGTTCTGACATGAATCATTGATTAGTCAACTGCTAGGTACCTAGATGTCAAGTCTAGGACCGCTCTCCGTAGAGATTCAGAACGGCTCTTTCCAACGGCTAGTTCTAAACCTTCTCTATAAATATGAGTCTTCCTCACACTTCAAATGGGTGGGTGCAGAGATGGAAAAGAGAGAGAGAGAGAAAATCAAGAAGAAGAAAGAGCTTTATGAAAGAAGAAAATTATTAGAAATCTCTCTGAAAGATTAAAAAAAAAAAAACCTGAACCGATCAATGTTCATTTATCGGTCAGACTACATATTCTCTCTCCCATTAGATTCTAGGCTGATAATTCTTTCTATTTTAAGCCTAGTTTGAACGAGTTCATTTAACTAAATGTTCTTCATTGTGAGAACTCGTTCATAGTTGGAAACCTCATACCAAATCCCTCTTTACCCAGAAAAGGTTAGGTTATGGTCAGGTTCTTCAGTACCCGTAAATTGAAGGTAGGCTTCAGCTGTGCCTATAAACAGTCTGATTACGTTTTGATACAGTACACGTAAACGTGTATCCAGCTCAAGGAACGGAGCTGCAACGCTTGCTGACTGCGCGGAAAGTCAGTGGTATCCTTATTGAATTACCAGAAGTTTCTGGTCGTGGATGTAGGAGTCATTCTCTGAACCACGTTAAAAACCGTTGTTCTTTATTGCATTATTCTTGTTTGTACTAACTCAGTATTTAAGCATATTTCTCAAGGTGCTAACTCTAAGAAGATAAAACAATGTTTTGAAAATTTAAGTTCAAGACGGTCTTTCAATTCCACCAGCTTCCGCACGTACAAACACACAACTAGCTGTGTTTACCCTGCTGTCTCCTAGCTTGGTCAACTACAGCCAGCTCACTCAAAGAATTTTTTAATTGGAAAAGTTTCTTTACCTTGGTGTATTCACCCCCCTTCTACACCAAGGTATCCGTCTCGGTAGGGGTGAGCAAATTGTTCCGAAAATCGAAAACCGAACCGAACCGAAACCGAAAATTAATTTCGGTTCGGTTATTTCGGATATTTCGGTCAATTCGGATTTCAAAATTTTAATATTTCGGATTTTGGATTTCGGTTCGGTTATATTGTTTAAAAAACCGAAATATCCGAAATCCGAATTATATATATACTATTTATATTTTTTAAAATTTATATTTAATTTTTTAAAATTAAAATATTGAATACTACTCTAAATTGAAAGCTATTAACATGCTCGTGCTCTAGTATTTGTTGGAAGTTATTGATTATTGAACTTTGTATTAGTTTTTGTTGGTATTTGAATTTTTAATTTAACTATTTGTTGGATTATTTTCATTTTGTTGTTGGTGGTTTGTGAAGATTTAAAACTTTATTTGTTGTTGGTGGTTTGGATGAATATAAAAAATGTAGGAAAATTGTTTCAAAAAAAAGTGGAAAAACCGAATTAACCGAAATACCAACTTGGTTATTTCGGATATTTCGGTTCGGTCACCGAAATAATTTCGGATTCGGTTCGGATATGGATTTGAAAAAACCGAAATTTTAATTTGGTTATTTTTTATGTAATAACCGAACCGAATATCCGAATGCTCACCCCTACGTCTCGGGACCAACAGAAACTACCGCGGTATTTGTCACATTACAAATCGTGACTCAACCCCGATGTGACAGAGAGATTTTCACAGAAAAATCTGATTTAATTTTAAGAGAATGCTACATCGATAAGATCTCTTGCATACCATATTAATAACATGAGAAATTCTCTCTTTTCTTATCCTTAACGTACATGATTTATGGATTACTGCGTAAGGATATTAGTATGATTTACTCGGGAATGTTATTTGTTACTATTTGGATATATTACAGTACCTTTCACTATTTCGTTTCAACAAAACAATATTTGAGGTTAGATGATTCCTTCGAGTAAAGGTTGTGGTTGTTATTTTATATTTTCCTTATTAAAATATATCAAATTCTTTATTTCCTTTTCTTTTCATAAAAGATTATACTACAATATATCTCCTTGTGTCTTTTAATATCAAAGTTCATATACCAAGAAAGTAATTTACACTCATTATTCCGAATTATTGTACAAAAAATTTAAAACTATAAAATAAAAAGTTTCACACTATTTTACTTCTCTACTGAAACATATTTATTGGTAGACAAATCTATTATATATATAAAGAGTCCGTTTCAAATCAACAATCAATTGACAATTGATTTAAATGGCAATTTTGTAAATTAAGTTAAATTTGAAGTTATAAGTTTATCCTACAATCAAATTACATTATCTATCAATTTCTATTTTCTACCATAATTAACGAAATATGCGTGCTAAAAAAAAGAAATATTACGTTTTAACCTCCTATTACGCACGATCTCTCTCTCGATCTTCCAATTGATAATTTAGTTACTTTTGTTCATTAGATTAACAGAAATTCTACAGCACCCTCCTAGGCAGCGGCGAAGCACGGTTTCAATCAGTTCAAACGACGCCGTAATCGACTCCGATTACTCCATTGCTCAGCCTCCGGGGAGATATTATGAGATTCATTCATTCGAGAAATTTTTGTAATCTTCTGCAAGAAAATTTCAAACAAAAGAAAAGGTATGGCCCTTAAATTACTGCCATCAAGACCAAATCAACTGTGATGAAACAAGGCATCCACTTATGTAACATTTTAGCTTGATTTCATTTACTGTAGTTGTTGATTTGTAATTAGATATGGATAAGGGTGTAGCCACTTACGTGATGCTTTCATTTTGCCCTTGAACATCAAGTTCAGATTCGGGTCATTCATCAATGTGAAACATTTTAGCAGATGTAAAACTACATATTAAAAAGAAATTGCAGGTGCCAAATGAAGAATTTTCAAAGGTATTTAGGAATGCTTTGACTTATTTGAATTTCTTTGCCATTTCCTTGATACATTCTTATCAGTTTCGTAGATAATGCTTCCCTTCGGAACATCATTTTGTTTCGTTGCAAATAGCACAGTGGAAGTTTGTCTTTCAATCATTCGAACGACCAGTCCAGAGTATGTTTCTATTTCCCGTAATGAACAAATCAATTTTTAGAATGCACGTTAACCAATTTGTTCTCGAGTAAAACTTTTAGTTGTCAAGTTCCGAATTTGTTATATATTGTGAAAAGAACATGAAAAATTTGTTGAGTGAATTTGAAACATGATTTTTGTCATATTATACAGTATACGTTGATGCTTTTATGTGCTTCTTCAGATTCAAAGATTGAGTCTTTTGTTTTAGTCCCCGGTTAATTTATGCTATTTGAAGTTGAGAAACAGTCGTCAGATTTATAGTGTGCTAATTGAAGTTATGAATTATCGGTTCGGATTAGTTGTGGGAAATGTTTCTGAGACTCGGGATTATTTGTTCTCCAGTCTGTTCACTTTTAGATGGGAAGGCACATGTTGAAACATGAGTATAGAGATTAAGCGAATATAAAGAGTAAATTTTGAACTATCTGAATTCTGATTACAATATAGTGATTACTTTAGTTTTAATAGGGCTGAAAGCTAGATATTTTCACAATTTTCGGCAAATGCTTGCTGTAGCAGATAACTTTAATTAGTGCTTGACACAACATGACATAAGTCAGATTCTTGAAAATTCATTAAAATTTTGAAGAACTCCTATAATGTAAAGCAGTCTCAATCTGGCATGTGGACCGTAAACCAATTATTAATAGTAACGGATCATTCTTAGTTTCAATTCAGGACACTGGTGGACACCAAAAGAACACTCTTTGAATTGTAAGTCAGAATAACTTTTGAACTATGTCAAAATTGGAATTAAAATTTATTAGTATAGCATCATGCTTCTGTAATTTGGTGCTCGCTATGTTGTCGTCATTTTTACTACATTAGTACCTCACCAATAGTGTTAGTTTTGAATTTGCTCCTGCATTGCTCATGTCTTTAATTGATTTGCTCAGCATGAATGATTTTAGGCTGTTTGAGCTAGGGTATATTCTTGCACTAATATTAAGCAATTTGGGATGGATTTTAGTGCACTGTGTTGTAACTATCGTCTTGGTTACCTACTATGCAAATAAAATACATGGAATACGATGCTTCAAAATATCTACCAGATTTTGCGGATGACATGACTGAGTTTCATTAGATTGTGTGCATATATTATTTGCATTATCTTATTGCGTGCTCTAGAATTTGTTAATTAGCAAGAGATAATCTGATTCTCAGTACAACTCCAATTTGATGCTCCCAAAGATTATAAAATCACTAAATCTGAAGAATATATATTACACGAGCACAAATTGTGTGTTGGTATCTCTGACAGAAGCTGCTCACGTAACATAACAAATTCTTTACAATATGTTATAATATATATACAATCACTTATTTTTTCATTTCATTTACAAAGTACAAAGCGAAGAGATTATCACTTCACCAACCGACTCAAAATCTCAAATACAAAGAGTCAAGGATCAAAGTCAGCTGTAGTGAATGGTAATGACCAGGAGCATAAGATACTTGATTAAGAAGGTGAAATAATTCAATCCACAACGATTGGATTGAATTATTATTATGATCAATTTAATTCAGTTTGTTTTTCAGACTACTATATTATCTCAAGTCTACATTTAAACTGAAGATTTTAAACGTCCATGTTTATGTTTTAGTTTTGTTTTATATTATTTTATTATTTTGAAAATGTATTTCGTCTTATAGACAATAGTAATTTTATATTTATTTTCTATTAGAGATGTTTTGCTTATTTCCAAAATTTAGAACAAGTAATTTACAAAGTATCCCTTTAAAAAAAACATTACAAATTATAAGTGAATTTTTATCATGTTGCAAGATTTCCTCTCCGATCGATCTAGGACGCAGTTTAACATGGATGTAAAAGTATGAGGTTTGTTTGTTGGTAGCAACATTGTTCTCCTTAATTTTGTGATTATTTGTGTAGAGCAAAATGTAGTCCACGACAAAATATCCCTATAATTTTATATGATGTGTAGCTTAACAATTGTGTCTACATGAGATTCGGTTTATATTGCCAAAGAATATGAAGTCTTCACAGTGGCTCTTGCTTAAGAAGAATTGACAGATGCAACAAAGCTCCAATCACAATTTTCGGAAGAGCATAAGAATTACTTTGTGAAACAGAGAAGCCTGCAGATTTGATCAACCTTTTTCCCTTTAACAATTGAATCAACTATATTCCAACAACAAAATAAAACAGAGAAAGAATCTCTATTCCTTCAAGCTAATGGAGAAGCTAAAAGAAAAAGACAACTAAACAAGTGATCTTGATTAAACAATTGGTATTTTTGTGCTTTATAATAATTTACCAAAAATAGGCAAAAAAAAATTAGACTTATTAGTTAACTATGTATATAAAATCGAGAAATCATTCTAATAAAAAATGAACTTCAAAATTAACAGGGAGTGTTAGTTTTTATGTTATTGTGATGATATAATCTGATTGATGTATATATTATGTGTTGTGATTTATTTATTTGTTAAACAGACAAATCAATTCAAGTTAAATCACATCCAAGTGTATAATATCAAGAAACCATTAAGAATAACTCGACTTCTAGATAGTTCAGATTGACTGTCTCCAACATAATAATTAAATTATGAATCGCAAAATTTATTTCAGGTCGCACATGTGAAAAATCTAAAATCATATTTCTCTTCGCGGCCATCAAAACCTCATATTCATTAAGTTTTTGAATCATTTGCACTTAAACATTATATTATTTAAAAGTCACGATAATATTTAATCATTTATAAATAGCAACTCATAAATTTTTAGAACCTAATAAAATAAAGTTTAGTATTATAAAATTTAGATTCTTATATTTTTCAAGTTCTTAGACTTAATATAAAAAGTATATAGAATGTATATATAATGAAATTCATTTAGAACTCCTCTAAATTTCAAAAAGTTATTGTATGAATGTCCGCGGCATTGGTGTAATACTAGTTTGATTTCAAAATAGAACAAGAATGGTAATACACGTATGTTTCTAATTCTGCACATGCTATATGTTACTATCATGCATCATCAAATGATTTGTCGCTATATATAAATAATTTTAGGAAAATCAGTCCTTAATGTGAAATGGTAACAACACACACACAGTGCACACGAAAAGAGCGGGTAAAGTGATCATCCAATACCTCAATAATGTCAATCCCAATTCCTCATCGGCAGCTCTTCATCGACGGCGAATGGAGAGAGCCTGTCAACAGAAAACTCATCCCAATCACCAATCCCGCCACCGAAGAAATTATCGGTATATTCCCTTAACTATTTTTATTTGTGGCCTTCGAAGTTCTACTTCTTTTTCATTTTTATTTTATACAAATTTGTGTTCAAGATTGTATTTTTTGGGTGGGAGGACCGTTTTAGTTATTGAACTAAGCAGAAAGCGGAAACCCTTAATCAGTGGCAATGAAATTTGTGATATATGCTTTATTGGTTTGAAACAGTAGAAGGTGGCGAAATCTTTATTTTTGTATTTCAATTTTTCTAATGCAGCTAAGTTTAAATCTTGTGAGTTGCTGAAGCACGGTGCTTCATTTGATGGTTGATTTCTGAGTGAATTAAGAAAAATGATTCATTTCTTGTTGATTTCTGAAACTTCTGAGAGTTGTGAAATGTTTTGAAGTTTGGTTTCCGTGGTGAGATCTGCAAATTGTTTCTGATTTTTCTTTACCTTCTCTTCCAAGAATAGCAACAGCACGTTAATGTTTAGTGCCGATGAAATCTGATTCTTTAGATGCTTTATGCTTTGGTGTTTGTGTATTTCAGGGGATATTCCGGCAGCTACGGCAGAGGATGTAAATATTGCTGTGGAAGCTGCCCGCAGAGCACTTAGTCGAAATGGGGGAAAGGATTGGGCGTCTGCAACTGGCGCTCTCGTGCCAAGTATTTACGAGCAATTGCTGCAAAGGTCCGTTAATTTTTATCTGATTGTGATATTTTACTTTCACTTGTTGAGCCCTTTTTATGTAATTTAAAAATTCTCTATGGAATGTTTATCCAAAAATGAGTTTCTTTGGCCAGTTCAGCCATGACAGTTTAACTTGGATTTTTATCAATCAAATTAATATATTCACCGATATTCTGGGTACTGGGTAGTTGTGGTTAATGTGCATTATACTAGATGTATGAATGCTTACCCTGTCTGGTTACACGTAGATTACGGAAAGGAAATCAGAGCTTGCAGAACTTGAAGCAGTTGACTGTGGGAAACCATTGGACGAAGCGGCTTGGGATATAGTATGATGCTAATGCTTGTGCCGGATTGTTTCAATTTTTTTATATCACTATATATACTGATTACTATGTTGCAACCAGGATGATGTTGCTGGATGTTTTGAATACTATGCTGACATCGCTGGAGCCCTGGACAAAAAGCAAAAGATTCCTGTTTCCTTACCCATGGATACATTTAAATGTCATGTTATCGGAGAACCAATTGGGGTTGTTGGTTTGATCACACCATGGTAGGTGGTCCTTCTTCAAAAAAAGGTGGTTGAATTTTACTGTATTTGCTCCAAATTCTGCTTTGGATGAGCATATAAATTCTTTTGCTGTCTGGTTTAGATAAGTAAAGAGCCAGGAAACTAACTCATTGCTTTGATCACATTATTAGCAACGGCACCTCTATCTAAGTTAGAGGTACATTATATGAGCATGAATTCTTATCAATAGTTTTCAGGATGAAATTTGATTCAAGCTATTCCTGTGTTTAAGAATCTCATCTCTGAAGAAGTACAACTCCCTTTCTTTAAGACTTTGAGCAATGTGCACTTATCTCATCTCTATTGTTACTGCTGCAGATGCAATTAGCCAATTAGGTCAATTTAAAATTCCCTAAATAATCGTCCGTTGTGTTGATTGTTTATATGCCTAATTATGTTGATTATTTCATATCACGACATGGTGAAGAAACAGCACTAATTGTTCTGGAACTACTGCCTTTTTCATTTCTAGGAATTACCCTATGCTAATGGCAACATGGAAAGTGGCCCCTGCACTGGCAGCTGGATGTACTGCAATACTTAAACCATCTGAATTAGCGTCAGTGTAGGTCTTCTTCATTGATATTTAGCATACTTGTTCTCTTTGGGTATTGAAAATGAATATTTTATATTTAGTAACAAAACTGACCTCGAAATGATGAGTTCCAGTTTTCCTAGACTCCTAGTAAAAAATCATTATATTGTATACATATACCTTCACTACTAAAAAATATAGTAGTATTTAGTTATTAAAAATAGTATTTAATATGATTATTATATAAGAATTTTTGCCAAACGGGTTGTCTTGCTTGACCCACAATGAGGTGGAAATTTTACAATCCACAGGGTGGACCCTATTATCATCCTATCACGCATCATACTTTCGTTGAGGAATGGAAAGAATCCTCAGAAAGACTAGTACAATTCGATAAAAATTTCTTCCTAATCTCATTATAGGTTCTACGGAGGTGTAAAGGAATCTAGTGCCATGCACCAGAAGAGGCAGTATGTTAGTTTCTTCTACATGCAACTAGTTGGTGGTAGCCCATATATTAATATTTACTGTTTTAAATGCAGTACTTGTTTGGAGTTGGCTGACGTGTGCAGGGAGGTTGGTCTGCAGCTAAGACAATGGAGGAAGGAGTGGATCAAACAAACAAACAAGTGGCAGAGCAGCCACGACGTGTTCCCCACCGTTAGCAGCGGCGACCCCCTCAACATATCACGGTGGCTCTATGACAAGTACTTGAACGATCCCGACTCAGTCGATCGGTCCGACTGAGCCGGCAGAATCGATGGAGTGGTGCACTAGTGAAGTTGGGAGGTATCATCTATGCATAGTTTTTGTAAGATTTGAGATCGACTGAGCCGGCAGAATCGATGGAGTGGTGCACTAGTGAAGTGGGGAGGTATCATCTATGCATAGTTTTTGTAAGATTTGATGTAGAGCATTTTTGTTGTCCCACATCGGATATTGAGTGGATGTGAGATTGAGTAAGTGTGGTATAAATAGAGTTTGAGGGGAGGGGGATAACTTGCCTTAAACTAATGAGTAAGGAAAACAAAGCGGGCGGTGAGAACCGGCCGCCGCATCTCACATAGTGATGCAAGAATTTATGGAGGGGTGATAGGCTGGCCGAGTGTTGACGCTGCCTCTTTTGCAGAACTCGCTCTGGCGGGCCTCCCACTACCCACCCCCTAATTCCAGTCTAAAATTAATTAATAATATTATATTTAGTTACTATTTTGGAATAATTTATTTGTTTCACAATTGTTAATTTTTTTTTGAAGGAGTTTCACTATTGGTAATTAAGTCTTGATTGAAAATTAATACTAATGTTTAAAGAGAATTAGAATTAGAATTGTAGACTTTAATTATCTTTAAAACCCCTTAAACAGTCGTCCTTATTAGTCTATATAAAGAAAGATAGAACCTCTTTTAACTTAGTAACTTGGGAAAAATGCATATAAATACATGAATTTTCGTCTTCCTTTTATTTTGCACATGACTTTTAAACTTTCTCCCTAAAATCACAACCTTTTGATTTTGTTCAATTTTTCCATAATTTTAAATTCTGCCCAAATTAAAACTGACTTGGCGCATATGTAGCAGTCGGGCATGTTCCGATCTCTTTGCCGTTCGACAAATTAAACGACATAGTTTTTAAAATGCAGTACGACGTCGTTTAATGCGAAATTAGGGTGAAAATTCGTACGTCATACTGCATTTTTAAAAACTGTGTTGTTTAATTTGTCGAACGTTAGAGAGGTCGGCACATGCCCGACTGCCACATAAGCGCTAAATCAGCTTTAATTTGGGAGGAATTTAAAACTATGGAAAAATTGAACAAAATAAAAAAGGTTGTGATTTTAGGGGAAAAATTCAAAAGTCACGTGCAAAATGAAAGATGGACCAAAGTTCATGTATTTATATGCATTTTTCCCTAGTAATTTCTATAAAATAATATTTTTTTGATATTGTCCCTTAAATTATTTTCATAGAGGTTATACTGTATGATAAATATCCCCAAAGAAAGCAAGAATAGCCACATCTACGTATCACGTCACCCCAAGCGCTGCTAATGTCGCTACTAAAGTGTCAGTAGAATTGAATTCTAATGTTTTTTGTAAATAATTTAATTGATATGTTCGTTTGAAATTTTGATATACGGACGTGATTTGCTGATATGAAATTATTAATTTTTTGATATGTTGAGAACTAGAACGGCGTTGTTTTAGTTCTAGTTAAGTTTTAGTATTAAAATGTACACCTCTGTCCCGCAATAAGTGATCACATTCTTTTCGGCACGGGTATAAGAGAATGATGTTTAAAACGTAAAAGGATAAAAAAGTGGTGGAGCCACAACTTTTAGTGAGAGAAGCTTATTTCCTTATAAGGACCACTTATCCCAGGATAATCCAATAAGAAAATATGATCATTTATCCCGGGACGGAATTTTCCTACATGTACACGTATTACACCCATCTCTTACATGTGAATATTTTAATAAACCATCTTCTCACATAGGAAATACGAACACAATAAAGTAAATATTAAAAATGATTAATATAAATAATTAATAAAAGATTAAAATTAAATTTGAAGTTTATACAATTTATGGAACTCATTTAATTATGAATTTAAGATTATATAGATGTACCGAAATCATACAATATATTAGGATTGAAATTAAATTTACAATTTATTGTGCACATGTATTACACCCACCTCTTACTTTTAAAAAATATTATTTTTGTTTACGACAATTGTTACATTGAAATAAATTATTATTTTTCTTCTCGTAAATTATTATTTTTTATCCCGAAAAATATTACTTTTGAAATATATTACTTTTGTTTACCGACAATTGTTACATCGAAATAAATTATTACTTTTTCTTCTCGTGAATTATTACTTTTTATCTCGAAAAATATTACTTTTGAAAAATATTACTTTTGTTTACGATAATTGTGACATTGAAATAAATTATTACTTTTCTTCTCGTAAATTATTACTTTCTATCCCGATAAATATTACTTTTGAAAAATATTACTTTTGTTTACCCACAATTGTTACATTAAAATAAATTATTATTTTTCTTCTCGTGAATTATTATTTTTCATCCCGATAAATATTACTTTTGTTTACGATAATTGTTACTTTGAAAAAATATTACTCCCTCCGTCCACAATAATTTGCCACATTGTGGATGACACGGGTTTTAATAATTTGTTGGTTGATTGTGTTGTGATTAGAATAAGGGTCCCACTTGTATATAGTTTTAAATTGTGTTGTGAGTGAAAAAATAAGTGAGTTGTGTGGGGTCTATTACTATAAATAGATGTGGCAAATTTTTTTTGGACAGACAAAAAAGGAAATTGTGGCAAATTTATCGTGAACGGAGGGAGTACTACTTTTCTTCTTGTGAATTATTACTTTTTATCCCGACAAATATTACTTTTGAAAAATATTACGACAATTGTTACTTAGAAAAAATACTAATTTTCTTCTCGTGAATTATTACTTTTTATTCTGATAAATATTACCTTTGAAAATTATTACTTTATTTACGACAATTATTACATTGAAAAATATTACTTTTCTTCTCGTAAATTATTACTTTTTATCCCGATAAATATTACCTTTGAAAAATATTACTTTTATTTACGACAATTATTACATTGAAAAAATTTTACTTCTCGTGAATTATTACTTTTTATCTCGATAAATATTACTTTTGAAAAATATTACTTTTGTTTACGACAATTGTTATTTTTTGTTGGAAAAATAATAAACATGTTTTGAAGTGATACCAAAACTCAGCTGACCCCAACCGAGTAGATGAATGTACAAACTTTGTGTTGTTTCCAGCTCACGTGTTTAGAGCTATTAGGTTTTCTAAGTAGGGGTGAACACGGTTCGGTTAACCGACCGTTTGCCACAAAAAAAAAACCGACCATACTGTTTTTAATCGGTTCGGTTAACCGCTAAAATGTAGAAAATAAAAACCAAAAACTACTATAACGGTTAACCTAAAAATCGGTTCGGTTAACCGTTATTCAACGGTTAACCATGTAGAAAGAAAACTTTCAATTTTTTTATAATTCATAGCATGAAAAACAAAAATCCATATCTTAAAATGTGAATACGAAATATACATTTAAAGAAGTATAAATAATAAATTGAGTTCTCTCATGTTTTCAAGTCAAAGTAGTAAAATCAAGTTAGTTAATATTATAATTTATAACATATAATTTGTTGGTATAGTAATTTTATAACATATAATTAGTAAAATTATAATTTTAAATGAGTTTCGGTTCGGTTCGGTTAACCGTCGGTTTTTATATATAAAAATAAAAACCTAACCGTTATCCTCGGTTTTTTAAAATTAGAAAAATAAAACGAACCGTCGGTTCGGTTAACCATTTTTTCGGGACGGTTTTGGTACGGTTTGTCGGTCGGTTCGGTTTTTCGGTTTGTTTTGCTCACCCCTATTTCTAAGTACAGGTTCAGCACAGCATAAGACGCAGCAGAAGACACATCTAAGCATACACAGCTGAGGAATTCGGCAGAGCAAACTCAGCAGAGCAGTCCAAGCAGAGTCAAAGACCCAGCAGTATCAAGACCCAGCTTTGTGACGGAAACCCAGCTCAGTGTCGAAGACCCAGCTCAGTGTAAAAGACCCAGCTTTGTGTCGATGACACAACTCAGGTCTAAAACACAGCTCAGGTTAATGACACAACTCAGGTTGAAGACACAGTTCTGCAGGTTGATGATACAGCCCAGGTCTAAGACACAGCTCAGAGTCGAGACGCAGCAGAGTCGAAGATGCTGAAGACACATCAGAGTCGCTTAGCAGTTCGAAGACGAAGACTAACTCCAAGACAAGATCCCGGTGTCTGAAGATCTCATCTGACGAGGTCCAATCAGATGAGGAATAGCTTCTGCAGATGCAGACCTACATCGTAGGCGAAAGACTAGAAGTCAAAGTGAGTAGGTGAGATTCAAACGGCTCTCTTCCAACGGCTAGTTTGAATTTCCACCTATATATATCTCCTCCTCCATTGAAGAGAACGGACTGAAAAAAACGACTGAAGAAATAAAAGAGCCAACAGAAAAATGAACAACGATCTTCAAAGCCAAATCTCTCAAGAACACCTAGCCAGTCAGCTGTGTTCGTAGTTGTTCACATATTCAGTCATAGGCAGAAAAGATTAGAATATAAATATCTTAAGCCTAGTTTGAATGAGTTCATCATACTTCTTGTTTTCATTGTAAGAACTCGTTCATAGTTGAAAAACCCAAACCCTCCTTCACAGAAAAGGTTATGTTACGGTACGCCTGCTCGAAGCGTGTAATTTGAGTGGCTAGGTTTGATGGTCCCTGAGCCGGGTCTTTGGTGTAAATGGGGGGGATGAATACACCAAAGATAGACTTAAAAACTTTTTCAAAGTTTAAAATAGAGTGCGTGAGCTCAGTTATGAATCCAGCTGTCAGCTGTACTTATAACTCAGCTGGCGGTGCGGAAAGTGGTAGTTTTAAAACTTAGCTCGTTTACTTAAAAAAACTCAGCTTGAAAATATTATCTTTACGTTTTCAGCTTAATCAAGTTGTACAATTTTCAGAAAAACACATCTGTCTTTGGAGATCAACTGAGTATGCAGATTTGATAAAATAAAATGTGCCAATGGAGTTAGTACAATAATTGAAAATATCGAGAAAGAAAATAACACGAGATTTTACGTGGTTTGGAGTAACACCTCCTACATCCACGACCAGATTCACTGGTAATTCACTACCACTTGTGAGATGTCAGCGGTCTCTGCTCCTGAGCGACCGCTGAGTCTAGCGCTTCATCCAATACAGGGCCAGAAGTCAGCGGTCTCTCAACCTAGGAGACCGCTGAGTCCAGCGCTTCATCCATTACAGGGCGAGAAGTCAGCGGTCTCTCAACCTAGGAGACCGCTGAGTTCAGCGCTCGCTCATTCCAGGAGACCGTTGAGCGTGATTTAATTGTGATACCTATAAATAGCGCACGAGGGTTTTAGAGACGCAGTTCCTACACACACTGTCCCAGACGATATTTTCTTAGTATTTTTCAGAGTTTCTCTTAGGTTTTGTCTTATAGTTTTCTCCAAATATATTAGTGTAGTCATTTCAATTATCGTAATTCTGATTTCGGATTGGAGACTTCAGTCGGTGCAATTTTTCAGATTCAATTCCAGTTTATCTTAGATTTCGATTACAGTAGTGAGTTTACTATTTCGGCTCTTTATTTATGCTTTATAATTTCTCCTGCAGATTGCTCTCTAGAATTAATGTTAGAAAAGATTAATGCTTTTGTTAGATTAAATTTCGATTCCTGCCTAGGGTTTAATTTATGTATTTTAGTTCTTGCCTAGGGATTAATTTATGTTTAATTATTCTTTCCGTCTAGTTATAAACCACAAACCAATTGATTTACTGCTTTCTGTTTATTTTCTTTTCGCAATACAATAATTTTCCTGCTAAGTTTTCCTTGTGAGACGATATTCGGGTTAGCTTATTTAATCTATTACGACCACGTTTAATTGCGTGCAACTTAGATTAATTGGGTTGAACAGGTATCTTCGCTGTTCTGCTTGACTGAACTCCATATTTCATGATCAAGTCTTTTACGTACTTGGATTGGTTTATGAAGATTCCTTCTGGTGATTGATTGACTTGAAGTCCTAGGAAGAAACTCATTTCTCCCATCATAGACATTTGGAACTGTTTTGACATCATTTCTCCGAATCGTTGGCATAAGAATGTTGATCTTGATCCGAAGATGATGTCGTCTACATAGATTTGAACAACCAGGATGTCTTCTCCCAACTTGATGGTGAAGAGTGTTTTGTCTACTGAGCCCTTCTTGAATCCTTTGGATACAAGAAAATTTGATAGAGTATCATACCAGGCTTGAGGTGCTTGTTTCAATCCATAAAACGCCTTCTTTAACTTGTAGACTTTATTTCCTTCTACTTCAAATCCTGGTGGTTGTTCAACATAGACATCTTCCTTGATTTCTCCATTTAAAAATGCACACTTCACATCCATTTTATAGATCTTGAATTTGTGATGTGCTGCATAAGCGAGAAATAATCTGATTGCTTCCAATCGTGCTACTGAAGCAAATGATTCTTCGAAGTCAATTCCTTCTTGCTGTGTGTAATCCTTGGCAACGAGTCGAGCTTTTTTTTATGATGACTCCAAAGATATCCAGCTTGTTCTTGAAGATCCATTTGAGTCCGATGACTTGACTCCTTCAGGTCTGCCGACCAATTCCCATACACAATTTCTGAGGAATTCATTTAGCTCTTCCAGCATGGCGTTTGTCCAGGGTACGCTGTTTAAGGCTTCTAGAATGGTTTGAGGCTCTGGAACTTGAGCTACATAGCAAGTCATTAGAGCTGTGTCTTTATCATAGACAGTCAGTTCTAGCTCTACTGAGAGTTGAGCTGTGTCAGCTGCTTTTTGATGATCCGATGTAGCTTGAGCAGCTGAGCTTCTGGTTCTGACTCGGTTAGATGGTTCTCTAATTATTGCTGATGATGGATGATCTTCGATCCATCTTCTCCTTCTACGAATTTCTTCTTCCAGCTGATTGATGCTAGAAGTGGCTAGATTTCGTCTGACTTGGAGTTGTTCTGGAGTTAAGTCTTGAGAATGAGACTCTACTTGGATTGAGTTTTGAGGTGACTTCTGTAGGAGCTCTGCTGGAGATAGAGCTGGGGATTCAGCTGTGTTTGGATTTCCAGCTGATGGCATTCCCCCTTGATTTGGCATTGGAGGTTCCTCTTGATTTCCAGCTGGTGGAACTTCTTGATTGATTTCAGGTTCCTCCTCTAGTTCATCATCCCATATTAATGGTTCGGCCAGATTCCTGATTCGATTCTCTCTAGCTCCTGTCTGAATTTTCCTTGAAGATTCTCTGTTTCTTCGTTTGATAGAATCTTTGTATTCGAATGATGATTCGTTAAAAGTAACATGGGGAGTTACTTCGACCGTTTGAGTTCTTCTGTTGAAGACTTTGTAAGCTTTACTCACAGCTGAGTAACCAAGGAATACTCCTCGGTTAGTCTTCGCGTCGAACGTCTTGAGCTGGATTTTTTCATTGTTTAGGATATGACATTTGGATCCGAAGACTTTGAAATATCCAATGTATGGTATTCTGTATTCCATAGCTCATACGGCATCTTTCCTTGACTTGATGTGAGTAGAGAGTGATTCTGAGTGAAGCAAGCTGTGTTGATTGCCTCGGCCCAAAACTTCTTTGGAATGACAGAGCTGGCAAGCATCGATGTAGCCGCTTCTTTGAGTGTTCTGTTTCTCCTCTCTGCTATACCATTCTGCTGGGGTGTGCGCGCTGCTGAGGTTTGATATTGAACTCCGTTCTTCTCGCAGTATTCATATATAGTTTCATTTAGAAACTCTGTTCTCCGATCTGATCTGATTGACATTATCTTGCACTCCTTCTGAGTTGAGAGTCTTTCCAGCAAGATTGGCAGCTTAGTCCTTGTTTCGCTCTTCTGGTACATGAATGACACCCATGTGAATCTTGAGAAGTCATCCACTACGACCAGAGTATATTTTCTGCTGTTGAAGCTTGCTGGAGTAACTGGACCAAAGAGATCCATGTGTAGGAGTTGAAGAACGCGATCAGTTGATTGTACTGACTTGAGTGATAATGAAATTCTTGTTTGTTTTCCTTATTGGCATGCGCTGCACATAAGACTTTTGTCATATACTTGATCTGGAATTCCATTAGCGAGCTGCTTCCTAGCCAGTTTGTTAATTGTCTTAAAGTTGAGATGATTCAACCGTCTGTGCCATAGCCAGCTGACATTATTGCTGCTTTTGGATACAAGACAAGTCTCAGGAGGGCTGTTGTTCCAGTCAGCGAAGTACATATTTCCTTCTCTTTTCCCTCTTAGTAGTATCTGCTTGGTTTTCCTGTGCTTCACTGTGCATCAAACTTGACAGAAAAACCGTTGTCGCAGAATTGGCTAATGGAAAGCAAGTTATGTTGCAGTCCTTGTACATATGAAACATTAGAGATTATAACATTTTTAGTTTTCAATGTACCATAACCTTTGGTTAGACCTTTGGAGTTGTCACCAAATATTACTTGTGGGCCTGGACGCTCGATGTACTCCTGGAGTAGATGTTTTAAGTGGGTCATGTGCTTGGAACATCCGTTGTCCAAGTACCATATCATTCTCATCGACTCCTCAATGATACATCATTCCCTTGCAACCTATGACAAAAACCAAAATTTAGGTACCCAGTTTTAATTGGGTCATTGTGGGTTAGATATAGATCCTTTCACGACCCAGATCTGCTTGATGACTCGAATTGGGTCATTTGATCTGATGATCCTTCCAGCTGAGTCAATGTATACATTCTTTGTGTTCTTCGGTTTTTGCTGGTGGGGTCTTGATCTCTGTATTTTTCCAGTTTGATTTCTTTATTGATGTTCGGGTCTTTTTCGGTATCCAGCTAAGATGTTTCTTTGTCTCTGCTGTCTCTTGTGATATCTCGGCTGGAATGGTACTCCAGTTGGTGATCATATGAGTGATATCCAACTGGGTATCTCCTTTGATATCTCAGTTGATATCTCTCGACGTGCTGTTGATGTTGCTGGTATCTGAACTGTCCAGTCTGCTGTCTTTGTTGAGTTTGAGCACATTGCTGTCTGAACTGTGCTTGAGGTTGTCTCACAGCTGGCCTTTTTTATGACTGTTGTGTCCTCAATGGTTGTTGCTGAGCAGCTGGAATTGGGTTTTTCTTTGCTTTTACAAACATTACCTTTGTTCCACTTGTGGAAGCGATGTTTGTAACGTCTTTAGTTCCAGTATAACCCAATCCTGTCTTGAGTGCTGCTGGACGCTGAACACTTATAATTTCGTCCATTGTTGTGGTAGCTTTGATTAGCGTCACCATCTTCATAGTTAGCGCCTCTTCAGATTTTCTCAACACTAAGATCTCAGTTGTATTTCTTTCTGATTCAGCTGTGGTCTTTTCCATATCTTCCAACAGATGTTTCTTCTCATAGTAGAACTCTTCCATTATCTGATTTTGTTTCACTATTTTGTTCTTCAGTGAAACAACCTCCTCTTTGAGTTGTGTTGTATCAGCTGCTTCTGATACCCTTTTCTTTTCCAGTTCCACCTTCAGCTCGACATTTTCACTCATCATGATGTCAAGGATCTCTTGAAGCTCCTTGAAATCGTTCATAACTTTCTCTAATAAACTCCAATCAGGTGTCCTGATTCTGAAACCTGTGTAGAGTGTTCGTGTGATGGCGAGGGGTTAGATAGATTTTGAGTTCTTGACATTACCTCATCCTCATCGATTCCGTCTGTCTGTCCCATGAAGCATGTATCCCATTCAGGTTCAACATGGGCCATCAGTGCTTCTTCTTCTAAATCTGAAAATGGCATGTCATCCTCTATTTTGTTGCACTCCGACTCCTCGTCGGCGATGTAAGCTCTTCTTTTGTCAGCTGCCTTAGCTTTCAGTTGGTCTTTATCTTTCTTGGATAGCTTGGGACATTCTAGCCTGTAGTGTCCCGGTTCCTTGCAGTTGAAGCAACCTTCATCTGTTCGTTTATCAGTTGACTTCTCATCAGCTGCTGCGTACTTGTCTCTGTAAGTTCTTGCGAACTTCTTGTACTTGCCCTTGCTAGTGTTGAGTCTGTTGTAGTTTTTGACCAGCATGGCTATCTCTTCAAGTAGCTCTTCCTTGCTCATGTCCTTCTTGTCCTTCTTTGAGGACTCAGCTGACTGCATATATGTGGATTTTTCAGTGTTAGCTCTGAACGCAATCTCCTTCGGCGCAGGTGTCAGCTCTCCATCATTTTGATTGCTTGAAGATTCTTTCATGGTAATCTTCAAGTTGTATTCGTTGGCTTTGAGCAGGGAGAATAATCTTTCAGTTGAAAGATCACCCAAGTCACTTCGACTTTGGTGTACCACCTTGTATGTGTTCCATTCAGCTGTGAGCGCTGAAAGGACTTTTAGGTTCTTTTCACGCTAGGTGTATTTCCCAGTTCTGATGGTTTCAATCTCTACCACGATATTTGATAATCTGAGCTCCGCCCCTTCGATGGACTCGTTGACAAGCTGCTTGAAGTTATCAAACTTCTGGCAAGCAATCGTGAATTTATTTTCTTTTATCTCCTCTGACCCTTCGCATAGCTTGGCTAGGGTTTTCCACATCTCATTTGCGGTGTTGCAGTTGATGATCTTGCTGAGGTAGGCGTTGGAGACAGTTGATGATATGGTGTTCCTTGCGAATCTGTCTAATCCAGCTTGTTTCCTCTCTTCTGAGGTATATTCATTCTTTGGCTTGAGAATGAACTGATACGTTGGTTGTCCACCATCTTGAGCAGGTACAAGCTCGTTTCCTTGCTTGTAGATGAGAATGGGTCCATCTGTGATGACGTCCCACATCATGTCATGATGCGCACAAAGAAAGCTTTTCAATCTGAACTTCCAGATTGCATAGTCATCAACCGAGAAGGTGGGAAGATTCCTGTTAAGATAAGAATCCATAGAGATATGCACAGTATGCAATAATATGAGTTTTTCCAAAAGAAGATCTGTTCAGTTGACCACTAACAGAGTTTCAAGACAAATCTCTTGATTCAGAAACAGCGGTCTTTTGAACCACTGCTCTGATACCAATTGATGGTCCCTGAGCTGGGTCTTTGGTGTAGAGGGGGGTGAATACACCAAAGATAAACTTAAAAACTTTTTCACAAGTTTAAAACAGAGTGCGTGAGCTCAGTTATGAATTTAGCTGAAGATGGTCAGCTGTACTTATAACTCAGCTGGCGGTGCGGAAAATGGTGGTTTTAAAACTTAGCTCGTTTACCTAGAAAAACTCAATTTGAAAATATTATCTTTACGTTTTCAGCTTAATCAAGTTGTGCAATTTTCAGAAAAACACAGCTGTCTTTAAAGATCAGATGAGTATGCAGATTTGATAAAATAAAATGTGCCAATGGAGTTAGTACAATAACTGAAAATATCAAGAAAGAAAAGAACACGAATTTTACGTGGTTCGGAGTAACACCTCCTACATCCACGACCAGATTCACTGGTAATTCACTACCACTTGGTTTCTATGTACCAAGCAACTTCACAACTCGAACCTGAGTTGTGTTCCAACAGTTTACGGGCACTGTCAAGCCTAAACCTTTCAGTTTGTGGGTACTGAAAAAATCTTACAACCACTTGAATTTTGAGCTTCAAGCAGGCGTATCCTTGACCTAACCTTCCTGGATAAAGAGGGGTTTGGTTTGGGGTTCCAACTGTGAACGAGTTCTTACAATGAAGAACTTAAAGTTAGATAAACTTGTTCAAAATCTACGCTTAGGATATACAATGATTTCTGCCTAGGAATCAGACAAAAAACTGGGCAGTTTCTGAATTAGAAACACTTTAAGATAAAGTGTTATTTAAACTATTTAGAACTGCTAAAGAGCTTTTGAAGGCTTGATAATTTCAGAGAATGAAAGCTTGTAGAGAGTTTTTCGTATCTGATCCTGAGGTTGAATACGGGTATTTATAGGTAGAGATTCAAGACTAGCCGTTGGAGGAGCCGTTTGAATCTTACCTACTCTTCTTAAATTCACAATCTACCGTTGGGTGTTTCTGTACCTATCTTCATCAGTGTCACATCCTAGGTTATGAAGTCTAGGATGTTGATTTGGCAATCCCTCATTGGTCGAGATATATTGATCTCTTCTGACACCGAGATTTTTGTCTTCAAGCTATTTTAAGAATCTTGGAGCTGGATCTGATACTCTAACTTGAACTGATGCTTTCATAGTTAACATTCCTTTGTTCTGTACAGCTGGATCAGCTGTGTCTTGAACTCAGCTCGATTAATCTTCAGCTTGATCCTGCTCTATTCTGAACTCGCCTCAGCTGGAAAACTCAGCTGATAGTTGACTCCTGCTGTTAACACATCTGGATCTTCTGCTGTCTTTAGCTTCATGAACCTGTAAACTTAGAAAATCTAGAGCTCAAACAGGCGAGCTAGAAAATACTACTTAGGTTGATACAATCATCTACTCGGTTGGAGTAAGTTGGGTTTTGGTATTAAATCAAAACTTTATAATTTTCCCAACAAGGTTCTTTAGTACCCGGAAACTGAAGGTAGGCCTCAGCTGTACCCGGAAACAGTTGGTTATGTTTTGATACAGTACGTGGAAACTTGTATCCAGCTCGAGGAACAGAGCAGCAACGCTTGCTGACTGCGTGTAAAGATAGTGGTATCCTTAGTGGATTACCAGATGGTTTTCTGGTCGTAGACGTAGGAGTAGTTTCTCAGAACCACGTTAAATAGCTTTGTTCTTTACTGCTTTATTTATGCATTCAGCTAACTCATCATAAGCATTCTTTCAAGCTGCATAAACTGACTAACTGAAAAGAGAAACAAAGCTTTGCAATATAGTTGAAGTAACATACGGACTTTTCAAACCCACCAACTTCCACACACACACAGCCAGCTGTGTCGATCAAGCTGTCATCCAGCTGGATCTAACACAGCCAGCTCACTCAAAAGAGTTTTAATTGGAAAAGTTTTTAAAACCTTGGTGTATTCACCCCCCCTACACCAAGGCATCCGTTTCGGGACCAACAATTGGTATCAGAGCAGTGGTTCAAAAGATCACTGTATCTGTGTCAAGTCAGCCTCTTTGCTGATAGTGGTCACCTGAACAGATCATTCAAAGTTTCAAAATCTTTTTAAATTATTATATTGCATACTGTCATGGAATCTTCCTTGTGCAGGAATCTTCCGACATTCTCTGTCGATAATTATCAGATCTGGAAGTTCTGACTCAAAAGCTTTCTGAGCGTGCATCACGACATGATGTGGGATGTTATCACTAACGGACACATCGTCATCAGAAAGTCAGAAAGAGTAGCAGAAACCACAACTGGAGCTGAACCAGTACTCCGTCAAGTTGTGAAGCCCAAAAAGAAGTACTCTCCAGAAAAAAGAAGACAAGCTGGATTGGACAGCTACGCTCGCAACGTCATCTCCTCAACGGTGACGGATACTTATCTCAGCAAGATCATCAACTGCGAGACAGCTAAGGGGATGTGGGACACTCTAGCCAAGATGTGTGAAGGCTCAGAGGAAATTCAAGAGAACAAATTCTCAGCTGCATGCCAGAAGTTCGACAACTTCAAGCAACTCCCCTACGAGTCCATAGATCAAATAGAGCTCAGATTCTCCAACCTCATCGTCGAGATCGAGACGATCTGAACTGGGAAATATACGGTTCGAGACAAGAACTTGAAAGTTCTTTCAGCTCTCGCCTCAGAATGGTGTACATACAAAGTGGTTCACCAAAGCAGAACTGATCTTGGCAGCATGGAGACAGAAAAATTATTCTCCATCCTAAAAGCCAATGAATTTGATCTAGGGATTACAAATAGAGAATCATCCAGCCAGATGTCTCAAACGGAGCTGACTTCTAAAGCAAATGAGACAACTCTCGGTGCACAATCAAGAAGATCAGCTCAATCAGCTCAGACTGAAAAAGTCAGAAATGAGTTCAAAAATATGAGCAAAGAAGAATTGCACGAAGAAGTTGCTATACTTGTACGGAACATTAATAGGCTGGAACACAGCAAGAAAAGGTACAAGAGGATCGTGAAGGTTCATCACGACAAGTAACTCTACCCAAAGAGAAACCCAGTTGAGTCGACCTTCCGAAGAAAAGATAAAGAGCTCAAGTCGAGCAAGATAGAAGAAGATCAAGTATTTTCTTTCGACTCAGAAGATGAAGCATTTCATTGAATATGCCTGCTTCATGGGACTCTCAAACCCAGCTGTGGAAGAATCAGAATTTTACCCAGCTAGCTGACTAGGACCAGCTGTGGAAAGCAAACACAGCAGGACACACAACTGAGAAATGGTCTCAAGAGATGAAAGAAGCAGCAGGTTACCCAGCTGAATATGGCACAGCTGACTGCAAGCTAAAGAGACATCGAAGAAGTGCTCAACGACTTCAAGAGATTGCTAGAAATCCTTGAAATCTAGCTAGCTGAGAATTTGGAGCTAAGGAATGAGCACAAACAGAAGAATGATCAGGTGAGTCACTGATCCAGCTCTCAAAGGAAAATGCCTTGCTCAAAAGAAAAGACAGCTTAGTCGAATCAGCTGAAGAAAGAGCTTGAAGATGAGAAAACACAGCTGATCAAGTAGCTGGAGAGGACCAGAAAATCAAAACAAAGAATGGCTCCAGCCAATGCAAACACAGCACGAACCAAGGACAATGATGTTCCAAAGAGATCGAACATCATCAAGCCAGCTCTCCAAGCTCAGTCCTACCAAAGAAGCAAACTGCTTGGCAACTCCAAGCCCAAGAAAAGCAGCAACTCCCAGTTGATCACAGAGCTCAAAGGCAGCAGATAAATCCAGCTGACTGGAATCAAAATCAAAGACAGAATGTTATCCAGCACATACATCAAGGTCAACTAAAAAGACAGCTGAGAAGGATCTCAGCTGGTTATAAAGCTGGAAGTCAATCGAGCTTCACATCAAGATTCCAGCAGAGGGGATATCAAGATGGATATCAAGCTGATAGACTCCAAGTCGAGAATTGGACCTCATCAAAGAAAATGAAGTTCAAGCAGTCAACAAGATCCAAAGTGGAATTGAACATTTCAAGGACCAACCAGTAGTATCACTCACAAAAGATAAGGACAAATCTGGGTTATCAATGGAACCCCTCAACAACAAAGTCGGATCCAATCACAACTGGGTGCCGAATGAGTGATAACAGGTCAATGAGGGACATGCGCTTTTGAGGAGTCATCAAGCGTGCTATGAAAGAAAGACAGCTGGTGATTAAAGCTCATGACTCACTTCAAAGCTCTTCAAAGAATATGTCAAGCGTACTGGTCCCAGGTAACCTTTGGTGATATCTCGAAAAGATACATCAAAGGATCTGGCTCATTTGAGACAAATAATAATTTAATATCAAATGTCTCTTATGTTGATGGACTTTAGCATAATCTATTGTCCATCAGCCAATTGTTGTGATAACGGTTTTCCTGGTGAGTTCTATGAGCAGGAATGCAATGCAAAGAACAGAAAATCGAAGATTCTACCCCGCAAAGCAGCTGTGAACTCAGCTGACTGTCTTCTCATGATCAGAGATCAAGTTGACAGATGAACGTAATTGTTGAGAAAATCACTGGCTCAAGTGAAGTAGGAAGCAGCTGAGAAAAGACAGTCACCTATTATCAAATTCAGGGGGAACTCCACCGAGCTGGAAATCAACACAGCTGTGATAAGAGCTGAGGGCAAAGTCAATCCAATAGAATATTCAAGTGGAGAATCAAGAGAGAAATCCAGCTGAACTATCAAATGTCATCCTCTGGATATCAAACAAAGCTGAATCAAGCGTGGATCGCAGAATCCAGAAGAGGAATCTAGCTGAAGGGGAACTCAGTTCAGCAGATTCACCAACATTTGGTATCAACAATTGCTTACCCCAGTCCAACAGAATCATCAAGAAGAGCATCCAGCAGGAAATACTCAGCTGGATCACCGTGTGTCATCAAGAAGGAATCAGACACAGTTGGACTAACTCAGCAGGAACACCAAGGATTTCAAAATGAATTTATCAACTCAGGAGGAATCAAACCCAGCTGATAAAACCCAATTGGTTTATCTAATTGAGGGGAAACCTCACAAACGGTGTCTTCCAGCAGAGAAAGAAAGACAAGATGACTCACTCCAAACTGAGTCACACAGTTGAGAATGACCATCAATTGGTATCAGCTGGAAAAGAAGAGCCAAAGTGCATCGATTGGGTTTAACTCTAAGCTGACTGGAGTTACCTCAAACGGGAAGAAATTTTTGCCAGAATGCCGCCACCAGACCTCTACACCCCTCCCTCCCAATATCTTTTTGATGAACCAAAAATGGGGGGAAAGAGTAGGAAAGAATATGACAGAAAAAGGGGAAAGGTTAGATCATCTAACTGTAAAGAAAATGGAAAGATAGAAGAGAGGCTAATGGCGAGCTGGAAAGACAACTGGAGAAAGGGCGCAAACTCTCGTCAAGGCATGCGGAGAAGCCAGGAAGAGTTTAGTTAGGATTTTTGTTTCGTGTTTTTCTGTAAAAGTTTGTAAAGGTGACATCATCAAAAAGGGGGAAATTGTTGGAAAAATAATAAACATGTTTTGAAGTGATACCAAAACCCAGCTGACCCCAACCGAGTATATGAATGTACAAACTTTGTGTTGTTTACAGCTCACGTGTTTAGAGCTATTAGGTTTTCTAAGTACAGGTTCAGCACAACAGAAGATACAACTAAGCAGACACATCTGAGGAATTCAGCAGAACAGACTCAGCAGAGCATACCAAGCAGAGTCCAAGACCCAGCTCAGTGACGGAAACCCAGCTCAGTGTCGAAGACCCAGCTTTGTGTCGATGACACAGCTCAGGTCTAAAGCACAACTCAGGTTATGACACAGCTCAGGTTGAAGACACAGCTCAGGTTGATGATGCAGCTCAGGTCTAAGACACAGCTCAGAGTCGAGACGCATCAGAGTCGAAGACGCAGCAGAGTCGCTTAGCAGTTCGAAGACGAAGACTAACTCCAAGACAAGATCCCGGTGTCAGAAGATCTCATCTGACGAGGTCCAATCAGATGAGGAATAGCTTCTGTAGATACAGACCTACATCGTAGGTGAAAGACTAGAACTCAAAGAGAGTAGGTGAGATTCAAACAGCTCTCTTCCAACGGCTAGTTTGAATCTCTACCTATATATATCTCCTCCTCCATTGAAGAGAAGGGACTGAAAAAAATGACTGAAGAAATAAAAGAGCCAACAGATAAATGAACAACGATCTTCAAAGCCAAATATCTCAAGAACACCCAGCTAGTCAGTTGTGTTCGTAGTTGTTCACATATTCAGTCATAGGCAGAAAAGATTAGAATAGAAATATCTTAAACCTAGTTTGAACGAGTTCATCATACTCATTGTTTTCATTGTAAGAACTCGTTCATAGTTGGAAAACCCAAACCCAAACCCAAACCCTTCTTCTCAGAAAAGGTTAGGTTACGGTACGCCTGTTCGAAGCGTGTAATTCGAGTGGCTAGGTTCTTCAGTACCCGAAAACTGAAGGTAGGCCTCAGCTGTGCCCGAAAACAGTTGGTTACGTTTTGATACAGTATGTGGAAACTTGTATCCAGCTCGAGAAACTGAGCTGCAACGCTTGCTGACTGCGTGTAAAGTCAGTGGTATCCTTAGTGGATTACCAGATGATTTTCTGGTCGTGGACGTAGGAGTAGTTTCTCCGAACCACGTTAAATAGCTTTGTTCTTTACTGCTTTATTTATGCATTCAGCTAACTCATCATAAGCATTCTTTCAAGCTGCATAAACTGACTAACTGAAAAGAGAAAAAGCTTTGCAATATAGTTGAAGTAACAGACGGACTTTCCAAACCCACCAACTTCTGTACACACACAGCCAGTTGTGTCGATCAAGCTGTCATCCAGCTGGATCTAACATAACGAGCTCACTCAAAAGAGTTTCAATTGGAAAAGTTTTTAAAACCTTGGTGTATTCACCCCCCTTCTACACCAAGGCATCCGTCTCGGGACCAACACTTTTCATCACATCAATTGTTACTTTTTATATGAAAATTTGTTTTTAAATATTATAATTCAAAACAAAAATTAAAAAAGTAGAAAAAATAATCAGGCTCGAATATTTAATAATAATAATAATAATCATACCGTACATACTTTTTTTATGAGTGATGAGAATGTTATCCAACATTTGAAAATATATAAACATAATAAATTCATTCAAAAATCAAAAGTAATATTTATCGTGAATAAGAGTAATATTTACCATTAATAAAAGTAGTAGTTGCCCTTAAGATCAAAACTACTTGGTTTTTAGATTAATTAAGTAAAATTAAAAAAAAATAAAACAAGAAAATGTGTTAATTATGCTTGTTAAATTTTTAAATTGGGATTAAAAAATAAAAACAAATGGAATCATATCCTACTTGAATCAATTACTCAAAACTAAACATAAAACAAGAAAATGTCGATCAAGTCTAGCCTAAGTGGTTAAGCTGAGGCACCGTAAATCTCTCTTTTAATTGTGAGTTGTCTACCTATTTTCTATATATGGGTGTATATCTAGTTTATAGGTTACCATTGTGATTGATGAAATTAATTGTGATTTGATAATGTAACTTGTATCTCAAAAAAAAAAAAAAAAAAAAAGAAAGAACGAAAATCTTCTAGGGTCACGTTAATATAATGTGATTAGAATATTTCAAGTATAATTATATAAACTAGTTTGACGATATATACGGAAACGACGCTTATAAATGTTAATTGTGTGGGAATAAAAGCTAAATATTATACTTTTTTTAGAAAGAATGTAAAGAAAGAATGTCCGTGTTTTATAATTATAGAGTTAAAAGTATTTTTATCATATAAATAGACCTCATAAACTTAAACATTAATTGTATTTTCATTATATATAATTAATAAAAGTCAAGAACATCAAATTAGTAGTATTATTTTTGTTTATATATGTTATAATTATTCGATAAATATCAATAGTTAGCAATGTGTATACAAAAATCACTAGTAGGCGGAATATATATATTTTAAAAAAAAAGAACAAAAAAAGAACAAAAGAATACGCAATATGATTCGTTACACAAAACTTTAAAAACAACCTAAATTAATCTATTATAAAACTTTGTGGCTTGAATATGAGTCTTGTAACTTAGAAGAAAAATACAAAGAAAATAAGAAAGAAAAAAAAGAACAAATATGTTAATTATGCTTGTTAAATTTTTAACTGGGATTAAAAAATAAAAACAAATGGAATCATATCCTAATTGAATCAATTACTCAAAACTAAAAATAAATCAAGAAAGAAAAAAGAAAATATGTTAATTATGCTTGTTAAATTTTTAATTGAGATTAAAAAATAAAATCAAATGGAATCATATCCTAATTGAATCAATTACTCAAAACTAAAAATAAAACAAGAAAGAAAAAAAGAAGAAAAAAAATAAAACAAGAAAGAAAAAAAGAAGAAAAAAAATAAAACAAGAAAGAAAAAAAGAAGAAAAAAACAAGTTAAACCCATAAAAATATTAGATCTGAGTAATATCACCGCTTAGGAGGATAGACCCAGCAACCTTTGGGTTTATAGGCAAATGCCTTCACCGCTTAACCAACTACTCACATTGTTAGTTCTACCAGTGTTTGTATATATAAACGTTAATATAGGGTCGACCCGGATCCGGTCTCTTATTAGAGACCGGTCTCACAGGAGACCAACTCATAATTTTTAAGTTACATTATAGGGAAAATGTGCAAATACCCCCCCTTCCCTCATGTTGACAGCTCTAGGCAAATACTCCCTTGAATTTTGTTTAGGTGCGAATTCACCCTTCCCTAAAGTTTCAGGTGCAATTAACCCGTCGCTGTGAAGGAAACGACACTTTCGTTAGCAAAAAAATATATTTTTGATTTATTTTTATTCTTTTAGGACACTCACAATTCCCAACGGTTATATACTACAAATTGGTGCTAAAAGCTCAAATTAGGAAAAAAAATATTTCGAACTCTAGCTCACAACTATCAAAATTCAGTTGAGGTTCTCCGATAATTTGCACGAAAAAGGATGACGAACCACTTGAAGAATATGAAATCATCAATGCCATCAACAAATAGTTGATTTGGATTGTAAATTATTGGAGAACTTTGCCTGAGTTTTGATAGTTGTAAGCTAGGGTTCGAAACAAATTTTTCCCTAATTTGAGCTTTTAGCACCAATTAATTCTTGGGAATTGTAAGGGTCTCACAAGAATAAAAATGAATCAAAAATATATTTTTTGCCAACGTAGGTATTGTTTCTGTCACGGTGAGGGGTTAATTGCACTCGAAAACTTTAGGTAAGGGTGAATTTGCACCTAAATAAAGTTCAGGGAGTATTTGCCTAGCACTGCCAACATGAGGGGTATTTGTACCTTTTCCCTACATTATATTATTCAGAACTTATTGGTCAATTATCGCTGAGCAAAATAGATTACATTCATTTCACGTGTTTCTATATAAACTAACCCCTTAAGTTGCGGGTACGTAACTATTTATTAAAGTGAATAGCTGAAACTACACATATTCTTATTTCAAAATCTTCTAAAAAAATTGTAAATGGAATGCCAAAAATTTCTCCAAAAAATATGACAATATATTCTCACCTAAAACCATTTTGAAAATTTAAATTAGTGGGCGCAGAGATAACAATTTTTTTTATGTTGTTGGAATTAGCAATCGCTACCCTCGTTGCGCAAAGAGTAAACCTTTACTCATGTGCAATAACATACGAACCATACAGGAGAGGTAAACAAAACACTTAAAAAATTATATATGTGTGGCATGCTTGACATATAAGGACGTCGGAATTATTTGAGCCACGACATTTGGTCTTAGAAATACTTACTCCTCCATTCTCTAAAAAAGAAATACTCACTCCACTACTAGGTCAAGAAGACACTACGGATTTTTTATTTTTTATTTTTTTTGTTCAGGTGCTGTCTAAAATAAAGCAATTTAGAAGATAGACAACGGTTATTACCGTATGTTGTTGAAATAGTTTAGGCTCCAAAACCACTTGTATAAACTCCACAATAATCACATTGAATATTACAATAGGATATTGTAACGCCATTATTAAAAACCTTAACCCTAGCACCATATATTTTATCAACTTGTAATTTTATATACACCCCTATCACTTTCAATCCTGGACATGTATCCTCTATTGCTAATTGGTGTAACATCCTCTATTGCTTATATTGGATGAACGACATGTGGCAATCCCTAAATTTAAGATTGGTAACTAGGGTTTATTCCACCCAATTAGGGTATATAATTATCTCTAAATCGACACATGTCATTAATCTAATGAATGCAATAGAAGATGTCACACCATTAGGCAATAGAAGATCCGATCTGTTCAATCCTACCCACACTATAAAAATTGCAATATTGGTCTCTTTAATGAATCATATATATACACATAGTAGCACACTTCTAAACATCCTCAAACCAACTAAAAATGATGCCATTATTTCTTTTGCTCTTAGCTCTTCCCATATTAATACATGCCAAGAAACATAATCAACCACCGGCGCCACCAGCGCTGCCACTCATCGGCAATCTGCACCAGTTCGACGGCACGCACACGTCCCTTTATCGCCTTTCGAAGAAGTACGGCCCCGTCATGTCCCTGAAGCTAGGATTCCGGCCGGCCGTCGTCATTTCCTCGGGGGATGCGGTGACAGAGATCCCATGACGCCGTTTCCTCTAGCAGGCCGGATCTTGTTACCATGCGGAGGCTGTCGTATAACGGCCTAGACGTCGCGTTTTCGCCCTACAACGACACCATGCATCTTTTCAACACCAAGAAACTCGAGTCTTTTCGTCCAATCTTCAGAGATGAAGTGTCGAAGGTGATGAAGAAGATCGCCATGGATGGATGCACCAGCTCCAGTTTTGATCCCAAGAGAGACTACTGAGAAATGTAGCATAAATGGTTATGAAATCGAAGCTGAAACTGCTATGTATATCAACGAGTGGGCTATTGCAAGAGACCCCTCAAAGTGGGAAGATGCAGATGAGTTCGTGCCAGAGAGATTCTTAGAGACTGACCTCGACGTGAGGGATCAGAATCCGGAGTTGATTCCTTTTGGAATAGGCCGGAGAGGGTGTCCGGGAATTGAAATCGGGATGGCGGAAGTAGAACTTGCATTGGCGAATGTTTTGTACAAATACATTATTATTGGATTGAGTTTGGATCCGAATTTTGACGTATCGTATATATTTTGATTCATTAAGACAAATCTCGCACAAGATTATGAATATTTTGTAACGAGGTTTACTATTGGGAATGAAGAAATACTTGCTCGATGAAGCAATGGAGAGATTTAATTGGTCCCTTGTGTGCTAGTGGTTAGTTTTTGTGTCATTTGAATTATATTAAGCCAATGTTGCTCCTATTGTCATCTACGATGACTAGCTCTATGGCGCTATCTTATTCAAACTCATCAACTTTGATGCTTGATGATGATCTAAATGAGGTGGAGCTTGTGTCTAATGATTTTGCTGTTAATATTTAATATTTATCATATGTACATGTTGGTTGTTGGCATTTTTCATATGTTTGGTTCGGTCAATTACTTGGCCCACCAGTTAGCTAATTTTGCTAAATCATAGATTAATATTTGGACAATATGATCGAGAAGGTTGGTCCCGCAGTGAATGAATTGAGAAGCAAATTAAATATCAATAATGTCTCTTCCATAGATTTTGGCTTATTTGGATTAGAAAGAATTTATGTCTCGAAAATTCTTCTCCAGCTTTGCTTTCATTCCAGATCGAAACCAATTGCAAGGCAAATAATCCTCCAAGAACGAACTGAGTTTCTCCAAGGGAGGTCGAAGAAACGTTTCTTTCCGTACCATTCGTCTCCATAACTCTGCACATCGTGTTACTCGAAAACGACATCATCGGCGATGGTGGACGAAGCGGCATCCACGCGCAAATCTTCTTCGACACTTCATCTTTGATAATTGGACGAACTAATTGCTTCGTACCAAAAAGATGGATGGTGGAAAATGGAAATCTTCCTCATCTCCCTCCACGTGTCGTTATAGACCGTTGTACGTCAGCCTCTGGTGGCTAACAACAACCGGCCTACCGGAGAAAACGGTCTCTCTCACCGCATCTGCCTAGGAAATGACGACCACCCGCCGGAATCCGAGCTTGAGGGACATGATGGGGCCGTACTTCTTCGAGAGGCGGTGGAGGTACGTGTGCGGAGATCGGCCGTCGAATTGGTGCAGATTGCCGACGAACGGCAGCGGTGGCGGCCCCGGCGGATGATGTTTCTTGGCAGGTTTGGACTTTTGTGTTTTCAAGTAGAGGACAAGTAGAGGATGAGGATTATGGGTAGAGCCAAGAGAAAAATAAGTAGCTTCATTTCTAATTTAGGCATGGTTTGAGGTTGGTAGGATCTCATCCGAAAAGAAATAGCTTTATATTCGTGATGCCTTACTTTTTCTCCTTGCTTAAAATATTACTCTTTTTTGTCCCACATAACTTGCTTCACTTTCTTCTTTTGGTTATCCCGTTAAATTTGTCTTATTTCTAGAAAAATAAACAATTAACTTTTTAAAAGTGGTTGGACTTATTCATATTTTAGTTTTTTACCCTTTTCCTTAATACTCATGTCCAACAGTAGCGGAACATGTTCAATGGGACGGAGGGAGTAATTAACTCCGATTTAGTGAACCGCACTTAAGTTCTCCTCAACATTAAATTGTACTCCTCTGTCTCATTTCAATTGGCTCGTTTGACCGGGTACATGTAAGAAAATAAGTTTTTTTTTTTTTTTGAAAAGGTGTTAAAAAATGAGTTGAATGTGGTAAAGGTGGAAAAGAATATAACTTTTTAGAGAGTATTGTTGTCAAATCAAGTAGGAGAAAGAAGGAAAATAGTGGCTTTTTTATGGTAATTTTTGTAATTAAAAGTATAGTTAAGGAGAGTCAGGACAATCAAATAAAGCAAGCGTCAATTAAAATAGGGCGGATGGAGTAGTACTTAGAGGTGACAAAAAAAATCGGAACCGTCGGAACCGAACCGAAATCGGCGGTTCCGGAATCAGAACCGAGAATCGTATCGACGGCGGTTCGGTTTCGGTTCCGAGGTTACGGAACCGAGAACCTGTGGTTCCGACTATTTTTTTTATATTTATATTAAAATTCATATTTATTTCATCTAAATATATATTGAAATGCATAAACTTACAATTAAACAATAAAAAGCAGAAAAAAAAAATATAGTGTATTATGTATATATTATAAATTTATAATAGCTTGACTTCCATCTTCCATGTTCAAATGTAATGCAATCTAGTATTTTTAGTTGTATATCATTTTATTTTTTATTGAATTTATATCAACATACTACATAGTATATAATAATATATTACGTTTTATATAAAATATATAGAAATACTACGACAATACAATGTTCGTTCTTTTTTTTTTTTTTTCAAAATGTTAACAAAAGTTGTTAAAAGAGTCCATTGAGCTTATATATCTACTTTCATGTTACTTTACTTTTTTTATACTTGTTAATTAATAATATACATATATATCTATTTTCATGTACTTTACTTTTTTATACTTGTTAATTAATAATATACATATATATATGTACACGAAATGGATCAAATGTAAGCTTAATCCCAAATAACAATTAAAAATTTATTTTTTTAGATCAACGGTTACAATCCAAGAGGATTATTTATAGTATTTATTTAAGCGTCCATGATTTGATGAGGGTGTTTGTGTGGCTGTGTCATTGACTCATATATTGTAGTTTATCGTATCCTTAAATCATGGAATATTCTAATTAATAGTTCAATATTAAAGAGTGGTATTTTGTTTTGAGGAGTAAATTTTTGGTTGAAATTTTTCTTTTTATTTCGATATGTTTGGATAATATAGAGTGTAGACTGTAGAGCATTAGATTTTACTGATTTTGGTAGATTAAATTGTGCAATAGAAAATATAATATTGTGCTAGTATTTATGTACTTTGGAAGTTTGGCACTTGATGTTATTAGTATTTAGCAGAGTTAGAAAATTTTTTGTGGTTTTTACCTCAAAAAAAAAAAAAACATTTGTGGTTTCATCATCGGAACCGTCCGAACCGGAACCAAACCCAACCGAAACCGTCGTTTCCGGTTTGGAACCGAAACCGAAGTGATGGCGGTTCGGTTCCGGTTCCGGAACCGAACCGAACCGCGGCCGGCTCTAGTAGTACTCCCTTCGTCCCATCCATAACGTCATATTTTTTATTTTAGTCCGTCCCATTGATAACGTCCCGTTTCTAAATAAGAAAATAATTAGGGCATTAATTATCTATTAGTTTGGACCCACCATATGACAAGGAAAAGGAATAAGTGTACTGGGTTATTTCTCTTAAAAAAAGTGTATTGGGTTATTAATTAACAATAAAGTACACCTTAATAAAGTAGGGTAGATAAGCTTTATGGACTAAATCCATTCTTCTTAACCTCCGTGCTCAAAAGAAACGGGACGTTATGGATGAGACGAAGATGTCACATAATAATTAGGCAAGTTATACGTATACCGAACCTAACTGGCTCATCTACTTCACCTTATCTCTTCTCTTATTTTAATTAATTTGTAGTACTCAATGCTCTAAACAATTACCAATGTTAATATCGATTTCAACTAGTTAAAAGTCTGGGAATTGATTTTCTTTTTCATGAACCTAAGTTCAATATGCCATTTATTTTTATTTTTTAAAGGAAAATATGCCATTTATTATAATCATATAAAATGGAGTATAATATATATATTAGAAATTTGGGCGGGCTTATATTCGGCCTGGAAACTCCAGGCTTGTTTGGCCTGAAACCTGGCCGGCCCGAATGGTTATTTGTGTGGGTTTTTAAGCCCGACTTTTTTTGGATTTCTATTTTTCAAGTCTATCTTAACTCTAATTTTTTGTTTCCAGATTGGCCCGGGCCGGGCCGGGCCCATTTTAAGAGCTTTATATAAACCTATACTACTGATTTTATTAACTATAGTTTTGACCTTTCTTTGGTGTTTACTTTGGGTGATAGGATAGATAAAAATAGTATAGGTTAATCCACCGTTTACTTTAATGGATTGATTACTTTTGAACTTGTTTGATCATCTAATCCTTCAAATAGTCAATTATATATTTTATCATTCTATCCTATCACGCAAAATAAACGCTCCCGTGTACGAAAGTTATCCTACTTATTGTAGCATTCAGTCGGTAAGTATTGGTCAATTATCATAGAGCAAAATAGATCGATTACATTCATTTCACATGTTTCCACATAATTAATTAGAATGTGACGTCAATAAGGCCTAATTCAAGTGGTAAAATTGAGGCACCACAATATTCTCCTTAGCGAGAGGTCTTGGATTTAATCTCATCTGTGTACGGTGTAGTGTATTTCCATGTTAGTATTATTTAGAAAACAAAAGGTACAGTTCATTAATATTGATATTAAATTAAATGCAATTAAGACTTCTTAATTTCTAATTATAATTTATTAATTTCAATTAAAATTTACAAAATTTTAATTAGAAGTTATTAATTTCCAATTAAGATTTATTAATCTTTAATTATGATTTATTTTTCATCGATTAGATATAATTTTACATTAATTAAATTAATAATAAATAAATAAATAATTGCATGGACAACGCCCAAATTCTTGTCGATCTTATAAAAAGTAGAGCTGTCAAAATTCCGGGCCAGGCCGGCCCAGCCCGAGCCCGCCGGTCTTTTTGGAAAAATCGGGTCGGGCCAACCCGGCCCGAAAATCCTCCGGGCCTAAAAATGTGAAGCCCAACCCGGCCCGAAAAACCATTTTATAGTGTAAATTTACCGGACCGGACCGGCCCGAGCCCGACCCGAAAATTCACCGGGCCTGGAATTTTGGATCCCAGCCCGGGCCTTTTTTGACAGCTCTAGTTTTTTTCTGCCAATCTACAAGGATAATTTTGTAATTGTTCATAAAGCAAGTTGGAGAAAACTTCTTTTAATTCCCGCCAATTTTTCTATATAAAGCAAGTAGGATAAAAGTTTTATTGCATGTACTTACTAGTAAGTAGCCCGTCGGAATTCGACGGGAAATAACTTTATATTTTAATTTATATGTATATATTTTAAAAATAATTTTATATCTTATTTAAAAATTGTGATACTGTTTTGTGCAATCCAAAACCCAACTGACCCCAACCAAGTAGATAATTGCACAATCCTAAGTAGTTTTTCCAACTCGTCTGTTTGAGCTTTAGATTTTCTAAGTTTACAGGTGAATGAGCTGAAGACAGCCGAAGACTCAGCTGAGTAGTCAGCTGGAGGAATGAGCAGCTGAAAAGTTTTCCAGCTGAGCAGAGTTCAAGATGAGAAGAGTCAGCCAAAGGACCCAGCTGAGCAGACTCAAGCAAAGAGCAAAGAAGATTGAAGAAGAGATCCAGACGGAGCAGAGACATCCGAGCTGACTCCAGTCTAGAAGACCCAGCAGAATAGACCCAGTTGAGCAGACAAAATGGAGTTATCCCTGAAGCTCATTAGACATCATATCAGTCTGACTGAATGATCCAGCTCGAAGTTCAAAACACAGCTTCAAAAGAAGATCTCGGTGTCAGAAGATGTCAATAAACCTCGACCAATGAGAGATCGACAACCTACCTAATACCTGACACACTGACGAAGATAGGTGAAGATGCGCAGACGGCAGTTCGCAAAATCAGAGAGTAGGTGAGATTCAAACGGCTCTTCCAACGGCTAGTTTTGAATCTCTACCTATAAATACCAGTCTTCAACAACAAATTACAGACACATGACAGACGAACGAAAAACTCTCCTAAAGCTTTCACTCTCTCAGAATATCTCAAGTTTTTTACAAGCTTCTCTCAAGCTCTAAGCAGTTCAAATTTCTTTCAATAACACTTTATCTTAAAGTATTTCTTCTCCAGAAACTGCTAAGTTTTTCATCTGTAATCTAGGCATAAATCAAAGTATATCCTAAGCCTAGTTTGAACGAGTTCATCACACTCATAATTCTTTATTGTAAGAACTCGTTCATAGTTGGAAACCAAAAACCCTTCTTTACCCAGAAAATGTTAGGTTAAGTTCCGTCCGCTCGAAGCGTGTAATTCGAGTGTGTAAGATTTTTTCAGTACCCGTAAACTGAAAGGATTCAGGCTTCTACAATGCCCGTAAACTGTTAGAACACAGCTCTGGTTTGAGCTGCGAAGTTGCTTGGTACTCGTAAACCAAGTGGATATCCTTAGTGGATTTACCAGTTAATTCTGGTCGTGGACATAGGAGTAGTTTCCCCGAACCACGTTAAAAATCTTGTATTCTTTACTGCTTTCTTACTTTTTGAATTCTTATTTAAAGAACTAACTGCATCGAGCACAACATTGTTTTCATGTCATTTCTTTGGCTGAGTGACCCAACCAGCTGTATTTTTCAAGCTGCACAACTTGACTAAACGCAAACTGAAACGCTAAGTTTTTCTAAGTATTTGTAAAGGAACGAGCTAAGTTTTCAAACCACCACATTCCGCACCGCCAGCTGAGTTATCAGTTTAGTTGACCATCTTCTCTTAGAAGTCAGCAGGATTTTGTAACTAAGCTCACTCAACTCAGTTTTAACTTGTCAAAAGTTTTAACTTCTGTGTATTCACTCCTCCCTCTACACTGAAGTCCTCGTTCCGGGACCATCACCGCATTTGATTCAATTTATATATTTTCTAGAAAGCACTAATCGAAGTTTTAGAAAAACATGTTGCTTTCTATGTTATTTGAACCGTTTCGTTGATTTATGCTAAATTACTTGATAAAAATCCAAACAAAGTTAATATAAATTAAAACTAGTAAAAATCCTTCTTTTTAGATATACTTGAACCGTCTCGTTAGTTCATGTTAAAATCGATATCTCTAATTTTTGCCAAAATGTGGAAAAAAATATGCTTACATCTTCAAGTTTTTTTGTTCTTTTCTTCAATTTATATATTTTCTAGAAAGCACTAATCGAAGTTTTTAGAAAAATATGACTGAAAAATGAAAAGGATAATACGTAGACATGTTGATTAAATATATTTATTTAGTCTTCATATGGATTTTCATTTACAAATTTTCTATAGATTATTATATATGAATTAAAAATGTATAAAATAAGGATTTATAAGAATGCATTCCGAAATTGTTATTATTTTAATATGTGTAATAGAAGAAATTAATTAAATAAATTGAAGGAAAGATAAATATGAGATGTGATTAATAGATAAACATGTGATATTTCAAGAATATGAAATTAATAAAATTTTAATTAATAAAAATAAAAATTAGAATATATATGAATTAAAGTTAGATAAATTACCGGAATAAAGAAAAATCTGAATGGAACACCATGGATGATGCAGCTTTATTTTCTTATTGGTAATAGATATATATATGTATGAATGTGTGTATATTTTAAATATTGTATTATATACCATAGTAATACATTTAATTTCAATATATATATTTTTTAAGTTCCAACACACATGTAACTCGAACCTTGACCTAAGGATTGGAGATGAAGCATCTCACAATTTAAGATGTGCTTCGTTATTAATTTTTACAACAATTAAACCTTAACTAATATACAAAATATTTAATTATGACAAAATTGGTTGTTCATTATGCATAATTAAATTTTTTTTCTTTAGAGAATTACAATGTATATATAATTAAATTTGATGTGTTAATGATTATGCTAATAAGATATATACTTATGGAAATCGGGTCATATTCTCTTATGAGAACTATGAATCAATTTGAACCATTGATATTCTCAATATATACAGTTGTTATAAACAACAATATTATAATAGTATATAAAAAATATCATATAAAAGCATGATTTTACATATTAAAAATTATGATACTTGTTGTATATTGCAATTATGCTTCTATTCATGATGATCATATATCATAGGAAGATTATTAGTCCATTAATTCATAATTCATATATTAAGACTTGTTTTTATAGGGAGAAGATCATATAGGAACTCATTTTTAAATGAGTCCGTATGAACCATTCATTTTTATCATACAAGTTAATGCACAAATTGCATTATTTTAATAAATAAACATATGTTAATTAAAAAAATTGCATTTTTTTCAATTTTGATTTAAGAGTCGAGCGAGGGGAGCCGAAGGCCTCGGAGCGAGCTAAAGGACATTAATGTTGCCACAATCATTATCTATAAATTAAAATCGGAAACGAATGCGGAGACGAAAAGAAATTGTTTTGTTATGTTTGTGTATTTAAGTACTGTGCATTTGCGAAGTCATAAAAATGCATGGTTTCTATGATTCATATAAGAATGAGTTTCTACTAAATCCACACCCTGTTTATATATATATATATATATATATATATATATATATATAGGGGTTGGTTCACGTACAAAGTATTTTTCCCGTAAAAAATAATAATAATGCATTTTATGTACCAAAATAATGTATTTTATGTCTTATTAAAATGCACTGTCATAATAATGCATTTTTCATTTATTACAATGCATTGTTACGATAATGCATTTCATGTTCAATTATAATGCACCGGTCAATGACAACCGTAGATCTACAAAGATCAATGGTCCAGATCGCTTCTTATTTCTTACGGAAAAATGGTTTTATATATGATCTATTCCTTATATATATATATATATATATATATATATATGTGTGTGTGTGTGTGTACTGTTGGGGGGGACGGGGGTGCGTAACAAAGCCAAACTCATTCCTAAATTAATAAAAGTGGATTCATTTTTTTAGGAACCAATATTTGTTATAAACCCAGTCTTTGTTATCTTGAAATACTATGAATTTGTTATATTTTTTTATTCGGATCAAATTGATCGTTTAACATCACTCATTTAAAATAAGGGTAACCAAACGGATTGGAATTATGATTTATTAGCCTATATGCTGCATGGGCAACTTTATAAAGATTAAAATTAAATTAAATTAAATTAATATTATCTTTTTTAAGCCCTTCAAAAAAAATTATCTTTTTTATGTGAAATATATTTTTACATTTTATTTCAAATTCAGATTCATAAAAAATGAAACCAATAATGATCAATCATCAATGTCATCGTACACAAATACTGGAATGCGAGCGCCCGCACTAATGATTTCCATAATCTTGTCAAAAAACACTTAAAAATTTAATCTTTAATCGAACCCTAATTTTCTTTTTCGTTTTTTTCAGAAATTGTAAATTCTTCAAGCAAAGGAAAGAGTTGGAAAAATTTATATTTCCATGGTCGAAATTGACAAATCCAACAATGTTGATTCGTTCGAACTTTGGAATTACACCTAAATATTGACTATATACCTCAATTTTGTTGGAAAATAATTACAACGGGACGGAAATGAAGGAGAAAAGAACTACACAAAAATGAACTTAATTAGATTACAAAAGAAATAAACGAAAATAATGAACTAAACAAACTTGGATTCATCGAGTCGAGGAAGGTCTCTTTCCGCAAGACGAGATACGCCCCGGCTAGTGCTCACGGTATGGCGTATCGTCTTTCAAAGATAAAACGACGTCTCTTTCGTAATTAGCACCGAAATAGGAAAGAGCTCCGGCGAACGAAACAGAGTTTGAGAACCGAGCTTCGACACTATAATGCAGCTAGTATGGAATGCAAAATGCTTTGACAAAAGTTTGAGAGCACAATTCGTTTTTCAACTCTCAAAAGATGCCACTATATATAACACAAACAGAGGGAATTAGAAGGTCACTCAATAGATGGCTAAACCATCAATTATCGGCGGTTATATCACTTGGAAGGTCACAAGCCGCCGGTTTGCAATTGAAAAGCCAATCATTAAGCAATATAAATGCTCAATTAATTCATGTGTCCTGAATAAATGGCCGAAACCTTCCAAGCTATTAAACAGTTGAAGTGTTTAATTTGTTATGAATTGGGCAATTGGGCCGAGTCCAATTTCTAAACAAAGCCCAATCCAAAACCAAAGCCTACGGCTCACGGCCCGAGCCCGTGCTCGTTTCTTCAATGATAAACTTATCTACAACAAATTCATCTCCAACACACAACTCAAATATACCATTTCTCACTCATCAATTAATGGTTTTGAGAATATGAATATATTCCAATTATTTAATTCTCAATTAAATAATTAACCACCATAAATAATGATATAAAACCATTATATCCAACAATCCCCCTCATGAGTGGAAATGCCGTATGCATGTATGCAGACACTAGCTCAGTACTCACGATACAATATTGCATTTGGAAAGGTAACTTGTGGTTTTGAACCTTCCATAGTTAACACTATCAGATATACTGGCGGACTAGTGGATGCGAAGCCTTGAACTATTCCTCCTTAGCGTATACCGAGTCAATAGCACTAACACAATACCATATCAACTCCATTTGTTCTCATGTTCGTGTCCGTTTCGGCCATGGACAACATCTTTGAATTTTCATAAGTGTCTCATTCATTTGAAGCGGCCTCACTTCTCACTTATATAGGTAATTCTTCTCAAGTATCCTGCCATACTCTACCTCCTTGAGGTATTTAAGAATCATTAAAAGTCATAGAGACTTAACCTCTACCACAAATTCAGGTAACTACACTCTTTTGCTCTATAGGGCAATGAGAAAAGATAAAAGTCTTATGAGTGTCTCAACTCGGATTTTTGTAGCTTAGTTTTCCCATTGAACCAAGTTCTTGGGATCCTCCAGTCATCATGGTTGGGTTACCACTATAATCATCCTTAATATGTGGTTTTCAATCTCATTCCCTTTAACAATTTGATCATTTTAGCTTCAATACAAATGTCACATTTGTATTGTGAATTAAATTCACTTATACTTAGCAAATTTACATTTACTAATCTTTTATCGCATTTTAGATTAACATGTCCCAATCTACAATGCTATAAATCAGAGCACTCAAGCAAGTAAGTAGAAGTAGATCCATTATTATTATTGATAACTGGAATACGGCGCACAACCATTACATTGAGACCTTAAAAGTCCATTGGAGAGGTAGCCCTTTCCAATAAACTTTCCGAACTTAGTCAAAATAAACTTGTCATTCTCAAATACAAGCTTAAAACCTTTAGTAACAAGTAAATAAACAGAAATCAAATTCTTCCGGATGTCTGAGACATGCAGCACATCCTCAAGCTTCAGATCCTGACCCGAAGTCATCGTGATCACAACATCACCCATACCGATAACTACTGAAGTATCAGCGTTTCCCATATGGACCTTCTTTCCTTCTTCCACTTCCTTGTAGGTAGAAAACTGGCTTCGTTCCGAGCAGACATGGACATAAGCGCCAGTATCAATAAACCAAGCCTTAGGGCTATGCACGTGATTCACTTCAGAAATCATAGCAGTCAGATCATCTTGATCCCAATCGTCGACTTCCTTCTCGACATTGTGAGCACTCGGCTTGTTTTTCTTCTTCTTGGGCTTGCGGCAGTCCTTTGCCATGTGGCCCGGTTTGTCGCAATTAAAACAATTGCCTTCAAACTTATTGTTGTGCACCTTCCCTTTGCCTTTGTCATTGGCATTGGGACGACCACGCTTTTTGGAGTTAGAGGATTCACCTCGCTCCATCACATTAGCATTAGCATCGACCACATTCCCTGACATATGATCTTGCTTCTTATTATCTTCCTCAATTTGGAGACGGATCACCAAATCTTCAAGAGTGATCTCCTTGTGTTTGTGCTTGAGATAACTTTTGAAGTCCTTCCAACAAGGAGGAAGCTTCTCGATCACTGCTGCGACAATAAAAGCAACAGGAAGAGTCATACCCTCGGCTACGACATCATGCAATATGAGTTGCAGCTCTTGCACTTGTTCAACCACCGAACGAGTATCCACAATTTTGTAGTCCAAAAACTTGGCAACTAAAAATTTCTTCATTCCGGCATCATCAGCACGGTACTTCTTGTCAAGTGCATCCCACAGCTCTTTCGCCGTCTTTGTATTTGCATAAACGGAATATAGGCTTTCCCCCAAACCTTTCAGCATATACCCCTTGCACAAGAAATCACCTTGACCCTACAGGTCGAAGGCAGTACGAACATCAACGTCCGTTTCACCTTCAGGAACGACCGGAGCGTCTTCCTTCAGGTAATTCGCCACACCCAACGTAGTTAGGTACAAAACCATTTTTTGTTGCCAACGCTTGAAGTCAGTGCCAGTAAACTTGTTGGGACGTTCGGCATAAGGCGGCGGCCTTGAGATTGCAGCGAGCGGAGCCATCGTGGATGAACCATTTGAGCCGTTGGTGTTGTTTGAGGTCGACATCTCCAAAGCAAAGGATTAAGTTTCGAAAGTGTTAAGTTCAATTAGAGTCCAAACTCCTCCAACGTACGTAGAAAATGTATAATCTCGTCTTGCGATTGTTGGAAAATAATTACAACGGGACGGAAATGAAGGAGAAAAGAACTTACACAAAAATGAACTTAATTAGATTACAAAAGAAATAAACGAAAATAATGAACTAAACAAACTTGGATTCGTCGAGTCGAGGAAGGCCTCTTTTTGCAAGACGAGATACGCCCCGGCTAGTGCTCACGGTATGGCGTATCGTCTTTCAAAGATAAAACGACGACGTCTCTTTCGTAATCAGCACCGAAATAGAAAAGAGCTCCGGCGAACGAAACAGGGTTTGAGAACCGAGCTTCGACACTATATTGCAGCTAGTATGGAATGCAAAATGCTTTGACAAAAGTTTGAGAGCACAATTTTATTTTTCAACTCTCAAAAGATGCCACTATATATAACACAAACAGAGAAAATTAGAAGGTCACTCAATTGATGGCTAAACCATCAATTATCGGCGGTTATATCACTTGGAAGGTCACAAGCCGCCGGTTTGCAATTGAAAAGCCAAAAGGCAGCTAACAACTCCAAGTAAATCATTAAGCAATATAAATGCTCAATTAATTCATGTGTGCTGAATAAATGGCAGAAACCTTCCAAGCTATTAAACAGTTGAAGTGTTTAATTTGTTATGAATTGGGCAATTGGGCCGAGTCCAATTTCTAAACAAAGCTCAATTCAAAACCAAAGCCTACGGCTCACGGCCCGAGCCCGTGCTCGTTTCTTCAATGATAAACTTATCTACAACAAATTCATCTCCAACACACAACTCAAATATACCATTTCTCACTCACCAATTAATGGTTTTGAGAACATGAATATATTCCAATTATTTAATTCTCAATTAAATAATTAACCATTATAAATAATGATATAAAACCATTATATCCAACAAATTTTTAGTCGATTTTAAGTAGGATTTGTTGTAGTATATTTTGGGATTTCCATTGGCGTGAGAAATTAAATTAGATGTGGAATTTTTTTTTTTTAGAATAATAAGGTATATATATATATATAATCTAATCAAACACTACACCATCATATTGGCGATTTGATTAAATTTGGAGAAATGACCTCCAAATAAGTGATTTCCCTTTATATTTATCATGTTTACACATTATAATAAGAATATAAATTCTTTGCTAGCCCTTATTTAGAGGGCATTTCTCCAATCAACGATTGATATCCAATAATTTAACTTTAAGAAATATCTTATTTTTGAAAATATACGATCACTTCAGCGATGTTCAAACACAAGACTAAGACATAAATTGTGGATCACATAATTTTATTATAAAATAATATTTTTATAACAATAAATTAACGAGGGAGAAATCAAACAGAAAAGAAAATGTAAATAATTGAAAATAAAAATCAATTATATAAAGGAAAACGGATTCGATGTCCTCTTTCCTATGTGTCACTCCTCTAATCCCTCCATTCCTATTTTTCTAAATTCTCCAATTTTCTGAATTAAAACCAATATTTATCATATTTTATATTATATATATATATATGGTATAGAGTTCCCTCTCTCCTATGTGGCACCCCTCTAAATCTAATCCCTTAATTCCTATTTTTCTAAATTCTTCAATTTTCTAAATTAAAACCAATATTTATCATATTTATATTCTATATACATGGTACAGAATTCCATAAAATTAAAGTCTACAATTAAATCTTCAAATTATTCTTAAATTTTCATCCTTAAATTTTATTAACATATATTGATAATCATTATTATGAATACATAGTCATATTTTTATTGGAAAAATTAATTCGGCCAATTATTAAGTTTGCCAATTAAATAATTTTATTATATTTTCTAACAATAAATATCAAGATAGATAATCAATTGTTGTATGTACTTATATTTAAAAATTTAGATAGTTTTATAAATTTAAACGAGTTTGTATAATATATAGATTTATTAACATATATTGATAATCATTATTATGGACCAAATTACATAGGATTTTCCTTTCTTTTTATTGAGAGCAATATTATAGTTTAATCTAAATAAATACTTAGAATTCATTTCGCAACACCGATTTAATTTGATCAATTATTATTGAGTTGGCCAAATAAATAGTCATATTTTTATTGGAAAAATTAATTCGGCCAATTATTAAGTTTGTCAATTAAATAATTTTATTATATTTTCTAACAATAAATATCAGATAATCAATTATTGTATGAACTTATATTTAAAAATTTAGATAGTTTTATAAATTTAAACGAATTTGTATAATGAACGAGTATTATTGTACAAGTTTGAAACGGAAACGAATAGTAAAATTAATTTTTAAATTGATTTGCGAAATGTATGAATATGTAAATTCTAAACGAGCTTCTTAGTCAATCAAAATTTAAAAATATATAGAGAGAAAGAAGTGACAACATAAACTAAAGATTTTCTCAATAAAAAATAAAATATAATTAATTTCAAAATATGGTATTTAAAGAGAAAAATATTTTATTATAAAATTTCTTTTCAATAAAAGATAGAAGATTATAATTTTAAGACATAAAATTGGAACAAACGGAATATACAAAAAATATGTGTTAGATTTTATATTTAATTACTTATTTATTAAAATTTCAATCAGGTTCATTTACAATTTTCATTTTTCAAAAACCTTAAATAACAAGGAACTTCGCATGGATTTTTTTTGTAGATTTTACTAATTGCTTAATACAACTGGATTATTTATAGGGTAAATTGCCCGTAAATTTCTGAACTTTTCACAAATTCTGGTTTTGCTCCCTACAAAAAAAATTCAGCGTGACAATTCCCGAACTTTCTATTTTATCTGATTTTGCATTCAAGATCAATTTTCTCCAAATTGTGTACTGACTTGGCAGACGGAAATTCCTACGTGTCGTAATCGGTAGACGAGTTAATATAAGGTGGCACATTAATTTTGAACATGTATTAAAGAAAAAGGTATAAAGTGGTAAAGTCCACAACTTTTTATGAGATGCTAATTATTTTCATTTTGGATATGTGTCATCTTATATGGGACACTCCAAAACGGAAAACGTGTCAACTTATATGGGACGGAGGAGAGAGTATTTGAATAACGACAAATGTAATATCAAATTAAACGGGTGACCGCGTTAATCAAAATTCTTACGTAGATTTTTCTTCATTCCTATTCTTATTTTTTCTAAAATCTAAAATAAATGTAATTTCACATTGATTTTTTTGAAGATTTTACCAATTGGAGAATACAATTGAAATTATTAGTATGCACTAAAATATATTTATATAACATCTGAGATGATTTCAAATTAAACGGGTGGTCATGTATATGTTTGCGTGAATTTTCCTCATTTTCTACTCATATTTTTTTTTCTTCTAAAAACTCAAATAAAAGAATTTCATATTGATATATTAAAAGACTTCATCAAATGGAACCTAATTAATAAAAGGAATCATATTTTCTTCCAATATTCTATTCATATTTTTCTTAAATGTTTGATACATGAACAAGAGAAAATTACTATTTAATTGAGTTCATGACGAGTAAATATATTAATTTAAATTAAACAGATTTCATATATTGTATGATTTTGGTATATCTATATAATCTTAAATTCATAATTAAACGGGTTCCATAAATTGCATGAACTTCAAATTGATACTTCAAATTTAATTTTAATCTTTTATTATTTATATTATTCATTATTAATATTTATTTTATTGTGTTCGAATTTTAACTGAGACAAATAACCTATTATTTATAGTTTATTATTCTGATATTTTATAATTAAACAGGTTCGATTAATTACGAATATTATTGTAGGGGACGAAACGGGTAGAATAATTACTTATTAATCGGACTTAAAATATGCACGATTATATATTTTAAACTGTTCTAGGTAGCTGAATCATAGCTTCATCATCTTGGTTCATCGATATCCTCTACCACAACCAACGACTTAGACTGATTGGATGCTACTTTCGGTTAAATAACAAAAACAAACCAACGATTTTCTTGAATTTAATTAGAATTAAAAGATATTGACCTTGAAAAAAATTTCTATAATTGTCAATCATATTGCATCTAATAATTTAGTTAAATAATGAATTCCCGTCGATTTTCGACGGGCTACAACTAGTAGAAGAATACTAGCATTTGCATAACTACTAAGGGGGTGACTGGTAGACATGAATGGAATTTAGTGAGAATGGAATGACCCTTGTAATGGAATGAAGGTAGGAAAGAAATGAATCAGGTAATAATATTCTTATGACTGGTATACACCAGGAATAGAATAATCATTCCTTAACTGATTTTATTCTTACGATTTATAATAAAACCCGTGTGGCAATTCTTGGTGTGAATTTTGGTGGATAGAGAGAGTACTTATTATAATTAGTTTATTATTAATAATTTTAATAATATTAATAATACTAATGCTAATAATTTGAATAATATTAATATTAATACTAATACTAATACTAATAATATACTCCCTCTGTCCACAATAAATTTATCAAATTGTGGATGACACGGGTTTTAATAATTTATTGGTTGATTGTATTGTGAGTGGAATAAGGGTCCCACTTTTATATAGTTTTAAATTGTGTTTGTGAGTGGAAAAGTAAGTGAGGTGTGTGGGGTCTATTACTATAAATAGATGTTGCAATTTTTTTGTGGATGGACCAAAAAGGAAATTGTGGCAAATTTATCGTGGACGGAGGGAGTATTATTTTAGTCTTATTATTTTTATTATGCTTATTATAATTAGCTTAATAATAAAAAGAATAATTATTCATTATTATTTTAATAATTATTATTTTTAATTTAATTATTATAATTAGCTTAATAATAATATTATTAATACTAATAATAATTATTAAGCTTAATAACAATAGTAATAATAAAAATATTATTTTGAATACTAATAATAATAATGATTATTTATTATTATTTTAATATAAATTATTATTATTATAATATTAATAGTAATTATTATTATGATTATTATTTCTTATTTTTTAATATTGTTGTTATTATTATTATTATTTTTATAATAATAATAATAATAAAATTCATTCCTGAAGATGAGGATTAGCTAATACCAGGGGTTGTGAAGGAATGACTAAACATACTCATGGTATTAGTCTTTCCTTAAGGAATGAGCATTTCGAATGAAAAAATTACACTAACCGTGGATAAGGATTGAAGACGACCATTCTATTCTCATTCTATTCCAGCATACCAGTCATTCCTAAGTAGAACCGAAAATAAACAGTATGAACGATAAATTATCGTAACGTCCGGGAAGTGCCACGTAATTCCAGAAATTCCAAATAAGAAAAGGAAAATTCCAGAAAAGGAAAAAGATAATAATATAAAAGTAAAAAGAGGAATTATTAAATTCTAGTAGTTTCTAGCGAAGCCTTTCGAATTCCAGACATGTCGACCGCCTTATCAAAAGAACCGCTTCACTCCCTCCTGCCTCTGCAATTCGATTACAACAAAAATACCAATCGCATACATTCTTTCGCTAAATCAAAGCTCTTTCGACGCAAATTTCCCATTTTTCCGTACGCTTGAATTCGAGATCGCACTGCGCGTTTTCAGTGTTCTTGTAGGTATGATTTCGAATGTTATAGTATTTTTGTTGCGTCTTCGTGTATTTATGTTGATCTTCATGCATTCTTGAATATTATTAATGTATGTGTTTTCTTAGGTTTGTGTTTTCTGTTTTCGGTACTTGTTTTGATGCTAAAAAAACAGAGTGCCATTATATTAACTATTAAGCAGATAATTTTAGGGTTATTTCGTGAAGAAAAATGCAATTAGCGCAGCTGTCAATAATGTTCGTTATATCTCTGCGAAGATTTGATAAATTTCTCTACTTTTTAAGTTTTAAAATTGAGTAATAGTTTTAGCCATAATTCATATCTTGCTTATCAAATTTTCGAGGTACAACATTCTGCAAACAAAGACTGATTCTTATGTTCTTGATTCCTTTTCCAGCATATCTATTAAGCGTTTACAGAGATGAATCCTGACAAGTTCACCCACAAAACCAACGAAACCCTCGCCGCGGCTCATGAACTCGCAATGAGCTCCGGGCATGCTCAATTCACTCCTCTTCACTTCGCCGCCGCTTTGATTTCCGATGCAAACGGCATTTTCCGGCAGGCGGTAGCTGGCGCCGGCGGAGGCGATGATTCTGTGAACTCAGTGGAGAGGGTCATCAACCAAGCAATGAAGAAGCTGCCTTCGCAGACGCCGCCTCCTGATGAGATTCCGGCCAGCACATCCCTGATCAAGGTCATCCGACGAGCTCAGTCGCTGCAGAAATCACGTGGTGACACGCATTTGGCAGTAGATCAACTGATCTTAGGCCTTCTCGAAGATTCACAGATTCAAGACCTCTTGAGAGAGGCCGGCATTCCTACTGCTAAGGTGAAATCGGAGGTCGAGAAATTGCGCGGTAAGGAAGGAAGGAAGGTGGAGAGTGCTTCCGGAGATACTACATTTCAAGCGTTGAAGACCTACGGCCGTGATCTCGTGGAGCAGGCCGGGAAGCTTGATCCTGTGATCGGTAGAGATGAAGAGATTCGACGAGTGGTTAGGATCCTCTCGAGAAGGACTAAGAACAACCCGGTTTTGATTGGCGAGCCGGGTGTTGGTAAGACTGCGGTCGTGGAGGGATTAGCTCAGAGGATTGTTGCTGGTGATATTCCGAGCAATCTTGCTGATGTGAGGCTTATAGCATTGGATATGGGAGCATTGATTGCTGGAGCAAAGTATAGAGGTGAATTCGAGGAGAGATTGAAGTCTGTTCTGAAAGAAGTTGAAGAAGCTGAGGGGAAGGTTATATTGTTCATTGATGAGATTCATCTTGTTCTTGGAGCCGGTCGGACCGAGGGATCAATGGACGCGGCCAATCTCTTCAAACCGATGCTTGCTAGGGGTCAGTTGAGGTGCATTGGCGCCACAACGCTCGAGGAGTACAGGAAGTATGTCGAGAAAGATGCTGCATTCGAGAGGCGTTTCCAGCAGGTTTTTGTTGCTGAGCCTAGTGTTGTGGACACCATTAGCATCTTGAGGGGTTTGAAAGAGAAGTATGAAGGGCATCATGGTGTTAAGATCCTAGACAGAGCGCTCGTTGTTGCGGCTCAACTGTCGTCTCGTTACATTACAGGTGTGTAGAAAGTGGTTTTGCGTGCCTTTAGTTTTCTTTGAAGTGTCTTATGTTATCTAACGTTTGGAGTTTGTGTGCAGGACGACATTTGCCCGACAAGGCTATTGATCTAGTCGATGAGGCTTGCGCCAACGTGAGAGTGCAGCTCGACAGCCAGCCTGAAGAAATCGATAATCTTGAAAGGAAGAGGATACAGCTCGAAGTTGAGCTTCATGCTCTTGAGAAGGAGAAAGACAAAGCTAGCAAAGCTAGGCTTGTTGAGGTGAGCATTCTACTTCCTCTTATAATCTTACTGCTGTTGCTGCTGTATAATATTGACTGCTGATCTAATATTTTCGACTAATTTCTAGGTGCGGAAAGAACTTGATGATCTGAGGGATAAACTGCAGCCCTTGATGATGAAATACAGAAAAGAGAAGGAGAGAATTGATGAACTGAGAAGGTTGAAGCAGAAGAGAGATGAGCTAATGTATGCTTTACAAGAAGCTGAGAGGAGATATGATCTTGCTAGGGCTGCAGACTTGAGATACGGAGCAATCCAAGATGTCGAAGCTGCCATTGCTAAGCTCGACACGAGTGCTACTGAGGATGAAATGCTTACAGAAACTGTTGGGCCGGATCAAATTGCAGAAGTTGTGAGCCGTTGGACCGGTATACCCGTCACACGCCTTGGCCAGAACGACAAGGAGAGGTTGATCGGGCTTGCTGATAGGCTGCACCAGCGCGTCGTGGGGCAGGATCAAGCAGTAACTGCTGTTGGAGAGGCTGTGTTGAGGTCGAGGGCAGGTCTTGGTCGGCCTCAACAGCCGACTGGCTCTTTCCTGTTCCTTGGCCCGACTGGTGTTGGTAAAACAGAGCTTGCTAAAGCGCTGGCCGAGCAGCTCTTTGACGACGATAACTTGATGGTTAGGATTGATATGTCTGAGTACATGGAGCAACACTCTGTTGCTCGACTGATCGGTGCACCACCTGGGTAAGTCTGAGCTCTTATGCAAGTTCAGTTCGGATTTTCAATTATTAACGATCATATTGCTGATTGCTCTTTGGTATTTGCTCGTTGCAGCTACGTTGGACATGATGAAGGCGGGCAACTGACTGAAGCCGTGAGGAGGCGGCCTTATTGCGTCATTCTGTTTGATGAAGTGGAGAAGGCACACCCTACAGTATTCAATACTCTATTGCAAGTTTTGGACGACGGGAGGCTGACCGACGGGCAAGGTCGGACGGTAGATTTCACGAATTCCGTAATCATCATGACCTCAAATCTTGGAGCAGAGTATCTTCTGAGAGGATTGAGCGGGAAGACCTCCATGGAAAGAGCTCGTGAGATGGTGATGCAAGAGGTGAGGAAGCACTTCAAGCCGGAGCTGCTCAACCGGCTAGACGAGATCGTGGTGTTTGACCCTCTCTCCCACGACCAGCTGAGGAAGGTGTGCCGTCTCCAGTTGAAAGATGTTGCAGGGCGTCTGGCGGAGAGGGGCATTGCCATGGGTGTAACGGAAGCAGCATTGGATGTCATATTGGCAGAAAGTTATGATCCGGTAAGAACGAAGTGTCCGAGCGCTGAATGTACCTTGTTACTTGGTTTCTGTGCAGCATCGACCTTGTTGCTGATCGTGTTGTTAATGATTTCAGGTGTACGGTGCACGGCCAATACGGAGGTGGCTGGAGAAGAGGGTGGTGACGGAGCTGTCCAAGATGCTGGTGAAAGAGGAGATAGACGAGAACTCCACTGTGTATATAGATGCCCCTATCGGTGGAACGGGGCTAACGTATCGTGTTGAGAGGAATGGGGGGCTTGTGAATGCTGCGACGGGGGAGAAGTCGGATATATTGATTCAGCTCCCTAACGGGGTGCAGCGTTCGGACGCTGCTCAAGCAGTGAAGAGGATGAAGATCCAAGAGATTGATGATGATGAGATGGACGAGTGAAAGTTGTGAAAACTAAGGTTTCTGTTTTTGTGGATGTAATAAAAGCTTTTGTTGTGCTACTTTGATTGCAAATATGTGCAGTTTCTGCTATCAAGTGTGGAAGTAGTGAAATGGGGTGCTTTTGCATATTCCATGCTTGATTTACTAGGAAAAAGATTCTATGTAATATTTTGTATTTTCTTAATCAAGGTAAAACTACTTTAACCCCTCAATTCTTCCTGCAAATATCTCCGCAATGTGGTGTTTTTTGAGATCGAATATCAGATATTTGGTCAAGCTCTATGTTGAATTATTGATTTACATAATATTGTCATTCAATTTCACACTGTTCTTGGGTATTCCTTATGTTGTATCAGACGTTTTCTTTTTATTTTCTTTTGCACAATTTCATAGTTAGAGTTCAAGTATAGTAATTCTCTTTTTCAGGGAATGATTCTTTAGAAGTCCTAGTTTAATTTCGTTCACCATTCTCTTAATTTTCTAGCTTAATTCTAGGATTTGGTCTGGAGAAATCTTTTGTCACACACCAGTTTATATGAAAATGTGTGTAAATATGTAATGAACCTTAACAAACTTGGTCGGTTAGACTTTAACATATATACTTATTAAGTGATGTTGATTATTCCCTCAATAAAAAAAGAAAGAAAGTGTTGTTGATTATTTCCTCAATAAAAAAGAAAGAAAGTGATGTTGATTATTATATAGTAAACACCTGCCCCTTACATTTAATATTTAAAATGATAGAGACGTGACATATATGAAAATGGTAATTCAAAACCAATTTTTAGTAGCAATCATATGCAGCTAACTAAAAGCAACCAACATTCAAAACTTGACTGGCTCTTCACGTGCTTGTGAGAATGTATTTGTAGTGTTAGTGTTAGTGTGTTTGTTACCTACCAAAGGTTGCCGGCAAATATATCAAAGGTTAATGGCAAATTAATATATGATGTTTAGCGGCTTTTGTAATTTAGACCAAATATTTAAAATGTTGAAGATGATATATCATCTTTACAGTTTTTACGAATTCGACATACTCTATTTTTCCGACAAGATTTGATGCTTGAACAAAATAATAGCAAGATTTAATACATGAATTTAAATAGAATGTAAAATCTCAAATAGTGTCAATAAGTCTACCCAAGTAGTAAATGACGCGTGTAGACATCTTGACAACAAACGATATCGTTTTATTTATTTTACTCGTCTAATGTGAAGGATGCCGTATGCAAATCGAATTGAAATCCTAAACTGATGTTATCGGCAAATAAACCGCTCGTCGCTGAATCACCATATCCATCATGATTTTGTTCTTGTTCGTGATTGCTCAGAAAATTTGCGAAATTCGAAGAACATGTCTGACCCTATCCCCAAAATTTTGCTAATGTTGCTGGCCAATTTGATTTTCGTTGATCTCTGACCCAATCCACAATTTCTAAAATTTTAGCCGATTGTTTTTTAGTTAAAACCATGTCGTTCAATGTTCATTTTAAATAACGTCGTTTTTATTTACTGTGCTGATATTGTCACGTTAAAAAACGATTGTCACGCCATATTTGATTTTGGCCGAAAAATAGAATCATGTGAAATTTCCAAAAGAATTTAAAGTGGTGTATTTTAAAAATCATGTGAAAATACTAAAATGGGTGTAAACTGAATTTAGTGTATTTTAAGCTTACTAGTAGGAGAACACGTGCGTTGCACGTGAATACCTTTTTTATATCAATTTTTATAGGATAGGGTAAAAATAATATATTAATCATATTTTAAATAGTTGGTAATATGTTTTTTTAATACATGTGAAAATATGTATAGAATGTTGCAATATGTATTTAGTACTCCCTCCCTTCCAATATTCATGACCTATTTCTTTTGGACACGAGTATTAAAGAGAAGGAAATTAGGGATCAAAAGGTGTGTGACCCACATGTTTAATGTATTTTTTATTCATTATTTAATCCTTTAGTCAATAAAGTATTTTTTTAGTCAATAAAGTGCTTTAATTAGGACCTAAGTAAGCTCTAAATTAGCCCAAAAAGAAAAAATATCATGTTACATGGGACGACCCAAAAAGAAATACATACCATGAATATTGGGACGGAGGGAGTAATAAATTAAGGTGTAAAGAGTAAAACTAAAACTCAAGTGTGAATAATATTTTTTTACTAATAAATGTGTAATATTCTAAAAAAAACTAAAGAAATTGTAAAAATTAAAATAAAGTGTGAATATCTATTCAAATCTTTTCTTGTTTGATCCTGATGGGTAGATAGCATTACTTCTTCTTTTTGCTTTTTGATATTAGTTTTTCCAATGGTAGATCATCATTGCTATCGCTTAGGATGTCAATGCAATCTTCAATCTTTGCTTTGTAATCTTGAAACTTTTTTGGGATTCTTCTTTTCCTCTTTCCTTGCACTTCATTAAGTTGCAATTTCCTTGCACTTCATTAAGTTGCAACTCTATATTTGATTGAGTCTTTTCTTCCACTTGTGTTGGCTTGACACTTTTCTTTGATTTTTTCTTTTCTGCCGCTTTAGTTGGCTTGACCCCTTTGTTTGGTTTTTTCTTTTCTCCTCCCTTATTTGTTTGGGGTTAGTGAATTGGCGCAATTGAAATTTCTTTATTGATGGGAGTGGGTTGTTTCTTGTGGATTGCATTGGCTATAAGAGTGAGATTTCCGTTTTGATCAAATGTTGCGCACTTGACTGTGGTCATGAACCATACTTCAGTCAAATGTTTTAAGCTCAAACCTCTATAGTGTGGAGAGTCATTTTCACCCTGTAGAAATAAATTTGTTAAAATAAAATAAAATAGAATTAAAATTTTGTTACAATTTTATAGTATATGCTTTTTTGAAAAATACCTCATTGATTGATGAAATATACTCATCTACCAAGCATCGTACATATACTGCTGCAACTTCATCGAACATTGTAATATGAGCATTATAATCCCCTTGTACAATATTTAGAGTTATTCTATACCTGTAATTCGTATAAAATAAAAGTTATTATACATTTTAGTATAAAGTTTTATGCAATTGTATTTGTATAATTATCTTGGTATTGTTTGGACAACTTCCTCATTGCATTTTTTGCATATTGTAATTTCAGCATTATTTGGACATGACGTTGAGCACTTTTTACAAGAATCATACTATATTGTTGATTTGTTTTGAATCGTATTGACAATTCCCATAAACCAATAGTAAGATTCCTGTAATATGAAATATGAAATTAGCACAATAATAAAATTACATTTTTAGAATAACATAAGGATTTGAACAAATTATATGTGGAGTTGTATTTGTATCCAAAAGTATAATTATTTATATTGAAAAGTATTACTTCCTCCGTTCCGTATTAGTGTGGTTCAAGGAGTGCGGCACATATTTTAATAAAAAGGTAAGTAAATATTTGGTAGGGGTATTTTTAGTGGAAAAAGGAACCCACAATTGTTAGTGTTAGTGAGGAATAAGGGTAAATATTTAGAGCTTTTAAGGGTATAAGGGTAAAAATCATGTACTAAAATAGATGAACCACACTTATGGGGGACGCCCAAAATAGCAAACTAACCACACTTTTAAGGGACGAAGAGAGTATGTATATAGAAGAAAATCATTATGTTGGAACTATATCTCATTTAACATACCTTACGTATATAGAAAAACATCATTATTATACATATAATATTAGAAATTTAATTTAAATTTAAAATTAGAAAAGTAGAATATCTGATTTTTCCAAGAGAATAGACATTATCCTAATTCTCAAGTAATATGGATTCTATTTTGGGCATGTGACATGAGCGAGGAAATTACTTTGAAAAAGTCTATCCCAATATAAATTATCACTTCTTTGTATGCAAAACGTTCAAGAAGAAGTTAATGAATAGAGATAGTGTTGGTCCCAAGACGGATACCTTGGTGTAGAGGGGGGGGTGAATACACCAAGGTTTAAAAACTTTTCCAAGTTAAAACTCTTTTGAGTGAAGCTCGTGTTCGATCCAAATTTGGATGGCAGCTTGATCGACACAGCTGGCTGTGTGCGGAATGTGGTGGATTTGGAAAGTCCGTCTGTTGCTTCAAATTATATTGCAAAGCTCTGTTTCACTTTTGAATTAGTCAGTTTATGCAGATTGAAATGTATGCTTATGAGAGTTAGTAACATGCATAAAACAAAGCGATAAATAACAAGAGCATCTTTAACGTGGTTCGGAGTAACCCCTCCTACATCCACGACCAGATTCACTGGTAATTCACTACCACTTGGTTTCCAAGTACCAAGCAACTTCACAACTCTAACCCGAGCTGTGTTCCAACAAGCCATGGGCAGCTCGAGCCTACACCTTCGCTTGCGGGTATCAAGAACCTAACCACTCGAATTACACGCTTCGAGCAAGCGTACCTTTACCTAACCTTCTCGGGTTTGGGTTTGGGTATGGTTTTCCAACTATGAACGAGTTCTTACAATGAAGAACAAGGAGTATGATGAACTCGTTCAAACTAGGCTTAAGATATTTATTCTGATCTAATCTGCCTATGACTGAATATGTGAACAACTAAGAACACAGCTGACTGGCTGGGTGTTCTTGAAAGATTTGGCTTTGAAGATCGTTGTTCATTTTTCTGTTTTCTTCTATTTCTTCAGTCGTCTTGTCAGCCTCCCTCTCCAGCAATGGTGGAGGAGAGATATATATAGGTGAAGATTCAAATTAGCCGTTGGAAGAGAGCCGTTTGAATCTTACCTACTCTTGTTGACTTCTGGCCATTACCTACGAAGTAGGTCTGTATCTGCAGAAGCTATTCCTTCTCTGATTTGACTGCGTCAGACAAGATCTTCTGACATCGGGATCTTGTCTTGGAGAAGGTCTTCGTCTTCGAGCTGCTAAGCGTCTCTGCTGTGTCTTCTGCTATGTCTTCGACTCTGCTGCGTCTCGACTCTGAGCTGTGTCTTAGACCTCGCGCCGTATCATCAACTCCGAGCCGTGTCTTCATCCTCGAGCCGCGTCACCGACTCCGAAAGCTGTGTTTTAGACCTGAGCTGTGTAATCGACACTAAGCTGGGTCTTTTACACTGAGCTGGGTCTTTGACACTGAGCTGGGCTTCCGTCACTGAGCTGGGTCTTGATACTGCAGATCTTCGACTCCTCGCTTGGTCTTGCTCTGCCGAGTCTCCGGCTTCCGCCGAGTTCTTAAGCCGTCTCCGCTTAGCCGTGTGTCTTCTTGTCTTCACTGTCCTCGCGAATCTACCCGTAAACTATGAAACTCTATAAGCTCAAACAAAGAGCTCGGAAACAACACAAAGTTTGTACATTCATCTACTTGGTTGGGGTCAGCTGGGTTTTGGTATCCAATCAAAACTCTATTAATTTTCCCAACAATTTCCCCCTTTTTGATGATGCCAAAACCTTTACAAACTTTTACAGAAAAACACAAAACAAAAGTCCTAACTAAACTCTTCCTGGCTGCTCCACATGCCTTGACGAGAGTTTGCACTCTTTCTCCAGTTGTCTTTGCAGCTCGCCTTTTGCCTCTTTTAGATTCATTTTCCGTTCAATCCTTTTCCCTTTTTATTCCCGTTTTCGTTCAATCCTTTCCCCTTTTGGTTCATCAAAAAGATATTGGGAGCGAGAGTCGAGGTCCGGCGCGCGTTCGGCAATAATTTCTTCCCGTTCTTGATAACTCCAAATTGCTTGGAGTTGATACCAATTGATGCACTTTTAGCTCTTCCTTTTCACCGATACCAATTGATGGTCTTTCTCAGCTGTATGACTCAGTTTGGAGTGAGTCATCTTGACCTTCTTCCTTCCGAGGAAGTGACCGTTTGCAAGGTTCCCCCTCAATCGGATGGTCCAATCGTGTTTTATCACTGGGTTTGATTCCCCCGACTTGATAAATTCATTTTGAAATCCTTGGGGTTCCCGCCGAGTTAGTCCAAACGTGTCCGATTCTTCTTGATGACACACGGTGATCCACCGAGTATTTCCTGCCGGATGCTCTTCTTGAAGATCTTGCCGGATCGATGAGATCAATTGTTGATACCAATTGATGGTGAATGTCGAATCGAGTTCCCTCGCCTTATTCCTCTTCGGATTCTCGCGATCCATGTTTGATCTAGCTTTGTTTGATATCCGTAGGATGACATTTGATAGTTCAAATTTGGATTTCTCTCTTGATTCTCCACTTGAATATTCTGCTGGATTGACTTTGCCCTCGGTGATATCACAAATTGTGTCGATTTCAACTCAGGAGTTCCCCCGAATTTGATAGTATGTGGCTTTTCTTTTCGCCTACTTCCTACTTCACTTGAGCGAATTTTCTCATCATCGGCTCAATTTTTGATGAGGTCGGCTGCTCCATGATTACCGAGTTCATTGTTGCTTTGTGGGGTAGAATCTTCGATTCCCCGTTCTTTGCATTGCATTCTCAAGCATTGAACTCACCAGAAAATCGTAATCACAACAATTCGATGGACAAAAGATTATGCTAAAGTCCATCAACATAAGAGACATTTGAAATTATTATTAATTGTCTCAAATGAGATAAATCCTTTGACGTATCCTTTCGAGATATCACCAAAGGTTACCTGGGAGAAGTACGCTTGACATATTCTTTGAAGAGCTTTGTGGTGAGTCATGAGCTTTGATCACCACCGTCTTTCTTTCCACGGTACGCTTGATGACTCCTCCGAATGCGCATGTCCTCTTTGACCTCGTTATCACTCCTTCGACACCTGGTTGTGATTGGGTCCGGCTTTATTGTTGAGGGTTCCATTGATAACCTGCATTTGTCCTTATCTTTTGTGAGTGATACTTCGATCGTGTCCTTGAAATGGTCCTTTCTTCTTTGATATCTAGTTTGATATCCCGTTCTTTGGAATCTTGTTGTGAAGCTCGGTTGATTTTCGGCTTTATAACCACCGAGATCCTTCTCGAGTTTGTCTTTAGTTGACCTTGATGTCCGTGCCGGATGATATTTTGTCTTTGATTTTGATTCCGATTAATTGGATTTATCTCGTCGCCTTTGAGCTCGTGATCGGGAGTTCTTCTTTTCTTGGGCTTGGAGTTGCCGAGAAGCCGGTTCTTCTTTGATAGATCGAGCTTCAGAGCCGGCTTGATTATGTACGACCTCTTTGATACATCCTTGGCTTGGTTCCAAATTTGTGTTTGTATTAGGCTTCTGAGTCATTCTTTTGATCCGATTCAGCCTTGGCCATCTTCGCCTTCTTGATCGGCTCGTATTTTCTCATCTTCAAGCTCCCGATCATTCTTCTTCGTGCTCATTCCTTAGCTCCGAATTCTTGAGCACTTCTTCGATGAGGTCTCTTTAGCATGCGATTAAGGTGCCATGTCCATTTGGGCATTCTACTTGATTTTGCTCTTTTCCACTGTAGAGTTCCTCCTTGATTTGATAAGAGGTGGCTTTTTCTTCTTGCATCCTACTTCCTTTGACGAGGTCTCCGTTTGTATAGTGAGATACCGTTCTCAAATTCGATTCATCCGTCGCTTCTCGATTATTTTCTTCGAGACAATGTACTCGCGGTGATCGGGCCGAGTTTTTAGTTTTGTATCCAAATTGTTTTTATTTCATACTGTCCCGCCGACTAGGCGGGTTTCTTCATTTTCTTCATCACCTGGTTTAAGAGTCCCATGAAGCGATTAAATCTTAATAAAATGCTTCATCTTCCGAGTCGGAAGAAAATACTTGATCTTCTTCTTCTTGCTCGACTTGAGCTCTTTATCTTCTTCTTCGGGAGGATGACTCACGGCGGTTTCTCTTTGGGTAAAGTTGCTTGTCGTGATGAACCTTCACGATCTTCTTGTACCTTTCGCTTGCCGTGTTCCACCGTTAATATTCCGTACAAGCATGACAACTTCTTCGTGCAATTCTTCTTGCTCATATTTCGCGCTCCTTGTTGGTCCTTCCAAGCCGAGCCGATCGAGCTAATCTTGATTTTGCACCGAGAGCCGTCTCTTTTTCCTTGGGAGTCCGCCTCCGTTTCATTCATCCGTCGGATGATTCTCCGCATGAGATCTCCGGATCAAATTCGTTGGCCTTCAAGATGGAGAACAATTTTTCGCCCTGCCGCCAATATCGATTCTCGTTTGGTGGAACCACCTTGTGTACACCATTCGAGGAGAGAGGCGCAAGAACTTTCAAGTTCTTATCTCGAACCGTATATTTCCTGCCGGATCGTCTCGATCTCGATGACGAGGTTGGAGAATCTTAGCTCCATTTGATCAATGGACTCGTAGGGGAGTTGCTTGAAGTCATCGAACTTCTGGCATGCAACTGAGAATATGTTCTCTTGAATTTCCTCTGAGCCTTCACACAGCTTGGCTAGAGTGTCCCACATCCCCTTAGCTGTCTCGCAATTGATGATCTTGCTGAGATAAGCCGTCGGTCACCGTTGAGGAGATGACGTTGCGAGCGTAGCTGTCCAATCCAGCTTGTCTTCTTTCTTCTGGAGAGTACTCCCTTTTGGGCTTCACAACTTGCCGGAGTACTGGTTCAGCTCCAGGTAAGGTTTCTGCTTGTCTTTCTGATTTCATGATGATGATGGGTCCGTCAGTGATAACATCCCACATCATGTCGTTTTGCGCGCACAGAAAGCTTTTGAGTCGGAACTTCCATATATCTGATAATCATCGACTGAGAATGTTGGAAGATTCCTGCACAGAGAAGATTCCATGACAGTATGCAATATAATGATTAAAAAAAATTTTGAAACTTTGAAGGATCTGATCAGGTGACCACTATCAGCAAAGAAATGCTGACTTGACAGATACAGTGATCTTTTGAACCACTGCTCTGATACCAATTGTTGGTCCCAAGACGGATACCTTGGTGTAGAGGGGGGGGTGAATACACCAAGGTTTAAAAACTTTTCCAAGTTAAAACTCTTTTGAGTGAGCTGGCTGTGTTCGATCCAAATTTGGATGGCAGCTTGATCGACACAAATTGGCCGTGCGGAATGTGTGGATTTGGAAAGTCCGTCCGTTGCTTCAAATTATATTGCAAAGCTACGTTTCACTTTTGAATTAGTCGGTATGCGATTGAAATGTATGCTTATGAGAGTTAGTAACATGCATAAAACAAAGCGATAAATAACAAGAGCATCTTTAACGTGGTTCGAGTAACCCCTCCTACATCCACGACTCGCATTCACCGGTAATTCACTACCACTTGATTTCCAAGTACCAAGCAACTTCACAACTCTAACCCGAGCTGTGTTCCAACAATTGCGGGCAATCGTCAAGCCTACACCTTCGCCTTGCGGGTACCGAAGAACCTAACCACTCGAATTACACGCTTCGAGCAAGCGTACCTTTACCTAACCTTCGGGTTTGGGTTTGGGTATGGTTTTCCAACTATGAACGAGTTCTTACAATGAAGAACAAGGAGTATGATGAACTCGTTCAAACTAGGCTTAAGATATTTATTCGATCTAATCCGCCTATGACCGAATATGTGAACAACTAAGAACACAATTGACCGGCCGGGTGTTCTTGAAAGATTTGGCTTTGAAGATCGTTGTTCATTTTTCTCGTTTTCTTCTATTTCTTCGATCGTCTTGTCGGCCTCCTCTCCAAAGAATGGTGGAGGAGAGATATATATAGGTGAAGATTCAAATTAGCCGTTGGAAGAGAGCTGCGTTTGAATCTTACCTACTGCTTGTTGACTTCTCGGCCATTACCTACGAAGTAGGTCCGTATCCGCGTGCTATTCCTTCTCTCGATTTGACCGCGTCGTACAAGATCTTTTGACATCGGGATCTTGTCTTGGAGAAGGTCTTCGTCTTCGAGCTGCTAAGCGTCTCTGCTGTGTCTTCAGCGTTTTGGACTCTGCTGTGTCTCGACTCTGAGCTGTGTCTTAGACCTGTGCTGTATCATCAACCTGAGCCGTGTCTTCATCCTGAGCTGTGTCACTGACCTGAGCTGTGTTTTAGACCTGAGCTGTGTAATCGACACTAAGCTGGGTCTTTTACACTGAGCTGGGTCTTTGACACTGAGCCGGGGCTTCCGTCACCGAGCCGGGTCTTGATACCGCAGGATCTTCGACTCGCTTGGTCTTGCTCTCGAGTCCGGCTTCCGCCGAGTTCTTAAGCCGTCCGCTTAGCCGTGTCTCTCGTGTCTTCACTCCTCAGCGAATCTACCTGTAAACTATGAAACTCTATAAGCTCAAACAGGTGAGCTGGAAACAACACAAAGTTTGTACATTCATCTACTTGGTTGGGGTCAGCTGGGTTTTGGTATCCAATCAAAACTCTATTAATTTTCCCAACAGATAGTACATTTGATAGTTTATGCTGATTTTCTTTAAGATCTTTCAAAGTCACTTCCTCTGCTTGTGTTATATTATGGATCATTATTGACTCAGCAATTTTCAATGGAGCATAATTTTCAAATGGACTGTATATAACATAAAAATAACACATTTAAGTTGAGGGTTAATTGTTGGAAAAATCCCACTTTTTGTCAAATTCTGGTTTTTTCCCTCATTTTTTAATTTTGCGAAAAAATTCCTCACCTTTTAATGCTTCTGATTTTCCCCTAGTGAACATTTCCGATCAATTGAAATTAACAGATTAACATTATTTTGATCGATAGCATGCTTGAAAAGGAAAATATATTGGGCACAACGTCCTTTTCAAGCGTGACGCGCGTAATATATTTTGACCGGAAATGTTCGCCGGGGGAGAAATCAGAAACATTGAAATGTGAGGAATTTCATCGTAAAATTAGAAAGTGAGGGGAAAAAGCAGAATTTAACCAAAAGTCGGGATTTTTTTTCCGGCAATTAACCCTTAACTTGATCAAATATATATTTGTATGCAAATTAAATAAAAATTAAAAGAATGAATTTTCACTTTTCATTCCATACCGTTGCACCTTGATCATCTCTTGCAATTCTGGCGAGATTTGTAATATGGATTTGAATGTACTTTGTAACTGCCATCGACCTGATAAATACAGTGTAGTAATTAATTTACATTTACATATAATATATATATATATATATATATATATTATGAAAATAAATATATAATTATGCATGCGTTACCCAATACTTTTTTTGGAGTGACATTTGAAATAGTAACAATTGGATTTTGCCTCACGAGTTTTTCCAGCTTATCCCCTTCATGTATGGCCATATCATCCCAAAGAGAAACAACCATAAACATGGAACTGTATAAATATAAGAAATTAAAGTGATTAAATTTGTTTAAGAATAAAATATGGGAAATTTGACATTTAATTTAAAATTTGACTTACTTGTTCACTATAGTTATGTCTCTCACACTTTTTAAATTTGTTGGGCTTTTCACTGCTACCGATTTAGAATATTGAATTGTACAAACGAATGTTTCTTCGAAAGTCGACTGCCTCTTGTGATTCAGATGTAAACAATTCTTACAATTGATCTGGAACTTCAGTAGATGCAAGTAAGATTTTTCCATTATCACAACAAAAGTTGGAGGCTCATACTCTAATCTTGCAGCACCACAATGAATACAATCATATATTTTTTTTTAATTCATGAAGTGTCGAACCTAAAAGTAAAAATGAGTTAAATACAAGAAAATAATATTTATCAATATATATGTACATATATATATGCGTGTGCATCTTCAAAAATACTTACCATTTGAATCGTATGAAGTAACATTTGAATTGAGTTTTTTCATTTCAAAATATTTCCTTTTCATATGTATAAGTCTTCTCTGTTGATATACATCTGATGCTGGTGATGCTTTGTTAATACTCATGATGTAAAGATTTATTCTTCCTGGCTACAATTCAATAGTAATTCATTATCCAATTAAAACTAATAGAAATAACCCTAAATTGAAAACAATTCAACCTAAGATACAAAATCATGAGAATAAACTAACCTTCACAACCTTTCATGCAACCTGAAGTACAAAATCATGAGAATAAATTAACCTTCATAACCTTGTCTTTAGTGCAAAGCTTCAATTGATGTATTTTGTTGGGCTTTCACAAATTATAGTCGTTAATAATATATATTTACACCTTTTTCTTCCTCAAAACATATTTTTTTCCTTATTCTCTTTTTTTTTTGCTGTTTGAACGAAAAAAATAAAAATAATTTTTTTTGGGATCAAAAGAAGATTCATATTAGTTAGTTTATGTGACCCGTCTATAATTGTGAAAAGTAAAATTATGTAGTTCAATTTACTTAGCTCACAGATATTCAATATACTGCTGCACCAACTAAAAAATTATTACACAACTTTTTTTTGGTAGATGAATTAATATGAAGCTCAAGTATTAATTTATCACTAATTTATTATATCATATATTTTATACTTCTTCATGGGTTTTATCTTGTTACTCCTTAAAAAATTGTTAAATGGGCCTATTAATAAGCTTATTGAGATTTTGGTTAGAGTTGCCAGATCATCATTATCATGGCTGAGATGCAATATTCCTAATTCACAAAATCGATTTATGAAATCTAGAGATTAGAGCTCCTAAAAATCACTTTTAACATGTAGAATTATTAACAGCTAAAATTACCACAAAATCGATTTATAAAATCTAGAGATTAGAGCTCCTAAAAATCACTTTAACATGTAGAATCTGAATATTTTATTATTTGAAATTCTAACTAAAACTGTCGAAAGTCATTATAGGACTCAATGAGTACATCATCCCTAAAACGAAGCATATCGATCATGATTTGTAACATTCCACAAATTATTGTATTCCATATTTTGTTGAAGTACGTTGTACGTATAATTGTCTTTCACAATTTAGTTTTAACAACATGTTAATAGGTACATCAAGTTTTGTAAAAGGGATAAATAAACAAATCTATTGCAATATCACAATAATATAATATTTCGATGCAGTTGAATTTAAGTTTTGGCAAAGAAGACAATGAAATCAGAAAATCAGGGGATTGACCGTACCTTGGGAAGAACGACAGACGTCGATGACACGGAAGCGACACTGTCACAAATTATTATTAAAACACTTTTACGTTAGATGCCTTTTTCCCCCTTATACATGGCATATAATTATTTTTCTCATATTACTTTTCTTTTCTTTCCTTCTTCAAATACAATCCTAATATAATTAGGATTCTTCAAGCTTTTCAGTTCATCTATTTCGTTGGGCCACAAATTATTGTTAATAATATTTTACATTCCGACTTTGAGAAAAAATACTACAAAATTGTTATTTGATAATAATGAAATTGATTAGTTAATTGGCTGTAGTTTGCACGACTTGGCACGTACATAGTATATAATTATTTTTCTCATATTACTTTTCTTTTCTTTCCTTCTTCAAATACAATCCTAATATAATTAGGATTCTACAATTCATCTATTTCGTTGGGCCACAAATTATTGTTAATAATATTTTATACTATTGCCCTTAAAATAAATATAATAAGAGGGATATATTAGGCAAACCAAATTTTGTAAGAATCCGCTCTTTTATAATAGGTATAGATTTACCTAATAATAAATAGAGGACCATTATGTTTCATGCCCCACCTAAATTGCGACTACTTTTGGCTAACTTCCTCAACCCCCACGAGTTTCAAATGCCAACCACCACCCTAAAATGTACAATATATATATATATATATATATATATATATAGCTATTATAACATAATAATTTACTGATAATAACAACAAAAAGAAATTATATCTAGCTGCATACAGCATACTTACAAAAATTAACACCACACACACACACGCCACATGAAATGAGTGCCACCGTAAGTTTGATCATATGCACTTCCATTTTAGGATTACTCCTTTATTTCTTCTTCCAAAGACGGCGCGGCGGCCGTAAGGGGCTGCCGCTGCCGCCGGGGCCAAGGCCGTGGCCGATCGTGGGCAACCTTCCGCAGCTAGGGCCGAAGCCCCACGAATCGATGGCTGCCTTGGCCCGGGTGCACGGCCCCCTCATGCACCTCAAGATGGGGTTCGTGCATGTTGTGGTGGCCGCCTCCGCCGACGTGGCGGAGCAGTTCTTGAAAGTGCACGACACCAATTTCTTGAGCCGGCCGCCCAGCTCCGGCGCCGAGCACGTCGCCTACAACTATCATGACTTGGTCTTTGCGCCGTACGGGCCGCGGTGGCGGTTGCTTCGGAAAATTTGTGCCCTCCACCTCTTCTCCACCAAGGCCTTAGATGACTTCCGGCATGTTAGAGAGGTTGCTGCTTTTGCTTTATCTAATTTCCTATGCAATCTCTCTCTCTCTCTCTCTCTCTCTCTCTCTCTCTCTCTCTCTCTCTCACACACACACACACAGAGTCAATTAGTTCAAAGAAGTCTATACGTATACTCTTAATTACTTAAGTCATATGACACTAGTTTTAGTTCAAATAAGGTGGTGGTAAAGTTCAGTGCGCATAATTTTCAAATTAAAATAATACAGTTTGGGGGCGTTTACTTTGCGTGATAGGATAGATTGATAAAACATAGGATTGACTATATGAAGGATTAGATGATCAAACAAGCTAAAAAATTATCAATCCATCAAAGTAAACGGTGTATTAACCTATACTATTTTTATCAATCTATCCTATCATCCAAAGTAAACGCCCCCTTTCAGTTCAATCTAAGGCAAATTTCTTTACCAAAAACACTTATAATTTGTTCGCAGTATTTTAATCTTCCAAAAAAAATATACTTGATATCATAATTTTTTATCAATTTCAATTTCCTTTTGAAGATTTCATTAGAAATCAGAGTTTTTGTTATGAAGCTTTCACATGTTAGAATCATGATCTCATTTCGGAAGATAAGCTCTTATATTTTGCAGTTTTAAAAGAATGAAACATGAACATATTTAAATCTTTAGAAGAATAAATTTCTTCAAAAAAAAAAAAAAAACATGTTTAAATCCTAACGTTTTTTTCGGATTCAGTCCCCATATTATTAATTTATTATATGTGGAACTAAGTCTTTAGTATTTTGATTTGCATTTAATTTTAGTCATTGTATTTTTATTTGTGAAGAATGAGTGTGCGTATCCTTTTACATGTAAACTAGCTAGTACGCCGACCCGAGCGATGCTCAGATATGTAATGTATAAGTCTATAAGATTCGATAATTCTAATTTTGCAAATGCAATCGTAACTATAATTATAATTATTTTAGATGTTTTATAAGTAAAATTACATTTAGCACTCAGAATATAATATTAGTTGTTGTGTTATATATTTGATGAATTGTAGAATAATAGCACTTTTGAAATAAAAAATACTAATTATAGCACTCCTTTTAAAATTATGAAAAATAGCACTTTTTGATTTTTTTTTTTGCCCCTAATTCTTTTATTTAATGATCTCCATATCATATAGTTTTCAATTTTTCAAAAATGTGAATTCAACCTCCTTCATGTTGACCTGATCATATAATGTGTTTAGTTAAAATTTATGATTGACATGTATTAATTAGTCTTTTACGTTTTGATAATAAAAAAAAAATCAACCAATAATATAGTTATGTAGTATAATGTATATTTTTTCAATTTTTATTTTGAGTGAAATTAGTTTTGGATTAAAACCATAAACTTTATAGGCATACATATCTAATTATTTTTAACTTTATATTGTTGTTACATAAAAATTAATTAATTTTTAATCTCCTAAATTATTTTAAGAATATGTATCCCATTTCCCCCCCTAAAAAAAATTATAAAAAAATACCTTTGTGGATTACCATAAGTGTTTTTCATTTTATGCATTATTATATTTTAATTTTAAATATTCCAAAAAAATAAATTTAAATTTAGTACATGGATTTTTCGTTCCTAGGATTAAGTAGGAATTTCTGAATTTTTTTTTTCTTTTTCACTTGCCTCCTTCATTAATGCATTAAAAAAAAACAACCCACTATCCTGAAAAATAGGCACCATCCGCCATCACATGAAATTTACATAATCATCTTTCAATTACCAATAAAAAAATATTATTTTACCCTCAATCTTCCATCAAAATTAATTGCAAATCAATTTGGAATTAATTGTTGATTTAAAATTGCGCCAAAATTTAAAACTATTTAACTATTTCGTTTTAATATATATATAGATTTGGCATCGATTACACAAAAGGTAAAAAAAAATGTTTTATCTTTTTATTTATTTATATATTTTTGAGCGAGCATCTTGAAAGTTACTGAAACTGAAAATAATCATTCAGTAATTCCGTATCTATGATCTATGAGACTAAAAGCATCACTAGATAAGTATTCTACTTGGACCAAAAATTGCAGTTTTCACTAGCCTACAATATTTATTTTAAATGTTAATAAAAATATCGGAAAATGGGGTTATGTATAGCTGTACAATTTTAAATAGGACCATTCGACACGTTAGATCCCAGATCATTAATTAGCTTAATTGAAAAATCAAATAGAAGTGAAAAATGCTATCAACACTCAACAGCCATCTTTATTTATATGGATGTACATTCGTTTTAAATTCTTCGGAAATGATAAATGTTATACGTTGTGTTCTAAATGTTATAGGGGATGATCGGAGGATTGAAATTCCTACCCGAGTCTCTCACCCTTATAAAGGGACGCAAATACTTGTATATGGGCGGTCGCATACCGTGCGATCGAGCCCACGCGCGCGGGCATGTGCCGCAATCGGCCGTTAAGTCAGACGCGTGCGATATACGCCCTCGAATTTTTAATTTTTTTCGATTTTTCCAGTTTTTTTTATTCCTTTTTTTTTTAGTTTTTTAACTTTTTTTTTCAGTTTTTTTTTTTATTCATTTTTTTTGTAAAAATTCGAGCGAGGGGAGTCGAAGGCCTCGGAGCGAGCTAAAAGACATTAATGTTGTCACAATTATTCTCTATAAATTAAAATCGGAGCCGAATGCGGAGAAGAAAAAAAAATTAAAAAAATCGAATTAAAAAAAAAAACTTGAAAAGAAATAAAAACTGAAAAGTCAATGGGTTGATCCGGGTTGATCGAGTCGGGTCAATCCGGATCCGGTCTGATCCCATGAAATTGGTTGCATGAGAGTGTGCCTCATAAAGAGAAGGAATACCAACTGCACTATATACCAGTAGTATGCGTTATATTCTATAATGATCAATATACACATATTTTTAAGAAACATATTCTTTTTTTGATAAGTATGTATATATATATATATATATATGATCTGTTTAATTTTTTTTATTGGTATCCAATAAAATTTCCATAGTGTTAACCAACAACATTTTCAACCATGTATATACATAATAAGTTTACAGGAAGAAGTGGGGATCGTGATTCGTACTCTAGCGAGTTGGGGACAAAAGCCCGCGAGTATAAGTCAAATGATGCACGTGTGTGCCACAAACGCAATAGCTCGTGTGATGTTAGGGCGGCGCGTGTTAGGGCACGCACACGACGGAGCTAGTGGAGATACGACGGCGGAGGAGTTCAAGGCGATGGTGGTGGAATTGATGTCGTTGGCCGGAGTATTCAACATAGGTGATTTTATTCCACCACTGAAGCACTTGGACTTGCAGAGAGTGGTGGGGAAGATGAAGAAACTTCATCAACGTTTCGACACTTTCTTCGGCAGTATCCTTGCTGGTCACAAGATCAACGGCTCTAGTGGCGCCGACGGCCACGTGGACTTACTCAGTACGTTGATTTCTTTGAAAGATGTCGATAGTGGTGAGGGAGGGAAGCTCACCGACATTGAAATTAAGGCGTTGCTTTTGGTAAGTTTTCAATATACAGTATCTTTATTTTCTTGGCTAATGTTAATGTGTTAATATCATGTTATGCTTCGATTGTTTTATTTTTTGGAGCATCAATATCATGTTATGCTTTACTAGTGCATGATGTATGAAATGCGACCATAGTTCTTCATGTAGTTTATATTAGTAAACTAGTATTATTTTATTTAACTTCATATTTGGGGTCAACAAGGTTGGGAAACATATATTTATCATTGAGATTCTAGATGTAGTGATCACTTAGTTAACTTAAAAACAAGATTTTTTTTTTGTAAGTGTAATATTAAATTTTAAAGATCGTGCCATAGTTAATTCGAACCTGAAACCTTTGACTTTAGGTATTAACCACAATACTGCTAGACAAAAACAAAAAAATACTGTATTCATTAATCTTATGTGTTGTTTGTCCAATAGAACACGATCGTGTATTAAATTCCCTACAATCAATTAAGTTGACTATCATGTTATAAGGACCCCCCCTCTCTCACACACACACAGTTTTGTGACCCATAGACCATCTTTCTCATTTGTTCTTCTATAGCTTTTACTCCCGCCCTTCCGTTTATCTTGACACGTATTTATTTTTGGATCGTCTCATTCATCTTGACACATTTTCTTTTATAAAAATAATTAAGGTTCACTTAAAAATACTTTATTCACTTTAAAACACTTTACATCACTTCAAAAGCACTTTATATTAATTTATTAACTTCAAAAATACTTTATATTACTTTATTCACTTCAAAAATACTTTATATCACTTTATTAACTACACTAAACACCACATTTACACTTAATACTCTTCTTCTTAATACCCCTGCAAAAAAAAACATGTCAAGATGAACGAGACTGAGGGAGTATTATTTTCTATTTATTTACTACCTCCGTCCCATTTTTCTTGTCTCATTTCTTTTGGGCACGGGTATTAAGGAGAATGATGTTTAAAGTATAAAAAGATAGAAAGTGGTGGAGCTCATAACTTTTTGTGAGAGAAGCATATTTCCTTTTATGGAAACAGGACAATAATAACGGGACAACCCAAAAAGGAATACAAGACAAGAATAATGGGACGGAGGAGTATTTATTGTTATTTTTTTGAGTTGAGTTCTTCTATAAGTTGTTGGTGGGCGTCTTAAATTTTTATTTGACCGGCGCTCTACATATATAGATATCCTTTCAAACAAAAGTAGTGAAGTACACCTAAGTTGAATACATATTATGGCAGGATTTATTTACGGCGGGAACGGATACAACGTCTAGCACGGTAGAATGGGCCATAGCGGAACTCATCCGTAATCCAAATATTATGGGCCGAGTCCAAGAAGAGCTCGACTCGATAATAGGCAAGGATCGATTGGTCAGAGAATCCGATTTAGGCCAATTGACATTTCTCCAAGCCGTGATCAAAGAGAATTTTCGCCTCCATCCCTCCACCCCTCTCTCTCTACCTAGAATCGCACTAGACAGCTGCGAGATCAACGGCTACTTCATCCCAAAAGATTCCACGCTTCTCGTTAATGTTTGGGCCATCGCTCGCGACCCGAATGTATGGGCCGATCCACTCGAATTTCGGCCCGAACGATTCTTGACTAGCGGGGAAAGGCCCAATGTTGATGTGAGAGGAAATGATTTCGAATTGATGCCGTTTGGGGGAGGCCGTAGAGTTTGTGCAGGAATGAACTTAGGAATACGTATGGTGCAACTTATGTTTGCTACTTTGATCCATGCATTTGATTTTGAATTGGGTGAGGGGCAATTGGCCCAAAATCTAAGCATGGAGGAGGCTTACGGGCTGACGTTACAACGGGCCGAGCCGTTGGCAGTCTACCCTAGGCCCAGGTTGGCCCATCATGTTTATCAAGCCCAAGTATGATGCACAATGCAATTAATTTAAGTTTATTGTAATGAATATAACATCACTTTGATGTTTGAACACATTTTATTAGTATGTGTTTTTTTATCTTTAATTATCTATGAATAAGTTCTTTTTTCTAATGTCGCTATAATTTTTCTCTTCTTGCTAACTATAATTGTATTTTTTTCTAAAAACTAAGAATGCGTATAAAAATTAAGAATGTGTAATTACTTCAAAGAATTGCGACGAAGGCTAATATTGACTCATTTTGTGTTATACTTTTGTAAACCTTGTCGAATGTTCCAACATAATACCAAATCGAACCCCCTTTTGCAATGCTTTGTCCACTATTGTATGAATGCAGCTTAATAAAAAATTTACTAATGTGAAAAAAAAAATCATTAAAAGAAAATGTGTCAAATCCTTACCTCTAACGAAATTAATTATTAGATATAATGCAAATTGTGGTTGAAATAAAACTGGGCTTTTCATTTAATATGTTATTAAATGTCTTAGATGAGAGAATATGATGTATTTGTTTGTTAAAAGAATACGATTATAAGAAAATGTACATATTAATTTTTTTCCGTAAACATTCTGGCCCGAAAACTGAATGTTTATGGTTAGGATCGAAAATTTGTAACTCGAAAAAAATCCAGCTCGATTTGATCCGAACCGAATAGTCCGACAATCCAATAAGATTAGTCTGAAACGGAGTGAGTTGGCCCAATTGACATTTCTAATTGAGGCTAAGATAATCTCATTGACGTATACGAGTGCTATCGTGGATTATGAAAATGAGATTGTCGATGGCTAGTGTTAAATTGGATCTTTCGATTGCTAATAAAATATACATTTGCGTCTTTTAATTAGCTTCTGATTCTGATTTACGGCAGTTAAATTTAGTTGAATTATGGTTTTTTAGAGTATATTTATAAGTGTCAAACTATCCTCGAAAACTATGATCTGATAATGAAACAAAATAAGTTCTCACTGAATTCGCACGATAGACTAATGAAATGAAATAAAAATTATTTTAATAAAAAATTAATGCTTTTAGGGGGCAAAAGTACGAATCGCCAAATTAAAAGGGGTGAAATGTCAATGCAAAATCACATATGCAGCCGGTCGCATAACGTGCGACCGAGCACACGCGCGCAGGCGCGTGTAGTACACGTGCCCGCGATCGACCGTTAAGTCTGACGCGTGCGATACACGTGTCATTCAAGGTGCATCCACGCGTCTGATAATTTTTTTTTTCAATTTGACGCGTGTAATACACGCGCCTGACTTTTTAATTATTTTTCGATTTTTTTAGTTTTTTTTTAATTATGTTTTTTCTGTTTTTTTTGTTGTTTTTTATTTTTTTTTATTTTTTTTAAAAGTCGAGCAAGGGGAGCCGAATGCCTCGGAGCGAGATAAAAGATATTAGTGTTGCCACGATCATTATCTATAAATTAAAATCAGAACCGAATGCGGAAAAGAAAAAAAATAAAAAATCGAATTAAAAAAAAAACTAAAAAAAATATTTATTCAACGAATTAATCCGATTTTGACCGACTCGGATCAACTCGAATCCTGTCGCATCCCATGCGATTGACTGCGTGAGAGAGCGCCTCAATGTCAAAATATGAAAATTATAAACCCACAAAAAATACCACCACCTCATTTGCTCGGTCTATCTCTCTCGGACTCTCCCTCTCTCTCTCTCTCTCTCTCCCTCTCTTCATACTAATTGGCAATTGCTGATCTCCACAGCTGCAAATTTCATTTGATGATCGATGAAGTATTGCGATTCTCCTATGATTGATTGGATGATTAGCGTTCCTCTTAATTGAATCGAATTCGACGAATGTCAAACCCCAATATAACCCTCTCGATTGCTTCAGTGCAGAACATAACGGATCCTCCCGTGCGGGCGAAAATCGTGAGGATTTCTGAATGGTACAGCTCCCAAAGCGAGGGATGCAACAGTTTCTGGCGCGAAGCGGCCCTGGTCGTACCCTCGGCTTTGCTGGTGTTGTACTTAGGGTTCCAGGCGAGGCGCAATGTCAAGAAGCTACGCCACCGAAAGTCTTACGTCATGATTGCGTACTACGCGCTCCTATGGTTGTCAGCTCTTCTCAATTTGGCGTGGGCTCTTCTTCAGGTGAATTTTGATCTCTAGTTTTTCAACTTTTGGGGGGCGTCTATATTTATTAATCATTAAATTGAGCTACTTTTTGGCTTTGTTGTCGTGCAGATCGTGTGCGGTTTTAGGAATTTCGTGCTAAGTTTTTTGATAAGGGATTGGTTTTTTGTTTATTATACTACATTTTCGATATCAATATTTGTTCATGATGATGGGGCTAATATTTTTATTGGTATGTGTAACAGCAGTCTGCAGCTTTAGCATTTTTAAGTTTGAAGTATACTAGTAGAAACTGGAAGTTTGAGTATGATTTATTAGTTGCTTGATCTTCTTAAATACTATCCCTTAGTAGGGTGTATTTGTTATGTGGATGCCTTGGTACCATATCATTTTGTTAATTTCAGTGCTATTACTAATTACTATTGAGTTTTACATTATCATTTATGAATGTAGCATAAGAATACTGCCTTCAGAAATGCATGATAAAACAATTCATAAGATTTGTTCGGCATTATAAAACAAGTTAACAAATCATCCTTCATCAGTAGGGGAGGGGCTTTTTTGGGGCGACAGCTATTACATAATCGGTTTTTAGATTTTTCCATGCTATTTTGTGTGCTTTGATGATGAACCCCACCCTTTATTTGCCTTGTTGTGACTGTCCAAACTGAATGGTAACCAAAATGGGTTCTATTTTTGGCTCAATTTGAAACAACTTTAAAGGTTTGCTTTGTAGGTTTCACATTATCCAGTGATTATTTTTTAAAATTGTGTTTCATTGATGTTAAAACATCCTGGTCCCTAATTTTTTTTTACTTTTAAAGTTGCACAGTTGGCATCACAAAGCTTCCCTTTTATCCCCTCTTTCTTTCATTTTAAGTAATTTCTTATTGAAAAATCAGGGATGGCAATGTGCTCCTGAGAAGGCAACTGCTTGGAACCTGTTTTCGTTACTCACAGAATGTGGAATGCTATCTTTAGAAATTAGCATAGTGGCATTCCTGCTTCAGGAGAATTATGCTAATGGATTGGAAGCGCTAGCACACACTTTCCTAGTTTCAGGTTCCTTTGTTGCTGTCGATGTGCTTATACAGGTAATGAATGTCTCTCTTTCCTTATAGTCAACGGATTTTATTTACCTCTACACCAAGACATAAAAAGGAAAAAGGATAAAAAGGATTAAAGTTAACTACTAGGTGAGAACATGCTCAAGGAAGGATATGATAGTAACTATCTAAATAAAAGCCGTATCTGTTTCCGCCCATTCGTACAATTTCATGTATAGTTTTTTTCTTCTTCTAAAGCCAAATTTTGCAGAGTTCTTCATTTACATACGCAAAATCCTTCACTTCTATTGGACTAAATTTTCACAGTACTATGTATGGACGGAAGTATGTTGAGTTCCCTTTCTGCCGATTTGTTTGTACTCAAAAGCACGCAATCACTGTGTTCTACAGGCTATCTTCATATTTGGATTTGGGGTACCCCTATTCACGAATGCTGATACTGCACGTTGGGGAAAGTGGACTTTACTGTTTGTTCATACTTTGGTCCTGACTGCAGTCTACTGCTACATACTATTTGTTCACTACTCAAAGTGGAGAGATAAGTTGCCGCGTGAGTGCTATGCTCTCTCATATAGAAAGCTTTTGTTTCTGTTTTGATTATATAATTGGACTAAATTGCTCTATGTCTAACAAATGCAGCTAGGCCATCATTCTACAACTATGTGGTCACGATGTTTGTTGTAAATGTTTTGGGATTGTTCGCTAGTGGACTGGCTGGAATTGGTTTTGGCGTTGGATTTTGGTACGTATCTTTTTACCTGACCGTATAAAAGGATCTTCAATCTAGTACAATGATTCCTTTTGATTCAGCTAACAAAGTTATTCTGTCAGGTTGTTCAATTTTATCGTCATCTGCCGTCACTCCCTTTATCTTCCTTTCCTATATGTAACTTTCCTGGCTGACTTTTTCCAGGTAATTGTTGTTTTATATGTACTCAGTAAAGAGCCATACACAATTAGATTTTTGGTTTTAATGTATTAATATTTGCAGGAGGAAGACTGGCTCTTGGACAACGCATATTACTCAGAGATGAAAGATGCTGGATTTTTCGACACTGAGTGGGACTAGTGGACATATATTGTCAGTATAGATATCAAGGCTCCGCTAGGTTTGTAAATAAGTTCTAGTTGAAACTGCATCTTTTCGTTGCAGTTTTGATGCAAACTATTGACGCTGTAGTAGAATTGTAAATGACTGTAACGGCTAATACGAATTGGGATGATTCTAGTAGCAACGGGTATGTTCGATTATTCTGGTTTTGATCTTGTGCATGATATGAAATGTTTGGATGGTTGAAAGATGTGGTGCAGGCATAGGTGTAACACTGCTTCGAGCCTGCTGATTAAAACAAAAGGCTAGATTTCTAACCTTTTCTTAGGAGTGTTGTGCTACTTGTTGAAGAAAAAATTGGGTCTTTGACACGCATTGAAGCGAGCAATTGATTTGTAAGCTGGTTCCTTTATTGCAGAATTGTATTCCTCTTGTTTTTAGAGATGATCAACACGCGTCAATAAAATTTCAACATTTTCTAAATTTTGTTTATGTGTATTCTTAATTATTTTGAGTTTCTGCTTTGGGCATCTGTATCATTTTGGTATGTATAGAGTTGGATAAAACTCAGTGCTAAACAAATGGGAAAATTCATACGCATCTTAGAAGTTTCTAAATTAGATTCTCATTTTCACTTTGCCTCTTCGTGTGCACGTTAATTATGTGCCTCACTAATGAACGACTTCCAAACCGTGCGCTAGAGCAGAGTAGTGTTCAAGATTTTTGTAATGGTGCACGATTGTAAGAATTGGAAGTTACAAAGAAGCTTTTATTTGCAAAATAGCTTTAGCAAGTGAAATTAGAAAAATTAACTTACCTGCGTGCAAGGGATGTTTGTGTACAAGTCACGAAAATTCAAAAAAAAAAAAAAAAAAAAAAGTCATTGCATCCATTCCAGATTCAGTATAAGGCTGAAATTTCATCCGTACGAAATAATTTAAATATGAGACAATAATTTAGGAAATTCCCTATAAATGATTATCCGAATAAATTTGAAATGAGCCCAAAATAATCTACACCAGGAAATAATCTAAAATAAGTGTTCAAAAAAATAAAATAAATTCATTAACACGAGATTATCTAAGAAATTTTGAAGGAATTCTTCGGTATAATTCTATATCTTTTACACCGAATCTACAAATCAAAATTCAAAACAGAGACTGAGGTACACAAATACAACACACATAATGCGTAACATACAGAGTAAAAGGCTTGCCAGTATTTATTTGAGAGTACCTCTTTAAATAAGTAGCAGTGATGAGCCTCGTCCAGATAATAGATCAATCACACAAGTTGTTCGATAGAGAACTCTTGATCCATACCAATATAGCAATCGGAAACCACGATCAACTTCATACCCTGAGGAACAAGAAGCTTTCGAGTTAAAATGTAAAGACGAAATAAGGAAATGAGATAAAGCAATGGAGAAACCAATCGAATAAAACAGAAGAAAATAACATTCTGGATTATTCATGACTGCAGATCGTGCAATCTATAATTCGTGTCTCAAGACTCTCAATGATGTACGTCTATTATATGGAAGGCAAAAGCACAGCGGACATGCCGAGCTTCGCAAATTCTGATGGTTCTATGGTAGAGAGAAAACTTGCTCTTACCTGGAAGTCGTTCACATTAGACGGGATATCCATGTTTGTCACCGAGACATCCGTGAAAGAAACTCTCTTCAATGCATATAGGTGCGAGGATGAGGTATTTGCCAGGACCAACCACCAAGCTTCGTCTTTAACCTGTTGCAGGACAGTATCAGCCTTCTTTTCTTGCTAAATAATTGGCAACAATCGCAAAACGTGAGGCTGACCTTTGGAAAGCGAGGAGTAAAAGCTCTTGCTGTTTTCTTATGCCTTTTTGTCTTTTCCATTCTAACATTAAGACGAGCACTAGGATTACCAGCGGTAGTGTGTTTCTGAACTTTCAGTCGAACTTGGATGCGAGGAAAATGCTGCAGTTCCTGTGTGCACAAAAAGATACCAGCCACAGAGAAAATTGAATGTGAGGAGTTGTTGGAAAAGAAGAGTCGATAAACATGCAAGAATAGAATCCAACATCATGTGTTGTATTACTATAAACAAATGAAAAAAACAGAAAAAAGGAAACAACATTAGGTTGGAATCTGAACCAAAACAATGTATTATAGTATTAACTAGAAAAATAAGGGGCATTATTAGGTCAAATTCAGTAAGCAGTTTCCACTTATTACAGATATGCTATGAACCACAGACGGGTAACCCCGAAGTATGTAACAAGAAATTTAATCAAGAAGGGGAACTATGATAATTCATTCAATATACAACTACTATACAACAGTCTCCAATTGTCAATTGGTTCTCTGGTAATTGTCATCAGTGGATGCCCTCTTAATCCAACATGAAACTAAATTGCTTCGAACTCTGTCTAGATGATCTCCAATGAGTATCTATCATCATGAGAATTCCCGGGTTTCGAATGGTGACAAAAATATTCCACTTGCAATGCTATTTACATTTTCAGTCCTTGGACAACCAAGCATGTCTCTCTCTACAATTATGGAATGAAAAAACAGTCTTATATCATCTGCTAAATTCCAAGAACTTTGGATATTTTTACTCATCTATACAGGTTTCACTAAGTAGGCAAGTCTGCTAGTGTGCGCTAAATATCTCACAAGGATCCTTGAAATCAAAAGCTTGTATTTGCATAACCAGATAACCAAACACTGAAGATAAGCAGCACATGTTCAAGAGAAAAAAAAAAAATCCCCGGTTTGCAGTTATTATGTCAGATCAACATCATACAAAGATAAGAAGTGAGCTCTAATATTTTTAGTGATGATGATAACAAACCTCTTGTAACCTTGAGGCACTCGAATTTTTAGTGAGAAACTGCAAAGATTCCAGAGGGACATCTAATAATTGCAAGACGTTCAAGATTCCTCTCTGGGTCAATGTACTAACAAGATCATCCGTCATGCATGGGAGCATCCATAAAGAGGAATCTCGGTCGCACCATAAACCCTGAAATATAACAAAACTAAAACTTTATTCAAGGAAAAGTAATATATGAAAGGAAGGGCACTGCTTCAAGAAGTTTGGACACCTTTGCCTATTGTAATAACAAAAATATGATAAACACAAGAAAGCAGCAAAATAGCATCTTTTCACCAATATAAATTAGTACTAATATTTATGTTTGGTACACGTACTAAAGGAAAATAATCTCAATCGTATTATTAACAGCAATACACTATATTACCTGCATGACCATTTGTAAGAGATGCATACAAGTAATCGTACTAGTGAGCCATCCGCTGTTTGCACATAGATCTATCATTGCCTGTAAAATTCGGATACTTTGATCCAGCACTGACTTCAAGTCTGTTACATAATCCGTGACTGGCAATTCAACTTGGGAAAAGTGTGCCTGCATCCCAATATAATACATGTCACAAATAGATCCAATTCCACCAGTAATATAATGTGAGTATTAGCACAAAATGTGGCTATTGCAGTTTGAAATGACGTACAACATCTATAGCCATCGGACCTAAATTGGTTCAATAAGACAAAAGAAACTTAGCAGTAACCTGGAAAAGAAGATTTGTCTTCACATGAGGGTCATCAAGAAGATTCTTGTCAACCATGTACCGAACCTTACTGGACAATTCTGCATTGTGGTTTTCCTACAGGAGCAAACAACAATTTCAACATAATACCAACTAGGCCACTAGAAAAAAGAAACATCTTTTACAAGTATCATAGAAGAAAAAAAAAATACTGTGACTATTCCTGCTGGTCAGTAGGTACTGAAATGTCATATTAGTTTGCGCAACAAATAGTCTGACATATGTACCTAAATAGATTAACAAATAAAACCTGAACAAATGGAATGGGCCAACATTGACTAATAGTATGAACATTCTTAACCATTATGGTTGCTAAGCTGTAGCAATTTATGTAGCAATATCATTTACTTGACATAGCTATTTTTTCAAAGATGACAGGACTAAAATGATAAACAAAGAGTGCAGTTAGAGAATTCAATGAGACTTATTAAAAGAATTGATTAAAGATCATTAAATCATAGCGATACACATGACCAAACAGCAGAAGAAAGGCCTCAAATTCAAAATGCAGCTAAACCAGTGAAGATGTGTAACTTACTTCATTGTGCCGCACGGGAAGCTCATCATATTCAGAAGCACCAGATAACACATGCAGGAACACCTAAGACAGAAAAATATACAAGTATTGGAATCAAATCAAATAAAATATTAAAAAAAGAACAGTCCGTAAGATAGGAGCAAACTAACTTCCAGCGATGTGTCTGCTTCTATATTTGAAGCAAACATAGATACAGTTGTGTATTTCAGATAATACTGAGATGTTATTGAACCCAACATCATTGGCTCCACTCTGTCCTCTTCAATTTTAATGCAACCACCATCTTCAAGGTCCTCAAATGTGCTCACAATTAAGCTGTTAAGAAGATGCGGAAGGAGAGTAGGAGTTACCAAAACTTGAAAAGCAGAGTCCAATATAAGCATATTAAGATAAAACTCATTCCACCTTGACAAGTAAGAACTCAGAGTTCCAGGATCTGTGTCCTCTAAGCCATAATATGCTGGATTAACCCCCTGTTTTAGAGAAAGAAAAAAAATAGTTAACAATTCCAACTGGTAATACAACCCCAAGCGAACAAGTAATAAATGCAAGCCAAACAAGATGCAAAAAACCTCGTTATTAAACAACACATTTTTATTGGTTCACATGTCATTCAATGCATTAAATGTCAGCATATTTAGGAAGAAGTAATTTATCAAGGATCATTCACTTGAGATTGGAAAATAATTCACTTTCAAAGACAGAAATGCAGAGCCGATGTTTGAGCATGCATGTTATCAGAAGATGATAGGCATACAAATATATAAGTAGTGAACAGGAATGTATCATATGTAAATCTACAGTTTAGTATGTGATATCTGTTTGCATGAACTATATTTTGTTTGGAATTTTTTAAATCATCCACAACAATATACTACTTCATGATACTTCTGTAAGACAGTTTATCTAATCTTACTTGGGTTGACGAGCTGTACTCATTTATGATGACAACATTAGATGAAAAAAAGCTAAAAGGAAATGTGACAGTCGGATACACTGTAGGATACTAATTAGCATATATGTCATGGACAAGTTAGTTAAGAAAACCAGGACTAGATAGCCTCAAGATGAGAATTATTCAAATCATCAGATGTAAAATGCCATACCAATCTACGGAATAAATATGTCCAGGTGAGATAATGTATTGCATCCTCTTTATGCCGAATTGTCCCAGAAACTATCTCTGCATTTATGTGATCATGCAACTGTTCTCTCAGGCTGCTTTCAACTGGAAATGGTTCATAGAGAAACTGGGGAAGAGGAGGGGGGGGGGGATGATTTCATTTACTTGATTTAAGAAAAAGAATTTGAAAAATGATATGCGTACGATTATTAAATTTATTCATGCCTTTTTGTAGAAGCTTTTTTTTGGTTCATGGACGAGAATAATAGCTTTTCCATGCTGGTCAAACTGAGGCCGTCCAGCTCGACCCATCATTTGTAAAATATCCGTGATTGGAAAATCAACATATCTCTTTGATTTTGCTTCAAAATACTCCGTTCCCTGGTCATGAGAGAGAGAACATAACAGAGTGATACTTTCTCCAAGCAGAGAAAAGACTTTAGGAACTAATAGAAGAAGACTGCTTATAATATGGACAAGACAAAGTAAGCAAAATCTCTGCAAGTGTGATAAAAATTAAATTTTTTCTGATCAGTTTGTGATATCAGTTAGCAATCTATACAAGGTCAGTTTCAGAAAATTGGATCATTGTAAAAATGAAGTCTTTTAAACCATTTGTATCAAAGTCAGAATGGACGGTGTGTGGGACAAGCCTAGTTCTTGAACAAAATTTAGGCTGCTTTAAAATACTTAATGTCTGCCACTCTACTTCAACTATCTCTAGAAATGAATATATATATGGATGGGTTCTGGTAGGAATCATATACATAATAATGATTCTTTTATGATAATACTTTTTATATATTACAATAATGCTTCTTTTAATGACAATTGTAGATCATACAAAGATTAATGATTAAGGTTAGTTCCTAGTTCCTACCGGATGAGATTTTTTACTTCATATAAATGCCATGTATTAATAACTACGATATATAGCATCACATTCTTTTTATAAAATTAGCTCGAGTTTAAAATACATTAAAAATATAATAAAGAACAAAATGAAATTAGACACCTTAAAAGTATTGTAAATGTACTCGTAAATATAAACTATGCAATAACAAATGTTTATATCTTTCTTTTAATATAACTACTTTAATATTGGATATTTGGAATAATATTTAATATAATTATTAAATAATAATAATAATATATGATAGTATAAGATTATAGATTGTGAATTCAATTTCTATAGAAGTTGCATTTCAAAAACTAAGAGAAATAATTTAATATTAGAAAAGCAAATGAAATTTTAACATCTCAATTATTGCGAGTATGCTTAGAGATATGACTTGCGCATAACAATAGGATTCTATTTTCATGTACTGAGTGTTGGATAATTAAAATAATATATCATAATATTATCATATATTCCATTATATAATAATAATAATAATAATAATAATAATAGTTGTTATTCTAATTATTTTCTATAACACAATGTAACAGGACAACCCACAAAGTGGATCCTATTGCCATCAGTCACAATCCTTGCATGGCATAACTAACTAGTCTCCTACCAACAAATACTAGATATCCTAGAATATAAAAAAAGAAATAAAAACAATGAGATTTTTTTTTATCAAGAATGATGTGTGTCGCGTGTTTACAGATTCTTCCTCGTGAATTACCCATGTTAAAATTACTGAAAATAGAGATAAACCTCAATAACCACCCCCAACAACACTAGACATTGTAAAATGAATAAAATCATACCTCAACGATACAGCTGGTTAACAATAAAATAAGATAAATGGGTTCGATCACTCCACTGCTGACCAAATAATAAAATATTCCTAGAGTTCAAATAAAAAAATAATTGCAAATACACCAAAAATAATCATGAAGCAAAAAATTAAACAACCACGTGACTCATCTCTTACTAAACTGATAGGTGGCGTTTGGTTTGGAGGATGTGATTGATAACATGTCATAGGATAGGATAGGATTATATGGTTGATTAATAATCACTCCAAATTTGGAAAGACAACTAATCACTCAATTGGTGGATATGATCAAGGGCCTACTTTTTCATCACGGTCCAAATCATTTAAACCAATCATTTGATTAAGTTGGATTATTTTATCAATCAAGCCTAATCAATCAAACCAAACTACACCATATAGTTTGGATGTGTGGGATAGGGTTGCCTGGTACACTAATTGATATGTTATACACAAATTCTATTTAACAAGGCTTCTAATTTGAATGTTAATTGTGAACCAGATTTCTATAACCAGCCCCAGTCAGATCATAAAGTACGACGATGCCTCCAGGACTTCTTTTAGCTTTGTGGATATATTATCTTGCCATCTATTTGAAGTCTGTGCTAAGAGGGTTGCACAACGAGTAGCTAGAAAGATCCCTCAAGAATTGACTTCACAAAATTTCAAAATCCAGTTCAGATTGAATATTAGGCCAAGGCACATGAATGAAATTACAATTGGTAGAAACCATACTGTCGATCTTATGTGTAGAAGACAGATAACGTAAGTTATCCATAAATTTGACCGACCTTTATGATAACTAGATGAGCTGGAAGGTTCACACCCCAAGCTAATGTACTGGTACAGACCAAAACCTGAAAGGACATATAGATAAAATATTTACAGAAAGCTCATAGAAGTTAACAGGTTAAAGTACTTTTCTGAACATGAAATTGAAGTTTGGGAAATAATTGCCTGAATCTTATTGTTTGAGAAAAGTTCCTCACAAAGTGATCTATCCTTATCATTCAATCCCGCATGGTGCAATCCAATACCAAACTGCAGAGTGTGTCTAAGGTTCTGATCAGTTACTTGGGAGACTATCATCTGAAGTGATTCTTCAGGTATTGCCAGGAATTGTCTTGGGTGCTCATCTGAAGCTGCATACTGCATTTATTTATTTGAAGGGGAGGGGGGGGGGGGGTTGTCAAAGAAGAGGCTAAAAGAATTTATCAGAAAAACTGAGCACCCCAAAGATCCTGACCTGAATGAGGTCCAATGCAGTAAGCCTAGTCTGACGACGTGATGACACAAATATAAGAACCGGTTTTGTTGGTGAATGTGTACATATTGCTGCATATGCAGGTTTATTCATGCTATTCATTCTTGGACAGTAATACTTTCCAGGATATCCCTGATGAAAAAAATGCAAACTCATTAGAACTACAACTTTTTCTATCACCAGAGCATTATACACTTTGCAAACAAGCTAAAAAATGAAAGGAAAATGGCATCCGTAGTATTAGCCAAAACTAACACCTCCTAAAACATTTATACACAACAGCTATTCAGTTGTGTAAATTGAAGTACATCCCAGACCACATTGATACGCTGTCAGCTCTTATATTAGTTCTTACTGTCTGAAATGGCAAAGCATCTACGTAATGTTCAATCATCATATCTGCACAAATATAGAAACTTCATAATCCGCTGCTATAAAAGATATGCTCATTTAGAAGAATTAATTGTTCAACCCACATGATCAGATTGAAGGTCCAACTTCCTATATCAACTTCAAATGAGTGTTTTGCAAGAATTATTCATCGTCCCTTCCAGTGTTGATCTAAATTCATGAAACTTCTTCCAGAGCAGAGCATTTGAGATTAATTTCATGAGACTTATTAGTTAGTGAAAGAGATACATGAAAATTGCAAGTACGATAACTTTAATGCGAAATATAGCCATATTCTTCCACTTGGAATCTTGTGTATTTTTTGCATGTTTAAGACAACACCAGCGGCAGCTGTGATAGTATAATACTTAAAAGTAGCATCTTAAAACAATGAGGCATTATACTTGCCTGGATATGAACTTCAAGAGGAACTGGCCTAACACTAGGCTTGAAGTTGAACAATCCATTTTCTTCAACACCCAGCCAATCACCCAAATCACTAGATCCACAACAAAAGAAAAACTCATTATCGATAAAGAACGAAAAGGAAAAGATGTGAATCCCCCCCCCCCCCCAAAAAAAAGGCAATAACAGAAGGAGACCCTCAATAGTTTATACTATAAGTCGATCAAGTGTCAAAAAATGCATGAATACAATTGATCAAGTTGAAATTTCAATTCTAGTTAAGTCACACATTTGCAGTGTTCAACAGTTTTAGCATTGGAAAAACACTCAAACAACATGCTAAAATATGCATAAGAGTAAAAAAAAATGAATAAAGCTTTCTAGAATAAGAAGTTAAGAACTTTATGTTATTGAAATAATGGACGTTAAGAACTTACTGTGCATTTGCTAAAGCTGTTGAAAGACCAACAAATCGAACTGAACGGTCTGTCTGTGATGATATGTATCTCATTCGAGATACAATTACCTATTAAAATATAATATCTATTAAATGCTAGCAATAGAACTTCAGAACTTCACCTTCTAAAGATAGACAAGACCAAACGCTATTAAAGTATTTGTCATTTAAATTGAAATTAATACTATAATTTTCAAAAAAATGAAAAGAAAGAATTCATATTTTCACTCTAGTAGTTCCATCTTTAAGACAAAAAAACTAACATCACTGGGAAGTCAGGTAAGCAAAAATTGTAATGGGAACAATACCACTATCTAATTACTAACATCTTATAAGCTCTAGCATCCAAACACCCCAACAACTTATTTTTAAAAGAAGATTTAGCCCGTCATAAGCTCTTAAAACATCTTATAAGATGTAGGAGCTTATAAGCTCCATAAAACAACTCTAGCCAAACACTCCCATAGTCTACGTAAGCCTGCCTAGAGAACTACTTTAGCCAAACACTCTCTAGGTTTGCATAGTGCATGCATAAGAAGCAAGGATCTATTTATAGATCAATTGGCTTTTACTTTTTGTCAATTATCGCCTCTCTAGTCCTACTTTAGCAGCCTTTGAGTTGCATAGAGCATCCACTTGTTAGGTTTTTAATTTCCTTCATAGCCTCAACGATCTGAACATGAAATAATGCAAGCACAGTCTGGATTGACGACCTTCATTCTTTCCATCTCTTTCAAGTAATAGTGATGCAGGACTCAAAGTATTTTGAGTAGTCTTCTTTTCTAAAAGGTCATTTCATGTAACAATTTTCTTGAAAGATTCTTAGAATGATGGTATTGGGGGTCTAACCCCTAAATGCTGTCATATTTTTACTTCAGCATTAAATAAGATCTCATCAATATAATTTATATGTGTATATATATATATTGCAGAATATAAATTTTCACATCTAAGGAAATCAAGAACAAGAATTTGATTGATTACTATCCTTTGATTTCTACATCCTAGTATACTCAAGTTCAGAACCTCATTTAAATATAGTTTCTTTAGGTCGGACTATGACCATAGAAATGGTCTTCACATATAGAGTTGTCAACTGGGCCGGGCCGGCCCAGCCCAGCCCAGCCCGGCCCAAGCCCGGTATGGGCCAGCCCAGGACCGGCCCAATTGAGCAAGTGGTTTAGTTGGGCCGGGTTTATACTTAGATCTGGGCCTCATTTGGGCCTTTTCTCTAACCCAAGACCGGCCCAGGCCCAAGCCCTCTTGAAGCCCGGCCCAAGACCGGCCCAGGACCAGGCCCATTTCAAGCCCAAACCAAGCCCAGGACCGGCCCAAGCCCGCCTAATGCTGTTTTATTAATATATATATATATAGGTAATACAATTATACAAGACTATATTATTTAATGCCCAATAAATATATTTTTAGCTTCTAGAGTAATTGAAATGAAATTGTCATCTTTAATTTATATGCAGTGTATTTTTTACTTTTCTCTTAATTGTGCTATAATTATCTAATCCTTTTAGTTTTCCAAGTTCCAATCTTCAATTATACGTACAAATTCAAATCACTTTTAGTTTATCAAATTCAAATTAAAGTTACAATACAAGAAAAAATCAAATTAAAGTTACAATACAAGAAATCAGTATGAAAATCACAAGTATAACCCACTTGGCCCATTCGAAGCCGGGCCCATCTGAGGCCCGTCAAAACCGGCCCATTTGAAGCCCGGACAGGACCGGTTCAAGCCCAGTATAAACATGGGCTTCAGACGGGCTGGGTCGTATATTTTATAAAAAGCCCGGCCCAGGCCCGACCCATTTCAAACTAGGGCCTGGGCCGTGCCGGGCCTACCCGGGCCGGGTCGGCCCGGCCCAGTTGACACCTCTATTCACATAGACTAATATCAATGATACAAGTGTTGTGCTGCATCAATGTTCAGAGAGCAGGATGAAGATCATTTTCCATTTCAAAAACCTTTTACAGTACAGGGCCTCAGGCACTAAGTCAATCTACCAGGATCTGCTACACTATATTCTGGGGTTCTAGTAACAGTACGAAAACAAAAGAGTCTCACCATTCTTCATTTAACTAGGTAGAAGTGATTATGAAGAAAATCTTTTAGGATCATCGCTTGTTCGTCATTATTTGGGGTGTAACTTATGAATATTTGCTTTTGAGAGCAGGGTGATTGGAGATATATATATATTTGTTGATAGTTATTTCTTATGAATATTGTTTCGCATACATCAGCATAATCTAATAGAAACATGATATGCAGAAATTGCAAGCAGAATTTGTATATTAGCTTCACCTCTAATGCATAGCATTTTAAAGGATAACTGAACTTTCAAATGAATTATCCTCTTGATTGTTTGACCTGGTCATTTTACACATTGTGTAGCATCGAAGTTCAATATTTACAAGAATCTGCATTTGGCTATTACTCAAAATATAATACGAAAGACATCAAATAGTTCATACTGCATACCTCCAATATGGGTCCACGATCAGCACCAAGTAAATGAATCTCATCCAATATCATTAGCCCAACCTAGTGACATTGAGAAACAAACCCTTCAGTCAATAATCTAATGCATATTCAAAATGCAAATCCAGAACTAAGAAGCAAAAAGGAGAAGCAGCTGAACCAAGAAAAGAAACATTTCTTGCCAACGAAAGTGCTGCAAAAAATATGTTTACCTTTTTAACATAGGATCGAGTATGCCAATTCCGACTGATACCATCCCATTTTTCTGGAGTAGAAATTATAATGTCAGCTGATAACAGAGCTGTCATATCTGGAGTATACTCCCCTGTCAACTCCACCTAATAACAAAGCCATGTTAGACTAGTTATACTAGGCACAATTGAGTCTACAAGAGAAACAAATGCCAGCACCATGTGTTTTCCAAGCTGGGAGACAAGACGCTTTCTCCAATCATTCATCCTTTCTCGAACAAGAGCCTTTAAAGGTGCTATATAAATAACCTGCATTAATGTAACAACTTAATCATCAACAAGATTATCAGAAAAATCTACACTGTTAAAGAATAACATCAACATAACAACACGGTGGACCAGGCTCTAGAGTTGTTTCACAAATGACCCAAAGACAACTTATTTTGTGTGTGTGTGTCCTATTTAAGAATAGCATCTTACTATAGGACAATTGTTTGTATCTTAGAAGTATATTTTCAGTCTAAATACCACACTAGTGTTGAGGTTGGCAAACATATTGATCAGTACAGAAGATGATAATGCAAGCAATATTACACACTTAAGATTTCCCATATAAATTTAGCAGATTTTACGGCCTACTACATCGAAAAGGGCTTATTGGCAAGGCATCATCTCTCAAATCCTAGAGAGCCATTAAGCAGTTTTGAAATACTTTAGCCCACTAGTTTATCTAAAATAGTTATCTACTAGTTAGTAATGGTTAGCAAGTACCTCAAAATAAAGGACAACAGGGGGAAATTACTCTTTCTACAAAGACAGGTGGTTGGGTGAGTGGAAAACCCCAGAGAATATATAGTTAGCATTTTGTATGTGAATTTGTATCGATGCAATCAAATACGCAGAGTACCTACGTTGATCTTCCTTAAGCATTTATATTATGTTGCATCCATAATGAGTCTAGAAACAAGACTTAAGAGCCAAAAGTAAACATTCTTATTCTGGAAACATCCTAATTACTGATCAGACATATCCAAATTTTGCCCAGCACTTTCAAGTGCAGTGTATCGCATTCATAACCATATCACTACAGACTGAGTCGTTATTCCAAAAGCATTTTCTCATACCTTATGCATCTGTTGACTTGAATTCTAGAGATAACATGGTCTAAGTTGGATGTGTCCTAACCCACACAAATAAGGCAAGTGCAGGTTCGAGCTTGTGGATATTCAGGCTGATCATATTTTTAATCTAAAAACCACCCATAGGTTTGCTACTGTTTTGCATTTTCGTTTGAGGTAGGGGCTGTTAATGGATTCTACTAGACCCATCCCATATAGATTTTGAATTTTATATATGTTTTAATTCATTTGAATCACGGTGGAAGGATAACATTAACTTCAGCTCATTCCTTGACTCTACCAAGATAAAGACATGTTTAAGGATCTTGTACATATTCTTTGCATTATGCTGTCAAGAGTAAGTTATGCTTGATCAAATGGGAAGTATTTTAAGTAAAAGCAACCTCTACGGACTAACTCCTTAATCGCATTCAAGCAATCAAACTTGGTAAGCCTAAGAAAAGATTTGTCTTATATGTTGCAGTTAATCATGGCAAGTTCCAAGCCTAATAAACAATCAGCTTAGTCAGAGAATGTGTCCATTTATGTTTACAATGCATATATCCGACTTCTTTCCAGAGCATTCTTCTAAGTTCTAACAGCTCAAAAAAACATGTGTGCGTATGTGGCAAAAAACATAGTGTGCGATACTGTTTGCATGAGCAAAAATACCTCAAACTTCCAAGTTTCGTAGTTAGCAGATGATACCTAATGATTAAGAGCATTACCTTCATATCAGGCTGAGTATTAAACAGATGGAGCATGGCAAGCTCAGCTGATATAGTTTTACCACTCCCTGTTGGAGCTCCGAGAAGAACATTTTGGTCTGTATGATATAGCACATGAAAAGCCTGTCATGATTACCAATAAATCATGTCAGAACAAATAGAAGTTTAATATTCATGTTAAATGGAGAGAAGTACAAGAAACAATGAGGGGGATGGAGGGGGGAGTCTGAACAGCAACCCAAAGGAATAATAGCAATTTCGTCCAAACCTGTGTCTGAATGGGGTTAAAATGTGTGAATCTGTACAATGATTCATAAGTTCCATTGGCAAGTGCAGTCACGGGAAGTGGTTTCAGATCAAGAAGTTCAGTATGAGTTGTATGAGCCTGAAGGAAGATAAGAAAGCTTGGCAGTTAAAATAAGTCCATATTGTTCAAAATAAAAATATCAGTTCATCTGCAAAACCACCTCTGGGAGCGTGAGGTTCTGGAAGGATATGGTGTAGAAAGACTCTGAATGCAACCATGAATCTGAAATTGCCCGGATGAAGTACTGGGGAGGATGTGGCTCAAATATTGGAACCGTGAAAGTGAGCTTCTGAGCCTCCCCTTTAGCCATTTTCTTTGTTAATGTAAAGAGCTCCGAGTGGTATATATGGTCGTTCTCTGAATCCTACAAAGCAAAATGATCAGCCATTGGTTCAGTTTCTCAGAGGACAGAGCACACTGAGAAGTTTTGACAGACAGGCACAATACCTTCCTAATAAGAAATTCATATCAATGATGATTGATAACATCACTTATTGAAAAGACATCAAGAAAATCCAAAGAGTTCCATCTTGGTTGAGTCAATTTGAAATAGCTTATTGTTCGAAATTAAGGTGATTTATTTTTAAAATATTTGAAATATGTTTTTTATTCAGTCACACACTGTCAGCACATCAATGATAAACTGATGTAAGGATTTCAGGAGTACAAACCATCAGCACTCAATACATTTACTAAGCATTGAAGGAGCAATATTTCGTACAAGTTACATATGAACGAGCCTGAATAAGAGATAGGGTAGAGTAAAGAATTCCAGTCCAAGATGGGCATACTATTTTATACTCCACCCGCCCTCCAAAAGTATGGTTAATTTGCCATTTTGGGATGTCCCCCATAAGTATGGTTCGCCATTTTAGGACATGACCCCACTAACTTTCTAATATTTTAAACCTCACAATAAATCAAATAGGTGGGTCCCTTACTCCATTCAAAATACATCTACCCAACACTTTCTTCAAACACGTGCCGCCCTCCCCACAACATACTTTTGGGGGACGGAGGGAGTATCACATGTGTAAAGTATCTCTTTGTCCTGAGAAAAACCAGGAACTCTACAAGAGTTAGTCATAACAATTAACTTCTATGCCACTCATGCATGGGGCTTAAATTTTGCAAAACGATAATAAGTGTTATCTCCTATACATTTTTGAAGGAAGAAAGATGATTGACAAAGCATAAGATGTTTATGGTCCTGAAGAGAAAATTATTTTTCCCCTCCCAAGGACTTGCACCTGTCAGCTATAAGGTTTATTTTCCTACAGATTCAATCAAGAGACATCATGCCTTTCCTTATTGCTTTTCTATAAACTAGCTTCCACAAGCCATGAATTGCATGCTTATCATACCATTCCCCATAAAGTAATGTCAGAGAATGAGAAATAATTAGGCCTTCTAATTTTTCTAAGGAAGCAAGAAGCAAATGAGCATGGAAGCACCTCAACTAAAATCCACCAGCGCTGTGCAGTACCATGCCAACGATCCTTCCAGATGAACTCGGGTGTGATAGTCAAATCAACCTAATAAGGACAGATATTATTGCTTAGTATGATGCTTTACTGGCACTAACTATTTATTAGGTTCAAGAAAAAAGAAGCATCACCAACTTGCCATTTACCTTTAGAACTGTTCTTGTTATTGGACTTACTGTAGCAAATAACTGGACCATTGGGAAATATCCCAGGTATTGCTTCACCAACTTCAACGGAAAAAAGGAGGTTATAGTATATTCCACAATAATAGATCAAAAAGAAAGGAAATGCGGTGCAAGTTTTGAAATACCAAAAATTACAAGTTCAAGTCTCAAATACCTTTCCTCCAGGTGCATAGCGAATTAAAGCTCCAATGTCTTTCTCCTGCATCTCATATAGGCGATCCAAGTCCACCCCCCTTTCTTCAAGCTTTCTCAATATCTGAAGCAGAAAAAAAAAAATTATAAGAAATTCAACTTAGTTACACAAAACACTTAAAACAATATATATATATATATTACTTCTCCAGAAATATCTCTATCAAATTGTCTGAGTGGATGTTGGTGGGGCCAAATCTGACGATCCACAGCCTTGCAGTATTCCAGCATGAAGGAAGACATTTCACTCCATCCTCTCCGCAAACAAATCTCAAATAATGCTCGCATAATACGAGCCAAACTTGAACTGATATATGATGCATCAGAAACTAGTGAAAAAGAATCAATTGTGCTCCTGGATATGTACAACTGCATGACATTTTATAATCATAAGGCAAAGGTGTCTTTTAGATTAAATTGATAAAGCCTAAAATCAGTTAGTAACAGCTACTGACCTGAATAAGAATAGACACTTTTCCATGTTTATTTGAAGGACCACCCTTGATTTCCAAAGGACATGTTCGAGCCAAATTTTCCAGCTCATTTTGTTCCTCTTCTCGAACAACAATATTTTCAAATTCAGAAGAATGCGCAACCATCTCAATTACCTACAAGAATTAAAGAGTAAATCGCTTAGCCAAGACATAAGATAAAGTCAACAAGAGAAGCATTCCCAAGTTGTCTCATTGATAAGAGTTACTGACATACAGAACTGGAGAAATAATTATATCCAGATGAATTAAGAAAGGCAAGTACACAAAAAAAAAAAAAAAGTTAATTAACTTCTTGGTCATGCAACAGAAGTAGAAAAGGCCAGATATTATGATTGCTTACCTCGCTATCATTCATGTGGCGTCTCAACATTTCATTATAAGTTTCAACACTAGAATAGTGAATGTAAAAGTGGCTAGCAATGCGACCAAGCTCAGTACAATAGAAGTTTCCACTTTTCTCATCAAAGCGCATCATTTTTGCTTTGTCGAGAGCTCGTGCTGCATCCGATACCAGAGCTCTTTGTTTCAGGCTCAGTGATGGATCTGCAACAACCTGTCAGGTGTCAACAGTTAATTTAAGTGAAGCAAAAAAGAAAAGTGGGGGGAGGGGACACCTTATATATATGCATATATAAGTAGAGTGAGGGAGGGAGAGACGGAGAGACATAGAGAGAGATTAGTGGATAAGAGCTATATGCATCACTACCACACCTAAGAGAAATCTAAAGGTAAAAAGGTAAAACAAAAGCCACCACCAGATACACATTTCAAAACATACAAACATATCATCATCTGACTGAGGCAGGACAAGGTGATCCCGATCACCAGAGATCCTTTCTTACAAAGACAACCAACTAGGCAAGATGTTGATAAGTATGTTCTTTGAACATCACACGTGAGCAATTTTCCTACCAGTAACCACCTGAAGAAAACTTGAAGATAAATGGTGGCACCAATGCTTTCCAGATCATTTAAAAAAGATGAGAATCTGAATTATCAAAAAGAAAAAAATGTTACATAAAAATATTTACACGAGTGAAGATCATTTTGACTTTGCAGTCCTCAGATCATTTTTACTTTGCATTCAGATAGTTTTGGAAAGTCAAGAAATACTAAGCGAATTGTCCTATGAGAGCAACACATGACAAAGTGCAGCAGATCTAATAATTACTCCTATAGTTACAAAATGGTGGTTAGCTATAAGGAATGGTTATATGAATAGTGACCTCATATCCCACTTCTTGGTATTGAACCCTACCCTTCAATATTGGGGCAATGAATGAACGTCATTCCGCTGTACTATCATTATACTTCTAATTCCAATTCCCAATGTGAACCAGCACTACCTTCAATGTTTGATAAGAAGGTCACAAAGGAATATAAGTCCGATAGTATGGACACTTCATAACAAAACAGATATGAGATCTGGTGAAACCCCTTTGAGAAGGCAAGATCTTTGGCACATATATTCTACAGGAGCAGAGGAAAATCCGGGGGGGGGGGGGGGGATGTTTACAATATCTTGCCCCAAATAGTATTAGAATGAAAACAACAGATTCACTTTCACTCAGTACTTTTTCTTCTTTTCTTCTTAATTTTTATATTTTTGTATTTTACTGCTTTTTACCAGCAAGAAGAAAAGTCTTCAAGGCCTGGGGGGAAGAAGACTGGAAATTATTGGGGGGAAAAAACAGAAGCTTGAGACAGTAAGAATCAAGCAGACCATACCCAAGTATGTTTGTCTATACTCTACAAGAAAAGAAGTCAAGAGTGTACCTCATCCCATCCAATACCATATGCCAGAGGATTCATTTTCATCCGTATGAAAAGATATGTGTACCCCAGCCAAGCACAAGCTTCCTTTACATTTGTCACAGTGCCCAATGCCACCTCAGCATTCAGATTATCTTTCAAAGAGGTTATGAACTGCCAATTAAAATAAAGGGAATTGAGTATGAATTCAATAATCAAATATCAATACTATCTATCATAGCCAATTTTAGGCATCTATTGAATCCGTGACAGCCACTTGATCATGTTTTTTTCACACATCATGGTCAATGAGAGAGCCCGCAAAGGCAACAATTTGTTTTCTCAAATGTGAAGATGCTCCAACATTTAGAATAAGAGAAATACTAAGTATTGGGCCAGAAGAAAAGTAATGCAAATAGATAAACATTTGAAGCTTATGCGAACTTCGCTCTCATTAACCTAGTTCGATCCCAGTGTTCTTACTTTGAACTGTATTAGAAAATCTCTGTTCTCTTGTCCCAAGATGAAATGTTTAGGATAAGTACAGTCATTCATCTCTGACGTCTAATTTACTTTACTGGAAAGATAAGGCAATCTGGTTACTTTGTATGAGAAAACATATATCAATACGGTAGTTAACGCAATTGATCATAATTATTTAGTACAAACCTGACCCAATTCATTGTATGAAAGTTGATGTACTTAATAAACAACCTGATACCGAACAAGCAGGAATTTGTTACAAATTGACTAACGGAATCACTCTGTCTAGTTGGATCGATTGGAAGTGCTGTTATACATAAGTCAATGATTTGCAGATATACAAGCTTAACATTCCAAGGACAAAATTCAATATTGCAAACAGTCAAGTCTATCTGTGCAAACAAGATGCAAGCAAGGTTATACCTGACTCTCAATGGGAAGCTGACTCGTCAACAGCCTCAAATAGTAGGCTAATTTTTCATGACTTGTGATTATAATGCCTTCACCACTTTTATCAAACTGGGGTCTTCCAGCACGCCCAAATATCTATAAGAGGACTTGTGGTCTCAGAAATGCATATAATGGTAAAATTAACATTAAAAAAAAAAGCTTCAATGCTCCATAGCAGCAAACATAATGTTGACTCTCACCTGCATAACATCAAGCATGCCCAGATCTCGCCACCCACCAGCCTTTGGATCATAAATTTGAGTTCCCTGGCATAACAAGCCACAAACAGCATTACAAGGCCAAAAAAAAACTCTCACAACAGACATAAAAATCATGTCAACCCTCCTCAAAAAAAAAAAAATCATGTCAACCACTAGCAAAAGTATTCTATTCCTTTTCTGAGATTTAAAGGTAAATGATAAACATTTTCTAGCAGATGAATATAAGCCAAAAGAAAAAATGAACACACAATTAGATTACCTCATAGGCAGCATATCTGCTTATCTAAACTAAGCAAGAAGCAAAACATAACATATAAAAGAAGAATTGGTTGGGTAAAGCATAAAGCAGAAACCTCACCCAGATCTCATTATATTTCAGAATTTGTTTTTATTATAAAGCTCAAGACCAAAAAAAAAGGCTGTACAAGAAGAATTAATCCAAAGTACTACACTAATTTGGAAAATGACCTCAGGGGCAATAATTAGATTATCAGAACTTAAAGTTCACCAGTCATATTTGTTAAAGCTCCCCTATTTGTGTCCCACATCGACTTGGTAAAGATCCTAGCTTCTACATATAGATCGGATAGTCCCTCTCTCTTACAAGGCCTTTTAAGGGAGGTAAGGGCCCAATTCTAATAATATTAAAACCAAGTCAAGAGAACATCTAATAATAGAAGAAGGAAATAGCAGAACTCATTCATCATCAGCCAGACAAAATGATACAATTCTGCAAGGAAAGGGGATTGGAGGGGCAACTTTGATCCAATTTCTCTCTATCCTTCAACAATCAACCGAAGGGAAAGAAAGAACACATCAAGAAAAGTGAGTTAAAACCCAATAAGATCCTTCACTCGGAAGAGCAGGAAGAGAGTTAGGGAGAGAAAGATGTTGAGAACTTAACCAATCAAAAACTAAGAAAGACGATTTATCTTTAGAAAACTGGACAGAAATGTCACGGACTAAAGGAAACAGTTCCTCTAGAAGCAGCTTCAGAAAGAAAGCGAGAGCCAGGAAGAACAAGGATAGCGAAGAGAAAACATGAAAATCTGATCTATTAAATCTCATGGAGATCCCTGATTGCTTTCCTCTAAAGAACCAAGGCATTTTTCCCTCACACTTATCTAAAGGTATAATTAAAGTAGAACAACCTTAATCACCACAGTATGAGCAGGCAGATTTACTCCCCATGCCAAAGTTGCTGTGCAAACGAGGACCTAGCACAAAAATTATAAATTAGAGGAAGATCGACATTATAAGAGAAAAGTAGCATCCCAGCAGAAAAAAATGAGCAGATACCCTAAGTAGTCCCTCAGAGAAAAGTCGCTCAGTCAGACCTCTGTCAGCGCGTAGCATCCCGGCATGATGGATGCCAACAGCATATTCAAAAAATTGGACCAACTGCTTATTTCTGGACTTCAGTACTTCTTTCTGAGTTGCATAAATTCATTATAAGGGATAAATATAACATAAATACTGACTCTACATTAAATTGACATCACATAAAAGTTACAAACAGTAGCACCCTGCCTTTATAAGTCCCTGTTGAGGATGTGAAGCATTTGTGAAAAGGTCGAAGTCCTCGTGTAGTTTGGCCATATCTATCTGTACATTATATCATGCAATCAGGTCATAAAGCAGATGCAATTAACACTACTTATGCCATGAAATGAAGTTACAAATTAATAAGAGATCTGTATAAAAGCACTACAAAGTAATATCTTTGCATGTGGACAAGTAAAAATATGATATCATCTTCCCTCACAGTCTTCTATCCCCAGACTGGTGTGTCTTGTGCGGGAATCAGACTGAAGATCTCTACTATCTGTTTCTAAATTGATCTTTCTCACTCAAACCTTGGTACAGAGTGCTAATAAATTAGTCATACAGTGATAGTCGAATCTTGGCAGTTCGATTTGTAAGAAAGCTCTGTGTCATGGGGGATCATTGTTCCAACTCGATGTTGGTCATAGTGGCTAGAAAAGAAGAAGGGAATCTTTGAGGATAAAGAAGAATCTTTAGAGAAGATGTGGGATAGAGTTAAGTTCAGAGTTGCTTGGTGGGCCTAAAATCACAAAGATTTTAAGGCCCTTTTTGTGTTGGATATTGCTGGAGATTGGAATTGGTAGTTAGGATGATTTTACCCTAGGGATTTCTCATCACTTTGTACTACTTACTTTTTGATTTTCTAATAAAATTATTTGTTTATACTTCTTTTAATTATACTTCTAGTTCTAATGATTAAGGTCTGTTTTACACTACAAGATTATTTGTGGGGATGTACTCGAGCTTAATTTATTTTAAGACTCATGAACTTATTTGACCTCACTCATGAGCTTATCACGAGTATTCTAAATATATAATTAAATGAAAAAATATTCATTATTTCCTTAACAAAGTAAGTTTTAATTCTAAGAAAATATAATATGTCATTAAGATGCGTTATTTTCTTATAACATATAAGTTTAATTGGAGAAAACATATACTCCAACTAATTAAAGCATAAAAAATTACATAGTAAATTAATCATTCTATATTTTTCATGGCGCACCAACTTATCAACAAGCTAACGAGCCAAGCAGTGTCGAGCTCAATCTTGACTACTAATTTACTCTATTTAAATTCCCAAAAAGATACCTCAAAGTAAGCTATCACTTACTCCAGCCTTTTTTCCTTTTGCTACAAATTTCAAGCTTAATACATTTTTTTAAGGAAAGAGAAAAAAAAATTGCATACAAGTCCAGTCAAAACCTTGGCCCATCTTGTTTATCATTAATTCCAACTACTAGAACCAAAACCATCTTACAAAATGGTCAATTGGAATATTAACTTCATGGATAATTTTTTAGGACCGGCCATACAATTAAACTTATTAGTCGGGATATTATTTATCAACCTAGTATCAGTTTAAAATATAAACCTGTATAATTTTTTTTATATATAGTTTATGCATCCGAAAGGGTGATTTCATGCATATAATTGCCTTTCATGACCCAAAGATAATAGAAACAAGTGAACTATTTATGCACCAGTCTCTATTAAAATCATAAAATTAGCAAACATTTTTATCCTTTTGTCATTATTCATTAAGGCGTGATACTCACATGATATTTCAATCTCATTTAAAATAAGCATCTTCAAATCAAGTGAAAGTAAAGGATTTCCAGATTGTTCGCCCAATAAACTGGCAAAACCTCTACAAAATTATGAAAAATGATGTTACATATTACCAGCTTTTCAGCAGTTTTTCCTGTGTCTTTACGTGAATGAACAAAAACCATAACCTGATGTCCTCGCCTTAGTGAGTCAACCACCTGCAGGAAACATTACATCAATCAATACAGGTAAAAAAGTGCTACAAGAGTTCCACGGCCTAGAACCTATGTACTGAATGAACCTTATTGAAGCAGATCTCATTCATCAATTCATTACGAGCTGCAAAGTTGTGTTCAGAAATCCCAATGTAATGCTGCTGAAGAGGTACCGGCCTATAGCTTGAATCGAAGAAGAATAGGCCAGTTTCTGGATTTACCCTCAGAAATTGTGCAACCTAATTTTGCATAAGTTTGGGCATTTACAGATGATCAGGAAGGACAAACTTTATTCATATAGCAAATAAATTCTAACTTTACTCTCCCAAATTTTTCTTTTGTGAAAAAATTGGTTTGAGCAAACTCAAGCATACTACCTCCAGATAATTTGGTAGAGTGGCAGATAGACCAACAATGCGTATCATACTTTGTGTAGATTCAACCTGCAGAAACACAAAATAGCATTATCTAACCAAAAATACCCCACAAGGACCCGACGTGGTAATGTGTGTCTCTCTAAATTATTTGTCGAAATAATGTCTAGACACGAGTGCAGCTTGTGAAACCACTTCTGCTTCAGTCTTTTAGTGACATCAATATGATGAGGATTACTACAAGTATTAGAATTAGTGCTCAATCTATGTGTCGCCAAACATGGAATACAATTCGTGCGGGATGAAAACATTCAGATCTAAATTGCATCAGATGTGTACACAGATTAATAAAAGCTCATTCGCAGGCCTTCATTCAATTGTTAGCATGTCATTTCGACGTTTTGGAAGAGTACATAAAGTTGGAAGGATTGTAAAAATAAGAAGATATTGGAAATTTGGAATAAAATTATATGAAATTTTTCCAGTATTATTCTGGCACAACAAATGAGAACATGAACGGGTAAGTGTTGTAGAGACTGAATACAACAAATGAGGCATTAATGTACATGGAAATTGGAACATGTATCATAAGACATCAGGGTACACAAGTGGAGTGAGATTATCATAGGTTCCAATCTGAGGTTGTGCCAAATTTGCAGTTGTATGATTGTAGGGGAAAAAAAAAAGTACTGCAAAGGGATGAGAAATCCCAAAAAGTTAATTCATCTTGATTCCTAACACAATTCCAATCTCTAGCAACATCTAACACAAACAAGGCCTTAACAGTAACATCATCTAACTAATACATCACACCATACCTGACGGAGAGTGCGAGCTACTAATGCTTCAATCACAGGACCTCTATCATCATTCAACAAATGTACTTCATCAATGATTAGGAGCTTCACTAGCATGGAGAGTGACATATCACTGCTTTTACGAGTAATAACGTCCCACTTTTCAGGAGTAGTTACAATCATCTGAAATACAAGAAAAATGAAAGCAAGCAGTTATAATAGTGTTGTCTAACTATTTGGGCAAAATTATGTATCATTCTTCAGTTATTGAATACCAGAAACGATTAAATTTAACCCAGGATACATGAATGATGCATAACCTGCGTCTCTTCAAGCTCATTCTTTGAGAGTTGCATATCACCAGTGAGTTCTCTCACAGTTACATTTAAAGGGGCTAATCGATGGCTGAAGGTTGATGTGACCTCCGCAGCTAATGCCTAGAAAAGTATTGACTAAACATTAGAACTCACTAAAAGATAGTCATAATTAATTGACTAAAAATATGTAATAGATATTTGCATTTTGCAGTCATTTGAAAAAAATAGGAAATTACCTTTGTACTACGAGCAACATAAACTATCTTAAATTTCAACTTTGAAAAGGAAATTACCTTCATAGGAGCAACATAAACTATCTTGAATTCATCTTTATGCAAATAACCATCTTTAAAGTGTTGTCCAATCTGGTAGAAAATATTCAGATAAACAAAGTAAGGTATGTCTTAATGGAGCAAAATCATCAAGCAAGGATCAAACAGAATAAGCAGCTTGTCGTGAACGGTGGAACTCCCTTGACTAAAAGATTAAAGAGCACGAAAATACAAGAGATCAAAGTACAAGAACGGGACAGTATCCGGAACTTTCCGTCCCCTTGATTGTCTTATAAAGGGCGTGCTCATCTACATCACGCAATCGCCTCTTGTATTCTCTCACGAACTATTGGTATTTCATCAATCTACCACATTTTTTGGAATATAATTTTTTATAATCTCTTCCCTATCTCATAACATTTTTTCACAATGCAAACAATGTATAAATTCCACATACAATTATACCATGCCAGAATATTGTTCCTTTATTTGTGTGTTTTTGTTTTAAAGGCGTTGCAAAGGATGGCATTGCCAGTTTCTATTTAAGACAAGTGCATGCATCATACAAGAAAGGGGCATTTCACACCTCATGTAAAATAGCAACCATAGCTATGTTCGTTTTACCAGCTCCAGTTGGCGCGCAGACCTGCAAGCAAATTATAAGTCTACAACTCATTTCTCTTAGAAAACTGAATAAAATTGCATAGTACAGTAATTTCTTCACCAGTATATTTGTGTTGCTGTAGTAAGTTGTTTGGAAAATTCTGCTCTGTATCCGGTTCAAAGACTTGTAACCATGAAAAGCAGCTTGTGCAATGTCATCTAGCTCCTTGATGTCAATCTGTCATAAACACTTAATGACTCAATAATTGTAAGATGAAAATGGAACTACCATAAGTAAAAAAGAAATTAAACAGGAGGAAATCTTTTCTGAACAAAAAGGTTAGAGGCTATAAACTGAAGTAGAATACTAAGCAGAGAGTCTAGAAAAACAAGCAAGCTCTGATAAAAAATAGTGACTACTCCCTCCGTCCCGCTATTAGTGGCTCATTTTTCTTTTTGGGTTGTCCCGCTATTAGTGGCCCGGACCCAAAATAGCAAAAATTAATCCTTTAAAAAGTGTGGATTCTACCACTTTTCTATCTTTTACACCTTCTTCTTAATACCCGTCCCCAAAAAGTATGAGCCACAAATAACGGGACGGAGGGAGTATTACTTAACAAGTAACGATGCAGAACAAAATCAAAGGAAAATAACCAAAAGTAGTTAAACATGAAGTCACACAAAATAAAGAAACTATAGCCCACTACTGAGAAATATTATGAGTCTTTTTTTTAAAAAATATACCAGCTTCTCCCCGGGTTTCATTGGTGCAGTTGGTGTAGGAGGCACAATGACTTCTTCATAGCCCTTGAAGTGCTTCCTCACGGTGCCCTGAGGAAGGGCAGTGGCAGCAATCTGAGGCCCATCACCTTGCCCCACAAGATCGTCAAGTATATTTTTCTTCTCACTTGCTTGAAGTAAAGAACTAAAAGAAAATGAAGAGAAATCATTCTCAGTTCCATGATCTGTTCCACGCCTATTCTTTTTCTCCTCCTTGCGCCGAAGTTTATCAATTTGCCGTTCAGACTCTGTTTGAACAGTTACCTATGTAGTGCAAAAAAAATTGAAAATATCAAATTCCCGAGTCCTGTCCAACCACTCTGAAAGATTAAATATCAACAAAATAACTTCATTACCTGAGTAGCATAACTAGGATACTTAATCTGTGTGTTTGAAGCTGATCTATCAGATTTCAGGACGAGAAGTCCATGATGGATACTTTCAACAAGGTCTTTTCTGTGCTGCCGGACGTGGTAGGAGAGTTCAAGAAGAAAAAAAAATGATATAGATCAATCAAACAAATCATCAAAAATCAGTAAACTTCAACATGTAGGTTACCACCAGTTTACGAGGTTCCATTATATGGATTATATCTTGCACAATATTTCTTAGTTTTCTTAATGATTGATGGGAAGAAAATTATTAAGTTGAAAATATTATGTAGATGAATACTGAGTCCAATGTTTTTGAAATACACATACAAGATTGAAATTATCAATTTTCAGACTTTCCATTAGCTTTTTTTGAATAAATGAGTCAGTAAGAAGAGGAATCTGGTCAAAAAACCAATATCACTATAATGAAAGTAGACAACTGTTGCTCTCCTTACCATGATAAGGTCCTGAACAATCTCGAATGAGCTATCACCAACAAGATCCAGCAAATCACCGGCGATCTTCATAAGATCATCATTCAATATGAATCCAGCACATAAGTTCGAATAGCAAAGTCAAGAATCAGAATAAAGCATTATCAATATGATTTGTATACCTACCTCATCTCCAGGTTTCTCTGAATTGAGAATCCTGCAAATGGTCATTGCTAGTTCATCTCGAGGAAGCTGTGAAGTACTTTCCCTGACAATTCTACCACATGCATCTCTCAACCACTCTAGGTCATAACTACCTGCACTGACAGAAGGATGGGAATTTGCAGAGCCACCATTATTGGGCCATCCCTCGTGATTGCAGGATGATGTACCAGTTTCCTCCAGAAAAACTTCTCCATTCTCCAAAGAAATATCCACTAGAAAGCGAGCAGGAGGTTGGAATGCAAGATCTGCTCCAAATTCCACGTCCTCACTGCCTTCGCTTGTCACTTCAGGTAAATAGCCAGATCCAAGTTCATTATTCTGTAAAGAGAAAAGCCTCTCCGCCAGTGATGCAACTTTCAGTATGTTTGCATCCAGAACAGTATGACCAACAACTTTTTGCAACTCCAACCTGAATTACACAACATTTTAACAATATTAAACACGAGAAACCATTATTTTAGAACACAGAGTTCTAATAATTGTGAAAACAGGATTCCTACTAAGTTTAACGAGGGTAACGACTCAATATAGATCACCCAGATAAATTATGTTCAAAACTTGAACAATAAAGATTCCTGTTGTTTTCTTTCTAATAATTGTGAAAACAGGATTCCTACTAAGTTTAACGAGGGTCACGACTCAATATAGATCACCCAGATAAATTATGATCAAAACTTGAACAATAAATATTCCTGTTGCTTTCTTTTAACTCTTTCAAATTTCTGTCTTCCAGCAATCAATTGAATTTTTTTTCCACTCTTTTTACTTCTTCCACAATCATTTTAATTTTTCAAATCCTATACTTTCTGATATTTATGTGGGATAAATATGAATCGCCTGTAAAAGAAGAAGGTATGCATCATAACCATGTCATCTCAACAGCATACCGGAGAGTCGTTATAACTGAGCAATTAGTTACATTCTACAAGGATATAAATAACAGAAACTAACAAGCAGCATATTCGAGCACTGTGTCAAAATCATTTGCACGGTTATAATATGATCAGAATGAAAACATATAGCTTTAAAATAAACCAGAATTTCTTAGCTCATCAATATTTTACGCTCATATGGATCATCATCACATTCAACAAGTGCTTCCACCGAAAATAAATTCTTCAATATATCCATAGTCCATAGAAAAAGAATAAGAAGAAAGCATCACTTTTTTGACAAAATTCTCTTATCCCTCTCATCCTCTTCAGATTCAGAAGTCCCACTGAATAGCCTATACGCTTTTATTGCTACTTCCTGAAACTCCTCCGACACCACTTCACCACCCATCAACTCAACCACAGCCACAACAAATTGCTTGTACAATTGCCGTACCTCAAAAGAAGCTGCACAACAATATAGACAGTGCATAAATAACAACTATAGTAATAGACAAGAAGATGAACACCAAAATTCAAACCTTCCCCAATCTCTTCACCTAAATATACAATAAACAAAACTAACTCAATCAAAAACACGCATCTAAATTCAGCAAATGCTAGCCATAAAATGAAGCAGGAGTACCTTCATCCCACCGATAAATGATCTTACGCGCGAGTTCCGACTCTCCAACCGAAGCTGCAGAGCTATTGAACCAAGCAGAATCCACAACGCCAATCGGATATCAAACAACGATCATTCAAATTACAAAAACACTTTCAAAAAATGAGAACTGTTCCAACTTCTACACTACTGAGCATACTTACCTACGGCGATCGAGGTTTTGGAGGAAGGATTTGCGGTTGAGATACGCTTGATCGGCATCGAAAGGTGACCTGAGAGAATTGGTTAAGCGCGGGAGTTCCACCAACATTTTGTGAGATGAATTTGGGCGATTGAGCTCTTCAGCAGATGAAACTGTGACACTGTTCGCAAAAGTTGTGGGTTTTCGTATTTATAGATTTGGGAGTTGGGTTTGGATAAATGGTCCGAATCTTTTGGGCTTTAGTTTTATATTTTGATATATGGAAAGAGTAATTTTAAACATTGCCCACAATTCTCTCATTATAACCCCATAATTAAAGTAATAATTTTAATAACATTAAGTGTACTATTATACCCTTGGAATCCTAACTTATGATAGCCCCCAAAAAGTAAGACAACACGTTGGTTTGTATATTCATAAATGTCACACATAGATTTAGCGCAGGGGCGGTTTTGGGGGTGTGTGGGGTGGCCGACCGCACAGGGCCCCGGAAAAACGAGGGCCCCAAAAAATATATAGGTCCATATATATAAATATATATTTAATTATTGAATTTAATACTAATTATTCTACTAGCTCAGTGATAAAGTATTTCTTTCAATTTTAGTAGGTTGCGTGTTCTAATCCTGCTTAGAGCATTTTTTTACTTTTATTTATTTTCCTTCTTTCTTTATTAGCCAGGTGGACCCAAATTCTCTCCATATATATTTATTTTCCTTCTTTCTTTAGCCAGGTGGGCCCTTTTACTTTTTTTTTGTTCATTCCTAATGCATAAATTACCCTGTAAAATTATAAAAAATAAAATAAAAACCATGCATAATCTTGAAAAATAATAGAAACATAAATGATATTTAGTTTTTTTATAATTAAATTCATGCAGAGCAACGAATATCTTAATTTTTATTTGTTTATCATGTCATGTGTCGAAAATATTTACTAAAATGATATTGATTCATAAATTTTACTAATATAATTTTTTTAAATATAAATAAAGGTTCTAATTTTAATAAGGGCTCCGAAATGGCTAAACACTTCAAACAAAAACGTGAAGCTCCTTTCTTAAATCTTATAAATTTTAGTTTATTTTTCTTAATAAATTTTGTAAAGAAAGTTTAATTATACTTTCAAAGTGACTATCTTAACTTTTTATTTGTTTATCATGTAATTTGACTAAAATAAATTACTATAATCTACTAAAATATTCCATCTGTCTCAGGTTAGTGTGGTTCAACTAATATTTTATACCTCACAACAAATCAAATATGCACCACTTTTGAGGGACGGAGGTAATATAATTAATTCATATTTTATATATTTTTTTAACTATAAATAAAGGGCCAAATTTTTTAAACTTGCACAGGGCCTACATTACCCTAGCCCCACCCCTAATTTAGCGGCTGCCTGAGTTATGGAGTCGGAAGCGGCGCCACCAATAAGGAGGAAGAGGTGGAGGGCAACGTCTGCTTCTCCGATGTCGGCGTGTGTGTTCTTGTAATTCTCAGTTCTACACCGATGGCGACAATTCTAATTACGACGATTACAGCTTTGCCTATGGCTCGCAGATGTTATCATCTTATTTTTTGACGTTAGGAAGCATCATCAAGGTCTCAGATCTTTAAGAATAGTTGCATTAGCAATATTATTATTTTTTTCATTAATTGAAAGTGGCTTGTTGTAAATCTTTGTATGGAAGTTTTCACAAGATTAAGTGTATGCTATATGTGATTTTGGCTAATTAATTATTTGAATCTGCAATGCATTTTAGGAAGAGTGGAATGGCTGACTATGGCATGATATAGATCCGACTTGTTTGTTCTATTGCAAGATATTTATCTTCACAGATAATCTGAATTGAGAAAGGACCGGAAAAAAGGCTTACAGATAAATACGAATTAGTACTGAAATTTTTTAGATGACATATAGCAACAACTAAAAAGAGGATGTAATTTTTAAGAGAAGCTTCACAGAGTAATTAAAAATGATTGAAGTTGTTCGGTGTTCATGGAATTTGTATTGAATCTATTGATAACTTAGATCACAAAACGAAGGAAACTAATCTAAGGTTGTTATTGGGGAATGGATCTCAGCAAACCCGGGTGAATTTTTATGAAGATACTTGTTAATGGGGGCTATACATATTTATAGGGATAAATAAGCACATTCATTATTAATTTAATTAATTTAATAAATATGGGGCTATAACGAGAGAATTGGGGCCTATATTTAAAATTAGCCATATGGAAAAAGTAATGCATGCAAAATTACAAATTTAAGAGGGGCAGGACTGTGTTGGCACGGGGGTCTTACAAATTTAGGGCTTCTGTTTCACAATTGGCCCATGGGCTATTCAAGGGTCAAGTTACTTTTGCTTCTTTTTTTTTTTTAATTTCAATGTTCATATTCATATTATAAACATAATTACATATTTGGTCAAATCTAGAATATTAATTATTTTTAATTATTTTGATATCGTGAAAACTCACAGCCGCTAACTCTCGTCCCTGTGTAATAAGCCTACAAAGCACTGGATAAACCCTCGTCTCTGTGTAATAAGCCTACAAACAACACAGTGCAGGTAAAACACACTTACCCTCGTCCCTGTGTAATAAGCCTACAAAGCACTAGATAAACCCTCGTCACTGTGTAATAAGCCTGCAAATCACACAGTGCAGGTAAACCACACTTACCCTCGTCCCTGTGTAATAAGCCTACAAAGCACTGGATAAACCCTCGTCAATAAGCATGTAAACAACACAGTGTAGGTAAACCACACTTACCCTCGTCCCCGTGTAATAAGCATACAAAGCACTGGATAAACCCTTGTCACTGTGTAATAAGCCTACAAACCACACTTACCATCGTCCCCGTGTAATAACCCTACAAAGCACTGGATAAACCCCCTCGTCGTTGTCTAATAAGCCTGCAAACCATACAGTGCATGTAACCCACACTTACCCTCGTCCCCGTGTAATAACCCAACAAAGCACTGAATAAACCCCCTTGTCACTGTGTAATAAGCCTGCAAACCATACAGTGCATGTAAACCACACTTACCCTCGTCCTTGTGTAATAACCCTACAAAGCACTGGATAAACCCTTCACACAGTGCAAGTAAACCACACTTACCCACATCCCCGTGTAATAACCCTACAAAGCACTGGATAAACCCCCTCGTCACTGTGTAATAAGCCTGCAAACCACACAGTGCATGTAAACCACACTTACCCTCGTCCCTGTGTAATAACCCTACAAATAGGGGTGTGCATCGGTCGGTCGGTTCGACCGACTGACCATAATTTCAAAAACCGAAAACCGAACCGATTGAAAATTTTCAAAACCGAGCCGACCGATTTTTATTTTTAGTCAGTTTTAATAAAAACCGACATAATGTAATAAAAAAAGAAAAATAAACTTGTAGTAGCAACAGTAGGAAAATGAAGCAGTAAGCGAGCAGCAGGGGCAAAGAAAGCATTTCTAATTTCCTACATCGATATACACCAGAGAGAGACACTAATAGTTATTTTAACAAATGAATCAAATTAATCAGACAATAAACAAACCAATTACCTTAAGTAGAATTCGAAAAACTCCAAAAAAATCCTAGATATTACACCAAATCAGACAATATAAAATTAGGACAAAAATCCTACACATAATTTTATGAAGAATTTGAAGAACTCGACCACCCAAATTCAAAGAATAATTCACTTCTTTATTTCTTTTCTTTTTATAGACCCATAAACAAATCTCAAATTCAAAGAATAATACTCCATACACTGTTACAGTGAGAAAACCCCATTTGATTTTGAAGAGAGAGAGAGAGAGAGAACGGCCAGAAGAGAATTCATACAGCTGCTAACAGATACGGCGAGGGCGATGGCGATGGCGATGGCGAAGCCGCGACGAGAGAACGGCGATGGAAAGGTTGGTGGAGTCGCATGACAGCGTGAAGAGGAGGAACGAGAACGACGGTGTGAGGAGTGAGGGGAGGGAGAGACGTTGTTAGGGATGTCAATTGAACCCGAACCTGACGGGTCGACCAGAATAAACCGAACAAAATAAAGGATTAGGGTTGATTTTTTACAACCCGAATATATAACCGGGCTATTTGGGCTGGCCCGCTAGGGTTGAAGGGTTATTCGGGCTAGCCCGATCAGGGTTAGGGTCAACCCGAATAACCCTAATGTATTTTTAAAAAATTAAAATAAATAATACATCATACTAATTACTTGTAGTAGTTGTATGTCGCGCCCTCTTTTGCTCTACATAGAAATCATAAAAGATGAATGTCATTCAAGTGTTTAGTTTCATTTGTGAGATAACGAATTAATGTTGAATATTATTGTTATTTTTCATGTCGTGTAGTGCTACTGGACTTGTTTTGCTGGATGCTATTTTTTGGATTTAATCAAGTTTCTATTTTTTGGGCCACTCGTATTCTTGTTTTGTTACTTTTTAATTTTTTTGTGTATAGTTTTTTTGCGACAAATATTGAATAGTCAATAAAATATATACATTTTAATTTTTATTTACAAACTTTGTGACCCGACTGGCCAGCCCGAAAACCGAAGGGTTAGGGTTAGGGTTGAGTTTTTTCAACCCGAAAAAAAATCAACCCGATTTAACCCGGACCGAATAGCCCGATAACCCGATAGGGTTGACCCGAAACCCAAAGGATTGGCCCGATTAACATCTCTAGACGTTGTGTTGTGCGTAGGTTTAAGTTTTAATTTCTAAACAAAAATAAATTATACATATTAAATATTATACATTATTTATTATTTTTGTATTAAGTTTCGGTAAGTTCGGTTCCCAACCGAACCTATTTAGGAGAACCGGGAACCGAACCGAAAACCAATTTTTCTGAATTTTCATAACCGAACCGAAAACCGACACTTTCAAAAACCAAACCGAACCGAACCGACCAAAACCTATCGGTTCGGTTGGTTTTTTTGATGCGGTTCGGTCCATGCACACCCCTACCTACAAAGCACTGGATAAACCCTTGTCACTGTGTAATAAGCCTGCAAACCACACAGTGCAGGTAAACCAAACTTTCCAAGTACATGTATGACAGACTCTACCTATAAAGGCATTAGAGGGGTTTGAACCCTAGACGGCTAGACATTTTGCCTCAGGCAGCCCACTTTACCACTAGGTCATGCCCAAAGAGACAAATAGTAATTATATTAATAATATGAAAGGAATAATAGAATTTTATATAAAGATTTGCATTATATATATATATATATATATTCATATCCATTAAAAAGCGGCAGAAGTTTAATTGTATTGATAACTTTTTATTTAATAAATTTTTAATCATATCTATGTTTTTATATATTAATTACAAGGTAGAGTTTTATATAATTTAGAGTTAATTAATTTTTTAAAATATATAAATTACATTTCAGTAATATTACATTAGAAATACGCTTCGATGTAAACATTTATAACATTGGGTAACTCTCTATTCATAATCTAAAAACCCTCAACAAATAAAATGGTTTTATTTGTGTCTATATATAGGTGGCTTTAATTTAATTTTATTAGAGATCTTAATTTCTATAAGTAAGGCGAGAAAAGATAATAAATTAATCTTGTAAATTTTAAATAATTCTAGGGTCTATGAAGGAAAAAAAATGTGGCTACGAATAAGCTTTGTTGGATTCTGCATATTCCTGTGATTTTATGAAACCAGCTTTATGAATTGATTATTTTGGAAGCCACGAAGATTTATCGATGAAAAGAGATTAATTTGTCCATAATTATTTTAGTTTTATAGATACCACATTAATAAATTTTAAAGAAATTTGACAGTATATTCTTCTCATCCCTATACTTGATTAGTTATCTTTTCATAAATCCTCCAAAATTATGAATATTTTTTTAATTTTTTTTAGAGAAAAATGAATATTATTAAGAGGATGGAATTGGAGAAGGGGGCAGGAAGAACTGAAGACATGCTTCAATAATTATGTACCATGCAGATAAATCAAGCATAAAAAAAAAATCAACTTAGTACCTTTCTTTAAAATAGAAATTAGGAAAAGTCAAGAAAGAAATAAATAAATGTAGATGCTCTTTTGATGGAAAATATATATTGCATTTATTCTTTCTATGATATAAGTAAAGGTATTGACTAAAGAGACTCTTGTCATGTCCCTAAAAGAAAAAAGATAAACCAATGAGTTTTTTTGAAAAGGAAAATATGTAGAAAAAACTTCTCATTTAAAAGGAGGGAATGATAAACTATCACACTTGAATAGATAAAAACTTTGTTCTTTTTGATAAAAGAGAACATTCTTATTTTCTTCTATTTTTCTTGAGTTTTTTTAGGGTGTGGATATTTTACTTAACAGATATTTGCCAAACTTACTCAAAACTAGAAATAAAATTTAACCTAGATTCTATTACCACACTTTGTCAAAATTGCTTGTTGAGGGTATAAATATGATTAGATCAGCAACAAAGATTCACATCAGATTTAAAAAAAAAAAAGATTTCCTTGGGAATGTTGATATATATTTTTGTAATCAATTGTCTTAAGTTTGAATCTCACCAACACGTCGAGCATGCCATGCTAGATTTTCATAATGTGATTGACCTCTTATGTGTGATTTGCAAATTATTGCAACTTAGTACACATATTAGATAGTGGCTATGGGTTACCATCGTAACATAAATAAATAGGCAAAATGAAGAAAAATATCGTTAATAGATATCATATTTGTGTGAAGTGAAGTCTGGAGATGTTTGGTCCACGAGTCACGCACATATTTTTTTTTTTTTAAATATACAAATTAATTCACCAACTAAGGCAACAAAATCAAACTCCAACCCACATTTTCTTATGAAATATCTTGCATTCCACACGAATTTAATGGAATTGGAACCCTAAAATTCAAAACACCTACACATCTTATCATCGTGATCCAAACTGATTCAATTAGATTTGGGAAAATGTGCAAATACCCCCCTCATATTGGTAGCGCCGGGCAAATATTCCCCTGAACTTTGTTTAGGTGCAAATTCACCTTTCCCTAAAGTTTTCGGGTGCAATTACCCCATCGCCTTGACGGAAACTACACTTTCGTTGGCAAAAAAAATATTTTTGATTCATTTTTATTCTTGTGGATCCTTACAATTTCCGAGAATTAATTGGTGCTAAAAACTCAAATTAGGATAAAATTTGTTTCGAACCCTAGCTCACAACTATCAAAACTCAGACGAAGCTCTCTAATAATTTACAATCCAAGCCAACTATTTGTTGTTGACATTGATGATCTCATATTCTTCAAGTGGTCCGTCATCATTTTTCGTGCAAATTATTGGAGAACCTCACCTGAATTTTGATAGTTGTGAGCTAGGGTTCAAAATTTTTTTTTTTCCTAATTTGAGCTTTTAGCACCAATTATGTAGTATATAACCGTTGGGAATTGTAAGGGTCCACGAGAATAAAAATGAATCAAAAATATTTTTTTTGCCAACGAAAGTGTGGTTTCCGTCACGGCGAGGGGGTAATTGCACCCGAAAACTTTAGGGAATGGTGAATTTGCACCTAAACAAAGTTCAGGGGGGTATTTGCCCGGCGCTGCCAACATGAGGGGGGTATTTGCACCTTTCCCCATTAGATTTTGATAATATTTAATTTTGACGATTCGAACGGACAAGGCCCAAACTACCCATTAAAAATTCGCAAAAACTTGTCTGCGACCAGTCGTGCACGTGCAACATACGCCCCGAAAATGAACCTTAAGTCGGGCGCGTGTACACCTTTTTTTTTTATTTTAATCGTCAGACTTATTATGACACTTCGAAGTGTCCTAATATATATATATTTTATTTTTTTATTTTTCATTATTTTATTTTTTTGTTTAAGAGTCGAGCTAGGGAAACCGAAGACCTCAGAGCGAGCTAAATGACATTAATGTTGCCACAATCATTATCTTATAATTGAAATTGAAGCCGAATGCGGAGACAAAAAAAATCGAAAAAAAAATGAATTTAATAAAAAAGTCAACGGGTTGACCCGATCAAACCCGGTTTGATCCGGATCAACCCGACCCGATCGCTTGGGATGCAACAGGTTGCACCAGAGTGTTGCTCTTAAAAATTACTAGTTCTATTCGTATGCATGCTTGAAAATTGAAATTACTTAGGCCCATCACACATATAAATGATTCCCCCCTATAAAGTGTGTTTAAAGATGTACTCCCTCCGTTCTATAATAAATTACCACATTTTTTCGACACGAATATTAAGAAGAATGATGTTTAAATAATAAAAAAATAGAAAGTGGTGGAGCCCACAAGTTTTTTGTGAGAGAGACATATTTCCTTATAAGAAAAGTGACCACTTATTCCGGGACAACCCAATAAATAAATGTGGTCACTTATCCCGGGACGGAGGAAGTAATAAATTTCATAAATTGGGGATAATTTATTTTATCCAAATTCATAAGTTCACATGTTCCAATCACACATGAGTATATTTTATAGATCGATTTTTTTGTTTTTTGTTTAGCATAACTGAACCGATATAGATATAATTAATCAAACAAGAAGAGAATCAAGGGATATACGATAACAAAGGAAGATTGCTTAAGTTATAGATCGAACTTTTGATACGCACCAAATGTAGCATGAAAAAACTCTAACGTGATTTGTTTGGAACCGAGATTGCTAAAGTTGGTAAATTATACTACTATGACTTAATTCAAATAAATAAAGCACTTTATATTTTCTTATATTATCGATCAAATATGATTTTACCACCGAATCCAACAATATATAAACACACACAACACAACACACAATCTCAGATACCAGGAAAAATACACAGTATAGATTCTGTCGGTGGTTTACTGTTTTTGTAGGATGTGGTTATTTGTTAACCGCTTGAAAGTTCAAATTTAATTTAAAATTTAGATTTTATGGATAAAAACATAAATTTTTAGTCTATTTGCTTAAAATAGCTGGAAAGGAAGGGGTGTCCCCAATCCATAAGTAATTATGAATTTAATTAAATCTTGATTCATATATAATAAATTATAATTATGATTTACTAAACTCTGATATGATTAACAAAACTTAAATTAAAACCCTAATTACCCCTGATTGTCCCCTTAATTAATCCTTACTATGGACGATCATCACACAATACTATCTAGGGGTGTAAATTCGGGTTACAGGTTTTCGGATAACCCGAACCCGTTCCGCAATTTTTCGGATATTGGGTATTCGTTACCCGAATTTTTCATATTTGAAACGCGTTACGGGATAGATAATAGAAGTTGTTCCGGGTAACAGGTTATCCGTCCTGTCCCGTAAACCCGATCAAACTTTTTATATATTTTATTGATTTTATATTATTCTTATTTATTTAAAAAAAATATTTTACAAAATACAAAATAGTGTAATAAGTCACCACTTCACTTGCGGGTAGCTTGACTGCATCTCTCTCACACTTCCGATTCACAACCCACTCGTTTTTCATCTCCCTCTCTCTCTCTCTTACACCCCGTTGTCGTCGCTCTACACTTCCACCCGACCCACCCCTCTCTTGAAAAAAAGCAAGAAAGCGGACTTCATATTTTGTTTTTTTTTTAAACGGGTACATGTGGGTACCCGATTCCGACCCGCATAAATTCGGCCTGGGCATTGGGTACGCGTTTTTTTAAAACGGGACGGATTCAAATAGCAAATTTTGAAAAAGTTGGATACGAATACCCGGAAATTCCGGGTAGGGTACCCGACCCGACCCGTCCCGAATTTACATCCCTAGTACTGTCGTATAAATAAGTTGATATGGTAAAGTTAAAATTAAAAATCACTAGTCTACAAAATATCTTCATATCTACATTTTTTAAGGGATAATTTCGTACTAAATACGTACAATTTTTTTTTGTTTTATTCCGAAATCATTTTTTAACCTCAAGAAACACACTTCAAAAGAATTCATCTATTACTTTCCAAAGGGGCATTCGTCTACCAATTGTGTTATTTGGCACTCAAAAATGATTTTGGGATAAAATTTATTTTTTTGCACTTATTGTGTACGAAATTATATATTTATTGAAATTGATAAGGAGTAATAATATTGTGATAGAACATATTTTATGGTATTATCGAGATTAAGTATCTCATATTCGAATTTGATAAATACCGTAGGGGCCTGTTCGGTTGTCCATATTAGCCATGACTAAAGGTCGTATATGATACAATCTTGTATTTGGTTGAACAGATAAGGGCCCATTACTTAATGCCATGAAAAGAAGGGCCCGCTACTAATCACTGTAATCTTGTGACTATGCGTCATATCCCTACCCCTGCGACAATTTCTATCTTGAGCTTCTTACTATTTTGTCCTTCTATCTCTGCATCTCTCCCTCTTTCTCCACATCAACTTATTTATTTTTTTCTCATCCCATCCCCTCTCTCGTCTCTTTCCAAGAATTACACAAAGGTTGAGGAATTGTGAAACAACATTTATGGATAGGGGACGGGATAAAGAAAGATGGGAGTGGCAGAAGGTGAGATAGCGGCGGGTTGTAGATCGAAAAAAAGGAAAGGAGACCGCAATGGTAGTGGCGCACGAACAGACTGTGTGAGGCGGCAGTGCAAAGGGATTGCAGAAAACGAAAGAAGAGGGGGTGGTGGCGAAGGCGGCGACGGCGCAGATCGATATAGTGACGACTACAATGAATGGGGGCAGATGGGAAGAGAGAGATTTGAGGGGTTGCGAGAACTTATCTCATGAACCCACTGTAGGATTAATTTGAGATTTTGGAGAGAGAAAGAGAGAGTGTGTGTGAATTGATTTTCATGAGCCATTATTTGATGATTTCATGAACCGACTGGGATTGTTTTAAGGTTTTGAGGAGAGACAAAGAAGTGAGCGATGAATTGATTTTCATGAACTGACATGTGAGGCATTATTTTGAGGTTTTGGGGAGAGAGAGAAAGGGAGGGTGAGATATGGACGAACTAGTGGGGATATATCAGTAAAATAGCATTAAATTAGTCATGGTGCATAAAAATTAACAGACCAACCAAACAAGAATTTTATAATCATGATTTAATCTTTATTTCTCCTATATTATAGTATCTCATTATTATCTTATCTTTCAAACCAAGCTGGACCTAGATAGATTGAACTTCGCACATTTGATTTTGTAAGGGAGATTTAATTTTTTCTTAAAGTAGTACAGTAAGATTTAATTTTTCTACGTGGTTGAGAAATTTATTGCGGGTCCCACGTAAAAAAAAAAAGAAAAAAACATTACTTGTATAACTCTAGAGAATTGAAATGACTGTAATTTTTGGGAAGAGGCACCATAAAAACAGAAAAAGGTTAAAAGACACACACAGCCCAAGGGAAAAAAAAAAGGTGAAGTCCGAGAAGACGACACACCCACTAGTACCAGGCTGGGCCACCTTCATCCCCACAATCTGCTTTCTCCCAATTGCTTTTGCTCCCCCCATCTCTCTCTCTCTCTCTCAATTAACAAGAACTTCTGCTGCTCTACTTCACTTCCTCACTTTCTTCTTCTACCCTCTTCTTCTCAATCCCATTACAGTTTGGTAATATGTCTGCTTTGGTGTTTATGGCTCTCCTTTTGGCCATGGCTGGTCACTCCAGTAAGCTATTTCACCACTTTTTCTTCTTTTTCTTTCTCTGTTGAAAAGCTGCAAATCTTTGGTAAAATATTATATTTTACCCAAAAAATATAAGTTTTCTTTAGACAATACAGTGTAGCTTATTCTTGTGTGCACTGTTTGAGGTGAACCGCTGAAAGCTCAAGAAAATATTTTGATTCAGATTTTTGAAAAATGGGGAGCCGTATATATAGTTATGTAGTTCATACTTCATACTACATTTGATTATTTCTCACCAAAGAACCAAGAATGGAATATTTTAAATGTTATAAACCTTTCTTTTAGGTGCCTCATGGTACATTGTCTCTCTCTCTCTCCCTCTTTTTTTCTTCTGATTTTTTTGATTCCTTTGTTTTTAGTTTTTACCTTTTCCTTATTTTCTCGATCTTGAACTCTTCTATTTCTCACCAAAGAATATAACATAAAAATCTTGCAATTTTCTTAATATACATTAGGTGCCGTATGAACATGGTGCATTTTCCCTCTCCTTTTCTCGGTTTTTTTTTTTAATTTTCATTTTCTCACCAAATAAATAAATAAATAAATAAAATCTTGCAATTTGCAAATGAGATCGTTTAGTTTGGGTGCATTTGTCTTATTCTCTTTCTCCACGGCTTCGTATCTTCTATTACCATTTATTTATATTCTATTTATGGAACTCTTGAAAAATTAAAGAAACAGATAATAACAAAACTTGTAATACTAATACTAATTAATTTGATTTTAGGTGCGTCGTGGTGCGTTTGCAAGGATGGCAGTGATCAAGTGCTGCAGAAGGCTCTAGACTACGCATGCGGAGCCGGGGCGGACTGCAACCCGATCCATCAAAACGGACCCTGTTTCCAACCCAACACCGTTAGGGCCCACTGCAACTACGCCGTTAACAGCTACTTTCAGAAAAATCGCCAACTTCCCACCGCCTGCGTTTTTGACGGCGCTGCTACCCTCTCCGGTTCCGACCCTAGTCAGTTTCTCTCTCTCTCTCTCTCTCTCTTAAATTTTGTTATATTTTATTTAGTTTTTTTAGAAGTATATTTTTATTCCTTCAAAAAAAAAGAAGTATATTTTTGCTCTTACAACGAATCACTAGATCTGGTTTGTTATCTTGGACAAATTTTTAATTCAGAATTTTTGTCTTTTTTCTTATGGATTTACAGGCACAGCTGGTTGTTCATATCCTGCAACTGCAAGGTATATAAATAGACATTTTCTTTTTATATATAGAAAAAATATTTTAATATCTCCCTACGTTTGTTGAAATTCTCAATCATGTCTCAACTTATAAAAAGTAGTAGTACTATCATTTTAGTGCCTAATAATTAGATAATGTAACTAAAATTTCCCGGTTAGACATTTTTTTTTTTGAATTGTTCTACAAGAAATTTAAAGTCCGCCTTACGGTGGACTTGAACATGAGACCTTTGACTTCGAACATTAACTGCACTATAATTAAGCTAACACACGCACACCCGTTAGACTTTTTGGGATTGGAAAAACACATATTGTTATAATGTTTGTGGCAAGTGGAGAAATCCATGTTTAATTTCCGACCCTCTACGTCAATTTTTTAATTCTTTTTTTGACATGGGAAGAGGGAGCGTGGGGTTTGAACCTTGGATCAATTTTTTAATTCTGAAAAATCAGATTATGCACATTTATGATATACTATTATCTATACTTTGAGCATTAAATTGATATACTTCTTAGATAATGGAATATTTTTGGGAATTTCGATTAATGTGGTGACATTTTACAATATTTTCCTCCATAATATAATTTGGGCTTGGAAAATGCCAATATTAGAGTTTCGTACAATTATATTATTTATTTTCTTTAAAAACTATGGTGTAATAATAAAAATTAAAAAAAGTACTTGATATCAAGCACGAGTATGACAGTTCAATGTTTTGGTCTGAAAACCTGTCGCTGTCGTGTGATTGGCGAAATCCCAATTTTGCCCTCCAGCTGTTGTCCTAAATGACCCCATTTCAAATTTTGCTGGCCATTCGGCTTTTAACTATAGTCCTTTTTCACTAAAAATAATACATCTACCAACGGTCATTATATTCTTCTTTCTGTACATGTCTTTATGCTGACTAGAAATTCAATTTGAACTTGATAGTAATGCAACTTTACGTTACAAGTTTAAATTCTGAAACTTTAATGTAATTTGATTTCCCTTTTTGTCCTTATATACCTTTACCTTTGAGAGCTACCCTCATGTTGCCTTGTCTTTAAGTGTAATGCATTACGGAGTATTAATTAATTAAGGGTGGTGACAGCATTTGAAGTTTTGAAACTAGATCCTCTATACCATTTTTTGGTGTTTGTATACCAAAAATCGGTGCTACGAATCTCAACTTCTCCTTAGTGTAGTTGGTTTAGAGCTTGAACCTGCTTCATAAGTTTTTTGGTGTTAGATTCTTGGTATGAAAAGAATTTTTTCCTCATAGCATTTTGTAGTTGGAAGGGAATCTCCAAAAGGTCCAATATTCTTCATAAAAGAATAGCTTTTTTGGAGCTTTTCTCTCACATCCTTCCATTTCCATTCAGATTCCTTTCCCTTAATGATTTGCTTAGTATTATCAACAGATTCAGTCTTGCAGGTTACTACTTTTGACTTAGGATTATTAAATCCTGCAGCCGAAATTAGCATAATTTTTTCCCCTTAGGTATACTAAAAATTTAATCTTTTACTTAATTACACTGTCGTGCATTTATTGCATGATCATGTATTCAACACACTTTCTAGCTATTTTATTCCGGAATATACCACATATTGAAGAATCTGTTAAAGATGTTCCAAATATAATAATTTGGCAAATGGGAGAATCCAAAGCTTTAATTTTTAACTTTTTTCTCCATTTAATTATCATCACACTTTTTGCTCCTTTAGTCAAAAAGTTGTGGTGGATATTTCAAGAATAATAGTTTGCCCCATCTTTCTGTACACAGAGTCTGCAGACTGTATAATTTATGGCAGTAATTGCTTACACTATCACACAACCAAATAATTTACTGTATTATTTACTTCTATATATGGAATAATAAATAATATCATCCCTTGCTGTCTGAGTAGTAGTTGGAGTTAAATATATGCCAAAATACGTGTATATTTGATTATGATGTTCAAATGCAAGGGAGTTGAGCGTACATGTGTGCTTAATTCCCTAGCGTTGAGTTCTCCTATACCTAGGTGCATTCCACCGGACGTGGTGCCACTGTACATTTTGCACACAATCCACATTGATGCGTGCATCCTTGTGATTGTGTGTAAATATGTGGTGGATGCTGTGCCTGATAAAATGCAAGTGTGTGGAATCTGCAACACCTTTTCTAGCTCCGGAGATCTCATTTTAACCAATGCCAAAACGGCTAACTTAGTTATTCAGCTATCCTATGATATTATTCAATACTAAAAACATGATGTTCGTTCTAGAATATTAGGAAAAGAAGACTTCATGGCTTGAGGTGTCAACTAGAGCAATGCACCAAGTATATTTTACTCTGTATAGTAATTCACAATTGTATGTGGATGTGCATGAATTTGTGGTGAAAACACACTTAGTGCAATGCTTCTAGTGCTACGGTTTAAGAGACCCTTTAAAAGGTTTCTTACATACTATATACTCAGTGCACTACACCGGATATAGAATTCACTATAAGTTTACAAATTGTGAATTCTGCAAGAGCTGTAAACTTGTGGTGGATTCTACATTCGGTGTAGTACACTGTGTATAGGATGGAATGAACCTATACGAGGGCCATATGCAGGCCCAACTTTAAGGAGAGTATCAAAAGAAAGAATGTGTGAGAGAACATATTTTATTCAACCTAGAGGACTATTTTCTAAATGCCTTTTAAATGATTAATTGTATTAGGATTGAGATTAGTTTTCTTATACCATCAAGCTATTGAAGTTGATGTTGTGGATACCATTAATAAACATTGTCAGAAAATCTCTTATTCCAAATTTAGGACTTGAAATATCACTTGGTGCACATTTTAATTTTAGGCCAAATTATTCAAAATAACTCATATTATTAACTTACCTTCTAAAATATCCCAAACTATCAATAATATCCTAAAAATGCCCGTACTTTCAAACTTTTATCCTAATCTTAAATATTGACTAGCAGAACTGATAGATTTTGTTGACTAGACAAAATTTGGCCTTGATTTATTATTATTTGTTACCTTCACAGTTGAAGTATTGTGTTATAACGGCATGCCCCCTCTTGTTTAATTCAGCTCCACTACCACCACCACCCCGTCTGGGACTACAACTCCGGTCTCCGGGACAACCGGGGGAGTGATGACAAACCCTAACACGGGTGTGCTAGGAGGCTCAAACAACGGCCTAGGCCCGTCGGGAATGAACTCCAACACCGACTTGAGTGATGCAGGGATCCGGCTCTCAAACACCATCTTCCTCTTCTTCTCCATAGTCCTCTCCCTTTTGGCGTTCGTTTTCTGGTGAGGTCGATGGCGGTGGCAGTGGTGCTCGGACAGGTTGTTTCAAGATTCATATCAACGGATGGTGATCAAGAAATGATGGATTTTGGTTTTGTTCTTCTCTCTCCTCTCCCAGCTCCATAGTGTAAAACATGATGGGAATGCTCTATTCTTTCTTGAGTCTGTAGTTTTTAGTGGTTGTTTGCTAATGGGGTCCATCTCTATAAATATAAGACAAGTATCTATTTGCGATTAATGCAACATGGATTTGATCATATTATTACCACTATTATTATTATTATTATTATTACCTCCTTGCCTAGATTTTGTGTTAAGTCTTCGATCGCATCTTCAATTTATTTCTAATTTTCAATTTATTACCTCTTTTATAATGCTATGAATGAATTCATGCGTATAGAATAATGTCATCATACATTACATATATCGAATTGATTGTTCTTCAGTTCTTGGTTATCAAATTTCATGAATTTGACAATTATATTTTTAAGCTAAAATACTAAGATATTAGTGATGTGATTTTTATTCCTACAAATAAATTTAGGTTTCTAATGCTATAACCATTGCGAGTAGTAGGGGTGTGCATCGGTCGGTCCGACCGACCGACCGACCAAAATCTCATGAACCGAAAACCGAATCAATCAAAAAATCCAAAACCGAAATCGACCGACTTCACCCTGTGGACCGAACCGAAACCGAACCAAAAAATTCGGTCGGTTCGGTCGGTTATATAAAAAAACCGACAGTTACTAAAAAAAAAACAAAATTCCAATTTCCAAAAACATAAAAATTACTCAATAAAAACATCACAAAACGCTTTGTCACTTTATTATTCCTTTCTTTCCCATTCTTTCCAAAACCCAGATACTAAAAAGCTAAAAGATAAAATCTTGATTAATAATAAACATTACGCTTCCGCACTCAATCGAAATTTAGCGGGCATTTCCCAATTCCAATTCTAACATCTCATGAAATGATGGAGAAGAAAAAAACAGCTATGAATCCAGAAGTTACAGAATTATGCCTCTTAACTTGCGAAAACCGAATTTTTGCAAAATGATGGACCGAACCGAAAACCGACTAACAAAAAAACCAAACCGAACCGACCAAAACCCTTCGGTTCGGTCGGTTTTTTCGGTTCGATTCGGTTCGGCCCGTGCACACCCCTAGCGAGTAGAGATGTAATAGACATTTTATATCGAACTTTTTTGTTAGGGGAAAAAACAAATTCATTCATCATCCTAAAATAACATTGTTCTTCCTCTCTAAAATAACAATGTTCTACAATTTTTTTCCTGAAAATCAGATTAAAAATAAATAATTTAGGTGTTTTTTCGTTCGCTTAAAATATTTACCAATTTTTTTGTAGAGTTGGCTACATTTTTGTAACTCATGATGTCAGACATTTGATCAGTAAGAATTTTTACTCCACCTATAAGCCATCCCAAAGGGACAATAAAATTTAAAATTGTTATTATTTGTATTTTTTTTATCGGTAAATAAAATGTGTAAATGATAAAAAAAGTTTACAAAGTTTACAATCATCTCAACATAAACAAAACGGAGAAAACAACTACACTAAGAAATGCATACGGCTGAAAAAGACAAAAGACAAAAGACAAGACAATTGTCTTCCATCCTGGCATCGATCAAACAACACAAACGAACACCTCTGAACACCAGTTTAGCATCCAATGGAGGGTCTCAGTAAAAATCTCACGTGGGTAAATCTCCCTTGGGCAAACCACACGAGGGAAAAGAGATGCCCTCAGCAACAACCAGCACACTTCATACCTTAGAAGCTCCTGCAACGTACCTACAAATATTCAACCTCTGCACTCCCAAGTAGGTACAACCCTACGTGATCCACCGTGCAACAACTATTAGGTTGTCGTTCACAAACCCTCAGTATAGGTGGCGAACCACTGGAGCATCCCTATGTCGTACCTACAAACCACAACTCCTGCCAAAAGAGGAAACTCGTCCTCCAAGTTATAAAAAACAAGGAGTGCCAAGAGGCTAACGAGAAGGTGAACCTGTACTATTCACAAGGAAGGATAGCAACGACCGTCTCATCTGGAAACATGGAAAATAGAACCATGTACACTGTGCATTTGATACGAGACACCATATGGCGGCCAATATTGAAAGACTTCTGTTCAAAAATCAATTCATTCCGAGCCTTCCAAATATGGTTCACCGTCACTGCAACGCTAATGCAAAAGGAAATCGCATGAGTTTCTAAGCTTCTTAACATTTACTTAATTTAGTAACTGGAAATTAAGTTCCAATTTTTATATGAAGTAAAATATAAGAAAATCGTACTTGAACACTTATTTTTAAATTGCTCTGACAGACATTGAGAATTTTAAAACTTTTGAAATGTAAATTTTATAGTTGATTAAAGACATTTAAATATTAATTATGGAATAGAAATGCATAATCAAATAAATGATTATTTTTATCAAACCTATTAGCACTAATTAATAGTGGAGTATTTATTATAAAAATGCAGAATCCAGTATTGGATTTACATCGGGCAGTTCATAAAGAAATGGGCAGCTTTTAAAGAAATGTTGGAACCCCAACAACAATCTTGGGACAATAATAATGACATTGAACATATCATAGTGTTTCTGTTCTGCTCGGTTTTACCGAAGTTAATACTTAATATATCTGATATAACATTCCCAATTTCATATAACATCTTCGTTTTCTTTTTATTGTTTATGAATGGGGTAACTCGCAACTGTTACTTATAATGTTTGATGGTCCCAAGACGGATACATTGGTGTAGAGGGGGTGAATACACCAAGGTTTGAAAAATTTTCCAAGTTAAAACTTTTTTGAGTGAGCTGGCTGTGTTTGATCCAGCTGGAAGGCAGCTTGATCTACACAGATGGCTGTGTGCGGAATGTGGTGGGTTTTGGAAAGTCCGTCTGTTACTTCAAATATATTGCAAAACTCTGTTTCTCTTTTCTGTTAGTTAGTTTATGCAACTTGAAAATATACTTATGAGGGGTCAGCTGGATGCATAAATAAAGCAGTAAAGAACAAAGCTATTTAACGTGGTTCAGAGAATGACTCCTACGTCCACGACCAGAATCCTCTGGTAATCCACTAAGGATACCACTGACTTTATGCGCAGTCAGCAAGCATTGCAGCTTAGTTCCTCAAGCTGGATACAAGTTTACGCGTACTGTATCGAAACTTAACCAGTCTGTTTACGGGCACAGCTAAAGCATACATTCAGTTTACGGGTACTGAAGAACCTAACCTGTAGTTTACGAGTACTACAGAACATTAACCTTAACCTAACCTTTTTCTGGGTTTGAGGGTTTGGTTTTGGAGTTTCCAACTATGAACGAGTTCTTACAATGAAGAACTTTGAGTATGAAGAACTTGTTCAAACTAGGCTTAAGATAGGAAGGATTTTATGCCTATATACTAATTGGAGAGAGCTTCAGCAGCCTGAGAATGAATAAGTACTCAGAAGGATGTAGACTGCTGGATCTTGAAGCTTTTCTCAGAGATCTTGATCTTTGGTTAGACTTCTTTCTCTGTTGATCTCTCCTGTATATTCTCTCTCTCTCTCGTATATTTTCTGATGATGAAGAAGACTCATATTTATAGGGAGAGATTAAAACTAGCCGTTCTGAATCTCTACCTAACTTCTGATAAGTTGGTCGTCTTCTTCCTTGATTTCCTCGTAAGGCAATCCTAGGTCTGACTTCTAGGTGCTGAGGTGTCGAGTTCCTGATGGTACATGTCAGTTCTGACTTTATCTCAAGTTGACTTCGACTCTGTTGTGCTGGTGACTCTGAGCTGTCTTGAACTCTGCTGGGTCTTTGACGCTGAGCTGAGTCTTGAACTCTGTTGGGTCTTGACGCTGAGCTGAGTTGCCACACAAGTTGGGTCTTTCCTACAACTGTGTCTGGATGAACTTGATTGTCTTGAATCTGGATAACGTTGCTGATCACTCGACTTGGCTTGCCCTGTTGTGTACTCAGCTTGATCAGCTGAGTCTTTCTTTTGTATGTTGTAATCTTATACAGCTATGCTGGGCTTCACTGCTGTGATAGCTCTGATGAGTTACTTAGCTGGGTCTTCTGCTGTCTTCAACGACCATATGTAAACTTAGAAATTCTATAAGCTAAAACATGTGAGCTGAAAAAAATACTTAGGCTTGCGCAATCATCTACTTAGTTGGGTCAGCTGGGTTTTGGTATCAAATCAAAACTCTATTAATTTTCCCAACAATTTCCCCCTTTTTGATGATGCCAAAACCCCAAGTTGGAAAAACAATTTACCTCTCCCTTAACAGGAAACAGGGTTTCAAAAGATTAAACAGTCACAACAGATAATCATATTCAGAGCCTGGACAAAGAGAGATTGTCTTCAGGTTGATTTTGATAAAAAAGAACTTTTCATTCATAAGAGGAATTTTTACAACTTTCTAAATACAAAAAATTCAAAAGAAATGATTACCAGTTGGCTGGGTCTTCAGCTGTGCTACTTCCTCTGTTCGTCAATTTGATGGTCAGTTTTGAGACCATATCTGTTAAAGATGAATTCTTCCAACTCCTTCCATTCGTCTTGATTTTTCGTTTTGGAGATTTCTCTTTCGCCAGCCCAGTGATGAATTTCTTTGATAATTTAGGCCTTGTCAGGAAGGTTCGTTCTAGCTAAAGTGGGAGGCTTTAATTGCTTAACTTTTGGAGCCTTTAGCTGGATGTTATTTCTCTTGGCATATAGAGCAATTGATCTTGCCATCATTGGATCTGTCTCATGGAGTTCAAGAAGATAATCCTGGAAAGCAATTTCTGGATCCATGCCTTTGTATTGATTCAAGTAGTAGAATTCTTTGATGAATTATGTTTTGCATCGTTCCCAGTTTTCATTGAAATCATCTGGGTTCTTCTTGTCGGCTGAGGCTGCTTGGACTTGTTTCTTCTTAGTTTGCCTGTAGCTCTGCCTTTTCTTCTTCTGCTTTTTCTCAGCAGGCTTGAGTGATTCAGCTTTCTTATTGATAATTGTGTCCAGCTCCTCCATTTCTCTTCTTTGCTCATTGTGAAAGTTACACAGCTAGTGGTAATTCTTGTATTCCTCTGGCTTATATCCACAAGCTTTGGCTAAAGTGACTGTTTTCTCTCTCCATGTCTCTTTGACTGCTGCAGTTGGCTCTTCCTCATCCAGCTCTTTAGCAAAGTCGTCGATTTCTGACTGATTTGGCTGCACTGGTTCTCCCTGAGCTGCAGCTTTCCTCTCCATTGTTTTTCCAGCTTCATTATTTTCTTCCCCCTTTGTGGCATTATCAATAAGGGAGGCAGAGAGGTTAGCAACTGTTGCGTTGAGCTTGGTGAGAGCAACTTCAACATCAGCGATCTTGGCTGTGTTGTCAGCTGTAGCGATGTTCAGCTGAGCAGTGCTACTACTTCCAGCTCTGAACTGAGCATCCAGATCTTTGAAAAGGTTAAAAAATTGGCGGATGTCAGAGCTGTTGGAGAGAGTAGACTTTTTGATGGCTTCCAGCTGGCTTGATAGATTTGCTATGTCGTCGACCAGTGGAGCTTGAAGTCTTGTTACTATCTCAGGAACTCTCTTTTCTAGATGATTTGACTGATCAATGCTTTGAGAGACGAGAGATTGCTTCAGATCTAGACTTGTACGTTCTTATAAATTTTGGGAAAATTTATGAACTTCATCAATTGTCCGCTGTTGTTCCCGAACTTGACAGTCTAGAGCTGTGAATCGCATGATGACATCGACTTGAGACTTCAGTCTGTCCTGAAAAAGAATTTCCTCAACCTCTTTAGAGATTGCTTCCTTCATGGCGGTTGAGATCTCGACAACTAAGTCTGTTTGTGTCTTGGATTCGTCATGACTGGGTTTGTCTGCCTCGAACTTGACCAGTGCGCGAGTGTCATCGGCAATTGGACATGGTGGGGCTGCCGCTTCTGGTTCAGCTGCTGTATCAGCTGGTTCTTCATTGATCATTACCTCAGCTGTGTTTTCTGGTACAGCTTCCTTGGTAAACTCAGCTGAGACTTCTTTGGAATTGTCAGCTCCAGGTATCTCCCATCCCGCTGCTGTAAGAAGCTTGTTGGCTGACTCCCAGATGTCTGCTGGGTGCGACTTGGGATACTGCTGAGATACTTTGATGATACCTTTCATGAGCTCATCCTGATGTAAGTATGAATCTTCCAGACTTCCAAAGCCAAAAGTGTGCTGGAGGCATGCTTCATCTGTCTTCAATTTCTCATAAGAGAAGGTTTCTATCAGCTGCTCATTTTGGTACCAGGTTGTCATCTTGGTGACAAGATAAAATTTTAGATCTCCAACTTTGACGAGGGCGATAGGCAGGTGCGCCAGAATTGGATACAGAGTTAGAACACTCTTAATCCCTGCAATGTGCAAGTCCTCGTACATGGCTTCCATGAAGGCTGAGCCAGTGGAGTTGAGTGATAGAGAGGCAGTGGAATCACTCTCTTCTGATTCTATGGAGATTTGAGGAATTGGATCAATTGGTTTCACAGTAGGCTGTGAAGAAGTATCAGCCAACTGCGTGGGAGTTTGAGCTTTGGGTGAAGGCTGTTTTGGGGGTGAGCTGGGATTAGTGGTAGTGGGTTTAGCTTGGGTGTCAGCTGGCTGTGAAGGAGCTTCAGCCAGTTGAATATATGTCTGCTCTCTTACAGGAGATTGCTCTTTGGATGACGAGCTGGGTGGAGGAGAAGGTTGTTTGGGCAGAGAGCTGTGAGGCGGTGAGGGATGGGGTGAGCTGGGATGTACTTGAATATCACTAAGTACTTGGGCGATAACCTGGGTCGGGGAAGGTGGAAGAGTTGTCTGACTCTTTGGGATTATCCAGCTCGTCCTCTGAGCTAGATGACGATCCATCATTCAATCCCATCTCAGCCAGAATGTTTGATCCGAACTAATTGAAGGCTGATACTGGCTGCGGTGAGAGAATCACCATTGCTTTACTTGGAGTTTCTTCTGAAGCAGATCTCGCCTCAGTTGGTGGAACGACATCTGTTTTCTTTTTCTTTTCAGCTGGGCCTCTAGTTGGTTTGGGGTCATCTGTCTTCCTTTTCCTCTGTTTCTTCTTAGATGGAACTTCTGCCTCTGTTCCTTCCAGCTGCTTCTTGCCTTTGCTCACAGCATGCTGTTTCTTCAGGAGATCATGATTTGACTAATTCTCTGGAAGAGAATCTTTGTTTCTGGAAATGGTTCTGAATCAGCCCACTTTACTGTGTGCCCTTTCACAGCTTACTCTATCAAAAACGAAATCTTAGAGCATAGATACAGGGGCTCTGAGCTTAAATATGTCGTCTTGATGGAGTCGTGCTTGATCTTTTCTGACTCTTTTACAAGTCGGTTGAGTAGGAAATCAAATCAGTTGACATTTGCGCCCTTGATCATGGCAATCATTGGCTTGAGCTTTGGAATACTGATCTCTCCTTGAGATCCAGCTATCCCAAGAATACATTTCTGCGTAATGTCCAGCAGCAGCCTGTACTTCGGCTTGAGTAGGAGCTTTGACATGCTCGCTCTATACGGCTCTGGAGTAATAAGCATCTCTTGACTGAGGAATTCATCCACTTTCTCATGGCTGTAGTCGTCTGGAATGAATTCTCCTTTGCTGGACAGATTGAACACTTTTCGCAGCATTCTGTTGAGCTTGATGTTGACGGTTGCTGAATCAAATTTTCCGTCAGCGCCTTTGATGACCATATCGGATGAAGATGAGTAGAAGCCGTCTTCGTCAATGATGTTGAGGTAGAAGAGGGCATCATTTTTCTTCAACATAAGCTTGGGCATGAAGGTTGCCCATAGCAAGAGACCGGAGTCTGCAACTAGATCCACTATCTCTTTTAGTTCTGAAACATGGAGGTTGGAGGTGGACAGAACACTCTCAAAAGATAGCTTTGTCATTAGAGCTTCAAACTGATTCATACATGCGGTTGATTTCTTGGGTGCCATTTTCTGCAATATGTTGATTTTGATCGTGCGAAGAACTTGCAGAAAATAGATAGAGGTTTTGAAGATTTGAAATTCGCAGAGATAAAGATAAAAATATGAAAGAATTCGCGTATCTTTTCCATATATATCAACTGCCATAATGGATCAACGGTTGAGATTGAAACAACTGATATTCTGATCCACGACTGGAAGAGATTCACTCATCACGTTTTGCTGAATTGCTTACGGCGAGTGTATTACAACCGCGCGTGAGGCAGTTCAAACGTTTGACGTTCTACCTCGATCCTACCGTGCTACAGTACTTCTACAGACTTTATAATTAATGCGATGGGAAAGGAAACTTATCAAGCAATTTAACTAAGGAATATATATCCACTTAAAATAAGAATTCAAAATAATTGGACTTAAATAGCATATTTCTCAGAGTAATAAATGTATGAGATGCAAACCGGTCAGCTTGAACATAGTATCCAGCTGATACCATGGCGGTCTTTTTCCTTTGCTTGACTAAGTTTTCTCCTCAGCTGAGTATCTGGTGATTAGCTTGATTTTCCTTCAGCTGAGTTCCCTTGAGCTCTGCGACTGATGTCCAACTGAGCTTGATTCTCCTTCATCTTGGTAATCCTTCTGAACTGAGCTTTGGGATCCAGCTGAGTTTGTTCCCCCTCAGCTGGATGAATTCTCTTTATCCGGATTGAGCAGTCCAAGTAATCCACATCATCTTAATTTAGATTTCAGCATGTTGTGCTTCTGTGCGAATTTTCCCAACAATGGTGTCCTTCAAATGTTGAGAAATCTTTTGGGTGCTTTTCATGTCGTCAGCTGGGTTAGAGAATCAGCTTGATTGCTCCGCTGGATCAGGTTTCTCTTCAGCTGGTGATTCCAGTTGAGTTTATCTTGGTGAGTGCATCCTGCTGGGCATTCTACTTGATTTTGCTGACTCTTTCCAGCTATGTAGAGTTCCCCCTTGATTTGATAGCAGGTGGTTTTTTCTTCAGCTGCATCCTACTTCATTTGAGCGGATTTTCTCATCATTGTCTCATTCCTTTGATAAGGTCAGTTGTCCCAAATCCAGCTGATTCATCTGCTGCTTCTCGATTCTTTTCTTGAGACCAATGTACTCATCAGAGTGACTGGCTGAGTTTTTAGTCTTGTATCCAGCTGTCTTTATTTCACAGCTGGTCCCAGTCAGCTAGCTGGGTTTCTTCATTTTCTTCGTCGGTTGATTCAGTAAGATGTTCCAGACATCTTAATCAAAGCGATCATCCTTATCTGAGTCGGAGAGGGATATTTGATCATTATCCATTTCGCTAATTTCGAATCCTTTATCCTTTCTCCGGGAGGATGACTCAGCTGGGTTTCTCTTTGGGTAAAGTTGCTTGTCGTGATGAATCTTCACGATCTTCTTGTATCTTTCCTTGCTGTGACTCAGCCTATTGATGCTCCGTACAAGCATGACAACTTCTTCGCGCAATTCTTCTTTGCTCATATTTCTGTGCTCCTGGTTGGTTCTTCCAAGCTGAGCTGATTGAGCTTATTTTCTTGGCTTGATTCTCAGCTCTGCTTCATTCATCCGGCTGGATGAATCTCCATTTATGATCCCCAGATCAAATTCCTTGGCTTTCAAGATGGAGAACAATTTTTCCGTCTCCATGCTACCAAGATCAGTTCTACTTTGATGGACCACCTTGTGTGTACACCATTCTGAGGAGAGAGATGCAAGAACTTTCAAGTTCTTATCTCGAACTGTATATTTCCCAGTTCGGATCGTCTCGATCTCGACGATGAGGTTGGAGAATCTGAGCTCCATTTGATCAATGGACTCACATGGGAGTTGCTTGAAGTTGTCGAACTTCTGACATGCAATTGAGAATTTGTTCTCTTGAATTTCATCTGAGCCTTCTGACATGATCTTGCTGAGATAAGCGTCCGTCACCGTTGAGGAGATGACGTTGCGAGCGTAGCTGTCCAATCCAGCTTGTCTTCTTTCTTCTGGAGAGTACTCCCTTTTGGGCTTCACAACTTGCCGGAGTACTGGTTCAGTTCGAGGTAAGGTTTCTGCTTCTCTTTCTGACTTCATAATGATGATGGGTCCGTTAGTGATAACATCCCACATCATGTCATGATGCGCGCTCAGAAAGCTTTTGAGTCGGAACTTCCAGATCTAATAATCATCGACAGAAAATGTCGGAAGATTCATGCACAAGGAATATTCTATGACAGTATGCAATATAATGATTTTAAAAAGTTTTGAAGATTTTAAGGATCTGTTCAGGTAACCACTATTAGCAAAGAGGCTGACTTGACACAGATACAGTGGTCGTTTGAACCACTGCTCTGATACCAATTGATGGTCCCAAGACGGATACCTTGGTGTAGAGGGGGGTGAATACACCAAGGTTTATAAACTTTTCCAAGTTAAAACTCTTTTGAGTGAGCTGGTTGTGTTCGATCCAGCTGGAAGGCAGCTTGATCTACACAGCTGGCTGTGTGCGGAATGTGGTGGATTTTGGAAAGTCCGTCTGTTACTTCAAATATATTGCAAAGCTCTGTTTCTCTTTTCTGTTAGTCAGTTTATGCAACTTGAAAATATACTTATGAGGGGTCAGCTGGATGCATAAATAAAAGCAGTAAAGAACAAAGCTATTTAACGTGGTTCAGAGAATGACTCCTACGTCCACGACCAGAATCCTCTGGTAATCCACTAAGGATACCACTGACTTTACGTGCAGTCAGCAAGCGTTGCAACTTAGTTCCTCAAGCTAGATACAAGTTTACGCGTACTGTATCGAAACGTAACCAGTCTGTTTACGGGCACAACTGAAGCCTACATTCAGTTTACGGGTACTGAAGAACCTAACCTGTAGTTTACGGGTACTACAGAACCTTAACCTTAACCTAACCTTTTTCTGGGTTTGAGGGTTTGGTTTTGGTGTTTCCAACTATGAACGAGTTCTTACAATGAAGAACTTTGAGTATGATGAACTCGTTCAAACTAGGCTTAAGATATGAAGGATTTTATGCCTAGATACTAATTGGAGAGAGCTTCAGCAGCCTGAGAATGAATAAGTACTCAGAAGGATGTAGACTGCTCGATCTTGAAGCTTTTTTGAGAGATCTTGATCTTTGGTTAGACTTCTTTCTCTGTTGATCTCTCCTGTATATTCTCTCTCTCGTATATTTTCTGATGATGAAGAAGACTCATATTTATAGGGAGAGATTAGAACTAGTACTCGTTGGAAAGAGCCGTTCTGAATCTCTACCTAACTTCTGACATGTTGGTCGTCTTCTTCCTTGATTTCCATGAGTTGCCACACAAGCTGGGTATTTCCTACAGCCGTGTCTGGATGAACTTGATCATCTTGAATCTGGATAACGTTGCTGATCACTCGACTTGGCTTGCCCTGTTGTGTACTCAGCTTGATCGGCTGAGTCTTTCTTTTGTATGTTGTAATCTTATACAGCTCTGCTGGGCTTCACTGTTGTGGTAGCTCTGATGAGTTATTCTGCTGGGTCTTCTGCTGTCTTCAGCGACCATCTGTAAACTTAGAAACTCTATAAGCTAAAACAGGTGAGCTGAAAAAAACACTTAGGCTTGCGCAATCATCTATTCAGTTGGGATCAGCTGGATTTTGGTATCAAATCAAAACTCTATTAATTTTCCCAACAATGTTAACTGAATAAATTTCATCTAAATTTTGCTTTTGTGTAATAGTGTACAAACTAAATAGACAAAAATAAATTTCACTAATTTGAAAATATGGTGCTATATGTTTGACTTATAAAATATTGATGAGAATTGAACTTAAACATTTGTTTATAATATTACTTGCTTCACTAATAGCTCACTTCCATTGGGATCTTCCATTGAGAATGATATGCCGCTCACCTTCCGTGAGCACCTTTCGTGAGCACCAATCACCGTTTATCCATGTTAGCATTATTCTTTTTAAATTTTTTTTATTGTATTATATTCTAATATCCTAAAGATTGATATTGAAATCATTAAATCTACAAAATACATAAAAATCAAAGCTCAATTTATTCATTTTCCTCTAACTTCGAATAAATGAATAATAAGACAAATCGACCTTTGATTTTTATGTATTTTGTAGATTTAATGATTTCAATATCAATCTCTAGGGTATTAGAATATAAATCGATAAAAAAAAAATAATGCTAACATGGACAAACGGTGATCGGTGCTCACGGAAGGTGAGCGGCATATCATTCCTGTATATATATATATATATATATATATATATATATATATATATTATTCTTTTTTTAGATATACAAGATACATTGGATAATAAATTGATAATATTATATAAAGAAGTGTATATAAACTGCAACATTCATCAAACTAGTATAAATTAAAACAAATTCATATAAAATGAAAATACAATCTACACTTTGGTGGAACTTGAGCCAAAAAGCACTTACTTAGGAAAGATTTATAATACTTCAGCTAGCTTTACCACTTACGCTAAGCTTCATTGATATAGATTAAGTTTTTTTATATTAATAGTATAATGGGAATTTTTTTCATGAATGTTCTGGAAGTTATTTCCCATATTTAATTGTGCCTTTTAAATTCATTTACTAAGGGGGCGGCTTTTTTTTTAAATCATGGGGAAGTGAGAGTTATGAAATGAAGAGCATTGGGTTTTGGATAATTTATTGGATGGTTGTAATTTGTGTATATCGTGATTGATTCTTTGGATAATTTTCATATGAATTTTGTACATACTCTTATACTAAATATGTAACTACAAGCTTTCAAAATTGTAAATAAAAATTGATCCACTAAAACAAAAATAGAATTTACTATAACAAATAGTGACATCCCTCATTCAAACAAAATCGATTGATCCGGTCCGAAGATTGAATTAACCTGATGTGCTCGAGATGAGTTTGCCCAATTCAAAATTTTAAGGGAAAAGGTGCATTTACTCCCTCTCGGTTTGCAGTGATATGCAAAACACCCCCGAACATTGTTTAGGGGCAAAATGGTCATCCCTTATAGTTTTATGATGCAAATAAACTCAATTACTGACGGAAGTTTAACTTCCGTCCGAAAATTAAGTATTTTTGCTTTATTTTTATGTTTTGTGGATCCCACCACCCTATTAACACTTCCCTTATTCACTCTTTCAATATCTCATCTCTCAACTCCGACCATACTCCATCTACCTCCGCCACCCCTCCTCTATTTTCTCACCGCCTCCTCCACCGGCATCCCTCGGGAGCCTCAACCAACTCATCCGCCTCCTCTCCTCCCGCTAAATCAAGTGAGGTCATGAGGGTCGCCGACCAAAATCTCGCCGTTGGAGACTTTGTTGGCAAGAATCATTTTGGCGTCGCCGGCCTTCTTGACAAAAAATACCCCTCAAAACGACATTGTATGCTCTGATTGCAATGAGACTAAGATAGTAAGGAGAGGAGATGCCTTATATAGGAGATGGTATATAATCCTAATTTCCTATCAGCAATAATTCCTGCATGAATTTTCCATCGACATCCCTCGGGTGCCTCAGCCAACTCATCTGCCTCCTCTCCAAGTTTCTGAGCTCCCAAGTAAGTTTTGCTGCATTACAAGTATTACGATTTTGTTGTTCTTCTGATCTGCTGGATTTCGAATTGATTCTTGGCCTCAACGTATTTCCATTTCTTTCCTTTGTCTTTCGATTTTAATAGAGATTCAGGATTATTTTTTTATTCGAGTTTTTAATTTATGCCAATTACAGGGTAAAGATACTAGCTCGGTTGTGGTGGAATTTAAAAATGATGACCCTTCAAATGATGACTAGGTTGCTGCATTTTCTACTGCAAAATTCAAATAATCATTCTTTCAACTTGTTTAGAGCTAGAGGTTAAAAAAGGACACTAACTTAACCTCAATTCATATCAAGTACAAAAAAATTTCGGGCCAATCTTTTTGGCCACTAAATCTTTAGTTGTTCATCTGTAGGACAATTTTCAGCTATACTGCATGTTCAATGCAGGTGACCACCTACATGGAGCCCGATTGCAGATGTGGAACGCCACGTAAATAAAAAAAGTTAATAAAAAAATTAAAAATTAACTCTCTCTCTCTCTATCCTCACTTTCTCTCTCTCACCCCACCCGACGTCTCTTTCTCTCCCAAAAAACGCACCGCTGCTGCCGCCGCCGCCGACCACCACCCACCACCGACCACCAATCACCACCACCACCATGGGCAAATCTTAAACTAATAAACTCATAAAACATATTTAGATTTTCTTCATCTCACATCTACGACCAAAAGTTCTACCAAAAAGTGCTGATGCGGAAAGATTGTCGGAGAGCGGAAGGGCTGCGATTCAGCGGGCGAAGGTCTCTCATCTCTTTCTCTCTCTCAACTCATTGACAACAGCACAACGACGGTGAAATCGCAAAACCGCCCTTCTAAAAAAATTCCAACGGCCGGTGGTGATGGATGACGGACTTACGAGTTGGCTGAGCAGATGATGCCGACAGAGTCGCGTTGGATTGCGCTGACACTTGGCCGGAACCCCTGCTGCTTGTTGCGACTGTGAAAGAGGGAGTTGGCTGGTGGCGGTGGGCGGCGGTGGAGGGCAGTGGTGGGAGAGAGAAGAGTGTCCACTTTTTCCTTTTTATTTAATTTTTAGATTTAAGTTTATTTTTGTTCATTTTTTTTTAATTTAAATTTTTTTATTCAATTATTTTTCTATTCACGTATGATGTGGCATTACACATCAGCTTCGGGCTCCACGCAGGCGGTCTCGTGCATTGCACGTGCGATATAATATGTTCGGGGTGAAAATTATCCTACGGATGCACAACTAAAAATTTAGTGGCCTAAAAGGTCGGCCCGAAAATTTTTTGTCCTTAATATGAATTGAGGTTAAGTTACTGTCCTTTTCGAACCTCTAGCTCACTTGTTTATGTTGCAACCATGCATTTCTCCTTTGCATTGTTTAGAGGCGGATTGTCAAATGTACGTATGTCGACTTAATTACCCACCAGAGGGAGATGTGTGTGTATATATATATATATATATATATATATATATATATATATATATAGGGGAGAGTTCAAATGAGAACCCAAGTCTTAGGTATTAACTTAAGAACCAATCTTGTACATTCATTTTCTAGATCAATAGTGTTAATTAATTAGATGATTTTTAATTAAGTTAGATTTATTTTTAACGACAAAAGGGTATAGTAGTAAAACTATTTCAATTTGTAACCGCCAATTCCTTAAATTAAGGTGTTCTTATGTTTCTAAATGTTTCTTTACAACCATCATTTTATACATATATACATAGTGCAAGTTGTATAATTCATCTCATTTTTTTTAATAATTCATTGTTTTTAATTATATCAACAACTTTTTAGTTCACTTTTTATTTGCTTTTTATTAAATTCATTGGCATAATTTTGAACGACCAATAGCTTATACTTAGGGGTGAGCATTCGGATATTCGGTTCGGTTATTACATAAAAAATAACCAAACTAAAATTTCGGTTTTTTCAAATCCATATCCGAACCGAATCCGAAATTATTTCGGTGACCGAACCGAAATATCCGAAATAACCAAATTGGTATTTCGGTTAATTCGGTTTTTCCACTTTTTTTTGAAACAATTTTTCTACATTTTTTATATTCATCCAAACCACCAACAATAAATAAAGTTTTAAATCTTCACAAACCACCAACAACAAAATGAAAATAATCCAACAAATAGTTAAATTAAAAATCCAAATACCAACAAAAACTAATACAAAGTTCAATAATCAATAACTTCCAACAAATACTAGAGCACGAGCATGTTAATAGCTTTCAATTTAGAGTAGTATTCAATATTTTAATTTTAAAAAATTAAATATAAATTTAAAAAAATATAAATAGTATATATATAATTCGGATTTCGGATATTTCGGTTTTTTAAACAATATAACCGAACCGAAATCCGAAATCCGAAATATTAAAATTTTGAAATCCGAATTGACCGAAATATCCGAACCGAAATTAATTTTCGGTTTCGGTTCGGTTCGGTTTACGGTTTTCGGAACAATTTGCTCACCCCTACTTATACTCCCTCCGTCCTGCTATTAGTAGTTCATTTTCCTTTTTGGGCCGGATCCAAAATAGCAAAAATTAACCCTTTAAAAAGTGTGGATCATATTACTTTTCTATCTTTTATATCTTCTTCTTAATACCCGTGCCTAAAAAATATGAGCTATAAATAACTGTACGGAGGGAGTACAAAATAACACAATAAATTAGCTAATTGTGTTTTACTTTGCTTATTTTGATATAATTATTGCTTTTTGTTGTTTCTAACATTGCTTCTTTACTAGCTTCTTGTTGATTAAACAAAATTTTTATAAATTACACGTAGGTATTGAAACTATATTAACTAGACTTTTGAAAGCAACATCATATTTTATGTTTATTATTTAGATAATATCTTATGTTATTCATTTTTTTAATATGCAACCACAGTACTATTTATACTACATCCAACAACATACCATTTATGATTATTTTAATATTTTTTTTTATAGTTTTTCATTTGCTTACTAGTATTTGGAGAAATGATTATTTATGTTTATTTTGTTATTTTTTTTACTAATTTTGTATTTGCTTATTATTAATCGAAGAAATGCTAATATATGTTTACTATTTGCTTTTTTCTAGTTTTTCATTTGCTTATTATTAATTGGAGAATGCTTATATATGTTTATTATGTTGTTTTTTTCTAGTTTTCCATTTGCTTATTATTATTTGGAGAAATGCTTATTTATGTTTATTTTGTTTTTATTTTTCTAATTTTGTATTTGCATATTATCAATTGGATAATGCTACTATATATTTATTATGTTGCTTTTTTCTAGTTTTTCATTTGCTTATTATTATTTGGAGAAATGCTTATTTATGTTTATTTTGTTTTTTTTTCCTTCTAATTTTGTATTTGCTTATTATCAATTGGTGAGATGCTTATTTATGTTTATGTGTTTGTTTTTGTCCTAGTTTTTTATTTAATTATTTTAATTGTCTTTATTGTGTAAATCATCAATCAAATTAGAATAAAACACTATAAAATTGTAAAAACACATCAAGAAACAAACAAATAATATTTAAATTGGTAGGATTACGAAATTCATTGTAGTATTGTGGAAATTTTCCTTCCTTAAATCACTCCCTCTCATGGATATGTTGGATTTACATGAAAAATGTTATACTATTTTGCCCTCATCCATTTTATTTATGGTATCTTTTGCTATAATTTATGATATTGCCACATTTATCAAGATTTAATATCAGCCATTCAATTTAATTTAATCAATGCATTAGAATAGTTCCTAAGTTAACACTTAAGGGTTGGTTTCTATTGGAACCAACCCCTATATATTTATATTTATATATATATATATAGAGAGAGAGAGAGATAGGAGAGTTTTGAGTGTTGTGAAGTGGGTGGGATCCACTAGAAATAAAAATAAACCAAAAAATAGTTTTTTGTCAGACGGAAGTTAATTTTCCGTTATTGATCACGTTTAATTGCACCAGAAAATTAAAAGGCACGATCATTTTGCCCCTAAACAATGTTCGGGGGTGTTTTGCATACCGCTACAAACCGTAGGGGGTTAAATGCACATTTTCCCAAATTTTAATCCTTTTAGCACACGAGCTAGTCCGAACCAACCCGCATTTGAATGGATTTTAATGTATTATCTAATAACGACTTCTTCTGTCTCATAATAAGTGCTTTTATTTTCATATTGAACTGTCACACAATAAGTGTCATATAGGAGTACCTAATATGAAAATCATTTTTTCTCACAAACATGTCTCTTTATATTTTTTCCTTAATATCCGTGCCAAAAAATAATATGACACTTATTATAGGACAGAGAGAGTATTTTTTATTCGTTAGTGGTACTATATTCTATCATGCAACCGATTCATTTATCTATAAGGCTTAGTCAGGCTACTATTTTCCCTTAATATTAAATTTATGAACTACATGTATATTACAAGGAAAAGTCAATTATTAAAATAGATAACGAAAGTATAAATACTTTAACATATGATACACATACACTTCCATTTGAATGACCGTAATTCTTATATAGCACAGTGCAGCATGTGTTAAAATATAAAATGGGCAAAAGCATCCAAACACAATAAATCCTTGTAATCTCTTGACCGACTAATTAAGAATAAATAATTGTTCATAATCAAAATTAAAATGATTTGTTTTTAGCTCCAACCCCATCGGAAATAATGTTATTTATCACTAAATTAATTTCATGCATGTGTTAGATATTGCTAGATTCGTACGAGAAACGTACAAACTGCTTTAGAATTCCAATCTAGAAACATTAGATTTTTTTATTTGTTTTATATATTGATCACAATCTGTTGGGAAAATAATAAACATGTTTTGAAGTGATATCAAAACCCAACTGACCCCAACCGAGTAGATAAATGTACAAACCTTGTGTTGTTTCCAGCTCACTTGTTTAGAGCTACTAGCAGGACATTACGTGCGTTGCATGTATAACCTCTAATTTAAAATAACTAATTTATTATATAATAAAATATATTTGTTGATATTTTTTTAAATTATAATATTATTAATTATTGATTATTAAATTTCTACAAAATATTAGCAAGTATATGTAAAGAGTAGAAAAAAAAAATCAAATTTCTTATATCATATCTTGTATACAATTATCAAATTTGTATGGTACTGATAGTAATCGTCTATTATAATATATTTATTCTAATTATGAATGAAGGGTCGTATATTTATAAAAAAATAGAGAGTTCTAGAACCAATACTCTGGGTATAATATGCTTATACTTCATAGTCGAACCTAACTTAAATGGGTAAATCCTATATTAAGATTCATTTTAGGGCTGCATAAACGGGTACCCATGGGTACCCTATCCATTTTTTTCGATATCCGTACCTGAATAAGCTGAAAATAAATACCTGTATCCGTCCGTTTTAGCCAACCGGGTATCCAATACTCGGCCGGGTATACTCGATCCGGGTAATGGGTATCCGGTCTACCTGTTTAAAAAAAAACAAAAGGACATTTGTGTTTTTTTCAATTTTTCACCTATTTTCAGCTCGATATTTCGACAATTTTAACGATGCAAATAATCATCAATAATTAAACAACAATAACAAATCAATACCAAATACGTAGTTCAAACACTTCAACTTCAATAAAAAATAAAATACAAAATTTCAAATATTTCAATATTCAAAGCAAAGTTAAACAAATAAAATCCATACTAAATATACAAATAATTAATCAAATAATAATTATAGGGGGAAAATTTATTTTACACACTTCCACTTTATACAAATGAAAAATACACAATCCTACAAAAGTAACCCTACAATGGCCCACAAAACATCACTTCATTCTACAAAACAACAAGGCTCATGCCTTGGGAAAGAAAAAAAAACACAAGACTGTGCGTGGCAGAATTGGAAGAAAGCGACCAAGATTCGGTCAACAGGGTTTTGAATAAAAAACGACTTTTTCACCCACTTTCTACATTAAATAACCCCACCATCTAAAAAAAACAAACCCTACCCAGCCCTTGAAATCCTGACAGCCCCCATCTCTCTCTCCCCACCCAATTCCCAATTTCCCGACCCCAAACTCCCGCTGGTCCCTCTTTCACCCCAAAAAACCCGACGCCGGTGGTCCCAAAGTGCACCGAGAGGGATCTTGAAGAGCACCTAGAGGGATCTTCAAAGTTTCGTGCATACATCATCATGTCGGGACAAGAGGTTAGCGGGATCTAGATTAATTTTAGATAATATATCTCTATAATTGAAATCCCTCTCGTCTACAACAATTTCTCTCTCGTCTACAACAATTTCCCGCTCGAGCGGGATTTAGTGTTGTCGAGCGGGATATAGTGTAGTCGAGTGAGAAATTGGTTAGGTTAGGTTAGTTTCTTGAATTTTGTTACTGATTAGGTTAATTTTAAATTATTTAGTTAATTATTTCGTGATGTTTATTATTATTTTCATAAAGTTAATTGTGTATTAAATTTTTTGTTGATATTTATTATTTTTCGTAAAGTTGATTGCCATTTCAATATCCCTCTCGCTTAAACCTATTTCCCGCTCCATTATACCTATTTCCAGCTCGGACTGTATATTATATAGTTGAGCGGGATATAGGTTTGTTGAGAGGGAAATAGGCTTAAATGCATGATGCTCATTTTTAGTATTATTTTGATGGAATTTCCGTATTAATTAGGTGAATTTAAACTACGTGCATAATTGTTTCGTGATTTTTAGTATTATTTCGTTAAAGTATGTATAATTATTTTGTGTTTCGTGATTTTTAGAATTCAGTAGGTAATGTCATGATTCATGTAGATAGAACAATTTCCCGCTCGAATTCAAATATTTCCCGCTCTACGGAACCTATATCCCGCTCGAGCGAGATATTGTTCTCGAGCGGGAAATAGTCTTAAATGCATGCTACTAATTCAGTCATTTTTTAGTATGATTTTCGTGAATTTTAGTTTGAATTTGGCGAATTTTAATTTGTGCAGTTAATTTCACGTGAATTTTAGTTAAAAAATTGACGTGAATTTCGTGAATTTTCTAAATTTTAAATAAATAATTACTTAGTCAAATTTTGATTGATTTTCTGTTGATTCAGATTACGTTCAAGAGGGCGGATACGATTAGATTAGCACGTACTACAAAACCAAGGTTTTAGAAGATGTACGCAAGATATTATTGTTCATTGGTGGGCAGGAGCTACTGGATAGGTTTATAGCAGGGTGCTTTGGGCACTTTATTTATTGGAAGCCAGGGCAGAAATGTAGTATGGCCGTGCATCACGTGTTGTCACGTGTGATTAATTATCCGGGCGCTCAGGAGTACGACATGTGGTTTCATATAAATGGGGCAAACATCCGTTTTTCCTATCCAGAGTATGCCCTTATTACTGGCTTGGTCTTCGGCTCGTCTGACTTTAGACCTTTGGACAACCATGACGTACGAAGGGTGGAGGTGTATCGACGTTTTTGTAATGGGATGCCGATAAGTGTCGCAGCCCTACTGGATCGGTTCACCAACACGCGGGAACTGGTTAGAGATGAAACTGGTGAACTGTATCTCCGGGTGGCTCATGTGTTAGTATTATATCTGTTATTACTTGCTTATGATCGAAAGAGGTCTGTTGCTGCGTGGGTGTGGAAATTGGTCGACGATTTAGAGGCGTTTCACAGATTTCCTTGATGATCCTACACTTATCTGAATCTGAAGCACTACGTTTAAAACATACAGAGCTCATCGAAGTACCACTTCTACGGTTCAGTGTGGGCTTTCCACGTTTGGTCCCTAGAAGTACTTCCAGATTTAGCTACCGCTGTAGGGAGTCTTGCTTCGCCGAATGCACGACCCAGATGCCTTAGATGGAAATTTGAGAGCAGAACTGGAATGGAGCTTGAGCCTATATTTTCTCTACAGGTATTTAATTATTTAATTAATTAAATTTATATGGGCATTTATTCTGTATTTAATATTTATTATAGGTCCTTCGTGTCACTTTGTTGGAAGCATATGGCGACGAGGCGCAGAGTTTGTACATGCAGTCCACTTTGTACCCAAATGCCCTTGCAGTGGACTTTGTGGTGCCGTACAATCCGTTACGGCACGGGAAACAGTTCTCCCGTCATGAGTATCAGGCAAGGCAGTTTCAGGAGGCTGCTGAGGAGGTTGATGAGGCAGTGAAGCATGTCACTCGAAGGAGAGGAGCACAGAGAGAGGCGCCTGATTATGTTGAGCATCAAGATCATTCTGAGGAGGAACGTCAACCTCCTCCTCAAGAAAAGGGGAAGCGTACTCGTTAGAAGGGATCATCATCTTCGAGCAACGGAGGGGATCACCACCATCGATACAGTTACAGTCGGTGGATGAGACATGAGTTGGAGAAATCTGAAGATCGTTTGCTCGAGAAAATGGATAAGAGATGGTTGCCTCGATTTCAAAAGTGGTTTGAAGATTTGTTTGAGAATATACGATGTGGATCTTCACTGCGTCGCAGCCCCGTATACGAGCCACTTTTCGTGGAATGCCTACTCCTGTATCACGCCGGCCGTCTGTTCATGAACCTGCACACGACACTGCTCGACACCAGCCGTCTGTTCATGAACAAGTTCCTCCACGAGAGTCGTCTGTTCATGAACCTGTTGGTCCACATCAGCCGTCTGTTCATGAGACACACTTTGTACAGCCGGAGGTTCCTGCCCGTCATTCATTGCCTGAGCTTGGATCTTCGTTTGCCCTAATTGAGCAGTATGGTAGTTTTCTGCACGATCCATATCGTCATTCGATGGAAATCTCCAGTGGTCGTGATGAAGCCTTGTGGCAGAGTCTTGGGCAGGTAAGCATTTTATTTAATAAGCACGTATTTTTCAATTCTTTATCATTTAATTTAGCACTTATAATAATTTAATTTTCCGTATAAATTTAGGCAATTGGAAAAGCATTTGAGAACGTCCAGGCATCATATGCTGGACAAGAAGCTGTGATGAGAACGCCCATCGATGCAGTGCCTATTTCTCAGGTGGGTGCTTCGGTGGATGAAGATGAGCCGTTCCGAGTACCTCCGTATATCATCTGTATCGCAGTGTGTCGTGCTCTCAGGGCCAAATCATATTGGATTGTGATACCGAACTCGTGGAGCACCTCATCCACAATGGCTTTCGGCTTCATGATTTCACACTCCTTCCGTATTTTTCTGGCAATGTAGGTTGCAATAACATTCATGTAGACTTTTTTGGGCGCCACACGTCCAAGATGACGGGTGCATGCATGATCGCCATTAAATTGGCGGACTATCCAAGCATCAGAGTTTCTGTGGGATGATGTTCGCAACTCGAAAGAGCAATTTTGCAAATGCCTGCAAATCCATCTGAGACGCTTCGTATCAGATGATACAACTTTGTATTCAGCTCCAATCTCCATGTGCCACAAGCCGGCTGCAATATTTAGATCATCTTTGCTTTCAAAAATAGAACCAACCTTTAACTCAGCATCATCTGTCGGGTCATTTTCTCGTGCAACGAGTGAAATCGTAGCATCGAGCGGAATCACCGGAACCAACCAACTGGCGAGATCCTCGGAATTCACTCATTCATCCTTACGAATCCATGCTGCATGCTCCGCAATCGTGGATTCATTCATGTTATCCTCCGACGCTTCACTATCGGATTCGGGTTCAGATTCTAGAATATAACTTTCATCATCTCCTTCATTTGTATCTTCATCATCGTTGCTTTCTTGTTCATCATTGCGAGAAGTTGCTCTCATTGGAAAAGAGGTCTCTGGAACAGGCATTTAGGGGATAGAGAAATATTCAGGTGTGGATGTCGATCCGTAATTACCTCCAGCGGAATATGGATTATCAAACCAATTTGAGGAAACCATCTGTCTTTGGATATGATCCATTTCATCCGAATATGTTTCGCCGAAGTCGTATCCAAAGGATGAAGAGCGCGGTTCTTCAAAAGAAGGAATATATACATCTGTATTGTTGTGAATCACGTATACAGTTGGGAAAGATTCCATCATGCACAACTGATCAAATTGGTGATCGGTGCGCAAGAGGGCTTTCATGGTGCGTCCTGTACGAGACCGCGATAAATAATACAGCTTGTACTGTGTACTAATCGAATTTCCATTCAACATAATATTGATGTTGTATCTCAAATTTATGAGAGATTGAGAGGCCGCCATAAGTTGAATAATCTGTTCAAATCCGCCCACGTACGTACAATCGTGCCATTGTCCGCCGTATTTGATAGTGAAGTACTTCCATTCATCCATCTATACGAAAAATGATTAATAAACAGAATTAGAATACAAAACACCAAAATCCCTCTCGGTATACCTATTTCCCGCTCGAGCGGGATTATGATGTACCGAGCGGGAAATGAGTTATGCGAGAGGGAAATAGTTCCATTTAATGCGTTGCATAATTTACATCTTAAAATGTAATTTTCGATCATTATAGATTCATCTAGTAACGAATCCCGATTTATTTTGTATAATTACTAAATAGATTAATAAAAGATGAACATTAGAAATTAAATGAACTATAATGCTGTAAAAAATTACCTCAATCAACAACCCTCGAAGATGAGTGAATTTGTAAGTCAATTCTCTAATTTTTTCGTAGATATTTGTAGTGAATTTTCTAATTCTTCGTAGATGTGTTTTGATCTTCGCTTCACTGTAAGAAATATATAGAAGTGAAAAGTGAAACTGATATGGATTCACGTGTAAATTGTTCATAAAATGTACAACTTAAATTATACCTATAATACAGTCCAAAAATAATAGGTGTGGCGTGCTTGCATTGTGCAAGTAATTCACGCGGTGCACAGACAAAAAATTGAAGATCCCTCTCGAGAATTGAAGATCCCACTCGACAAAACTGAAGATCCCGCTCGAGTATATGGATATCCCGCTCGACAAAATGAAGATCCCGCTCAGAGAATTGAATATCCCGTTCGGGCGGGATATTATATTTTTCGAGCGGGATATGCATTTTGTCGAGTGAGATCTTCATTTTTTGGCGTTTCATGGGGTTATTGTCTTTTTTGGTATGATTTCTATATTTTCTGCCTTCATTTAAATATGCAGCAGGTATTTATTACTATTAATAATATATATAAAAGAATATTAATAACCAATGATTAACTACTTTATCAAACTTTCATGCAAGACACAAGTACACTTTTCTTACAATGTGTAAGTGATTAGCAATCATTAGTCACTTTTTGATTAAAATAAATCACAATCAAGGGTCATGTTGGCTCTTCAAATGAAAAGTGTGTAAAATTCATTTGTTTTGGAGGAGGTGTGTATTTTTCATTTGTGTAAAATGAAAGTGTGTATTTTTATGGATTAACACATAATTATATACTATTCTATTTTATTTTTCTATCTAAAAATAATTATATATAATTAAACATACTAAATATTATATAAATAATAAAATAATTATTTGACCGGGTATAGATCGGGTACCCGTACTCGAAAATTATGGGTATAGGGTATTCGTTACCCGGCTGAATACGGTAGGATACGGGTTACCCGAAAACCCATTTTCTAAATATGCACTCCTAGTTCCTTTTAGGTTTTTAAAAATGTTCTTTTGATGTATTGTGAAACAGCCTTTGATATTATTATTGGAAGCTATTATTTAACTTTCTATTTTATACGAAAAGTGTTTGTCTTATATGTACATTGTCTTGTGTTAAGTGAAGACATTTAGCTCTCTTCTTAAGTTAAGACATGACAAATTCAATGTTGTAGCAAAACCAATGAAAAAATTAAAGAAAATACATTTATATTTTGAATGATCTAATATATTAATTTTAAATAATACGAATTACATATATACCTATATTCTAAATTAAATTAATATCCATGAATACAATATATTAATTAATATATTAGTATGCATTGGTTGCTACGTACTTTATATAGTGATAGTTTATCATTAAAAGCCCAAAATTTTTCTATTATGCATAATCATATATTTAATATAGGATTAATTATCGAAAAATACATGACATTTATCTGTATTCTACATATGACTTTTGAAATTGGAACAACCACCCAAAGCCCTCTCCTCCTTCCTCCTCTCACAACCACCACCACCACCCACCACTATAACCAGTCGTGGCTACCAGGCTCACCCCTTCCTCCCTCTACCTCGTCCTCACCCTCATATTTTTTAATTTTTTTCTTAGAAACTATTTTATACAATTAAACTTGAATAGATTCTTTAATAAATGAATTATGCTTGAGCTTGATGGTACTCAACTTAATTTGACTCGATTAAAAATTATCAACAAATAAGAAAAGTAAAGTATAATAAATTACATAAAAAAATATAAAAATATAAAATAAAATTTTGTGAAGAGATGTTTCAATGATAAAGAGAAAAGATTGAAATATAAAGATGAAATTTAATACTAAAGGCAACATGTTAGTTATTAGAGAAAATAATTATTAAATTGTAATAAAAGTATAAACTTTTACCAAAATTAATATACAACTATATTAATATCCTAATAAATCTTAACACAATTCTCAAAATTTATGTTTGTCTTTTTTCTTTCACTTTTGAGTTATAGTACGAGTAGAACTACATTATTAATTAATTCATTAAGGTGAGTTGTAGTAGGACTGTACGAGTAGAGCTATTATTAATTTATTAAGTTTATAATTAATTTAATATAGATTTACACTATTGTCCTTAAAATAAATATAATAATAGGGACATATTAGGCAAACCCAATTTTGTAAGAATCCGTTCTTTTATAATAGGTATAGATTAGGTTTTCTAAGTACAGGTTCAGCACAGCAGAAGACGCAGCTGAGCGGAGCAAAGCTGGACACAGCTAAACAGACACAGCTGAGGAATTTAGCAGAGCAGACTCAGCAGAGCAGACCAAGTAGAAAAGATCAAGCAGAGTCAAAGACCCAGCAGTATCAAGACCCAGCTTAGTGACGGAGACCCAGCTTAGTGACGGAAACCCAGCTCAGTGTCGATGACACAGTTCAGGTTGAAGACACAGCTCAGGTTGATGATACAACATAGGTATAAGACACAACTCAGAGTCGAAGATGCTGAAGACACAACAGAGACGCTTAGCAGCTCGAAGACGAAGACCAACTCCAAGACAAGATTCCGGTTTCAGAAGATCTCATCTGACGTGGACCAATCAGATGAGGAATAGCTTCTGCATATGCAGACCTACATCTAGGCGAAAGGCTAGAAGTCAAAGAGAGTAGGCGAGATTCAAATGACTCTCTTCCAACGACTAGTTTGAATCCACACACACACACACACACACACACATATATATATATGTCCTCCACCATTGAAGAGAGATGACTGGAGAAATCAAAGAGCCAACACATAAACAAACAACGATCTTCAAAGCCAAATCTCTCAAGAACACCCGGCTAGTCAGCTGTGTTCTTAGTTGTTCACATATTCAGTCATAGGCAGAAAAGATTAGAATAGAAATATCTTAAGCCTAGTTTGAACGAGTTCATCATACTCCTTGTTCTTCATTGTAAGAACTCGTTCATAGTTGGAAAACCCAAACCCAAACCCTTTTACCCAGAAAAGGTTAGGTAAAGGTACGCTTGCTCGAAGCACGTAATTCGAGTGTTGGTTCTGTAGTACCCGTAAACTACAGGTTAGGCTTCAGCTGTGCCCGTAAATAGTTGGCTACGTTTTGATACAGTACGCGTAAACTTGTATCCAGTTTGAGGAACTAAGCTGCAACGCTTGCTGACTGCGCGTAAAGTCAGTTATATCCTTAGTGGATTACCAGAAGGTTTCTGGTCGTGGATGTAGGAGTAGTTTATCCGAACCACGTTAAATAACTTTGTTCTTTCCTGTTTTATTTATGCATCCAGCTAACTCCTCATAAGCATTCCATCAAGCTGCATAAACTAACAAACTGAAACGAGAAATAAAGCTTTGCAATATATTTTGAAGTAACAGACGGATTTTCCAAACCGCCATCTTCCGCACACACGCAACCATCTGTGTTGACCCAGATGTCTTCCAGCCGAGTCGAACACAGCCAGCTCTCAAAGAGTTTTAATTGGAAAAAATTTCAATCCTTGGTGTATTCACCCCCTCTACACCAAGGTATCCGTCTCGGGACCAACACAATCATTACCACATACACAATAACAATAAGCATAGAGTATCAATAATTAACACGTGAGGCTTAAATAATTAGACGTAAAATTCAATTAATTTCAGGAAATAGTTAAATCAGTTATATTTGTATTCAAAATAATCAATAATTAATCAATCAATATATAGACTAAGCAATTGAAGAAACTTCATCAACATTTTAAACAAATACTATAGTTATTTGAATATCAAATTACAAATTATGTTTAAAATATATTTATGACAATAACCAATACAACCATAAACAACACAATTATGACATATAATGCATGTTTGTTCATCCCAATCTGAATGTGAACATATATTTCTCTTTAGGTTTTCGTGATTTTTCGTTGATATAAATTTATTATGCAATAAGAAAAATAAATCTATTTTTTTAAAGTGAAAAAATAGAGAAATAAATCTATTTTTTGAGAGAATAAATAAATCTAATTATAAAATAGATTACGGTAAAAAAAAATTCTGTCCATGCCACAGTCGAGAACTTGGAACGGCATTTGTTAGATGACGCTTAAGTAATTCTGATCTCTCTCTCTCTCCCTCTCCGGCTGGCGTCCAGAAAACTAGCCTGGTGACTCTCTGCCCTGCAGCTTCATGGTGAGAAAGCCGTAAACAAAACCCTTCTCTTTCTCAATTTTTTTTCTTTCTGAGTTTCTCTTTCCATCATTGAAAATATTATTTTGTCGCGGTGAATGTTGTGCTTTTGAAAGGCTGGGTTTGGTTGATTTTGTTAGCGGTTGCTCTATCTGGAGCATTTGTGTGCATATTTAGTTTATTTATTTATTAATTCTTTTTGGGGTGTAAACCCCGAATTTTGAAATTGATTTTGAACCTTTTAAGATAGCAGAGTTGCATGTTTAATCCATTTTGTAGTTGTTAGACCTAGTGATCAACCAAGTTATTGCAGTGTCGTAAAAATTCCCACGCGTGTAATGTATATAAATCTGCAGCGAATTATGTAATAGTATTGTAGTTTATTGAGGTTAGTATCTGCAAGACTGCAAGATGACTTGTGTTTGTGTATCTATTTATTTTTTCAAGATTTATTTTTTTTCATTTCCTGAAAAATATATGCATGGAGACCTTGTAGGTATTTTCTATTTTATTGGGACAAAAGTTTTGGAAGGATTTTGTTTTGAAAATGGTGATGGATAAATTATCAAGAATAATTATTTTGATGAAATCTCAAAAAATAATAAAGTGATATATTTTCATTGAAGATGCAATAAACTCTGCTGTTAGACATTTCTTTTCCTACGCGCGTCTTATCAATTTTCCAGTATCATGCAGGTTTTTTTTTTAGTGATGTTACAATTTATACAAGTAATGATTGAGACGTACTACATATGTAATTACTTTTGAACAATGAATTTAAGATAAGTAAGGGTGATGTAGTGGGGTTTAAGGAAAATAAAATTTATTTCGTAGGGATAATAATTTTTCTCCTCAAAATCGTCTGGTCAATGGTGTCTTTGCATTTGTTTTTAATATGTAGAAATTTGTCTAGAAATGGATATCTTAAGAAATCTTATACACAAATGGTTCTCTCAAGGAGCTAATATCTTGAGTTTTTAACTGTTTTGAGTGGTGAATGCTGCTGCATGGACTCAATCTGAATTTGATGTCTTTGTAGTTAAGAGAATTCTTCTATATCAGAGTGACTAAATCTTTCTACTTTCTAGGCTATTTAATGGAAATAAAGTGGTAATTTTGGTGTACTTCAAAGTGCCTTCTTCATGCACAATCTATTCCATTGAACTGATTGATACATTTTATGTGATTAGATTATATACTGTTGGGCTTCTATATTTCACTTGACACTTTTAGCAGTGATTGATCTCTGCTTGTAGCATAATAATTGTATAGGGATGATAGAGTTTGTTTTTGCTGCTGCAGTTCTAGAACTGCTAATGATACAACCAACTCTATTGATATGCTTCCTAGCATATGTGAAGCCATAATTGCATGCTCTCGATGTCAAAGCAGTAGTGAGCATAAGTAAGGTATTCTCCCAGTATTCTCTCTCTACCTCCCTATGCTACTTGCTTGCTGGTTAGAATGTATATTGGCCTGTCGCTATGTGGAAGAAGAAGCAGAGATATTTCGGATAGTATCATACTGCTAGAGAGTGGGAGACTCATTATACTTGTTTTGCGTTGCATGTTGTATTTGTTGCTTATGTTGCATTTCCTTTGTTGGGATTTGAATTTTCTTACTCACATTTCGGGTTTGGGGGAAGGAATTTATGTTAATAATCACCTTAGGTATTGTATGAGAACCATTCTAATAGAGAATTGGTTACCGGCTATGTGAAGCAGACTAGAGACATTGGTGCTGAAGAAGTGACCAAAGTTTCTTCAGGAGCTATGAAGTCTTCCACTACTTCAATGGTTACTTTAAACTCAAGCCTTCTACAACCCAAGATTGAGGAAAATTTGGCATCTTTCCAGCAATTAGAAACTCAATTACTTGACAGTATGGAAATCTCCGAGCAGCAACTATCACACCCCCCCAAAACCGAAGGTGATTTTTCTTTTTTTGCATTAAGCATTTGATTTTCAGGGTGGAAATGATTTGGATTCTATTAGCTCTCTGTTTTGCGCAAAAATAGTTTTGAGGGGAAGATATCCATACAGTTCTTGATGAAATGCATACTCATCATGTTCCTTTTGTGGTTCAACCTGATTTTCTCTGTTTCGTTGGCTGATGCTACTTTGAGTCATTATTTGTAGATCACATATACCTGAAAATATTGGATTGGATGTTCTTATGATTTGCTATTGCTTGTTATGTCCTGGAAAAGTATTTTGTGATGACTATATGCACGAACCTGGCGGCAGGATCACAGTGGCTTCACCTGGAAGCAAAAACTTGACGTGTCTAGATGGTACATCCTGGGCACAGCTTTATACATTCACTTACACCTATATTTATGTATGAATATTATACCTTGATCTATTTCTTCAGGTGTCAGTTGAGTATCATGTCTGAGAACTAAAAAGCCTATAAGAAGGAATCAATATGATTTAATCGTCTATGACATATGGGGGAACCGATCATGTTTAGGAATTTATGATATAATGTAGTATGGCTGTAATTTCTTATTTCCAAGTTCTAGCTAGAATCCATTTTTCTTTAAAAAGGTGGGGTTTTCAGAATAGCCCATATATATATACATATATCTATATATCAGCAGTTCATTAATTCATATAATATGATGAGTATAGTCTCTAAATAAATTCTGAAAATCAATTGACCGCCACATGATAACAAGGGTATCATATTTCGAAGAGCTAAGATAAGTGATGCTGCATAAACAACTTCAAATAAATGTTCTGGAATGGTGACATTTTGATATCCTATTTTAAAAGCCAATGAACCGCTAGTGGAACTCCTGACTTGTGTGATACCTGTTCATAACCTTTTTAAGTGTTCCATCCTGTTCTACTGAACGGCAGTTACTTAGAATTCTGAGTGTTGGATGACGTAACTTGTTCATCTGCTAAACTTTAAGATATTAAGGTTTTCAATTTTTAAGTTCTTCCTATGATTATAACCATAGAACTTCTGACCTTAGGCTAGCTGTGTTTTGATTTTTTTGATTTATTAGTTGCATCTATCTAAAAATTTATTTGCAATTTCAATACAGATATCCCTTCTAAGCAGGTTGAGGGCCACCCCGTCATTGACGTACATATTGTTGGGAGATCATCTGTGGCAAAGAATGTAACTGATGGTTTGCAAACTTGGAATCTTTTTAAAATATTTCTTTATTTAGTAACTATATTGTACATGGATACAACACTTTTTTCTATCATGCAGCACGTATCGAAAGACAAGGTTTAGGGAAACGATTGAAACATGCTGACATGCTTCGTAAATACTTAAAAGAGAATGGGAAAATTCCAGTTGTATTTCATAAGAAAGATTGTCATCCTGTAGGGAAGTATGCATCATTGTTTATGACAGAGCTCGGTATAGCTGTGAGAAAACATGCACCATTACAAGTTTCAGGTTGGAAGAATGTAACAGAGGAGCAAAAACGACCAATCTTTCATCGATTGGAGGTTAGTAAAATATGACTGTTGTTTGTCAGTTAAATTCCTATCTAATATGCTAAAGTAATATTTCGATTTCCTGCAGAGTGCCTTTTTGGTCAACTTTAGCCTAGGACGAAGTTCAGTTAAAGAAGAGACTGATAAGTTAATGAGTAAACGATATCGTGATTACCGCCAGACAATGCACAGACATTACAAAACTCTCGTGCATCTGCCTTGGGAGGAGCGGTTGAAACATGTACCGAAGGAGTATTGTAAAACTGAACCAGATTGGGAGTTTATGTGTAAAATGTTCGAGTCGGAGACTTTTAAGGTAAGTGTTGTGTTTTGAAATTATACAAGTCTTAGTTTATTCATTTACATTTTTTTATTATTCTATTTAACCCTTTTTGTTTTCGACTATTTGTTACAGAAAGCATCAGTGATAAACTCTGGAAATAAGTCTAAAATTAAACCAAGTTTTATTTACCGCGGAGGCCCAAAGTCTTTGTCGCAATACAAATATGATGCTGTGAGTATTAAATCTCTAATTTCATTCAAATCCTTACTGATTTAATTCTGAATATGCACATATATTATTTATAGGATGACGGATATGGAGAAAAGGAAGGTATTGCTGATTCTAATGTAACAAACAACTCAAACAAAGATTGTCCAGGAGAAAGTGCTGACACAGCCAACGTATACACCTTCTACCGTTCATATTCGTAATATAAAAACATATCTGTTTCTTGATATCTCTGTTTATTTTAGAATGATGAGCAAATTGGATTACATGACCAAGATAATGGCAGCCAATCTCTCGAAGAAGTGAACGCGGAACGAGCATGTGACCAAGTTCGTTTGGGATACATAGCCAGACTTAGAGATGATGCCCCTCAACCTGCTAAGTCAACTTCTTATGATGCTACATCTCTTATAGCAGCAAATGCAGAACTCAGGAATGAGCTACACAGCACGCGAACTGCCTTACAATTGACAGAAGACAAAGTACGGATATTGGAGGCGAATCAAAAGCGCTTAGAGGCGAATCAACGGATGATGAAGCAGGTTTTTGAGAAGTTAGCCTCTGATATAGCTCAATCGCTGCCATCCTCAGCTCTACCACCACCTCTGCCTTAGTTTGGAGTAAGTCATTCTCTATTAGAACATAATTTCCCTCGAGATTTGCATCCCTACCTCATGATGTAAGTGATTCTCTGCGAGGCCTTAATCGCATTGATTAATGGCAGTAGCATAAATTGATGTTCAAGTAAAAACTACTTGAGGTAAAATGGTACCAAGTATTTACTCATTAGCTGAATGAATAATGGTTTTGACATAGTCATATACCATAATACTATTTTTATATGCATATTGATCTAATTTTTATTTTTATTTTTCTTCAATAAACATTCAGGAATCCAAGTATTTGCAGAAGAAGGGACATTGGAGTATAATCTCTTTTCAAGTCCACATATTTGTGCTGCAGTTCTACATTAATGAAAGCTTTGTGAAGGGCCTCTTTTTTTTGTTCAAATTTCACACTTTGGAAGGCCTCCGAATTTCGGGAAGTAAATTGTGATTGTCAAGAATCTATATATGTATAGTATACCTTTCAAAAAAAAAAAAAAATGGAATCTATATGTGTGTACAGTTTATCTATTTAATTTTCGGCGATAGATTAAAAACTACATTATTCATTGAAGTACTAATATTAACTTGGACCCTTCAAATATATTTATGGCTTGCAAAAATAATACTCCGTCCATGCTCGAAAAGTGTGGTTAATTTGCTACTCCCTCCGCCCCCAAAAGTGTGATGCATATTTGATTTGTTGTGAGGTATAAAATATTAGTTAAACCACACTAACCTGGGATGGTGAGAGTATTTTGGATCGTCTCTTATAAGTGGTGTTTTCGTAAATGAAAATAATCCTTCTAACTTTCTAATATTAGTTAAACCACACTAATTGGGATGGAGAGAGTATTTTGGATTGTCTCTTATAAGTGGTGTTTCCGTAAATGAAAATAATCCTTCTAACTTTCTAATATTTTATATCTCACAACAAATCAAATATGTGGGTCCCTTTTAGATAACTTTCTAAAAGTTGATGTGCTTTCTTTTTAAAGTTATCCCTAATTTTCTTGTTGTTTTAGTCTAGTGTGGTTTATTATTTTTTTTATTATAGATCTCGCGACGGTTATCTTTTCTTGTTTTGGTCAATGCAAGTTTATGTAGGAGTTAAATTTATTGGATCCGTTTTTTTTATAAAACTAGCAGGACATTACGTGCATTGCACGTATAACCTCTAATTTAAAATAACTAATTTAATATATAATAAAATATATTTGTTGATATTTTTTTTAAAATTATAATATTATTAATTATTGATTATTAAATTTCTACAAAATCTTAGCAAGTATATGTAAAGAGTAGAAAAAAAATCAAATTTCTTATATCATATCTTGTGTACAATTATCAAATTTGTGTGATACTGATAGTAATCGTCTATTATAATATATTTATTCTAATTATAAATGAAAGGTCATATATATAAAAAAATAGAGAGTTCTAGAACCAATACTCTGGGTATAATATGCTTATACGTACTTCATAGTCGAACCTAACTTAAATGGGTAAATCCTATATTAATATTCCTTTTAGGGCTGCATAAACGGGTACCCATGGATACCCTGTCCATTTTTTTCTGTACCCGTACCTGAATAAGCTGAAAGTAAATACCCGTATTCGTCCGTTTTAGCCAACCGGGTATCCAATACTCGGCCGGGTATACTCGATCCGGGTAATGGGTATCCGGTCTACCCGTTTAAAAAAAAAACAAAAGGCCATTTGTGTTTTTTCAATTTTCCACCTATTTTCAGCTCGATATTTCGACAATTTTAACGATGCAAATAACCATCAATAATTAAATAACAATAACAAATCAATACCAAATACGTAGTTCAAACACTTCAACTTCATTAAAAAATAAAGTACAAAATTTCAAATATTTCAATATTCAAAGCAAAATAGCAAACAAATAAAATCCATACTAAGTATACAAATAATTAATCAAATAATAATTATATACTATTCTATTTTATTTTTCTATCTAAAAATAATTATATATAATTAAACATACTAAATATTATATAAATAATAAAATAATTATTTGACCGGGTATAGACCGGGTACCCGTACTCTACCCGTACCCGAAAATTATGGGTATAGGGTACTCGTTACCCGGCCGGATACGGGTTACCCGAAAATCCGTTTTCCGAATATGCACCCCTAGTTCCTTTTAGGTTTTTAAAAATGTTCTTTTGATGTATTGTGAAACAACCTTTGATATTATTATTTAACTTTCTATTTCATACGAAAAGTGTTTGTCTTATATGTACATTGTCTTGTGTTAAGTGAAGACATTTGGCTCTCTTCTTAAGTTAAGACATGACAAATTCAGTGTTGTAGCAAAACCAATGAAAAAATTAAAGGAAATACATTTATATTTTGAATGATCTAATATATTAATTTTAAATAATACGAATTACATATATACCTATATTCTAAATTAAATTAATATCCATGAATACAATATATTAATTAATATTTTAGTATGCATTGGTTGCTACGTACTTTATATAGTGATAGTTTATCATTAAAAGCCCAAAATTTTTCTATTATGCATAATCATATAATTAATATATGATTAATTATCGAAAAATACATGATATTTATCTGTATTTTATATATGACTTTTGAAATTGGAACAACCACCCAATGTCCCCTCCTCCTTCCTCCTCTCACAACCACCACCACCACCCACCACTATAACCAATCGTGGCTACCAGGCTCACCCCTCCTCCCTCTCCCTCACCCTCACCCTCATATTTTTTAATTTTTTTCTTAGAAACTATTTATACAATTAAACTTGAATAGATTCTTTAATAAATGAATTATGCTTGAGCTTGATGGTACTCAACTTAATTTGACTCGATTAAAAATTATCAACAAATAAGAAACGTAAAGTATAATAAATTACATAAAAAAAATAAATAAAATATAAAATAAAATTTTGTGAAGAGATGTTTCAATGATAAAGAGAAAAGATTGAAATATAAAGATGAAATTTAATATTAAAGGCAACATGTTAGTTATTAGAGAAAATAATTATTAAATTGCTAAATTAATAAAAGTATAAACTTTTATCAAAATTAATATACAACTATATTAATATCCTAATAAATCTGAACACAATTATCAAAATTTATGTTTGTCTTTTTTCTTTCACTTTTGAGTTATAGTACGAGTAGAACTACATTATTAATTAATTTATTAAGGTGAGTTGTAGTAGGACTGTAGGAGTAGAGCTATTATTAATTTATTAAGTTTATAATTAATTTAATATAGATTTACACTATTGTCCTTAAAATAAACATAATAATAGGGATATATTAGGCAAACTCAATTTTGTAAGAATCCGTTCTTTTATAATAGGTATAGACTAGTAGGAGAACACGTGCAACGCACGTGAATACCTTTTTTTTATATCAACTATTATATATTTTAATGATATTTTAAATAGATAGTAATATGTTTTTTAATACGTGGGAAAATATGTATAGAATGTTGAAATATGTATTAAGTAATAAATTAAGGTGTAAAGATTAAAACTAAAACTCAAGTGTGAATAATATTTTTACTAATGAATGTGTAAATATTCTAAAAAAAAAAACTAACAAAAGTGTAAAAACTAAAATAAAGTGTGAATATTTATTCAAATCTTTTCTTGTTTGATCTTGATGGGTAGAGAGCATTCCTTCTTCTTTTTGCTTTTTGATATTAATTTTTCCAACGGTAGATCATCATCGCTATCGCTTAGGATGTCAATGCAATCTTCAATCTTTGCTTTGTGATCTTGAAACTTTTTTGGGATTTTTCTTTTCCTGCCTTGCACTTCATTAAGTTGCCACTCTATAATTGATTGGGTCTTCTCTTCCACTTGTGTTGGCATGACACTTTTCTTTGATTTTTTCTTTTTCTCCACTTTAGTTGTCTTGGCTCGGTCCCTTTGTTTGAATTTTTATTTTCTCTTCCCTTATATATTTGGGGTTCTTGAATTGGCGCAATTGAAATTTCTTCATTGATGGGACTGGATTGTATCTTGTGGATTGCATTGGCTATAAGAGTGAGCTTTCCGTTTTGATCAAATGTTGCGCACTTGACTGTTGTCATGAACCGTACTTCAGTTGAATTTTTTAAGCTCAAACCTCTATAGTATGGAGAGTCATTTTCACCCTGTAGAAATAAATTTGTTAAAATAAAATAAAACTGAATTAAAATTTTGTTAAATTTTTATAGTATATGTTTTTCTTAAAAAATACCTCATTGATTGATGAAATATACTCATCCACCAAGCATCCTACATATACTGCTGCAACATCATCGAACATTGTAATATGCGCATTATAATCCCCTTGTACAACATTTAGGGTTATTCTATACCTGTAATTAGTATAAAATAAAAATTATTACATATTTTAGTGTAAAATTTTATGCAATTATATTTGTATTATTACCTTGGTGTTGTCTGGACAACTTCCTCATTGCATTTTTTGCACATTGTAATTTCAGCATTCTTTGGACAGGATGTTGAGCACTTTTTACAAGAATCATACCATATTGTTGATTTGTTTTGAATCCTATCGACAATTCCCATAAACCAATAGTAAGATATTCCTGTAATATGAAATATGAAATTAGTACAATAATAAAATATACACTTTTAGAATAAAATAAGAATTTGAACAAATTATATATGTTGAGTTGTATTTGTATCCAAAAGTATAATTATATATGTTGAAAAGTATTATGTAGAGTTGCCAGATCATCTGTATCATGGCTGGGATGCAATATTCCTAATATATTCACAAAATCGATTTATGAAATCTAGAGATTATAGCTCCTAAAAATCACTTTTAACATGTAGAATTATTAACAGCTAAAATTACCACAAAATCGATTTATAAATATATCATCCCTAAAACGAAGTATATCGATCATGATTTGTAACATTTCCACGATTATTTTGTTTAACATCATGTTAGTAGGTGCATCAAATTCGTAGTATGCCTATTGAATTGTAATAGAAGAGTTTTGTAAAAGGGATAAATATCACAATGAAATCAGAAAATCAGGGGATTGGCCGTACCTTGGGAAGAACTACAGACGGAAAGACGGAAACGGCGCTGTCACGAAATCAAGGAGACGAAAAGGTGTTCCTTTCTGTTTCAGATGTTCTTTTGTTTGTTTGGAAGGGCCAATGTCCGGGGAAGAAGAGCCCAATGAGAAATTGATTAATTAATTGGTTGTAGTTTGCACTGACTTGCCTTGAATCTGTCCACGTACATAATATATAATTACTTTTACAATCCTAATGTAATTAGTATTGTTAAAGATTTAGTTTATCTATTTCGTAGCTTTAGTTCATCTATTTCGTTGGGCACAAATTATTGTTAATAATATTTTACACTATTGCCCTTAAAATAAATATAATAAGAGGGATATATTAGGCAAATCAAATTTTGTAAGAATCCGCTCTTTTATAATAGGTATAGATAGATTTAAAATGTGTTCTAGATTTGAAACTTTGTTGAACTTTTAGGTCCAAAATTGATAATTTCCCTAAAAATAATTGATACATGTACATGCAAACCACACACAGATAAAAACTATTTTTTTCCAAAAACACACAGCAAATGGTTAAATGATACTCCATCCGTCTCCTTTGAAATAATATGTTTTTCTTTTTGGGTTGTTCCATTTAAAATAATATTTTTTCAAAAAATGAAACTATTTTCTCTCACTAAAAGCTCTATCACAATCTATCGTTTTATCTTTTAATCATTCTTCTTCTAAATATACGTTTCCAAAAGAAACATGTCATTTTAAATAGGACGGAGGGAATATATGATACATGCAAGGATGATACTATTTTATTACAAATATGCTACCACATGCGTGGTGTTAAAAAAACATTACACATAACGTAATGTGGACAAATAAATCTAACTGGTCAAAAAACATAATTAATGTGTGTGTTGACATATAATATACTTGTGATGACGTCATTGAATGAGTAAGAATTATATTGGTTCCAACCGCACTACACTACAAATGTTGTTATTCTAATTCATTTTAATTTTTAAATAAATATAATGTGTGTTGTTGGCACAGAAAATTATCATACATATTTTTGCCAAAAAGAAAATCCGTTTGCGCGACAGCGCAAGCAATGCACGCACGCGGCACACGAGCCCCTCTCTGTCTCTCTCCCTCTCCTTCTCTCACCCCTACAGACTGACATCTAATGCAAAGTACTGTACAACATAATTTTTGCACAATCGAGAAACTCTCAGGATCATATCACGGTGAGAAAGCCGTAAACAAAACCCTGCCCTCTCTCTCTTAATTTATTCTTTTTCTGGTTTTCGCTTTCAATGATTGGAACTATTATTATGTTGCGGTAATGTTGTGCTTTTGAAATGCTGGATTTGTTTGCTTCTATTATTAATTCTCCGTTGCTATATTGGACCTCGGTGAACACGATGGCATTTGTGTGCCTACTAGCATGTGCATTTGCGTGTTTTGTTTTTTAAGTTTTTTTTTTTCCCTCGCCCAATCTTTTAACCTCTTTATGTAATTCGCGAATTCAGAAATTGGTGAGTCGTTTTGTAGCTCAGCTAATTTGCTAATTCTACCGTGGATTATGCATTAACTGTAGTTAATTGGTATGTTATGCATTATCTTGGAACAACTTGATTGTTTGGTGGAAACTAAAGGTGTAATTTAATTATATTTTCCCAAGCAAATTGTTCATTTTACTATAGTGCTTTATTTTTACAATGCTTGAACTAATTGTACCCTGTTTGTAGCATAATAATTGTAAATTCATAGAGATTGACTTTGCTTATGCTGTTGTATTTCTGGAACTGTTAATGATACAAATGAACTCCTCTATTGATGTTCTTCCAAATATTGTATTTGCAGGTTAATGTTGTGGCATTGGTTTGTGAAAGAATAGTTCATGCTCTCGATGTCAGAAGTAGCGAGCATGAGTAAGATATCCCTCCGAATACTTTCTCTCTACCTCTCTCTGTTGCCTGCTTGCTTGCTAGGTAGAATGTCTGTTCCAGCCTGTTGCTAGTTTGGGTGGAAAAAAAAGCAGGGTAAGGTACTGCCAGATAATGGAAGAATCATTATACTTGTTGTTGTATTTATATTCTACGTCACAGTAACTTTCTTGGGAAATGGAGTTTTCTAATTCACATTTTGGATTTGGGGGAAGGGGTCGATGTTAATGATCACCGTAGGTATTGTATGTCAACCTTTCCCGAGGAGAACCTTGATAACTGGCTATTTCTATATTGTGAATGTTGCTCTGCAGCTATGCTATCGCCATCTTCTCCAACTAGAGATTTGCCAATCGGTGCTGAAGAAGTGACCAAGGATTCTGCAGGAGCCATGAATTCATTGACCCCTTCGACGGTTACTTCAGACTTAAGCCTTCAGCAGCCCAAGATGGAGATAGAATTGTTCTCGCATGATGATCTTAATTTGGGACCTTTCCAGCAATTAGAAACTCAATTGCTTGACAGTATGGAAATCTCCGAGCAGCAATCATCACAATCCCATGAAGGTGATTACTTTTTCGCATTAACTATTCAGTTTTTGGGGTTGTATTAGTACTCTGCTTTGTGGAAAAATAGTTTTGACTTTTGAGGGAGGATACTAGCGAATTAGAAAAAGATATCGCCACTATTCAATGATGGATGATGCATAATCATTATGTTCCTTTTGTAGCTTCCTCTTGATTTAATCTGTTTCATGGGCCGATGCTTCTTTAGTTGTAATTTGTAGATCACATATGCATGAAATTGGATTAGATATCATTATGATTCGCTATTACTTCTTTTGTTATGGAAAAGTATTTGATGATGACTATATGGAAGAACTTGACGGAAACATCAAAATGCTTTCACCTGGAGACAAGAACTCTGCGTGTATAGATGGTAAATCCTGGGCGCAGTTTTTACGCTTAAACACACATTTACGTATGGATGTTGCTACTTTTTATATTACTTTGAAATCCTATGCTACTTTGATTTGTTGCTGCAGTTGAGTATCATGCCTGAAAGTGAAAAAGCCTATAAGAAGAAATGAATATGATTATACCCTTTATGATTTATGAGAGAATTTATCATGGTTATGACAATGATATGACGAGATGATATTTCTAATTTCCTATTTGTAGCCAGAATCCATTTGTCTCTAATAGGTGTGGTTTTCAATACAGCTCATATATATTAGCAGTTCATCAATTCAGATATACGAGTATGTATCTCTGAAATAAAATCTGGAAATTGATTGTGTGCAATATGATATAATGGTATCATAATAATTCAATTCAAGGAGCTAAGATGAGATGTAGCATGACAATGCCTCGAGAAGATGTATTAGATCCCTCATATTTCAAATACTAGCTAGGCATCACGTATGTATAGCTAAGGGATGTTTTAGCATGCATGCTTTTCTATCATAAGGTGAGGTAAAGCTAACAAAACTTGTTTAAGGGATGTTTTAGCATGCATGCTTTTCTATCAGTTGCAGTTGGTTGTTGTTGGGTTTTTTATTGGCCTTTCTTAGTTATGTGATGATGTTTAGTTAAAGCTAACAAAACTTGGTGTTTTGAATCATAGTGAAGATAGTCAATATCACTTTTAAGATTTTCAATCAATTCATTAAATAACAATAATGTCTCCAATTTTCTCTTGTTGACTCCTTTCTATTTTGTCTGTTGCATTTCTATCAGTGTGTTGAATTTATTGGATTTTCCATGTCTATTTGATGTGCTCGATCTTTCTTTGGCCTTCACTTCTTGCCTTTAATAGGATTATAGGAGAATGGAAGTTTGCTGAAGGACATATGTACCTTTCTTATACACCAGGCTTGATTTTCTATTACTTATACCTGGTTAAATTATCTTCACAAGAATCTTGCTAAAACTCATTTGATATTCAGATTTTAGATTTATGATAGTCATTGTCACCGACTTCTATATTTTATTATATCTTCAGTTAGCACTGATACAAATATTTGGAAATTTGGTAGCTTTCCAAGTGATGCTCATTGATGATTCATTTGATAGCTAGTGTCTCAATTGAAGTGTTGAAATTTTCAGTTGCAGCTTTCCAAGTTATTTTCCCTGATGATCGTATCTCGTATGATTGGTCATGTTTTTCTTATTAAAGTTTTTTAGGAGAATTTTGAAAATCATTGCTCTATTTAATTATTTAAATATTGGATGAACAAGTGACATTATTATCCTTTTAGTAAAAGTATTCCTAGATCTTTTTTTTTCTTAAAAAAATGTGTATATAGCAGTTAACTTCTTGAAGTCTACTTTTTTCACCTTTGTCAATGACATGTAGGCTGGTGACATTCACTCAAGCTTGGAGTTGTCATTGTTCTCTGAAAGGATTAAGTTCTCTTTAAAGTCATAAAGCCTCAACTGATGCTAAAATGATGGGTTCAATCCGTGTAATTTTCTGGTAAAATGTTGAATCCAATTGTTAATGACATTGAACCAATAAAATGGTGGAATTCCCGACTTTTGTGATACCGTTCTCATTCTTTTTAAGTGCCCCATCCCATTTTTACCGAATGCCGATAACTTGGACTTGGATATTATTTTACATTCTCATCTGCTGAGTTTTGGACGTTGTCTGCTAAACTCATGCATATTTAAGTTTTCATTTTTAAGTTGCAGGCTTAATTCTTCATATGAAGAAAACCGTATGATAAAACTTCTGTCCTTAGGCTAGCTTTTATTAAAAATCATTTGTAAATTTTATTAGTTCTATCTATCTCACCATGTATTTATAATCTTCACATAGATATGCCTCATAAACGGGTTAAGAGTCCACCTGTCACTGATGTACCTATTCTTGGGAGATCATCTATGGCAAGGAATGCACCCACTGGTTTGCCAACTTTGAGTCTTTTTTTAATTATTCTATTTATCTAGTAATTCTGCTTTATAGGGATATAACACTTTTTTGTATCAAGCAGCACTTACCCAGAAACTAGGTTTCGACACACGGTTGAAACATGCTGACAGGCTTCGTAAATACATAAAAGAGAACGGCAAAATCCCTGTCATTTTTCGTAAGAAAGATGGTCATCCTATTGGGGAGTATGCATCAGTGTTTATGACAGAGCTTGGAACAGCTGTGAAAAATTTTGTACCAGTAAAAGTTTCAGGTTGGAAGAATGTAACAGAGGAGCAAAAACAACGTATGTTTGATCGGTTGGAGGTCAGTAAATTTGGAGAGTTTTTAGTCAGTTCACTTCCTAACCAATATATGCTAATAGTAGCAATGTTTTTGGCTTTTCTCTGTAGAGTTCATTTGTGGTCGACTTTGGCCCAGGACCAAAATCAGTTAGAAAAGAGACTGAAAAATTGATGAATGCACGATTCCGTAATTACCGGCGGTATATGCACAGACATTACAAAACTCTCGCTCACTTGCCTTGGGAGGAGCGGTTAAAATGTGTACCAAAGGAGTATTGTGAAAGTGAGGCAGATTGGGAATTTATGTGTATAATGTTTGAGTCGGAGACTTTTAAGGTATATTTGTTTTTTCAAATCATATATTTTAGTTGATTCAATTGCATTTTCTATTATTGGATTTAATTCATTTTTATTTTTCAAAATTAACTATTTCTTACAGAAAAAATCATTAGTAAACTCTGGAAATGCTAAAGTTAAATCGCCTTTTAATCGCCGTAGAGGCTGGAAGTCTTTGTCGCAATACAAATATGATGCTGTAAGTATTAAATCTCTAAATTCATTCAGATCTTTATTGGTTTAATTCTAACCATGCATATTCTACTTCTAGGATGATGGATGTGGAGAAAAAGATGATATGACTTGTTCTAATGAAACAGACAACCTCCTCGAAAAAGGTTGTCCGGGAGAAAGTGCTATGACATCCAACGTAAGCCTTCTTTTATTCGTTTTTTCCCAATTTGTACAGATAATATTATTTTCATCGCTTGATATATGTTTATGTCAGAATAATAAGCAGATTGGATCAGATAACCAAGAAGAAGGTAGCCAATCTCTTGAAGTAGTGGATGCAGCTAAACGAGCATGTGACCGGGTCCAAGAAAGTCGTGCTGCGTATGTGGCCGGACTTAGAAATGGGCTTCAACTTGCTAAATCATCTTGTTCTGATGATACATCTCTTACAGCAACAAATGCAGAACTTAGGATTGAGCTTGCTTCTACTCAGCATGAGCTACATAGCACGCTGATTGCCTTACAATCGACAGAAGATAGAGTACGGATATTGGAGGTGAATCAAAAGTGCCTAGAGGAGACCATACGTGCAAACGCAAAGATGACAGAGGCAAATCAAAAGCGCCTGGAGGAGAGCATACAGGCAAATCAACAGATGATGAGGCAGGTTTTTGAGAGGATAGCCTCTGATATAACACAATCATTGACCCAACTGCCGTCTTCAGCTCCGCCACCTCCTCGTCTTTAGATTGGAGTAAGTAGTTACTAGAGTATTCATTTGCATGCTTACCTCGTGATAGTAATTCTCCACGAGGCTTTCATCGCGTTGATTTAGGACGAGAGCACAAATTATCTTCCAAGTGGGGACTGCTTAATGTAGATTTTCCCCTCTGGGAATTAACCGTCCTACGTTGGCTGTATATATGCCCTCCTCTAGCATAGTTTATTCAAGCTTGTGCTTCGAACTTTACATTTCCTATATCCGTGTGATTTGTCATTTCTCTACATTAGATTAATGTCGTGTCAAAAATTGTTGGCCCTACTCTACATGTTCCATATATATGGGGAATGATCTTCATGGTGTAACAATTGATGAAATGGTAGATGGGATTGTGTCATCTATCTAGTATTTGACTTCAACAACCATAATGAGAATATTCTGAAAGCATTATGTACTCCCTCGATTGAATATTGTAATTTTACCAATAATTTGATGGAAACTTTTGTCACGTCAAACGCTAATTAACTTTATGTAATGATGTGAACTTCATTCCTGTGTAGTAGGAAACAAAAAAAAGTGCAACTTCATTCTTGTTGATTTGCGGATAAAATTCCATTGTGTTTTACTTCACAAAACATACAATACACTGCTACTCTTACATATATTTGTCGCAAAATATTTATTGTACATTAACATACAGATCATATTCACAAGAACACAACCAAAAACAGATTCTGATCCACACCAGAATTAATTCCACGTAGATGATGTATTAAAGGAAAAAAAAAAAAACTAAGAATTATTATGCAATCGCATATAGTCACCATAAAACCTAGGAGCAGTCTCTTCTTCATGAGCATCATATGCATATCCTCCATGACTGGATATATCAAGCCCTGCTACTTCTTCATCAATCGAAATCCTCAATATCCTCAGTCTATGCAACAAGTAAAACAACGGCCCCATTGTCGCGCTAACCCACACCAATATCACCACCAACTCCACCACCTGAGCTCCGACGAGCCCCCACCCACCCCCGACCAACAGCCCAAATGATCGCCCATCCGGCCCGGCCCAGCCCGAATCATACGTCTGCACGACAAACTCCTCCTTCGCGAAAAGCCCGGTGAATATCAGCCCCCACGCCCCGCACCCTCCATGCAGCTGCGCCGCCTCTAGGGGGTCGTCGATCTTGAGCTTCATGGCCAAGACGTTCAGCCCGATTAGGACCCAGGCGGCGAAGAACCCACAGACTATCGCCGCCCATGGCTCCACAACGGCGCAGCCGGACGTGATGGCCACGAACCCGCCTAGTACGCCGTTGCAAACTGCAAGGACGTCCCAGTGGCCCGCTAGCATCCGCCGCCCGAATAGTGTGACTATTCCGGCGGTGGAGCCAGCTAGCGTGGTGGTCACCGCCGTCCGGCCCACGGCGGTCCAGTTCCCCTGGTCTGTCGTGTTCGGGTAGGGAACGAGTATCTTGTTGAAAGAGCCCGGGTTGAACCCGAACCAACCGAACCATAATAGGAACGTGCCGAGAACCACTAGCGTCGCATTATGGCCGCGCATGATAACAGGCTTTCCGAAGGCGTCGAACCGGCCCACTCTCGGGCCCTCAATGAGGCACCCCCAAAGCCCGGCGATGCCGCCGACCAAATGGACTGCGCCGCTACCGGCGAAGTCAATCGCCCCCGAGCCGAATAGTAGCGGGCTCGAGTTCGGGCTTAGCCACCCACTGGGTGACCAAACCCAATGGGCCACGATGGGATAGACAAAGCCCGAAAGGAAGAAAGAGAAAATCAAATAGGCACCAAATTGGGTTCTTTCAGCAATGGAGCCACTAGTTATCCCAGCCACGGCAATGGCGAAAGCCCATTGGTAAAGGAAGAAGCTGTAGTCGTAGGTGCTCGTGGGGATGTCTTTTAGGGCGAAATAGCCCGTCCCGATGAACGGGTTCTTATTCGGGCCGTCGCCAAAGGCGAAGGCGAACCCGAATAAGAAGTAGGAGAGGCTGCCGACGACGGCGTCGACGACGTTGGTGAGCATGATGTTCATGGCGTTCTTGGCCCGAACTGAGCCCGCACAGAGCATGGCGAAGCCGAGTTGCATGACAAAGACCAAGTAGGCTGAGAAAAGAAGGTAGATGGCATTGATGGAATTTTCGACACTTGATTCCCATGTGAGTTCCATAGTTGTTGGATGATTGGTGCTAAATTAAATAATTTGGACGTGTATATAATGAGATGTTATTCAATGTGACACTTGAAATTTAGCTCAACTTGCTGCAGGGTTTGTTGGTATATGGTCCACTTGTTGTTGATAGCCAAAACACTAAGAATCATTGATTTATTTACATGTATTTGTATTGTTATTTGTAGATAAGTTGTGATAAGCCCCATAAGGCTCAACTCACTAACGATGTACAAGAAATTCGAATTAATGGAGTCTTTCCCCTCTCAAAAAATAAAAATAAAATAAAATAAAAAAACTATAAGATAAAAATAATTGTGCTTAAAGATTATATGCATGTATAATATGGATTTGTGATGGATATAACACTAGGCACGAGGATCATATATAAATTCTTGTCTTCCATTGCCTTAATTGGTGGTGAGATGTGAAGAAACCTATATAGGCATTATTGATGCACATTGCCCATTAATTTCTTGCTTGTAATTAACAATGAGATCATTAATAATGCCCTAATTATGAGTTTAATTATATTTTAAATGTAAATTAATAAATTTTGGTTATGTATTATTAAATATTTTGATTTCCAAAAGGCCTATGACTTGGAATGGCCATTTTTAAAACATCTTCTGCTTGAGCTTGGGTTTCCCTTTCAATATTTTGTATCCTGGATTATGACTTGTATTAATACAGTCTCTTATTCATTTAGGCTATGTTTGGTAGGTAAGATTAGACAAGATTGAATACACATCTGGGGTTAAATAGGTGTTTGGTAGCCTATATACTTAATCTTCCAAGCCCTGTATTAAACAAAGCCCTCTCTTATAATAATGTTCCTCTTTAGCTTATGTATCTCTTCCCTACCTTCAATTAACTATCTATTGCTTCAACAGTGCAACCGATTACTTTGATGGAAGACAAAATTACCCTGCCACTTCCCCTTCTCTCTTCTCACTCTTTTTCTTCTCAATTTTTTTTGTCTCCAATAGGTGAGAGGCTGCGGAAGCTTCATATCAGCGATCATCACCACCACAACAATGCCCTTGCAATAATTGACATGTACTTTATCGTCGTCCGATGCGCTGCCGACGTCGTCGTCGTTGCAATTGCAATTTCAATTTCTTCGAAAGGATTTTCAGATGCAATTAGCGATCGAGGATTTTTGAGCAATAGCGTGCAATTTCAATTTCTTCGAAGAGGATTTTCGAGAAATAGCAATTTCAATTTCAATTTCAATTTCTTTGTGGACAAATTCAGATTTTGGAGCTGTTGGACAAGACATTTTTGTGGGTCAGTACTCAAATCTTGAGCTTTCTGCATCCATCCTTAGGTTCTGATATAAATTGACGAAAAAGAGCATATGAGATGAGAAATAGATATGCAAAGGGTTGTTGTTTTTTATGGTTTTGCTTGGTGGCTATGGTGGTCGGCGGCGATTCTGTTGAGCGAAAGAGAGCAAGAGAGAGGAGAAATAATTGAGTGGTGAGAGGGGAAATTTGATTTTATTCTCATTACTTTATTTTAATTATTCATTAATGAAGCTTATCAAAAAAAATAAAAAATTATACATTAAACATAACGTGATTTTTTTTCATTTACTACTAAATACTAAGTTATAAATTTTATTTTAATTATCATCAAATTTATAAATTTTAATTTTTAATTATTTTTTAATTGTTGTAGGGGTAGAATTGGAAGTTTAAAGTTAGTCTTGATTTTAAGCTAGAGTACCAAACAACTAACATATATTATCTACCAAACACAAAGATACAATAGCAATCACCCCTTATTTACCATATTTATCTTGACTTAATCTATCTTGTCATATCTTAACATATCTACCAAACGAGCCCTTAATGTAAATGGAAAACTGACTGAACCTTTTGATGCAAAGAGAGGGCTGAGACACAGGGACTCCATATCTCCATATCTTTTTGTCCTTTGCATGGAATATTTACATAGGTGCTTGCTGGAATTGAAGAAAGAGAAGGGCTTCCAATACCAAGGTGTAAGCGATTTGATCTAATCCATATGTGCTTTGCAGATGATTTACTGCAATTCACTAGAGGTGATTTGAGGTCAGTACACTCATGCAAGTTTTTTTGAAAGGGAAACCTCTTCTTAGGTCAAGTATTGTTTACCTTGGATTTTGTATCCCTTTCAATATTTTGTTTATATTTTGGGGGAGTTAGAGAGGATCATCAAGATTACATTCTTAGGGAATTTGGCATGACAAAAGGAGAATTCCCTTTCAAATATATTGGAGTGCCTTTATCTTCCAAAAAGCTTACTATAATTCAGTATCAACCTCTGATAAAGAAAATTATGGCAAGAATAGACTGTTGGTCATCTAAACTCTTGTCTTATGCTGGAAGTTAAGTCTTCCTTCCACCTCAGAAAGTGATTCAGGTAGCCTGTAGAACATTCCTATGGACTGGTAGATCAGGAATTTCTCAAAGAAATCTTGTTGCATGGGAGCATCTATGTATGCCAAAGACAGCGGGAGGATGGAATCTGACAAATCCACAAGATTCTAACAAAGCAGCTATTGTGTAAGCTTTTGTGGTGTATTGCTCAGAAAAAAGATAAGGTGTGGGTGAAGTGGATTCACGAGTACTATATAAAGAATCACACCATCACCACTATGGAGATTCCAGCTCAAGCATCGTGGATTATAAGAAAAGTCTTGGGAGCTCGAGCTTATATTGCTGTTATTCCAGATGGCACTAGTTTTTTAAGGTAACAAACGTTTTCCATTAGACAGGTGTATGTTGCACTGAGGGGAGAGTTTCAAAAGGTTACATGGCACCAAATGCTTAGTCAGAATGTGGCGCCCCCGAAATGTATCTTCATAACTTGGCTCACCATCTTAAACAGGTTACCTACTTGTCATCAGTTGGCCAAGATTGGATTTCAGTAGAGGTGTCAAAAAAGACCTGGCCCGGCCTAGCCCGACGGGCCGGCCCCGCCCGAAATGGGTAAAAGCTCGGTGGGCTCGGCCCGAAAAAATTACACTACAAAATAGTTTTCGGACCGGGCTGCGCTCCTTATTTTCCGGCCCGGAAATTTTTCGGGCCGATTAGCCCGGCCCGATTTTTCCAAAAAGCTCGGTGGGCTAGGGTCGGACCGGGCTAGCCCGGACTTTTGACACCTCTTGATTTCAGTGTGCTCAAGATTGTATTCTCTGTAATAAGGGAAGTGAAACTCTGCAACATCTTTTCTTCAAGTGCGAAATATCTGCTCAAATATGGAAAGCTCTTACTGCATGGAGTAGAATCCAAGGTAGAGTGAGAGATTGGGAGCAGGAGAAAGTCTACATGAATTCTCAATGTCCTTCGAAAACAGGTAATCAGATGATGTATCGTGTGGTACTCACCATTGCCATATATCATATTTGGAAGGAGAGAAACTACAGAAACTTTGAAGGCAACGGTTGAAGCGATTGTACAACTTGTAGATGTAGTAAAGAGCCCAACCTTACTAGAATGCTTAAAACTGAGCTCTGAGTGTGTTTGCTTGTTTTGTGGTTGTAAGTGTTAGTTTGACTGCATTTGGTAATAAAATCAATTTATCAATATATATATATATATATACTACTAAAGTCTCCCTATTTAACCCTAATTATGAATAACTAGACCCGATCAATCTCGAGCCGATTTCGAGTCGGCCCCAAACATGTACGAGTTGCCTCGACTCACTTACACCTTTAGGCTACTTTGAAGTTGAAGGGAAATTGAGACAATACAAGTTTGAATAAGCTTGAGCCCCTTCCCATTGATAATGGATCAAATATTCCGACAAGTGACAACTGATGAGATATGTGTCGGCCGTTTGTTTCGGGTAAAATTGATTAGACCTGGGTTGGGTTTGTCACTAGTCATGGGCCGAACTTGAGCTGACAAAATGTGATAATGGGCCGGACTTGAGATCAACCGAACCCGGCCTTAACCAAATTACTTGGAATAAAGTATCAATCCTATCTCTGCTCAATTATCATCTTAACAATTTAGATACTCTATTTTTCACACAAACTTTTCAGAATAATCTTTATTTCCAAAAGAATTTTTTTACTAAACCGGAAAATTGTATGCTATCATTGAGTCATAATTCTGATAGCCTTAATTTTGTGACATATGTCCTATACTCGTTTGTCTTATCTTTTTCGAGTTTAAATTTCATGATACACAAAACACATATCGGAATATCAACAATTTATTATCATAATCGTAATAAGGAACTTTATTTTCATTTAATATATATGCATAGCGTTTTTCTTTCTTTTCACGTTTTGTTTGAAAGATCCACAGCTTTGTAATACAAAGATCTTAATTATCAAACAATAAAATATTACTCCCTCCCTCCCAGGTTAGTGTGGTTCAACTAATATTTTATACCTCACATAGAATCAAATATGAATCACACTTTTGGGGGACGGAGGGAGTACATATTTACTATCTTTTTAATATTATTAAACCTATTATAAATTAAAGCTTATGTGAATTCCGATGATAATAATTTGTATAATACAAAACACATCATTCAAAAGAACTTTATATAATGATAATATTATACTGTATCATAATATAACTTTTTTATTCTCCCATACTATATTTATGCGGAACTCGAACATGTTCTCAAGCCATCCCAATCTTGAGTGCTCATGAGAGTTTCAAAAGTATCAACAAGAGCTTTCACCTTATTCTTACTGATCACAATTAATCTCAACCGTTCATTCTGCTTATGATCAAAATCCCCTTCAGAAACAACTCTCCTCAATCTCCTCACCTTCCAACCATCTTCTTCTTTGCTTTCTCTCTCAACAACTTCTTCCCTCTTGAAATGAAGCTTTCTTGGCGCAAAATTATTTGCTGCTGAATCCATTTCCTGCTTCTGATCTCGACTCGAAACAAGATCCTCGTTTTGGTTTCGATCATTAGCTTCGACAACGTGTATGATTTTCTCCGCAACGGTTTCACATTCGGTTTTCTTACATCTCTCGGAACTTTCTAGAAGTTTGTGGCATTCGGACTTGAGAACTTTCTTTGGGACACTCTTGCTTCGTATAGTCTTTGAAGTCGGAATCCTGACAGATGGTTTCTTGTCCTCATCATTTCGACTCGCACGTGCATTGCATGTGCTTTTCGAGGTTTCTTGTCCTCTGGAAGATGCCGGAACTAAATTCTTAGTTTTCGGAACCTTCTTTCCTCTGTTACTTATGTTTGATTTTGCCTCAGCCCTCATATTTATGTTTCTAGTCCGGTTTGATTCTTTGGGTGGGGAATCGCGTCTGGTGCCGTATTTGCATAAGTCATGGCACGAACCTATTGAAGCTCTGAGATAATTCGGAATAGGATTTGGTTGGCTGAAGATTACGGCCACGCCGCCTGTTGAGTTTCGACGTTGGAGCTGGCCGGAATTCGGCTTGATTTTCTCCAGTTTCGTTGGTGTGAAGACCATTGATTTAGCCATTAATTGTGGAAAGAGCGATATGAAGAACAACAAATTAAACTGCAGATAGAAGAAGGAAGGTATAAAATGGTTGATGATTTTATTAAGTTGTGATTGATTGATTATTTCTCTTTTTTCTTTGAACTTGGCTTTCAACCTCCAAAAAATAATAGCATAAAAATTAAGCAAGCATGATAAACAATAATTTTAAAGTCTCTTAAAAAAAACAATAATTCTACTTGAACCCCCAAGAACAGGGTTTTCCTTACAAAAATAGAAATTTATGGACATAATTACATAATTAAAAAAAGCTGCTATTTAAAAAAACCCTTTTGGTTTGGAATTATTTAATCTGTGAATAATGCAGAATTTTTATTTCACATTTGCAGATAGAAAAGAAAAAAGGAAAAGAAACTTTATACAACAGAATGGCCGTAAATTCTTACCTTTTCAAGACCAAAGAATTGAAGAAATCGAAGGAGATAAATTGTTTTACATGAAATGAGGACTGTAAATTATTGTGTCAGAGTTTTATGGGAGATTTATGATTGGGGTATTATTGCAAAATGATGTTCCATATTTAATTGGAAAAGGAGAAAAACAGTTTTGCTACAAGCAAAGAGAGAAGGTGAGAAAATTAAGGAGGGCCAGTAAAACTAGAAAATAAATTTGTGTTTAGGAATTTATTATCTATAACAGTTATAGATTAGGGTTAGATCAAATCTTTATAAGTTCTAGGGTTAACATAAATCATAGTGCTTTTATTAAATCTATCCCGACCTTTAAAAAATATTTAGAATGTCCCAATTTTTAGATAAATTATCAAATCTATCACCGAAGCATCAAGCATCTCTTCGGCAGAGGAGAATGACATGGCACACTAGAGACCAACATATATGATTTTTCATCCAAAATATGCATGATCATTAGAGCTGTCAATTAAGGCCCAGCCCGGCCCGATTTCGGGCCTGGCTGGGCTCTCCATTTCCAGGGCCGACACATTTTTGGGCCGGGCCGGCCCGAAATGGGTTAAGCCCGGTGGGCTCGGCCCGATAAAAATTACACTACAATTTAGTTTTCGGGCCGGGTTGGGCTGCCCAATTTCAGGCCCGATGATTTCCCGGCCCGATTTTTCCAAAAAGCCCGGTGGTAATTTGACAGCTCTAATTGATCATATTAACGCATGGAAAATGAAATTTCACATCAAATATATAAACGAAGTCGTTTTCGACTGCTGGAGAGATGCTCTGATGATAGATTTGATAATTTATCTAAAGATTTGAATATTCTAAATATTTTAAGATTTGGATATTCTAGATATTTTTTAAAATAGGGTAAATTTGATGAAAGTGTGAAAAGGTCGGGATATAATCTGATATTAATCTTAAATTCTACCACAACGTATCTTTCGAAAATTTTCAATATCCCTATATTTTCAACTTGTATCAATTTTATCGTCGATGTTTCTCTAGTGATAGAATCGCGATATGGCACTGGAGTGTTTTTTACATATACTTAATGCAAAAATCTTATCACTATCTCGCTGTTATTCCATTGCTATTTGGCGATGAAATGAATTCCGTCGCTAAATCCCGTCCCCTTTTGTAGTGTAACTAGTAGGAGAACACGTGCGTTGCACGTGAATACCTTTTTTATATCAATTTTTATAGGATAGGGTAAAAATAATATATTAATCATATTTTAAATAGTTGGTAATATGTTTTTTTAATACATGTGAAAATATGTATAGAATGTTGCAATATGTATTTAGTACTCCCTCCCTTCCAATATTCATGACCTATTTCTTTTGGACACGAGTATTAAAGAGAAGGAAATTAGGGATCAAAAGGTGTGTGACCCACATGTTTAATGTATTTTTTATTCATTATTTAATCCTTTAGTCAATAAAGTGTTTTTTTAGTCAATAAAGTGCTTTAATTAGGACCTAAGTAAGCTCTAAATTAGCCCAAAAAGAAAAAATATCATGTTACATGGGACGACCCAAAAAGAAATACATACCATGAATATTGGGACGGAGGGAGTAATAAATTAAGGTGTAAAGAGTAAAACTAAAACTCAAGTGTGAATAATATTTTTTTACTAATAAATGTGTAAATATTCTAAAAAAAACTAAAGAAATTGTAAAAATTAAAATAAAGTGTGAATATCTATTCAAATCTTTTCTTGTTTGATCCTGATGGGTAGATAGCATTACTTCTTCTTTTTGCTTTTTGATATTAGTTTTTCCAATGGTAGATCATCATTGCTATCGCTTAGGATGTCAATGCAATCTTCAATCTTTGCTTTGTAATCTTGAAACTTTTTTGGAATTCTTCTTTTCCTCTTTCCTTGCACTTCATTAAGTTGCAATTTCCTTGCACTTCATTAAGTTGCAACTCTATATTTGATTGAGTCTTTTCTTCCACTTGTGTTGGCTTGACACTTTTCTTTGATTTTTTCTTTTCTGCCGCTTTAGTTGGCTTGACCCCTTTGTTTGGTTTTTTCTTTTCTCCTCCCTTATTTGTTTGGGGTTAGTGAATTGGCGCAATTGAAATTTCTTTATTGATGGGAGTGGGTTGTTTCTTGTGGATTGCATTGGCTATAAGAGTGAGATTTCCGTTTTGATCAAATGTTGCGCACTTGACTGTGGTCATGAACCATACTTCAGTCAAATGTTTTAAGCTCAAACCTCTATAGTGTGGAGAGTCATTTTCACCCTGTAGAAATAAATTTGTTAAAATAAAATAAAATATAATTAAAATTTTGTTACAATTTTATAGTATATGCTTTTTTGAAAAATACCTCATTGATTGATGAAATATACTCATCTACCAAGCATCGTACATATACGTCGCAACTTCATCGAACATTGTAATATGAGCATTATAATCCCCTTGTACAATATTTAGAGTTATTCTATACCTGTAATTCGTATAAAATAAAAGTTATTATACATTTTAGTATAAAGTTTTATGCAATTGTATTTGTATAATTATCTTGGTGTTGTTTGGACAACTTCCTCATTGCATTTTTTGCATATTGTAATTTCAGCATTATTTGGACATGACGTTGAGCACTTTTTACAAGAATCATACTATATTGTTGATTTGTTTTGAATCGTATTGACAATTCCCATAAACCAATAGTAAGATTCCTGTAATATGAAATATGAAATTAGCACAATAATAAAATTACATTTTTAGAATAACATAAGGATTTGAACAAATTATATGTGGAGTTGTATTTGTATCCAAAAGTATAATTATTTATATTGAAAAGTATTACTTCCTCCGTCCCGTATTAGTGTGGTTCAAGGAGTGCGGCACATATTTTAATAAAAAGGTAAGTAAATATTTGGTAGGGGTATTTTTAGTGGAAAAAGGAACCCACAATTGTTAGTGTTAGTGAGGAATAAGGATAAATATTTAGAGCTTTTAAGGGTATAAGGGTAAAAATCATGTACTAAAATAGATGAACCACACTTATGGGGGACGCCCAAAATAGCAAACTAACCACACTTTTAAGGGACGAAGAGAGTATGTATATAGAAGAAAATCATTATGTTGGAACTATATCTCATTTAACATACCTTACGTATATAGAAAAACATCATTATTATACATATAATATTAGAAATTTAATTTAAATTTAGAATTAGAAAAGTAGAATATCTGATTTTTCCAAGAGAATAGACATTATCCTAATTCTCAAGTAATATGGATTCTATTTTGGGCCTGCGACATGAGCGAGGAAATTACTTTGAAAAAGTCTATCCCAATATAAATTATCACTTCTTTGTATGCAAAACGTTCAAGAAGAAGTTAATGAATAGAGATAGTACATTTGATAGTTTATGCTGATTTTCTTTAAGATCTTTCAAAGTCACTTCCTCTGCTTGTGTTATATTATGGATCATTATTGACTCAGCAATTTTCAAATGGACTGTATATAACATAAAAATAACACATTTAAGTTGAGGGTTAATTGTTGGAAAAATCCCACTTTTTGTCAAATTCTGGTTTTTTCCCTCATTTTTTAATTTTGCGAAAAAATTCCTCACCTTTTAATGCTTCTGATTTTCCCCTAGTGAACATTTCCGATCAATTGAAATTAACAGATTAACATTATTTTGATCGATAGCATGCTTGAAAAGGAAAATATATTGGGCACAACGTCCTTTTCAAGCGTGACGCGCGTAATATATTTTGACCGGAAATGTTCGCCGGGGGAGAAATCAGAAACATTGAAATGTGAGGAATTTCATCGTAAAATTAGAAAGTGAGGGGAAAAAACAGAATTTAACCAAAAGTCGGGATTTTTTTTCCGGCAATTAACCCTTAACTTGATCAAATATATATTTGTATGCAAATTAAATAAAAATTAAAAGAATGAATTTTCACTTTTCATTCCATACCGTTGCACCTTGATCATCTCTTGCAATTCTGGCGAGATTTGTAATATGGATTTGAATGTACTTTGTAACTGCCATCGACCTGATAAATACAGTGTAGTAATTAATTTACATTTACATATAATATATATATATATATATATATATTATGAAAATAAATATATAATTATGCATGCCTTACCCAATACTTTTTTTGGAGTGACATTTGAAATAGTAACAATTGGATTTTGCCTCACGAGTTTTTCCAGCTTATCCCCTTCATGTATGGCCATATCATCCCAAAGAGAAACAACCATAAACATGGAACTGTATAAATAATAGAAATTAAAGTGATTAAATTTGTTTAAGAATAAAATATGGGAAATTTGACATTTAATTTAAAATTTGACTTACTTGTTCACTATAGTTATGTCTCTCACACTTTTTAAATTTGTTGGGCTTTTCACTGCTACCGATTTAGAATATTGAATTGTACAAACGAATGTTTCTTCGAAAGTCGACTGCCTCTTGTGATTCAGATGTAAACAATTCTTACAATTGATCTGGAACTTCAGTAGATGCAAGTAAGATTTTTCCATTATCACAACAAAAGTTGGAGGCTCATACTCTAATCTTGCAGCACCACAATGAATACAATCATATATTTTTTTTAATTCATGAAGTGTCGAACCTAAAAGTAAAAATGAGTTAAATACAAGAAAATAATATTTATCAATATATATGTACATATATGCGTGTGCATCTTCAAAAATACTTACCATTTGAATCGTATGAAGTAACATTTGAATTGAGTTTTTTCATTTCAAAATATTTCCTTTTCATATGTATAAGTCTTCTCTGTTGATATACATCTGATGCTGGTGATGCTTTGTTAATACTCATGATGTAAAGATTTATTCTTCCTGGTTACAATTCAATAGTAATTCATTATCCAATTAAAACTAATAGAAATAACCCTAAATTGAAAACAATTCAACCTAAGATACAAAATCATGAGAATAAACTAACCTTCACAACCTTTCATGCAACCTGAGGTACAAAATCATGAGAATAAATTAACCTTCATAACCTTGTCTTTAGTGCAAAGCTTCAATTGATGTATTTTGTTGGGCTTTCACAAATTATAGTCGTTAATAATATATATTTACACCTTTTTCTTCCTCAAAACATATTTTTTTCCTTATTCTCTTTTTTTTTTTGCTGTTTGAACGAAAAAAATAAAAATAATTTTTTTTGGGATCAAAAGAAGATTCATATTAGTTAGTTTATGTGACCCGTCTATAATTGTGAAAAGTAAAATTATGTAGTTCAATTTACTTAGCTCACAGATATTCAATATACTGCTGCACCAACTAAAAAATTATTACACAACTTTTTTTTTGTAGATGAATTAATATGAAGCTCAAGTATTAATTTATCACTAATTTATTATATCATATATTTTATACTTCTTCATGGGTTTTATCTTGTTACTCCTTAAAAAATTGTTAAATGGGCCTATTAATAAGCTTATTGAGATTTTGGTTAGAGTTGCCAGATCATCATTATCATGGCTGAGATGCAATATTCCTAATTCACAAAATCGATTTATGAAATCTAGAGATTAGAGCTCCTAAAAATCACTTTTAACATGTAGAATTATTAACAGCTAAAATTACCACAAAATCGATTTATAAAATCTAGAGATTACAGCTCCTAAAAATCACTTTAACATGTAGAATCTGAATATTTTATTATTTGAAATTCTAACTAAAACTGTCGAAAGTCATTATAGGACTCAATGAGTACATCATCCCTAAAACGAAGCATATCGATCATGATTTGTAACATTCCACAAATTATTGTATTCCATATTTTGTTTAAGTACGTTGTACGTATAATTGTCTTTCACAATTTAGTTTTAACAACATGTTAATAGGTACATCAAGTTTTGTAAAAGGGATAAATAAACAAATCTATTGCAATATCACAATAATATAATATTTCGATGCAGTTGAATTTAAGTTTTGGCAAAGAAGACAATGAAATCAGAAAATCAGGGGATTGACCGTACCTTGGGAAGAACGACAGACGTCGATGACACGGAAGCGACACTGTTACAAATTATTATTAAAACACTTTTACGTTAGATGCCTTTTTCCCCCTTATACATGGCATATAATTATTTTTCTCATATTACTTTTCTTTTCTTTCCTTCTTCAAATACAATCCTAATATAATTAGGATTCTTCAAGCTTTTCAGTTCATCTATTTCGTTGGGCCACAAATTATTGTTAATAATATTTTACATTCCGACTTTGAGAAAAAATACTACAAAATTGTTATTTGATAATAATGAAATTGATTAGTTAATTGGCTGTAGTTTGCACGACTTGGCACGTACATAGTATATAATTATTTTTCTCATATTACTTTTCTTTTCTTTCCTTCTTCAAATACAATCCTAATATAATTAGGATTCTACAATTCATCTATTTCGTTGGGCCACAAATTATTGTTAATAATATTTTATACTATTGCCCTTAAAATAAATATAATAAGAGGGATATATTAGGCAAACCAAATTTTGTAAGAATCCGCTCTTTTATAATAGGTATAGATTAATGCAAGATTTGTATGGTATTGCATTATACAAGTCTAAATTTTATATTTTTATTATTTTGAAAATGCTCACTACGACCTACCCATTATGGTGGGCCACACTTTTTTTTTTTTTTCGTTACTTTGCATAATGGGCACAATTAATTTGTTGTACTTATTTATTATGTGACATTTCTGTAAAATCTCGTGGTTAGATATATATATATATATATATATATATATATATATAATATTTCTAATATTTAGTTTATTAAATTGAGGATAATTATATATTATACGACTTATTATTCTTCTTAGTTAATATATAGTGTCTATAAGCACTTTCAGTTTAGTCAAATCAATTATTAATCTTCTTAAATTGACATTTCATCAATTATTACTTTGTCAAATAAATCCTACCTCCAGTTGACGGTGACCTTTTTTTTTTTGTGAGCAACACATAATTTGTAATTATGGGGAAATTAAATTTATGTAACCTGTTGTTATATTAGTCGCGCAATAATGTATTACGAACGACAGCTGAATAATTACTAGTATCACTATGAGCAATTAATGAACATCATTTACGCTAATCAACAATATTCACATTGCAAAATTCAATGCTAGCTCTTCTATTTGTTGACATATATATAGGAGAAACATTTTTATTATAAATATATACAACTATACAAGAAACATTTATATACCTTTCATATGTTTGTGAAATCATATTTAACTACCTTTTTTACATTTACATGTTTTTTTTGGTTAAATGAATATATTGAATATGCGTTTTTTCTAAATATTAGTATATACAAGTTCAAAAAATTAAAAATGAGTTGATTTTCTTTTACAGACAAAGTGCTACAAATCATTTTTTTTTTCTTTTCACACAACCCTATTGAAAATTACTTCAAGAAGTTGTACAGTGTTCAGCAATCATGTTATTACAAAATGTTATTGAAAAAAATTATTACAAATTGTTAAAAATAATCGTGCCGCATCAGATGTGTACATCTGCTTCATAGTGACTGCGGGTTATATTTGTCATAAAAAAATGGTTATTTATAATTTATGACCCGAACTTTCGACACTTTTTTATTTGTGGATTGTGCTTTAAAATTTTTCAAAAAAATCTTGTACTTTACAATTTTTTCTAAAAAAATCTTGCCTCTATTTTCCGACACCGGAAATGATGAATCATCTCAATGGATATATGAGTTGGCGTCATCTCACACGAAACTACGTCGTTTTGTATTAAAAAAAGAAAAAAAAAATCACTCTATTGAAGACTTCCAAATTGAGGGGAATTGCCGGAGATTGATTTTTTATATTTATTTTATTTTATTTATTGTTTGTTTCAGCTTCAATTGTTTTGTTTCTTCGGTCTGCTTTTCTATCTTCAACAAAGGTTGGTGCTTTGTCAGGCGACAATGGATGGCGCAAACTATAAATGTGATTTTTTTTTTTTGTTTTCTCTTTGTAGTACAAAATGACATAGTTTCGTGTGAGGTGACGAGAATTGGCGCCACCTCACACGAAACTATGTCATTTTGTACTACAAAAAATTGGCGCCACCTCATCGGAATGATGAATTATTTCTCCGGATATATGAATTGCACGTTGACTAGAAAAATAAAAAGTCTATCAGAAGTTTTTTTTTTTATTTATTACAACAAAAGATTAAATCACAATTTTAGATTTGCTGATGACTTCAGCAATTGGTTTTTGGCGGCAAAATCTCCATTAACTAGTTTTGATTTGTTCAAATCTTCGGACAAAAGATTGAAGAAAATGATTCTTCAAGACTAATTAAACTTCGCACTTTTCCAATAAATATAAGCAGACGCAAGATTTGTATTATTAACTATTACTCCATCCGTCTCATTGAAATTGTCTTCCATTCCTTTTTGAGTTGTCTTATTTAAATTGTCTTATTTTCTAATAAGAAAATAATTAACTCTTCAAAAGTGATGAACCAACTCATTTCCTCTCTTTTTACCTTTCTTTTTAATAACCGTGTCAAACAGTAACATGACAAAATGAGTGGGACGGATGGAGTAATATTCTAGAAACATCTTAATAAGCCAAACCAAATCGATTTCCAAATAAAACTTAGAGAGAGAGAGAGGTGTTTCAAAAGTGAAGAGGCAGGAGACCGGTTTTCATTTTTCAAGTTAATTTATTGACTATTTTTCAGTGACTAAAAGCAAAAACGACATTATTTAATCTAAGAAAATATAATTACTTGGGACACGGAATGCCTGTCTCTAAAGAAAAAAAAAAGTTTATAAACTACAATAACTTATTTGGACAACTACATTAACTTTGCGAAGAAGTTACATTATTGGCAACTCGTGAATAATCATGTCATATTAACTAAATATTTCCTAAAAAAAAAAAAAAACCAATTATAACGAAATGACGTTATATATATGTTTGTTTGTTAACTAATTAAAAAAGAAAAGTTTGAATAAAGTTGTTAGCATCTTATTGGTAAACCCCCTATTTTACATTGCATATTTAACTTATAAGATATTTTCTTTCTTATCTTGATGGTAAGTTTATCTTTTCTGATACCTACATGCTCAATATTATTATGTAGGAGTAGTTATTTTGTACAAACAAATATATTCTAAAATATGTTAGATTATCTAAGTCACAAAAAAATTGACTAGGGCTCATGAATATTATCTTGCACATGGGCTAATAAACTTAATTGTGTATGTTAGGCCCAATTTCAAGAGGTCCACTACTATAAATAGTTAAATATCTTTTTTTTGTCTACTCATAGAAAAGAAATTTAAAGGTTTTTAAAAGTTCTTAAATTGATAGAATGACTTTTTCAATACATTTTTTTGGATGTTCAAAAAATAAAGAACTATTATAAGTCTTTGAATTTAGTCATACCCTTTATCATATACTATTAGACTGATAACTTGCAACCGTTATTTGAATTGAGTATTAAGTAAACTGCATTACGAAATATGGAGCGACATTGTTCGTTTTATAAGGTATTTATGAGATTCAAATTTAATACCTTTCATCGTAAGGGAAAAAAAAACAAATCAAAATCATAAATCTAGATAGTTTAAAATTAATAAGTGCTTCAGCTTCCTTGATAAGATTTCAGGGTAAAATAGCAAGTGAATTTAGTTTAAGACGTGGGAACAATTCAACCTGAACTAAGATTACTTTTCTTATAATAGGAAAATAAATATTTTATTTTCCATTAACAATGAGGAATAGAAGGAATCAGGCTGAAATGTTCACTATCATATTTTAGGAAACTGCGAAAGCGAAACCCACAAAAAATCGAACGTCACGACAAGCTGCACGCATTACTCATTTTGGATTTACTAACTATTATTGAAAGGGATTATACTTAGTATTCATTTTGGTTTACCCTTTATATATATATAATTGGTTTATATAAATCCTAGTTTTCACGCGGTAACTATGAACCAATCTGAATTGTTGATATTTATATGATCTATGCATGATTGCCATTAATCGAAGCATAAATGCAGTACAATAAAAACATAATTTTATAAAAGCATCATTGTTTGTACAAAAAAATAAGGATTAAAAAAGTATTAAAAAAAACGTCATTGTTATCGGTTATCACGGTAGAATTAGTTCTTACGAGAACCCATTCCTATATATATATAGGAGATGGATCATATAAGAATAGATCTAAAAGTGAGAAATATGAATATATCTTAACCATCAATCCTACTAGATCTAAGGGATATGACTTAATATTATGGTCAAACCCGCTTTTTCTTAGTCAAACTCGTTTTTTGACTTAAGTAGAGTTAATATGGTTAAAAAATCAGATGCACCAGACACCCTAACGGATGGACCAGACGACGTTTTTACTTTTTTTTTTTAACTTTCGTGCTCGATAGTAGCTCGCAATATCGATGGTCGCGATGGCGAGCAATAATGATGGTGATGATTTGTTAGTAGTGGTGGTGGTGGTTGGTGTTAATGAGAGGAAATACGGAAAAAAAAAATGATTTTAGGATTTTGAAATAAACAAAAAAAATGAGATGCATCACATGCCCAAAATTGATGCATTACATATACAAAATTGATGCACTAGATAGCATTACTAGATACATCAAATTTCTGTGTTTAATTTCTTATTCTTAGGATGATAAGGATTATTTGTACATGAATCACTCCATATATATATATATGGAGTGATTCATGTACAAATAATCCTTATTTTTTTTCCTTATAAGATATAAAGCATTAAACGATTATTTTTTCCATCAAATTAATATCTTGCCTTCAATAACTGACGCATTAGAATATAGATGCTCTAAATCATATTGTTGAATGTCATTGATGGAGGGGACGAGTAAAGATAGATCGAATGTGAGGTTAGATACACTAGACAAGTACTGCTATGCACCACAGTGTAATAAGATGCATCACACTGTGTTACGAGATGCATTACACAGTGTAATGAGATGCAACAGTGGATGCATCAGTGGTTATGTCTCGCGCGATGGTGATTGAGGAAGAGAATAAAATAGCGATGGTGATGATGGAATCCGGCGATGGTGATGACGATGATGATTGTAGAGAGAGAGAGAGAAGAAGAAGAAGAAGAAGAAGAAGAAGAAGGTTGGTGGTGGTGGCGGCAGCGGCGACAATTCTCCGACGGCAGCTGTAATTATGGCGGTGATGGTGGGTAGTGGTGGTGGTGATTGTACAGAGAGAGAGATCATATCAAAGAGAGAAGAAGAAGAAGCAGTTGTTGTTGGTTGTAGTGGTGGCTAAATCTATTCCAGAAATCTATACCTATTATAAAAGAGACTTGTTTACAAAATTTGATTTGTCTATTAAACCATTATTAGAGTATTTTTTTAATTAGTATCTATTATCATATGATTATTTTGTGTTTGACATATATATTATTAAAATCTATCAATATTACGTGCATCGCACGTACCAGTCTAGTTTTTTTATAAATGTGTGGTCTAGATTCATTCTTATTTCTTAATTTAAGAGTTTTTTTTCACTAGAACCACTATGTATGTATATATATATATATATATATATATAGGGTGTGGATCTGGTAAGAACCACTCTTTATATGAGAACTAAGAACTAATCTTGACCATTCATTTGTACATAATGTGTGGCTAGAATTAAATCTAAATATCTAACATGGATTGAAAATAAAGAAATGAAGGTTGTTTTGGGAAACAAAAAATCCACAACACTATCTTCTCTCTGCTCGTTCAATCTTTGTTTCTTCCTCCATCTTCTCTTTCTCTCTCTACCACCACTATCACCTACCATTATCGTTGTCGTCGCCACCATCGATCGGCGCCGCTGCTGCTGCCACCACCGTCGTCGTCACCGTGCAGACTACTGCAATCACATCTATCTCTCTCTCTCTCTCTGAAGCTTATGATAATTGGGTTTAAATTTGTTCCAACAGAATAAATTAGGGAGTAGTCGATAATAGATAGCTTTATAATTCAATTTTGATCAATTGATTGGGAGAAGGGAATTAATTCATCTTTTTTGTGTCGCAACCGATGGCATCGTCGAAGGATCTGACCTTCCTGGTGCTTCAAGGGGTTCAATGCTCCCAGACAGCTACCTTGCTTTTGTATGAACTAAAATTTGGTCCTATTCCTTAATTCAATCAATATATCACAAAATGCAAAACCTTAATTAGCATAAATAATCGAAGGTGGCATGTGGCTATGAGAGATAGAAGATGGAGGGACTTGGAGTTGTTTGCTGGTGCTGTGAGATTTGTTGGATCTGTACAAAAATGTGTGGATTTTAGAACAAAAAGATAGTGTGTTTGTGCATCAGTTTTGTGGATTTGATGCATTAATTTTATATACACAATACGTCAACTTTCTACACCTAATGCATAAAATACATCATCGTTTCACCTATCATCAATCAATTTTTCATTCCTTCCAATAAAGTCACACTAACTCAATTGGATACAAAAACACATCGTAACTATTCTCAATAGCTTTACCAAGAGCCTTTGCAATAAGTAATATTTTTTTGAAATATTTGTACGATAAAAAAATACACAATGAAATGCATAAATCTAAATAATGTAATGCACAAATACCATATACATAATGCATTAATTGTGGTAATTGATATTTCCCAATTATGTACATTAAAGTTTCATATTAATGCATCACGTAAATTGTGTTAATGCATGACGAAGGCGTCGTTTCACACTTCGCGCAAATAAATTTCTCCTCTTGCCCAACAAGGCATAGCTATGGCAAGTGGGGTCGAACCCTAGGGAACCGGCGTAGTCTATTCTTCAGGTGGTACTCAATACAAAGGCTTGTGGTCGAGATGTATCTAAATATCCTGTAACTAAACAAAGAAAATTATCAAATAACAAAAGATGCTTGGATTGGAATCGAATCAGTGATCCTCATTACTCTTGCTCGTTCATCGATGCAATAATATTCAATTACAAGACTTTATCACTTGGTTTTAAGCAAAGATTAATTTAAGCCCTTTGGTCACGAAGTCACGACTCAAATACTCTAAGCCTAGATCTATTCAATTTTACAGATCTTGTCCAGAAGGCAAGATCGCTTCTCTCGATCAACAACGTCACGAAGACACTTCAGCAACGCTGCTGCCCAAAAGACATTAAGAACAAAAGATCCCAAGATAGCCAAGGGGTATTAGATACCGACTACTCTCCAACACTTACTACCTTCTTGGGCACGAGAGACTCTCTCGAGTTTAATCCCAAATCCTGTTCGTGACTTAATCTCAATATATAGATGGTGATCAAGCATATGTCAATATCAATTAAGTCTAAATTTAATCCTAAGTGTTTCGGTAATAAAATCATGCAACGAACTCAAACAATTAGATCTCACGAGTTTAGAACGAGTAATTCAGATCACATCATCTTTTCCAACCCAAACAAGTAAATTTAGCTAGCCATAATCATAAATGAAAGTACAACATAATTAAAAGAAAACATACTAGAATAAAAACTAAAACTGGAAACGGCTACTGCCCAAAACGTACGTTAGCAAATAAAGTCTTGGCGTCTTGCCAATACCTACGAACTAAATGCAGAAAATATAAAACGAAACTTAAAAGTAAAATCGCCCGTAGGACTTGTTTCTTCCTCGCACTCTCTCGAAGTAAAATTGCAGACTAAAACCCTAAAAAATCGTGTCAGTACAAGATATGGTCGGACCTATATATAGGCGATGAATTTAGGGTTAAGTTGGAATCCTTGTAGGGCAAGGATCCTTCCAACCATGTCATCTCCTTCCTTTTAAATACCACCGCAGATCCTCTTTCCTTCTCGGTAGATATTGTCATTAATCAGGCTCGTCTAGGATAAGAAAAGAAATCTTCGATCCTTATCCTCTTCCTTGGAGAAAAAGAAATCTGCTGTTACTTCTCGACCCACATCTTGCCTTCGTTGTCTGCATCCTGTCTTGCTCCCATGCTTCCCAAGATCGTGACTCCTCCGGGTACTCTCTCTATTAGCTTAAGGAATATGGGGAGGTGCTTCTTAACTTGTAGACTTGATGTTATCGTTGTTGCCCAGCTACAAGCTTCCAGCCCTTTGCCCATTTGCATCGTATCGCCATCTCAGCATCTCAACAACAGATTTTCCACCGGATTTGCCCAACATCCAACCTGTTCTTCCCTGCACACCTTCTCTCGACTTTGTGTCCTCCCAGACACACTTTGACTCGATAAAGACACAAAAAGAAAAGACAAAATACAAGAAATATGAACACAAAATTGGGTTCATCACACCCACACACTTGAACCACGCTTGCCCTCAAGTGTGCAAATATGATTTTGCCCAAGACTCAAACACAACTGATCAGTAAGTCAACATGTTAGTTAAAACAGAGCATGAATAATGTAAGCAAGTATTGCCATCAAATAGGTCAAGATAGAGTTAATGGATAAAAAGGTTATCCTCACCAGCACTCATCTCTCAAGTGTATAAGATTCAGTGTATTGCTCTTGACCAAGATCCACAACGTTTTTCCATAGGCTTGTCTGCCCTCTATATCTCTACTTCTTTGAACAAAGTTATACTACTTATCCTTAGGATTTTATTAGGTTATAACGTGGCTTAAGGCAAAAGGTAAGAAAATTTGGTTACTGGCTATGTCAAGAAGAACTCAGCTCTTGGGCAATAAGTATGCCCTAGATCCCTCACTCCTCTCAAGCACAACATCGGGCCTGAGCTCACTTATTTGTCAGGATTATTATTATTTTTTTCTTCTTTTTCTTCTCGGCTTTTTCCCTTTTTGTTTTTTTTTATTTCTTTTTTTTTTTCTGATCAACACCTCCTAATCGTGGGTGTTATCGCGCAGCATCTGCTACCCCTACATTCTCCTTTCATCCCTTTACTTCTAGACCTGAGTTCTTGACCGGGAAGGCTCATAAAATCCAGGCTACTATAAGTGAATCAAAAAGAAAATTTTTTAAGCTCAAAGGGGCTAATAAAGGATAAATGCATAGGTAGGGAAATTTTTGGCCATGGGCTTATTGAACGAAAACATCTAAATCATCTAAGTAATTCAACTAAGTTTTATTAAGCTTTGACTAAGAGTTGCAGACAAGTTCTAGATCAACATGTTTCACTGGTCATTATCACACAAGAAAGAATTTGATGGTCCCTGAGCTGGGTACTTGGTGTAGAGGGGGGGTGAATACACCAAGTAGATTTTTCGAAACTTTTATCAAGTTAAAACGGAGTTGAGTGAGAGCTCAGTTATTGATCCAGCTGGGGAGGGTCAGCTGGGTAAACAACTCAGCTGGCGGTGCGGAAAGTGGTGGTTTGAAAACTTAGCTCAGTTACTTAGAAAAACTCAGTTTGAAAATATTAACTTATCGTTTTCAGCTTAGTCAGGTTGTGCAACTTTTCGAGAGACACAGCTGTCTTTGGAGAGTTTGTGTGTGCGATTTTGAACAAGTATGCAATGATATGAAGGCGTTAGTACACAAATTTGAATATAAAGCAAAAGTAAAGAGAGAGAGATAGAAGCACGCGAGTTTTACGTGGTTCGGAGTAACACCTCCTACGTCCACGACCAGGTTCACCTGGTAATCCACTACCACTTGGTTTCCAAGTACCAAGCAACTTCACAACTCTAACCCGAGCCGTGTTCCAACGGTTGCGGGCACCGTCAAGCCTATACACCTTCGGTTTCCGGTGCGGAAGAACCTAACCACTCGAATTACGCGCTTCGAGCAAGCGTACCTTTACCTAACCTTTCGGGTTTGGGTTTGGGTATGGGGTTCCAACCGTGAACGAGTTCTTACAATTAAGAACTTCGTAGTATGATGAACTCGTTCGAAATCTAGGCTTAAGATATACAAAGAGTTTGGCCTAGGGAACGGACGAAAAACTAAGCGAGCTTAACTAGAAACACTTTAAGATAAAGTGTTCTTTGATCTATGTAGAACTGCTTGAGAGCTTTTGAAAGAATAATGATTTCAGATAATGAAAGCTTGTAGAGAGTTTTTCGTGTCTGATCCTGAGGTTGAAGACGGGTTTATATAGGTAGAGATTCAAGACTAGCCGTTGGAGGAGCCGTTTGAATCTTACCTACTCTTCTTAAATACAAGATCTGCCGTTGGGCGTATCTGCACCTGTCTTCATTTGTGTTACATCCTAGGTTCTGAAGTCTAGGATGCTGATCTGGCAATCCCTCATTGGTCGAGGTAGGTTGACTTCCTCTGATTCTGGGATCTTCTGCCTCTAGAGCTGGCTTTTGAATTCAGAGCTGGACTGTCTCGTCGTGGAGTCTTCAGAGATAGTTCCTTTGTTCTCGCTACCGGACCAGCCGTGTTTTGAACTCGCCTCGAATTCTCTTCGACTTGATTAGGCTCTGTTTGGATCACTCGGTGAAGGTTGACGCCTGCTGTCTTTTGCTAGCTGACTCATTGTGAACACATGTTCGGTCGACCGTCGTCTTCCGCTAGGCCCGACTCCCTGCCGTAGACACACTCGTCGACCGTTGTCTTCATTTCCGCTTCCTTAACCTGTAATCCTAGAACATTTTAAGGCTCAAACAGGCGAGCTGGAAAACACTATTTAGGTTGGCGCGATCATCTATTCGGTTGGAGAATCAGTTGGGTTTTGGTATCAAATCGAAACCTTATAATTTTCCCAACAATTTCCCCCTTTTTGATGATGCCAAAACCTAACTGAGACAACTTATGATGCAAAGAAACTTGTGTTTTATTAATGTAAGAAAATACATTATAACACAGGAAAAAGAAAGAAGGAAAAAAAATCTTCAGTCTTCGATCAGCCCCGGTCGAGTGAATTTACTTCTCGCATCCGTTGCTTCTTTCTTTTGACTCGTCTCTTCTTCGACTCGATTCTCGATTCACTCGGTTCCTCTAGCTCAACGGTTGCCTCTTCATTGACTTGTCTCTCTTCTCCTTACTTCCCCTTTTTGGCATGATCAAAACGGGGTGGGAGATATACTGCATCGAAATTTGTTGCGATGTTTTAGTTTGGCGAAACTGTGGTTTTCAGCTCTGAGCGGCGAGGTTTAGAGTCTTAGTGGCTCAGCTGTTGTATTAGCTGGCTCTTCTTCAGTTGCATTAGCCTCAGCTGTGATTGCAGACACAGCGTCCTTGGCCTGATTCAGCTGGGGCAGTCCAGCTGAGTGCTTGGAGGGATGAGTTAGCACGGGAGATAGTGTTGGGAAAATTAATAGAGTTTTGATTGGATACCAAAACCCAGCTGACCCCAACCGAGTAGATGAATGTACAAACTTTGTGTTGTTTCCAGCTCACCTGTTTGAGCTTATAGAGTTTCTTAGTTTACAGGTAGATTCACTGAAGACAGCTGAAGACAACATAAGACACAGCTAAGCAGACAGCTTAAGAACTCAGCAGAGCAGACTCAGCAGAGCAAGACCAAGCAGAGTCAAAGATCCTGCAGTATCAAGACCCAGCTCAGTGACGGAAGCCCAGCTCAGTGTCAAAGACCCAGCTCAGTGTAAAAGACCCAGCTTAGTGTCGATGACACAGCTCAGGTCTAAAACACAGCTCAGGTCAGTGACACAGCTCAGGATGAAGACACAGCTCAGGTTGATGATACAGCACAGGTCTAAGACACAGCTCAGAAGTCGAGACGCAGCAGAGTCCAAAACGCTGAAGACACAGCAGAGACGCTTAGCAGCTCGAAGACGAAGACCTTCTCCAAGACAAGATCCCGATGTCGAGAAGATCTTGTTCGACGCGGTCAAATCGGAGAAGGAATAGCTTCGCAGGATACGGACCTACTTCGTAGGTAATGGCCGAAGTCAACAAGAGTAGGTAAGATTCAAACGGCTCTCTTCCAACGGCTAATTTGAATCTTCACCTATATATATCTCTCCTCCACCATTGAAGAAGATCTTTGGTGAGAGGCCGACAAGACGGCGAAGAAATAGAAGAAAACGAGAAAAATGAACAACGATCTACAAAGCCAAATCTTTCTAGAACACCCGGCCGGTCAATTTGTGTTCTTAGTTGTTCACATATTCGATCATAGGCAGATTAGATCGAATAAATATCTTAAGCCTAGTTTGAACGAGTTCATCATACTCCTTGTTCTTCATTGTAAGAACTCGTTCATAGTTGGAAAACCATACCCAAACCCAAACCCAAACCCAGAAAGGTTAGGTAAAGGTACGCTTGCTCGAAGCGTGTAATTCGAGTGGTTAGGTTCTTCGTACCCGCAACCGAAGGTGTAGGCTTGACGGTGCCCGCAACCGTTGGAACACGGCTCGGGTTAGAGTTGTGAAGTTGCTTGGTACTTGGAAACCAAGTGGTAGTGGATTACCGGTGAATGCGAGTCGTGGATGTAGGAGGGGTTACTCCGAACCACGTTAAAGATGCTCTTGTTATTTATCGCTTTGTTTTATGCATGTTACTAACTCTCATAAGCATACATTTCAATCTGCATAAACTGACTAACTGAAAAGTGAAACAAAGCTTTGCAATATAATTTGAAGCAACAGACGGACTTTCCAAATCCACCACATTCCGCACACAGCCAGCTGTGTCGATCAAGCTGCCATCCAGCTGGATCGAACACAGCCAGCTCACTCAAAAGAGTTTTAACTTGGAAAAGTTTTTAAACCTTGGTGTATTCACCCCCCTCTACACCAAGGTATCCGTCTTGGGACCAACAATTGGTATCAGAGCAGTGGTTCAAAAGATCACTGTATCTGTCAAGTCAGCATTTCATTGATGATAATGGTCACCTGAACAGATCCTTCAAAGTTTCAAATTTTTTTTAAAAATCATTATATTGCATACTGTCATGGAATCTTCTCTGTGCAGGAATCTTCCAACATTCTCAGTCGATGATTATCAGATATGGAAGTTCGAGCTCGAAAGCTTTACGTGCGCATCACGACATGATGTGGGATGTTATCACTGACGGACCCATCATCATCATGAAATCAGAAAGACAAGCAGAAACCTTACCTGGAGCTGAACCAGTACTCCGGCAAGTTGTGAAGCCCAAAAGGGAGTACTCTCCAGAAGAAAGAAGACAAGCTGGATTGGACAGCTACGCTCGCAACGTCATCTCCTCAACGGTGACAAACGCTTATCTCAGCAAGATCATCAATTGCGAGACAGCTAAGGGGATGTGGGACACTCTAGCCAAGCTGTGTGAAGGCTCAGAGGAAATTCAAGAGAACATATTCTCAGTTGCATGCCAGAAGTTCGATGACTTCAAGCAACTCCCCTACGAGTCCATTGATCAAATGGAGCTAAGATTCTCCAACCTCGTCATCGAGATCGAGACGATCCAAACTGGGAAATATACAGTTCGAGATAAGAACTTGAAAGTTCTTGCAGCTCTCTCCTCAGAATGGTGTACACACAAGGTGGTTCACCAAAACAGAACTGATATTGGCAGCATGGAGACTGAAAAATTGTTCTCCATCTTGAAGGCCAACGAATTTGATCTGGAGATCTCAAGCGGAGAATCATCCAGCCGGATGAATGATACGGAGCTGACTCCCAAGGAAACAGAGACAGCTCTCAGTGCAAAATTAAGATTAGCTCAATCGGCTCGGCTTGGAAGGACCAACAAGGAGCGCGAAATATGAGCAAAGAAGAATTGCACGAAGAAGTTGCCATGCTTGTACGGAATATTAACGAGTGGAACACAGCAAGGAAAGGTACAAGAAGATCGTGAAGGTTCATCACGACAAGCAACTTTATCCAAAGAGAAACCCAGCTGAGTCATCCTCCCGAAGAAAAGATAAAGAGCTCAAGTCGAGCAAGAAAGAAGAAGATCAAGTATTTTCTTCCGACTCAGAAGATGAAGCATTTTATTAAAGATGACTAGCTTCATGGGACTCTTAAACCCAGTGATGAAGAAAATGAAGAAACCCAGTAGTGATTAGGACAGTAATGAAATAAAGGCAATTTGGATACAAAAACTAAAAACTCGGCCGATCATGCTTCTTGAGTACATTGGTCTCAAGAAAAGAATCGAGAAACGACGGATGAATCGAGTGGATTTGGGACATTATCTACCGCTACACAAACGGAGACCTCGTCAAAGGAAGTAGGATGCGGTAGAAGAAAAAGCCACCTACTATCAAATCAAGGAGGAACTCTACAGTGGAAAGAGAGCAAAATCAAGTAGAATGCCCCAAATTTGGACATGGCACGACTCCGTATGCTAAAGAGACCTCATCGAAGAAGTGCTCAACGACTTCAAGAGATTACTAGAAATCCTTGAAATCTAGCCGGTGAGAATTCGGAGCTAAGGAATGAGCTCAAGAAGAAGAATGATCGAGCTTGAAGATGAGAAAACACAAATGATCAAGAAGGCGAAGATGGCCAAAAGCCGAATCGGATCAAAGAATGACTCCGACCAATACAAACACGAGTGGAACCAAGCCAAGGATGTACCAAAGAGGTCGTACATAATCAAGCCGGCTCTCTAAGCTCGATCCTATCAAAGAAGAAAAGCACTCGGCAACTCCAAGCCCAAGAAAAGCGGCAACTCCCGAGTGATCACGAGCTCAAAGGCGACGAGATAAATCCAGTGTTGGAATCAAAATCAAAGACGAATGTCATCCGGCACGGTACATCAAGGTCAACTAAAAAGACGAGTTGAGAAGGATCTCGGTGGTTATAAAGCCGAAAATCAACCGAGCTTCACAACAAGATTCCAAAGCGAGACGAGATATCAAGCTAGATATCAAGCTGACAGACTCCAGCTATGAATTGGACCTCATCAAAATGGAGTCAACAAGGTCCAAAGAAGAAAGGACCATTTCAAGGACCAATCTGAAGTATCACTCACAAAAGATAAGGACAAATCTGGGTTATCAATGGAACCCTCAACAACAAAGTCGGACCCAATCACAACTGGGTGGCGAAGGAGTGATAACAGGTCAAAGAGGGACATGCGCGTTTTGAGGAGTCATCAAGCGTACTGTGAAAGAAAGACAGCTGGTGATCAAAGCTCATGACTCACCTCAAAGCTCTTTAAAAAAAAAAAATATGTCAAGTGTACTGGTCCCCAGGTAACCTTTGGTGATATCTCGAAAGGATACGTCAAAGGATTTAGCTCATTTGAGACAAACAATAATAATATCAAATGTCTCTTATGTTGATGGACTGTAGCATAATCTTTTGTTCATCAGCCAATTGTTGTGATTACGGTTTTCCTGGTGAGTTCAATGCGCAGGAATGCAATGCAAAGAACAGGAAATTGAATACTCTACCCCGCAAAGCAACAATGAACTCAGCTAATCATGGAGCAGCTGACGTTATCAAAGAATTGAGCCAGTGATGAGAAAATTCGCTCAAGTGAAGTAGGAAGTTGCTGAGAAAAGAAAGCCACCTACTATCAAATTCAGGGGGAACTCCACCGAGCTGGAAATCGACACAGCTGTGATATCAGCTGAGGGCAAAGTCAATCCAGCAGAATATTCAAGTGGAGAATCAAGAGAGAAATCCAGCTGAACTATCAAATGTCATCCTCTGGATATCAAACAAAGCTAGATCAAACATGGATCGCAGAATCCAGAAGAGGAATCAAGCTGAGGGGGAACTCAGTTCAGCAGATTCACCATCAATTGGTATCAACAATTGATCTCATCCCAGTCCAGCAAGATCTTCAAGAAGAGCATCCAGCAGGAAATACTCAGCTGGATCACCGTGTGTCATCAAGAAGGAATCGGACACAGCTGGACTAACTCAGCAGGAACCCCAAGGATTTCAAAATGAATTTATCAAGTCAGGGGGAATCAAACCCAGCTGATAAAACCCAATTGGTTTATCCAATTGAGGGGGAACCTCGCAAACGGTGTCTTTCAGCAGAGAAAGAAAGACAAGATGACTCAATCCAAACTGAGTCATACAACCATCAATTGGTATCAGCCGAAAAAGGAAGAGCCAAAATGCATCGATTGGTTTTAACTCCAAGCTGACTGGAGTTACCTCAAACGGGAAGAAATTATTGCCAGAACGCCGCCGTCAGACCTCGACTCCCCGCCCTCCTAATATCTTTTTGATGAACCAAAAAGGGGGAAAGAGTGAAAGAATAGGACAGAAAAATGGAAATAAAAAGGGGGAAAGGATTGAACAGAAAAGGAATCTAAAATAGGCAAATGGCGAAATTTGGAAAGACAAGCTGGAGAAAGAGTGCAAACTCTCGTCAAGGCATGTGGAGCGGCCGGGGAAGAGTTTAGTTAGGATTTTTGTTTTGTGTTTTTCTGTAAAAGTTTGTAAAGGTTTTGGCATCATCAAAAAGGGGGAAATTGTTGGGAAAATTAATAGAGTTTTGATTGGATACCAAAACCCAGCTGACCCCAACCGAGTAGATGAATGTACAAACTTTGTGTTGTTTCCAGCTCACCTGTTTGAGCTTATAGAGTTTCTTAGTTTACAGGTAGATTCACTGAAGACAGCTGAAGACAGCAGAAGACACAGCTAAGCAGACAGCTTAAGAACTCGGCGGAAAGCGGACTCGGCGAGCAAGACCAAGCAGAGTCAAAGATCCTGCAGTATCAAGACCCAGCTCAGTGACGGAAGCCCAGCTCAGTGTCAAAGACCCAGCTCAGTGTAAAAGACCCAGCTTAGTGTCGATGACACAGCTCAGGTCTAAACACAGCTCAGGTCAGTGACACAGCTCAGGATGAAGACACATCTCAGGTTGATGATACAGCACAGGTCTAAGACACAGCTCAGAAGTCGAGACGCAGCAGAGTCCAAAACGATGAAGACATAGCAGAGACGCTTAGCAGCTCGAAGACGAAGACCTTCTCCAAGACAAGATCCCGATGTCAGAAGATCTTGTCTGACACAGTCAAATCAGAGAAGGAATAGCTTCTGCAGATACAGACCTACTTCGTAGGTAATGGCCAGAAGTCAACAAGAGTAGGTAAGATTCAAACGGCTCTCTTCCAACGGCTAATTTGAATCTTCACCTATATATATCTCTCCTCCACCATTGAAGAAGATGCTGGTGAGGGGGCTGACAAGACGACTGAAGAAATAGAAGAAAACAGAAAAATGAACAACGATCTACAAAGCCAAATCTTTCTAGAACACCCAGCCAGTCAGCTGTGTTCTTAGTTGTTCACATATTCAGTCATAGGCAGATTAGATCAGAATAAATATCTTAAGCCTAGTTTGAACGAGTTCATCATACTCCTTGTTCTTCATTGTAAGAACTCGTTCATAGTTGGAAAACCATACCCAAACCCAAACCCAGAAAGGTTAGGTAAAGGTACGCTTGCTCGAAGCGTGTAATTCGAGTGGTTAGGTTCTTCAGTACCCGCAAACTGAAGGTGTAGGCTTGACAGTGCCCGCAAACTGTTGGAACACAGCTCGGGTTAGAGTTGTGAAGTTGCTTGGTACTTGGAAACCAAGTGGTAGTGGATTACCAGTGAATCTGGTCGTGGATGTAGGAGGGGTTACTCCGAACCACGTTAAAGATGCTCTTGTTATTTATCGCTTTGTTTTATGCATGTTACTAACTCTCATAAGCATACATTTCAATCTGCATAAACTGACTAACTGAAAAGTGAAACAGAGCTTTGCAATATAATTTGAAGCAACAGACGGACTTTCCAAATCCACCACATTCGCGCCAGTATTTTTGTGTCGATCAAGCTGCCATCCAGCTGGATCGAACACAGCCAGCTCACTCAAAAGAGTTTTAACTTGGAAAAGTTTTTAAACCTTGGTGTATTCACCCCCCCCTCTACACCAAGGTATCCGTCTTGGGACCAACAGATAGCATCTTCTGAGTCGGGCATAACTTCATTCCTTGCAATTTTGCTTCTTTGGACTTCTTAGATTGAATGAGAAAGTCTGATTCAGCACTTGAGGGAGTTGAATTCAGCTCATATCATCATCATCCAGCTGCAGGTGATCGTTGGCTGGGTGAAGTTTCTCATTTGAGCTTGGTGCAGGGACTTGAGCATCTTTTATTGAAAGATCTCGAAGAAGGTGTCCCTGTGGAGCTGAAGGAAACTGAAGAGAAGGCGGTTGAAGTATCCCATCTGTCTTGGGGTTTAAGCTTGGTTGATCAGCTGGAATACTCCGTTGCGGTGTTGGTGATGATTATGTTCAAGCAGGGACGTGAACTTCTCTTCCACCGTAAGAAACGACCACTTGTGGGCCTTCTGCTCCTCGGAGAGTGATTACGAATTCTCTCATAATGTCAGCTGGCTTCTCTGCTGATTGACTGAGCACCTTTGACTTGAGTCTTCGGTTTGAAGACAGTGCTTCAGTATATTTTGTCTCCTCAAGTTGTCTCCGATTCCCAGTGGGACGGAGTTAGATGCATCTTTGCTTTGACTCACTTGCATCTTTTACGTGCCTCCTGTGGCGGAGCAAGAGCTTTGACATGACTGCTCTTGAATACTCCGGTTTCATCAATATCTGGTCCAGGTCTGTTGACGTTGATTTTTGCATCCCAGGGAGTTGTGTGTCCCGTTCTCTCTTTTATGTTGAGAGAAACGATTGGGGCGAGGAGGTCTTTTCCTTTGTCATTCCCGAAGGTTTTACGCACCTTCACAGTGGATGACGTTCTTGAGCTTTGCGGTCTCTCTTCTTGCGGCGGCACAGTTACATCGATGGGCTTCACCTTCTTACGGACTTCCGTCTTCTTTGAGGTTCACGAGAGTTAAGCAACTCTTATCTTGAAGCTTTGACAGATTCTTCAGGTTTGATTGGCTTCGGGAGACATCTTTCTGGATTCCATGTTCTTTTTCTGCATCTTTTGTTAGTAGAAACAAACAATACCAATTGATGGAAATAAGAAAGAATGCAAAAAAAAAACTTTCTAGGTTTGATGCGTATATCTTCTAGCATATTTAAAGAGATTTCTTGAAGAATGGACGATCAAGATTTGTCTGTTAATAAGAAGATCTACGACTGGGAGAGATTCTCGCGTCATGTCAATTTAATGCGCGAGAGAGAACGGTTGAGGTGTTTTGACTTTTGCCTCGAAACTCCCATTATTCAATTCTTTGCAGACTTTTAATTAATATTGATTAGTAATGACAAGATGTGATTTGACAGAAAACAGATTGAGTAGGTGTAATTAAAGTTGTTTCAAACCTCTCAGCTGATCATTGTAGTCGGTGATACCTCGGTTGAGTGGGTGTCTTTGGGTCATCGTGGTTCCGGTGGTTCTCAGTGAATAACCATTCCTTTCAGCATCTGGTTTAGTGAATTCTTTCTCGGTGATATCGGTGACATTGATTCGATTTTCGGTTATTTGCTTGTATTCGGTAGTGCCGTTTCATTCAGTGGAGTGCTTCCGTTCAGCTGGGTCTGCTTCCATTCAGCTGGGTCTGCTTCCGTTCAGCTGGGTGAAGCATCGTCTGGGTTGAGAAGTCCAAGTAATCCGCACAGCATTTTGAATCTTGCTTCTATCAGCGGTTTTGTGAGAATATCAGCCCGCTGTATGTCTGTGTGAATTTTCTCAACAATCACATCCTTATTTTCTACGTGATCTACGATGAAATGATGTCGTACGTCTACATGCTTGCATCTTGTGTGAAGTCTTGGATTCTACGAAATGGCAATCGCACTTGAGCTATCACGAAAAATTGGAACTGTCCGGTTTTACTTCATAGTCATCCGAGTCGATGTTTCGGCCAGAGAATTTGCGGCGGCGGCTTCGGCGGCCATATATTACGCTTGTCGTGGAAGTTGCGACGCACGTTTGTTTCTTTGAAAACCATGAGATCAACTTACTTCCTAAGAAGCTGACAAGTTCACGAAGTTGATTTTACGTCCAATCGATCTCCGGCGAAGTCGAATACGAGTATCCAGTCATTTGTAGATTGTCTTCGGTGGGTACCACGGCCAACATTCTTAGTTCCTTTGAGATATTTGAGAATGTTCTTGGTACACTTGCATGTGTGCTTCCTTTGGATCAACTTGAAATCGGCACACACTCCCATTGCGAAAGAGATGTCCGGACGACTTCTTTGTTAGATACGGCGGGGATCCTATTATCCCTCTGTATTTCTTTGGAATCAACTGACTTCCCTTCAGATCCTGGTTCAATCTTCCAGTTGGTGTTCATTGGAATCTTTACAGTTCTGCTTGATTGAACTCCATACTTGGCGATCAAATCTTTCACGTATTTGGATTGATTTATGAAGATCCCTTCTGAAGATTGCTTGACTTGAAGTCCTAGGAAGAAACTCATTTCTCCCATCATGGACATTTGGAACTTCTCTGACATCATCTCTCCAAATTTTTGGCATAATAAGCTTGATCTTGATCCAAAGATGATGTCGTCTACGTAGATTTGAACAACCAGGATATCTTCTCCTGACTTGATGGTGAAGAGAGTTCTATCTACTGAGCCCTTCTTGAATCCTTTGGATATGAGAAAATTTGACAGAGTGTCATACCAAGCTCGAGGTGCTTGCTTTAATCCATAAAGAGCCTTCTTTAGTTTGTAGACTTTATTTCCTTCTACTTCGAATCCTGGAGGTTGTTCAACGTAGACATCTTCTTTGATTTCTCCATTTAGGAATGCACACTTCACATCCATTTGATAGACCTTGAATTTGTGATGTCTTTGCAAAGGCGAGAAATAGTCGATTGCTTCCAATCGTGCTCTTTGGAGCAAAAGATTCTTCGAAGTCAATTCCTTCTGTGAGTGTAGCCCTTGGCAACGAGTCGAGCTTTGTTTCTGATGACGACTCCCAGGGTATCCAACTTGTTCTTGAATATCCATTTGAGTCCTATGACTTTGACTTCTTGAGGTCTGTCGACTAATTCCCAGACACAATTTCTGAGGAATTCGTTCAGCTCTTCTTGCATGGCATTTGTCCAAGGCACACTCTTCAAAGCTTCGAGAATTGATTGAGGCTCTGGCACTTGAGCTACGTAACACGCCATTAGAGCTGTGTCTTCATCATAGACCGTCAGTTCTAGCTCTACTGAAAGTTGAGTATGTCCATTCCTCTTGATGATCCGATGAAGCTTGAGCAGCTGAGCTTCTGGTTTTGACTTGGTCAGAAGGTTCTCCAATGATTGCTGATGATGGATGATCTTCAATCCATCTTCTCCTCTTACGAATTTCTTCTTCCAGTTGATTGATGCTTGAAGTGGCTAAATTTCGTCTGTCTTGGAGTTGTTCTGGAGTTAAATCTTAAGAGTTTGGCTCTCTTTGATTTGGATTTTGAGGAGATTTCTATAGAGGCTCAGCTGGAGATGGAGTAGGGACTCGGTGTGTTTGGATTCCATTGATGATGTTCACTTGATTTGGCGTTGAAGCTTCTTCTCGATTTCCAGCTGGTGGAGCTTCTTGGTTGATTTGAATTTCCTCCTCTGGCTCATTGTCCCAAATTAATGGTTCGGCCAGATTCCTGATTCTATTCTCTTGAGCCCTTGTCTGAATCAATCTTGAAGATTCTCCTTTGCTTCTTCGTTTGATAGAATCTCTATATTCGAAGGAGGATTCGTCAAAGGTAACATGTGGAGTTACTTCGACTATTTGAGTTCTTCTGTTGAAGACTCTGTATGCTTTACTCACAGCGGAGTAACCAAGGAATACTCCTCGGTCTGTCTTTTCGTCGAACGTCTTGAGCTGTGTCTTCCCATTATTGAGAATGTGACATTTGGATCCGAATACCTTGAAATATCCAATGTAAGGTATTCTGTTGTTCCATAGCTCATACGGTGTCTTTCCTTGCCTTGATGTGAGTAGGGAGCGATTCTGAGTGAAGCAAGCTGTGTTGATTGCTTCAGCCCAGAACTTCTTTGGAATGGCAGAGCTAGCTAGCATTGAGGTAGCTGCTTCCTTGAGAGTTGTTTCTTCGTTCTGCTACACCATTCTGCGAGGTGTGCGAGGCTGCGGATGTTTGGTGTTGAACTCCGTTCTTCTCACAAAAATCATAAATAGTTTCATTTAGAAACTCCGTTCCACGATACGATCTTATTACCATTACCTTGCACTCCTACAGTGTTGATAATCTTTCCGGCGGGATAGGCGGCTTAGTTCTCGTTTCGCTCTTACGGTAAAAGAAAGATACCCAGTGAATCTTGAGAAATCATCCATAACGACCGAGTATATTTTACGCCATTGAAGCTTCTTTGGAGTAAGCTTGGACCAAAAAGATCCATGTGAAGAAGTTGAAGAACTCGATCGGTTGGCGAGTGGCTTGAGAGAGAATGAAATTCTTGTTTGTTTTCCTTGTTGACACGCGCCGCACATATGACTTTTGTCATATACTTGATACGGAATTCCATTAGCGAGCGGTTCCTAGCCGGTTGTTGATTGTCTTGAAGTTGAGATGATTCGGCCGTACGTACCCACGACGGTGACTTCATTCTTTGCTTTTTGATACAAGACAAGTCTCGGAGGTTCTTTATTCCGTCAATGAAAGTACATATTTCCTTCTCTTTTCACTCTTAGGAGTATCTGCTTGGTTTCCACAGTGCTTCCTTGTGTGCATCCCCTGTGCATCAAACTTGACAGAAAAACCGTTGTCGCAGAATTGGCTAATGGAAAGCAAGTTATGTTGCAATCCTTGTACATAAGAAACATTTGGGATTATAACATTTCTAGTTTTAAATGTACCATAACCTTTGGTTAGGCCTTTGGAGTTGTCACCAAATGTTACTTGTGGACCTGTACGCTCAATATACTCCTGGAGTAGATGCTTTAGGTGCATCATGTGCTTGGAACATCCACTGACCAAGTACCAAAGCGTTCTCATCGACTCCTCAGAGATGCGTCGATTCCTTTCAACCTAAACAAAAAGTTAAAATTCAGGTACCCAGTTTTAATTGGGTCCTTGTGGGTTAGACAGAGATCCTTTGACGACCCAGATCTGCTTGATGACTCGTATTGGGTCATTTGATCTGATAATTCTCCCAAAGTCGAGTCGATATACACATTCATTGTGTTCTTCTTTTGTTCTTTGGCGTGGTCTTGATCTTCGTGTCTTCTTGTTTTGTTGTACGTATTTTGTTTGATTTCAGTGTGTGCCTAGCCGAGACGTTCCTTAGTCTCTGTTGTCTCATGATCTTGTGGTGGAAATGATTATCCGGTGATACTCGTATGAGTGGTATCCAGTGGGTATCTACTGATATCTTGGTTGATATCGATCAACGTCTTTAGTCTTGTGTTGGTATCTGTAAAATCCAGCCCGTGGTCTTTGTTGAGGTTGAGCACGTTGCTGTCTGAGTTGGGCTTGAGGTTGTCGCACAGCTGACCTTCTTGATGTCTGCTGTGTTCTCGACGGAGTTTGAGACTGTTTCACAGCTGTTCTTTTTGACGTCTGCTGTGTCCTCAACGGAGCTTGAGAATGTTTCACAGCTGTTCTTCCCGACGCCTGCTGTGTCCTCAATTGTTGATGTTGAGTTCTTTGGGGTTGAAGGTTCATTTGCTCGTACAAACATAACCTTTGTTCCACTTGTGGAGGCAATGTTTGAGGCATCCTTTGATTCGTTGTATCCCAGTCCCGCTTTGAGTCTTCTTTGGACGCTGAGCACTAATGATCTCATCCATTGTTGACGTGGCTTTGATGAGAGCTACTATCTTCTTAGATAGTACCTCTTCGGTGATTTTCAGCTCAATGATCTCAGCTGACTTCCTTTCCGATTCAGCTGTGACCTTTTCCACATCTTCTATCAGCTGTTTCTTCTCAGTGTTGACTTTCTTCATCAGCTGATCTTGTTTCACTATTTTGTCTTTTAGTGAAACGACTTCCTGTTGGAGCTGAGTTGTATCAGCTGTGTCTGATACTTTTGTCTTTTCCAGTTCCGCCTTCAAATTTCGGCATTCTCACACATAATGACGTCAAGGATCTCTTGAAGCTCCTTGGAATCGTTCATTACTTTCTCTACTAGACTCCAATCAGGTAGTCCAGATTCTGAGTCCTGTGTAGAGTGTTCGTGTGATGGTGAGGTGTTAGATAGATTTAGAGTTCGAGACGTTACCTCATCTTCATCGATGCCGTCTGTTTGTCCCATGAAGCAAGTATCCCAATCAGGTTCATGATTGGCCATCAGGGCTTCTTCTTCCGAGTCTGAAAATGGCATGTCATCCATTTTATGCACTCTGATTCTTCATCAGCGATATAAGCTCTCCTTCGGTCAGCTGCCTTAGCTTTTAATTGGTCTTTATCTTTCTTGGACAGCTTTGGACAATCTTGTCGATAGTGTCACAGTTCCTTGCGATTGAAGCAACCTTCTTGATTCGTTTGTCACCGACTTCTCATCGAATTTCTTGTGTACTTATCTCTGTAAGTCCTAAAGAACTTCTTGTATTTGCCCTTGCTGGTGTTGAGTCTGTTATAACTTTTCACCATCATGGCAATTTCTTCGAGTAGCTCCTCTTTGCTCATTATCCTTTTTTGTCCTTCTTCATCTTGGAGGACTCGGTGACTTGGATACATGAGCCGACTTTTCGAGTTGGCTACGAAAGCTATTTCTTTTGGAGTAGGGTGAGTTCTCCGTCATTACATACTTGAAGATTCTTCTTGAGTGATCTTCAAGTTGTACTCGTTGGCTTTTAAGAGTGAGAACAACCTTTCTGTAGATAGATCACCCAAGTCACTTCGACTTTGGTGAACTACCTTGTAAGTGTTCCATTCAGCTGAAAGAGCTGAAAGAACCTTTAGATTCTTTTCCGTGGGTATACTTCCCGGTTCTGATTGTCTATCTCAATGACTATGTTTGAGAACCTTAGCTCCATCGCTTCGATGGACTCGTTGGCTAGCTGCTTGAAGTTGTCAAATTTTTGGCACGCTACTGTGAATTTGTTTTCTTTGATCTCTTCTGATCCTTCACATAGCTTGGCGAGTGTTTCCCACATCTCTTTGGCTGTCTCGCACTTGATGATTTTACTCAGGTAGGCATTTGAGGCATTGAAGAGATGGTGTTCCTGCGAAGCTGTCCGGACCGGCTTGCTTTCGCTCTTCGGAAGAATATTCCTTCTTTGGCTTGAGAATTGGCCGGTATTACGGTTGGCCTCCATCATGAAGCACAGTACGAGTTCATTTCCTTGTTTATAGATAAGGATGGGTCCGTCTGTGATGACGTCCCACATCATGTCGTGATGTGCACAAAGGAAGCTTTTCAATCTGAATTTCCAGATTGCATAGTCGTCTACCGAGAAGGTGGAGAGATTCCTGTTAAGATAAGAATCCATAGACATGTGCAGTATGTAATAAGATGAGTTTTTCTGAAAAACGGATGCGTTCGATTGACCACCGACACGGAGCGTCGAGAGATCTCTTGATACGTAAACGGTGGTCTTTTGAACCAGCTTTGCTCGATACCAATTGATGGTCCACGAAATTTGGGTACTTGGTGTAGAGGGGGGTGAATACACTAAGTAGATTTTTCGAAACTTTTATCAAGTTAAAACGGAGTTGAGTGAGAGCTCGATTATTGATCCGGTGGGGGAGGGTCGGTGGGTAAACAACTCGGTGGCGGTGCGGAAAGTGGTGGTTTGAAAACTTAGCTCGATTACTTAGAAAAACTCGGTTTGAAAATATTAACTTATCGTTTTCAGCTTAGTCAGGTTGTGCAACTTTTCGAGAGACACGAGTGTCTTTGGAGAAGCATTGTGTGTGCGATTTTGAACAAGTATGCAATGATATGAAGGCGTTAGTACACAGCTGAATATAAAGCAAAAGTAAAGAGAGAGAGATAGAAGCACGCGAGTTTTTACGTGGTTCGGAGTAACACCTCCTACGTCCACGACCAGGTTCACTGGTAATCCACTACCACTTGGTTTCCAAGTACCAAGCAACTTCACAACTCTAACCCGAGCTGTGTTCCAACGGTTGCGGGCCTTTATCAAGCCTATACACCTTCAGTTTCCGGGTACTGAAGAACCTAACCACTCGAATTACGCGCTTCGAGCAAGCGTACCTTTACCTAACCTTTCTGGGTTTGGGTATGGGGTTCCAACTGTGAACGAGTTCTTACAATTAATAACTTCAGAGTATGATGAACTCGTTCGAAATCTAGGCTTAAGATATACAAAGAGTTTGGCCTAGGGAACAGACGAAAAACTAAGCAGTTTCTTAACTAGAAACACTTTAAGATAAAGTGTTCTTTGATCTATGTAGAACTGCTTGAGAGCTTTTGAAAGAATAATGATTTCAGATAATGAAAGCTTGTAGAGAGTTTTTCGTGTCTGATCCTGAGGTTGAAGACGGGTTTATATAGGTAGAGATTCAAGACTAGCCGTTGGAGGAGCCGTTTGAATCTTACCTACTCTTCTTAAATACAAGATCTGCCGTTGGGCGTATCTGCACCTGTCTTCATTTGTGTTACATCCTAGGTTCTGAAGTCTAGGATGCTGATCTGGCAATCCCTCATTGGTCGAGGTAGGTTGACTTCCTCTGATTCCGGGATCTTCTGCCTTTAGAGCTGGCTTTTGAATTCGAGCTGGGTAGTCTCGTCGTGGAGTCTTCGAGAGATAGTTCGCTTTGTTACGTACAGACATTTGGACCCATTTGTGTTTTGAACTCGGCTCGAATTCTCTTCGGCTTGATCGAGCTCTGTTTGGATCACTCAGTGAAAGGTTGACGCCTCTTGTCTTTTGCTATCGTGACTCATTGTGAACACGGTAGGTCGACCGCTTGTCTTCCGCTGTGACTCTGCTTTGTAGACACGAAATTCGGGTCGATCTTGTCTTCCGCTTCCTTAACCTGTAATCCTAGAACATTTTAAGGCTCAAACAGGCGAGCTGGAAAACACTATTTAGGTTGGCGCGATCATCTATTCGGTTGGAGAATCAGTTGGGTTTTGGTATCAAATCGAAACCTTATAATTTTCCCAACAGAATTAAATACTGCATGCATATATGGCAGTCAATAGCTCAAAACCTCACAGGTAGCGCCCAATAACTCATTCCGTCCTCCCTATCTACGTACGGCATATTCACATATACATCATCATACCTACCTCAACCTATCATGCAAACATACTGATCAACAACTGACTCTTAAAAACATTTGGACCAATAACCCCCCACCCACACACTTTGCCTTCGGCAAAGTGAGTGCAATGGTGGGCAAGACACTAACAAAAACATACTAACTTGACAACGACCTCACCCACACACTTTGCTTTAAGCAAAGTGGGTAAGATTGCGACCAACACAAATTAACCACGAATAAACAAAAGAACAAGACTAAAAAACTAAAACAAAAAATAAAAGATAAAAACCTAAACTAACATAAATAGGAGGAAACATAATCAAGGAGAAGATTCAGGCGGGTACCTGAATCCTTGGTGTGCAAAGAATGCCAGCTGGGCATCACGGATCTCGGTCAACAACTTTTCACAATTAGTCAATCTGGCTTCAAAATTTGCGGTGCTGGGCAGCATCACTCCACTTCCACTAGCCTCCTCCTTCTTGTCCAAGGACGGACGCCTGGTGGATTTTTCCTTACCATAGTCGATGAAAACCAATCGACCACTTCTCACCTCAATGTCGTTCCTCTTTTTTAGCGTTGTCTCACCCAATTTTCCAACTCCCATCACGGGTTTTGTTTTCAACTTATCATAGACACCAGCCCCCTTTGCGAACGCCGTCACAAAATGCCCACATGTGCACCCTAAAGACTGCTTGGCCAACACCGTCTTAAACTGCTCACCAAGAAAGGTTGCAAAGTTAACCTTAGTCTTGGTATGCATGCACCACAGCAGATACCTCTCCTTGTTGCTCAAGGTATTCCCGCTGTTGTTCTTGCCATAGAGGTTGTAGGCCAGAATGCGATGGCGAATCCGCAGCGTATAGGTCTTCAACTCCGTTCCCTTGTTGTTGGCCCCATTGTACGGCGCTCCGTTCCCAATCTCTTTCCCTTGCTCCTGATAAGCAATGTCTCCAGGGGGTGGCAGAACCTTCTTGGCCCCCATGAACTCCTTCCTGGTCAGATCCATCAAACTCACCATCCCCAAAATCTGGTTGACGGCACTAACCTAAAATTCATACTTCTCGCCCAAAAGCGAGAAGGCTATAGTGCTCACCCCAGAAGTGGGATCACTCGTCACAGCAGTAGTGTTGTATACCTCCTTAACCTGCTCCTCATAAATTTCTACCGGCCATTCCAGAAACTTACTCCATCCTATCCCAGCAAACAAGTCGCGCACTTCTTGGGAAACTCTCAGGTCCTCGTACAGAGCGAAGTCAAGAACCCTGGGCGCTGTCACCTTCCAATCCCTAGCCCCTCTGCTCTTCATCACAGTGGTGCCCTTCTTCTTCTTCTTCTTGTTCCTGGTGCTGCTTGCTGGTGCAGATTGGTCGTCATCCTCTTCTTCCTCAACATCGTCCTCCTCCTCGTTACCACTTAGCAGCAAGAAGGTTACCGGTGTGGATTCAGCGCGCCCTTCTTTGGATGGTTGGGTAGAATCGGCATCGGAAGTGGCGGCTTTCTGTTTTTTTGCCGGTGACGCTGTCTCCGTCGCAGAGCGCTTCTTCATCAACCGCAGCGACCCGTTCTTACTGACGACCTCCGTCATCTTTGCCTTTTCCGCCACCTCATCTACGGCCGCATCAATGTCATCTTCCTCCACTTCGGCGTCATCACCGCCACCACTTTCTTCCTCTTTTTCCCTTTCTTCCTCACCACGAACTTTGGCCTCCTCATCTCCGCCGGTCGCAGGCTGCTGGAATTCAACAAGGGCCTTTGATTGCGTCTCCTCCTCCGCTTGCTTCACCGTCTCCCTAACAAACTGGGGTTTTCGTCACTCATCATCAGATTTGCGTCAATAGGAGGGCTCTTGGGCACAGACGATCTAATGGTGACGGTGGGGGTTTTGATCGGCAGAGGTGTTAGCAGGATCCATGGGCAGTTTTCTCTTGGTGTTTTTGGTAGAGGGTTTGGTGGTTTTGGCTTTTGCGGCGGTAGTAGGTTTGTTGCCGGTAAGATCAATTTTTGTTCTAGTGGGAACTGTAAACTTGTTTTTGGGGCGTGTGGATACCATTGCGATGATAGTGGTGGTTTTTGATTAGAGAGGTGGGAGAGAGAGAGAATGGGAAGTTGCAGAGTTTGATTTTAAATCGGGTAGTGGGGGTTTAGACGTGATGGGATAGGTTTATAGGGCGCGGGATTTTAGGGAAACGATGCTGAATGTACTGTACAAACTTTGGCGACGGCATGATCATGACCAACGACCCTGCTCAATACCCATTACTCATGCTTTATTTCCTTACTCAAAACAACTTGTTGCACTATGGTTCCCGATCTACACTGCTGCATCTTGCGCAACATCTCCTACCTACACACGAAAACAACAAACCATACTAAAAACGGTACAACTTCCTAATGTTAAACTAAGCTACTTCAAAATAAAATAAAATAATTTAAGCGAAAATATATATTTTTTTGTTTTTTTTTTTTTTATAAAAAGAAAACATAAAGGAAAGAAAAATACCTACCGATTGCCTTCCTAGATACCGCCTGTTTTAGGTCTTGGGCACGACACTCACCACTTGTAGTTGATGTCCTCATCAATAGAGTCGCACGTGGCTCTCTTACCTTGCCTATTCACTTCTTGCCCAAGATAGGCTTTCAAGCGTTATCGCGTTGACTTTGAAGATCTTTTCCGTTTTGAGATCCTTTATTTCAACAGCCCCATTAAGGTTTTGAGCTTGGACTTCATAGGGGTCTTCGCTTGGTCGACAATTTGACTTCAAAACGAAATCGGGTCTGATATACTGGCACTTGTTGCCCATAATGGAACTCTTTTTTCTTGATCAACATATCATGTGTTTTCTTCATCATTTCCTTATAGTGGCCAGCATTATCATAGGCTTGTAGCCTTATTTCTTCAAGTTCCTGGATCTCGAGCTTTACGGGATTCTCCGGCTTCATCCCGATCAAAGTTTAGTTGGGCAACAACCCGATGAGGCCGATGTTCTGAGCTCGAAGCCTGGAGGAAGTGACCGCACTCTTGCCGTAGACCATGCGATAGGGCGACATCCCAAAGGGTGTTTTGTATGCAGTTCTATACGCCCACAAAGCATCATCTATGCGCATGCTCCAATTCTTCCTCGTCACGCCCACAGTCTTCCTCAAGATAGTCTTGATGATTCGATTGGACAACTCCGCTTGACCATTAGCTTGAGGATGGTAGGTTGTTGAGGTGCGGCGGGTGACTCCGTGCTTCTTGAACAAGGCCGTGATTGTGGCATTGCAGAAATGCGAGCCTTGATCACTTATAACAGCTCGAGGTACTCCAAACCTATTAAAAATATTAGTAGGTAAAAAATTCGAAACCACTTTGGAGTCGTCAGTTTGGCATGCTCGAGCTTCCACCCATTTTGATACGTAGTCAACAGCCAGCAGAATATACTTATTGCCTTTGGAACTTGGCAACGGCCCCATGAAGTCCATACCGTATCGAACACTTGACGGGCAAGATTGACATCATGGGCATCTTGTTTCTTCTTGTGATGTTGTCTTCCCTTGACATTTTTCACATCTTTTAACCCATTCATAACTATCCTTAAATAATGTTGTGATAAAATCCACATTCTAGAATCTTTCTTGCAGTGCGTTGGTGCCCAAAATGTCCTCCACACTCATTGTTATGGCAATGCTCAAGAATACTATTACATCATGATCCTCGACACATCTCCTGATGATCTTGTCTGAATATTCCCTCCAAAGATATGGTTCGTCCCACACATAGAACCGACTTTCCGATTTGAGCTTGTTCCTTTGGTATCTTCCATAGTCGGAAGGAATCTCGCCAGTAACCAGGTAGTTGACCAAGTCCACATACCATGGTTCATCCTGAGTAAGAAGTAAGTGCTCGTCTGGAAAGGTCTCCTTTATTGGTTTCTCATCTTCTTCTCGTAGGATTCGACTTAGGTGGTCGGCAACTTGGTTTTGGGCACCACTCTTGTCCTTGATATCAACATCGAATTCCTGCAATAATAAAATCCATCTCATTAACCTTGGTTTAGTCTTCTTCTTGGTCATGAGATATTTCAATGCTGCGTGGTCGGTATACACTATGGTTTTGTCTCCGAGCAAATAAGAACAAAATTTCTCGAAGGCAAAAACCACAGCCAACAATTCCTTCTCCGTCGTGGCATAATTGCATTGTGCCGGGTTCAAAGTCTTTGAAGCATAATAGATGACATAGCTCTCCTTTCCTCGCTTTTGCCCGAGAACAGCTCCTACGGCAAATCCACTTGCATCGCGCATCGCGCCGAAGGCGTTACGTCCGGGGGTTGAATTATTGGGGCTGTAACCAAGTTGTTTTTCAATATCTGGAAAGCTTTCTTGCACTCTTCATCAAATTCCCATGGTATGTCATTTTGAAGCAGCCTCGTCATGGGTTGGACGATCTTGACGAAATCCTTGACAAATCATCGGTAGAAGCCAGCATGACCAAGAAACCCCCTCAATGTCTTCACATTTGTTGGGTACGGCAACTTGGCGATGATGTCGAACTTAGCTTTATCAATCTCAATACCATGTTCAGAAATAACGTGGCCAATAACTATTTCTTCGTTGACCATGAATTGACACTTCTCATAGTTCAGCACGAGACTCTTCTCAACACATCTCTTCAGCACACGATCTAGGTTGTTGAGGCAGGAATTGAAAGTTTTCCCATAGATGGTGAAATCGTCCATGAACACCTCGATGCATTCCTCAAGAAGGTCTGAAAATATGTGCATCATGCATCTTTGGAATGTCCTTGGTGCGTTGCACAGCCCGAACGGCATTCTTCTAAAGGTGAATGTACCAAAAGGGCACGTGAAGGTGGTCTTGTCTTGATCTTCCTCAGCAACCCAAATCTGCATGTATCCAGAATATCCGTCAAGAAAACAGAAAAATTGATTACCGGCTAACCTTTCGAGCATCTCATCGATGAAGGGCAGAGGAAAGTGATCCTTCTTCATTCTCAAGTTGAGCTTTCGGTAATCGATACATACTCTCCATCCGGTTTGCAATCTCATGGCCACCATCTCCTTATTGTCATTTTCAACAACCTGTATACCAGACTTCTTGGGCACGACGTGTACGGGACTCGCCCCACCGGCTATTAGATCTTGGATAGATGATGCCCAAATCAAGTAGTTTTAGTATCTCATTCATCACAACTTCCTTCATGGCCGGATTCAACCTTCTTTGAGGATCCCTTCACGAGAGCACGGCATCATCCTCTAAAGCAAGATATGGTGAACGCAATCGACTGGGTTGATGCCCTTGATATCCGCCAACATCCACCCTATTGCTTCCTTGTACTTGCTCAACACCTTTCCAACTCTGATCTCCTCCATATGCTATAACTCTGAGGATATGATGACGGGCGAGTTCTTCCCAAGATATATATACTTGAGATGTTTTGGCTAAGGTTTCAACTCCAATTTTGATGCCTTTTGCAGTGATGGCACCAACCTGTCTTCGAGTTCATCTGCAGGATGTTGAGTGGTTCAAACCTGCAGGGCATGTTGGTCGGGAACCCGGCATAAGCCTCGGCACTCCCCTCGTCTTGGTCATCGTCTTCCGCATCGTCATCACAGGAAGGCGCTTCTTCGGTGCACAAGTCGGAGTTACGCTCGAAGAACCGTACGTCTCCGTGCCGCCTTCTACTACCTCATCAATGTCATCCTTGGGCAGCTCCTGTATCTCCTCATCAACTTCGTCGTTGGGCCGCTCTTCCTTTCCACCATCTTCTTCCTCAGATTCCTCTTTATCTAAGCCATTTAAACAATGAAGAGTTTCCACTTCCTCATCATTGTGGAAATAGTCTTCGTCGGTGGAATAATCGAAACTGTGCCCAAGAACGGATTGCTCCCAGAAATCGACATCACTGTCATCATGGTCAACTTCAAAAAATTCTGGTTGTAGCTCAACATCCTCCTCTTCTTCTGATGTATCAACATAAAGGCAGCTCAAGTTATTGACTGTCTCGACCTGTTCCTCAATAACACCAATACTTCGGACTGCTCTCATGGCATCCAGCTGGTTTTGGCGATAGGCATCGAATTCCACTACTTTTCCAACTACCTCAACAGTTAATCTCCCGCTATCGCAATCGATCTTGGTTCTTGCCGTTCTCAAGAACGGTCTCCCGAGCAACACCGCTGGATTTTTAACCGTCTTCCTTCCCGTATCCAACACATAAAAGTCAGCTGGGAACAAAAGATCTCCAACTCGAACCAAAACATCTTCTAACAGTCCATCGGGACAGACCACGGACAAGTCGGCAAGCTGGATAACGACTCGTGTTGGTGCCATGGGACCAAATCTCATCTCGTCGAACATAGCTCTTGGCATGACGTTGATTGATGCTCCTAAATCAAGCATGGCCCTTGGAATTTTGGTGGTGCCGATTGTGCATGGTATGGCAAACATTCCCGGGTCCTTTTGCTTGATCGGGATGTGGGGATTCATAATAGCGGACACATTGGCCATGTGGAAACGGGCATCATCTGGATATATTGTCTTCTTCATGGTCATCTCCCTTAAGAACTTAGCACATTTAGGTATCGACTTTAATGCCAACAACATGGGTAGGTTTATTTCTACCTTCTTGAACACCTCCATCATTTCATTGAGCTCCTGCTATTCACGATCTCGAGCAAAACGTTTGGGGTAGGGGGCTCTTGGCTTAGGGGGAGAATCACAAGTCCTCTTGGCCAAGTCCATCTTTTCTTTCTCAAACCTCAGCTTCTCATACATCCTTTCATCATTTTCTTCATTTTCAATAATGTCCTGAATGTGAGTCATCTTGCTCCTCTCCATCTTAACATACTCAAACAGGTCCTCTTCTTCCTTTGAATCCAAACAGGCAGGGACTTTCCGGTCAACGGCTCGTAGCATCTTTCTGTAGCACTTCGGCTCATCATACATCTCAAGACGCCATATTTGTTGTTCATCTTGGCTTGCTCAGGTTAGATGGTTCCTTCGGTTTTGGTTTTGGGCAA